>CM035625.1:50779411-53619411 GCA_020496765.1 Gossypium stocksii | reverse complement strand
GTGTTTTTCTTCGATGAGATTCAACTGATCATATCGAGCTTGGACCCATTCTGCCTCCTCGAGTTTCGACTCCATTAAGACTCGTAAGGAGGGAATCTCGACTTCAATGGGCAGCACGGCTTCCATCCCATAGACTAGAGAGAAAGGAGTTGCCCCTGTGGACGTCCTCACAGATGTGCGGTATGCGAACAGAGCGAATGGCAGCTTTTCGTGCCAGTCCTTGTAGGTCTCTGTCATTTTGCCGATGATCTTCTTTATGTTCTTGTTAGCTGCTTCAACAGCTCCGTTCATCTTCGGGTGATAAGGCGAGGAATTATGATGCTTTATTTGAAATTGCTTGCACACCTCTGTCATCATTTTATTGTTCAAATTCAAAGCGTTATCTGAGATGATTCTTTCAGGCAAACCATATCGATAAATGATTTCCTTTTTCAAGAACCTACAGACAGCAGCCCTTGTCACATTAGCAAATGAGGCAGCTTCTACCCATTTTGTGAAATAGTCGATGACCACGAAAATGAATCGGTGCCCATTAGAAGCTTTGGGAGAAATCGGCCCTATAACGTCCATGCCCCACATTGAAAAGGGCCATGGAGACGTCATAACATGAAGGGGAGAAGGAGCTACATGAATTTTGTCGCCATAAATTTGACATTTGTGGCACTTTCTTGCGTAGCTAATGCAATCCCTTTCCATCATCGACCAGTAATACCCGAGTCTCATAATTTTTCTGGACATAGTGAAGCCGTTAGAGTGGGTCCCACATATTCCTTCGTGAACTTCTTCAAGTATTTTCTTTGCTTCAGCGGTGTCAACGCATCTCATAAGCACCTGATCTTTACCTTTCTTGTACAAGGTGTCCCCATCAAGAACAAATCCCACTGACATTCTTCTGATTGTTCTTTTATCATTCTCGTTTGCTTGCTCAGGATACGTTTGATTCTTGACGTACTCTAAGATATCATGGTACCATGGTCGTTCATCAGCCTCTTTCTCAATGCTATAACAATGTGCAGGGACCTCGTATATGCTCATCTTGAGGGGCATTATTTCTGCTTCTTTATTTGCTTTGAACATTGAGGCTAAGGTGGCCAAGGCGTCAGCCAATTGGTTGTCTTCTCGCGGGAAGTAATTAAAAGTTATTTCTTTGAAATCTTTGATCAATTCAGCCACCAGATAGCTGTACTTAATCAACTTTGGGTCTCTCACTTCCCAATCTCCACGGATTTGGTAGATCACTAAAGCTGAATCCCCGTATACCTCTAGGATCTCGATGTTTCGTTCAATGGCTGCCCGTAGTCCCATGACACAAGCCTCATATTCTGCTATGTTGTTGGTGCAGAAGAAATTGAGCCTAGCAGTGAAAGGGTAATGGTCTCCTTCCGGTGATATTAAGACTGCTCCAATTCCATGCCCCAGAGCATTCGATGCACCATCAAAGCTCATCTTCCAAGGCGTCCCTTTTGATGACTCACATTCTTTCTCTGTGATGCACATTAAGTCCTCATCCGGGAAATCAAATCTCAGGGGCTCATATTCTTCTGTTGTTCGAGCCGCCAAGAAATCAGCTATTGCACTCCCTTTCACCGATTTTTGGTTCACATAGATGATATCGTATTCTGATAACAGGATCTGCCATCGGGCCATTCTCCCCAAGAGTGCGGGTGATTCCATCATATATTTTATCGGGTCTAGCTTTGAGATTAACCATGTCGTATGATACAACATGTATTGCCTGAGCCTCCTAGCTGCCCAAACCAAAGCACAACAGGATCTTTCGATCGACGAATACCTTGCCTCGTATTCTGTGAACTTTTTGCTGAGGTAGTATATCGCCTTTTCTTTCTTTCCCGACTCATCATGTTGCCCAAGTACACAACCCATTGAGTTTTCAAACACCGTTAAATACAAAATCAAAGGCCTTCCTGGAGTTGGTGGCACTAGCACTGGGAGGCTAGACAAATATTGTTTTATTTTGTCAAAGGCCTCCTGGCATTCTTCGTCCCATGCCCCAGGGTTGTGCTTTCGAAGGAGTCGAAAGATGGGGTCACACTGATTGGTGAGTTGAGCAATGAATCGGGAAATGTAGTTTAGCCTTCCCAAGAATCCTCTGACCTCTTTCTGTGTACGCGGAGGTGGTAATTCTTGAATGGCTTTTATCTTTTCCGGATCCACCTCGATGCCTCTTTCACTGACGATGAAGCCTAGCAACTTTCCCGAGGTAACCCCGAATGTACATTTAACTGGATTAAGCCTTAGCTGAAACTTTCTCAGTCTTTCAAATAACTTTTTGAGGTTCACAATATGTTTCTCTTCTCCTCGGGATTTAGCAATCATGTCGTCAACATAGACTTCTATCTCCTTATGCATCATATCATGGAACGATGTCACCATGGCCCTCTGATACGTGGCCCCGGCATTCTTGAGCCCGAATGGCATCACCTTGTAACAGAACGTTCCCCACATCGTTATAAAGGTGGTTTTCTCCATATCCTCGGGAGCCATTTTGATCTGATTATACCCCGAAAATCCATCCATGAAAGAAAATAATGAATGCTTCGTCGTATTGTCCACCAATGTGTCGATATGTGGTAAGGGAAAATTATCCTTAGGACTTGCGCGGTTCAGGTCACGATAATCCCCGCACGTTCGCACTTTACCATCCTTCTTTGGCACTGGGACAATATTAGCCACCCATTCTGGATATCTGGAAGCTTGTAGGAAGCCTGCATTAAATTGCCTCTTGACTTCCTCTTTTATCTTCAGCAGCATTTCGGGCCTCATCCGCCTTAATTTTTGTTAGATGGGTTTACATTTGGGTCTCAGCGGGAGCTTATGAACCATTATGTCCCCGTCCAATCCCGGCATATCCTGATAGGACCATGCAAACACGTCTTTGTACTCATGAAGCAAATCAATCAAATGATGCCTGGTGTCCTCTGAGAGTGAGGTCCCAATCTTCACTTCTTGCTTATTTTCATTAGTGCCCAGGTTTATTGTTTCAACAGATTCTTGATGAGGTAGAATCTGTTTGTCCTCTTGTTCCACCAACCTTAGCAAGTCAGGAGACGAGACATAGTCTTCGGCATTTCCCTCATCCTCGAATTCTCCTAAACAAATGGTCCTTTCAAAATCGATTTCAAGATTGGTAACGGGTTCGTTCATGTCATTGGCACCTGAACACCTGAAAATTGAATGGGAAAGAGAACACTATAGAGGGACATTCAAGTTTTGGCAACAACAAACAAAACATTATGGCATGGTATGAGGTAAGTGCAAGAACAGGCCATGAAATGAAAGAATAATTATGGAGTAGATGCAAATGCAAAAGGTTATGACAAAATGCTTCTTCATTAATATTCATTTAATAGATAAAGAGTAGACGACAGCTCTTACAAAAGAATCCCATTATATTTAGGGACACAAAAAGTGAATATCGGATATTACTCTGAGGAAGACTTGTAAACCACAAGGAGATCTTCAGCGGTCCAATTGTTCAACATGTAACCCGGGGGACAAGGGCGTATCTTTGAAACATTCTTACTTGTGCCAGCTTTTTCATCAATGACATTTATGTAAACGTTCTGGAAAGCCTTCTCAATGAGTAACAATGGGCTGTGCGCACTATCTTGCCCAGGATATATTATTCCAGCAGATGTAAAGGTCCTTGACAAATGGGGGTACTCGATGGGTTCCCATTCCGGTTCTCGTCCTAGAGTCCTCGCAACCCTTCTTTCTTGCTCCTTCTTCCATTGTTTCTTCAAGTGATGTGCATTCGGTCGGAATCCTAGACCAAATCGTGCCTTATGAGGTACTGGCTTTAAGGCCCTGACTATCCCTTGATGATGTCTTCCCAAACCTTTCCTTGCTCGGGCCCCTCTCCCTACCGTCAGCTTGATTCCCATTTTAGTATTCTTCGACAGCCTAGGCACGGGAATTCTGTTTCCTTCAGCCATAAATGTGGCGTTGACAAACTCAAAGGATCTAAAGGAACATTCCACGGCGTCTTTGTTCGCTTCGAGGTAAGGTGTGTCTGCAGAGATAGACGCAACAATATCCTCTTCACCCTCAACGATAACCAAGCAGCCATCCATGATAAACTTTATTTTCTGATGAAGGGATGATGGAACTACCCCAGCCGAATGGATCCATGGCCTCCCCAGGAGGCAATTATATGAAGGGGTGATGTCTATAACTTGGAACTCGACGTCATAGATATAAGGACCCACTTCTAGAGGGACCTCAATTTTTCCCACAACTTCTCGTCTCGTTCCATCAAATGCCCTCACCGTGGAATGACACGGCCTCAAATAGGACAAATCTATCGGAATCCTGGAAAGCGTGGCCAGAGGCATAACATTAAGTGCTGACCCATTATCAATAAGCACGTTTGGTATTATATAACCCTTACAGCGGGTTGTTATGTGCAGCGCCTTCACAGAGCCTCTACCGTTCGGTGGTATTTCATCATCACTGAAGGAGATGAAATTATCAGCGTTCAAGTTATTGATCCACCTATCAAGCTTTTCGACCGATATATTGTTCGCTATATAGGCTTGATTCAATACCTTTAACAAGGCATTTCGATGTGGCTCTGAGTTCAATAATAAGGATAATACCGAAATACGTGCAAGTTGCTTACTTAATTGTTCGACCACGCTGTACTCACTGTGTTTAATGAATTTCAAAAATTCCTGCGCCTCTTCTTCATTTACAGGTCTTTTAGTCTCTTGTCGTTCGGGCAGACTTTCCGATTCGACTTCAGCCTCAAACATGGGTGCCTTTCCCTTTTGTTTGGAATCATTATTCCTCTTTGCTGGTTCAACTTCTTTGGAATAGCATCTTCCACTCTGGGTAAAGTGACCAACTTCTCCGATATTTTTAGCCGTGCCTTGGGATTTTTCACTTTCAGGAGTGACGATATTAACATCGTACTTCCAAGGTATTGCCTTACAATCCTGGTACGGAAAAGGCGATGGCGCCTCAATTACCATTTTTGGTTTTACTGATTCTCTCCTCGCATCATAATATATTATCAATGGTCATTCAGCAGTGTAAGGGAGATCCGATGGTTGACCATCAGAGGCACATATTTCTCCTTCATCGGCCTCTCTTCTTTCGTTGAAGATTTCAATCTCTTTGTTGTCCATCCTGCCTTGGAGTAGTTCTTTAAATTGCTCACAGGATTGGATATTGTGTCCTATGACTTCATGAAAGTCACAAAAATTTTGACTTTTCATATTTCTTTTCTCGGTTACTCCTCTAAGATGACAGAGTAACCCTTTTTCGAGCAACACCTCCCAGATTCTCTGCAAAGGTGTGCTTATTTCCGAAACGACTCTTCTGGTTTGCAATTCACTTATTTCCTCCACTGCACTTACATTTCTTTCAGCATGATTTGGAACGGGTCTCCGGTCGCACCACTAGTACTGTCAAAGCGTAAGACACCCGCATCGATTAGTCCTTGGACTCTTCGTTTAAAGGCAATGCAGTTTTCCGTAGAGTGCCCCTGGTTCCCCGCGTGGTATGCACAGCTAGCATTAGGGTCGTACCACTTTGGGTACGGGGGTTTCAACGGTGCCATGTAATGAGGAGATATCAACTGTTTTTCCAAAAGCTTAGGGTACAGTTCCCCGTAAGATACAGGAATAGGAGTGAATTGGGGTCTCTCGGGGTTAGGCCTCGCTGGCCTTGGTTCTCCTCTAGGTTGGCCTTGGGTAGAGCCGGTATTTTGAGGAAACGTGGTGGTTGGCCTCGGGTTGTTGGTTGCATAGACAGGGTAAGAAGGATAGGGAGGTGGTGGTTGGTAATAGGGGGCTTGTGGTTGATAAAAGTTTGGTGGCGGGTAATTTCGAGGTCGAAATTGATTAGGATATGGACTAGGAGCATAAGGGTTTCCGGTTCCCACCATGTGGGCTTCCGGCTCCTTTTTTCTCATGGGGACTGCCTTCTTCGAACCTTCTCCTTCCATCCTTCCACTCTTAACCGCGTTTTCTATAAGTTCACCGGATATGACAATATCCGAGAAGTCCTTTGTGGCGCTTCCCACTAATTTATCATAAAACGGTGCCTTCAGGGTATTGATAAATAGGACTGCTATCTCGGTCTTGGTTAGTGGAGGCTCTACCTGGGCCGAGATGTCCCTCCATCTCTGCGCGTATTGTCTGAAAGTTTCTGATGGTTTTTTCTCCATCATTTGTAGCGTCATGCGGTCGGGTACCATATCGGAGACGTGTTTGTACTGCTCGCAAAAAGCCGCTGCTAGATCCTTCCAGGTTCGAATCTTTTCTCTACTGAGTTAGTTGTACCAGCGGAGAGCTGATCCGGTCAAACTGTCCTGAAAACAGTGTATAAGCAGCTTGTCTTCATTAACATAGCCTGTCATTTTTCGGCAGAACATAACGAGATGTGCCTTCAGGCATCTCGAGCCCTCATACTTTTCAAAGTCCGGTGCTTTGAATTTTGGAGGTAGGATCAAGTCCGGTACCAGACTAAGTTCTTTAGCATTTAATGCCGAGAAGATTTCAGTGCCTTCTATTGCTTTAAGTCTTTCTTCCAAACTTCTATACTTTTCTTGGACTTCTTGATCTTCTATCCTTAACCTAGCGATTTCTGTCGGATCGTCTAGGTCAGGGACAGGTGGATCAACTGGAGCAGTTCCTAGGTTTGCCACAAATACTCCCTGTCCTATAGGAGGGGGTGTTACAGGCCGTTGTTCTATGCCCGCGGGTCCTCCCTGTGTGTATCCTCTATATGTCACGTGGGGCGGAGTAAACCCTGGAGGATAAGGCGGTTCTTGATCAAGATTCACAACTTCAGGGTTTTGTAGAGGTCCTTTTCCTTTGACTAGGGCCGACATCATCTCCATCATCCTAGTCATTTGATCTTTCTGTTCAGTAGATTCTTCCCGAGACCTTATCATCAACTCTCTCGTCTCCTGTTGCGACCTGGCTAACTGTTCCTGTAATTCTTTCTGAATTCTCTCCATCCTGTCAATTCTTTCATTAAACTCAGCCTCTATTGCTCTGGCTTGTCGACGTGTTCTATACGTATGGTGTGATTCCAGGTTTACAACGTCACAACTGCGCATTATATGATTCTACTCTTTAGCAAACGATCGTGGGATATGCAGTGAATGAATGAATGAATGAATGTTAAATGTTAGTTATGAATGCATATGCAAAATCGGTGTTGATTCCAGATAGCCCCTATTTAGGCATTTCATTAATCAAAAGAGTCTATTTACAAAACGTTTTTCCATCATTTGATTCAGCTTTTATACAAACTTCCTTGCTACATTGCCGTAATTCTTCACCCGTTCCAAAAATTCTGATATGCTCGATCTCTGTCTAGGCGGGAATTGGCAACTAAGACTCTCGGCTTCATCTACTATTTGTATTATGTGCATGACTGCCATACGAATCTCGTTGATCAAATATTTGAGATTCTCGTCCTTTTCACAAAGGACTCTCTCGTAGGCGCTGGTATCTCTGTCATGCTGACTCTTCTCCTCTTCCAAGGCTTCCAAGAGAGCATCTAATTGTTGTTGTCGAGCTTGTAGTGTGTCTTCTAAATCCCGTATCATTTCTTTCAATTCTTGACGCTTAGCTCGACTAGTCATCAGTTCAACAGATGTAGCTTCATACTCAGCAGACTTCTTTCTTAACTCTATTACAGCCCGTGCAGCCTTTCCTTCTTCTTTCTTTGCTTTTCCTTTCCAAAATTCCATCCCACCTTTGACGTTACTCAATTCCTCTTTCCATTCTGCTGACGAATTACCCAGCCCGCTGTTCTTTATAGTGCCTCTTAACTTTTTATTTTCCAGATGAAGATCTCTTAAGTCATTCCTTACGACCTCGGCTTCTTTTTGCACCTTCTCGGCCCTGGATCTTTCAATTTGAACATTGATCTTCAGCTGATAGTTTTCTTCCTGAAGGGCACTAAGATCCCGTAACATCTTGGTCTTTTCGCGTTCGAATTCTTGTCTCGCCGTCTCTAGCGCGGATGGGATTTCTTCCGAGAAAGGATTTTGAAAAGCATGATCTGCCGATGAGACTCGTAAGCTACTCATCCGTTGCTTCCTCCATGCATCATAATCCTGGGTGATAGTATCGGCGTATAAAGCCAACTCCATCAGATAAATTCTTTTCCAAGTTTTTGCAGTGTCTCGGACTTTCTTCATGTAACCTTCACCCGCAAAAGCAAACTCTGACTGTGCTAGACCACTGGTGGCGGGTATAAACTGTCGTAAAGAGAACTGTCTTTGAACCAAAAGAGGGGCATAACCAACTCCTCCCCACAATCCAAGTAGTGGTACCCAATCTTGGTTTCCGACCTTGTATAACAAAAGCGAAGGGCGTATCCACGGCGCTCTCCAAATTATGTCCTCGGCACGCAGGTTCTGAAACACTGAGACCCAATGCTGTTCCGTAACCTCCTTCGGCCATTCTTTCTTAAGGTGAGCTTCCAACGGGGCAAATGTCTTCGAAAACATGTGGAACGGTGTGCGCTCTACCTTCCAAAAGTGACTCAAAATCCAAACGTTGAGTAGCTGCGCGCATCCGATGAATCGTCCTTCCCCTCTTTTTCTGCAACTACTCAAAGATCTGAAGGTCTCTGCTAGGATGGTTGGGGCGGGATTGATACCTTGCTTTAACTTTTCGAAGAAATCCACTACCGCTACTCCTATGTGCCCGAGTATCTTCGGAAAGACAACCAAACCATAGATAGCCAAAGCAAACAAATTTATCCGTTTCAACATGTCAGGATGATTTAAAACCAGGTCTCGTAAGGAAAACCATGGGACACAACTGATTTCATTCTTCTTCTTTATTTTCTTTTCGGCCCATGCATCGGTCATATCCGTCAGCCTTACTAACTTTTTCCTGAATGTCATCGGCTTGGGCTCTTTGACATATATTTTGTAGGTTTGCATGTTTTCGACACGCAGTAGAGCAGCATACTCCTCTATCGTAGGGGTCATATCCTCTTGGTTGAATGTGAAACACTGGTAACCCGGATCCCAAAATCTGATCATAGCTTGAATCAATCTTTCGTCTACTTTGACAGCAATCAGATGGGCTATGTCCCCGTACCTTTCGGTGAAAATGCCCCTAGTATCTGAATCCCACTGATTCCAGATCCAAACCAAGTCTTCAAGGTTGTTTTGACGGACATTCACAGTCACCCGCTCGGGCAGATTGACCATGCAATCTTCCACCAGGCTGTTTCCCTTTTTTCTTTGAGTCCTCAAAGACCAGTCCCGAACCACGGTGTTTGTCTCGATCGTTTGTACAATTGACTCTTCCATTTGAAACCCGTTTTTGGCAACTAATCTTTAGTCAACACCGTCCTATTATGATGCCTATGATGCATGATGAGGAATAAAACAAAGACAATCAAACTCGGTTAGTGATCAGATATAAACGAAAATAAATTAAAGTAATTTTAAGCTACCCGATCCAATTTACCAAATAGATCCCATCCCCTTATATACAAAGCGAAAGTACAAAAGGTGAGAGGCGTTTCTCCCGTGTGCCTATTTTGGTATCTACTAAACGGACAGAGGTTCGGTATGGCGCTAGTTGGGTAGCTCGTACAGTTCATTATATGTAGTTTTAGGTTCTAGAAAGGTACCCGAATTGTCTGTACTGTCATCTACTAAGATTAGTACAGAACCTCGGTCATAGCCCATCACAGGCTTACGAGATCAATTTGAGGGATTACATTTACTTATGCCTGTGCGGAGGGACGAGTTATCTCACGAAAGCATAAGTCATATGTAACCCGAAAGTATTCACTAGCCTGTGCGGAGGGACGAGTTAACTCACGAAGGCGTAGCGTTTACTTTCACTTAAAAGGGACGGAGCCCGGGTATAGAGCTCATGTTATGCAACAATGCACGTGAACAGTGTGTGGGGAGAAACTCACAAACCTTTCGTTTTATTTTAAAAACTAGACTTAGAGAACCGAAGCTTAGAAATTTAGAGCTTCAAAACAAGTAAACAAGAAGTTAGAAAACATTTACAATGAGATGCGAGTACATGATTTTTGCAAAATTTTGAGGATCACAACTAAATATTAATTTGAAAAAGGCATTTCGAAAATTTTGACAACGCATTTGATTCGATTCGACTCTCGAAAGCTGGTCCCCAGCGGAGTCGCCAGCTGTAGCGACGAAAAATTTTAGCTTAGGTCGCTAATTGTGGCGATTTAAAATCTTGAAAACGAATTTTGATTAAAGCAAAGGAGTCGCCACCGATCCTTTTTCTTAAGTGTGATCGGACACTTATTAAAACCTCTTTTGGCTGAAAAATTCGTTTTTTAAGTAAAAAGGCTAAATTTAGGTCTACGTTAAAGTCCAGAGAAAAATAGGGTTCGGGAGTCAGTTACGCGCGGGGAAGGTATTAGCACCCCCGCGACGCCCAAAAATTGGTATCTTTCAAATGTACGTTGTCTTAATTTTCCAAAAGTACAAGTTCAATTTAAAAATTTAATCGTGATCCGATCGAGATACGAGCGTTTTTGGAATTTTGATTTCTTTTGAAAAGGGATATCCCGTTCTAACACAAGCCAATTGTGATTCACCCAACAATAGCAATGAAATCACTGGCATAATGCTAAAGTCGGCATATTGCCTTATTTATTGAAATGTGAAAAGATTATAGATGAGTGATATTGATGTAGAAATAAAGATATGAACTAATATGCTACATTAAAAACAAGTAATGATAAAGGTGAAAAGTATACGAAATAAATAATATATGAAACATATGACAATACATACAAATAATAATTATAATGATGTATACAGTGTGATAAGAATAATGCAAATACAAGATAGTAAACGTGTAAATATATATATAAAACATATAACTCTAGGTTTTAGAAAGGTATAATAATAGTATTAGGAATACATGCATAATATAATATAAGAAATATATAAACCAAACGTTAGGAATATATACGAAACATATTAACAGTATAATATATAATATATAAAAGGAATATTAAAACATATTTAATATATGCATATTAGATACAAAAACGACTATTAATATACTAATACTTTACTTATACTTAATGTTGAAAGATATATACATAAACTTATATATGATAGTATTAAAGAAACCAAAAACATATGCAAATATTAAGCAAAATAGGTAATACAAATACCAATATTAATAAACAATAAATTTAATAATAAGAACTAAAATAATAATAATAATATCATAATAATATCATATTAAAAGGCTAATTAATAGTAATAACATAAAAAGACTATAATAATAGTAATAAAAGAGTATGTACATAAATATAATAATAATAATAATAATGATGAAAATGATAAGTACGACATATATATATTAATAAAAATAGATATGAAACATGCATACGTAATAGAATGAAGAGGATATACATAATATATACAATAAAGTATTGAAAATATATAAGTTAGCATAAATAATATAATGCATAAGAAAATAATTATGGTATATTAAAGATATACATAATATATATATACATACTACAATTAACAATTAGGTTAAAATAAACTACTAATAATAAATATACATGCTAGAGATATGTATTTATAATGTAACACATACTAATACTAAAAATAAATGAATACAATGGTAGCACAAAATGTACTAATAATACATACATAATAATATACAATAATATAGCAAATAATATCAATAAAATAATAATATTAACAAAGGGATAATAAATAACAATTATAATAGTAATAATAATAAAGAATGTATATGTAAATAATATATACATAAATATTAAATAATAATAATATAATAATAATAATAATACTAGAATTTAAAGAAAATAGCACGAAAAAGGAAATAAGAGGACGAAATTGGAAGAAAAAGAAATATTCGGGTCAAATTTTAGAACAAAATGAACGAAATAGACTTATTAGAACACGGGTTAAAACACAAAGGACCAAGAACGCAATTTTTCGGGTCTTTAAAACGCTGTCGTTGAAGGGAGGATTTAATTGAAAACGGCCACAAATTATAGAGTCAAATTATAATTAAAGAAAAACCTGATTGTGAATTAAATGAAAAGCGGAAGGACCGGGGTCGCAAATATCCCCTGTGACGTAAGAACGCGCGGATCCTAGGTGGACCTGGGTCGGGTCGACCCGACCCAGGTCGGTCACTATAAAAGGTGAGTTTTTTTGTTTTTGATTCATTTGTTACCCAGAGAGAAAAAAAAAAAAAGAGAAGGGGAAGAGAGGAGAGGGGAGAGAAGAGGGGGAGAGGAAAGGAAGAGAGAAGGGGGGCTCCGGGCTCCGGTCGCCAGACCGGTCACCGTCCGATCACCGGCCGGTCACCGGCCGATGATCGGACAGCCGTGGACCGCCGATCGCCGCCGTTCCGGCCACCGTTCCGGTGGCCGGAAAAAGGTAAGATTTCCGATTCTTTCTTTTTTTTTGTATTTATTTAAAATATATATAAGCGTATATTATTACTGTTAAAAAAAAACAAAAGAGGAAGAAAACCGATTCTGAAAAAAGAAAAATCACCTCTCTGTTTTGTTTTGCGATATTGCTTCAATCGGGGTATCCCTTCGCTGCGATACTGATATTATTGCTCTCTTTAGTGTTTTTGAATGCCTTTTATGTTTGTATTCGAAGAGAAAGCAAAAAAAAGTCCTTACAAATGTTTCGGTTTTAGGCTTTTATAGCCTGATTTCTTTACAAATTGTTTCTGTAATCATTTCCTCTATTGCTTTCTGTCCTTTCGTGTTTAATGTATGCAGGTACAGTGGGCGGTGCTGCAGAGGCCTAGGGCGGTGCTGGGACGTGACAGAGGCGGTGAAGCTGCTGAGTCAGGGGCAGAGGCCAAGTGGGCAGAGGCGGCTAGGGTTTCTGCTAAGTTTGTGTTAACTTGTAATGGGTTAGGGTTTCCTGGATATTGGGCTTAGTGGGTCACGGGTTTGGGTAGTTTGAAACTGGTAGATGGACATTTGTAATTGGGCTTTTGGCTTTTAATTTTGTAAAATGGACTGGGACTTTGGACTTATTCATTTGGGTTTATTTCTGTGTGCAAAATTGGGCTATAACAATAACCTTTGTGACAGCTCAATTTTAGCCTTAATTGGAATAGTGGTTTCGGGACCACGAAACCGAGCCAGAAAAATAATTAAATATTATTTTCTATGCTTATTATATGTGAATTAGCTTATGTGAAAACTTTGTACGAGAATTTGATTGTTTGTGTACTTAATTAAATAAAAAGGTCTTAATCGCATAAGTTTAAAATTTGATAGATAAAAGCATAGAGGGTCAAATTGTTAATGGCTTTGTAAGTGGAGGTTTTTAAGTGGAAATTAAACCATAATAAAATTCATGGACGGTAGTGGACATGCTTTATAATGTTTATAAATTTGATTATAAAGGTTATTTTGGTAAAGTTATAATTAATATAATTTTACTAAAACATAAAACATAAGAAAATAAAGCCACTTAAGCTTTGTTATTGCCGAAACATGAAAGAAGAAAGAAAAGCTTAAGAGTTTGGCATTCGGCACTTTCAAATTCCAATTTAAGGTATGTTTTAATTTGGTTTTCAATAATTTTTATGTTTTTAGCTTAGTTGTATTGTATAATATAAAACTCATATTCTAATTTTTGTATTTGATAAACATTCCCAATGTTACCATGGTTGAAATATTTGGGAAGGTGATGGTTTGAATGGATAAATTGAAGATGTGCTTAGATTTTAAGTTTTATTTTAGAAATTTGATGAAGTTGAAGTAGAAGGACTAAAATGTTAAAATATTAACTAAAAAGACTAAATGGCTAAATAAATGAAGTGTAAAGGATTGTAAGTGAACTTGGGGGTATTCGGCTAATATTGGTTATAAGAAATTAGTTTTATTTATTTTTATTTAGTGTGACTTAATAGTGGATGAAATTTGCCGAATGTGGAAAGTAGTAAGGGTAATTAAGTCATTTGTTTAATTGTGAATGTTTGTATTTAATTGAATAAAAATTTAGTTGAATGGATTTTATTTGAAATTTGAAGCTCAAGAAATAAAGAAATCGATTTCGGATCGGGGAAAAGCTAAATTAGCCGAGTAATCGAAATTATCGTTCGTTAATATCAGAGGTAGGTCATTGAGCTTATATATGTGTTAAATTTTATTAGTGATTAGATTTAAGTGCTAAAATGAATTTTTCTAAGTATTTATCATATTGCTGAATAGTATTTAATTGATGAACTATATGTGTTATTATAAAAGGTGATTGCCGAAGGTAATGGAAATGTAGTGTGACTTTAGTTATGTGTAATGAAACTCATTGTACGTGATATGGAGCGATGAATTGAATCGGCAAAAAGGTGTAATCATAGTTGTTGATGATGAAAATGTTTGGAAGGACTGATTATAACCCGGGAATAAGAGAAGATCGTGAAATAATCATCTGAGAATTGAGGTATCTATAAGCTATTAGATGTATTCAATTATATTTAAATGAAATATATATACATATATATATAAGTGCTGTATGGAAATATATATGAAACCATATTGGTCATTATTGAAAGTGAAATTGATAATTAAATTGTTCTAGTCATGGTTAATTGTATTTGCTAAGGTGAATTGGATTCGTGAATTGTTATAGTATGGTTTAAGTGAGTTTGCCAAATGCGAATTGGATTGGTGAGTCATTCATTCAGTGATTGTACTACTGTTTTGACACAAGCAAAATCGGATGATCAGTGTAGAAGAGTATCAATGCTAATGATTCAAATATGTGATTTTATGAACTATGCATCTAAGATATTTAGGCTCCGTGCCTAGAAGGCCTAGTGCCAGTGAGTTAAATCGGGCTCTAAGCCTAGCAGGCATGGTGCCGGTGAAACTTATCAGGCTTTCAACCTAAGAGGCTTAATGCTGATGTGAGCTTAAATGTGAGAAATGAGCAATAAGAGTCGAGATAAATTGAATTATCATTTACTTGAATTAATGTACATATATGACATGATGTTTGATATCAATTAGTAAAATTTACAAATGAAGGATAGGTGGGTATTCGGTTGATTAAGGAATGAAATATGAAATGTTGAGATGTGTCATAGAACTGTGCAATTTGATTTCATGTATTCAGCTTTGTAGACTATGTGCTAAATATATTTAGACATTTTTCTGTAGAGGTTGGATTTTTAATATATAATTTAATTTCCATGAATGTATATCAAGTCAAAATGATTAGGTAGGTGGCAATTGAATTTCTATGAAATATAGTAAATTGGTTATTATAGATATGAGATAAGCTTAGAATGAAATAAATGAAATAATATGTATATGTATGAGAAATTACCATGAGCCTAATGGTGAGTGATTGATAGAGAAAAATAAAGATTTTGTGTGAATTAGATAAGTATATTCGGCTTTGTGAATAGTTTTGAATGAATCTTAATTGTATGCATATGTGATAATGTGTATTCGGTTATGTAGCTAATTTATGCATATGAAGATATATAGTATTACATGAATATTCGGCCCTTGCTATAAATGTGCATATGATATTACAATGTGAGTAGTAAGTATAAGTACATGTGTTTTATAATAGTACTTAACTTTGAAGTAGAAGACATATTTTACTTACACATGTATGTGTGTTTGACTATGTATATATATCTACATGTATGGTTATTATTCTTTGACTTATAAACTTATGCATATAAGAGTTCAAATCGTTGTGGATAATGAACAAGTGTAATTGAGTTATATGGCATTGCATAAATTCGCCCACATAAGTAAGTATATGTCAGCTTATATTGAATTTGTGTCTTCATTTTTATATGATGTAAAGTTTGGTATTGAACATTCAGTAAGATTATATTATTATGTAAAAGTATAATGTCATTGATATAATCTATTTATTTTGAAATGTTAAAATTATTAATTCAAACTACGGGCTCAGTAGGCTGTGTGCTGGTATGAATTCAGATTGGTACTTAGCAGGCTTAAAGCCTGGGAATTATAAAGAATTGATGTGTACGAGTTTTGATGCCGAAGTGTTAAATGAATATGATGAATAGGCTAAAGTGAACAGATATGTTTTAGCTAGTTAATGTTTGTGTTATAAGGTAAATTAGCTATTGAATTTGTAATAGGGCAATTTTGCCCGAGCCCGATTAAACAAAAAAATAAACAAAATAATAAAAACCAAAATTAAATTAAATGTCCAAAGTCCATTAATCCACTACCCATTTCCAATGACCCACAACCCTACCCAAATACAGGCCTAAAACTAAACCCCAATGCCCGGAGCCCAAATTTACAAAGAGGCCCAAACGGCCCAAAAGCTTAAACAGTAGGGAACCCTAGGGTTCCCTTCCCTTCAACACGCCGCTAGCTACCAGTCACTTCACGTGCCTCCTCAGCGTGCACAACGCTCGAGACCTGGCCCTTTCACCTGCTCTGCCGAGCTTAGCCCCAGAGACCTGCAAGATAGACTGAAGCAGAGACAGGAAACACGGAAGCAGAAATGCGCAAGGAGCAGTAACAAAACAGTGCAAAAATTCGGGTATTAAAGCGGAATTAAAAAATGTAATAAGGGGGGATTTTTGGAGCTATTGAGAGAGAAGGATAATGGTGTAATCCCCGTTTTCTTGTACAAACATTTATCAGAAATCAAAAAAAGAAAAGGTCGATTTGAGGTTACCTTTTTTTTCTCCTGCTGATTTTCTCTTTGTCTTCAGTTTCATTGTTTTTCTCCTTCTTTCTGTTTGTTTTCGATTTAATCAAAAATAAAGAATTGATAAAAGAAAGGAAAAGGAATCTTACCTTTAGTTTCCTTCTGATCGGAGAAGAGAGGACCGAATCTTTGAGAATGGTCTGAGGATCTCTCCGGGAATGGATCATTTACGCTTTTCTTTCTTCGCTTTCTTTACTATTTCTTTTCTCTTCTTTTTGATTGTAAACAAGGGCAAAAGGGACTCGCATAGCCCACTGTTGGCCACCGGAGGTGCCGGTGGTGTAGTGGCTTGCTGAAGGAGCCATGAACAGCGCCGAAAGGGAGGGTGTTGGGAACCCGAGCAAGAGGGAGATGAGAGGGATTGGAGCTGCTGTTTTTGCTTTGATTTTATTTTTTTCTTAAAAGGTAGCTGCTGTTTTGAAAAGGAAAAAAGAAGGGTGAACGGTGAAGGAAAAAGAGGGAATTAGGGCTTTGGTAACATGCAAAACGGCACCGTTTAGGTGCCAGCCCAATGACCCAACCCGAATGGGTCTATAACCCGCGTGCTTTAGGCGCTGAGGGTTTATTGCGCGCCTGGTCCCTCTCGTTTGCATCGTCCTTCAATTGGGCTTGCAATGTGCCTTATTTTCTCTTTAAAATCGCCCCTGGAATTTTGGTGTCGTTGCAATCAGGTCCGCGACCGAACGCAGCACTCAGGGGACTGGTTTATTTCCAGTTTTGGTCCCTGTCCTTTGTGCCCGCATTTCACCTGGGTCCATTGGCCATTTTTAATTTTTAATTCGACCCTAAATTTTCATCCCGTTTTCTATATTGATCCTTATCTCATCACTTTGTCATCTTAATTTTCTAACATTTTATTATATTATTGTTATTACTAATATATTTATATTATATAGATATTATATATATTATTTCCACCATATAGTAAATATATATTGTATTTATATTGTTGTTATATATACATGTATACATTCTTTTATATTATTTTATATTTTCAATACTGTTATATATGTTTTGTACATTACATCTTTACATTTTGAAGTCATGTTTTATATATTATATACTATGTCCTTATATACATTACATTTGCTTTTTATGTGCATGTTTTCAATTTTTTTCATATATGTTTTATTACATCGATGTGTTTTGAGATTATATTTAATATATTATATGTATACTATACCCTTATATATATATTATGTATGTATCTATATCTATTTGTATTACTTGTTATTGCTTCTAATATATATCACATATGTATGTTTTTATATATTATATGTACACTTTTATACACGTTATGTATGTGTTCTTTATACCATGTTTTAATACCACTATTATTTGTTCATGTATTTTAAATATATTCAAATACTACATAGTGAATTTTTTTTTTATGCTATACATATATATATTTTTTATCATATTGTATGTATACTTTATATATCTTTTAATACTTTTTAAAATCTTTATTTGAATTCTTATAGTTTTAAGCCTTTTTCTTCATAATTATTCATTCTTTAAAGCTTTTTAAACTTCATTTATTTTAATTTGTCTTTACTTCTTTTAAATTTGTCTTAGTCTTTTAATATT
Source organism: Gossypium stocksii (assembly GCA_020496765.1). NCBI lineage: Eukaryota > Viridiplantae > Streptophyta > Magnoliopsida > Malvales > Malvaceae > Gossypium > Gossypium stocksii. Next base: position 53,601,095 of record CM035625.1, on the reverse strand, counting down.
AATGTTATTATTTGTGCATGATGATGTGTATATAGTTGTTATCATTACGTGCATCATTTTATATTTATCGGTTATCACGATTCGTTGGTATAACATATTGTTTGTGAATTGTTTCTTTGCTTTGTTTGTTGTTATCCCATGTTTGTTTTTTAAAAATTCATATTCAACATCATTTTAGTAAAAAAAACCTCCATTCAAAATCTTTTAATAACCTAACTCGTGTTTGGAAAGTTTCGAGGAAATCGAGCCTTAACTTACTAGGTTTTGGTTTTCCTCGTTAAACCCGAATCATCGAGTATCGCTTTCCAAATCAAATTTTGTAAATTTCAAATTAAAATTATTCTCGATACTTCGAAATGCTACATCCTAACTTATTGAATGTGGCGTTCAATGTTTCGAGATAAGAATTTAAAAATCAAAGTAATGTTTTATATTTTGGAGCTTCGATAAATCGAGCCCTAACTTACTGGGTTCCATTTTTTTCGTTAGACCCAAAATAATTAAATATACCTTTTCAAATTTATGAACCTTCTAAGCCCAAAAAGAATGAGCTTAACTTCGAGAAATCGATATGTTGCACCCTAACTTACTGGATGCGACATTCTTATTTCTTTGAGATAAGTGAATTTCAATTTCTTACTTCGATCTATTCAAATGTTTTTAATAAAAGGGATCATATTTTAAATTCTTCCAAATTTTCAAACATTCGACACTAAGACGCTAATTAATCAACCAGGTACCAATTTTGGGCGTATCGAGGGTGCTAATCCTTCCTCGTGCGTAACCGACTCCCGAGCCCATTCTTTGATTTTCGTTGACCAAAATTAATTGTTTTAATAACTCAAAATGTTTTATTAAAATAATTTAAGGTGATCCGATCGCACCTCGAAAAAGGTCGGTGGCGACTCCTGTTTTAACTTCCATTTTCAAATTTTAAAGTCGATTCCCCTATTTTTCAAAAAAATAGTTTCGACAGCTTGGCGACTCCACTGGGGACCCAAGTTTGTGAGTCAGGCCTCAAGTTGATTAACTTTTGTCTTTTTTGTCGAAAATTAAAATTTTGATTTTGATATACGATCCCTCTTTTGTATTTCATCCGACTTGAAATTTTGCGATCATTATTTTGTTCATATTTCCTTTCTATGTTTCGATATTTTTGTATACTTGTGCATTGCATTGCATGACCGCCGGGTCACACCTTTTAAGTAGGAGCAAGAAGCTACTCCTTCGTGAGGTTTTCACCTCCGTGTAGGATAGTGAAACGCTTCCGGAACACATCCGTACCTATGTGCTTCGTGAGATTTTCATCTCCGTGCAGCCTTAGGGAAATGTGTTCCCCTGAATCGAACTCGATCTAAATGAGCCTATAATGGGTGAAGATCGAGGAATCCGCTGGTTCAGGTACCCTTACTCTAGAACGAAACCTCATGTAGCGAACCTTAGGAGCCCACCCTAGGTAGAGCCACGTCGAACCTTAGTGGTTACCCTGATAGGTTCTTGATTGTTTCTCTGTTTCCGTACGTGTTCTGAATTTTATTTTTACACACTGTACTGACATTTTGTGTTTCTCTTGTGTTTTCTATAATTTGCACATCATGTCGCATTTAAAAGGTATCGAATCATGTTCAATTTCTAATTTAGAGAGCTTTGTTTTGAAAAACGCGATCCTTGATAAAGTGGGAAACAATGCGACTGTCCGTAAACGGTCAAAGGAAACACAACTAGGAAAAAGAGATTGTCTAATTGAAGGATATACATCATAATTAGGGAATTATACTTGCGCTAACGCGGCACAAAATAACCTTCGGAAGTTAAAGGCAATATAGGATCAATAGAGTAACGCAGCCAAGCAATGGTTCTACAAACACAAAGATGTTTGAAATGGGAAATACTGATGGACAATTACATCATCACAGCATCTCCTTTTCATACGAGGATGGTTACCCTATGGATGGTAAGGGTGTCGAAAGGAAAGTAATTGACGGAGTGCATGAGACTTACAAAATCAAGTTGGTTGGAAAGAATTTTTCCTAAGATGGTGAAAAAAAGCTCATTTACTATAAGATCACTACCAAACGGCAAGCTTGAGTCTACCGTGGCATGTTAGGATAGCGCACCTTTGAAAATGCAAACCCTGATGACCTAGACGGCCCAAATGACCGTGGAAGAAGGAGATCAAAGAAAAGTGCATCGTTCAGGGACTTTTAAGGTGGAGGTTAGCTATGCTGCGAAGATACCCCTGCAAGCATTTCAAAATGTTCTATGTGAGCGAGAATCTGAAGACTCTCAAGAAGCATTGAAGGTGTTGGATATCTTTTAAAAGTAGCGCACTGTGAAACAGAGATGTCTACTTGTTCGCCAATCTCTCAAGATGATTAGAACAACTTCACAGACATTGGAGAAGGTGTCCTTGGCTGTAGGAGTACCCTCATGGGTGAAGATATTGATTAAATTGAGCACATTAAGCACCAACGTGAGCTACAATATGACCTTGGTCAAAAATTCGCTTTGTTAAGACTTTGAACGTTGGGGCAAACGTATATTGGAGGCCCGTTTTGTGTAAAGGATTTTATTTTTCAAAAAGGTTCTCTAAAAGAAACTGAATCGAGATCGATGCCTTTTTTCATTCATACATTTGCATTACATTACATTCCATCGTTATGGAAAGGAGGTGTTGATTCAAATTCGATTCCTAAATAGGGGAGTTCGTCATAAGGGGACGAATTTCTTGATAAAATGGATTATAATGCGGTTGCCCATGTATGGTCCAAGTGAGCACGATGGAAGAAGGATGATAGCTCACAAAGGAACGCAAGGTTTTACCCGAAAGATTCAAATTGATGAAGATTATGCGGGAGCCGTCAATTCTCGACTTCCCTAAAAGAGCAAGCAAGCATCGCGAGAAAGAGTGAACTAGTTGTGGCCCGGACCAAACAAAAGGCACTGATGAAGACACCTTTGGTAAATTTACGAGAGTCGACCATAGTATTCAGACATGAAGAAAAAGATCGGCATCTTCGCTTGGACTATGAGGGCAAGACCGCATATGTGATCCATTTTATGTGAAGAAATCTGCTCCCTAGAAAAAAAATTCTCCTAATGGAACTGAATATAAGGTCGACGCTTCTTTTCTTGCATTCATTTGCATTTGCATTTCATGCATTTGCATTGCATCATTTGCATTGTATTATTTACATTGCATCAGTTGCACTAGATTTTTACGAAACGACCCTAATTAGATAAAATTATTTCAGTTAACCTAAGAGCCATGGAGCGAAGGTTAGAATGGATAGAGCATAGGCAAATACAGATGCAAGAGCAGTTATCCAGAATTCAGCAGGATATGCAGAACCAGATGGCAGAGCTCCAAAGACAGATGATTAGCCAGCTTAAACAGTTGTTAGCCGAAGGGCTCAAAAGGAGAAAAGAATCAGTGGACAACAGCGAGGATGAGAATGAAGACATCGTTTATTCCCCTCCAATAAACGGCCAGATTCAATCAGACGTACCTTCGCAAGGGATACCCGTTACTACCAAACCCCAACCGCATCATACTGGGATGTCGGCACCAGCAACCCTTTCAATAGGCTCAGGTCCCCATCTGGGAGGCAATTCAGACAATCTTATTGTCACTGAAGAAACAAAGAAGGCCAGTATAGAATGCCCGAAATAGTGCGAGGCTTTTAAAAAGCGAGAGTGGAGCTCGCAAAAGGGTAATTCGAGGACAATAAAGAGAAAGGAAAGTGGGATGAAACTGGTTACCATGGGCCAGCCAAAAAAGACAACCCCTAGCCATCAGGTTCCTCAAAAGCAAGAATCCAATTCAAGACCAAATACTAAAAGGCTCCCATTTACGCTAATTCCAATGTCATATAAGGAGTTATATCAGAGTCTATATGATGCGCACATGGTGTCCCCTGTTTATATAAAACCGTTGCAGCCTCCATATCCCAAGTGGTACGATTTGAACGCTCGATGCGAATACCATGCGGGAAATACAGGACATTCAATCGAGAACTGCCTCGCCTTTAAGAGACAGGTCCAAGGACTCATTGATACGGGCATTCTGCAATTTGATAATGCTAGCAATGCGACCAAGAATCCATTCCCGGACCATGCTAAAGGGAATGTAAACGTAGTGACGAAGGAATGAAATTTACCAAGCATTTGCCCTTACATGCCTGGGAGTTTTGTGAACAATAGGACTGTGGAAGAAGTCTCTGTCTTTTTAGAGCTAACTTAGGGTAATACCCAGAACACGCTTACTGCTTTAAGCCTAGAGGCAGTAAGAATCCTTTTGTGAAAATAGGCTTTTGTCTAAAATCTTTATTTCAATAAGAATGCATCATTTTGAGTAAATCTTCATTTATTTCTCATTTCGCACTATACAATGATTATTCTTAGATTCTTTTATTCTTTCATTTATAACCATACTGCACAATTGTTCTTAGACTCTGTTATTCTTCGAACTTTTTCAAATATTCTTCCTTCATGATCATGACACATAAATAATCATTCTTAGATTCATTTATTCTTTGAAATCTTTCTCTGTACCTGTAAAAACGGGTCTCCAGATATCAATAACACGAGCTGCACTGTTACTAAACTTGAACCTCTTTTGAAAGCGAATTATGTGCTTAGGGGAATCTCAGGACTTTGTAGACAACAAAGATTGTGACCTATCTTCTGATCTGTCAAGTATGGTAGAACAAGATGAAAATGAATCCCACAAGGTCAGTGGATATCGGGAACAAACAAAGATTGAAGCCTAGCGCACTACCAAAGAAGGGCAAGACATCATTGAAACATTTCAAACATGTCTTCGCACAACTATATCAAGACATTCCTGGGCTACTGATACATGGGCACACCGAAATTTTAAAGGAGGTCCTCAAGAATATCTGTAGGACACATGTTAGTGGTTTTACAATAGCCAGACTGATCTTAAAGATGAGATATTACCGGCTCGCCATGAAAGAGGACTACATCAGCGTGTCGTAAAGGTCAAAGCGAGAGAGATAAAATTCATGTTTCTTTGAAGATTCTCCATGTGGGGCACGGACGTCACTGGGCCAGCTTCACGGACTTCAAATCATCTTCACCCTGGTCAATTACTTCACCAAGAGAGTAAGGTGGCTTCACGTGCCAAAGATACCAAGTAAACGGTCATCAGATTCAAACTCGAATCCCAAAATCAAAATTTAAAGTTGAATCCAAATTCGAGTTTGAATTCAAAAAAAAAAAACAACAAAAACAAAAAACAAAAAAAAAACAAAAAAACGAAAAAAAAGAGAAAAGAAAAGAAAAGAGAAGAAAGAAAAAGATCATATCCAGCTGCACAATGTCAAAAGTTTGCAGCCTACTCAAACATAAGGCACCACACAACAAAGGTTGACAAAAGAAAAGAAAAGAAGAAGAAATAAATTGCAGAAGATGACCGAGACTGGTAAAGATTGGTACCACTTATCCTCTATGCTTAGACTGAAGCAAACACTTTCAAATCCCTATGATTTCAAGGGTTCCAACTATTATCCTTGGAATGAATGTATTATGTGACTCCCCAAGTAGTCTGATGTGCCATCAATAGCTGCGGTAGTTAGCCTCAGGCAATGGCTATTGATTTTTCGCTATAGAGCATCAGTCCGTACACAGTCTTTGAAGCTTGAAATGATAGATTTTCCCTTCACACCAGTTTCTGACAAAGTGGATGAAGGTATCATGAGGGAAGACTCTATACAAATTCAGGGAAGAGGAAGCTTGATCAGCTCATTATTTCTAAGGATCGAGTTAGCAAGTCTCAGCTTAATCAAGTTTTGAACAAAGAATGTGATCAAGTTCCTTGACAAAATGGGAACCCCAAGTTCATGGTCATTATGGCACAGAAAAACCATCATACTAAGTTTTGCCAGCAGAGATTTCTTGACAATGTCCCGCCTGGAACTGTTATAGACAACGAAGTCTATCATCCTAAGAACAATGACTTCTATCTTTGAGCCCATGCTGGAATGATTGGAACCAAGAGGCATATTCACTATCATGTTCTCTTAGATCAGATCGGGTTCTGGCTAATGATCTGCAGGAGATGGTCCCTTCTCTGGTATATGTATATCAAAAGAGCACCACTGCCATACTTGTAGTTGTTCCTATTGGTAGCCTCACAGTTGCAGAAATTTATGAGGTCTGAGGATGCTTCAGAGACATCATCGAGCCAGGGTAGGATGACTGCTCTGGGAGCAATTTACGTACCTTAGCTTTCCAAATTGAAGAAGAATATCAGCAACTTCATTCTTATTTGCTGAGAATCGTTGAACCATCTTTCTTTATAAGGCTTGTCAAACGACAACTAGGATTGCTGCTGGGGCAATCTCTTTCTCATGGATTTATGGATAGAATCAAGATTTGTTGAGAGTATCCATCCTAATCAAACGTGTCAAAATGGGTGATACAAACTTATGTCGAGAAGAATTCGTCCACAAGAATTTCTCAAGGAAATCAAGAGGAAAACTCGCAAACAGCGTCTTGAGACCTTCTAAAAAGTTGATCAAGAAAAAAGAAAAAAGAAGAAAAAAAGAAAAGAAAAAAAAAGAAAAGAAAAGAAAAGAAAAAAGAAAAAGGAGAGGCCAAAGTGAAAACCCGCAAAGGGCGCTTTAAGTCCAAAGGGCATTTGAGTTGAAAACCCAAAAAGGGCGGCTCAAATTCTGATCAAAAGTGGGGCACGCAGTAGCCTTATCATACTTGAATTGACAATGAGGAAGTATGCTACGTCTTGGGGCATCGACAGAGTACTCCGAATCCCCTAAGCACACATCGAGCTTAGAGGAGTTCTTAAGATTTGGGACAGAGAAGCTTAGGTTGCGATATCTGGGACACCTAGCTTTCATCTTTCTCAGCATATTTGCTATCTTCAAATCATGATGGGCTGTGCTCCCGATCAATTTCCTTCTTATTGATGAATTTATTTGTGTCGAGCTATGCTCTTAATAAATTCTTTTTTTTTAATCGCTTTTGCTTAACTTGCTTGTTTCGAGTTATGCTTGCATTCAATTTCCTTCTTGTCCATTGTCACGATCCTTCTTCAAGCATTTTGCATTGAAATAATGATTAGTGGACTAATAACACTTTTATGAAAGGAGTTTTGTGTATTACCTTGGAAGTGTCTAAATTGTACAGAAATCTAAAACAGGACTGTTGTTTAAAGGGCTCACCATGCGTAGGAGTTGGAAATATTTGAGCGTAAGTGAGTTATCTCTTCAGATCTTCTATCAAAGGTATTAGCTGAACAAAAACTAGATATCGCGCCAGTGATATAATCTTGATGGAACAAGTTGCAGATCATGTACCTTTGAGATACAGTAGAAGGGACCCTAAGGTCGCAGTGGGGCAAGCGGGGTGAGCAAGACATTTCTTCGAGTTTTGGGTCGAAATACTAGCCAAATAATAGGGCATCCCAAGTTGAAAAAGGAGAAGAAGATTAAGATGAAAACCTGTAAAGAGCATCTTGGTAAACAAAAGATGAGGATAAAAACCTGAAAGAGTGTCTTAATGAAGCAGATCTAAGCCCAAGGAGTAAGACGATTTGAGCAGTGAGTCGAACAGCAAGACTATGGTGCTTGAAGTATTTTCAGCAGTTCGAAACCTCCTACGCAAGAAACCATGCTCAAAAAAAATAAAAAAAATAAAAATAAAAATAAAAATTTTTTGAGAAACGGGGAAGAGTTCATGTGTTGACTATCTAGAGCATTTTGAAATAATATACTTTAACCAAAAGAAATGTCGAGTATTACCCGGATGAGGATGGGATGAGTACAAGAGCCTCAAAAGCAAGGACAAAAGTTCAATCAGGGGCAAAAGAGTGATGTCCGAAAAACACAGATTACTCGCAAAGATGGAAGACGAGTACAAAGCCTGAAAGGAAGTCAAGAATTGAAGCAATAAATGCAAATCGTCACAAGAAATCTCAACGAAAAGCAACATATGACGAACGTGTCTGGGGCGCATAGCATAATCATGTAGGCATACATACATTTAAGACAAACACATGCATATCATGATAACATCATTCACGACATATTCAGGTGCTCCAACAGAGCAAGAAGATGCGATGATAGTTGCACTGGATCAAGGGAAACACCAGAATTTCGCCAGAAGATATGTTTGGTACCATGTTTAAATTTCATTTTCAAAAAAAAAAAAAAAAATCAACTCATATTGCAAGAAATGAGTTGGGCCTCAGGGCACGCTGAGGTATTTTCAATTTATGTTTCAAAAATCAACTCATATTGCGAGAGGTGAGTTGAACCTCAGGACACGCTGAGGTATTTTCAATTTCAGTTTTTAATTTATGTTTCAAAAAAATCAAGTCATATTGCGAGAGGTGAGTTGAGCCTCAAGACACGTTGAGGTATTTTAAATTTCTTTTTCAAAAATCAACTCAAATCACAGAGGTGAGTTGAGCCTCAAGACACGTTGAGGTATTTTCAATTTCTTTTTCAAAAATCAACTCAAATCACAGAGGTGAGTTGAGCCTCAAGACACGTTGAGGTATTTTAAATTTCTGTTTGTTCAACTCATATTGCGAGAGGTGAGTTGAGCCTCAGGACACGCTGAGGTATTTTCAATTTCAGTTTTTAATTTATGTTTCAAAAAATCAAGTCATATTGCGAGAGGTGAGTTGAGCCTCAAGACACGTTGAGGTATTTTCAATTTCTTTTTCAAAAATCAACTCAAATCACAGAGGTGAGTTGAGCCTCAAGACACGTTGAGGTATTTTAAATTTCTGTTTGTTCAACTCATATTGCGAGAGGTGAGTTGATCTTTTTCAATTCCTGCTTTTTAATTTCTGTTCATTCAACTCATATCGCGAGAAGTGAGTTGATCTTTACTTGTTTTTTAATTTCTGTTCATTCAACTCATATCGCGAGAAGTGAGTTGATCTTTACCTGCTTTTTAATTTCTGTTCATTCAACTCATATTGCGAAAAGTGAGTTGATCTTTACCTGCTTTTTAATTTCTGTTTGTTCAACTCATATTGCGAGAGGTGAGTTGATCTTTTTCAATTCCTGCTTTTTAATTTCTGTTCATTCAACTCATATCGCGAGAAGTGAGTTGATCTTTACTTGTTTTTTAATTTCTGTTCATTCAACTCATATCGCGAGAAGTGAGTTGATCTTTACCTGCTTTTTAATTTCTGTTCATTCAACTCATATTGCGAAAAGTGAGTTGATCTTTACCTGCTTTTTAATTTTTGTTCATTCAACTCATATTGCGAGAGGTGAGTTGATCTTTTTCAATTTCTGCTTTTTAAATTTCTGTTCATTCAACTCATATTGCGAAAGGTGAGTTGATCTTTTTCAATTTCTGCTTTTTAAATTTCTGTTCATTCAACTCATATTGCGAAAGGTGAGTTGATCTTTTTCAATTTCTGCTTTTTAAATTTCTGTTTGTTCAACTCATATTGTGAAAGGTGAGTTGATCTTTTTCAATTTCTGCTTTCAATTTCTGTTCTCGAAAGGACCAACTCATATTGCGAGAGGTTGGGCTATTTTGGATGTTTGTTTTTCAATAAAGGATAAAGGATGGAGCTAATTGAAGATGCAGATTTTGCCTCCCTGGAGTTACAGTGTAGCAAATTGAAGACACAAGATTCATTTTCCTGAAGATCAAAGACGATGAGTCTCATATTGCTGAAGATGCGACTAGATTGAAGCTACGATGCATGTCTTTGAAGTTGCAGTAGATTGAACCAAAGTTAGAAGATTGGACCTTCCTGAGAATGCAGGAGCAGATCGAAGATTCGAGGCTAAATCAAAGAAAAAAAGCGCCAAGAGACCAAGGCCCAGCAAGACTGGGCAAAATTGGCCCTTTTTGAGTCTTTGCTCTATTCTCGTTACACGACAATAAGCAAAGAGGGGCAGCTGTAATAGGGCAATTTTGCCCGAGCCCTATTAAACAAAAAAATAAACAAAATAATAAAAACCAAAATTAAATTAAATGTCCAAAGTCCATTAATCCACTACCCATTTCCAATGACCCACAACCCTACCCAAATACAGGCCTAAAACTAAACCCCAATGCCCGGAGCCCAAATTTACAAAGAGGCCCAAACGGCCCAAAAGCTTAAACAGTAGGGAACCCTAGGGTTCCCTTCCCTTCAACACGCCGCTAGCTACCAGTCACTTCACGTGCCTCCTCAGCGTGCACAACGCTCGAGACCTGGCCCTTTCACCTGCTCTGCCGAGCTTAGCCCCAGAGACCTGCAAGATAGACTGAAGCAGAGACAGGAAACACGGAAGCAGAAATGCGCAAGGAGCAGTAACAAAACAGTGCAAAAATTCAGGTATTAAAGCGGAATTAAAAAATGTAATAAGGGGGGATTTTTGGAGCTATTGAGAGAGAAGGATAATGGTGTAATCCCCGTTTTCTTGTACAAACATTTATCAGAAATCAAAAAAAGAAAAGGTCGATTTGAGGTTACCTTTTTTTTCTCCTGCCGATTTTCTCTTTGTCTTCAGTTTCATTGTTTTTCTCCTTCTTTCTGTTTGTTTTCGATTTAATCAAAAATAAAGAATTGATAAAAGAAAGGAAAAGGAATCTTACCTTTAATTTCCTTCTGATCGGAGAAGAGAGGACCGAATCTTTGAGAATGGTCTGAGGATCTCTCCGGGAATGGATCATTTACGCTTTTCTTTCTTCGCTTTCTTTACTATTTCTTTTCTCTTCTTTTTGATTGTAAACAAGGGGCAAAAGGGACTCGTATAGCCCACTGTTGGCCACCGGAGGTGCCGGTGGTGTAGTGGCTTGCTGAAGGAGCCACGAACAGCGCCGAAAGGGAGGGTGTCGGGAACCCGAGCAAGAGGGAGATGAGAGGGATTGGAGCTGCTGTTTTTGCTTTGATTTTATTTTTTTCTTAAAAGGTAGCTGCTGTTTTGAAAAGGAAAAAAGAAGGGTGAACGGTGAAGGAAAAAGAGGGAATTAGGGCTTTGGTAACATGCAAAACGGCACCGTTTAGGTGCCAGCCCAATGACCCGACCCGAATGGGTCTATAACCCGCGTGCTTTAGGCGCTGAGGGTTTATTGCGCGCCTGGTCCCTCTCGTTTGCATCGTCCTTCAATTGGGCTTGCAATGTGCCTTATTTTCTCTTTAAAATCGCCCCTGGAATTTTGGTGTCGTTGCAATCAGGTCCGCGACCGAACGCAGCACTCAGGGGACTGGTTTATTTCCAGTTTTGGTCCCTGTCCTTTGTGCCCGCATTTCACCTGGGTCCATTGGCCATTTTTAATTTTTAATTCGACCCTAAATTTTCATCCCGTTTTCTATATTGATCCTTATCTCATCACTTTGTCATCTTAATTTTCTAACATTTTATTATATTATTGTTATTACTAATATATTTATATTATATAGATATTATATATATTATTTCCACCATATAGTAAATATATATTATATTTATATTGTTGTTATATATACATGTATACATTCTTTTATATTATTTTATATTTTCAATACTGTTATATATGTTTTGTACATTACATCTTTACATTTTGAAGTCATGTTTTATATATTATATACTATGTCCTTATATACATTACATTTGCTTTTTATGTGCATGTTTTCAATTTTTTTCATATATGTTTTATTACATCGATGTGTTTTGAGATTATATTTAATATATTATATGTATACTATACCCTTATATATATTATGTATGTATCTATATCTATTTGTATTACTTGTTATTGCTTCTAATATATATCACATATGTATGTTTTTATATATTATATGTACACTTTTATACACGTTATGTATGTGTTCTTTATACCATGTTTTAATACCACTATTATTTGTTCATGTATTTTAAATATATTCAAATACTACATAGTGAATTTTTTTTTTATGCTATACATATATATATTTTTTATCATATTGTATGTATACTTTATATATCTTTTAATACTTTTTAAAATCTTTATTTGAATTCTTATAGTTTTAAGCCTTTTTCTTCATAATTATTCATTCTTTAAAGCTTTTTAAACTTCATTTATTTTAATTTGTCTTTACTTCTTTTAAATTTGTCTTAGTCTTTTAATATTAATGTTATTATTTGTGCATGATGATGTGTATATAGTTGTTATCATTACGTGCATCATTTTATATTTATCGGTTATCACGATTCGTTGGTATAACATATTGTTTGTGAATTGTTTCTTTGCTTTGTTTGTTGTTATCCCATGTTTGTTTTTTAAAAATTCGTATTCAACATCATTTTAGTAAAAAAAACCTCCATTCAAAATCTTTTAATAACCTAACTCGTGTTTGGGAAGTTTCGAGGAAATCGAGCCTTAACTTACTAGGTTTTGGTTTTCCTCGTTAAACCCGAATCATCGAGTATCGCTTTCCAAATCAAATTTTGTAAATTTCAAATTAAAATTATTCTCGATACTTCGAAATGCTACATCCTAACTTACTGAATGTGGCGTTCAATGTTTCGAGATAAGAATTTAAAAATCAAAGTAATGTTTTATATTTTGGAGCTTCGATAAATCGAACCCTAACTTACTGGGTTCCATTTTTTTCGTTAGACCCAAAATAATTAAATATACCTTTTCAAATTTATGAACCTTCTAAGCCCAAAAAGAATGAGCTTAACTTCGAGAAATCGATATGTTGCACCCTAACTTACTGGATGCGACATTCTTATTTCTTTGAGATAAGTGAATTTCAATTTCTTACTTCGATCTATTCAAATGTTTTTAATAAAAGGGATCATATTTTAAATTCTTCCAAATTTTCAAACATTCGACACTAAGACGCTAATTAATCAACCAGGTACCAATTTTGGGCGTATCGATGGTGTTAATCCTTCCTCGTGCGTAACCGACTCCCGAGCCCATTCTTTGATTTTCGTTGACCAAAATTAATTGTTTTAATAACTCAAAATGTTTTATTAAAATAATTTAAGGTGATCCGATCGCACCTCGAAAAAGGTCGGTGGCGACTCCTGTTTTAACTTCCATTTTCAAATTTTAAAGTCGATTCCCCTATTTTTCTAAAAAATAGTTTCGACAGAATTTATAGTGCAAATTACATGAGATAAAAAAAAAAGTTGAAACATTTGTGGAATTGTGTATTAAGTCTTAATTATATATGAATGGAATTTATTAAGTTGTAATTGTATATTATTACAGATGCATGGAATTAAATTGGTTATTCGAGTTGATAGATATTCGAAGTTATGTTAATGCATATATTGTTGTTTTGCTTAAGGCTTACTAAGCTATGTTAGCTTACTGTGTGTATAATTGTCTCTACTTTGTAGATATTGAACCCAACGCGTGAATTTGAGAATCGTTAGAGGAGCTTATCACACTATCGACCACCTTTGGTATTTATAAAAGTTACGTTGTGAACCTATGGCATGTATAGACAGGAGTGTGTCATGAGATGTGGTAATTCAGTTTGTATAATTTGGCCATGCGATTATGGCTTACTATTCAATTGTGTTAGATTTTACGTCTTGATTAAATGATGTAGATTGTAAGTAATTGAGAGGCATACTATACATGACCTCAAGTTTTCATGGTAATTAAATAATTATTTCTTATGTGTATCCATGAATGTCTAGATGTTTTGTTATGTTAGGTAAACCTTGTGACCGCAATCCTACGATGGGTTCGGGTTTAAGGTGTTACATCGGATTTCAAAAGTAAGGCCCAAAGTGTTTTACAAGCCCAAACCGAAATTAAAAATAAAACCAAGCCCAATCTAAAAAGCCCAAATACAAAATTAACCTAAAAGCCCGATCCCAAACCCAAAACATTAACAAAAATTCAGCAAACCCTAGCCCTAATTTCCTTGCGCCGCTGCTATTCCCTCGGGTCTTCAAGCCAGCCTTCACCGCCGAACATCGCGCCGCCATCAGCGCGCAAATCGCGCCCCATCACTATCGTATCTCTGGACCTGTGAGATAAAAAAAAATAACAGCAACAAATCAAAGGAAAAAAGGGAAAATGATTCGTATTTCCTTTTATTTTTATTCGGTTATTTGGCTATAAAAAGGCCAAATAAAACTTATGTAAGGGACGAATACACTACATACACAATCAATAAAAAGAGCAAATTTCAGATCCAAAAAATATAGATCAAAAAATAAAAATAAGGGTTTCGAGGTGAATTTCTTTGATTTTTATTTTTAAGTGTTGTTATTTGTTTATTTATTTATTTTTATGAAATAAAACAAAAGGAGAGGAAGTTTCCTTTCAATTTGCCTTAAAAAAACAAGTTTTTGGCCTTCTGACCGCCGCATACGGTGACGGCGTCGGCGGCACGTGCGGTGGTAGCCGGTCGTCTGATGGCCGGATCCCAGGCTAGAGTAGGGAGGGCTTGAGAGAGTTTTGAAGGTTTTTTTTTTTTTTAAATGAGGTTTAAATGAAATTTTTGTGCAAAAATTGACTTATATAGCAGTATAAAAACGACGTCGTTTTGGCTTAAGGCAATAAGCACCAAAACTGCGTCGTTTGGCCTTAACCCAAGAACTGACCCGATTACCCGACCCGGATGGGCTAGGATCCGTGTGTTTCTTGAAATTGGTATTATTACCAGTCTGGCCATTCCGCTTTTTATTTGTTTCACAATTAAGTTTTTTATTTATTTTGATTTTACACTGAAATTTTATCTTTGTTTATTTTGGTCCCTAAGTGAATGTCACCGTTTCAGGATAGGGGATAATTGCCCAATGATCCTTCCCATTTAGTAGCGCATTGCAATTCAGTCTTTTTACATTATTTTATTTATATTTGTACCCAAAACTCTATCCAAAGTTCAATCTTAATCCTTTTATCATTATTTTATTAAATTAATTAATTACTACTATTATTATTAGTATTATTTCTTATTAACGTATTGTTACTTTTTTATCTATTATTATTATTATCCCTATTAACTTATCATTATTTTATTATGATTTTTATTATTAGCATATATTATTATTAATGTATTGTTATTTCTTATTATTAATAATATTATTATTACTATTACTATTACTATTACTATTACTATTCTTCTTACTATTGTTATTATCATTATGATTATTATATTAATATATCATTAATTTTGCATTATTATTACTATTATTATTTTATTTCTATTTATATATGTTTACCTAATTTTTATTTCATTTTATTATATATTATCATTATTTACTTACTTATTTTCTTTTATAATTTCTAACCTTAGATTATTTGTTATTAACATTGCTATTATTATTTGCTTGTTTATACCCTTTTTACAATTTCAAACTTTGTTGTTATTATTATTATTATTATTAATATTTAGCCATCTTATATATCATTTATTTGTATATTTATTTATTATTGTTCTTTAACTTAGTTTTAGTTTTTGCTTGTTTTTCTTTCATTTATTATCAATCTCTATTTATTCTCGTCTTTATTAATGTCATTCATATCATCGAATCTATTATTAATACCGTAATTCATTTCGTTTTTTACTACAAGATCATGTTACATTTTTGCCCAATACACGAAAAATTTTCAAAGTAAAGGCAACATTTCGTATTTGGAAATTTGAGAAATCGTGCCCTAACTCACTAGGTTTTTATATTTTTTCTTATTTAACCTGAATAACGGAATATCTTTTTAAAATCTTAATACGAGTTTTGAATAAAAATGCTTATTCTCGAAGATTCAAGGTGTTGTGCCCCAACTTACTAGATATGACATCTTGTTACCTCGAGATAAGATTTTTTTTTTTTGTAAATAAAGGCAATATTTCGTATTTGGAAATTCGAGAAATCGTGCCCTAACGTACTGGGTTTCGATTTACCGTTTGACCAAATAACCAAATATCCTTTTAAAATTTCAATGTATAAGTTTTGGAAATAATGAAAGAATCTTGGTGTTGAGGGTTTGAAATGTCGTATCCTAACGTGCTAGATATGATATTTTATTCCTTCGAAACAAGAGAATCTCAATATCCAATTCGAGTTATGCAAACATTTTTAAAGGGATTGTATTTTAAGATCTTTTCAAATTTTTGACATTAGGACATTAATTAATCAATAAGGTACCAATTTTGGGCGTTGCGAGGGTGTTAATCCTTCCTCGTACGTAACCGACTCCCGAACCCGTATTTTTGAATTTCGTAGGCCAAAATCAATATTTAATAAAACAAAAGGTTCTATAAGGTGATTCGATCACACCTAAACAAAAAGGATTGGTGGCGACTCCATTTTCATTTTAAAAAGTATACCCCGTTTTTCAAAATAAAAAAATGGTTTCGACAGGCAAGCTATTTTTATGTCTAATCTTTGTCTTTTTTTCATCGAGTGTTGCAGAATTTGTAAATCTTACGCCTACATGATGGTTGGATTCAAAAATAGCACCAACATCGAAATCATAATTTACCCATCGTAGTAGATGAATGTTGCTATCTAGTTGTTTATCTTGAATATAACTGCAATTTAAATTAATATAGTTGTTAACAAACCTTAAAATACTAACCCTCTTTATATTTTAAATTTTGTTGAATTGACAAATGAATTTTTTTATAATACAATTTAATTAAAAAACTAAGCAAACATGATATTAAAGCTTCAACACAATTTCCTCATCATATAATAAAAACAAAAACTTCATACAATAACAATGTTAGATTTTTTTATACAAGAAAATGCATTTCAAACATACATAAACCCTAATTATATGACTGCCCTTCTTTAATTTAATCTCCTTACAAAGCTTAGGAATGGAGTCAATAAAATCGTCTCAAAACTCACCAATGTCTAAATTCCCCATATATGAAAAACAATGAGGATTTGGATTTCTCCTAAGGATATGGTTACCTATAATCAGCTAAGAAATTCTTTTTGCACCATCTTTTGTGATGGCCTTCACAAATTCTTAGATTATGATCTCATACCATTTTGTTCTATTTTTTTTGTTGGAAGATACCATCAATAACATCAAACCTAACTTTATGTTCAACATAAATAAATGTTTCTCTTAAGAAATGATATTTTTGAACTTCTCACCTAAGACTAATATAACATGAACAAATTGAGTCCTGCATAATGAGGTTCACAATAATTATGTGGGCAACAATGTAGTCGTTCGGGTCCATTTTATAATTTCGTAATTTTTCTACCAAAATGTCAACAACCTTTCATTGTTATCCAGTTCTTATCTTTTTCACAGTTCGGATATTCGTAGCCATTTTTCTCTGAACAAAACATTTAAAAAGCATTGAATTTATTAAAATATATACCTTAACCCTAAACCATTTGACCATTACAACCATATTACGTACATTCTAAACCCTACTATCTCATGTCACAAATAAATTCATATAATGTCATTTTATTCTATTCATAAACCGTAAAATCAGAATATAATTACATTATAAAATTTTCTTACCTATTTATCTCGAAATTTGTCTATTCTAACTTTGATCCTGAAAAAAAAAATTACTTCCACCAATTAATACAATGATGACCACTAATTGTTTATAGCATTTAGTTTTTTTTCTATATTTAACATTTATAATTTTCCGTATGTTTTACTTTAATAAATCGATTTTTTTTGAAAAAAAATAAAACATTTAAAATCGGTATATCATTGTGACATTTATAATTTCATGTTTTTATTAGGTAAACTACCTTCTTTTTATTAAAAATAAAAATTAAAAACATTTACAATTTAAATCTATGGATAATAATAAATTATTTTTTACCAAAAAAACCTAGTTGCTGGTTTTCAACACCTTAAAATATTAATCCTCTTTCTCTAAGCAAAACTATCTTCTAATAAATTTAAAAAATCTTTTTAACTTGTTTTTTTTTCTTTCCTTCACTTACTCTCAATTTTTTTTTAACTTTCAGAATTTTTTTCCAAATTGATACCAATGGTATCCCAAAAAATTGAGACTTTTAAAGAGCCCCATGAGTGGTAGGTCCGGAAATCCCATAACTTTAGTCATGTTGGTACAGGAGACAAAGATTCTCTCCTCCTTAGGAGACCTTAAATGGACATGACAACTACTATTTTAGACTCCCTAAACAGTAGAGAATCTTTACCCCTACACCATGACAAAACATGGAAAACACCATATTGATATGATAGCAGCCAATTGGAATCCCAATGAACCAGGTGCATCCATTTTAACCTCAAATCGACAACCGCCGGATTCAATTTTTCTCTTACGCTATTTTGATAAAAAAACCATATTATTTAGATAAATACTTATTTTTTTGTATTATTCCAAAAAGAAAGCCACATTTAAGCCTATATAAAATTAACAAACGAAGGAAAGCAAATGTAAGATTGATGATTTGTATATATTCTGTACAACTTTCCCTAATTAGTGGCTCCTGACTGACATTATGACGTACTCTCTTTTAGAAAAATCACAGCTCATAACAAGACTCCAATTCTCACAAACACCACTTGTGGCTATTTTAACACTACATTATATTATATATATATATATATATATAAAGATGCCACATTATAACAAAACATCTCACAACCAGCCAATGAGCATCCAACTTGAGAGGGGCAGCAGCTCACATGGTGCCAACTACTGCCTCCTTTTTTTCGTCTCTCTCTGTCTGCTCTCACCTTTTTTTTCGATGCCAATTACAAAATGGCAACACCACAAACTTTATGCGCCAATTTTGTGGTAACCAGCACCTCAACGAATAGCAATGGTGCAAAAAGATATAACAAAAGCCCATGCTTCTACAACTTTTGCTGACATGAGAAAAAAAGGGCACAAAAAAGGAAAATATATATTTCGTTCATGATTCCCTTCGAGACCCATCTCCACCCATGTTACGTGCTTGCTGATATTGGAGAGTATATTGTCTTTGAAGATCTCTAAGCTTGTTAAGCAGTTCCTGGAACGTTGGCCGGCACTGTGGATCACTGGTTTTCAGGATGTTTTAGATTCATGTATCAAACCATGTTTATATGACAAGAGGGAAGAAAGAAAATCGGATTTACTTCTGAAGATAAGTACTACCCTAAGTCAATGAGCTACGAATAAAACTTCAATTTCAAACAATGAAAAAGTTGGCTTAAAATGAATATGCGACTCATCATGAAATCCCAAGATAATTTTGGTTTAAAATAATATATGTAAAGAGATAAGCACCTGTGCCAGCAACTCTCAATTATAGAAGCCCACCGTGGATCAACTCCATTTGGTATCTCTAGTCGTTGGTTCATGAACCCTACAGCTCCTATCACCTATAAATATTCCAATGTAGGACCTTGTTTTTAGCAGAGAGCAGTTGGTTCGATGATTTTCAACTCTTCGGAAAAGATAAAAACTATACCTGCATTGAATTGAGATTTTCCCAAGGTATCTTCTCCGTAGCAAGCTCCCATAATACAACTCCAAAGCTATAAATATCAGACCTAAGTGTTTTTGAGAAGAACCAGGTCAGCGGTGGGAGATGGGCAAATGTGATGGGGCTTGGGGATTTGTTGTATGTGAGTGAAAAAGAGAGGAAAGGGAGAAACATACTTCTCATCCGAGAGTTCATTACGAAGAACTTCAGGAGCCATCCACTGAGGCTACAGAAAAAGTCACGGTACGCCAATTAAGAAACTAAAAAGATATTCCTCAGGAAAATGATTAAGAAATTAAATAAAAATATTTATTGATGAAGCAAATGAAGGTTTCAGTAAATACCGTTCCTTTCCCGGTCTTTGTAGTGAGATATGTTTCATGCTTGAGACGTGACAAACCAAAATCACCAACCTGTTGAAAATAGAATTACCGAAACCTTTTATTTCAAGTAAAAAAAAATGGTATCCTCAAAACCTGAAGTAAACTAAAACAAGATTTGTATTTAGAAAGATGGACATCAGTAATGGCAAACCTTCACAGTCCAATTCTTATCAACAAGGAGATTTGAAGACTTCAAATCCCGATGAATTATAGGTGGATTGCAATGGTGAAGATAATTCATTCCTCGTGCCTGAAAAAGTGCAATCAAAAAGAAGGAATTGAATAAGGGAAGGGCTACCCCAGCGATGCAAGCAAACATGAAATAGAAACAAATGCAGAACAAAGGATGATGGCACTACATCCATCATAACCGGTGAACCATCATGAAAAAGAAAATCCAAATTAACCAATGCTTACAACATCCAAAGCCATATGAATACGCCGTCTCCAATCTAATTTGGTAGTATTTCTCTGTAGTAGTCTAAACAAACTCCCACTGCATCATTAAGATATAAATATAAGCATTCATCAACCCAAGTAAAACATACTAGAATTTAAATCAACAAAACTACTGTCCCGCGGAGCAAAAGATATGCAATGTGAAAGCCGAAAAATGAGTGCCAGCACAAAAGGAATTTCAAAAGTAAAGTTGAGATCATACCGCGGAAGGAACTCAGTGACAATGCAGAGACGTTGAGGTGAAGTCACAGCTCCCATGAACAGCAGAACATTTGGATGCCGAAGTCTTTTCATCAGAGATACCTTCAAAGAGAAGTCAAAATAGTGAGAGCAGCATTTGAAAGAGGAAGAAAGAAACTCAGAACAATAACAAATGCAGAAACTTCGGTCTGTTGGCCGGGGCATGTACTACATGTCTCCACAATTACCACAAAAGCAAACGAAATCATGTAACGAAGTATGAAAATACAGTGAAAATGAATGTAACAATTAAGCGCACCTCCTGTCTAAAGGCATGTATAATATCATCCGAATATTCCTGCTTTGAAAATACCTTGACAGCAACATCCTGCAATAAAATGAATATGGTTCGTTTATGCAAACAATAAGATGATTACAGTTTTTTTTCCTAGAGCTCCCTACCATTTTCCATTAATCCATGCCACCATCTTTGCATTTTAGGCAAAACTTTACATGAGCATATAGATATGTTAGATAGAAAAAAAAGGCAAAGTAACAGAAAGGAAACAAAGGAGAAGGAGAACAAGAACGTACTGATCCATACCACAGAGCATGATACACAGTTCCACAAGAACCTGAGAGAAAAAGAAAGTAACATTAAGTAAATACTAGAAGAATATATATCCATGAAAAACATCATTGAGTAACAGGATAGAGTAAATACAAAGTAAAACATGGACTTCAAGCTTTGAGTCATTTATCAATTTCTCAGCCACTCGCATAATTGTCTAATGGACATTTGGGTTTCGGTTCATGAGCTTTGATATTAGCCATATCAAAGAATGAAGATGATAGGATCAGTGTAAAGTTCAATGCATAAAGTAGTGGATCTAGTTATTAACAAGTTCATAATTCCATCACATCTCCCAGTTGCAGTTCAGCCAAAAGAATCTACCTTGCCCTATTTGCTCTCCAATCGTCAAGTCTTCCCACAAGATCTCGTAATCTAAACAATCAGAATCCATGTCAACTTTATTAACAGCACTACTGCTGGTGCTTCCACAGCTGCTGGCACTGCTTGTGCTGTTAACATTAATTGATGATGACCAGGAACCCGATGCCTCGTTATTAACAGGTCTATTACCTTCATTAACATGGCCTTCAGTTTTTGCACTAGAATATGGGCACTTGGGTTCAAAAGTTTCATTCTCCTGATCATTGCCCAACCAAGGCCAAACAAAACGTGCAGTCCTTGCCTCCGATCCTTCTCGATCATTTCCTTTCCAAGGCCATGATAACCCTTTCTTATTCATTAAGGTCATAATCTTTTGGATTGCAGGCTTTCCTTCACTCTCATCACCAGAATCTCTCGAGGTTTTAACTGCAGGCTTCTCCTCAAAAGGAGAAAATACACCAAAGGCAGATGGGTGTACATCTCCCCTCGGTGTACTGGCTGCACTCGAAGTTGCATCTTCTTTATGATCGAAATGTACGGCATCGGAGAAACCATGATCAGAATGATGACTATCTCCACTTCCCCCTTCCGGATCAATGCAATTCTCTCCTGTCCTAATTCTGGACTTCACTTTGTTGCTCACCTTGGACGCCTGCATTAGTAACTCTTTCACAATCAACCCAAGACAAACTACAATAACAATAAAAAACCAACCAGAAACATACATGAAAATTAAGGAACCAATACCAAATTCGTTATCTTCAACGCAATTGCAGCTTGCAAAGGTTGCTGAGGATCAAGACCGAGTTTAGCCGAAACAGCGTTTTTGGACCGGCTGAAGGTCGAATCTCCTTCCGGTTGCTTTTCAGCCGAAAATGCAACTTGAAAAGGCCGAGAATCACTGGATACACAAATAATTCCAACCAAAGAACCATCATCATCATAAAAAGGAGTATCAGTTACAAGAGCTGAGAACCTCTCCCCCATTTTATTCTTAACAGGAAATTGCCCAGTCCAACTCTCACCCATCATAACACGATGAACTATATTATTCGCCACCGCAAAGTCCCTGGGATCGACAAGAAGTTCAACGGCATCTTGCCCTAAAGCCTCCGCCGCTGAATAACCATAAAGTTTTTCAGCAGTTCGGTTCCTGCAAAAAATGCCCAATTTAATAAGAATGCTACTTACATTTACTAATAATAAAGGTTAATCGCTGAGTAGAACATTAAAGGCATGAAAGAAACCCTCTTACCAATAAATTATACGGCCATTAAGGTCAAATATATGAACAGATTGTCCCATAGACTGCAATATATTTAAATATTGACTGTTAGTGAAATTAACGGCAGCCGGACCGGTATTCCGGCTTTCTCCATCACCTCCGCCGCCGCCATTTCCGGTATCACACCTTCTGCTCTCTCTTTGCAACGGCGACGAATGCCGAAACGAGCAAGAACTTTTCTTCAAAGCAGCAGCCGTCGTAGCCGCCGCCGCGGCCGAATTCCCCGGGAAGCGGAGGCGTTGAGGGGAAGTAGAGTGGGATCTTTGACGAATGTGGTCGGGCTTTGACTGACCTGCGCCGGATTGTTTTAATCTAGACATTTCTTGCTGGAGATGCTCATGTCCTGCCTCCAGTTCTTGGATCTTCCTCAAAAGCTCCTCCGCTGGAGGTGTTTCCATTTTTGCTACTATTTTTTTTTTTTTGGGTACACTTCACCAAATCAAAAAGTCAAACCATAGGAAGGGGCTTCAAAGTTTTGATAAGATATAAATATCTCACTTTCTGTAGAAACAAACACTCCTCTTTCTCTTTTAAGAGAGGTCTAAGACTCAAAGACTTCAACTTTTTCTCTTTTCCTTTTTGCTAATTTATCCTTTCTTTTTTTCTTGCCTTTTTCTTTGTTTTGGTTCAGTTTCTTTCTGGTTCTTTTTTTTTTTTTTTTCCTTTTTCGGGTTAATTCCTTATGATGTTCTCGCATTATATTTTAAATTTTAAATAGGTTTCAAAATTTTAAAATATATTAACTGAATCCAAGTATTAATATCTATCAATTAAGTCTTTCATCAATTAGGTTTTTACCATAAAATGCAAAGTTCTAATCTAACATGAAAGTAAATTTAAATATGTGAAGTATATTTTAAAAATGCATACATTTTTTATGTTGAGCTTTGAGACGATATTGTTAGAAATAATAGCTTTGAATCTCAAACTTAAATTGTAAGAACAAAATCAAAAGATAAAAAAAATTATAAAAACAAAAGTGAAAAAAAATGTTTACATGTTTAAATGATCTTCATGTTAGATACAAGTTGATATTTAACATTCAATTTAATGGTTAGACTAGTGAACTGACTTAATCGATATGATACATTTGATTTGTAGATTTTCAATTGGTTAGGTTGATTTTTCAAACTTATCCAACAACTTTCGATATTAATTGAATTGACTAACCAACTTAAGCTTAAACTAAGATTATAAACGATTTAATCAGTAAAACCTTAATAGACACCAACTTAATCGAATGATTGATTAAATCGATATGAACTCGCCCGTAGATGATACTTCAAAAATCAGGACCAAATTAAAATCAGGTCTATAATTTCGGGAGGTGTCATAAAATTAGCCCCTTTTTGTGTCATCGGGAATCTGAACATAATGTTAACCAGATGCTTTAAATACACTGAGGAGTGTCTTATCAGAAAAAAAATTACACTAAGGAGTAGGGTAGCATCCCCACGGGCTAAAATTCACGTGATTGAAATCATCCAATTAAGTGATAGAATTTCATCCGAATGTCCAATCAATGTAGCGCGTCATCACAAACGCTAACTCCTTCGATATGCAATGGTCCGGGTTTCACTTTTCCGCTAAGGGTAGGGTTTGAGGGTATTAATTGGACCGACATTATTTAAATTAAAATGCAAGTGCATCCTAATAAAGCAATATTACTTTGAACCAAAAATAAATAAAAGCAAGATTAAATTGGAGTTTGGAGATAATTTAAGTTCAACAATTCTTTTTCTTTCTTTTTTTTTTTAATAAAATTAAAACTATCTATTTCTTTTTTCCTTTTAACCAACACTCAAATGTTCTAGTTTTGTGGCTTTTTATGGTAAGTATTTTATCTTTCGTTATTTGGTCCAAGCTACAAGTTTCCCTTTCAAGGGATAAAGAAATATTTAATTTTCAATTCAATAATTTCTCCTAATTTGCACATTAGTTTTTTGAAGTCTCCGTATTCTCTTAAAGCGCTGAATCATCATCTACATTTTATAAACAATTAAATTATTATAATAAAAATTTAAAAAGCTATAAAAATTCTTAAAAACTCTCTTTTTTAAATAATAACAAAACTTAAAAGTAAATGTCTAGAATAATCTGAATAAATGGAGGTTTGAGTGTTTTTGTTTAAGTTCATTCTACATGTATTTTTTTTAAATAATTTTATAGTTTTTCAATAATTTCAAAAATAAATGAATTCTCAATTTATATAATTTTTTTAATTTTTATGGATGAAACGAGATGTGCATTGGTAATTCCTAATTTCTTGAATATATATTTTTTTATGTTTTCCTAATTTTAAAAAAATAATTTAGAATTTCTTTATGATAGTAATTCCTCATTTAACTTAGTATTTCCTTTCAAGTATCAAATGTAAATATTATCCTTCTAAATAAACTCACAAATGTGGGAAATTATCAAATTTTGTTCTAAGTCCAATCAAAATGTTTATTTTCTCTACTCAATGTGTACAACCAAAATGAGAAAACAAACTAATCAAATTATTACCTTATAGTGACAATTTTAGGGATAGCCTTATTTCAACCACATGACCGTTGAACAACTTTAGTGGTATGCCTTTTGTCAAGCGATCAACTATATTTAACTTTGTACTTATGTATTTTATGAGTAATTTCATGATTTAATGTGTTCCCTAATTACTAAGTATTTAATGTTAATGTGTTTACTTTGACACATCCCTGCCATATTGTCACAATATATCCATAGGGTCTAGAGATATGTTGAACACTCCAAAACTCGCAATAAAATTTTTCAACCAAATATCCTGCAAGGTAGCTTCAAACATAAAACAAGCTTAGTCTCTATAGTAGAGGTTGCTGCTAGTGTCTATCAAAACTTCCTCAGGATATGACTTCATTAGCCAACTTAAAAACATATGTAGATGTTGATTTCTAGGAATCAGCATAACAAATAAAATCTAAATCTGAATATCGGACAACTTTTAAAATTTTAGATTACCTATAGGTAAGCATGTGAATTTAGTTCCTTGAAGATATCTCATCATATTCTTTGCAACTCTCTAGTGGTCTATCCTAGGATTTGTAACACCCCAAACCCAGCCTAAACATTATGACCAAATCTGGCAATGTCACATGAAAGTGTTTTTGGAAAACCGTTTCGATACATAAAAATCGTTCAACTTATTATCTTTTACTTAGATCAGAAAAACGTGTATTGATTGACTTGCTTGAAAACATTTCTTTTACGCGGAAGCTATACTACCCAAATTACTCTTGGTACCATTTTTACTTATGAAAACCTTAGTAAATTTCAGAAAACTATATTTGGACGTGATGCAACTTAAAATCCAAAATCAAGAGTTTACAATCATAAATTAAAACCAAAGAGTCCAAGTCCAAAAAATTACATCAAAAATTCCCATAAATAACAATAAACCATTAAAAGCATTAAAAACATAAAGTCCAAAGCTTATATGGCAGTGGTCACCATCGAGCCCTCCGCTGTGCCAATCCGCCTATTGTTGGGGGTTACCTGAACAGATTAAACAAATAATAGGTGAGTTTTCGCAAACTCAGTGTGTAAATCCCCACAGACAGCGTACGCACAAACATATAAAAAATAGCAAATAATTTGGGCCTGAGCCCTTTACAGAATCGTTGTGGGCCTCAACCCACTCAAAACAGAATTAGATACAATTAGGCCTTAGCCCATTCAGATATAGAATGCATAATAGATCAGATTAGCACAATCATGCCCACCAACCCTGCACACCAACTCCGTCCAACCCTGCACACCGTGTGAGGATAAAATCAACCCACCCAGCCCAACACACCAAATATAGGGATAAAATCAACTCATCCAACCCTACACACCAAATAGTACCGTAATGCAGCACATGTCATAAATATGCATCTTAGTTGCCAAATATCAAGCTTAGAAGCCTTTTAGATACTTCCTTCACTTCATCAATCCCACCCCAATGTAATGCATCATACAGATATGGCATGCTATAATGCGGATACACAGATCATACATCTATATACAGAATAGTACAGATATACATGCTAGAGATAACATGTTAATGCTTATATCACAATATCATATCACAGTACAAGGGTCTAAGTAATGCTTACCGACCCTACGATAGGTCACAATTGACTTGGGCAACCCGTGCAACCTTATAGTACATTTTAGAAAAATGGGCCACACGCCCATGTGGCCTGTATGTGTGGGCCCACACGACCCAAATCGGCCTTGACCGTGTGGATCACATAGCCTGGCCCAAATTTCACACGCTCGTATGGCCCACAAGGCCCAATTGGCCAAGCCCGTGTCTCGCACATGGCCTCGCCGACCTTTACACGGCCGTGTCCGTCGCACCCATGACACGCGTGTACGGCCTAGTTCGTCATTTACACGATCGTGTATTACCACACGGGCTACTACACAGGCAATCTACACGTCCGTGTAGCGCCGACAGATTACTTTTCGACTTTCATCGAATCTCTTTTTCTATACAATCAAAGTGCACACCTGGTTCGTTTACGTACTTTTTACAACCCCGGGACTACCAATACCTAAAATTAGAATATTCATCCTTTAGAAATTCCAAAAGCAATCCCAAATAATCAATCCTAAATCAAAATTTTGACTTACCACTTCTAAATGACCTCCACTTCGAATCAAACCTGACGAATCGTGGATCCCAGCCTTCTGAATAACTCCTAAACAACAGTAAAATACCATTCAATCACTTATTCAAAGCAGCGTTCAAAAACAATAACAGAAGCTTACCAACGATTACCCCATCTAAGCGTCTCAAAAACTCGCTATTACGAAAATAAAACGGACAAGGAGAAAGCAAGGGGAAATTTTGACAGCAACAAAAAGTAGGGGAAGGGAAATCGGCAACAATTGTTTCAAGAAAACAAAATGAAAATTGAATATTATATTTTTTTAGGAAAAATGCTAAAAATGAAGAACAATTTGATTTCCCCTTTTAATCCTTAAATTTGCTCTCCAAATCCCTCAAAATACTCCATCAACCGCCCACTATGCTCCACTACTCAGAATCCACATCAATTCAAACTCTTATAGAACCATGTAGCAAAAATAACATCCCTTGTCGATGCAAATAATCAAACTTAAGACCTCATGTATATCCATTCTCCTTTTAACCACCAGACCAGTGGGCTCATTCTGACATATTCTTGCAAACAACTAAATATAAGCCTAATAGCTAAAGGTAAGGCTTTATTCAGAAAAATTTGAAAATTTGCCCAAGTTATGACTTGAACTTGGGACCTCTTAGACACTTCCTAGAACACTTAACCACTGAAGCAGATACAGATTTTGTATCAAAACTCATGAAATCAAATACACAATTTTTGGGGCATTACAACTCTACCCCTTAAAAAAATATCGACCTCGAAATTTTCCCTGATCAGAAAATGTAAGGATACTGATGTCGCATCAAATTTTCTGGCTCCCAAGTAGCCTCCTCAGTGCTATGATTTTGCCACATCACCTTCACTAAGGGAATAGATTTTCTATGCAGAACCTTAACGTCTCGATCCAGAATTTGAATTGGCTCCTCCTCAAAAGTTAGATCTAGCCTAATATCAATCTTCTCCACAGGAATAATGTGTGTGGGATCAGAGCGGTAGCGCCTCAACATCAAGACATGAAACACATTATGTACATGATCTAACTCTAGAGGTAGCTCCAACTGATATGCGACTGACCCCACACGTCTCAGAATCCGGTATGGTCTAATAAACCGAGGGCTTAACTTGCCATTGCGACCGAACCTCAGTACCTTTTTCCATTGTGAGACCTTAAGGAAAACCAAGTCTCCCACAGAATACTCGATGTTCTTCCTCTTCAAATTAGCATAGGACTTCTATCCATTAGAAGCCGCTTTCAGTCGATCACGAATCAAACGGACCTTGTTCTCAGTCTCAGTAACCACATCTGGACCCAGAACCCTTCGTTCACCCAACTCAGTCCAGCATAGGAGAGTGCAACACTTACGGCCATACAGTGCCTCGTACGGTGCCATCTGTATACTAGACTGATAGTTGTTATTGAAAGCGAACCCTGCTAAAGGCGAGTACTCTTTCCAACTACCTCGAAAATCTATGACATAGCCCCTCAACATGTCCTTCAGTATCTAAATTACCCTCTCCGACTGACCATCTGTCTAAGGATAAAAAGCAGTACTGAAGTCTAATCTTAATCCCAAAACCTCATGAATCTTCTACCAAAACCGTGACGTGAATCGAGGATCCCTATCGGAGATGATTAGGACAGGAACACTCACTGCCATGTTGTCACAATATATCTATATGGGTCTAGATATATGTTGAACACTATAAAACTCACAATAAAACTTCTCAACCAAATATCATGCAAGGTAGCTCCAAAACATAAAACAAGCTTAGTCTCTATAGTAGAGGTTGCTGCTAGTGTCTATCAAAACTTCTCCAGGATATGACTCCACTGGCCAACTTAAAAACATATGTAGATGTTGATTTCCAAGAATCAGCATAACAAACAAAATCTAAATCTGGATATCTGACAACTTTTAAAATTTTAGATTACCTATAAGTAAGAATGTGAATTTTAGTTCCTTGAAGATATCTCATCATGTTCTTTGCAACTCTCTAGTGGTCTATCATAGGATTGCTTTCATATTTTCTCAACATTCCCATTGCAAATGCAATGTTAGGTTTGGTATAAACTTGAGCATACATTAAGCTTCCAACAGCTAAAATGAGTTTTTTCATTTATTCCTTCCTAATTTTGAGTTTCAAAGATTGGTTTAAATTGAACTTATCACCCTTAACAATGGGTCCAACACTCTGTGAACAATCTTTCATTTAAAACCTCTCAAGAATTATATTAATATAAGTTTCTTATGATAACCCCAACATTTGGTGAGTTCTATCCCTTTGGATCTTAATGTCAATGACATAATATGTCTTTCTCGATCGAAATAGTGTTTCACTTTAATGTTTTTCAACACCCTTTGATTTTTCTATTTAAGCATATAATTCTCATCAGTAACCTTGACGTTAATTTTATAAACCTGTTCACATTTGTCAAGTGTGGTTTTGTATATCTTCATAAAGTCTTTTTTCTATTAAGCTTCACCATTATTGCTAGTTTCAGAATCAATTGCAACTTTTGTCAGCAACTAGGAAGCAAAAGCAACATAATTGTTTAAGTTCTCATCATCTTCATCATTCTCACCTACTGAGTATTCATCTCTCTAAGTCATGTCAAAGACTTCTTTTTCATAGTGTTTGCACACTCAGCTTGCACATGACCAAAACCATGACATTCATGACATTGAATGCCTTTCTTTTTCTTTTTATTGGACTCCTCGTTGATCACAACCCCTTTATCTTTATTTTTGGAGAAGTTTTTGGCAATATCAAACTTATTTCCTCATTAACAACTTCTTAAAAGCTTTGTTAAAATTTTTTGTTAGCAATGTCATTTTTTCTTGCAATTCCTCGATGGTAGTAGCACCCTCAGTTGTAATTAGTGTTGTCATTTGTAGGGCTTGTCCCACTCAATTTATTTTTCTTAAGACTTTTAACTCAAGTGTTACTTAGTCTAGATAAATTTATATTAAAGTTTGGCTGACCTTGCTCGAAATTAAGGCTTGGTATTGAATTATAGGAAAGGAGAGAGTAAAGTATTCCTCCTAAAAATTGACAGGTTGGTTAGGCTAAAAGGGAGCTAATGAGACCCTTTAGAATTTAACTATCTAGTTGCAAACACATGAAGTGATGAGGGTTATTAGTGGCCCATTTAATTTATGAATACATTTTATACTTTAATTGGATGCATATAGAGATATTGGTGGCTGACCAAGGGATTTCTTTTATTATTTTTTATCCTAAGAAAAAATAAGTAAAGAGAGAATAGGGAGGGGGCGATAAAAAAAGAGAGAGGAACGCTTAAGCATTATTTTCAGTTTCTTTTCTTAATATTCTCTTGGCTTGTTCGAATGAATGGGGGAGAAGGATGAATAGTTTGCATGTTGGTGAAATGAATGTTCTAGCTTGATCAAGAGGAAATCTAGAATTTGGGTGACATTCTTCACTCTACTCACCTCTTAAATTTTTGTTAAAAGTAAATTGGTGGTTTTTGGTTGATGTGGTTGTGAGATGTGGGGAAAAAACATTCTTGTATAGTTAAAGGAAAACTTCTATTTGATGTTATAAAGCTTATTGTTTCCTTGAGAACTTCAATTGATGATAAAAATTAATTTGTTTAGCTAGCAAGGAAGGAAAGAGACCAAGCGGCAAAGGCAAAGCCAAGCTTGAGTAAGAGTTTTGGCCCTTATTGGAAGATTTTGTTGGTAAACTTTTGAGTTTAACTTATTATGCTATGGGTAAATTGTGAACCTCTCTTTCAAGTTGTAGATGGCACAAAAACTTCCCAAGTGTACTGTTTCATTCGATTTGGTAGTGGTGTATTTTTGTTCATATTGCTATTGTTAATTGTTATTTATTATTGGAATTAAGTTGTAAAAAGGGTGTTTAATTGTTGTTGTTCATTGTCATTTATTACTGGTATTAAGTTGTTAAAAAGGGTGTTTAATTATTGTTGTTCATGGTTATTTATTATTGGAACTAAACTGTCAAAAATGGTATTTAATTGTTGTTGTCCATTGTTGTTAAACCAAAATAATACTTAAATTGAGTTGGCTAAATGGTGAATAACTTGTTGTTCAATGGTGCTTTATTATGGAATTTAAGTTGTTCAAATGATAAATAATGATTGTTAAAATAGTGTTTGATATAGAATAAATCTATCGAAGATATGGATAATTATTCCTGTTTAAATGGTGTTAAAGCTTATTTAAGTTGTCCAAATGTGATGAAATTGGTGTTGTCCAAATGGTGGTAAATTGTTTTGTTTATTATTATTAATTACTACCTAATCATGATGAATTCTAGTACAACTGAATTGGGTGATTGCCCTGCTCATGTTGTCTAAATGCTAAAATTTTTATGATTGTTCAAATGACTTGTTTCCTTTTATATGTTTGAACTTGATGTTTTATATTGTCAGAATTAGACTTCGAATGTGAAGAGTTGCAGTATGTCTGTTGATGATGATACAAATCTTATTCAGAAGAAAATTATTGATGTTATTGCTTTATAGAGGTCCGGATGGATGATAATATAGCTATGCGAAATATGACCATTATGATAATACAACTTTGTAGAGGTTCGGATGGCTAATATTAGGGCTTGAAATGTTGAAATTGTAATATTAATGTGGCTTTATAGAGGTTTGGTTGGTGATAAAAAGGCGTGAAAAGCTTAAATTGTTTAAAAAAAGGGATTGAATGGTGTTAAAAGGTTTTGAAGAGACTCACTTTAAGACATCCCAAGTGACACCTCTTAATGACTATCTGCACCTATATGAGTATATGGGTGGATTAAAGAAATTTAGTTATCTTGTTTGATGGTGAAACAATGTATGTTAATTTGGATACGTACTAGTTGGCTTGGTTATTGCATTTAATAAATTTATGTGCATTCTAGAAATTTAGATTATCCCAGTGCTATAATGAGGATTGTTGATATGGTAATTAAGGAAACTTGCTATTTTAGAATCAGTTGGTAATCAATAGTTGTTTGTTGTTAATATTGAAAAAGAATTTTATATGTTATAGCCAATTAAGCATAGTCGTAATAGCCAATTAGCTAGCCTGAGACTATATCGTGAGCTTTTTTCTTTTGTATTTTTTTTGTGATATGTATTTATCGGGGCAAAGTTGAAAATTGGTCAAAGTTACATTTCATGTACAACTTTACGTAATTGAATCTTTTGTAATTATTTTAGTTAATTTTCATCAAGTAGTCTTTCTTATTGGCTCAATTTAAACAAGTTCAATAGCAATTATCATTTACCCAAAATTTTTGAGTTCATTCATTTTCCTTGTAACTTCGCCCTTGGGTCGTCGGTTGACCATTCGGACCACAGGCCATTATAGGGCTATACTATTTTTACCTTTTGATATAAATTTATTTTATTCATCAATATTCATTTCAAATGTTTGCAACGATCTAATGAGCTCATCTATTCGCATGTTGTCAACGTCCTGAACTTATTCAATATTAGTTATTTTGATGGCCAACCTCATAAAAAATTATCTAAAGACTTTTCTCACTAGTTTAGAATTTGAGTATTTGTTACCAAGTGAAAACGTTTGGTTTGACATATCCCACAACAGGACATAAATTTCTCTAATGGTCTCACTCTTTTGCATTCTTAGAGTCTCAAATTTAGTGGCCAACATCTCCAACTTTGACTGCTTCAAAAATGTTTGTCATTTTTTAAGCAGTTTTAAGAATATTATAGGCTTCTTTTACTGTGGTACACTTGGATATCCTCTTGAATTCTTAGCCATCAACTCCATAAGATATGGCATTAAGTTCTTTGGAATTTGTATTAACCATCTTTTCCTCTTAAATGGTTTACATGAGTTTAAATTTGGGAGTTTTAACTTTTAAGGTTTTAGTTATAGATGATTCTCATCTAGTAAGAACTATATGCCAGGCCTTTTCATCCATTAAGTTTATAAATGCCTTCATTCTTACCTTCTATTACATGTAGTTGGATCCATCCAACACTAAAGGACGTGAGACAAATGAACCTTCCATTGCTAGCAAAAATCAACATTAAAAACATCACTTACTACATCAAGTGTTAGACTCTAATGTCAAATGTAAGAATAGTCTATTTGCAAGTAATATTATTGAGAAGTTATACTTGAGGTGTATAAAAAATGAATAACAATAATACAAAAGCAATTGGTTATGTTGTTTAATAAACACATATGTCTACAATGCCTTATTTAGAGAATCAACCCACTATTTCAACCATGTACAGTGAACGATTTAAGTCTTGTCACTCACCAGTGTAGCAATTGGTTTTAGTTGTAGATGGCTCCCATCTAGTAAGAACTGTAGACCAGGCCTTTTCATCCATTAACTTTATAAATGCATTCATCCTTACCTTCTAGTACATGTAGTTGGATCCATCCACCACTAAGGGACATGAGACAGATGAACCTTCCATTACTAACAAAAATCAACACCAGAAACACCACTTACTATGTCAAGTGTTAGACTTTGATATCAAATGCAAGAATAGTTTATTTTTGTAAATAATATTATATGAGCAGTTATACTTAAGGTTTATAACAAATAAAGAACAATAATACAAAAACAATTGGTTATGTTGTTTGATAAACACCTATGACTACAGTGCCTTGCCCAGAGAATCAACCCACTATTTCAACCATGTACAATAAATGATTTAAGTCTTAGAACTTACCAATGTAGTAACCTCACACTTATACGATTTAAATCACTCTCCACTAAGTTTTCCCCTTAAAAACTTAATTTGTAAAACCAAGTGACTTATTTGTTTTACTTACAAAATGCACTTACTGATACGAGTTCCCAATGAACAAAATAACATGGTAAATTCTCTTACCCCTTATAACCAACACAAGCCTCACATATGTAAGAGTTTAAGTCTTGCTAAAATACAGATCAATTATAATACAAATCCCCACCAAAGTAGCATGCAAAACAAGACTAAAAATTCTTATTAAAGTCTAAGATAAATAATAGATTTTCAAGCTACTCTTCAAGTCTTTCGATCCAATCTCCATAAGGCACAAGATTCAATTTGTATGATCTGTTTTGACCCCCTATGATTTGTTTCTCCATTAGAATGATCTTCATAGGTGGGCCAACACACTTCCACACGATCAACTTAGTCATGACCCAACTGTTTTGGTTCAAAAGGATTATTAACAACAAATATGACAAGTCATGGTTTCTGAGCAATTATAGGCACAATTGAAATTGATGCTATAACTGAAACCATATTAGCTCAACAATTTCTTCCAATATTGAACAAGGCTTCCAGATAAAGAGTTGGAGTCTAGATTCACTGAGTAAGCTTCAATCTTTTCTAATTGATAAACCGTAATTTATACCTATTTTTATCCCATGCTTAATATAATTTTGGATGAATTATCCCTTAAATTCTAGAATTTAATGCTCCTAATCCTTTAATTTCATGTTTTATACTTAGATGAGCATAGGAAAGTGAAAAGAACGAGAAACGGGCCAAAAATGGAGAAAATAGGCCGAAGCAAGAAATCAACACGGCTTGGAGTTCCTCACACGGGTGCGCCACAAGCCCCGTGCCACATTAGCAGGCTTGAACACGACCTGGGTTCGATTCACACGGGCGTGCCACACGAGCGTGTCCCTGTCGTGACGAATTTCAATTTCATGCAAAAAAAGATACTTAGGGGCTAAGAAAGGTATTCCCGAGTCTACATAAACACCCTAAGAGCAGATTAAAGGGGAGAGTTGACATGAATAGTAGAAAGCGAGGAATTACTCGAAGAAAGCCAATTAATCCATCTCAGAAGCAAGGATTTACATCAAGACTGAAGATCTCCCTTCAATCCTTTCAGGAGTTTTGGGTTTTCTTTATGTTTTGTTGTTTTCTTTATTTTGATATGTTTTCTCTTTTTATTATGAACTAAAACCCTAAATACCTAAGGAGGATGAAACCTAAGACGAATCTTATTATTGTTATCTGAATTATATGATAAATGTTTGATTTGTTCTTAATTGTGTTTTCAGGATATTAATTCAAGTCGAATGTGCTTATTCAAAGGAGCAAAAGTCCCTGTTTAAGAGTAGATCCAATGCAATTAAGCGGAGTTGATCACAATTCTAGACATAGGGCGACAAAAATCTGCCGGATTAGAGTCAAATCTAATAGGGGGATCCATAGATCGAGTTAATGCAAAACTAGGGGTTTTAATTAGAAAGATATTTCAATTAATCAACCTAGAGTTAGTTGTTTTTATTCTCGACGGAGATATTCACATAATATAAGGATCTCTACGGATCAAGTTGAATGAATAAATCGTCTAGTTCAGAGTTAAATAACAAGTGAAGTTTAGGTGGATTCTTCCTTAGGTATTGCCTTTATCATTCAGTTTTCCCAAAGTAATTCCCCAATTTACTCTTTGTCGCGTCCTTAGTTTAGTTTAGAATTAATTAGTTTAAACAAACCCCTCTTTATTTCTAGGCTAGATAATAGGAAGAAAGTTATTACTAGTACTTTTAGTTCCTTGGATTCGACATTCCGGTCTTACCACTAACTATACTACTATTCGATAGGTGCGATTGCCTTTCATCGTGATAATAGTTAGTTTCTAGGTACGATCATTATTATTACTTCATCACAATCACGATCAAGTTTTTGGCGCCGTTGCCGGGGAACTAAGATATTAGGAACATTCTATTTCTATTACTTTAGCCATTTTTACTTTTATTGCAATTTATTTTCTATTTTTATTTCTAGGTTTTATTTACTAAAATTTTCTTTTTGTTCTTCTCTGATAGGTATCTCTAGTTTATGACTAGAAGAAACCTATTAGGACCACTATTGTTTGATAGCGATTTAGAAGCCACAATTTGTAGAAACTGAAGAGACATAAGGCAAAGCTTACAGTACCCAGAACAAGGACAAGAGAACGAACCCGAATCTACTGAAGATATGGAAGCAAATCAAGATAATTAGCTACCTCCTGTGGTAGTTGCAGATCCTGTGAATCAAAATCATATTCCGCGCACTATGTATGATTATGTTAAGCCTAATTTAGCTAGTACTGAATCTGGTATTGTTAGGCATGTTATTGCTGCAAATGATTTTGAACTGAATCCTAACACTATTCAAATGATTCAACAGTTTGTTCACTTTGATGGTTTGTAGGATGAGGATCCTAACGCACATTTAGCGAATTCTACGACACATTTAAAACCAATGGCGTTTCTGATGACACCATTCGCTTTCGGTTATTTCCTTTTTTTTTGAGAAATAAGGCTAAATAGTGGTTGAACTCTCTACCACGAGGGTCTATCACTACTTGGGAACAAATAACCAAAAAGTTTTTACTAAAATATTTTCCACCGACTAAAATAGCAAAGTTGAGGAATGATATCTCTTCTTTTGTACAGATGGATTTAGAAACACTCTATGATGCTTGGGAGAGATACAAGGATTTATTGAGAAGGTGCCCTCACCATGGGTTACCTTTGTGGCTACAAGTGCAAACTTTCCACAACGGTTTAAATCCCTCAACAAGACAGATGATTGATGCAGCTGCTAGTGGAACCATCAATAACAAAACACCTGAGGAGGCTTATGAGTTTATAGAAGAGATGTCACTGAATAACTATCAGTGGCAAGTCATAAGGACAAAGCCACAAAAAGTCGACAGAGTTTTTAATGTTGACGTAGTCACAATGCTATCAAATCAGGTAGAACTCTTAAATAAAAAGATTGATGGTTTAGTTGGTTCTACACAAGTACATCCAGTGATGAGGTGTGATTCAAATGGAGGAGGAATGTACAGCACAGATTATTCATTTCACGATCCTAGCACAGAAAATGAATAAGCCAACTATATGGGTAACAATTCTAGATCTCAAAATAACCCTTATAGTGGCACTTATAATGCAGGTTAGAGAAACCACCCCAATTTCTCGTAGGGTGGTCAAGGAACAGAGACCACCTTACCAGCAAGAGAAAAGCCGAATCTTGAGGAGATGCTCACAAAATTTATCTCAGTATCAGAAACTCATTTTTAGAATACTGAGATGGCACTTAAAAACCAACAACATTCCATTCAAGGACTTAAAAATCAAATTGGTCAACTTGCCAAGATGATATCTGATAGACCATAAGGTAGTCTGTCGAGTAATACTGAACCCAATCTTAGAGAGCATGTTAAAGTAGTCACGTTAAGGAATAGGAAGACGCTAACTGAACTTGAAAAGTAGGTGCCACAAGAGCCTAACAAGGAGAATATCGAGGAGATCGAGCCCAAAGAAAAAGCCCCACCGGTACTTAAAGAATACAAGCCACCCATCCCATACCCAGTAAAGTTGAAGAAATACCGCATGGATGTTCAATTCGGTAAATTTCTTGAACTTTTTAAACAGTTACATATTAACTTACCTTTTGTTGAAGCTATTTCACAGATGCCCACGTATACAAAGTTTTTGAAGGAGCTTCTAACAAACAAAGGGAAGTTTGAAAAACTATCCACGATGGAACTTAACGAGGAATGTTCAGTGATCATCTAGAACAAACTGCCAACTAAATTGAAAGATCTAGGAAGTTTTACTATTCCCTATTTAATTGGTAGTCTAAATATTGAGAAGGCATTAGCAGATTTAGGTGCCAGTATTAACTTAATTCCTTATAAAATGTTCAAGCAGCTAGGTCTAGCGGAACCAAAACCTACTAGGATAAGTATTCAATTAGCTGATAGATCTGTTAAATATCCTAGGGGTATCATTGAAGATGTATTAGTTAAGGTTGATAAATTTATATTCCCTGTTGATTTTGTTGTGCTTGACATGGATGAGGATGTTGAGGTACCCTTAATCCTAGGACGTCTATTTTTAGCTATTACTTGAGCTATTATTGATGTAGGGGATGGTAAACTAGTACTTAGGGTAGGTGATGAAGAAATTGTGTTTAAAATTTATGATGCCATGCGATTCTTTAGGGAACAAGATGATTCCTATTATTTTATTGATTCCATTGATTATTTTGTTCAAGACTCTTTCCAAGAAATCACTCTTAAAGACACGTTGGAACTGTGTCTCGTTTAAAGTGGAGAAGAGGACAAAGTCACCACTGAGATGGAAAAGGTAATAATCAATTTAAACTCCAACGACCCCTCCGCTAGACAAATCGATTATGAGGGTATTGAGATTAATGATGAACTAAGACAAAAGCCCTCTGTTGACGAATCTCCCCAAATGGAATTGAAGCAATTACCCAAACACTTAGAATATGCATTTTTGGGAGACAATTCTACATTGCCAGTAATTATTTCTTCAAACTTGCAACCCAAGGAAAAGGAAGAATTAATTCAAGTGTTAAGAAAATATAAAAGAGCCATAGCTTGGAAAATCTCTGACATTAAAGGAATCAGCCCTTCTTTTTGCACCCACAAAATCTTGATGGAGGATGAATATAAACCATGTATGCAAGCTCAAAGGAGATTGAACTCCAACATGATAGAAGTAGTTAAGGCTGAGGTAATTAAACTTCTACATGCTGGAATTATTTATCCTATTTCTGACAGTGCTTGGGTAAGTCCTATGCAGGTTGTCCCTAAGAAAGGTGACATGACTGTTGTTGCCAATGAGAATAACAAATTAATCCCTACAAGAACGGTAACAGGTTGGAGAGTTTGCATTGACTACGGGAAATTGAAGGATGCCACTAGAAAAGATCACCTCCCATTGCCCTTCATTGATCAGATGTTGGAAAGATTGTCAGGACATATGTACTATTGCTTCTTGGATGGACTTTCCGGTTATTTCCAAATCTCAGTAGCTCCTGAAGATCAAGAGAAAACGACATTCACTTGTCCATATGGCAGTTTGCTTATCGTAGAATGCCCTTTGGATTATGTAATGCTCCTGCTACTTTTTAGCGTTGCATGCTAGCCATATTTGACGAACTCGTGAAGGACATCATGGAGGTATTTATGGATGACTTCTCGGTATTCAGTAACTCTTTCCATCTTTCCCTTAAGAATTTAGAATGAGTTTTATTAAGGTGTGAGGAAACAAATCTTGTTCTTAATTGGGAAAAATGCCATTTTATGGTTCGAGGAGGTATTGTGTTAGGATACAAGATTTCTAGTAAGGGGATAGAAGATGATAAAGCGAAAGTTGAGACCATTAAAAAATTACCTCCCCCTAGTTCAGTTAAGGTAATTAGAAGATTTTTAGGACATGCTGGTTTCTATAGAAGATTCATTAAAGATTTTTCTAAAATAGCTAAGCCTTTAATGAAATTACTAGAAGAAGATGTACCCTTCAATTTTGATCAAGAATGTTTAGAAGCATTTAACACTCTCAAAGAGAAACTTACTAATGCTCTGATTATAATTGCACCTGATTGGAATTTATCTTTTGAGCTAATATGTGATGCAAGTGATTTTGCAGTAGGCGCACTTCTTGGACAGCGAAGAACTGGCGATCTTGTCTTGCTTTACAACTCAAGGCTTAGATTATTCCCTAGAAAGCTAAAATCGAGATGGTCAGGCCCATTCATAGTTCAAAGTGTTTTTCCCTACGGTACAGTTGAGGTAACACATCCAACTCACGGCACTTTCAAGGTAGACAGTTATCGACTCAAACTATATAATGGTGACGATTTTAAGAATGATAGGGAGGAGCTTAGGCTCCACGAACCCCAGTCAAAGAGAAAGCAAGATAAGTCGAGCTTAGACTCTAAATAAGCGCTTCTCGGGAGGCAACCCGAGCACTAACATTGTTAATTTCTTTAAATTCAGTCCTTAAAACGCAGATCTCTCAAAGCCACACGGCCAGGCACAAGGGCGTGCCTGAGGCCATGGCCACACTATTGATGGAAACACGACCGTGCAACACGGCAGTGTGAAAGCAAAGGGTAATTTTTCCCAAGACATAGATTTCTACAAATCGCCATGGTCGTGCGATAGGGCCGTGGCCGAACCTGCCAATTCAACACGGGCGTGCAACACGCCCTTGCCAATAGGCCGTGGTTGAAACTGAGAAATTAGCACGGACGTGTGACACGCCCATGCCTAACACCCATGGCCAAACCATAAGTCTACGAAACACACGGGTTAGACCAGGATACACGGGCGTGTGCCACAGTCGTGTGCCTAATCCCCTATCTTAAATCACTCACTATTCATCACCACCACCACCACCTCATGATTCATCTACCGATAAGGACATTTGAGCCTAATTTCTTTTATTTTTACTTTTAAGTTACCTGCCTTCTTAATTTTCTTTACTTTATATTTTTCCTTCTCCTTGTAAATGCTTATATGTTGCACTTTATCAAGTAATACCTTAATTCTTCCCATAGTTGTGTTTATTCTCCTCAATAACTTAGAATCATGAACTACAAGTAGTCCTTTCTCCAATTCAGCTTCCACTATTCTAAGGAACTCATCAAGAAAATTCAGGGAGTCTCGTTTCTATCTCTCACTTATGATCTATGCTTATATTTTTACCTATCACTGAACATTGAAGGCAATGTACATCTTAAGTGTGGGGGGGGACTCACTTTCACCTTTTATATTGTTCTCAAATCCCTGAATTTTGTCTTGTCCCTCAAGTCACTTTCTCATATCACTATTAGAATGAATTTTGATTGATTTATGATTTTTATTGATATGTTTAGGATTAAGACATAGGTATTTGTACTTTGATTATTCAAACTTTAAGTCATTAGAGAATTAAGCATGATAAGTTAAAATTTTTGAGAATTTAAAATTTTTTCTAGGTTGTTTCCCCAAATTTAGGTATTATCTTGAAATTTTAAATTCACAAGATCGACATCAAAAGCCATAATTTTGGTGAGATTTTTGAGCCTTTTGAGCATATATCCTTTCATGCTCACTTTATTATGCTTTGAGTGAGTCAATATTGATTTGTTGTTCTAAAACTTGCTCCGATTATGCATGTCAAGACCACACCATTGATTTGATATATTGAGATGATAAAGGCATTTAGGTTTAACCCACTTACTCCATAAAAGCCTACCCTCATAATTAACCATTAGTGAACCCCCTTGGGCCTAACAAACCATTTATTGATTTACCCTTAATATTAACCCATAAACATGTTTTTGATTCTTTGAGAATTTATCTCACTCTAATTTGATCCCATTTTTGTTGAGATTTGAGTTGAATGATTATCTAGCTATGTTCTTTCCTTTTATTAGTAAAGTTTAAATATTCGATTTGTTCTAAAAAAATCAGTTGTAATTTAAATGTTTAGTATATTATGTAATTATGTATTTTTCTAGTTAGATGATTTTTTAGTTCAATCTCGATTCTAACCCTCTTTTTCAGCGTGTGACCACACCCCTAACCAAAGCCCCATTACAACCTTCTAAAAACCTTTTGATCGATGTGTCATCTCAATTTATAGTGGTGGAGATTTGATTTTTATGCAAGCTTATGGTAATAAATTTTCATGTTGACTAATGAGTGCTTAATTTCTGAACCCTAAACACTTCGAGTGAATAGAGTGAAGCTTTAGTGAGGATGTCAACTCTTGTTGATTTTGAATTCAAGGTAATTACTTAGAAAAGTAGAGAATACCTATGTTTCCATGATAAGATTCTCAACTTAGATTGTTTGAAACTTTGATGTTCTTTTAGTTGAATTCTCAATATATGATTACTCATGGATTGATTTGAAACATTATTGATAAGATTTATAAGTTGAGAAGAATGATTTTTAATTGTGAGTTGAGGATTTTGCTTGAGGACAAGCAAAGGCTTAAGTGTGGGGGTATTTGATAAACCATAATTTATACATATTTTTACCCCATGCATAACATAATTTTGGATAAATTATCCCTTAAATTATGGAATTTGATGCCCTAATCCTTTAATTTCATGTTTTATACTTAGATGATCATAGGAAAGTGAAAAGAACAAGAAACGGGGCAAAAATGAAAAAAATAGGCCGGAGTAAGAAATCAACACGGCCTGGGTTTGATTCACACGGGCGTACCACATGGGTGTGTCCCTGTCGTGACGAATTTTAATTTCATGCGGAAAAAGCTACTTAGGGACTAAGAAAGGTATTCCGGAAACTATATAAACACCCTAAAAGCAGACTTAAAAGGGAGAGCCGACACGAAGAGTAAAAGCGATGAATTACTCGAAGAAAGTCGATTGATCCATCTCAGAAGCAAGAATCTACATCAAGACTGAAGATCTCTCTTCAATCATTTCAGGAGTTTTGGGTTTTCTTTATGTTTTGTTGTTTTCTTTATTTTGATATGTTTTCTCTTTTTATTATGAACTAAACCCCTAAATACCTAAGGGGGATGAAACCTAAGATGAATCTTGTTATTGTTATCTTAATTATATGATAAATATTTGATTTATTCTTAATTGTGTTTTCAGGATATTAATTCAAGTCAAATATGCTTATTCAGGAGAGAAAAAGTCCCTGTTTAAGAGTAGATCCAACGCAATTAAGCGGAGTTGATCGCAATCCTAGACATAGGACGACGAAAATCTATCGGATTTGAGTCAAATCTAATAGGGGGATCCATAGATCGAGTTAATGTAAAACTGGGGTTTTAATTAGAAAGAGATTTCAATTAATCAACCTAGGGTTAGTTGTTCTTATTCTCGACAGAGATATTAACATAATTTAGGGATCTATACGGATCAAGTCGAATGAATAAATCGTCTAGTTCAGAGTTAAATAACAAGTGAAGTCTAAGTGGATTCTTCCTTAAGTATTGCCTTTATCATTCAATTTTTCCAAAGTAATTCCCCAATTTACTCTTTGTCATGTCTTTAGTTTTGTTTAGAATTAATTAGTTTAAACAAATCCCCCTTTATTTATAGGCTAGATAATAGGAAGAAAGTTATTACATGTACTTTTAGTTCCTTAGATTCGACATTCCAGTCTTGCTACTAACTATACTACTATTCAATAGGTGTACTTGCCTTTCATCGTGATAATAGTTAGTTTCTAGGTACGATCATTATTATTACTTCATCACAATCACGATCATTAATCTACCTAGATTTCATCAAATCAATTTCTCTTAATATATGGATGTAAAAAATTGAGATAAATCTTTATCACGTAAGCCCATATCTTTATCAGGTAAATAGGTCACATTAAGATTCTTGAAAAGTAATATTGTTTAGTCCAATCTTTTCTCTAATTAGAATATTGAGATTGGCCACACAAAATCCTCAAAAGGATGTAAGTAAATATCCAATATATGTTGATCAAATATACCAACAAATAAGATAAGTTTTATCATATTACTACCTAAACCTCAAGTTGCAATTGTTTTTATATCTAAAAAGTAATACATGCACTAACTTCAAGTTACTAAGCATCTTCTTGTTGAATAAATGTTAAATGTCAGTTTTGTTTTTAATGGGTTTAATTTAGCAGTTTCTTTTCTAGGAGAATGAAAAGTCAAGAGTCAGCAGTTATATTGGTTTATGGCTATTATTAGATTTTAATACTTTAAGTTTTTTGAAGCGCAAACTATTGTCTATAAATAGTTTGTAAGCAATTGATATAATATAGAACAAGAAAGAAGAAGTTAAAAACAAGAAAGTTTTTTTTGATAAGTTCTAAAATTTGGTATCAAGAGCTATTAAGAGTGTGACCAGTAATATACTACTACCTCGACTAACGAAGGCGAACTACGAGAATTGGAGCATCTAAATGAAAGCTCTTCTCGAGTCTCAAGATGGTTGGGAGGTGGTCTAAAAAGGTTTTGTAGAATCAGCAACTACCGCTGGATATACGGCGGCTCAAAACAAGACGTTGAAAGAAATGCGATCGAAAGATAGGGCGGCATTGTACATGTTGTTCCGAGCTGTTGACAATTCAGGCTTTGAAAAGATTGCAAGTGCGGATATTTTGGCGAAAGTGTACAAATGAGCCAACCAAGTTAAACAAGGCCACCTTCAAACTCTCCGCGGTGAGTTGGAAGGCATGAAGATGAATGAATCAGAAGGTGTCTCCGACTACATCACGTGTGTTCA
The DNA here is from genome assembly GCA_020496765.1 of Gossypium stocksii. NCBI lineage: Eukaryota > Viridiplantae > Streptophyta > Magnoliopsida > Malvales > Malvaceae > Gossypium > Gossypium stocksii. The sequence goes on along the minus strand of CM035625.1, from coordinate 53,556,791 downwards.
AACCGTGGTGAACCAACTCAACCAAAACGGAGAAGCGTTAACTGATGCACGAGTTGTGGAGAAGATTTTGAGGTCACTAACTGATAGTTTCGAGAATGTCGTATGTACCATAGAAGAGTCAAAGAATCTAGCAACGCTCACAGTCGACGAGCTTGCTGGTTCTCTCGAGGCACATGAACAACATAAGAAGAAGAAGAAAGATGAGACATTCGAGCAAACACTTCAAACCAAGGCATCAATCAAACACGAAAAGGTTTTTTATTCTCAAAACTTTCAAGGTAGAGGGCGTGGCCGTGGAGGTTGAGGTGGTGGAAGAGGCCGCAATCAAGAAGGGCATTATGAGGAGAAAAAGCAATCAAAATAACAAAATTGGTGTGGAAGAGGACGCAGTCATGGAAGAGGCGGTCGGTCAAATTATTTCGATATTGAGTGCTACAAGTGTGGCAAATGTGTTCACTATGTGAAGGATTGCAACTCTGATAAGTGCTACAATTGTGGCAATGTGGGATATTTTGTGATAGAATGTCGCATCTTGAAAAAGGTAGAAGAGACAACCAACCTAACCACGGAAGATGAGGAGGTGAAAGAAGGTTTTCTCTTGATGACACACAACGAATTCAACACCAACAACAACATGGTGTAGTACCTTGACACGGGTGCAAGCAACCATATGTGCAAGCACAAGCACCTATTTAAAGAGATACGAAAGGTTGAAACAAGACATGTATTGTTTGGAGATGCGTCGAAGGTTGAGGTAAAAGGCCAAGGTACCGTTTGTTATTTACAAAAAGATGGGTTAGCTGGGTCAATCCAAGATGTGTATTACGTACTAGATCTCAAGAGTAACATTTTGAGTATGGGGCAACTCATGGAAAAATGTTATTCGGTACTTATAAAAGACCGAGTGTTACACTTGAAAGATAAGCAAGGACATTTGGTCGCTCGAGTTGAAATGGGGAGAAATCACATGTACAAGTTGAATTTGAGAAGTGTTCGAGAAAAATATTTTCAAGACGACGTAAAAGACAAAGCGTCGCTATGGCATCTCTATTTTGGTCACCTACATTATGGTGGTCTAAACGAGTTAGCGAAGAAGAACATGGTGCACGGGCTACCGAACATGGATTACGATGGAAAATTTTGTGAAGAATGTGTGCTTGGCAAGCATACGAGAGCTTCGTTTCAAAAGAAGGCAAAATATCAGGCTAAGCAACCTCTCGAATTGATTCATACCGACATATGTGGACCAATTACCCCTGAATCTTTTAGCAGTAAAAGGTATTTCATTTTCTTTGTCGATGATTTCTCACGAAAAACTTGGGTTTATTTTCTGAAAGAAAAATTTGAGGCGTTTGAGGTGTTTAAAAAGTTCAAAGTGATGATGGAAAAGGCAACTAGTAAACACATCAAATCTGTACGATCCGGTAGAGGTGGCGAGTATACTTCGACGACCTTCATGGAGTATTGTGAAGAGCAAAGCATAAGACAATTCCTAACCATACCGTACTCTTCTCAGCAAAATGGTGTGGCCGAGAGGAAGAACCGGATTATTCTTGACATGGTTTGATCAATGCTCAAGAGCAAGAAGATGTCAAAGGAATTTTGGGCGAAAGCTGTGAAATGTGTCATCTATGTGCAAAATCAGTGTCCACATGCGAAGTTGGATGATCAAACACCACAAGAAGCATGAAGCGGACAAAAATTGACAGTTTCTCATCTCAAAGTATTTGGTAGTGAGGCCTATGCACACGTACCGAATTAGCAAAGAATGAAGCTCGAAGATAAAAGTAAAAGGTTTATTTTTATTGGGTATGATGAGAAAACAAAAAGATACAAGCTACTCGACCCGATAAGCAAGAAGGTAGTGGTGAGTTATGATGTACGAGTTAATGAAGCAAGTGAGTGGGATTGGAATAACTCAATGAAGGTTATCATCGAAGATGGAGGATCATCAACCGCTACACCAACAATTATACCGACAAATCCTGTAACTACCGATGATGACGATGAACCGCAATAACCTAAAATGCGGAGTTTGCAAGATTTGCATGATTCAACAAATAAGGTACATATTGTATGTCTTTTGGCAGAATCCGAGAATATAAGTTTTGAAAAGGTGGTGCGAGATAAAAAAATGGCAAACTGCCATGGACAAGGAAATTAAAGCAATTGACTGCAATAACACATGGGAGTTAACGAAGTTACCGAAAGGAAGTCAATCCATTGGTGTGAAGTGGGTGTTTAAGAAAAAGATGAATACTCAAGGCGAGATAGATCGGTACAAGATGCGACTTGTTGTAAAAAGATACAAGCAAAATGAGGGGATCGATTATGATGAGATGTTTGCTCCCGTTGTAAGAATGGAGATAATCTGATTTTTTTCACAAGCGGCTCAATTCAAATGGCCGATATTTCAAATGGATGTTAAGTCGACATTCTTGAATGGCGTGCTCAAAGAAGAAGTCTGCACCGAACAACCACCCGGGTACAAGAAAAGTGGAGAAGAGAAGAAGGTGTTAAAATTGAAGAAGGCACTTTATGGGTTGAAGCAAGCACTGAGGGCATAGAATACTTGTATCGATGCATACTTCAAGGAGAATAAGTTTAAACAATGTCCTTATGAACATGCCCTTTACGTGAAGAAGAATGGAGGCAATATGTTATTTGTTGCTCTTTATGTTGATGACCTCATTTTTATGGGGAACAATGGTAAGATGATACAAGACTTTAAGAGCACAATGACACAGGAATTCAAGATGACAGATTTGGGTTTGATGAAGTTTTTCCTTGGTTTGGAGGTAAGACAAGAAGACACAGGTATTTTTGTGTTACAGGAAGGATATGCAAAGGAAATTTTGAAGAAGTACAAGATGGCGTCTTGCAACCTGGTATCGACACCAATAGAACCAGGTATAAAACTCTTAAAATTTGATGGAGGAGAACGAGTTGACACGAGAAAATACCAGAGTTTGGTGGGAAGCCTTCGCTATCTCACTTGTACAATGCCTGATCTTTCACTAAGTGTTGGCATTATAAGTTGGTTCATAGAGGAGCCGGTTTATTCACATTGGAAGGCATTGAAGCGAATCCTATGGTACATACAAGGAATGGTGTCACACGGGTTATTCTATTCAAATGTCAAAAATTACAAGTTGATTGGGTATTTCGACAGTGATTGGTGCGGAGACTTAGATGATCGGAAAAGTACATCGGGATATGTGTTCTTTATAGGTAACACAGCGTTTACTTGGCTTTCGAAGAAGCAACCAATTGTGACGCTCTCGACCTGTGAAGCTGAATATGTAGCAGCATCTTGGTGTGTGTGTCATGCTATATGGCTCAGAAATTTGTTGGGTGAGTTGGAGCAACAACAACTCGGTGCGACTGAGATACGAGTTGACAATAAATCAGCCATTGAGTTGGCAAAGAACCCAGTAAATCATGAGAGAAGCAAACACATTGATATTCGCTTTCACTTCACCCGAGATCATGTAAAAGAAGGAAGTGTGAAATTAGTGCACGTAGCAAGTCGGGACCAAGTTGTAGATATCTTCACGAAACCGCTACCGATGGTACTTCTCGACAACTGCAAGAAATTAATTGGCATGAAGGATGGTAGAAACATTTAAGTTTATGGGGGAGTTTTGTTGAATAAACGTTAAATGTCAGTTTTATTTTTAATGGGTTTAATTTAGCAGTTTCTTTTCTAGGAGAATGAAAGGTCAAGAGTCAGCAGTTATTTTGATTTATGGCTATTATTAGATTTTAATACTTTCAATTTTTTGAAGGACAAACTATTGTCTATAAATAGTTTGTAAGCAATTGATATAATATAGAAGAAGAAGGAAGAAGTTAAAAACAAGAAAGTCTTTTTTTGATAAGTTCTACACTTTTGACAAATGACTAGTTTGTTGCAATGTACTTTGTTGTTGTCAAAGTGCTGTTTAGAACACTATAAAGTACAAATTTCTTGGTATATGTATACCTCTATGTATGTACTTGACCTCTTAGACCTTGGATAATTGTGTACATACATCTTGGTAGTCATTTTTTGTATTGTTGTCAAGAGGAATAAGATCATTAAGTTTCACTTAGTATTCCAACCATGTTATTTTTTCATAAATGGGTTTGCTTTTTGTAAACTGCTGGTGAATTACACATGCAGTATTAGGATCTCATGAACAATTATTATTATATAGAGACCAACATACCTTTTTATTCTTTTCCATGCTTCTCACTTTCTCAAAGAAATTTAGAAATAATATCCTTTTTTTACCTTAAATAATTTAATTTGAGCATATGATTTATCAGCATATCATTGGTATAGACTGACTATAAAGGAATTGTGTTTGATAATATAAAATATAATAAAGTCTCAAATTAAAATTGCTTCACTTGTACAACTTTATCACCATATAGCATCTTCAATGGCTAACATATTACTCGCCTATAAATAATGTTTCAATCTGAAGTCTCATCTTCCTCTCTTTAACTCCCTTTCTCATAGTTGAAATTTTCCCACAGAAGGGGGAGCAATTTGAGGACATCAAATGGTTACTCAAAGGTGGATAAAGAAGACCCAGAAGAGATATTCCATCTACAAACTCAATTCTTAATCTATAAAGCGCGGGAGCAAGCAGGTTGTAGAATAAAACCAACATAAAATTTTTTTATTTTTTAATATATAATTTTTAGAAAATTATATATTTTTATTTTATAAAAAATTGTATTGTTTTTGAAATTTTTAGAATGAAGAAAAAATTGATAAAATATATAAATTTAGAGCCAAATTTATTGAATTTTCTTGACAAAAGGGTGGAGAGAGGTCTTATCATCTCTCAAAATAGTAAACCACCCATTTAGCCCCTTAAAAATTTATTAAATTGCAAATTAGTATAATATTAAAATTGCATTTTAAGTCCGCTAAAATTTTATAATTCATTTCTAACTTGGTTAAAATAATTTTGTGATTTCAATCGTGTAACATTTTATAACAAAAACTTTTTAAGTTGAATGACAGAAATTAAAAAAAAAAAAAAAAACACTAATAATTAGATCACTACTACTAGTATACTTTAGCATAACTTAATTCATATTGTACATAACTGATTTTAAAACAGGATGCAAGTTGCGGCCTCCCTTTTAGCTTTCACTTTTATATATGAAAAAAAATCACTTATATAAATTTATTTTAATTTTACAAAATTTTATTTATTTTTATATGAATAATATTCAATGATTTGTTTATTTTATTTGCGTGCACAAGTTGATTAGGTGCATGCACCCACAAAGGATTTTAAAGGTTTGATAGAGACCATAGCTAAACCTATCCATGGATCCAACAGAGAGGGGTCTTTTACATTAAAGTTTGTTTTTAAAATATTAATATACATATATTTTACATTCAAGTTTATTATTCATTTAATATTAACTTTAATTAAAAGAATATTTTATAATTAATGAAGGATAATTGGAACTGGATCACATTGAACTGATCCGAATTCAAAAATTCTTGATCCAATTGTAAAAGTCCGGCAACAACCACTAAATCTTTATTTTTCCTTTAATCCAAAGATAATATATACACACATTTTACTACTGATTTTATGAATTTTGAGACTCAAAAGTAAAAAGTTTTTCATTTTAAGGGTCAAACCCCTAACATGTAACATCATCTCTTATCATGTGTGATTAATTTTTATACCTTATTGAGTGGAATGTCAACTTCAAATGCTCAATTTTTTTACGGATTAGATTATTGGTGATATTCCAACTTTGAGTACTCAGACAATTGAATCACTCCATGCCAGGAGGAGACAGAATTAGGAGAAAGTAGCAGCCTTAGCCCCTAGTTAAATGTGAATAATTTCAATTTTAGCTCCTAATAATAATTCATTATTCAATTTAACTTTGGACTAAGACAAAATTATATTTTTAACCCCAACCAAAAAAAAATCAATAAATTAATTTAAGTTATTTTAACAATTTTTTTTTTTATCCCAGCTGCCTTAAATAAAATTCTTGTTTCACCCCTGCATGTTCGCCATAACTTCCAATATACATACGCATACTAAAATTATATTCATGAATGAAAATGTATTTTTTGGAGCACAGATTTTACAAATTTAATGTTACAGCGTGTTTGGTTCATCGGAATAAGATTTTCATCTAGGCCTCATTCATGCTTTGCAGTGAAGCGAAGGTTTTGCTGGAATGAGGTATTCCTCCCTTATTACATGCGAGGCTGTAATAGCGATTCTGTGAGGGGACCTAAGAGTGGCTATTATAAGTGTCGTCGAATAACAAAAGAAAAGTCATGTACAATTTTATCTCACTTAAAACGGTAGACAAACCCAATAGAAAACTATGGAGGAATTAGAAAGAAAAGACCACAACTCGCTGAAAAAATAAAAAATAAAAAATAAAAAAAAACCTTTAAAAGACCATAAAAGTCAACATGTTCCTCAAACACCAACATGCAATCGTCTAAAAAATAACAAGGGACATTGAAGTGAAAACTTAAAAATACCATAAAAATCAGAATCTTCCTCAAACACAAACATGCAATCATCTAAACACGGTTGATGATCACCAGTAGAGACATAAAAGTGAAAACTCGAGACATGTGGACCCGGCAAGTTTCTGGGACGGGCTTCGTCTCGGGCGTATTATATGCAGAGGCATTTGCAGCAAAGTTTTGATAGCTGCAGTTATGTTGGTAAACAAGCTCTGCAAATTTTGGGTGTTTCTCAATGTTATTTTCCGCCTCTCTTTAGCTTTGACTGCTTGTGGTTTGAGTTGTGTCTTGAACTTCTTTCAACTTAAAAATGATAACTTTAGCCTGTTATTGCTTAGTGGGTTGTTTGTAATTGTAGCTTTCGTTGGATGAGGCGGGAAAAATTTGCAGATATCAATGTTGCGTTTTGGTTGTAGAAAGTTGAGCTTCAAATCGTTAGAGAGAAAAAGCAAATCTCTTAAAGATTAGAAATATGTTTAAATCTTTGATAACTTTTGTAATAGGGCATTTTTGCCCGGGGCCCATTACAACCGTTAAAGCCTAACTAAACCCCTAAACCATACCCACTAAACCCAATACACCCAATTACAAGCCCAACTAAAACCCTAGCCCAATACAAACTCCTTCAGCAGCAACCCTAGCCCCTAATGCAGCCGACGCCCCTAGCCACGTGACTAGCCACCTACTCCCACTCCTGGCATCGGTCACCTCCATCAACCATCGGCCGCCTGCTCCCTTGACCTGCAAGAAGCGCCGAAAGCAGCAACAGAGCAGAGATAGGACAGAAAAATAATAGAATAGGGAAAAATGTACCAAAATCGGCTTCAAAAGCCGAAATCCAACCAATGTATCGGGGGGGTTTTTTTTTTTTTAGAATGGTTCTACCGAGTTTGGCTAGAACAGAGACCCAAAAAACAATTAAAAAAGGAATCCCTCAATTTTTTGTATGCACATATCAGAGAAGAAAATAGAAAGAAATCAAAAGAACAAGAATACAAGAAGGTTTTTTGATTTTTCTTATTCTTTCTTTTCGTTTTTATTTTTGTTTTATCATCTTTATTTGCAATTTCATTTCAAATAACAAGAAGTAAAAGGAAAAGGGGAGAATCTTACCCAACCCTCCGCGGTCGCGATGTCGGGGAGTCCATCTCCGTCGTCGGATCTAGAGAGGGAAGAAAGGAACCCTCGTTCTCTTATGCGCATCGACCTTGAAAACGCAGCCCTTCGGACTGCTTGGAACCGGACTAGAAGGCCCCTTTCGCACAACGTCGGCCACTGGCCATAACGACGGTGAAGCGGACTTCCGGTGATGGTATGCCGACAGCAAGGATGGGTTCTCCTTTTGAAACCCTAGCAAAGGAAATAAGTGAATCGGGGTGATTGTTTTTTTTTTTTTTTCTTTCAGAAATTGGCAGATAGCCAAATGGGTTTCTTTTTTATTTTTAATTTATAAAGCAAACGGTGCCGTTGGGTGGGGGTGGGGATTTGCCTTTTTGCTATAAAAGGTAGATTTGCGCAAATAGTCCCCCCTTTTTTGCAACTCCATTCAATCAAACCCTGTCTTCTGCTTTGTTTTTTTTAAATTTGGCCCTTCGGTTTTATTAGCTTCCAAATCGGTCCCCTGATCTGTTGGATTGCATGTGCACGGGAAACCTAGGGGGTATTTACCCATCTAGTCCCCACTAACTTAGGCGTGTAACAATTCGACCCCCTATTAGTTTGTTTATTTATAATTTTTACCCCACGTTTTACTTCAGTTTCGATTCAATCCCTGATCCCTATTTAATTGTTTTTATATGTTACTATTTAAATTATATTATGTATATTATTTGTTTTATATGGTCTTATTTATTTATTTTTAAATTTTTGTATATGACATCTATTTTAAAAATATATTTTATTTAATTCCAAGCTATTCCTATGCGTTATTATTTCTATCTCACATGTGTATTATTAACTTCAAATTTTATTTAAAATATATTTTATATGAATTATCTTACGTATATTATTTATTTTTGTTAAAACTATTTCTATCTTACATGTATATTATTAACTTCAAATTATTTTATATGTATTTTAAGTTTTTTTATGCAGTTGTATATCTATTTAAATTAGCTTATTTCATGCTCTCTACTTTTACTTTTGTTTTTATTCTGATTTAGTCCTAAGTTTGGTTGATTTTAATTCATTGCTGCAGGTTTGCTATCTATTTATTTATTTTAAGATCTTTTATATATTAATTATTTTAAACTATTTTATATATAATATCTATTTCAAACTTTTATATGTTATTTAGCTTGAAGTACTTTACATGTTAACCTTTTTATATTATTTATTTTAAATTTGCTTTATTATTATTTATCTTAAGATTGCTTATGTATTATTTATTTTAAATTTCTTTTTATATTATTTATTTCAAGCCCTTTATATATTATTTTATATTATTTTAAACTTGTTTTATATGCACTTATCCCAAAATAGTTTTGTTTACCGTAAATTTTTTGGTATACTATTTAATTTCAAATATATTTTATATGAATTATCTATTTTAAATTCTTTATTATTTTTAAACTGTTTTGTATATTATTTATTTTAAATTTCTTTTACATTATTTATTTTAAAACAATTTCATATTTTGTATATGTTATATATTTTTAATATCATTTTTTATATATACTATTTATTTTAAACTTCTCATATGTTATTTTAAACTACTTCATAAATTATTTATTTTAAATCACTTCAAATCCTTTTATTTTAAAGTTGCTATGTATGTTGATTATTTTAAATCATTTTTACTATTAACTTTAGATTGTCTTTCATAGTATCTAGTTTAAATTTATTTTTCTACATATTATTCGTTTTAAAATTATTTTATTGTTCATTTTAAATTCTTTGGTGATTAATGCTGGTATCAAAATAATGGTTGTATGATTACCGCCATTATGTGCATTTTAATTCATTTATTTCGTATTTTTGTGCTAATATCGTTCACTCGTATAATATTGTACTCATGCATATTTGTTTCATGCTCATTACTATATTTTCATATCGTGAATCAAACTTCAACATTTATTCTAAACGTATTTTTAAAATAAGGCAATATTTTGCGTTTATGAAAATTCGAGAAATTGTGCCCTAACTTACTGAGCTTCAATTTTCTCGTCAATTCTAAAACGACAAGATATCCTTTTAAATTTCCAAACATAAGATTTCAATAAAATTTAAAAGCAAACTTGTGCTCGAGAATTCAAAATGTTGTGTCCTAACTTACGGGTTGTAATATTTTGGTATCTCAAAGACGAGTGGATCTTTAGCAATTGTCTCGGTTTAATTCAAGCGTTTTTTAAAATCAATATTAATATAAGGAATCGTATTTTAAATTTTTTTCAAGTTTTCAAATATTCGACATTAAGACATCAATTAATCAACTAGGTACCAATTTTGGGCGCATCGAGGGTGCTAATCCTTCCTCGTGCGTAACCGACTTCCGAACCTATCTTTCTGATTTTCGTAGACCAAAATCGATGTTTTGATAAATCAAATTGTTTATTAAAAACAATCCCTTTTCGAGGTGATCCAATCACACCTCATATAAAAGATTGGTGGCGACTCCCCGTTTTTATTTCCATTTTAAAAATTTAAAGTCGATTCCCCCTATTTAAAAAAAATGGTTTCGACAGCTTGGCGACTCTACTGGGGACCAAAAAGAGAGTCAAGCCACGAGTTGATTAATTTTTGTCCTTTTGTTGAAAATTGAAATTTTGATTTTAATATACGATCCTTCTTTTGCATTTCATCCATTTTGAATTGCGATCTTTATCATTTTATTCCTATTTCCTTTATACGTTTCAAGTTTTTCTGTATACTTGTGCATTGCATTGCATGACCGCCGGGTCACACCTTTTAAGTGGGAGCAAGAAGCTACTCCTTCGTGAGGTTTTTACCTCCGTGCAGGATAGTGAACCGCTTCCGGAATACATCCGTACCTATGTGTTTCGTGAGATTTTCATCTCCGTGTAGCCATAGGGAAATGTATTCCCCTGAATTGAACTCGATTTATATGAGCCTATAATGGGTGAGGATCGAGGAATCTTGTTGGTTCAGGTACCCTTACTCTAGAACTAAACATCATATAGCGAACCTGAGGAGCCCACCTATGTAGAGCTACGCCGAACCCTAGTGGTCACCCAATTAGATGCTTTATTTTGTTATTTATCTTTCCTGTGCTAACGTGTTTTCTTTTTGTTTTGATTGCATTGCATTGCATTGCATCGCATCGTTATAGAAAAGAGGTGTTGATTCATATTCGATTCCTAAATAGGGGAGTTCGTCATAAGGGGGCGAATTTCTTGATAAAGTGGATTATAATGCGGTTGCCCCGATATGGTCCAAGTAAGCACAATAGAAGAAGGTTGATAGCTCGCGGAGGGATGCAAAACTCTGCCCGATAATTCAAACCAACAAGGAGTATTCGAGAGCCATTACGTCAGAGAAACTAAGGAACATCATGAGGATAGAAGAACCATGGGTCTTGATCAAGTGAAAGAGAGTTAGTGGAGGCATCTATTGAAAGCTCGCAAGATTTGACCATAACATCCAGATATGAAGAAAGAAGCGGAATCTCTACTTGGATTCTAAGGGCAAGACCGCATATGTGATCTGTTTTATGTAAAGAAATCTGTCTTCTAGAAAAGTTCTTCTAATGGAACTGAATATAAGGTCGACACTTCTTTTCTTGCATTCATTTGCATTTGCATTTGCATTTCATGCATCTGCATTACATCATTCGCATTATATTTTGCGCGCTACACTTTCACAAAAGGTCCCTAACTAGGTGAAAATTGTTTCAGTTAACCTGGGAACTGATAAAAGTCAACCAACCAAACACCGCTACAGTACTCGTTTTAAGACAAGAAATATGGATCAGAGATTGGAAAGGTTGGAGCAGCTCCAAAAGGAGATGCAAGACCAAATGTAAGAACAAATGATTAAGATTCAGCAAGATATGATGAATCGGATGTTAGAAGCGCAAAACAACATGATGAGTCAATTGACTCAGCTTTTGGCTGCAGGACAAGATAAAGGAAAATGTCCTATGACAAATACCGAGGAAAGTGAGGATCCACTTTATCCTCCGGGGTTTACCCCACCTAATACACAGACACAACACGAAGCACACCTGCGTGGGCCTTCTATTACCATCAGAACGCAACAACTCCAGAGGGACGCACCGATACCGATTAATCATCAAGTTGGTTCAGGCTCAGGATACGATCCAATTAACCTCAATGTGCCTGACTTTGACAAGGCAGCCGAAGGAGAGAGGTCAGGAATAGAGCTACCAAAACAGTTAGAGGATAGGTGCAGACGGATAGAAGAGAAATTCAAAGCCATGGAAAACGCTGGTAGTGGTCTTGGGATTGATGCTAGGGATTTGAGTCTCGTCCCCGATTTGGTTCTTCCCCCCAAATTTAAAATGCCTGAATTCGAGAAATACAATAGAACGAGCTGTCCCGAAACTCATATCATTATGTTCTGCAGGCGGATGACAGGCTACATCCATAACGACCAGCTATTGATTCATTGCTTTCAAGATAGCCTGGTTGGGGCGGCCTCTAAATGGTATAACCAATTAAGCCGTGCCTCTATCAATTCATGGAAGGACCTCGCTCGGGCATTTATGAAACAATACAGTCATGTGACGGACATGACCCCTGACAGGATTACTCTCCAGAATATGGAAAAGAAGTCTAATGAAAGTTTTAGACAATATGCGCAACGTTGGAGGGAGGTTGCCATGCAAGTTCAGCCGCCGCTTTTAGAGAAAGAAACTACGATGCTATTTATTAACACTCTAAAAGCCCCTTTTATCACTCATATGTTGGGAAGTGCCACCAAAAACTTCGCCGACATAGTGATGACAGGTGAAATGATTGAAAATGCTGTAAAAAGCGGCAAAATTAAAGTCGAGGAAAATACCAAAAGATCGGCCCCGAGGAGGGGAGAAAGCGAGGTGAATAACACAAGTGTATATAGCAAGGCACAGTCGAGGGCCGTAATCACTGGCCATCAAGGCCCTTCTAGGCGAGAATCCAACTCGAAGATCAATACAGAAAGGCTCCAGTTTACACCTATCCCAACAACATATCAGGAGCTCTATCAGAATCTATTTGATAAGCATGTCGTATCTCCTCGTCACGTGGAACCAATGCAACCCCCATATCCTAAATGGTATGACTCAAACGCTCAATGTGAGTACCACGCAGGGATTACGGGGCATTCAACAGAAAATTGCCTTGCCTTCAAAAAGTTGGTCGAAAAGCTCATTGAGAGGGGAATTGTAAAGTTCAACGATTCCTCAGAACCTAATTGCTCAGACGAAGAAGTAAAATGTGATAGTTGAAGGCGGGGGCAAAAAGTGGCAATGCCTTGAACAAGTCAAAGTCGGGAAGAATATAGCAAGATCCGAGTGACGTATCCGAAGAGGGAACTAGGGAATAAAGGTTCTTGCCCTTGCATATTTTGGGAATGTTTTAAACAATGTGACTGGGGAAAAGATCCCTGCATTTTTAGAACTAATTTAGGGTAGTATGCAAAACACTCTTGTTACTTTAAGCCTAGGGGTAATAAGACCCCTTTTTGTGAAATAGGCCTATGTCCAGAACTTTTTATTTCAATAAAATGCATCTTTTTAAATAAATATTCTTTTATTCTCTCGTATAGATTCTTTTGTTCTTAGACTCTCATTCATATATTCTTTCATTTTTATCATACCATGCAAATAATCATCCTTAGAATTATTTCTTCTTTGGAATTTACCTTCATACTCACAATGGGTCCTCAGATATCAATGACAAGAGCGAACTGTTACTGACTCCCTTTTGGGTAAAATATATGTCTAGAGGGATCTCAGTACTTCGAAGATGATAGAGATTGTACCTATCTTCCGATTTGTTAAGAATGGTAGAACGAGACGAAAGACGGATCCCAACTTACAAAAGGTCAATTGACATTGCGAGCTGACAAAAGAGATGAAGATCGAAACCCAGCTCACCACAGAGATAAGGCAAAGCTTGCATGTCTCTTGTGTTTCTTCATGAATTCTCTATGTGGGGCATGGATGTTATAGGGCCAACATCACTGACATCGATTCATCTTCATAGTGCTCAACTAGGAAGGTAAGGTTGCTTCATATGCCAAAGTTACAAAGTAAACAGTCATCAAATTCAAAATTTGAGTTCATATCCAAATCCAGATCCTGATTCGAATCCAGGTCTAAATCCAAATCCAAATTCAAATCTAGATCCTGATTCAAATCCAAATTCGAGTTCAAGTCCAAATTTGAAATTCCAAGATTTTAAAGTTCAAATTCAAATTCGAATTCAAAAAAAAAAAAAGAGAAAAGGAAAAAAGAAAAAATAAAAGGAAAAAAGAAGGTGCCAATCCACTGTCTATTCAAAGATTAGACACCATACTAGCGCAGCAAAAGCATCCAAAAAACCATTCAAAAGATTTTGAAAGATGACTGAGACTTGTAAGGGTTGGCATAGAAAAGTTACACTTACCTTCCGCACTTGTCAAAGGTTGGCCAGGACATTTGCTGGGGGCAACACATTTCTCATTAGTCTTGCCCATTGGAGTTGAGATTATTTCTTCTGGGTTTTACCAAAGCTGAAACTGGATGGGACAAGATGGATCTAACTCCAGCACAATCAATCGGAGTTAATCCGTCACAACACGATGATGTGGGTTGATGACAAAGAGGTTCATTTTAGAGAATTTCAAAAGGGTGGCCTCATACTGAAGAAGATCTTTCATGTACGAAAGGACTTCAAAGGAAAATATCGAATTAAGCGAGATCTTACACAACGAAGAGGGCTTGTTTTGGAAGCATTAATCAAGATAAATGGTAATAATGTGCCCAATTCGATGAATTCAGTCATGAGGTATTTCACTTACATGCCTAATCTAGTGAATTCAGTCAAGAGTTATCGCACCAAAAAGGAGAAGCCTAGGTGAAAACCTCGCAAAGGGCGTCTTGAGACCTTCTAAAGGAGTCGATAAAAAAAATGAAAAGAAAAAAGAAGAAAAAAAGAAAAAAGAAAAAGAAAAAAAAAGAAGAAAAAGAGAAATGAAAAAGAAAAGAAATGAAAAAGAAAAAGAAAAAGGAGAGATCAAAGTGAAAACCCGCAAAGGGCACTTTGAGTCCAAAGGGGATTTGAGTTGAAAACTCGAAAAGGGCGGCTCAAATTTTGATCGAAAGTGGGGCACGCGGTAGACTTGCCATGCTTGAATTGACAATGAAGAAATATGCTACGTCTTGGGGCATCGACAAAGTACTCCGGATCCCCTAAACACATATTGAGCTCAAAATGGTCACTTAGAAGTTTGTACAGAGAAGCTTAGGTTGCGATATCTGGGGCACCTAGTTTTCATCTTTCTTATTGCATTTGCTATCTTTGATTCGCGTCGGGCTATGCTCCCGATCAATTTCTTTCTTATTAATTAATTTATTCGTGTCGAGCTTGCTCCCAATAAATTTTCTCTTTGATTGCATTTGCTTAACTTACTTGTTTCGAGTTATGCTTTCATTCAATTTCCTTCTTGTCCATTGTCATGATCTTTTTCAAGCATTTTGTATTGAAATAAAGATTAGTGGACTAATAACACTTTTATGAAAGGAGTTTTGCGTATTACCCTGGAAGTTTCTAAATTGTACGGGAACTTGAGACAGGACTATTGTTTAAAACTTTCCAAGCTTAAGGGCTGGAAATATCTAAGTCCAAATTGAAATCATCTTTCCAAATTTTCAGTCAAAGATATTTGCTAGACAAAAAGATAAGATATTGGGTCGATGACACAATCTCGATGAAAAGCGAGTAATCGAGATTACTTTCAAAAAGATATTTCGCGTCTACACGAGTATCAGACATGTACATCTAGTCAAGTCACCAAGAGCGTGATCAGGTGATGGAACAAATCCCTACACCCTTGATTTGCGACAGGTTGGATTGAAGAGGATGCAAATTCTATACCTCTGAGTTATGATAGATAGGGTACAAGCCTTATGTCCCCTATGTCCCCGAGATACAGTGAAATGAACCCAAAAGTTACGATGGGGCAAGCAAATTGAGCAAAATGCGAATATTTTGGACAAAATACCAGCTGAGCAAGAGGGCAACGTATTACATCGGTAGTAGAGCCCTGATGAGCGACGAGTAAAGATGCTCTAAAGTAATAAAAACGATCATTCTCATGACATTTTGCATTCGTTCAAGTGTCATACATGATACATTTAGTTAGAAGCATTTGATTCATTCCGATCACAGCATCCTAATCATAGACATAAGCACATAAAACTGGTTATACAGGACAGGTTTCTCAGAGAACAATGTAGCAACACCAGTAAATTCACAGCTCTATCTTCCTGAGCAACAGTGGAGTAGGATGAAAAGTTCAGATTTTGTCTCCTTGAAATGGTAGTGGGGCAAACTGAAGATTGAAGTCTTCCTGAAATAACAAGGAAGCAAATTGCGAGTTCTAGATTTTGTTCCCTCAAATAGAAGTGGAGTAAATCGAAAACAATGAAGTTTATCTCTTCGAAGTTTCAATAGAGAAGATTGATGTTACGAATCTCTTCTCCCTGAATTCTCCTTAAAGTTCCAGTGGAGTAGGTTGAGGCTACAAATCCCTCCTCCCTGAGTTTACGATAAGGATCAATCTGTGTTCAGTAGAGAAGATTGAGGCTACGAATCTCTTCTCCCTGAATTCTCTCTCCTCGAAGTTCCAGTGGAGTAGGTTGAGGCTACAAATCCCTCCTCCCTGAGTTGACAATGAGGATCAATCTTTATTCAGCAGAGAAGATTAAGACTACGAATCTCTTCTCCCTGAATTTTTATCTCCTCGAAGTTCCAAGTGGAGTAGGTTGAGGCTACAAATCCCTTCTCCCAAGAGTTTACATTGAGGATCAATCCTTGTCCAGCAGAGAAGATTGAGGCTACGAATCTCTTCTCCCTGAATTTTTATCTCCTCGAAGTTCCAAGTGGAGTAGGTTGAGGCTACAAATCCCTTCTCCCAAGAGTTTACATTGAGGATCAATCCTTGTCCAGCAGAGAAGATTGAGGCTACGAATCTCTTCTCCCTGAATTTTCATCTCCTCGAAGTTCCAAGTGGAGTAGGTTGAAGCTACAAATCCCTTCTCCCAGAGTTTACCTTGAGGATCTGTATTTCTTTGAAGTTTTCAGCAGAAAAGATTGAGGTTACGAATCTCTTCTCCCTGATTTCTTTCTCTTCGAAGTTCCAGTGGAGTAGGTTGAAACTACAAATCCCTCCTCCCTGAGTTCACAATGAAGATACAAGATCTTATCCCTCTGGAGTCACAGAAGAGCAGATCACCACAAGTCTTATCTCCCTGAAGTTACAGCGGAGCAGACTGAAGATACAAGATCTTATCTCTCTGAAGTTACAGAAGAGTAGATCGAATCAAACCTTATCTCTCTGAAGTTACAGTGGAGCAGGTTGAAATTACAAGTCTTATCTCCCTAGAGTATAGCGGAGCAGACTACAGTTGTAGAGGGGCAGATTGAGGTTACCATGGCAAGTCTCATATCCCCGAGGTTATTAGAGCAGATCGAAGATAGGTCTGACATCTTTGAGGTTGCAAGGAGCAGATTGAAGACAGAAGATTTGGCCTTCTTGAGGATACTGGAGCAGAGTGAAGATTTAAGCCTGGCATCCTTGAGAGTGCAAGGAGCAGATTGAAGATTTGGCCTTCCAGAGATGCAGGAGCATATCAAAGATTCGAGGCTAAATTGAATAAAAGAAGCGCCAAGAGATCGAGACTCGGCAGGACCGGGCAAAAATTGGCCTTTTTAAAGTCTTTGCTCTATTCTCGTTACACGACAATAAGCAAAGAGGGGCAGCTGTAATAGGGCATTTTTGCCTGGGGCCCATTACAACCGTTAAAGCCTAACTAAACCCCTAAACCATACCCACTAAACCCAATACACCCAATTACAAGCCCAACTAAAACCCTAGCCCAATACAAACTCCTTCAGCAGCAACCCTAGCCCCTAATGCAGCCGACGCCCCTAGCCACGTGACTAGCCACCTACTCCCACTCCTGGCATCGGTCACCTCCATCAACCATCGGCCGCCTGCTCCCTTGACCTGCAAGAAGCGCCGAAAGCAGCAACAGAGCAGAGATAGGACAGAAAAATAATAGAATAGGGAAAAATGTACCAAAATCGGCTTTAAAAGCCGAAATCCAACCAATGTATCGGGGGGGTTTTTTTTTTAGAATGGTTCTACCGAGTTTGGCTAGAACAGAGACCCAAAAAACAATTAAAAAAGGAATCCCTCAATTTTTTGTATGCACATATCAGAGAAGAAAATAGAAAGAAATCAAAAGAACAAGAATACAAGAAGGTTTTTTGATTTTTCTTATTCTTTCTTTTCGTTTTTATTTTTGTTTTATCATCTTTATTTGCAATTTCATTTCAAATAACAAGAAGTAAAAGGAAAAGGGGAGAATCTTACCCAACCCTCCGCGGTCGCGATGTCGGGGAGTCCATCTCTGTCGTCGGATCTAGAGAGGGAAGAAAGGAACCCTCGTTCTCTTATGCGCATCGACCTTGAAAACGCAGCCCTTCGGACTGCTTGGAACCGGACTAGAAGGCCCCTTTCGCACAACGTCGGCCACTGGCCATAACGACGGTGAAGCGGACTTCCGGTGATGGTATGCCGACAGCAAGGATGGGTTCTCCTTTTGAAACCCTAGCAAAGGAAATAAGTGAATCGGGGTGATTGTTTTTTTTTTTTTTTCTTTCAGAAATTGGCAGATAGCCAAATGGGTTTCTTTTTTATTTTTAATTTATAAAGCAAACGGTGCCGTTGGGTGGGGGTGGGGATTTGCCTTTTTGCTATAAAAGGTAGATTTGCGCAAATAGTCCCCCCTTTTTTGCAACTCCATTCAATCAAACCCTGTCTTCTGCTTTGTTTTTTTTAAATTTGGCCCTTCGGTTTTATTAGCTTCCAAATCGGTCCCCTGATCTGTTGGATTGCATGTGCACGGGAAACCTAGGGGGTATTTACCCATCTAGTCCCCACTAACTTAGGCGTGTAACAATTCGACCCCCTATTAGTTTGTTTATTTATAATTTTTACCCCACGTTTTACTTCAGTTTCGATTCAATCCCTGATCCCTATTTAATTGTTTTTATATGTTACTATTTAAATTATATTATGTATATTATTTGTTTTATATGGTCTTATTTATTTATTTTTAAATTTTTGTATATGACATCTATTTTAAAAATATATTTTATTTAATTCCAAGCTATTCCTATGCGTTATTATTTCTATCTCACATGTGTATTATTAACTTCAAATTTTATTTAAAATATATTTTATATGAATTATCTTACGTATATTATTTATTTTTGTTAAAACTATTTCTATCTTACATGTATATTATTAACTTCAAATTATTTTATATGTATTTTAAGTTTTTTTATGCAGTTGTATATCTATTTAAATTAGCTTATTTCATGCTCTCTACTTTTACTTTTGTTTTTATTCTGATTTAGTCCTAAGTTTGGTTGATTTTAATTCATTGCTGCAGGTTTGCTATCTATTTATTTATTTTAAGATCTTTTATATATTAATTATTTTAAACTATTTTATATATAATATCTATTTCAAACTTTTATATGTTATTTAGCTTGAAGTACTTTACATGTTAACCTTTTTATATTATTTATTTTAAATTTGCTTTATTATTATTTATCTTAAGATTGCTTATGTATTATTTATTTTAAATTTCTTTTTATATTATTTATTTCAAGCCCTTTATATATTATTTTATATTATTTTAAACTTGTTTTATATGCACTTATCCCAAAATAGTTTTGTTTACCGTAAATTTTTTGGTATACTATTTAATTTCAAATATATTTTATATGAATTATCTATTTTAAATTCTTTATTATTTTTAAACTGTTTTGTATATTATTTATTTTAAATTTCTTTTACATTATTTATTTTAAAACAATTTCATATTTTGTATATGTTATATATTTTTAATATCATTTTTTATATATACTATTTATTTTAAACTTCTCATATGTTATTTTAAACTACTTCATAAATTATTTATTTTAAATCACTTCAAATCCTTTTATTTTAAAGTTGCTATGTATGTTGATTATTTTAAATCATTTTTACTATTAACTTTAGATTGTCTTTCATAGTATCTAGTTTAAATTTATTTTTCTACATATTATTCGTTTTAAAATTATTTTATTGTTCATTTTAAATTCTTTGGTGATTAATGCTGGTATCAAAATAATGGTTGTATGATTACCGCCATTATGTGCATTTTAATTCATTTATTTCGTATTTTTGTGCTAATATCGTTCACTCGTATAATATTGTACTCATGCATATTTGTTTCATGCTCATTACTATATTTTCATATCGTGAATCAAACTTCAACATTTATTCTAAACGTATTTTTAAAATAAGGCAATATTTTGCGTTTATGAAAATTCGAGAAATTGTGCCCTAACTTACTGAGCTTCAATTTTCTCGTCAATTCTAAAACGACAAGATATCCTTTTAAATTTCCAAACATAAGATTTCAATAAAATTTAAAAGCAAACTTGTGCTCGAGAATTCAAAATGTTGTGTCCTAACTTACGGGTTGTAATATTTTGGTATCTCAAAGACGAGTGGATCTTTAGCAATTGTCTCGGTTTAATTCAAGCGTTTTTTAAAATCAATATTAATATAAGGAATCGTATTTTAAATTTTTTTCAAGTTTTCAAATATTCGACATTAAGACATCAATTAATCAACTAGGTACCAATTTTGGGCGCATCGAGGGTGCTAATCCTTCCTCGTGCGTAACCGACTTCCGAACCTATCTTTCTGATTTTCGTAGACCAAAATCGATGTTTTGATAAATCAAATTGTTTATTAAAAACAATCCCTTTTCGAGGTGATCCAATCACACCTCATATAAAAGATTGGTGGCGACTCCCCGTTTTTATTTCCATTTTAAAAATTTAAAGTCGATTCCCCCTATTTAAAAAAAATGGTTTCGACAACTTTGATTTGGGTTTGTAAAAATTTCTGATATTGTTATCAGAGAGAGGTAGTAATTTGAAGAAGAGAAGAAATGGATATGGATTTACCCATTAAACCCTGTATAAATATTTTATATCTATCTTTTTTTAATATAGATTAAACAAAGAATAATAGTTGATTATATGAGAGGGGTGAGGATAAAATAAATAAAAGAATAATTTATATTATTCATTTTGAACTTTTTTTTATGATTTTTATATTTTTTATAAAAAATTGTATATTTGTCATTTTGGTTTTTTAATATTTATAAAAAATATATATAAAAATAAATAAATTTTAATACGAAGTGGCTCAAGATAAAAAAATTAAAAAAATAATATTTTATAAATTATTAAAAAATTATATATGGTCAAATTTAAACTTAAAACATAACAATTCTTAAACTTTTAATTTATCATTTCAACGAAAATTCTATTTAATTTTTATATAAACTTTTAATAAATATATTTATTACATAAATTTTTATTTACTCACATTGTAAGTGTGTCACAAGAGATTGATTTTGATAAATCATCTTTGTTTGTTACATTTTCTCAATAATAGTAGGCAACAACAATAGTTTCTCTCGTTTTCTAACTTTGACATCAGGAATATTGAAATGGTGAATTTAGTTATTGGTTAAATCCAAATTTAATTAATGAAATTAATTTAAAATTTTAAAATTTTAATTGTTAATCAGATTATAGTTTTGGAAGCCTACACCAATTTTTCAAATCCCTTTTTTAATGCATAATTTAGAATCTAATGTATAATAACTATCCTCTATAACAACTAAATTTGTTATATACAACTTATTTTTTATATTTTATTTTTATCTTCTATAACAAAAACAACTATAAAATATAAAGTACACTTTGTACTAAATTAGTTCCCTACAATAGCCTATTATCTCAAAATTTATTAAAATAATTATCTCAAATATGATTTGAATCTCAAATGTTGTTATAGGTGTATAATAGTCACCTCTTTATAACATAAAATATTTTAGTATGTAAATAAGACTGTTTTAAAAAGAGTTAATTGTATTATCTTAAAAGATGATTATTTAGTACCCTAGTGGGGAATTTTTCAACTCTGTTTAAGAAACTACCATGGGACTCATTTATTTATTTATTTTTTCTAAATATAATCAAAGAATTTAATCAAAATGAGGACAATTTTTATAAAATTGTATTAAAAATAATTAAATTTTTTATCAAATTTTATGATATTTAGTTAATTTCTAATAATTTTTATAAATTATTTTACCAATAAGCCTATGTATTATAATGACTTGTTTGTAACATATAAAATTATATTGTTATATATTTAATATTGATTTAAATAAACAAAATAACACAAAAAATTCTGACACGTTACGGCGAGTGTATACAAAAAGTCACAAAAAAACAATTATATAGTTGAGGTTTTTAAGGGTCATGGAAAGATGCTAAAAACATCACCAAAAAATTTAACATCGGTGAGATTCCAAATGTCAGAAAATTCTTCAAAAGCATCACGAATTGGTCACTCTTTCGTGATGTTTTAGAATGTCATAACCATTATACAAAAATGTAACTAAAAGTGCACTCTCATGTCAGAATTATGCCGGTTGAATTTATTAGAAATATTGATGGATACTCTCATGTAGTACACTTAAAGTGTATAAAGCTCTCGAGCCATTTATCAAGTCATTCGGGAAAATCGTGTAACATGTATCATGAAGCTTATTTGGGCTAATCAAGTTTGCCCATAAGAGCCATGTCTCATGTATCAGTTCACAAAGAACCTTTCGTTCACAAAGAACTTCAAACCAGGAAAGTTGTGTAATAAAAACACCGGATAGCTGTATATCATAAAGTTCATGCGAGTCATGTCTAGACGCTCACACAGAGCTACGTTTGTGTCTGCAACATATGCAAGATCACAACTAATCAATTATCATTATGCTCATAAAGAGCCAAGTTTGTGTCCTCAACATATGCAGGATCACAATCAGGCAAGTCATGTATCATGATGCTCACACAGAGCTATGGTAGTCCAGAACATATGTGGAATTTCTATTAATTAATATACTCGCAGAACTATATATCATGATGCTCAAGAGACTTATCAGGATTACTAGTCCGAGCTAAATCTTGTCTGCAACACATGCAGAATCATGTTTAACACTAATCCATCGAATTTCTTCATACAACCGGGACTTATCTTTTTTCTCAAGCAATGTTAAGCATAGTATCACAATTTACACATTTACTTTTACATGGTATTCACATCAAATAACATGTAATTCAAACATTTCAGTATTAACTATTAAGTTACACAAACTTACATCGATACTTATTTGTACGAAAATCTATTAATCCATAATCTTTTCCTTTCCTCGATCTAGCTTCGTATTTGAATTTTTTGGATCTATATAAATAAATTAAATTATCATTTTCATTCAATTCATCTTAAATTGAATCCAATTTACTCCTTATGTAAAATTACTATTTTGCCCCTAGACTTTTCATTAATGATAATTATGTCCCTAGGCTCGAAAAATAAAATTCATGCAATCTAATCCTAGTTCCAAGCCTAACTGAAATTTTCGTGTATCATTTACAGCACTTATGTTTCACAAAATTTAGAATTTTTTCATAAATTTTACAACTTTACAATTTAGTCCCTAAATATCAATTTCATGAAAATTCACTTTGTAAAAGTTGTTTATCTACCAACAACCTTCCATTTTCTACCATGAATTTCAAATTTTCAGCATTTACATCCATGGCACACACTCTATACTTTGATAACTTTTCAAATTAATTCCCAAACTAGATAGATTTCACTATCCCGATCTCAAAAATATAAAAATCATTAAAAACGGGACTTTAATACCTACCTAATTAAGCCAAGAAAGTTTGTTTCCTCTGTCCTAAGGTTTTCATAAAAAAATTTGGGAAAGATGATGATAATAAAATGATATTATCTATTTGATGATAATATCATCCTTTAATTTCCTTAAATTTCAATTTAGTCCTTTTCTTTTTCTCAATTTCCATTGATGATTCATCCATAAATATCTACTAACTTTTCTTAATGGTCTAAATTCTATATAATGACCTCTAGTTTTGAATTCTATAGCTATTTAATCCTTCTAGCTTCTAGAATTCAACTTTTACATTTTATACAATTTGATACTTGCTCTAATTATTCACATAATCGGAAAAATTTTCCTATTGAAATTTTTATACGACTTTCCTACCATATTGTAAACCATACAATAATATTAAAATAAATTTTCTTTCTAGCTCAGATTTGTGGTTCCGAAACCACTATTCCAATTTCACTTAAAATTGACTGTTACAACTCTCCCCCTTTAAGGATTTTTGTCCTCGAAAATCTTAAGAGTAAAGAGGTTTGGATATTGCTTTCTCATGGTATCCTCCAGTTCCCAAGTAGTGTCTTCTATTCCATGCCATTACCAAAGAACTTTCACTAATGCTACCTTTTTGTTTCTTAACTCTTTTGTCTCTCGTGCCAAGATTTTGATCGGTTCTTCACTATATGCCATGTCAGGCTGAATTTCAATCTCAGTCGAGGAGATCACATGTGAAGGATCAGATCAATATCGCTGTAGCATGGATACATGGAAAAAACATTATGAATTTTATCAAGTTCTAGCGGTAATGCCAACTAATATGCAACAGGTCCGATTCGTTCTGTAATCTCATATGGCCTAATGAACTGTGGACTCAACTTTTTCTGCCAAACCAAAGAACTTTCTTTTAGGATGATACTTTCAAGAATACCTTGTCGCCGACTTGGAATTCAATATCTTTTAATTTAAGATCGGTATAAGACTTTTGACGATTAGAGTCTGCTTTCAAACTATCTCGAATCACTTTCACCTTATCTTCAGTTTCTCGGACCAAATCAACTCCATGTATCTTTTTCTCACTGAGTTCTGTCTAACAATGAGGTTCTGCACTTTCGGCCATGCAAAGCCTCATACGGTTCCATTTTGATACTAGATTGATAATTATTATTATATGAAAATTCAATCAAATGTAAATACTTCTCCCAATTACCTTCAAACTCTAGTACACAACATCGAAGCATGTCTTCTAAAATTTGTATAACACGTTCGGATTGGCCATCAGTCTGAGGATGGAATACAGTACTGAAATGCAGCTTAATACCCAGAACTTATTACAATTTACCCTAAAATTGAAATGTAAATCAGGGATATCTGTCAGAAATAATAGAGACTGGCACCCCATGTGGCCTAACAATCTCAGAGACATATAATTCAGCCAATTTATCCAAAGAAAAATCTATACATACCGGAATAAAATGTGCTGACTTTGTCAATCGGTCAACGATTACCCAAATGGTATCTTTCTTCTTCGGAGACAAGGGTAATCCCGATACAAAATCCATAATAATCATTTCCCATTTCTATTTTGGTATTGTAATTTGCTGTAATAATCTCGAAGGTACTTGATGCTCAGGTTTAACTTGCTGACATAACAAACATCTCGATACAAACTCAAAAATGTCGCGTTTCATTCCCGACCACCAATACATTTTCTTTAGATCATTATACATTTTATTACTCCCTGGATGTACAGAAATCATACCATTATGAGCTTCATGCAGAATCTTCTGTACAAGCTCTGAATTCCTTAGTACATAAACTCTACCTCTGAATAACAAACAACCATCAGATCTAATCTAAAATTCTGAATCAAAATCTGATTTACATTGTACTCGTTTAGGTTGCAATTCATCATCACTCTTCTAAGCTTTATAGATCTGTTGTAGGAATGTCAGTTTAACTCTCAACTCAGCTATAATCAACCTGTCGATACCATTTTCGTGAAAACGTAAACGGACGTCGACTTAAAAATATGAATTGGAGCCGCCACCGATCTTTTTTAGGTGTGATCGGTCACCTCGAAAAAAGGGTTGTTTTTGATAAACTATTTGATTTATTAAAACAACGAATTTGGTCTGCGTACCAAAAAATAGGTTCGGGAGTCTGTTACGCACGGGGAAGGATTAGCACCCCCGATACGCCCGGAAACCGGTACCTTGTTGATTGATTGATGTCTTTGAGGTCGATAATTCGAAAACTTGACAGAATTTTAATATACGATCCTTATTTGCTTTAAAATCACTTGGGCAAATAGAAAATGTAAATCAAAGGCTAATTCGCCTTAAGGTAAAATATCACGTCCAATACGGTAGGACACGACATTTCGTCCTTTGAGGCTAAACTTGCCTTTTATTGAAAATTTGGGTATTTATTTTGAAGGATATTCGAATACTCGGGGATAGACGAAGGAAATTGAGACCCAATACGTTAGGGTACAATTCTTCGAATCCCTAAGTACGGAACATTGCCTTGGATTTTTTGTTTTAGAAAGTCTTATCCCGAGATAACAAAATGTCATATCCAATGCGTTAGGACGTGACATCTCGAACTCTCGAGAATGAGTTTTTATACTAAAATTACGCATTAGTTTTGAAAGGCTTATGCGGAGATTTAGACTTAAACGAAAAATCGCAACCCAATACATTAGGGTACGATTCCCGAGTGTCTAAATACGAAACATTTGCCTTTGTAAGAAAGTTTTTTTGTAACGGGTAAAGGAAACTTGAAATATATGTGATAAAAGTATAACAAAGTGAAATGCAGAAATGGAATACATAAAAACGATTAATAATATGCAAAAAGAATAATAGTATCTTAGAAGCTTTTTATTTGAACTTATATTTTAAGAAGGTTATTCGAACATTTAGATTAGATGAGAAAACCGAAACCCAATACGTTAGGGCACGATTTCTCTAATTTCTAAACACCGAACATTGCCTATATACACATAGAGGTCAATTTGGCATGGGGTAGAAAGTTGTATAATTCGTGATAAAAATATTTAAAACAATAATAGTGATAATAATATTAACAAAAATAGTGAAAATGATGAGTTAATAACATAATAGGAATAGTAATACTTTAATAATGAAAATCATAATGGGTATACGAAATTAGAGTTAGCTGGAATATAATAATGATAATGAAATAACGTTAAAAAGGTGGTAATAATAATTTAGATAATATTAAAATAATAATAAATACACATGGTAGTAACTATAACAATATATAAGTAATATTCAAAATAACAATGATGATATTTACAATGAAAAGAAAATAATAATATGATAAAAAATAGTTGTATATTTACAATCATGATATAAAATAATACAGACATAAAAAGCATATATATATATATGTATAAGATGATAATGATAATAATACGTAACAACGTTCATAGTAAAGTAAATAAAAAATATCAATATGATAAAAGAAATAATATTTATAATAATAATAGAAAATACTAACCCGTACATAAACAAAATATATAATAAAAAATGAGGTGTTAAAAATACTAACTAAATATAATAAAAATAATAATGAATATTAAAAATAATAATATAATAGCAAATATTAGCAAAGGACTAAATATAGTAAAAAATATGATATAGAACGATACTAGTATTGATAATGGAAATATGTTAATAACAAGTAAAGATAATTAATATGTTAATAATAATATATATACAATAGTAACAAAAATGATGAAAGAAAAGAACAATGATAATAACGGCATAATTAAAAAATGAAATGACAAAATAATGAGATAAAGACTAAGTTAGAAACAAAATAGAAATTTAGGACCGAATTGAAAGATAATTTAAAGAAAAAGGACTGAATTCGAAACAAAAATGAGGTTTTGGGGCAAATTCAAAATAAAACAATAGAAAAGGGGCCATTTGAACACGCGTGAAGGTGACGAGGACCAAAATAGAAAATTTCCCTACTTTCCAAAATGCAGCGTGTTGTAGGGGTCAAGTCGTAAAACGCGATTAATTCCAGGGGCAAATTAAGAATAAATAAAACTTGATTGCAAAAGGATGAAAATGCGGAAGGGCCAAATGCGCAAATTGCCCTTCCGCCTAAAAAACACGCGGATCCTCAAGTATCGGGTCGGGTCAAAAACGGGTTGGCCAAAACGACGTCGTTTTGGTGCCTAAGAGGCTTGCCCAAAATGGCGTCGTTTTGGGAGCCTTTATAAGGCCAAAATATATATTTTTTTTATTCATTTGAGCAGCTGCTCAAAAAAAAATGAAGAGAGAAATTCTCTCTTTTCTCTGGGCAAGCCCAGATTCAGGCCAAGAAGGCCGCCGCACACCACCGGAACCGCCGACGCCGGCGTCAGCTCCGGCCACCGTCCACGGTGGCCGGAAAAGGTAAGATTTCTAATTTTTTATTTTATTTTTTTATTTAAAATATATGTTTCTTTTGATACATAAGAAGTTTTTTTTGTATTTCTATTTCATGACCTAAAAAAAATCCTCCCTTTACATTTCTTTTTTGATCGGTTTTTATAACCGATCCTTTACAAGTATTTTTGCTATTCTCTTCTCGTTTCTGTTCGCGTGCTTGTTTCATCTTTGCAGGGTATGGGCGTTGAGTGACCGAGGTTGGTAGCAGAGGGCAGTTACGGCTCTGGCAGGGGTGGTTGGAGACTTTCGGCGCCGAAATAGGTCTAGGCTAGGGTTAGGGTTTGGTTGGCTTAGGGTTTGGGGTTATTTTGGGCTATCCGGGTATTGGGTTAGGTAAACGGGTTTGGGCTTGTGGGTTGTAAAGGGAATTGGGTTTATGGGTTGGCCAAAATTGGCCTGTAACAGCTGCCCCTCTTCGCTCATTGTCGTGCAACGGGAATAGAGCAAAGACATAATGAAAGGCCAATTTTGCTTCGTTTTGCCGAGTTTTGACATCTTTGGTGCTCTTCTTGTTTAGCTCTCTTTCCAGTCTACCGCCTCTTGTAACTTTGGTTCAATCCATCGCTTTTTCAAAGCTATGACTTGTAGCTTCACATCTTCAGTAATAGGAGACTCATCGTCTTCGATTTTCAGGAAAATGAATCTTGTGCCTTCAATTTGCTATACCGTAACTCCAGGGAGGCAAAAATCTGCATCTTCAGTCAGCTTCATCCTTTATTTTTATTGAGAACAAACATCGAAAATAGCTTGACCTGCGAACTCTCACAATATGGGTTAATATTGGATCATAAATTAAAAGTATCTCCTTGTGTGACTTGAGGCTCAACTCACCTCTCGCAATATGAGTTGATCTCTTTGCGATATGAATTGAATAAACAGAAATTAAAAAGTGGAAATTGAAAAAGATCAACTCACCTCTCGCAATATGAGTTGAATGAACAGAAATTGAAAAGCAAAAATTGAAAAAGATCAACTCACCTCTCGCAATATGAGTTGAATGAACAGAAATTGAAAAGCAAAAATTGAAAAAGATCAACTCACCTCTCGCAATATGAGTTGAATGAACAGAAATTGAAAAGCGGAAATTGAAAAAGATTAACTCACCTCTCGCAATATGAGTTGAATGAACAGAAATTGAAAAGCAAAAATTGAAAAAGATCAACTCACCTCTCGCAATATGAGTTGAATGAACAGAAATTGAAAAGCAGAAATTGAAAAAGATCAACTCACCTCCCGCAATATGAGTTGAATGAACAGAAATTGAAAAGCAAAAATTGAAAAAGATCAACTCACCTCTCGCAATATGAGTTGAATGAATAGAAATTGAAAAACAGAAATTGAAAAAGATCAACTCACCTCCCGCAATATGAGTTGAATGAACAGAAATTGAAAAGCAAAAATTGAAAAAGATCAACTCACCTCTCGCAATATGAGTTGAATGAACAGAAATTGAAAAGCAGAAATTGAAAAAGATTAACTCACCTCCCGCAATATGAGTTGAATGAACAGAAATTGAAAAGTAGAAATTGAAAATACCTCAACGTGTCTTGAGGCTCAACTCACCTCTCGTAATATGAGTTGATTTTCTTGAAAAGAAATTGAAAAGAAATTGAAAACACCTCAACGTGTCTTGAGGCTCAACTCACCTCTCGCAATATGAGTTGATTTTTTGAAAAGAAATTGAAAAGAAATTGAAAATACCTCAACGTGTCTTGAGGCTCAACTCACCTCTTGTAATATGAGTTGATTTTTTTGAAACATAAATTAAAACAAATCAGAATAGCAAAATATATCATCTGGTGGGACTCAGGTGTCCTTATCAACACTTCTTGCTTTGCTGGAGTACCTGCATATGTCATGCATGATGTTATCGTGATATGCGTATGTTGGCCCTAAATGCTGCTATGCCTACATGATTGTGCCATGAGTTTAAGGTATGCTGGTCATATGTGCCCTTTCATCATGATTTTTGAAGATCTGTGTTCAGTGTTCCGACTCTTGGTTCTCTTCAGGCTTTGTACCCATCTTCAAGCCATCTGAGCAATCTGCAGTTCTCTAATATCACCCTTTTGCTCCTGGTTGAACTTTTGTTATTACTTTGAGGTTCTTGCGCTTATCGATTTTCATTCAGGAAATGCTTAACACTTCCTTTTGTTCAGAGTATGTCATTTACTATTTAACATTCAAATAAACCATACAATGGGATGCATGAAAATGGTCGGATAGGTATGAAAGGGAAACTTCACGTTTATTTCATTTCAGAAGCAACAAACAAAGAAAGTTGATCAAGAATAGTTAAAAGTATCATGAAAAGAAAGGGAATTATATTCAATGGATACAAATGCTCTAAATATTCAACGTATGAACTCTTCCACGTTTCTTAATCAAGAATCCTTTCGAGCCTGGCTTCTTGCGTAGAAGATTTCGAGTTTTCAGAAATGCCTCAAACACTATAGTCTCATCGTTTGACTCCCTGTTCAAATCCACTTGCCCCTCGAATTCACCTCTGTTTCATTAGGACGCCCTTTCGGGTTTTCATCCTAATCCCTTTTTGTTTGCCAAGACTCCCTTTCGGGTTTTCATCTTGATCCTTTTTTTTTTAGGTGTAGTATTTTTTCACAGCATCTAAATTCACTGGATTAGGCAACTCTTTCCCATCCATTTCAGTGAGAATCAAGGCTCCGCCTGAGAAAGCCCTCTTTACAACATATGGTCCTTCCCAATTTGGTGCCCACTTTCCTCGAAAGTCTTTCTATATTGGGAGCATCTTTCTCAACACAAGTTCTCCTTCATGAAATGTTCTTGGCCGTACTTTCTTGTCGTGGGCCGCAATCATTCTTTTTTGGTACATCTGTCCGTGGCAGATCGCCTTCAAGCGTTTTTCTTCAATAAGGTTCAATTGGTCGTATCTAGCCCGAACCCATTCTGCTTCCTCTAATTTTGACTCCATTAGAACTCGTAAGGAAGGGATCTCAACTTCGATGGGCAACACGGCCTCCGTTCCATAGACCAATGAGAAAGGAGTTGCCCCCGTAGACGTCCTCACAGATGTACCGTATGCAAACAAGGCGAATGGTAGCTTTTCATGCCAGTCTTTGTACGTCTCAGTCATCTTCCCGATAATTTTCTTGATGTTCTTGTTGGCTGCCTCGACAGCTCCATTCATCTTTGGGTGATAGGGTGACGAATTATGATATTTTATTTGAAATTGCTCACGCACTTCTTTCATCATCTTATTGTTCAGGTTCATCGCATTATTCGAAATTATTCTCTCAGGCAACCCGTATCGACAGATGATTTCCTTTTTCAAGAACTTGTAGACTGCCGTTTTCATCACATTCGCAAATGAGGCTGCCTCTATCCATTTTGTGAAGTAATCTATCACCACAAAAATGAATCGGTGCCTATTAGAAGCTTTCGGAGAAATTGGCCCTATAACATCCATGCCCCACATGGAGAAGGGCCACGGAGAGGTCATAACATGAAGTGGCGAAGGGGCTATATGAATCTTATCGCCGTAGACTTGACATTTATGGCATTTTCTCGCATAACTGATACAATCACTTTCCATCGTTGACCAGTAATAACCGAGCCTCATGATCTTCTTGGCCATAGTGAAACCATTGGTATGTGTTGCACAGATTCCTTCATGGACTTCTTCGAGTATTTTCTTGGCTTCAATAGCATCCACACATCTTAGAAGCACTTGATCTTTCCCTTTTTTGTACAAGATATCCCCGTCAAGAATAAATCCCGCTGACATCCTTCTGATTGTTCTTTTGTCATTCTCATTTGCTTGTTCGGGATATTTCTGATTCTTGAGATATTCTAAGATATCATGGAACCAAGGTCGTCCATCCGCCTCTTTCTCAATGCCGCAACAGTGTGCAGCGGCTTCATATATGCTCATTTTCAGGGGCATTATTTCTGCTTCTTTACTTGCTTTGAACATTGAAGCCAAAGTGGCTAGGGCATCAGCCAATTGATTTTCTTCTCGTGGGAAGTAATTAAAAGTTACTTCTTTGAATTCCTTGATGAGATCTGCCACTAGATCACTATATTTAACCAATTTCGGATCTCTTACTTCCCAATCTCCACGGATTTGGCAAATAACCAATGCTGAGTCCCCGTACACTTCTAAGATTTTGATGTTTCGTTCAATTGCTGCATGAAGTCCCATGATGCAAGCCTCATATTCTGCTATGTTATTAGTGCAGAAGAAATTTAATCTGGCTGTGAACGGATAATAGCTTTCTTCGGGTGATATCAAGACTGCTCCGATCCCATGCCCCAATGCATTCGACGCACCATCAAAGTACATCTTCCATGACTTGGCCTTTGATGATTCACATTCTTCTTTTGTAACGCACATCAAGTCTTCATCCGGGAAGTCAAATCTTAATGGCTTGTATTCCCCTGTCGTCCGAGTTGCCAAGAAGTCCGCTATCGCACTTCCTTTTATCGACTTTTGACTTACATAGGCGATGTCGTATTCTGATAATAAGATCTGCCATCGTGCCATCCTTCTTGAGAGTGCAGGTGACTCCATCATATATTTAATTGGATCCAGCTTCGATATTAACCACGTAATGTGGTACAGCATATATTGCCTGAGTCTACGAGCTGTCCAAACCAAAGCGCAACAGTATTTCTCAATGGACGAGTACTTTACCTCACATTCCGTGAACTTTTTGCTGAGGTAGTAAATTGCTTTTTCTTTCTTTCCTGAATCATCGTGTTGCCCCAGTACGTAACCCATTGAATTTTCGAATACAGTCAAGTACAGTATCAATGGTTTTCCCGGAGTTGGCGGTACTAGGACCGGAGGACTTGACAAATACTGTTTTATCTTATCAAAGGCCACCTGACATTTTTCATCCTACTCTCCCGGGTTATGTTTTCGAAGAAGCCGAAATATTGGGTCGCATTGATTGGTAAGTTGAGCGATGAATCGGGCGATATAGTTTATCCTCCCCAAAAATCCTCTGACTTCCTTTTGCGTGCGCGGAGGTGGTAACTCTTGAATAGCCTTTATTTTATCTGGGTCCACCTCAATACCTCTTTCGCTGACAATGAAGCCTAGTAGCTTTCCTGAGGTAACCCCAAATGTGCACTTGGCTGGATTAAGCTTTAGCTGAAACTTCCTCAGCCTTTCAAACAGTTTTCTGAGGTTTACCACATGCTCTTCTTCTCCTCGGGACTTAGCAATCATATCATCAACATAGACTTCTATCACTTTATGTATCATGTCATGGAACAACGTTACCATGGCCCTCTGATATGTTGCCCCAGCATTCTTTAATCCGAACGGCATTACTTTGTAGCAAAATGTCCCCCACGTCGTTGTAAAGGTGGTTTTCTCCATATCTTCAGGAGCCATCTTGATCTGATTATACCCTGAGAATCCATCCATGAAGGAAAACAATGAATGTTTTGCTGTATTGTCCACCAACATATCAATGTGCGGTAAAGGAAAATTATCTTTTGGACTTGCCCGATTCAGGTCACGATAATCCACGCACATTCGTACTTTACCGTCCTTTTTTGGTACCGGGACAATGTTGGCCACCCATTCAGGATATTTGGAAGCTTGTAAGAAGCCCGCATCGAATTGCTTTTTGACCTCTTCTTTTATCTTCAACAACATTTCAGGTCTCATGCGCCTTAGTTTCTGCTGAATAGGCTTACACTCTGGTTTCAAAGGGAGTTTGTGGACCACTATATCCTCATCCAATCCTGGCATGTCCTGATATGACCAAGCGAAAACATCTTTATACTCACGCAGCAAAGCAATCAAGTTGTGCCTGGTATCCACTGAAATGGAGGTTCCAATCTTTACTTCTTGTTTTGCTTCTTCAGTTCCCAAATTAATTGTTTCAACAGATTCTTGATGAGGCAAGATCTGTTTATCCTCTTGTTCTACCATTCTTAGCAAGTCGGGAGACGAGACATAGTCTTCAGCATATTCTTCTACTTCGAATTCTCCTAAACAAGCAGCTTTCTCAAAATCGATTTCAAGATTTGGAAAGGGTTTGTTCATGTCATTGATATCCGAGCACCTGAAGAATAAAAAAGAAACTATAGAAGGGCATCCAAATGTTGGAACTGACAAACAACATGTTATGATATGGTATGAGGCAAATGTAAAGATAGGCTGTGAAATGAGAAAATAATTCAGAATTTAGTGATAATGCAAAAGATCTTGACAAAATGCATCTTCATTGATATTCATTTGAATGATAAAGAGCAAATACAAGCTCTTACAAAAGAATTCTATTATATCCAAGGACACGATAGAGGGTTAATGTTGAGCATTACTCTGAAGACTTAAAAACTACAAGAAGGTCCTCGGCAGTCCAATTGTTCAACTCAAAATCAGGAGGGCAAGTGCGTATTCCTGAGATGTCTTTGCTCGCATCAGTATCAGCTCCTTTGTCGATAACATTTATGCTGACATTTTGAAAACCTTTCTCGATTAATATTAGCGCACTTCGTGAGTTATCTCGTTCAGAGTATATCATTCCCGCAGACTTAAATGTTCTTGACAAAGGAGGATACTCTATAGGCTCCCACTCTGGTTCTTGGCCTAAGGTTCTTGCGATCCTCCTTTCTTGGTCGTTCTTCCATTGTTTCCTTAGTTGACGCGCATTTGGTTGGAAACCTAAACCATACCGAGCCTTGTGGGGTACTAGTTTTAGAGCCCTAACTATCCCTTGCTGATATTTCCCCAGACCTCTTCTCGCTTGGGCACCTCTTCCTACGGTCAACTTAATTCCCATTCTGGTATTCTTGGAGAGCTTAGGTTCGGGAATTCTATTTCCCTCCGCAACGAATGTGGCATTGACGAATTCAAAGGATCAAAAGGAACATTCCACAGCATCCTTATTTACTTCCAGGTATGGTGTATCAGCAGAGATGGAGGCGACAATATCTTCCTCGCCCTCGACCGTAACCAAGCAGCCGTCTATGATGAATTTCACTTTTTGATGAAGAGACGATGGAACTGCACTCGCAGAATGAATCCAAGGCCTTCCCAGGAGGCAATTGTACGATGGTGTGATATCCATGACTTGAAATTCCACCTCATAGATGTAGGGGCCTACTTCTAAAGGGATCTCGATCTTTCTTATTACTTCAGGCCTCGTCCCATCGAAAGCCCTTACTGTGGAATGACAGGGCCTTAGGTAGGACAAGTCTATCGGGATTCGAGATAGTGTGGCCAATGGCATAACATTAAGTGCTGACCCATTATCAATAAGCACATTGGGTATTATATACCCCTTACAACGGGTTGTGATGTGTAAGGCTTTCACAGAACCTCTCCCGTTAGGCGGTATTTCGTCGTCATTAAAAGAAATAAAGTTATCAGCATTTAAATTGTTGACCCACCTACCAAGTTTTTCAACGGATACATTGTTTGCTACATAGGCTTGGTTCAGTACTTTCAATAAGGCATTTCGGTGGGGTTCAAAATTCAATAACAGAGATAGCACCGAAATCCGCGCAGGTTGTTTACTCAATTGTTCAACTACATTATACTCGCTGTGTTTGATAAACTTTAAGAACTCTTGAGCTTCTTCTTCATCCACCGGCTTCTTGGTTTCAGGCTCCGGTCCAATTTCCTGTTCGATTTCAGTCTCGTATATTATTGCCTTTCCTTTCTGTTTCAAGTCACCACTTTTCTTTGTCGGCTCGGTTTCCTTAGAATAGCATCGTCCGCTTCGAGTAAAATGGCCTATTTCTCCCACGTTTGCAGTTCTAGACCTTTCATCTTCAGGCGTGACAATATTGACATCGTATTTCCAGGGCACAGCTTTACCATCCTTGTAAGGAAAAGGTGATGGTACTTCAATTATTACTTTCGGCTTCACTGGTTCCTTTTTCGCGTCATAATAGATTACCAGCGGTCGGTCAGTGCTATATGGGCAACCTGACGACTGATTGTCAGAGGCGCATACTTCACCTTTGTCAGCCTCTCTACTTTTGCTAATAATCCCAATTTCCTTACTGTCCATCATATCTTGCAGTAAACTTCTGAATTCGTCACAAGATTGGATATCATGTCCCTCCATGCCATGGAAGTCACAAAAATTCTGACCTTCCTCCTTACAGATCTTACCAGGATGACTGATCAATCCTTTTTCCACCAAAACCCCCCAGACTTTCTGCAGGGGTGTTTTTACTTCTGCAACGCATCTTTTGGTATGCCAAACATTCTCTTCCATCACCATACTCACACTTCCTCCACTGTGATTAGGGAATGGGTTCTCAGTTGTATTGCTACTACCATCAAATCGTAGAATACCTGCGTCAATGAGTCCTTGAACCCTTTTCTTAAAAGCGAGGCAGTTCTCCGTAGAATGCCCCTGATTCCCGGCGTGGTATACACAACTAGCGTTTGGGTCATACCACTTTGGGTACGGAGGCTTCAATGGTGCCATGTAGTGTGGTGATATCAGCTGCTTCTCTAAGAGTTTCGGGTACAGTTCCCCGTATGACACAGGGATAGGAGTGAACTATGGTTTCTCGGGATTTGATCTTATAGGCCTTTGTTCATTCTGGGGTTGGCTGCGGATGGGTGCGGTGTTTTGTGGAAATGTGGCCATTGGCCTTTGATGACTGGCGGCATAAACTGGGTAAGGTGGATGAGGGTGTGGTGTTTGGTAATATGGGGCTTGAGGCGGATAATAGAAGTTTGGGGGTGGGTGATTTCGTGGCCGGGGTTGGTTCGGATACGGATTGGGGGCGTAACGGCTTCCTATTCCCACCATGTGGGTTTCTGGGTCTTTCTTCTTTATGGGCACTGCCCTCATCGAGCTTTCTTGCCCCTCCATTCTACCGTTCTTTACAGCATTCTCGATAAGCTCGTCGGATATGACAATATCTGCAAAGTCTTTCGTAGCGCTTCCCACCAATTTGTCATAAAATGGTGCTTTCAAGGTGTTAATGAAGAGGACAGTTATCTCGGTTTTGGTCAACGGAGGTTCTACTTGGGCTGAGACGTCCCTCCACCTTTGCGCATACTGTCTAAAGGTTTCCGACGGCTTCTTTTCCATCATCTGCAGCGTCATACGATCGGGCACCATGTCAGACACGTGCTTATACTGTTCGCAAAATGCCGACGCTAAGTCTTTCCATGTTCGGATCTTTTCTCTGCTTAGCTGATTGTACCAGCGAAGAGCTGACCCGACAAGGCTATCTTGAAAGCAATGTATGAGTAATTTATCTTCATTTACATAGCCGGTCATTTTCCGGCAAAACATGACCAAGTGTGCATTCGAGCACCTTGTCCCATCATACTTCTCGAAATCAGGTGCTTTAAACTTGGGCGGTAGAACTAGATCGGGCACTAAACTAAGCTCTTTGGCGCTTAGGGCAGAGAAGACCTCAGTGCCTTCTATCGCTTTTAGTCTTTCTTCTAAGCTCTTGTATTTTTCTTGAGCCTCATGATCCTCCACTCTCAACCTGGCGATTTCCACCGGATCATCTAAATCTGGGACGTGCAGGTTAGCAGGAGCTGATACAAATATCCCCTGTCCTAGGTGCGTAGCCGGCGCAGGTCGTTGTTCTAACCCAGCAGATTCCGCTTGGGTGTGCACTCTTTGCGTTATATGGGGCGGGGTGAATCCAGGTGGGTAAAGTGGATCTTGATCAAGGTTAACAACCTCTGGGTTCTGCACGGGTCCCTTTCCTTTTACCAGGGCTGACATCATTTCCATCATTTTTGCCATTTGGTCCCTTTGTTCCAATGATTCCTCTCGAGATCTTATCATTAGATCTCTCGTTTCTTGTTGTGATTTGGCTAACTGCTCTTGTAATTCTTTTTGAGCCCTTTCCATTCTCTCAATTCTTTCGTTAAACCCTACTTCCATTGCTCTAGTTTGTCGTCGTGTTCTATATGAATGTCGAGATTCCAGCCTTATATCGTTGCAACTCTGCGATTTATAGGATTCTAACCTTAGTGAACGATTACGAGATATGAAATGAATGCATGAGTGCCATATGAATGCTAGCTACGAATGAGTATGCAAAAATTTGATGTTGATTTTAAGATAGCCTCTATTTCAGGCATTTCATTGATCAAGAGAGCCAGGTTGCATTTCCCTTTCTTGAAGGCCTATTTTATAGGCGTGAGTGTCTCTGTCATAATTTTTAATTAATCAGACCCCTTTTCAATGGGAATTAATGCATGTTAATGCATATGAATGAAATGAATGCAAAGAAAGAGGCGTTAATTCTTGATTCGATTCAATTGGATCACTTTTCTAGAAAACAAACTTCGTTACATAAGGCAGAAGATTACATATATGACTTGGCCCTATTTCCTAGGGTCTTAACTTTTTTGAGAAGCCAAGCTAAGTCTCGGCCACGATCTGATACAGACTCAAACTTTAAGCTTAATATGTCAGCTTCTGTTGCTAGGATTTGCAGATGCTCGGCGACTTCTCGAATTTGGACTAAGGCTTCGCCCATGACATGATCCCGGTCTCTAACCTGACGCTGTGAGGAATGGAGCTGTTCTTTCCAGTGTTCATTGTTTGCTTCAAGGAGTTCAATTCGTAATTCAGCATTTTGTAGTGCTATTTCCATCTCCCCTATCTTTACCTTTAACTCTTCGATTTTGCTTAAACTAGCCTTTAGCTCAATCACGGAGTTACGATTGCGATGATGATGCAGGGACTTTTCCAAGTCCGCTATTCGAGCTCGCAACCTGTCCTTTTCACTCTGATTCTCTAGCAAGCTTCTTTTCAAAGCATCCTCTCGTGTCTGGGCTTCCTGAAATTGCCTTTCCCAACGACTAGCCTTAGTTTGTTCCTCTTTGACTTCTTGTCTCCACTGTTCTGATGTTTTACCCAAACCAGCAGTCTTTCTGGCCTTACA
The DNA here is from genome assembly GCA_020496765.1 of Gossypium stocksii. Taxonomy (NCBI): domain Eukaryota; kingdom Viridiplantae; phylum Streptophyta; class Magnoliopsida; order Malvales; family Malvaceae; genus Gossypium; species Gossypium stocksii. Next base: position 53,517,925 of record CM035625.1, on the reverse strand, counting down.
GATTTTCTTGTATCGCGTCTTCAAATCGTCTAGGTCTTCTTCGACCCTACTCTTCCCCTTTCTTAGCTTCTCAGCCTCCAGCTTGTGGATATCAACATCTAATCCCAATTACATCTTTTCCTCTTCGAGGTTCTCTATCTTTTTTTTCTAATTCTCGATTCTTTTCTTCAAAGTCTTTTTTGATAACCTCCAATTCTGATGGGATCACTCGCAGATGCTCTTCTAAAGGCCGAGCATTTTCTTGACTTGGCAAGAGGACATTATCGTTGACTCTCTGACTTCTCCAGTAACCGTACTCAGGGGTTGACATTGGGTTTGCAGCAAATCTCTTCAGCCTACAAGTTTGGCTCCAAGCTTTCGATATCTCACGAATTTTTTGTTTATAGTTTTCGCCTCTATACACAAACTCACTTTGGGCTAAACCTTGCGTAGCCGGCACAAACTGTCTTGACTGATATTGTCTCAATACAAGCAGTGGAGCATATCCGATAGCCCCCCATATCCCGATAAGAGGAACCCAGTCGAACTCACCACAGCGATATAAAATTTGATCGAGAGTCATCCATGGAGCTTTCCATTCGATATCTTCGACTTGCAAATTCTGAAGGATTTCCATCCATTTTTCTTCTGAAATGTCATCCCGTCTTGGTGTCAATGCCATATCCTTTAATGGAGAATAGTCCACATAGCAAGCTCGGTAGGACGGCTTCTCTAATTTCCAGAAGTGACTATGAAACCAAGCTAACAGGAACTGTGCACATCCTATAAATCTTCCTTCGCCGGCTCTTCGGCATGCGTTCAATGATCTGAAGGTTTCTGCCAAAATTGCAGGGACCGGATTGACTCTTTTGCTTAGTTGATCGAATAAATCAGTAACTGCTTCATCTATGTGCCTTAGGGCTTTAGGGAAGATTACTAGCCCGTAGATGCCTAAGGCAAACACATCAACTCTTATTTTCATGTCAGGATGCGTTAGAACTAGATCCTTCAAACTCTTCCATGGGATGCATTTGCCTTCCCCTTTCTGTTGGATTCGGGCTACAACCCATTGCTCACTCATGCCTGTGATATTCATTAATTTCTTCACAAAACTTGGGACGTTGACCACCCTAACGTAGGCTTTATCAATCTGTACTCTCGGACAACGAAGTAAGATAGTGTATTCTTCCACAGTAGGTACCAGGTCCACATTTTCGAAAGTAAAACAACTATATGCTGAGTTCCAAAATTGAGTCATGGCTCGGAACAAATGCTTATCTACCTTAATGTCGAGTAAGTAAGGTAGATCACCATAATTATAATAAAATAGTTGCTTGGCCTCGTCATCCCAGTTGGCCCATATCTCTCTTAATTCCTGGAGATCATTTTGTGTAACGCTGATGCTGGTGAAGTCCCACAACTCCGATGTGTATCCCTCGACCAAACTATCTCCTTTTCTTTGCCACGTTTCCTCGGACCACTTTCGGACGGTCGCATTTTCTTCCACTTTATCAAGAAACCCCTTTTCCATGATCAGCGCTCTATTTAGTAACCGAACCTGAATTGACGCCTCTTTTCTATGATGATACAATGCAATGTAATCATGAACAAAACAAAATAGAACACATCAGTACCAATCAAAATAGTAAACAAGGCATATATTCAGGTGATTTGCTAGGGTTTGGCAAAACTCTTCCTAGGGTGGGCTCTTAAGGTTTGGTACATGCGGTTTGGTTCTAGAGTAAAAGGTACCTGAACCAGCAGATTCCTCAATCCTCACCCATTATAGGCTCATATAGATCGAGTTCGGTTCAGGGGGATACATTTCCCTATGGCCATGCGGAGGTGAAAACCTCACGAAGACATAGGTACGGATATATCCCGAAAGCAATCCACTAGCCCGTGCGGAGGTGAAAACCTCACGAAGGCATAGTTTCTTACTCCCACTTAAGGGTGCGACCCCAACGGTCATGCAAATGGAATGTGCAAGGATATAAAGCTTGCAGTAAATACAAAACAAAATAATGAAAATTAAATCACGAAATTGATAAAACGTAATGAAAAGATCGTATTTAAAAACAAATTTCCAAATTTCGACGGAACGACAAAAATTAACCAACTCGTGGCTCCACTCTTCTTTAGGGATTCCTCAGCGGAGTCGCCAAGCTGTCGATACCATTTTCGTGAAAACGTAAACGGACGTCGACTTAAAAATATGAATTGGAGTCGCCACCGATCTTTTTTAGGGTGTGATCGGTCACCTCGAAAAAAGGGTTGTTTTTGATAAACTATTTGATTTATTAAAACAACAAATTTGGTCTGCGTACCAAAAAATAGGTTCGGGAGTCTGTTACGCACGGGGAAGGATTAGCACCCCCGATACGCCCGGAAACCGGTACCTTGTTGATTAATTGATGTCTTTGAGGTCGATAATTCGAAAACTTGACAGAATTTTAATATACGATCCTTATTTGCTTTAAAATCACTTGGGCAAATAGAAAATGTAAATCAAAGGCTAATTCGCCTTAAGGTAAAATATCACGTCCAATACGGTAGGACACGACATTTCGTCCTTTGAGGCTAAACTTGCCTTTTATTGAAAATTTGGGTATTTATTTTGAAGGATATTCGAATACTCGGGGATAGACGAAGGAAATTGAGACCCAATACGTTAGGGTACAATTCTTCGAATCCCTAAGTACGGAACATTGCCTTGGATTTTTTGTTTTAGAAAGTCTTATCCCGAGATAACAAAATGTCATATCCAATGCGTTAGGACGTGACATCTCGAACTCTCGAGAATGAGTTTTTATACTAAAATTACGCATTAGTTTTGAAAGGCTTATGCGGTGATTTAGACTTAAACGAAAAATCGCAACCCAATACATTAGGGTACGATTCCCGAGTGTCTAAATACGGAACATTTGCCTTTGTAAGAAAGTTTTTTTTGTAACGGGTAAAGGAAACTTGAAATATATGTGATAAAAGTATAGCAAAGTGAAATGCGGAAATGGAATACATAAAAACGATTAATAATATGCAAAAAGAATAATAGTATCTTAGAAGCTTTTTATTTGAACTTATATTTTAAGAAGGTTATTCGAACATTTAGATTAGATGAGAAAACCGAAACCCAATACGTTAGGGCACGATTTCTCTAATTTCTAAACACCGAACATTGCCTATATACACATAGAGGTCAATTTGGCATGGGGTAGAAAGTTGTATAATTCGTGATAAAAATATTTAAAACAATAATAGTGATAATAATATTAACAAAAATAGTGAAAATGATGAGTTAATAACATAATAGGAATAGTAATACTTTAATAATGAAAATCATAATGGGTATACGAAATTAGAGTTAGCTGGAATATAATAATGATAATGAAATAACGTTAAAAAGGTGGTAATAATAATTTAGATAATATTAAAATAATAATAAATACACATGGTAGTAACTATAACAATATATAAGTAATATTCAAAATAACAATGATGATATTTACAATGAAAAGAAAATAATAATATGATAAAAAATAGTTGTATATTTACAATCATGATATAAAATAATACAGACATAAAAAGCATATATATATATATGTATAAGATGATAATGATAATAATACGTAACAACGTTCATAGTAAAGTAAATAAAAAATATCAATATGATAAAAGAAATAATATTTATAATAATAATAGAAAATACTAACCCGTACATAAACAAAATATATAATAAAAAAGGAGGTGTTAAAAATACTAACTAAATATAATAAAAATAATAATGAATATTAAAAATAATAATATAATAGCAAATATTAGCAAAGGACTAAATATAGTAAAAAATATGATATAGAACGATACTAGTATTGATAATGGAAATATGTTAATAACAAGTAAAGATAATTAATATGTTAATAATAATATATATACAATAGTAACAAAAATGATGAAAGAAAAGAACAATGATAATAACGGCATAATTAAAAAATGAAATGACAAAATAATGAGATAAAGACTAAGTTAGAAACAAAATAGAAATTTAGGACCGAATTGAAAGATAATTTAAAGAAAAATGACTGAATTCGAAACAAAAATGAGGTTTTGGGGCAAATTCGAAATAAAACAATAGAAAAGGGGCCATTTGAACACGCGTGAAGGTGACGAGGACCAAAATAGAAAATTTCCCTACTTTCCAAAATGCAGCGTGTTGTAGGGGTCAAGTCGTAAAACGCGATTAATTCCAGGGGCAAATTAAGAATAAATAAAACTTGATTGCAAAAGGATGAAAATGCGGAAGGGCCAAATGCGCAAATTGCCCTTCCGCCTAAAAAACACGCGGATCCTCAAGTATCGGGTCGGGTCAAAAACGGGTTGGCCAAAACGACGTCGTTTTGGTGCCTAAGAGGCTTGCCCAAAACGGCGTCGTTTTGGGAGCCTTTATAAGGCCAAAATATATTTTTTTTTATTCATTTGAGCAGCTGCTCAAAAAAAAAATGAAGAGAGAAATTCTCTCTTTTCTCTGGGCAAGCCCAGATTCAGGCCAAGAAGGCCACCGCACACCACCGGAACCGCCGACGCCGGCGTTAGCTCCGGCCACCGTCCACGGTGGCCGGAAAAGGTAAGATTTCTAATTTTTTTTTTGACGGTGGCCGGAAAAGGTAAGATTTCTAATTTTTTTTTTTTGATTTAAAATATATGTTTCTTTTGATACATAAGAAGTTTTTTTTGTATTTCTATTTCATGACCTAAAAAAAATCCTCCCTTTACATTTCTTTTTTGATCGGTTTTTATAACCGATCCTTTACAAGTATTTTTGCTATTCTCTTCTTGCTCCTGTTCGCGTGCTTGTTTCATCTTTGCAGGGTATGGGTGTTGAGTGACCGGGGTTGGTAGCAGAGGGCAGTTGCGGCTCTGGCAGGGGTGGTTGGAGACTTTCGGCGCCGAAATAGGTCTAGGCTAGGGTTAGGGTTTGGTTGGCTTAGGGTTTGGGGTTATTTTGGGCTATCCGGGTATTGGGTTAGGTAAACGGGTTTGGGCTTGTGGGTTGTAAAGGGAATTGGGTTTATGGGTTGGCCAAAATTGGCCTGTAACACAACCCATCTTCAGATAATGACAACCGGGTATTGATTACTCGTAAAGCGAATAGAGACTTTTTGGTCAAAGCATCTGCAACTACATTTGCCTTACCCGGATGATAATCAATAACTAGATCATAATCTTTTAATAGTTCAAGCCATCTGTTTTGTCTCAAGTTTAAATCTTTCTGTGTCATCAAATACTTTAAGCTCTTATGATAAGTATAAATATAACATTTTTCACCAAACAAATAATGTTGCCATATTTTCAGTGCAAACACAATGACTGCCAATTCAAGATCATGTATCAGGTAATTCTTCTCATGTGGTTTTAGATGTCTAGAAGCATAGGCTATTACTTTACCTTCTTGCATCAAGACACAGCCTAAACCATTTAATGATGCATCACTATATATAATAAATTCTTTACCCAATTCAGGTTGGACCAACATTGGTGCTTTTGTCAATAGATCTTTCAAAATATCAAAACTCTGCTAGCATTTATCAGGCTACTCAAATTTCACATCTTTCCACAATAAATGGGTCATCAAGGAAGCTATAATTGAAAACCCTTATACAAATCTTCAATATTACCTAGCTAATCCCAGAAAACTTCTGACTTTTGACACACTTTTCGGTGGCTTCTAATTCACTATAGCTGAAATTTTACTCGAATCTACTCGAACACCTTTTGCGAATACTCTATGTCCAAGAAAATCGACTTCTCGAAGCCAAAACTCACATTTGCTAAATTTGGCATACAATTTCTTTTCATACAGGGTTTGCAGTAAAATCCTTAAATGATCAACACGCTCCTTTTCATCACTAGAATAAACCAGAATATCATCAATAAACACTACCACAAACTTGTCTAGATATGGTCTAAAAATTCGGTTCATCAGATCCATAAATATCGCAGGTGCATTAGTCAACCCAAACGGCATCACAAGAAACTCATAGTGCCCATACCTGGTTCTAAAAGCTGTTTTAGGCACATCAGACTCTTACTCGTAACTGATAATAACCTGAACAGAGGTCAATCTTTGAAAACACAGTGGCACCTTTCAACTGATCAAATAAATAATCAGTTCATGGCAATGGGTACTTATTCTTTACTATAACTTTTTTGAGCTGCTAGTAGTCGATACACAATCTCAAAAATCTGTCCTTCTTTTTCACAAACAAAACAGGCGCACCCTAAGGTAAATGACTAGGTCGAGCAAAGCCTCTGTCTACAAGTTCTTGTAACTATGCTTTCAACTCTTTTAATTCAATAGGATCCATTCTGTAAGGTGCTATGGATACCGGAGTAGTTCCCAAAACAAGATCTATTGAAAATTCTACCTCTCTCTAGTGATGTAACAGCCTGTTTTTGAGTCAGATCAGAACAGTGGTTTTGGGACCACTTAACAGAGTCAAAATATTTATTTTATTATTTTAATGAGTTTTACAGCATGATAGAGTGATAGTATAAAAGTTTCATAAAGAAATTTTATCGATTAAATGGTTAATTCGATAAAAAGGACTAAATCGCGTAAACTAAAAAATATGAGTTCTATTAGTAAAATGACTCAAATGATTATGGAATTAATAGTGTAAGTCCTTGCATGGTAATTTTACCATTAGTAGCATGTATGGACGATTTTGGATTTATAATATATGGTTTTCATATTTATGAAACAAGGTTAATTTAGTAATTTGGGTTAATTAGTTAATATTAACAAAACAAACAAATTATTTTATGGCTTTCATCTTCTTCTTTACCAAAATTCAAAGGAAAGAATAGCCATTAAATCTTGCTTAGGGTTCGGCTATTATCCATCAAGCATGTAAGTCCATTTTTGCTTGGTTTTTTAATAATTTCTACGTTTTTGAGCTCGTTGCAACTTAATCTAGCTAGCCCATACCTTAGATTTTGAAATTTCTAAAGATTTTGAGTTATGCTATTGTTGAATACTTGTATATTTTTAAGTTTCTTGTTAGATTATTATTGGTTGTTGAAAGATATACAAGTTTTATAAGGTGATTTTTTGACAAAAATGAGAATTAGGAATTAAATTGTGAAAGATAGAAATGTTGTGGTTGAAAATGTGAAATAAATGAAAATATAGGCTACTAGTATTTAGTATGAAATTCGGCTATACATGGGCTAAGGTTAAATTGCATAAATTGCCATTTTGTGTGAAAAGGACTAAATTGCAAAGTAGTTAAAAGTATAGGGGCAAATGTGTAATATGCCAAATATATGAATTATGGACTAAATTAAATTGAATAATTACTGAACGTACTAAATTTGTTAATATTGAGATCAATATAAACAGTTTCCAGAATTAAATAGGGGGAAACGGAAGGTAGACAAATAGACGACGGTTATCCGAGCAAATACGAGGTAAGTTCATATAAATAGAATTGAACCTTTAAATATATGTACTTAATTGTATTGAATGTTTGTGAACTGAGAAATTGACATATATCTGAATTAAATGCCTAGATGGATAATTACCGACAATTATTGAGTCCCGTTTGAACCCTAGGAAGTCGTAGGATACAAGTGACATGTCACTAAGGTTACCGTTTTGGTTGAGTTCCTGCATTTGTTGCGGAATCACCACAGCTCGTATAAGCTTACCGTTTTAGTTCTTATGAGCTTACCGTTCAGCTCTTATGAGCTTACCGTTCAGCTCTTATGAGCTTACCGTTTCAGCTCTACGGAGCTTACTGTACAGCTCGATAGAGCTTACAGTTTACCAACTCAGGAGGAGCTTATCGATCATGGCTCGAAAGAGCAGAAACGATGAGGAATTGATGGATTACCAATTTATGCACTTAGTGTGTATCACCTGAGTATCCCTTGATATTTCATTAGGTTTAACAGGCATATTATTATCATTACCGAATTACATGATAAGATATGGAAATGTGTTGTTATAAGTCATAGGAAATGTACATGTAAATGAGATGGATAAAAGTTAGATTGATTATATGGATTGTGTGTAACACCTCCAACCCGTATTTCCGTCGCCAGAATGGGTTGTAAGGTATTACCGAACTAAACATGACATTCACACCATCACATAATCACATAGGTCATATCCGAATATTGAAAATTCAATATTAATCATAAGATCTTGAGTTACACAGCATTTACTAATCATGTTACAAAGTTTAATCAACTTCATATTAATTGCAAGCATCATATTTCATAAGTCATTAAACAAGATACCAAGTTATACTAATATCACTTAATGACATCAATAATTTATTTCCATAATAGAGTACATGCATTACTTATCCCATAATCAAATTCGGCATTAGATAAATATCACTATGACCAAAACACCAATACCTAAACTTATATTATCTTCTACTTTACCAAAGCCCAATTCACTATTCCTTTAGTCAATTTACAAACCTTAATCAAATATAACTATGCTTAATATTAACATATGCATTTGGCACCACGATATGAATAAATGAACTCAATCAAATCAATAATGGCATAACACATTACTACATATGATTTCCAATATAAAGGTCATGTGCATTATTAATAAATTTATTATTAGTTAAAACAAATGTCAAAAAACATCAAATGGACAATTTCTTAAAGTACAAATATCCATGCGCATATACCATTTTTTTTATGCAAATAATCATGGTTTCATGTCACTTAAAATACTATTCATTTGGTCATTTATAAAGGCTTTGACCGAATGCAATAATGCTCCAAATAGATAGTTCTTTTAGCAAACATCATTTAGCTTATATTGATCCAAATACATTTCAAACATAAGACAAGAATTTTAACAAAGTCTATATGTATATAAAAAAAACATGGTTTGGCCGAATCTCTAATAATATTTCCATTATCAAAACAACCATTTATACAAATACTCAAATCAACTCCAATAAATCATTATAACATCACTTCTATTTTATACCTAAATCAATGCACACCAATACCAAATTACAAAGATCATTTCAAACATATCAGTACCTAACCTTCATGATCATAATTGAAATCAAATAATCATTCGCTTTTAACTAATCACATCAAGTATACTTAACATCTAATTATAAATCAAAGCCGAATAGACATATCATATACATATACATCAACCACACCATTTATTCACTTCATAAAACTTCACTTAGCAAAATGAACAAGCCATTTTCGCATGACTTATATATATACATACCAAAATCAAACATATCCACAAGATAGTTTAGCCTATACATGCCATAAGTTACAAGTTTAGCTTCTAAAAGTATCGATAATCAAACGATAGTATGGGTGACTTCACCGACAATCCCTGAGCACGTAACGACTTCCAAAATCTATAAAACAATTATAGAAACATATACAAAGTAAGCTAACTTAGCTTAGTAAGCCTTAAGCAAATTAAACATTTAATGTATAATAATATCTTATTTACTTAATAATTTCAATTAACTAATTCAACTTATGCACTTTTATTCACATATAATTTCAAGCTTTCAATCCCATACATATATAACATATACTTTCATAAAATAACTTCACCTTGGCCGAATATACATGTTTACATCACCATTATATCTCCAATTTCATAACCAAATTGTCTTATATAACCGAATACATATGTACATTTATAGACATTTATTCATCACTCAAACTTTAAAATTTCATCCATAAACATCTATAAGACCGAATATATTTCTCACCATATCACATATACTACAACAATTTCACATATCCCTTTTCATCACATATCAAGAAATCAATTCACCTTATTTTCAAATAGATAACTAACTATCACATATCTAATCATTTTAGCTCGTTTAATGAATTGAATTACCACATCCACATTGAGTCTCATAAGCATAAACTTTTAATAATTCACCGGCAATCAGCCTGCTAGACATAAGCCTGTATTATGCACCAGCACAAAGCCTGCTAGGCTCAAAGCCTGATTTTATACACCGGCAATAGGCCTGCTAGGCATAAAGCCCAATTTAATCCACCAACACAAGGCTTGCTAGGCTCGAAGCCCGAATATCACTGATACAAAATCATCCCATACACAATTCATATATAAGAAATTCAATTGTTACATATATTTCATACGGATTTTTCAATATCGTAACTTAATCGAATTAAACTCAAATATGCTATTTCCAAGCAATATCACATTCAATTATCGCCAACATTAATCTATAATCTATAAATTCTAAATTATCATATTAAAAAAAAATTTATTCAAAATTAACAATGTTTAATTGCTTATAGACTTATCTCGGATATCGACGAACGGTATTAATCGACTATTTGACTATTTTGGTCTTCCCCGGTCCAAATCTGATTTTCTCTTTTCTTGATCTAAATTAATATAAATTAAACTTATTTAATCAAATATTCAATCAAATTCATTCAAAAACATATAAATGGGAAAATTACCATTGTGCCCCTGACATTTCACATTTATCACAATTTAGTCCAAATAACACAAAACACAAAATATTTGAACTTTGCATATACTATACCTAGGTCGAATATTTCCCATGCCCAAAAAAATCTCCACATTTCACTTATTTCACATTTTAGTCCCTCAATTTATTATTTTTAAAATTTAGCCCTAATTACTCAAATTCATCAAAACTTCCCATACAAAATTTGTTAATCCATCACATAGCTTTTATTTAACATCATCAAACACAAAATTCACCAAGCTATCAACAATGGAAAAACTCAAAATATACATCAAAATAAAACACTCAAGCATGGGTCGGATAGTATTCAAAACAACGATATAAAAAAACGTAAAAATTATCAAAAACCGAACAAATTTTATACCTTAATTGAGCTTGGTAAAGGCCAAATGTTTCAAAAGCTCAACCCTTTCTTCTTTCTTTAGTTTCGGTAATAAAGAAAATAAAAAGATGAACATGCAACTTTAGTTTATGTTTTATTTTTATTATATTATCATATGTTAACATAAATACAAAATTGCTATTAATATAATAATAAACAATTAATTTCACTATTTCATGCATACCAAACCAGCCACTACCTTTAATTATGGCGAAATTCCAATATAAACACTTCCAATTATAAAAACATCATCATTTAGGTACTTACACATGTGACCACCAAATTTTTATTTTATGTGATTAAGCCCTTTTTATTAACAAATTTTTATACGAAAATTTCACACACATCACATAATAAACATAGAAAATAATATTTAAATATTTTTCTAACTCGAATTCGTGGTCCCGAAACCACCGTTCCGATTAGGGTCAAAATCGAGCTATCACATTGTGTAGATGAAGTGAGAGATGAATTGAATGTCAAAAGTGTATATTATAATATTGATTTCATCCTTGTGAATGGATGATTATATGGTAACTATGTGACTAACTTGTGAATGGATGTTGTGAATAGGCTTTTTGCGCAAATGAGTTGGAATTAAATTGTTTTATTGCTTAATGTCATATTGGTAAGTTTAATTCTATATTATACAGGCTTACTAAGCTTTTAAGCTTACTCCGTTTATTTTCTATGTTTTATAGATTTTGAAAGCTTGCTCAATTCGGAGAAAGTCAGAGATTTGCATCATACTATCCAGAAGACTTTTCGATACTTTTGGAATTCAAGGAATATGTGTAAATATGGCATGTATAGGCTAGTTTATAGGTTAAATATTATTATGGTCACTTATGTGGTAGATTTTGGTACATAACTAAGCTATGTGATATGGCTTAGATTAAACGATAGTTGGTTGGTATGTAAACTTCTTATGATATATCTATTTTGTGGCAAACTTGGTTAATGTTATGTTGGCATTTCATAAGGTTGGATTGACTGATGTTATGTGGAATTTTGTGGATGAAATGTAATGTGCTACATAGATGCAATGAGGTATATAGAATATGTTCATTTAGTATGTGTATGGTAGCATAAATAATGTTGAATTGTGAAAAGATTTGGTTGGTTATGAAATGGTACAAAATGTGCATTTTGTTAGCTGAATTGGTTGCTTATTTGATTGTGGTATTGGTATCATTTTAATGCTTGTAGGCACATGGAAGTAAAGTGTGAAAAGTGGCTTAAACTAAGTCTAATTTCGTGACACACGATCTGAGTACACGGGCATATGTCTCAACCGTGTGACCCCTGCACCTTAGTTAAAACAAGTCAGTGAGTTACACGGCTTAGACATACGAGCGTGTCAACTCGCCGTGTATGGCACATGGGCTGGCAGACGGGCGTGTGGTCGGTCGTGTGGCCAAGTCAGTATACCCTTTAATTTTCACATGGCCAGACACACGGGCGTGTCTTGTAGCCGTGTGGATAAGTCAATATGTATGCCCTATTTTCACGGCCTAAACACATGGGCGTGTCTGGTGACCGTGTGAGGCATACGGCCTGGGTACACGGCCCTGTGACCCTTTCTTGAAAAATTTTCTGAGTTTTCTTCAAGCTTTCAAACATTACCATTTCAATCTCGATTATACATAGTAAGTTTTATATGCTTGATTCAAGCATATTAGGTGTATGAATATTTGAAATTTACTAAAATGAAATGAGTTAATAAATATTGGATGAAATACCGTTCTGAACTGAGTTATAGGTCCAGTGATGCCCCTTTACCTATTCCGGCGACGGTTACGGGATAGGGGTGTTACAGGTGATAATCCAGGTAATTCTTTTGAAAATACATCAGGGAATTCACATACAACTGGCACCGGCTGAATTTTTGACTAAGATACTTTGGTGTCCAACACATATGCAAGATAAGCATTGCATCCTTTTCTAACATACCTCAGTGTTGACATAGCTGAGATCATATTAGACAACCCATCTAGTTTATTAGAATCAACATGGAGCAATTCACCATTCTAGCATTTTAACACAATGTATTTTTGTTTACAATTAACCACTGCTTCATGCTAGATTAACCAATCTATTCCCAAGATTACATCAAATTCATCAAAAGGTAGTAGCATTAAATCAACTAGAAAACAATGACCCTTTACCATCAGTAAACAATTTTTATAAATTTTATCCACCATAACACACTGGCCGAGGGGGTTTGAAACTTTGACCACAAGTTTATTGAATTCAACAGGTAAATTTTTAGTAAACACTAACTTTATGCATATATATGAATATGTATAATCAGGATCAATCAAAATAGTAATATCTGTGTCAAGTAAAGAAAATATACTAGTAATGGCATCTGGTGCAGAAGCATCTTCTCTGGCATGAATGGCATATGTCATTGCTAGCGTTCTAGCTTCAGACTTAACTGTTGAATCTTTTGTAGCTCCACGGCTACTACTAACATTACCGGGATGTCGTGGTGGTCTACCTCTAGAAATAGGGTTAACTGGCTTTGAAGTCTGATCTATATATTTTCCAACTATTTCCAGGCAACCTCTAAGAAAATGATCAAGAGAACCACATTTATAATAGGCTCCTCTTCTCATACTACATTCCCTGAAATGGAATTTATTACAATATTTGCATTTTGGCTTGGGGTTACCAATACTTCCCACACTCTTTACAGATGGAGAAAAAAGTCTTGGATTTGAAAATTGGGATCTCCGTTCCTTTCTAGAATACCTCGTGTATGTGGTAGAACAATCATAATATTTCTTTGATTTTTTTGAAACAGAGGATTGTGATTTCCCCATAGGTCTCTTGCTAAAAGTTCGATGCTCGGTTGGCCAAAACCACAAATTCTCTTATTTCTAGAATTCCAATCAACAGCTTGATATCTTTATTCAGCCCTTCTTCAAAGTGTTTGCACATGTCAGCCTCAGTTGGAACCCATTCTCTGGCATACTTGCTTAGCCGAACAAATTCCCTTTTGTACTCAGACAGTCATATTTCCTTGTTTAAGCTCAGGAAATTCTTTTCTTTTCTAATGAAGAAATCTCTAATTGACATATTTCTTTTTAAATTTAGTCTGGAAAAATTCTCAAGTAACATTTTCTTTCGACATAACAGAACTCAATATGTTCCACCACTGGTATGTCGTATCCTTTAATAATGATACTACACATTTCAAACTTTCAGCAGGTGTACACGACAGTTTATCCATAACTTTAATGGTATTTTCCAACCAAAACTCAGCTCTTTCCGGGTCATCATCGGCAGTAGCCCTAAATTCCTTTACCCCATATTTACGGATTTTATCTATCGAAGGCTTTCGAATTCTAACAGGTTTAGAACCTTGTGATATTTCAGGAACCGGTTGAGAAACAAGCAGGGGAGGTTGTCGAACAGCAGGATTTGTTCTCATATATTTAGTGAACCATTCATTCATCATTTCAAAGAAAGCTGCTTTTGTTTCCTCACCTCGGCCCTCAGATATAGGCCTCTACTACTACTAGATGCTTCTCTTTGAACTTAAGACGGAGTATGATTTTCAAGCCAATTTAATCATCTAATATAATACATTTTCTTACATTCTTGCTTCGAATTTTACCTTTCTAAATTATACATGTTTAATCCAACTATGTTAACTTATTTCAACATATGTATAAACATTGTATATTAACTTGCAAATGTAACAAAATCAAGTCATCACTAGCCATTCCAATGGCTAGTTTTCATTCATCCAATTTAACATTAACATTGGTCTTTATAGCTTATACATGCCTTTATACCGAAGTAATATTTCTATTTATACCAATGTGCCGGTAGATAGCGTGATGATACTCCAATCGATCTCCAACCTTCTTGAGCTTCAGAGCACTACAAAATAGAGAAATAAAACTTAGTAAGCAATTTAATGCTTCATAAATTCATGTAATAGAAATCTAACTTACTATATATTTTCATTAAATTTAATCATACATATATGCATCCAAGTAAATGGACTATTAGCCTATCACACAACTTTAACAATTTGAGTTAGTCAAATAAATTTCCATAACATCATTAACACGGATGAGCTCATCCTATAATGATTTCCACACTCATACAATTTCCAATCACGTATACATTTTCATGGTCAACCATTTCAAATTTAGTTTCTCATATCAGAATTATGCCCGTTGAATTTATTAGAAATATCGATGGATACTCTCATGTAATACACTTAAAGTGTACAAAGCTCTCGAGCCACTTATCAAGTCATTCAGGAAAACCATATAACATGTATCATGAAGCTTATCTGGGCTAATCAAGTTTGCTCATAAGAGCCATGTCTCAAGTATCAGTTTATAAAGAACCTTTAGTTCACAAAGAACTTCAAACCGAAAAAGTCGTGTAATAAAAGCACGGGATAGCCGTATCTCATGAAGTTCATGCTAGTCATGTCTAGACGCTCACGCAGAGCTGTGTTTGTGTCTACAACGTATGCAAGATCACAACCGATCAATTATCATTATGCTCATAAAGAACCAAGTTTATGTTTGCAACATATCCAGGATCACAATCGGACAAGTCATGTATTAGGATGCTCACACAAAGCTACAGTAGTCCACAACATATGTGGAATTTCTACCAATTAATATACTCGCAGAACTATATATCATGATGCTCAAGAGACTTATCAAGATTACTCATCCGAGCTAAATGCTGTCCGTAACACATGCAAAATCATGTTTAACACTAATCTATCGAATTTCTTCATTCAACCGGGACTTATCCTTTTTCTCAAGCAATGATAAGCATAGTATTACAATTTACACATTTACTTTTACATGAAATTCACATCAAATAACATCTAATTCAAACATTTCAATATTCATTATTAAGTTACACAAACTTACCTCGATACTTGTTTGTACAAAAATCTAATAAATCCGTAATCTTTTCCTTTCCTCAATCTAGCTTCGTATTTGAATTTTCTGAATCTATATAAATAAATTTAATTATCATTTTCATTCAATTGATACTCAATTGAATTCAATTCACTCCCTAGGAAAATTTACTATTTTGCCCCTAGACTTTTCATTAATGACAATTATATCCCTAGGCTCGAAAAATAAAATTCATGCAATCTAATCATTGTTCCAAGCCTAACCGAAATTTTCATGTATCATTTACAACACTTATGTTTTAAAAAATTCAGAAATTTTCCATAAAATTTACAAATTTACAATTTAGTCCCTAAATATCAATTTCATGAAAATTCACTTTGTAAAAATTGTTTATCTACCAACAACCTTTCATTTTCTACCATGAATTTCAAATTTTTAGCAATTAAATCCATGGCACAAACTCTATACTTTGATAACTTTTCAAATTAATCCCCAAATTAGATAGATCTCACTATCCCAATTTCAAAAATATAAAAATCATTAAAAACAGGACTTGAATACTTACCTAATTAAGCTAAGAAAGTTTGTTTCCTCTCTCCTAGGGTTTTCATAGAAAATTTTGGGAAGATGATGATAATAAGAAGATATTTTCTATTTGATGATAATATCATCTTTTAATTTCCTTAAATTCCAATTTAGTCCTTTTTTTTTCTCAATTTCCATGGATGATTCATCCATAAATATCTACTAACTTTTCTTATGGTCTAAATTTCATATAAGGACCTCTAGTTTTAAATTCTATAGATATTTAATCCTTCTAGCTTCTAGAATTCAACTTTTACATTTTATGCAATTTGGTCCTTCATCTAATTATTCACATAATCGGTAAAATTTTCCTATCAAAATTGTCATACAACTTTCCTACCATATTGTAAACCATGAAATAATATTAAAATAAATTTTCTTTCTAGCTTAGATTTGTGGTTTCGAAACTACTATTTTGATTTCACTAAAAATGGGCTGTTATAATAATTTACCGTGACACGTACTAAAAATGTCATTGAAAGTCAAATTTTTTGTGACATTTTTAAAAATTCACAAAAATGAAGCACCTCAAAACCCGGTCAAAAAGTTTTGACCAGATTTCATAGGTTACATTGGCTATCAAAATGGCCCAGACAAAATATTGTTCAAATTACTAAATTCCTTGTCGAAAATCATTTTCTCCTTAAGCTTAATAAAATTCGATTAAAACTTATTTTACGCTTCAAAAATCGTAAGTAAATTTTTGACAAGATTAAAGTAAAAACAATTTGATGTCTCTTGTTTGGTTTGCAAACACTTCAAGTTTTGCTAATTAAAAATCAAAATTTTAAAATTTCT
Source organism: Gossypium stocksii (assembly GCA_020496765.1). Taxonomy (NCBI): domain Eukaryota; kingdom Viridiplantae; phylum Streptophyta; class Magnoliopsida; order Malvales; family Malvaceae; genus Gossypium; species Gossypium stocksii. The sequence goes on along the minus strand of CM035625.1, from coordinate 53,500,727 downwards.
GTAGCAGCGGAAAATCTGTCTATTACTTTTTAACATAAAACCATAAATTATCACTAAAATAATGTACATGAAAACTACAATTTTAGTTCGGAGACCAAAAACTCAAAGCTTAACAAAAGTCCAAAGGCAAATTCATACCACAGTTCATATAAACTTATTACAATCCCAAATAAAAACCATTAATTATATCTTATGAAAACTTATTAAAAATCAAATCAAGATGAGAAAAATCATGAGACCTCCTATTCATTGAGTCTCACACCTAAGCTTACAGATTATCTGAAAAGGAAAACTAAGGGAGTGAGCTACAAAAGCATAGCGTAAGTCTAAAATAACTAAATTAAATTGTTAACAGAAATCATATAAGATTAGCATGTCGCATTTTTATAACACTTGACAAATAAGCTAAAACAAATACACATAGAACTATTCAAACTCGTAATAACTGAAATCAATAAAATTTCAGATATCACATCAAATTTTAATGCATTACTTTATATTATCCTCATACAAACATGCAAATCACGTTCAAATGCAAAATGTCACAAAACCCCCACTTATCCAGCCTTTACACACCATCTCCAACCAATCGCCGCACACCAAAAATAGGGTTTTTCTAACCCTTCCATCCTCTACACACCACTATCGGGTTATGGTGGACCTATCCAACCAATTCACAGCATAAATCGGTCATTTGCCTCATTATTGTTATGCAATCAAACTGCTAACGAAATTATAATATAATTTAACTGCCAAATCAAACTTCATTCTCTTCTCTTCAAAATCAAATCCCAATCCCAAATACAGATGCAAACCATATCAAATTGCACACAGATTTACAAAATCGACATACTCATGTTAAGTTTCCATATCAAATAACCATATTTTCAAATCAATTAGTTTAATAGAAACAGAATCAGACAAGTTTATATTCAGTTTATGATAACTCGCATCATATTCATGTTCAATACAAGTTGAAAGAATCTATTGTTTGCAAAACTCCTAACTTCCACATTCAACCGATCACAACTAATTTAACGATTCATAATAACTATTACACAAACAACCAAAACTATTCATATATATATATATATTTAAATGCATAACATATTTCCAATATGTACGAATATTAGAACTAAAACATACGAACATTTATGAATAAATTACTCTAACAATACCTCGCTAACCATAACCTACATCAATGTTCCAAACACCTCTGCAAAGGCTTATACGAGCAAGGGATCATTTAGGGACTGAAGCGGAACAATTTGGAAAAATGTGAAAAATCTGCAAAAATGGAAGCATAAGATCCTGTTGGAAGGTCCAGACCGTGTGACAGGAATACACGATCGTGTGGCTAAGAGACACGCCCATGTGACAGAGATACATGGTTGTGTGGCTAAATGACACGCCTGTATGATTGGGATGCATGGCCGCGTGGCTAGATCGTGTAACTCTCTATGCCTATGTGACAAAATTACACATTTTAAGGAGTAGGAAAAACATGATTGTGTGACTGAATGACACGCCTGTGTGGCAGTAATGCACGGTTGTGTGGTTGAGACACACACCCACGTGTGATAATCAAAATCCCCAACAGAGCATGTTCGTATTACCAGCCCGTGTGGCACACCCTAAGTTGTGTGACTCAAAACCTTACTTAATTTCTAAGCGGCACACGACCGTGTGGCTACCCGTGTGGTCGAAAACCCACCCTCAAAATTGTTGCAATATCACGAAAATTCACGAAAATAGGTACCCGCTTACATATGTTTAAGGACACACACCTGAAATACACTTCCAAAGCATTAAGAATCAATCGATGCTCCTCAATTAAATCGATCTGAAAACTCAATTTTACAAATATACTTAAATAATATGACTTTCAATTTAAACCATGTATAAACAAATCCAAGAGCCCAAAAACACCACTTACCCGTTTCAAAACCTTAATGGATGAAACTATGAACGAACGAGTGAAACTAGAAAGACGATACCAGCCTACTAAAACTTCGAGTAAGATCACGATGAAACAAATAAGAAGAACCAAGAACAAGAACGGTAGTGAAACCAAGAAAATACAATGATCAAAAGAATAAAAAAACTAAAATTTACAAAAAGAATGGGAAAGAGAAACTAACGTGAAGCACAAAATGAGGGAAGGTGAGAGAAGTTTCAAATTTTATGTAACAACCTGAAAGCCAGTGGTGTCGGAAACAGTGATTTTAGAATTCTGTTTTCCAATGATAGAGTCAGTAAAAAATTATTATTTATTAATATTTATAAGGGTATTACAGTATTTAGCTGAAGCTTTCTCTAATAATTTTGATTAATTGGAAAGTTAGACAAGGTACAAGTGTATCGATTTTGAAAGTTGAGGTATCAAGACCTTGTTTCCTTAAATGGGACTTGCAAATATTTTATACTTTTTATAAAATATTTACAGAGTTATATTAGAAACAAATTGAATTTCGATTAAGTAATTCCATTAAATTAGTGTTTAATTTAGGTATAAAAACTAAATTACATAAGTGATAAAAGTATGAATTGATATTAATTTATAGTGTGAACATGATTAAGAGGACTATTAAATAAATAGACCATTATATAAACTGTTATAATGATGGCCAATCATGGTTTAGTATATGTGTTTTATATTATCAAACTTAAGTTAAAAAAATTATATTAGAATAAAAAAATACAAACAAAAAGAAGACAAATAACAAAGTGGAGAGAAAGAGAAAAAATTATTATATTCATTCTTTACATGCCGAAATAGGGAAGGAAGAAGAAATACCATTCGGCGTTTGAGCTTTAAGCTTTGAAGCTCAATTTGGTTAGTATAATTTTACCCATTTCTTGTAATTTTTATATTTTTGAGATCTCCATAGCTCGATTTAGTTGACCCATGTTAAAATTTTTGGTACTATTAAATATTTATGATGTTGCTATTGTTGAAATTAGAGTTTGAGGTGTGATTTTTTATGGATTTTAAGTTTAGACTTAATAAATGACTAACTTATAAAGTCAACAGTTGATTTTGTACAAAAGGGACTAAATTGTAAAAATTTTGAAATTTTAGGGTAAAATTGAGAAGTGAGGAGTTAAATTAGGCTTAGAGTGAAATCAGTATAAAAGTTTGGAATTAAATGGTAGATTACAAACCTGGATAGTTAAATATAATTAGTTTGTAAAATGGGTTTTAATGATTTTGATGTTAAGGATCAAATTGTGGAAATAATAAAATTGCATGGTAATTGATATGAAATTATGTTAGATGTGGACTGTAGAATGGTCCTATGAAAATTGATTGTCTAAGATTTTTTTCTAAATATGGACAAATTATGAGTTTTGGAAATTAAGAATTAAATTGCCTATAGGGGTAAATGACTGATGAATTTTTGTAAATATGTGATGAAGGAATTTATTAGCTTAAGTTTGATTAATTGAAGTGTTTAGTAGGGTTAAATAATAGAAGTTCAATTTGGTTAAGAGAAAATTCAAATGGACTCAAACCGTGGGAAGGTGAAGTTGGCAGAATAGACGTCAGCCTCGTTATTATAGTCATTTTGTTTATGTAAGTTTGTATCTCTTTGACTCGAACTATTTAATTTTCAGTACTTACAAACTTTGCAATATATATATATATGATAATTCTATATAAAATAGACTATGAAAGTATAATGAAGAGTGAATTAGAATAATTGAATGACTGAGTAAATAGTTTTAAATGGTTGGTTATGAATAAATGATTTATGTGATTAATTATGGGTTGTATGTTGAATTGAATAAGTTGATGATGAGCAATATTGGTATGCTTGAGAAGTTTAGTTATGATATGATGGAATAAAGATTATTTGATCTTGTGTTGGAAGTGCAGGACTTTTATACGCAAACCATTGTCGATTCATCTGACTAGTGCTGGGCACAACTTTCATCAGTTTATCTGACTAGTGTTGGACACACCATTATATTTGTTGATTTATTCAACTAGCGCTGGCGCAACTTTCACCAGTTTATCTGACTTGTGCTGGGCACACCATTATATTTGTCAGTTTATCCGACTAGCGCTGGGCGCAACTTCTGTCAGTTCATCTAACTAGTGCTGGGCACATTATTATAATCGTCGTTATATCCGATTAGCGCTGGGCGCAACTTCTATCAATTTATTTGACTAGTGCTAGGCACATTCTCTATATTTGTCAGTTCATCCGACTAGCGATGGGCGCAAAGTTTAGTTATGGTTTAATCGCTAGGCACTGGGTGCCATTCAGTGAACATTTTAAATCAACAACGTATAAGTAGTTTACCATAGAAGGTTGGTGTATGAAAATTATTATGGAAGATGTATAAAAAATCTAGTTGAATTGAGTGGTAAATTCTATAACTATAACTATATATGCTATGGATTATGAAAATATGGATCATTAAATTTATTTGAGATTACTTAATATAGGATCGTTTCCTCATATGCAGGTTGGGTACTATTTTGTGTTTAACGACTCAACATCCAACGATCAAATCCTAGACTCAGTGTTGGTGATACTCTATTTTTCATTTTGGCATGCACCTAGGATGATATTTTTGGGTCTTAGACTTTTAGTGTATAGTTATGAATGGGTGTAATATGTCCTAGAAGTTAAGTCTTTTAAACATGTGATTATAGGTAAGTATACATATATAAATATGGTGGATATGTGTTTGGAACATGATTTGTAATGGTTGAAATTGCTTGTGTATATGTTAAATGCTATAAGTTTCAATGAAATTGGCTTTTGAGAAATGTATGGCATAACTTATTGAGTTGAGTTTTGGTTCATGAATTGTATGGATTAGATGCATAAAAGAGTAAGATTTGTACTAATTGAATGATTATTGAATTGTGGTGTTAATGAGGGCACATTGGTTAGGCACTTGAATTGTAGGTATTTGGTATGTTTGGACTTGTATGAAAGTGTTTTTAGTCATGAATTTGGTATGGTTTTAGACATGGTTTGGTTAACAAGCTAGTTGAAAATTTTACCTTTTTTTTAAGCAATTTATGGTACACACGACCTAAGACACAGACTTCCACACAGCCATGTGTCTTAGTGTATTTAGGTGCAGGTTTCAAACAGCCTGGCACATGGTCTGCGACACGGCCATGTGTCTTAAAGCAGTTAGTTACACGGCCTGAGACACGACCAGCTACATGACCATGTGACTTAACATCGATTCTCACACAGGCTAACACACAGGCTAGGACACGGCCGTGTGTCCGGAATTCGAATGTCTACACGGCTGTGTGTCCCTATTTCCATAACTTTTAAATTTTTCCCAATTTTTCTATTTTCTTGCGATTTGACCCCGAAATGTTTCCAATCTATTCTTAGGGCTTCAGATGCTCATTTTAAGGTTCATATATGTATATTAGTTTATGAATGGAATGTGATTGATTAATTGTAATCATGATTGAGTAATTATCGTATGAATTGTTAAATGTTTGGAATGTTATCGTAATACTCCGTGACCCCAATTTCAGCGACGGAAATGGGTTAGGGGTGTTACATTTTTTGCTATTTTGTTCTCAAAATTCAAAATAAGGAAAAAAAATAAAAAATAATATTTAACAGAAACCAACCAATTTTTTTATATTTTTTAAAGAACTGAAACTAAAAGTAAACTAAAATAATCCCACTTAGCGCATACAAGAATTTGAAACTGAGACCCCAAGAAAATATAGCATTTAACTACTAAACCACTAGGCTTATTATTGACTCCAAAATGCAAGGAAAGACATAAGAGTCTATACGGAACCACTGATTCACTTGCGAACCTTAATTCTTCAAAACCCAAATTCTGAGATGTTACAAAAAAAAGTCATGAAAGCCAAATTTCTTATATTGTTGTCTTACAGGATCAGAGTATGACATTATTCTTATGTAGATGAAAAAAAACTTATTACTGCTTTTGCTTGTTGATTTATTAATAATCAGATGTCCTCAAGCTCATTTAGAATACATGTATGCTTTTATAAAAAAAAAAAAAAAAAAAAGAATACATGTATGCCTATCATTGTTCCACCCGTTCAATAAAAATATATTATTTTCGACACTTATTTGATAACAAAGAAAAGAATATATTGACTATAGTAATAAATAAATGTTATATTATCGTGACAGAAAATTGGAAAGGAAAGTTAGCTTTTGGACGTAAGAATAATAAGCGATACCATGTCCAGAATTGAAAGAGTAAACATCCACCAATTTTAATGTTTTCTGAATCATTCGCTTGGCTCTTCTTTCGATAGAATGCTACCAAGACAACTAATCCCTAATTGAGGCTACCAAATTCTTTTAGATTAGCTAGGTGTGCTAGCCACCTCAAATGTACCAGATTATAAGATTTGTCGAGCATAAATATACCCAATCAACCTCAATATGAATGCTCAAGTGTGCTGCTCCCTTTTCACTGTAGTAGAAGATCTATTGAGGTTGTGGAAATCCTCTTCTGAATGATCAATATTAATTTGGCCATCGCTAAACAATTTTGAAACCTCTCCTAGAAACTTTTGGCAAACTCCGAGCCAATCTATGACGTTGGCTACACTTGTACCAACAATCCCATCCGCTAGTAATTTTAGTTGCATTACCACATCCTCGAGTGAAATTTATGCACTTATCACATGATAAATGGAACGTGTGTTATGAATCTCCATTTCTCTAACAATGCACTAAGAAATGCAGGTTTTAATGGCTTTATAATGAGTGATGCTTTTTCACTTAAATTGTGTATAAACCCTATAAAAAAAACTGTGTATAAACTACTAATAATTACTATATAATTAATTCCATAATTAATAATAATAATAATAACTAAATTTAAAAAATAACAAGATTCTTTTACCATTTGTATTTGACACACTGAATGTGTCTTTGATTCGATCATAGCAATGGTGTTGTCATTTTCAAAACTGCAATTTTTGTTAAATTAAATCTATATGCAAATAAATAACATATTAAGTAATGAAGTTATATGCAAATAATTAACATGCAAATAAATTTCTAATTAATAAGATAATAAATTTAATAGTTTAACAAATTAATAAACTAACAATATAGTTTATAAATAAATTCTTTATCTTTCTAACGTATGATTTACTATACTATAACAAAATAACTCAATTAATCTAATCTAACTATACTAATTAATGAAGGTAACCTCAAATTAAATCAATCCAATATTAATCCAATAGCACTTAAAATAAATGCAATTACCTTAAATTACTTATAAAATTGAGATGATGAAAATTGAATAAAGCTAGGGAATTACTAATATATTTGGTAATTAAGAAAAGAAAGAAAATTACCAAACATTTCGGTTCGAGTCCTTTTTCAACTTATTTGATACTTATATTTATATTTTTATAAATTTGTATCAATATTTATAAAATTGCTTATCATAATTACTCTAATAAGTAGGGGTGAGCGTTTAATTGAATCGAGTCGAATTGAGTGAAAATATTTCAAGTTAATTGAGTTGACAAGTCTTACTTTATCATCCCAACTCGATTTAAAATTTTTCCAATTGAGTCCAGTGAAATGAAATTCAAGTCGAGTTGAATGAGTCAAGTGAAATTATTCGAGTTAAATTAAAAAATTAAACATGTCAAATTAAAATCTTGTTACAATATAATTAATTTCATGTCAGAGCACATAAATTTGAAGCCATATATATTTAAAAACTTTTCAAAGTAAAATAAGAAAACAAAAATAAGATAGATACTTTAGTATGATAAACTTCAAGCATTAATTAATTTATTTAGATCCCAAAATTATTATTTTAGAAACTTTTTAACTTTATTTATATATTCTTTAGAATTTATTTTAAAATTTTTATATATTTTTTAAGAAATATAAATTTTTATTTTTTAAATTTTAATTTTAATTTTGAAAATTTGAAATGTACTTTGAATTTTTTTAATTTTTGTTAAGAGAGACCAATTTATTTATTTTCAAAATTGATAGAGACCAAAAAAGTATTTATACTAACTTGCTATTCAAATTATTTAAATTATTAAAATTTGAATTACTTCTTTAAATTAACTCGAATAACTCGATTTAATTAATTTAAAATTTAAATTATTTTTAGAATCACTACTATTAAGAAGCGGTAAATATCCACGTGGTTTAAGAATCATGCACCAGACAATCATACAAAATATCCACGAGGGGTCACCGCCCATCCAATACTTCTGGGCCAATCGCTAAACATTCACATACACCGTTTAATCTTTCATCAAAATCTATGGTTCTCCATCAGTGGCTCAGAAACACCAAGAAAATCATACACCATCCCTTTCCCCCACAAAGTAAACTCCACTTACAAGCTTTTCTCAGCTTTATCTAAAGCTGATGTCCTTTTATTCTTTTTGGAATCACTGATATAAAAATTTTTAATGCTTACTTTTCATCTTAATTATATAATAAATATAATTTTACAAAATAAATTTCATATTTTGATTTGTTTTGTGAAAAAAAGTATTATACCAATCAACTAAGGAAATATTTTATGATATTAATATTCTGAATTATGAAATAATATTATTTTATAATACTAATGCTTTGGACTAAAATATAACGCTTATAATGAATATAAAAAAGTAAATCCGAAAATTAAATATTATCATAAATTTTTCAACTATAAAATAAAAGGGTTTAAAAAGTTTAATATAAATATACACACAGGGTTAAACATCTTAGGGTGATCATAGAGAGAGAGGAGAGATATGGCGGCTGATAGGAGAGTTGGGGTTGCCGTGGATTTCTCTCCAAGCAGCAAGAATGCGTTGAAATGGGCTGTGGATAACATTATGCGGAAAGGGGATTATCTTATTCTTGTTGCCGTTCAACCTGAAGGTCATTATGAGGAAGGCGAGATGCAGCTTTGGGCAATCAGCGGTGGTTCACGTACATGCTCTTCTTCCCTCTTTTTGATTTCTGTTTGTTTCTCGAGAAAAGAATAAAAAAAAGGCTTAACTGATTTCATTGTGCTTCTTTTTTTTTTTTTCTTTTTTTAATTACTGTTATTGTAGCACTTATCCCTTTAAGTGAGTTTTCTGATCCTGCTACCATGAAGAAATATGGAATAAAGCCTGACCCAGAAACTCTGGATATTGCTAACACTGCTGCTAAGCAAAAAGAAGTAATTTTCCTCTCCCAAAATCCATGGAAATGATCTTCATTTAGTTTCAGTTAGGCCTAATTATGCTCTTGATCCCTCTACTCTTTATGTATATATGAAATTGAGTCCTCTACTTTTAATTCCATTTGGTTCAATTCTGCACTTTTCTAAAGAAAACATATGAAAGTTTATATATTTTTTCCCTTGACAGTTGTGTTTGTTGTACTATTAAATCAAAAGAGTAGGGACTTGTAGCATAATTAAGCTGTTTTAGTAATTGTTAATTATTAATAAATTGATATTATTTACTCAATCAATCATCAGGTCATGGTGGTGATGAAGATATACTGGGGTGATCCACGTGAGAAGTTATGCGAGGCCATTGATAGCATCCCTCTTAGCTGCATGGTTGTAGGAAATAGAGGGCTTGGCACGCTTAAGAGGTGACAACGTTTCATCAACCAATCTCTTGTTTCAATGTGTTAATTGAATCATCATTTGGAGATCAGCATGATAGAGTTCCCGACTGGTTTCATCATTATATATCATCCATCATATTCGAATTTGGGTCTGAGTTAAAGACGAGTTTGAGTCATATTCCAACATGCATTGCATACGAGCCAGCATCAAACACGAATACTTAAAAAATGTGGAGAGTTGGACAAAATATATGATCATATCCCTAGATTTTATTTGTTCTTGAATTTGCTTTTCTTTCCTCTTTGGCTTTTTCAGGGCTATAATGGGCAGTGTGAGCAACTATGTGGTGAATAATGGTTCCTGCCCTGTTACTGTAGTGAAGCACCATGGCCATGACTGAGTGTTGTACTTGCTTTGATGAGTTATTTGGCGTAGTATCTAGTTCTTGTATAGGATGTTAAATAATGTTGTATGTAGGAAGTATGAGAAATAAGGGATATTTCATTAGAAATATTGCATTTCTAAGAAAAAGAAGAAGAGATTATGTAGTTTGTACAAGGAGCTCAAGTAATGAGCTTTTTTGTTCTCAGTCAAATATTTTTGTTTCCGACTCAATGAGCCGATTTCAGAGTCCCTTCCCATGATTTTTTGGTTTCAAGTTTGTTTATAATAATTAATAAATAGAAATAACTTTTATGCTACATTTTAATAAAAAAATGCAAAAAAAAGGATTTAAGATTACTTTTTTAATAATATCTTGAAAGAGAAAAAGCTATAATCAAAAATAAAAAGTTACATGAAAAATAATATATTGAAAACTATAATTATTTTATTATATAAGCATTCGAATATTTAAAATGCTTAATAAATGTTTTTTATTTAATAATCTAATAATATTATTTTCCTGGAAATTCAACACGTTTCCATTTCCTTTAATCATTATCTGAAGGACCACTAGCCCAAGTAGCCATGCTCAACCGTGGACTGTCGGGGGCACGAAAGTGGATGTACTCGGTTTTTTTTTTTTTTAATATAAGTTTGAATTTGTATTTTTTTTTCCTGAACAATGAATAAAAATATTCGTACGAAATAAAATCTTATGCGTTAATTTATTATTTTAGTTTGATTTATGTAATTTCAATATTTGTTTAGAAGAATTATTTAAACTGTATCAATTCTTTCTTCCCCGATATTTTAATGATAGAAAAATACGTCAATTTGTACAATTATATATATAAATTTAATTTTGACTTAATTTTCATAAATCATTATGGCCACTCAAAAAATAATAAAATTTCCTTATAACGCTTTTAAAATGTAAAAAGTTACAAATTAGTATAGTGAAATCCTTTTGTGTTTACTTATTACATACACTTATAATTATATTTACATGAAATAAAATAATAAATTGATTAAAATTTTAAAAATATATCATTCAACCAAAATTAAATTTTTATATACACAATTCAATCTAAATTAAATTAAAATTATATACATATATATAATATTACATAAAATTAAACTTCACCGTGTATTGCAACTGTCCGTAGGCCACAATTTCAACTCCAAAATGAAAATACCAAGCACAAACTTAAAATTGACCTAGTCCAATATACTTGAATGACTTGTTTAATTGTTTATGTATTAATAATTGCCAAAAATTCGTTTTTATATTAATATTTTTATATTTGAATATACTCAAATTTAATGTAAATTTAATTAAATAAGTTATCTGACCATGAACAAATCTTTTAGAACCTACTATTGATAATTGCAAAGAGAACATAGTGTGTGAAGGAAAGTGATTGTTATGGTACCGATTGAAGATGACATTACGACTAAGGGAAAAGCAACAACAATTTTTTAGTGCTCAATGAAATTTTAATTTTTTATAATTTATATTTTTATAATTTTTAAAAGATTAAATTGAATTTTTATAATTTTAGGGGGATAAAGTGTAATTTTACCTTTACTAATTTAAATTTTTTTAAAAAATATAGAAGACCTAAATAACAATTTTTTATTTTAGGGAGGCTAGGGTCTATGCCACCCCCCTCTAGATTTGCCTCTTATTACGACAATAACAAAACAAGAACACAGTATGTTTATGCAATTCAATTTCTTAATTTAGTGAATAAATCTATTATTTTTCAACCTAATATAACAAGTGATATACAACTTACCTCAGGTTTTCTTTGAAAACGTAGATTGTAAAACAAACAATAAACTTGTTTACACTCTCAATAATAAGTTCGTTAATGAATAGATAAGTGCTATGAACTCTCAATACAAAATCTATACAAGTCTGTTCAAATATATAAAAGTTCATGACTTACTAGCATACTAGGTCGATTATAATCAATTTACTTATAAAAAAATGCAGCTAAAACAACATATACAATAAAATAAAATAAAAAGTCCAAGATAAAGTAAAATCGTTTGATATAAGTCTTCAAAGCAGTCATTATCCAATCTCAATAATTTAAAGGAATCCCATTGCTTAATCCGATCCAATCTAATCTTTTAGATAAGTTGCTTCAAATGGATTAGAAATGATCATGGACTAGGCTAGGCCTCAACATAATTTTAGGCCCATTTTTTTAGCCTGATCCAAAAAATAGGCTTAAAATTTTGTCCTGAACCTAACCCAATCCACTCGTATTAAAATTTTTTTATATTATTATTTATATATAAAAATAAATTAAAAAATATAATATATCAAATACACTAAAAAATTAAAATAAATATTTCCCAACAAATTGAAAATAAATTTTAAAAAGTATTTAATATTTATGCTTAAATAACATTAAGATATGTGCAATTTAGCAAGTAAATGCATCTAAAGTAGTAGCAAAATTAACCATAAAATAAGAGTTACAACAATATCCAAACAATAACAACAAAATAGTAGCAATATAATAATGAAATGGTAGCAAAATAGCACCAAAACAACAACATGTTTTTTTTTTTTTTTTTGCAAATTTAGGCAGAGCCGAGCTGAGGATAAAAAAAGGCTTACTTGAGGCCCAACCTGCTTATAAAACGGGCCTCGTTTTTTGCTCAAGCCCATTTTTTAAACCTATATTTTTGCTCAAACCCTCTTAATTTTCAGGCAAACGTTCAAGTTAGGCTGAATAACCTAACCCATGATCAAGTCTAAAATGAATTGGATCTTTATAGATAAATAATCATATTTCCACGATATCAACATAATTTATAGCTCAAAAATTTTGTTTCAAAAATTATCTATTCTAAAAATAACAACTTAATAGAAAAAAAAAAAGGAAAAAAATACTCAACTCATCGCAATGTTAACCATAACGACCATTACCTTAAATACTACACCAGTTACATCCAGAATTTTTTTATTAAAATAACCTAAAAATTTTAATTAAATACCAAAATGATTCATTTTTTTAATTAAATACTAAAATGACCTAAAATCTAAAATAAAGTTGATGGAGCCAAATAATTTGGCGCCACCAACATACCACGTCAGCAACCTAAAAAAAATTAATTTTTTTGTGGAGTCATGTAGAATTGCGCCACCTGTATAAAATACCAGGGAAATATTATAATTTCTGAAAATAGGAAGGCCTTAAAAAAATTTATCAATTTCTGGTGGAGCCAATTAATTTGGCGCCACCAGATTCGCTGACACATGCTCCTTTCTTTCTTTCTTTCTTTCTTTTTTTTTACTTTTTAACTTTTGTCCTTTTTTACTTTTTTTATCCTTATTTATTTTATTTATTATTAATTTTAAATTTTATCTTTATCCTTATTTATTTTATTTTATTTATTTATCTATTATTAATTTTAAAAAACTTGAAATGTATATTTGAAATGTTTTATAATATATATTTTTTAAAATTTTAAATATTATTTTTTAAATATTAAATATATTTTTTAATAATATAAAATATTTAAATATTTTAAAGATATGACCTTTCAAATTTATTATTAGTTTTATAATATTTTAAATATTTTTAATTTGTTTTATAATATTTTAAATTATGATTTTAAAATTATTTTTAAAGATATTCAAACCTTTTTTAAATTCTATTTAAAATTTAAAAAATAATATTTTATTTAAAAAAGTGAAAAATGAATTAATTAAAAAAATAAAAAAATATTTGTTAAAAAAATTTATATGTTAAAAACTAAATTTATTTAAAATATATATATTAAAAATAAAATTAAAATTAAAATTAAAAATTAAAAATTAAAAATATATATTATAACTGATCACATCATGTCAATGATGCGACCAGTCATAAACTTAAATAATAATTAAAAAAAGAAAGTTGAATCTTATAAAAGGGGGGTTTGGTCCCCCTTCAGAAGTAAGAAAAGAGTAAAAAAAAAAAAGTAAGTTAGTTAAATTTTTTATTTTATTTTTATATTTTATAGTTATTGTAATATGATAATTATTTATATTGTATTTATGTTTTTTTTATATTATGCAGATATTAAAATGTTTTCTGGAGCAAATACGAATCACACTTCATCGAAGATTAACGAAACAGTAAAATTAATTATAAATTAAAAAAATCGTTTTAGTTTCTTTTTTTTTTCTAAGCACTACTTTGCTCAACATGTTTTGATTGCATGAAACTAATCTCTATTTAGTTATTATTATTATTCCTTTTTAATTATTTTCTTGCATGAAATTAATCTCTACGTGTTAGTTATAATTTTTTTAATTTTAGTACATATTCATAAATTTATAATTAGTAATTTTTTAATTTTAGTATACATTCATAAATTTATATACTTAATATATATTTTTAATAGGTAAAGACAAAAAAAAAAATTAATATAATTTAAAATTTTAGAAGACTTAAAAAAATAAATATATTAAAAAATGTTAAGTATAACCAATTTTAAAATTTTAATATATTTAATATATTTTTTAATAGGAAAAGAGAAAATTTTTTTTTAATATATTTAAAAATTTTAAAAACTTAAAAAAATTTAAATATATTAAAATTTTAAATATGTTAAAAGAAAATGTTGAGTATAACCAATTTTAAATTTTTAATAACTGAATATATTTAAATATATTAAAATTTTGAACATATTAAAAAAAATTAAGTATAACCAATTTTAAAATTTTAATATATTTTTTAATAGGTAAAGACAAAATTTTTTTTAATATATTTAAATTTTTTAAAAGAAAAAAGGGATGGGCAACTTGGAAACTGGTGGTGCGAATTTATTTGGCTCCACCAAAAAAGGAAAATTTTATTTTAAAGTCTCTCTATTTTTTAAAAATTACAATATTTTTCTAATATTTATAAAAAAGCTGATTTTTTTTTTAATTTTCGAGTTTGAATATGCCTAGTTTATATTATATGTAAAACTCTATAGATTATTATAGATATCAATTCAATAAAAATAAGTTTTTTTAATTTTTATATTTACCCATACAAACTATAGTTTTTTAGGACATTATTATCATTTTTATGCACTTTTTGTAGTTATATAGTTGCCTTTAATTTTAATGCTTAACTATGATTAGGACATAAAAATCATATTTGATTTCTAAGTGTTATTATTAATATTATATGACAAATCTTCATTCTATTATTAATAGATTATTACTTATTTAATTTAACTTAATTAAAAAATACTTAGAATGGCTACGTTGGTATAGTATAAGATGTTTTTGTTTTCTCAAACTTTCAATTTTAGTCTTCAATATATAATTTTATGTTTAAATTATATAGATTATTGATTTATCATATTTTTATAAAAAAATTTACCATACAAGATGGGTATCGAGTTTTGAGGTCGCGGTTTCATTTTCCCAAGTATGATTTGGACAAGCGGATCATGCCATACTTACAGTTGGCAGGATTTGGGGACGTCGTATTGATCCGGAGGTTTGACCTAAGGCTGAACTTAATATCCGCCTTGTTTGAGCGGTCCCAAACCCAGTCTAGATGTTATGGACGAATCTGGCGGTGTCACATGAGAGTGTTTTAGGAAAATGTCGTGACAAACTAAAACTCGTTCTGATTATTATCTTTGCTTAAGTCAGAAAATCACGAATTAAACTACCTATTTAAAACCCATTTCTTTTACACGGAAGTTCTTAGTTAATTTTAGAAAAACAAAACTTTTGTAGCGTTTGTAGTTTAAAAAATCCATCAATAAAGAATAACAAATAAAAATCCCAAAATAAAAATCAAACAGTCCAAAGGTCCACATTACATAAAAATTCCCAAAATTAATCAGATAATAAATAAAACAGAATGTGGATTGTAAACCATGAAATCAAAACGTAGCAGTGGTTACCATCGAGCCCTCCGCTGCGCTGATCCGTCTACTGTTGGGGATTACCTGACAGATAAAACAATAAAGGGGTGAGTTTTTGCAAACTCAGTGTGTACATCCCCACAGTAAAGCATGCATACAGTCATAACAGAAAACAGTCATAATTCGGGCCTAAGCCCTTAACAGATACGATGTAGGCCTTAGCCAACTAAGAACAGAATCAGAATATAATAGGGCTATCAAGCTCAAACAGATACAGAATCAGATATAACCGGACTTTAGCCCATACAGAATCACATGCATATTAGATCAGAACAATACATGCCCACCAATCCTGTACACCATCTCCGTCCAGCCCTATACACCATGTGGGGAAAAAATTGACCCACCCATCCCTACACACCAAGTATGGCGATAAAATCAACCCATCTAGCCCTACACACCAAATCGTACCGTATCATGGCACATCTCAGAAATGTGCAGCAAAGCTACCAGATAACAGGCTAATAACCTTTCAGACTTCCTTCACTTCCACAAAAAACCCAACCCAATGCAATGCATCATAGTATTGTGGCATGCTATAATGCATATATAGATCATACAATCATGTCCAGAACAGAATTAAAACACATGCTAAGTATAACATGCTAGCATTATCACATTGGAAGATGTCTCTATGCAACTTGGGTTACGGGTTGGCGGTGCTGTGGTTACGGGTCGAAGCAAAGTGTGGGAACCTTCAGTGCTATGCCATAGATTGCTTAGACGGTCTCCTAATGATGAGGAACAGAATTTCACATGCTTGAAATTGACATGGTTAAGAGCAAATTTTAAGGAGTTATCGAGCACTACCACTAAGTACGAGGTGATGTGTACTTCTTGAGCCTATATTATGCAGCTAATCGGGGGGTACTTATGCCAAACAACACGTCTAATAGGGTCCACTTAAAGTACTTGCCTCTATTGGGGGATTTTTCTCGTGCCGGTAGTTGCAACTAGGGATCGGCAGTGTTGATCGCATTGTACTATGAGCTTTGTCAAGCAACAAAGTATGAGATTAGTAACATGGCTGGTTGTCTGGGTCTGCTATAGTCTTGGGCTTTATACAGGATGTCATTTCTAGCGGCTGTTAGGCATCAACCATATTTGTGGCCACTTATAAATAGGTAAAAACAAAATTATACTTAACATTTAATGACTCATAAGTGTGGATAATATTTTCTAAAGTTTAATTGCTAACGTGTTTGTTTTGGTTTCAGATGGGCCACGTCTCCGAGACTTGGTGTGAGCCAAACCTTAATCATTTATAGCCAAATGATAGAGGCGTACGCCGGAGAGTAAGTAATATATATTTATATGGTTTAAGTAATGTTGATTTAACTTATCCACTTGCAATATGTGATGTGACTTGACTCGTTATGTTATATTATGTAGTTCTTGTGGATACCGTATTCTGCACTAAACATTACAACCCTTATTCCTCAATGGGTTCATACTAAAGCCCATATGTGGTGTATTAACACGCCGGTGCTCAACTTTTCAATCGTTGAGTGGTACAACAGTTATTGAGTTATGCGATAATTTGGGTGTAGACAATTTGTACTGGTCGAGCCACAACAATTTGATGATGTCCACGGTAAGACCATAAGGGTGAAACATACAACAGATTGGAGTGTGGAACATCAATCTTATGTAGCACTATGGAATGTCTGATACGCTAGGCGGCTTGAGATGCACTCCTGCATGTTTGACTTCAGGCCCTCGACTGAATACATGCAGTGGTACATGACTCGATGGCACATTTATTTATATCGTAGACAACTTATGATAGCCCCGCCTCACGGCTATAGACATAGAAATCAACTTATAGGGGAGCTAGAGGATCAACATATGGCAGAGCCCGACTCAGAGGACCAAGCTTTGAACACATTGGACCAATGGGTTGATACTTTTTGTGATGAGTTGCAGAGCAGTTCATATCATTCGAACATTAGCGGTTCAAGTTCATATCACCCGGATATGGGCGGTTCGAGTTCATATCACCTGGAAATTGGCGGTTCGAGTTCATATCACCCGGACATAGACGATTCGAGTTTATTTCACCTAGAACAACCACCGATATCATTTGATATGTTTGGTAATAACATGTACTCCACCCCACCTCAGCCACGTTCAATCCTCCTGATGTGTACAGTACACCTCAACGTCTACCCCGTCAATGAAGGCTCATAAACCGCTATACCCTGAACAATGATACCACTTCTGGTTCTTTCTAATTTTGAGTTATGTAAATTTCAAGTGTTATGTAATATTTGTTGTATTGGTTTAAGGTTCCACAACTTATATATTAGTCTTTTTTTTATATAAATTATAATATCTTTTAGAGTATTTAAAGTTGCAATTGTTAATTTTAAATAAAAGCTTAACACTAAATAATACAAACTTTCTTTCTAAAAGATCATAAAATACAAACATCAAGTACAACATCTAATTTCTTTCAGATCATGAAGATTGACCAGTTTAGACGTTTCTATGGGGACATTTACTTTGATTGTGGCCAACTGTTCTACATATAGTGCAACGCTTTGGATTAACTTGTTCTCTTATATCCATGTCGTTCCGAATTCTCATTGTTGTCGGTCTACTTTGATTCTCTTACGTAGTGACCGATTTGGCAACATCTCGAACGCATGTGGTTGCACTTCTCATGTCGATACATTCCTTAATACGGGGAACTCGTTACCCCAAACACACAACGTATGTTCAAGTATGTACACATCGTCGATATATTGTTTGACATTCAAATTGTAGGTAACACATGTTGCAATCACATGTGGACATGGATACCGTAGTGTTTAGAACATCACGCACTCATACTGCCTGTTTTAGAGATCAACTCCATAGGACCGTGGTTGGATCCTCGACCGACGACCGATATACTCTGTCACTCGAAAAGTTTCCAAATTTCAAGAATATAGTTTTGCATTCATCGACCTAGCTCTTTGAGCGTTCTCTTTCATGACATCCCTGATTTTTTCGACGTATACGTGTCCAGCCTCTAACTATTTTGCTTGTTTTAACCCCATTTTTGGTATTAAAGTTGCTAGCCTATAAAAAGTGGTTGAAAAAATCGCTGAAATTGGTAAGTGACGTGTACGCTTCAAGACAGAGTGAATTGCCTCAATGAGGTTAGTTGTCATTTGACCATACCAGTACCCATCATCAAAACATTGAGCCCATTGCCACAGCTCCATGCTACCCAACCACTGTCTAAGAGAAGGATTGGATCCCGACATATCAGTCTCTAACCTTGCCAACTTATGTCTGAAACGGTGTGCTTCCAACTCGTATCCTACATATGTATTCTGAAAAAATGTATTACCACCTGAATTAGGAAATGGACTCGAAATAATTATAAATAAAAATTTAAATACGATATTTTTACCCATGTTCACAATCTATTTGTGCCAGTCTTTGTTCTTGTACTCATTATGGAAGTTGACAGCAATGTGATGAATACAATAGACAGGACCTCTACGGTACCTCGGATTGTTAAATCGCAACAACAAGACCCTTTGATCTGTCAGAGATAATGCAAATGTTGTCTTTCCTGACAACATGTCTACGCAAGTTCTGAATGAAAAACGCCCACGATTCGGAGTTCTCGGGCTCTACAATGGCAAAAACGATCAGTAGTACATTTCCGTTACCATCTTGTACAACCACAATTAAAAGTATTTGCGTGTATTTTCCATAAAGTCATGTTCTATCAAGTTGTACTAGTGGTTTGCAGTGGGGGGAAGGCCTTAACACATGAATCGAAAGTCCAGAACAGTCGACGGAAAACCCTTCTCCCCAGTTCCAATTGTCCATTAGGGCCTCAATAAGGTAACGTTTGCAAGTCCACGACAGTTCCTAGGATATACTCCACCATCGCTGAAATCTAACCCTGAAGTTCATTATATGACTCATCCTAGTCATCGTACAATTGTTGCATAGCCATTTCACCACCCATGCTTTCTTATATGACACTCTGTACTAAAATCGAGCTTGCATGTCTGCAATCAATATTGACACAAGAATGATTGAGCTATCTTTCACTAGTGGCATGATGCAATTACAAATACTTTTGGCATCTAATTTCTAGTGGTCTTGAGACATACGTGCGACAGTACATGTATGAGACCCTTCTAATTTTTGTATTTTCCACTATTAATTCCTCTGTACAAATGTAGTTCGAACTCGCCAACCACACCCATCGCCGACTCTCTAACATTCCCTAACATATAATGTAGGTGTAGATTTGGCAACCTTGTAATCAATCGACAACTTCATGCTGTATTGTTTGATGGAAAACACACAGTCTGCCTTATTCTCAAACTGTTGCCCAATGAACAACTCCTTGAACTGTGAATTTACCGCCAATCTATGAGCAGGTACTATATCGGTGTATTTAGGAAACTTGGGTGCATGCGCTGCATCTAGATCTACGTTTAACATGTCGTCCCTAAGTTCATTTCGTAAAATAATGCCACGACTTGAGTTACTGAATGAAGTGCCATGAACATCTTCAACCTCCTCCGGGCCTTCATCATTGATATTGTCCGAAACCTCATCAACGTCGGGGTCACTAAAATCTTAAGCTTCTTGATCAGAATCTTCCCCATTATTGGTCATTTCTCTGACATTTGCTTCTGTGCTTATTATCACCTCCGGATGTATTTGTAGACGGGAACCGGGGGTTAGGTTGTTATACGAACTCCCACCATAATTAGGATTTTGGGGTATCTGCGATGTCCCTTCACATTCTAATTGGTCTGTCCATCCAACATTAAGATCAAATTCAAATTCGCGATGTTGACCAACATCGGGGTCACTAAAATCTTCAGCTTTTTGATCAAAATCTTCCCCATTATTAGTCATTTCTCTGACATTTGCTTCTGTGCTTATTATCACCTCCGGATGTATTTGTAGACGGGGACCGGGGGTGGGGTTGTTATACGAACTCCCACCATAATTAGGATTTTGGGGTATCTGCGATGTTCCTTCACATTCTAATTGGTCTATCCATCCAACATTAAGATCAAAGTCAAATTTGCGATGTTGACTTATTGGACTAACATTCTCAATAGGCTCTAAGTTTGCTAACTCGACAAATAATTCAACTGGTTAGGGGTTCTCACTCCCAGTCGACCACTATATTTCCATCACAGTGCCTAAGTCATCATCATCTAATAGCTGCATCTCACAAAATTTTAACGGACGGATCTGTAGAGACTGGAAACTTGTAAAATAATTTGGACATCGCCCTTTCACAATAAATAGCTATTTTCGCACTGATCTTTCTTTTTATTTCTGCTAGCTTTACATTTTTTTGAATCGCAAACCTACTCTTTGCTTACCTTGAAATACACAACCAACATCACCTTCTATAATTTCACCATAAAAAAGAACATACACCAAAAAACCTCATTATTTATCTTGAATAGATTTTTTGAACTCTCCTAGTGAACACAATAATTTTACAATTCTATATATGGTAGAGAACCAAAAAGTGGAGCCATAAAATATTAAATATTAAATTTATATATTAAAAAAATAAAAAGTACACTATGAAGTGATGGAGCCATTCTAAATTGCTCCACCAAATAAAATATTAATTCTTAAAATTTTAAATTTAATTTAAAAAATATTTGAATATCTTTAAAATTAATTTTAAAATTAATAATTTATAAAAATTATATTTAATATTTAAAAAATATTTAAATTTTATATTTAAAATTTTAAAAAATATATATTTAACATTTAGAATTTAAATTTAAAATTTTAAAAAATATATATTATAAAACATTTCAAATACACATTTCAAGTTTTTAAAATTCATAATAAAAATAAATAAAATATATTTAATATTTATAAAAATAAATATATTTAATATTTTATAAAATAATTTAAAATATTATAAAACTAATAATAAATTTGAAAAGTCATATCTTTAGAATATTTAAATGTTTTATATTATTAAAAAATATATTTAATATTTAAAAAATAACATTTAAAATTTTAAAAAATAATATTTATAAATAATATTTAAAATTTTAAAAAAATAATTTAAAAAATGTATATTTAAAATTTAAAAAATATATATTATAAAAAATTTCAAATATACATTTCAAGTTTTTTAAAATTAAGAATAAATAAATAAATTAAATAAATAAGGATAAAAAATTTAAAATTAATAATAAATAAAATAAAAAGGATAAAAAAGTAAAAAAACAATAGTTAAAAAGAAAAAAAAAAGGAAAGAAAGGAGCAGGTGTCAGCGAATCTAGTGGTGCCAAATTAATTGGCTCCACCAGAAAATGATAAATTTTTTTAAGGCCCTCTATATTTTCAGAAATTATAATATTTCTCTGGTATTTTATATAGATAGCACAATTCTATATGGCTTCACCAAAAAATTAATTTTTTTCTAAGTTGTTGACGTGGCATGTTAGTGAAGCTAAATTATTTGGCTCCACCAACTGTTATTGTAGATTATAGATCATTTTAGTATTTAATTAAAAATAAATAATTTTAGTATTTAATTAAAATTTTTAGGTTATTTTAATAAAAAAGCCAAAATACTTCCCTCAACAATATTTATCATATTCCCTCAAATCCGTATATTTATAAACCATGCTATTATAATTTGTAATTAACAGTAATTATTCTTACAAGTTAATCATTTATATGCACCAGACAAAAAATTCATCAAACATTGATTACCCACGGGGAGGTCACCACCCGACAACAAGAAAGAATCCGATACTTCTCGGACAATGTCTAAACATTCACACTCACCGTCAGATCTCCATCGGTGGCTCAAAAAATGCAAAAAATCTTATGATAAAAAAAAAAATATGGCGAAAAATCATACATCAACCCTTGCCACAAAAAGTAAATTCCATTCCAAACTTTTCTTCAGTTTCTGGCCCTTTCTCTCTTTATCTAAAGTTGATGCCTTTTTATTCATTCCGACTCACTTACTCGTATAAAATATAGGTACTTTTCTTCTTTACATTATGCTTAATTATATTATATAATTTAATTATTTAATTATCAAATTTATATTTTAGATAAATTATTAATAAAGAGAATATGTGATGCGTCATAGATGATTCGTCCGGCCTGAATTCGATATCTTAAACCCAAGATCGTAGCTCGAGATTCAAGAGTTATTAATATATATTTATAATAATTATAATAAAATTAATATTTAATTTTGTTTAAAAAATTATCAATATTTATTTATAAATCTTTCACAATTTTTTATTTTATTTAATAATGATATAGCATATTATTATTCAATGCACGAGACTCATCTAATGTTATGCATCAAATACTATTCTTTATTAATATCATTAAAAAAGTTCTACTGTTAATATAAATTAAAAAAAAACTCAAATAATGAGGTTAAGTTGAATTTTTCAAATAATAAATTTAAAAAATATTATTTTTATAACCATAATTTTACGAAATAAATTTCACATTGTGTGAAAAAAATTATACAAGTTAACTAAGGAAATATTTAATGATCTTAATATTTTGAATTAAGAAGTAATATTCTTTTATAATATTAGTGCTTTGGACTAAAATAATTATATAAAAAAGTAAATTCCAAAATGAAATTTATTCCCATAAAAATTTCAGCTATAAAAGGTTTTAAAAAGTTTAATATAGGTATATATACACACAGGGTTAAGTATATTAGGGTGATCATAGAAAAAAGTAAAGAGAGAGTGGAGAGATATGGCGGCTGATAGGAGAGTTGGGATTGCTGTGGATTTCTCTCCAAGCAGCAAGAATGCGTTGAAATGGGCTGTGGATAACGTTATCCGGAAAGGGGATCATCTTATCCTTGTTGCCGTTCGACCTGAAGGTCATTATGACGAAGGCGATCAGATACAGCTTTGGGAAGCCACCGGTTCACGTACATACTCTTCTTCCTCTTATTTTTTACCGTTTGTTTCTCGAGAAAAAAGAATCCAGGATAAGCTTAAAGAAATGACTTTTTTATTTTACTATGTTAATGTAGCTTTAATCCCATTAAGTGAATTCTGTGATCCAATTATCATGAAGAGGTATGGAGTAAAGCCAGACCCTGAAACTTTGGATATTGTCACCACTGCTGCTAGGCAAACCCAAGTAATTTTCTTCTCCCCACAAAAATCCATGAAATTGAACTTAATTCATTTAGTTTCAGTTATTGTTAATTATTGTTAGTAAGTTGCTATATTTTACTCACAAATCATCAGATTGAGGTGCTGATGAAGATATACTGGGGTGATCCTCGTGAGAAGTTATGTGAGGCCATTGATACTATCCCTCTTAGCTGCATAATTGTAGGAAATAGAGGGCTTGGCACGCTTAAGAGGTGAACCTTTTTCATCAATTAATCCCTTCTTTCGTTTTTAGAATATCATATTTTATTATCCAGATATAAAAATTGAGATTAAATTATATATTTTTATGAGAGGGCATCAAACACTGATATTTTTTTTAAAAAAGGTGAAGAGTCATAGTAACATATACTATCATATTCCGAGATTTTAATTTGTTTTTATTTTCAGGGCTATAATGGGCAGTGTAAGCAACTATGTAGTGAACAATGGTTCCTGTCCTGTTACTGTGGTGAAGCATCATGTTTAAGGAATGTTTTTGATTGCGTTTGAGGTTTTAAAAGTGTTTTCCAGAGTAGAAGTAATAAAGCATAGTTGAGATATGTAGCTTGATTTATGTTTTATTGCATGGGATTGTATGTATGGAAGTAATTAAAGCTTTTGTTGAAGGTGAACACACTTCGTCTTGTTGTATAGCTTGATTTATGTTTTATTGCATGGGATTGTATGTATGGAAGTAATTAAAGCTTTTGTTGAAGGTGAACACACTTCGTCTTGTTGTATATTGAGATGGGTGTTTGTGTAAACTAGACTTACCAATTGAGTGATGTGAGAATAAATTGTGTAGGCAGTTTCTATGAACTGCTGCTTCTAACACATTTTACCATAATTGTTGATAGACGGATATTGGTATTAAAATTTTATAAAATTTTAGGACTTTTACGAGAATTTTTAAAAATTTTAACAAAACTTAATTGAATTTTCAAAAAAGTTTAAGGTTTTAATGAAAATTTCTTGGGAAGCCAATGGCTCTACATCAAAGTATCAACTAGTCTAAATTTTGTTTCAGTCAAAATTTACTTGTGTTATTGTCCATTTCATCTAATTTTTTATTTGTATCAATTTGTGCCGGTTGGCACAAGATTTTGGTATTCGAAAATTGATTTTTAATTTTTTTATTTGAATCATTTTTATTTTTAGAATTATATATAAAAATGACATATAATTATTAAACCAAATTATTGAATCTAATTAATAAATTTAAAATTCATATTTGTATATAAAATATTTTATTTGCCTATTAAAGTATATATTTGTATGTATATATAATATATTTATATTATATATGAAGGGCTTAATTAAATTGGTCTTACCCTTCAATTGAATCTCAACTCGGTTGCTAAATCTATAATATTTATAAAGAGTTTGACTAAGTTGGTATCACTCTTCAATCAAGCCCCAATTCAATTGTTAAATTACTAAAAGATCTTTATTTTAACCAAAAAAACAAATATTATTTTGAAAATATTGGTTTCATATAAAATCCATATATATATATATATATATATGATTTCAACTTAAGAGTTAAGACTCCACAACACTTGCTCTCTCAATCATTTCAATTAAATACATATTTTATTTTTATATCAAGTTTTAATAAATTTATTATATAATTGTTTTCACATGCATCCTTAGTATGCCACAATATAATATTATTAACATATTTAGATATTAAATTATAAGTATTTGAAGAGTGATCTATTTATATAAGTGTAAAATTTAAATAATTTTACATACCTCCATTGGTGTAAGCTTAAAATGATACTACATCGAGTATAATGTTAATGATTTGTGAAAATTGAACTAAGTTTAATATTCATGTATCAAATTGCATAAAATCAAAGTTCATATATCAAATTGAATATTAAATCATAGTTCATGTATAACTTTGATATATACCCCTTAATTATGATATATTAAAATTTAGCCCCTATACTTTAAAAGTTAAAAAATTTAATTATCATCTTTTTAATTTAAGAATCTTAGTCCAGTCATTATTGTCATTAGTAGTTTCAGTTCAAATTAGCCAATGTAATATATTTACTTCTCATTAATTATATGCGACGTCATATGAGTGCATTCTAACTAACATGTCAAATTGACAAATTCTGATACAAAATACTTACAATTTTAATAATTAGATTAAAACCTATAAATTTAAATAATAGGATTAACCATTGTTCAAATATGACTTTTGTGCTGCTTGTAGGTGACTTAATCCTAAACTCGAGACCAAAACGATGTGGCATAAAAACTTGACATGAGGGGTGAGAAAACCTTTGATGAGTAAATCCGAGACTTGCTTTGCAAAGCTCAGACTTAGTAGGAAGCAGGGGTGGGCATGAGAGGAACAAGCCGATGCAAAGCTAGAACATATAAGGGTCAGTTGTAAGTCAGCATGTAATAGCCAGTTTAATTTCTAAACTAGATATAGGGGTCGTACCCAAACCTCTTTAGAAATAAAGCCTTGTAAGTTGCATTATTTGTATTTGCTACTTATTCAGCTTATTATTTTCAATATTAAAATAATATTAAAGGACTTTATTTTAATATTAAAGTGTTAACAACAGCAAAGAATTAGAAGGAAGAAACACTTTATTATTATTAATCTAAAAAAGATATCTTGAAGAGATACAGACTCAGTATTTATACACCAATATAGCTGTTAACTATAGTCTAACTACCATAACTAACTCACTTGAATAACTGCTACCTTTAACTAACACTTAGGTACTTATAACATGCCCCGTACTTGTCAACTTTCTACTTCTTTCTTCTTTACTCTGAACACACAACTGACTCCTAAATTTTGTAAACATTCCTGCTGATAGTGGCTTTGTTAGAACATCAGCTACCTGCTCTTGACTGGATACATGGCCCACTTGAAAGGTTCCTTCAGCAACTTTTTCCCTGACAAAAAACAGGTCCAACTCGACATGTTTAAACCTCGAGTGCATAACGGGGTTTCCTGCTACTGCTACAGCAGCCGAACTATCACACCAAATGAACGCCTTTGTCCTAACAGGAGCACCAAGCTCAGCTAGCAGAGACTGAATTCAGACCATCTCTGCTGTGACGTGAGCAAGACTTCTATATTCAGCCTCTGCTGTGGACCTGGACACCACCTGTTGCTTGCAGAAATTCCATGAAATGGGATTACCTTCAAGAAAAACACAAAAACCCGACGTTGACCTACGATCATCAGAATCTGCTGCCCAACTAGTATCTGAAAAACCTTCCAAAAGAAACTTCGAGGATCGAGTAAACTTCAAACCATGACTCAAAGTTCCTCTTAAGTATCGCAAAATTCGTTTGACAGCTTTGAAGTGAGTGTCGAGAGGCTTATGCATGTACTGACAGACCTTATTAACTGCATAAGCAATATCGGGCCTGATAATTACGACATATTGAAGACCTCCCACAATGCTTCTGAACAGGCGCTCATCCTCAATAGGGCTACATTCATGAGCTGACAAATGGCAATTTGTTACCATTGGTGTTGGAGAAGCATTCGAGTTGTCCATGGACACTCGTCGAAGTAAATCCATAATATAATTCTGTTGACCAAGAAAAATCCCATCAGGTGTATAAGTAACCTCAATGCCAAGGAAATAATGCAGCTGACCTAAGTCTTTAAGAGAGAAATGAACATTCAAATCTGTAACAAATTTGTCAATAGCACATGAATCAGTTCCAGTGACAATAATGTCATCGACATATACCAGGACATAGAGCAATTGAGAACCCTGTCGATGAACAAATAAGAAGCCGTTAGCTTTGGAATCCTGAAACTTATTTGCCAACAAAAATTCTTTAAGCTTAGAAAACCAGGCTCGAGCGGCCTGTTTGAGACCATACAAGGCCTTTCGCAACTTGCACACTAACTGCTGACCGCTCGATCCTTACTTCTCAAACCCTGTAGGCTGTATCATGTAGATTTCCTCCTGAAGATCGCCATTCAAGAATGCGTTATTAATGTCCACCTGTCGAAGAGACCATCCAAGAGAGATAGCAAGTGCTAGCATGACCCTTATCGTTGTGGGCTTGACCACAGGACTGAAGGTATCCTGGAAGTCAATGCCCGCTTCCTGTAGGTAGCCTTTGACCACCAACCTCCCTTTGTACCGAGCAACAGACCCATCAACATTTCTTTTTATCTTAAAAATCTATTTGCAGCCAACCGCTCGACGTCCTACAAGGAGAGGCATGAGGTCTTACGTATGATTAAACATCAAGGTAGTATATTCAGCCTTAGTAGCAGCAGCCCATTCAGGACTCAACAAGGCTTCTGTAATGGATGAGGGTTCCCTTTCAGTCACCATAGTAGAAAAGACCTTAGGCTTGAAAATTCCACACTTGGACCTAGTGAGCATAGGGTGACAATTAACCGGAGAAGACTGCCTAAGAGAAGCTACAGACTGATTAGGAGAAGCTTCTATTGGGCAATCTCGAGTAGATAGTGAGCCGTGAGCTGAACTAGGACTTGAACTAGTATGAGGGACAGATGACACACAACAATTATCAACAGTCCTCATAGTCGAAGAGGTAGGAATAGTGATAGGTACTGTCGGAAGAACTACAGGAACTTGAGACCTGTGATGCATGGAGCTTGTAGACTCTAATGATGGTCGAGCAAGGAAGCCAGTCTTGAAGGGAAAGCAAGTCTCATCAAAGCTAACATGACGAGAAACAAATATGCGAACATCTTCAGCTAGACATCTGAACCCTTTCTGGTTGCAACTAAAACCAATAAAGACATATTTCTTAGATCGAAACTGCAGTTTATGCTGCTGAAACAGTCTGAAATAGGGAAAGCATGCGCATCCAAAGACCCTTAGTTGAGAATAACAAGGTGCAGACTTGTACAGTACCTCATAATGACTGATGTTGTGTAAAGCTGATGTAGGCAATCTGTTGATCAGATGAGCAGCATGAGCAAACGCTGCTGACCAATATTGCAAGGGCATAGATGATTCAGCCAAAAGAGTCAACCCCATTTCTACCACCTGTCGATGTCTCCTTTCAGCTAATCCATTTTGCTCGGATTGTGTGGACACGTGACTCTATGCTGTATGCCAAGCTTAGACAGTTCTTTGGACAAGGACCGATATTCACCCCCACCATCACTCTGAAACATTTTTATTGTATTGCCAAATTGAGTCTTAACCAGCTGATTAAAATGAACAAAGCACTGAAAGACCTCAGCCTTGGTCTTAAGAAAATACAACCACATGTATCTACTGTGCATGTCGACAAAAGAAACGTAGTAAGAAAAACCACTGGACCGTACATGGGCTGGTCCCCAAACATCAGATACCACCAATTCAAAAGGAGAAGCATACACAGTTTGTGATGAAGCAAACGGTAACTTGTGGGACTTTCTCAAGTGACAAGATGTACAAACAGTAGGTAACTTGCTTTGTTTAAAAGAAAAATTACAAGCTTGCATAACACGTGATAGTGTATTACGACAGGGGTGACCAAGCCTGTTGTGCCACAGTACTAGAGAGGAAGGAGCTTGAACATTGTAAAGAAGAGGAGCTCGTGGAGTCGGTAAATTACAGACCCTTTGAGAAATATCGAACCTGTAGAGTCCATTATGTATGTATCCCTCCAATAGGATTTTCCCTGTCTGTATGTCCTTTACAAAACACATAAAAGGGTAAAATTCAAAGTATACCGCATTATCCCTCGCAAATTGTCCTACAAACAACAAATTTTTACACACTGTAGGTACATGCAGGACATTTTTGAGATGTAAAATCTTAGAATCAGTCAAAAGTGAAGAGAAGCCAATATTAGCAATAGAAACTGACTCACCATTGCCCATGGAAACTTGACTAGCACCCGTGTAGGGAGAAACATTTGTCAGTTGCGTTACATCAGTAGTAACATGATTGGTTGCTCCAGAATCTGGATACCAAGTATGGTCAGACAAAGAAGGAGAGTGAGCTTGAGAGGATGCTTGTTGATGATAAAGACGAGGTTGAGACAGCGATCCACAACAATGAGAGCCACATTGAGTAGTAAGTTGATGATAGTTGACAGACATCGAATTATCTTGTTCAACACTAGAAAAGTTTTCATCGAACCGATAATAACATGTTTGGACCATATGCCCAATCTTCCCACACAGTTGACACTGTGGTCGAGACCGAGACCAACCTCTACCAGAGCCTCGAGTTTTGCCACGTGACCATCCTCTACCATGACCTTTGTAGCCACGCCTGAAATTTTGATCCAAATTCACAGTCTATTTGGAACTTCCTGAAGACTCTTGAGTAGAAGCGAGATTAGCTTGTAAAGGAACATCAGTTAATAGGGCTAACTGTCGAGCCTCACAGTCAAGGAGTAATTCAGTCAACAAATCAAGAGAAATGAACGTTGCTGATGCCATAATGCGAATAGATTCATATTCAAGAGGTAAGCCAGCCAAGATGATACTGACCTGTTCTTGTTTAGTAACCACACTACCAGTAGAGGTGAGATTATCACTTAATTGCTTTACCTTGGGCAGGTATTCTTTGATAGAAAGATTAGACTTCTTGAGAGAATATAAATTGTGCTGCATACTAGACACCTTGAGATTGGATTTAGCACCAAATCACCGTTCAACGTCCACATTTCAAGACTTGTTTTGGCAGACGTGAGATACATCAAAATCTCATCCGTGACTGTAGACAATAACCAAGAAGGCAAAAACTTATCTTGCTTTTTATGAACTAAGAACGCAGGATTCGCAACTACTTGACCATCAGTCCCAGGTATCAAAGGAAAAGCTGCAGAGACCGTACCAAGAACAAACCCCTCCAAATCATAACCTTCAAGAATCAGCAAAAGCTGATGCTTCCATAGGAGGTAATTATTGTCATTGAGTTTAACTGTATCATGCTTCGAAAAATATTGAACTGTGAGAGACGAGAAGCCACTAGGAGGACCTTGCGAGTGACCATCATCCCTAGTGTTAGTCGAGTGACGAGGCGTTTCTACTAGCATAACATGTGCTCTTGATACCACGTTAACAACAGCAAAGAATCAGAAGGAAGAAACACTTTATTATTATTAATCTGAAAAAGATATCTTGAAGAGATATAGACTCAATATTTATACACCAGTATAGCTGTTAACTATAGTCTAACTACCATAACTAACTCACTTGAATAACTGCTACCTTTAACTAACACTTAGGTACTTATAACATAAAGCAAAATTATTTTAAACCATTTGCAAGTTCTTCATTATTTAACTACAAAAATGATATACGCGTTTTTTAATATATTAGTCTCAAATTTTATATATTTTAATTAAAATTTTAAAACACATCTTTTAGCCTTTTAAAAAATAATATAATATAACTTTTTTCATACATTTACAATTTACTTATACATCATTAATAAGAGAAAATTACTCTAAACTCATGCACCACAAAATGCCTATAATGTTCAATGTTACAATAAAGTAGTACTTGAAGTCAAACTACAAAAGAAGATTGCATCGTAGGTAACGTGCTCTCAACAGTTTGAATAAATAATATCTCTAAAAGCCAACAACAATTCCGTTGTAGTCTAGGTGGTTAGGATACTCGGCTCTCACCCGAGAGACCCGGGTTCAAGTCCCGGCAACGGAAGATCTTAGGATTTTGTTTCTCTGGGTGCTTTATAGGCCCAACCCAAGTTCTTTTAGGGACAAAATTATTGGGCTTTCCAGGTTAGATTTCTTGAATATTAGGCAATACGGATGAGCATTTTAATTTATTACTATTAATTTAGTGTCCATAATATAATATTTTATTAGCATAAATTAATCTATTTTCATTTGTTGTTACGAGATTACGATAAATGGTTTTAATTATTGAATGTACTAATCTTGAATTCACCATTTGTAAATTATAAGTATATATGTAGATTTCGTAGTTTTATTATGTTTAATTACTATGTATGAAGTTTTATCAAATTAATTCAGTTTATTAATTTTAGTTTAGACAATATCAATTTTTAATACAATCGTACTATAATAATTTGATTCTACGGTTTGATATTTAAAATTATTTAAATATGTATTTGTATATTTTTTATGCTTTAAAAAATATTATGATATTGATGGATATAACTTCAGAACTATACTAGTTTTGATAAATATTAAATTAAAATTCGATATTTACATTTTTCTTAATTCTAAAACAACCTCTTTAAATTGTATAAAATAAGTTGAGGTCGAAAACTGTTGATATATTTTACAAATATTTAATATTCCCATCTTTAGGTTACAAATATTAATTAGCTTTAATTTCGTTGTGTTGGTTTAATGAACAAAATACGGATTATCCAATTGTAACCTCAATTAAGAGTAATTGAGACAGTTTCATTACAAGTGGCATCCTCGTTGTCATCCATGGGATTACCCCAGTAACCGAGCTGACTTTGTCACAATATTGTAAATTATATAAGTTATAGGAACAGAGTTAAAAACTGTTGGCATAACTTACCTTTTAATTTATTGTAACTGCCCATTTGTCATGTATCTTTTTGCAATCCTTTCGAACCCTACAACGATGTTATCTTCAAGTTGAAAAAAAAGAATAAAAGTTTTTAAGGTAAGACAGCAAGCTCCGCCTTAGCAAAGGAGAAGACACTGACACGCCTATTTTCTACATGACAAAACATAAAAGGGATGCCACCATGCTTCCTTTCAAGGCCCTCCATTTCTACTCTTGATGGTGGACTGCATCTGTAAAAGCAGACAAAAAACATAGTCATTACTCAATTTCTTCCTCCAAAAAAGTTACCTCTTGGATCACCCTGAGAGGACTTTCTAAACTGCTATTCGAATTTAACAATACGTTGGTTCATTGAGATGAAATAATTATTCAGTGGGAATGAAATAGGACTGTAATAAAATTGAATAGCCATAACCGTGGTTTAGTTGGATAGAATAGAATGAATATTGTAATACTATTTATGCGTTTAGTTGAGAGGAATATATATGTAATAGTTAAAAAAAATACTTGAATGAGGAATATATCTTTTAATATTTTAATATATTTTCACATCAATTTACTATTAAAGAATAATATTTTCTATCAAAAGAATAATATTTAAATATAAAACATTAAATAAACTATATAAAATATTATTAAAATATTTAATTTTTATATTTTTTGAAATTTGGAAATAATATTTTATATTAAATTATATTAAAAGATTTTTTTATTTTCTCCCTCTTCATCTTCGTTGGTCCCCTCTCTCTCGCCAAATTCATTTTTATCTTCCCTTCTAACATTTTTCCAGAGTCCAACAGACCACTGTCGTTGCTGCTGACTTTCGTCACCGTTAGCCACCAACATGAATTTATACAAATTTTACCAAGATCTTTCCTTGATCTTCTTTTTCATATTTTCCATTTTGGTTTTCCTAAAAACCTTTCAAAAGCCTAAAGATACAAAGCTTCTATATCAAAATTTCTCATTTATTTTTTTGGTTATTTTGCTTACTAGTATTTTTAAATATTGTTAAAAAAGTAGCAACAACATAATCCAATCATCATATCAACATCAAAATAACATAACCATCGTATCAACATATATAAAAAGTGACAATATTAGTATCACATATTTTCATGTCAATATATCATCTTGCAATTACATACAAAAAGTTTATATTACTCCACTACCACACCCATTTACACATACAAAAAGTTTCAACCTACAAAAAGTTATATTAATCCACCACCACGACCACATCTTTAATTAGTAAAAATAATATTTCTCAACCATGCTAATCGCATAAAAGGTGGTAGACTTAGGAAAACGAGCACTTGCGTTGGATGATCAGAAATTTTGATCTATGTATCAGTTCGTTCATCATTTGTTAAACCTTCTATTTCACCTAAAGACATGGAGAGTTTGTACCTTTTCTTGAATGATCATTTTTTACTTCTCTTGAATGAACATTTCTAGTGGCAGAGCTAGCAAATTATTTGAAGGGGGCTGGAATTAAATTGTATATTTTTATGATAGTAAAAATACAATTTCACTATTTTAATAGTCTATATCTTTATAATTTTTAAAGAACTAAATCAAATTTTTATCATTTTGAGGGGGTAAAGTGCAATTTTACCATTGCTAATTTAAAATTTTATAAATTATAAATGGCCTAAATGGAAAATTTTCCATTTTAGGGGAGCAAAGGCCTCTACCAACCCGCTGGCTCGGCCACTGAGCATTTCAAAGGCAATACTCCTACTTAATTTAAAGTCAGCTGTCCTTATATTATCCCTCAATAACGTGGCAACATCGATAAGTGAAGTAGAAAAATCTGGTCCACTAGCCTCAGAACTCTTTTTCTTCTTCTTTGAAAATGTAGAATCAACTTTGTTTGGATTATACGGTCATGATTGTGTAGCCGAAACATTCATCTCATCTAAGGAAGCATCAACTTCGCATCCATTGTCATTGCTTCCTTTTTTAGGATTCCTTTGATTAGTAACATCCTCAACATGTAATTCTTCAAAAAATCAGTAGCTGTTTGAGCATCTTTCCCTGTGGCTCGATCTTTTGTGTATATGGAAGTAAGTTTCCCATAATAAGGGAAACTTTGAGTTCTGAATTGCCAAGCTTTTTTATGACTCTATAAAAAAAGATTCATAAGCATTTTATACTATATGAATATAAGTAAGTCAAAACAAGAAAAGAAATATAAAAATTTCTTACACTAATGTATGACTCCCACACTTAATCTTCAACAACAACCATCTGCCTATGCTCGTCCCAACCAAATTCACTATTGTCTTTTCTGTTGAGCATACCGTAAATGATTGCCCAATCCTTTTTCAATATCCTAATCCTTGATTCAAGCTTATGTTTAGCCTTAAGCATTGCAGGAGGTAAAACTTTTTCTATCATTCTTTCCAATTTAAGTAAATAATTAGCCTTGAATCCTGTATCTACATTAAAGTTCCAACATTGTGTAAGTCTACCATACATAAAATCAACGCAACATTTTCTTTCGAAACCCATTTCCTTTTGGTTCTTCTAGAGTTTTGGGAAGATATTGCAGTTGATTGTGAAAAGCTTGACATGCTTTTAAAGAAAACTTCACACGATCAATTAATAGATAAAAAAATTCATTTAATACAAGTCTAGTACAATAAAAAATACCATAAACACAATGTCAAAGATAAATAAAATTACATAAAGTCTTTCAAACAATGTAACAACCCATTTTTCAGCGGTGTCAGAAACAGTGGTTTCGGGACCACAAGTTCGACGAGTAAGTTCGTAAAATTAGTATTTAAATTATACGAGTCAATAATAATTTTTATAATGAATTTTGATTTGAGGATTTTAACTAATTGAATTAAAAGTTAGTATAAGTGGTTCAATTCAAAAGGCAAGTGGTTATTGAATTAAACAATGTTATGTTTTGGTATATGTTTGAGGTGCCTTTGAATGACATATTAGTTAAGTAAGTTAGGATACTTGAAATGGTATGTTTATGCAAGTTTGAATGGTGTTTAGGTCCCTTGAAAGTGTGCACAAATGGATTGAATGTTTATGCATGGTTAGCTTATAAAATGGCTTGGTTTTAGGTGAATTTTGGGTTCGCACGACTTGGAACACGGGCTTGTGACATGACCGTGTGAAGCACATGGCCTGACGACACATGGCCTAACACATGGCCTGGCACACGGACGCATGGGGCAACTCAGAGAGTTACATGGCCTGGCACACGGGTGTGTGACATGACCATGTGACCCTACTCAGAAAGTTAAACAGGTGAGGACACGGGCTGGGACACAACTGTGTGTCCCTTGTTTGAAAGTTACACGGCCTGACCATACAGCCGTGTGACCCCTGTTTCCCAATTTTTGCAACTTTTTTCTAAACTTTTTGTTTTGTTTTAAATTAGTCCCGAACTGCTTCAAAGTTATTCTTAAGGCCTCAAAGGCTCGATTTAAGGACAGAGTGCATGTGAATGAATGGTTTATGATATAATTAAAGTAATGAATGTTGTGATGTTTAAAATATTTCTGATTGTACGGTAATGCTCTGTAACCCTAATCCAGCGATAGAGACTCTTCGCTTGTCCTAATCTTTTCTTACAAAACCCAACTAGCACAGTGCTCATACAACTAGGTGTACTATACATTTGGTGGTAACTCTCACCAAGCTTACTCTTCACTTGTCCTAATCTTTTCTTAAATATCGAAATAACCTGAGATAAATTCTTTAATTACTTCCACGATGGATACTTTATGCGCCAATCATCAATTCTCCAAAAACTTATAAATTGGTGGATTAATCACCTAAGTGCGCCAAAATAGATAACCTTAACCACTATGCGCCTTTCTCTTAGATTCACTAGATTTGGGACGTGACATCATCTTCCATTGTCTTGAATTTTTTCAAAATACCCAACAACACAATTCGTGATTGGGGCGTCAATGGTGGATCAAACTAGAAGAAAAAATGACATGCATTTTGAAACCTATTCCCATATTTCTTGCACCAAAAAACCTCCTACTTGGGTTGTCTTGGACCAAGAAGTCCTTAAATTGGTTGGGTTTTCACAGAAGCACAGATGAATCACAATAGACCAAGGGAAATCGAAGACAATACTGTGGGTTTAAACCCTTCTCTTATTACATTATTTCATATTATTGTTGATAGATTTCGAGGAGATAAAAATATAATTTCATTATTATATTAATTTGTGATTTTGTAAAAATTGTAAGAATTATATTTTATTTTTAGGGTCAAGACCACTGTTATCTCAATATTTATATATTAATAAAATGTTAAAAACATTGATAAATTGTTAGATATTTTGATAATTTTTTAAATTTTTTAGTGAATCCCATAATAAGAAACGTAATTGATATATAAAATCATCTATTACAAAATGTGTATTATTAAGCGACAATGGATTGAATTAATCAAAGTTATTTCAAGCAAGTTAATTTATCTATAATAAAATTTAGCTCTGTGAATGGTAATGGTTCCATAACTTTGAAAATTTAGCTAAAATGTTAACCTAATTGAAGATTCCTAAATTTGATTCAAATAACTGTTCTTTTTTATCTTACAAATAAAAAATCAAACCGATTCCAATCATCAAACCAAATATAATTAAGTATAACCCCAATTGAAGACAAATTAAACATTATAATTTAAATTGGTTTTCGATTTTCTCAACTTTTTCCTAATGTTAAACCAAAATATTTGTAGTTACTGTATTACAAATCCACTTCCTTAAAAATAAATACATCTAAATAAATCATTAGTGTAGTAACAAAGGCTTTATTGTTAGTGTCAATTACATGGGCCAAATGCATGTAATTTAACTTGTCTTTGGTAGGTTAGTGTAACTTGTAATTAATTATTTTTCTTATACTCATGACTCATGAGTTAGGTTGAATTGGATTATTCTCTGTTTCAAACTTATTTTTTATATTTAAATTTAAATTTTGTTCGATTTATAGTAAAAATATCTCGTCTAAAAAAATTAAATCATACAAATTAAACCTATCAAATCAAGCAGACTACTCAACCATTAACATATTATGAAACATGCCTCACTTGGTCCAACTGTCTATCTAACAATTAAGCTCACTAGCTAAGCCTGCGGTGTATATCTACTCTTATATTTACAAATAACTCAATGCCTTGCACTAAGCAAATTAATAACTCGAATTTTTTTAAATGAGGCATACATGCTTTCACTCTTTGGATGCCATGTAAACTGAAGAGATATCTCAAAAAGTTGGTTTGAACAAGTTAAGTTTTGTGGTTTTATTAGGCTTCATTCCACTAACAGATTAAGGCTTCATTTAGATGTTCTATGAAAATGATTTTTATCCTGCTGTTTCGGGACTAGATCTTGAACAAGTAATAATGGTAGCAGCATTCTCACCGGTTAATCAAATGAAATCTTAGTTAACGGAGTTTATGTTCCAAACTTAAAAGTTGAAATTGAAGTTGGGATAACATTAATCCCCACTTGTACTACAAAGGAATTTGAAAGCTTCTAATGATAAAAAGGGTAAAATTATCGTGTAGATTCATGTCTTAGTAATTGTATTGTATTTTACTCCTACTAAAATGGAATCAATTAGTCTTAATTTATGCATTAGATTAAAGAGAAAATTAATTTTTTGTTAAAAATTCTATCCATTTTTATTGTTAAGTG
The DNA here is from genome assembly GCA_020496765.1 of Gossypium stocksii. Taxonomy (NCBI): domain Eukaryota; kingdom Viridiplantae; phylum Streptophyta; class Magnoliopsida; order Malvales; family Malvaceae; genus Gossypium; species Gossypium stocksii. Next base: position 53,462,458 of record CM035625.1, on the reverse strand, counting down.
CTACCGTGGTTGATGGAGCAACCAGACAATAACTCTTGGCGTGCCATCTATACCGTGGAGGGATTAATTCAAGCAAAATGGATGATATTTTTAATAGAAGAAATGAATGAAATCTTTAATAGACACTGAAATTTTTGAAGTTTTTGACATGGAAAGACTAATTTAAGCAGTCAAACAATTATACATCATCACTTAATAGTAAATAATCAATTTATTTTTTGATCTAACATTAAATGATTAATTTATCTTTTTTTAAATAGAAAAAATAAAATATAATCTAATTTTCTGTGGTACTTTTACATGTATGTTAAAAGTATCAATAATAGTATATATTATATATACCTATGTATATGAGAATTTTTTGTCGTTCTATAAGATGATAAAGCAAAATACCCAAGTCTAACCATTGGATCCAAACACTTTTATCAAGAAAAAGAAAAGAAGATAACTCTGCTGTTTTTGTTCTACAATAAATTAATTGTAGATAGCATGAAAATTTGGACCCTTATTTCGTATCTTGGATGCAAAGGCAAATTGACAAAGAAATGAAAGGATAAGAAGAATAAGATAATCATAAACGACCTTATCACGTATGCCTTTGAAATTCGATTGAACACATAAAAAAAAAAAAAAAAAAACCAATCTTTTAAAAGCAAATTTAACACACTAATAAACAATTTATTTATTCCATGTTTTTACAAAATGCAAAAAATCAAACATTCCCAAGAAACCCATTAATATTATCACTCTCTTTTTTTTTTTCTGTATACATCAATAGTTCAACATTTCAGTAGAGGCCATAATTGCAGGCTGATTTGAACCATGGCATTGCCAAGACTGAACTTTTGGGGGTTCATTAATGTCCACAATTATGTCACAAAGGGTTCTTCCAGGCTGATTCATCAAATTGAATTCCAACAATTCCATTTGAGTTTGCATCAGTTGAAGGTTTTTTAAGTGTTGAGCCAATTCCATTTGTTGAACCTTCAAAGCATTGTTTTCTGATTCCAAAACCACAATCTTTTGCATCAAAGCTTCATATTTGTTAGTGTTGTTATGAATTTGAACCTTCAACGAAGCAACTTCCGTGACCAAATCTTCCAAAAGCTTTTGCTTCTTCATCCGTGATCGTCGGGCTGATTCTCGGTTCGATATCATCCTCTTTCGTTTTTTCTCGTCCACGTTAACGCCTCGAGCATCGGGTTCGGACCCGGAGCTCATCATCCCCGGAACATTCGACATTGGATCAGTGAGTGTAAATGACAAATATGGTATCCACCAAGAACTTGTTAAAAAAACCCTAATTTTCTTGAAAGTTTACAAAATTTATGTGAAAAGAAAATCAACCCAAGATGGAAGAGAAGACATAAAACCAATGGAGAATAACAACAGAAACTGAATGAAATAAAACAGATTGTGAGAATGATGAAAGGCTGTTCATATCATATATCTTATAAGGAAAATCAATTCATATCATAGAAAGAAACTCTCTCAATAGCTAAGAATTTGAAAGGGTTTAATTATAAATGTTTTGAGAGATTGAATGTTGAAACCAAAGGGTATATATAAACCAAAAGAAAAAAAAAAAAGCAAAGGGTTTATCTTAAAAATAGAAAAATCAAAAAAGAAAAATATAACAAAGTTTATCCTTTTTGATCAATCAAAAGATTAAAAAAATGAAATCTTCTATGGTTGAGAAACGTGTGTCAATTCAATTATAGTTTCATTTCTATATTTGATTTTTTATTGGTCAAATCAAATGTATATAATGTAAATGCTAAATCAAAACATTGAATCCCAGCTGGTTTTGACCTTTTTTTTTTTTCCATTTGATTTAGGAGATTAATTGGTCAAGGTTAAGGGATTTATATGTTTCAATTTTGTTCCATAAAGGGAGTTCAAAGGTAATAATTAATTAATTATTTTTTTAATTTTATGATCAAAATATGGTGTTAGTCCCTACACTCTTATGAAATTTGAGATTCAATTCATCTGTTTAAAAAATTAAAAAATAAATTTTATTATTTTCAATTTAAAAATATTAGTCTATTTGTTAACTCAATTACTTTTCTTCGTCATCATGCTAATTTTAAAAATAAAGCATTAGGAACTCAAATAAGCATAATTAATAGTAAATAAATTTTGATAGAAATTACTAATAATGTCAATAATTGAATTTTTTTTAACTCCATTCAAATAAGACTAATGATATATTTTGATTTAAATTTTTATTTTTAAAATAGCTAAAATATTAAATAAACCCACATAAAATAATTTAAAAAATCAATTAAGTACTCTTAAAATAATTAAAAACCAATTAAGATCTCTGCATTCTCATTTTTATGTTAGCTTGCCACATCATCAGCTATCATGTCATCCCTTAATGGCCGGTCATAGCTTTAATGAAAAAAATGAATTCAAAGAATTCAATTGGATGTAATATTTCATGATTCAAAGGGTTTAGTTAAAGGACTTAATTGATTTTTAATTATTATATAAGGACTTATTTAACATTTTAACCTTTATAAATAAATTAATTTAACTTCCTAATCTGTTTTTTTAGACAAAGGAAATGAACATTGAACAAAGACTTTCCCATAAGTTTCTTTTTAGTTTTTTCACACCAAACAAAAGCCTAAGACTTGGACAAGAAAATAACAATCTGAATGCTACAAGCAATTAAAAATTCATACTATCAATCATCAGATAAGGCAATTAACATTTCTTTTGTTTTTTGTTTTTATTCTACTAAATTAAAACCCACAAAATAAAGTAATGGTAGCAAAGTCAATACAAAACCAACTTAATTTGGGGGCACCACTGGGAACTAAAAGAAGGCATCTTTCTTACCTAAAGTTTCTTTATCATTATCCAATTCAATTTCTAGTATTTTCTTCTTTTCTTGGGACTATTTATTAAACCTAAGGTTGGATCACGGTAATAAAATATAAAAAAAAAGTTTTTTAATACACTAAACTATTTTATTTAAATAATAAATGAGCAGAAATTGAAAATCCTGTCCATAGTTCTACTATAGACTTATCCATCTATCCTTTTTTATTTTTCTTTCTTATCCAATAAACATCATAGTTAGAGAATATAATAAAGGTGGATCATTTACTTTAAAATATTTTAATTTTATTTTGTGATTATATGCTACAAATTAGTTTAAATTTCATGTGTTTATACAAAGAATACATTTTAATAAATCAAAGTAGGACTCACTTTTCAATTTTTATAATATAAATACAACGTAATAGAAGGTTAAAATTCTAAAATTCGAACCTAAAGATAATCATATCAACCAATTTGGAGCATTTCCTTTTTATTAAATTAGCTGCATTTGTAGACCAAACCCGAATCTTGCATGCCCCATTTTTAGCTATTCGTCGTTTGAAAATGGTAGTCGAATCGCATAAAATTTTTTTAATCAAAATCAAGGTCTCATCATTAATAATAAGTGCTTTTCGAATAGATATACAGATAATAATGAAATTTATTTCATTTCTATGAATAGATATTGAATCTCGATCATATTATTAAAAAATAAAATAAATAATCATTACATCACATTTCGTATTTGAGTAATATTAGAATATAAAATGTAAATGCTTTTGCAGATAAGTTAATAATGCCAATGGTCCTACATGTACGTAAGAGCCCAACATTTTCATTTTTGTAATATCGTTTTATGTATTTACGTCTCTGCAATTTGGCTGCGCCATCGCCATCCAACCACCAACTCCATGCTTTCATTTCGTCTCATCTCATCATACACTATGTATATAACTAATGATATATATATATATATATATATATATGTTATATTATATTTTTAACTTTTTATTAATCAAAATTAAATCTATGGATAAAATTAAAATATTATTTTAAATAAAAAATCAAATATGAAGAAATATTTCTTCCCTTTTCACCATCATCATCTTCGTTATCAAAATTTTGTATACTAACGTTAGTATGAATTTTTAGAAGGTAGCTTAATTCAGGTGCTCCTGCTATATAAATTTGTGCCCCGGGTGATTTTCTCAAGCAATCAAAATTTTTTTAGAGTAAGAAAATAAAACTTCAAATGTGCTTAAGAATAATATCAATGAATTGAAGAGTCTGGTGACTTTAGACAAATGACACTTTAAAAATTTAGTCGACCTCTTCTCAATAATACAAAAAATCAGTATAATAAAGAAATTAATTGAAAATGTTATAAACTAAAAGACAAAGAATAAAAAATAAAAAGAATGAGAGATCAAAGAGAGAGCGTATTTTTATTGATCAATCGAGATGTTTACAACACTTTTCTAAAGTGTCTATTTGTAGGCATAAGAAATATAAATGAAGTAGAGATCTACTTCTAATCACTATTAGAATTTAAAGTACATCAAAACTTATCTTGATCTTGATGAACATCTACTTAATAAGATATTCATAACACTCCCCATTGGATGTCCATTGGTAGATAATGTGTCTCATTAAAACCTTACTAAGATAAAAACCCAGTGAGAAAAAAAATTCCTAGTGAATAAAAAGAGTACACATATTTATAATTGCATAATATGCTGCCTCATTAAAAACCTTACCAAGAACATCTGATGGGACAAAACCTCTGTTAAGGGAAAGAGTACAATGCCTATTTACCCCCTCATGAAAACATCACATACTTTCTCATGTTCTAGTTATTCAATCTTGAATACTAGTTTTTCAAATTACTATTTGAATGTATTTGCTAAGCGTTTATATCACCATTCTTTTGAAAGTCAAGAGTGAGAGAAAATTTGGAGGAAATATATTTTGATCTCTTGAGGAGTTTCAACAATAATCATAGCAAACTTTAATCATGATTCTTCTATAAAACACAAATAAGAATTTTGGGTCATTTTATAATCCTCCTTCAACTACTATTCACTATGTCAAATTTATCACATATGTTCAAATTATTTCAATTCATATAAATGAATAATTTCTTGAGAATTTCAATATGCTTCTGGCATTCTAAATCCTTCAAGTATTTTAATATAAACTTTACACTATATAGTGATACATAAAAGGCTGTAATAACCATTAGACACAAGTTAAATCTTTTATAGACTGTCAGTTTAATAATATATCTAAAGGTTATTGCATCCACAATAAAAGAATATTATACCTTTTCATAATCAACGCCAAGACTTAGCAAAAACTTCATATTTTTATTTTGTTTTTGCAAACCTACTTCATTTGCACCCTAACTGGCTTTATACATTTAGGTATTTCGACTACTGGTCGAGAAACTCCACGAATTTGAGTTGCATTTTTCTATTTTGGCCAATCTATTCCATATCTATATTACTCAATAGATTTATTCAAGATTCTCCTTTTATTTCATTATTTCAACAATAATATTGCATGCAAAATAATTGTTGACCACTTTTATTATCGGTTCGACATTTTCTTGAATTGACATAACTTATCAAGATATCTTATTTTCACTATTTTAATCTTCAGTTTCAGGTACTTAAATCTCTTTTGGAGTTTTACTTATTAGTTATATCTTGGGTCTGTTCTAGATCACCCGACTTCACTATATAACCATCTAGAAGAATTTTCATCTTTGGAACTTGTAATGAGTTATCCTTTTTGAACTACTAGTTTAAATTACTCTCCCCCCTAACTCATTACAAATTATTATTTCTCTACTCCTAATGTCGGGAAAACTATCGAATCAAAATAACAACCCCTAATGTCGGGAAAACTATCGAATCAAAATAACAATCACAAATCATATCATAATTGAATCTCCAATACATTTAAAACATATAATAATATAAGGAGACTCATAATTAATATATATACCCAACTTTCTTTGAGTATTCACGTACCTTTGTTGTGGTGGATCAATTGGAACATATATGCATATACAAAAATTCAAAGATGAAAAATATTTAGCTCTTGACCAAAAATCAATTGTAATGGGGAGTATTTATAACTTATTGGCTTAATGCGTACAAAATGTAAATCAACATAATCTCATGTTGAAATAGGAAGTTTAGTTCTCGTAAGTAATGGTTTAGACATTTATCAGACGCGTTCAATCAATAATTTCTCTAAACCATTATGCACATAAATAACAAGCTTTTACAAAAGTTTCTCAAGCTCAACCAATAAGAGACTGAGATATAAACTCATTAGTATTAGCAAGATGAATTGTCTTAATTGCATGATATGAGGTTAATTATTTAAATAAGTAATCTTGCAAACGACAGGTTGCAAGTTGTTTGAAAGTTGATAACACATACGTGATTATTTTGTAGATGCATCTACCAAATCATATAATATCAAAATAATCCACATGGTGAATGAATATTCATTTTAGAAATGCAAGACATTAAATCTCAACTTTAGTTAGTGAGTTTCTAAGAATCAATTTTCATTGAGAACAAGCAACAAATGAGAATTCTTTAAATTAAAGAATCTTTTTGTTTTTTAAATGAATATCCATATGAATTCTCAATTAATTTTCGTATCATATATGATCCATGTTGGTTTAACTGGTCTCGTCGAGTAGTAAATGTACTTGTATCAGTAAACTTCTGGTTTACTTTAATATGTGTTTCAATTGTACTAAATTGTAACAAATTGATATTTTTACTATCATTCATTTTACTTTGTATCCACATATAAATACTATTGTGACATTTATTACTGGAAATGTCTAAATCAATGTGAAGTCTATAATGCCACTAAGTCAATAAGTATAATTTTCAAATAATTATATGCAATATTCGCTTTAGGGGATATGCCAAAATTTTCAAATATCCAAAAAATATATTATATTTATTGATGACATTCACTTTAAGGAATGTGTAAAAAGTAATTCAGACAATATATGTAAGTATATATCATACTTCTTACCAATACTGCTTCAAGGAATGACAAATTAATATAAATAATTGAACATTCGATACTAAGAATAAATATTTGGCAATATTTTGAATCATTCATCTTCTTCTTATCTTTTTGTCAATAATGACAATAAGTTAAATTTTCATAATTGTTATGAATTGCTACATTCACTTCAGGGAATGGAGCAAAACTGGTGGAACAAATAACTCATCATTTTGTTTAGCCAAAATGAGATATGGGATCAATTCAAAATATTTTTAAAATTCTTTTTTAACAAGAGTTTTGCATAATCAATTAACTATCAAGAATAATTGACTAGGTCATGTATAGAAAAAAAACCTAAATTAAACATATCAATAAAAGTCACATCTCAAACACAAAAATATGACATAATGAAAAATTATCAATTTTTTTCATAACCATCATCATAAACATGCATGAAATTTAATTCAAAATCCAACCATTCATGCTCATAGAAATTTTCATTTACAGTTGCTCATGTCATTTCTCTAAATAATTAACAAATGAAATAATATAAAAGTATAAACTACTACTTTTAACAATTTTTTGAACTAAATCAAATCCAAATAACCATAAAATTCATTGGATTATTAAAAAAAATTTGCATACTAGATATGTTTTAATCAAATATATTATTTAATTATAAAACCTTGTAATGGCCTAAATTCAAGGTTATCAGAACAGTGGTTTCGTAACCACAAATCTGATTTAAAGAGAAATTTATTTTAATATTTTTGCATGAATATTAATATGATAGGAAAATCATATGAAAATATCGATAGAAAAATTTTACCAATTTAGTGGTTAGTTAAAAAAAAAAAGAAATTATTGAATAAATTCGGTAAAACCAAGGTATTGAGACCTTGATCTCGTAAAATCGAGTCAGAAATATTTTTATAAATATTTATGAAATGTTAGTAATATGGTATTAAAATTTCGTTAGAAAATTTTATCGTTTGGGTAGTTAATTAAATAAAAAGGACTAAATTGAAAAGGGTGTAAAAGTTACTAGAAGGATTAAATAGCTCAATTGTCAAATGAGGAGGGATCTAAAGTAAAAATAAGCCCAAAGGAGATATTTTGGTCGGCATAAGCTGAGAAAAATCAGGAGAATTGATGAAATAATGACAAAATGGGAAAATAACAAAATTTACTAAAATAAAAATGGGACTAAATTGGGATATCTAGACTTCTCTTCATATTTTCTTCATTTTCATCAGCCAAAAACATCCTAAGGGTTTATTCAAGCTGGTATTTCATAATTTTTGCATCAAGTGAGTAAATTCTTTCCTTTTTCTTATAATTTTTGTGTTTTTAAGACTTTTACAACTAGGTCCTACTGTTAAATTCATTAGTTTTTGATTTCATGGATGAAATTGAAAGTTACCACGGTTGAGTTTTGTAAGTTTATGATGAAATAGCATGAAATTGAAGCTTTAATTTGTTTATAAGATGATTTTATTAGGTAATTTCAATAGAAATTGATTTTTAGGACCTAATTGTGAAAAAGTTTGGAATTAAAGTCTAGTGCTGAAATTCTAATCCCTAAAGGTTATAACGTAATTTAAAGTGATAGAATAAAGTATTAATTGAGAAAAATCAGCTCAATTGAGAGGTTAATTGAGCAGGGATGAAATTATCATTTGTTAAAAGCTTAAGGGAAAAATGGTAATAAATATCTTGCACTATATCAGTTTTAGACAGCAGCAGTAGGCTAACTTTGAAAAATCACCATAAATTGTGAAAATCGAATTAGAGGATGAAAAAATAGGAAATTAAATCTTATTGAGTCTAGTTTTTCATAGAAGAAACGGTGTAAGCAATGGAATTGTAAATCATGAGATATAATATATTTTGTGAGACAAGGTCAGAATGGATTCGGGTTCCCCTATTCTGACTTGGGAAAATTATTAAAAAATGTAAAAAAATAATTATGGGTTATAATTTATATCCATAATGAATCTATTTTCAAAAGAAATAAACGGTAACATCATCCGAATCCCGTACGAGGAGATAATTAATTTTTAGTGAAGAGAGGTTGGAACTGTCGGATAGCAAAATATGGACTTTAATATATAAACTGTACTTATTGGCTAAACCAAAAATTCTGAAAATTTTATGGTAAGAAGATATGCGAGTCTAGTTTCAGGAAAAATTAACAGATCTTAATTTGGAGTTTTGTAGCTCAAGATATAAATAATTTAATGACTACGACTTAAGTAGAGAGCTTTGAATGAACTATAAATAATAGTGAAATTATAGAGAATGTTACATATGAACATGAAATGTATTAAATTGATGATTAAATTTATTTATTTAGATCCAGAAATTCAAATACGAAGCTAGATTGAGGAAAAGAAAAAGTTTGGGATTAGTAGATTTTTATATACGAACAAGTATCGAGGTAAGTTCGTGTAACTTTAATTATATTCTTAAATGCTTGAAATGTATGTTATTGATGTGAATATGATTTGAATGTTCATTGTATGAAAATTGATGAAACATTGATATATTTTATAAAAAGGGGAAGAAATCCCAATTGAATGAAAGGAAAGTTCGATGGATCTCTGAAAATGAATTGACGGTAAAAAGGATCTAGCCCGGACGGGTGATCCTACTCTAATATAGCCCTCCCGAAGAATATGTGGAAAATGGATTTAGGTCGGACGGGTAATCCGAATTAGGGTCTGAATTTAGCCTGGACTGGTAATTCAGATCCAAGCTCATTAGAGTAATTGTCGTTGCAGGAGATTTAGCCTGAACTGGTAATCTCGACAATACTTTATGAGTTTATATTACAGGGGATTTAGCCTGGACTGGTAATCCCGCTGTAAGGATGAGGTTTGCGAAAGTGTACTCTTTGAAATGGAAATGTGCGCACATGAATATGAATTAACGGACCCGGATTTGTAAACTAAAGTGTACCCCTAAAAATCCATCGAAATTTCGAGAAATTCAACGGGATACACATGAGAAAATAATAATGGAATGGAAATCATGGTATTGATGAGCTCATCAATCATGGTATATAGTATTGATACATTGGAATTATTGGGCTAACTTGAATGTTGAGTTTGTGCATGTTAGGGTAATACTGCATTAAATGGATGTATGAATGTTTATTGTATTGTATTGAAAATATTAGGTAAGTATAATTCTTGTTACATGAGCTTACTAAGCACAACGTACTGACCCTATTTCCTTTTTCCCTGTTTTGTTGTATTAATAGCTCAGAGGTAGGATTCGGTCGAAGATATATTACACAATCAACCTCAACATTTCGGTATATTAAAAAACTTTAGTTTGGAAATCAATGGCATGTATAAGTTAACAAAGTAAATGTTAATGTGAAATGAATGTAAATTTAGCCATTGGTATGGCTAACAAATCCTGGTTTTGGTATGTGATGAGGTTATCTTATCGATATGCATGAATCTATCCTGGAAATATGTTGAATTGGATTGGTTGATTCAGATTGGTCTTGGTTTAAAATTGCAGGGAAGGTTAGATATCTATAAAAGGGTTATATTGAGTTCATAAAAAAAAATTTGGGATTTTGCGAAAAATTCCCTATGGTTTCGATTTAATCCCGGTTTGGTCCCAATGTATGTTTTGGGCTTCGAAGACCCATCTAAGGGACGTCATAACATGTTTCGGTAAATGAGTAGTATTTAACTCGTAATAAAAAGAATTAATTCTGTAAACTCTGGTAATGCCTCGTATCTTATTCTGGCGACGAATACGGGTAGGGAGTGTTACAAACCTGCTATAGCAACATAAATAAATCAGTTAATATTTATTTTCATGAACAAATGAGATGTTTAAAACAATATGTAACCCATGTAATCAAAACTTAAAAAAAAAAGGACAATCTCAAATATTTCAACCATATATCAAGTCAATTTAATTTGTAAAGATGTACCTCTTTTGTTCTACGTTGAGTTCTGACAATAAGAAGTAAGCAAATTAAACTCCATTAGTAGACTTTGAATCCAATCAAAATTTATTAATAGCAATCTTTGAGAGAAAATCTTATTTTCCAGGTGTACAATAGGTACATAACTAATGACTTTTCATACATAAGTTTTCTTTCTTGCAAGTTCTCATCAATAATACTTTTTCGCGTAATTTTAATTGAGAACTTATTTTGAATACTGTAGAGTTATACTCATAGTTTAAAAAAAAAAACCTGCAACTTCAGGTGCATCCAACCATAACGAGCTTTAGATAGAATTATCATATTATATTGCTTATAATTAGATCTTTCATAGTTAAATATTTTTCTTTCAACCCCTTGATGAGGATGTTGACAAAAGATCACAAAGATAGTCACAATCAATCCAATTTAATAACAATAGTAATCAATAACTCAATCCTCTTTTGATTCATATGAAATATAATATATTCCTCATTTACAATCTCAATATGAGATCCATTATAAATATATTTTAAAACCAATGGATTAACCATCACAAGATATTAATATATTAGCTCTTCTAGAGCTTTTGACTAATTTTGTACTACCAAATATTGGAATGATATTGGTTTATATTTTTTTTTTGCGTTCACTTCGGGGGATGCAATAGGTTTACTATGACAAACTTATAATGTAACATCCCAAAATTCTTATTTTTGTTTTTGCGAAAATGTGACATTAATATCTGTTTGTTTAAGTGGTTATGTGTTCTGGGTGTATTCGGGAGGTCCCAAGTTCAAGCCTTGTCTTGGGAAAATTTTAGTATTTTTATGAATAAAGCCCTATTTTTGGTCAGTAGGCTTTTAATTAATTGTTGGTAAGTATTTATCAGAATGGGCATGCTAGTTTGGTGGTTAAGTGATGTGTTATTATGCTGGAGGTCTTATGTTCGAATCTCTCATGAGCATGGGTGACATTTTTTCTCTAAGTTTCGACTAGGAGTTGTGCTGTGGTGGGACTCTAAGTAGTGGAGTTTGTGTGGGTTAGTGGGGAGAGATTTGGGGAGATGATAGGGGGATTATAAAAAAAAATTGTTCATTTTTCTTTTCCCCAACAAAAAAAAACAAATTTTCGATTTTCTCTCATTCTTCCCTTTCTCTGTAAATTTTTCTGTTTCTTTACTCTCCTCTGCCATTTCTTTCTTTTGGGATTCACCCATTCTTTCGTTCTTGTTTCATTCCGTTTCCTTTTTCTTTGCAACATAAATCGCGGGCATGTCGTAAGTAGTATATTGATTGGTATCATTTTTAGATGATTGTTTTCGTTTTTGTTAGTCTAATTTTCAGATTTTGACAGCAACATATTGTGAGGATTAGGGCTCTCTTCGTACTATTTTGTAACGAATCGATTCGAAGTGTTGGGGTAAGATTTAATTGCTTAATGGATGAGTATTTTGGTTTTGGGTTTGATTTTAGTTCGATTATTAAATGATTAATTGAGTGGAAATTGGTCGAATATAGGTTTTGAAAGGCTCGAGAATCGTTTTAGCTTCAATCGAAACTAGGTGTGTACCCGAAAACGCAGAAAATGAGGCTTCGATGAAAGCCAAAAATCCCACTTTCGATGCTATACTAGCATGTAGTCTCTCGTGTGGTAGGTCGTGTACTAGGACACGGGCGTGTGATCGACGAAGTTAGGCCGTGCATGGAACGCCCTAATTTTCTTATACCGGCTGTTGTAATTTTGTGATATAAATATTTGTCTACTTTAGTGGTTAAGTGTTCTAGGTGTGTGTGGGAGGTCCTAAGTTCAAGCCTTGAATTGGGAAAATTTTGGTATTTTTATGAATAAAGTCTAGCTCTAGTCAGTAGGCTTACATTAAAGTGTTTGTAAAATGCTATCAGAATTGGCCTGTTGGTCTGGTGGTTAAGTGTGTGTAAGTGTACCTATAAGTCTTGTGTTTGAATCTCAGGGAAATCGATAAGTGTAATATTTTGGCTTCTAGATGTAACAGGCATGTAAAGGAGTTTAAGGGGAGGTGAAATTCTGATAGTGGGCAGTTGTTGAGAGAAAATCGTGAGAGTAGTGGATTGAGTTAAATTTATCTTATTCCCAAAATTCTTCTCTTTTTGATTTCTGACGTTTTGCTCTCTCCAACCCTGCCGAAATTTCTTTTGATTTTCCTCTTCCCTTTTACTTTCGTCTTCTTTCTTTTCGTTTTGTGGTTTCCCAATTAGTCTTCATTTGCGCAGTTGTCAGCCTTATAATTCGTTAGTAGTGGTAAGCCTTCGGTAATGTGGTTTATTTCTTTTGGTTTATAGATAGTGATTAAATGGGATTTGCTTTGTGTTTTGAGAAGGTTAAAGGGGCTGGAGTTTGTCAGTCGATGTTGAAGTTGTGTGGAGACGCTGTTACTCGATCGAAGGTGAGGTCTTTGGAAGAGTTTATCGTTTGACTGTCTCGTTATAGTTTAGTTTAAGTTACGTTAGTAACATTGAAATTAGGCTTGGATTATGGATTTCTAGGTTCTGAAGTACTCGGGGTTGCTTTAGCTTTGATTTGATATCATGTGTACTTGAAATGCAAAAAAGAGAATCAGTGAAAAGTCGAAAAAGCTTTCTGTCAATGCCACACAGGCGTGTGGTCACCTGTGTGGTAGGCCGTGTGACAGAATAAAGGGCGTGTAATTGACGAGGCCAGGTCGTACGAGAAGGACACGGCCGTATGATGGCTTGGTGAGGTCGTGTGCGACAGACAGGCACGACCAATTGGGTCTTGTGGGCCACACGGGCGTGTGGGTCCACAAGTGTAGTCCACACGGGTATGTGGTATTCTGGGCCAGGTCGTGTGATCCACACGGCTAAGGCCAATCTGGGCCATGTGGGCCACAAGGGCGTGTGGGCCCACATGGGCTGGCCATATGGGCGTGTTAGTCTATTTTTATTGAATTGTTTGTTAAGGTTGCACGGGTCACCCAAGTCAACTGTGGACCTACTATAGGGTTATTAAGCATTACGTAGACCCATTAATTATGTGATTTAATTGTATGATATCTGTGCTGAACTGGATGTATGTTCTGATATTAGCCTATTTGCATTCACGCATGGTATGTTACATTTTATCGGGGTGGGTTGATGAAGTTTGAAGGAAGAATCTGTAAGGTTTTTAAAGCCTGTTATCTGGCAATACAACTGCATGTTTCTGATAATGTGTTGTATTTCGGTACAGTATGGTGTGTAGGGTTGGATGGGTATTTTAAACCCTATATGGTGTGTAAGGATAGGTGGGTGTTTTAAACCCTACATGGTGTGATGGTCAGAGATAGTGTGAGGGTTGGTGGGTAAAATTCTAATTTCTATTACTGTATGTTGAATCTGAGATGGGCCAAGGCCCTAACGTATATTTGAGACTATTTTTGTCTGGGCTAAGGCCCAAACTGAATTTGTGATGGGCTCCGACCTTAGACCAATTATTACTAAATTCTAATATTGTATTTTATGCATGTTCTTTGTGGGGATTACACACTGAGTTTGCGAAAACTTACCCTTTTCTTTTTAATCTGTTTAGGTAATCCCCAGACTTGATGGGTCGGTGCAGCGAAGGACTCGACAGTAGCCACACGTAATTTTAAATTGTTTTCTGGTAGTTTCAGATTTATTGTTTATTTGGATAATTTTTATGTAAAACTTAATGGACTGATTAATTTAATTTTAGGATTTTAATTGCTTTTACGGTTTACAACTTTGATCTCAACAAAATACGGTTTTCTAAATAAGTAAAACCAAGTTTTCATCAAATGGAAACAACTTTCTTAAAATAAATGGTTATCAAAGCTTCCGCTAGAAGGAAATGATTTTGACATAACAAAGCATATGCGTTTTACTCTAAATTTAGATAAAAGCTAATTAAATGAAATCGTTTTAAACTCGTCATCTTGTTTTCAAATTTCATTCCATGTGACATTGCCAGATTCGGCCATAGCGTCTAAGCCGGGTTTGGAGTGTTACAGTGCACATAAGACACGATCGTGTGATGGCCAGGTAGGCCGTGTGCGACACACGGGATAGATTGATTTGGGCCGTGTAGGCCACACGGGCGTGTGGGTTCAGACGGGTAGTCTACCCAGGCGTGTGGGATTCTGGGCATGTGGGCCACACGGGCAAGCCACACAGGGGTGTGAGCCCATTTAACTAAAATGCTTTCTAAGGTTGCACGGGTCGCCTAAGTCGACTGTGAACCTACTGTAGGGTCGATAAGCACTACTTAGACCCTTAAATGTGTGAACTGAATGCATGATATATGTACTGAGCACGATGATTATATGCATATATACTGAACTGTATGTATAACTGATAACCATGTGGTAGCATGCCATTTACTGTATGTTTGCATTGCATTGGGTTGGGATGATGATTGTTGGAGGAAGTGTATTGAACGACTTTTTAGCCTATTGACTAGCAGCTCAGCTGCAATATATATTGAAAGGCTCTTAAGCCTATTTGACTGGTAGCTCAGCTGCATTATTTGATATATGCCGCATTCGGTACAGCTTGGAGTGTAGGGCTAGGTGGGTGTTTTAAACCCCACAGGAAGTGTAGTGATGGACGAGAATGGTGCATTAGAGGTTGGTGGGTAGGATTCTATTTTTTGATCACTACATGCATAACTGTTACTTTGATGGGTTAAGACCCTAATGCATATCTGATACTGTAACTAAAATGGGCTAAAGCCCGAACTGCTATTGAAAATGAAATGGGCTTAGACCCAGACTGCATTTGACTGTTCATTGTGAATGACTGTATGTTTGTTTTCTGTGGGGATTACACACTGAGTTTACGTAAACTCACCCCTTCTGTTTAATGTTTACAGGTAATCCCCAGACTTAGACGGATCGATGTGGTGGAGGGCTCGACGGTGACCACGGTTCTTAGAACTTTTTATTATGATTTATGATTATATTTTTATCATTGGATAATTTTTTATGTAATTTGGGACTTTTTGGACTTTTTGATTAAATTTGGGATTTTATCAGTTTCATGGATTTTCAACTACTAGATGTGGTAAACTTGATTTTCGAAAAGCAAAGGTTTTCTCAATATACGGTTTACTTAAAATGGTTTTTAAAGCTTCCGCAACGGACTAAGTTTTAAAGCAATCGACTAAATGGGTAAGCGGTTTTGGCATTAAT
Organism: Gossypium stocksii; assembly: GCA_020496765.1. Taxonomy (NCBI): domain Eukaryota; kingdom Viridiplantae; phylum Streptophyta; class Magnoliopsida; order Malvales; family Malvaceae; genus Gossypium; species Gossypium stocksii. The sequence goes on along the minus strand of CM035625.1, from coordinate 53,446,439 downwards.
AAGAGATAAAGGAAGGTAATTAAACAGAACTGGTTTATCGAAACAACTTAGTTTTCAAACACCCTATCATGTGACATCGCTAGATTTGGCCGTAATGTCTAGGCTGGGTTTGGGGTGATAAACGTCTCCAAAAAATCTTTATTCATAATCACTATCGCAAACATGCGTGAATTTCGAATCAACCTCTATCTATTCATGTTGTTATAATTAGTCTCCAATTATAATAAACATGATATAATAAATAAATCATATTAAAATATACTTGAAGATTTTTAACACCATCGTCATCAACCTGACTATTTTTACGAGCACTGAGTGGTTAAAGTATCTAATGATTACCCATAGTGTGCATGCCTCAATTGAAATAGCAGCAACTCTAGGAGGTAATAAACAATTGCAAATTTGGGGATATTTTTGTGACTTATGGAGAAAAACAATTAAAAGAGAATCGTGCTGAAAATGTGTTATAAACTAAAAAATCGAGAATAAAGAACAAAGAGAATGGGTGAGTAAAGAGAGAACGTATTTTTATTGATCAATCGGGATGTTTACGATGCTTTTCCAAAGTCTATTTATAGGCATAAAAAGTATTAATGAAGTAGAGATCTATTTTTAATCACTATTAGAATTTAAAATACATTAAAACTTATCTTGATCTTGATCGACATCCACTTAATGAAATATTTATAACAGGAAAATGAAAGAAATATCTAATTAACTAAATCTTTTTAACTAAAATAAAGTTTTAACATTAACCAATAATTTAATTTTGATTAAGGATACAAAAAGTATAAAACCTTTTTTTTTACATTAGTGTAAGTGGAGCCCTTACCAATTACAAATTACAATAAGTTAATAAATTGAATTTATTTTTAACTAGATTAGGTGAGACATGTTTATGGAAGAAGCAAAACATGATATTGGGTCAAAATAAAATTAAACAAATTTAGGGATCAAAGCTAAAAATATATGTTAAAATGATTAAAATTAATAGTTAATTTAGAAAGACGAGAAATGAAAAATATCCATTTAACCAAAGTTAAAAAGAATTAAATTGAATTACTAATTTTTATGGGGGATTAAAACTGAATTGCACCTTTTAACCAAGGGACTACCCCCGAGTAAGTCCCTACCCATCGTTATGGATAATGAAAAGAAAATATATATCAATGATTGAACCCCTTATCCATTTTGAAATTATTTTTTAAAGCTGTAGTTTAATTTAGGCGTGTACAAAATTCCGATAAAACCGAAAAAATTTGGTTAATCGATCGAATTAAGTTAATCGGTCGGTTAATCAAATTTTTTCGGCCGGGGGTCGGTTAATAATTTTTTAAGTTTTCGGTTAACGGTTAATTCGGTTTGAAACCGATCGGTTAACCAAATTTTTTCGGTTTAACCGAGAAAATTAATAAATAAAATTATAATATATAAATAGCCCACTATTCATTCAAACCCAATCCAACATAAACCCAATCATACTAAAACTAATTACCCAACCCAATTACCCAACCTAATCATAAAAATTACAAATAATTTAATAAATAAAAATAAAAACAAAAACAAAAATAAAAATAATTCAGTTAATTTGATTAATTCGGTTAATTCGGGTAATTCAGTTAATTCGGGTAAATCAAGTAATTCGATTAATTCAATTAATTCAAGTAAATCGGGTAAATCGGTTAATTTTATACTTATTTTAACCAAAAATAAAAAAAATATATAATTTTTGGTTAATTTGGTTAACTGACCGAATTAACCGAAAAAATTTCGATTTGGTTAATTTTTTTAAAAAAATTTCGGTTCGATTAACGGTTAAAATTTTTGAAGGGTCGGTTAATTCGGTTAATGGTGTTTCGGGTCGGTTAGCATATTGAACACCCCTAGTTTAATTTTTTTAATTTAAAAAAAAAGTATAAAATTATTAAAAGATATAAATGGCATTGTAACGGTCCAAATTTGACCGGGCATAAACTCAAAATATAAACCAAAGTTTTAAAATGTCCTGGTCCAATTACAATAAAATAGGCCCAAATGGCCCAAAAGACTTAAAAATTTTGGGAACCTAGGGTTCCCATCTTCTTCTTGCGCCGTTGCCAACCCATGTGCGCCCTCGGCGCGCACGACACCCGATGATGGTGCCCTTGCCGAGGCTTGCACCAAAACAGCAATGACCAGCTCTCGTTGAACCCCACAGACCTGCAAAACAAGCAAGGACAGAAACAAAAGCAGCAAATAGACCAAATGCAAGCAGAAACAGCAAAACAGTAGTGAATAGGCAAATATAATGTGTAATATAGTATTATTCGGCTATATAAACTGAAACGAAGCATTGTAAATGGATCGGATTTTGAAAATACAAAGAAAATCACTCAAAAGTAGGATCTCGATTCTATTCTAAATCTTTGTCTACTTATCTATTATCATTCGAAATAAATAAAGAGTAATAAAAAACTCACCTTTGAACTGGTTTTGTCGCGTCGGTATGGCTCCGATGACCCCAAGCGTCATGAAACCCTTCGGGTTTTGACGAGGGTAAGAGAGTAACGTGAATAGGGACCTTCTTATTTGAGATCCATTGTCCCATTTGTTTGAGTGTCCCGCTCTAAAACAGGGACTTGGTTTTGGAAAGTAAAAAGAAAAATCACCATGAGACCTTACCCGAACCTTCATGAACGCTGCAAGCTTAACCTTCGGTGGAAAAAGGGGGTTCGAACAAGGCTTGAAGCCTCATGCTTCGCCTGTCCAGGTGCTCGTTGGGCACCGAAAGGTTGATGGAACGGCGGCGTAGCAAAAAGGGTCTTGAAACCCTAACTAAAGAGAGAAAATTGAAGAAGAATGAGCCTCTGCTCCTATGTTTTCTTCTTTTTTTTTTTTTTTCGGGTGTGGCTGAAGGGAATTAAAACCCTAGCCTTCCAAAGAAAGTAAAACGGCGTCGTACCGTTTAAAAGCAACCCAAACCCTATTCAAACCTGCTCCATATACCCTAGGATCCGCGCTATCCCAACTAATGGGATATTTCGCGAAAGGGCTCCCTCCTTTTGTAGCGCCATCCAATCAGGTCCCTTTTCCATTTTATAATTTGGGCTAGTGAATTTTACAGGGTTTTCAAACAAGTCCTTCGACCTGTGGGACTCAGCACGTAACATTTAGGATTAGGGATATTATCCCATTCGGTCCTCGCAAACTTAAACGCGCTTTGTTCTTGTCCCCGGTCACTTTTTTTTTTGATTTTTGCCCTCATTTTTAGTCCAGTTTTAATTTAGTCCTTTTTCTGCTTATTTCTCTTTTAATTTCGAATTAATTTGTTGTTTCTTAGTATGACTATTACTTTGCTTTTCTTTTATGCTTATTTATTTATTATTACTATTAATATATTATATATATTTTAACTATGTTGCGTGCATGTATATTATTCATATATATTTTTTCATATTTATATACTTTTCAATATTATAGTTATACACATATATATGTATCCTTTTATATCATTTTATGTATATGTTTTCAACATTATTGTATATATTTTATGTACTATTTTCTTAATTATGAACTAAGCATATATATTTATATACGTATATATATATATATTTTTCATAATTATATATATTCTTCATTGTTATTTTACGAATGTATTTTCGATACTATTGTATATGTTTATATATTACATCCATATCTTTTAAATTTATATTTCAAATATATTACATTTTAAATATTATATTATACATATACATATTTTCAATATTTTCATATATGTTTTATTACATCTATATATATATATTTTGAAATTATACTTAGTATATTATATATACACAATACCCTTATATTATATATGTATTTTGTGTATATGCCTTTATATTATTCTTTATATGTATTTTTTTGGTACCATTATATTTTGTATATCACACCTATTTTAAAGTTATATTTTATCTATTACATATACTATATTCGTATATAATATATATATTTTTATTTTCTAATATGTACATATGTTTTTGTACTACTTCATGTATATATCTTCATATCACCATGTACAAGTATTTTCGTATATTATACATGCGTATTTAAATTATTTTGTTATATTATTACATATTTTACTACCACATTTCGTATATATATGTGTTTTCATGCTATGTATATATATATATATATATATATATTTTTTTTTTTTTTATATCCTGTATATATTTTATAACATGTTATTCGTATATTTTTGTTCGACTTCATGTATAAGCTTTAATATTATTATAAATATTTTTATATATTATATAAATATATATATAAAAATATTTTTATATATCACATTTCGTACTTAACACTCTTTCATATACTTTTGTATCATACTATGTAAATATTTTAAATACTATATTGTACATGTACATGCCTATTTTCTATAGATATATGACTTCTCTACTTGTCTTTTAAAGGCCTTGCTTTTTAATATTATTTAAATTTTTTATAACCTTAAACATTCCTTCATAATCATTAATTATTATTTGTAAGTTTTTTTTTATTTTGTCTTATATTTCTTTTAAATTTACTCTTAGTTTTTGGAAGGAAGATAATATTATTAGTTGCATAAGATGATATGTTATAATTGTTACTATTACATGTGCATCATTTTCTATTAATTCATTGATATGCTATGATGTTTATGAATCATTTCTCTATTTTGCATATTCTTATCCTATGCTTGTATTTCATAAAAAGCAATCGTATACCATTTTGTTAAATTTGTTTTTACTCAAAGGCTTCCAAAAGTATAACTCGTGTTTGGATACATCGAGGAGATCGAGCCTTAACTTACTAGGTTCCGATTTTTCTCATTAAATCCTAACTATCGAGCATCGATTTCAAAACTAAAACGCATAAGTTTTTCAAATAAAACCTATTTCTGAAACCTCGAAATGCTACATACTAACTTACTGAATGTGGCGTTCAGCGTCTCGAGATAGGAATTGCAAAACCAAGGTAATATTTTATGTTTTGGAACCTCAATAAATTGGGCCCTAACTTAATGGGTTTCGATTTCTTCGTATGATCCAAAATAACTAAATAGTCCTTCTTGATTTAAACATAAGCCTTAGAAAGGAGGGAAACTTAATTTCGAGAAATTAATATGCTGCACCTTAACTTACTAGGTACGGCATCCTTATTTCTTTGAAATAAGCGAACCCCGATTCTCATTTTAATACTCAAAAACCCTTTTTAACAAAAGGATCATATTTTTAGAGTCTTTTCAATCGTTCGATAATAGGACAATAAATAATCAATTAGGTACCAATCTTGGGAGTTACGAGGGTGCTAACCCTTCCTCGTACGTAACCGACTCCCGAGCCCGTTTTTCGAATTTCGTAGACCAAAAGTAATTGTTTTAATAAATCAAAATGTTTTATTAAAATAATTTAAGGTGACCCGATCGCACCTCAAGAAAGGTTGGTGGCAACTCCATTTCCAAATATTAAAGTCGATCTCATTTTTCAAAACCCTTAGAAAAAGTGGTTTCGACAGGCATGATAATAAAATTTATTAATTTTAAAAATTTTCAGGATTTTAATTTTTTTCTAATTGAATTAATGTCCAATTAATTTGTGACACTAATTCAATAAAAAAATTTATTAGTAATACAAATGCACTAATTGTATAAGTTCATATATTGTCAATGAATTATATGATGATATCCATTAACAAATTAAACTAACTATTAAAAATCTAATTATTTATATTTGTTTTAAGGGATTCTTAACGTAGCTGTTCGCTATTGATGTATAAATATTTAAATTAACAATATATCAAATATAAACCTTTATTAAATATAATAATTATTGGAAAGTTTAATTATTTGTTTTGTTTTGAAAGGCACTTAACGAGTACGTGGTTGATTTTGAGTGTATAAATCTGTCCTCTAAAAGTTAATTATACGATGATGTAACTGTTAGAAAAATTGAATGAATCAAGAAATTCCAACTTTTTTAAGCTTGAGGTCTGTTTGGTAATTTGCCCTATAACTTTATTGATACATAGTACCAAAGGAAGAGAAAGAGCGGTGTTAAAAGAGGCCGGTTCACTCATTCCAGGGTCGAGAGCCGAAAAGATAATGGGATTCAGACAAAACTGGTAGTGTATTAGGGTTGAGAATGGAGAGGAATCCCCTACTAAGTGGTATCTTGGGGCAGTTTAATGAGAGGGGACAAGCAACCGGGTCCAAATTGAGGTAGGAATATAATAATAGTCCCCTAGTTGAGAGGTAGATTTTAAAGTGACCATGCCTCATGACCATCCGCTGAGTGTCTCCTCATCTAGTAGTTGTTGCAAATAAAATAACGAGTGGTCAGTTGGAACGATTCACCCTTATAAGGAGAAAATCTATCATTGAAGAAGGGAAAATATAAGGAAGTGCTTCTATTTTGAAATTCCCTAAACTTTGATTTGTAGTTTGATGGGAGCTACAATGATTCCCGAGTGATCTCCTCCTCAAGGGGAACGATCCGTTAATAGTAGGTAGCTTAATAGAGGGTCGAATTAGGTGGTTAAGGATAGACAATCACTTGCTGCGGGTGATATGAGGCATACATGTAGTCGATCATTGAGTGACCATCCAAGCGGTAGGGGCAGAGGGTTGCTTACGAATGTCTCTCTGGTTTGTTTCTCATGTTACCATATGCCCCAGTTGGGTGGTGATATAACAATAGCCTCCCCTCCCTAGTCGAGAGGTAGATTATAAAATGACCATGCCTCGAGACCATTCGTAGTTTGCCCCTACGGGTGGTAGTTTTTGCAAATAAAGTAGTGAGGTGAAAGGTACAATTTATTGGTCGGATGACTCAAGAATGTATGATGCCTTACGAGGCTATTAAATTCATGCCTACCCCTTTTAATAATGCGTTTTGCGGATGATACTTCTATTGGATCTGATGCCCTAAGTGTAGTATATTTGTTTTGTATACTTATATTTTTTTGAACAAATTGGTTTAATAATATCCATTATTAAATTAATTCCCTTTGCATATTGTCCTCAATGGTTTTTGCATGCAAAGTAAAATAGAAGAAAATATTGACTTATTGATTATCTAACATTTAACTAATACTCAGTAATATTATGTGGTTAGATTGTAATACGAAAAGACAACTTGTATTAGTAGATAAACCTAAACACATCTTTAGTCTAATAAAAAATTAGCAAATCGATTGAAAGACTAATATGCGATCTATCAAGTCTAATTGGGAAGATGCTTTGTATTGAGTATCAGAGCAAATGACTCTCAGAAGATAGAGACATAGATGTGACTAACTGAACTGAAAATACATCGGACAAGTCCTAAGTAGAATAGATCCTAGATCCCTTTATAAATTTATTCACTTATAACATTCATAGTGTGGCATACCTTAATCCTGAGTGGATGATGGAGTATGTATATGTGACTCCTATAATTTGATGTAAATAAAAGCCTTAGTTCAAATAGATAAGGAACTAAAAGTTGGTGTGTTGGGTGTTAGATTTTTGCAATATGTAGCATCATTGACAATAGTGAAATTCAAAGCCCAATTAATAGGTAAATGATATCCTCTCATTGACATAACATGATAGGTGAAAAGCAAAAATGATCACGAGTCGTTTGTTTTTGTAATCAATGACTTGGTTATTATTTGATAGTAATTGACTTTTCATGAAGGAAGCTGTAATTGTTACCATAAGATAAAATAGGATCATATTAGGTGAAAAAAATTATCATATTAGAAGAAAAAAATTATCTCAAAGAGATTAATGATTTCCTATGAGGGTATCACACTAATGACAAGGTCATTGGATAAGCATTAAATAAGTAGCTTTCGTAATGGTTTGTAATTAGGGGGAGCTCAGTTATGATACTATAGTGGAATGACTTCGTGACTAAATAAGTTTATAATTAATAAGCGAAAACCTAGAACTTAATTATAAATTATTTGAGCCTTAATTACACATGTTCAATAAGTTCTTCCACTAGCTTTTTGGAACTAGAAATGAATTGTATGTAGAATCAAATGAACTGTATAGAAATAATAAAGTTAGACAAATAAGTCATATTCTCAATGAATGTGTCTTCTCACTAAGTATAGAAATGACTTGAGAATTAATTTAAGGACTTTTGAATTATTATTTAATTAAATAATTGAAGTTCAAAAATAGAATTAAATTAATTAGTCATTATGAATCTATTGAATATGGAAATCAAATATAATTCCTCATAGATTCTTTTACGGTAAAGTTGTCATGACTTTAACATAATTAGAATTGGGTTAAGAAAATTATTTAATTGAAAAATTAGTTTATTTAATTAAACTAATTAATCAATAATATTTTTTTGGGAAATAGAAAAATATGTATTGGGTTGGATTAAATTATAAAGTACTAGGTTAAAAGTCCAGGAAGCATATATAATTGGATTTAATACAAGAGAGGACCAAATGCCCCTCACATTACATATGAGGGGAGACAACTTTATTGTATTTAACTAGGGTGTGCTATCACCCTCTGCTAGCTCAACTAGAAGACTAATTTTTCTGTTAAATAAATATTATTTGTGTTTTACTAATTCAATCAGGATTCTTCTATTACTCCCTATAAATAGAAGTCACTAGTAAAACTATTTTTACAAGTTTCATATAAGTTTGAGATATTGTTATTTTGCCACAAAGTAGAGAGAATTTATTTTAAGTATAAATTCTATTTTCTAGGAATAACAATTCTGCCAATTTTTATTAAGAGAGAATTACTTTCCTATTGAAAGTACTAAATCATTTCTAGTTCATGATTGTTTGTACCCACACTCGAAAGTGATTCATGGTATGAGAATAGCAGAGAAGATTGTTTGGTAGAAAGCCGGAACGTCTAGGATCCGTCTCACACAAAGAAAAAGCAATTTTTAGGGAAAAATATTGTTATAAATATCACAAATCGGTTCAGTTTTTTAAAATTTTCATTTTTTGCTATGGCAAAAAATCATTTTATTAAACTGGATTTTTTAAACAATTTCTGACACCCCACACCCGACCCGATTGTTGGATCTAAATGTGTGATATCACATTGCGTTGTCGAAGCAACTCAAATCAAAACACACAACATTCCATATAATTAAATCTCATAAATACATTTTAAATAGAACCTAATCAATTAGAATTTGAGAGGGGTTTAATATGAGCTTGGGGTTCAATCCTAAACTCATTTATCATTTTTTCCACATGATGTCTCAAGATAGGGTGTTCCATATATCGAGTCAGGCCTTAATTTATTTTTAAAAAATTACTTCGATGATAGTATCTCAAGACATTTAGAGTCTATGTCTAAAGATAAGGCTCTTCAGGTCTCGAGACTTGGGTCTTGAGATAGGCCTCCCCTAATTTACTATTTTTAGCTTCGATGCTTAGATGTCTTAAGACAAAGAGGTTCTTGTATCAAGACTTGGAACAGCATAAAACTAATTTAGCTTTGATGTAGCCTTGTCTCAAGACAAAGGCCAATTTGTTTCGAGACCTAAATAATGTTGTCTCAAGACTAGCTTGACAAGTCTCGAGACATTAAACATTTAGGTGTAAATAACGTAAATTTTGTTCTAATAGTATTGAGACATGTTCTTATTATCTCGAGACCCAATGGCTAAATGACCTAAAATGCGTATTTTCAAGCATTCAAAACCATACCAAAATACACTTAAACTTACCAAATAGTTGCACCAATACAAAATCATCAATTTGACATATGAAAACACTTCAAACATTACCAAATCATAGCATCTAATACACCAATGCCAAAACAAATAAAATGCATAAACAAACGCATATAATCATGCATCTTTACCTACCAATCAAAAGCTGAATTTCAGCTTTCAGAACATTATAGGTCAAATTACCAAAATGTACCAAATAATTAATTTAGACACCAAGTGAAAACCTACCAAGGTACATGCCATTTAACGAAATATAAACATACATACAAATAGGCATAGTTTGACTTCCGAGCTAAGCTATTTAACTGGATGCTTTCTAACCTTTAATCTACTTTAGTATCTGAATGAGACCTATGCACGAAAATAATCATAATTGTACGCTAAGTAATGTATACTCAATGGTGCTAACATAATTCAAATTAAATTATAAACATAATAAAATTAAATAAACCAACTGAGTAGTAAGATTGAATCTGATTCGAGACCAATTTAATTATTACATATTCATGTTATTTTGCATCATAAATATTAAGGTGACTCGTTATTGGATTACTGAATTGAATTACTATGGTTTAGATTGAATATTGAGACATGGACTAAATTGAATAGAATAAAAAGTTGTATGAATTGATTGATATGTGATTATTGGTGTGAAATTGGGTTGATATATGCTGTTTATATGATGATTTGATGAATTGATGGATTATTTGGACATGATTAAACAGGCCTTGAATGATGTTTATAATGAATCAGAAATTTGATTACCATATTAGCTATTCAGACCGAATTAGATATAGTTGACATGCCATAGGGTCACATTATTGATTAAAACCCATCATTGCCAGGGAACCTAAGGTGGTAGATTGTACATATAGATTTATTATTACTAGGCAGCCCAATGTGGTAGTATGTACATGTTAGCATCATTGCTGCCGAGCAACCTGGGGTGACGGATCCACGTATCTGTTTTGAGTCCGTGTTTGGTTAATAGGGTTATAAAGAAATGAATTGAGTAAAGGATATGTGAACTGGTAAATGAAATTTAAATATAATATGCAACAATGTATGAGATGAATTGGAAATGAACCCTCGAGGTCAAGTAAGTATGGAAGAGCTAATAGGCTCGAATAGTTGGAAAGCATATATGAAATTGAATATGTATGTAGAATTTTTATTATTAATATATGAATAGATATAAGTATATATGAATGGTTTTATGAAGTGATTAGGTAACTTGTGAAGTAAATGATAAGTAGTAAGTTGGTATGCATTCAAAGTGAATTGGTGAGTTAAAAGGAAGATATGTATGTTTATATTGTATTAAAAGTGATTGACATGAAATTATAAAAAGTTGGTTTATGAATTACAATTGGATTGAATGTATGCATATGCTTTAAATTTGTATTGTTTTGGTTTGAATCATGGAAATACCACTAAGTGTAATTGCTCAGCGTACGGTTTGTTTTCTTCAGTGCAAGTATAACATATTCCTGATATTGTAAGCAGTAGATTTAGCTTCCCAAAAGCAATATTTGACTCAGCGAAGTTTTTTATAGTTTTTTTTAGTTAAATATGGCATATACCTAAGTCGAGATGGTTTTGGTTAAGTTTAATGGTTTTGTGCATATGAAACTTGAATAGATAACTTGGTAATAGTTAAAAGATGTAGTTGCACATATGAATTGGCTTGTATATTTTGCTATATGAAAGGTGGTAATTTTGGAAGTTCATATATAAATATATGTATATATCTTGATTAACATATGATAGATAGCTTATTTATTTAATTAACGTCTATGTATAGGTAAATTAAGGACATAAGAGATGAATTATTCTAGAATTGAGCTTTTATGAATTGTGTGTTTGGTTGTTTTGGTGAATGATATCTGTATAAATTATTGTACTAGGTGTAGCATGTTAGAACAAATTGGCATTTAGTAGAAATAGAATGTCACGTCTCAACGTTGATAGTATGTTGTGTCGCGAGGAGGAACCCCATCATTGTGATGTCAACTTAGTCTTTTGAAAACATTACAATTTAGTCTTAATTCGATCTCGGATTAGCGTTAAAGCTTGTGTAAGCTCGTATAAGACCCAAAACTAAATACGAATCATTTTATATGCATGTTTTATTAATAATTGAATGTTTAAGGTTGTAAATATAATTGTAATTTGATCGTAATTGCTTCAGCAATGAATATGGCACTTTATAGCTCAGATTCGATGATCGGGTCGGATATAGGGTGTTATAAACATAGTATGAAAATGGAGAATAATAAAACTTGGGCAAGGCATAGATGTCATATTTGTAAAAAAAACCGCATGGACATGTTGTTTTCAATATTGTTCAACCTTTTATTGTTCATAGATTTGTTAAGAAAGATATCAATACAAAACACATAGCAAGTTTTGTGAGCTTAAATGAATTAAGGTAGAGCAAAGAGAACGAGCTAGCAAGTGCATGTGGTGTGAGGCAAAGGATAAAAAAGACTCTGAATGTCCAACATTTTCATTTAAGAAACCATCCTTGAAATTTTCAACCATGCTCTCTTAACTTGATTCAATGCTAGTAGTCACATGATCCTTACAAGCCCAGGAACGTAAGTATGATATATAGTCTATTGAGGAGTCTTCTTCTACTACTATAATTGACGATGATGATATGAATAAGCAAGAAACTTCAAGTGACATCATTTGTAAAAATAGTAAGTGTAATTTTGTGCTTATTTTTTAGTCTAGATCTAGCATTGAACCTTGTTTTAAAGTTGATGTCAAAGATGTTGATAGTAACAGTGAGAACTATGATGATAGTGATTATACACTTTGTGAACCAAAAAAAGTTGATAGTGAGAATTGTTTCTTAGAGTCTACAAATTTGGACAAGTTAGACATATATTGTCCTCCTAAAGAGTTGTATTCTAATGAATTCAATGTTCAAAATTTCTGTGAGGGTTCAAAGAGAAGTGAGGATGATTCATACCAAAAGATTAAAAAAAAAGAGACCTTAAGCGATAAAAGTCAATTTGATGGTCCAAATTTGGTAAGTAAAAATTCGTACGAGGTAAAATTAGAGAGTTCAATTAACATTAAAAAAAAAAAGAAGGATGGAAAGAAAGAGAGAACCTATCCGAAAGAGAGGAATGATTATGTTTTCACTAACCTTAACTTGAATTTGTCTAGTGAACTTGTTTCATTCTTTTAGGAATTTGTTGATCCTTTGAGAGGAGCTGTATTAAACCATTTCACCTATAATGAAGATTCTTTCTTTTTCGGCCAAAGACAAAATTTGTAGGGGAATCTTTTCAAGGAAAGTGGAATGATACATGCATGGATGGAATGAAATTTATTAAATTCCATTCACCAAAAGTGCCAATTTTCAAGTTTGAAAAATCGTTCAACTTGTATTGACTTTTTGGATGGGATCCAAACATTTCTGGGTTGAATTGTTTGTGTAGTGTTAGAATATATTTATCTTATCTCCAAAATGAACTTTGAATCACTAGATTTCAAGTTCAAGAACTTAAGTTATGGTCGTTTTAGTGAAGACTGCTCGAGCAGAATTTCTAGATGGGATTATTACGAAAACTATGAGTTTTAGGCTTTTAATTCGAGTTTAAATCATATTGGGCTCAATTTTTAGGCTTTTTTTAGTACATATGAGCCCAATCTTTTATTTGTTAGGTATTATTATTTTATTATTTATTTATTCCGAATTTTGGATTTTTTGAAGTATTTGAAGTTATTTAGAAGTTTTATATTTCTTAGTCAAACAAGAAAGTCTAGTTTATAACTACTTATTTAGATTAATTAAAGTTTTAGTATAGTTGAGAGTTCTATTTGGATGTACTTAGCTAGCATATATAAAGGCCTCTTCATTTTTCATTAGATATATAAATATTTTAATTAATAAAGTTTTCAACTTTGGGAGTTAGTTTATTTGTGCAAAATTTCTTTCTTGTGATTTTTAAAAATAGTTTTCTCCTCAGTTTTTTTAAGGAGTTGTGGGAGTTCGTTCTTCATCCTTTAATTTACCAATGAATTATTTCTTGGAGGGTTGATTAGAGCCATTAAATGAGATTGTTGTCATTTATATCTCAAAGGGTTCAATTGGACACTTATTCATCTATCCATTGGTTTACTCATTACATTTTCCAATTTGTTCTGTTTTTTAAATTTTTGTTTATTTGTTTATTATTTCTATTTATTATTTGTTCTCAAATTTTTTTATTTTAGTGTTTTCATTTTCTTTATTTCTAAATTTATTTATTTCTTCTTTATAGGTCAAATCTGAATCTTTCTTTCTCGAGTCAAACAACTTGAATATGAAGTCTTGGTATTGGTATTTCTCTCGGTATCCCTGTAGAAGTGAAGGAATGAATTTGAAAATCCCTTGACTTTTTGGCTGGAAGTGTCGAGAATGATTTAGCCATACTACGTTTGTCGAACTCTCGAGTCTTGAACCTAGCTTGTTTTTTTTTCATTTCTCATGTCTTCCATTTTCTGAGCTCGCTCAGATAAAATAATAAACTTTTTTAGCTCCAGAGCTTCCACTAGATCCACTAGAATACATATATCTTAGTTTAATCCCAACTCAAAACGAGTACACATCTCCACTTTGGTAGACACGAGCTTCTTAGCATATTTGCTAAAGCAATCAAACTCACGTTCATATTCAGCTACTACCATTTCTCCTTATCTCAACTCCCTAAATTATCTTTCAGGGTTATGGATATCAAAGTCATCCACCACTGATACGCTTCTTCTTTAAGCAAGGATACAACACATTTTACACAGTCCTCTGGGGTACATATCAGCTCGTCGAGGACTATTTGTTTATTTTCTAACCAATACTCGACTTTTTTCAAGTCATCACCTGTCTTGCCTTTAAACTCCTTCGGTCCGTACTTGCGGATTTTTTCAATTGAAGGGCAGGCAATAGGTACTGGATTGGGAGTTTGAGGTTTCAGTGGTAACAATTAGGGTGCACTACAGGTGTAGGAGGGGGCATTTATTTTTAAGGAGCCGGAGAGGTAGCCTCTATATATTGTGTGAACCATAGGTTCATCATATGTATAAAGGTATCCCTGGCCTTATTTCCTAGCCCTTGCGAATGGGCAAACTTTGAACATCCCCTTGATCAAAAGAGGGAGTATTACTTTTAACTTCACCACTTACGGCTCAATTGGAATCAACCGATATTGTTTATCTATATAGAAAATTAAAGTCAATTCGAATCAGAATGCATCATACTATCACAAACTATTGTGGCATGTATTTCTAGACTCAACTCAATGTAAACCATAGCTTTGATACCACTAAATGTAACACCCCCTTGCTTGACCCAATCGCCAGATCCAAGTTGTAAAATGTTACATTCATTACTAGGGCAACTATAAATGATTTTTGCAACATTCATCAAATTACATATGCAAATAAGTATCATTCACATTCAAAATATGTAATACAATCATTTTCAAGTTTCACATGAGCTTATGAAAGCTTTTTTGTAAACCCGAGCATGAATATTGACCAAATTGTGAAGTTTCTAAAGTTTTGAATCGACATTGCCACTTCATGACCTCCATGCTGCGATGTCGCCAAAAAATGAGTCATATCGCGACTTCAGACATCTTGATGTGGCAATGTCACTTATTATCGGCCCATGTTGCCCCTATTTTGCAACTTAACACTTTGGTACCTATTCAATTGCTTCTACAACAATCTTAAATGATTTTTAAGCAACCTTGTAAAATTATAATGCTATAAAACCATGCCAATCCAAACCAATTCAAACATAAGATCAACCAAATCAACCATTCGATATCAAATAATTCACCTATTCAAACTATTGGCATATGTAATTTCCTATGAACTATACATTTTCAAAGCTTACAATTACCTATTCAATCAAGTTCCATCTACAATTTTAGGAGTAAAGCAATGCAACGGTCTTGGCTTGAATAAGTCATACATACACTAACTATGCACCATATTTAACATTCATCCTCCCAGCGGATATTATCAAGTTACTTTTGGCACGTAGTTGTTTACGCTAAGGGTAGTTAATGAGTAAATTAGTGGAGTATACGATTTTTTGTGGCGTATTTGGTGGGATTCACCATTTGGTGAACCCTCAATTTTGGCGAACTCTAGGGTTTGACAGACTCTTCTATTAAGTTATCCACCAACCCTAATGTTTGGATGAACTTATTAGTTTGTAGCTTGATAGGTTTTACTTCGTAATTAGTATACGTTGCGATGACATAATAAGGGATTTTAGAGTTTAGGTGAGACCTAATTAGAACTGAACTAGGATACTGTAGATGATTTGATACTTAATTAATACTTCTCCAATTTCTAGAGTGATTGTGGATCCTCTAACTTCCACTAAGTTTTGTTCATAGTTGTCTCTTCTATATAAGGACATCAGGCTAGCATGTTTATACGTTTTGCTTCTGCTTCTTCTTCTTCTTTCTTACATTTTCGTTGAAGCTTTAGAAATTCTAAGTTAAAGTTATTAGCGAGGAGTTCCAACATTTAGCTAACACCATTGTTATCACTAAATTACTTGTAATTTCTGGTAAACCTTTAGGTCATTATTGAAGTAAATTACATGTTTACAATAATGCATGCATAGGTTTTAGAATTGTTCTTGAGGAAGAAAACTTCTTGATTTTAGGTTACATGCTACTGATTAGGTTACTTTTTCATGCATGCATGTCAAATTTTAGTAGTTTGATGATCTAATGATGTATTTATCTCTCTTTTAGCTCAAGAAGCTAACAAAGGTCTAAGCAACAAGGGCAAATGACCTGCTAAGTAGATTACTGTACTTTCTGGTAAGTTCATTCTTACCTTCATGTGTGGTAAATTCTATTGTTGTATGAACTATGTAAGGTATGTGTTCCTTTTCAACAATGTATGTGTGGTGTTTGATCTTCTGGTGTTCAACCAGCGTTATTAGTGTGGGTATAGTTTGTTTATGTTTCGATGTTAAACACCTTCCTTATTGCACGAGCCAGTACCATCAATATGTTTGTGATGCCTTAGGTAGGGCAACTATATTGCAAATTAGACTGAAAGATCACGAGAAAACATATTTTACCAAACATAAATGATATGATGAACTAAGGGGGTGTGCGCATATGAATACGACTAATCAATATGATTTTGAATCTGAATTCTGGGTACGAGGTTGGCATGAGGATGGGTTGTGTAAAAATTATAGTTAAGTTGGTGAATAGTAATCGTCTATGTGTCATGTTAAGTTAGAGTATCGAGAGTGTCCATATTCCGTGAATGCCATTAGGTGTATTATGATTTATGCATTTGAGTCTCTCTAAAAGGTTGGGTATCCTTATAGTAATAAAGCTTGTTCATCAGTAATATTATTATAAGTTAGTTATGTTTTGTTTATGGAACCCACTAAGTTCGTACGAACTTACTATATTATCATTTTCTTCTCAGGCTTGCTAATTAAAGGAAAAGATTTTGTTGAAGGGACTATGCCAAAAACTATTGTTAGTGAGTCATCTGCTTAATTCTGTACCATGCATGACCTTTTTAGGGGTAGCATGTTGATCTACTTTATAATCAGTTTGTATAATGATTTGCAACTTTTGGTTAGGACATTGTTATTTAAGAACTTTTGTGAACTCTTGAAGTATGTATTTTAATCTAAGGAATCATAGTTTATGAGATTATCTTTTTGACATATATGTCAAATGGTTTTGAATGTTATTTTAATCGCCAATGATGCACTTCAAACTATTGTAAGGTAAATAATTTAAGTTGAGATTTATATAATTTCTCAACTTATATAAAGCTTCTGCTAAATTTTTTACTTGGCGTACTACTAATTTGATTGTTTTGTCTTTATCATAATTAGGTTTACACCAAGACGTCGATACTTTGAAAAATTTTCAAGTGTTTTTGTTAAACTCGATTGGTTTTATGTTGTGACATTCCACATCCAGATCTAGTGATCGGGTCGGGCGTGGTTGTTAAAATTGAATTTACCCTTTCAATTCATCAACCAATCTAGCTATTTCAAGTATTCCAATTTAAAACTTTAACATGTCAAACCATTCAAGAGCATGATTACGATTTTCATAGTGTAACACCCCAAACCCGGCCTAGATGTTATGGACGAATCTTGCGATGTCACATGAGAGTATTTTTGAAAACCGTTTCGATACATAAAAATCATTCAAATTATTATCTTTACTTAATCATCGGAAAAAAAACACGTTTTGATTGTCTTGCTTGAAAACATTTCTTGTATGTGGAAGCTACAATAACCAAATGAATTTATAAACCGTTTTATTGTGAAAAATCTTAGTTTATTTTAGGAAAACCATGCTTTGGCATTGCAATTTGCAATCCATAATCACAGTTCAAAAACCTGAATTAAAACAAAAAGTCCAAGTCTAAAAATTACATAAATATTCCCCAAAAAAATGAATAAAACAATAAAAGCATTGAAGACATAAACCGAAATGTATGAGGTCGTGGTCATCGTCGAGTCCTCCGCTGCACCGACCTGCCTACTACTAGGGATTACCTGAACAGATAAAATAGAAAGGGGGTGAGTTTTCGCAAACTCAGTGTGTAATTCCCCACAGATAACAAGCATACAGTCAAATAACAGAGTACAGTCATAATTTGTTCATACTTCGGGCCTGAGCCTTTTACAAAATCGGTGTGGATCTTAGCCCACTCAGATACAGAATCAGATATGACTTAGGGCTTAGCCCATTTCAAATATAGCATGCAATCAGATCAGAATAATAGAATTATGCCCACCAGTACTACACATCAACTCCGTCCAACCCAACACATCATGTGAGGATAAAATCGACCTACCCATCTCGACATATCAAATAGGGGGATAAAATCGACCCCTCCATCCCTACACACCACACAATACTGAAATGCGGCACATATCAGAAATATGCAGCTTAGCTACCAGATATCAGGCTTCAATAGCCTTCCAGAATACTTCATTCATCTTCATCAAGCTGTAATAGGCCATTTTGGCCTGGCCTGGAATGAAATAGAACCCAATTAACACACCAATAATGCCCAAATTACATACAAAAACAAAAAAACAAATTAGACAACCCACATCAAAAAACCTATAACCCAAACAAACCTAGCCCAAATTTTAAAAACCCAAATCAACCTAATGCTAAAGAAAAACAGCAGCAGCAAAACTCTAGCCTCAAGATCAGCCACCGACCCTTCATCTTTGCCACCACGCGCATCACAAGCAGCCACCACGCGCACCATCATCGGCCATTGTCCACGCGTCGCACAACACCTGCAAAAGAAATGAGCACAACAGCAGAGAAAGAGAGCACGCGAGGGACAAAGTATTAAAGAGCAAAAAACAAAAATTATGAAACGAATCGTTGTAAAACGGCTTTAAAAAGCCAAGATCTGTTTTGTATTTTTTTTTTACGAACTCTAATCAATCAAAAAATTAAACAAAAACACTCGATTTGAAGGTGATTCTTCTATCTTTGTTTTCGCTTCAAGCTTCTGTTTCATTTTTATTTTCCTCTTTTCTTTTCTCCGTATAATAACATAAAAAGAAAGGGAGCGTACCTTCGATTCTTCGTTTAGACTAGTCGTCGGTCTCCCACCGCCCGATCTGCAGGTCGTCGAACCCATGGGGGTTTGGCCTTTGGCCGCAACGGGGATCGGAAACAAAGAGGTTATTCTTTGTTCTCGTGGTGCCGCGGGTTGAAAGGTTCCGTTCAATCGAGCCCACTCGAGGGGAGGGCTAAAAGGGTCGGACACGGGTGATGCCGGTCGCCGTTCACGGCTAGGCACGGAAGTCCCCCGATGAACCGTCGACGGCGCGACAAAATGGGTTCAAAAACCCATTCGCCGGACTGACCAGAGGGAGTGTTTGGGAGAAGAAAAAAGGGGCTGCAGTGTTTTAAAAGTGTGTATAAGTTAGGGCTGAAGTAATAAAAAAAAGGGGGGTCTTTTAAACTTTGAACAAAATGTGTCGCTTGTTCAGGGGGAGACCTGCGCATATTTTCTTAAAAGGGAGATTTGCGCGAATGGTCCCCCCTTTTTCGCAGTTCAATGTGATTAGGCCCTGTTTTTTGTCTTTTGTTATCCTTTTAATTTGGCCATCCAATTTTTAAGGTTTTCAATTTAGCCCATTGGCTTCTTGGTTTGAATGCGCATATTAGGACATGGGATATTATTCTCTTTAGTCCTTTCAATGTTGGACACACTTCATATCAGTCCCTTGCCCCACCTTCGTGATTTCAAATATTTGCCCCAAGTTTTGCTCAGATTCACGATTAAACCCTCCAGTCTTTAATTTCTTTAGTACTGATTCATGTTAGACTGTTCGTTTATGTTATTTATTTGCTCTTTTATATTGTTTGTATTAAATTGTTTCTATATATATATTATTTACTTTAAGGTTCTTTGATTATTTTAAACTATTACTCGTCTTAAATTTTATATATTATTTTTAATATTCTGTTTTTTATTATTTTAAATATTATTTATATTATATTATTTTTAATCTATTATTTCGAAATGCTTTACACATTCTTTATTTTAAACTTGCTTTTATATTATATAAAAATTGTTTTATCACTTATTTTATATCGTTTCATATATTTAAAAAAAAAAAACTCTTTTGTTTATCAAATTGTTTTTATTTGTTTATTTCAAACCCCTTTTTTATATATATGTCATTCATGCTGAATCCTTTTTGTGAATTTTTTTGTAAACCGTTTACACTATTTATTTTTAAGCCCTTTTTTATTTCTCACGTATTAATTATTTTAAATATGTATATATATATATATATTACCTATTTTAATTTTGACTTTTTAAATTTTTTTTATCTCTTTTTACATATTATTTGTTAAACTCTTTACATGATTCTAATTATTTATTTAAGGTTACTTTGTATATTTTTTAAACATTGGCCATTTTAAATCATTTTTACTATTCACTTTTATTTTTTATTATTTTTTTTTTCACAATTTTCTTTTAAGTTTTTTTGTGTCTTATTTATTTAAAATTGCCTCATTGATTATTCAAATTTGTGATATGTTATTTTTATTCATGTTAGTGATTAAACAATGAATGTTGTTTGCTTATCGTCATTAGACGCATTATAATTTATCTGTTCGTAATTTCATATTATTGTCATCCATAGCATGTGTATTATTGATCTGCGTTTCACATTACTTTTTAGCTATTTCATATCATTGCATCATGAATTAAACTCCAACACTTTATCCCAAACAAATCAATAATGCAATATTCAATATTTGAAAACTCGAGAAAATTGTGCCCTAACTTACTGGGTTGTGATTTTTCTCGTTGAATTTAAATTGTCGAACATCCTTTTGTTTCTTTTAAAATACACGAGTTTTAAACAAAAAGGAAAACTTATTCTTGAGAATTTGAGGCATTGTGTCCTAACTTACTAGATGCGACGTCTTATTTTCTCGAGATAAGAAAAATTTTAGAAAATAAAGGCAATATCTCGTATTTGGGAATTTGAGAAAATCGTGCCCTAACTTACTGGGTTTCGATTTTTCTTGTTTGACCTAAAAGACGAATATCCTTTTATTAAAATACACGAGTTTTGAAAATTAAAAGATGAGTTCGTTCTTGAGGGATTAAAATGTTGTGCCCTAACTCACTGGGTGTGACGATTCATTACTTCGAAACGAGACTATCTTTAACATCCATTTTTACTTACCCGAGCTTTCTTAAACATTAATAAAGAGACCGTATTTTAAAACCTTTTCAAATTTTTCAACATTAGGACATTAATTGATCAATTCGGTACCAATTTTGGGCGTGACGAGGGTGCTAACCCTTCCTCGCACGTAACTGACTCCCGAACCTGATTTCTCAAAATTTCGTAGGCCAAAAACATTGTTTTAGCAAATCAAAATGCTTTATTAAAACAAAGGTGATCTGATCACACCTAATATAAGATCGGTGGCGACTCCCGTTTTCGTTTTCAAAACCAAGTCGATCCCCTTTTCAAAAAAATGGTTTCGACAAAACCCACCGCGATACAATGCATTATACAAATATAGCATGCTATAATGCAAATTAACAAATCATATAATCAGTCAGATACACATGCTAAAAGTAACATGCTAACACATACATCACAATATCAGATCACAGAATCGAGGGTTTAAGAAATGCTTACCGACCCTACAACAGGTCACAGTCGACTTGGGCGACTTGGGTGGCCCACGCAGCCCAAATTGGCATTGGTCGTGTTACTAAACAGATGGTTAAAATAAAATAGATGGTTAAAATACAACGTCAGAAATTTTGAAGGAAACTTACCAAACATGAGCCCATTTTTGTACCAAAAACCGTTGAATAGAAAGGGAGGAAAACGTGATGGAGAGACGATGTAGTAATAAAACTTCAATAGAGAAAAGGCAAAAGAAGAACCGAATTTCGACAAATAGGAAAGAGAATTCGGTAGAGAAATAGAGAAGTAGAAAGAGAAAAAAAAAAGGTCAAAACAAGAATCAGAGAGTAGGAGGGAAATCGAAATTTGCTACACCAAGATTGAGATATCACAAATCCCTTATTTTCCTCCTAAAATTACTCCCACACTCCCCCATTACACCACTACTGCTCGAAACCCTAGCCAAAACCAACTCTTGCCGAAACACATAGTAAAAATAACATCCCCTGTCAATGCAAAGTATCGAACCTAAGACCTTCAGTAAACCAACACTTCTCTCATCCATCAGATTAGCAGACCCATTTTGATATGTTTTAACCCACTTTTATTTAAGAACCTACTAAACCCAGTTTAGGTTTTATTCATAAAATTGAAAAAATTTACCCAAATTGTGGCTTGAACTTAGGACCTCCCCAACACACCCAGAACACTTAACCACTAAAGCAGACAAATATTTATATCAAATAATTGTAGAAACATAAACAAGAATTTTGGGGCGTTACAACTCTACCCCCTTAAAGAAAATTTAAGACTCGAAATTTTACCTGATCAAAAAATGTGAGGATACTACCGTCGCATCGAATCCTCTAACTCCCAAGTAGCCTCCTTAGTGCTATGATTCCCTCACTACACCTTCACTAAAGGGATAGATTTTCTACTCAGAACCTTAACGTCGCTATCTAGGATCTAAACTGGCTCCTCTTCGAATGTTAGATATGGCCTAACCTCAATCTCATCCATAGGAATAATGTGGGTTGGATCAGAACGGTAGCACCTCAACATTGAGACGTGAAAAATATCATGTATGCGATCCAACTTTGGAGGTAGCTGCAATTCATACGCGACTGGCCTCACTCGTCTCAGAATCTGGTACGACCCAATAAACTGAGGGCTTAGCTAGCCCTTGCGACCGAACCTCAATACGTTTTTTCATGGCGAGACCTTAAGAAAAATCAAATCCCCCACAGAATACTTGATGTCCTTTCTCTTCAAATCAATATAGGACTTCTGTCTATCAGAAGTCGCTTTCAGTCGATCTTGTATCAAATAAACCTTGTCCTCAGTCTCAGTAACCAATTCTGGACCCAAAATACGTCGCTCACCCAACTCAATCCAGTATAGGGGAGTGCGACACTTACGACCATATAGTGCCTCGTACGATGCCATCTGTATACTAGACTGATAGCTGTTATTGTAAGCGAACTCTGCTAAAGGCAAGTACTCCTCCCAACTGCCTCAGAAATCTATTACATAGCCTTCTGAACATGTCTTCCTGTATATGAATCACCCTCTTCGACTGACCGCCTGTCTAAGGATGGAAAGCAATACTGAAGTCAAACCTCGAACCCAAAGCCTCATGAAGCTTCTTCCAGAATTGTAACGTGAAACGAAGATCCCTATCAGAGATGATCGAGACAGGAACCCTATGAAGCCTCACTATCTCAGAGATGTAGAGCTTAGCCAATTTCTGTAGGGAGAAGCCTGTCCTAATCGGAATGAAATGTGTAGACTTGGTAAATCGATCCACGATGACCTAGACAGATTCCTTCTTAGTGGGTGTTAGAGGAAACATACTAACAAAGTTTATCATTACTCGCTCCTATTTCTACATCGGTATCTTAACCGGCTGCAGCAAGCCCAAATGTAACTGATGCTCAGCCTTAACCTGCTGATAAGTTAGACAGCGAGCAACGAAATTAGTAACCTCATGTTTCAACCCTAGCCACTAGTATAACTCTCAGATATCTCGATACATTTTGTTTTCGCCGGGATGTATAGTATAAGGACTACTATACGTTTCCTTCAGAATCAACAATCTCAAGTTTTCATCATACGGTACACAAATTTGACTACGAAAACACAATACCTAATAACTGTTAATCCCAAAATCAGTTGTAACCCCACTCTCAATATGACGGAACTGCGACTCAAGACACTTATCTCCCATCTATTTCTCTCTGATCTGATCAATCCATGTTGGTTTCACTTGAAGCTCCGCCAACAGACTCCCATCGTCGAACAAACTGAATCGAGCGAACATCGCTCTCAGATCGGTCATAGCCCTACGGCTTAAAGCATCAGCCACCATATTGGCCTTACGTGGATGATGCTTGATAGTGTAGTCATAATCCTTAAGCAGTTCAACCCATCTACGCTGCCTTAGGTTTAACTCCTTCTGAGTGAGGAGATATTTGTAGCTTTTGTGATCAATGTAGATAGCACACTTCTCACCATACAAATAGTGCCTCCAGATTTTTAAAACGAATACCACCGCTGCCAACTCCAAATCATGCATCGAATAATTAGCCTCATGATTCTTGAGCTGACAAGATGCATAAGCAACCACTTTACCGTCTTGCATCAGAACACAACCCAGACCCACATGCGACGTATCATTATATACCACGAAATCTTTACCGGGTTCAGGCTGTATCAGAATAGGATCCTGTGTTAACACGGTCTTGAGCTTGTCAAAGCTCTCCTGCTATACATCAGTCCAAACAAAAGGGAATCCCTTACGCAGAAATTGGTCAACGGAGTTACGATTAAGGAGAACCCGTCTACGAAACGTCGATAATATCCTGCCAGCCATAGAAAGCTACAAATTTTAGACACATTCTTCGGATGTTTCCAATCCAATACAGCCTCAATCTTACAAGGATCAGCATGAATCTCCTCAGCAGACACTACATGCCTCAGAAAGGTTACTTCTCGGAGCCAGAACTCGCACTTACTAAACTTCGTATGCAACTATTTCTCACGAAGAGTCTATAATACCACCCTGAGATGCTCATCGTGCTCATCTTCAAACTTAGAATACGCCAATATGTCATCAATGAACACTACCACGAACTGATCCAAATAAGGCTGGAACATTTGGTTCATCAAATCTATAAATGCCGCAGGTGCATTAGTCAATCCAAAGGGTATAACTAGAAACTCGTAATGACCATAACAGGTCCTAAATGTCATCTTATGCACATCAGCCTCCTTTACTCTCAACTAATGGTACCCCAATCGTAGATCGATCTTAGAGAATACAGAAGCCCCTCTGAACTGGTCGAATAAGTCATCTATTCTCGGAAGTGAGTACTTATTCTAGATCGTTAATTTATTTAATTGGCGGTAGTCGATACACATCCTCATTGTCACATATTTTTTCTTTACAAATAAAACCGGTGCTCCTCACAGAGACACACTGGGACGAATGAATCTACAATCTAATAGCTCTTGAATCTGAGCCTTAAGTTCTGTCAGCTATTTCGGCGCGATTCGGTAAGGGGAGATAGACACCAAAGCTGTACCGGGAACAAACTTAATACTTAACTCTACCTCTCGACTCGGAGGCAATCTCGGTAGTTCCTCTCGAAAAACATCTAGAAAGTCCCTCATGATTTTGATGTCCTTAATCGAAAAGTCCATAGAATAAAAAATACTGACGTAGGCCAAGAATGCCTCACATCATTTCCTTACTAACGTCTCTGTCACCAACACAAATATCAGATTAGTCAAATAATCCCATTGTTCCCCAATCACGACCACCTCATTATCCTCTTCGGTCCTCAGAACCACCCTCTTTGTAGTACAATCCAGACTCACATGATGCTTAACCAGCCAGTCCATTCCCAATATCAAATCAAACTCCCTAAATGGGAGCTTCATTAAATCAGCCAGAAATACCGTCCCTTAGATCTCTAGCGAAACGTCTCTATACAACTTATTCACTCGGATAGACTGCCCAACGAACTCACTATAGTTAACTCATTATCAATAACCTCGACCGAAATTTCCAAGGTTTCAGACACAGTACTAGCTACATACAAGTGCATAGAGCCTATGTCTATCAGTGTAAAGTAAGGTACATCAAAAATTAAAAACGCACCTATAATGACGTCCGAAGCATCTTAGTCATCATGGCAACGAGCAGTATAAACCAGTGCTAGGTGCCTCGCCTCAGTCGGTCCAGCATCTTTGCCTGGTGCTCTCTGTCCTCGGCCCATGCCGTTACCATCCCTGGCCTACCCTCAGCCCCTAGGCGGTTGCTGAACTATTTTCAACAATTGTGCAGTCTCAGTCACCGGAGCTTGTATCTGATTAACCCTCAAAGGACAATCTCTAACACGGTGCTCAGTAACCCACACCTCAAACATGCTCCAGTAGTCCTCCAACACTCACTTGGATGGTGTTTATCACAATGCCTACAAAGTGCCATCGCAGTAGGTGCAACAGGAGGCCCAACTCTCACTGGCCCATCAGATCTGGCCTTTTTCTTAGGGCTCATCCTAGAATTTAAGGGCTCTGAATCCCTTTTAGTCTTTCTCCTGTCTTGATTCTAGTGCTCAGTGCGCTTTACCTCTTTGGTGATTTTCGTCTTTTCCACTAACGTAGAGAAATCCTACTCCCTCTGAAGAGCTATCAGAACCTGCAAACTGTTCTGGAGGCCATCCTCAAACTGGACACAACGCTGATACTCTGTCGCCACCATGCCTCGCGCACAACGGCTCAATCTAAGAAACTCGGCGTCATACTTAGCCACTGAACCATCACTTTGAGTGAGGTTACATAACTCATGTCGCCTCGCATCAATATAACTGGCTACCGCATACTTACTTTGGAAAGCCTCTTAAACAGATCCCACGTTAGGCGGTCAGGCTGGGTATCCTCCTTAACCGTCAACCACAACTGATACACCTCATCGCGAAGTAGTGAAATAGCCCCCTTGAGCTTCTGCTCAATAATGAAATCCAGGTTGTCCATAATTCATTTTGTGGCTTCCATCCAGTACTTTGCCACATTAGGAGCAACTCTAGCAATGCCTCTAAATAATTCATCCCTATTAGACTAGAGTTGTTCCGTAATCGACCCTCGGCCTCCAGATCCAGTATTGGGCCCTGTGACCTTCTCCAAAATCTGTAGCATAGCTTGGGACAGAGTGTCGTCCCAGTCGCATGATCATGAGACCCCGACCTAGTCTTTGTAACAGGCGACACTGGCGTCTCACTAGTATCCAGATTTGGAATAGTGTCTGATTCCAATGACTCAGCTCGAGCCCCTCTACGGCATCTACCTCGGCCTCTAGTACCCGGTGCACGAGTACCATGTGTGCTCCTCATAAATTTAGAATTTATCTGTATTAATAGTTTTATGCAAATCAATTTACAGTTCCGATATTTATTAGCAGATATTTTATGCAGAACAGTATTAGAAGTTTAAGGTCTTTTATCGTGAATTTTAGTCTCACTACAGTTTTCAGTCCACACTACCTAGAGTGTTTTTAGTATAGTAACTACCTAAAGTAGTTTTAAAATATCCTAGAAATGTTTTCAAATAAGTCTAAACAGAATTTAGAAGACTTACAAGATTGACGCCGGAGACTCGGTGTACCACATACTTATTCCAAAACACATTTCAAATCGGCTATAAATCATTTCTTAAAACCAAATTTAAAAACCCAAATCCACACCTGAGTTTTACAACTTGACTCTGATACCACTAAATATAACACCCCAAACCCGGCCTAGACGTTATGGCTGAATCTCGTGATGTCACATGAGAGTGTTTTTGAAAACCATTTCAATACATAAAAATCATTCAAATTATTATCTTTAGTTAATCATCTGAAAAAAAAACACGTATTAATTGTCTTGCTTGAAAACATTTCTTGTACGTGGAAGCTATAATAACCAAATGAATTTATAAATCGTTTTATTTTGAAAAATCTTAGATTATTTTAGGAAAACCATGCTTTAGCTTTGCAATTTGTAATCCATAATCACAGTTCAAAAAACCGAATTAAAACCAAAAGTCTAAGTCCAAAAATTACATAAATATTCCCCAAAAAATAATGAATAAAATAATAAAAGCATTAAAGACATAAACTGAAATGTATGAGATCGTGGTCACCGTCGAGTCCTCCGCTGCACCGACTCGCCTACTGCTAGGGATTACCTAAACAGATAAACTAGAAAGGGGGTGAGTTTTTGCAAACTCAGTGTGTAATTCCCCACAGACAACAAGCATACAGTCATATAACAGAGTACAGTCATAATTTGTTCATACTTCGTGCCTGAGCCTTTTACAAAATCGGTGTGGACCTTAACTTACTTAGATACAGAATTAGATATGACTTAGAGCCTTAGCCCATTTCAGATATAGCATGCAATCAGATCAGAATAACTGAATAATGCCCATTAACCTTGCACACCAACTCTATCCAACCCAACACACCATGTGGGGATAAAATTGACCCACCCGTTCCGACACACCAAATAGGGGGATAAAATTGACCCTTCCATCTTTACACACCACATAATATCGACATGCGACACATATCAGAAAATGCAGCTTAGTTACTAGATATCAGACTTCAAAAGCCTTTTAGAATACTTTATTCATCTTCATCAAACCCAGCCCGATGCAATGCATCATACAAATATAGCATGCTATAATGCAAATTAACATATCATATAATCAGTCAGATACACATGCTAAGAGTAATATGCTAACACATACATTACAATTTCAGATCACAGAATCGGTGGTCTAAGAAATGTTTACAGACCCTACGACAGGTTACAGTCGACTTGGGCGACCCGTGCAACCTTACAGTTCATTTCAGAAAAATGGGCTTACATGCCCATATGGCCCGCCCTATGTGGCTCGCCCTATGTGGTCCGCACGACCTAAATTGGCCTTGGTCGTGTGGATCACAAGGCCTGGCCCAGAATCCCACAAGCCCGTGTGGTCTACACGGCTCAACTGGCTCAATTGGTAGAGCCCGTGTCTCGCACATGGCCCCGTCAGCCATCACACTATCGTGTCATAGGCCCGCGTCACACTCGTATGGCTTGGTTTATTGACCACACGATCGTGTATCACCTCACGGCCTACCACACGAGTAATCCACACACCGTGTGGTGTCGACAGAATACTTTTTGGCTTTCACCGAATCTTATTTTCTGTGCAATCAGAGTACACACTTGAGTTCAATTTGCTGCAAAAGTCATCCCAAGTAGTCCTAGGCCTAAAAACGAGGTATCCTGCATTAGTTTAACAAATTATTTTAGCAAATTCGAATAACAAGATTGAACAGAGGCTCGACTTACTATCGATAAAGGTCCTTCGTAAACACCGCTAATTCTCAAAATACGCAAATCACTAATCAAAACCTCTCCCTATGCATTCAATAGTAGAAGAAGATGTTACTACACAGATGGTTAAAATACAACGTAAGAAATTATGAAGGAAACTTACCAAACACGTGCCCACTTTTGTACCAAAAATCGTTGAATAGAAAGGGAGGAAAACATGATGGAGAGAACGATGTAGCAATAAAACTTCAATAGAGGAACGGCAAAAGAAGAACCAAATTTCGACAAATGGGAAAGAGAATTCGGTAGAGAAACAGAGAAGCAAAAAGAGAGAAAAAAGGTCAAAACAAGAATCAGAGAGTGGGAGGGAAACCGAAATTTGCTGCACCAAGATTGAGATATCCCAAATCCTTTATTTTCCTCCTAAAATTACTCCCACACTCCCCTATTACACCACTACTACTCAGAACCCTAGCCAAAACCAACTCTTGTTGAAACGTAAAGTAAAAATAACATCCATTGTTAATGCGAAGTATCAAACCCAAGACCTCCAGTAAACCAACACTTCTCTCATCCACCAGACTAGCAAGCCCATTCTGATATGTTTTAACCTACTTTTATTTAAAAACCTACTGATCCCAGTTTAGGTTTTATTCATAAAATTGCCAAAATTTACCCAAGTTGTAGCTTGAACTTAGGACCTCCTCAACACATCCAAAACACTTAACCACTGAAGCAGACAAATATTTATATCAAATAATTGTAGAAACATAAACAAGAATTTTAGGGCGTTACACATAGCATCCACATGACCAAATATGCATCTATAAGTTATATGTTATGCCAAACATTCAAATTCAATTATCACCACATTCGTCAATTAGTTAACAACTCCAAAATCTCAAAGTACATACTAAAGAACCTTTATATACCACAACCTTAAACCAAAGTAAACTTATTACTATTGAATCAGTGATAGTGTGAGCTTTGAGATGATTTGCCTTAACAAGTTCTACAAGGTGGCGATCTATAAGGGAGAGAAAAGAACTAAGGTAAGCATTAAAAATGCTTAGTAAGTTCAAATGAAAGATACTATACTTATCTTATTATTATACAAGTATAAAATGCAACCTTAGTTTGTCATATTTTTTGCTAGAACATAGCACTCACACATCAACAATGTGAGCTTAAACAATGTACAAGATCATCAAATGTTGCATGTTACTTAAGCATACCAATTTATATTACTATCTTATACTTATCACAATGACATATTCAATTAGAGAATCATAAATCTATATCAATCATACATGAATAAGACAATCACTTTTCTCTTCTATAAGTTATATTAATGTTGGATCTGGGACACTAAGTGTAGTATATTCGTTTGTAAACTTGTAATTTTTTTTGAACATATTGGTTAATAAAATAATTCATGAATTACATTAATATTTTTTTGTATACTGCCCTTATGTGGTTTTTGTATCCAAGCAAAATAGAAGCAAATATTAGCTTAATGGTTGTCAAATGTTTAAACTAATACTAAGCGGTATTACATGATCGGGTTATATACAGAAAGACAACATATGTTAGTAGACATACCTAAACATTTTCTTAGTCTAATCAGGAATGAACAAATCTATTGAAAGAATAATATATCGTCTATCAAGTCCAATTAGGGAGATGTTTTTATTCTTTAATTAATTGTTAATTAACCTAAATTAATTAGTTTACTTTATCAATTAATCACATATAATGGAATATGCTATCATCATCCACCAACACCTATTTGAAAATGGTTTTATTAACATTTTAGACCTTTGGTTAATTGCTATTTAGGTCCCTGAATCTTTGGCCAATTAAAAACTTATAGTGATTAGACTTTTAAATTTAGTCCATGAGCCTAAATTAACTATTTAATTGGCAAATTTGCTTGAAAATATTTTAATATATTTTTATAATAGTTCTGTAAATATTCATATTTAATATTTACGGACTCAGCTTACGGGAATGGGGTTCCGAAATCGCATTTTTTAGTACCATTAAAAATCTAGCAGTTACAATTTCTGTGTTTAAATAAACTATATAATGATAATCTCCAAAGAATGATATGGTCATTCTTAAATGTCCTTAGTCAAGTATTATTGTGGGTTTAGACAACAATATGCTGAACTGACTTGCCATGAAAATGTTTATTGGATTATTATGTAATAGTCATAACATTTCTTATAGTTATGGTTGTATATATGATCCTTAGACTTGAGATCATCCTTGTTCCAACATTGTGAGTCATATGCTTTGACACAGTCAAACGTATTCCAAAAATGGTTGTATTATAAAGGTTGATGTTAGGTGTGCCATAAGCTGTATAGTGGAATGTGAGTGATTAAGATAGGATTTGTCCCTCTTATATAATGGGAGAAATATCTCATGCCTTTGATTGATTGAAACTAGAAATGCATGGTCATGCTCAAATGAGTTGATATAAGATATCACGCTTATTTGTTTATCTTGTTTACTTGACAATCAAGAAATAAGAGATTAGGCTATACAAATGTGACTACTCCATGACTTGTGTTCAATCAAATATATAAAGGACAAAGAGATATACTATATAATATTATCACAGAAGACCACATCAAACCACGACTTCCTATAACTTAGGTAACAGTGACGCATTTCTAGATGTCATCATTGTTTGTAACATTAGAATTGTTTTAATGTTATTGCCAACATTACAGGATTCTATATGGTCACACCCTTTGGTTGAAACGATCTAAACATAATGAAAGTTGAGATTATGTTTAACATGTCATAAAAGTTAATTTAATTATAGAAATGTTCTAATAATTAATTTAATTTTATAATATTAAAATTAATCATAATATATGTATACACTTGATGCTTATGTATAAAGGATTAAATTAAAATAAATGTGAAAATATATACATATTTTAATTTATAAATATACGTTTTCGAATATATTAAATATTATATTTAATAAAATTCGGATAAGGAGATTATGTTAGGATTTAATTTAAATTAATATCTTCTTATGAAAGGGAGAAAATAAGGTTTAAAAAGATAATATCTTTCCACTCAGTGGTTAATGGCCATTAAAAGTAATTTTGAATAAAAAGATAAGTTTAATCTCAATTTCTTTTTACTCAAAATACTATCTTTGACTTGTAACGAAAAGTAGTTTTCTTTCCAAAAGGTTCTGAGAGATTTTCCAATCCTGCTTTTTCAAGTGGATCAAGTAGAGGTCAAAATTTTACATTGTGGCTGGGGTTCGACATAAACAGAGGAATCACTTTTGTGCTAGTGATGTTTCCAGATTTTAAAGGCATATTTTTGACTTTTTCTCGCACATGAATTCGCGTTTTGTGATTGATGGAATTTTTTTTTCCCGCTCCGCCATAGAACATAACGAGGGTCCAACAACAACATCTCATCAAATTTAATCAATTGTTAAAATTTGTAATTATCTGAATCTTTTAAAAAAGTTTTCAGTGAGGTGTCAGACAATATACCAAATACATAATATATATGATATGATATAATGAATTTTAATTGTTGGTAATGGCTGAAATATATCCGAAATTTCATGCAAACGTAAAACAAGTTTTAACCAAACTTTTATGAATCTGATATACGATTTGCTCCATTGTTTTAACCAACAGAAATAAAAACAGAAATTTGGGTCGCATTTAGGTGTTTAAATTTCGATTAAAATTAAATTAATTGATCGAATCGATTTAATTTAGTTAATCAGTTAGTTAATCGATTTAGTTCAATCAGAAGTCAACTAAATTTCTTTTAAAATTTCGATTAACAAACTCGAAATCAAATTATTAATCAAATTAATTAAATTTAATAAATAATATTTTATATTATATGTATTACGCTTAGCAGTAGCCCACTACCCACTACCCACCTAAGCCCCAACCAGCAACCCAATTCAATATAATTTATAAATCCAACCCAATTCTTTAAATTAAAAATAATTTAATAATTTAATAAAAAAAAACCTAAACATCATAAAAACAAAAAAAATAACATCTAGAGGCAACCACCCTTTGAACTAAACATTGTAGTAACCCTAAATTGAAAATTATCTGAAATTCAAGTCCCTGACGCAATAACCCTAAATCTCTAATCCCATCTCCCCAAATTGAAAATCCTCTGAAATCTCCCAAAATCCCTACTGACGACAACCACCGGCTTCGAGTTCACCTTCACTCACCGCCGTCCAGTCACCATCATCTTCGAGTGACGCCCTAAGACAGCCCGAAACATTCACCACCGTCCGATGTCCACCACCACCAAGTCACCAAATCCCTCCTACTTTTCTCTATTGATTGTCTTTGATTTTTATCCTACTTTTCTTTGTTGATTATGTCTCTGGTTTGAATTGGGTCTTTGCTCTTTTGATTGGTACTTTGTTTGCTTTAATTGCTTTAAAAAAGAAGCCAAAAAAATAAAACATACCGTTTTAAGGACTTGGTAAGGTCTAGTTCTTGAAGCTTTCCAGGTAGGAAATTCTTCTTCTTGGAAAGGGTTTTAGTGGGTTTTAACAAATCCACAAATAACCCCAATATGAAACGAATAACAAGGCCTGGAATGAACTTTTCAGGTTTGAAACTTACTCCTAACAACGCACTTCACTGTTTCTGCAGCTTCTGATATTGTAGAACCACTATCAATTAGTACAAATTAAAAAAAAAAAAGAGCCAAAAGTGAAAGAAGTGACTGAAAAGTACCTTGTTAATTCGGTTAATTTTTTTATTTATATTTATTTTTATAAAAAAATAAAAATATATAAATTTCAATTAATTTAATTAAATTGATCGAATTAATTAAAATAATTTAGTTTAATTAAGTTTTTTTTTAAAAAATTAATTTAATTAACGATTGAGAA
Source organism: Gossypium stocksii (assembly GCA_020496765.1). NCBI lineage: Eukaryota > Viridiplantae > Streptophyta > Magnoliopsida > Malvales > Malvaceae > Gossypium > Gossypium stocksii. The sequence goes on along the minus strand of CM035625.1, from coordinate 53,412,236 downwards.
TTTAAAAAATTAAATTAATTCTAATTTATTAACCAATTATCTAACCCACCTTTTAAAAAATAAAACATAAAGTCTAGTTCGGTTCCAAATGCGGTGGGCAGTGTTTTACTTCTAGTCTCATCTACCTAGCCAGGCTCTGTTTATTTCTTTTTGGATATAGTTCAATGCAAGACAGCCGTTCCCATTTTATTTTATTTTATAAAGAAGTATTTCATTAAATAACTACAATCAGAAGAGTGAGAAAAAATATACTTAATTAATAAAAAAATTATTCAGGTGTAACCCTTGTCTAATACATTTAGGAGATTGGCTACACCAAATATCTGTATTGCCAACCCCCTAAAGATTTTATCTCATCATTTAGATTATTTATCATTCTCTACAAAATATTTAAATCATTTTTCACTTTTTCTAAAAAGAATTATATTTGTTTTAAAAGAATTTTTTAAAATATTATACATCCAGAGTTAATGAACTCCTCAATAATCATCAATATTATGTTAATAAAGTGATATTTGTTTTACTTACAAATGTCATATAATGGTATAAATTCAAATACTATCAAGACGAATTGTCCACATTTCATTGACCTGGAAAACACTCACTTTTTGAAATTTTTCATGAAATTAAAAGATAAAACTCAAAAATAAAAGTAAACACAGGACATACAAGCTACGATATCAACCATGGTTGAAAGTGTAAAATGATACTTTTTGAAAATTATATCCATGAGTTATCCATGCTCTAGCAGCCACGAAAGAAGCATATTAGTCCTACATAATAGCACCAAGCTCCCCATGTTGAGCTTTACAAAGCCATGCGCAGGCTTAAGCTACCTAACGGATAAAAAGTTCTCCATGAAACTTAAGTTTTAATTAATCGAATTAATTAACTAATCCAAATTAATAATATATTTTATATTTATGAGATTAAGATTCTATTTGATAAAGTGTTAAAAAAACAAATTAATTGAAAATTAATATTTTTCTACAAATTATTAAATAGAATTTTTCAAAAAAATGTTAGAAAATAATAAATTTAATTTAATTATATTATTCTTTATCAAACAATCTATCTAAACATTATATTTAATTTAATAATTTATTTCTTTTATAATTACATTACCCTTTATGAAACAACCTATTTATATTCCATATTTAATTTTAAGTTGTATAAATTTAATTCAACATTTAATTTTTCTGTTGATTAAAGATGGCTTAAGACAATAAGCTCAATAGATAAAAACTAGTAGACTTATAAATATTTATAAAATAAGACAAAAAAAATTAAAAATTAACAAAAACAAAAATGGCCATATATATAAAATTTAACAAAATAATTTTTTTGCAGGCTGAGTATAAGTTCAACGGGCATTGATATTATTGTCAGTATAGGAGGATGTGGGTTCGGGTACACTGAAACATGTTTATCCTTCTATTTGAGGGTTAGAGATGGGCTATAAATAATTTTAGGGATTTGTATAAAATAAAAACTTAATAAAAATCGTCATTCTTTTAAACTTTTTTTATTTAAAAAAAAAAAAACAATCTTTGTATTTTGTTTGTCATGTTTTAAACTTGTTTGGAAAAAAAAAACTATCTACTACTCGATTAATTTGATTAATCAACTAAGTTAACTAAAATAAGTTCTGATTTTGTTAATAAGTAACAAAAAAATTTTGACTTGATTAACTATTAAAGATTTCAATTTTTTAATTAACTTGATAAATGGTAATTTAATTTAGGTATCAATCGAACTGAATGTTTGCACACCTTGCACATCTCATCCACACAAACATCTCATATCAAGTTGGATGCCACGCATGTAAATCAAATCTAGTTGGAAGGAGATTATGAAACATCCTCCAACCAAAAATAAGAATTTTGCTATGTAATTTAAGCTTCTAGAGGACATTCCATAGAAATTTGTGAAATACCATTATTATCTATAAACATAACATCACTCTATACAAATAATCAAGTGGTGTAGTAAGGTAGTTGTTCACTTTATTCCTTAATAATATGGTTGAGGTTCGATTCTCACTTATGGAATAGAGCACATTTCATGGCCAATTGTTTACCTCTTCAGAGAGCACCCACCACGAGGGGATTAGTTATTGTTATCAGTGATGAATACCTTAGTTTCGACGTAAAAAAAATGTCTATATGATAGTAGTAGGGTAAAGTCCCAATTATCATTCATCAACATAAAAGAATATACATACATGTCATATTACACTAAGAATCGAAATAGGAAAACTACTCCTAGTTTCCCTCTACTTCCTATAATATAGAAAATTGTTCCTAAAATAAATTATCTCATAATATTCATATAATTTCATAATACCCCCTCAAGTTGGAGCATGCAAATCGTAAATGCCCAATTTGCAAACTGACTATCACAAAAAAAAGGAATATATTTAGGGTAATGCACCCCGAGACTGAGCAGTAGTGCCTTTAACCATTTCAATTCACAAGTAACAGAGGACATAGAACAATACTCTACTTCAATTGAGGATCAAAAGATAGTGTGCTGCTTTTTAATTTTCCAAAAGATAGGCAACTTCCAAGAAATACGAGCCAACCAGTTAGAGATTGTCGAGTGCCAGGACACGCGGCCTAATCTGAGTCACACCAGCCTTGTAAAGGCAACTCACTATCTGCACGGAGGAAGATACCCTGGCCTGGAGCACCTTTTAAATAACAAACTACTTGAATTTTTGCATACCAATGCTCTTGCTTTGAGTGCTGCATAAATGGAGATAAAACATACACAGAGTATGCTAAATCTGGATGCGTAAAAACCTAATATATAAGGTGACCCATCAATCTCCGATAGGATTCAAGATTTGTAACCACTTCTTCTATAACATGTGCAAGTTTGTGGTTTTGTTCAATCGGAGAGTTGACTGGTTTGGCTCCTAATAATCCTGCCTTAGAAATAAAATCAAGTGCATACTTACATTAACACAAGAACAAATCTTGAGCACTACAAGCAAACTCAATACCCAAAAAATATTCCAGTACTCCGAGATCCTTCATATGAAAACAATTACTGAGTTAGGCCTTAAAAACCTTTAATGCAGTAGAATTGTTACCAGAAATGATCAAATCATCGACATACACAAGTACATTAATCTACATAGTACCTCTAGTATATCTAAAAAGAGAATAATCAGAGTAAGATTGTAGGAAACCATACCTTTTTAGACTTGTAACAAGCTTGTTAAACCAACAACGATGTGCTTGTTTCAAACTGTAGAAAGATTTTTGAAGCCTACACACAATACCCAGATTCAAAGTGTTAAACCCAAGTGGAAGTTTCATACATACCTCATCATCAAGATCACCATGTAGAAAGACATTGTGAACATTCATTTCATGAAGCTCTCAATTCTTTGATGCAACGGTTGCCAAGAAGGTTCGAACAATCACCATTTTTGCCACCGAAGCAAAAATCTCATTATAATCTATTCCTTCAATATGATGATTGCCAATGACAACTAAACGCTCCTTCAATCTCTCAATGATACCATTAGAGTTGTATTTAATCTTGTACACCAATTTGCTACCTAAAGCTTTCTTTCCAAGAGGAAGAGACTACATAGTCCATGCGCCATTAGCCTCCAAAGTTTGAACCTTCTTTTGCATAGCACTATGCCACCCGTGTTTTTCACAGCCTCCTTAAAATATTGTGGTTTCACCCAATAGTTACTATTGCAACAAAATGTCTATATTTTGCGGTAAATTTTTTACAATTAATGTAATGTGCTATAGGAAAAGGCGTACCTGAGGAATGAGAAGAAGCGGATGATATGAGAGAGATCTTTCTTAATCACTATATGTGTCACAAAATCTTTCAATTTGGATGAGGGGATTTTTATTCTTACACCTTGACCCATAGAGGAATCAAAAGAAGCATTCGAACTAGAAGTTGAGCCTTGTGAACCATTACCCAGTTAGGTAGCCACCTCTATCGACACATCATCCACTGAGACAAGAGGCGGCTGCGTTTGTGGCGGCGAAGAGGGACAAGGCTTGCCATTAGCCTTTGTAATTCCCTTTGGCGCCCCACCTTCATCCACAAAAAATATATGCATCCAAGTTATGCACAGGTTCAACATTAGTAGTGTCAATATCCAAGTATGAGAAAATATCTTCGTAAAATTGAACATCCTTAGATGTGAAAAAAAACCTTTCTCTCCAAATCATATAACATCCAACCTTTTTTCCAAAAAAGATACCCAACAAATGCATATTTTTTACTTCGACTTGCAAATTTCTCACCTTTTGCTCGTTGATTATGAGCAAAACACAATAACCGAAAACACACAAGCCATCATACGACAGTGGAGAGTCAAAAAAAATATCATAAGGAGTTTTATTATGAAGTACACTAGAGGGAGTTTTATTAATCAGATGCGCCGCAGCTAAAACACACTCTCTCTAAAACATAATCGGTAAGTTCTCTTGAAAACGTAAAATATGAGCAACATTTAAAATATGTTGATGTTTTCTCTCCATTCGTCCATTTTGTTAAGGAGTGCCAACATAAGAAGTTTGGCATAAGATGCCATTAGCCAAAAGATTACCCTTCATGCAATTAAACCCAGTACCATGATCACTCAGTACTATCTTGATTTTCTTGGAAAATTGGTGCTCAATCATGAAAATAAAGGACATAAAAAATTGAAAAACCTCTATTTCATCAACCAATAAATATACTCATACAACAAGTGAAAAGCCATCAACTAATGTCAAAAAATATCTTGCTCCATAGAAAGACGATGGATTATAAGGTCCCAATAAATCACAATGTATTAATTCAAAAATTCCTAATATTTTATTATTACGTAAAGAAAAAGAATCTCTAGGCTTCTTAGCACTATGTTACACTTTACATGCTTTACTTAAATGTTCCCTACACTTACTAACAAGAGGAAGTAAATTGATTACTTTTTTAGAAGAAATGTTCCCTACACTTATTAACAAGAGGAAGTAAATTGATTACTTTTTTAGAAGGATGTCCTAGACGCTTATGCCATAGCCCCACCGAAGATGAACCCACAACCAAAGCCGCTTTAACACTTGACATGTGCCGGAAGTAACAAAGTCCATCCCGTATGTCACTCATTCCAATCACCTTCCTCAAACGTTAGTCCTGTATAACACATGTGTTAGATGAAATTTGGACAAGACAATTCATATCATCATCAAGCTGCAAAACGAAATCAAATTGCAATGCAATTTTGGAACATAAAAAACATTATTAAGAGAAATTTTGTCTGTTAGTTTCACAGTCCCTTGCTTAGTTGCTACAACAATTTGTCCATCTGGTAAACTGATTAGGCAAGTATTCCCGTCACAAATGTCAATAAAAAAGGAAATATTTCTCGTTACATGATTAAAGGCACTAGTGCCAATTATCTAAGAAGTATTTTCAAACTCACCATTCAAGGGATTTATTTGAATTTGTGGATTACCAAATGCTGCTACCAACTTTTGCCACTGCGTAACAGTAAAACCAGGTAGCGTCTCAATCGTCGCTAGGGTAGGATGCACCTGTCGAACCACCAACCCCTATTGCAACAGTAGCATTCACATGGACCTACCATCAACCCGAACGAGCAAGAAGTGAAGGGAAAGAAGCAGAAGTCAAAAGTGAACAAACACGTACATTTGGATGCGTATTAACTATTTACATTTGTAAAAATTAACGTGGTTGAAAGAAAAACAAAAGATAAATATAATTTTGAAAAGCATCAATAAATTTTAAAAAAATAAAAATATAATATTCTAAAATTAAATATATATTCAAAAGATGAATAAATTTTTCAAAAATTTTAAAGAAATTCAAAAATTGTAGAAATTTTATAAAGAAAATAATTTCGATTTTACTTTTTTTAGATTTTAAACAACCTTTTTAGAATTTTTTTTTCAAAATTATTGAACTAATTAACAGTATTTTTGAATTTTCAGAATAGTTTATAATTTTATCCATATTACTTACCCAAAATTTTTTTTATCGATATTGTGTTTTTTTTTTTAATTTTCGGTTCTTATTTATCTTTTTAGGAAATCTTACCCATTTTTTATTTCAGTTTAACTTGTATGGTTAAATTGTTGAATCAATCGATATTTAAGTTGTGTTTGATAAATTATTAGAAAATTTCTATTTATTTCAATTAAAATGAAAATTTTTAATATTTAATATTTTAAATGTGTTTGATAATTATTTTAATTTTTACTTAATATAAAATTTTCAAAAAAAATGTTGAATAAGATAAGTTGGTAGGTAACGACTTATCACTTAATGTAAAAAAATTTAAGTTGATTTTATTTTTTGAAAAAAATTAAAAAAACTATCATTTTAAAAAAAATGAGATATTCAAATTACGATATTTATTTTCCATCCAAAACTATCCAAAATAAGATAAAATATTATATTCATAACATTAAAATAAAAATATAAACAATCTTTTAAAAATCAAAATTTACTTTTATCAAATAACATAATTATATTTAGTACTTACATTTATTAATTTACTAAACAATTTTTAATATAAATCCAGCAATTATAAAGTTTAGCAATAAAAATTTAATACTTAAGGTTTTAATACTAAAATTTTCAGTTTATCAAACACACTATTGATTTAATTGGTTAAAGCAACTAGTTGTTGAGTAACTAAAAAAAATTAATAATTAGAATATTTTGATTGTGGGGTCTAATTTCGAGAAACTAAAACTTTAAAAATTTCATATAAATTAATGCATAACATGATTGAATGTAGGAGTTTTACAAAACAATTTAAATAGTATTGGGAAAATAGAATGTCAATAATGGCAAGCAAAGAGAGAAAAATAGAACACACAAATTTTATATAGAAATCCTTTTTCAGGAAAAAAATCACAGGGAGAGAAGAAAATTCACTATATCAAATTCGAATAATTACAAGATGTATAGATTGTGTTTATTTATAGGTTTAGAAAACCTTGTTCTAATAAACATCTAATAGAAGTAATGCACTAAAGTTTAAACACCTTATTCAAATCAAAATCAAATAGAGGAAGTGAACTTCTATACGGATTCTTCTTGTGCAGCCTGAACCGTACCACGGGGGCTTTCGGCCTCTGTACCCCCGGTTACGACGGTCTTCGCCCCCGTAGGTCTCCCTATCTTGCCACTTGTATTTTATTTTAATAAAAATTTTGATCAGAACTCTAACAAGTAACTAATAAATCTAAGTCCAACTATAATTTTTTTTTCTAAAGCCAACCATATTATTAGTATTAGATAATAGCAATTTATACAAGCTAAATCTTCTAATAAATAGGGACAAAAATTTCGATCAGAACTCTAACAAGTAACTAGGGGTGAGCAAAACTCGATTTGACTCGAAAAAATCGAAAAAAAATTCGAATTTCGAGTTAAACGAATCGAGTTGTTCGAGTTAATCGAGTTATTCGAGTCAACTCGAATTTTTTTTTCGAATTTCGAGTTCGAATCGAGTTGAGTTTTCAAATTCGAATAACTCGAATAATTCGAATAATTCGAATATTAAACTATAATATTTTACATTTTTACCCCAAACTCCCAAACCTTTTTACTTTTACCTCAAAACTTTTACTCCTTCCCACTTTTCCCCCAAAACTTTTACTCCCCTCCCATCCAAACCCCCCAATCTACTCAAAATCCATTTCCCACCAAAATTTTACTCCCTCATTTACTTTTTCTCAAAATTTTACTCCCCAAAACCCTTAAAACTTTTTATTTTCCCCCAAAATTTTTATTCCCTCCCATTTTCCTCCTAAAACTTTTACTCCCTTCCTATCCCACCTCCCATCTACCCGAAGCCCACCCCCCAATTTTTTTTAAATATTTTCCCTCCAAAATTTTACTCTCTCTATTTACTTCCCCTCAAACTTTTATTCCCCAAAACTTTTTATTTCCCCCCAAACTTTTACTTCTCACCCTTTACCCCCAAATAAAAAATCAAAATTATCTAAAAAAAATCACTAAACATAAATAGTAATAATTTTATTTATATCTACTATTTATATTATTAAATTAATTTCACATTTATATTATTTATATTATTGAATTGTTTAGTCATATTGAATATTTATATTAAAATTGAATTATTAATTATGCCATAAAATATTCGTGTTAAAATTTTATACTGGTATCAATTCCACATTTTATCTTTAAAATAAATTTTATTAAAAAATCTCATTTTTACATTTAGTATATTTTTTAATTTCAAAATATATAGTGACAAAAATTTGAATATAATTGAAACAACCAAGCAAGCAAAGAAGCTAGCTCATATATAAAAGATTAATAAATAAATTATAAGGTGATGAAAGTTAATAAAAAATTTGATTAAGGTGGACAAATTTTATTACGATGGCTAACAGTGGTTATAAGGACCCAAAATTATTTTTTAAAATTTAACTCGAACAAATATATTCGATTCGACTCGATTCGAATTCCATCTCACTCGACTCGATTCGAGAAAATTTCAAATCAAATTAGGATGATAAAGTATGATTCGTCAACTCAATTAACTCGAAATTTTTTCATTCGATTTGATTCGATTCGATCGAATGCTCACCCCTACAAGTAACTAATAAATCTAAGTCCAACTATAATTTTTTTTTTCCTAAAGCCGACCATATTATTAGTATTAGATAATAGCAATTTATACAAGCTAAATCTTCTAATAAATAGGGACAAATAAAATTAGTTTTTTATGCTTATCATTTTTATCACTTGAATTGAAAGAAAATCTGAATTCGCAATTCTCTTCGGTAGTTTCGAGATGAAATATAATTCCCTTCACAACAATAAAAACCATTTAAGTGCTCTTTGGTTACATGAGAATGCAATATGTAAAACACAATATTAATATAAGCACAAGATGCACAAAATCACACTAGCAACAATAATTTTTAAACAAAATGCTAATTTTTAACCTATATTCAAGAAATACAAGATTATACAGACAATTAATCATAATTTCTTCAAGGATTTGTATCAATGTTCTCTTAAAATATAAATCAATGAAGATTGTCGAAACCATTTTTTATGGGTTTTGGAAAATAAGGGGTCGACTTAAAAAACGAAAATGGGAGTCGCCACCAATCTTTTTAGGTGTGATTGGATCACTTGTAAAACATTTTGGTCTACAAAAATTTGAGAAAACGGGTTCGGGAGTCGATTACGTACGAGGAAGGATTAGCACCCTCGTAACGCCCAAAAATTGGTACCTAATTGATTATTTGATGTCTTTCATGTCAGAAATTTGAAGATTTTAAAATGCAATCCTCTTTTGAAAGAAAACTATTTGAATGCCGCGAACTTGAAAACTAAGACTCACTTATCTCAAACGAATCAAAACATCACATCCAGTAAGTTAGGACGCAATATTTCAAAATCTTTGAAGCTAAGCTTGCCTTTGGAAAATTTCTATCTTGAAACAACAAAACGCCATATCCAGTAAGTTAGGACACAATGTTTTGAAATCTCAAGAATAGTTGTTTATATTTTAAAACTCAAAACATTTAGAAGGGTACTTGGATATTCGAATTTGACGAGAAAAATTGCAACCCAGTAAGTTAGGGCACTACTTTTCTCGAAAATCCTAAATGCCAAATATTGCCTTTAATTAAAAAAACAATTTTTGGATAAAAATAACAATTAAATGAAATATATTTTTTTAAAACAATGATTTGAGTAAAATTTAAAAAAAACAATTTACTAAGAGTAATATTTAAAAAAATATTTAAAAAAATAAAATAGTTTGATATGATACTAAGATTATTAAAAAATATATAAAAAAATTGGGGAAACATGGATTAAATCAAAATAAAAAAGGTTAAAAAACGAAGATGAACAAAGAATAAAATAAGAACAAACCGCAGAAAATAAGAACGTAAGAGGGAGAGAAATTTGAGTGAAAGCTCTCAAGAATTTTTGTTGCTTCCCCAAAACTCAAGTGTGTTTTACAATTAGGGGGGAGGCCTCTATTTATAGTTGAGCCTCCCCAAATCCAACGGTACAGATCAATTACATCAACGGCTAAGATTAAAGGGTATCTTCAAATTAAATCTCTAAGATATCAAAATCATATCTTCTAAGATTGCATACCATATCTTCTAAGATTGCATATCATAACTAAGATTTACATATCATTTCTAAGATTGCGTATCCTTGAAGATTATGTTTCCATATACGTCAAATTTATAGATGGACCTTCAATCTTTTCAAGTAATGGGCCATTCTGATCGGGCCAAATGATATATTCTGGACTGTGCTTGGAATTTATTTATTTATTTATTTATTTATCATTTTTTGGTATGGGCCCGGGCAAAAATGGGGTATTACAGCTGCCCCTCATTGCTTATTGCTGTGTAACAGGAATAAAGCAAAGACTATCAAAGGACCCATTTTGCCGGGGCTCGCTGAGTCTTGAGTTCTTCGATCTGCTCCCCGTCAAATACAGAGACGCCAAATCATCTTGGATCTGCTTTGATGATAGTCAGATCTGTTATCTTAGATCTGCTCCCTGTAAGCACAAGGATGCCAAATTTGCTTATTGGATTTGCTCCTCGTCGAATACGAATATGCCAAATCATTTTGGATCTGCTCTCCGTCCAATACAGAGAGATAAGATCTGCTATATCTTCGATTTGTTCCCTGTAAGCACAGGGATGCCAAATCTGCTATCTTCAACCTGTTTCCTGTAAGCACAATGGATTCCATGCTGATATCTTCGATCTGCTTCGCTGCAAACTTAGGCATGCCAGATCTGCTTTCTTCAACCTACTCCCTGCAAACTCAGGGACGCCATGCTGAAATCTTCAACCTGCTCCCTAGAAACTCAGGGACGCCATGCTGATATCTTCAATCTGCTTCGTTTAGGAAGGCAAGATCTGCTTTCTTCAACCTGCTCCTTGCAAACTCAAGGACGCCATGCTGATATCTTCGATTTGCTTCGCTGCAAACTCAGGAATGCCAGATCTGCTTTCTTCAACCTACTCCCTGCAAACTCAGGGACGCCATGTTGAAATCCTCAACCTGCTCCCTGTAAACTCAGGGACGCCATGCTGATATCTTCGATCTGTTTCGCTGCTGACTCAGGAATGCCAGATCTGTAGTTTTAGCCTATTACCCTACCACTTAGGGAGTTAAGGCAAGTCTTGGATCCACTCCACTACTACTCAAGGAGATAGGATCTGTAAATTTATTTTACCCTGTTACCCTACCACTTAGGGAGTTAAGGCAAGTCTTCGATCCACTCCACTCCTGCCAGTGGGATGAAATCTGCTATTTTAGCCTGTTACCCTACCACTTAAGGAGTTAAGGCGAGTCTTCGATCCACTCTACTCCTACCAGTGGGATGAAATCTGCTATTTTAGCCTGTTACCCTACCACTTAGGGAGTTAAGGCGAGTCTTCGATCCACTCCACTCCTGCCAGTGGGATGAGATTTGTTATTTTAGCCTGTTACCCTACCACTTAGGGAGTTAAGGCGAGTCTTCGATCTGCTCCACTCCTACCAGTGGGATGAGATCTGCTATTTTAGCCTGTTACCCTACCACTTAGGGAGTTAAGGCGAGTCTTCGATCCACTCCACTCCTGCCAGTGGGATGAGATCTGCTATTTTAGCCTGTTACCTTACCACTTAGGGAGTTATGGCGAGTCTTCGATCTGCTCCACTCCTGCCAGTGGGATGAGATCTGCTATTTTAGCCTGTTACCCTACCACTTAGGGAGTTAAGGCGAGTCTTCGATCCACTCCACTCCTGCCAGTGGGATGAGATCTGCTATTTTAGCCTGTTACCCTACCACTTAGGGAGTTTAAGACAAGTCTTCAAAATCTGCCCCATTGCTGGTGCATGAAGATAAGATTTGTCGAAATTTGATCTGTTACCCTACTGCCTAGGGGGTTAAGATCAGCTAAAATTTGTAGTTTCAATCAATCTTGCTACGTTGTCCACTGGGGAATCCATCTGTAGGATTGCTTTCCTGGAATTTATGCTTATGTCAAATAATTAAAATGCCATGATCGAAATGAGTCAAATGCTTCCTAATTTAAACATATTATGATGTCAAAAAATATCATGAAAAATGATTCCTATCTTAGGTGTTATCATTCATTCCCTCATCGAAGTTTTATCTTCGTTGTTCTTAATGTATCAATCAGATTCTGCTTGTATGCCTTGAATCTTCTCCATCAATTTGGTCTATTGTACCACCCTGAATGTTGTGACCCACTGGAGATGTTTGTGAAATGATCATCTCTTATGATCGAATTGTTTGAATTGTCCAATCATCATTTGGACTGAGGAAGAAATTCTCTCAAGGACCTCCGATCCTTACTCAATGGGAATTCCTTAAATAATTGTCATTTTCAGCTTCTTATATTATCTAGAAATTTCCAGAGTAATATGTAAAACTTCGTTTGTGAAAATATTTTAGTTCATCTATCATTATTTCAATGCAACACACTTTAATAATTAATGAAAAATGAATAAATTAATCTTAAGAATAGTTATATTTGAAAAAGTAATCAAGAATACAATAGGAAATCAATCTAATTGGCATATCTTTGAGAAGAAAAAGAATCCAAAGATAGCCAATAGGACAAAAATCAGATGCCCTAGATATCGCCGCTTGGGCTTCTATATACAGGCTCTATGAAAACTGCTTTGAGTTTAACATGTGTTTAGAAGACCCAAAGTACTTTGTTGATGCCTCAGCATGTAACATACTTCGCTTCTTGTTGAATCAGGTATAGCAAGGTTGTTGCATCCCTTTCAAAATTTAAGCCGCCCTTTCGGGTTTCAACTCAAAACCCCTTTGGTCTCAAGGCGCCCTTTGCGGGTTTTCACCTTGGCCTCTCCATTTTCTTTTCTCTTTTTCTTGTTTTTTCTTTTTTCTTTTCTTTTTTTGTGAAATAGAAGTCTCAAAGCACCCTTTGCGGGTTTTCACATTGGCTTCCATGAGAAATTCTTGTGGATGAACCCTCTTTATCATAAGTCTGTGTCATCCATTTGATTAGGATGAATACTTCCAAGTTAAGTTCATTAGAGGAATTCAATTCTTGATCCCATCGAAGCTTGGAGGAAAAAAAATCTCAATTCATAAATCTATGAGAAAGGGATTGCCCCAGCAGCAGTCTTGGCTGTCGTTTTGACAAACTCTACGCAAAAAGATGGTTTACTGATATTATCCTTCACCTTGGAATGCTGAGGTACATAAAGTGCTCCTGGAGTAATCACCCCACCACGGCTCGATGACGTCTCTGAAGTATCCACCAACTTTATAAATTGCCCTAATTGGGAAGCTGCCAAATGAGTGTAGCAAACAGAGGCTACAATAGATATGGCTGTGGTGCTCCTTTGATACACGTAGGATAGAGAGTGAACAAGCTCTTGCAGATCATTAGCTGAAAACCCAATCTGGTCTAAAAGAACATGATAGTGGGTCGGCCTTGTGGTTCCTACAAAGGTAAAAATCATCGTTCTTCGGATGGCATACTTTGTTGTCAATGACAGTAGTAGCTAGCACATTGTCAAGAGATCCTTGTTGGAAAAACTTAGTATGATGGGTTTCTCATGCAACAATAGCCACAAACTTAGGGTTCCAATTCTCGTCAAGGTGCTTTCGAGCCTCAATAACTTGATCAAGTCCTTTGTTTATCATTCGACTGAACTCAGACTCGCTATCTCCATCCTTGGAGATAATGACTTGATCAGGCTTCCTCTTCCCTGAACTTGTATAAAAATCTAAGAGAGCTTCTCTCATGATACATTCATCCACTTTGTCAGAAACTGGTTTGGAGAGCGAATCTATCATTCCAAGCTTAGGAGATTGTGCACGCACGGATGCTCTATAGTAGGAAATCAAAGGCCACTGCCTGGAGCTGACCACCGCAGTGATTGATGGAATATCGGGCTGTTCAGGAGAGTCATGAAACACATCCATACCTAGGATGATGGTTGAGACCTCTGAAATAACTGGAATTGAAGGTGTTTGCTCTAGCGTAAGCATAGAGAGTAAGTGGTAGCTTCTTATACCAATCTTTACCAGTCTCGGTCATCTTTTTGTAATTTATTTTTCTTTCTTTTTTTCTTTTGGCAACCTTTGTTGTGATATGGCGCCTTATCTTTGAACAGACTGCAAACTTTTGACATTGTGCAGTTGACTATGATCTTTTTTTTTCTTTTTTCTGAAATTCAATGACTATTGACTTTGTAATATTGGCATATGAAGCTACCCTCACCCTTTTAATAGAGTAGTTACCGTCCACAAAGATGAGTCATTATCAGCTTGAAGCTTTTGACGAGCTCGGGCCTATGACATACATGCCCCATAAGTCTTGACTTCCTTAAATTTGGCATTCATTGTATAACGGATGCGATCCCTTTCCATGGTGGACCAACAGTGCCCCAAAACCTCATGTTTAACCTGGCAATTGTAAATCCTCCTGCATGCGTCTTTGGACCACATTTTTGAATTCCCATAATAGTCTCAACAAGGTCTTCTTTTGTCTCATCAGCTATGTGCATTCCAATTTCACAACCTTTCCTTCCTCTAAGGCTATTTCTACCCTCTCTTCATGGAGTAAAGTTTGCTTCTTCTTGCTTTACCATTTTCAAAAAGTTCAAAAGCAAGTCGCAATCTCTGTCATCTTCAAAGTACTGAGATTCCTTTAAACACATGTCGCGCTCAAAAGGAACTCTGAATCTATAGTATCGTTGCCCATGTCATTGATATCTAGGGACCTATGATAGGTACAAAAGAATATACAAAAAATAAATGAATTCAAGAAAGATTATTTACATGCTATGAATGAAATGAAAGTTTAAAAAGAGAATTTAAAAGGTTAAAAGAATATTTATCGGTATAAAAGAATGAAAGAATATTTGCTTGTATCAATAACAAAAGTATGTTTTATTGAAATAAAAATGTCTGAACACGAACCTATTTCACAAATGAAATCTTGTTACTCCTAGGCTTTAGAGTAACAAGAGTGTTCTGCAGACTACTCTGTATAATGTCTAAAGTCTACAGGAAGTTCTTCCGCAGTCCAGTTGTTTAAGGATTTTCCTGGTTCGTAAGGACGAATGCCCTTCAAATTTCTTTAATCAGTCCCTTCTTCATGTATGGCATTGATGGAACGATTTCCATTTCCAAACACCCCATCTCTGGGTAAGCTATCCCTTCTAATACAAAAGTCTAGGATATGTAAGGGAGCATCTTCTTTTCCACTCAGCTGTGACCCTCTTCTCTCTCTCTCTCTCTCTTCCTTTCTCTTTTCATCCTTAACTAATTAGGGTCTTTTTTATGGATTTAAATGCATGGGATGCGATGCAATGCAAATGCATGAATGTAAAAGAAAAGGAGATGTTGATCATGAATTCAATTCCATTAGAATAACTTTTCTATAAAACAGATTTCTTTACATGAAAATAGATTACATATGCAGTCTTGCCCTTCATAGTCCCAGTAAACGCTGATCTTTTCTTCATGGTCGAATCCTGTAAATTCTCCAAAAGATGCCTTTGCGAGCTCCTTGCTGTTTGATCTGAGCCTCGATCTCTTGCTCGCTTATCTCTATGATACTCATCAAAAGTGCCGGCTCTTGGATAATCTTCGTTGGCTTCAGTCTTTGGCATTTAAATCATGAATTCCTCCGTGGACTACCAACTTTCTCTCGTCATGTTTACTTGGTCTATATTCAGACGACCGCACTATAATCCACTTTATAAAAAAATTTGTTTCCTTATAACAAACTATTCTATTTAGGAATCGAATTTCGAATCAACACCTTCTTTTCTTTGATGTAATGTAAATACAAATGCATGGATGTAAAAAGGTATCGATCTCGATTCAATTTCATTTAGAAAACTTTATTTAGAAAAAGAATATCTTTACATATGAATAGATTACAATTACGCCTTCACCCTATAGCCCAAAGCTTTAACTCTCCTAAACGACAAAGCTAACTCTTAACCACAACCTGACTGTAGCTCATATTTCGCGCTCGATGTATCAGTTTGTACCTTCAGGGTCCATAAATGATCACTACCATCTCGAATTTCAGCTATGGCTTCACCCATAAGATAATCCCTACAGCCATGGACACCTCCTCCAATGTCTGTGAAGTTGTTCTGATTATCTTAAAAGAAAGATTGGCAAATAAGTAGGTATTTCTACTTCACAGCATGCTACTTTAAAATGATATGCAGCACCTTCAGTGTTTCTTGAGAGCTTTCAGATTCCTGTCCCCGCAAAGCATTTTGAAATGCTTACATGGGTATCTTCTCAGCATAGTTAATCTCCACTTTAAAGGTCTTTAAATGATATGGTCTTCTTAAATCTCTTTCTTTTGCGTCTATTTGGGTAGGCCATCTAGGCTTGCATTTCCATTGTCTCTAATAGGTGCAACATAGTAAACTCATACTTGTTGTTTGGTAGCGGTCCTATAGTAAATAAGCCTTTTACCATCATAGGCCTAATTTTTTCCATCCAACTCACTTTTGTAGGTCTCATGCATTCTGTCAATCACTTTCCTTCCAACACTCTTACCATCGACCATCTTCATATGCAAGAGAAATACTGTAATGGTAGAAGCGTCCATCAGTACTCTTCTTGTTCACCTTGAAGTGATTGGTGAGTACATTACCTTCTGCCCTTTAGTTCCTGTAGCACGCCTTACCATAGGGTGTCGAACAATATTCCTTGCATCCAATTCTGATTTGATTGGAACAACATTAGGAAGCACCAGTGGTGGAAGAGGCAAGAATTCCAACGCTGCCCTATTTCCCTCTTGCTCTTTCCTTTTTAGCTCGCTCCCTCTCCCTATGAAGTTCATCAACTTCCTCACAAAAGTTAGAATACAGTCAACCTTTGAGTAAACTTTATCAATTTGATTATTAGGACAACTCCACAAAACCAAATATTCCTCCACCACGGGTACCATATCGGCTTTTCCAAACATAAAGCAACTGTATACAAGATTCTAATACTGAGTGATGGCCCGAAACAAATCCTCGTCTATTTTCAAGTCAAGCAAGTACTGCAAGTCCCCATAGTTGTTGTAGAACAATTGCTTGGCTTCGCTACTCCATTGATCCCATATTTCCTTTAACTCATGGTGATTATTCTGTGTGACGCTGATACGAGTGTAGTCTGACAGCTCTGACACATATCCCATAGCTAGACTATCTTCCTTTACTAACTGAGTTTGCTCTGACTATATATGGACATTAGCGTTGCCTTCCACTCTATCAAGAAGTCTGTTCTCCATAATAAAATTCTCTAACTTAGAAACTGATCGTGAATCGATACCTTTTAAAATATGAGATGATATGCAATAAAACACAACAAGTTAGTGTCACAAAATAGATCATAAGGCAAATAAAATAAGCAAACACATATCAGGGTGATTACTAAAGTTTGGTATAGTTCTACCTAGGGTGGATACCTATGTCTTCTATATGTGGTTTAGCTCTAAAGTTGAGGTACCTGAACCAGCAAATTCCTCGATCCTCACCCATTACAGGCTCATACGGACCGAGTTCAGTTCAGGGGAATACATTTCCCTATGGCTGCACGGAGATGAAAATCTCACAAAGACATAGGTACGGATGTATTCCGGAAGCGATCCACTATCCTGCACGGAGGTGAAAACCTCACGAAGGCGTAGTTTCTCACTCCCACTTAAGGGTGTGACCACAACGGTCATGCAAATGCAATGCGCGCCAAAATATAACAAACATATGCAGTAATAATTCAAACACATGTAATAAAAGAGGATTGTATTTCAAAATTTTTCAAATTTCCAACATTAAGACAAAAAATAATAAATTATACGGCTTGACTCTCTTATTGGTCCCCAACGGAGTCGCCAAGCTGTCGAAACCATTTTTTATGGGTTTTGGAAAAAAACGGGGTCGACTTAAAAAACGAAAATGGGAGTCGCCACCAATCTTTTTAGGTGTGATTGGATCACCTTGTAAAACATTTGGGCCTACGAAAATTTGAGAAAACGGGTTCGGGAGTCAGTTACGTACGAGGAAGGATTAGCACCCTCGTAACGCCCAAAAATTGGTACCTAATTGATTATTTGATGTCTTTCATGTCAGAAATTTGAAGATTTTAAAATGCAATCCTCTTTTGAAAGAAAACTATTTGAATGCCGCGAACTTGAAAACTAAGACTCACTTATCTCAAACGAATCAAAACATCACATCCAGTAAGTTAGGACGCAATATTTCAAAATCTTCGAAGCTAAGCTTGCCTTTGGAAAATTTCTATCTTGAAACAACAAAACGCCATATCCAGTAAGTTAGGACACAATGTTTTGAAATCTCAAGAATAGCTGTTTATATTTTAGAACTCAAAACATTTAGAAGGGTACTTGGATATTCGAATTTGACGAGAAAAATCGCAACCCAGTAAGTTAGGGCACTACTTTTCTCGAAAATCCTAAATGCCAAATATTTCCTTTAATTAAAAAAACAATTTTTGGATAAAAATAACAATTAAATGAAATATATTTTTTTAAAACAATGATTTGAGTAAAATTAAAAAAAACAATTTACTAAGAGTAATATTTAAAAAAATAAAATAGTTTGATATGATACTAAGATTATTAAAAAATATATAAAAAAATTAGGGAAACATGGATTAAATCAAAATAAAAAAGGTTAAAAAACGAAGATGAACAAAGAATAAAATAAGAACAAACCGCAGAAAATAAGAACGTAAGAGGGAGAGAAATTTGAGTGAAAGCTCTCAAGAGTTTTTGTTGCTTCCCCAAAACTCAAGTGTGTTTTACAATGAGGGGGGAGGCCTCTATTTATAGTTGAGCCTCCCCAAATCCAACGGTACAGATCAATTACATCAACGGCTAAGATTAAAGGGTATCTTCAAATTAAATCTCTAAGATATCAAAATCATATCTTCTAAGATTGCATACCATATCTTCTAAGATTGCATATCATATCTAAGATTTACATATCATTTCTAAGATTGCATATCCTTGAAGATTATGTTTCCATATACGTCAAATTTGTAGATAGACCTTTACTCTTTTCAAGTAATGGGCCATTCTGATCGGGCCAAATGATATATTCTGGACTGGGCTTGGAATTTATTTATTTATTTATTTTTTATCATTTTTTGGTATGGGCCCGGGCAAAAATGAAGTATTACAAAGATATTAGTAATCTCATACAAAATTAATATCCTGAGATCATTCCATAAATAAAAACTTAATCTGGCATAAAAATCCTACTTTATCAAAAATAAAGCCACCATTTTAACTTTTTAGAGAATAATCAATAAAACTTGAAAAGAAAAGACTAATTGTTACCAAATTAGAAAAAACTTTCTTCAAAGTATTGAAAAATTGATAATCTATCTTGTAAAAATAATGGAAAGAGTGAGAGAATAAGAAAATTTTGAGAAAAAAATGACGAATGTTGAAACAAAACAAAAATATTAAAGATTTTTGGATTTTAGTGGGTGTTTTTCAAATATTTTTATTGGTTCATTAACTCAATTTATTACTTATATGATTTTTTATAAATTATTTGCTTTTACATTTTTTTGTGGAGTCAACGTGTGGCTCCGCCATTAATAGTATTGATAGAAAAGATAACTAATGTGTAAGATAGAAGAGGAGGGGTAGTAAAAACATATTGTTTGGGTGTTCCAAGAGATGATTACCATGTCAAGATCCAAGAAAATAAAAAGTAATGTTTTAGGGGACTTTGTTCAACATTTTATCAATGTTGAAGACTATGAAACTAGTAATTGAGTGTCAGGGAAATGCCCACTTTCCTTGCACCAGAGTTGTTTAAAGGAAGATTCCATATTTGAAATTTTAGAAATTTATTAAATAATATTTATGAGATATGCGGAGTATATTTATGATATCTAGCCCATCAATAAAGATCATGTCACTTAGAGAAACATATTTTGGAGATTAATTGAATCAAATCACCCCATCTAATCCCTTGGATCGTGGATATTGGATTGGACTAAAACTCTAATTGATTAGCTACCAAGAGTCAATGTTTACATTACTTATTGTTATATTGTATTCAATCTATCTTATTGCTATTTTAGTGGGATTGTGATAGATCTTCTTATGTTAACAAGTCTTGAAATAATCTATTTAATCAAGAGACTTGTATAAGTTATTGTACAAAAAGATTGAGCACTTAATATGTTCTAGTGAATAACTTTAATTTATAAGTGCAATTTGATAGTAAAATTGTTTATGTTGTGGTTTTACTCGTTGAGTTCACAAGGGTGAACTTAGTGGTGAGAGTATTGATCTTTAAGATGCAAAAATGAGGAAAATAGTTTGGTGTGTTATTTTGACTGGTTGAGAGCCACCCGAGATTGACACTGAATGTGGAAGAGTAATCATGCCAAAAGTTTAGTAAACCTCTGAGGAAGAAAAGCTGGTCAATGCCAACTTCAAAGCATTATATGTTATCTTCTATGGATTTCATCCACAGGAATTCAAGAGAATTGCCAAATGCAATGTGGCTAAATTATCCTGAGGTATATTGAAGACTGCTCAAGAAGGTACCTTCACTGTTAAACAATCAAAGATAAAGATGCTAGCATCCAGATTTGAGAGTCTAAGAATGTAAGAATTAGAAACTATTGGAGAATTCTATGTAAAGTTATGTGGTCCTTCCAATCAAGCATGATTGGACTTTTTCATTTATGATGGTAGTATTTATAATATAGAAGCATATCATGAGGATGATGATCCACGCACTTATGAAGAGGCTATACAGGATGTTGATTCCAAGCTCTGGAAATAGGCCATAGCTACCAAGATGGATTCGATGAAATCCAATACGGTGTGGAAACTTGTAGACTTACCAGTTGGAAGTAAACCCATAGGGTGTAAATAGATCTACAAGAAGAAGAGAAATATGGAAGGGAAAGTAGAAACACATAAAGCTAGACTTGTACATAAAGGCTATACACAAAAAGAATGCATCGATTACGATGAGACCTTCTCTCCAGTTGTTGTGCTCAAGTCTATTCGCACACTCTTATCCATTTTCATTGCCCTCGATTATGAGATTTGGCAAATGAATGTCAAGGCGACATTCTTGAATGGCTATCTTTATGAGACCATTTACATGGCTCAACCCACTGGCTATGTTGTCAAAGGAAAGGAATAGAAAGTTTGCAAACTGCTAAGAATCATTTATGGACTTAAACATATGTCCTACTCATGGAATAAAATATTTGATCAAACGATCATGACTTTTGGATTTAGAAAAATGCTAATGAACCATGTGTTTATCAGTGTATAAAGGAAAAAAATGTGGTCTTTCTTGTTTCATATGTCATGATATTCTACTTATCAGAAATGATGTAGGAGAATTGACATCAATTAAACTTTGTTTATCTCAATAGTTTAGCATCAATAACTTGGGTGAAGCTAGTTATATTCTTGGAATTCGAATCCTTAGGGATTAAAAGAATAAAATGATAGCTCTATCACAAGCTTCATACATTGATAATGTACTAAAATAGTTTTCAATAATCGATGCGAAGCCAAGTATTCAACCGACTGCAGTGAGTTTTCATCTTTCTTTGGATGTCTATTTGAAGACATAAGAAGAAAGAGAGCATATGAATAAGGTTCCATATGCTTCGACAGTTGGAAGCCTTATGTATACGATGCTTTGCACACATTTAGATATATTTTTTTTGCAGTTGGAATGGTTAACCGATATTAAGCGAATCCTAATCTCAAGCATTATCAAGCTGTAAATCATATATTAAAGTCTCTTAAAAGAACCAGAGATTATATGCTTCTGAACTCTGGGGAGAACCTTACTCCTATTGGATACAAAGACTCAAACTTCCAAACCTGTAAAGATTTGAGGAAATCGACACCAGGAAGTGTATTCATCCTAGGTGGTGGAGCCATAGTATGGAGAAGTGTAAAAGAAACTTGTACTACTGACTCTACAATGGGGGCCAAATATGTGGCTGCTTCTGATGCAACGAAATAAGCGATTTCGCTTTGAAAGCTCTTAACTAATCTTGAAGTCATTCATAGTATAAAAAAAGCTATAACACTGTATTGTGATAATAATGCTGCAATAGCTAATACCAAAGAAATGAGAAGTTACAAGAGGACGAAACACATTGACCGAAAGTATCATTTGATAAAGAGGTCGTAGCAGAAGGAATTGTAGATGTGGTGAAACTAGCTTCTGAAGATAACCTTACGGATTCGTTTACTAAGACTCTTGTACCTCAGAACTTTAAGAAACACACTAAAGATATTATAATGTGAAACATGACATATTTACTTCACTAGGGCAAGTGAGAGATTGTTGGCAAATATGCTCATATTGTGGTAAATATGTAATTATTTTCTATGTATTTGAACGATGAATAAATAAATAAAGTTAATTTCACATTTCACTATTATGTCTTTTGTGTTTGTGTCTTTCATATTTTATGTGAACGATGAATAAATAAATAAAGTTAATTTCACATTTCACTATTATGCCCTTTGTGTTTCTATCTTTCATGTTTTGCATGCATAATGAAATTATGACAAGCAAATATTAGCTCATTGATTGTCTAAGTTAACATTGCAAGAAAGACAACTTACTTTTGTAGATAATTTAAACGAGCCTATAATCCTATAAAAAGATCAAAGTGAGCATTTGATTCAAATGCTTAGAAGGATTATTATGTCGTCTACAATTCCAATTAGAAAGATGACTAGTCTTGGCTATCAAAGTAATTGACTCCACAGGTAGAGACATAGATGTTTTCATTGGAAAAATGATATATTGGATTGGACCCAAGATGAATTAATTTTTAATTCATTTGTAAATTCATTCACTTGTGATGTTCATGGTGTGATTTACCTAAATCCTAAGTTAGTCACTGACCATGCATATGTAACTCATGTGCTTTGATATAATTGGAGGCTTATGCTCTAAAGATAATCAAGCCCATAGCTGGTATGTTAGGTACATGACTTATTTATGGCATGGTTTTACTAGCAACAATGGAATTCATAGCTCGATTAAAGATTTAATGATATCCTCTCATTGGCATTGTGTGGATTGATAAATATGAAATGTCGTCACAGGTTGCTTGCCCTCGAACAAGCAATTTATCATAGCATTGTGACCATATTAATAATTAAGAAGACACAATGGTGACAATGAGTTAAAATAGAATTGTATTGAGTGAGTGGATTTGTAACGCCCCACGCCCGATACCGTCGCCGGAGTCGAACATGAGGTGTTACTAAACTTATCTTACCTTTTAAACAACTTTAAACCACTTATTTAAATTTTCGGAATAAACTATTTTTCTGCATCAAGGTCACTTAAAAATTCATATCTCGAGTTCCAAAACTCGAAATCAAGATCCGTAAATCTTCCCTAAAACTAGACTCATATATCTATCTACTAATTTTTTTCTAGAATTTTTGACTAAGCCAATTAGTACAGTTTATTAGTTAAAGTCTCCCCTGTTACCCAGCTCAACTGCTCTGACCTATGTTTGCTACGAATTAATTTCCTCCCTGTACAGAATTCAAATAGGAATGCCGTTTGTTTCATTAGAAACTAGACTCAATAAGGAATCTAGGCATATAAAATATAATATCTAATTATTTTTGTGCAATTTATAGTGAATTTTTGAAGTTAGAACAGGGGATCACAGAGTCAGTTTAGAGCAGTCTTACTCAAATGAAAATTTCTCATAATATACAACTCTTTTTCCTACTCTGTTTCTTCCACATGAAAATAGACTCATTAAGCTTTAATTTCATACATTATTTGCCTTTTAATTCCATTCCTACTATTTTTAGTGATTTTTCAAATTCACGTCACTGCTGCTGTTTGCATCTGTTTTCAAGCTACTTTTATACTTTTCATAGTTTTCATGTGACAAATACTATTCAAGCATACTTACCATTGAACACATGCATGGTTAGCCATTCCATTAGCTATTACTACCAAGCATTTATACACCATACATTGAACATATCATTCCATAAAAGACTAAGTCCCTATACATGCCATACACAAAATGAAACGTCTAGTTATACCAAAATGATTCCTTTGATAGTGTGATCTGAACTCCGACGTTTCCTTCGATCCCCGAGTAAGCTTGGCAAGAACTATAATAAGAAAGAAAATAAAGGGGTAAGCACTAGGCTTAGTAAGCTTACAAGCAAATAAATTGCAACATTTAACCTATTGAGCAATTATACATAATATCATCTAGCATCATAAACTTTCTTTACTTCTCACTTACTACCTTCTTTCTTACCTGACCTTTCGTTATTCATAAACATAATCTAACTTCCCTTTTGCTGGTAGTTCACTGAATTTAACTTGCACAATGACCCGTTGAACCACTCGGAATACTAAGGATATTCGGGTTATTCCTGTCTGATAGTATACTGCCAATGCCATGTCCTTGACATGGTCTTACATGAAATGTTCCTGTCTCCAAAGCCATATATACTATATGGACTTACATGGCTCATTACTGTCCTGTCTCCAAGGCCATATACACGATATGGGCTTACATGGCGCTATACTGTCCTGTCTCCAAAGCCATATGTTTAATATGGACTTACATGGCTCCTTACTGTCTGTCTGTTAACCCAAATATCCTAGCATTCCTAAGGCTCAAACGGGGCTTTCTAATGCTTCTTCTCTGTCACTTCTCTTTAAATTCGACTTTGAATATTTCCATAAAATAAATATATAAATGCTGGAAATTAACAACATCAATGTAAAACAATGAAATATTGCATTTATTTACCGTAAACTTACCTCGATACAAAATGTGACTAAACTTTACAATTTAGTCTTTTACTTTTTCTTTTCCCCGATCTACTCCCGAATTTCGTTCTTCTTGATCTATAATAGCAAATTTAGCTTATTTAATATCAACATTTATCAAAACAACCCTTTACTCAAACTTTGGCAAAATTACATTTTTGCCCCTAAACTTTTGCATATTTACACTTTTGCCCCAAGGCTCGGAAATCAAAACTTATCATAAATTCTTGTATTTTAAGACATGCTGATCATTTATTTACCAATATCATCTTCAAATTCCTACTATAACATACACTTATGTACAATAGGTATTTTTACCAATTAAGCCCTTTTACTCGTTTTTACCTAAAACCGAGTAGCTCAAGTTGTCTAACATAATTTAAAACCTCATATTCTATCATAAAACATCAAAATACACAAATTTCACCTATGGGTATTTTTCCCAATTTGATTCCTAACTTAAATTATTGCTAGCATAAGCTTTGTCGAGCTACCGGGATTTCAAAAATATAAAAATCATTAAAAACGGGGCTTGGATGCACTTACTATGAAGCTTGAAAGTTGAAGAACCCTTAGCTATGGTGGAGAGAAAAATTCAGCAGCAACGTATGAAGAAGATGATGAATTTTGTGTTATTTTCCCTTTTTTTATTTCATTTAATAACCAAATGACCAAAATGCCCTTCCTTATTAAACTTTCAAAAATTCCATCCATGTCCTATTTTGTCCATGAACATAGAAATGGGTCAAATTGCTATTTAAACCCTCCTAATTAGTATTCCAAAGCAATTTCATAATAAAAACTTCTAGAATACAAGTTTTGCAATTTATTCGATTTAGTCCCTAATTCCAAGTTAAGCACTTTACGTATGGAATTTCTTCATGAAATCTTCACACTATCATGCAATCATAATATAAACCTCAGAATAATTATAAAATAATTATTTCTATCTCGGATTTGTGGTTACGAAACCACTATTTCGATTAGGCCCTATTTCGGGATGTTACAGGATTTAACTCAAAGGAATCAATGATATCATATGAAGGTAACACACACATGACGAATTCTTTGGACAAAGCAGTTGGATTAATTGCTTTTGTAAAGAATATACAATAAGGAGTTTCCCATCATGGTACTTTTTGTGGATTCACCCTGTTATTAAGTAAATTCCGAATTATTGAAACAATGCTTTTGGACATAATTGGAATTACTTGAGCCTAATTGTATATGTCCGATTGGTCTCTCTGCTAGCTCAAAAAAAGTAAGATCGAACTGCATTTGAATCAGAATAAAATCCTATGGCTTTGGAAATAATTTAATTGATTCAATTTATTCGATGTGAAATTAAATTAGGTGGTCGTGAGAATTGTTTAACTAGAGAATTTGATTAAAGAATTTTTTTGAAAAATTATTTTGGAAAACCTAAGTGATTTTTGGGAAATTTAATTTTGATCAAGTAAAATATGATATTTTTGGAAATTAATTTTCAAGTCAGACAATTGGCCCAATGGGTAATTGAACTTGAAAATTGGACCTAAGATCAAAAATTGGGCTCGAGAACCCAAAATCGAGATTGAGACCCAAAGACTGGTTGAAATAGGCCTAGTATGGAAAACTAGGCCGACGGTCCAACCGGTGGCAGGACCAGATCGTGGTGCCATGAGGGTGTCACACCTGCAATGGCACTACCAAACACGATAGCAGTGATGGCGAGATTCTGGTGATCAGGTGGTCCTTTGGTGATTGAGTAGTTGAGGAATCACATTCGAAAGGCGTGAGCCTGAGGATAACGGAGAAGACTACTCGATTGAAGCGTTCATCCTAGACGAATTGCACATGTGCCATTTAGATTAAGTGTTTATTACTTTGGATATCCTAATCAAGTTTTTTTTTTGAAAAATATTTAAAACTTTGATTTTTTTTTTCCTTTAAACTTATTTTTTGTTGCATTTCCCAAACCCGATTTTCCAACATGTATATGAGAGCCCTTTATGGGACCCATGAATGAATCTAGGTCCATGGCCATGACAAGATCCAAGGAGATTCGCGATGCAATACACGTTATGAATTCGCTCGACTTTCCTTAGTGGTATTACTAGTGGAGGTCCGTGAGATAATGTGAATCTGTATATATATGTTCACAGTTATGTCTCTGTAAATATGGGATCCACCTGATAAGTTTGCCAAGAATAAGCTATTTGTTATGCGAGTCCAAATATGAAAGAAACGATTGTGCATCAAGACTATCTCATAAGTATGATTTCGCTGTTAGGGAATTCACTCCTAAGAATCCGCCTACATGTTATTTGTTTCTAAAAGTGGACCACTAAATGGGTTATCTATTATTGCGAGACAAAGATAGAATACGATGGTCTGCCAGATTTGTCTATTGGATTGAGATGAGTTAATCTTTTTATTATTTCGTTATGGGAGTCTTCATTATCATTTTATCAGTATGTTTTGTAAGGCATGAATCCATAGACTTGGGTCTGAAAAAGGAATTTGTGAGGATTGTAATATGAATCAGAGTCCATTAGGACAAGCCACTAATAACAGTCTGTAATAGGGTTTATTCGCCAAGATTGTCTGATCTAGTTACCCGTATATATTGGTGCGAGACGCATTGTGGATATCATCTATGTGTTTCTTTCATAAATTTCCAAGTAAGAATCCACAAAGGTTTCCTCTTAATGAAGTAGTTGCATATGGGTCTACATAGGCAACTAATAAAGATAGAGTTCGTAGGGATAATATGCCAAGAGGTCAATTGCTATGAAATCTATATCTGGGTATTACATTTATCAGTGGAAGCTTTGTGTGTACAAGGCTTAGTATAGTCGAACATGAAAACTATTGTTATCAAGTCGTTAATTGTAGATTGATTGCAAACAAGTAAAATGAATTGTTCTCCAGGATGCATGAGTAAATAAGCGGTGATATTATTAAAGATATTAGGCCAAGTACAAGTGAACTAGTTTGTATGATGTAAAGGCTACACCAAAGAGATTGGCGAGCTATCCTCACATATACAAGTCAAACATGAATTTTGAGCCACAGAATACAAACGTGATAGTGTTGTACAATATGAAAACTTACTAATGTATGTATATTATTTTATATTTTGTTATAAATTAATTTTGCCAAAAGTTATGGTTCCTAGCATTAGATAAGCTGTAATTTAGGTTTTATAATTTTTAGGTTTGTAATTAGATTGTTGACTATCATCTTCAAGTAAGGTTTTAATTTTATTTTTCGTAAAATTAAAAAAATACATGTGAGCCAAAAACGGAGTAGGATCTTTGTAATCCCATATTTTTTAATGGAACCTAGAAAAACAAGTAGACTTATAACCTAAAATCGATCAAAAGATGAATAAAAAATGAATGGTGAACTGCTCTAGCTAGGAACTAAGGTGGGAGGCTTGGGCATCAAGCCCCAGAAAGACACGTGGCCTATGCGGCATCGAGACATCACCCCCAGAAAGAACCACAAGGCACATGGGAGCCAGAGCCTCAAGCCCCAAATATGTGCACCAACCTCAATAGGGGTAGGGCATCAGTCAAGCCAAACAACCGATCAAGCAAGCACCAAGCCAAGGAAGTTACGCGACACGCATGAACCTCATGCCCCACAGCATACGAGAGTTGCATCACCAACACAACACATGTGCACCCAAGTGCTGGTGTAACACCCCTCACCAGTCTCGATAACTGGTACAGATGGGAGACGCCATTGGAGCCCTTTCGTGACCATATTTTTTTATTTACTTAAGAAATTAGTTATTAATTTTTTTATAAAATCATATAAAATAGGTAAATTCAATTTAGAAATCTAAAATAATGTTGAAACCATTTAGAATTCATTTGTAGGTCTTTGGATGTGTCCTAGACCAAATACGAGCCTCAAAAGGCTCAAAAATAGCAAAATAATGTAGGGACCCTACCTTGACACTGTGGTATAGGTACAAAAGGGAGATGTACCGATACTTCTCCTTGTTATTATAGGCTTTGACATCCTACCTCACTTGTTACAATATTATGAGGGCCAAGTATTGAAACCACGACCCCTAGAGTTATAAATTTACTTAACATTCACTTGATTCGGTACTTAGAGGCTTTGTACCAAAACCTGGAATTAGGGGACTCAAATATAAAGTTTAAAACACCATAAACCACCACCAAGCACAACTAACTCATATTCTCTCATGCATAGCAAATTGAACACTTCAAAAAAAAGAAACTATTGAAAAATAAATGCAATATGATCATCAAACTAACCCCAATTTTTACCTTCAATAAACAAATACCAAATATAAATTTAGTGACAGTTTCATGCAATGGCACCACTAGCAAACCATTTACCAAAAATCATTGAATTCAAAAGAATAACATTTTTGCATTCAAGACTATGAAAGTAATATGAAACTTAAGTATATGCATACATGACCATTGATTCCTAAGTACATGCCATTAGGACTCAAAAAAATACATATACAAATTCATACTCTTCAAGTCTAGTCAAGGGTGATGTGATCTGATAGAGCAAGTTGACTTCACAAACTCAAGTAGGAATCTATGCGCAAAAACAACTACGCATTAAGCATAAGCTTAGTAAGAAAATCAAGGAAAGTGTTCACTCACCTTTCTCCACTGTATAAAGAAGCATGAGTAAATAAAAATAGAAATTACAACAACATTAGTAGATAAGGCACAACAATTCATTCATCAATTGGACAACCATATTGTGAAGTTTATTAATTCATAACTCGCACCATCATACCAATTTATAATTTTGTTTTCATGCATAACCTTAATAAAATAAGACTTGGATATATGGGGCTCTCTCCCAAACTCCCTGCATATTAAACTACAAGTGCATTCCAACCTTAACACCATACATATATCATAATAAGGGCTCATAGAATGCACCTATGTGTTGTGCCAAAGGAACCATATCATATCATCATTCCTTATCAAATCATTATTCCAAGGTGTGCCAACCATATCCTAATCATTCTACTAATTTTACAATGTTCATGCTCTTAGCAATAATAAATTCTTAAAGTATAATCTTTCATCACATTCACACATTTATCAAACATATGTGCACCATATAGCTTATTTAGCTAATCTTAAACACATTAATGTGAATCTTTAGATTCTAGTCACACAAATCATAATTATAAATTATGTTGTCACATATCCATATATCATAATAAGCTTTGTCATCCCAATACAATCGTATTTTCATTATAATGCATTACCAATCTCGTTTAAAACTTGCACATACTTTGACAAAGTCTCAAGTATTTCTTCCCTTTATTTCTACCAATAACTATTATGAAATCCAACCATATTAGTAACCAATTTTTCCCATGTCATTTTTAGTTTTCATTTTTAAACATAGTATGAAAAAGGAAAAGTGAGCATGTCCATGAGATTCTTACCCTCCAAAACATTGTAATCCAATATGAAGGATTAGTACAATTTCATTCAAATTAATGTAAACATTGTAGTATTTGAAAGCTCTTTTGATGATAAAAGTACATCAAATTAACACCATGAGAGTTCTCTTATTTAAGACGAAAATACATAGGATAATAAAAAAGAAAACTCAATAAAAGGACAAAACTCCCCAAATTCCCCAAGCTTTGCAGATTTTTACATATCAGATTTAAGAGGAAAGGTTGCATTATATTCCTTAGAAGCAATATTCCAATGCCTTCCCTCACCAAAATGGAGCTGATATTTTGGCTGCTTGTTTGGTGAAAATAACCCAAAGTGTCTCTCTAGCTCTGGACCTGATTTTTGGTTTTCATCAAACAATGCAAACAAATATGTCTCTATAGCTTTTCCTGGGCTCTTTGGGGTACCTTTTTGGACATGTTTGATCAAGTTCGACAGATAAGTGGCTGCGTTATCAACCGACGTTCCGAACCCACCAGCTGATGGCCATCCGCTTTCTGATACCACAACTTCAAGGCCACCTTGTCCGGCTTTCTCGAGAGCCGAGTATAATGAATCCAACATTGCATCAAATAGGTTTTGGTATCCACGTCCTTGATCCCATACAATAGGCGAAGGGGATGTGAAAAGAGCATACGAAAGTGAGATGTCCCTTGGATTGCCTGAATAGCTAAAGTAAGTATAAATGTTGGCAAGCAATGGTGTTCTAGCCCATGCTAAGTGGCCTATGATAGGGTCTAGATACGACCTAACGTCCCCACGAAACGCACCAGCTGACGGAGGGTATGAGACACCAATCAAAGTCATATCGATGGCGATTGAGACCTTGATTTGACTCTCCAAACCAGCCGATCGAACCGCATTGAATACATTCACTAAGGCAGGCAACACAAATCGAGCTAATGAAGATGATGGAGGGACTTCGTTCCCAACAGCAATGTATCGAAACCGGACGGTTGGCCAATAGGCTACAACATTTGATCGAACCCATGATTGTGCTTTAGAAGGGTTTGCGAGGTTTTGAAGTTGATCATTCGGAACACCTAAAATTACTTCAATGTTTGAGCCTCTAAGAGCTTGTAATGCTTGTTGATTTGGATCGTAGAGTCTCATTCGCTTGATGTTGTTTGATTTGTAAAGATTGATGACTTCCCTTGCATTTGGGAGATTGTTGCCAAGCATCCCATAGCAAACACCAATTTGCGCAACTGCATTCATTTACAACTCTTCTTATTAGTTAAAAGCTTGATTACAATTTTACAAAACAACAAATATATAGGTTTAATTTTAAATTGATCCCTCTATTTTATGAAAATCGAGAAACTAGTCTCTTAACTTTAATTTGTCCAAATTTGCTCTTCTTACTTTACAAAAATTGAAAAGTTAGGGTGTGTTTGATAAACTATTGAAAATTTTCATTTTCAATAAAATGAATTGAAAATGAAAATTTTCAACATTTAATATTTTAAATGTGTTTGCTAATGGTTTTAATTTATTTATTTTTACTTAATATAAAATTTTAAACAAAATAGTGTTGAATAAGATAAATAGGTAGGTAGCCACTTATCACTTAATAAAGAAAATATGAAGTTTATTTTATTCTATTAAAAATTAAAATAAATTATCCCTTTTAAAAAGTGAGATATTCAAATTATTATATTTAAATTTAAAAAATTCAAAATAATATAAAATATTATATTAATAAGATTAAAATTAATAAATAAATTATTTTTTAAAAATAAATATTTACTTTTAACAAACAATATAATTATATTCCCTAGTTATATTTTACTAATTTACTAAACAATTTTCTAATATAAATTAAGCACTTATAAAATTTAGTATTAAAAATTCAATACTTAATTTTTCAACACCTAAATTTTCAGTTTATCAAAAAAAACACCTTAAGCCAGTTATTGGAAAAAATGTAATCTTGAACTATTGATTTTTGTTAATTTGTTGTATATAAATTGCTGAAATATTGATTTCAAAATCAGTGATTTAATGAAAAAATTTAATAATGTCATTAAATTGGACTAACTTTTTAACTGTAATAAAGTATGAGAACCAAACTCTAAAAGAATAAAGTATAGGGACTAACTTTTTAGTTTTTGGAAAGTAAAGAGAGCAAACTCATTAATCCTAAATAAGCATTTACTTACTTTTTAGCATCCTCTTCAACTTATTACTTAGCCCTACTAAAATTCAAACCTTCGAAACCAAACCCTAATGGCAATATTAGAATTAACATAAAATATGCTCTTATACGCACCATACCGCTGCTCATGGGTATTTAGTAACATATAATAAAATTAAGCATGAAATTACTACGCTATAGAGCTCCTTCATTTGGTATTAAACCATTATTTACATCATACTCTTTGAATATATATACACCGGTAAAAGTCTTATGAAGTTCTATATTAAGAGTTAGATTGTATTTTATCCCTTCTATTTAAAAAATGGACAAATTAATCAATATACATTGAACCAAAGAGTAAACTGATTATTGTTTTAAAATTTTCATTCATTTTAACTGTTAAAAATTGGTCACTGTATGTGTACACATGACACATCACTTGCCATTGTCTAGTTATTCTGTCCGCCACACCAATTTTTAATAGTAAAAATGGATAAAATTTTAAATAAAAATAAATGATTTGCTCTTTAATCTAATGCATAAAGAATAATTTGTCCTTTTTTAATAGATGAGACAAAATACAATCTTACTCTTAGTATATAAGTCTCCACCGTAGTTTTACTCCCAATATATATATATATAAAGAAAGAAAGAAAGAGAGAAAGAAATTAACCAGTAGGATCCAAGTTTGCAGTGAGGAGCCCTAGAAGGAGCATAGCAGCCATGGATAAAGAAAAGATAGCCATCGTTTGGATAATTGGATTGTTTCTGATTTCCACATTACAAGTGAGCTACCTCTTTATATAGATACACCCACACACACATGAATTTCATTGCTTTGATATTTTACTTTTGCCTATTTTTTACTTGTATGAAATAAATAATTAAATTATTTCATGGCGGTTTTCCTTGACGAATTTAATCCCTGCATTATCTTCCAATGATGTCCTTTTCATTTGTTTAAGGTTTTTTAATCAAATTTATTTACCGCATTAATTATTTTAAAAATATAATTTTATATATTGTTAGTAAATGTTTTATTATAAAATTTTAAAAATAAATCTAAGTGATTTTATTGTTAATCCCATATCATCATCTAATTAATGACAAAATATATAATATTTAATGAACTTGACTTTGCCTGACGTTGATACTCACTCATTCCTTTTTATTCTTTTTTGGTTCAGACAACAAAGTCTTCAAGTCTATCCATCCATGCATAAGAAATGTATCTACATCCCATTTTTATATTTTTATACGTGTATATATATATATATACACATATATATATATTCATGTTGTTCAAATTTAAGAACACATTTTCGATCTTTGGAAACCGTAAAAAATGAGTCGCAATTATCTTTTTTTTTTTTTTTGTCAATCGTTATTGTATACTACCGTTGAGCAAACTTATGAAATAAATATGAGAAACATGTAAACATTTTGGTTTTTTTTCCCTCAAATAATTTGTAATAAAATTCGACAACTGGCTTGTGAGATAACGAAGTCCAGAAGTTTTGTCTGAATGACTTTTTCTTTTAAAAAAAAGTCATTAATTATTTAGGGCTGCTTGTACCAAAAAAAAAAAAAAGGAATATTAAGGGCTGCATTTTCTTTTGCTTGACTAGCTAATTCGGTATTGAAAAGGAAATGTCAGCATGCGGCATGTGTTGGACCACCATTACTCTCTTAATTACAACATTTTGATTAACCAAAACTGCTGCGAAAATCAACCTATGAAACACTGAAATTTAGTAATAAGGCCTTTTAGCAGCCATCTCTCTCTCTCTCTCTATATATATATTAATAGATTCCTTGAACTAGTTTACTTGTGTTATTAATCCCCTATACCTTCATTATACCCTACAAAGCCCTTATTATACTTTGATTTAAGTTTAAATTAACCCTTACTTAAAATGAAACATTGATTTATATTAAGCATTTCATTTAGGTACAAATTAAAGGTTAAAAGCTTATTTGAATACAAATTAAAAGGTTATGGGCTTATTAGGGTTTGGATACCAATTAAAGTAATAGAGCTTATTTGGGGTAATAAAAGTATAAGTATATATCTAAATACAGTGAGAAAGTTAAAAGACTTGTTTAGTATATTAACCATTAGTATATGAGATTTAATTTTTATATTAATATTCAGATTTTATAATTACTCAACTTCGTAATAACATCATCTTTAGAATTTCTAACCTACGTCCTTAGCTTGAAAAGTGCAAGCCAACCATTTATTTCGTGTGTGATACGTGGCTTACCTTGCAATCACAAAAGCAAAAAAAAAAAAAAAATCCCAAGTTTTCAAATTCATACCAACGAAATCTTATCTTAAATATGATTGCTTTTTATTAAATTATTTGAAGTTAAAATAAATTTTAATCAAAATAATTCGCCATCATGCGACGGTTATTGGAAATAAAATGTTAGGGGCTGCTTCAAATGGAAATCTCACCTACTGTTAGATCCATTCCCACTTATAAATCTATATTAATTAACTACAACAATTTCTTTAACCAAACAAATATCTTCCAAATGCTAAAGGAATGTTTTAGTGTTTGGTGTATACTATTTTTCTTTCATCCTTTAAAGTTTATTTGATTTATTTCAATCTCTAACATTATTAGATGTTTTTACTTCAGTTCTTTAGAGGTTAAAAATTAATGATCATAACAGTCAATCATATGTTACCATGATATCACAATAACATCATTATCTGAAAAAACCTTAAAAAAATTTTAAATTATAAAAATTATTTAAAAATAGAAATAAGTTATAAAATTACAATATATATTTTTACTATTTAAAAAAAATACATTTAGAAAATTTAATATTTTAAAATTTTATAAATCACAATTACTAGAACTTGAACATTGATTATTGTCTCTTTGAAGGATACCACCTACAATAATTGCTTTATAATTCAATCAATTGGAATTTATAATTGGTATGTTTTTTTAAGTGATAAATTTGGATAATTTTTTCAAATTATTTAAATAATATTATAGAATTTAAATAATATTTTTAATTATTCTAAATATTCTTTTACCTCAAAACAAATTATTTGTCTCTAGACCTGTATCTTAATAACTTTTTTATTCTAAATATATTGTTGAGTGTTTGACCATTCTAAATAATTTTTTTTACAAAATAAAAAGAGCATGTGCATGATGATGGATGAAGGAAACTTACTCCAAGCATTAAATAGGGAGCCAAGTTAAATAAACACGCTGCTAGTAACACCAGTGAAGTACTAAAAATTGATGTATTTTAAAATATTAAAAATTTGATAATATAAGAATTTATTCAATTTTTATTAAAATATTTTTAGAATACAATTTTTCATAGTCGTAAGTGTTGTACCCCTTTGTGTTGGACTAAGTTGGGTGAGAGGCGGATTATGGGTCCTGAGTTGGTTTCTAAGACTGAGGACAATGTTAGATTGATTCAGGATCGTCTTAAGGTAGCTTCTAATAGACAGAAGTCTTATTCGGATTTGAAAAGGAGAGATATCGAGTTTTCTGTGGGTGATCAAGTTTTTCTTAAGGTATCTTCGTCAAAGAAAGTTCTTCCGTTTGGACATAAATGTAAGTTAAGCCCTAGGTTCATTGGGCCTTATCGAATTCAAAAACATGTGGGTCAATCGCTTATCAGTCAGAGGTACCTCCAAAGTTAGATTGTATTTACGATGTGTTTCACATCTCTTTGTTGAGATGGTATCGGTCTAATCCATCTCATCTTCTATCTGTTGAGGAGATTGAGGTAAGACCGGATTTGATCTTCGAGGAAGAGCTGGTTCAGATTTTGGATCGAGAGGTTAAAGTCTTGAGGAGGAAGACCATTCCTTTGGTTAAGGTTCTGTGGCGGAATCATGGCATTGAGGAAGCCACTTGGGAACCTGAGGACTTGATTCGACAATAATACCTACATCTATTTGAATCAAGTAAAATTTCGAGGCTGAAATTTCTTTTAGGGAGGAGAGTTGTAACGCCCCAAATTTTTGAATATTTGGTTTGTTAAATTTTATAGTTAAGTATATGCTTCAATGGTTAAGGGCCTTGAATATCAATTTGAGGTCATGGGTTCAAATCTCACTTTTGGGAAAATTTAATTATTTTTTTCCTAGCCCTATCTCTATTTATGTGACTTAAATACTATTTTCGCTCAATTTGTGATAGAATGAGTCTGGCAATTTAATGGTAAGGTGTTACCTTATCTTATGGTCATGTATTCAAATTCTTGCGTGAGCAAATAGGCAATATTTTTGCCATTTATGTTTGAGCTACCCAAGTGATGAAGTTTGGATGGGTTTCGAATTTTGTAGGAAATCTGATGGAATAGGGTACCTAGTTTGATAATGGAAGTGGTTGGTTGTTTTTTTTAATATATTTTTATTTGGAAAATCCTAAAATTTTCTCCCTTTTGTCCTACGTCTGGCGTCTCTTCCCTTGCCCTTTCTTCATCTTTTGGTTTTTTTTTTTATTTCTTTCTTTGGCCACATTATTTTTTTTACCGGGATTTTTTTTGCCACATTAATTCCCTTTTTGTTCCTTCTTTTTTGTTTTTGTTTCTTTTTTTTATTCTCTTTCTCTGCATAATTGACTTGTGCTCCTATCAAGTAAGTGATTATGGTTATGGTGTTTAGGATGTACGATTTTCTCAATTGGTTTTGTAACACCCCAAACCCGTATCCATCGTTGGAATGGGTTACGAGGTATTACCGGACTTGTAACACAATTCAGAACATCCATTTTCATACATTTATTAATAACCAACAATTATTATTCATATACACTCATATCATTCTTTAAACAAGCATACGAGGCTTTAAACATGCATTCATGACTAAAGTGGTAACCTATGAATGTTTAGGGAAAACATAGAAAAATTCTCAAAATAGGGGACACATGCCTGTGTGAGCAAACCGTGTGTCTTACACTGTCAAGAGACACGCTCGTGTCTCAGGTCGTGTGGACATTCGAAATGGGATCACATGGCCGTATCCCAGCCCATGTTCTACCCCGTGTAACTCTCTGACTTAGGTCACAAGGCCGACCATATGGCCGTTTGTCTAGCCCGTGTGCCTATTCTAAATGGCTTCACACGCCCTTGTGCCAAGCCGTGTGCTAGGTAGTGTCAATCCTGTAGGGTATACTGACTTATGCCACACGGCTAATCACACACCCTGTGTGAGGCCGTGTAAAGCATACTGACTTGTTTCTAAATGCATCACCAGCGGACACATGGCTGTGTACCATGACTGTGTGTCACATACGGTTGAGACATACGCCCGTGTCTCTGCCTGTGTGGACAAAAATTAGGCTATTTACCAAGCCATTTTTCCACCCAACTTGCAATACCTTACACAAGCTCATTTGGTACCATTTAAAGACATAATTAGTCAGCCAAACAACATCATTCAATGTACAAATCATACTATTTCAACCCCTACTATTTCTATATTCAAATCATCACCATTTACACAATCAAACATATACCAACTTAACATACTTCATTAGCCATAAAACACATTTATAGCATGTCCTATAATGCAACCTAATAAACATCCATATACTAAACACAACCAAGCATTTACAATTCATATATCTATAACATGTCAATATAACCACTTGTTCCATCATATTTCCATTATCAAACTCATCAAGCAAACCACACTACATATCTTATACATAACTCAAAACATATATTAAGTTAAGCCCAATCACATGGCTTAATCACATACCAAAATCACAATCTAAAGTGACCATAATCATTATCTTCTTAACTAGCCTATACATGCCATAGTTACACATTTCTTAAAGTTCAAAAGTACCACTCGGCAACGTGATAGTGTGATACGAATCTTCGACGTCGTCCGGATCGAGCGAGCTTTCGAATCTTTATAAAGACATAGAAAAGAAAAATGGGGTAAGCTATAAAGCTTAGTAAGCCCGTATAAATATAGAATTTGACTTACCATTTTTTTATACAATCAATACAAGTAAACATACTATAACCAATCAACTTGTCAAATGCATAAACACAAATGTTCATCAACATGTTAGTCACATAGGTGCATATAATCATCCATTCTCAAGGATGTATACAACCATGACTCAAATTTCATACTTCAATACCTCTTATAATACCAATTTCATATAACTTGTAAAGCATTTATAACATTTCATCTTCATTCATATAACTAGTAAATCATAAGTATGACCAGTAATTCATTCGTATATCTAGTAGTAGAGTTATGCCCATTGAACCTCTTAAAATATCGATAGATACACGGGTGATACACACTAAGTGTATTAATCGGTAATCCATCAATTTATTATCATATTCGCTCTTTCGAGCTATGATTGGTAAGCTTCTCTTGAGTTGATGGATAGTAAGCTCTATCGAGCTGAAAATATTAAGCTCTGATGAGCTGAAGTATCAGTAAGCTCATACGAGCTGCGGTGAGTCTGCAATAAATGCAGGATCTCAACCAAACTGTAACCTTAGTGACATGTCACTCGTATCCTACGAATATATACGGTTCAAACGGGACTCGGTATTCAATAAATCTCATCAATTAGGCATGTAATACATTAGTATCTTAATTTTTCAATACAAATAGATACATTTAAATCAAGTACATATAATTAAAATTTAATTCTAATTATACAAACTTACCTCGTAACGCTCGGATAGAAATTATCGTCTATTCGATTACTTTACCTTTTCCCGATCTTGATCCGATCTTGATCCGATCTTGATCTGATCTTGGCTTTTCTTAATCTATATAATATCAAATTTAACACATTCAATATCCACTTTATTCAATTTAGCCCATAATTCATATTTTTGCAAATTTACACATTTACCCCTAATGTTTCACATTTTTACTATTTAGTCCTTATCACATAAAATTGCAAATTCATGTAATTAAGTACAAACCCATGCTAGCTGAATTTTACCCATGCTTATTACAACCCATATTTTTCAAAAATTCCAACATTTCTCAATTTAATCCCTAAATGACAATTTTACTCAAAATCACTTAACAAAAAGTTGTTCATCTATTAACAACAATTCATAAACTATCACAAAACATCAAAATACATGTATACTTATCAATGGAAACTTTCTAAATCTTTAACAGTTATGAAATCGAAAGTATGGGTTAGCTAGATTGAGCTGCAACGAACTCAAAAACATAGAAATCATTAAAAATGGGACAAAAACCGTACCTGAATTAGCTATGAAACCTTGACCGAATATGAAGCCCTAAAAATGGCTTTTCTTTTTGTTAAGAATCGGCTAGGAAGATGATAACCTTAATAATTTGGTTTTATGTGTTATTTATTTTACTTTAATAACCAAATTACCTATTTAACCTTTACTTAAACATTTAAAAACATCTAAATGATGTCCATAATTGTCTACTCAACATACCAATGGTCTATTTATCACTTAAGGACTCCCAATATTTAATTTCATAGCCATTTAATACCTTTAACTTATAGAATTCAACTTTTACGCTTTACGCAATTTAATCTTTTTTACCAAATTAAACATTCAAACAGTAAAATTTCTTTACGAAACTTTCACACAATAATTATATCATGCTGTAAACTTTAATAAAATAATAAAATATTTATTTTGACTTCAAATTTGTGTTTCTAAAACCACTGTTCTGATTTGACCAAAAATGGGTTGTTACAACTCTCCCCCCTTAGGGATTTTTGTCCTTGAAAATCTTGCCAGTAAATAGGTTAGGATACTGTTTTCGCATTGCTTCCTTGAGTTCCCACGTAGCTTCCTTAATCTCATGTCTATGCCAAAGAACTTTCACTAGGCTATACATTTATTTCTCAACTCTTTGATCTCACGAGTTAAGATTCTGATCGGTTCTTCATTATACGTCATATCAGACTGAATTTCAACATCTGTCGAAGGTATCACACGTGATGGATCGGGTCTATATTAGCGTAACATGGATACATGAAATACATTATGAATCCTTTCAAGTTCTGACGGTAGAGCTAGCTGATATGCTACAGGCCCTATTCTTTCGATGATCTCATACTATCCGATGAATCGCAAATTCAATTTCCCTTTTCGGCCAAAACAGAGAATCTTTTTCCATGGTGACACTTTGAAGAACACTCTATCTCCGATCTGAAACTCAATATTTTTACTTTTCAAATCCGCGTACGATTTCTGTAGATCTGAAGCTGCTTTTAGACTGCCACAAATCACCTTCCCTTTTTCTTCAGTTTCTCTAATCAAATCAACCCCGAAAATCTTTTTCTCGCTAAGCTCAATCCAGTACAATGGTGTTCGACATTTACAACCTTATAGAGCTTTGTATGGC
Organism: Gossypium stocksii; assembly: GCA_020496765.1. Lineage (NCBI taxonomy): Eukaryota > Viridiplantae > Streptophyta > Magnoliopsida > Malvales > Malvaceae > Gossypium > Gossypium stocksii. The sequence continues at coordinate 53,371,375 of CM035625.1, read as the reverse complement.
GCCATTTTAATACTCAATTGGAAGCTGTTGTTATAAGAAAATTCAATCAACGATAAGTATTTCTCCCAACTACCTTCAAACTCTAAAATGCAACAACGCAGCATATCCTCGAGAATTTGGATTACTCTCTCAGACTGACCGTCGGTCTGGAGATGAAAAGAAGTACTAAAATTTAACTTTGTACCCAAAGCTTCTTGTAATTACTTCCAAAATTGCGACGTGAATCTCGAATCTCTATAAAAAATAATAGATACGGGCACCCTGTACAATCGGACAATCTCATAAATGTACAATTTAGCTAGTTTATTAAGAGAATAATTTGTATGTACCGGTATAAAATGTACAGATTTCGTTAGTCGATCAACGACAACCCAGAGAGCGTCTTTCTTTTTCGGAGACAGCAGTAAACCCAATACGAAATCCATCGTAACTCTATCCCATTTCTATTCTGGTATCATCACAGGCTGTAACAAGCAGTAAACACAATAATCCTATCAAGCTATAAACTTCAATGAAATATTTATTTTGACTTTAAATTTTTGGTTCCAAAATCACTGTTCCGATTTGACCAAAAACAGGCTGTTACAGGTTTGGTGAGATATCTGTTTAGCTTAATTGTTTAAGTGAGTTTTGATTGTTGGTTTTTCTGATAGGAGAGGAACGGTTAACATTCGATGATCTTTCAGCAATTTGAGTTCATGTGCTACTATTTACATATAAGGGTAAGCGTTTAGTACTGATATGTGGTTCTTTGGGTTATTCGTATGTGGGTTTGATTGATATTTTAGGAAAATCGAGGACTATGCCCTCTTAATCGATATATTATTATTGTTAAGTTGGTGAATTAAGTAATGTTTTTAGGTTCTAGAAGTCTCGTGGGTGTTTTTGCATTAAAAACAATTAAGATGTGTAACTAAAACTCAAAAAAGGGAACGGTTAAAAGTTGAAAAACTAGACTGTCGATGCCACACGATGGTGTGCCAAGCCATGTGCTCACCATCTGATCCATACGGTTTAGATCAATTGGGTCATGTGGGCCACACAGACATGTGTGAGATCGTGTATTAGGCTTTGTAAGCCACACGGACTGGCCAAGTAGGCTGTGTGGACCACATGGTTGTATGGGCACAATTTTTGAAATTTTTTCCTAAGGTCGTATTCTTTGTGCGAATCAGATGGTAAGCTTTCCTTAGGGTCCGTATGGTACAAATTTGTCTACTAATCATGAATTCTAGTGTTCTGTTAGTGTTAAATATGATTTATTTATGCATGATTAGTATGTTATATGTGATAGCATGATTTGTTATGTTCTAAATATGATCTGAATCTGATATGAAAAACATGTATGTCATACACATATGTGATATTTTTCTAGTTTTGCATATGCATTAGGGTTGCTAACTCAACGGTAGAGTACTCGACTTTTAAGTACGACTAGCATCTTTTACACATTTGTATGAAGAAAGGGATTTGTTCAAACCATCGGTTGTAACGCCCCAAAATTTTGGTTTTCAGCTTTTGTGAAATTATGGCTTGAAATTTTTTGAATATGTTTTTGCGCTTACTTGACATAAATAATTGTCTGCTATAATGGATAAATGCTCTGGGTGTGTTTAAGGAGGTCCCAAGTTCAAGCCAAGACTTGGGTTAAAATTTGGGCTTTTATTGAATAAAGCCTAACTCTTGGTGAGTAGGCTTTTAAGTAAAAGTTTGATGGAATATATCAGAATGGACCTGCTGGTCTAGTGGTTGGGTGAAGTGTAATGTGTAAGGGGTCTGGAGTTCGAATCCCTACGCTGGCAATGGAGTTTATTTTTGCTTCTAATGGCCAGTAGGAGTTTGAGACTCATTGTGATACTGAGTAGTGCAATGAATCAAGGAGTTATCTGGTAGTTGTTTATCTTTCCCAAAAGTTTCAGATTTCTGACCTTTCCCTACCTTTCTCTCTGCCTTTTTTTTTCCCAAAATTACTTGCTGTCGTTCTTACTTTCTAACTCCAGAATATGAGTTGACGGATTTACAGTATTGTACACTCTGATATAAATTAAGATGAATTTTGAATGAATTGTTACCTGTAATTACATGGAAATTTGATATTTGATGAGTTCATTCATTATTCTTGATATTCATGTGAAATAAATGACTAACATGTTTGAGGAAGTTGTGTGTTTAGGCTAGTTGTAACACCCCTAACACGTATCTATCGCCGGACTAGGTTAAGAGGCATTACCTAACAAATCGGAACATTTACTATCATTTCACTAACATCATTATACATTATCATCATATCATATTCAAACATTATCAATAAGTCCCTTTAGAAGGTTTACGAGACCTTAAACCTACATTAGGAAGGGGTCAGGACTAAACCGAACACATACAAAATTTTTCTGAAACTTAACAAATTTTCAAAGTTACAGAGGTCACACGACTGTGTGAGCAGGGCATCTGCCTCACACAGCATTAGACAAACCCGTGTGTCTAGTCGTGGCAAAACAGGGCATGCATACTGACTTGTCCACATGGCCACAAGACACGCTAATGTGCCAGGCCATGTGAAAATTATGGAGGTTACTGACTTGCTCACACGGCCAGTCACATGCCCGTGTCTGGGCCGTGTGCTTGGCCATGCCAAACCTGTAGGGTATGCTGACTTAAGCCACACGGCCTGCCATATACCCGTGTGTGAGGCCGTGTGATGCGCCCAGGCTCAATTCAAATAGGCCCTCGAGCAGCACGACAGAGAAACACGCCCGTGTCCCTACCCGTGTGGGTAAAAATAGGCTATTTACAAGGTCATGATACCACCCAATTTGGGTCCTCCCTACAAGCATCAAACAAGCAACATTTATGTAACATTTTCAGCCAATTTCAACTCCAAAACATACATCATTCAAACCATAATATCCTCAACCAATTTCATGCTCATTATCCATACCAAAACACATCAAAATCTCATACCAAACTCATTCACTTATACATGATCAACATCTCTATTAACCACATCAATATCATGCCAAAATCATACCAAATTCCCAACTAAGAACATACCAAATTGACCATTTCAATAGGCCATATTCAAATATATCAAACAAACCAATTTTGCATCACATATATAAATATACCAAATTCAAATCTTAGTTGCAACCATAATCTAGCCATATCACATGGCGTGATATACATATATCAAAACATATCACATTAGTCCTAGCCTATACATGCCATAGTCTAGTATATACATTTCCAAAAGGTACCAAAATGTAGTTTGATAGTGTGATGATGATCCTCGACGACCCTTGAGCTTTTGGTAGCTTCGATAATCTATAAAGTAATTGAAAACACACAAGTAAGCTTTCAAAAGCTTAGTAAGCCTTCAAAAGCTTAGTAAGCCATATACAAATAAACTTATCACATAACACAATTATGAACCAATTCATTCATGTAACTCATGGCAAAACTCAATTACAAGTCCATATTTTTCATATAGCTCATTTGGTCATAGGTCACTTGCATATAACACATTTCATTCTCATGTAATTCATTCATACATCACATATCCACAAATGCACATATACTTTCCTTTCATTCTCAAATTTTGTATACATTTCAAACGTACCTTAATCGGCTACACATTCACATAATCATTCATACCTCGAAATGCCCGTTGAACCAATTCGAAATTAGTAGGGATACTCAGATAGCTCGAAAAGCTCGTACAATGCAACTTCCCAGACGTGGTCTTACATATAATCATCGATGCTACTGTCTCAGACAAGGTCTTACATGAAATCAAATACGATGTCGATGTCCCAGACATCGTCTTACACGTAAATCTCAAATCAATGCCAACGTCCCAAACGTGGTCTTACACGATATCACATATCGAAATCCTATTTCATGACATATGTATCCTAACTATTCCTATGGTTCGTACGGGGCTTTTTGGACGTCGTCATAATATCAGAACCTTCTCAATTTCACATATTCAGCTTCTATAGCCATTCATCACAATTCAATATCATTTAAGCATGAATAAATCAATTCAAACACATTTATTTGTATATATACTTACCTCGTATGCATACAAATGGACGGAATCGACTACTCAACCACTTTCAACTTCCCCCGATCTAATTTCATTTTCTTTTGTTCTTGATCTATATAAATTCAAATTTAACTCATTTATTCAACAAATCATTCAATTCAATCCATAAACATATATTTAGGGCATTTTGCACTTTAGCCCCTATAATTTCATATTTCTTCATTTTAGTCCTTAATTCATAAAATCACAAAATACACAAAATTCCATATTTCTCATGCTTGGCCGAATATTCATGTAGTTCATATAAGCCCATATCTTTCATTTATTTCACCTTTTAGCCCTTCAATTTCTCATTTTCACCAATTAGTCCATAATAATTAAATTCATCAAAAATCCCAATACAAAACATGTTTATCTAACATCAAACTTTCATATTTCACCAATTCACATCATTAAGCTCACAAAATCATCAATGGCACCTCACACAATGAAAACTAAGCACTTAAACAATTAGCATGCCACTTTTACATTTTATGTGATTAAGTCCTTTTTCATAAATCGGCACACAAACGATAAAATTTTTATACGAAAATTTCACACATATCAATTCACATACTACAAACATAGAAAATAATATTAAAATATTTTTCTAACTCAGATTTGTGGTCCTAAAACCACTATTCTGACTAGGGTCTAAATCGGGCTGTTACAACTCTCTCCCTTAGGGATTTTCATCTTCGAAAATCTTACCAGCAAATAGGTTTCGATATTGCTCTCTCATAGCATCCTCAAGTTCCCATATAGCCTTTTCGACAACGTGTCGATGCCATAACACTTTTACTAACAGAATTTTTTTATTTCTCAATTCTTTAACCTCACGAGCTAAGATACAGATCGATTCTTCTTCGTAGGTCATATCAGATTGAATCTCTATCTCTAACGGAGAAATTACATGTGAGGGATCAGATTGGTATCGTCGAAGCATCGATACGTGGAACACATTATGAATCTTTTCTAGTTCAGGTGGCAACAACAATCTATACGCAACTGGCCCGATACGCTTAATAATTTCATATGACACGATGAACCTCGGACTTAATTTGCCTTTTCTGCCAAATCAAAGTATTTTCTTCGATGGAGATACTTTTAAAAACACATTGTTGCCAATCTCGAATTCAATATCTTTTTGTTTCAAATCTACGTACGATTTCTAACGATCAGAAACTGCTTTCAAATAATCACGGATCATTTTCACTTTCAGCTCAGTCTCTTTTATCAAATCTATCCCGCGTATCTTATTTTCGCTAAGCTTTGTCCAATATAACGGTGTTCGACATTTTCTTCCATATGAGGCTCCATATGGTGCCATTTTAATGCTCGATTGAAAACTATTATTATACGTGAATTCAATCAATGGCAAATATTGTTCCCACGTAACTTCAAACTCAAGAATGCAACATCTCAACATATCCTCGAGTATCTGAATAATCTGCCCGAATTCACCATCTGTCTACGGGTAAAAAGTAGTACTAAAATGCAATTTCGTACCTAAAGCCTCTTGCAGTTTCTTTCAAAACAGCGAAGTGAACCTCAGATCTCTGTCTGAAACAATAGATAGTGGCACCCCGTGCAATCTTACAATATCAGAAATATATAACTCAGCTAACTTATCAAGTGAATAGTCTGTACGTCCAGGAATAAAATGAGTCGATTTCGTCAGTCTATCAACCACAACCCAGATCGCATCTTTCTTTTTCGGAGATAAGGGTAAACCTGAAACAAAATCCATCGTCACTCTATCCCATTTCCACTCAGGAATCATAATCGGTTGTAACAAACCGGATGACACCTAACGTTCAGCTTTAACTTGCTAACAGATTAAACATTTTGAAACAAATTCGGAGATATCTCTTTTCATTCCAGACCACCAGTAAAACTATTTCAAATCATTATACATTTTTGTACTTCCCGGATGAATGTTCAAACGACTATTATGAGCTTCGTTCAAAATCATCTAAATCAACTCTAAATTTCTCGTAACACAAATCCAATCTCAGAATCTTAAACAATCATCATAATGAACTCAAAATTCTAAATCAGAGTTCAAATTACACTAAGCTCGTTTCGTTGGCATTTCATTGTCAACTTTTTAAGCATCACATATCTGTTGTAAAAACAACGGTCTTGCTTTTAATTCAGCTAAAATCGAACTATCATCAAAAAAACGAAATGAGTATTCATCGCACATAGAGCAAACAACAATTTCTGACTCAAAGTATCAACAACAACATTTGTTTTTCCCAGATGATAATCAATAACAAGCTCGTAGTCTTTTAGCAATTCTAGCCTTTTTCTCTATCGCAGAGTCAAATCTTTTAGAGTCATCAGATATTTCAAACTTTTATGTTCTAAAAACACATGACGATAGTGGCGCCAAATCTTCAAAGCAAATAAATCGTAGCTAACTCAAGGTCGTGCGTCGGATAATTCTTTTCATATGGCTTTGATTGTGTCGAGGCATAAGCTATAACCTTGCCTTCCTACATCAAAAGACAACCTAAGCCATTCAACGAAGCATTACTGTAGATCACAAATTCTTTCCCTGATTCTGGCTGTACTAACACTGGAGCTTCAGTCAATAGAGCTTTCAACTAATCAAAGCTTTTCTGGCACTTTTCTGACCATTTGAACTTAACGTTTTCCTGAAGTAATTTCGTCAACAAAGTTGCAATCATCGAAAAAACTTTTACAAACCGTCTATAATAACCAGCAACTCCTAAAAAGCTGCAGACTTCAGATACATTTCTCAGAGGCTTCCAATCTAGAATAGCAAAAATTTTGCTCGAATCGACTCATATACCAAATGCTGATACAATATGGCCCAGAAAACCAACTTCGTGCAACCAAAATTCACATTTACTAAACTTAGCAAAAAGATGCTTATCACGCAAAGTCTATAACACAATTCTCAAATGCTCGGCATGCTCAATTTCATCACGCGAATAAATCAAAATGTCATCAATAAATACGACAACAAATCGATCTAAATACGGTTTGAAAATTCTGCTCATCAAGTCCATAAAGACAGCAGGAGCATTTGTTAATCTGAAAGGCATAACTAAAAACTCATAATGCCCGTACCTCGTTCTTAAAGCAGTTTTCAGAATACTTAAATCTTTTACTCACAACTGATAATATCCAAATCTATCATTGAAAATAAAGTAGCCCCTTTCAATTGATCGAACAAATCATCTATTCTGGGTAGAGGATATTTATTTTTAATCGTCACTTTATTCAACTAACGATAGTCAATACACATTCTCATCGTGCCATCTTTCTTTTTCACAAACAGAATAGGAGCACCCCAAGGTGAGAAACTCGGTCGTGCAAATCCTCTATCTATCAACTCTTACAATTGAGGCTTCAATTATTTCAACTCGGTCGGAGCCATTCTATACGGAGCTATTGATATCAGAGTTGTTCCCAGCACTAACTCAACATCTCGGATTGGTGGCAATCCCGGAAGTTCTTTAGGAAACACAACTGGAAACTAATAAACAACAGGCACTGATTCGATCTTCTTTTCTGTTACTTTCGTATCGATCACATAGGCAAAATAAGCTTCACTTCCCTTTTTCACATATTTCAGAGCTTTCATCGAAGATATCACAGCCAGTAACCCATTTAAATCACTGGACTCAATTCAGATTATCTCATCATTCTGACCTCTCAAATCAATAGTTTTCTGTTTATAATTCACAGTTGCATCATGCAATGTTAGCCAATCCATACCCAGAATTATATCAAACTCGTCAAAGGGTAATAGCATCAGATCAGCCAGAAAACAAATATCTCGAAACATCAACGGACAGTTCCTGCACACTTTGTCAACCAGGACACACTTGCCTAAAGGGTTCGATACTCTAATTATAAATTCAGTAGACTCTACAGGTAAACTCATACTGGATACTAAGTTCATGCATAAATACGAATGTGTCGATCCTGGATGTATCAATGCAATAACAGAAGTATCGTAAAGAGTAAAAGTACCAGTAATAACATTTGGAGAAGAAGCTTCCTCACGAGCTCGAATTGCATAGGCTCTGGCATGTGCTCTAGCCTTGAATCGTATAGCTGTATCTTTAGTCGTTCTTTGACTACCACTCACATTTTCTATGTTTCTAGGTGGTCTACCTCTAGTTGTAATGCCACTCGGCTTATTTATTGCTCAGCAGACTTGGGACAATCTCGGATAAAATGATCTAAAACTCCACATTTAAAACAGGCTCGATCATTCAATCTATAATTACTCGGATGTCTTTTTCCATAATGTATACACTCGGGTCAGTCAGATCAGACATTTCCAACACTAGCAACTGAAGTAGCTAGAACTCTAAAGCTCAAATGTGATCTAGCACGATCTCTACTCGAATGCCCCACATTATCTTTTGAACGGCTATAGTCATCTCGAAATTTCTTTGATGCTGATTGAAATGATTTACTCGATGTTCGTTTTCGTACATCTCTAGCTTCTGAATCAGCTTTTCTTTTCTCTTTCTCGAGTTCTTCAGCTTTGCACGCTCGGTCAACAAGCACAACAAATTCTTTTATTTCCAAAATTCTGACTAACAGACGAATGTCTTCATTTAAGCCATCTTCAAATCTTTTACACGTTATTTATTCAGCCGAGACACATTCTCGTACGTATAGGCTCAATCGAAAAAATTCACGCTTGTATTCTGTAACAAACATACGGCCCTGTTTCAGTTCGAGAAACTCTTTACATTTCAGATCAATAAATCTTTAACTGATATATTTCTTTTGGAATTCAGTTTGAAAGAAATCCCAAGTTATTCATTCTCTTGGATCAACAGAAGTCAAAGTTGTCCACCACCGATAGGTTGTATCTCTCAACAAAGAAATGGTACATTTAACACATTCATCAGGGGGACAGACATTTCATCAAACACTCTGATTATATATCGACCCAAAATTCAGCTCTGTCAGCATCATCATCATTAGTGGCCTGAAATATTTGACCCCATATTTTCAGATTTTATCGACTGGAGGCTTACTTAACTGAATAGAATTTACCACTAGAGGTATCATAAGAATCTAAGGGGGATTAGGCTGGGGCGGAGGTTGTTGAGTAGCCGGATTCATTCGAACAAATTCTGTGAACCACTCATTCATCATTTGGAAGAAGGTTTACTTAGCCTCTCCCTTGTGGCTACTAGTTACTGGTCTATATTCAAATGGCACTGCCCCTTGAGCGGGAGAAGGAGCAGGCGCATTGCTTTCAACATCATCAGCCACGGTTCGTTCGGGATCCATTACTATACGAAAAATACATTTTATTTGTCAGGATTCATCATACTATCACATTTAATATATATGGCAAGTATAGCTAGATTCTCACACACTACATCAGACCTAGAATTGACTAAACTGTAGCTCTAAATACCAACAAAATGTAACACCCCTAACACGTATCCGTCGCTGGACTAGGGTTAAGACACATTACCGGACAAATCAGAACATTTACTATCATTTCACTAACATAATTATACATCATCATCATATCATATTCAAGCATCATCAATATGCCCCTTTAGAAGGTCTACGAGATCATAAACCTGCATTAAGAAGAGGTCAGGACTAAACCAAACACATATAAATTTTTTTTGAAACTTAACAAATTTTTAAAGTTACAGAGGTCACACGCCTGTATGGGTAGGCTGTGTGCCACACACGGTATTAGACACGTGCAATACATACTGACTTGTCCACATGGCCACAAGACACGCCCATGTGCTAGGCCGTGTGAAAATTATGGAGGTTACTGACTTGCTCACACGGCCAGCCACACGCCCTTGTGTCTAGCCCGTGTGGCTATTTGAAATAGCCTCACACACCCGTGTTTGGGCCGTGTGCTCGGTCGTGCCAAACCTATAGGGTATACTGACTTAAGCCACACAGCCTACCACACGCCCGTGTGTGGGGCCGTGTGATACGCCCAGGCTCAATTCTAATTGGCCCTCGAGCAACACAGCAGAGACACACGCTCGTGTCCCCACCCATATGAGAAAAATAAGCCATTAACAAGGCCATGACGCCACCCAATTTGGGTCCTCCCTACAAGCATCACACAAGCAACATTTATGTAACATTTTCAGCCAATTTCAACTCCAAAACATGCATCATTCAAACCATAATATCCTCAACCAATTTCATGCTCATTATTCATACCAAAACACATTAAAATCTCATACCAAACTCATTCACTTATACATGATCAACATCTCTATTAACCACATCAATCTCATGCCAAAATCATACCAAATTCCCAACTAAGAACATACCAAATAAACCATTTCAATAGGTCATATTCAAACACATCAAACATACCAATTTTTCATCACATATATATATACCAAATTCAAACTATACTTGCAACCATAATCTAGCCATATCACATGGCATGATATACATATATTAAAAAAATCACATTATTTCTAGCCTATACATGCCATATTTTAGTATATACATTTCCAAAAATATAGTTTGATAGTGTGGTGATGATCCTCGACGATCCCTGAGCTTCCGATAGCTTTGATAATCTATAAAACAATTGAAAAACACACCAAGTGAGCTTTCAAAAGCTTAGTAAGCCATATACAAATAAACTTATCATATAACACAATTATGAGCCAATTCATTCATGTAACTCATGGCAAAACTCAATTACAAGTCCATATTTTTCATGTAGCTCATTTGGTCATAGTTTACTTGCATATAACACATTTCATTCTCATGTAACTCATTTATACATCACATATCCACAAATGTACATATACTTTCCTTTTATTCTCAAATTTTGTATACATTTCAAACGTACCTGAATCAGCTACACATTCACATAATCATTCATATCTCGGAATGCCCGTTGAACCGTTCGAAATCAATAAGGATACTCAGATAGCTCAAAAAGCTCATACAATGCAACTTCCCAGACGTGGTCTTACATGTAATCAAATATCGATGCTACTATCCCAAATAGGGTCTTACACGAAATCATATACGATGTCGATATCCCAGACATGGTCTTACACGTAAATCTCAAATCGATGCCAACGTCCTAGACGTGTCTTACACGATATCACATATCGGAATCCTATGTCATGACTTATGTATCCTAACTATTCCTATGGTTCGTACGGACTTTTCGGACATCGTTATAATATCAGAACCTTCTCAAATTCACATATTCAGCTTCTATAACCATTCATCACAATTCAATATCGTTTAAGCATGAATAAATCAATTCAAACGCATTTATTTGTATATAGACTTACCTCGTATGGATACAAACGAACGAAATCGACTACCCGACCACTTTCGACTTCCCCCGATCTAATTCCGTTTTCTTTTGTTCTTGATCTATATAAATTCAAATTAAATACTCATTTATTAAACAAATCATTCAATTTAATCCATAAACATATATTTAGGGAATGTTTCACTTTAGCCCCTATAATTTCACATTTATTTATTTTAGTCCCTAATTCATAAAATTACAAAATACACTAAATTCCATATTTCTCATGCTTGGCCATATCTTTTATTTATTTCACCTTTTAGCCCTTCAATTTCTCATTTTCACAAATTAGTCCATAATAATCAAATTCATCAAAAATCCCAATACAAAACATGTTTATCTAACATCAAACTTTCATATTTCACCAATTCACATCATTAAGCTCACAAAATCATCAATGGCACCTCACATAATCATTAACAATTTCTAAAATTTAAACATGGGCATGACAGAACACAAAGCAACGATCTCAAAAATGTAAAAATATCAAAAATCAAATCAAAAACATACCTCAATCACCCAATGCAAGTGCCAAATATGTTTAAGCTTCCAAAGCTCTAATTTTCTCTCTATTTTCGGTTGATGAACAAAGATGAATGAATAATATGGCTTTTGTTTTTCTTTAATTAACTATAATATTCAAATTACCTTTATAACCTTATTAATGTCATTAAAATCCCACTAACATATGTTCATCCTTGTCCATTCATTTTAATTATGGTATAATTGCATCATAAGGACTTCTTATTAAATGAATTATGAAAACTAAGCACTTAAACAATTAGCATGCCACTTTTACATTTTATGCGATTAAATCCTTTTTCACAAATCGGCACACAAACGATAAAATTTTCATACAAAAATTTCACACATATAAATTCACATACTATAAACACAGAAAATAATATTAAAATAATTTTCTGACTCGAATATGTGGTCCAAAAAAAAATTTTCTGACTAGGGTCTAAACTGGGCTGTTACACTAGTAGCCAAATTGCTTGGATGCATTTTATATGTTAATTTTAATGAAAATAAATGGCAAGTTAATTTCCCGTTATACAAACTTACAAAGTATTTAATTGCTTACTCTGTTTTATTTCCTTTATTTTATAGTACTCGAAAGCTCGTAAAAGTTAGACGTGGGACAGAGCAACATTACACTATCCTTCAGTTCGTTTTGGTATATATAGCAAACTTTATTTTGGGATAATGGCATGTATAGGTTAAATTGGACAAATGATTGCATATAAATATTTGGTTGAAACTAGCCTTTGGTATGGTTTGTGCTGGTATATTTTGAGATGTAAATATATGGCCTAAACATGTTTGATGAGTATATTTGAAATGGTTATATGGTGGAAAGTATATAAACCTATTTATGAATGGTTTTGAGTTAGCATAATTGATAAAATATGCTTATACGTATATATATATGTGTGTAAGTGGTAAGCTTGAATCTTGAACATAAGTGATAATATGTCACGCATAAGACTTAGTTTTTGGCTTGATTTGAGGATTATGATTTGGTTTGTGAATGTGCTTAAATGTTGTTGTAGGTGAAAGGTAAATTGGGTGAGAAAAGTGGCCTAGGAAATGTCCTATTTTCGTCCACACAGGTAGAGACACAGGCGTATGTCTAAGCCATGTGTGACACACGGTTATGCACATAGGCGTGTGGTTTGGCCGTGTGTCCCTTGCATCTTTAAAATTGAGAAACAGAATGCCCAGGTATTTTGACACGGGTAGAGACACGGGCGTGTTTCTCAGCCGTATGTGACACACAGCCTAGCATATTGGCTTGTGTCTTGGTCGTGTTATCCCTGTACCTAATTAATATATATTAAATTATTCACACGGCCTAGCACACGGGCGTATGGCTTGGCCGTGTGACCTAAGTCAGTAAGCAACTTAAATTGGACACGGGCTGGGGCACGGTCGTGTGCCCCTATTTTGAATGCCTACACAGCCTAGGATACGGGCATATCTCTTGGCCGTGTGAGACACACGGGTGTGTGTCCCCTGCGCCTATGAAAAATTTTATAATTTTACGAAGAATTCTCTAAGTTCCCGATTTAGTCTCGACTTGTTTTAAATGCATATTTTAGACCTCGATGGCCCATTTAAGGGACAATATGATTGATTTCGAATATGAATGGTAAATGATATGAATTAACTATTTTTGTTCTATAAACTCTGATAATGCCGTAACCCTATTTTGGAGACAAGTATGGGTTAGGGGTGTTACATTTATTGGTATCAGAGTTACGGTTTAGTCGATTCTTGGACGAACGTAGCAAGTATGAGTCTAACTATACATGCCATTATATAATTTATGATAGTGTGATATCTTTTGACCATTTTAAACATGTTTTTATATAGTAATGTCGTCCAATCGAGCTAAATCTGAGGAAGCTGAGAGTAATGCTCAATCTTCAGTTCAAAGAGCAGCTTCAAGTAGTAGAAAGTCCATATCTAAGGGCCAAGGGGAAGAGGCTAAAGAAGCCTATTTCCAAAAGACGAACGAATGGTTTACTAAATTAGTAAGAACAAATCCTGTTGTATAATAACCTCCCCTTCCTGTTTCTCAACCAGTTCCTGATATGCCACAAGGTACTGAACATGTTAGAACTGGTAAGCCTCCGGTAGATAAAATTCGTAAATATGGGGCAAAAGAATTTAGGATTACCACTGAAGATGATCTAGAAAGGGTTAAATTTTGGTTAGAAAAGACTATTAGGGTTCTGGATGAATTATCTTACACACCTGCCAAATGTTTGAAATGTGTTGTATCCCTGCTAAAAGATTCATCTTATTAGTGGTGGAACACTCTAATTTCTGTTGTACCAAAGGAGAGTGTCACCTGAAAATTTTTCAAAAATAAATTCAAAAAAAAGTATATCAGTCAAAGATTCCTCAATCAAAAATGGAAAGAATTTTTAGAGCTTAAACTGGGGAATATGACTGTATCTAAGTATGAGAAGGAATTTTTAGAGCTTAAACAGGGGAATATGACTGTATCTAAGTATGAGCGGGAATTTGTTCGGTTAAGTAAATATGCCAGAGTATGTATCCTGACTGAAGTTGCCATGTGTAAACAATTCGAAGAGGGATTAAATGAAGACATCAAGTTGTTTGAGGAAGTTGTGTATTTAGGCTAGTAGCCAAATTGCTTGGATGCATTTTATATGTTAATTTTAATGAAAATAAACGGTAAGTTAATTTCTCATTATACGAACTTACTAAGCATTTAAATGTGCTTAAATGTTGTTATAGGTGAAAGGCAAACTGGGTGAGAAAAGTGGCCCAAGAAATGGCCTATTTTCGTCCACACGGGCAGAAACACGAGTGTGTGGTTTGGCCGGGTGTCCCCTACATCTTTAAAATTCAGAAACAGAATGCCCAGGTATTTTTCACACGGGCAGAGACACAGGTGTGTGTCTCAGCCATATATGACACATTACCTAGCATACGGGCGTGTGTCTTGGCCGTGTGATTCTTGAACCTAATTAATGTAAATTAAATTATTCATGCGGCCTAGCACATGGGCGTGTAGCTTGACTGTGTGACCCAAGTCAGTAAGCAACCTAAATTGGACATGGCTGTGTGACCCTATTTCGAATACCCACACGACCTAAGACATGGGCAT
Source organism: Gossypium stocksii (assembly GCA_020496765.1). Taxonomy (NCBI): domain Eukaryota; kingdom Viridiplantae; phylum Streptophyta; class Magnoliopsida; order Malvales; family Malvaceae; genus Gossypium; species Gossypium stocksii. Next base: position 53,356,306 of record CM035625.1, on the reverse strand, counting down.
ATCTCCTAGTCGTGTGAGCCACACGGCCTGGCCACATGGGCGTGTGTCCCTTACACCTAAGAAAAATTTTGAAATTTTGCAAAAAATTCTTAGAGTTTCTGGTTTAGCCTTGACTTGTTTTAAATGTATATTTTCGGCCTCGAGGGCCCATTTAAGGGATAATATGATTGATTTCGGATGAATAGTAAATGATATGAGTTAACTGTATTTGTTCTATAAACTTCGATAATGCCGTAACCCTGTTTCAGTGACGAGTATGAGTTAGGGGTGTTACACTCCACACTTTCCTAATTATGTCCTCAGTAACCATTACTATCTTTGATTCATGAATGAAACACAAATCCACTCTACCTTTACAAATTACTCCTTTAACATAACTTTTTTTTCATATCCAAGGACATGCCCCTAATGTTCCACAACAAACTCACCCCTCAAAAACCTTTCATACACATTATAAAATTATAATTACAATTGGTACTAACCTGCACAATGACCTATAGACCCTCGCCTTTTCCTTTGTTGCTCTAATATACCTCTCTTCTAGTCTCATAATCTCATCTACAACTTCTCGTTCGTCGCCTCTAACACTGAATCCAAGTTTTTTTCCCACTTCCCATGCATTCTTGACCTTCCAAAGAATCACTATCTTTCTATTGTTGATGTCAAAGTTTGAGACAGAAATGTTAACAACGAGCTCCTTTCTACAAGTGATTCATTTTCCTTTTTGCTTTCTCAATGCCCGATCTCTCTTCTTCTTCTCCATTACAGAAAGGATTCTATCTTGAATTTCATTCATCGATCTAATATTTCAACCATGGTTTTTTTGTTTCTTCTAATCAAGAAAAATTAGATATTACCCCTCTGAAACCCTTTTTTCTCTGTTTGTTTCTCCCCCACCAAAACTCTTGATCTTTCAATAAGGATACTACAATCCAGTTTCCCCCTGACTCTTTGGAATTGACCATCTATAAGCCTAAATCTACCACTAGGCCCACACCCTCCTCAATTTCTCTGTACTCATCTTGGGCTCTCTCCATACTTTCCAATCCTAATTCAACTATTGAAAAGCCCATGTTACTTACATCTTTCATGGCCTAATTGTTATACCCACTTTTGTCCTTCTCTCCCAACCTAGGTTTAGCCCTCATTCCATTCAATTGTTCATCTTCCAACCTTAACGTATTTTGTAGTGTTTTCTAACATCCACCGTTATCGTTTGATTTTTCAAGGATAAACATATAAAATTATTCATCTTCCCAACCTTGTCTCTCCTTTGAAACCTTTTTTGATCCAAGTCTCATCGTCAATTCAGGTTCTGATATGAATGTGTCTTCCCTATCTTGTACTAATTTCTCTTCTTCTCTTCCCTTCACGCCATGGTCCCTATTGTTATCACCTAAAAATTCTAATAAACCTATTTCAAAAACTTTTATAGGAAAATTTATCTTCCCCACCTCTATATAGATTAGCTCATCTATTATTTCCGGCTGATTGATTGATACCAACATTGACATTTTATCATAACTTTTAACCGATATAGAATTCTCACCAAGAGAGATTAACTCTCTCCATCCACTAAATATCCTTTTAAAGGAAGTATAGTTCCAATAGTGTAGGGGGATGCATAAGCTTCAATCCACAACTCTTTCCTCCACCATTGTTTTCTTTGACCAAGGTTCAATGTTGATAAAAAAAATCTCTCTCAAGTACGCCCAATTATCCTGTTTCAATACATCAAACAATTCTACGTCGGGTAGTTCAATCAAAAAGTGCCTTCATTGGATTCTTCTAATTTTAATTTCCCCTAATCCATTCCTAACCATTCTTTCAAATAAGCTCTTTGTATCACAACACGTTACTGTTGTACCCACCAAGTATCTTTGAAGCTTCCAAAGTTGCTCCTCTTCTATATGTCCTTGAACCCTTATACTGATATTCTTCACCTTATAGTCCTAATTTTCATTCTTATTCAGGTCGTTGCTATTTCTCAAAAGAGTTTTTTCCTACTTCCGTTCTATTATTTTTTTCGACTTTTCATACTCCTCCCTTTCATTTTTTTCATTCTTCCTCTCTTTTGAATTTCCTTCCACTAAAACTTTTTTCCGTATTTGTCTTCTCCCCTTAAACTTGGCGAAGTCCACCAATAATCTATTCCCTAAAATCAACTAGTCATTTAGCCAACTTATGGCTCTTCAAGCATCCATCATACTGCTATATCTCACAAAGCCAAATCTTTTTCCACTCTTGCTTCTTTTCACTAGAATGAACGCGTCAATAACATGTCCACGATACCAAAACAATGCCCAACGACCCTTCCAATGTATAGTTTCCGGAATATTATGAACGAAAGTTGTTATCTAGACTTTCTCCATTGTTGGATTTACACGAGATCTCATTGAAATGAACCAATCACTTCAACTGAAAGCTATAGGTTTAACCCCAGTTTGGCTTTTTAAGCCTTTGCATAAACTTCAAGTAAGTTTATAGCAAGTTTAAACTTTCTTTAGAATATTGTAATAAAAAAATGAGAAAAATGTGTATGATTAAGATTGTGAAACCTTATGTGCACAATGTTTTACACAATTCCAGATATTTTTTATTTAATGGAATCTAAAATTGATTTAAGGCGAATTATAATACCAAGGACTAGAAAGTCATGGAGCATATAATGATGTATGTTTGAAGAATGAGGAATTATATGTTAGTATATTATGGAGGGATCTGACACCCATTGAATATGCATGTTTGACTTTTAGATTTATAATAATGCTAGGAAAACAATATTAGATAAGGAATTTGTGACGGAATATCAATTAGTAACACTTTTATTGAATCGATTTAGAATATGTGGCATTTTAATATTCAAATATTTTATTTAAAAATTAAAATTCAATTGATAACTTACATTCAAATTTACAAAAGTTAATTAATAATGTTATCAATTAAATTTAAAATTTAAATCAAACAAGTAAGGGATTAAATTCCAAAAGTTAAAAAGTATAGGGACTGATGAACAATTAGAAATTTTTTACCTACTTCCCTATTCACCCAAACAAAAAAAAAAAAAGCTACAAACGTGTTAGCATTTAGAAGTCTAATTTCTACATATATATGGTTATAGATGTAAAGTTGGAAATATTTGAATGCTCTTTTGATAATAAAAATTATATCAAATTAACACCATGAGATTTTCTCTTATTTAAGACTAAAACACATAGGATAATAAAAACGAAAACCCAATAAAAAGACCAAATTCCCCAGGCTTTGTAGATTTTACATATCAGACTTAAGAGGAAAGGTTCCATTATATTCCTCATAAGCAATATCCAAATGCCTTCCTCCACCAAAACGAAGCTGATATTTTGGTTGCTTGTTTGGTGAAAACAACCCAAAGTGTCTCTCTAACTCAGGACCTGGTTTCGAGTTTTCATCAAATAAAGCAAACAAATATGTCTCTATGGCTTTTCCTGGCCTCTTTGGGGTACCTCCTTGGACATGTCTTATTAAGTTCAATAGATAAGTGGCCGCGTTATCGACCGATGTCCCAAACCCACCGGCTGAAGGCCATCCACTTTCTGATACCACAACTTCAAGCCCTCCTTGCCCGGCTTTCTCGAGAGCTGAGTATAACGAATCCAACATTGCATCGAATAGGTTTTGGTATCCACGTCCTTGATCCCATACAATAGGTGAAGGGGAAGTGAAAAGAGCATATGGAAGTGAGATATCCCTTGGATTGCCTGAATAACTGAAGTAAGTGTAAATGTTGGCAAGCAAGGGTGTTCTAGCCCATGCTAAGTGGCCTATGATAGGGTCTAAATACGACCTAACGTCCCCGCGAAAAGCACCAGCCGATGGAGGATACGAGACACCAATCAAGGTCATATCAATGGCGATTGAGACCTTGATTTGACTCTCCAAACCGGCCGATCGAACCGCGTTGAATACATTCACTAAGGCAGGCAAAACGAATTGAGCTAACCAAGATGAAGGAGGGACTTCGTTCCCGACAGCAATGTATCGAAATCGAACGCTCGGCCAATAAGCTACAACATTTGATTGAACCCATGATTGTGCTTTGGAAGGGTCAGCGAGGTTTTGAAGTTGATCATTTGGAACACCTAACATTACTTGAATGTTGGAGCCTCTAAGAGCTTGTAATGCTTGTTGATTTGGATCGTAGAGCCTCAATCGACGGATGTTGTTTGATTTGTAAAGTTGAATGACTTCCCATGAATTTGGGAGATTGTTGCCAAGCATCCCATAGCAAACACCAATCTGTGCAGCTGCATCAATTTACAACTTTTCTTATTAGTTGAATACCAACAAAATAATGTCTCAATTTTCGTAAAATGGAGGGATGAAATATATCATTAGATTGTATTGTGTAATTTCAAAAAAGTTAATTTAATGATTGGTAAACACGCAATATTGAACTATTGATTTTTGTTAAATTATTGTATATAAATTATTAATTTGTTGATTTTTGCTTAATCCATAATTATGTAAAAAAAAGGTTGAATGGCTTATGTCAATATCAAGGATTTAACGACAAGATTTAATCATGTTATCAAATTGGACTGACTTCTCAAGTTTTGATCATAAAGTAAGATTAAATTATAACTAATTAAAGGGATTAACTTCTTAATTTTTGTAAAGTAGAGAAATGAAGCACATATTAGTCCCATATATATATATATATATATATATATACTTTCTTTTTAGCATATTCTTCAACTTGTTCCAACTAAAATTCAAACCTTTGAAACCAAACCCTAATTATGCAAATATAAGTATTAACATAATAGAATAAAGCATGAAAATTACTATGCAATAGAGCTCCTACACATAAAACATATGGCATTAAACCATTACTGCCACTAATCCAAATTAATGGAAGCTAACACCAGACCAGACTCTTTGAATTATACACAAACACACACACACATATATATATATAAAGAAAGAAAGAAAGAAAAGAACCAGTAGGATCCAAGTTTGCAGCGAAGAGCCCTAGAAGAAGGAGCATAGAAGCCACTGATGTAGAAAAGATAGCCATGTTTGTATAATTGGACTGTTTCTGGTTTCTCCATTACAACTGAGCTGGCTCTTTATATAGGTACACACATACATGCATTTCATTGCTTTGCTTTGCTTAGATATGATTATTGTTGCCTAGTGTTAAATATATGAAATAAAGAAATCATTTCATGGCGGTTTTCCTTCACGAATTTATTTCATGCATGCTTAATCTTCCAATGATGTCCTTTTTATTTGTTTAGTTTTTTTTTTCCTCCTTATAAATTTTATTTAACGCACTGATAATTTAAATATATATTTAATATTATGGTAAAATCAGTAAACCAAAAATATTTCACTATAAATTTTAAAAAATAAATTCGAGTGATTTGATTTTTAATACATGTAATAATTTTCTGATTTAATTCGCGTATAAAATTATACATTATTATAATTATATTGAAATATAAATTATTATGATAATATATTTTCATAATTAAAATAAGTTATATTATTTGATAACAATTTAATTTTTTTATTTAAAAAATCAATAAAAATATATATGGTGGGATTTGAACCTAAACTAATTAGGTTTACCACTCAACTAAAGCATTATTTTAATATTTTTATATATTTTAGTTTTATTATTCACACTTTATTATTTCTATCAATTGTATATTTCATGTGCTAGTATAATTAATTAGTTTCAAACATACATCTATGTTCTAAATTTGTTATTTTCATACATACGCGTGCAATAAGATTTCTAGCAATATTTAATGACGTGGTTTATCATTATGTTGACACTAGTTGTTAGTTTATCCATTGGTCATACAACAAAGTCTTCATGTCTATCCATCCCATGCATAAGAAATGTATCTACCATCCCATACATATATGTATATATAAAATATATTATATTCATGTTTTTGACGATTTGAAACTTTAAAAAATGAGAAGCAGCCATCATTTTTTTTTCTAAATGGTTATGGTATACGTTTTAATCCCTTTGAGCAAAAATATGAAATAAATAAATAAATATATATATATAAGAAACTTGTAAACATTTTTGTTTTTTCCCCCTCAAATAATTTGTAATAAAATTGGGCAACTAGCATGTGAGATAACGATGTCCAAAAGGGTTTCAAAAAAGAAATCATTAACTATTAAGGGTTGCGTTTTGTTTTGCTTGACTAGTTAATAAGCTATTGAAAAGGAAATCTCACTTTGATTTGTATTTAGATGAGCCCTTATTTTAAACGAAACCTTGATTTAGCATTTACCTTTTTATTTAGGTTTAAATTAAAGGTTAATACAGGTTAAAAATTAAGGATTTATTAGGGTTTTTGGATATCAATTAAAGTTCAAGAGTTTATTCGGGATAATAACAGTATAAGGGCTTGTTACAAAGTTAAAAGGATTTTTTTAGTATATTAACCATTCCTATATGGGATTTACTTTTAAGGCAATTGTACTAACTAGGTTTATACAATTGACATATTATATAAATAAATAGTATAAGTTCACAAATTTAAATAAGATTATTTTTATGTAATTCATGTAAAAAAATCTCTTCCAATGAACCAATGAAAAACAGACAATTTCTTTAACCAAAGAAAAGCATTGGAATGTAAGAAAAATAAAAGTAATTTAGGGTTTCTTATTCTTGAGAATATATGTAATTTATTTTTTAAGAGCGTAACTTATTGTAGGCATACCATCAGAATCTCAATTTCAAAACAAAAATCATACTCATCACGCTCCATTTAATACGTTATTTTAATTAATTATATAATATCATATAAAAAAATATTATTATTTAAATTGAATTGGAATTAAGAGTATCTGATTACATGTTCCATTCATAAGTCTAGGTTTCCTGACACCATAGTGAAGAAAATATTTACATATTCAATTTAATGATTTCTCAATATATTTATGTCTTTGTATTAATAATTAGGTAAACTAATAAAAAAAGTCTTTCATCTTTATCATTTTATTGAATAAGTCTTTACATTGTTTTATGCTTTCAATGTTCTACTTTTTAAATATATTTATATAAAGTTTATTTTTAACTATATTTTTCTAAATTTTTAAATTAAAAAAATAAGTAATTAATATGGTTAAATCTAACTTCTTCTAATTATTACAATAATAATGATGCAAATTGAATTAAAATTCAATCAACAATTTATATTTTAATAATCTTATCTATCCATTTTTAGCGAAAATAAAATAAAAATTTCCAACTGGAGCCTTGAACAGGAAAATAAAAGAAAAGTCCTAACTGATGGCTGTAGCATTGAAACTTAGTTGCACATGTCGAAAAGATCAAGAGAATTTTATTTAGGATTTAGGAATATCCCATAAATTTTATTTATTTTTACATATTTTTACATTGCTTGCCTTAATGAAATAAGTGTGAGAAATTTCGTTTTTTCATTTTTTGCCTGGAAATTAATTTGTAAACATTCTAACATTTTTTTTTCCTTTTTCTTAACTCTTAAACTCTTAAACTTACATATTATGTCAACTTTCTTTAAAATAAATGAAAATTTTAATTTTTTTAACTTTATTGACGGCATACATATAAATTTAGTAGCATATCTAGGGGGCTTTATTGACGGCATACATATAAATTTAGTAGCATATCTAGGGGGCTAGCAAGGCCCAGCCCCCTAAAATGGAAAATTATCCATTTAGACCCTTTAAAAAATTTAAAATTTTAAATTGGTAAAAGTAAAATTGTACTTTGGCCCCTTAAAAATAATAAAAATTTAATTTAATCCTTTAAAAATTATAAAGATATAGGCTATTAAAAATTAAAATTTAATTCCAGCCCCACTGAAAAAATTTTCTGGCTTCACCCCTACATGGATTGCCACGTGAATGACACATCAAAATTTAATTAATTTTTTAAATTTTAAAAATTCAAAAAAATTATAAAAACTATTTTTTAAAATTAAAAATTATAAAAAAATTATAAAAATATTTTAAAAATATCTTTTAATATTTTTATTTTTAAAAAAATTAATTAAATGTTGACATGTCATCTGCGTGGCAATCTACGTGTATGTCAACAAAGTTAACAAACATTAAATTTTCCATTTATTTGGGTGATTTGAGAAAAAAATACAAGTTTAAAGGCTAAAAGAGACGAAAAATTAAATAAATAGCTAAAATGACCTTTTTTTTAAGTTGGAGGGCCAAAAAAGTCATTATGCCAAAAATTTAATCATGTTATAAAAAAAGTAATAAAAAAGTATAATTTTGTGGATAAATAAAATAGTAAAAGTTTGTTTTTTTTAATATGAAATAGATTCTTGTACTCTTCACAAATTTAAAATTTAGTCCATGTACTTTTATTTTCATCAATTTAGTTGTTTTACTTTTCGAATTTCAAAATTCAGATTCAATTACTAACATTGTTAAATATGTTAGTATACATTTTGAAATTCAAAAAAAAAAAAACCTCACTCAACAACAATATAACTGAAAAAACAACATTGTAATGAACCTCAAGTTAACATAATAATTTTAAGGGCAAACTACATTAGTAGTCACCCAACTATTAGTAATTTTCTTTTTTGGTGACTTAACTATATTCAGTTTTTGGGTGTTTCTATTTTTACGTTAGTCAGTTAGTGGCTAAAAAAGACAAAATTAAATAATTGGATGACCATTTTGTAACTTTTTATAGTTGAGTGACCTCTACAGTAATTTACCCTAATTTTAATTATGTTAACAATTAGATTTGAATTTTGAAATCTGAAAAGTAAAATGATTAAATTCCTAAAAATAAAAATATAAGAACTAAATTTTAAATTTACAAAAAGTACAAGAATTTTTGACATATTTTAACCTTTATTTTTATATAATTATTATTACTATCCATATCTCACACCTTTAAATAAGAGAATAAATACATGTTTAAGTGTGTTTAACTATTCGTCTTCTTGATTATTATAATAACAATCATGCCAATTGAACTAAAATTCAATTAATTTTTTAATTATAAATATTTATATATAAATTACATATTTTATTACTATCATTTAATTATAAATGGGAATCTCGCCAACAGTTAGACCCACCATTACCGCTTATAAAAGAAACCAATTAAATAGGCTTGGCCGCCATTGACGTTGTCCTACAACACTTTGATAACCCAAAAAATAGAGCCTACGAAACATCGAAATTCAACATTGGGGAGAACTCGTCAGTAGTAGGGTTTGTTGCATGTGCCATGTGACAAAGCAACATGTAGAAGTGTATGGTATTTGTAACCACCTTCATGACTGCTATTGTCTTTATAGCATTAATTAATTTATTTAACTATTGCAGCCGGCGGCTTTACTGTATCGCGCGTCTAAAAATATCATTGGAATTTCAAGCCCCAAACAACATCTGACTTTCATTCATATTTGGATTAATATATTATTCAGTAATCCGACTACTTGTCCTCAAACTTAACATCATCATCTTTGAAAACATATTTTAAAGAAATGGTATTAAGCCATTACAGTAATGGTAAGGTACATTAAAATTTTAGAGAGAGATATAGATTGGATTTTTAGGGATAATATTATTGGAAAGGGGTGCCCACTTACCTGCTCACTAAATCTGTGGAAAATAATTTTCATATTTTACACTTATGGTAAGATTTTACATGTTGAATTCACAATGGGTTAATTTAGTGATGAGAATTGTCAAAACCAGTTTTACTTTGAAAATGGGAGTCAACTTTTAAAAATAAAAATGGAGTCGTCAGCAACCTTTTTTTTTTCAATGTATGATTGAATCACCTTGAGATTGATCATTTTAACAATAATTTTGGTCTATAAAATTCAAAAAAATGAGTTCGGGAGTCGATTACACACAAGGAAGGATTAGCACCCTCGTAATGCCCAAAATTGATACCTAATTGATTAACTGATGTCTTAATGTCAAAAATTTGAAAAGATTTTAAAATGTGATCCTTTTTATTTATAAAGAAAACTTGAACAAATCAAATTACATGCTAAGACCCTCTTATCTCGAAGAAATAAAATGTCACGTCCAGTGAGTTAAGATACAACATTTCAAACCCTCGAAATTAAGCTTGTCTTTTGATTTTCAAAACTCATACATTTAAGTTCAAAATGATATTTGGTTATTTGGGTTAAACGAAAAAAATCGGAACCCAGTAAGTTAGAGCACAATTTGCTCGAAACTCCCAAATACCGAGTATTGTCTTATTTTGAAAACCTTTGAAATAAAATGTAGCAATTAAATGAAACGTATTTTTATCTAAAACGATAATTTGTGAATAAAACATTGCACTAATAAATTACAAAACATAAATACTAAAAAAAATCAATTCACGAAAATTACATAACATACTAACATTTAACACTAATATAGACAATTAAAAGAAAAAATAACATAAAATAGCGAGTCACGCAAATAGGACAATGACAATGCTTAAAGTGAGCATGAGAATAGTAATAAAAGTGATAAGAAAAATAAAATCTAAATTTTAGGAAAAGGAGTAAAATAAAAAATTAAGTAAATAATAACAATTCAAAGACATACATAAGATAAAAACTAAGAAATAAAATAGAATTTCATATAAGAGGAATCAAATAAAAAAAATAAAACAAATGATATACAAAAGATAAATAACAAAGCAATTAAAAATAATAATATAGCAAATTTTAAAATGAATAATACATATATATAATAGAACGAAATAAATAATATATATTTAAAATAAATAACATGTAAAAAAACTTAGACCAATAATAAAAAAAATTTAAAAGAATACAACAAATTTTAAATTATATAAAAAATAAAGTTAAAACTAAATAATGTATAAGAGATAATATATATAATAAGTAAAATATATAATAAAATGACCTAATGTGGATAATAAATAAAAATGATTTAATATAAAAATATTTAAATAAATGATAAAATTTAGAAAAAAAAGTTAAAATTCGACAAAAAGGGACTAAATTAGAATAGAAATAAAATCAAAAGTAAAAAAGAACAAAGAAATAAATGGATAAGGACCAAGTTGAAACGCGTGCCACATCATAGGGACCAACTGAGCAATTATGCCCTATTGCTTGAAACGACATCGTTCCAAAATCCTCATTTAAATGGCCTAAGGACTAGATCGAAACAAAAAACAAGATTTAGGGCCGAATTAAAAAAGAAATGTAGAACTTGATTGAACCAAGCCACAAAATTGGAAGTACCATATGCGCAAATTTTCCTTTTGATAAAAACACTCGGATCCTCAGAGCGGGTCGGGTCAATGTGCGAATCTAGCCTTAAAACGATGCCGTTTTGGTTATTAATGGACCATATCAAAACGACGTCGTACCACTGGCCTATAAATACTAAAAAAGTTTTTTTTTAAATCATTTTTATCAAATCCTCAAAAAAAAAAACCACAAAAATTCTCTGAAAAAGGCTCTCAGAGCACTGGCCAGTACTCGGCCTTGTTCCCTCATTGAGCCACCGTGCTCCGCCACCTCCGCCACCGTATATGGTGGTCGGAGCTCTAGAAATGACTATTTTGGTCCTATAGGCTTCCCAAAACCCCAAATCCCCAGTCAAAAATCTCAAAAGCACTCCCGAAAGCACCAAAGAAAATGAAAAACCCCTCAGCTTCTTTTGTTTCATCAGAATAGGTAAATCAAAAATTTTAAAACTTCTTATTTGTAATCTATATGACAATATGTATATTGGATCTAAAAAATACCTCTGTATTCTCTTTTTTCGTATTCCAAAATCGTCAGTGTCCTCTTTTTATCTATTACATTTGGTTTTTACAACCGAAAAAATAAATCTAAAAAATAAATACAAGATTTGATTGCTGCTGTTAATTGCCCTTTTTTTGCAGGTGGACATACGGCGGCAAAAGAGGCAGATTTTGCGCGCTAACAGCAGCATGATGCTCGGTAGCGATGGAGGCTACAACGGGCAGCGGCGCAAGACCCTTGCTAGGGTTTCCAGAAGCTGAAAACATTTTTGGTCATTTGGGCTCATTTGGGTTTTAGGCTACTGGACCTGTGGGTTTAGGTTGGGTTTATGTAATGGGTTTTGTTGGGTATGGTTGTTGGGTTTAGTAAATTGGGCCGTCTGAGTTTAGTGGTTTTGGGCCTGTTACTTTGTAAAAGGACATTTGGACAATTTTTTTTTATTTTTTGGTTTTCCATTTTTTTGTATGGGCCCAGGCGAAATGGGCCTCTTACAGCTGCCCCTCTTTACTAATTGTCGTGTAACAGGAATAGAGCAAAGATTTTAAAAAGGGTCAATTTTGCCTGGTCCTGCCAAATCTTGACTTTATTCCTTCCCACTACATTTTTAAGGGTATAGGAATTGGTGTTTTACTCAATAGAATTTCAAGGAGAAAAATTTACAATCTTTGGTCTGCTCCACTGTTACTTCAGGGAGATAAGGTTGATGGCTTCAATATGTTCTACTGCTATTTCAAGGAGTTGAGACTTGCAACTTTTGACCTGCTCCACTGCAACCTTAGAGAGATAAGGCCTATCACAATAATTTTAATCCATCCCACTATAACTTCAGGGGATAAGGTTTGTATATCTATATCCTGCTCTACTGTAACTTTAGAGAGATAAGGATTACGGCTTCGATCTACTCCACTGCAGCTTCAGGAAGATAAGATTCACCGTCTTCGATCTGCTCCACTACTACTTTAGGGAGATAAGATCTACAATCTTCAATCTGCTTCCTTGCTACTTCGGGGAGATAAGGCTAGTGGCTTAAATCTACTCCCCTGCTACTTCTAGAAGATAAGATTCGCCGTATTTGATCTACTCCACTTGCTACTTCAGGGAGATAAGATCTGTGGATTCACCGATGTTGCTACACCGTCCTCTAGGGGACATGTCCTATAGAATTGGTTCATGGGCCTATGCTTATGCCTAGATTAGGATGTTATGATCGGAGTGAATCAAATGCTCCTAACTAGATATGTTATGAATAGTATATGAATGCAGAAATGTCATGAGAATGATCCCTTTTTAATGCTTAGGGTGTCATCACTCGTTGTTCATCAAGGCTCTGTCACTGATGTGTTTTCCTACCTTCTTTGCACAACTGGCATCTTTGACAGAAAATCCAAAAAAAAAAATCACATTTTGCTCACCCAGTTTGCCCTATTGTAACTTTAGGATCCATTCCACTGTACCTCTGGGTCATAAGGTTTGTACTATCTTTCAAACCCTCCTACTACAACTTAGGGGTATAGGATCTGAATCTTTTTCAATCCATTTCTCCTGCAATTAAGGGTATAGGATTTGAATCTTCTTCCATCAATTTGGTCTGTTACACCATTCCTTGGGTGTCATGATCAAATGTATATGCTTGATATTTGCATGAATACATAATATCATTTTTTTCTTTTCTCAAGAATAATCCTCTTTTACACTTGGACTGACATTGCTTGCTTTTCATCGAGATTGTATCACTGGTGTAATATCTTGCCTTTTTGTTCAATCACTATTTTTGACTAAAAATCCGAAGAGATAGTCACAATTTAAACTCATCTTCCTCAAATATTTCCAGCCCTTAGGTTTGGTAAGTTCTAAACAATAGTCCTGTTTCAGGTTCTTGTATTATTTAGAAGCTTTCAGAGTAATATGTAGAACTTCTTTTGTGAAAGTATTATTAGTTCATTAATCATTATTTCAATGCAACATGCTTAAAAAAGATCATAACAATGAACAAGAATAGAACTGATTAGGTGTATAGCTCGAAATGAATAAATTATCAAATAAAAAGAAATTGATTGGAAACGTATCCTGAAAAGAATAAAGTATTCAAAGATAGCAAATTCAACATGAATAGGATGAATGCTAGGTGCCCCAGATATCGCAGCTTGAACTTCTCTATATGAACTCCTTGGGGACTGCTTTAAGTTTGACATGTGTTTAGGAGATCTAGAGTACTTTTTCGATGCCCCAATATGTAACATACCTCCTCCTTGTTAATTTTGGTATAGCAAGATCACTGCATGCCCCATCTTTAATCAAAATTTGAGCAGCCCTTCTTAAGTTTTCAATTCAAAACCCCTTTGGACTCAAGGCACCCTTTGCGGGTTTTCGCCTTAGCCTCTCCTTTTTTTTTGAAAGGTCTCAAAGCGCTCTTTGTAGGTTTTCACCTTGGCCTCTTTCCATTTTTAAGTAAAGTACTTTTTAAGTGAATCCGATTTACAGGATTGGGTAAGTTTTTCCAATCTATTTCGGTCAAAATCAGCACTCTTCCAGAGAAAGCCTTCTTTACCACATAAGGTCCTTCCTAGTTTAGCATCCATTTTCCTCTGAAATCCTTTGGTATGGGAAGGATATTTTTCAATACCGAGTCCCCCTCGTGAAATTCTCTTGGGCGAACCTTTTTGTCATAAGCTCGCATCATTCATTTTTGGTACATTTGACCATGATGAATAGCCCTTAGCCTCTTTTCTTCAATCAAGTTCAACTAATCATATCGAGACTGGATCCATTCTACTTCATCTAACTTTAGCTCAGACAAAACTCGAAGAGAAGATATCTCTACTTCAATAGGTAAAACTGCCTCCATTCTATAGACCAGTGAGAAAGGTGTTGCCCCGGTGGAAGTTCTAATAGACGTTTGATAAGCATAGAGAGCGAATGGTAACTTCTTGTGCCAATCTCTATAAGTCTCGGTCATTTTCCCTACGATCTTCTTAATATTCTTATTAGCTGCTTCCACTGCACCATTCATTTTTGGCCGATACGGTGACGAGTTGTGGTGTCTGATCATGAATTGACTGCAGACCTTCGCTATAGTGCTGTTGTTCAAGTTTACTACATTGTCAGATATGATTCTCTCAGGCATTCCATATCGATATATGATTTCTTTTTTTAGGAATTTACTGACTGCTAACTTGGTGACACTGGCATATGAAGTAGCCTCTACCCATTTGGTGAAATAATCGATGACCACGAAGATAAATCGATGCCCATTTGAAGCTTTTGGCGAGATTGGCCCAATGACATCTATGCCCCACATGGAGAAAGGCCATGGGGAAGTCATAACATGCAAAGACAAAGGAGGAATATGAATTTTGTCTCCACCAATTTGGCATTTATGACATCTTTTGTCATAGTTGATATAATCCCCCTCCATGGTGGACCAATAGTATCTGAATCTCATAATTTGTCTAGCCATTGTAAAACCGTTAGCATACATTCCACAAACGCCCTCATGAACTTCTTCTAAAATTTTCTTAACCTCGACAACATCCACACATCTCAATAGCACCTGATCCTTTCTTCTTTTGTACAGGATCTCCCCATCTAAGACATAGTCACAGACTAATCTTTTTAACGTCCTTTTGTCATTCTCAGTTGCCCGGTCAGGGTATTCACAATCTCTTACGTATCGCAATATATCGTGGTACTATGGGTGATCATCCCTTTCCTCTTCTTCCATGTTGCAACAATAAGCTAGGGTCTCATAAATACTTGTCTGAATAGGTTTTACATCCTCTTGTTTGTTTACTTTAATCATGGAAGCCAAAGTAGCCAAGGCGTCTGTCATCTGATTTTCGTCTCACGGAAAGTAACTGAAAGTGATGTCATCGAACTCCTTAATTAGCACTAGAACTATCCTTCGATAAATGATCAATTTTGGGTCTTTTGTCTCGCATTCACCTTTAAGCTGGTAGATCACTAATGCGAAATCTCCATATACTTCTAACGTTCTAATTTTGCATTCTATGGCTGCACGGATTCTCATGATACATACTTCATACTCTGCCATATTATTTCTACAATCAAAATCCAATTTGCATGTGAATGGATAATGATTTCCATTTGGGGATACCAGGACTGCCCCAATTTCGTTACCCACAGCGTTTGATGCTCCGTCGAAGTTTAGTTTCCAAAGATGATCTTTTGTAGCATCTCATTCAGTAGTTGCCACATACATTAACTCTTCATTAGGGAAATCAAAGTTCAAAGGCTCATAATCTTCTAAAGCTCTGCTGGCTAGAAGATCTACTATTACGCTTCCTTTCACAGCCTTTTGGTTTGCATAAACTATTTCAACCTCAGAAAGCAGAATTTGCCACCTGGCCATCCTTCCATTCAAAGTAGTTGACTCCATCATATATTTTAACGGGTCTAGTTTCGAGATTATCCAGGTCATATGATATAGGATATATTGTCTTAATCTCAGAGTTGTCCAAATCAGGGCACAACATAATTTCTCAATTGACGAGTATATTATTTCACACTCAGAGAACTTCTTACTGAGGTAATATATCGCCCTTTCTCTCCTTCTTGACTCATCGTGTTGACCAAGCACACATCTCATGAAATTATTAAACACTGTCAATACAGTATTAATGGCCTATCTGGATCAGGTAGAAACAGCACTGGGGCATTTGACAAATATTGTTTAACCTTGTCAAAATCTTCTGGCACTCATCATCCCATATGCCTTGGTTGTGTTTCTTGAGAAGATGAAATATGGGATCACATTTCTCAGTTAATTGTGAAATAAACCGAGTAATGTAATTTAGCCTTCCCAGAAAACCTCGAACTTCTTTTTGAGTGGTGGCGAAGGCAACTCTTGTATAGCTCTGACTTTGTCTAACTCAACTTCAATTCCCCTTTCACTGACCATGAAGCCTAGCAATTTCCCCGACCTAGCTCCAAAGGTACATTTTGCTGGATTAAACTTTAGTTGAAATTTTCTCAATCTCAAGAACAACTTTCTCAAAACCTAGATGTGTTCCTTTTCTGTTCGGGATTTGATGATCATATCATTGACATAAACTTTAATTTCTCTATTCATCATATCATGGAACAAGGTCACCATGGCCCTTTGATATGTCGCACCTGCATTTTTTAACCCAAACGACATCACCTTATAACAAAATGTAACCCATAAAGTTATGAAAGTGGTTTTTTCCATGTCTTCAGGATGCATATTTATCTTATTATATCTAGAGAAACCATCCATGAAAGAAAACAGAGAGTAGCCTACCGTATTATCTACTAAAGTGTCAATATGAGGCAAGGGGAAATTGTCCTTTGGACTAGCCTTATTTAAGTCTCTGTAATCTACACACATTTGTACATTTCCGTCTTTCTTAGGGACGGGGACAATATTAGCTACCCATTCTAAGTATTTAACCACCTGTAGGAAGCCGGCATCGAATTGCTTTTTTATTTCCTTTTTTTATTTTTAGCATAATGTCGGCCTCATCCTTCGGAGCTTCTGCTGAACTGGCTTGCATTCTTCTTTTATGGGGAGGCGGTGTACTATAATATCAGTGCTTAACCCGGGCATATCTTGGTATGACCATGCAAAGACATCTTTAAATTCCCAAAGTAACTCCACGAGATCTTACTTGGTTTCTTTAGTTATGCACGTTCCGATGTTCACTACCTTTCCTTCTTCCAAGGTCACAATCTCCACGGTCTTTTCCAAGGACCAAAATAAAATAGAAATAAAATTATCGGGCTGAATTAAAAAGAAAGAAAGCCAAAAAGACCCAATCAAGATAAGCAGAAAAAGCGGAATGGGCGAACACAAAAATATCCCTTCCGTTTTAAAAGCAAGCGGATCATGTCCCCATTTGGATTGGGTAATCGGGTCAAAGGCCAAAACGACGTCGTTTTGGTCCCTGAACCCACACTTCAAAACGGCGCCGTTTAGTCATATTATAAAATCCAATTTTTCTTCAAAAAACTTCATTTTCAACCTTCCTCTCAAAAAAATTCAAAAAATCTCTCAACCCATTTTCTCCTCTCCGACCTCTGGCCAGGAATCCGGCACAGGTCGCTTGTTGTACGGGCCACACGAGCCGCCGTTAACGCCGCCGTATACGACAGCCGGAAGGTCGAAAACACCTTTTTTCCGGCCGATTTAAAGGTAATATTTTTGCCTTTTGTTTTTTAATAATCTTTGCATAAAATAAATTTCAAAAAAAAGTATCGTTTTACTTTGATTTTTTAAATCTATTTTTTATTATCATCTGTATTTTGTATGTATATAAAAAAATAAACGAAAACAAAAAAATATTGATTAAATGAGATATCAAATCGGAAATCACATCTCGTTCTTTGATCTACTGTATTGTATTTGTAAAGAAAAAAACCCCCCTTTTTGTTTACATTCAATTCTCTTTTTATAGTTAAAATAAATCGAAAGAAAATAAATACAAAGATTCGATTCTACTATGCTGTTTCTTTTTCTTTCTTTCTTTGCAGATTAATGGCGAAGGTTTCGGCAGATGTAAGGCACTCTGATGGTGGCGTAATATACGGCAACGTGGCGCAAGGGTTTTTCCAGAAACCCTAGAGCTGATTTGGTTAACCTCTTAAGCCCTTTGGGCTTTATTTTATTGTGGGTTTGGGTTAGGTTAGGATTAGGGGTTTAATTTTGTATTTGGGTTGCTGTAATAGGTTTAGTGGGGTATTGGGTAATCTTTTTTTGGACTTATAATTGGGCTGTTGATGAACTATAAAAGGACTGTAAAAGAGATATATTTTTTTAGTTTTTATGGCATGGCTCGGGCAAATTGGGCCTATTACAGCTACCCATCTTTGCTCATTGTCGTGTAACGGGAATAGAGCAAAGACTATAAAAGGACCAATTTTGCCCGGTCTTGCCAAGTCTTGAGTTCTTGATCCTTATCTTTTTCAAATGGCTTTCAACCCAACTGCAACTTCAGGGGTTTTGGAATTTCAACTTTACTTCTTTGTAATTGGACTATAAGTCTGACAGCTTCAATTTGCTTCACTGCAACTTCAAGAAGGCAATATCTGCTATCTTTAGTCTGCCTCACTGCAAACTCAGGGAGACAAGACTGGTAACTTCAACCTGCTCCACTGCAACTTTAGGGAGATAAGGTTCTTAATCTTCAGTCTACTCCACTGCAACTTTAGGGAGATAAAACTTGTAACTTTAACCTGCTCCACTGCAACTTCAAGGAGATAAGGTTCGTAATCTTCAGTCTACTCCACTGCAACTTCAGGGAGATAAGACTTGTAACTTTAACCCGCTCCACTGCAACTTCAAGGAAATAAGATTAATATCTTTGATCTACTTCCTGCAACTTCAAGAAGATAAGATCTGCTGTCTTCAGTCTGCTCCACTGCAACTTCAGAGAGAAAAGGCTGGTGTCTTTGATCTGCTTCACTGCAACTTCAGGAAGGTCAGATCTTCTATCTTTAGTCTGCTCCCTGCAACCTCAGGGATGCCAGACTGGTATCTTCGATCTGCTTCACTGCAACTTCAGGAATGCCAGATCTACTATCTTTAGTCTGCTCTCTGCAACCTCAGGGATGCCAAACTGGTGTCTTCAATCTGCTTCACTGCAACATCAGGAATGCCAGATCTGCTATTTTTAATTTGCTCCACTGCAAACTCAGGGACGCCAGACGGGTATCTTCGATCTGCTTCGCTGCAAACTCAGGAAGACCAGATCTGCTATCTTCAGCCTGCTCCACTGCAAACTCAGGGACGCTAGACAGGTATCTTCGATTTGCTTCGCTGCAAACTCAGGAAGACCAGATCTGCTATTTTCAACCTGCTCCACTGCAAACTCAGGGATGCCAAACTGGTATCTGCTTTACTGCAACTTCAGGAATGCCAGATCTGCTATTTTTAGCCTACTCCACTACAAACTCAAGGATGCCAGACTAATATCTTCAATCCACCCTACTACATTGTCCTCTAAGGAACATAACCTGTAGAACGGGTATATGCTTATGCCTAACAATTAGGATGCCCTGATTAAAATGAGTCAAATGCTCCTATTTAGACATGCTATGATATATGAATGCAAAAATGTTATGAGAATGATTCCTATTTCAGGTGTCATCGCTCATTTATTCATCAAGGTTTCATCTTCATTCCTCTTGAAGTATCATATTCTGTTTAAGTAATTTGCCCCATGGAAATTTTAGGACTCACTCTACTTGAACCTTGGGGATACAAGGCTTGTACCGCCTTCAAACCATCCCAGATCGATTTAGTTTTGAAACATTTTAATCCCTTCCTATTGCAATTTAAGGGTAAATGATCTGTTCCAACTTCAATCCATTCTACCGTAATTCAATGGTTTTGAATCTTTTCACATCAACTTGGTCTATCATACTGTTCCCCGAAGGCTATGACCCAATGAGAATGCTTGTAAAAATAATCCTCTCTTAGGATTAATATTGTCCAACCATCATTTGGACAAAAGAAATAGTCTCAATTTAGACCTTTCTCAAGTACCTCCGACACTTACATATGGGAATTCTTAAACAATTGTCATATTTCAGTTTCTTGTATTATATAGAAATTTCCAGAGTAATATGCAAAACTTCTTTTGTGAAAATATTATTAGTTCATCAATCATTATTTCAATGCAACATGCTCATGAATAATGCGTAACAAATAAACTGATCTCGAAGATAGTTAGATTTGAATAAATTATCAAAAAGAAATTAACTGGGAACATATCTTTGAGAAGAAAAAGAATCTAAAGATAATAAATTTAACATAAATAGGACAACAACCAGACGCCCTAGATATCGCAGCTTGGGCTTTCATATACAAACTCTATGAAGACTGCTTTGAGCTTAACATGTGTTTAGAATATCCAAAGTACTTTGTTGATGCCCCAATATGTAACATGTTATGTTTCTTGTTGATTCAGGAGTACAAGATCAATGTATGCCTCTCCAAATTTGAGCTGCCCTTTTCGGGTTTTCAACTCAAAATCCCTTTGGTCTCAAGGCGCCCTTTGTGGGTTTTCACCTTGGCCTCTCCATTTTTTTTCAAAGTCTCAAAGCGCCTTTGCGGGTTTTCACCTTGGCCTCTTTTCCTTCTTAAGCAAAATACTTTTTGACTGAGTCCGAATTCACAGGATTGGGTAAGCTTTTCCCATCAATTTTAGTTAAAATCAGAGCACCTCTAGAGAAAGCCTTCTCACCACATATGGTCCTTCCCAATTTGGCATCTATTTTCCTCTGAAATCCTTCTATATGGGAAGAATCTTTTTCAGCACAAGGTCCCCCTCATAAAATTCTCTTGGACGAACCTTTTCCGTCACAAGTCTGCATCATCTATTTTTTGGTACATTTGACTATGATGAATACTTTCAAGCTAAGTTCACTAGAGATATTCTGCTTCATTCAATTCTTGACTCAATCAAAGCTTGGAGGAAAGAAATCTCGATTTCCATGAGCAAAACTACTTTTATTTCATAAACCCATGAGAAAGGTGTTGCCCCAACGAAAGTCTTGGCTGACATTTGATAAGCATAGAGAGTAAATGGTAGCTTCTTATGCCAATCTTTACAAGTCTCGGTCATCTTGCACAATTTATTTTTGTTTTTTCTTTCTTTTTTTCTTTTGTTTCTCTCTTTTTGGCTGCCTTTACTGCACTGTGATATGACGCCCAATCTTTGAACAGACTTTTGACATTGTGCAGTTGGATATGATCTTTTCTGGGCCTTTTTTGTTAGAAATTTGATGACTGTTGACTTTGCAATATTGGTATATAAAGTTACTTTCATCCTCTTAACGGAGTAGTCGACGACCACAAAGATGAATCAATGTTAGCTAGACACTTTTGATGACCTTGGCCATATAACGTCCATGCCCCACATAGAAAAATCTGTGAAAAAATGGAAGAGTCACATAAATCTTGTCTTCTTTAATTCGATATTTGTGGTATAACTAATCCACCCCCTTCCATGGTAGACCAGCAGTACCCAAACCTCATGTTTAGTTTGGCCATTGTAAAACCAGCTGCATGTGTCCTTCTGACATTCTTATGGACCTCTTTTAGCCTTAACAACATCCACAGGTCTTAGTAGCCCAGGCATATCTTGGTATGACCATGCAAAAATATTTTTGAACTCTCGCAATAACTTAGCAAAGTCTCATTTTGTCTCTCAGGCTATGTGCGTTCCAATTTTCACAACCTTTCCTTCCTGCAAGACTATATTCTCTACCACCTCCTCATGGGGTAAAATTTGTCTCTCTTCTTGCTTTGTCATTCTTAACAAATCCTTAGACAAGTCACAATCTCTATCACCTCAAAATCCTGAGATTCCTCTAAACACATGTCGCGTTTAAAAAGAAACTCTGAATCTATAGTATCGTTGCTCATGTCATTGATATCTAGGGTCCTGTGATAGGTACAAAAGAATGTATAAAAAATAAATAAATTCAAGAACAATTATTTTCATGTTATGAATGAGAATAATAAAAGAAAATTTTTTGGATTGAAATTAAAAGATCAAAAGAATAAAGAATGAGGGAACATTCGCTCGAATTGATCATGGAAGATGTATTTTATTAAAACAAAGATGTCTGAACATGAGCCTATTTCACAAATGAAATCTTATTATTTCTAGGCTTTAAAACAATAAGTGTGTTCTGAATATTACTCTGTATAATCTCTAAAAACTATAGGAAGTTCCTCTGCAGTCCAATTGTTCAAAACAGTTCCAGGTTCGTAAGGCCAAATGCCCAACAGGTTTTTTTGCTCAATTCCTTCCTCGTGTATGGCATTGATGTGGAGATTCTTCAAAATTTCCTCATTATTTTCATTTTTCAGCAATCCTCTCTCAAGGTGAGTTACCCCTTCACCTGAGCCTTCTTTATAAAATACCATTTCATTGTTATCTATAAGGCTTTGCACCAAGACTCTAAACTCAGCGCATTCCTAGATCTCATGCCCTTCTACTTTGTGGAACTCATAGTAGGCCCCTATTCCTCCATATCCTTCTTTAGAATCTGATATCATCAATCATCTTCTTATCATTTCTCTCTAGACCAGTCCCAACTGGGTTTTTATTTCTGTAATATTCTCATTGATTCTTCTCATGATATTTTCACCAATCGCATTTACCCCATTACCTCCATGGTTAGGTAATGGGTTCTCCGCACTAGGTGTATCATCAAACTTTCTAATCCCCATCTTGATGAGTTTCTCAACTACCTTTTTGAAGGCAGTGCAGTTTTCTATTGAATGCCCTGGTATTCTCGTATGATAGTCATATTGAGCGTTTGAATCATACCATTTGGGGTATGAAGGCTGTAATGGTTTCAGATAAAATGGGGACACCATGTGTGCGTTAAATAAACTTTGATATAGCTCCTTATACGACATTAGGATTGGCGTAAATTGGAGCTTTTCAGAGTTTTGCCTTGTGCCTGATTCCTGCCTTGTCGAACTTTATTGCCCAACAGTAGTTACTTTTGGTTGATTGACAGTTATTGACTTCGAGTATCCTTTGTTGTACTTTCTCGTATTATTCACTTCGTTCTCCTTTTTCCTTGGAGCTAACCTTTTGGTAGTTTCCTCTTCAATCTTGCCAACCCTTATGGCATTTTCAATCATTTCTCCTGCCATTACTATATCCGCAAAGCTCTTTGTGGTACTCCCTATCATGTAAGTAATGAATGGAGCTTTCAAAGTATTGATAAAGAGCATTGTAGTCTCCTTTTCTAGGAGCGGTATGCATGGCAACTTCCCTCCATCTTTGCACATATTGCCTGAAGCTTTCATTTGACTTCTTCTCTATGTTCTGTAGGGTGATTCTGTCAGGTGTCATGTCTGTCACATAATTGTATTGCTTCATAAAAGCTTGCGCTAGGTCTCTCCAAGAACTAACCCTAGCACAGCTCAGTTGACTGTACCACTTGGCTACCGCCCCTACCAGACTATCTTGAAAACAATGGATCAATAGCTGATCATTATTAACATAGCCGGTCATTCATCTACAGAACATGGTAATATGGGCTACAGGGCAACTAGTCCCATTGTACTTCTCAAATTCTGGTATTTTAAACTTATGAGGAAGCACCAAATCTGGGACCAAGCTTAAGTCTTTAGCATCAATTTCATGATGACTATCAGCATTTTCCAAAGCCTTGAACTTTTCTTCCAACCACCTACAATGGTTCTCTAGCTGCCTTGAGGATTCAATTCTTATTCCTTCCCTCTCGGCTATGTCTAGATCGGGGATGACAGGATTGGCAGGGTTATCTCTTAGGTTAGATCCCGAGCCAATTTGGAAATTCATGGGCACCCTAGTATCAGCTTGCCCTTGTTGAGGCCTAATTGTGACAGATGGCCTTTGGGGATGCACCTCAGGTTGGGCTTGTGCATACGGTGGGGTAAAACCCGAAAGATAATCCACATTATCCTCTCCAGTATTGGTCATGGGGCCCTTTTCTTTTTCCATTGCCCCATTCAATAGCTGGGCTATTTGAGCCATCATATTTCTTTGGGTTTTCAACATTTGGTCTCTTATTTCTTATTGGAACTTTGCCAACTGCTCTTACATCTGGTCTTGCATATCTCTTTGGAATTGTTCAAACCTTTGATCCATGTTCTTTGTCTTGGCTCGCGTACCGTAACGGTGTTTAGTTTCCAGATTAACTTCTCCTTCTTTCTTTTTCTCTCTCTCTCTGAAATAACTACAACTAATTAGGGTCCTTCTATGAATTTTGATACATATGATGTGATGTAATACAAATGCATGAATGTAAAAAGATACCAATTCGGATTCAGTTTCATTTAGAAAACTTTATTTAGAAAATAAAATTCTTTACACAAAACGGATTACAAATACACTTTCGCCCTAAGGCCCAAAGTTTTAACCCTTCCAAACAACACAGCTAACTCTCGACCCCTATCTGATTCTAACTCATACTTTACACTTAACATATCAGCCTGTGCTACCAAGGCTTGTAAATAATCAGCTACTTCCTGAATTTAGACTATGGCTTCACCCATGAAGTAATCCCTATTTCTAACTTGATCCTGAAAATGGTGAAGCTCTTCCTTCCAATGCCTTTCTCTTGCTTCAAGATGCTCGATCCGGAGTTCACAGTTTTGTAATGTCGATTCTAATTTTTCGATCTTCTTCTTCATTTCTTCAATTTTGTTCAGGCTTTCCTTTAGTTCAATCACCAAATTACGACTTCGATACTGATGAAAAGATCTTCCAAGCTTAACTATTCTAGCCTTTAATTCACTCTTTTCCTTCTGACTTTCTGCCAGACTCTTCTCTAAAGCCTCGTTTCGCGCTTGAACTTCTTGAAACTTCTTTTCCCATCGATCAGCTTTGGCTTTTTCCTCTTAAATCTCTTGTTGCCACTATTCCGAAGTCATCCCCAATCCGACTCTTTTCATCAACAGATTTATCTTTTTATATTCTGTCTTCAAACTATCTCGATCTTCCTCAACCTTCCTCTTCTCTTTTCTTACTTTTCTAGTTTCTGAACACGTCTAATGTCAGATACATTTTTTTCTTCCTCTAACTTTTCTTTCCTCTTCTCGAGCTCGAGACTCTTCTTTTCAAAATCTTGTTTTATAATCTCCAACTCTGATGGAAACACTCGTAAGTACTCCTCTATCGATTGAACCCCCTCCAAACTTGGTCCAGGGATGTTATCATTGATCCTTTTGCTCAACCACTCCTTGTACTCAGGGGTTGCCATCGGACCTACAGTCAAAATTTTCATACAGCAAGTTCGCTTCCAAGCCTCAAAAATTTCTCGGATCTTCTTCTTATAATTATCCCCTTTATATGAGAATTCACATTGAGCTAACCCATGTATTGCTGATATGAATTGCATGGCTTTGTATTGCATTAGTACGAGCAACGGTGCATATCCAACAGCTCCCCAAATTTTAGGCAGAAGTACCCAATCAAAATTTCCACACTGATAAAGGACCTCATCGGGAGCCATCCAATGGGCTTTCCACTCAACATCTTCTTTTCGGAGATTTTGAAGAATTGCCATCCACATTTCCTCTTATATATCATCCCTTATTGGTGTAGCTGTTGTTTCTTTTAAAGGGGAATAATTTTCAATGAACACTCGACAAGGAACCTTGTTAACCCTCCAAAAATGACTATAGAACCAAACCGACAATAACTGTGCACATCCAATGAATCTACCTTTACCAGCCCTTCAACATGCACTCAATGATCTGAACGTCTCGGCTAGAATTGCAGGTACAGGTGTGACATGTTTTCCAAGTCGATCAAATAAATCAGTGACTACTTCATCTATATGCCTTAGAGCCTTTGGAAAAATCACTAGACCATAAATACTTAAGGCCAAGACATTACCTTTCCTCTTCACATCTGGATGCGCTAATATCAGATCCCTCAAACTCGCTCAAGGAATGCATTTACCATCACCTTTTTGTTGGATTCGAGCTGCGATCCACTGTTCACTCATCCCCGTAATATTCATTAATTTCTTCACAAAAGTTGGGATATTAGCAGCCCTAAAGTAAGCTTTGTTACCTTGAATCCTTGAACAATGAAGCAAAGCCGTATACTCCTCCATAGTAGGTACCAAATCCAACGTCCCAAAAGTGAAACAACTGTACGCAAGGTTCCAGAACTGAACCATAGCCCGAAACAGATGTTTGTCCACATTAATGTCAAGCAAGTAAGGTAAATCACCATAACTATGGTAGAGCAGCTGCTTAGTCTCGTCATCCCAAAGGGCCCATATATCTTTCAATTCTTGAAGCTCATCCTGTGCAGCACTGATGCGAGTGAAGTCCCACAACTCCGATGTATATCCCTCAATGACACTATCTCCTTTTTCTAATTGGATATTCTCTAACCATGCATGGATAGTAGCGTCATCCTCCACTTTATCAAGAAATTCATTCTCCATAACAAAACTTTCTAATTTAGAAATCGAATCGTAGATCGACACCTTTTTAAATATTTAATGACATGCAATGAACAAAATAAAACTGGTCAATGTCATGTATAAAAGATATAATTCAAAGAAAACAGAAAATAAACAAGCACCTATATGGGTAACTACTATGGGTCAACATACTTCTACCTAATGCGAGCTCTTAGGGTTCACTATATGTGTTTTTAGTTCTAAAAGAAAGCGTACCTGAACCAGCAGATTCCTCGATCCTCACCCATTATAGGCTCATATAGACCGAGTTCAGTTTAGGGGGACACATTTCCCTATGGCCATGCGGAGATGAAAATCTCACGGAGATATAGGTATGGATGTATCTCGGAAGCGATCCACTAGCCCTTGCGGAGGTGAAAACCTCACGAAAGCGTAGCTTCTCACTCCCTCTTAAAGGGTGTGACCATAACGGTCATGCAATGCAATGCAGAAATATTTACAAAACCAACCAAATGCAATAAAAAACATGATTTCAAATCAAATTTTCTAAATTTTGACATTAGGACAAAAAAGATCGATTTTACGGCTTGACTCTCTTATTGGTCACCAGTGGAGTTGCCAAGCTGTCGTAACCATTTTTAAATTTTGAGAAAACGAGGTCGACTTTTTAAAAAAAATGAAAATGGAAGTAGCTACGAATCCCTTTTTGCTTAGGTGTGATCGTATCACCTTATAAAACGTTTTATTTCAAAACATTGATTTTGGCCTACAAAATTCAAGAAAATGGGTTCGGGAGTAGGTTACGTACGAGGAAGGATTAGCACCCTCGTAACGCCCACAATTGGTACCGAATTGATTAGTTATAGTCCTAATGTCGAAAATTCAAAAAGATTTTAAAAAATGATTTCTTTAAAAACTTGAACAATTTGAGTTGGAACTTGAGATTCCTTTGTTCCGAAAGAATACAAACATCACATCCAACATGTTAGGACATGATGTTTTAAACCCCCGTAACCAAAATCATCTCGTGATTTACAAAATTCATTAAAAGGATATTCAATTATTTAGTCAAACAGAAAATCGCAACACAGCACGTTAGGGCACTATTTCTCCAATTTCTAAACACAGAATATTGTCTTTATTGAAAAAGTTTTTAAGGCGTCGAGTAAAAATTAATGTGACAAAAATTAATGAGAATATGAAGATAAATCACGATGCAGATACACGTAACAAAATAATAAATGCGTTAATGTAAATGACAATAAGGAGGACGGGGGAAATAACTGAATAAAACAAATAAGTTAATAATAATAATAATAATAATAATAATAATAATAATAATAATAATAATAATAATAATAATAAGTAAGCTAAAAATATTAATATTTAAAAAAAAGAGTAATAATCGAATAAATGAATGAATATTGTGTAAAATTATTTTAAAAAAGTAATGGTAATGATAATATTATTGATGATAATGATACCAGTAATAAACAATTTAAAGTTTGAAATGATATAAAAAGATATAAAAATAAATAAATACTAATAATAATAATGAGAATGATGATAAAAATAAAATAAGTTTGTTAAAAAAATATGTAAATAAATAACTAAAAGGAATAATATAATAGTAATAGTAATAACACTATATTAATGTGAACAAAAAATATATAATAGTAATAAAGAGAATAAAATAATAATAATGAAAATAATAATAGTAATAAAATAATAAAAAATTATAGTAAAATATAATAATATTTAAATAATAATATATTTATAATAATATTAATAAAAAATAATATGCTAATGAAAATATAAATAATAAAACTTGTTAATAATAATAATAGTAGAGAAAATAGTAATAATAATAAAAAATAAAAAATAAGTTTAATAAATATAATAATGGTTATAATAGTAATAATAGTAGTAATAATAATAGTTGTAAAATAATAATATTAGAATTAATTAATTAATTAATGAAATAATTAAGATATTAAAAAAAAGGACCAATCTGGACTTGAAACAGAACTTTTGGGGCTAATCTGAAGCAAAATGAAAGAAACACGGGACAACATTGAATGGCGCGAATAACGTGGAGGGGCTAAAAGAGAAATTTTCCTTTCTCCTCCAAAACGCACAGCATCAGGAAGGACCAAAATAAAATAGAAATAAAATTATCGGGCCGAATTAAAAAGAAAGAAAGCCAAAAGGACCCAATCAAGATAGGCAGAAAAAGTAGAAGGGGCGAACACGCAAATATCCCTTCCATTTTAAAAACACGCAGATCCTGGCCCCATTTGATCGGGTAATTGGGTCAGAGGCCAAAACGACGTCGTTTTGGCCCCTGAACCCACACTTCAAAACGGCGCAGTTTAGTCATATTATAAAATCCAATTTTTCTTCAAAAAACTTGATTTTCAACCTTCCTCTCAAAAAAAAAATTCAAAAAACCTCTCAACCCCTTTTCTCCTCTCCGACCTCTGGCCAGGAATCCGACACTGGTCGCTTGTCGCACGTGCCACATGTGCCGCCGTATACGGCTGCCCGAAGGTCGAAAACACCATTTTTCCGGCCGATTTAAAGGTAATATTTTTTTCTTTTATTGTTTAATAATACTTGCAAAAAATAAATTTCAAAAATAACAAAAAAAACGTATCGTTTTACTTTGATTTTTTAAATTTGTTTTTGATTATCATCTGTATTTTGTATGTATATAAAAAAATAAACGAAAACAAAAAATAATGATTAAATGAGATATCGAATCGGAAATCACCTCTCGTTCTTTAATTTATTGTGTTGTATTTGTAAAGAAAAAAAACCCTTTTTGTTTACATTCGATTCTCTTTTTATAGTTAAAATAAATCGGAAGAAAATAAATACAAAGATTCGATTCTGCTATGCTGTTTCTTTTTCTTTCTTTCTTTGCAGATTAATGGCGAAAGTTTTGGCGGCGGTAGGGCACTCCGATGGTGGCGTAATATACGGCAGCGCAGTGTAAGGGTTTTTTCAGAAACCCTAGAGCCGATGTGGTTAACCTCTAGGCCCTTTGGGCTTTATTTTATTTTGGGTTTGGGTTAGGTTAGGATAGGGGTTTAATTTTGTATTTGGGTTGCTGTAATAGGTTTTGTGGGGTATTGGATAATCTTTTTTTGGACTTATAATTGGGTTGTTGATGAACTATAAAAGGATTGTAAAAGAGATTTATTTTTTTGGTTTTTATGGCATGGCCCAGGTAAATTGGGCCTATTACAGACATAATTGCAATCACTAGAGCCTAATTGTATATATCCGATTGGTCTTTCCGCTAGCGTAACAAAAGCTCAATCGAATTGCATTTGAATCAAAAGAAAATTTTACAACTTTAGAAATAATTTAATTGAGTCAATTTATTCGATGTGGAATTAAATTAAGTGGTCGTGAGAATTGTTCAACTAAAGAATTTGATTAAAGAATTTTCTTGAAAATTTAATTTGGAAAATCTAAATGATTTTTTGAAAAATTAATTTTGGTCAAGTAAAATTAAATTAATCAAATCAATTAAAATTAATATGATATTTTTGGAATTTAATTTTCAAGTTAGACAATTGACCCAATGGGTAATTGAACTTGAAAATTGGATCTGAGTTCATAAATTGGGCTCGATAGCCTAAAACCGAGACCAATACCTAAAAACTAGTTTAATTGAACCCAGTATGTGAAATCGGACCGATAGTCCAATCGGTGGCTAGACCGAACCGGTCGGGTCGTCGTTGACCTAGACTGAACCAGTAGCAGTCGAAACAGCTTGGGGTGCTGTAAGGGTGTCGCACTTGCATCACTGGACACGACAATGCCGATGGCTGCGATGTTGGCATCCTAGTGGCCGGTGGCGGTTGGTCGTCGGTGGTTGAGCAGTGGAAGTGCTACATTCCTACTGGAATTCCACCAAAGAATTTGATTTTAGATTAATTATTCCAAAAAATAATATTATTTTAATAGTTTAATATTAAATTTAATTTAATACTTATCAAATAGTATTTTATTAATTTATTATTAAAGTGATTATCTTAATATTAAATTTAGTTTAATGTTTATCTTGTAGATAAACATTCTATTATTTTAATAAGATTTAATATTAAATTTAATCTAATATTTATCTTGAAATAATATATATTAATTTAATATTAAAGTGATTAAGTTTAATTATAATTGAACTCTCTAAACTCTCCCTATATAAAGAGAGCCTTAAGTCATTATTTACACACACTTGAATTCAAGAGAAAGTCGTAAAGAGAAAATTCTCTGAAGAGATTATTTCAGAAAATTTCTAGAGATATTTTTTTGATTTACAACTTGACCCAAAAGCTTAGAGAAAATGCAAAATTACCCTACTGATAATTTTTGTGAAAATTTTTTTGATTTGAAGCGAGCCTACACTCGGCAGATGCAGGCTCGAGGATAGCAGAGAAGATTACTCGATTGTGTTTTCCGTTGTGTTTTTTGAACCCGTTTTTCCAACAATTGGTATTATGAGTCAGGCTGTGTTCTATCTACAAGTATAAACAGATAATCAAAATAATTTTTTTTCTTCTTCAATGATTTGATTACATAGAAAGTGATATTCTTTAGATCTTATGCATGTTTTAAGTTATATATTGGAATAGATGCGGTATTATATATTTGTTATATAATTGTTTTTTTGCTGAAATTGTAGTTCTTAGGAAATAGAATGTGGACTATCATCTCCACGTAGAGCTATATTTTTTAAAATTCATAAAATTCTTATGAGCTGGAAATGGATATATGACTTAAATGCAATTTTTCTAAAAGGAGTCCTTAACGAGGAAATGATGCGATGGCGGTTGAAGACCCAAGGAATGCCTTGTAGTGAAAATTTATGTAATTTTATTTTTCCATTTATTTTCTAGAAATAGAACCATGGAAACCTTAGTTGACAATTTTATTTTAACTACCTATCTCATTATATATCTGTTTTATAATTGTTTATCATATTTACATTATGTAATGTTATAATTGTGATGTATATTTGAGATGAGTCACAGTTGATCGCTTAAAAAATAAGAAGTATGGTAATAAGAAAATACATGTATTGTATTCTATTGTTTTATTCACTTCTTTAAGTTATTCGATAACTATGAGAAGTGTGGTAGTGAGAAGGTGCATGTTTAGGATTGGCTCTGGCTAGGAAAGGCTTGGTTTTTAAGCAGGCAAATTTGACTCACCTCCCTTTCCTGGGACCCTATCTAGTGCACGATTCACAATCACTTCTTCGGTTTTTCCCTTAAAAGAAAAAACTGTGGAGAATCAAAATTGTTTGTTTTTATGATTGACTGATTTTCACGAATAAATGTGAATATTATAAAATTGCCATAGCATGCCATGCATATATTGGGAGCATGTCGTTTAGATTAGGTAAGAATGCCACTAGCACTATTGTATGATCAATCTTGAAATTTGGGATAGAAAACCTTGCATGAGTGGGAGAAAGTCCTTGAATAAGACCTACGACCTTCATTGATGGTCCTTAAGTGATAGCATGATAAAGTTTCGAGCCGGTTCCTACCCTGTCTGCACCCCAAGGTAAACTTTGTCATTGGGTTCACTAGATGAGATTTCTTTTTAAGGACAACTAATCATGCATGACTTTCAAAGAAATTGTCCCAAGATGACTCACAAATGAAAGCATCTTTATGATGGGTGTTGAGTCAATGGTTACACACTTAAGATTATCTTTTATTAAATAGTTTCCCATGAAACGATATTTAAACTAGAGATGATGGCCAAACATTAAACGGTCATCAGTTCATGTGGAGACTTTAGAATTAAGATTCATGAACTGATTAGATGTATCCATATTCTTACTAGTTAATCATGGAAACCCAATGCGACATGGTTGATGGATATGAGAATGATCGTAGTAACAAAAAAAATTTCAAGGTTTTAATACAAGACGCATGCATCATACTGCATTCTTGATATGTTGCTGAAATGAAAAATATTTGCTTAATATAAAAATAGTAATTAGTGAAATATTTATTCTTTTTCAGTGTAAAATATGTCTCCTACTCCTTTTATTATCATTCTTACTATGAATAAATTAAATGGGGGTAACTTTCAAGAATGAAAATGAAACTTGTTAGTTCTCAATCGTAAGAAACACAAGTTTATTCTTGACGAAATATGCCCTCCTGAAGCTCGGCCCAAAATGAGAAATCACTGGAGAGATTCTGGCTTGATTTCTCGATGTTATATTTTAGAAAGCATGAGTAATGTGTTGCAAAAGCAACACGAGAATTTTCGTACTGCCAAAGAGATCGTGACAAATTTGGAGGATTTACTCGGAGGCCAAGTCGCATTGGCTCGACAATCCACTATTACAAAATTGATGAATTCTCAACAGAAAATCAGCACTTTGATCAAAGAACACATGTTAAGCTTATGGGACTCTTTGTAAAAGTGGAAGACAATGAGCTAAACTTGACATGAACACTCAAATTGAAATAGTGTTCAAATCTTTAACCAAGGAGTTTGTTGGTTTTAGGGCTGCTTACAACTTGTGGAATAAGGCGCTTACCTTAACTCAGGTCATGAAGGAATTACAATCCTATGAGTTGATACTAAATGGTGGTAAGTCGGTTCAGGAGAAATCTGAAGCAAACTTAGTTGTGAGCCCCTCGTCCTCTAAGGGGAATAAAAAAACTAAGAGAAAAAAGAAGCCAACTAAGTCTTCGGTTCCATCTCGAGTGGATAGGAAGAAGGCTAAGAACTCAAAAGATCCTAAAAATATCAAATGTTTCTTCTGAAACAGAAAAGAGCATTTTAATCACACTAAAAGGAGTATTTAGATTACCCAGCCGAAAAGGGCAAAGGTATGGAACTCTTTGTGGTTGAAGCTTGCTTAATGGAAGAATTAATTGACAACTGGGTTATTGATTCTGGAGCCACCAAACATGTGTTTGTTTCTTTACAAGGGTTCAGAGAAATGAGAAATCTGTGTGATAAAAGCCTCTCATTACGAGCTGAAGATGGGAGCTATGTTTTAGCCGAAGCAATGGGAGAAATTTATTTACATTTTGATAATTTTAGGAAGATTGTTTTAAAGAACGTATTTTATGTACCTCATTTTAAGAGGAATTTAATTTTTGTAGCATGTTTATTTTATGACGGTTATACCGTGACATTCACTAAAGAGATTGCTATTCATAAAAATCGTTCTTTAATCTGTAATGGATGGATGGAAAACAATCTGTACTTTACCAAACCAAATAACTACTCGATACTTCAAACTAAAATAGTGAATAAAAAGTTTAAAACTTCTTAATCTAATGAGGGATACCTATAGAATTTAAGACTTGGTCGTATTAACCAAGAAAGAATAACTAGACTCGTGAAAGATGGTCCCTTAAGTATGCTTAAGGAAGTTAGTCTTCTAAAATGTGAATCTTTTTTAGAAGGTAAAATGACTAAGAGGTCTTTTAATGCAAAAGGTACAAGAGCCAACCAACCTTTAGCACTTGTGCACATGATGTATATGGTCTCATGAGCATCAATGCCTGAGGAAATTGTAATTATTACGTGACTTTTATCGACCAATTTTCTCGATATGAATATGTGTATCTAATGCACCAAAAAAGCAAAACCTTTGATACATTTTGAAAGTTTTGTGCGGAAGTGGAAAAGTAATTAAATTTATCCATAAAGAATCTTCGATCTGATCGAGGTGGGGAATATTTGTCGGATGAGTTCTTAGGATACCTCATAGAGAATGAGATTTTATCCCAATTGACTGCGTCAGACACTCTACAGCAGAATGGCGTAGCTGAGAGAAGAAATAGAACCTTAATTAACATGGTTCATTTAATGTTAAGCTATTCACAACTTCCTACTTCATTCTAAGGGTATGCGATACAAATGACTTGCTATATTATGAATGATGTGCCAGCTAAGTCTTTTTGTAAGACACCTTATAAATTATGGCATGGAAAGAAACCTGCTCTAAATCACTTTAGAATATGAGCTTATCCAGCACACGTTCTGGGTAAGGATGCAAAAAAGTTGGATGCACGGACAAAATTATGCATGTTTGTAGGATATCTAAAAGGAACAAATGGAGGATTATTCTACAATCTGAAAGATAATATGATTATTTCTACTCATGCTACTTTCCTCGAGGAAAGCTAAATGGATAACTTTAAGCCTCGAAGTAAAATGGTACTTAAGGAACTTTCGGGAGTGGTGGAATAATCACCTAATTCAATTCTTGAGAAAGTTGTAGAAAAACCTACAAATAATCAACAGTATAGGGGAATCCGTCGTAGTGGGGAAATTTTTAAAAAATTGGATTTCTTCATCTATGATGGTAGTATTTATAATACGAAAGCCAATTACGAGGATGATGATCCACTCACTTATAAGAAGGCCATGCAGGATGTTGATTTCAAGCTCTAGAAATAAGTCATGGATGCCGAAATGGATTCTATGAAATCCAATATGGTGTGAGAACTTGTAGACTTATCGATTGGGATTAAACCCATAAGGTGTAAGTGGGTCTACAAGAAGTATATAAATGTAGAAGGGAAAGTGGAAACACACAAAGATAAACTTGTAGGGAAAGGCTATACACAAAAAGAAGGTATCGATTACGATGATACCTTTTTTCCGGTAGCCATGCTCAAGTTTATCCGCACACTCTTATCCATTGTTTCGCTGCTCTCCATTACAAGATCTGGAAAATAAATGTCAAGACAACATTCTTGAATGGCTATCTTGATTAGACCATTTACATGGCTCCACCCACTAGCTATGTTGTCAAAGGAAAGGAATAGGAAGTTTGCAAACTGCTAAGATCCATTTATGGACTTAAGTAGGCGTCTTGCTTATGGAATAAAAGGTTTGATCAAATAATCAAGAATTTTGGATTTGAGCAAAACATTGATGAACCTTGTGTTTATAAGCATATAAAGGACAAAGAGGTGGTCTTTCTCGTTTTGTATGTTGATGATATTCTACTTATCAGAAATGATGTAGGAGAATTGTCATTGGTTAAACTGTGGTTAACTCAACAGTTCAGCAAGAAGGACTTGGGTGACACTAGTTATATTCTTGGAATTAGAATCTTTAGGGATCGAAAGAATAAAATGATAGATTTATCTCAAGCTACATACATCGATCAAGTACTGGAACATTTTGCAATGACCGATACAAAGATAGGTGTTTAGTTGACTGCATCAGGTTTTCATCTTTATTTAGATGACTGTCCTAAGATAGCGGAAGAAAGAGAGCATATGAGTAAAGTTCCATATGCGTCGGTAGTTGGTAGCCTTAAGTATGCGATGCTTCAGACACGTCTAGATATTTGTTTTGCAGTAGGAATGATTAGTCGATATCAGGTGAATCTAGGTCCCAGGCATTGGCAAGCTGTAAATCATATATTAAGGTATCTTAAAAGAACCAGAGATTATATGCTTGTGTATTGATGGGCATCGAAACCACCAAATAAAAATTTCTATGAAAAATTAACTCTAGATAATAGTAAAGAGTAGTAGGGTCAAATCCACAGGGATTGGTTATTGTTATCCAATTTCATTTTTTCTTGTGAATAGGATTTCTGTAGTGGCAATAGTCGTGCTCGTAACTCGAAATGAACTTGCTAAAAATAAACAAACAAAATAAATTAAGAGAGTTGAAAATGTTTAGAAATTAAATAAGTGAGATAGCAGAAATGAACAATTATATTAATTGAAAATAAGATAAAATAAGAAAGTGATTTGAATTTTATAAATAGAAATATAAAGTCTTAGCCTTAGACTCGGTGAATTCCGGTTTCCAAATCGATCCTCGAAATAGATTTTCTCTTCCAAACCATAAGTCAATTATAGCGATCAAGAACATTCTAACCGTCAATTTTTCCTTTCGTAGCTAATTCTGGTATGACCTGTAAATCAACCCTTACCGATTGTCTAACTGCAATACATGCGTTCACAATTCAATACCCCGATAGCCTTACATTTTGAAGAACTCAACTTAGATTAATGGTCTTAACTGCGCGAGATGTTTAAATCCGATCACTATCTCCCTTGACAAAAATCTCACTAGTATAACCCTGCCAGGATACGCCAATTTATTTTTGGGAATCCAAATGCAACACAGTTCACTCGTCTTCCCAACTATACGCTAAAATGACTCCAACCCAACATGCACTTTTTGAATTGAAATAGAATTGACTTTAAGGGACGAATTTGTACTATCTCAATATTCCGAAAAGACAGTGAATATCGTTATGAAATATTTTTAGTGCAAATTCATTTCTCACGATTCTTGACCGGGAAGAATACCGATCTAAAGCTAAGCAAAGATTTAGTGAAGCATGAAATTAATCATGCTTTGTTGGTTATGGAAGTGGATTTAATGGTAATGGAGAAAGATAGAAAGGAAAAGAGACTTGGGAATCAATTAAGCCAAATTTGTAAAGAAAAAGGAAATGAAATGAAAATGGCAGTATCCCTACTAACGCATGAGATAGAAAGAATAAAAACAATTTCAATTCAATTTCCAATTTATTCAAGTGAGTTAAGTGTGTCTTTTAAAATCAATCATACACCCTATTTATACATAAACCATATACTAAAACTCACCTAACCCACCTAACCACTACTTACATGAAATCAAAATTAGATTTTTTTTCTTTTCTAAAAATGGCTTTTACAAATTTAAAGATTTGATCAACCTTTAAATGTCTCAAAATTTCCAGTTCGACCTATCTTTTATTGTTTACGCTCCAATTTAGTCTTTTTCAGCTTGTTTTTTATTTAAGGCATCCAAATTTCATTCTTGATAGAATTGGAACATGAAATCACCAATTAGCATAAATTAATGTAAGAATTAATTGATTTGAACACATAAAATATGCAAAATAAACATGCTATCATGTATTCTGGGGAGGACCTTACTCATGTTGGATACACAGACTCAGGCTTTCAAACCTGTAAAGATTCGAGGAAATCGACGTCGAGAAATGTATTCGTTCTAGGCCGTAGAGTCATAGTATGGAGAAGTGTAAAATAAACTTGTACTGCTGACTCTACTATGGAGGCTAAGAATGTGGCTGCTTCTGAGGCAATGAAAGAAGCAATATGACTTCGACAGTTTTTAACTGAACTTGACTTTATTCCTGGTATGGAAAAGGCTATAACACTGTATTGTGATAACAGTGCTGCAATAGCTAATACCAAGGAAATGAGAAATTAGAAGAGGACGAAACACATTGATCAGAAGTATCATTTGATACAAGAGGCAATAGCTGAAGAAATTATAGATGTGATGAAAGTAGCTTCTGAAGATAATCTTACGGATCCGTTTACTAAGACTCTTTTAACTAGAAGTTTTAAAAAACATGTCGAAGATATGGGAATGCGAAACATGGCACATTTACTTCACTAGGGCAAGTGGGAGATTATTAGGAAATGGGTCAATATTGTAGTAAACATGTAATTGTTTTTTATTTATTTGAACTATTAATAAATAAATAAAGTTAATTTCACATTTCACTATTATGTCTTTTCTATCTATGCCTTTTATAGTTTGCATACATAGCGAAATTGTGACAATATGAAATAATATTATGGCTTTTATATTTTGCATGCATAGCTGTATTTTCCAAACCCGCTTTTCCAACACCTACTACGCCCAAAGAGTAATTCACAAGCACAAAACTGCATTAAAAGATGTTTTGGTATATTGAAAGCTAAAGAGAGTATTTTAAGAGAAATCATTTTATGTCATAAAAACACAATGCAAAATAATTTCTACTTATATTCTCTATAATTTAACTCGACACTGATTTAAGATTGATTGAAATGGTTTCATAAATTAACTCGAAATAATTTAGGATTGATGATAATAAATAATTGTATTCATTTAGTAATTTTAATTTGATATATTCATGACTTTAAATTTTGTTTAACTCAAAATTTAATTTTTTTATTTTATTTGAATATCAACATATTTGATGTGTTATTATTAATCAGTTTCAAATAATATATTTTATTATTGTATGTTATTTTTAAACACAAATATTTGTTCTAAATACATGATATCCACATGCACACCCGTGTGATAGAGTTTCAAGTGTTATTTTATGTCCCTTTAAACATTGTTTAAAATTTTTGTCAAATTATGGTAGAGCAAAGCACACGAGTTGATTTTTCTCTCCAAGATTTTGACGATTTCCTTTCTTATTTATTTTTCTTTGGGTCCGTCTTTGTTCGTCTTATGAACAATTGGACAGTTGTGAGTGGATGGGTTGGTATTGCTGTTTGTGGTGGATACATGAGTGCAGTGTATTTCTCTCTGGTTGGCGGTGGAAAGGCACATTCTTGAAGGGTGGCTTTCGTCATTTTTCTGGTAGGAGTGCTGGAGTCTTGATAGTGGTTTTGGATCTTGCTCTATGGCAATGGCTTTCAAGTGACGGTTTTGTCTCTTTCGGTTTGCATATTTTTTACATTTTTTTAAGTGCATTTTTTTACGTTTTTTACCATATTATTAGTCTTTTTTTTAGGGTTTGTTGGTAGTTTAAACAGTTGCTTGGCAGGTTTTACTCCTTATTTTTTTTCTTTATTTTTCATTGACTCTTCTTTACCTTGATTGGTTAATTGTTCCAATTTTGTCTTCTTTAATCATGTTTACTTTCTAGTGTTCGAAAATGCTTTCTTTTGGCTTCTTCCTACTTTTCTTTCTGGCGACAAACAATTTTGGAGGTGGAAAGCTTTCAGTGTTAAAGGGGTGACATTTTTCGTAGTGTTTCTTGGTGCTCCTAGGGCTGCTCTTTCTTCACTGGCTGGTATGTCTGGCTTAGTGTTGTTTCGGCTTGTACGAGGAGGTTTTTTCTCAGGTCCTCTTCTTGGAGTTATTTTTTCTCTTGTTCATATGTTTCTTTTGATCATAGGCTTCTTGTTTTAGTTTTATGATAACTTTGTAAAGGGATTGTAAACTGGACTATTTAATTTTTTTGGTTTTGTGTGTTTTTTCCCTTACTATTTCATTGTTTTTATCTTATTTGTGCTAGATATCTCTCGTTGGTTCTTTCTACGATGTGCTTTCTGTTAGAATAACTAGTAAAGATTGTTAGTTTGTTAGTTTGTTAAGTTTCAGTTAAACAGGTTGTTAACAGTTAGTCTGCTAGTTAATGTGTATAAATTCATATTCAGTCTACATTCATTAACCAGAAAATATATTAAAGTTTCTTTCATGAACTACTCTCTTTGTATAGTTTAACATGGTATCAGATGGCTTCTTCTTCCTGGTAGATTTTGTGTTCTTTCATGGCTCTCTCGTCTAGTCCTTCAGTTCATTTCGCTACACCAGAAATGGCGTCTAGTGTTACTGATGGTGTCGATAGTAGGTTTCTTTTCACTAAGAAGATTAGCGTGTTTCTTGATGATGCTAATTACCTTCTATGGAGACAACAGGTTCTTCTTATGATCAAGACTTATAAACTTCAATCTTTTTTGGATTCACGTACTGTTATTCCTCCATAGTTGCTACTAGATGGTGATGGAATACTTCAAGAAAATCCTGAGTTTACTCGTTTTGAGCAACAAGATAGTGCATTGGTGTCTTGGCTTCTATCATCAGTAAGTTCTACTGTTCTTCCTCACCTCATTGGCCTAGACACAAGTGCTCAGATTTGGAATGCGATTACTACTCTATATGGTAGTAAAACCACCTCTCGGTTAATGTTTTATCGACGAGCCTTGTACTCACAGCTCAAGGGAGATCTTTCTATTAAAGACTTCTTAATGAAGATTAAAGGCTTTTGTGATAATCTTGCAAATTGTGGAAAGGTTATTAGTGAGCATAAACACGTAACTGCGATCCTTAATGGCCTACCTCCTGAGTATGAATTTGTTATCACAGTAATCACAGCTAGCCAAATACCTTATAACGTCCAAGGTGTTATGACCATACTAATTGATGCTGAGACTCGACATCAGGCCACTATCTTTGATGAACCTAGCTCAGCTAATGTGGTTACTCATCAACCTGTAGAATCTGCTAACAATAGTACAACTACCTCATCTTATCGTACCCCTACAGTTGCTCGAGGTCGTGGACGTAATAGATCATTTGGCACACGTATCCAATCCAGTTTTGTGGAAAAATGGGTCATTTTGTTAACCGTTGCTATCATCAGTTTGACACTTCTTACAAAAGTGTTAGTTACAGCCCTCCCTCCACTGCACAGGCGAATGTATGCATGTTTGGGCCAGGGTCTCCTGTTCCAACGTGGGTGCTGTCACCCATGCCTCTGTTACCACCTACTATCCCAAGTTCACAATCTGGCTGGTGCTTTCAACCTGGTCCAGTATCTATATGGCATAATCCCTTTGTTGTCCCCACTCCACAGCATGTCAGTGCTCCGACTCTTTCTAGTCCTCAGCCACAAGCTTGCTTTACAACTCCTGACACAGTCGGAGACAATGCT
This sequence comes from Gossypium stocksii, assembly GCA_020496765.1. Classification (NCBI taxonomy): domain Eukaryota; kingdom Viridiplantae; phylum Streptophyta; class Magnoliopsida; order Malvales; family Malvaceae; genus Gossypium; species Gossypium stocksii. The sequence goes on along the minus strand of CM035625.1, from coordinate 53,315,122 downwards.
TGGCATCCTTAGTCAGGTGTAACCCACCATCTGACCAATTCTACTAGTTCCATAGGTGAAAGTTCCTCTTACAATGGTCCAGGTAAAGTATTTGTTGCTAATGGTACTGCTCTACCTGTGTTGTCTACTGGTTAGTCTTCTTTGCTCACTAGAAGTCAACCACTATACATGTAATCTTTGTTATTTGTACCTGGTATAACCAAAAATTTGTTATCAGTGTCTAAATTCACAAAAGAGAACCAGGTGATATTCGAGTTTCTTCCTACACAGTGTCAAGTGCGTGATCTACGAACCAAGGAGGTTCTTTTACGTGGCTCGGTGCACCATGGCCTATACAAACTACAACTCCTGAACACATCCAGGAGTGGCTTGATTAGATCCTCTTTAGCCTCAGCTCACTGTCTTTCAGTAAGCACCTCCTTGCCTTTAAGTGTATGGCACTCTAGGCTAAGGCATCCATGTAAAGATATACTTACCAAGGCTTTACTTCATTACAATATATCTTTTGATGCCAATAAAGAACCCATTAATTGTGTTGCTTGTCACCTGGGCAAAGAACACAAACTACCATTCTCTAAGTCACCTTCCGAGTACTCCACTCTTTTTCAACTGGTCGTGGCTAATGTTTGGGGACCAGCACCGATTTTTTCAAATGGATTTTAGTATTATGTAGCAATCACAGATGTATACACAAGGTATACGTGGGTGTATTTCTTACGGTAAAAATTAGAAGTTCGTACTATCTTTCCACAATTTCATAAGCAAGTCGAACGAACACTTAGGTTCAAGCTTAAAGCTTTACAAATAGATAGGGGTGAGTTTCAAGTGTTGAAATCCTATCTATCTCAACAAGGGATCTTACAGAGACTTACATGTCTATACACTTCTACTCAAAATGGTCTCTTTGAACGCAAGCACAGACAAATAGTTTAAGTTGGTCTATCTATGCTGGCTCATGCGTTAATTCCTTTAAGCTATTAGATTGATGCCTTCACCAGCATAATTTACCTCATCAACCGATTACCTTTTTTTTCCTTAGGTAATATATCACCTTATGAAAAACTTTTTCAGCTTAAACCACACTACCTCTCTCTTAGAGTGTTTGGGTGCTTGTGTTTTCCCAACCTTAGGTCATACAACAGTCACAAACTCAAGTTTCAATCTACCCCCTGTACGTTCTTGGGATACTCTCCTTTATACAACGGGTATAAGTGTCTGACCTCTAATGGTAAACTATATATTTCATGACATGTCACCTTCCATGAAGCAAAATTTCCCTTTAAAAGTGATAGCTCTCAAGTCAACCCACCTACACTACCCCTAAAGTCTAGCTCTAAACTTCTTGTCTTATCCTCACCTCTCAAACCACCTATACATTTAACATCTGGTACAACAATTAATTCTCCAATACAACCTTTATCTAACTCCCATCAATCTAGCTCGCCTACCTCACTAAACTCCATTCCTAGCAATCCTATGTCCAGCTCACACTGTACCAACACGTCTAATCAGTCCATTCCCCCACCTTTATTTCTTCTTAATTCTCATGCAATGGTCACTAGAAGCAAAGCTGGAATTTTCAAACCAAAGGCATACATGAGCTTAGCTTTTCCTCTATCCACTGAACTCCCTACTAACATTTATGAAGCAATGCGCCATGAGTGTTGGAGAACTGCAGTCCACTATGAGTTACAAGCTCTCCTTAACAACAATACATGAGGTCTGTGTTCCCTTCCCAATAATCGACAATCAATAGGCTGTAAATGGTTGTTTATGGTGGAAAAAAAAAAGATGATGGCATGGTAGAAAGGTACAAAGCTCGACTGGTGGCTAAGGGGTTCTCTCAGCATGCAGAACTTGATTTTCGGGACACCTTCAGTCCAGTAGTTCGAGCAATAACCATTCAAACTATTCTTGCTATAAAAATCATGAAAGGATGGGATTTGAGGCAAATTGATGTCAATAATACCTTCCTAAATGGCCAGTTGACTGAGGAAATATATATGGAGCAGCCTCCTGGGTTTGAAGTGGCAAGTTAGAGTAGTCCGCAGCTTGTTTGCAAGCTGAACAAAGCTCTCTATAGGCTATGCCAAGCCCCTCAAGCATGGTTCCACACTCTTAAACAATTTCTAGTCGATAAACTTGGTTTTCATGCCTCAAAAGCTTATCCATCTATGTTCATTTGAGCATCCTCAGATAGTTGCGTGTTACTTATGGCTTACGTGAATGACACAGTAATCACTAGTAGTTTCAGCAAGGACATTGATGCTGTGGTGGTGCAACTAAAAATAAGTTTGCACTTACAGACATGGGGAGATTCAATTTTTTCTTGGGTATTGAAGTCCGACACAAGTCTCAGGCGTTGGTTCTCAATCAGAAGCGATATGTTAAGGAGATCATTCACAAAACTGAAGTGCTAGGAGCTGCACCTACTCCTACACCCATGGTAAGCACACCTAAACTTGTTGTATTAGATGATAGTCCTCTACTTGCCGATGGTCAGTTGTATCGGAGTGTAGTTGGCATGCTTCAGTACCTATGCATTACAAGGCCTAACTTGGAATTTTGTGTTAACAAGCTAAGTCAGTTTATGAACTCACCAAGTGAGAATCATTGGAAGGCTATAAAAAGAGTTGCGATATCTCATTAGGACGTTGGATCATGATCTATATTTTTCACAAGGTTAGTTCAAGTTAATGTGCTATTCAGATGCTGACTGGGCCTCCTCTGTTGAAGATAGACTATTGACTACAGGCTATGTTGTTTACTTAGGTCCAAACCGGGTTGCCTAAAGTTCCAATAAGTAAGCAGTAGTATCACGTTCCTCTGCTAAAGCGGAGTATCGTAGCTTAACCAATTATGTCTTACAATTGTTATAGGTTAAACAACTGTTAGAAGAAGTTGGTTGATATGCTCGCGATATTAAGTAATAAAATTTATAAAAACTAATCACACCAAAACTAACTAATATCACGATATTAAAGGCAAGCGCACCTATCGGACAGTAGTATAGTTTAGCGGTAAGACCGAGTTATCGTACCCAAGGGAACCAAAAGTACTAATACTTACTTCCTTTCTATTATCTAGCTTAAAAATAAAGTAGGATTGATTGGAACTAATTCTAAAACTAACTAAAAGTGCACAAAAAGTAAATTGGGGAAAACTTTAGGGAAAAGCTGATTGATATGGGTAATACTTAAGGGAGAATCCACCTAGACTTCACTTGTTATTAACTTCTTGAACTGGACGATTTATTCACTTGACTTGATCCGTAGAGATCCCTAACTTATTTTAATCCCTCCGTCGAGGCTAAGAACAACTAGGCCTAGGCTGTTAACTAAAGCTTCTTTATTAATTAACACCCTAGGTTGCATTAATTCGATCTATGGATCCCCCTATTAGGTTTAACCCTAATCCGGAAGATTTATGTCGCCCTATGTCTAGGGTTGCATGCAACTCTGCTTAATTAAGAACAATTCAAGTATTTATCATATAATTCAATAATAAATAATAACAAGATCTATCTTAGGTTTCATCCCCCTCAAGTATTTGAGGGGTTTAGTTTATAATAAAGAAAGAAAACATCTCAAAAGAATTAAGATAACAAAACATAAAGAACCCGAAAACCCCTGAAAGAATTTAAGGAGATCCTCTGTCTTGATGTAGAATTCTGGCTTCTGGGATGAATCAATCGGCTTCCCTTAGAGTAATTCCTTGCTTTCACTCCTTGTGTTGGCAGAATTATGGTGCTCTTTCTTGAAAGAAAAGAATATATCTTTAGAGTTGCCTCCTGGGGTCTTTATATAGAGTTTAGAATGGTTATCTTAGCCCCTAAGCATCCAAATCCGAGTGAAATTCCTCTTCCTCATGACTAGAACACGCCCGTGTTCCATGCCCGTATGATTTTGACAAGAGGCCGTGTTCTAGAATGTTTGGGTTGCACGGCCGTGTGGCCAGGCCGTGCTTGTCGGGGGTTAGACCGTGTGGTCTTCGTGTGGGACTATTTTGGCCAGGCCGTGGGGTGACTTCTTGAGCTATGCATTTTAACATTTTGGCCCATTTTCTCCGGTTTTTAGTTCATTTTTCGTTCTTTTCTCTTCCCTATGCTCTCCTAAGTCTAAGATATGAAAAGAAAGATTAAGAGCACCAATTCTCACAAAATTATTGATAATCCATCCAAAATATAGGCTAAACATGAGGTAAAAATATGTATAATTTATCGTTTATCAAATACCTCCACACTTAAGCCTTTGCTTGTCCTCAAGCAAAATCTCAATCCCTAATTAAGAAATGTTCATCTCAACTTATAGTCTTTATCAATAATGTTTCAAACTAATCCATAGGTAATCATACGATGAAAATTAAATCAAAATAATATTAAAGACTCAATCACTTTAAGTTGAGAATTTTATCATTGAAACATAAGTTTTCTCCTTTCTCTTAAGTAATTATCTCTTAATCTTAATTAACAGAAGTTAACATCCTCACTAAAGATTCACTCTATCCACTCGAAGTGTTTAGGGTTCAAAAATTAAGCACTCTCTAGTCAACCTGAAAAGTTATTACCATAGGCTTGCTAGAAAATCAGATCTCCACCACTGTAGATTGATATGATACATCGATCAAAAGGTCTTTCAATAGTTGTAATGGGGCTTGGTTAGGGGTGTTATCACAGGCTACAAAAGAGGTTAGAATCGAGATTGAATTGAGAAATTATCTAGCTAGAAAAATCTCTATCACTGGAACATATTCTTCGGGCTAATTCTTATGATAACCTCATTTTTACCTTGGTAGCCTTAAAATAGAGATATGCAAAAACTATTTGAACTATTATAGATTACAACTGAACATACATTTTTTTTAAAAACAACTCAAGTATTTTACAATAAATTTGATAAAATTTTACATTCTGGAAAAGAGAATAAAGCTAGATAAAAATTCCAACTCAAATCTCGACAAAAAATAGGGATCAAAGTAATTGAATGGCATTCAACAAAAATGGGTTATGGGTTAATATTAGAAGTGAGTTAAAGAAAAGTTTGTTAGGCTCAATGGGGTTCACTAGGGGTTAATTTATGGAGGTAGGCCTTTATGGAGTAAGTGGGTTAGATCCTAGGTGCCTTTATCATCTCGGTATATCAAATCAATGATGTGGTCTCAACATGTGTAATGAAAGTAAGTTCTAGAATAACAAATCAGTGCTGACTCACTCAAAGTAATAATAAAAGTGAGCACGAAAGAATGTATGCTCAAAAGGCTCAAAAATCTCACCAGAATTATGACTTTTGATGTCAATCCTGCGAATTTCAAATCTTAAGATAACACTTAGAATTAAGGAAAAGAACTTATGAAAAAAATCGGGGTTCTCAAAAATTCCAACTTATCATGCTTGATTCCCTAATGTTTTAAAGTTTGAATAATCAGAGTACAAGCACCTATGTCTTCATTCTCACATATCAATAAAAATCATAAATCAATCAAAATATATTCCTAATAGGAGGTTAAAGATAATGCAATTATGAACGAAGCATCAGATTTCAGGGTTTTCATATATAGTATAAAGATTTAAAGTAAGTTCCCCCCACACTTAAGATGTACATTGCCCTCAATGTACAAAGATAACATTAGTAGCAATAGAAGCACAAGATTATAAGATAGGGAAAGACATGAAACTCCCTGAATTTTGGATGGATTTGTGAGACGGATATTGGAATTAGAAGAGCCGGCAATTATGGCAGGGTGTTCCCTTTTCGTAGAGATTTGAATTGTAAAACTCCTTTAAAACTGTGAAAGAATTTATTAGTCGTGGGGAATTTAGAGTAATGGAAATGATTGGTTAGGGTGAGGCCGTTAGGAAAAGAAATAAAATAAAATAAAGCAAAATACTAAAAATGTAAATATTCAAATAATGAAAAAGATAAAATGAAAGAAAATAAAACTAAACAACAAAAGTAAAATAAAGTTAGAAGAAAAGGTGAAAATAAATATCAGTGTTTAAAAGTTAGAATAAAGTAAAATAAAAATAAGATAAACAATAAAAAATAAAGTTAAGAGGACTAGAGAAATCTAATCATCTGATGGATCGCGCGGCGGTGGGGTGATGCTCAGGTGCTAGCATATCTGCTCTAAGGTGGCGTCGATATAATTGAGGCGCCGAAAGCATTGCTGCTCAAAGTGTGAGAAGCGCTCAGATAAGTCAGTGTGAGCTGCTGCTGCCCGAGATGAGTGGCGAGGGAGTGGTGGCTCGGTGGGTGCGTCCTCTGCTGGCTGTGGTGGTGGGATATCATCAGTAATGTCCTCTGGGTTTTCTCCCTCCTGGACGAGTCAGAACTGAAGGGGGTACCTCCTGGCCTCCGCTCAACCATCCTCATATGTAACATCATCGCGATGCCTTGTAGAGACATCTGACCGATCAAAGTGTAGGAGGATGTCTGGGCTGAAGTGTTGAGGAGCCCAAAATGACGAGCTAGACGTGTAATGTAGGGTCCCATGGATAAGACGCCTCTGTAGTGCCTCTCTGTCTGGTGCTGCATGGCGTGTGCGATGAAGTATGCTAAGTCGATGATGTGTCCGTTCGCCATGCACCACAGGAAGTAGACGTCGTGAGTGTTGACGACGCCTGTGCTCTCTCGTCTTCCTGTAAGAGTGTGAGCAAGTAGAGCATGAATGTACCACAGAGAGGGAACGAGGGCGGTCGCCTTGCTGACGCTGGGGTTATATGTCTGACGCCCTGAGGCCATGTCATTCCAACAACCGACTGGCCTGATATGGATGCGGCGAAAAAGGTTTGGGAAGTCCTCGTCCATCATAAATTGCTCTGTGTAGACCAAGTGCTATGCCGAACTTTGGCACGCTGAGGTGTCGCACGAGTCCTCTCAAAGGAACTGGACCGTCCCTAGGTCGTCGAATCTATTCATCACGATCTGTAGATAGAATGTAGAGCAGAACTCTAAAGTGAGTTCTAAGTATGTGGGCTCGATAATCTGGAAGAACTGCTCCCATGGCTCAGTCATAGTAGGGTTCGGACGTCATCCACTAAATGTATCTACTCGAGGCCGGCCCAATCTATACAGCGGCCCGTGGAAATGGGGCAGGCTCGAAGTAGTTGGTAGTGCTCCTCTTGCGAGGCTTGGGCGAATGTGATAAATGGGTGTCTAACCTCGGAGGTGGGCCTCGATGAAGAACTCCCTGGCCCTTTTCGTTTCTTAGAGGCGGGGACAGCAGCCTTTCTAGTGTGTGATGATGACATAGTATCTGAAAAATAACAAGCATTAGTCCTAAAGATTGAAATTAAACTAGATAGATAATAATTATGATGACAATGTTCCTAAGAAAACATAAAATGATGATTAACCTGAATAGTAAAAATTAATCATTTTGAAACTTGTAACAAAACTAAGAAATATGGTTATGTATTTATACTAAATGTATGAGAAAAATGGCATACAAATATAAGTTTTAAGTGGCAATGAAAATAAATTCTAAGTGGCAAGCAAAAATGAAATTAAGTGGCATGCAATCCTAATGTGTTTTATCTAATTCTAGATTATTCATCCTAATTTTCCTAATTCCGTGCTTGATTAAACATCTAGATAATAGAAATGAAATATAAATAAATAAGAAAAATGAGAGAATAGAACCAAATTTGATGTTGCACGGTCGTGGGTTGGTCATGGGGTGGGTTTGCACGGGCGTAGATAGGCTGAAATTAAGGGTGGTAGTGTTTTGAGGACTGTGGCGGCGTTTATGGTGGTTGGAGAGGGAGGTTTTTAGGGTTTTGAGTGAAAAAGAAAATGAATAGTGGCTGCCTATTTATAGTTTTTGGGTCACACGGGCATGTCACACGCCCGTGTGAGTCGTGTTTTACCCGTGTCTTTCGAAATTCGGTGGTTTTGGTGCACCTAGTTCGAAGTACACGCCGGTGTGAGTGTTTCGTACGGCCGTGGGAGATTGGGTCTTCGTTACTTACATGGTCGTGTGATGGTTTCCACGGTCGTGTGCGATCGTGTTCGTGTTTCCCATGATCGTGTGATAGGTTCTACGGGCATGTAAAATTTGACAGTGTCTTCCACGGGCTGGGGACACGGGCGTGGTGATTTGTGCATGCCCGTGTTGATGCTGCAGGGTTGCCACGGCCCTGTCGCACGGCCGTGGGGTGTGGTTGGTAGCCCGTGTTGAAGTCAAAAGGTCGCCACGGCCATGTCGCACGGTCGTGGCAATTTATCGATGGCTCGTGTTTTGGGAAAATTTGTGCTCTGTTTATACACGGCCTGGGTACATGATCGTGTCTCTATTTAAAGTGTTCACACGGCCTGGGGCATGCCCGTGGGACTGGCCGTGTGGTCCTAAATCTCTGCATTGAAAGGGTTAGTTGATGCATAAAAAATACTAAAATCAGAATAGACGAAAAGTTACTAAGTTAGTGCTCGGGTTGCCTCCCGAGAAGCGCTTATTTAGAGTCTAAGCTCGACTCTGCTTGGATGTATAATGGAGGGATTTCGTGGAGTTGAAACTCCTCCATTTTATCTTTAAAATTCTCACCTCTATAATGTTTAAGCCTTGGCCATTTACCTTGAATGTACCATGGTCGGGGTGAGTTACCTCAATTGTGCTGTATGGAAAGATAGTTTGAATAGTGAATGGACCTGACCACTTTAACTTTAGTTTTTCAAGAAATAGTCTCAGCCTCGAATTGTAGAGTAGGACAAGATCACCTGTTTTAAACTGCTTAGGTTGTTTCAGTCTTTTATCATGGCGTCGCTTCATGGCCTATTTATATAATCGTGAGCTCTCGTAGGTATTGCACCGCCATTCATCAAGTTTATTTAACTGCTTTAATCTCTTTTCACCTGTAATCTCAAAATCAAGGTTTAAAAATTTGATACCCCAAAACGCTTTATGTTCGAGTTCAAATGGCAGATGTCAACTTTTTTCATAGACAAGCTTATAAGGAGATGTACCTATGGGTGTTTTAAAAGCAGTTCTATAAGCCCATAAAGCATCGTCTTTTTTCTTTGACCAGTCTTTTCTATTCGTTTCTATTATTTTCTCTAAGATACGTTTCAATTCTCTATTTGACACTTCAACTTGACTACTGGTTTGTGGTTGATAAGGGGTAGCTGTTCTATGGTGTACTCTATATCATTTTAAGACTTTTTCAAACTGGGCATTGCAAAAATGTGTGCCCCTATCACTGATGATTATCCTAGGTGTTCCAAATCAAAAGAAAAGTTTCTTCAAAAATCGTACTACCATTCTAGCATCATTAGCAGGTAAAGCTTGGGCTTCCACCCATTTTGACATATAATCTACCGCTACTAGGATGTACTTATTTCCAAATGAAGTAGGGAATGGACCCATGAAATCAATACCTCATACATCAAATATTTCATATGAAAGTATATAGTTCTGAGGCATTTTATTATGTTGAGAGATATTACCTGTTCGCTGACATTTATTACAAGAGGTCACATACCTGTTGGCATCCCTGAAGAGTGTAGGCAAGTAAAAGTCTGATTTGAATACCTTATGAGCAGTTCTAGCTCCACTGTGATGTCCTCCTGTGGGTCCTGAATGGCAGTGATTTAGAATCTGGTGTGCTTCTGTTTCAGCAACGCATCTTCAAATAACCTGATATGTACAAATTCGAAAAAGAACAGGATCTTCTCAAAAGTAGTTTTTCACATCAGCGAAGAATCGCTTCTTTTGCTGTTGGGTCAACCCTTTTGGGGTTATGTTAGCTACTAAATAATTTACAAAATCAGCAAACCAAGGAACTGTTGCATCTGCTAAGGATAGGAGTTGTTCTTCAGGAAACAAGTCGTTTATTTTGTCGAGGTACTTGGGCTGCGTGTTGTCTAATCTTGAAAGGTGATCTGCCGCCAAGTTCTCAGCTCCCTTCTTGTCTTTTATTTCTAAATCGAACTCCTATAACAATAGAATCCATCTTATTAATCGAGGGTTTGCATCAGTTTTAGTTAAAAGGTAACGAAGAGCAGAATGGTTAGTATAAACAATGACTTTTGACAAAATCAAATAAGATCTGAATTTATCAAATGCAAAAATAACGGCTAGCAATTCTTTTTCTGTGGTGGTATAATTTGCTTGAGCGGCTGTCAGAGTTCTGCTCGCATAGTAGATCGGTTGAAAGTGCTTGTCTTTTCGTTGTCCCAAAACTGCACCTACTACAAAATCACTTACATCGTACATTAGTTCAAAAGGTAGATTCCAATCAGGTGAAATCATAATCGGGGCATTGACTAACTTTTCCTTAAGAGTGTTAAAAGAGTCTAAACATTCTTGGTCAAAGTTGAAAAACACGTCTTTTTCTAGCAACTTTGTTAAAGGCTTAGCTATTTTAGAAAAATCCTTAATAAATCTGCGATAAAAACCGGCATGTCCTAAAAAGCTTCTTATAGCCTTAACTGAATTAGGGGGAGGTAGCATTTCAATTGTTTCAATTTTTGCTTTATCTACCTCTATCCCTTTACTAGAAATTTTATGTCCTAATACAATACCCTCTTGAACCATAAAGTGGCGTTTTTCCCAGTTTAGCACTAAATTTGTCTCTTCACATCTTATCAAAACACGTTTTAGATTATTAAGACAAAGTTGGAAAGAATTACCGAAAACTAAAAAATCATCCATAAATACCTCCATGATGTCTTCCACGAATTCATTGAAGATAGCTATCATGCATCGCTGAAAAGTAGCAGGAGCGTTACATAAACCAAAAGGTATTCTACGATAAGCAAACGTACCATATGGGCATGTGAATGTCGTTTTCTCCTGATCTTCTGGAGCTATCGGGATTTAGAAATAACCAGAGAGGCCATCTAGGAAACAATAATACATGTGACCTAATAATCTTTCCAACATTTGATCAATAAAAGGCAAGGGAAAATGATCTTTTCGAGTGGCGTCATTCAGCTTCCTACAATCAATGTAAACTCTCCATCCAGTGACTGTCCTTGTAGGTATTGACTCTTTTTTGTCATTAGACACTACAGTCATGCCTCTCTTTTTAGGAACAACCTGCACAGGACTTACCCAAGAACTGTCAGAAATAGGATAAATAATGTCTGCATCTAGAAGTTTAATTACCTCGGCTTTTACGACTTCCTTCATGTTGGGATTCAATCGTCTCTGAGCTTACACCGATGGTTTATATTCATCTTCCATTAAAATTTTGTGGGTGCAAAAAGAAGAATTAATTCCCTTAATATCTGAAATTTTCCAAGCTATAGCCTGCTTGTGTTCCCTTAACACATGGAGTAGTTCCTCTTTTTCTGTAATGCTCAAATCTGATGCGATAATGACTGGTAGAGTTGAATCTTCCCCTAAAAAGGCATATTCTAAATGATCTGGTAGTTGTTTTAGCTCTAACTTAGGAGGTTCAGTAATGGAAGGTTTCTGTCTCAACTCATCACTCATCTTTATATTTTTATAACTTATGTGTCTTGTAATGATTTCATTAGAATCTAACTCCTTTCTTACTTCCTCAATTTTAGTGGTGACTTCGTCTTCTCCCCTACCTTGTACAAGACACAGTTCCAACGTGTCTGCCATAGAAAGTTCCTACAAATTATCTTGAACAAAGTAGTCAATAATATCAACAAAATAACAGGAATCATCTTGTTCTTTAGAGAATTTCATTGCATCATAGATTTTAAAAACGACTTCTTCCTCACCAACTCTGAGTACTAATTTACCATCCCCTACATCAATAACAGCTCTAGTAGTGGCTAAGAATGGACGTCCCAAAATTAAAGGTACCTCAATATCTTCATCCATGTCAAGCACAACAAAATCAACAGGGATTATAAATTTATCTATCTTTACTAGCACATCTTCTATGATTCCCCTAGGATATTTAACAGATCTATTAGCTAGTTGAATACTCATCCTAGTGGGCTTTGGTTCCCCTAGACCTAGTTGCTTGAACATTTTGTAAGGCATGAGATTAATGCTAGCACCTAAATCAGCTAAGGTTTTATCAATAAGTAAATAACCAAGTAAACAAGGAATAGTAAAACTCCCTGGGTCTTTCAGTTTTGTTGGCAGTTTATTTTAGAGAATAGCTGAGCATTCTTCATTGAGTTCCACTGTGGCTAATTCTCCAACTTCCTTTTATTTGTCAGAAGTTCTTTAAGGAACTTCGCGTATTTCGGCATCTGCGAAATTGCTTCAACAAAAGGTAAGTTAATATGTAATTGTTTAAAAAGTTCAAGAAACTTACCAAATTGAGCGTCTGTACGGTCTTTCTTTAACTTTACTAGATATGGAATGGGCGGTTGGTATTCCTTGAGTGTTGGTGGAGTGCTTTCCTTGGGTTCCTCTGTCTTGTCTCTTAAAGATTCTGGAGTAGATATCTTTTCTGGTTCAGCTAGGACTTTCTCATCTCTTAGAGTAATTGCTTTGACATGTTCTCTGGGATTTGGCTCAGTATTACTTGGTAGTCCACTTTGCAGCCTTTCTGAAATTAATTTTGCAAGCTGACCGATTTGATTTTCAAGCCCTTGAATTGATGCTTGCTGGTTCTTTAAAGCTGTTTCTGTGTTTTGGAAACGGGTTTCTGATGCGGCCATAAATTTGGTGAACATCTCTTCAAGATTCAGCTTTTTCTCTTGTTGTAGTGGTGGCCGCTGAAATCCCGGATAGGGCTGTTGTCTTTGATTTCCTTGTCCTCCCCATGAAAATTGGGGTGATTTCTCCAACTTGCATTGTAAGTATTACTATAAGGGTTATTTTGAGGTCTAGAATTGTTACCCATATAGTTGGCTTGTTCAGTTTCCATGCTATGTCCCGAGGATGAGTAGTCTAGGTTGCACATTTTACTGGAGTTGTGTCACACTGCATCACTGGCTGTGCCTGCGTAGAACCAACAAAATGATCAAACTTTTTATTTAACAATTCTACTTGATTAGTAAGCATAGCGACAGCATCAATATTATAAACTCTTGCAGCTTTTGTCGACTTTGTCCTCATGACTTGCCACTGATAGTTATTTAGTGACATCTCTTCTATAACTTCATAAGCTACGTCGGGTGTTTTGTTATTGATCGTTCCTCTGGCGGCTGCATCAATTATTTACTTTGTTGAAGGATTTAAACCATTGTGAAAGGTTTGAACTTGGAGCCATAAAGGTAGGCCATGATGAGGGCATCTTCTCAAAAGATCCTTGTATCTCTCCCAAGCATCGTAAAGTGTCTTTAGATCCATCTGCACAAAAGAAGAGATATCGTTTTGTAATTTAGCTGTTTTAGCTAGAGGAAAATATTTAAGTAAAAAATTTTCGGTCATCTGTTCCTATGTGGTAATTGAGCCTCGTGGTAAAGAGTTTAACCACTGTTTGGCCTTATTTCTCAGAGAGAATGGAAATAGCCTTAGACGAATGGCATCATCAGAAATGCCATTGATTTTAAAAGTATCACAAAGCTCCAAAAAATTGGCTATGTGTGAATTTGGATATTCATCCTGTAAACCATCAAACTGCACTAATTGTTGTATCATCTGAATAGTGTTAGGCTTTAATTCAAAATTATTAGCAACAATAGTAGGTCTAAGAATGCTAGTTTGGGTACCAACCAAACTAGGTTTAGCATAATCATACATAGTGCGAGGAACTTCTTTTTGATTTGCTGGTGGCGCGACTATTGCGGGAGGTGGTGGAATGTTTTGATCTGCTTCCATCTCTTCTGTAGGTTCTGGCCTTTGTTCTTGATCTTGTTCTGGATACTGTAGGCTTCATCTGATCTCTCTGTGAGTTCTACGAATTGTTGCTTCTAAATCTTCGTCAAAAAGTAATGGTCCTGCTGGGTTGTTTCTAGTCATAAACTAGAAATACCTAGAAGGGAAAAAGAAAGCAAAGAAAAATAAAATAAACAAAATAAAATAAAAGAAAAATAAATAAATAAATAAAATAAAAAATAAATAAAAACTGAAAATAAATAAATATAGTAATGGCTAAAGTAATAGAAATCGAGTTTTCTTAATATTTTAGCTCCCCGGCAACGGCGCCAAAAACTTGATATGCTCGCGATATTAAGTAATCAAATTTATAAAAACTGATCACACCAAAACTAACTAATATCACGATATTAAAGGCAAGCGCACCTATCGAACAGTAGTATAGTTTAGCGGCAAGACCGAGTTATCGTACCCAAGGGAACCAAAAGAACTAATACTTACTTCCTTTCTATTATCTAACCTAAAAATAAAAGAGGATTGATTGGAATTAATTCTAAAACTAACTAAAAGTGCACAGAAAGTAAATTGGGGAAAACTTTAGGGAAAAGCTGATTGATATGAGCAATACTTAAGGGAGAATCCACCTAGACTTCACTTGTTATTAACTTCTTGAACTAGACGATTTATTCACTTGACTTGATCCGTAGAGATCCCTAACTTATGTTAATCCCTCTGTCGAGGCTAAGAACAACTAGGCTTACGCTGTTAATTAAAGTTTCTTTATTAATTAACACCCTAGGTTGCATTAATTCGATCTATGGATCCCCCTATTAGGTTTAACCCTAATCCGGCAGATTTATGTCGCCCTATGTCTAGGGTTGCATGCAACTCTGCTTAATTATGGTAGATCTACTCTTAAAACAGGGACTTTTGCTCCTCTGCCTAAGCACATCAAGTTCTTGAAGTAATACCTAGGATTATTAAATCAAGAATGAAGAACATATAATTAAGAACAATTCAAGTATTTATCATATAATTCAAGAATAAATAATAACAAGATCTGTCTTAGGTTTCATCCCCCTCAAGTATTTGAGGGGTTCAGTTCATAATAAAGAAAGAAAACATCTCAGAAGAATTAAGATAACAAAACATAAAGAACCCGAAAACCCTTGAAGGAATTTAGGGAAATCCTCTGTCTTGATGTAGAATTCTGGCTTCTGAGATGAATCAATCGGCTTCCCTTGGAGTAATTCCTTGCTTTCACTCCTTGTGTTGGCAGAATTATGGTGCTCTTTCTTCAGAGAAAAGAGTATATCTTTAGAGTTGCCTCCTGGGGTCTTTATATAGAGTTAAGAATGGCTTTCTTAGCCCCTAAGCATCCAAATTCGAGTGAAATTCCTCTTCCTCACGACTAGAACACGCCCGTGTGCCACGCCCGTGTGATTTCGACAAGAGGCCGTGTTCTAAAATGTTTGGGTGGCACGGCCGTGTGGCCAGGCCGTGCTTGTCGGGGGCTGGACCGTGTGGTCTTCGTGTGGCACGATCGTAAACCACGGCCGTTGGGTGACTTCTTGAGCCGTGCGTTTTCATATTTTGGCCCATTTTCTCTAATTTTTAGTCTATTTTCTGTTCTTTTCTCTTCCCTATGCTCTCCTAAGTGTAAAATATGAAAAGAAAGATTAAGAGTACCAGTTCTCACAAAATTATTGATAATCCATCTAAAATATAGGCTAAACATGAGGTAAAAATATGTATAATTTATCGTTTATCATTGGTATGCCACTTGTTTAATCACCAGTGGTCTGGTGTGACAATACGTCCACGGTGTCAATGGCTGCAAACCTACTCACCATGCATGAGTCAAACATGTTGAGATAGATCATCATTTTGTGAGTGAGAAAGTTCTTGATGGTTCTCTACAAGTAAATTTTGTTCCATCAGCAAATCAAGTTGTTGATGTTCTTACAAAACTAATCACACCAAAATAGTTTGCTGCGTTTAGACATGCTCTTCAGATTTTTGCAAGCGATGACAAGTTCGATAATAAAAAAGAAAACGGGGAGAATATTAGAATAACTAGTAAAAATTGTTAGTTTGTTAGTTTGTTAAGTTTTAGTTAAACGAGTTGTTAACAGTTAGTCTACTAATTAATGTGTATAAATTCATATTCAGTCTACATTCATTAACAAGAAAATATATTAAAGTTTCTTTCATGAACTACTCTCTTTGTATAGTTTAACACTTTCTTGTTATAAGTTTAGATTTCTTTTGCTGTTTTGGGATTTATATTGTTATTTTTTTATTTTCTTGTGGGTTTTGTCTCATGTGTCGTGGTCTTGTGGCTCTTTCCGATTGCGATTGGGGAGGTGAGTTCTAGTCCGACTTGGTGCTCTTAGGGCTATTTCTCTACGATGATATGTGCTACTAGTTTTGGAGGTGCTATGACCGTGGTGGTAAATGTCTCCATGTTCATGCTATCTCCTTGTTTCGATAAATTTGTATTACTTATTTTCTTTCTTTTATGCGTTTCATGTAATTCTTAGCTTTCTTTGTTTTCCTGGCTGTAAACGGATTGTATAGGGATTGTTTAATTTTTTCTTTAATTGTGATTTTT
Organism: Gossypium stocksii; assembly: GCA_020496765.1. Classification (NCBI taxonomy): domain Eukaryota; kingdom Viridiplantae; phylum Streptophyta; class Magnoliopsida; order Malvales; family Malvaceae; genus Gossypium; species Gossypium stocksii. The sequence goes on along the minus strand of CM035625.1, from coordinate 53,298,819 downwards.
ACTTCTTTGTGTGTTTTTTTAGCTTTGATCTGCTGGTGCTCGCATGATTTTGTAGGGTGTTTTTTAGTTATGCTATTTTTACTGTTTGTTTTGGACTACTTTGCGCTTTCTTTTCCCGATTTAAGACTATAGTTTGGCTTTGGTTTTTTTGTGTTTCTATTCTGCTGTGGTGGAGGACAATTGTCCTTTGGGTTAGATTTTTTTTATTTTGTCTCGGACGATGGGGTGTGTTGCTGTCTTATTTTGAGGTTTGGTTCTGGATAGGTGAGAGCCATGTGTGTGCTGTTGGGTTGGGGTGCGATATCAGACGAGTTAAATGATGACATGCTTGTAAACCTAAAATTCTCTGAATCTGAACAAGAAGGGTAATTTGTCAAAGCTTGATAAAATTTGACCTGTAGGGATACGAAGCCTAGGTTATTGGAAAATTTATGTTGGAGGAAAAAATTAATAGAAATGCGATGTATCAAGTGCTAAAATCACTATGGTATACTAAGGAACTGGTAAATTTGACCAATATTTGTTTTATATGGTTCCCTTTGTGAAATGATAAGACATGAGTTGCTATTGTTTCTTTTATGTGCGCTTTTGGGTTCGTATCTCGAATATTCCTTTGGAGAAAATAGAGTGTCAGGTGACCATTGATGTTGGGAGTGCTGTTGGAGAGGTCTTGGCTATTGATTGGAGGGATAGTGAAGGATGTTGGGTTGAGTATATTAGAGTGACGGTTAATTTGGACATCTCTAAACTGTTAAGATGGGTGGTCTACATGGTTAGGGTCGATGGAGAGGAGATTTTGTACACCATTAAGTATGAATGACTCTTAATTTTCTGTTATTTGTGCGGCTGTATAGGACATCACACTCGTAAGTGTGGGCTGTTTGAGAGGATTGGTTAAGGATTGGTTAAGTTGAAAATCTGAAATTTCAATATAGGATTGGTTAAGGGTCCAAATAGAGTAACCTAATCAAAGTACGGGCATGTAGTGAAATGGGATTGAAATTATTGAAGGTGGTGGAAAGGTCTGAAATTAAAGCTGAAGAAAAAGATTATGTGATAAAGTAGAGAGAGAAAGAAAAAAATCAGGACAGGGGATGAGATCTCAGATTCATGCTCTCTATTAGAAAAATATGTTAATCGGCCTATTAGAGAGGGTCTTGGGTGCACCCAGAATAAACGTAAAAAACCAAAGTTGATAATAGAGAAGGATTTGATGAGAGCTTGATAAGAATGATCCGTAGAAAATTAGCGAAGGGAGGGTCTCCCTTCAAGGCTGTGGCTAGCGACCAACCCTGTCTAGAGCCATGAAATTTTTTTGCTAGAACTATCGTGAGGTAGGGAGCCCTACGACAATTCATAAGTTGAGATAGCATCCTTGCTATCAATGATCCTGATGTCATCTTTTTTAGTGAAACAAAGCTCCGAGCAAACAAGTTTGAGCATATTCGAGTTCGGTGTAGTATGGATGGTTGTTTTGTTATGGATCCAGATGGTCGCAAATGTGGTCTTGCTTTATTATTAAAGGATAAGGTCGACGTGACTATACAAAATTCTTCGAAGCATCATATAGGTTCTGTGGTTAAAATTGAGGGAAATGATCATATTCATTTTATAGGCTTTTATGGTTACCCTAACCCTAATCAGAGACATTTGTCATGGAATACTCTTCGGAAGGTGGAGAATCTTTTCAGTGGGGATTGGATTATTGGGGGAGATTTTAATAAGATGATGGATGATATGGAGAAATGTGGGGGGAGACATAGGCCTAGAGTGGCATTGATAACTTTAGGAAGGTTATGGATGATCTTGCCCTAATTAACATTAAGCTTGACAAGGGGTGGTTCACTTAGACAAACCGCAATGGGGACAGAGTGGTTAGGGAATGACTTGATAGATTCTTGGTTTTGGTCAATTGGTTGGGTCGTGTTCCATCATTAGCCTCGAGTGTGCTTCATCAGACTTGTTCAAACCATGATGTTGTCTTGTTGGATACCTCAAGGAGGAGGCCAAGTGTGGATATGAGGGATTCGAGGCTTTCTTTTAGGTTTGAGGCCAGCTGGGCTAAGGAGAGTGAGGCTAAGGATATGATTAAAAGGGTTTGGGACCAATGTAATTGGAATGTGTTGACAGGGTTTTAGTGCATCTGCCTCCATTTAAGTAGATAGTAATTTCGACGATTTAAAATGGGTCAAAATCGTATGCGGAGTTAATTGATCAGATTGATAAACTGATGGATGGGCCGATTCTGATCTCAAATATTGAAAGGCTGAGAGCCTCTCGGGTGGAGTTGGGTTGTTTGTATGAGGAGGAGGAGCAGTATTGGGCTCAAAGGTCTCAAATTCAGTGGCTTAAGGTGAAAAATTGAAACACCTATTTTTTTTTATGTTCAGGCGTCTAGAAGAAAAAAAAAGAATAGGATCGAGGGTTTGAATAATTCGGAGGGCAATTGGGTTTTCGATGTTAATGGTGTTTGCCAGGTGGCCTGGGATTACTTTCATTCTCTTTTTAAGATCGAGGCTTGTGGTAACCTTGAGAGGGTGTTGGGTTTGATTTTGATTTGTATCACTTCTGATATGAATATGGTATTGGACAATTGTGTTATGGATAAAGAGCTTATCGATGCTTTTAATCAAATGGATCATTGCAAGGCCCTAGGTATTGATGAGATAAGGAAAATTAGGGGTGATTGGTAAAGATGTGCTTCAGTTTTGTCATGAGGTTCTGGATGGGCGTAGAGATATTAATGACATCAATGAAACTGTTATTGTTCTTATCCCCAAGATTGACGAGCCCAAGGATATGACTCATTTCCATCCCATTAGTCTTTGTTAGGTTATTTACAATATGGTTTCCAAGGTCTTGGCTAATGATTAAAAACTATTCTTTCAGCTTGCATCAATCAAAACCAGAGCACTTTTGTGTCGAGGCATATGATTTATGATAATTTCCTCATTGCTCACGAGCTTTTGCATTACCTCTAAAGTTCTAAAAATGAGCCAATCAAAGGGTTTGTCATCAAACTCGATGTTAGTAAAGCTTATGACTGTGTGGAATGGGACTTTTTAGAGAAAGTGATGCTTTGTATGGGGTTTTCTATTTCTTGGGTCAATTTAGTCATGAAGTGTGTCCATATTGTGAAATACGTTGTTAAATGTAATGCCTCTCTCACTGATGTGATTATTCCTGTAAGAGGGCTTTATCAGGGAGACCTTCTTTCGCCCTATCTATTCTTGTTTTGTATGGAAACACATTTTAGGTTTCTTATCGGGCCCAAATGGAAGGTAAGATTTGAGGGATTAAGTCTATCCAAAATAAGCCCAATATAAACCATCTTTTCTTCACTGATGATGCTCATATTTTTGTTCGTAATAAGAAGGAGGAGGTTGAGACCATTAAGGATGTCCTCCGCTACTTAGAGATGGTCTAGGGTCAAAAGGTTAATTCGTCTAAATTATTGTCTACTTTAGCCCTAATACTCCGAGAAATCAAAGAGGGCAGTTGAGTGGCATCTTGGGCATGCGGGTTCTTGAGTTCATGGATAACTCTTTGGGTTTGCCATTAATCATTAGCAAGAATAAGACGAAGGTGTTTCAGCATATTATTGATCAGTTCTCTACTAGGAAAAAAGGCTAGTTTAAAAGTCTTCTATCCTATGGTGGTAAGGATATATTCATTAAATCAGTTTTGTAATCTTTACCTACTTACACATTTTTGGTTTTCATATTCCCAAGGGCATCCTTGATGAGATTATCTTGATGATGAGGAGCTTTTGGTGGGCAAAAAAGAACAAAGACCGTGGATGGGCGATGATGGCATAAGATTTCCTTTGTATACCTAAGGGCATGAATGGTCTCGGTTTCAAAGACTTGAGGCTATTCAACATTGCACTCCTCGAGAGACAAGTGTGGTGGCTCATCAACAATAATGATACTTTATGTTATCATGTTCTTTGTTCCAAGTACTTTCTTGATGGGGATGTGCTTCATCCAAAGGCGATAGATAAGCCTTCATTCTCTTGGATGAGTATCTTGCATGCGGTTAAAGCACATGGGACAAGTTTGGATAGAAAATTAGCGATGACATGAAAGCTCAGTTCAGTTTTGATAGATGGGGCACTAAGGGTCTTGATGGAAATTCTTTAACGGCTTCCTACATTGGGTTTTAGGAAGGCTTGATGCGTGATTTGTAGAGATCTAATGCATGTGAATGGGATCGGGGTTAGGTGAAGGAGCTTTATGGTGACGAGTTAAGTGATTTATCTATTCCTTACCGGTTGCTCAGCATGGTCCACCGGATCAAATTGTTTGGTTTCACAATAGGACGGGGTGCTATTATTTAAAGTCAAGTTATTCTTGGCTCATTCTTAAGAAGTTAGGATATTATCTGCATCATTTGTTTTGGCGAACTATTTGGAAACTCCACGTGCTTCCCAAAATTCATATCTTTGCGTAGAGGGTTGGTCATAATTTACTTCCAACAAATGTTAAAATGGTTTCGATTTTTCAAGGTTCTGATCGAACGTGCCATCAGTGTGGTCACAGGGATGAAACTTCTATCCATGCTCTTTATGATTGTCCTAAGGCTAGTGCGGTTCTTTCTTTTGGTATGCTTGACGGATGCTTGCTTGAGTCTAACTATGAAAGTTATATTGATTAGCTTGAGGATGCTACTTGCCTGTTAGATCTTAAGGCATTTGAGAATCTTATCACAGTTTTATGGAAAATTTGGAATAGCCGCAACAATACATTGTTTCGTGGTAAGAAGGATGATTCTGAGATGGTTTGGGAGCAGACGAGAACCTTGGGGGATGAATTTAGGATATTTAACCTTACACATGCCCCGATAAACCCCAGGCCCTCTAGCATACATAGGTGGGTCAAACCTCCGAATGATTCTATGAAGATCAATATTGATGCGACTATTGTTATCTCGGTAGTGGGCATTGGGGTTATTGAGCGGTATTGTAACGATTTTGTGTAAGGTGGCCGCGAGATTTATATGGATTATAAGATGGATGTTGACTGGGCTGGGGCAGAAGCCTTGAGGGAAGGGATTATTTAGGCTTGTAACAATAATGTCACTAGGGCTATCTTTGGGACTGATTGTGCTGGTTTAGTTAATAGGTTAAAGTCTCGTTATGAGGACATTTCAATCTATGGCTATCTGTTGAAGGAAATTTTCGGATTGTTGGACTCCTTTATCGATGTTAAGTTTGAGTAGGTAGGTTGTTCGAGCAATAAAGTGGTTGATTGTCTTTGTAAATTAGCCGTTAAAAAATGTTGTACCTTCCCTTTTGACATTGAGTATCCTACCGATATCCATGAGCTTGTTATTGTCGATTCATGTTAATATGAGGTTGTGGCCTTCGAGCCTGTTTTTATAAAAAAAAATTTCGTCGAATTCTACTATTAGTTTCTACACTATGAGTAAGTTGCGAATTATGTCATTTTATTTTAATTTGGTCTACACTCATTGAATTTCACATTTTTAATTTTAACTCAAATAGTAGTAGTTAAGTTCATTAGATCATATTCTGCTATTAGGTTCATACTATATAAGTTGTGGATTTAATCCATGTTCTCTAATTTGATCACTTTTAGTTTTTATAATTTTTAAAATTTAAAATTTAAGTCTTCACTCAAACAGTAACTATTAAATTTATTAATTAAAATGTTGTAGCTTTTTTAAGTTTTATATAGAAAGAGTAGGTTACTCATGTGATAATATGTTCATCGCATTCTAAAAATAACATAATTTAATATCTACCATTGAGTTAAGACTAAAATTTTAAAATTTGAAAAATACGGAAACTAAAAATGACTAAGGGTGGGTTTGAATGGACGGTGTGTTTATTTGCGGTTAATGTAAAAATAGTGGCGGCGGTGAGATTTGATATTGCAGTAATACTATAGCGTAAGACAAAAAGTAAGCTAAATGCACCACACCCAATTGCCAAATTCAAACCGACCCTAAATTAGATTACATGAACTAAATCCAAAACTTATCCATAGTATAAGTAATAATATAAAAAAAATAAAAAAAAATATTAGTATTACTATGTCACTATTTCCAAATTTAACTTGAAGAAGCCTGGAAATAGTATTTTTTTTCATGATTTTATGAAATATACAAGTAAATAACTCTCAAGTAGTGTTGCCTTAAAAAAAGAGTTTGACATGAATGTTGTTTATCGATGAAACCTTTTAAGTTTTATTAAAAAGATTAAATACAGTATATTATATGCTTTTAATATTAATTTTTTTTTCAAATTAGATATATTTAATGGATTATATGTAAGAGATCATTTAAAAATAATAATTAAGGGCACTTAAGAGTAGATTTTTTCATCAAGTGAGCTGTTTCGCTGCTTAAAAAAAATGATAATTGAATTAAGGTTTGTACACTATTAAGACATAATCCAAATTTTTTACGTTTTTTTTTTTCAATAATGTCAACTCTACGTTAAGCTCTTTAGCAGCTTTTTTTATTGGCATATAAAAATATTGTAAAATAATTTTTACATTATTGAAATGTTTAACCTTCTTCTCCTTCATTAATCTCTGATATCCGTAATGTCCATCATTGTTAACTTTCAAAAACTTTTTATTTTTTGGTTCAAATAATGTTCCCATTTCATTCCAAAAATCATTCTCTACAAAAAAAAAATTATATAAATATATATAAATTTAAAAAAAAAAATCAATTTATGAGTGTGGAAAATATATTACAATTTGGGTTAAATATTATTGTAAAAGCTTATGTCTTGTACGGGAAACTCATCATCCACCATTAAATTATAAAATAAATTGAAAAATTAAATAAAAATTAAATCATGATTGAAGATAAAACAAATATAAAGTTAAAATTTAAGAGGTGGGAATTGGTTGATGATGGCAGGAGAGGAAAACCAAAGGGATTTAAGAGATGTGGAGGTTAGTTGATGGTGGTGATTGGATGCCAAGAAAGTGAGGGAAAATTTGGGAGGAGGTTGATAAAAGAAGAAAGATGAAGTAGAAGCAAGCCCAGAAAAAAGAAAAAGGAAAACTAGAAAATAAAAAATAAAATAAAAAGAAAAAGAGGTATAAGAGGACGCCACATGGTGACTCGTAATTCGCCAGCGTTGCCACGTCAGCAGAAAATTAATGGCGTTAGACTTGAGTACCAATTTAATTGACGAAAAAAATTCAGGTACCAATCTGGAAAAAAATAATAAATACCAATTTGGGAGAAGTTGATAAGTTTAAATATTAATTTTATATTTAACCCTTTTTAGAAGTGCTTTTTCACATGAATTTTTCAACCTCACTAGTTAAGGTACCCTAAATCCAAAATCACTAGAAAACTTAAAAAAACTTGGAAAAAATTATAGGGAAAATTAGGCATATATGCCATATTTAAAACAAATTTAGCAAATTAAGTCGATTTTTCTCAAATTTAGAAAAATAAGTTAATTTTGGAGAGAGAAACTGAAAATGCCTCATGTAGGAGGCGTTTTCATCCCATGTCACTTGAAAATGCTTTCCGCAAGAGACATTTTCAACTTCTTTCTCCTACCACATCAATATAACCGTTTTTTACTTTTTTTTATTTAAAAATTTAAACCTTTGAATTCCAACTAAAGCATCATATTTAATATTTAAAATTTTTTTGAAAAAAATATATTTACTTGCTTATATGACCTTAATTCATCAATTTATTTTCATTATTTTTAGTTTTATAAAGTATTTTTAGTGAAAATAATGAAAATAATTTTTTTATTTTCTAAAATTTACATATTTTATTTTTTAAAAATCATTTTTAAAATTTTCAATCAAACATGTTTTCTTTTATATGTTTCATTTTTAAATTTTTAAATAATTAAATTAATTTAAATTAAATTTTATAAGCTTAATCGTTTTTTTCCGAAATCAACTTAAATATATTCGATTTATTTTAATTTAAAAAAAGAATATCTCCTTTTTCTTATAATAATAAAAAATAATATATATTATATCATAAAAGTTAATAATTAAAAAATAACATCTAATTTAGAATTCAAATCCTAATAACTTTAGTAAATTTTTATGCTAGAAGTTTGCAGTTTAATTTTTCTAAATAAAAATTATATCAACCTTGAATTTGATATATACAAATGATTTGTTTAAAAATGGGATAAATATTCATCAACTTCATATCAATGTGTAATTTGATTATGAACTTTAACTTGGTACAATTATATTTATTAAACTTGAATTGGTTTTATATGTATATATGAAACTTTGATTTTAATTCAATTGTACACATCTAAAGAAATAAATAGATACATTTATTTTCATATTAGATTCATATATTATTTGTATGTACAATATATCAACGTAAAATTATGCTAATTTAATAATAGTGTTAGTGATTTGTGAAAACTGAATTAAATCAAAATTTCATATAAATAATAGCACAAAATCAAAGTTCATGTATTACATTACATATTGAATTAAAGTTCATTTATAATTTTGATATTTATCTCTTTAAAAATTAATAAAAAATTTAAATTAAAAAAGAAACCAAAATGATTATGCTAATGTGGCAAGAAAGAGAAACTAAAAACGCCTACACTTCTCATAGGAGACGTTTTCAGCTTCTTTCTGTTTTCAGCTTCTTTCTCCAAAATCAGTCTATTTCCCTAAATTAGAAAATAGTATATATACCTAATTTTCCCAAAATTCTACAGGTAAAAAGGGCTGCAATTAAGACAAAAACCAAAGCCAATAGGGTCCCACTGATTTGTGGGCTTGTCATGTTTTAAGTACAAACAAGCGCACCTCAAATAGCCAGAAAAACCAAAAACCCAGCCCAGCGGAGCCCATAAAACGGCGCCGCTTTCTCAGAGATATAGTCAAAACACGCGCTACGTTTCACGCGAGTAAGTGAGCATCGTAAAATATATAAAAACGCTGCGTTGAATCCTCGGTTCTCTCATCTTCTTTGTTTTCTCTTCCTCCTTTTATCTCGAGAAATCCCTTCGTTTATTTTTTCTCTCTCTTAAACCCCAAACAGAAAAACACAAACACACAGAAGCTACCTTCCTAGAATTTTCAAAATAAATATTCGTCATCTCGCGCGTGTCCCTCACTCGCTATCCTCCTTTCGAAATTTTCTCCATTGTTATTGAATTAAAATTTTAGCGATTATTTTTTCTTCACTCGATCCCCATTCCCACTTTAAATCCTTCCTTTTAAGTTGAAGAAGATAACACTGAAACCTCCAAAACGCGTCGTTTTGCTCCTGAAAAGAATCTTATGCATTGAAGGTAATCTTTCTTATATACCACTTCTTGTTTTTCTATATTTTTTTCCTTGTTATTTTTTTTCAAAATTCAATTTATTTTAGTTATTTTGGCTGCAAGTTCTTTGTGCGTGTATCGCACTGAATGTCGAATTTGGTAGTTTTTTTTTGTTTGCTTTTTTAGTTAAAAATTTGTTGTTATTGATTGTTAGCAGTGGAAATCTTTTGAATTTAGGGTTTTTGATCTGTTCTTGTTGTTGCAGGCCTTTGCATTGTGGATTTCGAAATGCGCGGTAGAGATTTTCGTGTTTCCGGTGATTGCCCGTCCGGTTAATCCGCCTGGTACGCTCTGAAGGTATTTTTGCGAATTTTAAATGTTTATGCTTTGATATTGAACGAATTTGAAGTGAATTCCTAAATTGAGGTATCAATTGAGAGAAGCTGAAAGTCACTTTGCTGTTATATTTTGTATATGTTCAACTTGGGGTTTGGAGGGTTTTCGTGTTTGTGCTGAGATCTTAGGTTTTCCCTCTTGTCGATTTTTTACAGTAGTTTTGCGTTGGACTGAAAGGATGGTTTGATTATAAATGTCATTGCGGTTTTGTTTTTGATGTATTGTTTCCATGTGTGAATAAGGTCGAACTTATCGCATGATATTCTGTTGATTTTATTATTCTAATGTGCAGGTTATATGGCTCTCCAGAAATATGTTCCCTCCAGTGATTCTCCTTCTGTTAGGATGAAGCCATTGAGTTTTTCCACTAAGGTGCGAGCTCAACTTGCAGATGGAGAGACAGATGATTCTAAGAAGCGTAACGTAGATGTTGATCTCAGGGAAGTTTACTTTTTGATTATGCATTTCCTTTCAACTGGCCCTTGTAAAAGAACATGTGGACAGTTTTGGAATGAATTGCTTGAAAATCAACTTCTACCTAGAAGGTATCATGCTTGGTATTCAAGGAAAGGGGAAGATAGTGGTCATGAAAATGATGATGGCTTGTCATTCCCTTTAAGTTATGCTCAGTTGGTGGAGAGGTATGATATTAGCTTTTAGTTTTGTTTAAGGTGATCATAAGATGGTCTATTGAATAGCAGGCAATGTGTATGGTGTTTCAAATGACAAAGGCAACTTATTTTATAACTAAGTAGCAACAGACACTTTATGAGTTTCATGCAGCATTTTATGAAAAAGTTTGACTTGTTTGTTGTGCCATTTATGCTTTTGTAGGAATCCTCACATTGAAAAAGATCACTTGATAAAGCTTTTGAAGCAGTTGTTATTAACTGCACCCTCCCAATCCAAAGACAAAAGTGCAAGGCACACTCCAAATGCTGCTGATGTCCCCACTCTTTTAGGAACGGGGCCCTTTTCTCTTTTGAGCTGTAGGTGGCTTTTTTTCAGCCATGAAACATATTCCTTTGCGCTTTAAACTTGGAACTATATTAGAACAAAAATATCAGATGAAGTCCTCATTATTTTTTGGTTTTTGAGATACTACTTCAATGGATTATAAAAGAACTTCTCTTGCCCATTCTTCCAATTTTCTTTTCAGGAATTTTATTCTGCCTCAAATTTTAAGTTATTCTTAAATTTGATTTTCATCTTCTCTCAGATGATGACAACAAAGGAAAAAGTGAAGTCAAACGTCCTCCTGTTCATATGCGTTGGCCTCATATGCATGCAGATCAGGTTCGTGGGCTGGGTTTAAGAGAAATTGGGGGTGGTTTCACAAGACATCATCGGTCCCCATCTATTCGTGCAGCATGTTATGCCATTGCAAAACCATCAACTATGGTGCAGAAGATGCAAAATATCAAGAGGTTGCGAGGGCACCGGAATGCTGTCTATTGTGGTATATCCTTGTCTTCATATTTGCAGTTTGAGCCATGCATAATTCTTTATCGCTGAGTAACCTTCATACAATGTGCTTGAGATTTGTTTGTCATCAATTAAGCATGCATGCTTGTCAACCCATCCTCCCTCCCCCCCCCCCCCCCCCAAAAAAAAAATATAGGCACACTTGCAGAGAAGGTATTATGTTGATAGACTTGTGAGCTCATTAAAGATTCCTTGCCTACGTTTTTATTGGTTCTAGCTTTTCTGTGGTTTCTCCTGCTTTTCTTTCTGTATTTGAACGTTTTGAGCATTTACCACTTTCACTCAAAAGCTCCAATTTGACAAGATTTTTCTTGGCATCATGAAATTGAGTTTGTTTTCTTTTTACTGTATACAAATTGCAGCAATATTTGATCGATCTGGGAGGTATGTCATTACTGGTTCTGATGACCGTCTTGTGAAAATCTGGTCTATGGAGACTGCATATTGCTTAGCTAGCTGCCGTGGACATGAAGTGAGTTTCATGAGCTATAATGCAATTCTTGCAAATTTTAGTTTTTATTTATTTTCCTATCTGTGGTTTCTTTTAGTTACACGTTACATTATTTCTATTTGGATTAAAGGGTGACATAACAGACCTGGCTGTCAGTTCCAACAATTTTATGGTGGCGTCTGCTTCGAATGACTGTATTATTCGTGTTGTAAGCTTTCCTGCATCTTACTGATTCTTGTTTCTCTTCCTGCTCAAGAATATCATATTTTTATTCAATGATTGTTATTTTGCTTCCTGCTTGCTGACAGTGGCACTTGCCAGATGGGCAACCAATTTCAGTTCTGCGAGGACATACCGGAGCTGTTACCGCCATTGCTTTTAGCCCTAGGCCAGGCTCTGTATATCAGCTTCTATCGTAAGACTGATTCCTAATTGTCAAAACTGCCAAATTCTGTCATCTTGTCCCCCTCACCTAGAAATTAAGTAAATAGTAGTTGGCCCTACAATGTCATATAATACAAGTTGAAATTGCCAATTATGGCTCCCCCCCCCCCCCCCAAAAGAAAAAAAAATCTCAACTGAGGCATACAGAAGATACTTTCTAATATTTTAGTTGTATAGGTATTACCTGCATGGTTTATTTCTCCTTACTGATTTTGATGATTATATGATTTTTTTTTTTGGTATTACCCTAAATCTTTAAGTCCTTCACTCTGTGGTTGATATTATATTGATATTAGCTTTTGGTACATGGTTTCTGTTTGCTTTGAAATTAAAATGTAGGGTTTCCTGACACTATGCAGGTCATCTGATGATGGGACATGTAGGATATGGGATGCTAGGAATGCCGAAATCCGTCCTCGGATATACGTTCCAAAGCCTTCAGATTCTTTAGCTGGTTTGTTACCTTTGTATCCGTAACTTTAATGCTTCTTGATGGACGGATTTTACATAGCAATACTAAAATGGTTGCAGGAAAGAACAGTGGTTCATCTTCAACTTCTGTGCAACAGAGCCATCAAATTTTTTGTTGCGCTTTCAATGCTAATGGAACCGTCTTCGTCACTGGTAGCTCTGACACTTTAGCTAGGGTATGAGTTCCTATTCCAAGATTTTGTCCTGCTTTACCATCTCTTTTATTTTTGTACTAGTTTAGGTGTAGAATGTCATATTTCTCGATCATTTGCAGGTGTGGGTTGCTTGTAAACCCAACACAGATGATTCAGATCAACCAAATCATGAGATTGACGTGTTATCTGGACATGAAAATGATGTAAATTATGTGCAATTCAGGTCTGTTTATCATACTCTATTGCTCAGTAATTTTATTAATAGAATTATAATTTCAATTTATGTTACTACCTTAAATTGCAGTGGTTGTTCTGTTTCATCAAGATATTCTACAGCAGACAGCTTGAAGGAAGAGAGTGTTCCAAAATTTAGAAACTCCTGGTGGGCATTTTCTTCAAGTCTTGTATTTTCTTTCTTTGTTTCCTCGTTTTTTTGGAGCGGGGGTGTTCCAATCCTCCCTTTTTTGAGAACGCTCTAGCTTAATGGGTGTTCTAAGGGACTTCTTAGCTGCCACGTTTTAATTAGGCATTACAGTTGAAGAAGAATATAACTGCTTATTTTGTTGTCTGATGTGGTCCACAATATGTTCCAGGTTTTCTCAGGACAACATTGTTACCTGTTCCCGTGATGGCAGTGCAATTATTTGGGTTCCAAAATCTCGTAGATCACACGTAACTATAAACAGTTCCACTTTTCACTGCTTTTTTCCAAGGCCTTCATCATTTAAGTTTATGATTTCAACCATGCCTTCTCCTTTTAATGCCTGTCTATTTAGGAACAACTATTTCTGTTACTTGGTTCAGGGTAAAGTGGGTCGCTGGTGTAAACATTATCATCTTAAAGTTCCACCCCCACCATTACCTCCACAACCACCAAGAGGGGGTCCACGCCAGAGAATTCTTCCAACTCCTCGTGGTGTAAATATGATAATCTGGAGCCTAGATAACCGCTTTGTTCTTGCTGCTATCATGGGTATTTATTTTTCACCTGCTCTTTTAAGGTTGCTATTTTTAACTTCATTGAGCATTTAGAGAATAAAATTGTAATGACTTGAGTTTGACTGAAGAATGTTGTTCTCATTTTGACATGGGTATCTATTTTTTACCTTATTCCTTTCAAATTTTAATGCAACATCCTCTCCCCTCCCTAAAAGAATAGAAAATGTTAAAAGGTGGAACTCTCACATATAGCTGGACTTAAAACTTCCTGTAATCACCCTGATGATATGTCAAACATAACCTGACTTTGGTGCTTCATTTATTTAATGCCTGTAGCTCATTTAATTTTTTATGCATCTGTAAAGATCTTAATTGTTGAATGGTTGACTCAGACCTTCCTTTACCTGACTCTTATTATGTCTATCTGTTGATTGTTATTAACAGTATTTAGCCTATTAAAACTGTCTTAATAGTGTTGGGGCTCTAATTTTCGTTCTGCTAGTCTATGGTTTGGTCACCAGGAAGGTTTATTAGTTCAATCAAATTTAACAGAAGTTTAAGAAATCAACATGGGTGCTTCTAAAACATTTAATTGAGTAAAAATTTGGCTCAGTTTAGGCTGTATTTGATGCTAAGCTGCTCTAACTAGTCAGTTCCATCATTGTAATGTGTAATGCATTCTTTTGCAAAATTGGTTATACACCCAATTGGGAAATTTTAAAGGTTATCTGGACTAGGATTGAACCTTTTTGTGCTCTTTTCTTGGAACCATGCAAGGGCTTAAATAGCTGCAAGTTTTGGCTAAATAACATATTCTCATGATGCAGATTGCAGAATATGTGTATGGAATGCTGCTGATGGTAGCTTGGTACATTCTTTGTCTGGTCATACTGATTCTGTAAGTTATTTACATTTCCAAGCCTCAAATTTTTTCTCTTCTTTAGAGTAGACTAGCATAGTCTTCAATTTGTTCAAATCTACTATATTTATTGGGTTAGATGCCTTCAAATCAACTCATTTGGATTTCCATTTTAGCTGGTGTATGTTGTCTGGGTGATATGTTAGCTGGATAACTATCTTCTATTTGAAAATCCTAATTGCATCCCTTGTATTGTTTATTTAATTACTTTGACATCATTTTTTTGCATGTTTCTGATATTTCAATGGAGCACCCTTATTGACATTTGTGCCTTATTTCTGACCTGTGATGCTGTTTTGATTGCTTTCCTGCTTTTAGCCTTCTGTTTTCTTGCAAAGAAACAGGAAATAAGTTAATCATCATTTTTTACTCTCAGCTTTAAATCATGCACTGTTGGCTATTCAATCTGCTTATTCATGCATGATGGTGTTATTTCGGGTAGGGTTCACATGGAAGTTAGTGGAAAGGGGGAAGAATGGAATTTTGCCATTTAATAGCCAAGTTTCATAACTAGCTTATGTTTTTATAACAATCAGATAAAAAAGACTTCTGAAATTTTACAATTGATAGGCTTGGGGATAGGGTCCAAATTGTATAAACTAAAGACAATTTGAGAACCTTATTAACTAACTAAACCCAAAATGAGACATACTGCACCACAACTATTTAACATTCAAGTAAGAGTGTAAAATGCCATATCCCCCCTGGACATAAGAACTCAGTTACTGATATGTTTTTGTACTAAGATTTGAACCACCAAGGGCATTTTGCCTTGGAGCAAAGGAAATTTTTTCTTGATAAAGAAATCATGATCTATTTGTCTTTCAAAGAGGACGAAGTTTATTGGTGTACCACCATGAAGTGATTTTTAATGAGTTTGACTAGCTTCTGTTCTGTGTTTACTTTATGATTTCCAATGTGAATGCTTGTGATTTGAGGGTGTCTAAAAATGGATGCCAAGTTGTTTCATAGTTATATCTGACTATTTTACTCATTTATTTAAGACGTATGTTTTGGATGTTCATCCTTTCAACCCACGGATAGCTATGAGTGCAGGCTATGATGGAAGAACCATTGTCTGGGATGTGAGTTTCGAGCTCCTTATTTCTATCTGAAGTATCTTTGGATCTTCTCTGTTAATTGACGTGTTTTCATATTCTTTTGGCTGTAGATATGGGAAGGCACACCAATTCGAATATATGAAATTGCTCGTTTCAAGTTGGTTGATGGGAAGTTTTCATCGTAAGTTTACTAAGAGAAAGCTTGATTAGAACCCTTTTTATTGTGTCAATTCCCCTATAATTAAAAATTAAATTGCATTGTCCATCTTATCAAGCATACTTTAGATACATGTTATTTTATTTGACAGGATATACATAGTATGCCTTTTCAAAGCAATCCTGACAAGCAGAACCTTACCCTTTGCTTCCTTCTTTCCCTCTCCCTACCCTTCCTCTGTATCCCTTCTTCCACTATGGTGTTCCCAATCTTAAGCTTAGAAATTTTTTGATGCGTATGACCTTTTAAGTGTTATCATTTAGGTCGATTGCAAGCATGATCTCTCTCATTTAAAATACCTTGGAATCTTTATGAAAAGTCTGTTTTCCTGTGTTTTATATTGCTGCAAACTTAAAGTTCCTGTCATGTTACACTTCACTGTATCTGTAAAATAGGGATGGGACATCCATTATACTTTCAGATGACGTTGGTCAATTATACATACTAAATACAGGCCAAGGGGAATCTCAGAAGGACGCCAAATATGATCAGGTACTTCGTATTTTAACTTGTTATGCTTTCATCTAGTTTTATTCAGAGTCAAAACTAAGTTCTATATAACTCATAATGAT
This sequence comes from Gossypium stocksii, assembly GCA_020496765.1. Lineage (NCBI taxonomy): Eukaryota > Viridiplantae > Streptophyta > Magnoliopsida > Malvales > Malvaceae > Gossypium > Gossypium stocksii. The sequence goes on along the minus strand of CM035625.1, from coordinate 53,282,450 downwards.
ACTTACTATATGTGCACTTCATCTACAGTTCTTTCTTGGTGATTATCGACCTCTTATCCATGACACCTCTGGGAATTCACTTGATCTGGTTGGTTGCCATTATTTGAACTTCTATTTTTTCTACTCTTCCTTAATATGGTCTGCTTACATTTATAGAACTGAGAAGTTGACTTAATGGTTCTCTATTAGCATCATCTTCTTAAAACTTAAATTTTACTCTGCCTGCTGCTTGATACAGTCAGTGTTCATGTGTCATTTTTACTGGGAATAATGTATTCTTCTTTCTTTAGTCTTTACCTTAAATGACCTTGTTTTTCTTATTCCAGCATGTCATTTGAATGGGTCTTACATGCAACTTGTTTCTTTAGAAAGAGAAGAGGGAGAAGCATATCAAAGTTTATTGTTAAAAATGTATCATAGCTTATTGCCATCAATGATTTTTGAATTCGTTCCTAGACATTTTGGTCTAGCAGATTCACATCTTTAGTCCTTGTTGAAGCATATTTTTTCTTCGCCTCAAATATATCATCTCTAGTTATGTGTGGATGCTCATATCCCATCCCTAATATTTTGCACATCATAGCTGAAGCTAATAACTGAGTTTTCAGATAATTAAAATGCTTTCATTGCACTCCCAACAAGTCTTGGGTGAAATGATAAGGCACATTGCTCTCCCAAGGGGAGGACCTGGGTTTGAACCTTGGAGATGACATTGTTGGAATGGGTAGCCACAAACCCTAAAAGAAATAATCTTTATGGACTGTAAAATGGAAATGGAGGATACCTTGGTTCCCCAAAAAAAAAAAAAAAATAACTTCACATTTTCTTCATTGAAATTCTGATGATTTGACATTGTAATTTAGGAAACTCAGCTTACTACATATAGACGGAATATGCAAGATCTTCTTTGTGACTCAGGTTTAACTCTACTCATTCCCAAATGATTGGTTCATTTAATTCCTTTTACCACCCTCCCGGTTAATTTATTTTCGTAATTGCTTGGGTTGGAAAACTTTAGGGATGATTCCATACACAGAACCCTATCAGACCATGTACCAGAAAAGGCGATTAGGTGCTTTAGGTTTGGAGTGGAAACCTGGTGCTTTGAACCTTTCTGTGGGGCCGAACTTCAGTCTAGACCAGGATTACCAAATCCCGCCCTTGGCAGATTTAGATGCAATTGCTGCTCCTCTGCCAGCATTCTTAGATGCCATGGATTGGGAGCCAGAAATTGAAGTGCAAAGTGATGATAATGATTCAGAGTATAATGTCATAGAGGAGTACTCTACAGGAGGGGATCAAGGAAGTTTAGGTTCTCTCTCTGGTGATCCTGAGTGCAGTACGGATGACAGTGAGATTGATGATACTCATAAAGATGCCCGTCGTCGATCAAAAAGGAAAAAACCGAAGGCTGACGTAAGTTTAATAACCTTTTCAATAGTATATTTTAATGTTTTTAGAGGCACTTGGTTGACTTGAATTTTCCTCCACTTCAGAGTGAGTTTATGACATCGTCCGGTAGGCGTGTTAAAAGAAGGAATTTGGATGAATGCGATGGCAACTCCTTAAGTAATGGCCCTATTAGGAAATCAAGAAATGGACGAAAAGCTTTACGGAGAAAGTCTTCTACTTCAAAAACTTCCTCAAAATCATCAAGACCTCGAAGAGCTGCTGCACGCAATGCTTTACACTTCTTTTCTAAAATAACTGGAACATCAACTGATGGGGAAGATGAGTATGACTCTGAAGGTGATTCTTCTGAGAGTGAATCTATGATACAAGATTCATTCGTTGAGAGTGATGAATCTGATAGAGATTTGCCAAATGAACAAATCAAACTTTCAAAAGGAAAAGAAGTCCTCTTTGGTGAATCTGAGGATGTTGCTAAAGCTAATGCACTTCCTGAATCTCATAATGCTGGGAACAGGAAAAGATTGGTCCTTAAATTGCCTGGCCGGGATCCAAATAAGCTTGTGCCACTTGAAAGACGGGAAAATTCCGCAAGTTTGTCACGCAAAGCTTCTGAAGGAAGCGTAAAACATATAAGCTCATTGGATATGGGGTGTTCTTCTGTTGATGCAAACAATAGCATGATAGGTGGGCTAAGGGGGCAATCAGACAAGATTGATGATCATTTAGATCTGACTGAAGCTTACAAAGATGGAGGGCATGGGGCAATTAAGTGGGGAGGAGTTAAGGCTCGTACTTCCAAACGTCTGAGATTGGGTGAACTTGTGTCATCAGATGCGTATGCTGGGTCTACACGATGTCTTGGTGACCACAAAGAAAATAATGTCAATGGATTTGTAGGACCGGAAAAGGCTTGTGCTACTATATCCCTGAGCACAGATATCCAAACTTGCAAGGAGGATATGAATGGTAAGGTGACAATACCGGAGAACCTTGGGAATGGAAGGGAAGTTTTGGATGATCCTGATAATGCTGACGACCCCTCAGGTCCTAGTGAACATATAAAATATCCTGAATCACCAAAATGGGTCAACAGATCAGCTGAGGATATGCCTATCTCAACTTTTAATCAGAATGGACAGCCTTCTGGGGTAAAAGAGGGCAATATGCCTATTTCAACTAAGTTAAGGTTTTTCTCCAAAAGGACCACAATTGACGATGAAGGTCCTGGGCTGAAAATGAAAATTTCAAGAGGTCATTTGAATGGTGGATATGATGCATTAAATAATAGCACCTCAGAGAGGGCAAAAGACCTAGTTTCAGAGGTACCCTTAGTTGATGGATCCAATGATATCTGTTCAGATAACGAAGGTGATGGGTTGCTAGATTCGGATGCTCAAGTTGATAGAATTCCCATGTCAACTCCTCTTGTCTCTAGGGGGTTACAACCAGATTCAAAAAAGATGTATAATGTTGTTTATCGAAGATCAAAGACACAGAGGGATAGGTCCAATTCAGAAAGTGGCAGTGCCATGGTAGAAAGCACTGCAAATGTATCTAATCATAATAGTAGTATGATAGGAGACCTCCATGAAAGCTCAACAAATGGGACTCATAACAAACTGTCCGGCAGGTTGAAAGGGCATGTACTTCAATCAGAAGATGTACATAGAAGCACCCAGGATGGTTCTACAAATGGGTCTCAACTTCCTAGCAAGGAATGGGGATCAAGTTCAAGGATGGCAGTTGGATCGAGGTCTACTAGAAACAGGAGAAGTAATTACTATTTCCATGACACTAGTCCAATACGGAAACCCAATCAATCAACAAGAAGAGGATCATGGTTAATGTTGACAACACATGAGGAAGGGTCTCGCTATATTCCCCAACTAGGTGATGAAATTGTTTACTTGAGACAGGTAAAGATAAAATACTAATTATTTTTATCCATTCCTGTTATCTAAGTTCTGTACTCCAATTTTGATGGTTGGTATTGGTAGTTGCAAAATTTTTATGTTTAGTAGCTTCTATTCTTTCAGGGGCATCAAGAATATGCAGCTCATATTGGCTTGAAGGAAGCAGGACCATGGACTTCATCAAAAGGAGGGAACATGTTAAGGGCAGTGGAATTTTGTAGAGTTGAAGGGCTTGAATATTCCACTTCTCCAGGGTCTGGGGAGAGTTGCTGCAAAATGACTCTTAAATTTACAGACCCTTCTTCCAGCATGTTCGATAGAGCATTTAACTTGACACTGCCTGATATGACTGGTTTCCCTGACTTCCTTGTAGAAAGAACTCGCTTTGATGCTGCTATCGATAGAAATTGGAGCTGCAGGGATAAGTGCAAAGTCTGGTGGAAAGATGCGAGTGGGGACGATGGAAGTTGGTGGGATGGCCGGATTGTGGCTGTGAAGCCCAAATCTTATGAATTTCCCGATAGTCCATGGGAAAGGTACACTGTTCAGTACCGGAGTGAGCCCAAGGAACCACAACTTCACAGTCCATGGGAGCTCTTTGATGCGGATACTCAGTGGGAGCAGCCTCATATTGATAGTAATATCAGAGATAATCTACTTTCAGCCTTTGCCAAATTGGAGAAATCTTCTCACAAAGCTCAGGTATCTGGCAAAAGATGAGTCTTAAAATATTTTTTTCCTGAACTGTTGGTAATTAATGCGAAGTACAGGATTAGTGTCCAAGCTTGAACTTAATTAGATCTACCAAATCGCATATTACTCAAGCTTAAGTTCAAGTGACACTGTTGCAGTAGGTTAAATTTATTAGAATTAGCATTAAATTCTTGTTAATTTTTGCTTTAAATTATTTCAGGATCAATACGCAGTAAATAAATTGAAGCAAGTTTCACAGAAGTCTAATTTTACAAACAGGTAAATAATTTTTAAAGAGTCATGTTATACATGTTATATGGACGTTCAATCTGAAGTTTTTAATGTGTCAGCATTCATATACATCCTGCATTCCTGCTTCATAATTTTACACCATGTTTGGTAGGAAGGAAAATGAATGGAAGGGAAAAAGATGAGGAAAGGGAAAGTTATGTTTCCTTTGTTATGTTTGGTACAAAGGATGAAAGTTAGAGAAATGTTAGTGCTAAAGTTGTTAAAAACATTGCTTGTTCAAGTGGAAATTTCCATCCACACACTTTCCTTCCTCATTTCCACCCGCCAAACCCAGTGTTAGCCGTTACTCTCTGGCTTCTGGGTTTAAAACGCTGCTGAATGTTGGAAATGACTATTTTGGCAGGTACCCTGTGCCATTATCATTTGATATTATCCAGTCTAGGTTGGAGAACAACTATTATCGAAGTTTAGAAGCAGTGCAGCACGATATTCAGGTAATGTTGGTGAATGCGGAGTCTTACTTTGGGAGAAATGCAGAGCTCTTATCTAAACTCAGACGCCTATCCGACTTTTTTATGCGGACATTGTCGTCTTTGCAGCCGCCGTAGATAGATCTTATAGTGAAGACCGATCTTTGTAGATAAATTAGAATTTTTGCTTTTTCATTTTTAATTTTCTTTTCCATTGTCTCTTAAATCCAGTTTTTGTTATTGATTTATACTTTGAGATTCTTTCGAGAGAGAAAGATATCAGGGAATGGTAGGTGTGTGGAAAATTATCCACCAAAAAGGTTCATTGTTGTTTTAGACCACTTTATATTGAGGAAAAAAAATTGAAAAAGAATATATTCTCAAAAATGAAAAACGTTTTAGCCAGCTTCCTGCTGGAGAATCTTTTGAGCTCCCTATCTTCTTGATGTTTGCTATTTAAAATGTCAAGCTATATCAACTTTATGATTCGGTATTTTGAGAAATTATAATAATTTAATGATTATAAAAAATATTAAGACGGTATGGTTAGATTATAATAAGCCATAAAAAAATTTAGAAATTAGTTTTTGTACTTTTATTTGTAAATATTTAATTCTTTTTACTTTTTAGATTTCATAATTTAAATTTAATTGTTAACATTATCAAATTTGTTTTGGTCATCTTTTTTTGAAATTTGATTTTTTTGTCACTTTGTTGATAAGTTAATAATAGAATTTTTTTTATTAGTATAATAATAAATTTAACCTTTAATAATAACTACACTGCAATTTCCAACCCATCTCGTCCAGGAGAACCGATCCCTTAGCAAATAATGTGTCTCTAGCAAATTTGACGAAGTGTACCTTCCACTTTTAACAAGCTACTTGAGCTTGACGAAGCTCACACAACATCATACTTCTGTTGAACATTTGTGAGAAATTTAAAACTTATCTCAAGAAGTCATATCCTAAAACATCATAGTTAGGAAACCGGATCAAATCTCAATGTCGGTAATCTCTAAACATATAAATAATCTTGTCTTTCACTTAAAAGGGTCCATACAACAGCTCACAAGGTACTACTTCATACACATACGTCTCCTTTCTTCGTCTTCCTCCTCTTTTTAACTCCACTCCTAGAAGCTACTAACTCACAGTGGCTCTCCGTCTTACCTAAAAGTAAATCACTGATTCAACCACCATTTTTTTCTTTATTAATTTGATTAGTTAACATCCTTCAATGTATACACATTCTATCAATTTGATTTTTGACTCTAAAAACTTTAACAAATTTACTTTACAAATTGTCAATTTAGTCCTAATTAAAAAAATTAAAAAATAGATAGAATGAAAATTATTTAAATTTAAAAAAAAAAGTCTCAAATTCTATAAAAATTCTAAAAGGTGTAAAAAATTTTAAAATAGAAAATTATTTAAAAATGTTTTTTTATTAAAAATTCTAAAATCCTTTACAAGTTTAAAAGAATATAAAAATAAAAGTACAAAAATATTTTTAAAAAAACCTTAAAAACAAGTACCAAAATCCTAAAAATCTTTTTAAATAAACTTTTATTTTAGTTTTGAAATTTTTTAAATTTAAAATTAAATTGGTAAGTATTGTAAATATTGAGGCTTAAATTTGTTAAATTTTTTAAAATTATTGGAAGTTTAAATTTGTTAAATTATAAAAGAAATAGTTTATTACTAGGCGGTTAAAAGATATCAAAATAAAAACTGTAGTAATTAGGTGGATTTGATTGAAATATAAAATAGGTAGGACATTTTAATTTACAAACAAATATTGAAGAAAAAAACGTCGAGCCTTTTAAATCTGAATTTACTCTTAAAGAGAAAAGACCCTATCCGCTATTAAGGATTTCGATTTGGATCTTTCCCCAACGCGAAGAAGTTCTGGTAAGCCTTAATTCTCCCTCCCTTTTGATTTTAATTATTTTAAAACCCTATCCGCTATTAAGGATTTCGCTCGATTAGATTTGTTTATTCTCTCCCCCCCCCCCCCCCAATTATTACTTTCAATTTAGGGTTTATTTGTTCTTTCAAAATAGAATTAGGGTTTATTTGTTCTTTGAATTTGGGAATTACTCTATTTTTTTTTTTCAATTTCTTTTACGTTTATGTTTCGTTGTTTTGAAGAAAATTTGCACCTTTACTTTTAATTTCTTAGTTTTAACGGGTAGATTTTGCAAATTGTCTTCAGTTTGCCGTCATTGCTTGTTCGTAGTTAACTTCATAGGTAAACATTGATATTTTTTCTGTCTTTATCCACTTTTCATTAGTTCTCAAAATCCTATTAGAGTAATGAACTGATCTGATTGAACATTTGATTGCAGCATATACACATACATATATATTTACATATATAAAATGTCAAGTAAGAAAGAAGAGAAAACTCAGGCTGCTGCTGAAAGAATAAAGGCAGCAGCATTGAGTGCTGCAAAAGGCCTAAGTCGAGCTCAGGCTGAAAGGGCAGCTGCGGCTGCCGCCCGAAATGTCAATGCTTATGGGCAGAAAGAAGAGGGGCCTAGCAGATGGCAAGAGAAAAGGGAAGCGAAGAGGCAAATGTATTTGATGAGTACTGAAAAGGCAGTTAGATTAGGCGAAAGGAAAGACAAGACGACCATGACGTCTACGATGGGTGCTTCTCAGTGCCAAAAGTGTTTCCAAGCGGGGCATTGGACGTATGAATGTAAGAATGAACGGGTTTATATGTCGCGACCGTCGCGTACTCAGCAGCTTAAGAACCCGAAATTGAGGATGAAGCTTTCTGTCTCTTATGATTTGGATAACCCTGATGTGAAGGATGATGAGAAAGATGATAATAGTAGGTCTAACAAAAGCAAGAGGAAGCACCAATCGGATTCGGGTTCTAGTAGTGATAGTGAGGCTTCTGTTTTCGAGACTGATAGTGGTGGTGCCTCATCTGTTACGGGATCAGGTTCTTCTTCAGCAGTGAGTAGTACGGATTACAGTTCGTCATCGGAGTCCGAGGAAGAGAGGAAGCGTAGGAGAAAGAAGAATAGGAAGAAGAAGCAGAAGAAGGTGAGACGCAGAAGGTACAGCTCATCTTCTGAGTCTTCTGATTCTGAATCGACATCAGGTTCTGATTCTGATGATAAGAGCAGCCGAAGGAAGAGCTGGAAGCATAACAGAAGGCGCTGAAAGGAACAGGGTTGTCATACACATATCCTTTTCAATGTCGGGTTTGCCGGTTTTGAGACCGGATAATTTTACCATCTGCTTGCGGTTCTTTATTAGGTTTTCCCTTTGGCATATTATATTCTTACCAATGCTGGAAATCAAACACACTGGGATAGGGTTGCTAGATGTTTTCATTGCTTTTCCTTCTAGCATCAGTTGCTTTTGTTATTTGTTGAGTGTTGTATGATTGGAGTTTGAAAAATCTATTTTTTGAGTTATTCACCTTGAATGTGCCATCTGAATTTGTGTTAATTACTGCTGCGTTCCCATTGCTCGGATTTGAGCAAGAGTTTTTATTTTGTTCTCACTCAATTAAAAAAGGTTTATGATTTGGTCGCCAATGTTTTCGAAGTTCTTTTTAACAAAAAGCCAATTGCTGGATAAGCCAAAGAGCGGTGGTAGCAGCAATGATGCTCCCACAATGCGGTGGCCTGGATGTTAGCAGGCTATGGACGGAGCTTAGGCTTGAGGAAGTTGAACATGGCTCCACTATTTTTAAAACTGGACTGGTGGTTGAACCGTCACGTTATCGATTTATCGGTTTGACTGATTTGATTAAAAATTCATTAAAATTTTAAAAAATTAAAACAAAATTTGATTTAACCAGTTTTTAATCAATTTAATTAATTCATATCGATTTTTAAGTTAAGTTCTTGATCTGGTTCGACTTAAACACCCCTTCTCCGGCCATTTACTTGATCCTTTCCAAATCCAATTTTAGAATGAAATGGCGAAAGAAATCTCGTACTTTTAAGACATCAGTGGCGCTTACGCACTTTAGAAGATAGAAACACCAAGTTTTTCCGCCTTACTATTAAACACTGAAGAGCTAAAAACAAAATTGATGTATCAATGACCCCAACAATAATTGGGTCGATGACCTATGACTGTTAAATAGGTCCTTTGTCAAATATCTTGAAAATCATTTTTTGCAGCCATGCTAATGTGAGCAAAAAAACCATTTATAATTGCCTAAGGGCCCCCTCTGTTAAGATGATATCTTCTGTCTCAACCAGCATTCACAATGAAGGCCTAATTTAAGAATATTTCTCAAAAGAGTTTTTGGGGGGAAAAAATATTTTTGGGGAGAAGTAAAAATTTTCAGTTTTTTATAAAAGTGCTTTTGGGCCAATTTTTAGTTTGGGAGAATCACTTTGTTTTTTCTCAAAAAGTAAATTGTTTAGGAATATTTTTGTCTCAAAAGTGTTTCTTAAAAACAATACTAATCACACTCGAAGAAGTAAATGATGTTGTTTTCGTCATCGACAGTCTTAAAGCACCGGGTATGGATGGTAAACTAGGCTTGTTTTACTAGAAATTCTGGGATATTGTGGGTAATGATATTGTTTCCACTTTGTCTTTTCTTCACTCGAGTGTCCTGCTAAAAGAACTCAATAAAACTACCATTGCCCTTATTCCCAAAGATGATTCTCAAACCAATTCAACTGACTTTAGACCCATCAACTTTAGTAATGTTGTCTATAAGATCATTTTAAAAATCTTGGTAAGCCACCTCAAAAATGTTCTTCCCAATCTCATCTCCTATTACCAAGATGCTTTTGTTCCTAGTCGCCTCATCCATGACAACATTATTCTTGCAAGCAAAATTCTCCACACCAAGGAAGACAAGGGGTAAAGGTTTTCTCGTTGCGTTCAAAATTGACATGACTAAAGTCTTTGATAGTATCAATTAAGATTTTCTTCTTATAGTCCGTGAAGCAATGGGTTTTGACCAAAGATGGATTATATTAATCTACCAGTGTATTTCCATAATTTCTTATCATGTCATTGTCAATAACTCTCTCACTAAATGTTCTAACCCATTCGAAGGATCAAGTCAGGGGAATCCTCTCTTCCTATATCTTTTTGTTTTATGCATGAACATCCTCTCTCTTATACTCAAAAAAGCTAAAACGAATGGATCCATTTGAAGCGTTGAAGTTTCCAGAAAAGCTATATATATATATATATATATATATGTTTATAATTCCTCTGTCCAGGTTTACAGATCTTTCAGGAATTTGCTAAAAAAAATTTCTGTTATCTATCAGGTCTTCAAATTAATTTTGATAATTTGAACTCTTTTTCAATCCCTCTACTAAACTGCAGCCTAAAAGATGGTTCAGCGGCATCTTGAACGCGAAAGAAGTCGAACAACCTGGTAAATATCTTGGACTAGAACTGGGGAGACTGCACATGAAATTTTTTTTTTTCAAAGTGTCTTTTGTTAGGAAGGAGTGTTGGAGTTATTGAGAAAATCTTGCCGTGAAAAGAAAACAACAAAGGCAAGAGGGAAGTAGAAGGAAGTTTTATTGAAAATGTACATTTAATTGAACTGAAAACTAATGTTTATATAAGAAAAAAAAATTAACAATCATTGACTAAAAATAGACTATTAAGAATAATTATAATCTCTAAAAAATCTCTAAAAATCAGAAAAAACAATCAAAACTTACTAAATTTAACTAGATTTTTTTATTATAGAAACTGAAGCAAATCTTCAACACTCCTTATTGCTTCAGTTGCTACAAATTCCAAGTTTCTCTTTAAGAAATTCAAACTTCTTTTTGCTAGCTCTTTCTAAAATAGTAGAGAATGCTTAGAAGTCTCTTTGAGTAAGTTGAACTGCTAGAGCTTCCCCTATATCATCCTTGTTTCTTCCAACCACGCGTCATTTTAAAGATTCTAACGCATCTCTAAGCTTTTTCAAACAGACATGTTTCCTCAGTGATGTTGCCTATTTGATTCTAACCTCTTCAAACAATTTAGTAGTAGTAGCTAACCCCTTCTTGAATTTATTAACAAGGTCACGAATAGAGAGACAATTTTGCTACTCCAACAACAATGTAGTCTTACGTGCAATAATCTCCTTCATGGACAAAACTTTAGGATCTCCTTTGGCATTTGCAATGTGATTATTTGCCCCAATTTTGTAATTGAGAAAACGACTTGAAAAAAAAAATTACATCAGTTGATACAGCTGGAAGTTCTTTCTTTTGTACATTATTGCTAAAATTTTGACTTACCCTTGTCATTGTTTTGAATCTACTTCCATTAAGAGATAGAGTGTTGTGAGGTCCAACCACATTAGTGTGTATCAATTGCAACTTTTCAATAGCTCTCCAAGTTGATTGCTTGAATGGAAGTCTCAATTGTTTCCATTATTGGCAAGCTTTACAAAATGGAATTTTAGATTCAAGACAAGGAAGACCTTAAACCAATTCCTTTCTTGCAAATTCGCTGCATGATTGAAATGTCCAAGCCTTTTGTCCCAAACTTCAGCATGGACATTTTTTGTAGAGAATGCAACTTGCTTCTCTTCCAATGGATCAAGTGCAAAGCTCTTCCCTTTCATATTTACTTTGAATATATTGTTGTCATTTGCATCTTTGATTAAAAATTGATTTGTTTCAAAGATAAATTTGAAACCTTTTTGAATTAACTGGCCAATACTCAACAAATTTTGACTAATGTTAGGTATAAATAACACATCTTTGATAAATTTTGTACCTGAAATGCTTTTAATTGCAACTGAGCCTTTTTTGCAATATACTCTCCATTACCAATCTTTACTTGGAAAGCTACTGAAGTATCCAATTCCTTGAAAAGATCACGATTAAAAGTCATATGGTTGGTGCAACCACTATCAATGAGCCACTTCTCACTTGAACGATAGATTGTAAATCAAGTAGCCACAAAGAGTTGCTCCTCATCTTCTTCTTCTTTAACAACTTGAGCAATATTCTTTTGCTGCAAATTCACTTGTACAACCGTCTTTTGCTAAGTATTGTTTTTACAAATTCTTTGATGGTCTGGCTTTCTGTAACATTTGAAAGGCGGATGACCCTTTCTTCCACAATGTTTATAAGGAAGGAAATTAGATTTAGTTCTTTTATTTGTAATGGAAGAATCAAAACCTGAATTCCCTTTCTTGTTCTTTTCATGTTTCTTTCCCCTTTCTCCTCAACTATACTAAGCTTCCGCAGCTAATGCACCTTCAACATATCCTTCAGATCTCATGAGCCTTCTCTGCTATTGTACCTACAAAGCATTCATCAATTCTGCCAAACTAACTTTTGACAGATCTTTAGTGTTTTCCAAAAAGGAAATGGTAGTTTCAAATCTTTCAGGAACAATCACAAGAATTTTTTTAAATAATTTGGAATCAAGAAATTTAGATCCAATAATCTTACTTTGTTTGCGATTCCAAGTAATTTGTCAAAGTACTTATTTACCATCTCGATCCTTCATCTTCTAGAGTTCAAACTCTCTAAACAAGTTCAAAATTTTCATGCCTTCAATTTATTCATCTCTTTCATACTCCTCTAAGAAATTCCAAACATCAAAAGCTAACTTCATTGTCATGATTCTAAGAAAAATTATAATAACCTGTTTTCAGTAAAAATCAGAATAGTGGTTTTGGGACCACAAATTCGAGTTTGAAAAGAAAATTATTTTAATATTATGGTTTGCACGTTGATAGAAATATCGTATGAAAATTTCATAAAGAAATTTTATTGATTTTATGTCTAATATGATAAAAAGGACCAAATTGCATAAAATGCAAAAGATAAATTCTATAAGTATTAAATAGCTATGGAATTCAAATTTTGAGGTCCTTATATGGAAAATAGACCAATTAAAAGGGTTAGTAGATAAGAATGATGATTCATCCATGGAAATCTAATAAAGAAAAGGACTAAATTGGAAAGGTGAAATAATAAAAGATGATATTTTAATTAAATAAGAAATATCATCATTTTATCATCATCTTTCCCAAATTATTTTCATGGAAACCCTAGCAAAGAGAAAAGCATTCAAGCAAGCTTATTTGGCCTAATTGGGTAAGTAATCTTGTCCCGTTTTTAGTAATTTTTATATTTCTGAGATTGTAAAAGCTTAATTTAGCTATCTCGGGGATTAATTTGTAAAGTTATTAAAGTACTAGGGTTTTTTCATGGATGAGTGTGCATGAATTATGAAGTTTCATAGTAGAAAATGGAAGGTTGTTAATAGATAAACAACTTTTGTTAAGGAAATTTTGATGAAAACATAATTTAGGGACTAAATTGAAAATATGTAAAATTTATGGAAAAATTCTAATTTTTGTGAAATACATAGGCTGCAATTGTTATATGTAAAATTTAGCTAGGCCTGGAATAAGGATTAAATTGTGTGAATTTCATTTTCCGAGCCTAGGGACGAAATTGTCATTTATCATAAGTATAGGAGCAAAATGATAATTTTGCCTAAGATATAAATTGAATTAAATTGAATATGAATTGTATTAAATTGATGATAAATTTACTCGTATAGATCCAGATAGACCAAATACAGAGTTAGAACGAGGAAAAGAGAAGATATCGAATTAGTAAAACACAAATACACGAACACTTGTCGAGGTAAGTTCGTGTAACTAAATTGTATATTTGTATGTTTGAATTGAATTATATGTATGTGATTGTATTATGGCAATGTATATGAAAGTAATCACATATCTGATGATACCTGATAAAGCCCGATAAATGTTAAGTCCCGTTTGAATTAATGAAATTCGATCGATTCAAAGTTTCCCGATTGGTATTGATCTTGCATATGTTGCAAACATACCGTAGCTCAAAAAAGCGTCCCGTTATAAGCCCTCTCAAGCTTCCCATTATATTATTCTTACGAGCTTCTAGTTTATAGCTCTTCGGAGCATCTTGATTGGTCGTGACCTTGTATGTGTTGTAGGCACACTGTAGCTCTTATGAGCATCCTGTTATAAGGTTCTTCGTGAGCTTCCCGATTTAAGTACTCTTCGAAGCTTCCTATTAGTGCTCGCTTGAACTTCTCGTTATATGATATGGCTACTAGGTACTTCTTGATTAAGTGTTCTTATATTGCCCGGATTAGCTTCCCTTACATGACTCACATGAGCTTCCGGTTATATGGCTTGAAAGAGAGCCTTCTGTTAATGTGCTCATAAGAGTATCCCCGAATATGAATTGACAGAATTACAATATTGTCCACTTTGAGTGTACTACCTATGTTTCCATCGAGATTTTAAATAATTCAATGGGCGAAATTCTAATATAAGTTGAGATGAACTATGAATGAATTGTTACCCGTATATATTTAAAAACATATGGAAACATGATATTTGATGAACTCATCCTTGTTCTTGTTATTTACATGGAATATAAGACTAACGTGTTTAATGAGATTATGTGTGTTAGGCTAATTACCAATTTGCTTTGGATGTATTTTAGTTTACTTACCTTAAGTGAAAATATATGGTAAGTAAATTTTCTGTTATATGAACTTACTAAGCACTATATGCTTACTTTGTCTTATTTTCCTCTGTCTTATAGTATTTGGAAGCTCGTTGGGTTGGAAGCTTGGCGGAGATCACTCACACTATCCATCGGCCTATTTTGGTATAAATACAAAACTAATTTTGGTATAATGGCATGTATAGGTTAATCTGGCCAATGTTGGCAAGTAAATGTTTTGTTGATAGTAGCTATTTGGTATAGCTTGTAATTGATATGTTTTGATATGTAAAAGTGACCTTAATGTGTTGATTGTGTGATTGAAATGGATAAATGGTGGAAATAAGTATAGGCATATAGATGATTGCTTGTGATAGTACATAATTGATAAATATGCCTATATTTAGTGTGGTTATTTTGGTAAGTTGGAATAACTAAACATAAATGATGTTATATCATGCATAAGTCTTGTTTTTGGCTTGATTTAAATGTTTTAAATTGGATTGGAAATGTGTTTGAATGTTAATGTAGGTGGAAGACAAGTTTAGGTGAGAAATAAGGTTAGGAGATAGCCTCATTTTGTCTACACGAGCGTGTGTCTTAGCCGTGTGTGACACACGGTTTAGCACATGGGCGTGTGAGATGGCTGTGTGTCTCCTGCATCTTAAAAATTCAAAATAGAATACTCAGATATTTTCACACGGCCTGGCACATAGGCGTGTCACTTGGCCGCGTGACCCTTGCACCTCCACACGGCCTAGCACACGGGTCTGTGACTTGGCTGTGTGACACAAGTTAGAGAGTTACACGGGTAGTCACACGGGCTGGAACATGGCCGTGTGAGCCACACGACCTGACCACACGAGCATGTGTACCCTGCATCAAGGTGAAAATTCTGAAATTTTGAGAAAATTTCCTGAGTTTTTGGTTTAGTTCAGATTCGGTTCCACTGCGTATTTTGAGCCCCAAGGGCTCTTATAAGTGACTATATGAATATTATCTGACACGAACATGATATATCTTTATTTGATCTGTTTTTTTGGTAATGCTCCACAACCCTGTTCCTGCAACGGATACGGGTTAGAGGTGTTATATTTATTGGTATCAGAGCCATAGTTTAGTTGATTCTTGGTCTAACGTAGCATACACGAGTTTATCTATACATGCCATTATATAACCTGTGATAGTGTGATATCTCCCGACCAATTTTAAACATGTTTTTCATATAGTAATGTCATCCAACCGAGCTGATTTTGAAGAAGCTGAGAGCAATGCTCAAGCTTCAGTGCAAAGAGCAGCATCTAGTAGTAGAAGGCCCCGTATTGAGGGCCTAAGAGGAAAGGCAAAAGAAGCTTCTTTCAAATGATGAATGAATGGTTTACAAAATTTATAAGAATAAATCTAGCTGTACAACAACCTCCACCCTCTCCTGTTCCTCAATCAGTTGCTGATATGCCACAAGGTATAGAACTTTTAGATCTGGTAAGCCTCCAGTAGATAAAATACGTAAATATGGGGCAGAAGAATTTAGAGCTGCAACAGAAGATGATCTTGAAAGGGTCAAATTCTAGTTGGAAAATACTATCAGAGTTCTGGATGAATTATCTTGCACACTGGTTGAATGTTAGAAGTGTGTTATGTAACACCCCAAACCTGACCTAGATGTTATGGCCGAATCTAGCGTTGTCACATGATAGGGTGTTTGAAAACTAAGTTGTCATGATAAAATCATTTTTGATTTGTCTATTTCTGGTTAACTCTTATTATCTTCAAAAACTATTTGTCGATTAGTTTGTTTTATGAAAAACATAATTCGTTGTAGAAGTTTTAGAAATCATTAATTTTTAGAAAACTGAGATAATCACATAAATCCGTTCATTTTAGGAAAACCCTTTGTTTTAGTAAAAACCATTTTTTCGTTGAGTTTACGCAGTTATAGAATCCATAAAAACCAGTAAAACCTACAATTAAAAAAATAGTCCAAAAAGTCCCAAATTACATCAAAAATTAACCCAGTAGAAAAACTTGAACCATAAATAAGCGTGAAATAGTCTAATAACCGTGTGGCCACCGCTGAATCCTCCGCCACACCGATCTATCTAAGTCTGGGGATTACTTGTATAGATTAAATAGAAGGGGTGAGTTTACGTAAACTCAATGTGTAATCCCCATAGAAAACAAACATATAGTCACTTACAGCAAACAGTCAAATGCAGTCTGGGCCTAAGCCTATTTCAATTTCAGTAGCAGTTTGGGCCTTAGCCCATTTCAGTTTCAGTATCAGATATGCATTAGGGCCTTAGCCTATCACAGTAATAGTCATACATGTAGTGATCAGATAATAGAATCCTACCTACCAGACTCTAATACACTATCTCCGTTCATCCCTACACTTTCTGTGGGGTTTAAAACACCCACCCAGCCCTACACTCCAAGCTGTATCGAATGCAGCACGTAACAGTATAATGCAGCTGCGCTGCCAGTCAAATAGGCTTAAGAGCCTTTCAGTATATATATACATATTGCAGCTGAGCTGTCAGACAATAGGCTTAAAGCCTTTTAGTACACTTCTTCCAAATATCATCATCCCAATCCAATGCAATGCAAACGTATAGTAAATGACATGCTATCACATGGTTATCAGTTCTAAATACAGTTCAGTATATATGCATATAATCATCATACTCAGTACATACATCATACATTCAGTTCACACATTTAAGGTCTAAGTAGTGCTTACTGACCCTACAGTAGGTTCTCAGTCGACTTGGGCGACCCGTGCAACCTTAGAAAGCATTTTAGTTAAATGGGCTCAGATGCCCATATGGCTCGCTGTGTGGCCCAGACGGCCCAATTTGGCCTTGGCTGTGTGGATCACACGGCCCGGCCCAAAATCTCACACGCCCGTCTAGACTACCCATGTGGACTCACATGCCCGTGTGGCCCACACGGTCCAATTTAGTCTAGCCCGTGTGTTGCACACGTCCTACTTGGCCATCACATGATCGTGTCTTGCGTGCATGGCCTGGTCTTATCGATCACACGCCTATGTTATGGCACACGGCCTACCACATAAACGACCACACGTCCGTGTGGCGTTGACAGTAGGGTTTTCAGCTTTTGTCGAAACCCCATTTTCTGTGTTTTCGGGTACACACTTGTTTCGATTTTGTAGCAAACGCAATTCCAACACCATTAGAACTCTCGTTCAAACAACAGAAGTCCTATACACTTAAATTGTTGAAGAATGATCTTCAACCCCTCGAATAATACTTACAAACCAGTTGAAACCCCTCTTTAACCAATATTCAGGAGACACAGTTAAGATTAAACGAAAACCAAAACTTACCGAACACGTGAAACTATGCTGCACAAACAAGACGGATTAGAAACGAAGTTGAAAAGAGGAAGGGAGTGAGAAAGGCAATTTTAGCCAAAAAAAAGGGGAAACCAATAGATATTTTGGTAGGGTGGGGGAGAGAAAAATGTTAGAAAACCAAAAGAGAATTATTTGAGAAAAAGTTGAGTTTAACTCAATCTACTACTCCCACAATATCCTCTCAATGATTGCCCACTATCAGAATTTTACCTCCTTTCAAACTCCTACACACGCCTATTACATTCAGAAGCAAAAATATTTCGCTCATCGCTTCCACTAAGATTCGAACATAGGACCCATAGGTACACTTACACACACTTAACCACCAGACCAACAATTCCATTCTGATATATCCTTACAGACAATTAAATAAAAGCCTATTGAACAAGAGTGAGGCTTTACTAGCAAAATTCCAAAATTTTTCCAAGACAAGGCTTGAACTTGAGACCTCCCACACACACCCAGAACACTTAACCACTGAAGCAGACAGATATTTATGTCATATTTTAATAAAAATAGAAATAAAAAATTTGGAGCATTACAACTCTACCCCTAAAGAAAATTTCGTCCTTGAAATTTACCTGATCAGAAAAGATGAGGATACTGCTGACGCATCGAATCCTCAGGTTCCCACGTAGCCTCCTCAATGTTATAATTTTGCCACAAAACCTTAACCAGTGGAATAGACTTCATCCTCAGTACCTTAACATCATGATCTAGAATCTGAACCAGCTCCTCCTCAAACGTCAAATTTGGCCTAACCTCAATCTCCTCAATAGGGACAATGTGAGAAGGATCAGAACGGTAGCGCTTTAGCATCGAAACGTGAAATACATCATGAATTTGATCTAGCTCTAGAGGTAATTCCAACTGATAAGTGACCGGTCCCACTCGCTTTAGAATTCAGTAAGGGCCAATAAACCTAGGGCTCAACTTGCCATTACGACTGAATCTCAGAACCTTTTTCCATGGAGAGACCTTGAGAAATATGAAGTCCCACACAAATACTTAATCTTACGTCTTTTTAGATCCGCATAAGATTTCTGCCTATCAAAAATTGCTTTTAGACGAACCCGAATCAATCTAACCTTATCCACTGTCTTAGAAACCAACTCAGGACCCAGAACATGTCGTTTACCCAACTCAGTCCAACATAAGGGAGTGTGACACTTACGACTATACAGAGCCTCGTAAGGTGCCATTTGAATGCTAGACTGGAAATTGTTATTATAGGCGAACTCCGCTAGCGGCAGATAATCCTCCCAACTACCTCAAAAATCAATGGCACAACTCCTTAACATATCCTCTAGTATCTGAATCACCTTCTCAGATTGACCATCGATCTGAGGATGGAACGCAGTACTGAAGTCCAATCTCGAACCCAAAGCCTCGTGTAACTTTTTCTAGAACTAAGACGTGAAGCGAGGATCCTTATTAAAAATGATCGAGACAGGTACCCCATGCAGTCTCACTATCTCTGATATGTAGAGTTGCGCCAACTTTTACAGTAAATAATCAGTAAGAACCAGAACGAAGTGTGCAGACTTGGTCAATCGATCTATGATGACCTATACTGAATCCTTCTTAGTGGGTGTTAGGGGCAACCTACTAACGAAGTCCATCATTACTCGCTCCTATTTCCATATCAGAATCTTAATCGGCTGCAACAAACTTGAAGGTAATTGATGCTCAGCCTTAACTTGCTGGCATCTTAGACATCTAGCCACAAAATTAGTAACCTCTTGTTTCAATATCGGCCACTAGTATAGTTCTCGAAGATCTCGATACATTTTATTCCCACCGAGATGTATAGTGTAAGGGCTACTATACGCCTCTCTCAGAATAGACTGTCTCAAATCAGTATCATTCGGAACACAGATCCGTCCACAAAAACAGAATACCCTATCACCATTCAACCCAAAATCCGAAGTACTGCTACGCCTAATCTAACGGGATCGAAGACCAAAAGATTCATCCTCTAACTGTTTATCCTGAATCTGCCCAATCCAAGTTAGTTTAACCTGAAGCTCGACTAACAGACTACCATCATCGAACAGACTAAGTCAAGCGAACATTGCCCTCAGATTAGTCATTACCTTACGGCTTAATGCATCGACCACTACATTGGCCTTGCCTGGATGGTACTCAATAGTACAGTCATAACCCTTAAGCAGCTCAATCCATCTATGCTGCCTAAGATTCAACTCCTTTTGAGTAAGGAGATACTTGAGGCTTTTGTGATCGGTGTAGATGATACACTTCTCACCATACAAATAGTGCCTCTAGATTTTCAGAGCGAATACTATGGTGGCCAATTCCAAATCATGCGTCAGATAGTTCGCCTCATGTGTCTTAAGCTAACGAGACGCATATGCTACCACCTTACCATCCTGTATCAATACACACCCAAACCGACATGTGATGCATCACTATAAACTGTAAAGTTCTTTCTAGGTTTATGTTATATCAAAATAGGAGCCTCAGTCAATATAGCCTTGAGCTTCTCGAAGCTCTCTTACTACGCATTAGTCCAGACAAATGGTACACCCTTACGTAGTAGCTGAGTTAGGGGTGCTACAATCAGTGAGAAACCTTCCAAAAACCGCTGATAATAACCCGCCAGGCCCAGAAAGCTGCAGATCTCAGGCACACTCTTAGGCTGCTTCCAATCCAGTACAACCTCAATTTTTTGAGGATCGACTCGAATCCCCTCAGTAGAAACTACGTGACCCAAAAATGTTACCTCACGTAACCAGAACTCGCACTTGCTGAACTTAGTATAGAGCTACTTTTCTCTCAAAGTCTGAAGAACAACTCTAAGGTGCTCGTCATGCTCATCCTCAGTCTTCGAATAAACCAATATGTCGTCGATGAACACCATTATAAACCGATCTAAATAGGATTGAAACACTCAGTTCATCAAATCCATAAAAGCTGCTGGTGCATTAGTTAGTCAAAAAGGCATTACTAGGAACTCATAATGTCCATAATGAGTCCTAAATGCCGTCTTATGTACATCAGCCTCTTTAACCTCAACTGATAATACCCAGAATGCAAATCATCCTTGGAGAACACTGAAGCAGCTTGGAACTAGTCAAATAAATCATTAATCCTCAGAAGTGGATACTTGTTCTTAATGGTTAACTTGTTCAGTTGCCGGTAGTTAATACACATCCTCTTGCATCCATCCTTATTTTTAACAAATAGCATAGGTGCTCCCCACAGAGACACACTAGAGCGAATAAACCTACGATCCAACAATTCCTAAATCTAAGCCTTAAGCTCCGTAAGCTCCTTCAGTGCCATTTGGTAGGGAGCAATAGACCCCGGAGCTGTATTAAGAAGAAGCTCAATCTAAAATTCCACTTTTCAGTTTTGAGGTAAACCCGGTAGTTCCTTAGGAAAGATGTTTGGAAAATCTCTTACAGTTCTGATGTCCTTTACCATAGAGTTCCCAGAAGCGAAAACACTAACATAGGCCAAGAATGCCTCACATCCCTTACGAACCAGTTTCTCAGCCACTAGTGCAAAAATCACATTAGATAAATAGTTTCGATGTTCTCCAATCATGACTACCTCCATATCCTCCTTGATTCTCAAGATGACCCTCTTAGTCGTACATTCTGAACTTATTTAGTGTTTGACCAATCAGTCTATTCCCAGAATTAGGTCAAACTTCCCAAACGGAAGCTCCATTAAATTAGCCAAAAAGATCACCCATTGAACCTCTAACGGTACATCTCTCTATAACTTATTAACCCGTACAAACTGCCCCAACAGACTCAGTACAGTAACCTCACTTGTAGTGCTCTCAACTGAAATCCCTAAATTATCAAACACAATGCTAGCTGCATTGGGATATGCGGAACCTATGTCTATCAATGCAAAGTAAGGTACATCAAAAATTAAGAACGTGCCCGTAATGACATTCGGAGCATCATTATCCTCTTAGAGACGAGCAGCACAAACAAGGGCAGGCTGCCTCACTTTAGCTGTCCAGTACCTCTGTCTGGTGCTCTCTATCCACGACCCATACCATTACCACCCCTAGCCTGACCACGGCCTCTCGATGGCTGCTGAACTACGCTCTATGGCTGTGCAGTACTAGTACCCAGAGCTTGCATTAGATCGGGCCTTAGTAGATACTCCCGAATGCGGTGCTCTAGTGACCCACACTTCAAACACGTCCCAATCCTCTTCCAACACTGACTCTGATGATGTCTACCACTATCTACACATGGCTGCAGTCCAGTAGTAATAGTAGGGGGCCTAGCTCTAACTGGCCCATTAGATCTGACCTTTTTCTTAGGCATCTGTACATAACTCGAGGGTTTCGAATCCCTCTCATTCTTACCCCTCTCTCAATCTCTATTTTGGTGCTCAGCGTGCTTAACCTCCTTCGCGATCTTCACCTTCTCTACTAGAACTGATAACTCTCGCTCCCTCTGTGGAGCTATTAGCATCCTGTAAATTATCTCTGAGGCTATCCTCAAAGTGGACACACCTTTCATACTCAGATGCCACCATACCTCGTGCATAGTAGCTTAGTCACAAGAATTCAGCTTCATACTCAGGCACAGATCAGTCTCCCTGAGTAAGGTTTAGAAACTCACTCCTACGAGCATCCACGTAACTGGCTCCCGCATACTTGCTCTAAAACACTATCTTAAAGAATCCCAAGTCAAACGTTCAGGCTGAGCGCCCTCCTTAACAGTCAGCCACCATTGATATGCCTCATCACGAAGCAACGAGACTACACCCTTCAGTTTTTGCTCAGGTGTACAATTTAGATCATCTATAATACGCTCGGTGGCCTCCATCCAGTATTCAGCCACATTAGGGGTGACTCCAGTGACACCCTAAAAAGCTCAGGTCTAATGGACTGGAGTCATTCCATAATCGATCCTTGACTCACGATTCAGTATGAGGCCCAGCGCCCCCTCTTTAATATCCTTAGCATAGCCTAGGACAATGTGCGGTCCCCAGCTATGCGATCACACAACCTCCTCTCCGTAACAGGTGACACCGGTGTCTCACTAGTGTCCAGATTCAGTATACTACCCAAGAAGAGGAAGACTCGGCTTGAGCCTCGCTACGACCTCTACCACGGCCTCAAATACCTCGTTCGCGGGTACCACGTGTGCTCATTGTCTAACTCAGATTTTTCTGTATTATGAGTTTTATAAATCAGTTACAATTCAATATTTATTAGTAGATGTTTTATGTAAACAGTTTCAGTAATTCAGAGTTTGTTTTCGTATGTCGTAATCTCTATCGGTTTTACTATAGTTTTAGTTTACTACAGTTTCAGTATACACTAACTAGAGTGTTTTCACAGCAAACCACCTACAATAGTTTTAGAATATACTATCTACAATATTTTCAGATTAAACTTATCAAAGTTTCAGAATACTTACAAGATTAACGCCGAAAACTCAGTGTACCACATACTTAGTCAAATCATTTTAAATCTTTTGAAATTCAATTATTTAAAAAACTAAGTTTTAAACCCAAAATCCACAGTCAAGTTTTACAACCTGGCTCTGATACCACTAAATGTAACACCCCAAATGTAGCCTAGACGTTATGGCTGAATCTGGCGATGTCACATGATAGGGTGTTTGAAAACTAAGTTGTCATGATAAAATCATTTTCGATTTGTCTATTTTTGGTTAACTCTTATTATTTTCAAAAACCATTTGCCAGTTAGTTTATTTTATGAAAAACATAATTCGTTGTAGAAGCTTTAGAAATCATTAATTTTAAGAAGACCGAGATAATCACATAAATTTGTTCATTTTAGGAAAACCTCTTGTTTTGGTAAAAACAGTTTGTTCGTTGAGTTTACGCAATTATAGAATCCATAAGAACTAGTAAAACCCACAATTAAGAAAATAGTCCAAAAAGTTCCAAGTTACATAAAAAATTAACCAGTAGAAAAACTTAAACCATAAATAAGTATGAAACAGTCTAATAACCGTGTGGCCGCCACTAAGTCCTCCGCCACACCGATCCATCTAAGTTTGGGGATTACGTGTACAGATTAAACAAGAGGGGTGAGTTTAAGTAAACTCAGTATGTAATCGCCATAGAAAAGAAACATATAGTCAATTACAATAAATAGTCAAATACAGTCTGGGCCTAAGCCCATTTCAGTTTCAGTAGCAGTTTGAGCCTTAACCCATTACAGTTTCAGTATCAGATATGCATTAGGGCCTTAGCCCATCATAGTAACAATCATGCATGCAGTGATCAGAAAATAGAATCCTACCCACCAGCTTTTAATACACTATCTCCATCCATCCCTACACTTCCTATAGGGTTTAAAACACCTACCCAGCCCTACACTCTAAGCTGTACCGAATGTGGCACATAACATTATAATACAACTGAGCTGCCAGTCAAATAGACTTAAGAGCCTGTCAGTATATATATATTGCAGCTGAGCTGCGAGTCAATAGGCTTAAAGTCTTTCAGTACACTTTCTCCACACGCCCAGAATCCCACATGCCTGTGTGGCCCATACGACCCAATTTTGCTTAGCCCATATGTCGCACACAGCCTACCTGGCCATCACATGATCGTGTCTTGAACATACGGTCTGGCCTCATCAATTACATGCATGTGTTATGGCACACGGCCTACCACACAAGCGA
Source organism: Gossypium stocksii (assembly GCA_020496765.1). NCBI lineage: Eukaryota > Viridiplantae > Streptophyta > Magnoliopsida > Malvales > Malvaceae > Gossypium > Gossypium stocksii. Next base: position 53,258,202 of record CM035625.1, on the reverse strand, counting down.
CCACACGCCTGTGTGGCGTCGACAGTGGGGTTTTCAACTTTCACTAAAACATCATTTTCTGCGTTTTCAAGTACACACCTGTTTCAATTTTGCAGCAAATGCAATTCCAACACCATCAGAACCCTCGTTCGAACAACAGAAGTCCTACACACTTAAATCATTGAAGAACAATCTTTAATCCCTCGAATAACACCTACAAACCAGCTAAAACCCCTCTTTAACCAATATTGAGGAGACATAGTTAAGATTAAACGAAAACCAAAACTTACAGAAAGCGTGAAACTATGCTGCACAAACAAGAAGAATTAGAAATGAAGTTGAAAAGAGGAAGGGAATGAGAAAGGCAGATTTCGGTAAAAAAAAAGAGGGGAAGCCATGAGAAATTTCTGCAGGGTTGGGGAGAGCAAAATGTTAAAAAACCAAAAGAGGATTATTTGGGAAAAAATGAGTTTAACTCAATCCATTACTCCCACAATATCCTCTTAATAACTGCCCACTATCAGAATTTCACCTCCCCTCAAACTCCTCCACACACCTATTACATCTAAAAGCAAAAATATTACATTAATTACTTCCACTGAGATTCGAACACAGGACCCATAGGTACACTTATACACACTTAACCACCAGACCAGTAGGCCCATTCTAATATATCTTACAAACAATTAAATAAAATCCTACTGAACAAGAGTGAGGCTTTACTTAGCAAAATTCCAAAATTTTCCCAAGACAAGGCTTGAACTTGGGACCTCCCACTCAAACTCAGAACACTTAACCACTGAAGCAGACAGATATTTGTGTCATATTTTAACAGAAATAGAAAGAAGAAATTTGGTGTGTTACATGTTATATCTCTGTTAAAAGATTCAACTTATCAATAGTAGAACTCTTTAATTTCTGTTATGCCAAAAGAACAGATTACATTGGAATTTTTCCAGACTGAATTTAGAAAGAAATATATCAGTAAGAGATTTCTTGATCAGAAAAAGAAAGAGTTTCTAGAACTTAAACAGAGCCATATGACTGTATCTGAATATGAATAGGAATTTGTTCTGTTAAGCAAATATGCCAGATAATGTGTCTTGACTGAAATCGCAATGTGTAAACCATTTAAAGAGGGCCTGGATAAAGATATAAAGCTGTTAGTTGGGATTTTGAAATTAAAAGAATTCGTTGTACTGGTTGACCGAGCTCATAAAGCTAAAGAGCTGAGTAAGGAAAAAGACAAGCTGTGATGGAAACAAGAACTTTAAGTAAAAGATTTACTTAAAAGTCATATTCTTGGCCTCAAAGAAGTTAAAAAATATCGCGATCATTCTGGTATTTCTGTGGGATATTTTGGAAGAGATAGAAGTACTCGATGCCCCAATTTAAAATCTCAAGCTACATCTGTAGCAAGTGCAGGCATGCTGGAAATCTTAAACCCAGATGCAAGCACTGTAATAAATTACATTTCAGTGAGTGCCGCATGAGAAGCGGAGCATGTTTTAGATGTGGTTCCTTTGACCACAATCTCAGAGACTGTCCAGAAAAGCCTGAAAAGATACTGTTCAAACTTTAAGGCTGAGCAACTTTTCTTCGAGAAGTAAACCACCTCATAAATGTGGTAATGTGAATGGCAGCTGAGGTTCAGTAAAAGATTCAATTGTCAACTTTGAAGTGCGAGCACCAGCTAGAACATATGCTATTCGTGCATTTGAGGATGTTTCTGCACCTAACGTTATTACTGGTACATTTTCTCTTCTTGATACTAATATTACTACTTTAACCGATCCCGATTCAACTCATTTGTATATCTGCTAGAACTTAGTGTTTGATAAAAACTTGCCTGTTGAGTCCACTAAATTCATGGTTAAAGTATCAAACCCCTTGGGCTAGTATATATTGGTTGATAAAATTTACAAGAAATATCTATTAATGATAAAGGGTTACTAGATTCAGGCTGACTTGATATTATTACCATTTGATGAATTTGATGTAATTCTGGGTATGGATTGGTTAACCCAGAATGATGCTATGGTAAATTGCAAACAAAAGCATATTGTATTAAAATGTCAAAATGGTGGGCTACTCCGTATCCAATCTGATACACTGGATGGGTTGTCTAATGTAATCTCAGCTATATCGGCACGGAAATATATTCGAAAAGGGTATGATGCTTACCTTGCCTATGTGTTGGACACTAAAGTATCTGAATCAAAAATTAAATCAGTGCCAATTGTCAGTGAATATCCTGATGTGTTTCCAGAGGAATTACCTGGATTACCGCCAGACAGAGAAGTTGAATTCTCTATAGATCTTGTTCCAGGAATGACACCAATATCTATAGCACCGTATCGAATGGCCCCTACAGAATTGAAAGAATTAAAAGTATAGTTGCAAGAACTAACTGATAGGGGTTTTGCGCGACCTAGTTCATTACCCTAGGGTGCACCGTTTTTGTTTATTAAAAAGAAGGATGGATCTTTGAAATTGTGTATTGATTACCGGCAGCTCAATAAAGTCACCATCAAGAATAAGTATCCACTGCTTCACATTGATGACTTGTTTGATTAGTTGAAGGGTGCTACAGTGTTTTCAAAGATTGATCTCCGTTTTGGTTACTATCAATTACGAGTGAAGACTCAGATGTGCTAAAGACAACTTTTACAACCAGGTACGAGCACTATGAATTTCTTGTGATGCCGTTTGGCTTAACAAATGCACTTGCGGTATTTATGGATTTAATGAACAGAATTTTCAGACCGTACCTTGATAGATTTTTTTGTGGTGTTTATTGATGATATTCTGGTATATTCCCGAGATGAAAATGAACATGTTGATCATTTGAGAATTGTTCTGAAAACTTTGCGTGAGAAACAATTATATGCTAAATTCAGCAAATGTGAATTTTGGCTTCGGAAAGTTAGTTTTCTTAGACATATAGTATTTGCTGATGATATCAAAGTGGATCCGAATAAAATTTTAGCTATTATCAGAGATTTGTAAAAGGGTTTTCGATGATAGCTTCTCTGATGACATGGCCTCTACAGAAAGATGTAAAGTTTGAATAGTCTGATAAATGCCAACAAAGTTTTGATCAATTAAAAGCCCTATTGACAAAAGCATCAATTTTAGTTCAGCCTAAATAATGTAAGGAATTTGTGATTTATAGTGATGCTTCATTAAATGGTTTAGACTGTGTCTTGATGCAAGAAGGTAAAGTAGTAGCCTATGCTTCTAGACAACTTAAGCTACATGAAAAGAATTACCCGAAACATGATTTAGAATTGGCAGCTATTATATTTGCGCTGAAAATTTGGCGATACTATCTGTTTGGTAAAAAATGTGATATATTCACCGATCATAAAAGTTTAAAGTATTTGATGTCGTAAAAAGAATTGAATTTGAGACAGCACAAGTGGCTGGAATTGTTAAAAGATTATGATTTGGTTATCGACTAGCATTCGAGAAAAGCAAATGTGGTCGTAGATACTTTAAATAGAAAATCTTTGTTTACTTTTTAAGCAATGAATACCCGATTGTCATTGTCTAATGATGGATCAATTTTAGCTGAGTTACAAGCTAAGCCAACATTTCTGCAACAATCTGTGAAGCTTAGAAAAGTGATAATGAATTGCAGGCTAAATGGGTACAGTGTGAATCTGTAGATTGGACCTGATGACTATCTGTTATTCAGAGGTAGAGTCTGTGTACTGAAGAATTTAGAGCTTTTACAAAAAATTTTACGTGAAGCTCATAGTAGTACTATGTCTGTGTATCCGGGGAGTAATAAAATGTACAATGATTTGAAAAAGATATACTGGTGGTCTGGAAAGAAACGAGATATTTCTAAATATGTGTCTAGATATTTAATATGTCAGCAAGTTAAAGCTGAACATCAGGTACCTTTGGGATTATTACAGCCAGTGACAATACCGGAATGGAAATGGGAAAGAGTCACTATGGACTTTGTATCGGGGTTACCCCTATCTTCGAAAAGGAAAGATGTTATTTGGGTAATTGTCAACCGTTTGACAAAGTCTGCACACTTTATTTCAGTACATATGGATTTCTCCCTGGATAGATTAGCTGAGTTATATATTTCTGAGATTGTCAGACTACATGGAGTGCCAGTCTTTATTATTTCAGAAGAGATCCTCAATTCACATCTCAATTTTGGAGCAAGTTGCAAGAAGTTCTAGGTACGTAGTTACATTTCAGTACTGCATTCCATGCTCAAACTGATGGTAAGTTATAACGTATAATTTAGATTTTAGAAGACCTTCTTCGGTGCTATATATTGGAATTCGAAGGCAATTGGGAAAAGTATTTGCTGTTAGTCGAATTAGCATAAAATAATAGTTATCAGTCAAGTATAAAAATGGCACCTTATGAAGCTCTGTATGGTCGTAAATGTAGAACTCCATTGTATTAGACTGAGCTCTGTGAGAAAAAGATACATGGAGTTAATTTGATCCGGGAAACCGAAAAAAAAGTGAAAGTGATCCGGGATAGCTTGAAAGCTACTTCTGATCGACAGAAATCTTATGCAGATTTTAAGTGAAAAGAAATAGAATTCCAAGTTGGCGACAAAGTATTCTTGAAAGTATCGCCTTGGAAGAAAGTTATTCGGTTTGGTTGTAAAGGCAAATTGAGTCCGCGATTTACTGGGCCATATGAAATAATTGATAGAATTGGACTTGTTGCATATCGATTGGCATTACCACCAGAGCTTGATAGAATTCACAATGTTTTTCACGTGTCTATGCTCCGACAGTATCGGTCAGATCCTTCACATGTTATCTTCTCGACAGAGGTTGAGATTCAGCTTGATATGACTTATAGTAAGGAACTGATCAGAATTCTGGCACGTGAAACAAAAGAACTAAGAAATAAAAAGGTCTAGTAAAAGTCCTTTGAAAACGACAAGGAATAGAAGAAGCTACATGGGAACCGAAGGAAACAATGAGGAAACAATACTCGAATCTCTTTACCGGTAAGATTTTCAAAGACAAAAATTTTTAAGGGGGAGAGTTATAACAACCCGTTTTTAGTTAAAATTGGAATAGTGGTTTCGGGACCACAAATCCGAGTCTAAAAAGAAAATTATTTTAATATTATTTTTGCATGTTGATAGAAATATTGTATGAAAATTTCGTAAAAATTTTTTACTAATTTTATGTCTAATCTGATAAAACGGACAAAATTGCATGAAATGCAACAGTTAAATTCTAGTAGCTATAATTAACAAATAGCTATGGAATTCAAATTTTAAGGTCCTTATATGGAAAATAGACCATTAAGAGGGGTTAGTAGATAAGAATGATGATTCATCCACGAAAAATCTAATAAAGAAAAGGACTAAATTGGAAAGGGGAAACAATAAAAGATGATATTTTAATTAAATAAGAAATATCATCATTTTATCATCATATTTCCCAAATTATTTTCGTGGAAACCCTAGCAAAGAGAAAAGCATTCAAGCAAGCTTATTTGGCCTAATTGGGTAAGTAATCTGTGTCGTTTTTAGTAATTTTTATATTTCTGAGATTGTAAAAGCTTAATCTAGTTATCTCGGGGATTAATTTACAAAGTTATTAAAGTACTAGGGTTTTGCCATGGATGAGTATGCATGAATTATGAAGTTTCATAGTAGAAAATGGAAGGTAGTTAATAGAAAATGGAAGGCATATAGATGATTGCTTGTGATAGGACATAATTGATAAATATGCCTATATGTATGTGTGGTTATTTTGGTAAGTCGGAATAACTAAACATAGATGATGTTATATCTTGCATAAGTATTGGTTTTGGCTTGGTTTAAATGTTTTGAATTGGATTGGAAATATATTTAAATGTTAATGTAGGTGGAAGACAAGTTTAGGTGAGAAATAAGGCTAGGAAATTGCCTTATTTTGTCCACAAGAGCAGAGACATGGGCATGTGTCTCAGCCGTGTGTGACACACGTCTAGCACATGGGCGTGTGAGATGGTCGTGTGTCCACTGCATCTTAAAAATTCAAAATAGAATGCTCAGGTATTTTCACACGGCCTGGCACATGAGTGTGTCACTTGGCCGTGTGACCCCTACACCTCTACACGGCCCAGCACACGGGCGTGTGACTTGGCTGTGTGACACAAGTAGAGAGTTACATGGGTAGTGACACGGGCTGAAACAGGGCTTGTGAGCCATACGGCCTAACCACACGGATGTGTGTACCCGACACCTAGGTGAAAATTTTGAAATTTTGTGAATAATTTCCTGAGTTTTTGGTTTAGTCCCGTTCGATTCTAATGCATATTTTGAGCTTCGAGGGCTCTTATCAGGGACTATATGATTATTATTTGACACGAACAAGATATATCTGTATTCGATCTATTTTTTTTGGTAATGCTCTGTAACCCTGTTCCAGCGACAGATACAGGTTAGGGGTGTTACAAAAATTTCAAGTGAGACTGCAACAAATAATGTAACTATTGCCTTTAATTTTCTTGATTTCCTCTCCTGGTGATTCATGATTTGCGCCATAGATGGATTGGCAGGTAATAAAGGAACTTTGTAGTCCTCCTCCACAGCTTCCTAACCTAACGTCACTTGTAGTAGCTATTTTAGGTCATTTTCGCACTTAACAAGCTTGTTTTCTAGGCATTTTAGTATTTTATATTACATTTCAAGTATTTAGGTCTTAGGATTAAAAGTTAATAAAAATAATCATTTTACGCATTTTATGCTATTTCGATGACTCGTAAGGCTGACTTGGGCCTCATGAGTGACTAATGAGTTTTTTAAGTGTGTAGGATATCCATTAAGGTCCAAGAATACATGGATGCTTAGGCCGTGAGACAAGGAGCCCTGTAACGGCCCAATTTTTAATGATGTCGGAACAGTGATTCGAGATCACTAAATCTGACAAATAAGTTAGAATTTCTGATAAATAAGTTAGAATTTCTAATAAATAATAGATAAATGTAGTGTTAATAATATAGTTGAAATTGTGAATTGTGGTTTAAAAGAGTTATGAAGCAAATTAAGTTAAATGAGGTATCGAGACCTCGAAACATTAAATCGAGCCATAAATATTTTTTTAAATACTTATGGAGTGTTAATAAGTTAGTAATAAAGTTTCGTTAAGAAATTTTAAGGTTTCGATGGTCAATTGAGTAAAAAGAACTAAATTGAATAAAATACAAAATTGTAGAAAGTGATTAAATAGCTTGATAATATAAAGTGTAATTTGGCCCAAGGTTAAATGGGCTGAACGGTTGGGTATTAAAATGGCTGAGAATTAGTGTGAACTAATGACAAAATAGTAAATAAATTGAAATCCAATAGTAATATATGGGCTAAACTAGAAGAAAAATCTAGATATTTCATTTTCTTTCATCTTCTCCAGCAAAAACATCATAGAAGGGTTTCTTAAAGCTAGTTTTTCATATTTTTACTGCAAGTAAGTTCAAATCTTGATTATTTCTTGAAATTTTTGTATTTTTGGGACTTTTACAACTAGGTCCTATCATCTAATTCATTAGTTTTTGATTTCATGGTTGATTTTGGAAGTTTCCATGAATAAGTTCTAAAAGTTTATGATGATTTAGTATAGAATTAAAGCTTTAATTTTATTATATGATGATTCTAATGAAGTAATGGAATAGGGAGTGGAGATTTAGGACTTATTTGTAAAAGAGTTTAGAATTAGGGTTTGATATTGAAATTCTGAATATCTAAGGCTATAAAATAGTTCAAAATGATATAATAAAGTGTTAATTGATAAGAAATAGCTTAATAGATGAGTTAGTTAATCAGGGACTAAATTGCAAAAATTATAAAGTTTGGGGTAGAAGTGTAATTTTAGGAATTAAAGGGTATAGATTTTGAAATGGAGTGAATCAAAATAAATACTAATGAATTAATGATTTTGCAATTTTAGATCAAGACACTGAAGTAAATCGAAGAAAGAAGAAAATAGTCGAATAATTTCTGAATTTCTACAACTTTTGCGAATTAGCCCAGGTAAGTTCATGTGGCAAAATTTGACAATTTATTCTTAAATTTTATGAATGTCATGGTATGTGATCATATATGTAAATGTTAATAAATTGAGACAAATGTGAAGAAATGAATAATTGAATAAAGATTCAAGTTGGGGGAAACATCGGATTTGAGTACTTTCGTTCAGTGATAAGATGAATTGACGGAAAAGACCATGGTTGGACCATGGAAACAAGTGACAAGTGATTTTTGTATAAGACCATAGCTGGGCTATGGCATCGGAGAAAAGTGCCAAGTGATTTCCGTGAAAGACCATAACTAGGCTATGGCATCAGAGTGAAGTAACAAGTGACAAGTGATTTTCGTATAAGATCATAGCTGGGCTATGGCATCAGAGAAAAGTGATAAGTGCTCCCATGTAAGACCATATCTGGGATATAGCATCAGTATGATATGTGACCTGTGTAAGACCATGGCTGGGCTATGGCTTTAGAAAGTGAAACGTGATCATGTGCAAGTCCATAATTCTGCTATGGTAATGTGAAAACAAAGTACTCAATTCTGTATAGTTCCCTAATTTGAAAAGTAATGGTAAGCAATAAATGGGCCCAAGAGAATGAAATCTATGTATGAGTAATATTCCACAATATTAAGTGAAATTGATGTTAGTTTGTGAATGACAGGAGAAATTAGTGAATTTGTATGTTATATGAATGCATTACCATATTCGGTAAGTTTACTGTCCAAGCCTATGAACTTACTAAGCTTTCACAAGCTTATTTGAATGTGTTTGATGTGTCTTGTAGATTAACGTAGACACGAAGGATCAGATCATCACCGAAAATCACACTATCCAGACATTCTCTGGTAGTTTTGGTTTTTAGCTTTTGGTTTATATGGCATGTATAGGTAATGGTTGATAATTGAATAGTTTTGGCTAAACTATATGTATGAAATGAAAAAAGAGCAAGTTAACTTAATGATATGTATACGTTGCTTTATGTCCTCATTAAGTCCATGTTTTGGCCTAAAATGGTTGTTTGATTGGTTGGAATTGGTATAAAATGTTGTTTAAGTGCAGGCAGGGTTAAAAAGGGTGAGAAAAGTGACCTTAAAAGGCCTATTTTCGTCTACACTAGTAGACACACGGGCGTGTGTCTAGGCCATGTGTGACACACGGTCAGCCCCATGGGCGTGTGTAGTGGCCGTGTGTCCCCTATGTAGTAAAAATATGAATCAGGATAGTACACAGGCTAAGACACGACCGTGTGTCTTGGCCGTGTGAAGGACATGGTCTCTAACATGGTCGTGTGACACGGTCGTGTGAAAACTGTCCTAAATTATGGAAAAATCAGGTTACCACACGGCCTAGCCACATAGGCGTGTGCCCAGGCCGTGTGGCCCTCTGTTTCTTATTGAATTGCAAGTCAGCCTGCCACACACCCTGGAAACATGGCCATGTCCCAAGCCACAAGGGCGTGTGCCCCTATTTTTCATAAAAAAAATTTAGATTTTTCTAAAGTTTTTGGTTTAGTCCCGATCCACTTCCAAAGTATGTTTTGGGCCTCGTAGGCCCATATTAGAGACTTTATGATGAAATTTGAAAAGTTTTAATTTGGAATGCAAATTTATGACTCGGTTTTGTACAAATGTTAGTGTATAAGTCTGGTAATGCCTCGTAACCCTATTCTAGTGACGGATACGTGTTAGGGGTGTTACAAGCCTGATAAGCCAAAAAAGTTACCAAGGCCCAAATAACACTCAACATCGTGATGAGGAGCTTCCTCTTGTCACGACGAAACGATAGAATTAGGAAGATTTTGCAAGACATTGGGACGAGAAGAATTCTCACGTTTGACGATGCAACTTGGCATGGAAGAAAAGAGTTGATTCCCTTGGACAACACTTTTGGGATATTTTTATATTTGAACCCTAGATTTTAGTAGAATATTTTATTTACTAGTATCTAAGTGTATCTTAGGCTGAGTGGTCACTAAGTAGGTCGTTGCCTATATAAGCAACCTTAGGGTCACAGGGATTGTAAGTAGACCTAGACAGACAGTTTTTCTATTCAGTTTTAGTTTTCTTTTCTTTTCATGTTCGTGTATTCGGAACTTTTCTATTCCGATGTGAAGACAATCGTGAGGGGAGATTGCTTCGAATCCGCGCTTTAATATAATATCCATGAGTGTTCTCCTATCTCTTATATTCTATTATTTTATTTATATTTCGTTAATTTGACCAATTACTCATCGTGTGAATATTAGAACATATTATTGTGTTTATTTCATATCTTGTATGTTTCGATTAATAACTTAATTTATTTGTTAAATAATTATTTATTTGAAATTGATTATTTATTCAAGGGTATTTAGTATATTAGAGAGTGATGCTCCTGATAGAATATCAAGATAGGTGAGATTGGAAAGATATCCTATTGTGTATAACTTGTGCCAAGTAGTAAGACTAGAAGGGTGCGCGTATGCCTAAGAAGAGACTGGAAAGGTTACTTAAGTAGTAATCCTTAGTGAGGATGACTCAGGAGGGTAGTTGTAGCTAAGGGTGATAAATAACTCAATCTAATATAACTAATTATTTAATTAGATAATTAGGATTTAATCGATCATTGGCTAGAGGCTCACATTGTTGATACTAGGAATAAGTCCGTTAGGTTAATTTAGGTTAGGTAATTTAATTAGTTTAATTAAAATATTAATTTGGATTCGCACTACTAATTCGTGACTCAATTAGATTAGTAATTATTTTCTGTAATTAATTTACAAACGATTTCTCCAATCTACAATCCCTAGGGTATGATCCTCGAAATACTTATCGGTGTTCCCTTGTACCATATACTATATTAAAATTTGACTCTTACGCTTGCTGACACCAACAAATTAATTTAATATGTTTTTGTTGCGATATTTAACTATAAAAGATAACATGTTTATAAACGGTCAAGCTATTGGCGTCGTTGCTAGGGATTTCAACGGTGGAATTTTTATTACATTGATTGTTGTAAAATAATATTAATCGAAATGCAAACAAGGTAGATAGTGTTCTAACTTTAATTTAATTTAATTAAATTTATTTTAATGTTCAAAAAAATAAAAAATAAAACTATTTTGAATTTTTTTAGTTAGTTAATTAAATATTTTTATTTTTTTACTTGCCTTGTTGATTATTGGATTTAATCATGAATTTGGAATTTTATATCTCAATGTACGAACAATCCAAATTGAGTTGGTTGTACGGAGCTTCGACAAATACACGGAGTCGTGATTACAGCGACAAGCAACTCAAGTGTTCGAACGAACTCCCACCTAAACCGAACAAGTATACATGCAAGAGGTATGAAGATTCGACAAACCAATGGGATGACGATGGAGTATACGAGGGAGTATATGAACAATGGGAGGTTGTGGAGAACCAAAGGTCGCTTATGTTGGAACTTTACCAATGAGGAAACGAAATAATAACTTCGTTGGAAGAGATAGATGAGTAACAATTAGGGACATCCGAATATTTAGTTGAAATTTCTGATGATTCGTATGAGTATACGTCCAAACAAGAAAATCGTGAGCAAGAATTCCAAGCTAAGTTAAAGCGAAATCAACAACAGTTGGATAAATTAGAGGAATTTTTTTGGCAAAAATCCCAAACGAGTGCTCCATTCGAAGAGTTTGGACATGATGTATCCAATTTTGATCCAAGGGACCAATGTATCACCAACAACCATCTGAAATTAAATCGCGAAAGTCAACAAGAGTTTGGATCCGGAGATGGGAATGAATTGAATATAACTGAAGACATTTCCGATCCAATTAACATAGATGTAGATATGGAAGTAGAGATAGAATTAACCACTAACTTCAAGCTACAGTCGTTTCTGAGTGAAAGTGTAGAAAAGCTAATATACTTCCTACCCATAACCGAGAAGGTACCAAAGAAATTGATGATTTTATCTCATTCTTATTCAATGATGAAGATAAAGCTCAGAAAACCAAAGCTTCTAGCAACATGGAAAGGAGGAGGCTTGAGCCGATAATACCCTGGAAAATAATTTGGGGTTGGATCAGATTTGACACCAAGTGGCTTGTGATGTGGATAACGCACTGGTCAAAGATAAGGCATTATCTTTGGAATCGATCGAGTGTGCTAGTTCAAATTTATCGACAGTGGAACAAACAATAGATCAAAGTTTCGAGGACCAACTAGAAGTTCTTCTTTAGGGGTGATACAGATCGTCCCGACTATGAAAAAGGACTTCTCTTTTAAATTTTCTTTAATTTTAATTTTTTTGTTTATTTTTATTGTATTTTAAGTATTTAATGATGTGTGTTAGTTGCTTCTCACAGTAGTTGCGGAGTTCCTGAGGTGGACTAAGGCGATTAAGCACACGCCAAGGAGTTTGACATACTCCACAAACATGAAAAGATAAGTTGGGAGATTTCCAAGTTGTGTCGTGCCACGCATCCCATATAGCGCGGCATGACACGACGAGCCAACCCAATGAGGGTAACAACAATTTGTGTTGTTGTGAAGAGGAAGAACGCATCGTCCTGACGAGCTTCCACATCTTGATGATCACGATATGCATATTTAGTCAAATAATGTGTGCCTCTTTCCTTTAAATTTTTATTGCACATTAGGGACAATGTGCCAAATAAAGTGTGGAGGGGTGACATAGGAAAATTTTTAAAATTTTCTGTTTTTTTGTTTTGTTTTGAGTCATTTTTTAAATTTTTATTTAAAATTAAATAATTTAGGTTATTTATATTTAGATTGGTTGTTTATACTTAGGTTGTTTGTTTAGATTGTAAATTTAACCTAAAATTAAATAATTTAGGTTATTTATATTTAGACTAATGAGTTCAGTTTATTAAACTGTAAATAGGAAAAAGAGATTAAATATACCAAGTGATAAAGGTAGATACGAATAAAGGTGTCCATAGGCTGGGCCGGGTCCAACCAAAATTTTAGACCCATTTGCTAGGCCCGACCTGAAAAATGGGCCTAAGATTTTGCCCAAGTTCGACTCGGATAAAAAGTCTAAAACCAGGGCCTGGCTTGCCAGTATTAATTTTTTATATTATTTATTATATAAAATTTTAAAAAATATATAATACATCAAAAATACTAAAAATATTAAAATAAATGTTTCCTAACAAATTGAAAATAAATATATGTATACTTAAATAACATTAAGATAGGTGCAATTTAACAAGCAAATGCCTCTAAACTAGTAACAAAATTAAAAATAAAATAAGAGTTATACAATATCCAAATAATAACAACAAAATAACACCAACATAGTGAAATGGTAGCAAAATAGTGAAAAAAATAACAAGAAAATAGCAAAAAAGGGAGAGTAGAAAAGATCAATGAAAAGCAACTGTTTTTTTTTTTGCATATTCGGGCTGAGCCAAAAAAGCCTTACCCGAAAAAGTGAGTCTCTTTTTTGCCCAAGCCCATTTTTTGGGCCGATTTTTTACCCAAACAATTGAGAGTTTTCTGTAATTATTTTCAATAAAGAATGCCTACTCCTTTCTCTATCAGTTGGACTCAAATACCCTACCACCCCTTGCTCCGCAAAAAGCCTGGACTAATCTATTATGACTCAAACTTCCCTTGTAACAACCCGAAAGTCAGTGGTGATAGAAATTATGGTGTCAAATCCTTGTTTTCGTAAACCAAACTCGTAAAACTTTAAGGGCTAAATTGGCTAGGTGATTTTGTTGAATTACTGCTTAATTAAGGTGTAGGGACTAAATCATAAAAGTGTCAAAGGTTCAATTCTTAAGGAATCTTTAATGAGAATTCAAGGGGCTTATATATTAATTATACCCTTAGGTTATATATAGTGGCTGTTTGAGGATGTAAAACATGTACGTCTTTATGTTATAAAACATTAATTAAATAAGATAATAAAAATGCCATGAAAATAAATTTTGATTAAACAAAGTGGGTGCAAAAGAAACATTTTATTCCATCTTTCTTCATGCAACCGAACCAAGGGAGGAATAAGAAGAACTCAATCACGAACTTAGGATTTTCCACTTTCAAAGCTTCAATTAGTTAGTTCAATTTAATCCTTTTTAGGTAGTATTTTATGTACTGGTAAATATTGAGAATGTTACCATTGATGAATAGTTGAAGCTTTAAGTGTTAATTTGATAGATTTTTAGTTTAGAGTTGAAAAAGGACTAAATTGTAGTGTCAATTGATGATTTTGTTCAATAGGGACTAAAGTGAAAAAAATTGAAATTTATGATAAAAGTGAGAAATAGAAGGTCCAATAAGGACTATAGTGAAAATTTAATTAAAAATCGAGGTTACAATTTAAAGTTATGTTAGTCCCGATTTTAGGGACTAAATTGAATAAAATGTAAAATTTGTGTAAAATTTTAATTGAATGTGAAATTGTTTGAATATTGATAAAATATTGTGCTTGTTTTCATCTGTAGCTAGCGTCAACCCGAATTCCTTAAAAAAGAAAGGAAAACACAAAGTTGTCGACGAATAGCTAAGAGTTTACAATTTGTGTTTCTATAATCTAAACTACTTTGTAATTGTTGCATATTGATTTTTTTTATGATTGATAAGAACATAAGGTGAGGCACTTTGTTATAATGATTTGTATTGGATTGATTTGAATTGAATAATGTTCATGAGGACTAAATTGAATATATGTGAAAATGTGTATGCTTATATAAATGTGAAATTGAATACATATTGAGGTATTGGTTGATAATGAAATGAGTAATGAATACCCTATTAATTGTTTAGGCAAATTCAGATATAGTTGGCATGCCATAGGATAGGAAGAGTTCAAGGGTACTTCGACTACTAGTCGATGAGTCATTGGCTGCCAAATTGCTTTAGTTATGCCGATGAGACAAAGGGTGTCAAACTTATTAATAAGTGTTAGGCGCAACCATTTACTACGGATTTATCCAATGAGGCAGTAGGTGCCAAACTGGTGTGTTGGTTTGATCCGTGTATCCATTCGAGTTCGAGTTGAGTTAATAGAGAGATAAATAGTAAAATGAAATATTCATAATTGAAATGATGATGATGAATAAGTTCTATTTTGTTCAATTCAGTCCAATTTCTCAATATTTAGTTTCACCAATCACGAATCAAGTCATAAGACAATTAATCATCTTACCTTAATAGCTAATATGCCACAATCATGCATGTGTATATGTATATCACTCTAATCATAAAAGTACAAACCGATAATCGCGGTTACTCGTTTACAACTTTCGATTCTCCTTTCTTTCGCGATGACCTGATGTCATCTTTCTCTACGATCGATAATTCAATAAATAAAATGATATTAAATTTCATCCAATCCACATCCAAATACAAAATTGCACATAATTTTGTATTTTATTCAATTTAGTCCCTAAACTCAAGATATGCGTATCTTTCGATATTTAGCATCAGATCAAAATCCGATTTCACATTGTTTTTCATTAGGGACCCTATACTTTCTAATCCTAACATAACCTTCATGAAAGGTTTTCAATTTAGTCAATTTGGTCCCTAATTTTATAAAGTTAACTAACAAGTTTATTTAGCTATACAATTTAGTCCTTATTATAATCTAAGCTTAATATCTATCAAATTCAAGCCTAAATCAACAATTTCTCAACAATGAAAACTTGTTAAAAACTTAAAAATTGAAAAAAAATCAATATTTGAGCTAGCTAAATCAAGCTTCCATGATTACAAATCTATAAAAAATTTGAAGAAAAATAACTTAATTACTTAAGAATTTTGGTATGGCCAAATGGGTGAATACTTGAAGCTTTCTCCTCTCTTTTTTTCTTCTTTGGACTGTTAAGAAGATGAGAATTCTCATCTTTCTTCCCGTTATATTCCTTTTATACATGGTTATTATTATTTTAACTTATTTAATTAGTTAATTTAATGTTTTATTATACTTAATTAACCATTAGCTAAACAAAGTGGAAATCTACACCATCACCCACTAAGTCATGGTGGACAACGATTAAATAACCATTTTATTTCGTGTAATAATTGCAATTAAAGTCCTCAAGCCTTTTATTAATTAAAAATTAATAGCGATTTGTACTTTTACAATTTAGTCCCTAAGCTTTAATTAACTATTTTATCAGCTAAATTACTTGATCATTCTTTATTATATTCTCATATTAACTCTATAAATATTCATATTTTGTATTTATGGACTCAGTTTATGAAAATAAGGTTTTGAAATTGTATTTTTCGGTACCATTAAATTTCGGGTCATTACATGCTCTTTCGTATATATATAAATTTGATGGCACACTTGACAGATATAAAACAAGACTTGTGGTGAAGGGCTTCACTCAACGACCAGGCCTTAATTACCCTATTATGAAACCTACAACAATCAAATTAGTCTTGGCTATTGCGACTCAATAGGGGTGGCCTATTCATCAACTTGATGTTAACAATGTCTTCCTTCAAGGCCATATTATAGAGGATGTTTATATGAGACAGCCGGGGTTTGAATCCACTCTCCTTTCTATTGGAAAATCAGGTTTGGAAAACGCAGAGGGAAAAAATCAGAGTTTTAAAAAAAATTTCAAAAACAAGAACTTAGTTGTGATATCTAAATTAATAAACACTTAATCAAAATTGTACATTTTTTATTCGTCTAAGATGAACGCTTCGACCGGATAGTTTTCTCCGCTATCCTCAAGCTCATGTCTGCTGAGTGTGGGCTTGCTTTGAATCAAAAAATTTTCCACAAAATTACCAGTGGGGTAATTTCATAATTTCCCTAAACTTTGTGGTCAAGTTGTAAATAAAAAATATATCTAGAAATTCTTTGAAATAATTTCTTCAGAGAATTTTCTCTCTACAACTTCCTCTTGAATTCAAATCTGTGAAAATTAATGATCCATGGCTCTCTTTATATAGAGAGAGTTTAGAGAGTTCAACTATAATTAAACTTAATCACTTTAATATTAAATTAATATAATGCCTATCAAGATAAATATGAGATTAAATTTAATATTAAATCTATTAAATTAATAGAATATTTATCTACTAGATAAATATTAAATTAAATTTAATATTAAGATAATCATTTTAATATTAAATTAATAAAATACTATTAAGATAAGTATTAAATTAAATTTAATATTAAATCTATTAAAATAAAATTATTTTTGGAATAGTTAATTTGAAATCAAATTATCTGGTAGTCTCAGTAGAAGTGTGATTTCTCCACTGCTCAACCGTCAAAGGACCACCCGCGAACCATTGTAATCGCCGTCGACATCATCTGTCTGATGGTATCATCATAGGTGCAACACCCTCATGGCACACTGAGCTAGTTTGGTCCAGCCACCGATTGGACCATCAGCTCAGTTCTACCAGTTTTGGGTCTCGATCTCAATTTTTGGTTCTCAGACCCAATTTTTTTTTATCTCAAGCCCAATTTTCAAGTTCAATTACCCATTAGGCTAATTGTCTAACTTGAAAATTAATTTCTAAAAAATATTATATTAATTTTAATTAATTTGATTAATTTAATTTTACTTGATCAAGATTAATTTTCCCGAAAATCACTAATATATTCCAAACTAATTTTTCAAGAAAATTCTTTAATCAAATTTCCTAGTTAAACAATTCTCATGCCTGCCTAAGTTTATTACACATTGAATAAATTGAATCGATTAAATTTGTAACACCTTAAACTCGGCCTAGACGTTATAGTCGAATCTGGCAATGTCATATGGTAGTGTATCTTGAAAACTAGGTTATCGCGAAATAAAACATTTCCTTGTTATTATCTTTCTTAAACACTTATTAGTTCTAAAAGAAAACGTTTTATTCGTTTAAATTATTTGGTTAAAAACACCTCTCGTTGTAGAAGCTTTTCCAAAAATAGTTTAGGTGATCGTGAGTTTAGAAAATACTTTAACTTTTTGAAAACCGAATTTTCTACAACTAGCAGTTACAAATCTATAAAATACTTAAATAAATAAAAGCCCATATTATAGCAAGAGTCCCCAAAAGTCCACAAATTACATCAAAATAACCCAAAAATAATAATATAAGCCAAGTATAAGTTAAAAACTGTGAAGTCCAAAAACTGTGGTCACCGTCAGTCCTCTACTGTACCGATCCGTCTAGGTCTGGGAATTACCTGTGCACATTAAATAGAGAGGGGTGAGTTTACGTAAACTCTGTAACACCCTATACCCCTGTCCGTCGCTGGAATAGGGTATTAAGGTATTGCATAACTAAATACAACTTATTGATGTTCATAGATACATACAAGACATAGGTTTGGTTGTGCATCATAACTCATTAAATTCGTTTTATAAGCATTTAGAAATTTCCATCATGTGGCTACGATCAATTAAGCCAAATCAATTTCGCAAATAACAATATACCATATTCGAAACTCATTGCATAATGGTTACTATCTAATAACTCATGCTACAAAATATCAAGCCACATGAATTTCATCAGAACATATACTCAAATTTAGAGATTTAACAAGCCATTTTCGCATGGCTAGGATATTTACAAATCAAAATATAGTTCGTTTCAAAAGAAGGGAGAGTAGCCTATACATGCCATTGTTCTCAAAATAACTATCGAATGTACCAAAATAACGACGATAGTGTAGGTGATTAAAGCTTCAATCCCCGAGTCCATAGCTTCCAAAAAAAGAGATCTATAAAACAGAGGAAACAAAATAAACGAAGTAAGCATTACAATGCTTAGTAAGTTTTAAGCAATGACAACGAATAAAAATCAGATTATGACATAGTTGTTCGCGTTCGTCCCCTCTACTTCGGGTATGTCACCCCTTAACCGAATATACACATTCTTATCATATACAATAGGCAAATAACTTTCACTTAATAATAAGCTCAAATAAACATAGGCATATTGCATGATTTCACATAACTTTTCACATTGTCCAATTGTACTAACACCATACTTATAGTCTCCTTTCAATACTCCTATATGCAATCGTATAATGATCTTATGAGTTGGTCTATAACAAACTTGCATATAAGCTTAGGGTACATACCTGTATAGCTTAACGCTTTAAGTACATTCATTAGCAATCGTTACTATGTAGTCTTTTAATCTTAGGCTTTACTCTCATCATCACCGAGACCTTTAACTCGGATAGAATCCCCACACAAGCCATTGGGTCCTTACCCGGACATAGTCATCGCATATAGCCATCGGGTCTTCACCCGGACATAGTCTCCGCATATAGCCTTCGGGTCTTCACCCGGACTTAGTCTCCGCATATAGCCTTCGGGTCTTCACCCGGACTTAGTCTCCGCATATAGCCTTCGGGTCTTAACCTGGATTCAAATCACAAAGTTTCATGCATATCTATTCACATAGCCAAAATCACATGTGCAATTCAAGTCTACTCTTTCACATAAAGACATATAACATACTCATTGGCTTTGTGTCGTAAACATCATTCAAATCCAATATATGTATAGGGTTTCTTTCTCAATAACCTTATTATGGTAAGGACAATGGGACATCATTCATTTATCATTCATATATATCATGGCGTTTAAATTAAATACCAAAATCGATTACTCAAAACTTACCTTGAACTTTCCCGAGCAACTATGAGTTAGCTATTCGACCACTTTAGCTTTCTCTTTGTCCAAACTTGTCCCTCTTTGCTCTTGAGCTAAATAAAATATTTAATTTTATTAATTCTTATTCAAACATCTTAATTGATCATTTTCACTCATAGTCAAATAAGAAACGCATATACTTCTCATAGCAAACATACACATTCGGCCAATCACATATATATGACAAGTCACTACAAGCTGACTTCCTAAGCAACATTCACTAAATTTTTCATAACTGGAGCTACAAAACTCCAAATCCAGTTCTGTAAATTTTCCCTGAAAATAGACTCATTTACCTTTCTACCATAAAATTTCCAGAATTTTTGAATTGACCAATTTATACAGTTTAATCCTCAAAGTTACCCCTGGTTCGCTGTCAGACAGTTCCAACCCTTCTGTACTAAAGTTCAATTATCTCTTGGCTCAGAACTCAGATAATGTTTTCGTCTATTTCTATTGAAAATAGACTCATTAAAGTTTCTAAGCATATAAATTACATCTTATAAAAACTTTTGTACAATTTATAATGATTTTCTAAAAATAAAACAGAGAATTTCGGAGTCAATCTGACACTGTCTCACTCTACTTTAAAAATATCTTTATCGGAAATTCCTTTGCTTATAAGGTTTCTTTTATGAGAAACTAGACTCATTAAGATTTAATTACATAATTTATTTAGTCTCTAATTCAGCTTCCACAATTTATGGTGATTTTTCTAAAACATGTTACTGCTGCTGTACCAAGCAGATTTATACAAATTCACTCTTCTCACATACCCTTTTTGCACTTCACCTTATCAAGTCCATTCAGCACTTTCACTATATGTAGCCCAATATCCTATTCACAATTAATTTGAATAACACAAAAAGGAACATATAGATCTACATTCATTCATGCCATCCCAACATCAAAGGCATATTCGGCCATTGCACAAACATACATTATAACTTATCCTTAAATTAACTAGCATTACTTATTTACACCAAGGCCGAAGGTCTATTGACCCAACATTCAAATTTCATTTGGCTATATTAAGAGTCATACAAAACAAGATGCTAGCTTAAGAACCCAACGTCACTTTGTCCTCCTTCCTAATTGAACAATGAACATTACACATTAAGCATCAAAACATTCACAAAGATACCCAATCTACATGGCCGAATACCTCCCCTTTGATTGAAGAACCATTCAAAGCAAATTTGTATAATTAGGCATACTCTCATAAATTCTTTGAAATTTAACCTCAAAAATGCCATAGCCAAATGGTCCAAACAAAAAGGGTTGAGCCACCAAGCTCCCTTTCTCATATTTTTACTTAGAAATGTCTAGTTAACACTCTTTCACCCATTTCTAATTTTCTTAGAATTGAACATCATATAAGGTAGTTTAGACATAGTTTCTCAATTCCATTCTTTACTAACATTAATTTACTACCTTTGAACTCGTTTTAGCCAATTAGTCCGATTCCATGACTGAATGCCATAGTGAACCAAGTCTAACATGTCAATTATCAAACTCTCTTTTTCCCAAATTCATTTAATTACCATAAACTTAAAAACATTTAAATCAAGTTCATGAGTTTCTAATTTCATCACTTCAACCATTCATTACCCATCTAATTGCTCAAATAGATTTCTAATACAAGAATTAAACCAACCTACTAACCTTAATACCAAATTCGGCAAGTAACCACACACACACTTATTAACCGAATTTTCACACTACTTAAACCCCCAATACACACATTCCTTTCAATCACTTCTATTTAAGCTCCCAACTCATAAAACATAAAGAATAGAAATCTCCTTCTAACATTTCTATCTTAGCCGAATGCCCAATGCACCACAAGAACCGAAATTTACACATGGGCTAAGTCATAGACCTAACCATCTACCAAAATTTCATCAAATCTCAAAGAATTAACCAAAAACTTACCTTAATCAAGCAAGAAGAAGACCAAATGCCTAGTTTCTCTTCCTCCTTTTTCTTCTTTTGGTTCACGGCAATAAAAACAAAAAATGAAAGGCACATTGTTCTTTTCACCCTTTATTTTATTATAAAACATCTTTTATTTTTATGACAACTAATTACAAATTTCTTTTATTATTAATATGAAACTAAATAACAATTCACAAAATGCCAAAATCTCATCATTATCATCCACTATCATAAAAGTGGGCAATTTGACATGCAAATCCCCTTTTTTTTTTTTCATGCATGCATTAATAAGTCATCACACATTTGTCTAGCACATTTTCAAAGTTCATAATTTAGCCCTTTTAGGTGAAATTCATAAATATAATACTAAATTGAAGCACCTAAGATGTCACACATAAATTGGCACATAAAATAGGCATCAAATTAAATATTAAATTATTTTTTTGCCTCGGTTTTGTGGTCCCGAAACCACATTCTGACTAGGGTCGATTTAAGGCTGTCACAACTCTCCCCCACTTAAGAAATTTTCGCCCCCGAAAATCTTACCTGAAAATAGGTTGGGTAACGTTCTTTTATCGAATCCTCAAGCTCCCAAGTAGCTTCTTCAACCCCGTGTTTGACCCACAACACTTTTACTAACGAAATCCTCTTATTTCGCAGCTCTTTAACCTCGTGTGCCAAAATACGAATTGGTTCCTCCTCATAACTCAAATCAGACCAAATCTCAATGTCAGATGGATTAATCACATGAGATGGGTCGGATCTATATCGTCGAAGCATCGAAACATGAAAAACATTGTGAATCCCTTCAAGTTCGGCAGGCAAAATCAATCGATAAGCTACCGGTCCAATCCGTTCAGATATTTCATATGGCCCGATGAACCTCGGACTCAATTTACCCTTACGGCCGAATCTAAGCACCTTTTTCCAAGGTGATACTTTAAGAAATACTTTGTCTCCGACCTGATACTCAATATCTTTCCGCTTTAAATCCGCGTATGACTTTTGACGATCTGAAGCTGCCTTAAGGCTATCACGGATCACCTTTACTTTCTGCTCGGCATCTCTAATCAAATCAACTCCAAAGATCTTACTTTCACTGAGCTCGGTCCAAAACAACGGTGTACAGCATTTGCGACCGTACAAAGCCTCGTAAGGTGCCATCTTAATGCTCGATTGGAAACTGTTGTTGTAAGCGAATTCAATCAAAGGCAAATACCGTTCCCACGAACCACTAAACTCAAGGACACAACATCTCAACATATTCTCGAGTATTTGAATTACTCATTCCGACTGACCGTTCGTCTAAGGATGGAACGCGGTACTAAAATGTAGCTTAGTACCTAGAGAATCTTGTAGTTTCTTCCAAAACCGCGATGTAAATCTTGGGTCTCTATCTGATACGATAGAGATAGGCACTCCGTGCAATTTGACGATCTGAGAAACATACAATTCTGCTAACTTATCAAGCGAGTAATCCGTACGCACAGGAATAAAATGAGCCGATTTAGTCAATCTGTCCACAACAACCCAAATTGCATCTTTCTTACTCGGAGTCAATGGTAGCCCAGATACAAAATCCATCGTGACTTTATCCCATTTCCACTCGGGAATCAAAATTGGTTGCAACAAACCCGAAGGCACCTGATGTTCCGCTTTTACTTGTTGGCATATCAAACACTTTGACACAAAATTTGAGATGTCTCGTTTCATACCATGCCACCAATACTGACGTTTCAAATCGTTGTACATTTTTGTGCTTCCCAGGTGAACCGACATTCGGCTATTATGAGCTTCATTTAAAATCATCGAAACCAACTCTAAACTTCTCGAAATACATACTCAGCCTCGAAACTTCAAACAACCATTGTCGTCAACTTGAAACTCAGAATTCGCATTTAACTCGCATTGAGTTCGCTTGGCAATTAAATCATCATCAGCTTTCTGAGCTTCACAAACTTGTCATAGAAACACCGGTTTCGCTTTTAATTCGGCTATCATCACACCATCATCAGATACTGATAAATGCACATTCATGGCTCGTAAAACAAACAACGATTTCCGGCTAAGAGCATCAGCAACTACATTCGCTTTTCCCGGATGATAGTCAATGACAAGCTCGTAATCCTTTAACAATTCAAGCCAATGTCTTTGTCTCAGATTCAAATCTCTTTGGGTCATCAAGTATTTGAGGCTTTTATGATAGGAAAAGATATGACATTTCTCACCAAAAAGGTAGTGACGCCAAATCTTCAGAGCGAATACAATTGCAGCTAATTCGAGATCGTGAGTCAGATAGTTCTTTTCATGAAGCTTTAACTGTCTCGAAGCATACGCAACAACTCTGCCCTCTTGCATCAAAACACACACCAAGCCATTCAAAGATGCGTCACTATAAACCACAAACTCTTTACCGGATTCAGGCTGAACTAATACTGGAGCTTCCGTCAATAGGGCTTTCAATTGATCGAAACTCTTCTGGCACTTCTCAGACCATTCGAATTTAACATCTTTCTGCAATAGCTTCGTCAAAGGAGTTGAAATCATAGAGAAGCCTTTCCCGAACTGTCGGTAATACCCGGCAAGTCCCAAAAAGCTTCGGACTTCTGAGACATTTCTAGGAGGCTTCCAATCAAGGATAGCAGAAATTTTATTCGGATCGACTCGTATTCCCGAAGCGGATACAATATGTCCCAGAAAGCCGACCTCGCGCAACCAGAACTCACACTTACTGAATTTCGCATACAACTGATTATCACGCAATATCTGTAGCATGAGTCTTAAATGCTCAGCATGCTCAATCTAATCGCAAGAATAAACCAAAATGTCATCAATAAACACAACCATGAATCGATCTAGGTACTGCTTAAACACCCGATTCATCAAATCCATAAAAACAGCGGGGGCATTAGTCAGCCTAAATGGCATCACTAAAAATTCGTAGTGTCCGTACCTCGTTCTGAAAGCAGTCTTGGGTACGTCTGAGTCTCGAACTCGCAACTGATAATAACCAGATCGCAAGTCAATCTTTGAAAACACTGAAGCTCCCTTTAGCTGATCAAATAAGTCGTCAATACGAGGCAACGGATACTTATTCTTTATAGTCACTTTGTTCAGCTGCCGATAGTCAATACACATTCTCAAGGTCCCGTCTTTCTTTTTCACAAACAAGACTGGTGCACCCTAGGGTGAAAAGCTCGGTCTTGCAAAACCTCTATCAGTCAATTCTTGCAACTAAGTTTTCAACTCTTTCAACTCTGTCGGAGCCATATGATACGGAGCAATCGAAATCGAAGTTGTACCCGGAACTAACTCAATGCCGAATTCAACCTCTCTAACGGGTGGTAATCCGGGTAATTCTTTAGAGAGCACATCCGGATACTCACAAACCACAGGTACAGTTTCAAGCTTTTGCTCGGATATTTTGTTATCCAAAACATAAGCAAGGTAAGCCTCGCAACCCTTTTTTATAAATTTCTGAGCCAGTATAGAAGATATTACCGTCGGTAGCCCGTTTAGATCCGTAGACTTAATCCAAATTATCACATTAGTCAAACATCGTAAATCAATAGTCTTTCGTTTGCAATTCACTACTGCATCGTGCACAGTTAACCAATCCATTCCGAGAATAACGTCGAATTCATCGAATGGCAAAAGCATTAAATCGGCCGAAAAACAGGAATCCTGAATCATAAGGGGACATTTCTTACACACTCTATCAACTAAAACACAACGACCCAAGGGATTGGACACTCGAATCACAAACTCAGTAGACTCAATAGGGAGAGTCTTACTGGATGCCAAAGTTTCACATACATATGAATGAGTTGAACTGGGGTCAATCAAAGCAATCACATCAATATCAAAGAGAGTGAAATTACCAGTAATAACATCTGGCGAAGAGGCATCCTCTCGTGCGCGAATAACGTAAGCCCTAGCAGGAGCACGAGCCTCGGATTTTGTCGTGGCATCTTTAATCCTTCTCTGACCGCCGCTAGCATTTCCCGAATTTCTAGGCGGTCTACCTCGTGCTGAAGTAGTACTCGGCTTCCCACTCTGATTCGCATTCTGCTCGGACCATCTAGGGCAATCTCTTATAAAGTGATCAGCCGACCCGCACTTATAACAAGAGCGATCGTGAAATCTACAGCTCCCCGAATGCCATTTTCCACAATACTTGCACTCGGCTCTATCTCGACGGTCGTTCCCAACACTAGCAGCAGAAGTGGCACGTGTACTCATAGGGGGTCGATCACGGTCTCGTCTAGAAAAACCCGAAGTAGCATTAGGTCTGTCCGAATCACTTCGAAATTTCTTTGATGATCCTTGAGTAGACTTCCCCGAGGATCTCTTACGGAACTCTCTGGCTCCGCTATCAGCTTTTCTCTTTTCATTTCTGAGCTCTTCGGCCTTGCAGGCTCGCTCGACAAGAACAACGAACTCTTGAATTTCCAGAATGCCAACCAATAGTTTGATGTCTTCATTTAACCCATCCTCGAAGCGTTTACACATAATAGCTTCGGATGATATACACTCACGAGCATATCGGCTGAGCCGCACAAATTCTCTTTCATACTCGGTCACTGACATTCGGCCCTGCTTAAGCTTAAGAAACTCTTTCCGTTTCTGGTCGATAAATCTCTGACTGATATACTTTTTACGGAATTCAACTTGGAAAAACTCCCAAGTAACTCGCTCTCTCGGTACAACAGAAACCAATGTGTTCCACCAATAGTAGGCAGAATCACGTAACAGAGATACGGCACATTTCAAGCACTCCTCGGGCATACATGACAATTCATCAAACACACGGATTATATTATCGAGCCAAAACTCGGCCCGCTCAGCATCATCATCAACTGTAGCCCTAAATTCTTCAGCCCCGTATTTTCTAATTTTGTCGACCGGGCTTTTACTCGACCTCATAGGGTCGGTTTTAGGAGGAGCCATAGGGGTCGGAAGTGGATTGTTCGGGGGAGGAGGTCGTGGAACAGCTAGATTAGTTCAAAGGAATTGAGTGAACCAATTGTTCATCATAGCATAAAAATTCTGCCTCATGTCATCATCTCGATGACGGGTGTTCGGCTGAGAGTCGACCGGCGCGGTCCCTTGAGCGGGAGCAGCCGCTACACTCTCAATATCCTCTGCTACGGCTCGATCGGGATCGGGTTCCATTACTATACGAAAAACACATTTCAAAAGTCAGAAATCACCACACTATCGTATTCTCAAAAATGGCATGTATAGCTATACTCACACGCGCTGCGTTAGTCCGAGAATCGACTAAACTGTAGCTCTGATACCAATAAAATTGTAACACCCTATACCCCTGTCCGTCGCCGGAATAGGGTATTAAGGTATTGCATAACTAAATACAACTTATTGATGTTCATAGATACATACAAAACATAGGTTTGGTTGTGCATCATAACTCATTAAATTCGTTTTATAAGCATTTAGAAATTTCCATCATGTGGCTACGATCAATTAAGCCAAATCAATTTCGCAAATAACAATATACTATATTCGAAACTCATTGCATAAGGTTACTATCTAATAACTCATGCTACAAAATATCAAGCCACATGAATTTCATCAGAACATATACTCAAATTTAGAGATTTAACAAGCCATTTTCGCATGGCTAGGATATTTACAAATCAAAATATAGTTCGTTTCAAAGGAAGGGAGAATAGCCTATACATGCTATTGTTCTCAAAATAACTATCGAATGTACCAAAATAACGACGATAGTGTAGGTGATTAAAGCTTCAATCCCCGAGTCCGTAGCTTCCAAAAAAAAGAGATCTATAAAACAGAGGAAACAAAATAAACGGAGTAAGTATTACAATGCTTAGTAAGTTTTAAGCAATGACAACGGATAAAAATCAGATTATGACATAGTTTCGCATTCGTCCCCTCTACTTTGGGTATGTCACCCCTTAACCGAATATACACATTCTTATCATATACAACAGGCAAATAACTTTCACTTAATAGTAAGCTCAAATAAACATAGGCATATTGCATGATTTCACATAACTTTTCGCGTTGTCCAATTGTACTAACACCATACTTATAGTCTCCTTTCAATACTCCTATATGCAATCGTATAATGATCTTATGAGTTGGTCTATAACAAACTTGCATATAAGCTTAGGGTACATACCTGTATAGCTTAACGCTTTAAGTACATTCATTAGCAATCGTTACTATGTAGTCTTTTAATCTTAGGCTTTACTCTCATTATCACCGAGACCTTTAACTCGGATAGAATCCCCACACAAGCCATCGGGTCCTTACCCGGACATAGTCATCGCATATAGCCATCGGGTCTTCACCCGGACATAGTCTCCGCATATAGCCTTCGGGTCTTCACCCGGACTTAGTCTCCGCATATAGCCTTCGGGTCTTCACCCGGACTTAGTCTCCGCATATACCCTTCGGGTCTTAACCCGGATTCAAATCACAAAGTTTCATGCATATCTATTCACATTTTATTACATTTCACATAGCCAAAATCACATGTGCAATTCAAGTCTACTCTTTCACATAAAGACATATAACATACTCATTGGCTTTGTGTCGTAAACATCATTCAAATCCAATATATGTATAGGGTTTCTTTCTCAATAACCTTATTATGGTAAGGACAATGGGACATCATTCATTTATCATTCATATATATCATGGCGTTTAAATTAAATACCAAAATCAATTACTCAAAACTTACCTTGAACTTTCCCGAGCAACTATGAGTTAGCTATTCGACCACTTTAGCTTTCCCTTTGTCCGAACTTGTCCCTCTTTGCTCTTGAGCTAAATAAAATATTTAATTTTATTAATTCTTATTCAAACATCTTAATTGATCATTTTCACTCATAGTCAAATAAGAAACGCATATACTTCTCATAGCAAACATACACATTCGGCCAATCACATATATATGACAAGTCACTACAAGCTGACTTCCTGAGCAACATTCACTAAATTTTTCATAACTGGAGCTACGAAACTCCAAATCCAGTTCCGTAAATTTTCCCTGAAAATAGACTCATTTACCTTTCTACCATAAAATTTTCAGAATTTTTGAATTGACCAATTTATACAGTGTAATCCTCAAAATTACCCCTGGTTTGCTGTCGGACAGTTCCAACCCTTCTGTACTAAAGTTCAATTATCTCTTGGCTCAGAACTCAGATAATGTTTTCGTCTATTTCTATTGAAAATAGACTCATTAAAGTTTCTAAGCATATAAATTACATCTTATAAAAACTTTTGTACAATTTATAATGATTTTCTAAAAATAAAACAGAGAATTTCGGAGTCAATCTGACACTGTCTCACTCTACTTTAAAAATATCTTTATCGGAAATTCCTTTGCTTATAAGGTTTCTTTTATGAGAAACTAGACTCATTAAGATTTAATTACATAATTTATTTAGTCTCTAATTCAGCTTCCACAATTTATGGTGATTTTTCTAAAACATGTTACTGCTGCTGTACCAAGCAGATTTATACAAATTCACTCTTCTCACATACCCTTTTTGCACTTCACCTTATCAAGTCCATTCAGCACTTTCACTATATGTAGCCCAATATCCTATTCACAATTAATTTGAATAACACAAAAAGGAACATATAGATCTACATTCATTCATGCCATCCCAACATCAAAGGCACATTCGGCCATTGCACAAACATACATTATAACTTATCCTTAAATTAACTAGAATTACTTATTTACACCAAGGCCGAAGGTCTATTGACCCAACATTCAAATTTCATTTGGCTATATTAAGAGTCATACAAAACAAGATGCTAGCTTAAGAACCCAACGTCACTTTGTCCTCCTTCCTAATTGGACAATGAACATTACACATTAAGCATCAAAACATTCACAAAGATACCCAATCTACATGGCCGAATACCTCCCCTTTGATTGAAGAACCATTCAAAGCAAATTTGTATAATTAGGCATACTCTCATAAATTCTTTGAAATTTAACCTCAAAAATGCCATAGCCGAATGCTCCAAACAAAAAGGGTTGAGCCACCAAGCTCCCTTTCTCATATTTTTACTTAGAAATGTCTAGTTAACACTCTTTCACCCATTTCTAATTTTCTTAGAATTGAACATCATATAAGGTAGTTTAGACATAGTTTCTCAATTCCATTCTTTATAACATTAATTTACTACCTTTGAACTCGTTTTAGCCAATTAGTCCGATTCCATGACTGAATGCCATAGTGAACCAAGTCTAACATGTCAATTATCAAACTCTCTTTTTCCCAAATTCATTTAATTACCATAAACTTAAAAACATTTAAATCAAGTTCATGAGTTTCTAATTTCATCACTTCAACCATTCATTACCCATCTAATTGCTCAAATAGATTTCTAATACAAGAATTAAACCAACCTACTAACCTTAATACCAAATTCGGCAAGTAACCACACACACACTTATTAACCGAATTTCCACACTACTTAAACCCCCAATACACACATTCCTTTCAATCACTTCTGTTTAAGCTCCCAACTCATAAAACATAAAGAATAGAAATCTCCTTCTAACATTTCTATCTTAGCCGAATGCCCAATGCACCACAAGAACCAAAATTTACACATGGGCTAAGTCATAGACCTAACCATCTACCAAAATTTCATCAAATCTCAAAGAATTAACCAAAAACTTACCTTAATCAAGCAAGAAGACGACCAAATGCCTAGTTTCTCTTCCCCCTTTTTCTTCTTTTGGTTCACGGCAATAAAAACAAAAAATGAAAGGCACATTGTTCTTTTCACCCTTTATTTTATTATAAAACATCTTTTATTTTTATGACAACTAATTACAAATTTCTTTTATTATTAATATGAAACTAAATAACAATTCACAGAATGCCAAAATCTCATCATTATCATCCACTATCATAAAAGTGGGCAATTTGACATGCAAATCCCCTTTTTTTTTTTTCATGCATGCATTAATAAGTCATCACACATTTGTCTAGCACGTTTTCAAAGTTCATAATTTTGCCCTTTTAGGTGAAATTCATAAATATAATACTAAATTGAAGCACCTAAGATGTCACACATAAATTGGCACATAAAATAGGCATCAAATTAAATATTAAATTATTTTTATGCCTCGGTTTTGTAGTCCCGAAACCACATTCTGACTAGGGTCGATTTAAGGCTGTCACAAACTCAGTGTGTAATCCCGCAGAAAACAAACAAACAGTAAACACAGTACACAGTCAAAACAGTGTGGGTCTATGCCCTTTTCAGTATCAGTAGCAGTTTGGCCTTAGCCCAATTCAGTATCAGTATCAGTATGCACAACGGCCTTAGCCCATCACAGTATCAGTAACAGATATACAGTATTCAGTAGCAAAGTCCTACCCAACCAGCCTCTACACACCATCTCCATCCAACCCTACACTCCATGTAGGGATTAAATCACCCACTCATCCCTACACTCCAAGTAGTACTGAATGCAGCACATAAACAGTAATTTGTAGCTGAGCTGCCAGATATTAGGCCTACAAGCCTTTCATTACATTTCCTCCAAATATCCATATCCCAACCCAATGTAATGCAACCATACAGTGAATTACATGCTTATACGCAACTATCAGTAAACATACATATATATATATATCAGTAAGCAGACATACAGTTATCATGCTCAGTTCAATCATCATTTATTAAGTTCATAAAGTTAAGGGTTTAAATAGTGCTTACCGACCCTACAGTGGGTTCACAGTCGACTTGGGTGACCCGTGCAACATTAGTAAATAATTCAGTAAAGATGGGCTCACACGCCCATGTGGCCCACACAGCTCAAATTGGCATTGGCTGTGTGGATCACACTATAACACCTCTTACCCATATTCGACATTAGAATAGGGTACAAGGCATTACCTAACTCAAACACATACATCCATTCATTTCTGAGTTAACAAATTTTGTTCTAATTTAAAACTTTTTAAACATTAGCTTAAAGTCCCTAATATGAACCTACGAGGATCAAATTATACTTTAAACACGAATCGGGATTAATTTGAGAACTTAGAAACTTTTAGGAAAAGCTTTTGAAAAATAGGGCACACGCCCGTCTGGATGGGCAACACGCCCGTACTCCCCACCCGTGTGAATTTATTTTCTAACATCGAACCTACAGGGGTTTTCACATGGCCTTGCACATGCCCGTGTCCCTGGCCCGTGTTCCTCACACGGCCATGACACGCCCGTGGCGCTGCTCATGTGCAAAAACCTTGGCATTTTGTTTCTAACATCATCATCCCTTAAGGGCCACACGGCCAAGGCACATGCCCTGTGCTCAGCCTGTGTGCGACACTGACTTGGCCAACTTAAGGTGTAGGGGTCACACGGTCAAGCCACATGCCCATGGGGCAAACCGTGTGTCATACAATGCCTAAACACATGCCCATGTGTCTACCCGTATGGACAAAAACAAGGCTATTTACCAAGCCTATTTGCCACACTTTCTTATACCATCCTACACAACATTACGAAGCCACTTTCCAACCATATGCATACATCCTAATCATTAATAATTAATACCTCAATACATCATTCAAATGCTTCTTTAATCATACAATATCTTCACATAATTAATAAGCCAAATTTATGGCTAAACATGCATTGAACACTAAAGCAACCATGGTTAAACTCACTTTACACTTAATACGACAACTAGCCTATACATGCCATATAACTAAAATTTTTAAAAATTTGTGTACCAAACCACGACCAGATAGTGTGTTGAGATCTCCATCACCTTCCAACCCGAGCAGACTTCCAAAATCCTACAACATGAGAGAATAAATGAGGTAAGCTATAAAGCTCAGTAAGTTCATATGATTATTGACTTTATGTTAGCTAATAAATACATTTAAGTATTACCCAAGCTTAAAGAGTTTACATAGCCTCACCGTACAATCATTTACTCCCTTATAGGGATTTACCTTGATTTTTGAAAGCTTATTCATTTCAATCATCATATTAAATGATTTCCTACTTATTAAGTCTCTTACCCTTACATATGCATAATCGATATGAAATAGATTACGTTCAATTCATTGATAATTTTATAAACATAATATATTATTTTGCATGTCAAACCATAACATTTCTCGTGTTGACAACATGCCCTTAAGTCACTTTTACTTGATGTTCACAGGGATTTCATACGTACCTGTATCACTTAACTCAATTATGTTTTCATCCTCATCTTGACCTTGTCTGTTGATTCACTTAAGCATTGACAACAACATGTTATCCAAGTTCATTATTATCAATATCATGAATTCATAAATCTTTCACTTTATATTCATCAAACTAAATATGGATCCTATAATCTATGACTTACCCGTTGAGTCATTCGGAACACCATCGAATACTCGAGAAATCTCGTATGCACGGTACCAATGCCATATCTCAGATATGGTATTACATGGTGTCATCTATCAATGTTAATGCCATGTCCCAGACATGGTCTTATACTGACACACACATCGAGGCCAATGCCATGTCCCAGACATGTTCTTACACTGACTCTTATCTATCTGTGCCGATGCCATGTCCCAGACATGGTCTTACACTAGCTCTCATCTCATCCCTGATGCCATGTCCCAGACATGGTCTTACACTGGCGTACATATCAAGCCGATGCCATGTCCTAGACATGGTCTTATACTGACTCTCTCATAACAAGGCCAATGCCATGTCCCAGACATGGTCTTACACTGGCTCTCATCTGTTCGTGCCGATGCCATGTCCCAGACATGGTCTTACACTAGCACATATCAAGCTGATGGCATGTCCCAGACATGGTCTTACACTGACACACATGTTGCCATGGTCCAACCATGGTCTTTTATGTTAATTCATCACGAGTCATAGTACTATCGTACTTGACCCTACATTTCTCCTGATTTGATCTTTCGATCCTATCTCGTACTTGTAGAATATCATGGTTAGTTGACAACATATAAAATAATACATTATCTCATTTCAAATTTAATGATTGATCACTAAATTAACCGTATAAACTTACCTCGTTCGCCGTAACGATAAATTATGTCGACTAAATCCGATACTTTGTTCTTCCTCGTCCTCTCTCCAAATCTCATTTCTCCCAATCTATGAAATAACCACTTTTACTTATTTAGTCATCAATTTATACAATTTAGTCCAAAAATTCACATTAGGGCAGCTCTACACTTTTGCCTCTAATGTTTCGCATTCTTGCAATTTAGTCCCTATCACATAAAAGTGTAAATTCATGAAATTAAACACAATCCATGCTTAACCAATTTTTATAATTATTACCACCAGCTCATAAAACATACTTCGAAAATTTTATAGTTTTGCCCCTAAACTTTCATGAAATTACAATTTTGCCCCTTATGCTTGGAAATTGATTTTTATCGAATTTCTTCATTTCTTAAGCCTAACCGAACTCTTTTTAATCTTATAGAAACTCAAAATTTCCATTATTTCACAAATTACTATCTATTTTACAATTTCTACAAACTAGTCCATTTAGCGACTTTTCATGAAAATCCTTTCACAGAAGTTGTTTACTAAACAGCCAAGTTTCATTTTCTTCCATAAAATTCCAGTAAATAACATAAATTCTCTCATGATAAATCCTTAAACTTTCAATCATTTTGCAAAATAGTCCCCTCACTAGCTAGATTAAGCTTCAAGGGTTCCAAAAGTACAAAAATCATCAAAAATGGACATCAAAATCACTTACTTGTGATGGTGATAAGTTGCTGAAATTTTTTGAGCTTCAAAACCCTTATTTTGCTGAACATTTCAGTGGAGAAGAAGGGAAAAATGAAGGTGATGAAGCTTTGTTTATTTTATTAATATTCTAGTCAAAGTTAGCTACCAACTACACCTAATTTTGACCAAATAAATTTTCTTGTCTCCCTTGGCCGACCATGGCTAATTTATTGGCCTAATTGTCCATTAAAGACCCCCAATTTTGGTTCTCTAGCTATTTAACACAATTAGCTAGCAAAATAAAACTTTTGCCCTTTATGCGATTTAGTCTTTTTTCGTAATTGGGCTCACAATCGCATAAATTAATTCACCAAAATTTTCGTGCGCCCATATAATTATGCATTACCACATAAAATAATATTTAAAATAACTTATCTAACCTCGGATTTGTGGTTTTGAAACCACTATTCTGACTAGGCCCAAATCGGGCTGTTACACACACGGCCTGGCCCAAAATCTCGCAGGCCCGTGTGTCACACACAGTCTGCCTAGCCATCACACGGCCATGTCTTTCGCGACGGCCTGGTCTCGTTGATCACACGCCTATGTCAGGGCACACAGCCCACCATAAGGGCGACCACACGCCCGTGTGGCGTCGACAGTGAGGTTTTCGGCTTTCGCTGAAACCTCGTTTTTTGTGTAATCGAGTACACACCTATATCATTTTTGATGCGTAAGCACTCCCAAGCCTCCAAAACCTAAAAATCGACCAACATATCTCCGGATTAATCACTTAATTCGCTTTTTGATCACCCAATTTCGGAAGGAACTCAATTAAAGACCTAACAAAACCCTTACCCCACTTGAGTAACCACAATTCCGTACAATCACAACGTTGATTAGAAACCACCACCCTCTTGATTTGCTCCTAAACAGAATACGACTCACATTAAACGGAGATTCGTTGAATTATTCGAGAAGAGAACTCACTTACAAACTTACCGTACAACACGATCGTACGCTTTGCACAAACGAAAAGATGGAAAAAGAAAATGAAAAATGGAGGGGAATTCAATGGAAATTTTTGGTAGCAAGAGTAAACAATAGAAGAGGAAAACAACAACAAAAAGGGTGGAAAGGAGAAAAGAAGCTAAAATTGCCCGCAAGAAACCCTTAAGAATAGAAGCTAATAACCCCAAATCACTCCACCACTCAGATTGTTAGTTCATCTGAAACTCTCCTGGACAGGTGAGCAAAAAATAATGCCTACACAACGATTTGAACATAGAACCTACTTCACATTAACACTCCACTTAACCACTAGTCCAGTAGCCAATTCTATTAATTATTTACCAACTTTTACTTAAAAAGCCTGCTGACCAAAGATAGGGCTTATTCATAAAAAAAATACAAAAATTTGCCCAAGTCATGGCTTGAACTTGGGACCTCCCAAACACCCCCAGAACACTTAATCACTAGAGCAAACAATATTTGTGTCACACATACACAAAAGAAAAAATTAAAAATTTTAGGGCGTTACAAAATTATTTCCAAAGTTGTAGAATTTCCTTCTGATTTGAATGTAGTTCGATCGAGCTTTTGTTGAACTAGTAGAGAGACCAATTAGACATACACAATTAGGCTCTGGTAATTACAATTATATCCAGAAGCATCGTTCTAATAATTCACAGTTATTTAATCCTGGAGTCAGTCCACAAGAAGTACCATGATTGAAAACTCCTTATTGTATACTTTTTACGAAAGTAATTCATCGAACTGTTTTGTCTAATGACCTCGTCATGTGTGTGTTACCCTCTTATGGTATCCTTGATGTAACACCCCTCACCCGTTCCAGTCATTGGAACCGAGTAATAGAATGTCACGAATCAATACAATTTAATACAAACAATTTAAAAAATTTATATTTAATTTTAAACTGCTATTAACACACAATTAATAAGTTTATACATAATTCACCAATTTACATAACATTCAAACATAGTAATTTGATAACAATATGAACATATTTGGAATAAATTAGGCATGAAATGGGTTTAAAGAGTAAAATTTCAAAGTTCAAAAGTTGGTATTGATACTGTATCGGTACCTTTCAAAAAATCGATACAAATTTATGATTCTGTTTACTATCTTAAAACTTAGGTATCAATAATTAATATATGGCATCGATACTATATGAAAAAGTATTAATATTCAAATAAAAATCAATACCAATTTAACATTTTCTTTGTTTTAAAATTGTTCATATGGTAAGGTATCGATACTAGACACAAAAATATCGATACCTAATTTAAAATGGTAAAATTTCAACTTTAAAAAGGTTCATTTCATGCCAAATTTACCTATCCAACAAAAAAAAATCATCTATTCAAACACTCAATGTCTAACCAATGTGCCCTCATTGACACCACAATTCAACCATCCTATCAACACCAAACAAAGACTATGCTATAATGACAAGCTAAGCCTATACTAATGTCATGTATTTAAACTCAAGAACAACCACTAACTCTTGTCAAAACTTGCCATTCCTTTTCCCATCTAGAACATATTCATCCATACCATAATTCAATCACAACAAAACGATAATATACTAAGAACTATAATATGATTACTTATAAGCTATCACAACATAAGCATCAATTCAACAATCCAACCAACACCATCTATATACACATAACCAGCATATACTAATTTTAACTACTATATATCAAATGTGCCAAAACAAAACACTTCCAACTAGTCACAATTTGAGCATTTCTGATACACTTACATATTTGCACACCACAAATGACCACAAGATACAAAAGGATCAAAACCAACATTTTTTAACCTAGGTACATGCCAAAACCAATAAAAAGACCATTCACCAGATTTTTTAGTATAGGATCGTCACTGGATGCCAAGTTGATGATAGACCTACTAGATACTTAACCTGCGCACGAGAAAACAAACATACCCTGAGTATAACTCAATGGTGCTTCCATAATTTGAGTAATTAAACAAGGTACAAGCTATTTAATTACACAACTAAAAATGCAATTCAAGTAATGAAAGAAGACATGTATTTATATTACTTCATTTCTCTTTTGAAACTTAATAATCAATTCAAGCATAAGGAATCTCAAATATCATTACATTCCTATTTTATACATCTAATACAAATTGTCTAAAATCACATCCAACTTTATTTCCATTGCCATGTTCAATTTCATTACTTTCTTTTTTTATTTTCCCCTAAGATGACTAGGACTTGGACTCGGATAGCGGATCCAACCAACACACCAAATTTTGCCTCCCAGAGCCTGACAGAATAATCCATAAAAACAAATTGCACCTAGCGTTGGTCGGTAAAATTGACAAATAAGGTGCCCAACACTCCTCGACACGTAACCATAAAACCCTGAACTCTTCTTATCATATGGTATGCCAATTATACTCGACCCTGTCCGAATAATTAATAAGGTAACAATGTTCTCAATTTAATTCATTATCAATTCCTCAAATTTCATGATGCAGATTCATCAACCCAATAATCCAATCATATAAATATATGTGCAGAGCAAAATCTTTCTTCCCATAACATATTCAATTTCATTTTCATTAATAATATATATGCAATCCAAATATCAAGTAACCAATTCATTCATCTCAAACATATCACGTTAAATCAAGTTTGTAACTTATCTTAACTTACCATATTATGCAAATACTCAATGCAAAAATTAAAATAGTTTAGATTATAGAAACACACACCGTAATTTTCAAGCTACTCATCGACAACTTTTCTTTTTCCTTTCTTACTCGAGGATTCCAGTTCGACATTAGCTAAGAATTAAATAGATATAATAAATTAACAATATACAACACAATTCACTCTCAATTTCAATTTTTTACAACATTTGGAACAAAAACCTTAATTTAGTCCCCAAAACCAAAACAAATAAAATTTCACATAAAATCCCTAACTTAAAACAAATTTCCTAGAGTCCCTATAAAATTTCTTACTTCTCAATTAAACCTCTAATTTTAATTTTTTTGCACTAATTAGTCCTTATTATACAAAATTGTAATCTAACTTTACAATTTAACCCTATTTCACTTTTATCCTTAAAATCTATCAAAATAACACCAAGAACTTCAATTTCTCAATAATATCAACTACTATTAACCTGAACAATTCTAAAAATTTTAGCACGGGTAAGCTAGCTCATGA
This sequence comes from Gossypium stocksii, assembly GCA_020496765.1. NCBI lineage: Eukaryota > Viridiplantae > Streptophyta > Magnoliopsida > Malvales > Malvaceae > Gossypium > Gossypium stocksii. The sequence goes on along the minus strand of CM035625.1, from coordinate 53,219,645 downwards.
TCTAAAGATTCCAAAAACCTAAAATTTATGCAAAAAGGACCAAAATATACTAACCAAATTAAGTTTCAAAACCTAAATACCATGGCCGAAAGCTTCTTATTCTACCTTTCTTTTATTTCGGTTTTTGCATGCAAGCAATGAGAGGAAATGTTTTGATTTTGTTCCACTTTCTATATTGTATTATTAGATTATGTTTTATTTTATAGATATTTACCTACCAATTCTCTAAAGTTCTAACATATATTTAATAATAGTATATAATATCCATATTTTACAAAGTCATGACCGACCATCATAAAAACATAACTATAATGGCGTAATTATTATATAAGTACCTAAAACAATTCTTATATTATAATTTAATATCTTTTCGCACTTTTATCACTTAAGCAATTTAGTTCTTGTACCTTAATTAAGTCTGGTTTACGGAAACGGGGTCCCAAAACTGCACTTTTTGATAACATTAATTTTCAGGTCGTTACATTTGATTCCTTTGAGTTAAATTCGTTAACTCAATACAATCCTATTTTATCTTATTGTCATCATTGTATCTTCTTAATGATTAATATGATTATTGTCAATAAATGACTATGATAAATTCAAGAACAAGCAACACATGACCACGTTCCATATTTATCAATCAGCACAATGTTAATGGGAGGATATTGTTAACTTTTTAATAGAGCTATGAATTCCATTGTTGCTAGTAAAGCCATGTCATACATAGGTCATATACCTAATATATCGGCTATGGGCTCAATCGTCTTTAAAGCACAAACCTCTACTTATATTAAATCACTTGAGTTACATACGCATGGTCAGTGACTAACTCAAGATTTAGGTAAATCACACCATGAACATCACAAGTGAATTAACTCACAAATGGATTTAGAATTAATTCATCTTGAATCCAATCCAATGTATCATTTTTCTAATGAATACATCTATGTCTCTACCTGTGGAGTTAACTGCTCTGATAGTCAAGACTAACCATTCCCCCAATTGGAATTGTAGACGACATAACAATCCTTCTAAGTATTTGAATCAAATGCTCACTTTGATTCTTTTATGAGATTACAAACTCAATTAGATTATTTACTGAAGTAAGTTGTTTTTCTTGCAATGTAAACGTTCTTACAGTGCCACTTATCATTAGTTTGAACTTAGACAATCAATAGCTAATATTTGCTTGTCACAATTTCGCTATTCATGCAAAACATGAAAAATAAAAACACAAAAGGGTGAAATGTGAAATTAAATTTATTTATTTATTCATCGTTCAAATACATAGAAAATAATTACATGTTTACTACAAAATGGGCACATTTCCCAACACTTTCTTATGTATGCAAGCAAAAGAAAGCAATTTACGGACCTTAAACAAGCTCCTCACGTTTGATACATTGAACTTTAGAATTATCTAGTTACTGTGGTCTTTTCCAATGCAAGTCTAAATCATCCTTATTTATCCTTCATAATCGTGGACTCACTGTCTATGGTTAGTTTATGTTAACTATATTATTATCACTGGAAATACTACAAATGGTGTCAAATCTATTATTGATGGTCTTGCTAGTTGATTCTCTCTCAAAGATCTTGGGTGTCTTTCATATTTTTTTTGGAGCTGACATAATTTACTCTACTACTGAGATTATTTTATCACAACAAAAATACATTCGAGATATGCTTATGTAATAGCCCGATTTTCTAATTTCAATGATAGAGTCAGTAATTATTATATAATAATATTTACTAGTTCATTATATTGTTTTTATTGTTTCTTGAATTGGTAAAATAAGTTAGCGGGTTAGAAATGAAAATGTATGAACTAAACCGTAAGACTTCGTGAATAGCTAGTCAAATGAGTTTAATAAAAATTGTTCAAGGTTTGAAATGGTAAATAACTACTCTTGCATGGTAGTGACAGTTGTGTCAATGCTTAGTAGAGAAGCCTGTTAGTTTTCATTTAAAGGTGAAATTAAGATGTTAAGTGTTATAGGCTGAAGTGGATGGAAAGAGTGTCTCATTCTCTTTTTCCTCCACCAAAAACATTATTCTCTGTAGAAGAAATTAAAGCTCTAAAGCATTTAAAGGTGAAATTAAAATGTTGGCTCTGATGCTATAAATCGTAAGTCTTTTTTTCAGAAAATCCAGGAATTGTAAAAGATGATCCAGAATTATTAGAAAAGTGAAAACAGATTCAGAATGGTCAGACCACTAGTTTCAGTGTTGGTAGTTATGACAGTTTGTATTTCTGAAATCGGATATGTGTACCAAATGATTTGAAATTAAAAGAGATGTTTTACAGGAAGCTCATACTAGTGTTTATTCAATTCATCTAGCTAGCAAAAAAATGTATAATGACTCGAAACAAAATTATTAGTGGCAATGAATGAAGTGAGAAATCTCAGAGTTTGTCTCCAAATGTGTGGTATGTTGGAGCGACGAAAATGTGCAAGTGTACACAATCGCAACAAGTAATAAAGTGACAAGTAAATGTCGAGTTATCGTACCCACAGGGACTATGAAAAGAATTATTTATGAATTCAATTTAAAACACTTTGGTGAAGAAAAATATTTTGGTTTAAAAAGGTGATTAAAAACTAAGATTTTTAAACTAAGTAAAATAAATAAAAATAAAATAAGACTTCTAATGCACGATTTCAAAATGCGATTTTAATCAAGATGACATAATTGTGTTAGCTTAATTACATTTCTTAACTTAGAATTATTAAACTCATGTCTATGTTGTTATGAATAATTTCACAGCAACTCGGTAATTTGCTCACTTATGAACATACTCACCTACCAAAATCCATTCATCTCTTGACTATATCCCTATGTCAATTCAACCGATTAAATAAATCTTAATAGACAAATATGTTAATGCACATACATATTAAATTAAAATAATCTCTTGCACATATCCCTATGCCAATTTAAACAATTAATTCAATCTAATAAGCACATAAAAGACTACGTGAGGTAACAAGTATTCCTACCTTGAAACAGTTTAATCATAATAATCTTGCAAGTTATGCAAGGCAAATGTATTGCCAGATACCGTTGCTAATTTAACCCTCAGCTACCTTAGATGATTAAACATACACTAATTAAGTATCGTGTCCATTAATTAAAATTTCAGTCCGTTTAAATAATTAATTCATTAGTTACCTTACAATTGTAATGCAAGAATAACTTAGTCATGATTTTACTTAATCAAGCATCTTACCGAGGTCTATAACAACACAAACACAATTTTGATAATTTAAGTAGGCAAAATCCAATCAACCTAACACAAATTAAATTCAAGCCAAATTAATTAAACTAAACATTTCAACATCATAAATATTCATAGACATGTTGATCATAACAACAACAAAAATTAAAAGGATAGGGAACAAGAATCAAATCCGTTGTTTCTCCGTGGCTTTACTGGTTCACTCCACTCTTCCTTCTCTGTTTGTTCGTATCAAATCAAGGCTGCTATGAACACTTTAATGCTGCTCCAAATGGCTGATAAATGCCTCTTTTCCTAGAGGAGAAATCGACATGTAATAACTCAAGTTTTAACTTATGTTATGAATAAATATGCCACAAAAACATCTGTCTGCTTCAGTTGTTATGTGTTTTGGGTGTGTGTGGGAGGTCCCAAGTTCAAGCCACAACTTGGGTAAATTTTTGTATTTTTATGAAGAAAAGCCTAACTCTTGTTTAATAGGCTTATGTTTTATTGATTGTAAAAAACATAACAAAATAGGCCTGCTGGTCTGGTGGTTAAAAGAAGTGTTGGAGTAAGGGAGGTCTTGGGTTCGAGTCTGAGCTGAGGCATTATTTTTGCTGCTAATGTCATGTGGGTGTTTGAGTTGGACTGGAATACTGGAGTAGTTAGAATGGATGGGGTTTAGTGGGGGTAAATTAAGGGATTGGGAGTTACTCAATTATTTTGTTCTCTTCTGCCAAAACACCTCTGCCAAATTCCCCTCTCCAGTTTTTCTTTTTCCCTTTTTGCTTTCAACCAAAATTTCTATATCTACTGCCATTTTCCTTTGTATTATTCTTGGTCATTCAAACTTTGTTTTTGCCTTTTCCCTATCGTTATTTTACATCTCTGCGATTAGTACATATTCGGTAAGTTTGGAGGTACGTTTTGTTACGTTTTTGGTTTGTGGGTTCTTGAATCGATGATCAAAGGGTGTTTTATTTACGTATAGGAGTAAATTGTGAGGCTGGAATCAACGTGTCATCGAGTTGATTCAAAGTGGTGAACATCTCAATAGCGATAGGTTGCCTTTTCATTTTGGGAATTAGTCGTAGGACTCGTTTTTGGATTCTAAAAGTTGGAATACTCTGATTTTAGGTTCTGGGATGCTCAAGGTCGTGTTAACTTTGAATCGATACTAGGTGTGTACCCGAAAACCCAGAAAACAGGAATCGACGAAGGCCGTAAAATGAAACTGTCGATGCCACACGGACGTGTGGTCACCCGTGTGGTAGGCCGCAGTACACGGCTGTGTGAACGACGGACCAGGTCATGCCCGCATGACTTGGGCGCATAACACGACCGTGTGATGCCTGGCAAGGCCGTGTGCGAGACACGAGCTCGACCAATTGGGCCGTGTGGGCTACATAGGCATGTGAACTTTTGCGCCAGACCGTGTGATCCACATAGCCAAGGCCAATTTGGGTCATGTGGGCTACAAAGGCGTGTGGCCCCATACGGGCAGGCCACATGGACGTGTGAGCCCATTTTTCTGAAATGATCTGTAAGGTTGCATGGGTCACCGAAGTCGACTGTGAGCTGTCGTAGGGTCGGTAAGCATTACTTAGACCCCTAATTCTGTGTTCTGAATATGTGATGTATGATTTGAGCAAGTTACTCTTAGCATGTGTATCTGAATGATTGTATGATCTGTTAAAATTGCATTATACCATGCCATAGTTGAATGATGCATTGTATTAGGGTGGGCTGTGGAAGATGAAAGAAGTATTTGAAGGGCTTTAAAAGCCTAATATCTAGCAGCTAAGCTGCATATTTTAGCTATGTGCCTCATTTCGGTACTGTATAGTGTGTAGGGATGGATGGATGTTGTATACCCTATTTGGTGTGTAGGGATGGGTGGGTCGATTTTATCCCCACATAATATGTTGGGTTGGACGGAGTTAGTGTGCAAGTTGGGGGATGGGATACTGTTAATCTGTTCTGTATACTATATCTGATTGGCCAAGGCCCTCATTTATATCTGATTATTCTTTTGAATGGGCTAAGGCCCGAACTGATTTTGTAATGGGCTTCGGCCCAAATTGTATGTTATGACATCTGATGTGTATTCTGTATGTGTGATTTCTGTGAGGATTACACACTGAGTTTGCGAAAACTCACCCATTTCTGTTTAATCTATTCAGGTAATCCCCAGCAATAGACGGATTGGTGCAGCGGAGGGCTCAACGGTGACCACCACTTCTGAACTGCTTATTTACAGTTTTTGCGATTACATCGACTTTTTTTGTTGGTATTTTATGTAATGACGAACTTTGGGATTGTTTGGTTTTAATTTTGGATTTTGAACTGTTAATTATGGATTTATAAACTGCAACGCAACAAAGTACGATTTTTCTAAAATAACCTAAGATTTTTTGTAAATAAAAATGATTTCGAAAATTATTTGGTTTCAAAAGCTTCCGCGCAAAAGAAATATTTCAAAGCAAATCAATTAGTACATGTTTTCCTGAACAAGATAAAAGATAATAACTGGAACGATTTTAATGTACCAATGCATTTTTGAAAACTCTCTCATGTGACATCGCCAAATTTGGCCATAACGTCCGGGCTAAGTTTGGGGTGTTACACTGCAAGAGAATAAAGGAAATTAGAAGGGAAAAGAAGAGAGAAAGTTGAGAGAAAAGAGAAAAGATGAGAATGTTTGAGGTGTGTCTCAAATGATCAGCTTAAGGGGGTTTTTATAGGTAGAGAGGGCTACTAAAAATAGCCAAAATCTGCAACCAAAGAGCCCTCCCTTGGCCGGCCACACATGTGGCAAGTTTAATGTTTTCAAACTTGCTAAATTAAGCTAGAGGAAAATCTAGACAGGCACAATTTGTGGAGGGGTTTGTTTGCAAACTAATTAATCAGCCAAGAAGCTGATTTGGGTAAGCACATGGGACAGTTTTGGGTTGCCCAGTACTCGATCGATTTGGTTTACTTGGTTTAATTCAACTGGGCTACTTTTCATAATTAATTAATAATAATTTATTTAACCCAAATCAAATTGGATATAAATTAAAATTAATTATATTATGAATTAATACATATAATTTGGACTGTCTTAGGCTAAAAAAATAATTTGCCTTGATGCTCAAAATTATTTCTCGGTTTTGTGCTTCTAACAGTGTCTGCCGAGCCGTTTTTCGCCCTTTATGCAAATCTATCGAAAATAATCAAAATTAATCAAAATTAATTATAAAATTAATTAAAATTTATTATGTTAATATTTTAAGTACAAAATAATTATTTTATAATAATTATATATTTTTCAACAAGGATTTTACCGAATTTGCATAAATTTGAGTTAAAAGGGCAAGAAAAAGTGTGTATATTTTCATGTTTCCATATGTCAGCAAGTTAATGCTGAACTTCAAGTTTTGTCTGGTTTGTTACAACCAATAATGATTCCTAAGTGTGTAACACCCCAAACCCAGCCCAGACATTATGGCCGAATCTAACGTGTCACATCAAAGTGTTGTAAAAATAAACAGAATTGTCAGTTAAAGTTCATTTTATGTTCAAATCTTTTTGTGTTTGTGTTCATCAAATTGCCTTGTCAAAAGCTTTTCAAAATCTAGACGTGTTGGCAAAAATTCGAATTTTGATTTAAAACCCATCTAGTTTTTATTGCTTGAGAAAAGTTCAATAAATTACGTTATTGTGGGTTGAAAACGCTTAAGCAAAATGATTGTCGTATTTGTTATCTTTAATTTCTTAAACTGATCAAAACTGCGGAAGCTCTTCTAGTTGAAAACCATGTAGTTTGAAATATGTGTTTCTCTCTTTGAAAACAGTTATGATTTTGAAACTCGTTTATCCTACTCTAGCAGTTTAAAGTGAGAAGTCAAACCCAATTAAAAGTTAAATCCTCAAATGGCCTTATTACAAAAATAATCAAAACCCATTATGGAATTTAAATAAATAAATTCAAACGTAAAACAGCAGCGATCGTGTGGCCACCTCCGAGTCCCTTTGCGACCCAAATCGTCTAATGCTGGGGTTACCTGTACAGTTAAAAGGAAAAGGGTGAGTTTGCGAAAACTCAGTGTGTAATCCCTTATCAGTCAAACAATAAACAGTGTATGCATAAATAGTCTGGGCCTAAGCCCTATTCAGTAACAGAATAGTCTGGGCCTTAGCCCTATTCAGTAACAGTGTGGCCTAAGCCTAGTATAGAACCAATACAGTATAATAATACAACCCATCCCGATTCAACTAACACACCGCCCGTACCAACCAACATGCCATGTAGGGATAAAATTGACCCACCCAACCAGCACACCAATATCGTAGCGAAGCTGCTGATAATAATAATGCAGCAAAGCTACCAGTGACAGTAAATGTGGCAAAGCCACTAGAATCAGAATATGTGGCAAAGCCACCAGTAACAGTAAATACGTGGCAGAGCTACTAAAGAATACTTCCTCCAAAACAAAATCCCCACCCCATGCAGTATGTCGTGACATAAATATTATGTGTATACATTATGTCATACTCAGAACCAGTCATATAAATATCATATCCAACAATCATCCTACCACTAGGGGTAAAACGGTCTTTTCATCAGTTAGGGGTAAAATGGTAATTTTACCTTTTATGGGTATTTTGGTCATTTTACAAATTGTGGGGTCTCAGTACAGATAACGACCTTTTAGAAGGTCTACAGTCATTTCTAACAACTTAGCTAACCTAGGTGGTTATAACGGTATAAATGGGCCCAAGGCCCAATACTTGGTCTAAGTTGGCCCACACACTCCTGTGGACCATTTATCCTCAAATTAGTCACGACTATCTAATTTATAAAGCCCAGTCCAATAATTGTCACTTACTGTGGATTTAATCCGTGTGGGCCCCTGATATATTGGGCCCACACGACCCATTTAGGCCCAACGTGGCCCAAAATGGCCCAATTGCACGAGAACGCTCTTGACGTCTTCTACAGCCTATCGCCCATGTTTTGTGGGCCCAATTCACCACACGATCGTTCGCATGCTCGTGAGGCCTGGATCGAAGTTTCGGCATTTTGGCTTTCTGGCTTTTGCCGACTTTTAGTAGAGAAGGGTGTGACTACACACCTGTTTTGCGAAACGCAAGACCACTCCATGAGCATTGCACCTAGAACCAAGCAGCGTATCTAGTTAATCAACTGTCAAAAGATCTAACACCTATTATTAACACCAATCTAAAATTGGTCACTATTACCTTTTCAATTGAATAGAAACCAGCCTATTTCCCCTAGATCGTTGGCTAAAATCAATCGTTCGCCCTTTGCTGATATCTGAACCACATACACAAATCTTATTAATAGAATTGCCCACTTAGAGATTTTAAAAACATAAATGTTACCTCAAAGCAACACCTACCATAATCTGCCATCAGCCAAAAAGGAAACAAACTAAGTTCTTACCTTAACGGTTAATTGAGAAAAGATCTAGGTTGTTTCAATAACGCTTGCAACCTCTTTCAACCCTTGAGAAAACTGGTTGATAAAGAACACCTACAAAACCGAAACAGAACAATCGAGAAAGAATGAGAAGGCCAAAGTCAATCAAAAGAACAACAACCAAAAGCTGACTTAATTAAAAAGAAAAAGATGAGAGATTCAACTTTTACAGGAAAATACAAAAAAGAGAAGGGGTAATGAGCACTTACTAAGGTTTGGCCTTCGTCTTCCCGAACCCAAGATGCCTTAAAGGGTAGATATCTACCTTACGAGTGAGCAAGAGAAGAGAATGGAAGAAAGGAAAGAATAGAGAATCAGTCATAGTAGAATAACAGGAAAAAGGGTTAATTGCATTCAGGTATTACTGAAAAAGGAAAACAGAGAACCGAACAGCAGAAAAGAAGGGAAGAGGAAATGACTACAATCAGCTACGATTATGAGAGAGGAGGGATAAGGTTCGGCCAAAAGAAGAATTGCGACCGAGAGGAGAAAGAAGCAAGGTTCGGCCTAATACCAGGAAAGAATAAAGCTGAGAACAAGAAGAAGAGAAAAGAGGCACTCAAAGAAAATCGAGAAGTAAAGAGTCACAAAAACTGTCCAAATGGCCACACTCAAAATCGGCTACACTCACAAACAGAAGAAAAGAATAAACGCCCAAAACTGAAACTACACAACAAATAATACTCTCAAGCTCTCAAATTGCCAAAATGCACACACAAAAGGGATCCCTAGCTGAATTCACCTGCTCAGCTTACCCAATTCGGCCACAACTCTCCTTACCCTCAAATTCCTTGAAAATCTCCACAAATCACTCCACCGATTTCTCCTTGATTTACTCCAACCTCCCATTGAAATTCAATTCAAACTCTTATGACCAATTCAACTACAGAGTTCCAGTCCAGTTCCAATCCCTCCCAGCTCAAGCAGCAAAACAAACATACTATTGCACATGCCTCGACTTGAACCTTGGACCCTTGCCACACTTGTAGCGTCATACCCACTACACTATTAGACTTTTTGTGACTTAAAACAACCACTATTATTTAAAAGGCTTATGTCCCAGTATCCAGATTCATTTAAGAGAAAAACTAAAAATTTTGTAAAAGCCCAGACTTGAACCCAAGCTTCTCTAACACTCTCAAACACACCCAAATCATCTAGCCAACACACCAAACATACCATTTGTGTCAAAACATGAAAAATTACAACCCCTATATTTTTGGGGCATTACAAAGTGGAAATAAGAAAGAGTATCAATAGATTTTGTATCAGGGTTGACTGTGTCTCCAAGGAAGAAAGATGTTATCTTGGTTGTGGTCAATAGATTGACAAAGTTAGCTCATTCTATTCGACAAAAATTGGTCATTCACTTGAAAAGTTAGTATAATTGTACGTGCATGATATAGTTAGATTACATGGTTTACCAACAACTATTATTTCAAATCGTGATTTGTGATTTACTTTTGGATTTTGGGGTAAGTTACATGAAACTTTGGGTACCAAACTGAATTTTAGTACAGTATTTCATCCATGAATGGATGGTCAGTCAAAGCATGCAATTCAAATTTTAAAAGATATTACGATGGTGTGTTATGGGATTTGAAGGTAGTTGGGAGAAATGTTGGAAGTGGTGCCCTGAGTGTAGTATTTTCGTCAATATATGCTTTTAATTTTTTTGAATAGATTGCTTAATAAAACAAATTTATTGATTAAATTAATATAATTTGTATTATTGTCCTCATATGATTTTTGCACGCAAAGCAAAATAGAATCAAATGTTGCTCATTGGTTGTCTAAATGTTTAACTAATATTAAGCGGTATTACGTGGTCGAATCGTAGTATAGAAAGACAACTTATATTAGTAGACGAACCTAAACATGTCATTAGTCTAATTAGAAATGAGCAAACTGATTGAAAGACTAATATCTCATCTATCAAGTCCAATTAGGGAGATGCCTTGTCTTGGACATCAAAGCAGATGACTCCTAAATGATAGAAACATAGATGTGGCTGACTAGACTGACAGTACATCAGATAAGACCCAAGCAAAATAATATCCTGAATCCATTTATGGATTTATTCACTTATGACGTTCATAGTGTGACATATCTAAATCTTGAGTGGATGACAGACTATGTATTTGTGACTCATACACTTTGATGTAAGTAAAAGCCTGAGTTCAAATAGATAAGGAACCGAAAGCTAATGTGTTGGGTGTACAACTTCTGTACTATTTAGCGTCATTAACAACAGTAGAATTCATAGCCCAAAACATGGTTAAATGATATCCTCTCATTGGCATTGCATGATTGATGAAAAGTAAACATGGTCATGAGTCGTCCATCTTTGTGATGGATGACTTTATCACTATTTGATAGTGATTATAACAATCTGTTTTCAGTGCTATCAAAAACAATGGTTTCGGGACCACAATTTTGACTGGCGTGTCAGTTTTTTAATAATTATTTATTATTCATAGGGTTATTACAAGTTCGCATAAAATTTGGTTAAGAAATTTTAATATTTAACTAGTTAATTAAGTAAAAAGAACTAAACCGTAAAAGTTAAAAAAGTTAGTTTCTATTAGTTAAGTGTGTTAAACGGCTATGGAAATGTAAAGTGATGGACTTAAATGGTACATAAACCAAATAGAAAGATAGTGGACAATTATGGACAAAACTTTGTTAATTATTAAGTTAAATTAAAAGGATAAAATGGTATTTAGGTAATTAAAAACCAAAACTAAAGAAAAATCAAGTATCATCTTCTTCCTTCATTTTTTTCCCATATCTGGATGCACCATTAAGAAGCTTTGAGAGCTTCGGTCAATCCTTGTTATTGCATGCAAGTGATTTTGATCCCATTTTTAATGATTTTTATGTTTTTGAGGTCGTTTTAGCTTAATCTAGCTAATACGGGGGCTAATTCATAAAACTGCTAAACATTTTAGATTATGTCATTGATGAGTTTGAGGTGTTTATGAAATTTTATGATAAATTATTAAGTTTGGTTGAGAAATAAGATTATTTTGTAAAGTAGTTTTTAGTAATTTTAATGTTTAGTGATTAAATTGTTAAAATGGTGAAATTATATGAAATTCTTGTGAAAATTTAATAATGGTGAGATTAGTAGGGACTATATAGAAATCGGCTAGCTTGTATTTTGCTTAAATGTGGATAATTCGTAAGTTTCGGGTTTAGGGACTAAATTGCATAAAGAGTAAAATGTTGGGGTAATTTTGTAATTTTATATTGAAAAGGGTTATAAGCTTAAGTTAATTATTTGATATGTTCGAATTGAATAATTAAATGAAAATTATTATTTAGATTGAGAAACTAATCAATCAAACTTGAATTGCAGAAAAGCTAAAGTAGCAGAATAGTCATCAACCTCGTGTTTGTGACTGTTTTTGTCTAGGTAAGTTCGTATAATGATTAAAATTTATTTTTTTTTTGTTTTGATTGAAATGTTAATGAATGTTTATGCTAGGTATAGTCTTAAATGATTGTTTTGTGATATTTAGTAATGAGGTTTAAATTGCAATATTGATTAAATTGATGGTTATGCTTGAAAAATGTGAACTACTTGAATGTGATTGTGAAATGGTATAATGGAAATGGAGTTAAAGGATTCATATATGTAATGTGTCCCATTTGAACCTCGTGAATACTTAGTATACAATGACATGTCATTAGGGGTTATTTCCAGTTTCGAGTGCTGGTCTTGGATGCCCTATTGATGGCCAAGGTCTTGCATTTGTTGCAGATTCTCCACGGCTCATGTGAGCAACATTGTGTAGCCTAACATCTCGACCCACAGCTCGTGTAAGGAGGCCCATTTCACAACTCTTGTGAGCATATATGGTTATAGTCACAGCTTACGTGAGTATTTTTCTGAGTATCCAATGTTATTTTATATGGTTTAATAGGTAATAAAGGCTTAATCGAGTGAACTTAATTATATGATAAGTTATATGATTTTGATAGATGAAATGGAGAATGTGGGTATCAATGCTTTAAAATGGATGAATAATACAGGTTGAAGATATGATGCATGAAATGTATATTGATATGTTCCTAATATATATGTTATGGAAAGATTAAATGTTTTATTGTTAAACTCGCTAACTTGCAAGACTTGTGATGTGTATAGTATTTGAATGAAATTTTGAGCATGTTAATGGAATTATGCATGAATTGTATAAATTAAGTCTATTTGGTAAGTTCTCATTTATGATTTTTACGAGCTAACTAAGCAATAGTTGCTTATGTTAGTTGTTTTCTATTTTTGTATATCATCGAAAATCTCGATCGATTGGAATCAAGTCAGAGCACACACACTATTTGTCCTTCATCTCGATAGAAGTTTTGGTCATTTTGGGTGTTGGTTATCAATGGCATGTACTAGGAGCTTTTAAGTTCTTTTGTTATAGTGATGTTGTTTAAACTTGGTTCAAGCGTACTTGTGTATATATCTTTGGTGTTGTCTTGAATATGTCCATTTATGTATATGCCTTTGGCTATTTGGTTGGTGCTTCTTGAAAGTGGTTAAATATGGTAAAATTGAATGTGAATGGAATGGATGAGTTGATATGTTTGGCATGTGTTTAAGGTAAGGACTTGTGACCTTTGAATGTGAATTAGATTGGTGTATGAAATGTGGTGCCAATGAGGGCATATTGGTTAGACGCTTAGGTTGAATGTTGTGGTATGTTTCAAGCTTGTTTGAATGTGTTTTGAAATCATGTTAATTGTTTATTTTGGTTTGGCTTGGCACCTAAAGAATCGGTATTGTTTTTTCTTGTTTTGTAAGTTATTTTAGGTGCACACAGCCTAGGATATAGGTTGTCACACGGTCATGTGCCACACATGATCACACCACAAGGTTGTGTGGATTATTTAATTTTGGTATAGGTTTGTCCCACACGGTCTCAAGTTGTTACATTTATTGGTATCAAAACTATAGTTTAGTCGGTTCTCAAACTGAACATAGCATGTATAGAGTCTAAAAATACATGTCATTTTATAACATGTGATAGTGTGATGTCTCTTGACTCAAATTGATTCTAATTTGCATATAGATAAAAGATGTTGTCTGAATCCAACCGAGCTAATTTCAATGAAGTTGAGAGCAATGCTCAAGCCTCAGTACATGGGGTTGTTCATAGTGAGCCCGTTTTTGAAGGCTGAGGAAGTGAGGCATGAGAAGCCTTCTTCCACATTATGCCTGAGTGGTTCATTGATTTTGTAAGAATCAATCTGATGGTTCAACAACCTTCGCCCCCTCCTGTATACCAATCAATACCTTTTATTCCTCAAGGTTGGAAGCATGTATGTGTTAATAGACCCCCTAGTAATAAAATTCGCAAATGCGGGGTTGAAAAATTTCACGGTAAAGTCGATGATGATCCAGAATAGGCTGAATTCTAGTTAGAAAATACTATGAGAGTTTTCGATGAATTTTTGTGTTCTCTTAATGATTGCTTGAAGTGTGCAATTTTATTGTTGAAAGACAAAGCATACCGGTGGTGGAATACTCTGACAGCAATTGTACCGAAGGATCAGGTAAGTTGGATATTTTTCCAAACGAAATTCTGAAAGAAATATGTATGGCAACGGTACTTGGACAAAAAGAAAAATGAGTTTTTTATTTGAAATAGGGGCACAGAATAGTAGATGCGTATGAAAGAGAATTTGTTCGACTCAGTAAGTGTAACACCCTAAACCCTGCCTAAACGTTATGGCCGAATCTGGCAATGTCTCATGAAAGAACTTTCGAACACTAAGTCGTTACTAAAACCACTTCTCTATTTAAACAACATTTCATTATCTAACGTTAATTCAAAATCATGCCATTTGTTTCCAAAACGTTATTCAGTTACAATTCATTTTTCAATTCGAAAACGTTTTACTTTGCGGAAGCTTTTAAAACAGTTTGCGTATGCGTGGTGTTTGATTAAACATTCATCTCTTTTGGAAATCCGAGTCCACTAACAGTTATAAAACATAAATAGTATAAAAAAGAACCCGAATTAAAACCAAAATTTTGAAAAGGCCATTATTACATAAAAATACCCTATATAAAATTTAAAATCTAAAGAAAATATGAAATTGAGTAACAACTAGTCGTGAGGCCACCGTTGAGTCCCCATTGCACTGATCCACCTATGTTTGGGGATTACCTGTACAGTAAAATAAAGGGGTGAGTTTACGAAAACTCAGTGTGTAAACCCCACGTAGACATACAGATAGAATGCAAACAATAACAAACTGGGCTTAAGCCTTTCTCAGTCACAGTATCAATTTGGGGTCTTAGCCCGCCACATTATCAGTAATCAGTAGGGCCATGGCCCATTACAGTATCAGTATCAGTAATAGTAGCAATAGGGCCTTAGCCCAACATAGCATCAGTATGCAATAATGCGGTGTACAGTATGCAAGTCCTACCCAACCGACCACTATACACCATCTCCTGTCCAACCCTGCACTCCTGTGGGGAATAAATCACCCACCCATCCCTACACATACAAATTAGCACCGGTTACAGTACTAAAAAGTATTTGCAGCAGAGCTGCCAGTATATTAGGCTTAAAAGCCATCAGTGATATGCAGCAAAGCTGCCAGTATATCAAGCATTTAGCCTTTCAGTACACTTCCTCCACATATATCATCCCAACCCCATGCAATGCATCATACAATTATGACATGCTATTTCATGGAATTATGTATATAAACAATGCAACATAAATATCATGCTCAGTACATAATCATACATGTATATATATATATAACATACAGTCAGTTAGGGTTCGAAATAAAGCTTACCAACCCTACAGTAGGTTCACAGTCGACTCGGGCGACTCGTGCA
Organism: Gossypium stocksii; assembly: GCA_020496765.1. Classification (NCBI taxonomy): domain Eukaryota; kingdom Viridiplantae; phylum Streptophyta; class Magnoliopsida; order Malvales; family Malvaceae; genus Gossypium; species Gossypium stocksii. The sequence goes on along the minus strand of CM035625.1, from coordinate 53,204,069 downwards.
ACCTTATCAATCAAATCAGTATAATGGGCTCACACACCCGTGTTGGTCTGCCCATATGGTTCACCCGTATGGGCCCACATGCCCGTGTGGCCCACACAGCCCAGGTTGGCCTTGGCCTTATGGATCACACGGCCTAGCCCAAAATCCCACACGCCCGTGTGGTTCACCCGTATGGGCCCACACACTCATGTGGCCCACACAGCCCAATTGGTCAAGCCCGTGTCTCGCCACGACCCTGCCAGCTAGCACACTATCGTGTCATGCATGCACGGCCTGGTTCGTCGACCACACGGCTATGTTCAACCACAGGGCGACCACACGCCCGTGTGGCATCGATAGTTCACTTTTTCAGACTTCACCGTTTCCTATTTTTTGTGCAATGAGTTCAAATCTGGTATTGAATCGATGCTAAAACAACCAAAAGCACTCTTAAACCTATAAATCAATGTTCCAATGCTCAAAGTTAGTGTTTAAACGAACTCAAACGAAACTATATCGAGATGCTACATTTAACAATTCCAGAAACCTTACGTTCAATCGAGTGATTGAGTTTCCACACCACTACCAAGCCAACTATAAAACTCCAGTCCTTAAACCTTCTCCACAAACAACAAGTTCCATCAACAAAAACTCAAAAAATTCGAAATAAACACTACAATAGCTATCCTTACTAGAAACCCAACGAACACCACAAAAAAGATGTTATACCAAGAGAATCACACAGAGAGAGTCAAAGAGACGACAACCGAGACAACGGAAAAGAGGTGAATAAGAATGGCAAACAAATGGGGAAAAGAAAGTTGAAATTTTGAAAAGAAGAAAATAAAAATAAATTTTTTTAGAAATAATTCGATATATCCCAACTTCCCCCAAATCCGTAAATTCACTCCTTTATCCCATAAATCACTCCCAAAACTGCTCCACTATCAGTATTCCACTTCCTCTCAAACTCTCACACGCCATTGGCAGTAAAATTAATGCCTAAGTACAGACTCGAACCCAAGACCTCTATCACACCAACACTTTACTTATCCACCAAACCAGCGGCCCATTCTGATATAAACTTACCAACAATTAAACTTAAGCCTACTGAACAAAACTAAGGCTTTATTTATAAAAATACAAAAAATTTGTCCAAGTCAATGCTTGAACTTGAGACCTCCCAAACACTCCCAGAATACATAACCACTAAAGTTGACAGATATTTGTGTCATAAATACATGGAAACAATTATATGAATTCTAGGGCATTGCAGAAGTATGCCAAAGAGTTAATTATGATAGAAGCTACTATGTGTACTCGTTTTTTAGGAAGGATTGAATAAAGAAATTCAGCAGCTCGTTAGGTCACTCAAGTTGAAAGAGTTTCTTATGTTAGTTGACAGAGCACAAAAAATAGAGGACATTAGCAAAGCAAAGAAAAAGGCAGACTTTAAAGTTTGAGACTAGAGTAAAAGAAAATTGGGAAAATCTTTCTCTTCTCCTTCAAAGAGAGTAAAAGAATCTCGCAGTCGTATGCCAGCTCTGTCTGGATTTTCTGGTAGAAATCGAGGGAAGCAAGTTAGCTCGAGACCTCAAGCTACCTCTATAGCTAGTGTTGGCAATATTCGTAATGTAAACAAGCCAGAGTTCTAACATTGCAATAGAATACATTTTGGTGATTGACAGTTGAAGAAAGGATCGTGCTTTAAACGTGATTCGTTAAACCATTTTCTCCAAGACTGCCTAGATAAATCTGACAGGGATAAAGCTCAAAATGTGCAACCAGGGAATATGCCTTTTAAAGGTGGACCACCAAAGAATAGTGCAAATGCAAGAGTCAGTAGAAGTGGAACAAAAGACATTGCAATTCGATATGAGGCACGAGCACCAACTAGGGCTTATGCGATACGAGCTCATGAGATACTTCAGCACCTGATGTGATCGTCGGTATATTCTCTCTTTGATGTTACTATTTATACTTTGATTGACCCGAGGTCAACCCACTCGTATATATACACTACATTAGTAACATATAAGAAAATATCAATAGAGTCAACTGAATTCGTGGTCAAAGTAACTAATTCGATAGGTCAGTATGTGTTAGTTGACAAAGTTTGTAAAAATTGTCCATTGAAAATTAAAGATTGTGACTTTCCGACTAATTTGATGATTTTGTCGTTTAACGAATTTGATGTTATTCTCGGCATGGATTGGTTGGCCTTGCATGATACGGTTGTGAATTGTAGATGAAAACAAATTACTTTAAAAGGTCAGAATAGTGAAATAATCAGAGTTGAATCAGACAGATTAGACAGTGCCGCCAATATTATTTCTACTTTGTCGACTCAGAAACTTGTACGAAAATGGTGTGAAGCGTGTTTGGCATATATTTTCTATACTCGACCACAGTTAAAATAGCTTTACAGTCCAAAAACCAAATAAATTTAATTAAAACCCAAGCAAAATAATAAAGTCCAAAGTCTATCGTATGTCTGCGTGCCATGTACAATCATAGTCTCTGAGATTGTTGTAACTACGAGATAAGCTAACTAGCTCAATGTGAATCAAATCAATAAGAACATTCAATCATAAATGCAAATATCATTTGTAATAGCCTGATTTTCAGTGATGTCAGAAACAGAGGTTTGAGGCCACTAAATCCGGAAAATAAGCTTATAAATTTTATTATTTAATATTTATGAGCCAAATGTGGTTTTTAAAAGATTTTTGAATTAGTAAATTTGTGTTTATAAGGATTTATTAGATTAATTGATTAAGAAAAAGAGGTATCGAGACCTTAATGTTATAAATCGAGCTGTAAATATTTTTATAAATATTTAAGGAGTGTTAATAAGGTAGTATTAAAATTTTGTTAGAAAATTTTAATGTTTAATAGTCAATTAATTAAAAAGGACTAAATTGAAAAAGCTGTAAAACTTACTAAAGTGATTAAATAGCTTAATAATTAAATAAGGGAGGACTTGAGAAGCAATTATGCCTAAAGAAATAGGTTGAGGTGGCATAGCATGAAAAAAATCTGGAAATTTGGTAAAATAAGGGCAAAATTGTAAATTTTGCTAAATTTAAGTGAAATAAAAGAGAAATTGAAATTCTAGATAAATTCATCACCATTTTCAGCTCAAAAATAGCCATTGAAGAGGGTTTAAGCTAGTATTTCATATTTTAGCTTCATGTAAGTTTAATTCTTGCTTTTTCCTTAAAATTTCTACGTTTTGGGACTTTTACAATTAGGTCCAACTACCTATTTCATTAGTTTTTGATTTTTTTGAACGTTTTGGAAGATACCATTGATAATTTCATATGATTTTAGTTATTTGATGATAAAATTGAGATTTTAATGGATGTTTAAAGGTATTTTATCAAAGAATTTTGGGTGAAATCATATTTTAGGATTAAATTCAAAAGTGTTGAATTTATGGAAAATTCTAAAATTTCATGGAATTCATGGGCTGTTATTGATATGTATGAGAATAATTTGGCTTGGAATAAGGATTAAATTACATGAATTTCATTTTCCGAGCCTAGGGACAGAATCGTCATTTAGTAAAAGTATAGGGGCAAAATGGTAATTTTACCTAAGATGTAACTTGGATAGAATTGAATGTAAATTGTATTGAATTGGTGTTAAATTTACTCGTATAGATCTGGATAGACAAAAACAGAGTTAGATCGTGGAAAAGAAAAATTATCGGATTAGTAGACTACAACTCACAAACAATTATTGAGGTAAGTTCGTGTAACTAAATTTATATATTTACATGCTTGAATTAAATGTTATGTAGGTGAAATATGTAATGGCTATCTATATAGAAATTGATTATATATCCAGAAAATACTCGATAAACATTAAGTTTCGTTTGAATGAATGAAACTCGATTGGATACAGGGTTGTAACACCCCTTACCTGTATCCAATGCCGGGACAGGGTATGACGCGTTACCTTTCTATAACACATGCAATTGATCAATCTCGAACCTTCAAAAATATGTCCCAAATTTAAAATTTTTCAAACATTAGTCTACGAACCTTTTTATGGGCATACGAGGCCTAAATCATGGATCGGATGTGATTTGGAACCATTTCGTGCACTTGGGAAAATTTCTTCAAAAACTAGCATAAACAGGGCACACACCCATATGGAAGGGCAACACACCCGTGTGCTCTCTAAACATGGCCATGCTGATGGCCCGTGTACCCCACATGGCCTAAGCACGTTAGGGACACACCCATGCCACTCACCATGCGGAATTAATTTCCAACATTCAACCTATAGGGGTTTTCACACAGCTGAGCACATGCCCTTGTGCCTAGCCCGTGTCCCCTCACACGGCCATGACACGCCCGTGTCGTAGCCCGTGTGTGACAACCTTGACGTTCTATTTCTGACGTAAACAGACACACAGTCGTGGCACACGCCCGTGGTCTCTGTCTGTGTCTGTCACATGGCTAAAACACGCCCGTGTCTTAGCCCATGTGAAAGAACCTAGGTATTCTGTTTCTGACATCAGCAACCACACGGCCATACACACACCTGTGGGCTGGCCATGTGTCGCACATGGCCTAGGCACATGCCCGTGTGCCTACCCGTGTAGGCAAAAATAGGTTATTTACCAAGCCTTTTTGCCACCCTGAAACAAAACCAACACAAGTCCAAATATACTAAGTCTACTGTGCTCAGCCAATAGCCATAAATTGGCATCCAAAACATTGATGAGTATCATCAACCTTTGCACAAACTCATGCTCATTTCATTAATAATAACTAGAACCATTTTAGCCAATTCCAAAGGCCATTTACAAAATGAGCTTAATGTTATAAATGGCCAACACAATTGGCTCACTAATGTACCTTACAACAAAAGAACCATTTATCCTATACATGCCATTACTCAAAACACAAAATACGACCATACTGAGTATTTTGGCGGATAGTGTGTATGCTGCCTCCGATGCTCTAAAATCCTTGAATTAATTAGGCGGCTCTAAAAGAGAATGGAAAGGAGAGGGGTAAGCATGAAGCTTAGTAAGTCGCAAGTAAATAAATAACAACAATATATCAGGCCATGAGAAACTTGCATTTGTGTCACAATCATGCATATATCAAGAAAAGCTACCACGTAACTTACTCAATTCCATCCTTTACTTGTTATACAACATGTTAGTGAGCTCATAATACATATAATTCATTTGGCGCCTGCACCACTCAAAAACCGTCATATCATCTATCAACTTAGCAATAACTGAAACTTTTCCATTGAACTACTTAGAATACTAGAGGATATTTAATGAGCCCTTTTGTAGGGTATCGAGCCGATGCCATGTCACAGACAGGTCTTACTTTAACTCGCCACAAGCTGATGCCATGTCCCAGACAGGTCTTACACTAGCTTGTATAACTTGAGGCTAATGCATATCCCAGACATGTGTTACACTAGCACTCGTCTCAAGCCGATGCACGTCCTAGACATGTCTTGCATTGGCCTATAAATCTTGAAGCCGATGCATGTCCCAGACATGTCTTACATTGGCTCTCGTAGTGTGGCCAATGCATGTCCCAGACATGTCTTACACTAACACATACATCACCCAATGTCTCGGCATGAATATCCAATCCCATCCTAAGTGTTCAAATGGGCTCTATTACGTAAGTTCTCAATAATTTATAAATACCAGTCATTAATACTACAATTTATGCTCGATTTTCTATTATACCCTTTTCTCATATCACAACTCTAGATTTCATTACAACGTATTGATTCCAAGCATAAGGATTAGAAATATTGTATTATTTACCTACAACTTCCTCAGTATATAAGAAAAGAAGGTGCCGATTCGGTTTACTCGACTTGCTTGGCTTTCCGCTGGTTTGGGTTTGGATTCGGCAATTCTTGGTCTATGACAATAAAGAATTTACCAATTTAGCCACTAATTTAATACAAATAAACTAAAATTCACAAATTGGTAAAATGACCATTTTGCCCCTAGATTATCGCAAATTGACCATTTTACCCCTAAGTCCAGAAATCGATTTTTATCAAATTTCCACAACTATCATGCTTAGATAACGCTTTTTATTCCCATTACTACCCCAATGTCTCATTATTTCCAACACTTGCCTCTTTATTTTGCAACTTCCATAACTAATTCATATTCTATGCATTCTCATGCAAACTCTTTCACAAGTTGTTTATTTAACCAATAGCTCATTTTCTTTCCAAAAATTTCAGCAAACAACATTTATACATTCATGGCAAATTTTTCAACCTCAAACCAAAATTCTCAATATACCCCTCACAATGTAGCTCATGCTACAAGGGTTCCAAAAACGCAAAAAACATTTAAGAAAAACCTTAAAAATCACTTACTAATGAGAGCTTGAAGTTGCTAAAAATTTTTGCTTCTAAAACCCCTAAAATGGTTGAACAATCGGTAGAAGGAGAGGCTAAAATGAAGAAGAAAAGCTGACTAGGCAAAAATAGGTACTATTTTACTATTTTGGTCACTTAAATACACCTAAGCCTTTGACTTTTCTTGTTTTTGTCCCACCTTGGCCGGCCATGACTCAATTAATGGGCTTATTTTCCCTTTAAAACCTTCCACTTTTAATTTTCTAGTCATTTCACTCAATTTGCTAGTAATTTGCAACTTTACCCTTTATGCAATTTAGTCCATTTTCGCGATTAAGCCTTTAATCGCATAAATTAAATCACCAAAATTTTCATGCATACTTTTAAAATCACTAAAAAAACATAATTTATTGCTAAAATAATTTTCTTAAACCTCGGGAAGTGATTTTGAAATCACTATTCTGACTAGGCCCGATTTTAGGCCGTTACAAGAGTTTTTTTTTCCCGAAATGGTAGTGATCTGCACATGTTGTAGACATACCATAGCTCAAAAGAGCATCCTGATATAAGCCCTCTTAAGCTTTTGTTATAGTGTTCTTGCGAGCTTCCCGTTAAATGCTCTTCTGAGCATCTCGAATGGTCGTGATCTGCATATGTTATAGACACACTCACGCTTTTATGAGTGGTTCTATTTATAGGTTCTTTGTGAACCTCCTATTAAAGGCTATCCAGAGTTTCCCGTTAGTGCTCGCTTGAACTTCTCGTTATATGGCTATCTGGTGCTTTTTGATTAAGTGCTCTTTGAAGCTTCCCGTTAAGTGCTCTCTGGAGCTACCTGATATAGGCTCTTTGTGAGCTTCCCGTTACCAAGCCTAGACAAGCTTCCCGTTACATTGCTCAATGAGCTTCTCGTTATAGTGCTTGAGAAAGAGCTTTTTGATTTAATACTTTAATGAGTACTCCCAAATATGAATTGATGAATTTCTGATTTGTACACATTATGTGTACTACCCTCGTATCCTTCAAGATTTCAAATGAACCAATGAGTGAGATTATGACATGAAGACAAGTGAAAATCAAAATGAAATCAATATCTAAAAATATATGAAATGCATGGAATTTAGTATTCGATGAGTTCATCTTTGTTATTAATATTTATATGACATGGGTAACTAATATATTTGATGAGATTGTATGTTTAGGCTATGGCCAAATTGTTTGAAATACATGTATATGTTTATTTAATGTACAAATGAATGGTAAGTTTATTTCTCGTTATACGAAATTACTAAGCACTAAGTGCTTACTTTGTTTCATTTTCTCTGTTTTATAGTACTCAGAGGCTCGAAGGTTGGAAGCTGGTCGGTGTTACATCACACTATCCCTCAGACTCTTCAGTATATAAGTAGTAAACTAATTTTGCTTATAATGGCATGTATTGGTTAAAAATGATTATTGGTGACAATGTAATGATGGTTATGATTAGCCATTGGAATGGCTAATGAATGATATGTTTTGATATGTAAATGTTCTTAATATGTTGATATGTGAGTTTGAAATGGTTGATTGATGATAGTTATGTGGATGATAGGTTAAGATAGTATATTTGATGATACAAGCATACTTGTGTATTTGGTCAATTAGGTAAGACTAATTATATAAACACATGTCTTATTATGTCATGCATAGAACTTGATTTGGCTTGATTTAAATATTTTGAGTTAGTTGATAAACGTCTTAAAATGTTGGTGTAGGTGGAAGACTAAATGGGTGAGAAATATGGCTTGGAAAATTGCTTTATGTTGTCCACATGGGTGTTTGACCCCAATACTTAGGAAAAATTTTGATTTTTCATGAAAAATTCTCTAAGTTCTCATTTAGTCCTAACTTGTTACTAATGTATGTTTTGGGCCTCGAGGGCCCTAATAAGGGACTTTGCGATTAATTTTCTGACATGTAAGATAAAAATAATATGAAATGTTTGTATTCATTCTATAAGTTCTGGTAATGCTCCGTAACCCTGTTGTGGCGATGGATACGGGTTAGAGGTGTTACATTTTTTGGTATCAGAGCTACAGTTTAGCAGATTCTCAAACTAACGTAGGATGTACGAGTCTAGCTATATATGCCATTATATAACCTGTGATAGTGTAATATTTGCTGACCATTTTAAACATTTTTTGCATATAGTAATGTCATCCAACCTAACTAAATCTGAGGAAGCTGAGAGCCATGCCCAAGCTTCTATTCAAAGAGAAGTATTCAGTAGTAGAAGGCCCGTATCTGAGGGTCGAGCTAGAGTGTAACACCCCAAAACATCTGTATATGTTTCTGTGTTAATTTGACACAAATATCTATCTACTTCAGTGGTTAAGTGTTCTGGGTGTGTGTGAAAGGTCTTAGGTTCAAGCCACAACTTGGGTAAATTTTGGTATTTTTATGAATAAAGCCTCACTCTTGTTCAGTAGGCTTATAGTTAAATGTGGGTAAAAGTATATCAAAATGGGCCTGCTAGGCTGGTGGTTAAGTGGAGTGTCAGTGTGTAGAATGTCTTGAGTTCGAATCCCTGCGCGAACAAAAGGGATAATTTTGCTGCAAGTGTCGTGTAGGAGTTTGAGTTTTAGTAAAATGCTGAGTAGTGGAGTAGTGGAGGATATTAGGGGTTATCTGCTTAGTTTTCAGTTTTTCCTAAAAATCTCTCCTGTAAAAAGAAACTGATGATCACCTTTCTTCCTTTTCTATTCTTTATTTTATTCTTTTCGAATAAAAATCTTTCATTTCCTTCTTCATTTTCGTTCCAGCAAGGGTTGTATTCTTTTTCGGCTCTGTGTTTTACGTGGGTAGGTAAGCATTGATTGTGGCTCAGTTAGGGGTTCTCTTATTGTTCATTTTTAAATTGTGGGATTCTTTCTATTGGAAACTAATTCACTGTTTTAACTGCAGCAAATCAGGAAGTAAGGGGCTCTCTATGTGCAGAAAGGTGAGCGCAACCTTTTGGGATAGCTGGGGTAAGTGTTGGATGCCCTTTTTAGATTATTGTTGATGTTGGATTTTGATTTACATCGAGAATTGTGACTAACTTTGGAGTGTTATGTGTCGATTATAGGTTCTGGAAGGCTCGGTGGTGTTTTTGCATTGATTTGGTAATACGTGTGTACTCGATTGTATAGAAAACTAGATTCGGCGAAAACTAAAAAAGCTTTCTGTCAACACTACACGGCCATGCGATAGGTCGTGTGGTAGGTAGTGTGAGAGAACACGGTCGTGTGATTGACAAGGCCAAGCCGTGCGCGAAGGACACGGCTGTGCGATGGTCAAATGAGGTTGTGTACAACACACGGGCTCAACCGATCGGGCCGTATAGGCCACACAAGTGTGTGGGCCCACATGGGTGAACCACACAGTCGTGTGAAATTCTGGGCCAGGCCTTGTGATCTATACAGCTAAGGCCAATTTGAGCCGTGTGGGCCTACACAGGTAAACCACATGGGCATGTAAGCCCATTTTTCTGAAAAGTTCTAAAAGGTTGCACAGGTCACCCAAGTTGACTGTGGACCTACTATAGGGTCGGTAAGCGCTACTCAGACCCCTTAATGAGTATTCTGACTGTCTGATTTCTGTATTGAGCATGAACTGAGATATTTAAACTGATTGTATGATCTGATAAATTGCATATTAGCATGTCATATTTGTATGTTGCACTGCATCAGAGTTGGGTTGATGTTATTTAGAGGAAGTATTCTGAAAAGCTCTTAAGCCTGATATCTGGCAGCTCAGCTGAAATTATCTTATTATGTGTCGCATTTCGGTACAACATGGTTTGCAGGGATTGGTGTGTTAATTTTATCCCCACATAGTATGTAGGGTTTAATGGAGATGGTGTGTAGAGGCTAGTGGGTAGGATTCTGATATTCTATTCTGTTCTGTTTTATTTTGCATGATTTATCTAAGATGGGCCAAGGCTTTAATTGTATCTAATTCTGTATCTGAGTGGGCTAAGGCCCAAACTGATTTTGTAATAGGCTCCGACCCCAGACTGCTTATTTCTGACTTCTGATGATTGTTCTGTATCTATGGTTTCTGCGGGGATTACACACTGAGTTGTGAAACTCACCCATTTTTTGTTCAATCTGTTCAGGTAATCCCCAGCATTAGACGGATAGGTGTAGCGGAGGAGTCACTAGTGGCTACACGTAAAACTTTTAGACTGCTTCCTTCGATTTCTATTTTAATTATCTATTTGGGAATTTGGTTGTAATTATTGGGGCTTTTGACTTTTGGGTTTAATTTGGGCACTTATACGATTTTATATTTTGTGGATGTTAAAACTGCAAACTTTCAAAACACGGTTTTCATTTAAAATAAGAGGTTTTCGAAAACAGAGGCAGTTTTCCTAAATTAGAATGTTTTCCAAAGCTTCTGCTAAATAAAAAGATCCTTTTTAAGCTTAACGACGAATTCATGTTTTCTGGATTAAATAAAAGATAATAACTGGAATGGTTTTTATTTGACAACTCATTTTCAAACTCCATTTCATGTGACATCGCCAGATTCGGGCATAACGTCTAGGTCGAGTTTGAGGTGTTACACATAGTGGCTAAAGAAGCCTTGTTGTAGATGATGAATGAATGGTTTATAGAATTTGTATGAACAAATCTGACTGTACAACAACCTCCCCCTCTTGTTTCTCAACCGGTTCCCAACATGCCACAAGGTACAGAACTTGTTAGAACTGGTAAGCCTCCTGTTGATAAAATTCGTAAATATAGGGCAGAAGAGTTCAAAGCTACTGCTGAAGACAATCCTGAAAAGTCTAAGTTCTGGTTAGAAAATACTATCAGAGTTCTTGATGAACTATCCTGTACACCAACTGAATGTTTGAAATGTGTCGTGTCACTACTAAAAGACTCAGTTTACCAATGGTAGAATACACTGATTTCTGTTGTACCATAAGAAAAGGTTACTTGGGAATTCTTCTAAACAGAATTTAAAAAGAAATATATCAGCCAGAGGCTCCTTAATTAGAAAAGAAAAGTATCTCTAAAGCTTAAATAAGGGCATATGATTGTATCTGAATATGAAAGAGAATTTGTTCGATTGAGCAAATATGCTCGAGAATGTATTCCAACTGAAGTTGCAATGTGTAAGTGATTTAAAGAAGGTCTGAATGAAGAAATAAAATTGTTAGTCGGGATTCTTGAATTGAAAGAATTTGTTGTATTGGTTGATCGAGCTCACAAAGCTAAAGAGCTTAGTAAAGAGAAAAGACATATTGAAATGGAATCCAAAGTTTCGGGTAAAAGATTTATGGGAAAATCACAATCTTCAATTTCAAAGAAGTCACAGAAAGAACATGACTATTCAGTTACCTCTACGAGATATTCTGAGAAAACTAGAAGTATTCAACGTTCTAATCTAAGATCTCGAGCTACACCCGTAGCAAGTACAGGCAATGTTGGGAATCTCAAACCCTGATCAAACACTGTAATAAATTTCATTTTGGTAAGTGTCGTATGAATAGCGGAACCTGCTTTAGATGTGGATCTTATGACCACTATCTCAGAGACTGCCCAGAAAAGCCCGAGACAGATATTGTACAGACTTCAAGGCCAAGTAACCTTACTACAAGAGGTAGACCACCTCATAACCCTGGTAATATGAGTAGTAGCCGGGGTACTACAAAAGATTTAACCGTCAAATCTAAAGCACGAGCACCGGCAAGGACATATGCTATTCGTGCACGTGAGGATGCCTTTGCACCTGATATGATTACTGGTACTGATATAATTACTTTGATTGATCCCAGATCAACTCATTCATATATTTGCACGAATTTAGCATTTAATAAAAATTTACCTGTTGAGTCCACTGATTCCGTGGTTAAAGTTTCAAACCCTCTGGCCCAGTATGTGATGGTTGATAAAATTTGTAAAAATTGTCCGTTAATGATACGGGGTTACTATTTTCCGGCTAATTTGATAAAATTGATGTGATACTGGGCATGGATTAGTTTACTCAGCATGATGTTAGAGTGAATTGTAATCAGAAGCATATTGTGTTGAAATGTCAGAATGGTATGATGCTCTATTTTAAATCTGATAATTTGGATGGGTTGTCTAATGTGAGCCATGTCAGCATTTAAATATGTCAGAAAAGGTTGTGATGCCTACCTTGCCTATCTGTTGGACACTAAAGTGTCTGAATCGAAAATCAAATTAGTGCCAGTTGTTTGTGAATATCCTGATGTATTTCCAAAAAAATTACCTAGTTTACCTCCAGATAGAGAAGTTGAATTTTCTATAGATCTTATTCCGGGAACGACACTGATATCTATAGCACCTTACAGAATAGCTGCAACAGAATTAAAAGAGCGGAAAGTACAGTTGCAAGAACTGATTGATAGAGGTTTTGCACGACCTAGTTCATCACCTTGGGGTGCACTGATTTTGTTTGTAAAGAAGAAAGATGGATCCCTAAGGTTATGTATAGATTACCGACAGTTGAACAAGGTTACAATCAAGAATAAATTTCCACTACCTCGTATTGATTATCTCTTTGATCAGTTGAAAGGTGCTATAGTATTTTCGAAGATAGATCTTCATTTTGGCTATTATTAGTTACGAGTAAAAGAGTCATATGTCCCGAAAACAGCCTTTAGAACCAAGTATGGACATTATGAATTTTTGGTAATGCCATTTGGTTTAACAAATGCACCTGCAGTGTTTATGGATTTGATGAATATAATTTTCAGACTGTATCTGGCTAAATTTGTAGTGGTATTCATTGACGATATTTTGGAATATTCCTGAGATAAAAATAAACATGCTGATCATTTAAGAATTATTTTGCAAACTCTATGTGAGAAGAAATTGTATGCTAAATTTAGTAAATGTGAATTCTGGCTTTGAGAATTTCATTTTCTAGGACATATAGTATCTGTTGAAGGCATCAGAGTGGATCCGGGTAAAATTTCAGCAATTGTTAACTGGAAGCCATCGAAGAATGTGTCTGAAGTTAGAAGTTTTCTGGAATTATCTGATTATTATCGGTGATTTGTACATATATTTTCAAAGATAGCTTCTCTGAAGACACTGTTACTACAGAAAGATGTAAAGTTTGAATGGTCTGACAAATGCCAGTAAAGTTTTGATCGGTTGAAAGCTCTGTTGACTGAAGCACCAGTTTTAGTTCAACTTGAATCGGGTAAGGAGTTTGTAATTTACAGTGATGCGTCAATGAATGGTTTAGGTTGTGTTTTGATGCAAGAAGGCAAAGTAATAGCTTATAACTCTAGACATCTTAAGCCACATGAAAAGAATTACCCAATACATGATCTTGAGTTAGATACTATTGTGTTTTGTTGAAAATTTGGCGGCATTATTTGTTCGGTGAAAAATGTCACATATTCACTGATTATAAAAGTTTGAAATACCTGATGTCACAAAAAGATTTGAACTTAAGATAGCGTAGATGGCTTGAATTGTCGAAAGATTATGATTTGATTATTAATTATCATCCGGGTAAGGCAAATGTAGTTGCAGATACTCTGAGCAATAAGTCTCTGTTTGCTTTGCGAAAAATGAATACCTGATTGTCATTGTCCGATGAAGGTTCAATCATAGCTGAGTTAAAAGCTAAACCGACATTTTTACAGCAGATTTGTGAAACCTAAAAATGTGATAATGAGTTGTAAGCTACACAACTACAGTGTGAAGCGACTCCTGATTCAGAATTTCAAGTTGGACCTAATGATTTTCTATTGTATAGAGGTAGAGTATGTGTACCAAGAAATTCAGAACTTGTACAGAAGATTTTACATGAAGCTCACAATAACACTATGTCTGTACATCCCGAGAGTAAAAAATTGTATAATGACTTAAAGTAGATGTACTGGTGGCCGGGAATAAAATGTGATATTTCTGAATTCGTATCAAGATGTTTGATATGTCAGCAAGTAAAGGCTGAACATCAAATACCTTCGAGTTTGCTACAGCCAGTGACAATACTGGAATGGAAATGGGAAAGAGTTACTATGGATTTTGTGTTGGAATTACCCCTATCTCTGAAAAAGAAAGATGTCATTTGGGTAATTGTTGATCATTTGACAAAGTCTGCACACTTTATTCCGGTATGTATGGATTTCTCCCTGGATAAATTAGCTTAACTATATGTTTCTGAGATTGTCAGACTATATGATGTGCCAATTTCTATTATTTCTAATAGAGATCCCCGATTCATATCCCGATTCTGGAATAAGTTGCAAGAGGCCTTAGGTACGCAATTACATTTCAGTACTACATTTCATCCTCAAACGGATGGCCAATCCGAACGTGTGATTCAGATTCTTGAGGATATGCTTCGGTGTTGTATACTAGAACTTAAAGGCAATCGGGAAAAGTATTACCGTTAGTCAAACTCGCTTACAATCATAGTTATGGGTCTAGCATAAAAATGGCACCGTATGAAGCTTTGTATGGTCGAAAATGTAGAACTCCATTGTATTGGACTGAGCTCAGAGAGAAAAACATACTTGGAGTTGATTTGATTCGCGAACCCGAAGAGAAAGTAAAAGTATCCGTAACAGTCTAAAAATAGCTTCTAATCTGCAGAAATCCTATGCGGATCTAAAACAGAAAGAAATAGAATTTCAACTGGGCGACAAAGTATTCTTGAAAGTTTCGCATTGGAAGAAAATTCTTCGATTTAGTCATAAAGGAAAATTGAGTCCACGGTTTACTGGACCATATGAGATCACTGAAAGAATTGGACCTATTGCAAACCGATTGGCATTACCACTAGAACTTGACCGAATTCACAATGTCTTTCACGTGTCTATGTTACAAAGATATTGGTAAGATCCTTCACATGTTATCTCCTCAACAGAGGTTGAGATTTAGCCTGACATGACTTACAGTGAGTAACCAATTAAAATCCTGGCACGTCAGACAAAAGAACTAAAAAGAAAAAGATAGCTTTAAGAAAAGTTCTCTAACAATGACATGGGCTATGTAACAGCCCCAATTAGGGCCTAAAGGAATGGTGGTTTCGAGACCACGAATCCAAAATAGAAAAATTTATTCTGATAGAGTTTTAAGGTCTATTGTGTGATTGAATGCATAAGTGAAAATTTAGTAAATAAATTTTACTAATAAAGTGCCCGATTGAGTGGTAGGACTAAATTACAAAAATTTCAAAATATGTGTTCTAGAAGCTTTTAGTGTGAAATTGAAATGAAACCACAAACTAGAGGTCCTTATTTAGTAATTAGACCATTTTATGGCAACATGGACAAAAATACCCATGGAAGGAAAAATTTGCAAAGAAAGCCATTAAGGGCATTTTGGTAATTTGGATATTAAAAGAAATAAAAAGGGAAAATAAGGCCAAAAAAATGTCCATCTTTCTCCTACCTTGGCCGAGCATCAAGGGGACTCCATAGCTAGGGTTTTTCAACTTTTCAAGCTCAAAGTAAATTACTTCTAGCCCCGTTTTTCTTGTTCTTTGTAGTTTTGATATCCTCGTACCTTGACCTAGCTTTCTATACCACTATTTTAAGTTAGGGTTCATGTTCAAAAATTTACCCATGTGTATCATGAAAGCATTTTGATGTTTATTGGTAGAAAGTGGAAGTTTAATGTGTAGTAAACAACTTTTGCTAAGTGATTTTTCATGGAAAAGCATTTAGGGACTAAAATGAAAAAGTTGTAAAATATCTGTATAAGTTGGGAAATGTTGAAAATTGTGGGCTTTTATAAAAGAGAAATAGGGTCGGCTAGGCTTGTGAATGTTGAAAAATAGATACATTCCATTTTACAAGCCTAGGGACTAAAGTGTAAAAATTAATAAAGTTAGGGGTAAAATGGTAAAAATTACCATAAGATGATTTTGTGTTCAAATGAGTAATGTATGTATTGAATGAGTTAAATTTCATGTTATAGATCAAGAACGACGCAAAATCGACCTTGATCGTGGAAAAGGCAAGGTATCGGACTAAATCGAAAATATTTGCATTTTTGCACCGAGGTAAGTAATATATGTAAATAATGAGTTATTTTTAATCGTTAAGTTTAGTTATATTAATTATTTTGAAATTCTGAAATTTTATATCAAACTATCAAACATGTGATTAAATAAAATCAATAAGTAAAGAAAAGTCCTGATTGAACCTTAGGAATCATTAGGATACGACTGACATGTCACTAGGAAACCATTGACTGTTATTAATTGTTTATGTGATTCCAGGTGCTGGTCTACTTCGACTACCAGTGGCTAGGTAATCCTGCATTTGTTGCAGATACCTGTCAGCTTGTGTGCGCAGCATTGAGTAGTATTGACTACACCATCAGCTTGTGTGAGCAGACCCAAGAATAACTCATTATTGAGCCCTTATGTGATAAGTGGTAGCTTCGGCTACATATTAGTGGTAGCTTCGGCAACATCATGTGTGACACTTGTACCTTATTCCGTGTATCCTTTAGTATTCCACGTGGTTTATCGGGTTATTCGAATCGATTTGATAAAATGTGATTGTATGAAAAAGATTTAACTGTATGTTTAAGAATGTGTATGTGCAGGTTATGTGAAAGACATCATGTGTGCTAAGTGCCTAATGTATGTATTGATTAATGTGGTAAGATTATATGAGTAAGTGATAATCTCAAACTAAATGTGAACATAAGATAACCTATTTCATTTTATATGAATTATTAGTTTAGATGCTCATTAATTTTGCATATAGACTTACTAAGCTTTATAGCTTACCCCTTCTCTTTTCCCTTCCCTTATAAGTTCATCAAGCTAGTCCGAGGTTCGGTGATCATCGGGATTCCATCAACACTATCAACAATCATTTTGGGTATTTAATTTTGAACTTTGAATATTATGGCATGTATAGGTGGTCTATTGTTTTGGTTACGTGTCATAGTTCTTTTGGGTCTATTTGTTGATAGTAGTGTTTTAGTACTTTGGCCATGAGAAATGAGCCATTAATGGTTAAGTTATATTTTGTCAAGATGATGTAATCTATTAACGTGCAAGCTCGATTAGCAAATGAAAAATGTGTATGGATGTGCAAGCTTGATGATGCTAGATAAAGTTAGGGTTTAGATGGCTTAACATGTATGTTTTGATGAATTTTAATGTTATAATGAGAATTGGCAAAATTGGTTGATATTGGTTTGTGTTTCAGGGTGGCAATTGGCTTGGAAAATAGCCTATAATTGTCCACATGGGTAGACACACAGGCGTATGTCCACACACGGCCAGCCCATTGGCATGTTGATAGGTCGTGTGTCCCCAGCACCTGAAATTATAAAAATTAAATGTTTTGTAATAAACACATGGGGTGAAGACACGGCCGTGTGTCCCGACTGTGTAATAGACACGGCCTAGCCCACGGGCGTATGGCTTGGCCATGTGACGAAAACATCACGATGACATCATAAACAGAATACCCTAGTTTTTCACACGGGGTGAGGACACGGGCGTGTGCTCGACCGTGTGAAAACTCCTGTAGGTTCAAAATGAAAAGTAATTTTGCACGGGCTAGAGACATAGGCGTATACGACCACACGGCCTGCCCACACGAGCGTGTTCCTGTTCCACACGGGGGTGTGCCCTATTTTGAGTCAAATTTTCATAAGTGTTCGAAAAGTTCCGGATTGGTCCCAGATCATACCTATTGTATCGTTAAGCCCTCGTAGGCCCATAATATGAATGTTATACGTATGAATGAAAAAGTTTTCAATTTGACGTGGAAATTAGATATCGTACTTGAATGTTCATGTGAGAGTAAGTACGGTAATGCCTCGTGCCCTATCCGATGGTAGTTACGGGTGAGGGGCATTGCAGGCTAGAAGAAGCTATCTAAAAACTGGAGGAAACAATGAGTAAGTAGTATCCGTACCTCTTTTTTCAGGATGAAAATTCTTTAATGGAGGGAGAGTTGTAATAGCTCGATTTTTAGTGATGTCGAAAATAGTGGTTTGAGGCCACTAAATCCAGAAAATAAGCTCGTAACTTTTATTATTTAATATTTACGAGCCAACTGTGGTTTTTCAAAGATTTTTGAATTAGTAAATTTGTGTTTATAAGGATTTATTAGATTAATTGATTAAGGTAAAGAGGTATTGAGACCTCGGTGTTATAAAATGAGCCATAAATATTTTTATAAATATTTAAGGAGTGTCAATAAGGTAGTATTAAAATTTTTTTAGAAAATTTTAACGTTTCGGTAGTCAATTAATTAAAAAGGACTAAATTGAAAAAGGTGCAAAACTTGTTAAAGTGAGTAATTAGCTTAATAATTAAATAAGGGAGGACCTGAGAAGCAATTATGCCTAAAGCAATAGGCTGAAGCGGCATAGCCTGAAAAAATTTGGAAATTTGGTGAAATAAGGGCAAAATTGTAAATTTTGCCAAATTTAAGTGAAATAAAAGAGAAATTGAAATTCTAGATAAATTCATCACCATTTTTAGCTCAAAAATAGCCATTGAAGAGGGTTTAAGCTGGTATTTCATATTTTAGCTTCATGTAAGTTTAATTCTTGCTTTTTCTTTAAAATTTCTACGTTTTAGGACTTTTGCAATTAGGTCCAACTACCTATTTCATTAGGTTTTGATTTTTTTTGAATGTTTTGGAAGATACCATTGATAATTTCATATGATTTTAGTTATTTGATGATAAAATTGAGATGTTAATGGATGTTTAGAGGTATTTTATCAAAGAATTTTGGGTGAAATCATATTTTAGGATTAAATTCAAAAGTGTTGAATTTATGGAAAATTCTAAAATTTCATGGAATTCATGGGCTGTTATTGATATGTATGAGAATAAATAGGCTTGTAACAAGGATTAAATTACATGAATTTCATTTTCCGAGCCTAGGGACAAAATCGTCATTTAGTAAAAGTATAGGGGCAAAATGGTAATTTTGCCTAAGATGTGACTTGGATAGAATTGAATGTAAATTGTATTAAATTGATGTTAAATTTACTCATATATATCTGGATAGATAAAAACAAAGTTAGATCGTGAAAAAGAAAAAAGTATCGAATTAGTAGACTACAACTAACAAACAATTATTGAGGTAAGTTCGTGTAACTAAATTTATATATTTACATGCTTGAATTGAATGTTATGTAGGTGAAATATGTAATGGCTATGTATATAGAAATTGAATATATATCCAGAAAATACCCGATAAACATTAAGTTTCGTTTGAATGAATGAAACTCTTTAGGATACAGGGTTCTGTTTCCCGAAATGGTAGTGATCTGCACATGTTGCAAACATACCATAGCTCGAAAGAGCATCCTGATATAAGCCCTCTCAAGCTTCCCGTTATAGTGTTCTTGCGAGCTTCTCATTAAATGCTCTTCTGAGCATCCAGAATGGTCGTGATCTGCATATGTTGTAGACACACTCATGCTCTTATGAGTGTTTTGTTTATAGGTTATTTGTGAACCTCCTGTTAAAGGCTATCTGGAGTTTCCCGTTAGTGCTCGTTTAAACTTCCCATTCTATGGCTATTCGATGCTCTCTGATTAAGTGCTCTTTGGAGCTTCCCGTTAAGTGCTCTCTAGAGCTACTCGATATAGGATCTTTGTGAGCTTCTCGTTACATGGCTCAATGAGCTTCCCGTTATAGTCCTTGAGAGAGAGTTTTCTGATTTAGTGCTCTAATAAGTACTCATGGATATGAATTAACGAATATCTAATTTGTACACATTATGTGTACTACCCTTGTATCCATTGAGATTTCAAATGAACCAATGAGTGAGATTATGACATGAAGACAAGAGAAAATCAAAATGAAATCAATATCTAAAAATACATTAAATGCATGGAATTTTGTATTCAATGAGCTCATCTTTGTTATTAATATTTACATGACATGGGTAACTAACATATTTGATGAGATTATGTGCTTAGGCTATGGCCAAGTTGTTTGGAATGCATGTATATGTTTACTTAATGTACAAATGAATGGTAAGTTTATTTCCCGTTATACGAAATTACTAAGCACTAAGTGCTTACTCTGTTTCATTTTCTCTATTTTATAGTACTCAGAGGCTCAAAGGTTGGAAGCTGGTTGGATTTACATCACACTATCCCTTAGACTCTTCAGTATATAAGTAGTAAACTAATTTTGGTTATAATGGCATGTATAGGTTAAAAATGATTATTGGTAACAATGTAATGATGGTTATGATTAGCCATTGGAATGGCTAATGAATGATATGTTTTGATATGTAAATGTTCTTAATATGTTGATATGTGAGTTTGAAATGGTTGATTGATGATAGTTATGTGGATAATAGGATTAAGATAGTATATTTGATGATACAGGAATACATGTGTATTTGGTCAATTAGGTAAGACTAATTATATCAATACATATGTTATTATGTCATGTACAGAACTTGATTTAGCTTGATTTAAATGTTTTGAGTTGGTTGATAAATGTGTTAAAGTGTTGGTGTAGGTGGAAGACCAAATGGGTGAGAAATAAAGCTTGGAAAATTGCCTTATTTTGTCCACACGGGTGTGTGACCCCTGTACTTAGGAAAAATTTTGATTTTTCACAAAAAATTCTCTGAGTTCTCAATTTAGTCCCAACTTGTTTCTAATGTATGTTTGGGCCTCGAGGGCCCTAATAAGGGACTTTACGATTAATTTACTGACATGTAAGATAAAAATAATATGAAATGTCTGTATTCATTCTGTAAGTTCTTGTAATGCTCCGTAACCCTTTTCTGGCGACGGATACGGGTTAGAGGTGTTACATCATTTACCACTATTACATTTGTAACATAAACATATTTTAAGTATAATAATTCATAAATGACATGGACATATCATAATGCATAATGAAATCCTACCCAAACCATTCGCTACACACCACGAGTCCCCCAGAACCTGTCTACCAAACTTTGATCATTGCGAGCAACGTTCGATGTGGTTAAACCACCATAATACATAATGCAATTATATTTCCATTTAACATAAAATGTGATATAATCATCGTTCTCCTCATTACTCTCAGTGCAGTGCACTAACAATATATATTCGGACTTAATATACCATCATTACTCCGTGGAACTCCTCTGTGAACCATAAAATCCCACCCCATGTACATGTGATATGTCATACGAATTTCAATCAAATTCACGTTTCATACGTTTTCATTTTAGTAGCATTATTTATATCCCTCATTATAATGTTCACTTATTAAGCGTTCAATTTCACCATTAACACGGTGACATTCAATCATACCATAATTCATTATCACTTTAGGAAATTTTCCAGTGCAAGTATAGTGTTTTTCACTCAGTACATTTCATGGCATTTCACCTAACAAAGATTCCATGCATTCAATATTTATTTCCAATTTAATAAATTTTATACATACAACCAATCATACATTACATTAATAAATCATTCATTTCAGTATCAATCAAATAACCATTCAGTCAATCATGCAACTTTGCAAACATACCGTTTAGTTAGGGCTCGTAACATACCTGATTCGGCCACTTTAAAATCATTTACTTAGCCATTTAACTAAGCCCGACCAAAAAGCTTAATCAATGTTTATAACATTTTAAAATTTATTAAAGCATTCAAGTTAACAAATTAGGACCCATACCTTATTTTCGAACTACTGCAGCACTACTTGCAAAGCACGCGATTTCTCTCTAAGACCTTAAACCTAACCTAAATTAAAAATAGAAATTTATTGAGTTAGGACGTTGTCAAAACCAATCTTATAACATTCCCATAAGGATTTAACCGAATCGACTTTACTATAGAAATTTTCAGATTCAAAATGACTAGGTTATTTACACTGGTATGACGCGAAACGTACATGTGAATGTTTAATGGCTTCACTATTGGTTTAGGGTGTTTAAGTCAGCGCCTAACACAATAAAATAATAAAAAAATCAGTAGCTATTCAACCATTAAAAACCTTAATCTAATCAATTAACAACTTTGTTAAACAATTCACACGTTAGCGAACATATAACTAATTATAAAAAACACATATGAAATAAAATATAAATAGAATTATTTATAATTAATTTATCAAATAAGACAATCAAATAAAACCATAATAAAAAGTTGAAATAAAGAAGAATTGAGATTTTACAAAACATTGAGGCCTGTGAAACACAGTTTCCTTAAAACAGATTCGGCCTTTCTTACGATACTTGGAGAAATGTTGGTCGAATGTCTTCCAGGATACAACAACAACAATGATCAAAGTAGTAGCACCTCTACAATGATCAACGAATGAACTTTTCCTTTTTCTATCACCAGAACATTTCAAAAAATACGGAAAGGAAAAGGAAAAGTTTTGAGAGTAAAAGAGTTTCAATGTGAAAGAGTATGAGTTAGTAAATTTCTATAGAATACACAGCCTTTTATAGGCATATAGGATGGTGTAAAATTTGGAAATAACCACAAAATTTGCCATTAATGAGCCAAAAAATCAAGTTGATTAAAAAATTAAATCAATTTGACCGGAATCAGATACTGTCCATATATAAGCAGATTATGTCCACTGAGGAAAAATAAATTCTTGCTGGGTATAAAATATCCGCAGGCCCATTTAGGCCTGACCGGCCCAAACATTTCACATCGCCCACATCGTGCGGGTGCGCCCCAACCCCGTCGAGTTTGGACCTACACCCCCTGTACGCGTGGTAAGGTTACAAGCTTAGTCATTCAATTACCCTTCAAGAGGGTTCACATACATAAACACATCTCACACTTTGGTATTTACCCAATGTGGGATCTAAGCCTTTACTTTTCCTCAACAATATTTCCAGGTAGCTTACTTTGAGCATCAATTTCTCATTCATCACTCAACCATTTTGAGCATATGATATACCATTGTAAAGGTCTCATTAAGTAGAATATGAAACCATAATTTTTTTATTGAACTCTCCTTACCTATTGAGAATATGCCTCAAAGTTCCCATAAAAATGAAATTTTTCTAACAAAATTCCCTAACAGTTGAGTCAAAACTACGCATTAACCCACAACCAATCACACTTACACTTCCCGATTTGTCAGATCTAAGTTGTCGAACGATCAAGAACAAATTCTCTAAGTCATATATGATTAAAGACTGATTAGTAAAGGTTTCAAGAGATCCAAATCTTGCTGAAATAATAGTAAAAAGTATTGAAAATAACAACCCCCTTTTGAAGGACCTAGGAGCGGCGTTTTAACAGCCCGTTTTTAGCTAAATCGAAACAGTGGTTTTAGAACCACAAATCTAATGTTGGAAAATTATTTTATTATTATATTAAGTGTTTACAGCATGATAGTATGTATGTGTGAAAGTTTCGTGAATTAATTTTATCATTTGAATGTCTAATTAGATAAAAAGGACTAAATCGCATAAAATAAAAAAGTAATGTTCTATAGTTTAAAGTGCTTAATAGCTATGAATTATTAAATTAGAAGTCCTTATAATGAAATTATACCATTTATATGGTAAGTGGACTTTAATGGACATATATTAAGTGTTTTTATAATGTTTTCATTAAGGTTATAATGGTAAATTATGATATTAAGTTAATTAATTAAAACAAAACAAATTTCCTTCATTATTTCCATCTTCTTCAACAAAATTAGAAGAAATAATAGCCATTTAAAAACTTGCTAGGGTTCGGCCATTGTTGTTCAAGCATGTAAGTCCATTTTGACTTGGTTTTTGATGATTTTTATGTTTTTGTGATCGTTGCAACTAGGTCTAGCTAGCCTAGGGACTATTTTGCAAAATTTTTAATGATTTTAAAAGTTTATATTGATGAATGTTGATGTGTTTTGATGTTTAATGATGAAATATGAAATCTTGTTATTAGATTTACATGTTTTGTAAAGTGATTTTGAGTAAAAATATAAAATAGGGGTTAATTTGTGAAAAAATAAAATGTGTAGTTAAATGTGTGAAAATTTGATAAATATGGGCTCCTAAGGGCATAACGATAATTCAGACATCATGGGTATTTAATGAATTTCACTAATTTGTGATTTGTGTAATAAAGACTAAATTATAAAAATGTGTAATTTTAGGGGCTAATGTGTAAAATAGCTCAAATGCATAATTTGGATTAAATTGAATAATTGGAATATTAAATAAGCTGACTTTAATTACATATAGATCAAGAAAAGAGAAAGTCAAACTTAGATCGGGGGAAAAGCAAAGTGATTGAATAGTCGGTCCGTTTCGTCATTTCCGTATACAAGGTAAGTTAGTATGCTAATAATGTTGCTAAATTGTGTTATAAATGTATTATTACTTTTAAATTGAATTAAAAATGGTTGATATGAGTTTACGAGACATGATCGATAGAGAATCGATAAATAAAAGTCCCGTTTGAACCTTAGGAATAGTTCAGGATACAAATGTCATGACATTAGGGTTACTGAGATTACGTGTAAGACCATATCTGGGATATGGCATCGATATGAGATATAGTGTAAGACCATAGTTGGGCTATGGCACCAATACGAGATTACATGTAAGACCATATCTGGGATATGGCATTGGTATTGTATATGTGTAATTCCCGAGTATCCTTTTGTGATTCTAAATGGTTCAACGGGCATAAACAAGACGGGGATGAAAGTAAGATCGATTTAAGTGATGAAGGTACGTACAAAACCTATATGAGTATTTATTGGAGGTAAGTTGATGAATTCATATATGATCATGTTTTAAACATGAGAAAGGTTTGTGAATGATATGTGTTATAGCTTATTATGCTTATTTGATTGAATTGCAATTATTTGTTATGTTAAGTTTATTATCATACGAACTTACTAAGTTGCAAAGCTTACTTCGTTTTATTTTCCTATGTTTTATAATAAAATCGAGCTAGCTCGGATCTGGGGATCGTCAGAGACTTCATCACACTATCAAACATCTATTTTGGTACTTTGAAATTGTATATACGGTATATGGCATGTATAGGCTTTGGTCATTTTGGTATGTTTGATGATAATGTGTTGGCCTCATGAAATGATTTGATAATTGTACAAACCCAAATATGCCCGGGCCCATTTCAAACCAAAAGAACGAACCAAAAATCAAAATTAAAAATCCAAAATACTATAAACAGTCCATTTACAATAAACAAAAACCCAAAACCCAAATACAACCTCTAGCCCAATCTATAACCAGCCCAATACAAATAACCCAAATCAAAGCCTAGCCCGATAGGCCCAGCACCTAAGTTAGTTTCGGCTAGCCGAAACCCTAGCTAGCCCTAGCGCCGTATCCCCTCCTGCAAACCACGTGCCTCTGTAGCGAGCCCAGCGCTCGAGGATCGCTTTGCCTACTCGTTGCATCGAAGTAGAAACCTTCTCCTCGTTGACCTTCACTCGACCTGCAAAACACCCCAAAACAAGCAAAAACACAGCAAAAGCACGCAAAGGCAGACGACAGAAGCAAAGAATAATAATGAAAATAGAAACAAACAAAAAGGGATAGTCTTTTTTTCATTTTATGTTCAAATCAGCTATATAAGAGCCAAAGAAACCACTGTATTGTTTCTTACAATTTTCAAAAACAAAATACACAAACAGAGGTATTTTGCGAACTTTTCTAGCCTATCTTGCTTCAAATATAACATACATATACATAGAAACACAATAGAAAGCGAAAACTCTTACCTTGGGTAACGATCGGAGTTCGAATCTGAATTGCTTGCGCTCAAATCTAGATCTCAGGTGGGGATTTTGCACGTTTTGGGTTTATATTCGGGTTTAGGGTGTTTTAGAAGACTGGTAAGGCCTCTTTCGTGAACTCTAACCATCGTATACGGCAGCGGGTTCGACAGAGGACGGTCGCCCGATGACTGGAGCACAGCCGACTTCAGGCCGAGGCTCAAAGGGCCGATTTCCTTTCCTTTGAGAGGATTCTTTGGTTTTTTTGAAGAAAATGGCTGAAAAATGAATTTTTTGGAGGGTTTTTTGGTATTTAAAGCCCATATAAACGACGCCGTTTTGGAATGGGTCACTAAGACCCAAAACAGCGCCGTTTCACGGCTAAGATCCGCGCAAGTGACCCCACCCGGGGAGGATCCACGCATTTTCAACTTTGGGTTTATTTGTGTACTGGGTCCTTCCAATTTAGCGGTGTCATGCAATCTAGAACAGCGCTTCTTTTCTGATTTAGCCCCGGTTGTTTTGTTGGTTTCCTAATTTATCCCCTGTGCTATTAATGACCAGTGTTTAAACGGCGCCGTTTTGGGTGTTCGGGATAATTTCCCAAGAAGCCCTTGTAAGTTTACGCGCGTATCAACCAGGTCCTTAATAGCCCGATGCCTTTATATTTTTAAACTTGGAATTTTAAATTAATTCTGTTTTAATCCTCGACCAACACAGTGTTTTAAGGCCTGGAATATTTGTGTTTCCAGCCCTTAATTACATGTATATGGTTCATTTTAGTCCCTACCATCGTTGAATGGTTTCATTTATTTACAAATTATGGATATATATATATATATATATATTAAGTTTTATATTATTTTATATTTGTAATTTATTTTAGATTTACCTATGTACATATCATTGATTTTATGTTATTTTATCATATAAAAGCTATTATGTATGTATGTGTTTTATTTCAATAGGTATATGATTTATTTTCTTTAAAGGCCTTATTTCATTACACTTTTCGTATATGTATTACTTGTTTAAAATTTTTATTTGGATTTTTATAATTTTAAACTTTCTTTTATGATTATACATTCTTATTTGTTTAAAGCTTGTTACATTTCACTTATTTTAATTTGTTTCATACTTCTTTTAAACTTGTTCTTAATCTTCGAATATTAGTATTATGGTTCGCATATGATGACATGTTGTATAATTATTGTTATTATGTGCATCATTTTGTATTTATTGATTATTATGAGTCATTGGTGTAATATCTTGTTTATGAATTATTTCTTTACTTGGTAAACTATTATTCCCTTGTATTTTATTCGTTGAAAAAAATCGTGTTTCAATATTATTTGAGTTCTAAAATCATGCTATTCAAAGGTTTTTTTAAATAAGCAACGCTCGTGTTCGGGAACTTCAAGAAAATCGTGCCTCAACTCACTAGGTTCCAATTTTTCTCATTAATTCCTAGCAACCAAGCCCCCTGTTCCTTTTAAATCAAGACGTATAAAATCTTTATAAAAAGCTTATTCTCGAGGGTTCGAGACATTGCATCCCAACTCACTGGATGTGATGTTTTATCATCTTGAGATAAGAATTTCAAAAATAAAGGCAATATTCTATATTTGGAATTTTGAGGAATCGAGCCCTAACTCACTGGGTTACGTTTTTTATTCAACCCAAATAATTGAATATCCTTCTCCAATTTAATTACATAAAAGGGACACATTTAATTTCAAAGAATTGAAATGTTGTATCCTAACTTACTAGGTACAGCATCTTACATCTTTGAGATAAGCGGTCTCGGTATTCGCTTAGATTTGTTCAAACGTTCTTTTAATTAAAAGGATCGAATTTTAAAATCTTTTCAAACGTTCGACGTTAGGACGTTAAATAATCAATTAGGTATCAATTTTGGGCGTCACGAGGGTGCTGATCCTTCCTCGAACGTAACCGATTCTCGAACCCATTCTTTTCGAGTTTCGTAGACCAAAATTTGTCTAAATAAATCAAAGTTTTATGGTGACCTGGTCACACCTCAAAAAGGGTCGGTGACGACTCCTATTTTTGATTTTTTTAAATCAATCCCTATTTTTCAAAATTCAAAAATTAAGAAAATGGTTTCGACAGCTTGGCGACTCACTGGGGATTTCGAGAGTCAAGCCATTAAATTGATTATCTATTGTCATTTCATCGAAAATTGAAAATTGATTTGAAGAAATTACAATCCTTTTATTGCAATTGGTTTGTAAAATTTCATGTGATTGTTGTAGATTAAATTTTGTGAAATAACTTTGTGCATCATATTGCATGACCACCGGGGCACACCTTTTAAGTGGGAGTAAGAAGCTACTCCTTCGTGAGGTTTTCACCTCCGTGCAGGATAGTGAATCGCTTCCGGGATACATCCGTACCTATGTCTTTGTGAGATTTTCATCTCCGTGCAGCCATAGGGAAATGTATTCCCCTGAATCAAACTCGGTCCGTATGAGCCTATAATGGGTGAAGATCGAGGAATGTGCTGGTTCAGGTACCCCAACCGCATATAAAAACCTTAAGAGCCTACCCTAGGTAGAGCTGCGCTAAACCCTAGTGGTCACCCTGATAGGTGTTTGATTGTTTTTCCTTTTTCTTTGTACATGCTCTGGATTTTGTTTTATACATTGTACTGACACCTTGTGCTTTGTCTTTGCTATATTTTTCATGCAATTTCACATTAAAGAGGTGTCGATTCGGGTTCGATTGCTAAATTAGAGAGCTCGGTCATGGAAAACAAACTTCTTGATAAAGTAGAACGCAATGCGGTAGTCAAAAATTAGTCTGAGACAGCGCAACTAGAGAAAGGGGACAGCTTAGCTGCGGGGCATGTATCGAAGTTATGGGACTACACTCGCATTAGCGTTAGACAAAATAGTCTTCAAGAGTTAAAAAAATTTGGGGTTAGTGGAATGATGAGACTAAGAGGTTGTTCTATAATAGTTATAGGGATTTGTCGTACTCGCTAGACGTTAACGTAGATTAGCATTTATTTCGAGCCCTCACCAAGTATTGGAACTCGGCATATAGTTGCTTTACCTTTGGGAGAGTGGATTTGGTACCTACCGTGGAAGAATACACAGCTCTATTGAATTGTCTGAAGATTCAAGTGGATAAAATTTACTCGAGAGCTGCTTATGTCCCAGCCTTTTGGAAAAAGTTGATGAACATAACGGGAATGAATGAACAGTGGATTATGGCTAGAATCAAGCAAAAGGGCGAGTGTAAATGCACCCATGGAAAAATTTGAGGGATTTGATTTTAGCTCACCCCGATACGACAAAGAGAGTTGATGTCTTTGCACTCAGTATCTATGGGTTAGTACTATTCCCTCGGGCTTTAGGATACGTAGATGAAGCAGTCACAGACCTTTTCAACTAGCTTGACCAATGGGTCACGCCAGTTCTTACAATCTTGGCCGAAACTTTCAGATCACTGAATGCCTACAAAAGATCAGAAGAAGGTAGGTTCATAGGGTGCGCACAATTGTTGTTAGTTTGGTTCCATAGCCACTTCTGGAAAGTAGACAAGGTCTCTTATAAGGTCTTCTTAAATGGATATTCCGCATTAAAAGAGATTGTCGCAAAGTCAAAAAGAGACGACATGTCGGAAGAAAATTGGATAGCGCTTCTACAAAATCTTCGGGAAGAGGACATTGAATGGAGAGCTCCTTGGTTTGTGCCTAGTGAAATTCTCTTTCGATGTAGAGATTTTGATTGGGTTCCTTTACTCAGAGTTTGGGGAGCTGTTGGTTACGCTCCTTTGATAGTATTAAGGCAATATGGATCGAAGCAGTTTGTACCGGCGACGCACGGTTTGGCGCAATGTGAGTTCCCCTACAAAGGAGATAGTTACAAGAAAAAGGTCAAGAAGATTTCTACTGCTTGGAATCAGACTCATCGGGTTAAAAATCTGAATGCAGGATCAGTGACTCCCGAATATAGTGATTGGTTCAGTAGAAGGGTTAATGATAATGTCCCGAGGTCGAATTTAGAAGGTGTCTGACCAATAGAAGAGTATTTACGAGTAGTCCCATCAGAACTAGAGATAATAAAACAAGATTTTGAGACGAGGAATTTGGAATTGCAAAAGAAAATAGAGCAATTGGAGGAAGAAAAAGTGCATTTCAGGTGGGATGCTGATGTTCAAAAGTTAGAGGCTGAAAAATTAAGGAAAGGAAAGAACAAAGCCGAAGAGGACTTGGGTGGCTTGAAGGCGTATTATAAGAAATATCATCAATCAATGAGAACAGTAGGATTAGGAAAAACATCAGAGCAGTGGCGACAAGAGATCCAAGTAGAAAGAACCAATGCGGAAGAATGGGAGAGAAGATTCCAGGAGGGACAGGCACAGAGAGAAGCCCTAGAGAAGAGTTTGTTAGAAGCCCAGAACGACAAAGAGGAATTAAAGACCCGACTGGCAGAGCTTGAAAAGGTGCTACATCAGTATAGAAATCGTAATACTGCAGTTGAGTTGAGTGCTAGTTTAAGCAAGATTGAATAGATGAAAGGAAGAATAAAGGAGTTGGAATCTGCTTTACGACATTGTGAGCTTCGGGTAGAGCTTCTTGAAGCAAATGAGGAGCGCTGGAGGGAACAACTTCATCACTCTCAGAGCCAAGTTAGGAGTCGAGACTATATCATGGGCGAAGTCGTAGCACAGATTCGGGAGGTAGTTGATCACCTACAAGCTTTGGCGGTTCAAGCAAATGTGCTAAGTGTGAAGTATGAGTTGAATTCAGATAGAGGTCAAGAGTTAGCGTCGTTATTTAGGAAAGTCAAGAATTTAAGCATTAAGGCAAAGCCGTACTTGTAATCCATTTTATGTAAAGATATTTGCTTTCTAGTAAAGTTTTCTAAATGGAACTGAATCAAAATCGACGCCTTTTCGCATTCATTTCATGTATTTGCATCGCATTCATGTCATATGCATTAAATTTCATGAAAAACTCTAATAAATAAAATTATTTCAGTTAACCTGGAAACCAACGAGAACTTACCAACCAAACACCGTTACGGTACCCGAACTCAGTCAAGAAACATAGATCAAAGGATAGAAAGGTTGGAGCAACTCCAGAAGGAGATGCAAGACCAAATGCAAGAGCAGCTGGTCAAGATCCAGCAGGATATGATGGACCGAATGTTGGAATCACAGAGGAACATGATGAATCAGCTAACTCAATTGTTGGCTGAGGGATTAGACAAAGGAAAAGGTCCTGCCGTAAATACTGAAGAAAATGATGACCCGCTTTATCCTCCAGAATTTACCCCAACTAATGCTCACACACAGCATGAAGCATACCCACGTGGACCCTCTGTTACTATTAGGCTGCAACAACTTCAAGCGGGCACGTCAATGCTGGGGAATCATCAAACTGGCTCTAGTTCAGGAGATAACCTAATCAATGTCCCTAATTTGAATGAGATAGCTGAAGGAGAGAGGGCAAAGATAGAACTGCCAAAACAGTTGGAGGACAGGTGTAAGTGGCTAGAGGAGAAATTCAAGGCTAGCTACGGTGGGATTGACGCTAAATATCTAAGTTTGATCCCAGATTTGATACTTTCGCATAAGTTTAAGATGCCAGAATTCGATAAGTATAACGGGACCAGTTGCCCCGAGGCTCACATTACCATGTTTTGTAGACGGATGACTGGCTATGTTAGCAATGATCAATTGCTAATACACTACTTTCAGGATAGTCTGGTAGGGGCGGCATCTAGGTGGTATAATCAACTGAGCCGAGATAGGATCAGTTCATGGAGGGACCTAGCACAAGCGTTCTTAAAGCAATACAGTCACGTGACAGATATGATCCCGGACAGGATTACCTTACAAAATATGGAGAAGAAACCAAATGAGAGTTTCAGACGATATGCGCATAGATGGAGGGAGGTTGCCATCCAAGTTCAGCCACCACTTCTAGAAAAAGAAACCACTATGCTCTTTATCAATATTTAAAGGCCCCGTTTATCACCCATATGATAGGTAGTGCAACAAAAAGCTTCTTAGATGTAGTAATGACAGGAAAAATGATCGAGAACACAATAAGAAGTAAAAGGATAGAGGTGGAAGAGAGTAATAAAAGGTCAGCCCCAAGGAAGAAAGAGAGCGAAGTAAATAACGCGAGTATGGGACACTCAAAGGCGGTTACCATTAATCAGCCAAGAAAAGTGACTACTGGGCATCAGGGGTCATCAAGAAAAGAGTCTGACATGAGGTAAAGCAATGAGAAACTCCATTTTACACCAATCCCGATGACGTATAAGGAGTTGTATCAGAACTTATTTAATGCGCACGTCGTGTCCCCTCATTATCTGAAACCAATAGAGCCTCCATACCCCAAATGGTATGACTCAAACGCTCAGTGTGAGTACCATGCGGGGATCACCGGACATTCGATTAAAAACTACCTCGCCTTCAAGAAGTTAGTAGAAAGATTCATTGGCATGGGTATTCTAAAGTTGGACGATACACCTAATGCCGAAAACCCGTTACCCAACCATGCTGATAACAGGGTAAACGCGATGGAGGAAAATAGGGGAAGGAAAATCAAGACAAATATCTCAGAAGTAAAAACCCCTTTTAGGCGTGTCTGGAAAGAGATGATGATTAAGAAGCTAATTGTCTCAGATATCGAAGGAGGTTGTGAGAAGACGGGAGGATATTGTGAGTTCCATCATGATAAAGAACACGAGATTCAAGACTGTGTAGAATTCAAGGCCTTGGTTCAAGGTTTGATAGACAACAAGGAAATAGAATTTTATGAAGAAACTAAAGATGGAGCGGACATATGCGCGACAAAGTCGACAACAAAGACCCCGAAAGTTAATTATCCCATAGTCATCATTTCACGGGCTAAGAATAGCGAAGCTGGAGCACAGAGGGCACCTAGGGTGATAATACAGAAACCTGCATCCTTTTCTTATGAGATAGTAAGAGGGTTCCCTGGAACTACAAGTGTAACGTGGCAATTCTGAAAAAAAGAGAATTCAGTCAGCACCCCAAAGGAAGATCAAGACATAGGTTCTCGCACTCGTAGTAGAAGGCACTACGATTTCGTAAAAGGGAAAGCCCCCATGGTAGAACAAGAGAAGGAAAAGTTAGGCGAATCGCCTGTTAATGAGCTAGTAAAAGAGGAAGAAGCTAGGGAGTTCTTGAAGTTTTTGAGGCACAGTGAGTACAGTGTCGTAGAACAGTTGCACAAACAACCGGCACGCATATCTGTACTGGCCTTACTTCAGAGTTCGGAGGTGCACAGAAATGCACTAATGAAGGTCATGAATGAAACATACGTGGCCAACTATATCTCAGTTAGTAAGCTAGACCGGCTCGTTAACAATATAAGTGCTGATAACTTCATCTACTTTAACGATGGCGAAATTTCGCCAGGCGGCAGAGGATCTACTAAGACTTTACACATCACCACTAGATGCAAAGGGTACACACTACCAGGGGTCTTAATAGACAATGGGTTTGTATTAAATGTATTGCCATTATCCACACTGAACAGATTACTTGTGGATAGTTCACACATGAAAGAGTGCCAAAGCATAGTGAAGACATTTGATGGCACGTAAAGAAAAGTTATAGGGAAAACTGAGATACCCTTACTAATTGGCCCAACTACTTACGAGGTGGATTTCCTGGTCATAGACATCAAGCCTTCCTATAACTGCTTACTAGGAAGACCATGGATTCATTCGGCAGGAGCGGTACCTTTATCCCTGCACCAGAAGTTGAAGCTAGTATCAGAAGGGCGGCTAGTGACGGTAAATACCGAAGAGAACATTATGGCAGTAGTGACTAGTGATGCACCATATCTAGAGACGAGTGACGAGTGACGAGGCCATTGAATGTTCTTTCTGATCCTTGGAGTTCGTAAATGCAACCTTCATCACGGAAGGGAATAGAATCCCGGTGCCAAAAATCTCTAAAACCACAAGAATGGGATTACATTTAATAGTGGGAAGAGGAGCTCTGCCAGGAAGAGGGCTTGGAAAACACCTTCAGGGTAGGGTCGTGGCCCTAGTGTTGAAAGAAAAACAAGATCATTTTGGCTTAGGATTCAAGCCAGATCCGAGGAAAAAAAAGAAAGACTTGGAAAAGAGGCAAGAGAGAAGAAGGGCTCGTTTGAATGGCGAAGAAATCAAATGAGAACCCATGATAATCCCACACATATCCAAAACCTTTGTGTCAGGAGGGATCATTCATGAAGCGTCAAAAGGGGAGGACATTATAACAACGCTAGATGATGTCTACGTTAATGCCGTATCTGAAGATGCAATTGAAGAAAAGACCTTATCAGATATCCGACCTTACGAACCGGGAAGCGTTTTGAACAATTGGACTGCGGAAGAAATTCCTGTAGTATTTAGAGCTTACTCAGAGTAATGTTCAAAATGCACTTGTTGCTTTAAGCCTAGAAGCAATAAGATTTCTTTTGTGAAATAGGCTCATGTTCAAACATCATTATTTTAATGAAGTACATATTTCCTATTATTCAAAGCAAATATTCTTTCATTCTTTTAGCTTCTTTAATTCTCTT
This sequence comes from Gossypium stocksii, assembly GCA_020496765.1. Lineage (NCBI taxonomy): Eukaryota > Viridiplantae > Streptophyta > Magnoliopsida > Malvales > Malvaceae > Gossypium > Gossypium stocksii. The sequence goes on along the minus strand of CM035625.1, from coordinate 53,169,456 downwards.
CAAATCGTTCATTTATAATTATTCATAATCATACCATACAAATAATTACTCCTGAATTCATTCATTCTTTATCTGTTCTTTTGAAATTACAATAGGTCCCTAGATATTAACGACATGAGTGATGATGATAGTAGCTCCGAGTCTCTTTTTGAGCAAGATACGTGTCTGGAAAGAGCTGAGGATTTTGAAAATGACATAGACTGTGGTTTATCACCGGACTTGTTGAGAATGGTAGAACAGGAGGAGAAACAAATTCTACCTCATAAGGAGACAGCGGAAACGGTGATGCTAGAAGAAGGAAAGATGGTAAATATTGGAATGGACATAACTAGATAAACGAAACGGGATCTCGTCGAATTGCTACAGGAATTCAAAGATGTCTTTGCATGGTCATATCAGGATATGCCTGGTTTAAGCACCGATATTGTAGTACACCGTCTTCTCATAAAGGAGGGTTGCAGGCCAGTTCAGTAAAAGCTCCGAAGAATGAGGCCGGATATTGTGCTAAAAATAAAGAAAGAAGTCAAAAAGCAGTTTGAAGCTGGATTTTTGCAAGAGATTAAATATTCAGAATGGGTAGCCAACATTGTGCCTGTCCCTAAGAAAGATGAGAAAGTGCGAATGTGTGTAGATTACAGAGACTTGAATAAGGCCAGCTCAAAGGATAATTTTCCCTTACCCCACATTAATACTCTGGTGGATAATACAGCAAGCTACTCGTTGTTTTCATTCATGGATGAATTCTCGGGGTACAATCAGATAAAAATCATCTTCAGGACATGGGAAAGACAACTTTCATAACATTATGAGGTACGTTCTATTATAAAGTGGTGCCATTTGGGTTAAAAAAACGCAGGAGCTACATACCAAAGGGCCATGGTGACTTTGTTCCACGATATGATGCATAAGAAAATTGAGGTTTATGTGGATGATATGATTGCAAAATCCAAAACAGAGGAAGAACATAACCAAGTTTTGAAGAAGCTATTCCTGAGACTAAGAAAATTAAAATTGAAGCTCAATCCAGCGAAATGTACTTTTGGAGCTAGATCTGGAAAATTGCTGGGATTCGTCGTCAGTAAAAGGGGAATCGAGATCGACTCAGATAAAGTCAGGGCTATACAGGAATTGCCTCCGCCGCACACCCAAAAAAAAGTTCGAGGTTTTCTCGAAAGGCTAAATTACATTGCTCGGTTCATCTCACAATTAATCGAGAAATGTGACCCTATATTTCGTCTTCTGAAGAAACACAACCCAGGCGTATGGGATGATGAATGCCAAGAAGCTTTTGACAGGGTTAAGCAATATTTATCCAGTCTCCCAGTGTTATCACCTCCGTGCCCAGATAGGCCATTAATATTGTATTTGACAGTGTTTAATAACTCCATGAGATGTGTGCTAGGTCAACATGACGAGTCAGGACAGAAAGAAAAAGCAATATATTACATCAGTAAAAAATTCACTGAGTGTGAGATGAGATACTCGCCAGTCGAGAAACTGTGCTGCGCCTTAATTTAGACAACGCGGAGGTTGAGACAATACATGTTGTACCATACGACTTGGTTGATATCGAAGTTGGACCCACTAAAGTATATGATGGAGTCAACTGCTTTAAATGGAAGGATGGCCAGATGGCAAATTTTGATTTTTGAGTTCGACATCGTTTATGTGAGTCAAAAAGCTGTCAAAGGGAGTGCAATGTAGATTTTCTAGCTAATAGAGCTTTAGGGGATTATGAGTCATTAAATTTCAACTTCTCAAATGAGGATCTAATGTGTGTAGCGGCTGTGAAAGAAGACATCTTAAAGGATCATCTCTGGAGGTTGAATTTCAACAGAGCATCGAATGCTGTCGGCAATGGGATTGGGGCAGTCCTAGTTTCCCCAAATGGAGATCATTATCCATTCACTTGCAAATTAGATTTTGATTGTACAAATAATATGGCAGAGTACGAAGCATGTATTATGGGGGTCAAAGCAGCCATAGAGCGCAAAATCAGAGTGCTAAAAGTGTATGAAGATTCTACACTAGTGATCTACCAACTAAAGGGTGAATGGGAGACAAGAGATCCCAAATTGATCAATTATTGAAGGATTGTCACGGGGTTAATTGAGGAATTTGATGACTTCACCTTTAGTTATCTCCCACGAGAGGAAAACCAGATGGCAGATGCTTTGGCCACTTTGGCCTCCATGATTAAGGTAAGCAGACAAGAGGATGTAAAGCCTATTCAAATGAGCATCTACGAAGCCCTAGCCCATTGTTACAATGTGGATGAAGAAGAAAGAGATGATCACCCTTGGTATCAGGATATATTGAGATACGTGAGAGATCGAGAATATCTCGATCAGGCGACTAAGAACGACAAAAGGACATTGAGAAGACTAGCCTGCGATTATGTTTTAGACGGGGAGATCCTGTACAAAAGAAGAAATGATCAGGTTTTATTAAGATGTGGAGACGCTGTTGAAGCTAAGAAAATTCTAGAAGAAGTCCATGAGGGCATTTGTGGAACCCATGCCAACGGTTTTACAATGGCTAGACAAATTATGAGATTCGGGTACTATTGGTCCACCATGGAAGGAGATTGTATCAACTATGCCAAGAGATGTCACAAATGTCAGATCTATAGGGACAAGATTCATGTGCCTCATTCGCCCTTGCATGTTATGGCTTCCCCATGGCCTTTCTCTATATGGGGCATGGATGTCATTGGGCCAATTTCACCAAAAGCTTCAAATGGACTTTGATTCATCTTCGTGGTCATCGATTATTTCACCAAGTGGGTAGAGGCTGCTTCATACGCCAATGTCACTAAGTCAGCAGTTAGCAGATTCTTAAAAAAGGAAATCATATGCCGATATGGCATGCCTGCAAAGATTATATCAGATAACGCGCTTAATTTGAACAACAGTATGATAGCGGAGGTCTGTGATCAGTTTAAGATCAGACACCATAACTCGTCGCCATATCGCCCGAAAATAAATGGTGCAGTGGAAGCGGCCAACAAAAACATTAAGAAGATTGTAGGAAAGATGACAGAAACTTATAAAAATTGGCATGAGAAGTTACCATTTGCTCTCTATGCTTATCAGATATCTGTCAGAACTTCTACTGGGGTAACACATTTCTCGTTGGTCTACGAAATGGAGGTAATTCTACCCATTGAAGTAGAGATACCTTCTCTTCGGGTTTTATTAGAGTTACAGTTAGATGAGGCAGAATGGACCAAATCCTGATATGATCAACTAAACTTGATTGAGGAAAAGAGGCTGAGGGCTATCCAGCATGGTAAGATGTATCAAACGCGAATGATGCGAGCTCATGATAAGAAGGTTCGCCTATAGGAATTTCGTGAGGGGGACTTGGTAATGAAAAAGATCCTCCCTATAGAAAAAGATTTCAAAGGAAAATGGATGTCAAATTGGGAAGGACCGTACTTGGTAAAGAAGGCCTTCTCCGGAGGAGCGTTGATCTTGGCCGAAATGGATGGAAAGAGCTTGCCCAATCCTGTAAATTTGAATTCGGTTAAGAAGTACTACGCATAAAGGAGAAATAGGCCAAAGTGAAAACCAGCAAAGAGTGCTTTGAGACCTTAAAAAAAAAATAATAATAGTAATAAAATAATAAAAAAAAGGAGAGGCCAAGGTAAAGACCCGCAAAGGGCGCCTTGAGACTAAAGGGGATTTGAGCGGAAAACATGGAAAGGACGTCTCAAATGATATTCGGTGATCCTGTTATGCTGGAATCAACAAAGAAGGGATATGCTGCGCCTAGAGGCATCGACAAAGTAATCAAGATCTCCTAGACACACATCAAACTCAAAGCAGTCCCTCGGGAAATCGTACAGAGAAACTTGAGCTGCGATATCTAGGGCACCTAATATTTGTTCTCATTCATATTGTATTGGCTATCTTTGAATACTTTGTTCCTTTCAAGATACGCATTTCTCAATTAACTTCTTCTATTAGATAAATCATCTTGAGTCTTACCTCACACTAATTTTATTCTTGTCTATTGTTATCAACTTTTGCGAGTATGTTGCATTAAAATATTGATTAATGGGCTAATAATACTTTCGTAAAAGAAGTTTTGCATATTACTCTAGAGGCTCTAAATAATACAAGAACCTAAAGCAGGACTATTGTTTAAAACCCACCAGATATAAGGTTTGGAAATGCTCAGGTAGGGGGTGTCTGAATATTGAAGACTCCTTCAAATTTTTGAACAAAACAGCAGCAATGAGGCTTTAACAAGTAAGCAGCAAGAAGAAAATCTGCATTCCTGCTCGGTACCTATAGGAGGGCATAATAAATTCGTTTTGAGAAGTAGCACAAATCCTTTATTCCCTAATGATAGCGGGATGGATTAGTGATGGTACAAGCTTCATGGAACAAACCCTGAGGTTATAGTGAGGCAAAGCAGTTGGGCAAAAGGTGATTGTTTCTTTAGATTTTTGGCAAAGCACCAGCTAAACAAGAAGACAACGCGATACGAGCAATGAGGCCTTAAGTATTAAAAAAGGATCATTCTCACCATATTTTGTATATACTGTTCATAATGCATTCAGTTAGGAGCATTCGTTTCACTTCGGTCATAGCATCCTAATCATTTTGCATAAGCATAAGCACATAAACTGATTCTACATGAAAGATCCCCCAGAGGACGGTGTAGCAACATTGATAAATTCACAGACCTTGTCTTCCCGAGGTTACAAGAAAACACCACTCTTATCTCCCTAAGCAGTAGGGGAGCGGGTTAAAAAATTTAGATTTTGTCTCCTCAAGATGGTAGTGGGGCAGACGGAAGGTTGATATCTCCCTCGAGATAGCAATGGAGCAAATCGAAAATAGTGAAGTTTATTTATTTGAAGTTTCATCAGAGAAGATTGAAGTTACAAATCTCTTCTCCCTAAATTCTCATCTCCTTGAAAGTTCCAGTGGAGTAGGCTGAGGTTACAAATCCCTTCTCCCTGAGTTTACATTGAGGATCGACCAATATTTCTTTAAAGTTTCAGCAGAGAAGATTGAGGTTACAAATCTCTTCTCCCTGAATTCTTGAAGTCCCAGTAAAATTACATCAGATCAGGATCAATTTCTAATCCTTATCTAGGGGATCACAGTGGATCAGGATCAATTTCTAATCCTCATCTCCTTGAAGCCCCAGTGGAATTATAGTGGATCAGGATCAATTTCTAATCCTCATCTCCTTGAAGCCCCAGTGGAATTACAGTGGATCAGGATCAATTTCTAATCCTTATCTCCTTGAAGTCCCAGTGAAATTATAGTGGATCAGGATTAATTTCCAATCCTTATCTCTTTGAAGGCCCAGTGAAGTTACAATAGATCAGGATCAATTTCCACTCTTTATCTCCTTGAAATCCCAGTGGAATTATACTAGATCAGGATCAATTTCCAATCCTTATCTCCTTGAAGTCCCAGTGGAGTAGGTCGAAGTTACAAATCTTTTCTCTCTAAAATTTTGTTAAGGCGAAGCAACAATTACTATGCCTTAAAAGATGCAGTAGATTAGAATGAAGCTGCTAGAAGAAGAGAAGCACCAAAGAGATCAAGACTCAGCGAGCCCGAGCAGAATTAGACTTTTCTTGGAGGTCTTTGCTTTATTCTCGTTACACGACAATGAGCAAAGAGGGGCAGGTGTACGAACCCAAATATGCTCGGGCCTATTTCAAACCAAAAGAACAAACCAAAAATCAAAATTAAAAATCCAAAATACTATAAACAGTCCATTTACAATAAACTAAAACCCAAAACCCAAATACAACCTCTAGCCCAATCTATAACTAGCCCAATACAAATAACCCAAATCAAAGCCTAGCCCGATAGGCCCAGCGCCTAAGTTAGTTTCAGCTAGCCGAAACCTTAGCTAGCCCTAGCGCCGTATCCCCTCCTGCAGACCACGTGCCTCCGTAGCGAGCCCAGCGCTCGAGGATCGGCTCTGCCTGTTCGTTGCACTGAATTAGAAACCCTCTCCTCGTTGACCTTCACTCGACCTGCAAAACACCCCAAAACGAGCAAAAACACAGCAAAAGCATGCAAAGGCAGACGACAGAAGCAAAGAATAATAATGAAAATAGAAACAAACAAAAAGGGATAGTCTTTTTTTTTTCATTTTATGTTCAAATCGGCTATATAAGAGCCAAAGAAACCACTGTATTGTTTCTTACGATTTTCGAATACAAAATACACAATCAGAGGTATTTTTCAAACTTTTCTAGCCTATCTTGCTTCAAATATAACATACATATACATAGAAACGCAATAGAAAGCGAAAACTTTTACCTTGGGTAACGATCGGAGTTCGAATTCGATTCGCTTGCGCTCAAATCTGGATCTCAGGTAGGGATTTTGCACGTTTTGGGTTTATATTCGGGTTTAGGGTGTTTTAAAAGACTGGTAAGACCTCTTTGGCGAACTCCGACCACTGTATACGGCGGTGGGTACGACAGAGGATAGTGGCCCGATGACCAGAGCACAGCCGACTTCAGGCCGAGGCTCGGAGGGCTGATTTCCTATCCTTTGAGAGGATTCTTTGGTTTTTTTGAAGAAAATGGCTGAAAAATGAATTTTTTGGAGGGTCTTTTGGTATTTAAAGCCCATATAAACGATGTCGCTTTGGAATGGGTCACTAAGACCCAAAACGGTGCCATTTCACGGCTAAGATCCGTGCGACTGACCCGACCCGAAGAGGATCTGCGTGTTTTTAACTTTGGGTTTATTTGCGTACTAGGTCCTTCCGATTTAGCAGTGTCATGCAATCTAGTACAGCGCTTCTTTTCTGATTTAGCCCCGGTTGTTTTGTTGGTTTCCTAATTTATCCCCCGTGCTATTTATGACCAGTGTTTAAACGGCGCCGTTTTGGGTGTTCGGGATAATTTTCGAAGAAGCCCTTGTAAGTTTACGCGCATATCAACCAAGTCCTTAATAGCCCGATGCTTTTATATTTTTAAACCTGGAATTTTAAATTAATTCTGTTTTAATCCCTGACCAACACAGTGTTTTAGGGCCTGGAATATTTGTGTTTCCAGCCCTTAATTACATGTATATGGTTCATTTTAGTCCCTACCATTGTTGAATGGTTTCATTTATTTACAAATTATGGATATATATATATATATATATATTAAGTTTTATATTATTTTATATTTGTAATTTATTTTAGATTTACCTATGTACATATCATTGATTTTATATTATTTTATCATATAAAAGCTATTATGTATGTATGTGTTTTATTTCAATAGGTATATGATTTATTTTCTTTAAAGACCTTATTTCATTACACTTGTCATATATGTATTACTTGTTTAAAATTTTTATTTGGATTTTTATAATTTTAAACTTTCTTTCATGATTATACATTCTTATTTATTCAAAGCTTGTTACATTTCACTTATTTTAATTTGTTTCATACTTCTTTTAAACTTGTTCTTAATCTTCGAATATTAGTATTATAGTTCGCATATGATGACATGTTGTATAATTGTTATTATTATGTGCATCATTTTGTATTTATTGATTATTATGAGTCATTGGTGTAATATCTTATTTATGAATTATTTCTTTACTTGGTAAACTATTATTCCCTTGTATTTTATTCGTTGAAAAAAATCGTGTTTCAATATTATTTGAGTTCTAAAATCATGCTATTCAAAGGTTTTTTTAAATAAGCAACGCTCGTGTTCGGGAACTTCGAGAAAATCGTGCCTTAACTCACTAGGTTCCGATTTTTCTCATTAATTCCTAGCAATCGAGCCCCCTTTTCCTTTTAAATCAAGACGTATAAAATCTTTATAAAAAGCTTATTCTCGAGGGTTCGAGACGTTGCATCCCAACTCACTGGATGTGATGTTTTATCATCTTGAGATAAGAATTTCAAAAATAAAGGCAATATTCTATATTTGGAATTTTGAGGAATCGAGCCCTAACTCACTAGGTTACATTTTTTATTCAACCCAAATAATTGAATATCCTTCTCCAATTTAATTACATAAAAGGGACACGTTTAATTCCGAAGAATTGAAATGTCGCATCCTAACTTACTGGGTACGGCGTCTTACATCTTTGAGATAAGCGGGCCTTAGTATTTGCTTTGATTTGTTCAAGCGTTCTTTTAATTAAAAGGATCGAATTTTAAAATCTTTTCAAATGTTCGACGTTAGGACATTAAATAATCAATTAGGTACCAATTTTGGGCGTCACGAGGGTGCTGATCCTTCCTCGAACGTAACCGATTCTCGAACCTATTCTTTTCGAGTTTTGTAGACCAAAATTTGTCTAAATAAATCAAATTTTTATGGTGACCCGATCACACCTCAAAAAGGGTCGGTGGCGACTCCCGTTTTTGATTTTTTTAAATCGATCCCTATTTTTCAAAATTCAAAAATAAAAAAAAAATGGTTTCGACAATAATGATATATAGTTGATATATATATTGCCTTGTGATATGGCATATTTTGATATGGATGCTCAAATAGCTATTTAGTATGTAGTGTATAATGGCTTGAGAAATGTCTTGTTGTGGTTTGGTTTTGGATCATGAATTGGTTGATTATAGGATAAGTCATCTATGTGAAATATGGCTAGTAAAGCATGTTGATTTGGTATGTAGTTTGAATACGCAAATGGTTATGAATTGGGTGTTAAAATGTTGGAACAGATATGGCATGATTTGTACATTGGATGAGGTTGTTTGGTTACCCATTTGTGTCTTGGAATGGTATCATTTGTGCTTGCGTAGGTGTGCCTGAATTGGATGGCAAAATGGCCTTGTAAATGGCCTATTTTTATCCACATGGGTGTGTGTCTCAGCCGTGTGCGACATTCGATCATGGTACATGGCCATGTGTCCCCTGGTGTTGCAATTAAATGCAAGTCAGTATGCACCACACGACCTCACACACGGGCGTGTGACTGGCAGTGTGGCATAAGTCAGTATACCCTACAAGTTTGGCACGGGGTAGCACACGGCATAGCAAACGGGCGTGTGAGGCCATTTCGAATAGACACACGGGCTAGACACACGGGCGTGTGGTCGGCGGTGTGACCCAAGTCAATGAGTTAAACGGGGTAAGACACGATTAGGGATACACCATGTGCTTCCATTTCGAATGTCCACACGGCCTATGACACGGGTGTGTCAAGTCTCACAAGACCTGTTCGCACGGGCATGTGTCCCTTGTTTGAGAAAGTTTCTATGTTTTTTTCCAAGTTTTTCCTAAGTTATCGGTTTAGTCCCGAACCTCACCTATTACATGTTTAAGGCATCGTAGGCCCTTTTAAGGGACAATATAATTGAATGTTATTGGAATGTACTTATGTATAATGATATATGATAAGTAAATGTATAATTGTGTTTTAAGCATAGTAATGCCTCTTAACCCTATTCCAGTTATGGATACGGGTTAGGGGTGTTACAGGTGCTCTCTCCACCATAGGTGGCCATTTAGGCAGTTTTGGGCCTCAATAAAATTAGGTTTTAAAAGCTGGAAATTCATCGTTTAAACCTTAAAAATCTTTAAAATTTTATATATGGAAATATGGGTATTTTATTGAAAGATCCATCAGGAAAACGAAAGAAAAACGATACTTACTCTAGCTAGAAAGAAGGGACGACAATAGTGTCCTTTGGGAAAAAATAGAGACCGATTTTGGGTGTTAATAGTTACAGATTTAAGGCCAGAAAAATATAAAAAAATGTAAACAAAGGAAAGGAGGGGGATGGTACAAAAACTTGTTGCAAAAGGAAGAAAAAATAGGCGATGGAGCTTGGTGATTTGGGCGACGACACACAAAGGAAAAGAAGAGAAAAATTGAAGAGAAGAAAGAGAGAGGAAGAGGGGGCACCTAGGGTTGAAAGAATTGACTAAAAGTTGAAAAAAATATAAGTGATATTTATACCTTGTTTTCCAAGGTATGGACGGCACAAAAATAAGGAAAAATGAGGGATTCTCGCAAAATAGAAGGGATTTGAACTTAAGACATTGATCTAATTGTCCTACTTCCTTATTTTTCTCTTAATCACTAGGCTATTTACTCATCTTTGAAATAATTTCACAAAATTTTAAGCTAAAATTTGGGATGTTACATGAAGTGTTGTCATTAATGAACCGAGTGTATTAATGTATAGATCAAGAATCAAATCAACTATTAGATAATAGAGGAAAAGGAAAGATTACAAATTAATCATTGATGTTTAATTTTTGCTACTATACTAGGTAAATTCATATGGTGTTGCTATGTTTAATTATGAAATATTTGAATGGGAATGTATAAAGAAAATGTTAGTAAACTAGTATGATAAAAGGAGAAAAAGTTTTAAATGGTAAAAAGAAAGTTCGGTTATATGTGTGTTGCCCAAATGAACAAATGATACAATTGGCATGCCAATATGGGTATTTGCATGTTGTACGAGATAAAAAGAGATGTGAAAAAGATGAAGAAAGTTTACTGAAGCTTTCTGGAATCTTGCATTTGTTGCGGATTTCCAATTTAATCTATTCAGAGATTCTAGCATGTTATTAGGGGAGAATATTCAGTCTACGAGCTTTGCACTATGTGCATCTAGCGTGTTATCGGTTGGAAAGCTCTTATGATCAATCTGAAGTGTTATTAGGGGAGAATATTCAACCTACAGGCTTTGCACTATGTGCATATGGCGTGCTATAGGTTGGAAAGCTCTTATAAGCAATTTGGCTTGTAATTGGGAAAGAATATTTAGTCTACGAGCTTTGGACTATATGCATCTGGCATGTTATCAGTTGGAAAGCTCTTTTGAGCAAATTGGCGTGCTATTGAATGGTTACTTGCATATTCCTTTCTGTTCATATTGATTCATCGAGCTAAATGTTTCTGGAATAGAAATTTTGATGGTGTGATTTATATGAATTGAAATAAGGTATGAATAAGTAATGAAATGGTTGGGATACATTATATATTGGAATACGATATTCTCACCTTGTATATATGGAATGTGTTGGCAAGATAGAGAATATAGTTAGGTTATACATATATGGACGAATGTTTTGCGATGTGAGTTTAATGTTTTAAACCTATGAACTTACTAAGCATATTTAGTGCTTACCCCGTTTAATTTTTCTCTTCCTATAGAGAATTTGGTAGAACTTGGCAGGCGGATTGATCCACAACTCACACTATCCAGCTCTGTTTCAATAGAATTATTTTAATCTACACTGGGTCTAGTGGCATATATATAAGGTCTACTCAGTAAAATTGAATGTGAATTGAATGATGATGTATTATATGTTTTGTGTATATATATGTACTCTTTCGTGATGCTTGTTCAATGTTGGCGTAGACAATTAGTACGCTTGAAATGGAAATACATGCATGTGTTAAATAGGTTAACTCATTTTAGGCAATTGGCGGACTTATAAATGCGGATTGTTTGGGCGGATAACAATAATGTAATAAGAGCGTGCGGTGAATAGTCATTTGGTGGATAAGCTTTGGGTAGACATCTTCTAACGGACCACCTTGATGCGTTTTATTTAAAAAATTGTTTTTTGAGTAAAATTATAAAACACCTAAATCTAGGAATGTTTGTTTAAAACTTGAAGGAGCATAATAGTACATGAATTAGTAAAAAAAAAATTAAATTTTGAAAATTCTTTTTGCTAGGATATTTTGTGATTTGATTATTATCTTTTATTATCTTATTTTGAATTCTTATTAGCTAAGTTATGCTATGAAAAACATGTTTCATATTGTCTTATTTATAATTTCTTTATTCATTTTCATCCCTTAACTAAAAAAAATTATAATTTAATCATTAAACTCAACTATAAAAAATTCCTCCAAGTCTCAAAGCTAAGAAAAAAATCTTCCACAACATCATTTACCTAAAGCTAAATTAGCATAAGTTATAAATGTTACAAATAAATGTGAATGTCCATATTCTAACTCCCTCATTTATAAGGTAAAACCTCCCATTCATTATGCAAGTTGTTTAATGTGTTAATGAAGCACTTAAATAAGCTTCATTTATTGTATTGCATTGAATTTCAATTTACTTATAAATAGAACTTTTTCGTAAATGAAAAAGAGATACGAGAAAATTCTCTGTCTACTTTAAGTATTTTTTTATTTGATTATTTTATAACACGTTATCAGCACAAGCTTCTACGAGTTCATAGTGAACTTCACGTCATTTTGACTTTATATAATTTACCCGTATAACTCCCGTTAAACTATATACGGTATACGTATTTTCATAATTCTTTTATTTTATTTTCTAGATAAAATATTTACTTTGGGTAACATTTTCACATTTATTTTTATAACTAAAATCTAATAATGATAATTATATATACTTTTTTTATTAAAAGAAATTTCAATCAATGTAATTTGGGTTAAGTTATTATTATGACTATTCCTCTCTATGCCAATACTTGACATACATATTATTATTTAGCAAATTTGGTTTATATAATTGAATTATTTTACGGTTGAGAAAGCTTATTATTTTACTAATATTTTTTTTATTTTGATTCAAGTGATTATAATGTCAAATCTTGCCAAACTTGAATTTGCTGCCTTAGACATCTCAGGCAAGAATTATTTGTCATGAGTGTTAGATGCTGAAATTCACCTAGATGCTAAAGGTTTAAGAAATACTATATTAACAGATAAAGAAGCATCTAATCAAGACAAGGCAAAAAAAATGATTTTCATCCATCATCATCTACATGAAGGATTAAAAGTGGAATATCTCACTGTAAAAGACCCTCTTGAGTTGTGGAAAATTTTGAAAGAACGATTTGACCATAAGAAAATGGTGATACTCCCTAAAGCTCTTTATGATTAAATGCACTTACGGTTGCAAGATTTAAGATTGTAAGTGAATACAGTTCAGAACTTTTCAAAATTAGTACTCAACTAAAATTATGTGGAGAAAACATAACTGATGAGGACTTGTTAGAGAAAACATTTTCCACATTTCATGCTACTAATGTGCTCCTGCAGCAGCAATACTGTGAAAAAGGTTTTAAAAGGTATTCTGAATTGATTTCATGCCTTTTGGTGGCTGAACAAAATAATGAGCTATTGATGAAAAATCATAGAATTCGTCCCACTGGTTCTGCACTATTCCCTGAAATGAATGTAGCAGTACACAATAATTATGAAAATAGAAAATATAAAGGTCGCTACCGTGGTCGTGGACGTAGTGGGGGACATGGTTAAGGACATATTAGTAATCGTTATCATGGTGGTCATAACACTGATACTTCTAACCACTAGAAAAAGAATAAAAATGAAAGACAAGAAAGAAATTGTCAAAATAATCCTTCAAAGATTGTTGAGAATACATGCTACCGATGTGGTATGAAGGGGCATTGGTCACGTACCTGTCGTACGTCTGAGCATTTATGAAACTTTATCAAGCATCCATTAAAAAGAAGAGAAAGCATATGAAGACAAATTTTACATCCCAAAATGATGAAATGGAGGCAAAAGATGAAGATATTCACTATAATACTAAAACTAACCATGCCTACGAGGGTGATAAATTTAATGACCTTAATAATATAACTCACCTAGATGTGGTAGATTTCTTTGAGAATCATTAGAAAAATTGATGTTATTTTGACATTTTTATGTTGTTTTAAGTATGTTTTATTTTCTTACATAAAGAATAATTTATATATTTAATAAATATTTGCAATGTTTCTCATATTATATTTTGTTTGCTTTTATGAAGAATATGAATATTCAACAAAATTTCGATGGACCCAAAATCAATGGAGACATGTGTCTTGCAGATAGTGTTACAACACATACAATACTCAAAGATAAAAAATATTTTTCTGATTTGACAATGAGTAATACCCATGTTAATACAATATTGGGTAGTTCAAAACTTATTAAAGGCTCTGGAAGAGCTATTATATTATTACCTAAAAGTACAAAATTTGTCATTGATAATGCTTTATATTCCACTAAGTCTCAAAGAAATATATTGAGTTTTAAAGATATTTGTCTTAATGGATATCATATTGAGACTATGAATGAGAAAAATACTGAATATTTATATATTACAAATGTTGAATGTGAAAAGAAATATGTTTTGGAAAGGCTACCTGCTTTTTCATCAAGTTTATATTATACACATATTAGTGCAATTGAGTCACATGTTACTACAAACCAGAAGTTTGTAGAACCACATACTTTTACTATTTGGTATGACCGATTAAGCCATCCCGGATCTATTATGATGCGAAGAATCATCGAGAATTCAATTGGACACCTATTAAAGAACCAAAAGATTTTTTAATTCAAGGATTTATCTTATGTCGCTTATTCTCAAGGAAAATTGATTATTAGACCATCACCAGCTAAAGTTGAGATTGAATCTCTTGCATTTCTGGAATGTATTCAAGGTGATATATGTGGGCCCATTCATCCACCATGTGGACCATTTAGATATTTTATGGTATTAATAGATGTATCTAGTAGGTGGTCACATGTGTCTTTATTATTAACTCGCAACCTGGCATTTGTGAGACTACTAGCTCAAATAATTCGATTAAGAGCACAATTTCCAGATTATGCAATCAAAATTATTCGTCTTAATAATGCTGGTGAGTGTACATCCCAAGCTTTTAATGGTTATTGTATGTCAATTGGGATAAAAGTTGAACATCCTATTGCTCATGTTCACACACAAAATGGTTTAGTTGAATCATTTATCAAATGCCTCCAACTAATAGCTCGACCATTGCTTATGAGAATAAAACTCCCTGTTACAGCTTGAAGATATGCTATTTTGCATGCAGCAGCACTTGTGCGCTTAAGGCCAACAAGTTATAATAAGTACTCTCCATTATAATTGGCTTTTGGTTAAGAGTCAAATATTTCCCATTTTAGAATCTTTGGATGTGCAGTATATGCTCCAATTGCTCAGCTACAACGCACAAAGATGGGTCCTCAAAGGAGGTTAGGAATATGTGTTGGTTATGAATCTCCTTCTATAATTAAATATGTTGAACTATTAACTGGAAATTTATTTACTACACGATTTATTGATTGCCATTTTGATGAACCAACATTCCGAACATTAAGGGAGAGAAAATACAACTGGTAAAAGAAATCACATAGAATGGATCATCATTATCTCAATTAGATCCTCGCACAAGTCAATGTGAACAAGAAGTTCAAAGGATCATACATTTGCAAAATATCGCCAATCAACTTCCAGATTCATTTGCTGACCTAAAAAGAATTACAAAATCTCACATACCAACTGAAAATGCTCAAATATGAGTTAATATCCCAAAAGGGCAAATTTTTAGTGCAAAAGAAAGTAATACATGCTTAAAGCATGGAAGGCCAATTGGTTCCAAAGATAAAAATCCTCGTAAAAGGAAAGGAGCAATTATTCAAGATGATAATATTGTGGAGGCAAGTGCCCAAGAAAAGGCCAAAGATATAACTAATCAAAAAACCCTAGAAGAGGTTCAGGTGCCTGAAAATGGTGATAACGAAGAAATTTCAATAAGTTATGTTACTTCAGGAAAAAGATGGAACCAAAAAAATATAGTTGTCAACAACAATTTTGCTTATAATGTTGCTATTGAAATAGAAAAAAAAATGAGGATCCTAAGTCTAAATCTATTGAGGAATGTAGAAATAGAAAAGATTGGCCAAAATGGAAAGACACAATTCAAGCAGAATTAAGTTCACTTTCTAAACGTGAGGTTTTTGGACCTATAGTCTAAACATCTAAATATGTAAAGCTGGTAGGATATAAATGGATATTTGTGTGAAAACGAAATGAGAAAAATGAAGTCGTAACATATAAAGCACGACTTGTAGCACAAGGATTTTCACAAAGGTCCGGTATTGATTATGAAGAGACATATTCTCCTGTAGTGGATGCAATCACATTTAGATACCTTATTAGTCTAGCAGTACGTAAAAAACTTGACATGCATCTAATGGATGTTGTTACAGTCTATTTGTATGGTACTCTTGATAATGAAATTTATATGAAAATCCCTGAAGGATTTAAAATCCCTGAAGGATATAGAGTTTCCCGGGAAAATTGCTCAATCAGATTAAAGAAAAGTTTATATGGATTAAAACAATTTGGACGTATGTGGTACAATCGTCTTAGTGAATATTTGTTAAAGAAAGGTTATAAAAACGATCCAATCTGCCCATGTGTTTTTATAAAAAGGTCTGAATCAAACTTTGTGATAATTGCTATTTATGTTGATGATCTAAATATTATTAGAACTCCTGAAGAGCTTCAAAATGCAGTAAATTATTCAAAGAAAGAATTTGAGAAGAAAGATCTTAGAAAAACAAAGTTTTGTCTTGGCCTGCAAATAGAGCATTTAAAAGATGGAATTCATGTTCATCAGTCAACTTATACGAAAAAAATCTTAAAGAAATTTTATATGGATAAAGCACATCCATTGAGTACCCCGATGGTTGTATGATCGTTAGATGTGAATAAAGATCAATTTTTTCCTTGCGAAAATGATGAAGAGTTTCTTGGTCCTGAAGTACCATATCTAAGTGCCATAGGAGCATTGATGTATCTTACAAACAACACAAGACCTGATATAGCTTTTGCTGTAAACTTGTTAACAAGATTTAGTTCTTATCCAATATTTAGACATTGGAATGGAATTAAACATGTATTTAGATATTTCAGAGGGACCATTGATATGGGGTTATTTTATTCAAATGATTCAAAATCCCTATTAGTTAGTTATGCTAATGCTGGATATTTATCGGATCCAAATAAAGGTCGATCTCAAACGGGATATTTATTTACATGTGGAGGTACTGTCATATCATAGCGTTCAACAAAGCAGACATTAGCTACTACCTCTTCAAATTATGTTGAAATAATTGCATGAGGCGAGCCGAGAGTGTGTTTGGCTAAGGTTATTAACCCAACATATCTAGAAGATATGTAATTTGGCTTTACAGGAAAATATGCCAACTATCTTATACGAAGATGATGTAGCATGTATAGCTCAATTAAAGGGTGGTTATATCAAAGGTGATAGAACGAAACATATTTCACCAAAATTATTCTTCACTCATGATCTTGAGAAGAAAGGTGACATAGAAGTTCAACAAATTCGTTCTAGTGATAATTTAGCAGATCTTTTTACCAAGGCATTACCAACTTCAACATTTGAAATACTACGAAACAAGATTGGAATGCGTCGACTCAAAGATATAATGTGATGTTGCCATTAGGGGGAGTCTAAAACACGTTGTACTCTTTTCCTTTAACCAAGATTTTGTCCCACTGAGTTTTCTTGGTAAAGATTTTTAAGGAGGCAACTTGTAGTAGGAGATTGTGTACTCTTTTTCCTTCATTAGGTTTTTATCCCACAGGGTTTTTCTAGGGGTGTGCAAAATTCGGGCAAAACCGAAAAAATTTGGTTAACCGACCGATTAACCGAATTCGGTCGGTTAACCGAATTTTTTCGGTCGGGGTCGGTTAATTATTTTTTAAATTTTCGGTTAACGGTTAATTCGGTTCGAAACTGGTCGGTTAATCGAAATTTTTCGGTTTAACTGAAAAAATTAAAAATAATAAATAAAATATATAAATAGGCTTTTTATTTACCTAAACCCAACCCAAACCCAAACCCAACTACCCAATTACCTAACCCAATTATCCAACCCAACCCAACACAATAATAGAAATTACAAATAAATAAATAATTTAATAAAAAATAAAAATAAAAATCTAAAACTAAAACTAAAACCCAATAATAGAAATTACAAATAAATAAATAATTTAATAAATAATTTAACCTAAACTTATGTAATGTTTTTAATTATGTAGTGATTCAAAGACTTATGTAATGTTTTTAATTATGTAGTGATTCAAAGACTTATGTAATATTTTTAATATGTAGTGATTTAATTCGGTTAATTCGGTTAATCGGTTAATTTGGTTAATCGGTTAATTCGGTTAATTCGATTAATCGGTTAATTCGGCTAACTCGGTTAATTCGGTTTACCGACCGAATTAACCGAAAAAATTTCGTGTCGGTTAATTTTTTTTAAAAAAATTCGGTTCGGTTAACGGTTAAAAATTTTAAAAGGTCGGTTAATTCGGTTAACATAATTTCGGGTCGGTTAACCGAATGAACACCCCTAGGTTTTTCTTAATAAAGGTTTTAACGAGGCACAGTTTTCTCTAGTGGACATCCAAGGGAGAGTGTTAGAAATAAATGTGAATATACATATTCTAACCTCCTCGTTTATGAGGTAAAACCTCTCATTCATTATGCAAGTTGTTTAATTTGTTAATGAAGCACTTAAATAAGCTTCATTTATTGTATTGCATTGAATTTCAATTTACTAATAAATAGAATTTTTTCGTAAATAAAAAAGAGATACGAGAAAATTATCTGTATACTTTAATTTTTTTTATTTGATTATTTTATAACAATAAATAATTTTTTGGAGTTAAATTGGAGTAATGTAGGAGCAATCAGGAATAGGCTTGGATAACTAGAGGTGTACATGGGCCGGGCTCGGGCCGGGCCCAACTAAAAATCTAGGCCCGTTTTATAAGCCTGGGCCCAGCCCAGCCCAAAATATGGGCCTGGAAATTTGTCCAAGCCCGGCTGACCTGGAATTTGTAAGCCCGAGCCCGGCCCGGCCCAGCCCGTATTTAGTAAATAAAATATAAAATATAAAGCTTAAAAATTAGTAAACACAGAAACAAAACAGTGATTAAAATTTAGTAAATACTGTTGAATGTAGATTAAAATTTAAAATACTGTTGAAATAAAATATAAAGATTAAAATTTGACCAGTGATTAATTATTGTAATAAAATTTAATTTAAACCCTAAGATAGTTTATATTTTAAATTATAGAAATCTTTTAAGTTTGAATTATAATTAACCTTGAATTGTATTACATATATATGATTTAGTTTATTACCTTAAACAACTCTAATTATAACGCCAATCGATTGAGAAAGAAGAAAGTAATAAACCCATGGCAGCAGCAAGGCAACTTTCGTGAAACTTTTAATTATTAAATGAATGAAACAAATTTTTATTTGCAGTGGCATCAATAATTCTCACTTTGCATGACCACGTTGATTTTATATATACAACCATCATTTTAAAAAAGAAAAAGAAAAAGAGAACAATAGCATCCTTCTTTTTCAGAAAAGGAAGGAGAGTGGTCACTCCCAGTATATTAAATTAGCACACTCGTTTCAAGAAATTATTAGCAAAGAAAAGGATGGCAATTACAGTAAGCACGTGGGAATCCATTCACACCAAACCTAATTTTATTAAAAACATAATTTTCACATTGAAGGATCAGATTGCAGCAGTGAAGAAGAAGAAGAAGAAGAAGCTTACCGTGAAGAAGAGACTTTCTGAGATAAAGTAAGGCAGCAGTCTTCAACAGTAGCAGCCAGCAGTGTGGGGAGCCTTAGTAAGGACCAAACTTTGGGGAGTATCGAGATTGCAAATGAAGAAGGCCGAGATTGCAAATGAAGAAGCAAAAATGAAGAAGCTGAGCTGAGGTTGAGGCTAGCTGGAGGTGATCGACAGTGGATCAGTGAAGGTGGTGTGAGCTAGGGATTTGGGTTTTGGAAATGGGAGAAAAGGGAGAAAGACAGCGGCACGAAATGACAAAATGAAAGTGGAAAAAAAAGGAGTAAAGTTAAAGATAAAGAGTAAAGACTTAAAGTTAAAAATAAAAAAATGATTAAAAATAATAATAATTTAATATAAAATTCGAGTCGGGCCCGAGTTAAAAAAATTTTACCCGAGACCCGGTTTATTTTTTAAACGAGGCTCGTTTTTTGTCCAGACCTATTTTTCAAACTTATTTTTTTGCCAAAACCCTCTCATTTCTCCGACGGACTTTCGGGCTGGGCCTCGCATGTACACCTCTATGGATAACTCTGCTATCCCCTCACTCCAACAGACGTACTTATCGAAGCAAAACCACGCCCTTTCCCTTTCCCTTTCCCTCTCTTACTATATCTCTCATTCACACTGTCTCTCCCATTTTCTTGCTTGCCAAACAGAAGACAAGAAAAAAGCAATAAAGCATGCATTCCACTTTATCTTTCTCTCAAGCTACCACTGTTCCTACAACTAATGACGCCTTCCATTCTCAATCTCCCATCAATCTCCGCTTCTGTGGACTCAGAAGGGAAGCTTTCGGGATATCTATTTTGACTCGGTCGAGCTCTGGTCGAGTTCGACTCTCGACTCGTGGATGTTCCAAGAGAATTTCTGCTTCAACTGGAAACAATGGAACTCCTCCAAAATCGTTTGATTATGATTTGATTATCATCGGCGCCGGCGTCGGTGGCCATGGAGCTGCATTGCATGCTGTCGAGAAGGTCATTTTTATTTTATTATTTTTTCCACTCAATTTTGACGTTATTTATCTTTATCTTTTAACTGAAACTGAAAATCTTTACGTCTTTTTCACTCAATTTTGATGCTATTTAGTTTATCTTTTATCTGAACTGAAAATCTTTATTTTTTTCCACAAAATTTTGACGCTATTTAGCTTTATCTTTGAGCTGAAAGTCTGAAAGTGTAAATTTTAATGTATTTTTAACTAAAATTTGACTCTATTTAGCTTTATCTTTTTTAGCTGAAACTGAAAATCGTTTTGTTTTTTCACTCAATTTTGACGCTATTTAGCTTTTCCTTTTAGCTGAAACTGAAAATCATTATGTTTTTTTTCCACTCATTTTTTACGCTATTTAGTTTATCTTTTATCTGAAACTGAAAATTTTTATGTTTTTCACTTGGTTTTGATGCTATTCAGCTCTATCTTTTAGCTGAAACTTAATTTCTTTATGTTTTTTCACTCAGTTTGACGCTATATCGCTTTATCTTTTAGCTGAAAGCCTGAAACTTACTTCCTTTCTCTCAGTGGCCTTTTTCCTGGTTGTTTAGCAGAACTTCTTTGGAAATGTAATTATTTATAGACAAACCTCTCTAATTTTTCAGTTGTTTATATTTGTTTTTCCTGCTTTAAGTGAAGATCAATGGTGCATTGATAGTTGATTGCTGTTTTTCCTATTTTTCATGCAATTAATACTTATAATTTGATTCCTGCTTTAATTTTTCTTGTTATGCTCTGGTAATTGCAGGGTTTGAAAACTGCTATTATTGAAGGCGATGTAGTGGGAGGAACGTGTGTTAACCGAGGTTGTGTTCCTTCGAAAGCTCTCTTGGCTGTTAGCGGTAGGATGCGTGAACTTCAGAGTGAGCATCACATGAAAGCTTTGGGCTTGCAGGTAATAATAAGATTGAATTGTTATGATTGCTTGTTTGAGACTTAAGCTGAGGTACACGACTTCTATGTTAGTGAGTGTTGGACAATGGTATGTGCCCAACAAGGATATGGTCAGATTTTTTCTAAATTTTTTCATGTATTTGGAGGATCCTTGGAGGTGATTTCCCCATATTGTTGTGTTGAGCTCGTGTCAGAAATGAGTACTTCAAGAAAATTGAAGAGTTGGAGCAAGATAGCATGTCATTATTTCAAAATATATCAGTATTTGCATTTAAACTGATATGCATTTATGCTCCTAACTGAAAAAAAATGTTGATACTCTCCTAATTTTAATTTGAGCTTCAGTCTATGAGCCGAGTTCAGCATCTGTCATCCTCTGATTATTTACTTCTGTGCTGTTCGTCATGTTACATATGGTAGGTTTCTGCTGCTGGATATGACAGACAGGGAGTTGCTGACCATGCAAATAATCTTGCTTCAAAAATTCGAAGCAATTTGACTAACTCAATGAAGGCACTTGGGGTAGACATTTTAACTGGTTTTGGTACTATTGTGGTAAGCCTAACGTACTTTATGTAATAAAATCCATATTCTATTGGTTTTATCATCTCAAGTATCCTTAATTTTCTGTATGTGTATTTAGGGTCCCCAAAAAGTGAAATATGGGAAGGTTGGTTTCACTGACAATGTAGTAACTGCGAAAGATATCATCATTGCTACTGGTTCTGTCCCTTTTGTTCCCAAGGGCATTGAAGTTGATGGTATAGTTTTTGTCTTTGAGATCTTGATTTTCCATTAAAATTTTAGGGCAGCATAGGCATTTGATAGCATTACTACACTACCTATGATACATCAGATATTGTCTATCTTCGTCCTCTTTTACATTTTAATCACTATCTGGGACAACATGCATGAGATTTTTGAGTGGTCATATGTTATGTAACAAGAACACATGCATCAGTTCAACCGAGTGAAATATGGGAAGAAAAGTTTGGATAACAATTTCCTAGTTATTCAAGTGCTGCCGAATCAATGGGAATTCTGCATCTGCTACATATAGACGATATGGTCTGAAAACTGGAACTCTAATCCAAGTCTTCCATAAATTTTATGGGAACTGATCACAGGGTTAAATTTTATTAACAAATAATTTATATCTGTCAACTAGCAACCTGGCAGAAATTTGCTTCAGGAGAAACTTGTGGACTTTAACTTTTAAAGAAGGATGCATGAGTTGCATGGATGTAATATTCTGTGTTGTTATTGTTCTAGTGTTCTTTCCTTTTTTTTCTGTCTCTCTCTCTCATTCTCTAATTATTAATCATAACCTGCAGGGAAGACTGTTATTACTAGTGACCATGCCCTGAAATTGGAGTTTGTTCCTGATTGGATTGCAATCGTAGGAAGTGGTTATATTGGTCTTGAATTTAGTGATGTATACACTGCACTTGGCAGTGAGGTGACACCTCATTCTTTTCTTTTTTTACCTTTGTACATTTTTTATGAAATGAGTATAGGAATCTCTTTGAGGATTAAAGGACTGTACATTTACGTTATGCTTCGGATTTTATGTGTCTTTCACCTGAAATCTATAAGTACTCGAGATGAAGATTGCATTGAAGTTTTGCTTCTCTACTCTAGGATTAATCTATGCTGTCATTGAAACTCCAAGCTGGGAGGATCTCTACTCTTTGCCGACTGCTATTGTGTACAAATGACTGCGAGCTAACTTAGACAGCATAAAGCATTTCCATATATCTATATTGATATATTCTCTTTGATCCAATTCATACATGGAAAAATAACCATTTACGACGGGATTTAGTCACTGAAATCTCTATTTGCCTTTTGTTATTGTTTATCCCTATTACAAAGTTATAGCATAATTTAAATGCCCCAAAGTCTTATTTTTAACACAACAAAGCTTATATAAATGGTGTGTGCAGGTTACTTTTATTGAAGCTCTAGATCAACTTATGCCTGGGTTTGATCCTGAGATTAGTAAGTTGGCCCAAAGGGTGCTGATCAACCCAAGGAAAATTGACTACCATACTGGAGTGTTTGCAACCAAGGCATTCTACTGTTTAAATCTGTGTGCATTCTGGCTGGCTGTTCAATAAATGGTTATTGATTACTTTCTTGTTATTTATAGATCACTCCTGCAAGGGATGGAAAGCCTGTTATTATTGAGCTTACTGACGCCAAGACTAAGGAACACAAAGACACCTTGGAGGTATGTGCATATGTTCTTTTGTGTGGAATTCTTGGAATATGCCTATTCTGTTTGGTAGTTATGGCAGCATATTTTCTTTCTAGACAATGTTATCATGTACTGAATTTTCTGCCATATGATGCTTTTCCTGATGTCAAATCTATGTCCCTGTTATCTTCTATTTGCTTTTCCCATTTGTAAGTTGTGGCTCTGCTTGATTGAAGTCAATGGTATCTATTTCAGTGACCCTTTTTCTTTCATTTGCTACAGGTAGATGCAGCCTTGATTGCTACTGGAAGGGCTCCATTCACTAATGGTCTCGGCTTGCAGAATGTATGACTTCATGAATATCATAGGATTATATGAGATTGTTCATTAAAAGGAAATGGATTTAAATTTATGTATTCCTTTTGATCAGATTAACGTAGTGACACAAAGGGGTTTCGTTCCTGTTGATGAGAGAATGCGAGTAATGGATGCAAATGGCAATCTGGTATGTTTGAAAAATATCTCTGACTCTATATTTTCCCTTGTTGACTTTCAACAAAAATTAATTTAGAGTTCGAATGCTAGGTTCCTCACCTGTACTGCATTGGTGATGCAAATGGTAAAATGATGCTTGCTCATGCAGCAAGTGCACAAGGAATTTCGGGTAAGTGCCTGGTAACTTATTCTTTGCTAATTCGTAGCTGATATTTTCATTTGGATCCATTTCATCTTTTGCTTAAATATCTTGATGCAGTCGTCGAACAAGTCACTGGAAGAGATCACATGCTTAATCACCTCAGTGTCCCAGCAGCTTGCTTCACTCACCCTGAAATAAGTATGGTTGGTTTGACAGAGGTGAATACAGACTTGCTAACACCCTCAATTTCTGATTTATTATTAAGTTAAATTGGTTCAGTTTTTCCATTTTAGCATAATATTATTGCCATTGATTAGACCTGACAATGTTGATCATGACATCAACATAGAAAAAATAACTAAAATGGTACATGAAACATGTCACAAAAAGGTATACGAACATAACACAAATATATGAACTTGTCAAAATCTATGTAACAAAAATTATTAACTTGTCGAAATAAAATATCTTAAACAAGATTATGACACGAGAAATTACACACACACTAGATGTTACAAAAGTTGCCAAAGTCTACCATTTATGTTTTTTTCACCATTTCAGTGCTTTCCTTCATTTACCTAAAATTGTATGCTTATGCTGTAAAATATCTGAAAATTTGACAATGCTATAACTTCACAGCCTCAAGCAAGAGAGAAAGCTGAGAAGGAAGGGTTTGAAATAAGCGTTGCCAAAACAAGTTTCAAGGCTAATACAAAGGCACTGGCAGAAAACGAAGGCGAGGGACTTGCAAAGGTTATTTCTTGAGACCTTACTTGAACAGTAACTAAATCAATGAACATTTTAAAGATATTAATAGATGATCAATGGGTTGTTTTCATTTCTTTCACATGGTTCTCCATTATAGAAAAGATTGCTTCCTAATTTTCACAAAATGCCGGAAACAAATATATATCAGTTCGAAAAAATAACTAATTAAGACATATAAGATATATAGGGCTGAATTCTTAAAATAAAAGTATTGAGGAAAGAAGTTTGATTTCTTTGATAGAGCTAGAATCAACAATGGACTATGGTCTCTTTTCATCCTTTCGTTTGCTTTTGTTTTTCTCTTTTGAACTTCATCTCAATCTGTTGGTATAGTTGCTAAATTTTATGTATGTTATTTCCATGCAGTTGATTTACAGACCTGACAATGGAGAGATTCTTGGAGTTCTTATTTTTGGCTTGCATGCAGCAGACCTTATCCATGAGGCATCAAATGCCATAGCTTTAGGAACACAAATCCAGGTGGGTCTTGTGTGTGAAAACCAAAATATTTTGGCTTCACACTTCTCGTTCCTGGAAGCTCAGTTAAGCTTTTAAATCGTAAATACTTATGAGTGTTTTGTTTTCACCATTCAGGACATCAAATTTGCAGTTCACGCACATCCAACATTGTCGGAAGTTCTTGATGAACTATTCAAATCAGCAAAGGTGAGTTTTGGATCCTTCTTACACTGCTCTCAAGAGTTACTGAACTTTTACCTCTTAAGATTTTGTGATTATGCACTGATAAGGCATAAACTGTTACTTGGACTTGAGTCCTGAGTGTTGGATAAGGATGTGTCCAATATGGGTATGTTCAAATATTTTGAAGTTTTTCCATATATTGGAGGATCCTTGGATTATCATATGCATTGGATACAGGTGTTGGACATGAAAACTTTGAGAAAATGAAGAGTTAGAGCAGCATAGGGCATAGATATTTGCATTACTCCAAATCAGATGCACAACAAACCTCTCAACATGCAATTTGATTTTATTGGTTGACCAGGTTAAAGCCCCAGCATCAACTAGTAGCCCAATAAGTGAACCAGTTGCCGCGTAAGCTTCTCGACGCCTCCGTATATAATTTTTTGAACAACTTTGTATTAGGGAGTATCGAGGAACCTCATTTCCCTCGTTGGCGATAGACATCGACACAGCAGCCAAAGTGGGAGAGGAAATTTTTCATGGTAATCATGGTTGTGCTTATAGTGTTTTAGCAGCTGTGTCTTTTTTTGTGAAGCTATTGTGATGTGATGATAAATTATATGTTGTAAGTTGCTATTCCTTGTCCCTTGTAGAGAGGCTTTGGAGGCGTTAAAAGTAGGATAAGGAACATCCTTGTTGTCCTTTTGGAACTAGATAATCACATTGGCATTATAAAAATATTGTATAAAGGATAAGAAAGTCTGTTGAAGAAAAATGGATCTACTTCTGTCTTTAAACATCTTAGTTGGAACTATCATTGGCCGTTATGGTTAACTTTTTCTTTCTATGCTGAATTAATACAATTATAGAAAAATTATAAAATTCAAAAATATTAAACACTGTAACAATCCAAAAATATTATTAAAATGTTAAAAAAGAAGAAAGTGTTAAATATATATATATTAAAAACTATAAAAAAAATAACGAATTTTTTTAAATTAAAATAAAAAATAAAAAAGAGAAGGTGAATCTCATTTTTCTATCTGTGCTAGACAAAGCTGTAATGAAATATTTTCTTTTAAATCTTGATTTTTTTATTTTTTTAAAAATATTTTTTATAGTAAATTTAAACTTTTTGATTTTTCTGGGGAAGAAAATGGTGACCGAAAAAGGGCAGGCAAATCACTGTAAAAAAAGGCCAAAAGCCAAATCTGGGTTCAGTGAATCCAAACCAAACTAGATCCGTTAAATTCTTATTTAGATTAAATAATAATGTTATAAAAATTTAAAAAAAAAATCAAATTACGTGAATTTAAAATATAAAAATTAAAGTGCAACAATTAAATTTTGACGAGATTAAATTTGCCTAAATTGTTCGACGTGTAAGTGATACCTTGACAAAAAGATCAATCATGTCTAATATTCTTTTTATTTATTTAAATACCTCAATTATGTCATTTTCTTTTCAATTAATTAAATTAAATTTGATTTAAAGTTTGTTTAGTAATTAAATTATAGTTATACATTTACATAATTTATATTTTTAAAAAATTAAAATTATTAATATGATAAAAAAATTAAAATCAAATTATCATATATATTATGTTGGTCTAAAAAGGTCCTAATATGATTATTAATAAAAATAACAAGAAAAATAAACATCATATGCAATTTTATCTAATCATTCTAGTGCATATTTGTTGGGTTATTCTCTTTTTAATATGTAACATATGCTCCGTATCATCATCTATTTAGTTTTTGATTGAATTCATCATCATCTGAATTTAAATCCACCATCATTAATATTATCAAAATCTTCTTCTTCAAAGTATGAAACTCTCAATTCCATCTATGATTGAAGTTACGAAATATGCTAACATGGTAGTATGATCCAACCTTGGTACTAAGGTGATGTTAATATGAAAAATATTTTTTTAAAAAACAACAAATGTCTTCTCAACCATTCTCTTAAATATCTCCAATTAAAGAGTTTGCAAGCTATCTATGATGCTTTTGTTTGACATCAATCTCTTAAATGGTATCATATCTCATGATATTGTGCAAGAAAACCGTTTCTATTTGCATAATTAGCATCGACCTTATAATATTTGGGTTCACAATGCAAAATAATTTGTAATTTTAATTATAAAAATTTGTATGAACTTAATTTAGAGAAAGATTTATGTTAGGTTATATCTCTTTTTATAATACTTAAGTAAAAAAAATTATAAATTATCCAAAATTTTCTTATCACTTCTTATAAATAATATAAATTTTTACCATAATTTTAGAAAATTATTATTTATAAATAATTGTGATAAAAAAAAAAACTGTAACATATATTTTTTATTAAATACGTAAATGAAGGAAGGTAAGGGGTTGCTGTTTGTACCGATTCTAGTAGTATTTAGGTTGTTTATCGATATATTGTGGTTGGTGGTTTCAGAAATTTATGGGTTACGCTTTCGGCTTAAAGATTTCGCCTTTGCCAGATTCAATTAAGGTTGAAATTCATCTCATCATCGACCTTGGCTTTTGATTCCCTATATTTTGTTCTTGTAAATATTATTTTTTGGATTTTTTAAACATTTTTTTTATTTTCCATTAATATTAAACTGACTCAAAAGTGAAACGTTGAGAGATAAAGCGCTCTCTCAAATAAAAAAACGCAAACACTGGGGACCTGTTTGGTCTAAAAAAACCCGGTTCATCAATTGGAAATCATAATCCAATTATTGTTCTTTTAACAATTTATAAATAATACTTGGACAAACAACCCTAATCTAAGCAAGCTAGGCCTATTGGGCTGAATGAAAAACCCAATCCCTCATTCCCATTAAATAGCAAATTCATTATATCCTGATCAAAATCCATCTATTTCACTTATAATCAGGATTGGCTCTTCATAAGATTTGTTCTTTTAATAAATTAATATACATGCAACCCTGCAGTTAGGTCAACATCTTAGTGGGTATAACCATCACAAAATCCAATACCCTAAAACCAAGGTTTCACCTAGGTCCTACGCTACTTCAACTATTATCTTGTATGTCCTACCATAACCCCAACGGGATCCGCAATCACTTACCTCACACTTCACACTCTTTGAAACAGTTAGAAGGTTACTGGTATACGTCGGTTGCATTTACAAACACATCCTCAATGTCCATGTGATAAATCCTGAATGCCTATGTCTTCATGCATCCATGCAGGAAGTAGGGTCCCGGAGGCTTTGATATTCCAACTGCAAAAACAGAATTTTGTAGGTAAATTGATGAACAAAATAGAATCAACCTCTTTCGGGTTTCAGACGATTCACTTACCATTGCTTGATCATAAGCCAACTTCATTCTCCGATAGTCTTCTTGTGCTTTCTTTGAGCGGAACATAGCTTGAACTCGAACAACAGCTTTCTCGACGCGTTGTTCAGCTTGTTTTCTGCTGGTTCTGTAGAAGTCCTCTTCAGTGTCACTTTCCGGCCTTTGCTCTCTGACCGTGTCAACTGTGTTAATCTGTAGCCCACGCAAACCTTTTCTCTTTAATCGCCACCGCAGAATTGCTTTCTCAAGCACACCAACTGACCAGGTAATCTTGCGGTACTGCCTCCTTACTAGGAGGCCCCGGAAAGCCGCCTGCATTAGTTTTCATGCAATGTCAATGGTCAATTAATCGTTTCTATTACAAGCAGTCACGTGTGTGCACACACATACATATCTATACATATACTCATGAATAGAATAGTAAGAAGAAAAGGGAGAATGATTACTTGGATTTTGGTAGCCTGGTGGCGCATATTAAGGAACTGTTTACGAATTTTCCAAGTTCGGAACCTATATTGAATCCGGGCAGCAGCAGCCATCTTTCTTTTGGTCTCAAAGTTGCGAAAGGCATGTTGAATCTTCATAGCTGCAACTATACTTCGTGCTTCATCCTCAGGAGTGGAAGACTCAATTGCTTTAGTTCGTATTTTCAAGGAGTGTGCCCTGAATGCATTCTGAATGCGTGCAGCCGCATCAGCAGCGGTCCTATAAGCTGCTAAACTTTCCTTCAAATATAACTCATCTTCGTTAAGGGTATCAGTGTCTGTTACTTCTGTTCTACTGGTTTTTAGAGAACCACTAGCATTTCCAGCTACAGCCATTTCATTGAACTGTGCCACAAGAGCCTCTTCGGAAAGATAAGCGGCTAGCCCATCATAACCCTTCAAAGATGCAAGGTCAGCAGCAGTGCAACCATTTGGATTTTGGGTGGTGGGGTCTGTCACCAAATTTGGCTTTGCCCCTGCAGATAAAAGAGCAGCAACCATTTTTTCCCTGGATGGGGATTTTTCGCAATTAGATATACAATTCGAAGCTGTTTCAAGATCGACAAAGGTAAAAGAAAATGAAAAAAAAAAACATAAGTTCAATTTCTGGACAAGAGCATACGCCAGCAAACAAATTACAAACAAAAATAGGTTTATGTGGAGAAAAAACACTGATTCAACACCATTAAATTTCATCATACTCCAAAGGAAAGGAACAAAGAAATGCATTATCAACTAAGATGCGAACTTAAGAATCGCTGACACAGAAGCCTTAGGCAGCCTCATTATTATAGCTTAGAACAATAAGAATTACTTAAAGCATTCCAGTTCTCAGAAAATTTGAGACTTAAAACATACAGCAAGCATATAAATGTTAAGAATGACGTAAAACGAACTTGCCTCCCATAATATGCTGCCCAATGAAGAGCTGTCCATCCACGTTTATCACGAAAATCCAGTGACAAGCCAGACCATGAAAATAGATGAATTGCCCAAGTATACCCAAGGATGGCACATAAATGAAGCACTCCTAGACCTTCAGTATCAAAGTCGGTTATTTTAGAGCCTTCAATTATTCTTTCCAATAGCCAGTCCTTGAGTCTGTTCTTTAAAGCAATTTCAAATAAACCATCTTTTGCTTGCGTAAAAGAAGCTCGATTTTCTTCAATTGACTTGAGCAAATATGTCCAACTATTGGATATGCTAGTAGTCCTTTGAGCAAAATTCTTAGCCTCCTTCAAGGTATTTGGTGAAACTTTACCCGATAAAATGTTAAGGCTCTTGGAAGTAGAGAAGAGCAAATAAGCAAGCCTCATCTGCAATCGGAACTCCTTCCACCTCGACTCATCTTCCACAGGAACTAACAGGTCATGTGATAAAGGAACACGATACTCAAAACTAAGA
The DNA here is from genome assembly GCA_020496765.1 of Gossypium stocksii. NCBI lineage: Eukaryota > Viridiplantae > Streptophyta > Magnoliopsida > Malvales > Malvaceae > Gossypium > Gossypium stocksii. The sequence goes on along the minus strand of CM035625.1, from coordinate 53,138,690 downwards.
ACTTGGCTGATGGGTTTATGGCCGTCAAGACTCATATACAGGTTCACTAGTCCAGGGGAATGTTGTGGTAACACACAACGATAAACCCCAACTTGAATAATTTCTGCTGGATTACATACATCACCACATACACAAAACAAATTGGACTTAACAAGATGTTGATAAGCTTGATGAAAGAATCCAGTGACTAAAATCTGCAAAGTAATAGATAAACAGTTGTTATTCAAATCAATATTTTCTAGCATCAATTCCGTGATCATGAATAATCATTGCAGCAAAAGTGGGGATATTTCTAACAACCCACAGAGATAGAAAAGAATTTTTTAAGAAAAAACCTTTGTCTTTTCAGTTGAATAGGCCCACTCATGTGAGACTTCAGTTATGGTAAATATGTGCTCAGGAGAGGTGAAGGAATCTTGAACCGATGAAACTGATGATTCTGGCATAGAGTCACCTGAAACTGGGGTTTCAGTGATAGTGTAGTTCATCCACTTTCCAAAACTGTCCTGACTATTTAAACCATCATTGATCAAAAGGTCCAATGGATTACCGGCCCCTGTGGCAATAGAGTCTTTCTGCTGCACATTAGGATTTATTTGGCTACTAGATATCGTATTACAGACAGTTGTTGGGGTGTTGAAGTAAGTATTATTACTCTGAGCAACTGGCTCAACTAAATTAACAAGTATAGAAATTTCCGTTGATAAATTATCGGCTGAGATAGGGCCACCCTGCAAAAGTGAAGCAGCTTCGGTGGTTATCAACCATTTGAGCAACCAAATATTAAAAAGGAAAATATTTAAGTGATCTTCACAATAAAAAGAAATCGCTAACATGTGAATCTAAAAAAGAGGATAAACACACAAAGAAAAGATATGAATACTAAAAGAAGCCGAAGCAAATGCTTCTGCACATACAAAACCTATATATGTAGGGAAGAAAGTACATATAAGATTAGAAGACAAACAATAAAGTATATTTGCCTACAATGACACGTCAAACAAGTTGTCATTAGGATAAAGAAAGAACCAATTTTTTTTTTTTTTAAGAAAAATTTCTTTTCTTAAGAAAGATATAGAAATTTAGGAACTTAAAAGAGCTATGAAAGTGTTCTGCTCACATAATTTAAGAAGCCATTTCCAGCTGTTTGGTTCAATTGCTGAAAGCAAGAATTATTGTCTGCCATCACAATAAAGTGAGTTAACAAGTTAGCAAATGAACAAGGGGTATTGTTTAAAATAGAAACCAATTTGTTACCTCTTCTAGATATAGTTGAGTCATTACTATCATTTGTCACCAGAAGCTCATCCCATTCAAGTGTATTAATCTCATGAAGCCTCATCTCATGATTTCTGACATCAACACTATTACTGGGTTCTGTTCACTTTCCAGGATTGCAATCAATAAGAACATGAAGTATTTATGTATAGCAAAAAACATGATAAACAATGTTATGCTGACAACTTGTTGGCATAACTCAATGTCAATGTCAATGTCAATATCACCTAGAGGTCCTTTCTCACCTTCATAATATGCATTACCAGCTCCAGAATCAAATTCTTCCATAACATTTAAAGGAGTAGATTGATCAGTTATTGAACTGGAATTTGAATTCCCAGGTGTAGCTGGAGAACCCTGCGACTGTACCACATCAACAAAGGTCAACCAATAACTGCCTCTAAGGTGTATAAAAATATAAAAGAATGCTTTGCGAGGAGAAAGTGCCTCCAAAATTTCAGTTTTTACTATCTTAACACAAACCTCCCGTGTTTCACGATAGTGAACAAGAACTATGTGTTCCAGAGACCTGAAGCAAAATAAATAATAATAGATGGTCAGGCTAATCATGATCAATCTATTAAGGTAGACTGAAATTTGAGATAGAGAAGGAGTGAGTTTCATGATTTAATTTTCAAATCAAAATAGGTAGGAAAAAATAGGCAATGTAAAGTTATAGATCTAAGCAACATACTTGTCAAGTAGCCAATAACACCTTCGAACAAAGGTAGGGTTATCCTGGCCATGTGCATAATATACATGAATCCTTTCTTCATTACCAACCTGAAATGTTGAATGAAATAAAATTCCAACGAATTATGTCTCTCAAAGTAATTATATTTTAGCCAGTCAAAATAACAAATAACATAAATTCCCAAGTCATTGGAGATAAAGTAACATCATTCATTTACTGCGAGGAGATTAAATTTAAAAAGAAAAAGAAGATGCAAGCCAACACATAGAGTGCCCACCAGAAGGTTCTACAAAAGTAAAACTAATCTTGCAAGCCATGAAGGAAAAACTAGCAATAGAATAGTGTAAACCATAGGATAATCTTTAATGCACAAAGAGAACACAGCATGCAGGTTTTCAGTGTATGAAAATAGCAGAATCTTACAATATTTCCCACATTATGTCGTGCATATTTATAAACAATGATAGAAGTAAAAGAAGAGAAAGGACAACTACAAAACCAAAAATTTGAATCTCAAAATTCCAGAGAAATGCAGTTATTCAACTAGATATAACGACTAACAAACTGCATCAATAACAGGTTGTGCCATTTGCAGGGCTTATAGTACAAGAAAATCTCACTTTTAAGTGTTCATGAGCTTCTTTAACAGTCTTCCCATCCTTTTTCTTTTTCCAGTTATGACCATCTTTTCGGAAGTTTCGGAGCATCTTTCGGTCAAAAAATACAATAGTACCACCTACAACATCAAGAATACAATTAGTTATTCTATAAGTACACTTGTTTAGTACTTTAAGTATGGAAGTTACACAGGAAACATAATGTTCATTTGAAAGCAAAGTCATAATTTCCTAGGTCTATAGCCAAAAATAACAATAATAATAATTTCCTAAAGCCATAAGTAATGCAACAGGACATTCTCTTACAAAATGCTGACTTGTGGCAATCCATTAATACTGCATCAGATTAAACAAATATGCCCATGCTTAGTTGATGCATTTGATTTTTGCTAATAATGAATAGGAAGCAAAAGACAAATAGCAATAACACCAAGCCTAACTTAACTCACAAAAAAAGAAGTTTATAATTAACTATTGACATAAACTTAACAGAAATTAACATAACTCGCGGTATGAACTTAAAGAACAGTAAAGCTAAGTCATTTATTTCTTTAAGCAGACCTTTCAGCAATTAAACATAGGTTAGCTTGTTGCTTCACGGAAATCAAGAGAAAAAAGAAAATGGGAAGGGGAAGGGGGAACTGATTATCATCAGAAGTTACTTTGGGGCAGGTTCACCGGCTTCACGTAGATGGGGAAATACTTGTGGTTGCAAAGTATTGCATGAATTTCATTTGGACGTAGCCATCTAGACTTGGCTTCTTCCATCATAGTTTGAACATCCAAATCTGTCCTCCAAACAGAAAGACGATAAAAACTAAAATTAGCAAAAGAGAAACATACGCTTAACTATGGTATAAAGCATGACATTAACAAATTATTAGAAAAATTTTAACAGCACATGAAGCTCAAAGTAACTTAATGCAATAGTTTATAAAATTTTTGTTCATCTGAATTTGTTTTCAAAGCAAATAACCACTTCTCCAGCTTTCAAAGATCAAAAACTCATAAAGAACTTCAATTATTCAAGATATTAAGCCAAAATAAAAGCCAAAAGTTAAGAAATTACTTCCAAAAACTAATAAGCCATACCTCCTTACAATTTACTGAGTGATCAAGCAAGTTAGTACATACTTCACAGAACAATTCCTAGGTTTGTTTGGTAAATTGAAAAAATTAAGTATTTATTTAAACAGAAAATAATTATATTGTTTTGTAACTGTAAATGATGGATTTTGAAAATTATTATAATTTAAATCTATTTTTGACCCATCACTTAATGCAAATATAATATTTTTAAAAACAAAATTGTTCTGCTAATAAATAATACTGCTAAGTAACACTACAATTATCAAAGACACATTGACCAATTTAACTATACAAAAGTGAAATTAACAAAAAAAAAAGTCCGTACAACACCTGCCAAGGTACGGAAACCGTGAATCTCAGAGCCGACGAGCGGGCTTGAACCGCCAACGTCCATAGCCAGAATCAGAGAGAAATTTCAATATAGCAGCTTTTTCCAACACTGAAACAAAAATGAAAAAAGAAAAAAAGAAAGAAAAACTGAAGTGGAATTCAAGAAAATTCAACGCATATAAAAACAAGATTGTTGAAAGAAAACATAACAATAACGATCAATAAACTAAATAATAATAATAAAACTCAATCCAAAACCTAACCTTGTTTAAATCGAGACTGTTTTTGAGCTTTGAAAAATGGGAGCCTGACGAAAATGGAGACGAAGAGAGTGAGCTGATCAGGAAATTATTAAAATATCGGAAAAACCTCCGTTATTTTACTATAAAAATATTTTGGAAGCCTTAAAGAGTTTTAGACTGATTAGGTTTTATTTGTTTTTTATTCTCTTTATTTTTATATATTTGCTTTTGTTCTATTTTTGATATGTTGAAAGTAAATATTAAAATTAATTTCAATCATATAATAATTTAATATACAAATAATATTTTTAATTTTAATTTTAAAATGTTATCAATACTTTCTCAAAGATTAGTCAAAGTAAATTTAGTCCAATAATTTGATTACAAATTTGACTTTCTTTAGTAGAAGACAAAATTCTTAATTTTTTTTTAAATTGTAAAAATTAGAATATTATACCAAACATATCATCTCCTTTAAAAATATCAATTTTTTTTGAGAAAATTACTAAAATAATTTATTACTAAAGTAATAGAGATTCAAAATTAACTATTGAAATAATATGTTTACTACAGTAAACCAAAAAAAATTGATGGAGGCCCACATCATATTATTTCAATAATTAATTTTGAACTAACATTATTTTAATAATAAATTATTTTATTTATATTATTTTAATCATTTTCACATGGATCTTGGATGTATTAATAAAATATTTAGTTAATTTTGTTTTCTTGGTGAATACATAGATCCTAAATCAATGTGTGAGGCCAACCATTTTCAATACATTATTTAAAAATAAAAAAATAATTAATAAATTTTCTGTGTTGTTATACTACAAATCTTAAATAGACTCCAAGTCAATATGTAAATCAATTTTTTTATTGAAATCGGGTTATGGATTGTTATTAATAATGACTAACTTCCTCCCACGTTGTTAGTTTTTAAAGAGATAAACAGTTGATTATAGGGTAAAAATCGAATCACTGACCTCATAATTAAAAAATGAGATGAGCAACCACCATACAATATTTCATGGTTTACAAACCACTCTTTAAATATAATATTACAAATAGAAAAAACTAAAAATAATTAATTTAAATAATTAATTTTTTTTCTAAGCTATATACGATAGATACTAAATTAATTTGTAAGTTCCACATTGACCTTTTATGTAATGACCCAAAATTCATGGGCATCGAAAAAGCATATAATCGGGCCTCCGTCTAAGTGAAATGGGTTCGTAAATAATTATTAAAAATAAGTATAAGTTTAGTAGTGTGTTTAATTAGGTTTTTATTAGGTGAATTTAGCTTAATTAAAAGAAATTAGGAAAAAGAATTTTATTAAGTAGAGGGTAAAAGTTAAATTGTAGAACCATAGAAAATATAAAGGGCTAAAATGTGAATTAAGCCAAATTGCTATAGATGAGGCGGCAAACTTAGATTAAAAACTAAGATTTTATTTAGGTTTAAATTAAATTATAAATTATAAATTAAATTATTAATTATGTTATTATATTAGGAAATAAATTAAATAAAAGCTAAATGTAGAGTAATAAAAATATACATGTGTTAAATATATGAAAATACATTTGTAATATATTAGTATATTAGTATATTTTCTTAAATAATTAGTAAATAAAATAAAATCTATTTTTTTATTTGATAGATAAATTAGATAATTGAAAAGTGTAAGGTGTTTGATTAAATACAAATGTAATAATATATGTATATACATTTGTAAGATAAATATTTATTTACTTAAATTTTAAGTTAAAGATATTTATAAATTAAATATTGATATTATAAAATTTTTATTTGTTAAATAAATAAAAGAAAGACAAATGGATGGTAATGATAGTGTACAAATATATAAAGATACATGTATACAAATGTATTAATTATATTGTTATTAAATAGATAATTATTAAATGATTATTATTAATATTAAAATTATTAATTATTAATTATTATATTATATTATGAAATAGATTAGATCAAGACAAATGTAGGGTGGATATGGGATACAATTGTAATATATACATTTGTCATTAAATAGAAAACAAATTAAATAAAGTAACTGAAATAAAAAGTAATAAACGTATAAAACAATACAAAGAACAGAGAAACAGAATAGCTTTGAAAGGTAAGTCAATTAAGTCATTTTCTCTTAATTCTAATGTTTTATAAGTATTAAAACAAGGTTTTGATGAAATTAATTTGATAGTTTGAAAGTTCATAAGTTTTTAAACATAATTCATGTTGAAGAAAAAGATGAATTAGGGATTGAATTGAATAAATTTTAAGTTAGAATTAATAAAAAGATTAAATTGTAAAGTAAGTTATAGGTTTTGTATTAGAGGGATTAAATTGAAAAAAATTCTAAGTTAGGTTTTTATGAATGCTAGATAGTTGAGTTGAATATAGAAGAAATTTGAATAAAAATAAAGTATGAATTGAGTGAAGAAAATAAATAAGTTTAGTTAGAATTAAATTGAAAATAAGATACAAATTGAATAGAATTTAATTATTTATTTTAAACTAGTATTGTAATTAATAGTGTAAATTATTTTAATTTTTGGTAGCTCATAAAGAACCCGAGATGTTAACGTAAAAGGGGAAGGAAAAGATAGTCGAGGAGTAGCTCGAGAAAATTTACGGTTTGTATTACTATAACTCAAACTATTATTTATTAAATTTTATATTTAAATTTATGTGTAAGGTAAGTACAATATAAGGTAAGTATTAATATTTGAAATGAAATATGGATGAGAATTGAATTACATGTGGATTGAGATTGGAAGTATATTGAATTGATTGTATATTGAAATAGAATTGAAATTGATATGGAAAGAAAATTGAAGTTGAAAAAGTGAAAGAATACCCTATTAACTAGTCAGACTGTATCAGATATAATGGCATGCCATAAGATTTTGAGAAGGGATTTGGAGATGTGATTTGGAGATACTGATGTTTATATCCTTCGGATTTATCCGAAAAGGCACCCTGTGCTATACTGGTGTGTTTTGGATGGATTATATTATTCTGGTGTGTTTGGGAGGACTATATGATACTGGTGTGTTTTGGAGGATTATACTAGTGTGTTTCAGTTGGACATTTCTGGTGTGTTTGGATGGAATCTGTGTATCTGTCAAAGTCTGAATTATGTTAATAGGGTAATAAATAAAATGAGCATATTGAATGAATGAGATAATTTGTATACTTGAAAGTTTGAGAAAGAAGTTGTGAAATGAATAATGAATTAAATTGGTATGTGTAAACTGATAGTATGAATTTAAGGTTATAAATTTCGGTAAAAGGTTGAATTGTTATTATGTGACATTTATTAATAAATTATTATAGATATTATAAGATTTTGTTTATAATTTAGTTTATAATTATATTGTTATAAGTTTAATTTTATAAAATTTCAAAGTTATATAGTTTGAGTTATGGTAATACCACTGAGTATAAAATACTCAGCGTACGGTTGTTTCCGTGTGTAGGTTAATAGAAGATAAAGAGTCCCGGTTCAGCATCCTGATCAATCTCGACCTCGATACAACTTGGGTGAAATAATCTTACTTTTTGTTAAATTGGCATGTACTTGGTCATATAAAGGTTTTAAGAGTTTATATGTAAATAATGTTGAACTTAGTATGTATGCATTAAATTTGATCTAGGAAATGAATAAAAATTATTAGTTGAAATTTAAGTTAATGTTGTGGTACTAATTGATTAAATTACTAAGATAATGATGTAGATATGATTTATGTATGTTTAATTATATAAATATGTTGGTTGAAATACTGGAATTGGTATTGGTTTTTGTTTTAAAATTTGCAGGAGAGGTTAGATATTTATAAAGGGGTTATATTGAATTTTTTTTTAAAAACAAAAAAAATAAATAAACAAATAAATAAAATATGAATAAAGTCAATTAGTAAAAATTTATATGAATTTATGATTATACTATAATATGTTTGGTATTTATTTAAGAATTATTTGTAAATTGTCCGATATGTCCGATAATGCCTCGTAACCCTGTTTCAACGACGGTTTGAGGTTCAAGGGTGTTACATTTTAAATACATATTTAAGAATAAAAATAGTTGATAACATAATTTTTGATAAATATAAATATTAAACCAACTCATCATAACTCATGCAAACCAACCTTTTTAAGATACAACATTTAAAATCTTTTTACTATTCTAGTATAAATAAAAAATAATAATGACTTAGAAGGCAAAGTTTATATATATATACACCATATATAAAATAATAATAATAATACATTTTTAAAAAATTTTAAAATAATTAAAAATTTTAATAAAATAAAATTTTACTGTTTATTTTTATTTTTATGATAGTAAATAATTATTTATAAAAAATAAAAACAAAAAAATTATAATTATAAAATTGATAGATTTAAACTCTTACGAGAAGTAAATTTTAATTTGTAAAACAAAATCAATTATATTATTTTTTTGTATTTATGATTGAATCTAACAAAAATAAAATTTATAAATTTTTATTATTATTTAAAATTTATTTAATTACAAACTCTTTAAGCTTGTTAAATACGTTGTCTTTAAATTTATATTTGAACCACTTCATAAGGATGTTGTCTTTTAGCCTTGGTGGTTAAATTTCCGCACGCATGCTACCTAATTAATATTAGACACAATATTAACACCTTTCCCGAGTCTTGCAAGTCATATCTCTATCAATTGAGGTGCCCTTTCCGTGAATCATACACAGCTCTTTATGGAGGCTGGGGACAAAACCCAACACAGAGACAATACCTTCAATTGTTAAGAGATCGGTCGATTGTTTGGCGAACAACATTTAGAAGACTTTTATAGAAATAGTCGATCCCCCACAGCAATAAAGGCACCTTTTAACACTATTTCTCAATGATGAGTTGTAAACCCTCCACCATTAATACACTTCTTCCAAAATATTTGGTGCACCCCCCTCTCCTTGAGACGTTATTGTCACGCGTGAACAATGAAACTCTTTATCTAGTGATCCTTTCATGACAACTATATAGGACACTATACTATCTACTATGTGCCATATAAGCTTAAGTTCCTTAGCAACCCTTATATATCAACCTTAGAGTATCTTCCTTTTCCTTCCCTTTACATTGATTCTCTACCTATTATAAGTGAAATGATCAGTCTATATAAACCCATGGGACAACCATGTCATTTTGCAAGCTTGGCATTTCCAAGGTTGAAAGATTCAATTTTGTTCTTTCCTATCATTTCCTGTTGCATTTTCATTAATATTTTTAGTTGCATGTGAATTAGGGGTTTGATAAAAGAGCTTGCCCTGTTATTAACATTTTTAATAATAAGTTTATTTGGAGTTTAATAAGACAATTTCTGTTTTCCCTTTTATTTAATTATCTTTATTAATTAACTAAATTCCAATCAAAAATCAAATCTTGAAGAAGATCCAAGATGGAACTCAGATTCCAATTTCATATCCTTCCTTCTTTTCAGTTGATGCATGGTAACAACATACAATGTTAAACAGTCTTGTACTTATTCTACTCACCATTTCCCTCTCTCTTTCTCTTCAATTAAACCCTTACAAAATAAAAATAAGCTTAATTGAAATTAAAAAAAAAAAAAGACTAAATGTAAATGTTTACAAATGAACAAGTAAGTGTTACAGGAACAGAGCGAATTCCAAACTCCTTCCTTTGCTCTTTTCTTTGTCCTTGAAATATAAAATTGAATAATAAAGTATTTAAAAATGTAAAATTCAACACAATTTTACTCACTAAGTCTAGAAATAACAGTGTGACGCGGCGACTTGCAAATTCAACACTTGTTTGCAATCTATATTTTTGGTCCCGAGGCATTTTTGGACCGTCAATAATGAATCTATCTTATATTTTGGTCAGAAAATCCTGGTGACTCCACATTTGAAGAAAATCATTCATATAGTAACAAAAAGACACCACTAAACTATACAATTGTCATTCATTGATTACATTACAATTTTTGTCGGCTTCAATAGTATATGGATATATTCCCTATATTATATATTGTGGATTAATATATTTTGTATTAATTATTTGTTTATTAGCTGTTAAGGTATGTATCAAAAGATATAATATATGGTCCTCTAATTTTAAACTAAACAAAACTTCTAAATTCAAAAGAGAGATATGATAAAGAATAAAAATTTTTATTTCTCTTATAAATATTCTCCTTTCATTTTTTTAAGAGTTTAATTTTTGTAAACACATACCTTGTAGAGGCCTCTTTGTTTACTCTCTTTCATTTTACCAATTGTAAATTGAAAGGATTTTAGTTGAGTCACAAAAATTAAAGCTAAGGGGAAGATTTCATCTTAGCCTTGTGAAAAAGATATAGATTATAAATGTTATACTTTGTTCTTGAAATGTATCAATTTAAATATAGTGAATTGAGAAATCCTTAGTTAAGGTATGCTAAGAGAGCGGAGATAGGTAATTTGGGCCAAATCACTATAAATCAAATTGTAGAGGCTTTTAAAATACCAATTCACTCCCCCTCTTGGTCCCTCTTGTATTTTTGGGTTTAAAAAACACGATACAAATTTAATGATTAAAAGAGATAAAAAATTTAAATGTAGAGCTAAAATAATTTTTCTTTCTTTAAAGTTGAAAAATCAAAAAATCATTATACCTAATATATTGTATATATAACTCTTATCAAATACCCATTTAACATAATTATAATAAAACAAAAAACCTTCTTCCCCACACACGTCTTTGCCTGCTCCTCTATTTTAAAAAGTTCAGCTGACATATACAATGCAGTTCAACGTTCTTCATTTTGCCACGTAAAATAAACTTGGTTATCTATTTAAGTAAAATAAATTTGAATTAAGTCAAATATTTAACATTATCCTTATCAAAATTAAAATCAATTTGAATATCAAATATTCAAAAGTACTTACTCAAATTCATTAAAAATTAATAAATTTAATATTTTAATTTAAAATATTATTAATTTTATTTATTACGAAATTTCATTACACCCAAATACATTAGAAAAGTATTTATAAATAAACTTTCTTTAGGCTTTATTATATTTTTATTTGTTTTATTTAAGCATGCATATAAAAATAGTTAAAGATGAAAATACAATTATATTAATATTCAATTATTTATTAAATAGGACTTTTAAATTTTTTTTATTAAGTTGATTTCTAATTAACCCGTGGCATTAATTATATATACTAAATATTTCATCACATATGTATATGTGCGGAACTCACATATTTAGAATAGAGATGTGGGTGTCTAAAAATAATATACAATAAATAATGAAATCTATAACTTGAAACTAATTAATAATAACTCACAAAATATCTACGATATTAAAATAAAAATAAGATTAAATTTTAAATATATTATAATAAGAATACTAAATGAATATATCAATTCTAAGTTGGAATCAAGTTAATTTATGATACCAACTCAATCAACAACATCATTAATATCTACAACGATGGATGAAATAAAGTATAGATAGTCAAATTAAAATGTATAAAAAAACCATTGGTCGAATGGTAAATTTAATGTTTTACCAATAGAGTTAGAATGAATTTAAATATCACAAATGTATATTTATATTGTTTTTTAAATTAAAAAAAAAAAAACTAAAGTCCTATCAAATAAGTCGAGACTAATCTCCTTATTATAGATGTTTTTTAAAGAGATAAATATTTGACCATGAGTCTATGGGCCGAGATTAAACTCGTAACCTTATAATTAAAGTATAAGATGAGTGGCAATTAAACCACACCCAATGATGATAATATTATATAAATATAGGAGTATAGATATAGATGAGTAAACATATAAACTATTATTGAGCCCAAGAACAATGTTGGGCCAAAGCTAAAAGCTGAACTTTTAGTGCCCGAAGACAGCCCACTTGATTGAGGGCCTTTTCACTTCCTTGCATGTAATTTCCTATGCATGTCTTCATTTTTTTAAAGAAATTATTAAACTCGTATCATATTGTATTGGTATTATGCATTTATGTTTGTGCTTTATAATTTTCGAATTTTCAAGATTCAAGCATCTTCCTTCTTGGCTTCTATTAAGTAAAAAAATTATCATGTAATTGATGTGTTTATGCCTTCATTTAAAAAAAAAAATTATATTTTTTTTCTTGGTTCATAAGCTTGGAACCTTTAAGATTTAAGCCTTTCCCTTCCTTTCATTTTAAGTAGTAAAAGTTTATCATGAAAGTGATTTATCTATATCTTCATTTTTTTAAAAATAGAAGCATTTTCGTGTTTTTATCATATTTGTGTATTCATATTCACACTTCATAGTCTTCCAATCTTCAAAATTCAAGCATTTTCCTTGCATACTAAGAAGTAAAAATTTGTAATATATAGTGTTTTTTGTAAGGTAAAAGCACACTTCACATATTAAATAAGAAAAAAACATACAAGGGAAACAAGTTAAATCCAAGTCAATAAGCATACTCATCCTCTTGAACATTGGAAACAACATTCAAAGGAACTTTAAATGGAATAAGGCCACCCTAACTAGCTTATAACCCACCTTATTAACCTTCCTTCTCGCCTAATGAAATGACAAATGGAAGAAAACAAATTGAGTTGAGTCATGGCAATTGGCAAGAATAATGAATCACAATATAATTATGTAGCCTTTAAATGCAAAGCCATGATAATGTTTCTCTGATATCCATACGTAATTTGCTAAAATTCATATCCATGTATATCCTTATTTCATAGGGTTCCAACTTTCCAAAATTCAAGCCTTTTACCTTCTTTGCATTCTTTGAAGTAAATAATTATCATGTAATTGGCGTCTACACTTCTTCATTTTCTAAAAACAAACATATATTGGTGTCCATATAAGCTTGGAAGCTTCGAGATTGAAGACTTTCCCTTTGCTTACATTGTAAGAAGGAAGATAGCATAAAATGCAAGCAAAATCTAGTATTAGTAGCCATCATTCATCAACCCGTGAAAACCATCTCTCTCCTAATAAGTTAGAAATTCACTTTCTATGCCTTTCACTCCAACTAAACCATCCCCTTCTTCTACACCAAGATTCCCCCTCTTTCTTTTTTATAAACCCCACCAAATGTTTGTTTTTTTACCCCAAACAAAACCAACAACAAGAAGAAAAAACACGGTATTCTGTCATCACTATGGAGGCCAAATGGCTGCTACTTTTTACAATGGCAGCACTAATGGCAGTGGCAAATGGCCAGGAATCAGTGAAGCCATTGGTGAAGATAGTTAAAGGCAAGAAACTTTGTGATAAAGGGTGGGAATGTAAAGGGTGGTCACGGTTTTGTTGTAACCAAACCATTTCTGATTATTTCCAAACTTATCAATTTGAGAACCTTTTCGCTAAACGTAATACACCGGTGGCACATGCGGTTGGGTTCTGGGATTATCATTCTTTCATTACGGCGGCGGCTCAGTATCAACCTCATGGTTTTGGTACCACCGGCGGTAAGCTCCAGAGCATGAAGGAAGTGGCAGCTTTTCTTGGACATGTCGGCAGCAAAACTTCATGTAAGTAAGCCACAAAACTAAACTTAGGAAAAAATAATGGCGTCGCCCAGACTCGAACTGGAGACCTTCAGTGTGTTAGACTGACGTGATAACCAACTACACCACGACACCATTTTTGTCTGGATTTACCATGCAAAATTATTTAAAAATATAGCTTCTAGATTTTCCTTTTTGGGTTTCAAAGCTTCTAGATGAATTCATACATGTTCCATTGAAGTAGTGTATGAATTATATGTAGAATGGCACTTAGTTTTGAATAATTGCAGGTGGTTATGGAGTGGCAACTGGGGGACCATTGGCTTGGGGTCTATGCTACAACAAGGAAATGAGTCCTAGCAAATTGTATTGTGATGATTACTACAAATACACCTACCCTTGCACTCCTGGAGTTTCTTACCATGGCCGTGGTGCCTTGCCTATCTATTGGTATGTGCCCTATTGCCTAACTCATGTTATTCAGACTTGTTTGCTGGAACCAAATACGGGGATTTATATATGCATCAGATATGATTACTTTAAGAAAATTGAAGAGTCGAACCAACATAACGTGTTGCTTTCCTATACTAGGAGCTTGTATATTCAATATCTATCCAAGATTTTCATAAAATACAATGGTATAGGTAATGGTTGAAAAGACCACATCAGTTGGATTGATCCCATTTTGGTTGATTCCCTAATCTTTTGGTTCAACTTACATGATTGAATCACCGATTTGATTGGTAATGGATCGCTCAAATAATCCTTTTGATCAAACTCATAATGCCAATGAAGCTTTCGGTTGGACTAATAATCACCAACTTGAATTGATTTTAACATGGACTTCTTATCTTCTTGATTTTTTGTTACTGCAGGAACTACAACTATGGAGAAACAGGAGACGCATTGAAGGTGGACTTATTGAACCACCCTGAATACCTAGAAAACAATGCAACCTTAGCTTTCCAGGCAGCAATCTGGATATGGATGACACCGGTGAAGAAACACCAACCATCGGCCCATGATGTGTTTGTCGGCAACTGGAAACCGACCAAGAACGACACGTTGGCCAAGCGGGTCCCGGGGTTCGGAGCCACCATGAATGTGCTCTATGGAGATCAAGTTTGTGGGCAAGGTGATGTTGACACCATGAACAACATCATCTCACATTACCTTTATTACCTTGACCTAATGGGAGTTGGGAGAGAAGAGGCAGGACCCCATGAAGTGCTCACATGTGAAGAACAGAAGCCTTTCACTGTATCTCCTTCTGCATCATCATCATCATCATCTTGATCTGGTTTTAGATTTGATATTGGGTGATTCATTTCTTAATTAGCCTCGTATATCTCCATTG
The DNA here is from genome assembly GCA_020496765.1 of Gossypium stocksii. NCBI lineage: Eukaryota > Viridiplantae > Streptophyta > Magnoliopsida > Malvales > Malvaceae > Gossypium > Gossypium stocksii. Next base: position 53,123,532 of record CM035625.1, on the reverse strand, counting down.
CCAATGGAAGGGCCACTATAATATATATATATATATATATATAGATTATTTGAGAAATTCAGTGTGTGAATCCATATTACCCTTAAAAAATTATGGATGCTGTGTAAATTTTGAGACACATTGTCTTCACTTCAATTGTAATTGATTAATAAGTGTGATTGAATGAGTCACATATAGCCATTGCCAAAACTTGGAATATATGATTTATGCATTCATTTTTCTTTTATTTTTTTTCATGCAAAGCTTGATCCTAATTCACAACAAAAAATAGAATTTGTGTTTTTTTTTTCAAACAAATTTATAGTGTGATTGGACAGATAATTTTAAAATGTCTATACAAAACGTTAGCAATTGTGTAAATTAAAAGATAAAATTAATGTTTTTTTTAAATCATATAAAAATAATCATAGCATAAAAATTGTAAAAATTTATAAATATTTTTAATAAAATAAAATTTTAAATATATATTAAAATTAAATAAAAATAAAATTTGAAGTTTAAGTGTTTATTTTATAGTAAAATCATATTTATTAAATGAAATAAAATTCTAAAAATAATTTTTGAAGTTTAATTTTTTAAAATTTTATAATAAGATCAAGTTTATTAAATAAATAAATTTATTAAGAGTTTTTAAAAACAACCTTTTTAGGTGAAATTTGAAAAGAAAATTGAGTTACTTAAATCTATTTTTGAAATTCTTCATTATTTTTACTCAAATAAATAACTTTATTTTTTAAGGTCCAAATAATTAACTATTTAACTTTATGTACCTAAATAAATAAATCACAAATTTATAATTTTAAAAACTTTGATAGAAATAAAACTCTTCTTATATTTTTGAGCATGTCCATTTATAGGTTGAGTTATTCATCCGACTTTACCTAAATTTAAATTTAATAATAAATAAATATTTAAACTTAATTATAAAAATTATGACATATATATAATAAAAATGGACCATAAGTAGGTTTATTCGGCCCGGTTTGAAGATCCATTCGAAATTGGGAGGATTTGAGCACATATATAGGTTTGAAAAATAAGTTTGGGCAAAAAACATAAAGCTCATTTAAAAAACGGGTCGAGCCTTAGGTAAGTTTTTTTGGCCCGGCCCGAATTAGCAAAAAGACAAAAAAAATCTACTATTTTCTAATTGTTTTGTCACTGTTTTGCTATCATTTGACTGTTATGTTACTATTATTTTGTTGTTATTGTTTGGATATTATATAACTCTTGTTTTATTGTTAATTTTGTTACTATTTTAGAAGTATTTGCTTGCTAAGTTACACCTATCTTAGTATTATTTAAGCATAAATATTTTTTTTAATTTATTTGCAATTTGTTGGAAACATTTATTTTAATATTTTTGATGTATTATATTTTTTTAGAAATAATATAAAAAATTAATTTAGGTGGATCAGGCCCAAGTTTTATTATTTATATCTAGACTAAACTTGGGCAAAATTTTAGACCAAATTTCCAAATCAAACTTAAAATTTTAACAAAATCTGACCCGAATTCAACCTGACTTATAAACAGATAAAACTATAAGACTAAACAAAATTTAAGCTTAAATAATAAAATTTTTAAACTTTAACTTATGAACAATTTAAATTTAACTCAAGAACAGTTCTAGAGTGTACAGGCCCATTTTCGCCCGGGCCAACCCAAACAAATTTAAAATGGTCAGTCCAATTACAACAAAATTAAAAACCCAAAAATACAAAAGGCCCAAACGGCCCAAAACTTTAGAAACTTTGGAACCCTAGGGTTCCTCTGTTGCTCCCGTGCGCCGCAACTCCTCCCATGTGCGCCCTCAGCACGCACCACGATCGATGAAGGCACCTTCGGCAAGGATTGCACCAAAATAGGCCCTTTTCTGCCCATTGACTCCTTCCATGACCTGCAAAACAAGCAAAGGCAGAAACAAAAGCAGAAACAGAGACAGACACAAGCGAAAACGACGAAACAGTAGCGAATAGGAAATTATAATATATAATATTTTACCATTCGGCTATATAAGACCGAAACAAAACCATATTAAAGGGGGGTATTTTTTAGTTTCTACCGGATTCGGCTAGAAACAAAGGCCGAAAGCAAATGTAAAAAGGGGACTCCCGAATTTTGAATAGAAATCAGAGAGTAAAAAGCAAAAATCATAAGGTGATTGTTGTTTTATTATTTTCATTTTACTTTCAAGCTATTTTAGATTGTTTTTCTTAATTTCTTTCACATACGAAATAACAGTAAAAAGGGGAGAAAAGGGGAGCCTTACCGAAACCCCGTGTACGGCTACGGCGTCGGAGTACCCATCTCCGTCGTCGGAGCCCGGCCTTAATAGAGGTTGAAGGCGCTTCTCTTTCGCCTTTTTTGTTCTTAAAGTTGGGCATTCGGGGCACTTTAAACTGGGGCCAAATGGCCCATTCGTCCACCTCGCCGGACGCCGGAGTTAGGGGTGGTGCGGCGAACGGAGGAGCCTCTTTGGCCGAAGGAAGAAGAGGGAAAGGGGATGAGGTTTGAGAGGATATGGGGGCTGAGTTTTGATGTGTTTTTAGAGAAGGGCTGAGTGTAAAAAAGAAAGAAGAGTTTTGCCCTTTAAAACAGAAGCAAACGGTGCCGTACAGAGGCTACTGATCTGTGTTTTTTCCCTTTAAAAGGGGGATTTGCAATATTGGCCCTTTTCTTTCGCAACATCGTCCAATCGACCCCTATTTTTCTGTTTTGTGTTTCTTTTAAATCGGACCGCATAATTTATTTTGATTGCGTTTGGGTCCACGCTGATCTGTTGTGCGCACGGGGTCGGGATTATTTCCTGGTTGGTCCTTCATTGTTTTAGCGTGTTTCATTTTGGCCCTTGATGGCCTTTCTTTGTTATTTACAACTCTTACCTTAAACTTCAAATCAATTCCAACCCAGTCCCTAACCTTTGTTTATTTATTTCTTTATTTGTTCGTTGGTTCAAATGAAATTTTTCTTATATTATTTTTACTACTTATCACTTGTTTTAAACTTCATTTATACGTTATTTATTTTTAGATCTCATATATTATTCAATGTATCATTAAAATAAAAATCGATTATGTTTGTATGTTATTTTGATTACGTTTTTTTAAATTATTTGTATAAAGTATTTTCAGGTTTTAGTTTGCTTTAAATTATTATACATACATATATATATATATATTAACCTTTTTGAATTATCTTATATTATTCATTTACTGCAAACTTCTTTTCATATACTGTTTATCATTTTTTTATTATTATTACTTATTTAAAGTGTTTTACATCTTATATTTATTAAAATGTTTTACTACTATTTACTTTAAGTTTTATGTATTATTTATCTCTGATTTGTATTAAATTTTATATATTTTTTAAAACTTCTATATATCATTTCTTCTTTTTACATATCATATTTAATCTTAAAAGTGTTTTGTACGATTTATTTTAAATTCTTTTCAACATGATGTTTGCTTCAAATACATTCTTGCTTTACTTCAAAATTGGTTTCATTTATTTCAAATTGTTTTACATATTGTTCATCTTGAATTGTATATATTATTTTAAGTTGTCTTATATTACTCACTTTAAATAGTTTTTATAGTATCCCTTTTAAATTCTTTTACGTGTTGTTAATTTACAATGATTTTATTATTCATGTTTAACCATTTCGTTCACCTTACATTGTCAATGTTAGTATTTTAAATAATGTGATTATAGCCGTTTTATGTACTACGAATTGTCGATTGGCATTTGCATATTATTGCTATTCATTGATATGGTTTTATTCATACATTATTTTAATTTTCTCAAATTCAAAAGAAAGTTTTTAGAAAATAAAAGCAATGTTCAGTATTTAGAAACTCGTGAGATCGTACCCTAACTTACTGGGTTTCGATTCTCCGTGTTTAAACTAAATAACCGAACGTCCTTTTGATCTTTGAAAAGTGCATTCGTTTCAAAAGCCTTATATGTTATATCCTAACTTACTGGTTGTGACATCGTATCGCTTCGAGACAAGTGTGGCTTTAACGTATCGTTTCATCTTATTCGAGCGTTTTAAAAAAAAAGAAAGGATCATATTTCAAAGAATCCTTTTAAGTTTTCAAACTTTCGACAGTAAGACACTAATTAATCAACTAGGTACCAATTTTGGGCGTATCGAGGGTGCTAACCCTTCCTCGTGCGTAATCGACTCCCGAGCTCGTTTTTTGATTTTCGTAGACCAAAATTAATTGTTTTAATAACTCAATATGTTTTATTAGAATAATTTAAGGTGACCCGATCACACCTCGAAAAAGGTCGGTGGCGACTCCATTTTCAAAATCCAAAGTCGATTCTCCTATTTCAAAAAAATGGTTTCGACATAGAGAATACCAAAAATAAAATTAAAATAAAATCATTAGCTCATGACCTGCATCGATTAACACTTCAATTCAAAATGTTAGTATTTCTAATTACTTTGTTAAGATAAATAATTGATTTAGGAAAAATTAAGTTATTGAAATTTTATAAATTAAAAAATAATTATACTAAAAATAAGTAATATAAAAATATTTGTAAAAAATATAAATAGTTTTAATAAAATAAGTTTTAAAAATATATATTAGAATTAAATAAAAATATTTTTGAAGTTTAATTTTTTTGTCATCATGTGTATTAAATCAGATAAAATTATGAGAAATTTTGAAAAACTACTTCTTTAGGTGAAATTTAAAAATAGAAATTAAGCTGATGAAATTCTCCTGGAAATTACTCCCCAATTTTGAAATTATTTAATATATTTATTCAAAGAAGTAAATTCATTTTTAGAATTTTAAAAGTTTTGATACAAATGAAATTCTTTTTACAAATCTCTCATCCAAACACAACCTTAAAATTTAGAAAAATAGATATTTTTCCAAAATATGATTTTGTTGATTTTTTTAATAATTTAAAAGTAATTTAAAATTATATTTAATATAAATTAAATAATAATTAGAATTTATCTGAATTAAACATAAAAGATTTTATTTAAATCCACATAAATTTTGGATTGGAAAGGTAACTGACATTTAATCAAATCTAATATTAATATATATATTTTTGTTAACTCAAAAAAAATCTAAAGAGTTCAAACAAATTTTTTTTTTGAAAATAAACAAAATTATTATAAGACCTAATCAAATTTAAAGGAATTTCATCAAGTAAATGAATACCCTCATTTCAGTGAAAAGCCAACTTAACAACATAATTAGCTTTTAGATAATTTCACGAGGAATATATTCGAGCTTCTATTGACCAATATCCAACAAATTTTATTGAATTCATCGGATTAGTGCTGAGGAAGATGTCTTTGAGAAAGATTTCTGAATAATCCGAATAGCTTCTTGACTATCTGTTTTGATTAACACTCCATCATACTAACAATTAATTTTAAGTGTTAGGAACAAAGTTATAGATAAATAATAATTCTTTCGATTGAATAAGATCATTTTAATTTTAACTCTTCCTAACAATCAATCATTTAATTTAGGTTTTCATGAGTCCAAAAATTTTGATCCCTAAAAATTAATAATTTAATTTAAAATTCTTTATAAATTATTTTAAATTTACCCTTAAATTTCTAATTTTATTTTAACTCTCTAAAAAAAATCCTAACTCCACTCATTTGAAGGGATAATATTTAATTGGTGTGGAGTGTCCAATATCTACCGTTCATGGTTTATAATACAAGGAAATGCCACCTTAAAACTCAATAAATTTAGAAGAAGAAACGGATTTTTTTCAAAAATAATCCAAATAATTTATTTATTTATAAAAATAATCCATTTATAAAATTATGTATGAGAACAACCCTTTTTGAAGAGTGAATCTTGGTGCCGCTACCCTTTTTGAAGAGTGAATCTTGGTGCTGCTTGTCGTTACCATTTTTTTGAAAGTAGGTGGAATCGACTTTGGGTTTTGAAAATAAAATTAAAATGGAGAGTCGCCACCAATCTTTAATATGAGGTGTGATTGGATCACCTTGAAAAGGAGGTTGTTTTTTAATAAACAATTAGATTTATCAAAACAACAATTTTGGCCTACGAAATCAGAAAAGGGTTCGGGAGTCGGTTACGCACGAGGAAGGATTAGCACCCTCGATACGCCCAAAATTGGTACCTAGTTGATTAATTAGTGTCTTAGGGTCGAATATTTGAAAACTTTGAAAAATTTTAAAATACAATCCCTTTCTATTTAAAAGACTTGAATAAAATGGAACGAAGTGTTAGAAACCATTCTCGTCGCGAAGCAATAGAACGTCACGTCCAGTAAGTTAGGATACGACGTTTAGAGCTTTTGGGAACGAGCGTGCCTTTTATTTGAAAATCTAAAAGGATATTCGATTATTTAGATTAAACGAGAAAAATCGAAACCCGGTAAGTTAGGGCACAATTTTCTCGAATTTCTAACTGCCGAACATTGCCTTGATTTAAAATTGTTTAAATCGACAAATTTGAAAATGGTTTAACACATTTAATGTCAAACAAAATAATTTGAGTTAAAAATATGAAATTACAATATAACAAATAATCATGGAATAAATATTCAATATGAGATTGCATAAAAATAAATAACCGACAAATTACAAACAAACTTAAATCAAATGACCATAGCTATAATCGTGAAACAACAAATTTACAATTGACATTAATGAATTATAAAAGGTTTGAAATTATAAGAATTCAAATTAAAATCTTGAACAAGTAATATGCATATAATATAGGATAAAATCCTTAAAATAAATAAATCTTAGAAATATATATATATATACACATGACATAATATTTACATAGTATAATATAAAAAATATGTAAAAGTATGGCTAATATATACAATATGAAAAGTATGGTACATAATATAGAGAAAGTTGAAGTATGCATATACATAATACACGAAAATATTATTACATAAATAATATGTATAACGTATATATAAAAGAAAATATTAAAATATATACATGAAATAACAATAAAATGAGCAGTATGATATATAAAAAAATATATACATAATACATATATTAATGATAATAGCGACATACAAAAACTATTATTAATAGAATATGTAAATACATACATATAGAGATAATAATGGCATTAAAATAATTAGAAATACGCAAAATATAATTCTAGGAATATATATATACATGAAAAAATAATATAAAAACGTAGGTAACTATTAGAATAAAAAGCATATTTATAATATATAAGAATAAAGTGCACACAAAATATAATTTTAAGATATATAGATGTAATATATAAGACATATGTAATAGTATTGAAAATACACACATAATATAATCTACAAGAATATATATAACTATAATATTGAAGTGTATATATATATAAATACAATCTATACGTTATATATAGTAAAAATAATAATATATATAAAATATATACAATATATATTAGTAATAATAATAAGCATAAAAAGAAAACATAATAATAATAATAATAATAATAATGATGATGATGGATGAACAAATAAATAAATAAAAAAAACAAAAGAAAATGAAATATGAGAGATTGAAAACAAAAGGGGCAAAATCGTGAAAAAAGGAAGCTGTTGGGGATTAATTTGAAACACGCTAGAATACTCGGGGGTTAATTGGATAATAACCCAAACTCTAAACTGCGTCGTTTCATGTACCCTTACTTCGAAACTGGTTAAGGGACTAAAATGAATCGCAAAACGAAGTGCTGGGCCAAATCAAAAGAGGAGAAAATCAGCATGGGACTGAATCAATATGCGCTGCAAGAAAGGAGGCGCCATCCGCACAAATATCCCATTCGTGACTCAGGAACACGCGGGTTCCTTCCGGAGCGGGTCGAAACCGAGTTTGAAGGCCCTATACGGTGTCGTTTTGGCACCTGAGCTCCCAACCCAAAACGGCAACGTTTTAAAATAGTATTTAAGTTCAAAAAAATGTCTAAAAATCATTTCAGCCCTCACCCATTAAAAAAAACTGAACACTCTCCTCTCCTCTCCAGATTCAACCTTCGGCTAGGGTTTTAAAACCCCACATCGCAGCTGTTATCACGGCGCCACCACGTGAGGTGGCCCAGGGCGTGCAAAAAAGGTAGTTTCCAACCCTATTCGAAGCGTTCGAGGGCCCTGCTGGCCTTGTTTGCTTTCTTGTTTCTTAAAACTAACCCTAAGATGAGTCTAAATGCAGGTACAAATCGCAAAAACAGTGAAGAGAAATGCCAAATATCAGCGCCTCCTACCCTCGTCAGAGCCCAAAGGGGTTTAGCAACGTTCGGGTCCTTGAAGGGCTTCGGCAACGTCAAGAAAGGCAAATCACGGTAAGATCCTTTGCTAACTTAAACTATTTCGAAGTAAAAAGTAAAAAAAAACACCTTTTGATTTACTGTTTTTTTTGAATCGTTCTTTGTATTCAGTTTCTGTTCTTCTTCCAAAAAAAAAAAACCTCTTTACAAATGTTTTTTTTTCTTTTTGCCGAATTTCCCCCCTGATACATTGGTTTCCTCTCGGCTTTATAGTCGAGATTGACATAATACTTGCTACTGTTCCTCTACTATTGTCGTTCTGTACTTTTACTCTACTTGCTGTATGTTCTTTGCGTGTTTGCAGGTATAGCGGAGCAGAAGTGATGGGAGCAGGTACCCTGTCATTTCGGTAGGTGGCCCTTCGGTGAGTATAGGGGGGATGTGCAAGTGGTGACCGAAGAGGCCCAGGGAGGCACGGCGCTTTGGAGGAGGCAAGTAGCTAGGGTTTCAGAAAGTCTGAAACCCTAGTTGGACTTTGGGCATGGGCTGTCGGGTTTTGGGTGTAAATGGGTATGGGTTAGGTCTGATAGGGTAGGTTTAATTTGGTTTTGTAAATTGGACTTTGGGACATTTTTGGTTTTATTATTATTTTTTGTATTTATTTGGTTTTATTGGGCCCGGGTATGGTTTTGAAATGGGCAAAATTTGGGCTATAACAGCTGCCCCTCTTTGCTCACTGTCGTGTAACGGCAATAGAGCAAAGACAAAAAGAAAGGCCAATTTTGCCAGATCTTGTCGAGTCTTGACTTCTTTGGTGCTCTTCTTGTTCAGCTCCCTTTCCAGTCTAACCCACCGCCTCTCATAGCTTTAGGTTCAATCCATCGCGATTTCTGAGCTTCGACTTGTGGCCTCGTTCTATTCGCATCCTCAAAGGCATAAAGTGATCTGGTTCTTCTGTAACTTCGGAGATGAAATCTTGGTATCTTTGATTTGCTCTGCTAGAACTTCAAGAAGATGACTCTTGATCTTCGATCTTTCATCCTTTGTTGAAAAACAAACATCGAAACTAGCCCAACCTGCGAATTCTCGCAACATGGGTTAATTCTTTTGGAACATAAGTTAAGAGTGCCCCGGTGTGTGACTTGAGACTCAACTCACCTCTCGCAATATGAGTTAAATGAACAGAAATTTTAAAAGCAGAAATTGAAAAAGATCAACTCACCTCTCGCAATATGAGGTGAATTTTGAAAATATAAATTGCAAATACCTCAGCGTGTGACCTGAGGCGCAACTCGTTTCTCGCAATACGAGTTGACTTTTGAAAACATAAATTGCAAATACCTCAGCGTGTGACCTGAGGCGCAACTCGTTTCGAGTTGACTTTTGAAAACATAAATTGCAAATACCTCAGCATGTGACCTGAGGCGCAACTCGTTTCGAGTTGACTTTTGAAAACATAAATTGCAAATACCTCAGCATGTGACCTGAGGCGCAACTCGTTTCGCGCTATACGAGTTGACTTTTGAAAACATAAATTGCAAATACCTCAGCGTGTGACCTGAGGCGCAACTCGTTTCTCGCAATACGAGTTGACTTTTGAAAACATAAATTGCAAATACCTCAACGTGTGACCTGAGGCGCAACTCGTTTCTCGCAATACGAGTTGACTTTTGAAAACATAAATTGCAAATAGTACCAAAACATATTATCTGGTGTCCTTTGCAATTGTCATCGCAACTTCTTGCTCTGTTGGAGCACCTGAAAATGTCGTGAATGATGTTATCATGATATGCATGTGATTGTCTTAAACGTATGTATGCCTACATGATTATGCTATGCGCCCTAGACATGTTTGTCATATGTTGCTTCTCGTCGAGATTTCTTGTGACGATTTGCATTTATTGCTTCAATTCTTGACTTTCTTTCAGGCTTCGTACTCGTCTTCCATCTTTGCGAGTAATCTGTATTTTTCGGACATTGCTCTTTTGCCCCTCGTTGAACTTTGTTCTTGCTTTGAGGCTCTTGTGTTCATCAAATTCTCATCCAAGTGATGCTCTGGATACTCAGCGCATGAACTCTTCCATGTTTCTCGATCAAGAATCTTTTTGAGCATGGCTTCTTGCATAGAAAATCTCAGGCTTCTGAAAATGTTTCGAATACTGTAGTCTTGCCGTTTGACTCATTGCTCGAATTGTCTTACTTCTTGGGCCCAGATATTTCATTAGGATGCCTTCTCGGGTTTTTATCCTAATCCTTTTCGCGTTAATTAAGACACCCTTTTCGGGTTTTCATTTTGATCTTCTTCTCTTTTTCAACTTGGGATGCCCTATTATTTGACTGGTAAGTCGACCCAAAACTCAAGGAAATGTTTTGCTCAACTAGCTTGCCCCACTGCGACTTAAGGGTCCCTTCCATTGTATCTCAAAGGTACATGATCTGTAACTCGTTCCATCAAGATTATATTACTGACGCGATATCTAGTTTCTGTTCAGCTAATACCTTTGATTTAAAAATCTTGAAGAGATAAACTCAATTAAGCTCAAATATTTCCAACTCCTACGCATGGTGAGTTCTTTAAACAACAGTCCTGTTTTAGATTCCTGTACTATTCAGAAGCTTTTCAGAGTAATACGCAAAACCCCTTCCATAAAAGTGTTATTAGTCCACTAATCATTATTTCAATACAAAATGCTTAAAAAAGGATCATGACGATGGACAAGAAGGAAATTGAATGCAAGCATAACTCGAAACAAGCAAGTTTAAGCAAAAGCGATTAAGAAAGACTTTATTAGGAGCATAGCTCGACACGAATAAATTAATCAAATAAAAAGGAAATTGATCGGGACAACAACCCGTCATGATTCGAAGATAGCAAATATGCTAAGAAAGATGAAAGCTAGGTGCCCCAGATATCGCAACCTAAGCTTCTCTGTTCCATTTCTTAAGAACTCCTCCAAGCTCAATGTGTGCCTAGGGGATTCGGAGTACTCTGTCGATGCCCCAAGACGTGTCATACTTCCTCATTGTCAATTCAAGCATGATAAGGCTACCGCGTACCCCACTTTTGATCAGAATTTGAGCCGCCCTTTTTGGGTTTTCAACTCAAATGCCCTTTGGACTCAAAGCGCCCTGGCGGGTTTTCACTTTGGCCTCTCCTTTTTCTTTTTGCTTTTCTTTTCTTTTCTTTCTTCTTTTTTTTTTTCCTTTTTTTCTTTTTTTGTGTTTTTCTTCTTTTTCTTTTTTTTGTGTTTTTCTTCTTTTTTCTTTTTTTTTTTGTGTTTTTCTTCTTTTTTCTTTTTTCTTTTTTCTTGATCAACTTTTTAAAAGGTCTCAAGACGCCCTTTACGCGTTTTCCTCTTGATTTACTTGAGAAATTCTTGTGGACGAATTCTTCTTGACATAAGTTTGTATCACCCATTTTGACACATTTGATTAGGATGGATACTCTTAACAAATCTTGATTCTATCGAGGCTTGAAGGAAGAGATCTCGATCCATAAACCCATGAAGAAGGGGTTGCCCCAGTAACAGTCTTGTCATTTGGCAAGCTTTATGCAAAAAGATGGTTCAATGATTCCCAACAGATAAGAATGAAGTTGCTGCCATTATCCTTCGACTTGGAAAGCTGAGGTACATGAATTGCTCCTAGAGCAGTTATCCCACCATGGCTCGACGATGTCTTTTAAGCGTCCTCAGTCCTTATAAATTTCTCCAGCTGTGAGGCTACCAAAGTAAATAGGAACAAATACAGGTATGGCGGTTGTGCTCCTTTGATATACATACACCAGAGAAAGGACTATCTCCTGCAGATCGTTAGCCAAAAGCCCCATCTGATCTAAGAGAACATGATAATGAATGTGCATCTTGGTTCCAATCATACCAGCATGGGCTCAAAGATAGAAGTCATTGTTCTTAGGATGACAGACTTCGTTGTCTATAACAGTTCCAGGCGGGACATTGTCAAGAAATCTCTGCTGGCAAAACTTAGTATGATGGTTTTTCTGTGCCATAACGACCATGAACTTGGGGTTCCCATTTTTGTCACGGAACTTGATCACATTCTTTGTTCAACTTGATTGAGCTGAGACTTGCTGACTTGATCCTTAGAAATAATGAGCTGATCAGGCTTCCTCTTTCCTGAATTTGTATAGAGTCTTCCCTCATGATACCTTCATCCACTTTGTCAGAAACTGGTTTGAAGGGAAAATCTATCATTTCAAGCTTCAAAGACTGTGTACGGACTGATGCTCTATAGCGGAAAATCAATGGCCATTGCCTGAGGCTAACTACCGCAGCTATTGATGGCACATCAGACTACTTGGGGAGTCACATAATACATTCATTCCAAGGATAATAGTTGGAACCCTTGAAATCATAGGGATTTGAAGGTATTTTGTTCTGGCGTAAGCATAGAAAGCAAGTGGTAGTTTCTTATACCAATCTTTACCAGTCTCGGTCATCTTCTGAAAGTTATTTCTTCTTCTTTTCTTTTCTTTTGGCAACCTTTGTTGTGTGGTGCCTTATCTTTGAGTAGACTACAAACTTTTGACATTGTGCAGTCGGATATGATCTCTATATCTTTTTTTTCTTTTTTTTGTTTTTTTGTTTTTTTGTTTTTTTTCTTTTTTTTTTTTAAATTCAAGCTCGAATTTGGATTTGGCTTTGAATTTGAATTTGAATTTGAATTTGATGACCGTTACTTAGTAACTTTGGTACACAAAGCGACCTTACTCTCTTGGTGAAGTAATTGATCATCGTGAAGGCGACTTGAAGTCGGTGAAGCTGGCCCAGTGACGTCCGTGCCCCACATGGAGAGTCTTCAAAGAAACATGAATCTTATCTCCCTCAATTTGACATTTACGTCACACTGATGTAGTCCTTTTTCATGGCGGGCTAGCACTATCTTAACCTTCTGATCAGCCTGGCTATTGTAAAACCACTGGCCTGTGTCCTACGACTATCCTTGCGGACTTCTTTTGAAATTTTGGGTGTACCCGTGTCTCGGTAACCTAGGCCTGTCTTGATATGGTTGTGCGAAGACACGTTTGAAATGTTTCAAAGATATCTCGCCTTTTCGGTAGTGAGCTAGGCTTCAATCCTTGTTTGCTCGCGATATCCACTGATCTTGTGAGATTCATTTTCATTTTGTTCTACCATCCTTGATAAATCGGAAGATAGGTCATAATCCTTGTTATCTTCAGAGTTCTGAGACTCCCCTAAGCATACATTTCGCTCTAAAGGAGATTCCAGTTTAGTAACAGTGTCACTCGCGTTATTGATATCTGGAGACCCTTTTTTCAGGTACAGATGAAGGTTTCAAAGAATAAATGAATTTAAGAATGATTATTTATGTATCATGATCATGAAGAAAGAACATTTAAAAGAGTTCAAAGATCACCAGAATCTAAGAATAATTGTGCAGTGTGGTTATGAATAAAAGAATAAGAAAATCTAAGAATAATCGTTGTATAGTATGAAGTGAAACTTTACTCAAAATGATGCATTTTTATTGAAATAAAGATTTTAGACAAAAGCCTATTTTCACAAAAGGATTCTTACTGCCTCTAGGCTTAAAGCAGTAAGCGTGTTCTGGGTATTACCCTAAGTTAGCTCTAAAAAGACAGAGACTTCTTCCACAGTCCTCTTGTTCACAATACTCCCAGGCATGTAAGGGCAAATGCTTGGTAAATTTCATTCCTTCGTCACTGCGTTCACATTCCCTTTAGCATGGTCAGGGAATGGATTCTTGGTCGCATTGCTAGCATTATCAAATCGCAGAATGCCCGTATCAATGAGTCCTTGGACCTGTCTTTTAAAGGCGAGGCAGTTCTCGATTGAATGTCCTGTATTTCCCGCATGGTATTCGCATCGAGCGTTCGAATCGTACCACTTGGGATATGGAGGCTGCAACAGTTTTATATAAACCGGGGACACCATGTGCGCATCATACAGCCTTTGATATAGCTCATTATATGACATTGGAATTGGCGTAAAAGGGAGTTTTTCAGTTTTTGATCTAGCATTGGATCCTTGCTTTTGAGGACCCTGATGGCTAGGGGTTGTCACTCTTGGCTGGCCTATAGTAACCGGCCTCACTTTAGTTTCTTTTCCTTTTATTGCCCACGAAGTATTATCCCGGGAGCTCCACTCTTGTTTCCTAAGGGTTTCGCACTGTCTCGAGCGCTCCATACTGGCCTGATACGATTGGAGTCCAGTGATAACAGGCATCCCTCGCAACGGTGCATCTGGTTGAGTCTGGCTGCTTATTGGGGTGAACCTTGAGGCGTAAACGATGTCTTCGTTATCCTCCTCGCCATGGCCCATCAGGACTTTTCTTTTTCCGAGCCCTTCGGATAATAACTGTTTGAGCTGACTAATCATATTTCTTTGAAGCTCTGCCATCTGGTTCTGCATATCCTGCTGAATTCTGGATAACTGCTCTTGTATCTGTATTTGCCTATGCTCTATCCGTTCTAACCTTCGTTCCATGACTCTTAGGTTAACTGAAATAATTTTATCCAATTAGGGTTGCTTCGTAAAAATCTAGTGCAAATGATACAGTGCAAATGATGCAATGATGCAATGAGGTGCAAATGAATACAAGAAAAGAAGCGTCGACCTTATATTCAATTCCATTAGGAGAATTTTTCTAGGGAACAAATTTCTTTACATAAAATGGATCATATATGCGACCTTGCCCTCATAGTCCAAGCGAAGATGCCGATCTTTCTCTTCATGTCTGAATACTATGGTCGACTCTCGTAAACTTGCCAAAGGTGTCCTCATCCGCGCCTTTTGTTTGGTCCGGGCCGTGACTCTTTGCTCATTACTCCTTGCGATGCTTGCTAGCTCCTTTAGGAAAGTCGAGAATTGACGGCTGCCGCATAATCTTCATCAATTTGAATCTTTCGGGTAAAACCTTGCGTTCCTTTGTGAGCTATCATCCTTCTTCCATCGTGCTCACTTGGACCATACATGGGCAACCGCATTATAATCTATTTTATCAAGAAATTCGTCCCCTTATGACGAACTCCCCTATTTAGGAATCGAATTTGAATCAACACCTCCTTTCCATAACGATGGAATGTAATGTAATGCAAATGTATGAATGCAAAAAGGCATCGATCTCGATTCAGTTTCTTTTAGAGAACCTTTTTTGAAAAATAAAATCCTTTACACAAAACGGGCCTCCAATATACGTTTGCCCCAACGTTCAAAGTCTTAACAAAGCGAATTTTTGACCAAGGTCATATTGTAGCTCACGTTGGTGCTTAATGTGCTCAATTTAATCAATATCTTCACCCATAAGGGTACTCCTACAGCCAAGGACACCTTCTCCAATGTCTGTGAAGTTGTTCTAATCATCTTGAGAGATTAGCGAACAAGTAGACATCTCTGTTTCACAGTGCGCTACCTTTAAAAGATATCCAACACCATCAATACTTCTTGAGAGTCTTCAGATTCTCGCTCACATAGAACATTTTGAAATGCTTGCAGGGGTATCTTCGCAGCATAGCTAACCTCCACCTTAAAAGTCCCTGAACGATGCACTTTTCTTTGATCTCCTTCTTCCACGGTCATTTGGGCCGTCTAGGTCATCAGGGTTTGCATTTTCAAAGGTGCGCTATCCTAACATGCCACGGTAGACTCAAGCTTGCCGTTTGGTAGTGATCTTATAGTAAATGAGCTTTTTTCACCATCTTAGGAAAAATTCTTTCCAACCAACTTGATTTTGTAAGTCTCATGCACTCCGTCAATTACTTTCCTTCCGACACCCTTACCATCCATAGGGTAACCATCCTCGTATGAAAAGGAGATGCTGTGATGATGTAATTGTCCATCAGTATTTCCCATTTCAAACATCTTTGTGTTTGTAGAACCATTGCTTGGCTGCGTTACTCTATTGATCCTATATTGCCTTTAACTTCCGAAGGTTATTTTGTGCCGCGTTAGCGCAAGTATAATTCCCTAATTATGATGTATATCCTTCAATTAGACAATCTCTTTTTCCTAGTTGTGTTTCCTTTGACCGTTTACGGACAGTCGTATTGTTTCCCACTTTATCAAGGATCGCGTTTTTCAAAACAAAGCTCTCTAAATTAGAAATTGAACATGATTCGATACCTTTTAAATGCGACATGATGTGCAAATTATAGAAAACACAAGAGAAACACAAAATGTCAGTACAGTGTGTAAAAATAAAATTCAGAACACGTACGGAAACAGAGAAACAATCAAGAACCTATCAGGGTAACCACTAAGGTTCGACGTGGTTCTACCTAGGGTGGGCTCCTAAGGTTCGCTACATGAGGTTTCGTTCTAGAGTAAGGGTACCTGAACCAGCGGATTCCTCGATCTTCACCCATTATAGGCTCATTTAGATCGAGTTCGATTCAGGGGAACACATTTCCCTAAGGCTGCACGGAGATGAAAATCTCACGAAGCACATAGGTACGGATGTGTTCCGGAAGCGTTTCACTATCCTACACGGAAGTGAAAACCTCACGAAGGAGTAACTTCTTGCTCCTACTTAAAAGGTGTGACCCGGCAGTCATGCAATGCAATGCATAAGTATACAAAAATATCGAAACATAGAAAGGAAATATGAACAAAATAATGATCGCAAAATTTCAAATCGGATGAAATACAAAAGAGGGATCGTATATCAAAATCAAAATTTTAATTTTCGACAAAAAAGACAAAAGTTAATCAACTTGAGGCCTGACTCACAAACTTGGGTCCCCAGTGGAGTCGCCAAGCTGTCGTTACCATTTTTTTGAAAGTAGGTGGAATCGACTTTGGGTTTTGAAAATAAAATTAAAATGGAGAGTCGCCACCAATCTTTAATATGAGGTGTGATTGGATCACCTTGAAAAGGAGGTTGTTTTTTAATAAACAATTAGATTTATCAAAACAACAATTTTGGCCTACGAAATCAGAAAAGGGTTCGGGAGTCGGTTACGCACGAGGAAGGATTAGCACCCTCGATACGCCCAAAATTGGTACCTAGTTGATTAATTAGTGTCTTAGGGTCGAATATTTGAAAACTTTGAAAAATTTTAAAATACAATCCCTTTCTATTTAAAAGACTTGAATAAAATGGAACGAAGTGTTAGAAACCATTCTCGTCGCGAAGCAATAGAACGTCACGTCCAGTAAGTTAGGATACGACGTTTAGAGCTTTTGGGAACGAGCGTGCCTTTTATTTGAAAATCTAAAAGGATATTCGATTATTTAGATTAAACGAGAAAAATCGAAACCCGGTAAGTTAGGGCACAATTTTCTCGAATTTCTAACTGCCGAACATTGCCTTGATTTAAAATTGTTTAAATCGACAAATTTGAAAATGGTTTAACACATTTAATGTCAAACAAAATAATTTGAGTTAAAAATATGAAATTACAATATAACAAATAATCATGGAATAAATATTCAATATGAGATTGCATAAAAATAAATAACCGACAAATTACAAACAAACTTAAATCAAATGACCATAGCTATAATCGTGAAACAACAAATTTACAATTGACATTAATGAATTATAAAAGGTTTGAAATTATAAGAATTCAAATTAAAATCTTGAACAAGTAATATGCATATAATATAGGATAAAATCCTTAAAATAAATAAATCTTAGAAATATATATATATATACACATGACATAATATTTACATAGTATAATATAAAAAATATGTAACAGTATGGCTAATATATACAATATGAAAAGTATGGTACATAATATAGAGAAAGTTGAAGTATGCATATACATAATACACGAAAATATTATTACATAAATAATATGTATAACGTATATATAAAAGAAAATATTAAAATATATACATGAAATAACAATAAAATGAGCAGTATGATATATAAAAAAATATATACATAATACATATATTAATGATAATAGCGACATACAAAAACTATTATTAATAGAATATGTAAATACATACATATAGAGATAATAATGGCATTAAAATAATTAGAAATACGCAAAATATAATTCTAGGAATATATATATACATGAAAAAATAATATAAAAACGTAGGTAACTATTAGAATAAAAAGCATATTTATAATATATAAGAATAAAGTGCACACAAAATATAATTTTAAGATATATAGATGTAATATATAAGACATATGTAATAGTATTGAAAATACACACATAATATAATCTACAAGAATATATATAACTATAATATTGAAGTATATATATATATATAAATACAATCTATACGTTATATATAGTAAAAATAATAATATATATAAAATATATACAATATATATTAGTAATAATAATAAGCATAAAAAGAAAACATAATAATAATAATAATAATAATAATAATGATGATGATGGATGAACAAATAAATAAATAAAAAAAAACAAAAGAAAATGAAATATGAGAGATTGAAAACAAAAGGGGCAAAATCGTGAAAAAAGGAAGCTGTTGGGGATTAATTTGAAACACGCTAGAATACTCGGGGGTTAATTGGATAATAACCCAAACTCTAAACTGCGTCGTTTCATGTACCCTTACTTCGAAACTGGTTAAGGGACTAAAATGAATCGCAAAACGAAGTGCTGGGCCAAATCAAAAGAGGAGAAAATCAGCATGGGACTGAATCAATATGCGCTGCAAGAAAGGAGGCGCCATCCGCACAAATATCCCATTCGTGACTCAGGAACACGCGGGTTCCTTCCGGAGCGGGTCGAAACCGAGTTTGAAGGCCCTATACGGTGTCGTTTTGGCACCTGAGCTCCCAACCCAAAACGGCAACGTTTTAAAATAGTATTTAAGTTCAAAAAAATGTCTAAAAATCATTTCAGCCCTCACCCATTAAAAAAAACTGAACACTCTCCTCTCCTCTCCAGATTCAACCTTCGGCTAGGGTTTTAAAACCCCACATCGCAGCTGTTATCACGGCGCCACCACGTGAGGTGGCCCAGGGCGTGCAAAAAAGGTAGTTTCCAACCCTATTCGAAGCGTTCGAGGGCCCTGCTGGCCTTGTTTGCTTTCTTGTTTCTTAAAACTAACCCTAAGATGAGTCTAAATGCAGGTACAAATCGCAAAAACAGTGAAGAGAAATGCCAAATATCAGCGCCTCCTACCCTCGTCAGAGCCCAAAGGGGTTTAGCAACGTTCGGGTCCTTGAAGGGCTTCGGCAACGTCAAGAAAGGCAAATCACGGTAAGATCCTTTGCTAACTTAAACTATTTCGAAGTAAAAAGTAAAAAAAAACACCTTTTGATTTACTGTTTTTTTTGAATCGTTCTTTGTATTCAGTTTCTGTTCTTCTTCCAAAAAAAAAAACCTCTTTACAAATGTTTTTTTTTCTTTTTGCCGAATTTCCCCCTGATACATTGGTTTCCTCTCGGCTTTATAGTCGAGATTGACATAATACTTGCTACTGTTCCTTTACTATTGTCGTTCTGTACTTTTACTCTACTTGCTGTGTGTTCTTTGCGTGTTTGCAGGTATAGCGGAGCAGAAGTGATGGGAGCAGGTACCCTGTCATTTCGGTAGGTGGCCCTTCGGTGAGTATAGGGGGGATGTGCAAGTGGTGACCGAAGAGGCCCAGGGAGGCACGGCGCTTTGGAGGAGGCAAGTAGCTAGGGTTTCAGAAAGTCTGAAACCCTAGTTGGACTTTGGGCATGGGCTGTCGGGTTTTGGGTGTAAATGGGTATGGGTTAGGTCTGATAGGGTAGGTTTAATTTGGTTTTGTAAATTGGACTTTGGGACATTTTTGGTTTTATTATTATTTTTTGTATTTATTTGGTTTTATTGGGCCCGGGTATGGTTTTGAAATGGGCAAAATTTGGGCTATAACACTGCTATTGTTTTTAGTGGTACCATCCTTCATAATTCGCCAATCATTGGCTGGTTAAAAAAAAAAAAATTTTGAGTGCTGCTATTGCCATTAGTAACATCGACTGAAGTGTGATTATATAAAACATTTAGAGACCTAATGAAGCAATTACCCTTTTTATATTGAATAAAAAATGGGGTGCTCCATTATTGTTGGTGGCACCCGATTTTAAACTTTTAGTTTATTTACATGTTAGGCCTATCCTCTTTTAAAATTAAATTTAAATAACCACTAAAAAAATATGAACTTTTTCATTTTTTTATTTTTTTAAAAATAATAAACTTAAAAAAAACTATATAAAATTTTTATTTAAATTACCCAAATATATCCCTAGGGAAAATTCTCGAGGGATATATTTGGGTAATTTAAATAAGAATTTATATAATTTTTTAAGTTTATTGTTTTTAAAAAATAAAATTAAATTAAAAGGGTTTATTTTTGTTATTCTTATATTTTTAAGGCCTATTTAAATTTAATTTAAAAAAGGATCAGACCTAACATGTAAATAGATCAAAAGTTTAAAATCGGGTGCCACCAACAGTCATGGCACCCCTTTTTTCATCCAATATAAAAGGGTAATTGTTTCATTAGGTCCCTAAACGTCTTATATAATCATATTTCAGCCCGATGCCACCAATGCTAACAACAATACCCAAAAAAATTATTTTTTTAAAACCAACCAATGATTGGCCCATTATAAACGGTGGTACTGCCAATGGCAATAACAACACTGAGGTTCATTATTAAAAATGAACCATTTTCATAAATAATTTATTTATTTAAATTATTTCTAAAAAAAACCAACAATAAAAAAAAAAGAGAAATTAAAAAAGAAAAAAAGGAAATGAGGAAGAAGATAATGTTTGCAATTGTGGCCTTAGGAGTTGGTGGTGGTGTACATTTAGATGAGAGTTGAAGAATTCCAATCCTTTGGAATTTTCAAAATATGAAGAAAAAATTATCATATTTGTCCTTTTCCTCTGGAGAGATAATAATAATAATAATAATAATAATTCATTTTCTTTTAGTTATGTTCTTTTGTTTGAATCAATTCAAAATTGATAGAGAATTCTAAAAAGTTCTATTCTCTAACAATTCATATGTATTTATTTTGACTTGAATGAATTGTTGGTTAAAATTCTTGCCAGACACATGTTTGACACGAGTTTAAATCGTGTTACTCCTACCGTTAATATAGTATAAAAAAAATAATTCATATATATTTACACACAGGGTGAAACTAAAAAGACATTTTAGAGATATAACTTAATTATAATTTTTTGAAAAATCAAATTATAATTTTACAATATATTAATTTATAATTTTATAATTTTAAAAAGATTTTAAGTGCAAATTTATCAGGGCCATGGCTCACATGCCATAGCTACCCAGCATAATTTATTATTATTATTATCAAAAGTAAGATATTGTTTAATAAATTAAAAAATAAGTATTAATTTTAATTATAAAATATATTATTTTTATACATTCTAGATTTGATATCACATAAAATTAAATATAATAATTCAAGACTATCTAAACATTAAAAAATTATGTTAAGTTATCTAAATTTAAAATTTTAATAAAAGATAATTCATCTAGAATATTAAATATTAAATATAAAATAGTATATTTTCAAAAATTAATATAGATGGGTATAAAGCTAGCTTGGGTTAGGGTTAATTCTCCATTGCTACTTGCCGTTAAAAAGAAAAATACTTTATCAAAAGTGTTTTTAAAAGTTATGATAGAAAGATGATGTGAAAAAAGAAGGTAGTTTGCTAACGTTTATTGTTTTGCGTTAATGCCAAAAATTGTGGTTAAAGATTAAAATGTTATTTTTAGACATGATAATGAAAAGTAAAAAAATAATTAAATTATATTATATTTAAATAATTTAATATAATGGTACATAAAATTTGATTTTTAAATATTTTAAAATAATTAATATAAGTTATTTGTAAAATAAATTATACATGAAATATATAAAGATATTTAAATTAATTAATATTTTATGTTTCAGTATGTTAAATTATTTAAATATTATGTATCTTTATATGAAATTATTTAAATATCATTTATCATGATATTTATTTTTTATAATATTTAATTTATCAATAATTTTACAAATAATTTATATTAATTTATTTAAAAAATTTAAAATTTATGTTTTATGTATCATAATATTAAATTATTTAGATATTATTTAAATTAGATTATTTTTATTTTTCAATATCATGTCTAAAATAGGTATTTTAATTCCCACACTAAAAAATTTTACAATAATAAAAAACAATTGAAATTAACAAATCACACTCTTCCACATCACTTTTTCTATAAGAATATTTTCAACTACAACAATAATGGAGAACTAGCCATTGGTCATTTGCAATTGGCAAAATTTTTAGACTCATATTTTAGGTTAGGTTGAGCCCGGATAAGTATAAAATGTATTAATATCATACATAACCCTAAATTAAACTTGATCTGATCTAGTACATGAACATCTCTAACTAGGATTAAACTTAGTGACTAAAATGTTTTCTTTTTGAAAAAGCTAAGAAAATTGGAAACAGATGAAGATAATTTAAAGGCTGAGCAATTAATCCCAAACACTCAATTTGTTTAATCCAAACCTTAACACGATTGAATTCAATCTAAATAAAATATTTAAAGAAAAAATTGAGATTAAATGAAGATAATTTAAGGGTATACCTATTAATTCTTTTCCAAATCAAAATCTAACTTGATTAACTCTATATCCAATCCGATTGAATCTAATAGACAACGAAAAGCCAACAACTCAAACTCATAAATCTGAACTTAAATTGACCTAAACTCAAACTAACCTAAATTCGAAATTGAGCAAAATCTAAAATGTGCTAACTCGAATCAATCTAAACTCATCCCACCCAAACTTAAATTGACCTAAATCCAATTTAACTCTAATAAAAAATGATTTAAAATTAAAATGACCCTAACCTATGGCAACTTGAACTCAACATAACTCAAAATATTTCAAATCTAAAATGATTAAAATTAAAAATGATCTAAACTCATAATAATTTTATAAAAAAAATTCAAACTTCGAATTGAATTATACAAAAGTAAATACAAATTAACTTAAACCAAAAAAATATTAAAATATCAACCAATCAAATTCAAATTAGTCCGAGTGAAAATCAATTTAACGGTATAAATAAATATTCCTTGAAAAAACATAAAAATAGATAGGTTTATATGAAAAATAGGTATCCAACCTATGGAATTTTTTGAGTAAAAGTAGGTACCTAAAATTTTGTTCTATTATCACTTTAGTTCCAACCGTTAACTCTGATTAAAATAAAATTTATGAACCATATGATATTCTTAATTAAATAAAAAATAGAAAACATCATCTCTAAGTCTCTTTCCTTCCATCTTGATCTTCATTTTACAATTTTTTTAAAATAAAATCTACTTCAAATTTACTCCATTACAATAAACCTCCATTTTGAACTCACATCTTATCAATATTAAGAATGAAAAAGGAAAGGAAACCCCAATTTTCCTATCTTGACTTTTTAGGTCATAGATTGTTTTGATAGAGTTTTTTATTTCACACATGATTAAAAAGACGATGATGGAGAAGATGAAAAAGGAAGGGGAAGGAGAGATGGAATTTTTATCTTTTAATTTAATGTTAATTTTAGATATTTTTTTAATTTAAAATATCATGCGTCATAATTTAATTGGCTCAGGATTAGTACCTAAATTCATAACGGAATAGAACTTTTGGTACTTAAATAGAAAAAATTGCATTGTTTGGTACTTATTTTTCATATAAGTCAAATAGATCTTGTCTCCACGTGGCGCCCTCCACACGATTCTCACTATAAATACTCCCCTGCCTCGCCATTTCATTTCCATTGGACCAATATAAATACACAAAATATATATATAACAAAGAGAAATTTCAAGAGAAGGAAGTGAAGAAGGTTCATCGTCGACGGTGGCGATGGAAATGCGAGACATCGACAATCTGCCGAAGAACGCCGCCAACTACACGGCTTTGACGCCTTTGTGGTTCTTGGAACGAGCCGCCACCGTTCATCCTACTAGGAAAGCGGTGGTCCATGGGTCTCTTACTTTTACTTGGCTGCAAACTTACCAGCGCTGCCGTCGCTTGGCTTCTGCTCTCTCTAACCTCTCCGTCGGCTTCGGTACCACGGTAATTCGAATCGCCATCTTTCTATTTTTATTTGCACTGAAATTATCAGGAGAATTGAAAGCTTTCAGTTCCTACTTCCGGTTCACTTTGATGCATGCTTGATCAGTGAACTAAATGTTACTTATAATATTTTTTAGAGAAAGTAATTATTAATAACTTTAATTTTTATGAGGTGATAAACTCGTGGAAACATTAATTGTTGCTCTGTTTAGTTGGTAAATTAATTATGATGAATAAAGAAAAAAGTCGGATTGAAAGTTAAAAAGAGTTAATTCCACAAAATACCCCTAAACTATGACCCTCATTTTAAATTGGTCCCTAAACTTCAAATCATTCTAATTGCATCTCAAAACTATTGAGGTTATTCTTACTGAAATCGTTAATTTAAATGACACGTCGGATCTTATATCACATAATTTAAAATGAAAAATTTAAGAAAAAATGGATGTTGTAAAGACGGATATTTTAAAAATCTTAGGTTTCTGAATATTTTATAGAAGCTTTATGGGTTTTTTTTTCAGATTTACGTTATTTTTAGTTTTTATTTTTAAAAATCATAAAACAAAGTTTTATTTCTTTTAATTTTTATTTTAAATTTAGTAACATAAGATTTGATGTGTTATTAAACTGTTAAATTAATAATTTTAATAATGAGATTGATAGAGCATTGATGGTTTGAGATGTAATTAGAATTATTTGAAATTTGAAGGCTAATTTAAAATGAGGGTCATAGTTTGGAGATATAGCTGCAATTAACAACAAAGTTAAATAGAGGAGACTTTCCGTCACCGGTTTAGTTCTTTGCTTCTAAAGGATCAATTTAAAAAGAAATTAAATATTATATATATTGTTTTTATATTAAATAAGTATTAAATAGTAAAAAAAAAAGAGTTAAATTAAGTGGTATGGTATTTTGATGTATAACTAAGACGTTAAACTTTAAAATAAATAAATAAAAAAATCGTAAAGTTTAACATAAATTCGGGATTTTCCCAGTTCAATAAATCATTTCACTGGTGGAGCAGGCTTTCCGTTAAACTTGTCCGACCACCCGTTCCGGTTTTCTCAGTACGGATTAAATAGAAACATATGAGAAGTTGTTTCCTTGTATGTTTCTATTTTATGATTTCGCATAGTAGATATTATTTGGGTTCAAGAAAAGATAGTGTGTATTTGTTTTAACTTTTGGCAGGCAGTTGTACTATCTATCGGAAAACCTTGTTAAGATTTTAAGGATGAGATTACAAATTCTAACGATTTTGCAAACTTCTTGACTTATTATTAATTTGTTTTGAAATCTGCGTATCATAAATTATTGGATGTTTTTGGATGTCTGTCAGACATTCTTTAATTCATATTTTTAAGTTGGAATTAGGATATGCTTCCGATGATTTTGTATGAATGGTTTACAACTTTACATAATGGACTGTTGTATGCAACTTGAATGGTTATTTACTGTTTTTCTTTTCTTTCTATCATCGGCAGGTAGCAGTAATCGCGCCAAACGTCCCTGCTGCATACGAAGCTCACTTCGGAATTCCAATGTCCGGTGCTGTTATAAACCCTGTCAATATTCGGCTAAATGCATCAACCGTTGCATTCCTTTTGGGTCACTCTCAATCAGCCGTCGTCATTGTGGACCAAGAGTTTTTCACTTTGGCAGAGGATTCTTTGAAAATCATGAAGGAGAAAAGCCAAGGCAATTTCAAGCCCCCACTTTTGGTTGTCATTGCCGATGAAAGCTGTGATCCGAAAACACTCAGGTATGCTTTACGACAAGGAGCTATTGAGTACGAGAAGTTCTTAGAAAGCAGTGACCCTGAGTTTTCTTGGAAGCCTCCACAGGATGAGTGGCAAAGCATTGCTTTGAATTACACTTCCGGCACGACAGCCAGCCCTAAAGGGGTCGTATTACATCACCGTGGTGCATATCTCATGTCTTTGAGTAATCCTCTTATATGGGGCATGAATGAAGGAGCCATATACTTGTGGACACTACCCATGTTCCACTGTAATGGATGGTGTTTTACTTGGGCACTTGCAGCTCTTTGCGGAACAAACATATGCCTTAGACAGGTAATTAGTAGGCAAAATAATTTTGTCACTTTGACTTTGATTTATGAAAGAGATTGGCTTATTTGTTCTCGAATCATCTATCAATCTAGCTCAAGGCATAATTATGTCGAATTCTGGAAGGTGTATATTCGGTATAATCCTACCGTGCTACAAGGCCTTCCGATGTTCTGCTCTCATTCATGTCATAATTTGAGGCTCAGAGCTCTTACATTCCTTGTACTTTGGTGTCGATGCTAATGTGCGTAACTATGTTGAAACCTGGAAGCTGTGTATTCAGTATAATCCTATTGTGCTATGAGGCCTCCCGATGTTCTGCTTTCATTCATGTCATGATTTGAGACTCTGGGCGTTCTTTCATCCCTTACAAATTCAGTCTTGATGCTAGTGTTTTCGCTCTTAAATCTCCATTAGCTATGGTCATAGCGTGTTACTTGCTTATGTCCGAGTTTGTTCCTTTTGCATTTGCAGGTAACAGCAAAGGGCGTCTACTCAGCCATAGCGAAGTATGGCGTGACTCACTTCTGTGCTGCACCTGTGGTGCTCAACTCCATAGTTAACGCCCCATCCGAGGACACGATTCTGCCCCTACCTCATGTGGTTCACGTAATGACAGCTGGTGCCGCCCCACCACCTGCTGTTCTCTTCGCAATGTCTCAAAAAGGTTTCCGTGTCACCCACACATATGGTCTCTCAGAAACCTATGGTCCTTCAACGGTGTGTGCATGGAAGCCTGAATGGGACTTGTTGCCACCGGAAACCCAAGCTCGCTTAAATGCACGACAAGGTGTCCGATACATTGGCTTAGAGAGCCTAGATGTCATCAGTAGCCAAACTGGTCAGCCTGTTGCCGCTGATGGGAAAACTATCGGAGAAATAGTGATGCGCGGTAATCTCGTGCTGAAAGGTTACTTAAAGAACCCAAAAGCTAACGAGGAAACATTTGCTAACGGATGGTTTCACTCCGGGGATCTGGGCGTGAAGCATCCAGATGGCTATATCGAAATAAAAGATAGGTCAAAAGACATAATCATCTCCGGAGGCGAAAATATCAGCAGCGTGGAGGTAGAAAACAGCCTCTACTTACACCCTGCAGTTTTGGAGGCATCGGTGGTGGCGAGGGCAGACGAGCGGTGGGGAGAGTCTCCTTGTGCATTCGTGACATTGAAGCCGGGAGTAGCGGATAAATCCAAGGAACAAGAGATAGGTGAGGAGATAATGCAGTTTTGCAGGTCAAAGATGCCCGCTTATTGGGTTCCAAAATCAGTGGTATTTGGTCCATTGCCAAAGACAGCCACAGGGAAGATTCAGAAACATATATTAAGAGGCAAGGCAAAAGAGTTGGGACCTGTGAAGTTGAGCAAGTTATAACATATAAGATAAGGGCTCAACTAATTCAAAGTAATACAACATTTATTGTCTCTATTTACAATATTCACATCCGAAAGTGTAAACTACTATATTTTGATGTCAATTATTTTAAATTTGCTACTCGTAATTTTTAACATCTGCAACCCATCTCTTTTTAACAAAATGGATGGTTAATCATTCAAATTAAAAATAAATACACTTTTTTCATCCATAATTTAAGTTTTATCCATCTAAATTCATAAATATTATTTTCAATTTTAGGTCCACTATTTTGGACTTGTCCATTTTGTATACATATATACTCTAACCTTCTCTTTTTTTTTTTTTTTTTTTTATAAATAAAATAGAATCATCATATTTCTCATTCTATTAGCCGGGTTTATGAATTTTAAAACATTGAAAATGGATAAAATATAAAGTAATTTAAACATTTGCGGTCAAATTATATATATTTATTATATACATTTATAAGAATTTTTTTTACTAGCCTCTTATTGGTAAGCAAATCTATCAAATCACCAATTTAATTAAATAAAGTATTAAAATTGAAAAATAAAAAAAGAGAAAATCAATTTACCTCTTAGTTTCGCCCTTTTTTTTAGTTCAATTTAACTAGTTCCGAATAGTTTGCTGGTCAATCAATCTAACTCTTCTTTTCGGATTGATATACCAACAAATTCATAATCTATCCAATCTGATCCATTTCAAATAACATTACTTATTACTAATATCTAAATTTGTATAACTCACTTTCTTTCTTTTTTGTCAAATGAAAAAATATATTTTCATTTAAATAATATGTACCCAATTTAACATGGTGTACCACATTAAAATTGCCAATATTACCGAATATAATTACTTATACGATTGTAGTTAACTAAACAAATATATAATACTTAAAAAGCTAAACAAATATATTGATTTTTTTTTCATATATGATTTCAATCACTTTAAAATATTACTTATACGACTGTAGTTAACTAAACAAATATATAATACTTAAAAAAGCTAAACAAATATATAATACTTAAAAAAGCTAAACAAATATATTGATTTTTTTTCATATATGATTTCAATCACTTTAAAATAGATTTTTTTTTAAACAATATCTTTTTCTTTAATACAGTTCTTCAAAATTTAGAACTAAAGCAATATTTCCTATTATTTTTACACTTAAATAAGTCTTTAACGTTAAAATATTAGCATTATCAAATTTTAAAAATATTGTTAAATCTATATAAATATGTTATAATAACCACAAACAATCCAAATCATAATTTATAAACAATTTAAAATATTATTAAAATCTATAAATGAACATAATTTATAAGCATATTAAATTTCAAATTTAATAATGTTTCAAACTAGTATGAAATATGAAATACTATTGAAAATAAAAAAAAATAAATTTAAAAAAATTAAAAAATTAAAAAATTTTAAATAGTTTTGAATAGAATATTTTTAATAATGTTTCAAACTAGTATGAAATATGAAATACTTTTGCAAATACCAAAAAAAATTAAAAAAATTTAAAAATTAAAAATTTTTAAATAGTTTTGAACAGGATATTTTTAAACACACAATAAAAATATTGTTGAAGTTTTAAAAAATAATAATGATGTTTTAAATAATTAATCACATACCATCATAAAATTTATTAAAATATAAAATAATTTAATATATTTTAAGTTATACATAAATAATGCATGGGTAAAAAAATAGTTTCTCATTTTAGTAGTCTATTTATGAATTTTAAAACATTGAAAACAAATAAAATATTTTTTGTAAACAAATAAAATAACTAAATAAACAAATTCGATAAATTAAAAAAACCGGTTTACTATGATATTTTAAAAAAAATGTTTACTATGATATTTAAAAAAAAAAAATTGACATTTTTGGATAATTCACCCTTTCCTAAATGGACCGCTTATAAGGGATTTTACAAGGGCTTTTGGAAGTTGAAGCTATGCAGTAGTTGAAGGTGTTTCTTTGGGGGTTAAAACCAGTTGTAAAAGTTTGATTTTTTTTTTTATATTTATCGGAGTGAGTTAAATAATTAATCTTTCGTATTTAGTAAGCTCATTAAGGAGTAGATGTTGACCACAAGTTTTAAAATTGTTCTATATCCAAAATAAGGATCAAACCCTCGATTATGATTAAGGTAGGAGAGACTACTATTGCCATCTCATCTAACTTCTGTAATTAAAAAGTCGATATTTTCTTTCTTATTTAAAAAACTACATATTATCATATTTTTGTTTAAAGACAAATATTTTATTTTTTATATACTATAATCTAATACTAATATAAGATGTTTGACTAAGTCAATCAACTAAATTATATAAAATTTAAAGTAAAATAATAAATTTAAGGTATTTAGATTTTTATTTTTAAAATAATTATCCACTAAAAACTATAGCACAACTTTCAAATTACTTACTTTCCTTCCTTTTTGAAAAATAACATATTTTTCCTTTAAAATATAATACTCTAAGTTATGGCATCAATCTCTTATACTATGTGTAGGTCGTGAATTTAATTTTTGTGATTTAATTTGATCAGTTTTAATCTCTATATTTTACACTTTAGTATGATCAAACATTATCCACTAAATTTATTAATATTATTATTTCTACATAATACTCGCAGAAAAAACATTTCATTTTAGTTAATGAATTTAATGGCTTCTATTTGAACCACTATTTAAATTTCAAAATTCAAAAAGTATAAGAATAAAAAATGATCAAGTTGAAAAAATGAACTAAATCCACACCTTACACATAATACGAGACTAATAGCAAATCTAATGAATTTAGTTGCTATAATATGAGCTAGGATTGAAATTTCAATCTTTGAAAAGTAAATATACTAAAATTGACTAATATAGAGTATAAAAACTAAATCATTAACTTTCACATAATATAATGACTAATAGTAGAATTTGACTTGACAAATTTAACTGCTACCGTTTAGGTTAAAATTAAAATTTCAAAATTCGAAAAATACATGGACTAAAGTTGATCAAATTAGAGTATAAAGACTAATTCTGCTACGTATGCATAGTACATGAATTAATAACAAAGTTTGACCTAACAAATTAAACTATAATTGTTTGAGTCATAATTAAAATTTTAAAATTCAAAAAAGTACATGGATTTAAATTGACCATATTAGAGTATAAAGACTAAATTCGCAACTTACACATAAGACATGAACATGGTCTATTGACAAAATTTGACAAAAATTATAAATTCTTTTATATATATATATATATATATAATGTCTACTTCTACCCAATTTTCATTAATCCACCAGAGGAAAAGAATATTTAGGCATACTTGGAATTCATGTTTTCTTTTTTATTTAATAACAATGATATCAATTGAACTAATAATTAATTAATTAGTATAGAACCTAACCCATGGTAGTTGGTTTCGTACTGGTACATACCATTCCCGTCTTAAATCGATACCAAATAGTTTATGTTCCATTTCAGTTAAATTCTCGGTGTGTTTCAATCAGTTTGGTGCATATTGGTCCGTTTTAGCCAATACCAGCTTGTAACAATGCATATTGATTGATACAAAATTTTAACATTTTAAACCAATTTTTAAATTTTTTATCTTTACCATTTTCATTTTCCAAAGTTATTAAATTGAATTATTCAACCTAATTAATAATTTTAAAACTTATATTTATGTATAAATATATTTATATGGATATAATTTATATATATTTGCATGTTAATATAATATATAATTTATTTTTTAACCAAAATAACATATAATTTATGAAAAAACTAAAATTAAACTATAAATAAATATACAAAAAATATTTTAAAACATCAATGATACATTCAAGCCGGTACTAATATGTAGTAATACCAAGATTAAAAAAAAAAAAAAAAAAAAAAAATGCAAGCAGCGGAAGTGAGTGCGTTGAACCAACCTTCACATCTTGTTTTTCTATATATATAAAAGCATCAATCAATTTTACATAAATGCCCAAATTTATGTTTAAATAAGGCCTCATTTATTTTATGGAAATTGATTCAAAGAAAACGTTTTCTGTGTGTTTTTTTTTAAATGAAGAGAAGGTCAACAAAAAATTATTTTTAAATCCAACGGAAAATAAATCCATTTTCCAGTAAATTCATTTATTATTGTGAAAAAGATAAGTCATTTTTTAGAAAAGAGTTTATATGTGAGAAATTTTATTTTTATATAAAAATGAACTTGAATTAAATTTAATATTATTATATTAATAATTTTTTTAATCTTTAAAAATATTTAAAAATATTAAATATTATAATATTCAATATTATTAAAAATTTATATTCAATTATTTATATTTATTAATATAATAAATTATTTAATTTGTTTAGCTTCATTTATCTCTTCTAACTTTAATTTGTCAATATTCACTTTCATATATATATATATGTAATATAAATTAAGTTTTAATTAGAAATTATTTATTATTAAATTTATATATAACAAAAAATTATATTATTATAAAATGAAATTTGATGGTTAAAAAGAAATGTTATAATATTTTATAACAGATATATTTATATTGTATTTTTTTATTAAAAACAACTTTTAAAATTTTTTTTCAAATAAAAATTTGTTAAACAATAAAAAATATTTTACATAAAATCGTTGATTCACAAAAAAAAAATATCATTTAAAAAAAATCTAACTCATTTTCTAAAAACCATTAATTCAACAAACAGCTACACCAATAATGCATTATATATATATATATATAGTTGCCTGCTTCTTACAACCTATCATTATTGTTCCTGTCTCACATTCCTACTCAAACACATCCCTTTCTAGGTCTTCTTCTTTCCCTTCCCTTGTGTAAGGTGACGCCATACATCCATCCTCATGATATGAATATAATATTCTTCATTGTTATTAATAAGTTAAGAATCAATGGCGTTTCTCTTGTTTTAACAGGTTTTAGAATGGCGGACTTCAAACATGGTGAAGACGACCACGAGGTACGATTCACTACCACACACTGTTTTCTTCTTCCAAAGACCTCCCTGCCGGAACGCCGCTCGCAGTGAAGGCGGGCAGGGACTAATTATTATTTTTATTACTACGTTTTCAAATAAGAAAATTATAATTTGATGAAGCGAAGCCCATTTGAATTCCATGTTTTCACGAACAGAGCTGAGTCCCATCTAATCTAAGCCTTCAACTGGTTTTTTTTTCTAAATAAGATTGATGAATGAATCAACGGTTCTGATGTTCCACGTGAAGCTCACATGGAAATGGGTGTATCCTAACATAAACTCTCTTTTATTAGGTAATAGATTATTTAATTAATTTCCAAAACTAAAAATAATTAATTAATTTTATTATCGCTAAATCGATTCACTTTAATTAGAAATCATATTTATCAATTAATATATTATATTGCAAAAGTAGTTTTGTAATTTTTTTTATAAAATATCTTCAAACAAAATAACTATGACCACCTATTATTATTATTATAATAATAAAACTGTAACAACTACCTTAAATTTCCCTTATAAAAAAACCACTTCAACAAAAAAAAAAAAAAAAAAAATCCTTTAAATCGTATTGTGATGAATTTATTTAAAGAGTAAATTACACCAACAGTCACTCAACTTTAGGGTAGCTAACAAAATAGTCGCCTACGTTTCATTTTAGTCACTCACGTTTCATTTCAGTCACCCAACTTTTGAAAAATAACAAAACAGTCAGTAATGTTATAAAAAAGTGACAAAACAGTCATTGACTAACAGTTATTTTCCAAAAGTTGGGTGATTGAAATGAAACCCAGGTGACTATTTTATTATTTTCCAAAAGTTGAGTGACTGAAATGAAACCCAGGTGACTATTTTGTTAGCTACCCTAAAATTGAGTAACTGTTGGTGTAATTTACCCTTATTTAAATTAAAATAAAATCCGAAATTGAGAAAACTCTCAAAACGGCTGCCTGTGATTTTGTTTGGTATGATATATGGTGGCAAAGGCAATTCAATTTGCAATCATATCTAGTACATGTAGGGCCACCCAAGTCAACGGCTATCATGATGACACGACAGTTCTGAAGGGATGACGTGTATTATGAGGCAGAAATGTGGGCGGTGATTATACGTACTACAACAACCGCACGTTTATATGGTGCTAGTTAACCTGTCACCCAATCTCATGCCATGACTTTCTCATTTTTTTACCTTTTTTTTTTTAAATTATAATCGATAAATAGTATTTTAAACAAAGTCGATCCATTTTGTCACATATTATTATTTAATTATAAAAATAAATAAATGTTAATATATAACAAATAAATAAATAATTCAAACCCCACAATCAAGTTTGAATGTTGAGTGAATAAACTTGATCATGATTTTTGTTTTATAGAAGTTAAGAAAAATAGTGAATGCGTTATTTATATTACAGGGAAAAGCAGCGGGCAAGAAATATGGAGGCCTGGTGCCGAAGAAGCCGCCCTTAATCTCAAAGGTGTAAATAAATAAATAAATAAATAAAAATATTTGTTTTTGAAGGTTTAAATTAAAATAAATATATGTATAGGACCATGAACGTGCTTTCTTTGATTCCGCAGACTGGGCTCTATGTAAGGTATTTCTCACATTTCAGATTTATATATTCTGCCATTTATTTACAATAATTGTCGTTTACTATTTAAATGATATATCATCTTCCTCATGCAATGTAATGATAAAAGTAATTGGATAATAAATATCTATTATTGAATTTATTTCACGAATTAATTAAACATATATTCAATTAAAAATTTATTAAAATATTCAATTTTTATAAAGTAATAAATATATCTATGAGGTTTTTGTTTTTTTCCAAAATAAAATTAGAAGTTAATTACATAGTAGGGTTTGAACCTAAATGATTGGATATCTCAAAATTTTGATTTTACCCATTTCAATTAGATCTGTCCATGGGTCGGGTCACCCAACTCGGCTCAAAGGTTCACACAAAAAGTGAGAGGGTTTGAGTAAAAATATAGACACAAAAAATGAGCTTAGACAAAAAAAAGACATGTTTAAAAAATGGGTTAGGCCTCAAGTAAGGTTTTTTTAGCTGTCGGCCTTGGCTCGGCCCGAATTTGCCAAGAAAAACTTGCCTTTTTTGTTTTTTGTTTTTTTTACTGTTTTACTGGTATTTTCTTGTTGTTTTCTCACTATTTTTGCTACTATTTCACTATTATATTGCTACTATTTTATTGTTATTATTTGAATATTGTATAACTCTTGTTTTATTGTTAATTTTATTACTACTTTAGAGGCATTTGCTTATTAATTTGCACATATCTTAGTGTTATTTAAGTATACATATTTTTTAATTTTATTTTCAATTTGTTGGGAAACATTAATTTTAATGTTTTTGGTATTTTTTATGTATTATATATATTTTAAATTTATATAAAAAATTTAATATGGGCGGATTGAGCTCAAATTTTAACATTTTTATCCAAATCAGATTTGGACAAAATATTAAACTCATTTTTCAAGCTGAGCCGAGCCCAAACCTAAAATTTATAAATATATGTTGTATATAATTTTTCATGCACATCGTAAGTGAATTATAATCTAATGTCTATATAATTATTTATATTAAAAATATACGAAAATTTGATTGAATAGGTAAAATTGAGAATTTAAAGACTATCATGACTTGTTTTCAAATCATATCATATGTTGATTTAAATTTGTTTTTGTCAAATCATATCATTTAACAACGTAGGAGAAGAATTTTTAATTTAAAATAAACTTTTAATTCAAATGATATAATTTTAAATTTTTAAACAAGTTTTCTAATTTTTTTTAACAATTTATCCAATTATCATAGGAACTTTATTTAATTTAATCTAAATAGATTAATATATATTTTAAATTATTTAAAAACATATAATACATAATAAAATTTAAAAAAATATTTTTTTAAAATTTTTTATCTGGCTTAGACTATATACGTTTTAAATTATTTAAAATTAGATAAATTATCTAACATTATAACATCTATTATGTTTTGCATTTATGAAATCTTATTTATCCCCTTATAAATATGTACATATGTTAAAATACGGTATAAAGATAAAATTATCCCCCAATATTTATTTGTTTTCATCATTTTGGCCCTTAACTTTTAAATTTTAATTAAATTGCTTTTTTTTTTATGAAAAAATTAATTAAACTATTAAAATTTTAATGACATTGTTGTGACATCTCACTTGACATTTTACGTATACTTCACTACTAACATGAATAAATATTATTAACATTCTTATGAACTCTTTATTTTTTAAAATATATTTTTTTTTTTTGAATTTTTATGAATTATATTTGCATTGACACATTAATGACCACATCAATACCGTTAAAATTTTTAATAATTTAGTTAGTTTTTTCGTAAAAAAAAAGCAAGTAATTTGATTAAATTGTAAAGATTGAGAGCCAAAATGACCCCAAAAAAAGAATAAGGGTCAAAATGAGTAAACGTTATGAGCTAAAATTATCTTTATGCCTTAAAATATTAGTATATTGTGATTATCTATTAATTGCTTATATTTTAGCAAAGATTGAACCATTTATGTTTATTTTTCTAGTTTTAAAAAAATGTTTATTTTTCTATAACTTTTTTCTTTTTAATTTTCTATTATTTTATTTTAATTTTAAAATTTCTAAGGAGATGTATATTATAATTAATAGCTAAAATATGAATTTTTATTTAATATATCATCACCATCTTTGGTGTTTTGATCAAGATAACCAAATATGAAATGCACTTTACAATTGTAAACTTCTCATTATTTTGGTTACAATTGTATTTTAATTAAGGTAAGTTAATAAATTATTTTATAATTTATTAAGATACTACATCTTAATTTATTTTTTTACTATTTATTTATCAAAACATTTAAACAAACCAGCTAAATTTTTATATTTTAAACTTATGAAAAAATCTCTTATTTATTTAAAAGTTATTAAGATTGTAAATCTTAATTTATTTTTTTACTATTTTTTATTTATAATTTTTTTAAATAAACAAGATAAATTTTTATATTTTAAAATTATGAAAATAATATCTTATTTATTTATTTAAAAGTTTTAATTATTTATTAAGACTGCATTTGAAAGAGATGATTTTAAATTTTTAGTTATTTATAAATTTGCATTTCAAAGGGATTTAGACTTTAGGTTTTAAGTTTGATTATTCTTAATTTTTTTTTCAAAGTTAAACTCTAGCACCTTTTTTTAGGTTTTAGAGGTTTTCTTTTTTCAAATGGTACATGTTATCATTTTCAGGTTAGTTATTGAATCACATAGGATTGTTGTGATTAGACATAGTAGGGGTACTATATAGAGGTGATCATGGGTTGGGCGGCCCGGCCCGGTCCGAAGGCCCGCCAGAAAAATGGGAGGGTTCGGGTAAAAATATAGGCCCGAAATATGGGTTTGGGCAAAAATACGAGGCCCGTTTAGAAAACGGGCCGGGCCTCGGGCCAACCTTTTTTGGCCCGGGACCGGCCCGGCCCGGCCCGGCCCGAATTATATAAATATATTTTTTATTTTTTTTAAGTATATATAATTTTTAACTTTTTTTTTAGTTTGTGTATTGTTTTAAAAATTGTTTATCTCAATTTTATTTTGTTCCTTATTTTAATATTTGTTTTTATATTTTTTAATTTATTTAATTTATTATATTTTTAAATTTTTTAATGAAATAAGCAAAAAAAATTAATATGGGCCGGGCCGGGCCGGGCTCGGGCCTAGCATTTTTATTCCGGGCCGGGCTTGGACAAAATTTTAGGCCCATATTTCGGGCCGGGCCGGGCCCGGGCCTAGAAAACGGGCCGAAATTTTTTCTGGGCCCGGCCCGAACCTGGCCTGGCCCGGCCCATGATCACCTCTAGTACTATATAGCTGCTTTTTTTTTTTTATGTGTAACCGTACTTGAGTTTAGAATCAGGGGTGAAGTCATGTAGAGGCTCAGGGGCTATGGCCCTCAAAGTTCAAATTTTTTTCAATATAATCTTTTGTAAATATACTATCACCCTCCTAAAAATATAAATAGACCTTTTTAAAGTTTAAGATTTTTGCAATTTCTCCCTTCATGTATATATTGTAGCCCTCCAATATTTTTATAGTATTAAAAAATTTATACTTGCTAAAAACAAAAGAAAAATCTTCTTGAAAAAGTTAAATTACTCCTGATGACTTTTGAATGATATTTTTATTAAATAATAATAAATTAATATTTATTTAATATTTTACTTAAAATAATATATTACAAGTAATATATTAATATATATAAAGAAAAGAAAAGAAAAGAAAAATCTTCATCATTTTTCCTCCAAATTTTAAGTATAAGGTATGTTTTTCTCCAAACTTTTTATGGATTTTGAATCTTTAAAGCTTGTTTTACATATACGTACCAATAGTTTTTTATTTTATCAAGTGTATTAAAAGTTGCCATTAAAGGATTTATAGAAGCTTATAAAATTAAGTGAAATGTGTATCGTTTTTGATTGAAAATAATTACGAGACAATTTCTAACTTGTTAGAAATGTAAAAATGAAACAAAAATAGATAGATAATTAATGTTATAGTAAGTTTCGGCTGTGAATGGGAGGAAGAAAATCTTGGTCATTTTATTTAAAATTATGTCAAATGATAACTTGTGAAGCAGTGAGCATTCTGGTGAAAACGGAATAAAAAATGGTTAACGGAGTCGAAAGTTATGTGACTTTTAGATTATGAAACTTATGTTGTCAACTTGATAAACCATGTATATACAAGCTTATCATTAGTAGTTGATTTACTATATCTAGCTATAGTAATTTTATTTTATTTTTTTGAATTTTGAATGATTTAATTAGTATTTAAAATCTTATGTTTTGAATTGAAAACTAGTATTTCAATTATATGTTTAAATGGATTGTTAAGTTGAAATACTAATTTTGAATCGATTGTTTATATGTTTAAATCTATTGTTACATAGCAAATCTAATTTTAGTTTCTCCCAAGATTAATATCTTGACCCCGCCACTACCTAAAATTTGATGACGAGACCAAGTCTTGGTTTTTAGGATTTTTCTTAGGATTAGTACTAGAACTTTAGATGATAAATGTCTAGCCAACCTAGTTCAATTTAATTAGTGACCGACTCTACTAAATTTAGGGTGAGTTTGGATGAGCGGTGCATTTACTTGTGGTTAGTGTGAAAACAGCGGTAGCGGTGATATTAGATACTATAGCAACACTGTAGCGTGAGACAAAAAGTAAGTTAAACACACCGCACCCAATTGCCCATTCAAACTAAGCCTTAATTTGTAAGATCATGTTTCGTGTCTAACGTACACTTTGAGTCCCCATACTCTGTGCGTGGACATTATAACATTATATTTTTATTTATTATTATGCTTTACGTCCACAAGTCACCCAAATATGTTTTTTATTATTAAATAGTAACTTAAATCAATGGAATACTTAATCTTTAGACATGTTCAAATTGCAACTTCATAATTTTATACTATTTTTGCTCTGATATTATTTTCCTCTTCTTGTTTGAATAGCAAGGTGCAGGAGTTAATAAAATATCAACAGTGGCAATAGAGACTTTGAGACCAAAGCTTAAGGTATATATATTTATATATACCATCAGTTTTATAGAGACCTAATTAAAATTTTTTAAAAATTTTAATTATTAGGCCTAATTAAAACTTTCAAAAATTTTAGAGATTTTATAAAAATTAAAAAAATTGAAAAATTTAATTAAAATTTAAAAAAATTAAAAATATAACTATAATTTTCAAAAACTTTGGAGAGGATGAACCTCTATATATTATTAATATATATGATATATAGTTAAAGTTCGGACTGACTTTTGTACTAAAAAGAAAGTTGAGTCCGACTTGAAATATAATTCTCAAATTTTATTAAAACTAATTCATATTTATAAATAACTAATTTAAATCCATTTAAGCTGCTCATTATTTTTATTGATTTAAGTTTATTTAGCATAATCAACAAATATTTTTATTTTTTTTCATTTATACAATAATTTTGTAAATATATATCCTAACAGAAAGAAAAGAAAAAAAGAAAACAATCTGCCTACATAAATAAACATATAATATATAAGATTGTATTTTACTTGAATTATGTAATATGTAAAATTACATAATTGTAGAGAACACCACACCCTCAGTTACCTCCAAGAAGACCTGCTTGCACTTCTGGTGGAGATAGCACTGTGAGTTATTGATAATTTATATGTATGTACATATTCTCTTTTCTTGAATGAATTATTTTGGATACATGATCAATAACTTGTGATTGATTTTTGTTTCAGGTGCAGTAGATCTGAAGCAAATAGTTTGATGAAGTATGCTTTTTTATAGTGATGAAATTTGATACATTGCTATGATTGTACTACTATCTTTTAATAATTAATAATTAATAATAAATTATTAAATTTGAGGTTAAAATATTTGTTTTGGTGGACAAATTTAATTTACTATTTAATATTTAAAAATATGATTGCCGATTAAGTTTTAACTTAATTGTCATGAGTATTATTGTCAACGTAAGAGAACGTGAGTTTAAGTATGTTGAAGCACATTATCTTCCTATTTATGGGTTGGGAGAGACTATGGGTAATTTTAAATATTATGTCAAAAAAATTATTATTGATGCCTTATTTGATTTGAACAGTGAACATGATTAAATGCGAAATTGTTAAAGAAAAAGTTTAATTAATTTTTTATTAATGACAAAAATTCAATTGGAATTGAGTGTTTTTTTTTTTTTTCTTTTTCGAGAGCATTTTACTTTAATCAACTATAAGTGAAATGTGGGTAAAGCAGATGTATTGTTAATTGAGTTCAATCTTTGGTCACTTGATTTGTTGGAATGAATTGATTTAATACTAACGCAATCAAGAATTTGATAATAATTAGATAAAATATGAAACAATCAATTAAGCAAATATAAAAGTCTGCAAAAAAGCTAGATTAATTAAATGCAAATATATACATATATATATATATACATATATATATATATATATTAGTACCAAGAATATCATCCCTTAAACCTTCCCTCACAAGGATAGGTTTTGCATACCCATTTATATTATTTGCTTCTCTTTGACTTTGATTTAAAATTGAAAATCAAATCAAATAGAGTAATACAACCCAATCAGAATAAGAAGGATCAGCTAACAACCATATGATTTATTTCCAATATTTTTGTGAAATACATGATTAAGGTATAATCTTCATATCTCTCAATCTCTCAACCCACATGGGAATACTTTTCAGGGTATCTGCATACCCAAAGAACCCATAATCTCTACTCTTATTCATACTACAAACATGTTGAAACCCAAAATGTAACACATTGTTAAGAGCGCTGCACATGTAATTTCCTCCAATTTCGTCTTATACAATCCATGCATTTCCACTATTTCATCCCATACCTTGCTTTTCTCCTTCATCAACTCAACAAAATCAAAGTTTTCCAACTCCACGAAAGGGATAAATTCGAGATCAAATATGTCGCACAATTTTTTCCATAAGCTTTTCCAAGTGAACATTGTTATCGGCCAATTTTGGCCTACAAATAAGCCAACCCTTTTTACAAATAAAACCCAAAGCCCAACTACCCATCTTACAACAGCCCAATTACATTTTTAACCCACCAAACCCTAGCCCAATAACACAGACCCGGAGGCCCAATTTACCTAACAGCTACCCACTAACCCCTACCCATTACAACCAAACCCGATTACAGCCCAAAACCCCCAAACAGACCCTAACTAAACCTAAACTAGAAACCCTAACCCGATCCAGTTACTGCCCACTTGCACTGCTGCCACTGCCCTCTGTTGCACCGCCCCGGTCACGTCCTTCTGCTCTCAGCACGGCCCAAATCCCTGCAAAGAATTAAAACGAGACAGGACAGAAAGTAGAAAACAGAAAAGCAATTTGTAAAAGTAGAGGCTATATAAGCCGATTAAGAATAGATTGTAAGGGGTCGATTTTCCAGATCCAAAATAAAGAGGAAATAAACTCAAAACAGAAAATAAAAACGCCAGAATATTCAAAAGCAAAATAGCAGTGTTTAGCAGTAACAGCGAAGGGAACACCCCCCGAATCAAGACACATCAGAGCAGAATCGATAGTAAGGTGATTCGTTTTACAGTTTTATATATATTTTCACGCATGTATTTTAAAAATAACAAAAATAATAATAAGATATAAAAAATAAAAAAGGAAAAAAATATGAAATTTACCTTTTTCCGGCCATCGTTCCGGTGGCCGAAACATCGGCAGACGGCGGCGCGCACGGTGGTCCGATCACCAGCCGGTGACCGAACGTTGACCGGTCCGGCGACCGGAGCCCGGAGACCCCCCTCCTTCCTTCCCCTCTCCTCTCTTCCCTTTCTCTCTTTTTTTTCTTCCCCGGGTACCAAATGAGCCAAAAAACCAAAAAGTTGGCCTTTTATAGCAACCGACCTGGGTCGGGTCGACCCGACCCAGGTCCACTTCAGGTCCGCGTGTTGTGACGTCACTAGGGTTATTTTCAACCCCAGTCCTTCCGCTTTTTATTCAATTTGCAATCAAGTTTTTGGTGTTTTAAATTAACCCCAGAATTTGTTATCTTCATCAATTTAGTCCCTATTGGTGCGCTGCGTTTTAAAGGGCTGGGGAAATTGCTTTTTTGGTCCCCCTGGGTTTTAAGCGTGTTCTAATAGGTCCTCGTACTTGTTTTAATTTTTAAAATTAAGCCCAAAATCCTTGTTTTAATCCCAATTAAATCCTAGTTTATTATAGTTAATTAATTTTATTATTTTATTTCATATTATTATCTGATTATTAGTATTATCATATATTCTATGTATTATCTTTATCAACTAATTATTATTCTTATATAATCATTATTAATGTGTATTAATTATGTATGTATTTTCTATTATTATTAGTATTATATTTATATGCATACATATAGTATACTATTTTTCATAATAATATTGTTTGCATTTGTTTTAAAGCCCTAATTACTTTATATTTACTATTATTTAGTATTATTCGTTACACTTGCTATTATTTTTTTTTTTGATTTTTACGTTATTACTATTGTATTTTATTAAATTCCTTACTTATTAATGTTTTATTATTATTATTAATATTTGTATTATCTATTTTGTTAAATATTTGTACATATATTATGTTTTCTTAAATACCATCATGTTTAAATTTATGTATATCTTTAAATACTAATATATTTTATGTAGATATTTGCATATTAATAGTGATGTTCAATACTTTAATATATATTATGTATTCATATTTTAAATACTACGTCTGTATATATATTACATAAACCCTAATA
Organism: Gossypium stocksii; assembly: GCA_020496765.1. NCBI lineage: Eukaryota > Viridiplantae > Streptophyta > Magnoliopsida > Malvales > Malvaceae > Gossypium > Gossypium stocksii. The sequence goes on along the minus strand of CM035625.1, from coordinate 53,080,326 downwards.
ATATGTCACATTTGTGGTTTTCACTATTATTATTTATTTGTTCGCATCATCATTATTTACCCACATTTATATATTTCATCCAAAACATGCATTATATATATTTTACTTATATATTACGTGTATATTTATAACACCATGTCAACTCATATAATATCGTCACTTCACGTTTGTATATTTTCATTATTTTTAATATATGCTACGTACATGTGTCCAAATACTACGTCGTATATGTTTTATACATGTTTACTGTTTCTTTTATTTACATTATTACTGTTATTATTGTGCATGTATTGTCACATATTTCATATATTATTTACTCCGTATATTTTTCACCTTTATTATCTTTTGTTTTTAACGTACCATATTGTTTCATATTATTATTATTATTTCTATGTCAACTCTATTAATCAATCTTTTCATGTTTTGAAAACAAAGGCAATATACCGATTCTAACATTAAGCCGGTGATTTCATCGCTATGTTGGGTGAATCACGGATGGCTCGTGTTAGAAACGGGATATCCTTTTCAGGAATAACAACTTCAACATGCTCGTTTTTTTTATCAGATCATAACTAAGTTTTAAATTGAAATCGTGCTTTTGAAAACCTAGACAACTCGCTTTTGAAAAGATACCAATTTTTGGGCGTCGCGGGGGTGCTAATACCTTCCCCGCGCGTAACTGACTCCCGGACCCTACTTTTCTCTAAACTTCAACGTAGACCTAAATCGAGTCATTCTTTCACGTAAAGAACAAATTTTCTGCTAGAAAACGGTTTTATTAGGTGTCCGATCACACCTCGGAAAAAGGATCGGTGGCGACTCCTTGGCTTTAATCAGAATTCGTTTTCAAGGTTTTAAATCGCCACAATTAGCGACCTAAGCAAAAATTTTTCGTCGCTACAGCTGGCGACTCCACTGGGGACCAGTCTTCGAGAGTCGAATCAAATCAAAAGCGTTGTCGAAATTTTCGAAATGCCCTTTTCAAATTAATATTTAGTCGTGATCCTCAAAATTTTTGGAAAAATCATGCACTTGCATCTCGTTGTGAATATTTTAAAACTTGTTCTGTCTACTTATTTTGAAGCTCTAAATTTCCAAGCTTCGGTTCTCTAAGTCTAGTTTTTAAAATAAAACGAAAGGTTTGTGAGTTTCTCCCCACACACCGCGCACTTGCATTTAGCATGACATGAGCGCCATACCCGGGCTCCGTCCCTCTTAAGTGAAAGTAAACACTACACCTTCGTGAGTTAACTCGTCCCTCCGCACAGGCTAGTGAATACTTTCGGGTTACATATGACTTATGCTTTCGTGAGATAACTCGTCCCTCCGCATAGGCATAAGTAAATGTAATTCCTCGAAATGATCTCGTAAGCTTGTGATGGGCCATGACCGAGGTTCTGTACTAATCTTAGTAGATGACGGTACAGACAATTCGGGTACCTTTCTAGAACCTAAAACCGCATGTAATGAACTGTACGAGCCACCCAATTAGAGCCATGCTGAACCTCTGTCCGTTTAGTAGATACCAAAATAGGCACACGGGAGAAACGCCTCTTACCTTTTGTACTTTCGCTTGTATATAAGGGGAAGGGATTTATCTGTTAAATTGAATCGGGTAGTTTAAAATTGCTTTAATTTATTTTCATTTGTATTTGATCACTAATCGTGTTTTGATTGTCTTTGTTTTATTCTTCATCATGCATCATAGGCATCATAATAGGACGGTGTTGACTAAAGATTAGTTGCCAAAAACAGGGTTTCAAATGGAAGAGTCAATTGTACAAACGACCGAGACAAACACCGTGGTTCGGGACTGGTCTTTGAGGACTCAAAGAGAAAAGGGAAACAGCCTGGTGGAAGATTGCATGGTCAATCTACCCGAGCGGGTGACTGTGAATGTCCATCAAAACAACCTTGAAGACTTGGTTTGGATCTGGAATCAGTAGGATTCAGATACTAGGGGCATTTTCACGGAAAGGTACGGGGACATAGCCCATCTGATTGCTGTCAAAGTAGACGAAAGATTGATTCAAGCTATGATCAGATTTTGGGATCCGGGTTACCAGTGTTTCACATTCAACCAAGAGGATATGACCCCTACGATAGAGGAGTATGCTGCTCTACTGCGTGTCGAAAACATGCAAACCTACAAAATATATGTCAAAGAGCCCAAGCCGATGACATTCAGGAAAAAGTTAGTAAGGCTGACGGATGACCGATGCATGGGCCGAAAAGCAAATAAAGAAAAAGAATGAAATCAGCTGCGTCCCATGGTTTTCCCTACGAGACCTGGTTTTAAACCATCCTGACATGTTGAAACGGATAAATTTGTTTGCTTTGGCTATCTATGGTTTAGTTGTCTTTCCGAAGATTCTCGGGCACATAGAAGTAGCGGTAGTGGATTTCTTCGAAAAGTTAAAGCAAGGTATCAATCCCGCCCCGACCATCCTAGCAGAGACCTTCAGATCTTTGAGCAGTTGCAGAAAAAGAGGGGAACGACGATTCATCGGATGCGCGCAGCTACTCAACGTGTGGATTTTAAGTCACTTTTGGAAGGTAGAGCGCACGCCGTTCCACATGTTTTCAAAGACATTTTCACCACTGGGAGCTCACCTTAAAAAGGAGTGGCCGAAGGAGGTTACGGAACAGTATTGGGTCTCAGTGTTTCAGAACTTGGGTGCCGAGGACATAGTATGGAGAGCGCCGTGGATACGCCCTTCGCTTTTGTTATACAAGGTCGGAAACCAAGATTGGGTACCACTACTTGGATTGTGGGGAGGAGTTGGTTATGCCCCTCTTTTGGTTCAAAGACAGTTCTCTTCACGACAATTTATACCCGCCACCAGTGGTCTAGCACAGTCAGAGTTTGCTTTTGCGGGTGAAGGTTACATGAAGAAAGTCCGAGACACTGCAAAGGCTTGGAAAAGAATTCATCTGATGGAGTTGGCTTTATACGCCGATACTATCACCCAGGACTATGATGTATGGAGGAAGCAACGGATGAGTAGTTTGCGAGTCTCATCGGCAGATCACGCCTTTCAAAATCTTTTCTCGAAAGAAATCCCATCCGAGCTAGAGACGGCGAGACAAGAATTCGAACGCGAAAAGACCAAGATGTTACGGGATCTTAGTACCCTTCAGGAAGAAAACTATCAGCTGAAGATTGATGTTCAAATTGAAAGATCTAGGGCTGAGAAGGTGCAAAAGGAAGCCGAGGTCGTGAGAAACGACTTAAGAGATCTTCATCTGGAAAATAAAAAGTTGAGAGGCACTATAAAGAACAGCGGACTGGGCAAGTCGTCAGCAGAATGGAAAGAGGAATTGAGTAACATTAAATGTGGGATGGAATTTTGGAAAGGAAAAGCAAAGAAAGAAGAAGAAAAAGCTGCACGGGCTGCAATAGAGTTAAGAAAGAAGTCTGCCGAGCACGAAGCTACGTCTGCAGAACTGATGACCGGTCGAGCTAAGCGTCAAGAATTAAAAGAAATGATACGGGATTTAGAAGACACACTACAAGCTCGACAACAACAATTAGAGGCTCTTTTGGAAGCCTTGGAAGAGAAAAAGGGTCAGTATGATAGAGATATCCATGCCTACGAAAATGCCCTCTGCGAAAAGGATGAGAATCTTAAATATTTGATCAACGAGATTCGTACGACAGCCATGCACATAATGCAAATAGCGGATGAAGCGGAGACTCTTAGCTGCCAGTTCCCGCCTAGACAGAGATCGAGCATATCAGAATTTTTGGAACGGGTGAAGAATTACGGCAATATAGCAAGGAAGTTTGTATAAAAGCTGGATCAAATGATGAAAAAACGTTTTGTAAATAGACTCTTTTGATTAATGAAATGCCTAGATAGGGGCTGTCTGGAATCAACACCGATTTTTTTTGCATATGCATTCATAACTAACATTTGACGTGCATTCATAACTAACATTTGACGTGCATTCATAACTAACATTTGACATTCATTCATTCATTCATTCACTGCATATCCCATGATCGTTTGCTAAAGAGTAGAATCATATAATGCGCAGTTGCGACGTTGTAAACCTGGAATCACACCATACGTATAGAACACGTCGACAAGCTAGAGCAATGGAGGCTGAGTTTAACGAAAGAATTGAAAGGATGGAGAGAATTCAGAAAGAATTACAGGAACAGTTAGCCAGGTCGCAACAGGAGACGAGAGAGTTGATGATAAGGTCTCGGGAAGAATCCACTGAACAGAAGGACCAATTGGCTAAAATGATGGAAATGATGTCGGCCCTAGTCAAAGGAAAGGGACCTATACAAAACCCTGAGGTTGTGAATCTTGATCAGGATCTGCCCTACCCTCCTGGGTTTACTCCGCCTCACGCGATACATAGAGGATACACGCAAGGGGGACCCGCGGGCCTGGAACAACGGCCTATAACACCTCCTCCTGTAGGACAGGGGGTATTCGTGGCAAACCCAGGAACTGCTCCAATGGATCCACCTGTCCCAGACCTAGACGATCCTGCAGAAATCGCTAGGCTAAGGATAGAGGATCATGAAGTCCAAGAAAAATATAGAAGTCTAGAGGAAAGACTTAGAGCGATAGAAGGCATTGAAGTCTTCTCGGCGCTAAACGCTAAAGAACTTAGTCTGGTACCTGATTTGGTCCTCCCTCTAAAATTCAAAGCACCGGATTTTGAAAAGTATGATGGCTCGAGATGCCCGAAGGCACATCTCGTTATGTTCTGCCGAAAAATGACTGGTTATGTCAATGAAGACAAGCTGCTTATACACTGTTTTCAGGACAGTTTGACCGGATCAGCTCTCCGCTGGTACAACCAACTCAGTAGAGAAAAGATCTAAACCTGGAAGGATTTGGCAGCGGCATTTTGCGAGCAGTACAAACATGTCTCCGATATGGTACCTGACCGCATGACACTACAAATGATGGAGAAAAAGCCATCAGAAACTTTTAGACAATATGCGCAGAGGTGGAGAGACATCTCGGCTCAGGTGGAACCTCCATTGACCAAGACCGAGATAGCAGTCCTGTTCATCAATACCCTGAAGGCGCCATTCTATGATAAATTAGTGGGAAGCGCCACAAAGGACTTCTCGGATATTGTCATATCCGGTGAACTAATAGAAAATGCGGTTAAAAGTGGAAGAATGGAAGGAGAAGGTTCGAAGAAGGCAGTGCCTATGAGAAAAAAGGAGCCGGAAGCCCACATGGTGGGAACCGGAAACCGTTATGCTCCTAGTCCATATCCTAATCAATTTCGACCTCGAAATTACCCACCACCAAATTTCTATCAACCACAAGCCCCCTATTACCAACCACCACCTCCCTATCCTTCTTACCCTGTCTATGCAACCAACAACCCGAGACCAGCCACCACGTTTCCTCAAAATACCGGCTCTACCCAAGGCCAACCTAGAGGAGAACCAAGGTCAGCGAGGCCTAACCCCGAGAGACCCCAATTCACTCCTATTCCTATATCTTACGGGGAACTGTACCCTAAGCTTTTGGAAAAACAGTTGATATTTCCTCATTACATGGCACCGTTGAAACCCCCGTACCCAAAGTGGTATGACCCTAATGCTAGCTGTGCATACCACGCGGGGAACCAGGGACACTCTACGGAAAACTGCATTGCCTTTAAACGAAGAGTCCAAGGACTAATCGATGCGGGTGTCTTACGCTTCGACGGTACTAGTGGTGCGACCGGAGACCCGTTCCCAAATCATGCTGAAAGAAATGTAAGTGCAGTGGAAGAAATAAGTGAATTGCAAACCAGAAGAGTCGTTTCGGAAATAAGCACACCTTTGCAGAGAATCTGGGAGGTGTTGCTCGAAAAAGGGTTACTCTGTCGTCTTAGAGGAGTAACCGAGAAAAGAAATATGAAAAGTCAAAATTTTTGTGACTTTCATGAAGTCATAGGACACAATATCCAATCCTGTGAGCAATTTAAAGAACTACTCCAGGGCATGATGGATAGCAAAGAGATTGAAATCTTCAACGGAAGAAGAAAGGCCGATGAAGGAGAAATATGTGCCTTTGATGGTCAGTCATCGGATCTTCCTTACACTGCTGAACGACCACTGATAATTTATTATGATGCGAGGAGAGAACCGGTAAAACCAAAAATGGTAATTGAGGCGCCATCGCCTTTTCCGTACCAGGATAGTAAGGCAATACCTTGGAAATACGATGTCAATATCGTCACTCCTCAAAGTGAAAAATCCCAAGGCACGGTTAAAAGTATCGGAGAAGTTGGTCACTTTACCCGGAGTGGAAGATGCTATTCCAAAGAAGTCGAACCAGCAAAGGGGAATAATGATTCCAAACAAAAGGGAAAGGCACCCATGTTTGAGGCTGAAGTCAAATCGGAAAATCCGCCCGAACGACAAGAGACTAAAAGACCTGTAAATGAAGAAGAGGCACAGGAATTCTTGAAATTCATTAAACACAGTGAGTACAACGTGGTCGAACAATTAAGTAAACAACCTGCACGTATTTCGGTATTATCCCTATTATTGAACTCAGAGCCACATCGAAATGCCTTGTTAAAGGTATTGAATCAAGCCTATGTAGCAAACAATATATCGGTCGAAAAGCTTGATAGGTGGGTCAATAACTTGAACGCTGATAATTTCATCTCCTTCAGTGATGATGAAATACCACCGAACGGTAGAGGCTCTGTGAAGGCGCTGCACATAACAACCCGCTGTAAGGTTTATATAATACCAAACGTGCTTATTGATAATGGATCAGCACTTAATGTTATGCCCCTGGCCACACTTTCCAGGATTCCGATAGATTTGTCCTATTTGAGGCCGTGTCATTCCACGGTGAGGGCATTTGATGGAACGAGACGAGAAGTTATAGGAAAAATTGAGGTCCCTCTAGAAGTGGGTCCTTATATCTATGACGTCGAGTTCCAAGTTATGGACATCACCCCTTCATATAATTGCCTCCTGGGGAGGCCATGGATCCATTCGGCCGGGGCAGTTCCATCATCCCTTCATCAGAAAATAAAGTTTATTATGGATGACTGCTTGGTTACCGTTGAGGGTGAAGAGGATATTGTTGCGTCTATCTCTGCAGACACACCTTACCTCGAAGCGAACAAAGACGCCGTGGAATGTTCCTTCAGATCCTTTGAGTTCGTCAACGCCACATTTGTAGCTGAAGGAAACAGAATTCCCGTGCCTAGGCTGTCGAAGAATACCAAAATGGGAATCAAGCTGACAGTAGGGAGAGGGGCCCAAGCAAGGAAAGGTTTGGGAAGACATCGTCAAGGGATAGCCAGGGCCTTAAAGCCAATACCTCATAAGGCACGATTTGGTCTAGGATTCCAACCAAATGCACATCACTTGAAGAAACAGTGGAAGAAGGAGCAAGAAAGAAGGGTTGCGAGGACCCTAGGACGAGAACCGGAATGGGAACCCATTGAGTACCCCCATCTGTCAATGACATTTACATCTGCTGGAATAATATATCCTGGGCAAGATAGTGTGCACAGCCCATTGTTACTCATTGAGAAGGCTTTCCAGAACGTTTGCATAAATGTCATTGATGAAGAAGCTGGCACAAGTAAGAACGTTTCAAAGATACGCCCTTGTCCCCCGGGTTACATGTTGAACAATTGGACCGCTGAAGATCTCCTTATGGTTTACAAGTCTTCCTCAGAGTAATATCCGATATTCACTTTTTGTGTCCCTAAATATAATGGGATTCTTTTGTAAGAGCTGTCGTCTGCTCTTTATCTATTAAATGAATATTAATGAAGAAGCATTTTGTCATAACCTTTTGCATTTGCATCTACTCCATAATTATTCTTTCATTTCATGGCCTGTTCTTGCACTTACCTCATACCATGCCATAATGTTTTGTTTGTTGTTGCCAAAACTTGGATGTCCCTCTATAGTGTTCTCTTTCCCATTCAATTTTCAGGTGTTCAGATGCCAATGACATGAACGAACCCGTTACCAATCTTGAAATTGATTTTGAAAGGACCGTTTGTTTAGGAGAATTCGAGGATGAGGGAAATGCCGAAGACTATGTCTCATCTCCTGACTTGCTAAGGTTGGTGGAACAGGAGGACAAACAGATTCTACCTCATCAAGAATCTGTTGAAACAATAAACCTGTGCACTAATGAAAATAAGCAAGAAGTGAAGATTGGGACCTCACTCTCAGAGGACACCAGGCATCATTTGATTGATTTGCTTCATGAGTACAAAGACGTGTTTGCATGGTCTTATCAGGATATGCCGGGATTGGACGGGGACATAATGGTTCATAAGCTCCCGCTGAGACCCGAATGTAAACCCATCCAACAAAAATTAAGGCGGATGAGGCCCGAAATGCTGCTGAAGATAAAAGAGGAAGTCAAGAGGCAATTCAATGCAGGCTTCCTACAAGCTTCCAGATATCCAGAATGGGTGGCTAATATTGTCCCAGTGCCAAAGAAGGATGGTAAAGTGCGAATGTGCGTGGATTATCGTGACCTGAACCGCGCAAGTCCTAAGGATAATTTTCCCTTACCACATATCGACACATTGGTGGACAATACGGCGAAGCATTCATTATTTTCTTTCATGGATGGATTTTCGGGGTATAATCAGATCAAAATGGCTCCCGAGGATATGGAGAAAACCACCTTTATAACGATGTGGGGAACGTTCTGTTACAAGGTGATGCCATTCGGGCTCAAGAATACCGGGGCCACGTATCAGAGGGCCATGGTGACATTATTCCATGATATGATGCATAAGGAGATAGAAGTCTATGTTGATGACATGATTGCTAAATCCCGAGGAGAAGAGGAACATATTGTGAACCTCAAAAAGTTATTTGAAAGACTGAGAAAGTTTCAGCTAAGGCTTAATCCGGTTAAATGTACATTCGGGGTTACCTCGGGAAAGTTGCTAGGCTTCATCGTCAGTGAAAGAGGCATCGAGGTGGATCCGGAAAAGATAAAAGCCATTCAAGAATTACCACCTCCGCTTACACAAAAAGAGGTCAGAGGATTCTTGGGAAGGCTAAACTACATTTCCCGATTCATTGCTCAACTCACCAATCAGTGTGACCCCATCTTTCGACTCCTTCGAAAGCACAACCCTGGGGCATGGGACGAAGAATGCCAGGAGGCCTTTGACAAAATAAAACAATATTTGTCTAGCCCCCCAGTGCTAGTGCCACCAACTCCAGGACGGCCTTTGATTTTGTATTTAACGGTATTTGAAAGCTCAATGGGTTGCGTACTGGGGCAACATGATGAGTCGGGAAAGAAAGAAAAGGCGATATATTACCTCAGCAAAAAATTCACAGAATATGAGGCAAGGTATTCGTCGATCGAAAGATCTTGTTGTGCTTTGGTTTGGGCAGCTAGGAGGCTCAGGCAATACATGTTGTATCATACGACATGGTTAATCTCAAAGCTAGACCCGATAAAATATATGATGGAATCACCCGCACTCTCGGGGAGAATGGCCCGATGGCAGATCCTGTTATCAGAATACGATATCAGCTATGTGAACCAAAAATCGGTGAAAGGGAGTGCAATAGTTGATTTCTTGGCGGCTCGAACAACAGAAGAATATGAGCCCCTGAGATTTGATTTCCCGGATGAGGACTTAATGTGCATCACAGAGAAAGAATGTGAGTCATCAAAAGGGACGCCTTGGAAGATGAGCTTTGATGGCGCGTCAAATGCCCTGGGGCACGGGATTGGGGCAGTCTTAGTATCACCGGAAGGAGATCATTATCCTTTCACTGCTAGACTTAATTTCTTCTGCACTAATAACATAGCAGAATATGAGGCTTGTATCATGGGACTTCGGGCAGCCATTGAACGAAACATCAAGATCCTAGAGGTATACGGGGATTCAGCTTTAGTGATCTACCAAATCCGTGGAGATTGGGAAGTGAGAGATCCAAAGTTGATCAAGTACAGCTATCTGGTGGCTGAATTGATCAAAGATTTTAATGAAATAACTTTTAATTACTTCCCGCGAGAAGATAACCAATTGGCTGACGCATTGGCCACCTTAGCCTCAATGTTCAAAGCAAATAAAGAAGCAGAAATAATGCCCCTCAAGATGAGCATATACGAGGTCCCTGCACATTGTTATAGCATTGAGAAAGAGGCTGATGAACGACCATGGTACCATGATATCTTAGAGTACATTAAGAATCAAACGTATCCTGAGCAAGCAAACGAGAATGACAAAAGAACAATCAGAAGAATGTCAGTGGGATTTGTTCTTGATGGGGACACCTTGTACAAGAAAGGTAAAGATCAGGTGCTTCTGAGATGCGTAGACACTACTGAGGCCAAGAAAATACTTGAAGAAGTTCATGAAGGAATATGTGGGACCCATTCTAACGGTTTCACTATGGCCAAGAAAATCATGAGACTCGGGTACTACTGGTCAACGATGGAAAGAGATTGCATTAGCTACGCAAGAAAGTGCCACAAATGTCAAATTTATGGCGATAAAATTCATGTAGCTCCTTCTCCCCTTCATGTTATGACGTCTCCATGGCCCTTTTCAATGTGGGGCATGGACGTTATAGGGCCGATTTCTCCCAAAGCTTCTAATGGGCACCGATTCATTTTCGTGGTCATCGACTATTTCACAAAATGGGTAGAAGCTGCCTCATTTACTAATGTGACAAGGGCCGCTGTCTGTAGGTTCTTGAAAAAGGAAATCATTTGTCGATATGGTTTGCCTGAAAGAATCATCTCAGATAACGCTTTGAATTTGAACAATAAGATGATGACAGAAGTGTGCAAGCAATTTCAAATAAAGCATCATAATTCTTCGCCTTATCGACCGAAGATGAACGGAGCTGTAGAGGCGGCTAATAAGAACATAAAGAAGATTATCGGCAAAATGACAGAGACCTACAAAGACTAGCATGAAAAGCTACCATTCGCTCTGTATGCATATCGCACATCCGTACGGACATCTACAGGGGCAACTCCTTTCTCTCTAGTCTATGGGATGGAAGCCGTGCTACCTATTGAAGTTGAGATACCGTCCCTACGAGTCTTAATGGAATCGAAACTCGAGGAGGCCGAATGGGTCCAAACTCGATATGATCAGTTGAATCTCATCGAAGAAAAACGCTTGAAGGCAATCTGCCATGGACAGATGTACCAGAAACAGATGATCGCCGCCCATGACAAGAAAGTAAGGCCAAGAGAATTCCATGAAGGAGAACTCGTGTTGAGGAAGATCCTCCCAATACAAAAAGATTTGCGAGGGAAATGGGCACCTAATTGGGAAGGACCATACGTCGTGAAGAAAGCATTCTCTGGTGGGGCTTTGATCCTTACAGAAATGGATGGGAGGGAGTTACCAAATCCAGTAAACTCCGATGTTGTGAAGAAATACTACACTTAAAAAAAAAAAAAAAAGGGGGGGAGATCAAGGTGAAAACCCAAAAAGGGCGCCTTGGTCAAACACAGAACATTAGGATGAAAACCCTAAAGGGCGTCCTAATAAAGCAAATCTGGGCCCAAGGGGTAGAAGCAATTTTGAACAGTGGGCCAAGTGACCAGGCTATAGTATGAAGCATTTCTGAAACACTCGAGATCTTCTACACAAGAGGCCTTGCTCAGAAAGATTCGTGATTGAGAAACGTGGCAGAGTTCATGCATTGAATATCTAGAACATTTGCATCCACTAATATGGTTCCTTTTCTTCTATGGCACTTTCAATTATCCTTGGTTGACTTTGTTTGTTACCTTCGAAATTAATGTGAAGTCTCTTTCTTGTACCTACCTGACCATTTGCATGCATATCATTATGTTGTTTAGTTGATAAAAAGTAATATGACATGCTCTGAACAAAAGAAATGTTGAGTATTACTCGGATAGAAAACTAGACAGACGCAAGGATTTCAAAGCAGGAACAAAAGTTCAACATATACCAAACAAGTGATATCCGAGAAACACAGATTACTTGTAAAGCTTAAAAGATGGATGCAAAAACTGGGAAGGAACTTAAGAATCCTAGCGTTGAAAGCAGATCATCACGATAAGCAAAACAGGAGCTCGAAAGCAAGAACAAAAGCTCAGATGGGGCAAGATCACTGCGAGAGTCGTGATGAAAAGAGATCACGACAAACGAATTCAAGGCACATAACATGTTCATGTAGGCATGAATGCATTTAAGGCAAAATAGGTGCATATCACGATAACATCATGCATGACATATACAGGTATTCTAAACAGAGCAAAAGGTTTTGGGAAAGCTATCCAAATCAAAGAAAAGATACTTGAATTCCACCATGTGAGAAATTCTGGGCAATTTTAATTTATGTTTTCGAAAATCAACTCATAGTGCGAGAAGTGAGTTGAGCCTCAGGACACGCTGAGGTATTTTCAAGTTCTGTTATGTTTCAAAAAATCAACTCATATTGCGAGAGGTGAGTTGAGCCTCAAGACACGTTGAGGTATTTTAATTTCTGTTATCTGACTCATATTGCGAGAAGTGAGTCAAACCTTAAGTCACGACGAGATGTTTTCAACATCCGTCTTTAATTTATGTTTTCAGAAATCAGCTCATATTGCGAGAAGTGAGTTGAGTCTCAAAACACGTTGAGGTATTTTTAATTTCTGTTATTGACTCATATTGCGAGAAGTGAGTCAAACCTCAGGTCATGCCGAGGTACTTTCGAATCTGGTTTTTTATGTTTTCAAAATCAGCTCATATTGCGAGAAGTGAGCTGAGCCTCGAGACACGTCGAGGTACTTTTAATTTCAGTTTTAGATCAACTCATATTGCGAGAGGTGAGTTGAGCTCTTTTAGTTTCAGTTTCCAGTTTATGTTTCAAGCTCAACTCACATTGCGAGAAGTGAGTCGAGCTATTTTAATTTCAATCTTAATTACTGTTCCAAAATCAACTCATATTGCGAGAAGTGAGTTGAGTTCTTCTAATTCTAGTTTCTTAATTTCATATTTCATGATCAACTCATATTGCGAGAGGTGAGTTGAGACTTTTCAATTTCTGTCATTAATTGTTGTTTCTCAGAGGTTAACTCATATTGCGAGAGGTGAGTTAAGCCTTGGGCCTCATGTCTAGATATTTTCAAATTCTATTCTCAAATGTTCGCTTTTCAAAAGTCAATTCATGTTACAGAAATGAGTTGAGCTTTTCAATTTCTGTCGTAATCTCTGTTTCTCAAAGATTAACTCATATCGCGAGAAGTGAGTTGAGCCTCAGTTTGCACACTGAGGCACTTGCAATTTATATTTCAATAACTAACCCTTATTGTGAGAATCGCAGGTCGAGCAGTTTTTGATTTCGTCTCAATGAAGGTTAAAGATTGGAGATGGTTGAAGACATCAGAGTTTGCCTCTTTAAAGCTGCAATAAAGCTAGTTGAAGATACAAATCTCATTCTTGGAAGTTGCCAAGGAAGCTAATCAAAGATATAGATCTTGCATCCCCAATGAAGTCACAGTGGAACAAATTGAAGTCACAAGTTTCATCCTCCTGAAGTTGTAGCGGAACAAATTGAAGTTTCAAGATTTCATCTCCGAGGATGCAGAAGAACAAGATCACTTTATGCCTTTGAAGAGAAGATAGATCGAGGCTACAAGGCAGATCTCAGAAGTTGCGATGGTTTGAACCTAAAGCTATGAGAGGCGTTGGGTTGGAACAGGATTACTGGAACAAGAAGAGCACCAAAGAAGTCAAGATGGGGCAAAATCAGGCAAAATTGGCCTTTTTTTATGTCTTTGCTCTTTTCTCGTTACACGACAATGAGCAAAGAGGGGCAGCTGTTATCGGCCAATTTTGGCCTACAAATAAGCCAACCCTTTTTACAAATAAAACCCAAAGCCCAACTACCCATCTTACAACAGCCCAATTACATTTTTAACCCACCAAACCCTAGCCCAATAACACAGACCCGGAGGCCCAATTTACCTAACAGCTACCCACTAACCCCTACCCATTACAACCAAACCCGATTACAGCCCAAAACCCCCAAACAGACCCTAACTAAACCTAAACTAGAAACCCTAACCCGATCCAGTTACTGCCCACTTGCACTGCTGCCACTGCCCTCTGTTGCACCGCCCCGGTCACGTCCTTCTGCTCTCAGCACCGCCCAAATCCCTGCAAAGAATTAAAACGAGACAGGACAGAAAGTAGAAAACAGAAAAGCAATTTGTAAAAGTAGAGGCTATATAAGCCGATTAAGAACAGATTGTAAGGGGTCGATTTTCCAGATCCAAAATAAAGAGGAAATAAACTCAAAACAGAAAATAAAAACGCCAGAATATTCAAAAGCAAAATAGCAGTGTTTAGCAGTAACAGCGAAGGGAACACCCCCCGAATCAAGACACATCAGAGCAGAATCGATAGTAAGGTGATTCGTTTTACAGTTTTATATATATTTTCACGCATGTATTTTAAAAATAACAAAAATAATAATAAGATATAAAAAATAAAAAAGGAAAAAAATATGAAATTTACCTTTTTCCGGCCACCGTTCCGGTGGCCAGAACATCGGCAGACGGCGGCGCGCACGGTGGTCCGATCACCGGCCGGTGACCGAACGTTGACCGGTCCGGCGACCGGAGCCCGGAGACCCCCCTCCTTCCTTCCCCTCTCCTCTCTTCCCTTTCTCTCTTTTTTTCTTCCCCGGGTACCAAATGAGCCAAAAAACCAAAAAGTTGGCCTTTTATAGCAACCGACCTGGGTCGGGTCGACCCGACCCAGGTCCACTTCAGGTCCGCGTGTTGTGACGTCACTGGGGTTATTTTCAACCCCAGTCCTTCCGCTTTTTATTCAATTTGCAATCAAGTTTTTGGTGTTTTAAATTAACCCCAGAATTTGTTATCTTCATCAATTTAGTCCCTATTGGTGCGCTGCGTTTTAAAGGGCTGGGGAAATTGCTTTTTTGGTCCCCCTGGGTTTTAAGCGTGTTCTAATAGGTCCTCGTACTTGTTTTAATTTTTAAAATTAAGCCCAAAATCCTTGTTTTAATCCCAATTAAATCCTAGTTTATTATAGTTAATTAGTTTTATTATTTTATTTCATATTATTATCTGATTATTAGTATTATCATATATTCTATGTATTATCTTTATCAACTAATTATTATTCTTATATAATCATTATTAATGTGTATTAATTATGTATGTATTTTCTATTATTATTAGTATTATATTTATATGCATACATATAGTATACTATTTTTCATAATAATATTGTTTGCATTTGTTTTAAAGCCCTAATTACTTTATATTTACTATTATTTAGTATTATTCGTTACACTTGCTATTATTTTTTTTTTTTTTTACGTTATTACTATTGTATTTTATTAAATTCCTTACTTATTAATGTTTTATTATTATTATTAATATTTGTATTATCTATTTTGTTAAATATTTGTACATATATTATGTTTTCTTAAATACCATCATGTTTAAATTTATGTATATCTTTAAATACTAATATATTTTATGTAGATATTTGCATATTAATAGTGATGTTCAATACTTTAATATATATTATGTATTCATATTTTAAATACTACGTCTGTATATATATTACATAAACCCTAATAATATGTCACATTTGTGGTTTTCACTATTATTATTTATTTGTTCGCATCATCATTATTTACCCACATTTATATATTTCATCCAAAACATGCATTATATATATTTTACTTATATATTACGTGTATATTTATAACACCATGTCAATTTATATAATATCGTCACTTCACGTTTGTATATTTTCATTATTTTTAATATATGCTACGTACATGTGTCCAAATACTACGTCGTATATGTTTTATACATGTTTACTGTTTCTTTTATTTACATTATTACTGTTATTATTGTGCATGTATTGTCACATATTTCATATATTATTTACTCCGTATATTTTTCACCTTTATTATCTTTTGTTTTTAACGTACCATATTGTTTCATATTATTATTATTATTTCTATGTCAACTCTATTAATCAATCTTTTCATGTTTTGAAAACAAAGGCAATATACCGATTCTAACATTAAGCCGGTGATTTCATCGCTATGTTGGGTGAATCACGGATGGCTCGTGTTAGAAACGGGATATCCTTTTCAGGAATAACAACTTCAACATGCTCGTTTTTTTTTATCAGATCATAACTAAGTTTTAAATTGAAATCGTGCTTTTGAAAACCTAGACAACTCGCTTTTGAAAAGATACCAATTTTTGGGCGTCGCGGGGGTGCTAATACCTTCCCCGCGCGTAACTGACTCCCGGACCCTACTTTTCTCTAAACTTCAACGTAGACCTAAATCGAGTCATTCTTTCACGTAAAGAACAAATTTTCTGCTAGAAAACGGTTTTATTAGGTGTCCGATCACACCTCGGAAAAAGGATCGGTGGTGACTCCTTGGCTTTAATCAGAATTCGTTTTCAAGGTTTTAAATCGCCACAATTAGCGACCTAAGCTAAAATTTTCGTCGCTACAAACATATCACCGTTAGTGCAATTAAATGCTTGGCTCTTGGCACTGGGAGTCACTGCGGCCCATATATGCTGCTCGGCGAGCACGCGTGCATCGGACATGTCGCAAAAATGCTCCCATGTGTACCGGGTACCTGGGTATCGAAACGGTAAACCCTCGTATCCACATATCAATGCGTACACTGCTAATGTAAGTAGCGCGTTGTACACGCTTCTTGACGATGCGCCTATTATGATCGACGAGCGGTGCACAGAGTAGGTCAATGATGGCGCGTATGACTCCAAAAGATCTTCTAGCGCGTAGTAAAAGTTGGGGTAAGGCAAGCGGGGCAAATCCTCCCTAAACGGTGGTTCATGGGGTTCCAGACCCTGGCCCGAATCCGTCGGATCATGGATCGAACCCATGTAATGTTGGGTACCTGTCTGAACCGTGACATGGCTGAGCTTTGAACCGGTTCCGTTGCCGCCCGGCCCGCTCTTCAAAACATCGAGAACGTTGGATAACATAATTGCGTTAACTGTAACATTTACTTGTTCACTTTCACGAACTTGGATTGCCACCCAGAAAACATGGGTGACTTCGCCGGAGATTGGAGTGAGCGTATCAGCGGTGTTTCCGGCGTCGGTGGCGTCAAAAGCGATGTATTTATCGAGGAGCGAGGAAGGGAACCAAGTTGGTATGGGACGTGAAGCAGAGCCATAAACTTTCCAAGGACCGCCGAGGGCACTGGGGCTCTTCAAGGCTTCAGCTAAGCCCAACCCCGCCATGCCGGTGACGCCGACGATGAGTGCAACAAAGGGTTGGTGGGAATCGGCCATATTGGGAGCTGAGAGAGATAGAGTAGGATCAGTGAAAACAAAGTGCGGATCACACAAATGAGTATGGATAAAAACATGTGTAATTGCTAATAGACAAATTAGTGCTAATGGGTTAGGTCGGTGGGGATAGATTCAGGTCAAATTAGTGCTAATGGGTTATGTCAGAGGGGCTAGATTCAGGTTAAATTAGTGCTAATCGGTTAGGTCGGGTGGGATTTGAGTGGTGAAGCTCGTATTAATATATTTTATGTATATTTAAATTTTACCTCATTTAAAAATTTGTCTAAATTAATTTATAATTATAAAAAATTAACTCAAACTCATTTTAAACTTAATTATATTATTTTTTAAATTTTTAAAAAAAATTATATTTTATATTATATTATTTTAATATTTAATATTATATATTTTTATTTATTGAGAGTTTTTATATAATTATTTTAACATTATTTTAATTATTTATATTAAAATAATATTATATATTTAGTATATACACCACAAATTAGATATCCCTTGTCACGGTTAAACATTGACAGCTGGTAAGAAGAAATTAAAGAAAACAAATATACACTATTATTTATATTTTATTGAATTGTTGAAATGACTTTTATAAAGTAAGTAATTTGTATTATGAATATATATATTTTTATAATTTTCTATTAAATCATTAAAAATCGATGTATAATAATGTTTGAACTTAAGCCAAGGTCTAAGCTTTTAGTTTTATGACAAAAATCAAAACTTCAATTTTTATTATTATAAAGCTTTAGTAAATATATTTTATATTAATTTTTTTCACTCATATAATGAGTGTACAATAATATAGAGGCTTGTTTATAGGGGATTCGCATAGAAGGGCTTGCTTATAGGGGGTTCGCATGGGGGTTTCCGTAGAGATTATCAACTTTCTAACACTTCAATTGATTATACATAATGAGTTAGGTTTAGATTCCACACCTGATTTAAAAACACAACAAAAAACTCATAATTTGAATGAGAAGATCCACGATCTATTAGGAGGAGAGGGACGATTTTGGAAATATTTGAAATCCTAGGTTGAAAATTGATTTGTCAATGGAGGAGAAAAGAAAGAACTTTGGGAGTTTTTCTTGAAAACTTCTCTAGATAAAATTTCTAGGGCTTGAAAAGATTGACTATTTATAAAACTCTTTTTTTCTAATTGAAATAGGTTTTAGGAATTCATGTAGAATTAGGATTGACTTAAATTAAGGACTAAATTAGAAAAAAAAAATTTAGGTTGGGCTAGTTGAAAAAATTTGACACTTTTATGGGATAAAAATATGAAAATAAAATATTTTGGTTGAAAGGTGTACAAAGGGTTTCAAACTTGGGACCTATGGGTAAGCTAAAGCTTTACCAATGAACCAACAAGCTAATTCTTGTTAAATCCTTAACAAAAAATAAATTTTAAGACATACTAAGTTCTCTTACCTTGTGCTTAAAAAAATAAAATCTAAATTTTATTATTATTTCATCTAGCCCTATTTTTGGTATATGACAAATCTCTCTCCTTTAAAAAATTCGTCCTTGAATTTTAACTTGCCTTATCAGAACAAGTGAGGATATTGTTGATGAATCAACTCCTCAGGTTCCCATGTTATTTCTTTGGTTCCATGGTTTTTCCATAAAACTTAACTAGAGGAATTTGTTTATTTCTACGAGTTTTATCCTCCCAATCTATTATTTTTATTGGTTCTTTTTCAAAAGATAAGTCTGCTTGAAGCTCAATCTCTTCAATGGGAATGATATGGGAAGGATCAAAACGATAGTGTTGTAACATGGACACATGGAACACATTGTGAATTCGATCTAACTCAGGAGGTAGTTCAAGTTGGTAAGCCACTGGGTCAATTTGCTTCTGTACTCGATAATGACCATTAACTCAGGAGGAATAAAATTTGGTTGTCGACATCTGAATCATAGATGTATTGGTCCTTTCATGAGCCGTCTCTAGCATTTCCAATGCTTCATTGGCTTCAGTAAACTTTGAAATCCTTTTTAGCTCTCGTGCATCTTGTAACAACCCAATTTCAGTAAAATCGGAACAGTGATTTTGAAACCACAAATCCGAGTTTAAAGAGAGTAGTTATTTTAATATTATGACATGGTCTATGTTATGATAGGAAAGTCAAATGAAAATACTGATAGGAAAATTTTATCGATTTAGTGATTGATTAGAAAAAGGACCAAATTGCATAAAATGTAGAAGTTGAATTCTAGAGGTTAGAAGGATCAAATAGTTATGAAATTCAAATTTTGAGGTCCTTATATGGTAATTAGACCATCAATTAATAGTTAATAGATATTTATTGATGAATCATCCATGGAAAAATTAGAAAAGGCAAGGACTAAATTGGAATTTAAGAAAAATAAAAGATGATAATTAAATAACATGGAAATATCATCTTATTTTCATCATCTTCATCTCCAAATTTTATGGAAACCCTAGGAGAGAAAGAGAAAACTAATCAAGCTTAATTGGGTAAGTTTCTATGTCCCGTTTTTAGTAATTTTTATATTTTTGAAATTGGGATAGTGAAATCTATCTAAATTGAGGATTAATTTGAAAAGTTGTCAAAGTATAAAGTTTGAACCATGGATGAACATTCTGAAAATTGAAAATTTATGGTAGAAAATGAAAGGTTGTTAGTAGATAAACAACTTTTACAAAGTGAATTTTGATGAAAACGTGATTTGGGGACTAAATTATAAACTTGTGAAAATTTAAGGAAAAATTCTAATTTTTGTGAAACATAAGTGCTGTAAATGATGTATATGAAAATCAGCTAGGCTTGGAAAGAGGAGTGAATTGCATGAATTTCATTTTCCGAGCTTAAGGACGAAATCGTCATTAATGAAAAGTTTAGGGGCAAAATAGTAATTTTGCCTAGAGTCTAAATTGAGTCTAAATAAATATGAAATAATTTTTCCTAGACTGTAAATTGAGTCCAAATGAATATGAAATGTAATAAATTGATGATTAAATTCATTTATATTGATTTGAACATACCAAATACGAAATTGGATCAAGGGAAGAAAAAAGTACCGGATTAGTAGATTTTTTAAACGAACAAATATCGAGGTAAGTTCGTTTAACCTAATTATGAGTATTAATATGTTTTAATTACATGTTATATTGTGTGAATATTATGTAAATGAAAAATGTATAAATTGTGATTATATACTTGATATTACTTGAGAAAAGGGTAAGTACCGGTTGAATAAAGGAAATTCGATGGATTAGTGTAAAGGTGATTCTACATGTGTTGCATATAAGATTTAGCTCGGACGAGTAATCCTAATAAGTCTCTCATGCATTATAAGATAAAGTTCTATGAGTACAGTGATTGGTAGTAATTCCGCATAAGTTGTGGACTACCGTAGCTCTATGTGAGCATCGAGGTATATGATTTGCCCAATTGTGATCTCGCATATGTTATACACACAAACGTGGCTCTGTATGAGTGTCCAGATATGACTCGCATAAACTACATGAGATGTGGCTATCCGGTGCTCCTAATACACAACTTTCCCGGTTAGAAGTTCTTTATGAACTATACATGATATGTGGCTCTTGTAAGCATACTTGTTTAGCCCGGATGAGCCTAGTGATGCATGATACATGATTTAATCGAATGACTTGAAAAGGTGGCTCAAGAGTTTCATACACTTTAAGTGTACTATACGAGAGTATCCATCGATATTCTAATAAATTCAACGGACAAAGAGTTGGAAATGGATAATGGACTTGAGTAAATTTTCCCTTGAAAATGAGCATAAAATGTGGAAATTATAAGTGTATGGATGATAAACCATAATATATACATATTTTTATCCCATACTTAGCACATTTATGGATGATTTATTATTAGATTTATGGAATTCTATGCTCCTAATTCTTTAATTTCATGTTTTATACTTAGGTGAGCACAGGAAAGTGAAAAGAACGAGAAACGGGCCAAAAAGGGACCAAATGGGCCAAAATTAGAGTGTAACATGGCCTAAGCCCCTGCACACGGGTAGATCACACGCCCATGTGTGATTTACAGACTTGAATACTTCCTGAACCACCTCACATGACCGTGTCACACGGGCATGTCTCTGACAAGACCTGTTTTAATTCTACTCGAAAAAGGCTACTTTTGGGCAAATAAAGGTGTTCTAGAGTCTATAAAAACACCCAAGAGGAGAAAAAAATGACACACAGAGTAGAAAGTAAGGAATTACTTGAGGAATGCCGATCAATCCATCTTGGAAGCAAGGATTTACATCAAGACTGAAGATCTCCCTTTAATTTCTTTTAGGAGTTTTTTGGGTTGTCTTTATGTTTTATTGTTTTCCCTATTTTGAGATGTTTTCTATTATGAACATGAACTAAATCCCTTAAATACCTAAGTGGGATGAAACCTAAGATGGATCTTGTTATTTTCTGAATTATATGATAGATATTTGATTTGTTCTTAATTGTGTTTTTAATTCTTGTATTAATATTTTAGGATATTAATTCAAGTCGAATGTGCTTAGTCAGTGGAGCAAAAGTCCCTGTTTAAGAGTAAATTTAACATAATTAAGGAGAGTTAATCGAAATCCTAGACATGGAACGACGAAAATCTGCCGGATTAGAGTCAAATCTAATAGAGAAATCTATAGATCGAGTTAATGCAACACTAGGAGTTTTAATTAGAAAGAAATTTCAATTAATCAACCTAGGGTTAGATGTTTTTAGTCTTGAAAGAGATAATAACATAAATTAGGGATTTCTACGGATCAAGTCAAGTGAATAATTCGTCTAGTTTAGAGTCGAATAACAAGTGAAGTCTAGGTGGATTCTTCCTTGGGTATTGTCTTAATCATTCAGTTTTCCCAAAAGTAATTTCCCCAATTTACTCTCTGTCGTGTTCTTAATTAATTAGTTTAACTTAATTAGTTTAAAACAATTCCCCTTATCTCTAGGCTAGATAATAGAAAAAAAGTTATTACTAGTACTTTTAGTTCCTGTGAGTTCGACATTCCGGTCTTGCCACTAAGCTATACTACTGTTCGATAGGTGCTCTTGCCTTTATCATGATAATAGTGAGTTTTTAGGTACGATCATATTACTTGACCATCATAAATATCACGCAATCAAGTTTTTGGCGCCGTTGTCGGGGAACTAAAATATTAGGAACACTCGATTTTTATTACTTTAGCCATTTTCACTTTTATTGCAATTTACTTTTTATTTTTATTTTATTTATTAATTTTTCCTTTCTTTTAATTGTCTCTGACAGGCGTCTCTAGTTTATGACTAGAAGGAACCCGTCAGAACCTTTACTTTTTGGTAGTTAGATAGAAGCATTAGCTCGCAGAAACTGAAGAGAAATAAGGCGAAGCCTACAGTACATAGAGGAAGAGCAAGAAGTTGTGACCAACACTACTAAAGAGATAGAGACGAATCAAAATAATTCACTACCTCCTGTGGTAGCGACAGACCCGGTGAATCAGAATCCTACTCCTCGTATTATGTATGATTATGCTAAGCCTAATTTAGCTGGTACTGAATCTAGTATTGTTAGGCCTGCTATCGCTACAAATAATTTTGAACTGAAACCTAACACTATACAGATGATTCAACAGTTTGTTCAGTTTGATGATTTGCAGGATGAGGACCCTAACACACATTTAGTGAACTTTTTGAAATTTTACGACACTTTTAAGATTAATGGCATTTCTGATTATGTCATTCGCCTTCGTTTATTTCCCTTTTCTTTGAGGAATAAGGCCAAACAGTGGTTGAACTCTCTACCACAAGGGTCTACCACTACTTGGGAACAGATAACCGAAAAATTTCTTTTAAAATATTTTCCTCTGGCTAAAACGGCAAAGTTGAGGAATGACATCTTTTTTTTTTGTGCAGATGGATTTAGAAACATTCAATGACGCATGTGAGAGATACAATGATTTATTGAGAAGGTGTCATCACCATGGGTTACCTTTGTGGCTACAGGTTCAGACTTTCCACAATGATTTGAACCCCTCAATAAGGCAAATGATAGATGCAGTTGCCGGTGGAACAATCAATAACAAAACACTTGAGGAGGCTTACGAGTTTATAGAGAAGATGTTACTGAATAACTATCAGTGACAAGTTCTAAGGACAAAGCCCACAAAAGCCACCGGTGTTTTTAATGTTGACGCGGTCACAATGCTATCAAATCAGGTAGAACTTTTAAATAAAAAGATTGACAGTTTAGTTGGTTCTACGCAGGTACATCCAGTGATAAGGTGTGATCCAATTGGAGGAGGGATGCACAACACAGATTATCAACCCTACAATCCTAGCACTGAGGAAAAACAAGTCAACTATATGGGTAACAATTCGAGACCTCAAAATAATCCGTATAGTAATACTTACAATGTAGGTTGGAGGAATCACCCCAATTTCTCGTAGGGTGGTCAAGGAAATCAAAAGCCACCGCCCCCTCCAGGTTTCCAACAACCACCCTACCAGCAAAAGAAAAAGTTGAACCTTGAGGAGATGCTCATGAAATTCATATCGGTGTCAGAAACCCATTTTCAGAATACTGAGATAGCACTTAAGAATCAACAAGTGTCAATCCAAGGTCTCAAAACCTAAATAGGTCAGCTTGCTAAGCTGATATGTAAACGACTACAAGATGGGTTGCCAAGTAATATAGAGCCTAACCCAAGAGAGTAACTCCACGCTATTACTGTGTTCGATAACGGATGAGTACACAAATCAAAACAGAGGCAAGAAGATGTGGTAAGTAAAGGTAAGGTTGAGGTAAGTAATAAACCAACAGTTAAAAAGTATAACCCTCATGTGCCATACCCAAATACGACAAGGAAGGACCGCACAGATGAACAATTTGGTAAATTCCTTAAACTCTTAAAAAAATTACATATTAACTTATCGTTTATTAAAGTTCTTTCGTAAATGCCAAACGCCGTTAAATTCTTAAAAAAGCTTTTAGCAAACAAACGGAAGTTGGATAAGTCAACGCATGTGGAATTAAATGCAGTTTGCTCAGCTATTTTGCAAAACAAGCTACCCAACAAACTGAAAGATCTAGGAAGTTTTATGATTCCTTGTATAATTGGTAATTTAAATGTTACGAATGTATTAGCTGATTTAGGGGCTAATATTAATGTAATGCCTTACAAAATGTTTAAACAATTAGGTCTTGGGAAACCCAAACAAACTAGGATAAGCATTTAATTGGCTGATAAAACCATTAGATTTCCTAGGGGTATAATTGAAGACGTTCTTATCAAAATTGATAAATTTATATTCTCAGTAGATTTTGTTGTTCTAGATATGAATGAGGATAGTGATGTGCCCTTAATTTTAGAGCGACCTTTTTTAGCAACTGCGAGGACTATTATTGATGTAGGCACAGGTGAACTTACACTTCGCGTAGGCGATGACACGATTACTCTTCAAGCTCGTGATTCTATTAGGACTTTTAATAATAGAGATGATATTACGAGTTCTTCTAATAAGAGTAGCCTTACTGTTCAACCTTCTTTGCAGGATACTCGTAAAAGTACGAATGAGTCATGTTTAAGTTCATACAACAACAAGGGAGCAATCCATGAAAAGCAAATGCTACAAATTGATGAATTAGACGAATGGCTACACTATAGCAAAGAAGAACCTAGAATGCACCACGTAGAACTAAAGCAAAACCATCACGAGTATAAGGCTAATCAAATTAAGGTTGGGGACAAGGTATTGCTGGACGAAGAAGATCTTCGAGCTGTCACGACAAAGTTCAACACACAAAGAGTAACTCCCTTCACGGTAGTAAAAGTTTTCCCATACGGTACAGTCGAGGTAACACACAAAGAATTTGGCACTTTTAAGGTAAATAACACTCAACTTAGACCTTATTTTGATGTTAGTTTGATAGTAGAAGAGAGGAGTTTCAACTCCTCAAACCACCATGACCAAGTGAACAAGAGGTAAGTCGAGCTTAGACTATAAATAAGAGCTTCTCGAGAGGCAACCCGTGCACTAACATTATTGATTTTCTCAATTTCAGTTTATAACATCTAACATTTACTAATCAAGTCACTTAAACGCATGTTTCACTAACCCACACGTCCTGGCACACGAGCGTGCCTCTGGCCGTGTGCTCACCACGGCATGCGACAAAGGCACACAGGCATTTAAATTAAACCCCACAGCCGTGCGATATGGCCGTGGGCGAAACTGAGAAAATAGCACGGATGTGCAACACGCCCATGCCTAAAGATCGTGGTTGATATTGACTACCAAAACACAGGCGTGTGAGGTAAAACATGGGCGTGGAAGAAATAAACAAAGTAGAACACGACTATGTGACACGGCCATGCAACCCAACACGCTCGTGGAACACAGGCGTGGACTGATGAACAGGCATGTCCAAACATAAAAATCACGAAACACACAGGCTAAATCAGGGCACACGGGCGTGGGACACGGCCGTGTGCCTTAATTTTTATTTAAACCCCTCAACTATTCATTTTCTTTCCTAATTTTCCCCCCTCAAACCCTAGCTGCCACTTCTTCTTCCCTACTCCGGCCATCAGCCTCGACGACTCAACGGCAATCAACACTTCTCCCTTCACCACAACTACACTCTCTACCAAACCCATTTTCCCCTTTCTCCCTATCCCCACCACCACACTTTCTGGCCACCAAGCCACCTACTTGCACTGCCCTCCTCCTCGCACTGTTGACACAATCTCCCTCCGACCATCACGCTGTCGCACCTCCAGCCACCATCGGAACACAATGACCCCTCCACGTGGAAAGTCTAAGGCTGCTGTTCCCGCTTTAAAAAAGTGGAAAGGATCCGGAGCTACATCCGCGAGTGCATCTTCCGAAGTGCGCCACCCTTTCCACAGTTTCCCCAATGGTCTTAGGAAGAACTATTTCAAATCCTTAGAGTGCGACCCCTCGGAGTAGGACGGTGCATTAATTGGGCCACCTTAGAGTAAGTCCAACTAGCTGACGCGGTTCGGGCCCTATTGACTACTGACCCATGAGGGCTTTTCTTCGAGATCGTCGAGCCGATGTATCTCGAGCTTATATTGGAACTCTGTTCGACCTTCCACCTCCAAACCGTTATGATAGAGCTTGACGATCCCGGAACGGTCCAATTCGGTCTCGATGGTTTTGTATGCCAACTAAGTGTACTTGAGTTCGGTGTCGCATTAGGACTCTATATTGAGAAGTTCATAGGTGATGACGACTTCTCCGCCCTCCATTTCCATATCCACTATTCTCCTTCTAAATATTGGATGGCCCTAGTTCCTGCTTCGGCTACTTACGACCCTAGTCGTTCCAATGCGATAGCTCTCTCCCCATCATTGAGGTACCTCCACGCCATCCTCGCACACACATTAACGGGTCAACGAGAGAGTACCGGCATCGTCAACACTCACGACGCCTATTTTCTATGGAGTATGATGCACGGGCACATTTTCGACATTGCTTACTTCATCGCCCTCGCCATTCGACATCAGACAGAGCGACATAGGAAGGGGGCAATTTGTATGGGCCCATATGTACCATGCCTAACAAGATATTTCGGTCTCCTCAACACAGCGGCGCAATCATCCTTACTCACCCTCATTGATCAGATATCTCCATAGGGCATCTCGAGTATGCTCCACATAAGAATGATCGAGCGACAACGTGAATACAATCCTTCTCAGTACCGTCTAGTTCAATCCACTGAGTAGGAGGACTCAAAGGATATTACTAATGATGTCCTTTCACCTTACGAGGAGCCACCATCTCAGCCACCATCGATCCATTGCCCAGTTCATGCGGCTATTTCATTGTTTGACATATCTGAGCGCCTCACTCGATTTGAGCAGCAGTGCTTCCAACGATTTGATCACATTAACGCTACTCTACAACAAATATGTCAACATCTCCACATTTTATCTCCACCGCCCCCACCTCGCGAACCATCTACCGATGAGAAATTTTAAGTCCTCCTATCTTTATTTTTAATTTTTTAATGGTTATTTTATTTTCTTTTTATCATTATGACTTTTATCTTCATTCTTATCTTTATTTTCAATTTGTCTTTATGTTATCCAAAACTTTTATTAGGATATTTTGATATTTTTCTTTCTGGCTATTTTCTTAACGAGTAATCCTGCCTTTCTATATTTCTTAAACAATATCATTGATGCTATCACAGTTACAAAGAGCACAAAAGCTCAATAGTACTCTGGAATATCTAACTCTAATGGGAAAACTCCACCACGACTACCATGTCCTGCTCAACATGACCATAGCCACCGTAACACCAAGTATAATATTCTTTTGGCGCAGCAATTGTGGATTGGCACCCTCTATCACCACCGGAGTATCCTCACTTTTGCCCTCGCTACAAATACATCTCAGACTGACTTTCCACAAACTCTACCTCAAGGATTTCATCCAATATTTAGGAAGTTTCACTTCTTTCCCTATCTTATGATTTTATGCTTATATTTTCCGTGAATCCATCTTTGTACATTGAGGGTAATGTACATCTTAAGTGTGGGAGGGAGTTATTAAATTCCTTATCTTAAATTCCCTGAATTTTATCTTGTTCTTAAGTATCTTCTCTCATATCACTATTAAAATGAGTTTTGATTGATTTATGATTTTTATTGATATGAATTGAACTAAAACATAGGTATTTGTGCATTGACTGTTTAAACTTTAAGACATTAGAGAATTAAGCATGATAAGTTGATTTTTGAGAATTAAAAATTTTCTAGGTTGTTTCCCCAAGTTTAGGTATTATCTTGAAGTTTAAAATTCACAGGATTGACATCAAAAGCCATAATTTTTGTGAGATTTTTAGCCTTTAGAGCATACATTACTTTCTTACTCACTTTTATTGCTGCTTATGAGAGTGTCAATATTGATTTGTTATTTTAGAACTTGCTTCGATTATGCATGTCGAGACCACACCATTAATTTGATATACCGAAATGATAAGGGCGCTTAAGATTAACCCACTCACTCCATAAAGGCCTACCTTTAGAATTACCCATTAGTGAACCCCCTTGAGCTTAACAAACCATTCATTGATTTACCCTCAATATTAACCAATAGCCCATTATTGTTGAAATCCCCTTAATTAACTTAATCCTTTTTTTGTCGAGATTTGATTTGAATAAATTGCTTAGCTATGTTTTTCGTTCTCTAGTAAAGTTAGATATTTGATTTGTTCTAAAAAAAAAGTTGTCCAGTTGGTTGATTTGTCGTTAGCATTTTATTACAAAGCTATACTTGAGCATGAACGATGTCATTTATAAGGAAAAGCTCAATTCTAGGATCATTTATTTAGGAATGTAATTCTCAGTCAGTATTTTTCTAGTTAGGTAATTGTTCAATTCAATCTCGATTCTAACATTCTCTTTCAGCTTGTGACCACACCCCCTAACCAAAGCTACGTGCACGTTACAACCCTCTAAAGACCTTTTAATTGATGTATCATATTAATACATAGTAGTAGAGATTTGATTTTCATGCAAGCTTATGGTAATAACTTTTCATGTTGACGACTAAGTGCTTAATTTGTTGTCCTTAAACACTTCGAGGGATTTGAGTGAATCTCTAGTGAGGATGTTAACTATGTGTAATTTTGAATTAAAGATAATTACTTAGATAAGGGGAGATACCTATGTTTTCATGATAAAATGTTCAACTTGGATTGTTTAAAACTTTAATGTTCTTTTTGTTGAACTCTCAAATTCAATTTTTCTCGTTCTATCTCAGAGTATCCATTCACTCGAAACTGATCCGCCTCCATTTCTACTTTCCGTAAGCGGACCTATGGATTATTTCGAAGCTTTATTGATAGAAATTATAAGTTAAGAAAAATGATTTCTTAATTGTGAGTTGGGGATTTTGCTTGAGGATAAGCAAATGCTTAAATGTGGGGGTATTTGATAAACCATAATATATACATATTTTTACCCCATGCTTAGCACATTTATAAATGATTTATAATTAGATTTATGGAATTCGATACTCCTAATCCTTTAATTTCATGTTTTATACTTAGGTGAGCATAGAAAAGTGAAAAGAACGAGAAACGGGGCAAAAACAGACCAAATGGGCTAAAATTAGAGTGCAACACGGCCTAACCCCCTGCACACGGGTAGATCACGCGTCCGTGTGTGATTTACAGACTTGAACTAGGCCTGAGCCACCTCACACGGGCGTGTCCCTGACGAGACTTGTTTTAATTCCCTCGGAAAAGGCTACTTTTGGGCAAAGAAAAGTGTTCCAAAGTCTATAAAAACCCCCATGAGGAGGAACAAAAGGACATTATAGAGTAAAAAGCAAGGAATTACTCGAGGAATGCCGATCAATCCATCTTGGAAGCAAGGATTTACATCAAGACTGAAGATCTCCCTTCAATTTCTTTTAGGAGTTTTTTGGGTTATCTTTATGTTTTGTTGTTTTCCTTATTTTGAGATGTTTTCTATTATGAACATGAACTAAATCCCTTAAATACCTAAGGGGGATAAAACTTAAGACGAATCTTGTTATTTTCTGAATTATACGATAGATATTTGATTTGTTCTTAATTGTATTTTTAATTCTTATGTTAATATTTTAGGATATTAATTCAACTCGAATGTGCTTAGTCAGTGGAGCAAAAGTCCCTATTTAAGAGTAAATTTAACACAATTAAGCAAAGTTGATCGCAATCCTAGACATAAGATGACGAAAATCTGCAGGATTAGAGTCAAATCTAATAGGGAAATCCATAAATCGAGTTAATGCAACACTAGGGGTTTTAATTAGAAAAAAATTTCAATTAATCAACCTAGGGTTAGATGTTTTTAGTCTTGAAAGAGATAATAACATAAATTAGGGATTTCTACGGATCAAGTCAAGTGAATAATTCGTCTAGTTTAGAGTCAAATAACAAGTGAAGCCTAAATGGATTCTTCCTTGGGTATTGTATTAATCAATCAATTTTCCCAAAAGCAATTTCCCTAATTTACTCTCTGTCGTGTTCTTAGTTAATTAGTTTAATTTAATTAGGTTAAAACAATTCCCCTTATCTCTAGGCTAGATAATAGAAAGAAAGTTATTACTAGTACTTTTAGTTCCTGTGGGTTGACATTCCGGTCTTGCCACTAAGCTATGCTACTATTCGATAGGTGCGCTTGCCTTTATTGTGATAATAGTTAGTTTTTAGGTACGATCATATTACTTGACCATAATAAATATCACGCAATTAATGGAAATCATGGCATAAATTGTTCAAGTTATGTGATAGGTTAATATTTTTTTGTATGTATGTTTATTTATGTGATTAGAATACATGAAAACACATGGTAAGTTAAATTCTTGTTACATGAACTTACTAAGCACTATGTGCTTACTTAGTTTTATTTATCTGTTTTATAGTGCTCGAAAGCTTGTGAGGTTGGAAACAATCAGAGCAACATCAAACTATCCTCCAGCTCATTTTGGTATAACTATGGATCTTATTTGGTATAATGACATGTATAGACTAGTAGGACTAATGTGTATATATTGAAATGGTTGAATGTAAACTAGCTAGTGGTAGAGGTGAGCATGGGCTGGGCAGGGTTCGGACTGGGCCTGACAAAAAATTTAGGCCCGTTTGCTAGGCTTGGGCCTGGCCCGGCCCAAAAAATGGGCCTAAAATTTTGCCCAAGCTTAACCCAGATAAAAATGTTAAAACTCGGGATCGACTCAACCCGTCCATATTTATTTTTATATAAATTTTTATATAATTTTAAAATAAATATAATACATAAAAAATATTAAAAATATCAAAATAAATACTTCCCAACGAATTGAAAATAAATTTTAAAAAAGATGTATATTTAAATAAATTAAGGTAAATGCAACTTAATAAGCAAATATCTCTAAAATAATAACAAAATTAATAATAAAATAAGTTTTATACAATATCCAAACAACAACAAAATAGTAGCAACATAATAGTAAAATGGGAGCAAAATAGGGAGAAAATAACAAGAAAATAATATTAAAAAAATCATATTTATTTTTGTCATTTAGTGATTTGGGCCGGGCCGGGTCGAGCCCGAGCCAAAAATATCTTACTCGAGACTAGGCTCATTTTTTAAACAGACTTTATTTTTTTATCGAAACTTATTTTTCGAGCCTATATTTTTGCCTAAACCCTCCCACATTTCGGGCAGGCTTTTAGGTCGGGCCATGCTCACTTCTAGCCATTGATATGGCTAGTGAAGACTTGATTTTGGTATGTTTATAAAGTAAATTATTGTTTTGCATGTATGATGGTATGGTTTGAGTTAGTAGATCGAACATGTATGTTAAATGAGGTAAGATTTGAAATGAGTGAGTATATGAAAACATGACATATTAGATGATAAATTTGATTGAATTTGAATGTTTGAAATGGTTGGTTGGTATTGGAAAAGTTTTGTGCAGGTGTTGGATTAAAAAGGGTAAGGAATAAGGCTTGGAAAATAACTTTATTTTGTCTACAAGGGTAGACACACGGGCGCGTGTCTAGGCCGTGTGTGACACACGGTCTGGTACATGAGCGTGTAGCCTAGCCGTGTGTCTCATATATCTTAAGAATTGAGAAACAGAATGCTCTGAATTGAGCACACAGGCAGAGACACGGGCGTGTGTCTCAACCATTTGAAGTATACAACCTAGAACACGGGCATGTCTCTTGGCCGTGTGAAACCTACTTCTATTTTCAAAATTAAATTAACCACACGGCTTAGCAACATGGGCGTGTGCCTTGGCCGTGTGATTTAAATTTCTTCATGGGTCGTAAGTCAGAGAGTTACATGGGTTAGAGACACGGGTATGTGAATCTACACGGCCTGATCATATGGGTGTGTCCCTTACCACACAGGCGTGTGACTCCAATAAGTGAGAAAAATTTTAAAATTTTCTGAAAAAACTCCTGAGATCCCGATTTAGTCTCGAATTGATTTTAATGCATGTTTTGGGTTTTAAGGGTCCATTCAAGGGACGTTATGATTAAACTCGAAAAATGAATAGTGCTTGACTCAATTTATCTGGAAATGTTATATAAAACTTTGGTAAAGCCTCGAAACCCTATTCCGACAACGGATACGAGTTAGGGGTGTTACACATCTACCCCACGGGAAATAACATAAAGTGTTTTGGAGTTGATATTAACAACCCTTTCTTCTTCAGTAGTCCAAGTTGCCTCAACCTTAAGAGTTTTTACTCATTCAATTTCAATGAAGGGATGGGTCCATCCAATTAAAACAACTCTCTAGTTTAGATCATATATTGATTTAATGAACGTATTCATCTTGGCTTTCCAATATGCATAATTTACTCCATCGAGCATAAAGGGTGTGAGACAGAAGATCTGTAACACCCCTCACCTGTATTCAACGCCGGAACAAGGTTCGAGGTACTACCAGACTTAAACTCAACCAATCATGTAAAATCAAGGCGTAAAATTTCTTTTTAATCAATTTAAAACTTTTCACTTCACACACACACTGTCCCCTAAACGGACTTACGAGGCCTAAAACATACATTTAAGGTGGTCTGAGACCAAATCGGGGACACTCAAGCACTCAAGAAGCTATTTTTTTAAAAAATAGCTAACCATCATGTTATGAGCCACATCACAAGAGATAATAACATACAAGCATAAGAATAATTATATAGGTCCATAACATTATTAGCCGACATAGGCCAATTTATAAGAATACATACTACCTTAACCACAAGCCAATGCTTTTGGCTAAATCATAATATTACCTACTCAACTTTACAACCCTATACATGCCATAGACTCGGAAACACTTGGATTTACTTACGCCGATAACGTAAACTCGACAGTGTGATAATATCTCTGATGGCCCCCAACCTGAGCTAACCTGGCAACCTAGGGAATATGGGAAAGAAAGGGAGAGTAAGCATTACGCTTAGTAAGTTCATATGAAAACAATAAGCAACTCATTAACATGTTTTTATCAATGTTTACAACATAATCACAGGTTCACTGCAAGCTGTCTTCCTGAGCAATAGTCGCTAAATTATTTATATCTAGAGCTACAAAACTCCAAATCAAGTTTTGTTAATTTTTCTTGAAACTAGACTCATTTATCTTTCTACTATAAAATTTACAGAATTTTTAGTTTTTCCAATTAATACAGTTTATTCCTCAAAATTACCCCTGATTCACTGTCTGACAGTTTCGACCCTTCTGAACTTAAGTTCAATTATCTCATAGCTCAGAATCAGATAATGTTCTTGTCTATTTATCTTGAAAATAGACTCATTAAGGATTCTAAGAATATAAATTACATCTTATGGATATTTTTGTACAATTTATAATGATTTTCTCAAAACAAAACAGGGGATTTCGGAGTCATTCTGACTCTATCTCACCCAAATTCAAATATCTCATTATAGACAATTCTTTTGCTTTCACGATTTCTTTTATGTGAAAATAGATTAATTAGGCTTTAATTCCATATTTTATTCAGCCTATAACTCATATCCCACTATTTTTAGTGTATTTTCAAATTTACACCACTCCTATAACCCAAGCTGTTCAGGCTAAATTTACTCATTTACAGTTATTACTTACTGAATCAATACCATATCATTTCATTCATCATGGTAAGAATACATAGCTATGCAACATAAGCATAGAACGATAATTTCAATGTCATCAAGAATCAAGACTTATTCCAAATCATGTTGTTCCCACAATATTCACCAAATACTATATGTACATCATAGATTGTCACATATCATTAAACAATTAGCTTACTCTTTGTGTACAACCCACATACCAATCATAAATATACTTAGCAGTAACATTCTCAATATACCATACCATTTTCAGTTCGCCTGTACAATCACTTCATCACAATACAGTCAATTTAATCACATTGAGCAATTTCGTAATATGAACAAATATACAGAGGTCAGCACATAGTGCCGTACAGACATGGCAGAGCCATGAAGTAGCCCAAGCTACTAACAGTAGGGTAGCCGAAACTACAATCAGTACATAAATACATTATACATACCTAGACAACTTAATTTATTGAACGAATTCAAATGTCGTATTAGCACAAAGCCTCATAGTCTTAGGCTTTTATTATCTTACCGGCACAAAGCCTGCTAGGTAATAACCTGAATTTGTCATCGACACAAAGCCTACTAGACTTTTAAGTCTGATATTCATTCACCGGCTTTATGCCTACTAGGCTCGAAGCCCGATAATAATCACTAGCTTAAAGCTTGCTAGGCCAAAGGCCCGAATAATACAGTACTGTAGTCAATCCACAAAGTTTCGAACATATCAAATCATATACTTCCAGTTTCCACATAGCACAAACACATTAACAAAAACTTAGCATCATTCGATCATAAGCACATAATATTCATATTTTTTAATTTCATAACTTGCCAACCGGCCTTAACACATAGTAAAGTATAAGCTTACGCTCAACCGAATACTCAAGTTCCATTTAGCATGTATATTTACTTATGCCATAAATGGCCAAAAGTTATACCATATATTCATCTATTCATAACTTAATTTCATGAGGTACAACTTACTCGGTCACATTCGGATACATAACCATCATTCAAACACATTTTATATACTTTAATTGCATAATAAAACACATACGTACTTTATTATGAACTAACAAAATTTTAGCTCATGTTTAACTTTTCCATGTATATTAACTCACGTAATAACATATCGATCTAAAGTCTCGTAATAACGTTCAGGCATATTGCTCGCTAAGTACCAATTTGATTCGAATACAACGGCACAATGCCTGCTAGGCTTAAAGCCCGAAACTCATCACCGGCACAAGGCCTGCTAGGCTCGTAGCCTGAAAATGATCACCAGCTTGAAACTTGCTAGGCTAATTGCCCGAATGTCACATTACGATAACCAACACACACATCATCTCATACCTTCTTAATTTGCATTTCACACTTGTATATATATTTATATATATACATAGCTGAATATATATATTTATACACAAAGGTTCCCATCCTTCGAATATATCACATATAGTATAGTTCACTCTTCATAATTGATCTTTAAACACATCATATCATCACATCCATTTCAAATTTGATCTACTAGTCACATTCGGCTTATAGCCTTAATTAATACTCATTCGGCACATTGACCATATAAAATTAGCATTATCTTTGCTATATTCATTTAACTCTTAAGCATACAAAATAATCGAATTTAAACACTTAAGAACTTACCTCGAATGTCGTCGAACGACTACGGATCGGCTATTCAATTAGTTTCGTTTTTTCCTATCTGAATTTGACTCTCTTTGCTCTTGGGCTATATCAAGTAGATTACTTTCATTTAATAACTTACTTTATGTAATCAATCTCAAACTATAAATTTTCAAGATGTATAAACTCACATTTTGCAACCTCATTAAAATTACAAGAACATTCTTTACTTTATAACACATTCGGCATTCCTTTATAAACACTAGCAAATATTATTCACATTATCAATTACATTCGGAAATTCTCACTTTCAATCATCTCAAAAATAATTAATTATTCAAGTCATTAATCAATATTACATTCGGCAAACATATATATATATATAAAAGTTAACATCAATTCTAGCATAAAACACCAATTTCATACCTTTTTATCCATGGTCGAATATTCTATCAAGGTATACAAGTAAACAAAATTCATTTACTTCAATTTAACTTATGACCGAATATTATTTAACTTAATATTTGAAATCCTTTAACTCATTAACACTCAACCAAAAATTTAGTTATATCTATATATAATCGAAAACATTAAAATCATGTTTAACCAACAACAAACTATGATTAAAATCACTCAAACCTTTTAATTATCACTTAATTTACTAAATTCAAAGCTCATTTTATCAATTACCAAAACTTACAAAATTTTCCTAATTTACTACATTTGGCCGAATGTTACTTAAACCTTATAGCCACAATTTTTTTTTCTTTTTCACAATTTCACAAATTCATGCACATCCAACCATCATCTCCCATTTTCAAACATTAAAACATCAACTACCTTATACATACCTTCCATGGCCGAATATACATCTAGCTCCAAAAAAAAATCAAAATTAACAAATGGGCTATGAACATCACTTGATAACTAACTCAAAAACACTAATTTTCATAGAAACTAAATGGAATCATACCTTAATTTTTTTGCTTGACAAGGGCCGAACTTAAAAGCTCTCTTCTTTCTCTTTTCTTTATTTAACAACCGGCCATGCAAGGAAAATAAATAAAATGGCTTTCTAAATTTTATGTTTTTGGCAAAATGGGGAGAATATGACAAAAACTTTGTTTTTGTCACCCCTTTATGTTTTATTATAACATATTCTTATTATAAAATAATTTAATTTGCAACATCATTTATAACATGTATGTCCATTTTGTTTTCTTTTTATTATAATAATAAAAATACAAAGCTTATAATAATCAATAATGCTCCACTACCGTCCACTTCCATAAAAATGGGCTTATTTTTTTTAAGGACTCCACTTCTAAAAGACCATAGCAAATTAGCACTTTACTAAATGGTTATCAAATTTTATAACTTTCGCGGTTAAGTCCTTTTTCTAAATTAAACATCCAAATAACAAAATCAAGACATCAAATTTTTTTCACACATGATAATTCACATATAATAAACACAGAAAATAATTTTTAAATATTTTTCTGACTCGGTTTCGTGGTCCCAAAACCACTTTTCCGATTATGGCCAAAATAGGGCTGTCACAAGATCCTTCCATTGCAAGCAAATATATCAATCAGGAAAATCAATAGTTATGTCAAGTGAAAGGCTCTAATACCAATTGTAGAAATGATTTGGTACTTGTTTTGCAAACAAAAATTGTGGCTAAACTAGTGCCCATAGTTTCAACCATGAAACCAAAACTACGAAAAAAATAAAGAAGAAGACCGAGATTGTTTACGCAATTCAACCTAAGTCTACTTCTATGGGGCCTTGCCTAGAGCAATGATCCAATATCTTTCTCACAGTATAATCAATTTATTTAAGTCCTAACACCAGTCTAACTTTCACCAATTTAGCAACCTCACCATTGTACAAAGACTAGATCACTCTCGCATTAAGATTCCCCGTCAAAGGCTTAGTCTTACAATCCAAGAGACTCTTTTACTTATAAAAACAATGCAACATACATGTTCCTAACTTGAACAAATTTGTGCTCTCTCAAACTCTCGTTCTCTCTCGAATCACTTTAACCTAGACAAAACTTAAGCTTATATACTACTTAAGTTTTGCTTACATAAGATTTATAATCTAATCACTTTTCTATAACGTAAAACTAAAAAATAGAATAGGATAATAATTCCATAAGAGTCCCGATGTAATCCAATATCTTCAACTATAGAATGTGACTTTACTTGATCTGCAAGAACCAATCTTGAAGTCTTCGATTTCAGCTCAATTGGTCTTCATGTTTTGAGCTTTAACACATTCAAATATCTTCAAAAAGAGATAGTCCAATGTTTTTCTCCTAAAATTTATCAACTCTGAAAATAGGTGAGGCTGACAATGAAACAATAAATGAAGTTGTGGCCACTGTTTCAGCCACAAAACCACATAAACTTTCATTGCCTTCACATGTGTTAATAATACATAAAATCAAGAGTATGGAAAAACTTTTGAACTGATGAAGATATACTTTATTTTCCATCATATTACTAAATTCACATTTAAAAATAATTATAACATTTAATTTAGATTTATTAGATAAAAAATTGAGATAATACTTTATTTTCCATCATATTACTAAATTCAAATTTAAAAATAATTATAATATTTAATTTAGATATTAGATAAAAAATTGAGATAAAATAAAAGTTGTGATAATTATATATTTAAAAATAAATAGAATTTAAATTACAATTATCATTTTAAAAAATTGTGCTAATTTTAAAATAGAGTTATTACTTCAATATAACTCTAAGTAGAAAAAGTTATGATAATTATTATTTACAATTATTAGTTAAAAAAATTTGAGGTAAAGAAAAGTTGTGCTCATTTTATTATTGTAAAAGAAAGTTATTGCTTGAATAGAATTCTAAACATCTTAATTATCCTTTTATTATTATTAGATTTAATTATGTTAATTAGTTATTATTTTGAATAATGTTACTTTACATTAATTGCACAAAGTAAAATTATATTGTATGTTGAATATGTTAAAAATATTTTAATTATTTGCTGAAAAATTTTAGTTATAATATGAGAATTAATAAGTTATATATTTTAATTATACTAAAAATTCAAATAATAAATATTATTTTTCATTAATTATTGTAATTAAAAATAAAATATTTAAAAAATTAATTAAATATTAAATACATAAAATCACATACAACAAATATAACAACCTAGTGAATATTAAAGAAAATATTACATATATTAAAATTTAAAACATCACTTGTCGAACACATGAACGAATACTCGTAATAAGAACTAAAAGAATTTAATAATTAAACCTTTGTTTACCATTAAGTTTGAAAAATATTTTTCAAGTCAAGCCAACTTTTTAATCCAAAAGCATTAGAAACTTTTCAAGTCAACTCAAAACGCTAAAAATTGTAGCTTTTGACTTTTAAAAATCAGTTTGGTGGTAAACTATAAATTTACCTTTCCTTTATATTAACTATAAAAAATAAATATGACTTATATATTTAAATTAAATTTTATAAATAATTTATATTAGTTTTAAAAGAGTATTTAAAATTTATATTTTATATACCACAATATTAACAATGAGTAATTACCACAAATTATTTTATTATATTTGTACTATAATTTTAAGTTGAATATTTATTAATGCAAAAATAATAATAACTTAACATTGTAAGAATAAAAACACGTGAAAATGATAATACTTTAGATTTTAGATTTGAATCAATTATAATTTTTTATTGTAATTAATTATAACTTAAAATTATATTTATATATCGCATGTATTACTTATATCATAATATTTGTAGCGACGTGAAATTTGCTTCGGTCGCTAATTAAGGCGATTTATTGAAAATTTGAAATCTGGACTTCAATTTTATTAAAACAAAGGAGTCGCCACCGATCTTTTTCCTAGGTGTGATCGGACACCTGATAAAACCTCTTTTTTTAAAAAAAATTATTTCTATGTAAAAAGAAGGCCGGGTTTAGGTCTACGTCAGAATTCAGAGAAAAATAGGGCTCGGGAGTCGATTACGCACGAGGAAGGTGTTAGCACCCTCGTGACGCCCAAAATTGGTATCATATCAAACATGTGTTGTCTTAATTTTCAAAAATACGAGTTCAATTTAAATTTTAATCGCGATCCATTCAAAACACGGGGAAATCTCAAGTTTTTGGATTTTTGAAGGATGTCCCGTTTTAACACGAGCCAACATGATTCATCCAACATAACGATGAAATCACAGACTTAATATTAAAATCGGTACATTGCCTTATTTTTGAAATTAAATAAGGAAGAAATAGGATTTTTTTATTTTTTGAAATGACGCCAAACAATTTGATGCAAAATAAAATAAATATAAGATTAGAGACACATTTTGACAGATATAAAAATAATAATGTATATACGATGTAAGACATAACAAAAACCAAACACGAAATAAAGAACTATGAATGTGCATGTATGTATATATAAACAATAACAAAAAAAATAATGGAGATATAAAATGACAAAAGCCTAACATAAAACAAACAATTTTTTCCTATGTACACGCATATATATTAAAATATATACATAAAAATATACATAAATAATATTGATTTAAAAGTATATATATATATATATATATGAGAAAAATATAATATACACATGTTAGAAATGGTAATAAAAACCAAACTATTAATAAAACCACATAAATATATACATATATATATATATATATTAAAAATGATTACATAATAATATTAAAAGTATGTACACAATATATACATATATTATAGTTATTGAAAATACACATAATATATACAATGTTAAAAAATGTACATAATCATACATTACATAAAAATGCACGCATATAACAAATATATATAAATATGTATATATAAATACTAATAATAATAATAGTGATAAAATAGTTAATTTAACAATAAGAATGATAATGTGATAACAATAATATAAATAATATGAGTGTTAAAAAATATATATATGTATAAAGTTGAAAATAATAACAAATGGAATACAAAACGTAAAAAGATGTAATAATACACATAAAATAGAATAATAAATAATAATAGTAATAACAACATGAAATTGTAATAATAATAAGTAATAAGTAATATAAGAATAATATAGATAATAACGACATTAATTGATAAAAAGGGTCAGAATAATTAAAAAGATTAAAAAGAAAATGAAAGTTTGAGTAAAAAAAAAAAGGTATAGAAATGGATCAATTGGAAAGACACACAAACAGTTAGGGACCAAAAGAAAATAAACCCATTCGGAGTAAGGCACACAGCAACTGAAGGGATTCGATTGAAAGCGGAACAAAGTATTGGGCTAAATTAAAATTAAAAGAAAATGCGATCGCAACTAATAATAAAAGCGGAAGGACTGAATGGGTAATTAACCCATAACTCAAAAACGCGCGGATCCTGATGGTAGGGTCGGGTCGAATAATCGGGTTCCCCAAAACGACGCCGTTTTGGGCGCGTTTGGGGGACCCCTAAACGACGTCGTTTCTGTGGTGTTATAAAAGTCAAATTGTTTGTGAAAATTTTCATTTCTTTGGGTGTTTTAGAAAAAAAAGGAGGGAAGCTTCTCTCTTGTTCTCTGGGCAAACCCAGAAAAGGGACCAGGGGAGGCCCCCGGCGTCGTCACGATCTCCGTCCACCGCCGTCGCGGTGGCCGAAAGTTCAAGAGGTATACCCTTTTTTTTTTTTTCGTTTA
The DNA here is from genome assembly GCA_020496765.1 of Gossypium stocksii. NCBI lineage: Eukaryota > Viridiplantae > Streptophyta > Magnoliopsida > Malvales > Malvaceae > Gossypium > Gossypium stocksii. The sequence continues at coordinate 53,039,003 of CM035625.1, read as the reverse complement.
ATCTCTCTCTCTCTCTCTATATATATATATTATATGTATAAAACTGAAGAAAAGAAATAGGAAATCAGATTTTAAAAAAAAGAAACTAAAAGGAAAAAAAATAAAATAAAATACCTTCCGATTTCGATCTTTGATTCAAGTTTATTTTCCGTTTTGATATACTGAAATCTAATGGCGTATTCGGGATCTTTTTTTGCTTTGAATCTGTTTTTTATTATTTCTTGTAAACAGAAATGGGGATCCCCTTTTACAAAACTTTCGGCCTCTCTGTTTTTAGCCGAATGAGACCCTCCGTTTGTTGATTCATTCATTCGGTTTTATATCCGAAGTTTTACACTGTTAATTGCTATGTGTTACTGTTTCTTGCGTGCTTCTTGCTTCTCTGTTGCTTGTTTGTTTCATCTTGCAGGAATGGTTGAAGCATGACGGTGGCAAAGAACAGTTGATCTTGGCAGAGAGTGGTTACCGAAGGCAGGGGGAGTTGGTGGTGCAGCGCTGATTTTAGGCTAGGGTTAGGTTTTCTGTTTTCTGACTTGGGTTTGATGTAATCGGGTAAAAGGGTTGGTGGATTTGGGGCCATTCGGGTTTGGGTTAATGGGTTAAGGGGTATTTTGGTTTCTGGTTTGGGTCAGAAACGGGTCATCCGGGTAAGGGTTGGGGCTTGGGTAGTTGGGTTGTGATGGTTTCGCTATACGGGTTTTAGTAATTGGTTGGGTTGTTTAATTTGGGTCAAAATTGGCCACTACAATATTAATTACTTAATAATTTATTTTTAATAATTTAAGTTTATATATTCCATATTATTATAAAATCAATAAATTTAAATGTCATTTAAATATATATTTTCTACCCTACAATATCATATCTAAAATAAACATTTTATTTTCTAAAAAACATACACCAAACTTTTTAAAAGAAATTTCTGAAAACATGAATGGTAAACCATCCCTAATTCTAACATCAAAATACAAAGAAATTAAGGTATAATCTTCATATCTCTCAATCTGTCAACCCACATTGGAATACTGTTAAGGGTATCTGCATACCCAAGGAACCCATATTCTCTACTCTTGTTCATACTACAAACATGTTGAAACCCAAAATGTAACACATTTGTAAGAGCTGCTGCACATGTAATTTCTTCCAATTTCGTCTTATATAATCCATGTTTTTCCACTATTTCATCCCAAACTTTGCTTTTATCTGCCATAAACTCAACAAGATCGATCTTCTCCGACTCCACAAATGGGATAAATTTGAGATCGAATATGTCACACAACTTTATCCATAATTTTTTCCAAGTGAACATATCGCCATTAGTGCAATTGAAGGCTTGGTTCTTGGCACTGCGGGTCACTGCGGCCCATATATGCTGCTCGGCGAGCACACGTGCATCGGACATGTCACAAAAATGCTCCCATGTGTACTGAGTACCCGGATACCGAAATAGTAAGCCCTCGTGTTGACATATCAATGCGTACGCCGCTAATGTAAGTAGCGCGTTGTACACGCTTCTGGATGACGCGCCTACTATGATCGACGAACGGTGCACGGAGTAGGTCAACTGTGGTGCGTATGATTCAATAAGGTCTTCTAGCGCGTAGTAGAAGTTGGGGTAAGGCAACCGGGGCAAATCCTCCACAAATGGTGGTTCATGAGGTATGTAACCATGGTCTGACTCCGATGGATTATGGATCGGACCCATGTAATGTTGGGTACCTGTTTGAACCGTGACGTGGCTGAGCCTTGAACCTCCGCGGCCGTTGGGGCCGCCTTTCAGCGCGTTGAGAACATTGGATAACATAGTTGCATTAACCGTAACGTTTACTTGTTCACTTTCACGAACTTGGATTGCCACCCAAAAAACATGGGTGACTTCACCAGAGATCGGAACAAGCTTATCAGCGGTGTCGCCGGCGTCGGTGGCATCAAAAGCGATGTATTTATCGAGGACGGAAGAAGGGAACCAGGTTGGCATAGGACGTAAAGCTGAGCCGTAAACTTTCCAGGGACCGCCGAGGGCATTGGGGCTCTTCAAGGCTTCCGCTAAGCTCAGCCCCGCCATGCCGGTGACGCCGACGATGAGTGCAACAAAGGGTTGCTGGGAATCAGCAACTGTTTTGTCCATGTTGGGAGCTTTAAGAGACAGCTTGGGAACAGTTCTGGAGATTGGAGTAAACAACTTAATCATGGAGGAAGAGACAACAGGGATATTAATAGGATATTTGGATTAATAACGCGACAAAACATTGTAAACAAAGGAGGCGGGCAGTTGGGGAAAAGTAAAGGTAAATATAAAATTAAATAAGTAAATATATCATATTAAACATATTAAATGCACTTTAACTATTTATCATGATATTATTAAAATTCGTATATTTAGATTATGGCATACTCGTTATATGAGTAAAACACAAATTTACGTAACAAATGCATTTATAAAATAAATTAGTATAAATAATAAATAAAATATTGGTTGAATGATAAGGTACAAATATGATAAATTGAAGAGATGTGGATTCAGATGCTATTAAGTACATTTATTTTAATAAATAAAAAATATAAAATGACAAAGCACTTTTAAAATAATACAATTTACTTTATAAAATGAGGACATTTTCATTTTTTTTCAATTGAGTTGATATCTTATTAAACTGTGACACCAACTCAATTATAATTATAACATATAGAAAATAAAAAAAATATAAAAATATATTACTATATGAAGAAAAATAGTGTAAGTATACAAATGTATCAAAACTTATTTTAGGTAAAATATTAATATATTAACATTTATATAAATATACAATACCAAGGGAGAGAAAAAAAAAGCTTAATGATTTAGATTTTAATAATTCACCACTGGATTAATACCCTTCTTTATTCATACCTCTTTTAATATTATAACTAATTATTTCAATAATTTCAATCAAAGTCAATTATCATAATAAGTAAATTCAAATTAACTAACTCACATATAACTTTTACAAAAATAAAACCTAAATATTAAAAATCTTTAACTGTTCCTAATAAATAAAATTTCAAAAATTAACTTAGATTATGTTTGACTTTTTAAACTGAAAATTTAAGTATTGAATTTAAATTGTAAAATTCGTTTGGTATATTACTTAAAATTAAATATTGAATATAATTATATTGTTTGATAAAAGTAGATGTGCTCATGCCAGTTTGTTGGGCCCGAGCTCAGCCTGAAAAATAGGCCTAAAATTTTGCCCAAGATTGGCCCAGATAAAAATGTCAAAACTCGGGCTTGGCCCGATCCTCTCGTATTATTTTTTTATATTATTTTTAAATATATATAATACATCAAAAATACTAAACACATTAAAATAAATATTTTCTAACAAATTGAAAATAAATTTTAAAAAATATGTATACTTAAATAATAGTAAGATAGATATAACTTAACAAACAAATGCCTCTAAAATAATAAAAAATTAACAATAAAACAAGTGTTATACAATATTCAAACAATAACAACAAAATAATAGTAACATAATAGTGATATGATACCAAAATAGGGAAAATAACAAAAAAATAGCATTAAAACAACAAAAAATAGCAAATTTCTTTGTCCTTTTGTGAATTTGGATTTGGCTAGACCTGAGCCAAAAAATGTCTTACCCAAAGCCTGACCCGTTTTTTAAACGGGTCACTTTTTTGTCTAAGCTTATTTTTTGAGTTTATATTTTTGTCCAAACCTCTTATTTTTCAGGCGAACCTTCGAGTCGAGGACCAAGTCTAGATAAGAGATAATATAATCTTAAATGAAATAGAATTAAATAAAAGGATTGAATTTATTATTTATTATAAAAAAATAGTATATAATAATTTTGACGAGGATTGGATTTTTTTTTTCACAATTCATTGAAGGGGCTTATTGAGAAGGCGGCTTACTTCACTAAAAAATAGAAAAATTGTTGGCATATATCAGCACAGTAGTCATGTGCTCAGCATTTTAGCTTAGTTGTCCACGACTGTTCTTTTATTTCTTTATGGGTGAGCTGGCGGAAGAAAGATTAAAGAAAATAAATAAAGAAGAGAAAAAATTGAAAATAAAAAGTTGTGTGTGTTGATTTTTTAATATAAATGTTCATCTTATTTTTTATTTACTACTTGCGAATATACGTATTTATATTTTTTGTTATGTTTAAATTACATAATTATTATAAAAATTAAAAAAATAATTTAAAATAATAAAACATTTGTTATTGATTAAATTTACGTTTAAATTATAATAAAAGTGTAATTAAAGATAAGTATTACTTCAATTTTTATTGCGAGTTTGGATAAATGTAAAAATGATTTTGTCTTAAAAATGTATGTACATATCTTATCAAAAAAATTGAAAAGTTTTTGAGAAGTAGAGTTTGATTTAGTTTGTACTTGCACATTGATAATAGATAAAATTAATTATAATTTATATATTAAAATTATCGAATTAACTACTAATTTTTAAAATTAATGTTTCATTTTTATAAAATTTTATTTGTAAAAATTATTTTATCATTTTTAATTTTATTTTTCTAATTAAAAACCAAATAATAATGTTGTTCATTAAAAAGTAAATTCAAATATAATCAAATTAAACTTTATGAACTATAATATAATATTCAATTTTTTAATAGTTTATTTTATTAAGTGAAACAATTATTGAAATTAAATAATTTAATTGTATTATTAGAAAAAAATTGAATAAATTAAAGATAAATTAAAAATCCAACTCCCTACAAAGTTAAAATAAAATTTAATTTAAAAAAATACTAACATGACAAGTATATTTTAATTTTCTACTTCAATCTATCATTCTCGTCATCATCTTCCATCTTAGATCTTTTTCTTCGATCTATCATTATTTGAACCTACATATTTTTACCCAGCCTAGCCTATGAATAGGTCTAACCATCTTTAATAAATATTGGGCTTTTGATGCAATTAATTATTTTGGTGTTGCAAATTACTTAAACAACAATAACAAATTGAAGATTTGTATAAAATTATAATACTAAATAGAAAAATAGTATAAAGTAAAATTAAAATTGATAAGAACATACAATTACAAAGTGAAGCATTCATATTAGACAATGATAAGGGGAAGCGAATAAGGGTGAGTTTAAAACAAATTTAGTATAATATGTGTTGATATCAAGTACAACAAGGGAGGAAGAAGGTGAGGAGATCAATGTGGGGGTAATGGAGGTTGGTTCACCTAAAGAGGTCGAGAGTTAAAACAAGGATAAGAGGACAGGTTGATCAAGGAGACAATTGCTCAGAGTTACCTTAAAATGCTAAAAAAAAAATCGATTCTTTCTTTATCTTTTTTCAGGGTATTTATAAGAGAGGTCCCATTGTCTGTTAGTATGACGTGGCAGGATACATAATTAGTTCTGCTAAATGTGTAAATGATAATTTTGAGCATATATCATGGGTCTTATCAGTTCGAGGTTTTTATGCCTAAATAGACTCCTTATTGTATTGGATATGCATTCACATTAGGAGAGTGTTCACACTTAAATACGGGTTGATGCCTCTTTTTAGGTCAAGCGAGAGGTCTTTCCTAGAGGTTTTGAGGACGGGTGGCTTGTCGAGGCACTGCTTTAGGAGGAGCAATGCATAGGTCAATGAATTGTCTGGTGTTGACACATGTCCAAGTAGTGGAGAGGTATAACTATAACATCTCAGTTCTGGCAGATTTAAAGTTTTGGGCGTATAGCAATAAACAATCTGTTTGGCATGGTATTATTCGCCCAAATGATCATTTTGACTCATACGTGTGGGCGTATAGTAACCACCACTTGAGTTAGTAAGAATCTGATTTCATGATATTTTTCTATATTAAAGAGACGTTCGTGTTAAAGGATAAAAGGGAAAATGGGTTGAGTATTCACCAAAGGCATAGTAAATCTGGTTTGTATGGAATACTGTGCTAGTTAGACTTTAATTAATCTAGCTAAAACCCAATTGTATAGTTTAGCCTGATAAGTTTGATAAATGGGACTTATTTATATTTTTCTTGAAAATTGTAGGCCAAAAAGAAGGCAAGTTCTGATACATATGACGCTTGTTAAATTCCACTAAGCAATATGAGTCATATTTATATGTCAAAGTATATTATCAAAGGGGTTCTTCTTCCTTCTTCTTCCTCTTCCTTAAGTGAAATTTACAGATACCTCCCTTAAGTTTGGATGTACCTCTTTATCTATAATCTAGAAGCTAAGGTTATGTCATGATCAGTGGCTATTCCTTTCTTAGGTAAGTGTTACTATTCTGCATGTTAAATTCTGAAAGAGTAAGTTTGTAAAAGGGCATGAACAGTAAGATGTAAGTATAAGGCTTTGCATGGGAGTTGTCAATACTCAAATTGATGGTACATTGTATACGAATGAGTCTTAATGATGTTCTTATGTTTTGAAAACAGTGGTTGCTGCTGGTTCGATATGGATATCCAAATTTAGAGTTTTAATCTGTTAGTGAGAATTAGGTGAGTTCTATGCTGACTTCTGCATTAATACTTTTCATATTGAGAGATATCTATATGAAATTGATTAAACTATGAATCTAAAACTATGAAAAGTATAATATGTATATGGGCAGTGAATTTGATAATTTCAAGTATGTGAAGATAAGTGTACGAGTATTGAAACATTAAAGTTTGGCTGAGTATGTATATATATGAAATGCATGCTATGAGATGTGTGTTCTAATTGGGTGTATGTTAGTGAAGTAAAATGTTGAATTTATATTATGTTAATGCATAAAGAGTCTATCAAGAGAGTTTGTGTCTGTTCACCGTGATGGTGTTTGATAGAGTTTGTGGGGACTAAAAACACGAACTCTGAAGGAAAAGTCCATGACCATGGAACTCTCTAAATAGTTAAGGAATAGTGATTACCTAATAGGGTTATCTGTGTGTCCTAGGACGATGATAGGCAATCCTTACGTAATGTGAGTTTAGGTAAATCCATATCGTAAACACGACAACTATCAATAGCCTTTGTGGTGAACTTTGAAAGAATAGCCTTTGTTGTAAACTTTAAAAGGAATGCCCTTATGGCAAATTCTGAATGGAACGCCTTGATGGCGCACTTTATATGATTGCCTATGTGGCGTAAACTGTCAAGAATATCTGGTAAGCTATAGACCTAAATGTCTGTCTCTATGGTAAGATATGAGTAAATTCTAATAGTTCTGTAATAAGTTTGACCAAGATAAAGTATTGATATGCTCTGGAATAAGAGTTGAATACAGCCGTATGGGTTCCGTGAAAAAGAAATGTGTATTTGTATGTTGAAAAGTGATGTGAGCTCACCCATGGAGCTGCCATTGGGGCCAATCACTCGAGCCCGTGCCAAGAGATTCCAAGAAGCCGTAGCAAGTTACATTGCTCGAGTTTGGGTGGAAGGAATGGCCGAACATCAAGTGGCTAGCTCAAATAGCTCGATGTGTGCTATTTTACAAGCTGACTTAGCTTACGCCAGCTCAATTGAGCTCAATTCGGTTTGATGCAAGCTCATTGAGCTTGAATTCAAATTATTGGATTTCTTGCGTTTAATTTGCTGGAATAATTTAATTTAATTAGTTAGTTAATTTAGTTAAACTTAGCTCAAATAATTATTTCATTTTAATGTGTCAAATCTGGACATATTTAATTAAAATAAAGATTAAATATGTTTTAATTCATGCATGATTATTAGTTAATTTTAATGTGTCTTAGTTGGGAAAAATTTATTTGCTGCTATTTAATTTGTCTTAGCTAAAGCATGTGATTAATGTGTCTTGAGCAGTCACTTTATTTCACGTTTAAAATGCTGTAGCCGGATTAAAAACAAGCATTAAAGGTTACTGAATTTTGATGTGTTTTAATATGCTGAATTCTTTAATGTTTAGGTGCATGTTGGAACGTCATTAAAGGCTCTTTTCATGCATGGGACGAATTTAGGGCATTAAAGTAAGTACATGGCATGGACGGCATCTTAAATAGGCTGTTGGTTTAGCTTTTCAAGGTTTTAAAGACAAACATTCATGCATGGGGCGTCATTAATGTTGGAGAAGCATGCATGGGCAGTATTTAATGAGCTACTAGAGAGCATGCGTGGGACAGCATTTAAGAGGGTGTTTTGTGCATGAAATGTCATAAATGAGGAGCCTGCTTCGTGAATAGCAAAGGAACAGCATTTAAGGAGCTGCTGAACTTTGTTTCTCCATGCAAATGGCGTCATTAATTGAGTTGTTTAGGAAGCATGCATGAAACGGCATTAATGTGCAACTGTCGATTGTCTTTTCTCATGTGGTTTCTCGTGAAACACCAACAGCCACACCCATTTACCAAATTCGGCCGATTGTTGGCTTGTCCATTGGAGTGTCCAAGTAGAGTTGTTAATATTCCATAACCTTTCAGCTAACCGAAGCATCAAAGTAATTACCATGCATTTTCTTGGTGGAATTTAAGTATTTGGTCGAATCAAGACAAACCATTCAGCTCCCAACTCAATCAAATTCATTTCAGTTGAACATACCCCATCTAGAAGCTGACCAATGGCGTTCCAAATGGGAGAAGAAGTTTCTTGGAACTTGCTTGAATGTTTCTGGAATTTTCTAACTTATTATGGCTGAACAATATTGTCTATTTAGTTACCTAAGAGACCATTCGACTAACTCTTAGCTAGGCTATAAATATGTATTTCATTTTACATTTTGGAGGCTAATGAACAATTTATCATTTAACTTATCTTATTGTGAGATTATTTTCAAATCTCTTTGTTCTTCAAAGACTAGTCCGACTTATCAAGAAAACCTTGTGGCGTCAACCTATCTTTGATATATCGAACTTATCACTTTGTAACAAAAGTATGGCGTTCACCTGATACCGAGGTTCCTATCAACTTTGATAGTGGGTCAAGGTCTTTTTATCCCTTTCCAACCGACATTTCATACCTTTTAAACCTAAAGTGTTTGCTTAAGACCCGGGTTAACACATCTATATTGTGTTATTTCATCTTGAACCTTTAGCCAAATTTCAACTATCTATCCATAACCCATTTTGCAACCATTTTGAATTCTTTGAGCCGAACCTGTTTAGTCTTTCAAGAATTTTTGAACAAGTAACAACTTACGCAATTCACGATCGGACAATCAAATACGACACGAGTCATACGAACTCTGAAGGAAAAGTCCATGATAATGGAACTCTGTAAATAGCTAAGGAATGATGATTACCTAATAGGGTTATCTGTGTGTTCTAGGACGATGATAGGCAATCCTTACGTAATGTGAGTTTAGGTAAATCCATATCGTAAACACGACAACTATGAATAACTTTTGTGGTGGACTTTGAAAGAATAGCCTTTGTTTTAAACTTTAAAAGAAATGCCCTTATGGCAAATTTTGAACAGAACGCCTTGATAGCGCACTTTATATGATTGCCTATGTGGCGTAAACTGTCAAGAATATCTGGTAAAGTATAAATCTGAATGTCTGTCTCTATGGTAAGATATGAGTAAATTCTAATAGTTCTATAATAAGTTTGACTAAGATAAAGTATTGATATGCTCTGGAATAAGAGTTGAATACAGTCGTATGGGTTGCATGAAAAAGAAATGTGTATCTATATGTTGAAAAGGGTATCCATCACAATGAAAAGTAAATATGGAAAGTAAGTGGTATTACATATTCTTCTAAAATTATAAGATTCTGATATAGCGTGATGTGGAGTTCATCTGAATGTTATAAGTAGTGAATTATCAGTATGGATATGTGTACAGAATTGGATCAGAGTATGTTTGAGTGTGAACCAATAATATGAAATTCTGTGTAACTATCCGCCAAATATATGTCTCCAACCAAGATACTGGCAGTGAACAACTGTTTGAAATAAGAGTATGGGTGAAGTTATGGATTGTTGGAAGTGGTTTCTAAGGGTATGTTTTATTAAGTAAGTATTATGTGACAAGAGATTTATGAAATGATTGGAAGAATTCCTCATTTAACGAGATATGACAGATTAAGTATGATAAGGGCATGATAACTGGCGTATAAATGAATGATAACACTGCGTTGGTATCAACCAAAGTAAATGATGCAAAAGATAGTTGACTCATAACAATTCATACAAGATTGCAAAGTACCTATAAAGGCAATGGTCATAGTGAGTTCACTAAGTACTTTTGTACTTATAAGGTTTATTATTGTTTTTTAGGTATGTTGAGAAGAGGCTTCACTTGGAGAGACAAAGCCAAGAGTATGCCAAGTTGGTGGTGGAGTGGGATATTAAGCATAAAGTGGATTTCAGTGCAGTCTTGAATATACCTTTTAATTTTATCTTAAAATAATTTCTGACTTGATAAGATCTGTATCAAATCTAGTGTAATAAGTTATTTATCATAATTTTATTTTAAATTTCCAAATGTTAAGCTTTTCTTTTAGAACTTAAAATAACATGTTTTAAATAAATGAGAAATTGCCAATTATTTTTGTTAAATGCTTTGTATCATTTAGTAACACCCGATATCTGGACCCAGTAAATCGGGTCGGGTTTAGGGCATTACAAGTTTGGTATGAGAGCCTGATTTAGTCAATTCTTGGATAGATTATGTGGAAGGAACCCTGTATGCATAATACGCTGAGTCTGGCTTAGTCTCTCAAGTATGTGTAATTTAGTGTTATGTGAAAGACATTTAGTAAACTGCCTTTGAGATAAGTAAAACAAATAGAAATAAAGGAAGTAAATTCATTGATAAAGATGAAATACATTATTAATTAATGAAAACTGAAGCACAAGAATAAACATAGAACATATCAAGTTTCTCCCTCATTAGGTTAAATAGTAGGTTCAGTTAATGCCTCATTATTTAGGGGAGAATCATCAAAATTTTGGTCTTTATTGGCTGAACCCTCTTCATTGCTTATAGTATTAAGCGTAGTGGGGATGAGGAAGCCATCAGACTGTTTTCATTCTCTTTAAAAGGTTACCCATTCTTCACTCTTAGGATGGTATACATCAAAGTTAAGTAAATATATAGAAATGTCTTTAAGGTAATTGAAATCTACTTAACTAAGATCTATAGGACCTACAACCACTTGGGCGTGTAGAATCAGATTTAATCTCCATTTTGGTAAGGAATTAATAAGATTCTTTTGGGTATCCTCTTGGAACTTTCTGAAAGTTTCTTTATAGGATTGGCAAAAACTTTCTAATTTTGCATTGTGACTTTTCTCTTGGGCTTTGAGTTTCAAAATAGACTTTTCATCTTTCAGTTGATTGATGTCCTCTTTTAATTGTTCATTCTTCATTTGTGCATTTTGAATTTACCCTTTAAAGTTACAATTCGGGTATCCAGTTTTCTAATTAAATTGGTAGATTCTTAATGTTTTTGGTGGAGTTTAGATAAGGAATCTTCGTCAATCTTCATTAGCTTCTCTAAATTTGTCATCTTGATGTTATAACGCTTATTAGCATCCTTAAGAGCCCCACTCCAAAGATTATACTCTGTAGATAAGGCTTGTGAAACTTGGGTCATGAAAGATAAGAGGAACATGGAAGAATTGGACGAAAGGTAGGAAGAAAAGCCTCCCTTAACTATTGATGAATTAAACCTTATTATTGCTGAAAAATGGAGCCAAGTGAAATAGACATTGGGATTGACTTCAAAAGATCTCACCAAAGAAAGATCATTTCTGTTTCATTAGAAGAAGTACTATGAGGTAGAGTATGAGGAGAATTAGTGCACTCAACTAAAGGTAGTGGCTCAATGGGATTCTCTAAAAGAGGAGGATTAGACATTTGTATTGGAGATCCTAATTAATAGGTGGATTCTTTTGGTAATAATGAAATGGCAGCTAGAGCAGGAACTGATGTGGGATTTGTAACTGCAGTGGCAAGCTCCTGCTTAGTTTACGTCATTTTAAAGAAGGATATTTACTACTTCCAGTTTCTTGAGAAACTTCCTCCACTCTGTCCATTTTCATTGTTTTTTTTACTGAAGTTTTTCTCGATGGACCAACAGTAGTCTTTTACAAAGTCCAGGCCTTATTAAGTATAGAAGTGATGTCCATGTCTTGAGCTGAATTAGGCGAGGTACGTGAATGAGAGGAAGACCCTGCACCAACAATAGGATGATTAGCTTGTTTTGGAGAAGTGGTAGAAGCTATAACAGGGTTAGTAATAAGATTCCAATTTCATGGAAAAAGACCAAAGATGCTATAAAAATAGAAAAGTAGTTCTCTTTTGTGCCCTAATAAAATGTGTACTAAGTCACCATCTGAATTGAATAGCCAAGCTTCAAAAGTAGATGGCACCGTGAAACCATCCAACCACTTGATGGAATCATTTGATCGATAACCATTTGGACTTGAATGCCCAAAATGTAAATTTACTAATAGTTTAGCCACCTTTGATGTATGTTACCCATAAAAAAACAAGTCTTGAAAAATTAAGTACAATCTGCCCTCTTTATAACAATCACTCGTTATAACAGTCAAGTTGTAACGGTCTGTTTACAGTGAAATCGGAACAGTAGTTTCGAGACTACAAATCTAATGTTGTAAAATTTTTTTTATTTTATTTTATATACATGGCTAATTTAATTGCGATTTTATGTTAGGCTTTGGGCCGAATTAGTATTTACCTATGTTTTAATTATGCTTAGTTGAATTGTAGATGATTTGGTAAGTTGTAATTAATAGTCATACGAACTTACTAAGCTTAATTGCTTACTCTATTTATATTTTTTCGTGTTTTATAGTATTTTGGAAGCGCTCGGTTTGGAAGTCGTTGGGGATCATGCTACACTATCAAACTCTTATTTTGGTATTTTTGGACTTTTCATTTTGGGTTAAATGGCATGTATTGGTATTTTGGCTAATATGGCCTATATATCTTGTTGAATTTTAGCCATTTGATTTGGCTTGTAAATTGATTATGTATTTTAGTATTTATAAATAACCTTATGGCATGTAGTGTGAAATTGCTATATTAATGCCTTACTTGTGCAAGTGTGCTTTGGTGCTAAATGGTTGTATTTGAGATGAGTATGCATGCTAGGTTTAGGCACAATATCTCATATATGTAATTGACTATTTAGGTAGACTTTGGAAGTAGGTTTGATATGGGTTAAAATGGTCCAGTGAATGTGGTTATGGTTATCATGTTGTATGTGTGGTTAGTTCGCAATATAAACTTAATATTGGTTGGTTTTGAATACCTATTTATACCTTGGTTATGTTCAAATTGATGTGTATAGGTTGATTTCAATATGGGTGAGGAATATGGCCTGGAAAATGGTCTATTTTTGTCCACACGGGAAAAAACACGGGCGTGTGTCTTAGTCGTGTGTAACACCCCTAACTCGTTCACATATATAAATATAAATAAAAATCATTCACGTACACTCCTATAGTCCCTAACACGAGCCCTCGAGGCCCAAAAAATATTAAAATCAATTCGGGACTAAATCAATAACTCATGGAAACTTTAGGAAAATATTAAAATTTTAACATACAGGGGACACATGCCTGTGTGGCCAGGCTGTGTGTCTCATATGGCTAAAAGACACGTCCGTGTTACAAGCTGTGTGGACATTCGAAATGGGATCACATGGCCGTGTCCCAGACCGTGTCTGAATCTGTGTAACTCTCTGACTTGTGTCACGCAGCCAATCACACGCCCGTGTGACTAGCCTATGTAACTCACTGACTTGCTTTCATTAAAAGCTATAGGGGACACATGGCCGTGTCACTTGATCATGTGTCACACACGGCTGAGACACACACTCGTGTCTCTGCCTGTGTGGACAAAATAGACTATGTTCCAAGCCACATTCCTCACCCAAACTTGTATAAACCTAGGCATGCTATTAGCATATATCCATAACCAAAATGAACATTCAACCAATCAAAATATAGCCTAAAATATGTAATTTCAATATCATTAAGCCAATTGCTATCAAGCATCAAAATTGACCATTATAAACATGCCATTATCAATTTAAAAAGCTACCTAAATGATCAATGGCATGTATACATAATCTTAACTAAAACATAACATACACATACTATTTCAATTTAAACCATTTGATTCTCACCATACCAATTCACAACCAAAGCAAATTATAAGGCAACCATCAATCAAGCATACTCTAAGCAATTATATTTCATACAAAATAGGCCAATTACTCATATATATATATATATATATACATACCAACACATATATGCTAATCAAGCCAAATCACATGACTAATACATAATCAAGACATATAGGCTTCATTAGCCAATAGACCTATACGTGCCATATAACCAAAATACATTGAATTTAAAAGTACCAAAACAATGGCTGGATAGTGTGATAAAATCTTCAATGATTTCCAATCCGAGCAAGTTTCTGAATCACTATAAAATACGGAAAGAAAACAAAGTAAGCTATGAAGGTTAGTAAACTCTTATGGATAATAAGTATATCATACTATTTATTCATAAATTTAAAGAAACATAAGTAAGTTTCATTCAATCCTAAGAGTTGTATAATAACTCAATCATATTAATCACATATACGAATTCATCAAAGATCACTTACTTGTCATATGAATTCATTAACTATCACTTACTTATCGAACTTACCATAAGTACCTGAACTGATTCATATCATCTCTTATACCTTCGTACTATCATCTTTGCTTCTTGAACCATTCGGAATAATATCAAATACTCGGGTATCTCGCACACTAAGTGTCATATATGTGGTTAAACCACCTCTATCACATAACACATATAAATGCTCACTCTCGAGCCATCACTAGGTCTGCTCACACAAGTTATCGGTCAAGACGTAGCTACACGATGCTACTCACATAAGCTGTTGAGTATCCGCAACACATGTGTAATGGCCTAAATTCAAGGTTATCGGAACAGTAGTTTCGTAACCACAAATCCGATTTAAAGAGAAATTTATTTTAATATTTTTGCATAAATATTGATATGATAGGAAAATTTGTATGAAAATATCGAAAAAAAATTTTACCGATTTAGTGGTTAGTTAAGAAAAAGAAATTATTGAAGAAATTAGGTAAAGACAAGTTATCGAGATCTCGATCTCGTAAAACTGAGTCAAAAATATTTTTATAAATATTTGTGAAATGTTAGTAATATTGTATTAAAATTTCGTTAGAAAATTTTAACGTTTGGGCAGTCAATTAAATGAAAAGGACTAAATTAGAAAAGGAGTAAAAGTTGTTAGGATGATTAAATAGCTTAAGAGTTTAATTAGAAAGGATTTAAAAAGCAAATAGACCCAAAATTTATTTGGGTTGGACGGCAAGGGCATAAAATTAGCAGAAAAATGGATGAATTAAGGGTAAAATTAGAATATTGCATTATTAACTAAATAAAACTAGGACTAATATGGAAATATCTAGATTTCTTGAGATTTCTCTTCATTCTCATCAGCAAAAACGCCATAGGAGGGGTTCTTTAAGCTGGTTGTTCATAATTTTTGCACCAAATCCTGAAGACTCAAACACGAAGCTAGATCGAGGAAAGGAAAAAGTTTGGGATTAGTAGATTTTTATATACAAACAAGTATCGAGGTAAGTTCGTGTAACTTGAATTATATTCTTAAATACTTGAAATGCATGTTATGGATGTGAATATGAATTGAATGTTCATTATATGAAAATTGATGAAACATTGGTATATTTGATAAAAATGGGAAGAAATCCCGGTTGAATGAAAGGAAAATTCGATAGATCTCTGAAAAGGAATTGACGGTAAAAAGGATCTAGCCCGGACGGGTGATCCTATCCTGATATAGCCCTCCCGAAGAATATGTGGAAAATGGATTTAGCCCGGACGGGTAATCCAAATTAGGGTCTGAATTTAGCCTGGACTGGTAATTCAGATCCAAGCTGATTAGAGTAATTGTTGTTGCAGGGGATTTAGCCTGGACTGGTAATCCCGACAATACTCTATGAGTTTATATTACAGGGGATTTAGCCTGGACTGGTAATCCCACTGTAAAGATGAGGTTCGCGGGAGTGTGCTATCTGAAATGGAAATATGCGCACATGAATATGAATTGACGGACCCGGATTTGTACACTAAAGTGTACCCCTGAAAATCCATCGAAATTCTGAGAAATTCAACGGGATAAATATGGGAAAATAATAATGGAATGGAAATCACGGTATTGATGAGCTCATCAATCTCAGTATATATATTATTGATACATTAAAATTATTGTACTAACTTGAATGTTGAGTTTGTGCATGTTAAGGTAACAATGCATTGAATGGATGTATGTATGTTTATTGTATTGCATTGAAAATATTAGGTAAGTATAATTTTTGTTACATGAGCTTACTAAGCACAATGTGCTTACCCTGTTTTATTTTTCCCCGTTTTGTAGTATTAAGAGCTCGGAGGTCAGATTCGATCGGAGATACATCATACTATCTACCTCAATATTTTGGTATATCTAGAAACTTTATTTTGGAAATCAATGGCATGTATAAGTTAATAAAGTAAATGTTGTTGCGAAATGAATGTAAAGTTAGCCATTGGCATGGCTAACAAACTTTGGTTTGGTATATGATGAGATTATCTTATGAATGTGAATGAATCTATTTTAAAAATATGTTGAATTGGATTGATTGATTTGGATTGATCTCGGTTAAGTTTTGCAGGGAAGGTTACATGTTTATAAAGGGGATATATTGAGTTTAAAAAAAAACTATTATTCGATAAACTTCGGTAATATCTCGTACCCTATTTCTGCGACGAATACGGGTAGGGGGTGTTACATTTGTTGGTATCAGAGCTACGGTTTAGCCGGTTCTCGGATCGACGTAGCAAATACAGTATTAGCTATACATGCCATTTAAATTATTGTTGATAGTGTGATATCTCCTGACCATTTAAATATGTTTTTCTTATAGTAAATGTCTACCGACCGAGCTCAATCCGAGGAAGCCGGGAGTCATGCTCCGGCCCCGGAAAGGGAACAAAGAGAAGTTGAAGCTGCTAGTAGTAGAAGGGCCGAGACAAGACACTAAAGTGAAGAGGCTAAAATGGTCTTTTATGAAATGATGAATGATTGGTTTACTCAGTATATAAGAACTAACCCTGTAGTGCAGCAAACTCAAGCTCCTCCTCCTCCACCGGTTCCCGAGACTACACAGGGTACAGGTACTGAATCTACCAGAAAAGGAAAAGCTTCTGTTGATAAAATTAGAAAGTATGGGGCTGAAGAATTTCGAGCTGCAGTTGATGATGATTCTGAAAGGGCTGAGTTTTGGTTAGAGAATACTACCCGGGTTTTAGAAGAATTATCATGTACACCAGAAGAATGTCTGAAATGTGCTATCTCACTATTAAAAGACACGGCTTATCATTGGTGGAAGACTAAAGCTTCAGTGGTTCAGAAAGAAGATATTACTTGGGAGTTCTTTCAAAATGAATTTAAAAAGAAATATATCAGCCAGAGATTTCTTAATCAGAAAAGAAAAGAATTTCTTAAGCTGAAATAGGGTAACAGATCAGTATCTGAGTATGAAAGAGAATTTGTTCGGCTGAGTAAATATGCTCGGGAATGGGTACAATCAGAAGCCGAAATGTGTAAACGATTTGAAGAGGGGCTAAATGAAGACATTAAATTGTTGATTGGAATTCTTGAAATCCGTGAGTTTGCTACACTGACAGAGCGAGCTTATAAAGCAGAAGAGCTGAGTAAAGAGAAGAAACAAGCCGAAAGGGAAGCTCGGATTGCTAGTAAGAGACCGGTGAGTAAATCACAGTTTTCTGCTTCAAAGAAATTGAAAAAGTATCAAGATCGTTTCACTTCAGTCACTGGATATTCAAGTAGAGAACGAGGCTCTCAACGTTCTAATCCAAGACCATCTACTCCATCAGTAACAAGTGTGGGCAGTGTCGGTACTCCTAAGCCAAGATGCCAGTATTGTAATAAAGCTCATTTTGGAGAATGTCGGCTGAAAAGTGAGGCTTGTTATCGATGTGGTTCATTTGATCATTTTCTCAGAGATTGTCCAGAAAGGGGTAAAAAAGAAGTTGAACAGATACCGAAGCCGAGTAATCCAGTTTCGAGAGGCAGACCACCACGGCCATCCGAAAATGTCAGTGGTAGCCGAGGAGCCACGAAAGATACTACAAGCAAACCTGAGGCACGAGCACCAGCTAGAACATATGCCATTCGTGCCAAAGAAGATGCCTCAGCAGCCGATGTTATTACTGGTACATTTTCTTTACTTGACACTAAAATTACTGCATTAATTGATCCTGGTTCTACGCATTCATATATATGTATAAAGCTTGCATGTGTTAAAAATTTATCTGTTGAACCAACTAAATTTATGGTTAAAGTCTCGAACCCCCTAGGCCAGTCTGTGTTGGTGAATAAAATTTGTAAAGATTGTCCACTAATGGTAAGAGGTTATTGTTTCTCGGCTGATTTGATGTTACTTCCTTTTGATGAGTTCGATGTGATATTGGGCATGGATTGGCTAACCCAGCATGATGCAGTAGTAAATTGTAGACAGAAATATATTTTGTTAAAATGTCAGAACGGTGAATTGCTTCGGGTTAAATCTGATCAGACAGAGGGGTTATCTGATGTCATTTCAGTTATTACTGCTCAAAGGTATATCAAAAAGGGGTATGATGCTTTTCTTGCTTATGTATTAGACACTAAGGTATCTGAGTCGAAGATTCAGGCAGTGCCAGTGGTATGTGAATTTTTTGATATGTTTCCAGAGGAATTACCAGGGTTGCCACCAGAAAGAGAAGTGGAATTCTCTATAGATTTGGTTCCAAGAACTACTCCAATTTCTATAGCTCCGTACCGGATGGCTCCTACAGAATTAAAGGAGTTAAAGATACAGTTACAGGAACTTGTTGATAAGGGTTTTGTTCGACTGAGTCATTCACCTTGGGGTGCCCCGGTTTTGTTTGTGAAAAAGAAAGACGGATCTTTGAGACTGTGCATCGATTACCGACAGCTTAATAAGGTAACCATAAAGAATAAGTACCCGTTACCCCGGATTGATGATTTATTTGATCAGTTGAAAGGTGCCACAGTGTTTTCAAAGATTGATCTTCGATCGGGTTATTATCAGTTACGGGTAAAGGAATCAGATGTGCCAAAGACAGCTTTCAGAACCAGGTACGAGCATTATGAGTTTTTGGTTATGCCGTTTGGCTAACTAATGCACCTGCAGTATTTATGGATCTGATGAACCGGATATCCAAACCGTATTTAGACAGATTTGTGGTAGTATTCATTGATGATATTTTAGTTTATTCCCGAGATGAAAATGAACATGCAGAACATTTGAGAATAGTGTTGCAAATTTTACGTGAAAAACAGCTTTATGCTAAATTCAGTAAATGTGAATTCTGGCTTCGAGAAGTGGGTTTTCTTGGACATATTGTATCTGCTGAAGGCATTAGGGTAGACCCGAATAAAATCTCAGCTATTGTAAATTAGAATCCACCAAAAAATGCATCTGAAGTTAGAAGTTTCTTGGGCTTAGCTGGGTATTATCGGAGATTTGTACAGGGGTTCTCTATGATAGCTTCTCCAATGACTCGTCTACTACAGAAAGATGTAAAGTTTGAGTGGACCGATGAATGCCAGCAGAGTTTCGACCGATTGAAAGATTTGTTAACGAAAGCACCTGTACTAGTGCAGCCTGAACCGGGTAAGGAATTTGTTATTTACAGTGATGCCTCATTAAATGGTTTAGGTTGTGTTTTGATGCAAGAAGGTAAAGTTATAGCCTATGCTTCAAGACAACTTAAACCCCATGAAAGAAATTACCTAGTACATGATCTTGAATTAGCTGCTATTGTATTTGCGTTGAAGATATGGCGGCATTACTTGTATGGTGAGAAATGTTATGTTTATACTGATCATAAAAGCTTAAAATATTTGATGACACAGAAAAATTTGAATTTAAGATAGCGCAGATGGCTTGAACTGATAAAGGATTATGATTTGACTATTGATTACCATCCGGGTAAGGCTAATGTTGTTGCTGATGCTTTGAGCCGAAAATCTTTATTTGCTTTGCAAGCTATGAATACCTGGTTATCATTATCTGGAGATGGTTCAATTATAGCTGAAATGAAAGCTAGACCAGTGTTTCTATAGCATATCTGTGAGGCCCAGAAAAATGATGAAAAGTTACGAGCTAAACGGGCATAATGTGAGTCGAGTACTGATTCTGAATTTCAGGTTGGGATCGATGGTTGTTTGTTATTCAGAGACAGGGTATGTGTACCTCAGAATTCAGAGCTCATACAGAAAATTCTACACGAGGCTCACAGCAGTACTATGTCTGTACATCCAGGGAGTAATAAAATGTATAATGATTTGAAAAAGTTGTACTGGTGGCCAGGTATGAAACGTGATATCTCTGAGTTTGTATCAAGATGTTTGGTATGTCAGCAAGTTAAAGCTGAACATCAGGTACCTTCGGGGTTACTTCAGCCAATCACTATACCAGAATGGAAATGGGAAAGAATTACAATGGATTTTGTATCTGGATTACAGTTGTCTCCGAGAAAGAAAGATGCTATTTGGGTGATCGTTGACCGATTGACAAAGTCAGCACACTTTATTCCAGTACGTATGGATTATTCTTTAGATAAATTGGCTGAATTATATATATCTGAGATTGTCAGGCTACATGGAGTGCCTGTCTCTATTATATCAGATAGGGATCCCCGATTTACATCTCGTTTCTGGAATTAGGTACTCAATTATATTTCAGCACTGCATTTCATCCTCAAATAGATGGTCAATCTGAACGTGTAATTCAGGTATTGGAAAATATGCTCCGATGTTGTATATTAGAGTTTGAAGGTAATTGGGAGAGGTATCTACCTTTGATTGAATTTGCTTACAATAACAGCTATCAGTCCAGTATTAAAATGGCTCCGTATGAAGCCTTGTATGGTAGAAAATGTAGAACACCGTTATATTGGGCAGAGCTTAGTGAAAAGAAGATATATGGGGTTGATTTGATTTGGGAAACAGAAGAAAAAGTAAAGGTGATTCGGGATAGTCTAAAAGCAGCTTCCGATCGTCAAAAGTCATATGCTGATCTTAAACGAAAAGAGATTGAATTTCAGGTTGGTGACAAGATATTCCTAAAAGTGTCTCCTTGGAAGAAAGTTCTCCGGTTCTGTCGAAAGGGTAAATTGAGTCCAAGATTTATCGGGCCATATGAAATCCTAGAAAGAATTGGACCGGTCGTTTATCGATTGGCATTACCACCGGAACTTGATAGAATCCATAACGTTTTTCATGTGTCTATGCTACGACGGTATCGGTCGGATCCTTCACATGTTATTTCTTCGACAGAAGTGGAGATTCAGCCAGATATGAGTTACAGTGAAGAACCAATTAAGATTTTGGCACGAGAGACAAAGGAGCTTAGAAATAAAAAGATAAATTTGGTAAAAGTATTATGGCAAAAGCACGGGATTGAGGAAGCGACATGGGAACTGGAGGAGGCAATGAGGAAACAATACCCGAACCTTTTTACTGGTAAGATTTTCGAGGACGAAAATCCTTAAAGGGGGGAGAGTTGTAATGGCCTAAATTCAAGGTTATCGGAACAGTGGTTTCGTAACCACAAATCCGATTTAAAGAGAAATTTATTTTAATATTTTTGCATAAATATTGATATGATAGGAAAATTTGTATGAAAATATCGAAAAAAAATTTTACCGATTTAGTGGTTAGTTAAGAAAAAGAAATTATTGAAGAAATTAGGTAAAGACAAGTTATCGAGATCTCGATCTCGTAAAACCGAGTCAAAAATATTTTTATAAATATTTGTTAAATGTTAGTAATATTGTATTAAAATTTCGTTAGAAAATTTTAACGTTTAGGCAGTCAATTAAATGAAAAGGACTAAATTAGAAAAGGAGTAAAAGTTGTTAGGATGATTAAATAGCTTAAGAGTTTAATTAGAAAGGATTTAAAAAGCAAATAGACCCAAAATTTATTTGGGCTGGACGGCAAGGGCATAAAATTAGCAGAAAAATGGATGAATTAAGGGTAAAATTGGAATATTGCATTATTAACTAAATAAAACTAGGACTAATATGGAAATATCTAGATTTCTTGAGATTTCTCTTCATTCTCATCAGCAAAAACGCCATAGTAGGGGTTCTTTAAGCTGGTTGTTCATAATTTTTGCACCAAATCCTGAAGACTCAAACACGAAGCTAGATCGAGGAAAGGAAAAAGTTTGGGATTAATAGATTTTTATATACAAACAAGTATCGAGGTAAGTTCGTGTAACTTGAATTATATTCTTAAATACTTGAAATGCATGTTATGGATGTGAATATGAATTGAATGTTCATTATATGAAAATTGATGAAACATTGGTATATTTGATAAAAATGGGAAGAAATCCCGGTTGAACGAAAGGAAAATTCGATGGATTTCTGAAAAGGAATTGACGGTAAAAAGGATCTAGCCCGGACGGGTGATCCTATCCTGATATAGCCCTCCCAAAGAATATGTGGAAAATAGATTTAGCCCGAACGGGTAATCCAAATTAGGGTCTGAATTTAGCCTGGACTGGAAATTCAGATCCAAGCTCATTAGAGTAATTGTCGTTGCAGGGGTTTTAGCCTGGACTGGTAATCTCGACAATACTCTATGAGTTTATATTACAGGGGATTTAGCCTGGACTGGTAATCCCACTGTAAAGATGAGGTTCGCGGGAGTGTGCTCTCTGAAATGGAAATGTGCGCACATGAATATGAATTGGCGGACCCGGATTTGTACACTAAAGTGTACCTCTGAAAATCCATCGAAATTCCGAGAAATTCAACGGGATAAATATGGGAAAATAATAATGGAATGGAAATCACGGTATTGATGAGCTCATCAATCTCAGTATATATATTATTGATACATTAAAATTATTGTACTAACTTGAATGTTGAGTTTGTGCATGTTAAGGTAACAATGCATTGAATGGATGTATGTATGTTTATTGTATTGCATTGAAAATATTAGGTAAGTATAATTCTTGTTACATGAGCTTACTAAGCACAATGTGCTTACCCTATTTTATTTTTCCCCGTTTTGTAGTATTAAGAGCTCGGAGGTCGGATTCGGTTGGAGATACATCATACTATCTACCTCAATATTTTGGTATATCTAGAAACTTTATTTTGGAAATCAATGGCATGTATAAGTTAATAAAGTAAATGTTGTTGCGAAATGAATGTAAAGTTAGCCATTGGCATGGCTAACAAACCTTGGTTTGGTATATGATGAGATTATCTTATGAATGTGAATGAATCTATTTTAAAAATATGTTGAATTGGATTGATTGATTTGGATTGGTCTCGGTTTAAGTTTTGCAGAGAAGGTTACATGTTTATAAAGGGGATATATTGAGTTAAAAAAAAAAACTATTGTTCGATAAACTTCGGTAATGCCTCGTACCCTATTTCAGCGACGAATATGGGTAGGGGGTGTTACAACATGCCGAAAACTCAGCCACCGGTAGGACGTACAGGACCAGCACCTAAATCACATAATCACGGTAAACCCTAATGACATGTCATTTTGTATCATATCTATTTCTAAGGTTCAAACGAGATCTATTCTTTGTCAATGCCTTGTCGATAACTTTTGTAGTGTCGTATTATTACAATTACATAATTTAAGTAATTAAACACATATGATATAATGTTTATTAAACATATGAACTTACCTTGATATAATACGGATGAAAAACGAATGTCTAGTCGGTAACTTTATCTTTTCCTCGATCTAGTTCTGTACTTCATTTTTCTTTATCTATATAATCAGATTTAACTATTTTAAACATCAATCAATTCAATTCAATCCAAATTCATATTTTGGTAAAATTACTATTTTACCCCTAAACATTTAACTTCTTTACAATTTAGTCCTTATCTTATAAAAATGTAAATTCATGCAATTTAACCTTAACCCATGCTAGCCAAATTTCACTTAGGCCTACAATAGCCCATATATTTCATTTATTCACACATTTTACCATGAATTTTACACATTTCATAATTTAATCCCTAATTGACATTTTCACTAAAAATCACTTTACAAAAGTTGTTTAACTATAACTAAGCTTTCATTTTCATCCATCAAACATCAAAAACAACCAACACACATTCATGGAAAAACCCTAAACTTTTAACATTATTGCAAAATAGTCTCTAGGCTAGCTAGATTAAGTTAGAACGACCTCAAAAACATAAAAATCAATAAAAAAACGTGTCAAAATGTACTTACATTGTAACACCCCTAACCCGCAACCGGTGCCGAAATAGGGTTAAGAAGTGTTAATGAACTTAATACATTAGTCAACATTCATTTCACATTCATTATCATTCATAAGCATATATCAATCACATTGTCCCTTATAAGTGCCTACGAGGCCTTAAACATGCAATAGGAGTGGTTCGGGACTAAACCGATAACTTAGGAAAACTTTAAGAAACTTAGAAAATTTTTGCCTAAAACAAGGGACACACGCCCGTGTGAACAAGCCGTGTGTCTCACACGGCCACAAGGCACGCCCGTGTCATAGGCCATGCGGACATTTGAAATGGGAACATATGGTCGTGTCCTAAATCGTGTCTTATTCCGTGTAACTCTCTAACTTGTGTCACACGGCTGACCACACGCCCGTGTGTCTAGGCAATGTAACTCACTGACTTGTTTCTATTAAATGATTCAGGGGATACACGGCCGTGTATCATGACCATGTGTCGCACACGGCTGAGACACATGCACGTGTCTTTGCCTGTGTGGACAAAAATAGGCTATTTACCAAGCATTTTGCCACTCAAAACTTCATATACCTACATTAACCCAATTGGCACAATACATGGCACATATAGGCATTTAACTACTCTCAATCAAGCATCATTTGTATCATTTCAAACACCAACCAATACAAAACACATCAATACACGATGTACTATCCAATTCATACCAAACTTCACTTATATCATTCAACTAGGTAACATTTCTAAGCATACATCATTATGCTCAATTTTACAAGCATATATTTTCTAATTTCTATCATTTAACAACCACAACATCTACTATCAATAAGCATCACAAAACCAAAGTCAACTTCATAACATAAGCCATATACATACATTTATATACATAATCAAACCAACCAAATTAAGCCAACTCTCATGGCTATATATATAAACCAAAACATAAACATTTACAAGCCAATTCAAATGGCACAACATATTACCAAAACATAACCAATATGACCAAAGTCCCTATACATTCCATATACTCAAAACATAAACTCAAAAGTACCACATTGATAGTTGGATAATGTCTCCGATGATCCCCGAATCCGAGCTAGCTTTGAAATCTCTATAAAACACAGAGGAATACACAAAGTAAGCTTTATAGCTTAGTAAGTTCGTATAGCATTTAAATCAACTCATCATATAAACTTAAATTAGGCCAAAAACATAACATAACATATCTCATAATGAATCATCAACCTACCACATTTATATCCACCAAATTAGATGTAATTTCCATAATTTTCATTATTTCAGTGTATTACTCGATTCCTGTACATACCTGTACCTTCCCGTATTTAACTCATATTCATTCACATCTTTGACGTATCCGTTAAACCATTCAGAATATTTTTGGATACTCAAGAAACTTGCACACTTAGTGCCAATTAAATAGCCGAAGCTGTATCAATCTCACACACTAAGTGCCAATATATATATAGCCAAAGCTGTCTCGATCTCGCACACTAAGTGCAAATATATAATAGACGTTATCTTGATTTCGCACACTAAGTGCCCATAATTAACCGAATCATCGTCAAACACGACTGTAGTCTCGTATACACAATTTATGCAATATTAAAGCATTTAAAGTATAATTATAACAATGCTTAATACATACGAACTTACCTTAGATGTAAAAACGGCGAAATAAGTCGATAAGTCGAGTACTTTATTTTTCCCCCGATCTAACTCCGAGTTTCGCTTTTCTTGATCTATATAATATCAAATTTAGCTTATTTAATTATCTCTCTATTCAATTTAATCCAAAACACTCATTAAAGCACATTTACACTTTTGCTCCTAATATTTCAACATTTTTACAATTTCATCCATAGGCTCGTAAAACAAAATTCATTCAATTTCATCATAGCCTAAGCATAGCCGAATATTTATCATGCTTATAGCAGCCCAAAATTTTCATTTTTTTACATTTTAACCACTAAATTTACACATTTCACAATGTAGCCCTTAATTTGCATTTTCATAAAAAATTACTTAACAAAACTTGTATATCTATCTACAAGCATTCAAAATCTATCAAGAAATTTCAAAATACATGCTTATTCATCAATGGAAACATTTAAAATCTTTAACAGTTCTGCAAATTAGTCCCTGGGCTAGCTAGACCTAGTTGCAACGATTTTAAAAACGTAGAAATCATTAAAAACAGGACAAAAACGGACTTACAATTGAGCAAAGCAATGATCGAACCCTAAATAGCTTCCAAGACTTCTTCTTCCTTTGATTTTCGGTAATGACAAGAGAAAATGAAAGCTTTTTCTTTTGTTTAACATATTTTATCTTAATTATTAACTAATTTACTACATTAACCTTTTAATTATTAAACAAAAATCACTTAAACAATACCCATAATTGTCCTCTTACTAATATAATGGTATAATTACTACTTAAAGACCTTTACTATTTAATTTAATAGTCATTTAGTACCTTTAACTATTAGAATAGCACTTTTACACTTTACACGATTTAATCCTTTTTATCAAATTAAACATTTAAATGATAAAATTTCTTAACAAAAATTTCACACAATCATACTATCATGCTGTAGACATTAAAATAATAATAAAATAATTATTTCAACTTTAAATTTGTGGTTTCAAAACCACTATTCCGATTTGACTAAAAACGAGATGTTACATACATGAATAAGAAGTTTTAGCTGAAACTTTGAAGCTCTAAGAATGGTGTTCTAACCTTCAATTTTTGGTGGAGGTTGAAGATGAATGAAATAATTTAGCTTTTTATTATTATTAATTTTAACTTTAATTACCAATTACCAAAATTAACCTTTATTATTAACCTTTATAATTTCATAACCAATGTCCATATTTGTCCACTAACTATTATAATGGTCTAATTACCACATAAGGACCTCCACTTTAGAATTTCATTGCTATTAAACACCTTTATCTATTAGAATGCAACTTTTACATTTTATGCGATTTAGTCCTTTTTCACAAATTAAGCGCTCAAATGGTAAAATTTCTTAACGAAACTACCATGCAATCATACTATCATGCTGTAGACCTCAAAATAATATTAAAATAAATATTTTAACCTCAAATTTGTGGTTCCTAAACTACTATTCTGATTTCACTAAAAACAGACTGTTACATCGTGTGTCCCTTGATACTCCTTTAGGAATCAAGTCAGTAGCTTCACACGGCCTAGCACAAGGACGTGTGGCTTGACTGTGTGGCACAAGTCAATATGCCCTCCAGTTTTAGCACAGCCTAGCATACGAGCGTGTGAGGCCATTTCAAGGGTACACAGCCTGGCACACGAGTGTCTGGTTAGCCGTGTGACCGAAGTCAGTGAGTTACACGGGGTTGGACACGGGTTGAGACATGACCATGTAACCCCATTTCGAATGCCTACACGGTCTAAGACATAGGCGTATCTCTTGGCCGTGCCACACGGGCGTGTGTCCCCTGCACTTTGAAAAAAATTTCAATGTTTTTCTAAAAAAGTGTTGAGTACTCGGTTTAGTCCCAAACCACTTTTAATGTCTATTTGAGGCCTTGAGGGCTCGAATTAGGGACTGTATGAATGTCTTTGAATGGTTTTTGATTGAATGGTATTTGATTATGAAATGTTTGATTGTATAAGTTATAAGTCTAGCAATGCTCTTTAACTCTGTTCCAGCATCGGATACGTGTTAGGGGTGTTACACAAGTTCCTAGTAGAACTGATATCTTATGTTTTATTTTAACCATTTATAACAAATTTTCACTTATAAAAACAACAACCATAATTATGAAGTATATTTTTATTAAATTAGTTCTCTATAGCAACATATTGTGTAAAATTTTAAGTAAAATTATAGCTATTTCATTTAATGAACAGTCTCATTATAGGTTTTGATCATATCTACTCTTTTTGAGATAATGCATAGAACTACCCATAACTCCTCCCCAATCTATAAATAGGAGGATAATACGCTTTAGAACACTTAAACTCACATCCCATTGCATTGACAATAATGCCCATCCCAGTCGAGTTAAGACTCAATTGGCATAATTCTCTAATTAAATATTCTATTATGAATTTATAATATCATAAACTTATAAATTGATTACTTGAATTTAATAACTCATGATTAATTAATTAATTTAATTTGATATCTCAAATTGATTAATTGAACATGTTAGATTATGAACTTTATAGTTTATCATGTGAAAGAATGTAAAATAAAATATTTGTAAAAGTAATAATACATACAACTGCTATATATCTTTTAAATTTTTTTATTTAATACCTATATTTTTAACCATAATTATTATATTTTTTATTTTATAAATATTCGCGATAGGAAATTTATGGTAAATGGAATTGACTGTGTTGGAAATTTAAATACTGATTCAAGCCCATCTCGGATTGGGGAACCCACCCAATCCAATTCTTTAACCACCCCTGTTTTATTGTGTATAGCTAAAACGGCTTCGTTTGGTAAACCTTTTTCCTTCCACAACAAAAACCAAAAACCTGGGCTTCATTTTGGTCGCTAGCCAGTTTATTGCACAGGGGACACATGAGAAGGCTTTCCTCTTTAGCTTCGAGGTCAAAACCTTCACTCCAAAACCTCACAAAACCCCCCCAAAACACTCCAATTTCGCCTCAAATCCCACTCGAATTCACCAATCCTGCTTCTTCCTCACCTTCAAGAGGTAACTCTCCGATTAATTATCATTGCATTTCCCAGTTTCTTCCTAGAAACGATTGGTTTTTGTTACTTAACCACGAGTTAAAAGCCAAGAGACTCATTTTGAATCCTCAGTTCGTGATCAGTTTTTTGCAAAATCAAGAAAACCCATTGTTCCCTTTGAGATTTTATACCTGGGTTTCCAATATCGACCCTCTATTTGCAAAGAATCCATCGGTTAAGGCTGCTTTAGCTAATGCCCTTTATCAAAAAGGTCCGGTTTTGTTATCTGTTGAACTGGTTAATGATATTAGGAATTCAGGCCTTAGTTTCACTGAAGATTTGATTTGTGTTTTGATTGGTAGTTGGGGAAGATTAGGATTAGCTAAGTATTGTGCTGAGATATTTGGGCAGATTTCATTTTTGGGTATTAATCCTAGCACTAGATTGTATAATGCTGTGATTGATGCGTTAATAAAATCCAATTCACTTGATTTAGCTTATTTGAAGTTCCAACAAATGTCAGCTGATAACTGTAAACCAGATAGGTTTACATACAATATTCTCATTCATGGTGTTTGTAAAGCCGGTGTCATCGATGAGGCAGTTCGGTTAGTTAAGCAGATGGAAAGTTTCGGATACTCACCGAATGTGTATACTTATACCATCTTAATTGATGGGTACTGTAATGCCAGGAAGGTCGATGATGCGTTTAGACTCATTGAGACGATGAAGAAGAGGAATGTGTTTCCTAATGAAGCCACCGTGAGATCGTTGATTCATGGGGTTTTCCGTTGTGTGGCTCCACAAAAGGCATTCGAGTTGTTGATAATGTTCTTGGAGAAGGAGCCTATGATGCAGAGATTGGCTTGTGATACTCTACTGTTTTGTCTTTCGAATCACCATATGGCTACGGAAGCAGCATTGTTTATGAATAAACTTTCGGGGAGAGGCTACATGCCTGATAATTCAACATTTAACCTTACGATTACATGTTTGATAAAGGGATTCAATCTCGATGAAGCATGTCAAATTTTGGATAGCTATATAGAGCGAGGTTTGAAACCAGGGTTTAATACATATCTTGCACTTATGCAAGCCTTGTATAGTGTAGGGAAATGTGCTGAGGGTGATCGATATTTTGACCAGATGACTAAGGGTGGGTTGTTATCCACTGTGTTTTCATATAACATGGTGATCGATTGCTTTTGCAAAGCTAGTATGACGGACAAGGCAAGGGAGACTTTTAATGAGATGTGCTTTCGAGGTATAGCTCCGACTCTTGTTACTTTCAATACCCTTATCGGTGGGCATTGTAAGATTGGACAAGTACATGATGCTAGGAATTTTCTGGTATTGCTTCTAGAATCTGGGTTTGATCCTGATATTTTCACATTTAGTTCACTAATTGATGGACTTTGTCGAGCACACATGATCGATGATGCTTTTGATTGTTTTACCGAAATGTATCGGTGGAATATCACCCCTAACGATGTTACATACAATATATTGATTCGTTCTTTATGCGTAATCGGGGATGTTGCTAGAGCAATGAAACTTGTAAGAAAAATGCAGGCAGCTGGAATAAGTGCTGATGTTTTCTCTTTCAATGCTCTCATTCAAAGTTTTTGTAGAATGAAGAAGATCGAGAAAGCAAAAAAGCTTTTAGTCACCATGTTGACGTTTGGGTTGGATCCCGACAAATATACCTATGGCACTTTTATTAAGGCGTTTTGTGAATCTGAAAGATTTGATGAAGCCATTGGGATGTTTCACTTGATGGAAGCTAAAGGTTGTTTCCCCGATCCCTATACATGCAATTTAGTTTTGCAGTCTTTAGTCTGGAAGGGTCGCTTGGAAGATGCTCGGAATATTGTAAAACGATGCAACCCAAGGGGTACTAAGTTAAACTTGATTGCCGGGCTTTAGGATTTGGTTATTTAAATGAAATCGTTGGGGTTTAGGCTGAGAAGTGCAGACAGATTAACCTGTGGTTCTCAAGCTACCTCAATACCGTTGTCGAGATTTTTAACTTAGCAATGCAACGGAACATCAGGTGGTCTTCCTGTTCATTTATGCCATACTATCTGCACAAGATGTTGCACTTATTATCTGGCTGGATACGCGGGTTCAGCTGCTAGAAAAATCAAGCAATGAACTTCACTTGGCACCCTCTGCTCCCAGATTATTTTCAAGATTAAGAGGCTATACTGCTATAGTGGAAAACAAAATTGAAATTTTGCCACATATTAGCTGAAATTCCGGACCGGAATAAGGGAGGCTTTGGGGTTGAAGGTAGTTGCATGCAGCAGCTGTAATCTTCCGGAGAATTTACATGGTTTATGCTTACAAGTGCTAACAGAAATGAATTGTTCTTATATTTAAAGCCTATTATTTGTACTACGAGTAGTGTAATAAAAGGTCATCTCAAAAGAAATATGGTTTATTTGGGGAGAAGGATCCACTGTGTTCATCAAGTTTGTTAATAATAAAACTCACATTTAAACCCCATTGACTATCGGTGTTCTTTCTCATACGCTCTTTGGGGAGATTAAATGTCAGAAATTGCCTGTTGGTGATGTGTATCAAAAGTTGTGTGAGTTGTACTTGAATTCTATAAATTCCTTCACAAATTTGGATTTTATTGACAATTTTCACGGTATTACTAATTTAGTCAGTTTCAGTGGTGCATTCGCAACGATTATTTCTCTTTTTCGTACTGCTTTAAATTTATTTTAATCCTCTCTTCGTTCTAACCAGCAACATTGTGCTCCAATAATATTAAAAAATAGATGAAATTATTATTTTTATCTAATTTAAAATTTTTATTAACCTATTTTAAAAAGGAAAAACTTTAAAATTCAAATTAGACAATTAACAAACAAATTAAAGAAAAATAGAAGACAATTTCTAAAAGCTTCACCTACACAACTTTATGTGTATGTTTTTATTAAATTTTCATTTTATATATTTAGTACGGGATGATTTTATTATAGATTTTTTAAAATAATTTTGTTGTTTAATGTGTGAGATGTTTTTTTCCTTGTTTACTTTAAATTTTATTAAATGATAAAATTTTATTTGTAAAGTTTATTGATGACTATTTTATATAATCAATTAATATTTTTATATTTAAAATTATTTAATCTAATTCATTTAATATATTAAATATTTTCAAAAACATTGGTAAATCCAAAACGGTACACCTAAACAAAATGATACCATTATGTATCAGTTCCAATAAAAAAACGATGCATCCATCTGTGCAGTACTGACTACCTTAATATTACTCATTTTATTATAAAATTATTTTATACTAATATTTTTTATATTTTATAATTTAAGTTGGATAAAAATATTTAATTTTTTTTATCAAATATAAATTCTAATAGACTTGATTTATATCTAAGATTTGATTTATATGAGTTGAGTTTAATTCTTTAATATATTTAAAATCCAAAGGGATGGTTGTTTGCTCACTCTAACTCTAGATTTTTTTTATATGTATTTGAACTCATTTTATCTCCAACTTTATTTAAACTTTAGCTTTTCACTCTATTTTTAAATTCCAAGGGATTTCCTTAATCTCATCTTCACTCGTCTTACTTAAATGTAACTCCTACTATCAGTTATTTTACAATTTATGTCATGGCTTTAAGTTGTAGTGCAGGGTTGACCGTTTGTGGTATGTGGGTGTATTGTCCGTGATTTGCTCCTACCATCAGTTAAGGGAGAACATTTTTCGGTTTTAACTCGAAAATTTGACCCATCTGCTTTTTTGATTTTGTTTTAGTCGGGTGAGATGGGTTGGCTGTTTTTTATTTCGATTTAATCGGTTAATTCGATCAGTTATTAGTTTTTAAATTTTAAATTTGAATTGGTCGAAAAAATAGACTTATTTTATATTAATTTTAAATTATTTAAAATATATTTATATTTTATAATATGTAATAAATATATATCTATATAAACTCAACCAAATAAACCTAAATCTAATACAATGGCTAAGGCTGATTAATTGAAAAACTTCCTGATTAAACCAATTGCTCTCCTAATGCTATCTGAGTTATACAAAAAAAGGCATTTTTTTAATGTTAAAAAATGTTGTTAGTCCCTAAACTTTTATAAAATTTAAGATATAATTCATATACTTCAAAGTTAAATATTCAATTCTCTACTTTTTCAACTTTATAAACATTAGTCAAGCCATTATCTTTGTTGATAGTTTCCGTCTAAATTTATCAACCTAGCATGTTTATTTTTTGTCAATTATATGTCATGTTATATAATGCAACTTAATCAAACATGCCAAATTGATAGATTTTAACAAGATTTTTTTTTTGATGCAATATTAAGGTGGGGATGGTCACACGGTTTGAACCAAGGTAGTCAGTACCATACTAGTGTCACGGGCCTAAGTTTGAAGCCCATGACCATGGCACAGATGGGGATCATTTTGCCTGCGAGAACTAGCTCGATTCCAACAAATGTTAGAGAAGCCTGTCAGATTGAAGCTTGGTTAGCCTAATAGTGAAGATATGGCAACATAGGCTATTTTGGATAACTAATCTTAAAAAATAGAGAGAATCATATCTTGTAAAGATTAGATTTGATTTGATAGGATGTAATCATGTAAATCCCTATAATCAAGAGATAGACTAATTTCGTCCGTCGATATATTTTGATCTTGACCGTCGATTTTGGGGGAGCTCAATTATAAATAGAGAGCCTCCCCCTCTTTTGTAAACCATCCATTGTATACTGAATTCTTAAGAGTAACAGAATTCTTTGAGCGTTTACTCAAACACTTTGTGTGCATTCTTAAAGAATCCTCATTTGTGGGTGTAAAGGCTGACTTAGGCGAGTTTGAGCGAAGAAATTGCCTAAGGCCGCACGGATTGTGAGACGAAAGGTCTAGCCCCGTGACACTAGTGGGTGCATCATTTTTCTATTGAAATTGATACGTACTGATATAATTCTATTTCAATATACCATTTCGGATTTATCTATGTTTTAAAAAATATTTAATATATAAAATAATTGAATATATTAAATGAATTAGATTAAATAATTTTAAATATAAAAATTATTAATTGATTATATAAAATACTCATTATTTTAAAATTTAAAGTAAAAGGAAAAAAAACATCACTTACATGAAACAACAAAATTATCCACAACATTATTTTAAAAAAAATTATAATAAAATCTTTAACAAAATTATCCACAACAAAATTATCCATTTTTTAACATTATTCATACACCGGCGGATGCACAATGTTTCAACCGATGCAACCGAAATTGGCCAGAACGAACCAATATGGATTGGAATTTATACCGTATGGAAAAGAGAAGTAATTATTTCAGTTTATTACTAGAACGATGCGCACTCGCTGGTGCAATCAAAACTGATGAGAAATTGACTATATTAGTTTGAATCCGTGTCAAATGGATGCCTAACAAGAGTTTTAACCATCATCCCATACAAGTCAAGATTTGATGAGATGTTAATGATTAAATTAAAAATTTTAAATTAGAAAAGTAGGAGTTAATTTCTAACTTTTTAAGTACAAGGATTGATAGCAAATTTTAACTTTTTTTTAATATTTAACTCAAATTTTATATAAAAATTGTTCAGCTTTTTAAAAAAAAAATTAACCCAAATAAGTTGATTATTTATGAAAATGATCCAGCTGCAAAATCTTGTATGAAAATAGCTTGTTTACTACAGTGCACATTGGTGTCGGCCATCTCACCATCAACTCCACCCTCCATAATCCCGTAATCATTGCCCCATGATTGCTCGATCCCTTAAAAAATATTTATTTGGTGTTGGCACTGTGTTCGCCAACACTGCAATATATTTTTTGAAATACACCTTAGAAATATTGATATTCTGAGATTTAAAAAAAAAGAAAAAAATAATATTTTAATAAATACCGACAAAGGGAAGGCCAACAAAAAGAAAATAATTTCTAACACTAGTGCTGGCAATTGGAACACAAACACCAAAAAGATTGAAATACTTTTTTTTCAAAATTTGAATTGGTACCAGCAACGTAAATACCAAAATCTATTAAAATATTTTTATTTTTTTTAAAAATCTCATAATACCAATATTTTGAATATTTATTCGAAAAAAATATATATCGATGTCGATAAATACAGTGCCGACACAAAAAAAACAATTTTTTATGAACTAGATAATCATGGGGTAATGGTTGCGGGATGACAGAGGGTGGTGCCAACAGTGAGATGAGCAGCATCAACGTGCACTATAAAAAATAGGTCATTTTCGTGCAAAATTTTGCCCTTGAATAATTTTTGTAAATAATTATTTTATTTGGGTGAGTTTTGAAAAAAAAAGCTAAACTGTTCTGCTATAACCACCCCGTGTCGACATAAATCAAAGAAAGCCTCCCCCATTTTCATTTTCAAAACGACAGAGTTTTCTGCGATCTCAATTCTTCAAAGTTCAAAACAATTCATCTTCGATCAGAATCGGAACACTACGGCATTTAATCCGCGAACGAGCAAACAAAAGTTAAAGGAAATAGAGGAAGAAAATGAAGATCGACGTTAATGCGATGGCTCGTAGAGTCGAAGTCGATAATCGAATTCCTCTCCGTTATTATTACCGAATCGCCGATAATCTCCTCAAACAGGTTCCCCATCGAAAATTTGTCCCTAATCCTACTTTTTTTTTTCTTAATAATTACGAATTTATTATCGCTTAATGTTTAGTTTTAGCTTAATCTTGGTTTTAATCATACCTTTTTTTTTTCCCTGAAAAGTAGTTTTAATTGCTACCGAATTTATAGTTTTAATGCTTTGATTAGTTTATTTATCATGACAAGTTAAGTTAAAATTTGAAAATGCTGGTAAGTTAAGTGCATATTAGCTTCAATTTGTGCCATTGCCTTGCTAATACTTCGTTTTTTTATGTTTGCTTGAAATTTTAGGTATATGTACAGTTTTTTCTTTTAAAGTTTTAATTGATACTGAATTTATAGTTTAATGCTTTGATTAGCTTATTTGTCGTAATTAATTATCTTAATATTTGAAAATGCTGGTAATTTAAGTGCTTATTAGCTTTACTTTGTAACAGGGAATACGTAGTTCATTTATTTTAGCTTCAAATGTTTGGGAGATTACAAGTTTTTTAAACTAATTTTTAAATTTTCAGGCAAGCATTTACCGAGACGAAAAGAATATAGTAGATTTGTATATAATACTACTTAGATATTCAAGGTGAGTGAAGCGTGGCTCTGATTGAATAAAAAAATATGAGATTAATTTGTGTAAGCTTATTTGGGAATATTTTTTTTATCAGTTTGGTATCAGAAACTATACCATTTCATCGGGATTACCATGTTTCACTTCAGAAAGAAAAGGCTATTTATAGAAAGGTGAGGCTTAATTGTTTATTGCTGTTCTTGTTGCTGTATGATGCGAGTCCACTCGAATGGAATTTAATGATGTTTTGGTTGTAATGCTTCTTATTTGTAGAGGCTTTTAGCTGTACTTGATGAGCTTGAATCTTTGAAACCAAAGGTTCACCGGAGAATTGAAGAACTAAATAAAGCTCGTGCAGGGGCTAAATTGCTTGAACCTGATGGCTATAAAACCACTTTCTATGGCTCCGAGAAGACATCACCTTTGGAGTGGCCCCATGTAAATAAAGGA
Source organism: Gossypium stocksii (assembly GCA_020496765.1). NCBI lineage: Eukaryota > Viridiplantae > Streptophyta > Magnoliopsida > Malvales > Malvaceae > Gossypium > Gossypium stocksii. The sequence goes on along the minus strand of CM035625.1, from coordinate 53,002,273 downwards.
TCTAGTATGAACTTGGATATTAAGCAGGTACTAATCTGTTTATAAGTAGAGGGTGCAATGTGGCAATTATTTATATCTTGTTTCCTTGTTTATGTGTTCATGGTTGTTCGATTTTGTTTTCTTTTTTTTGCTTTTGTGCTTTTTAATAGAATGTCTAATATTATAGCTCTGTTTTCCATTTTATTTGGATGCAGCCTGCCAACATGGCTGTTCAATCTTCATGGAAGTATAACAATGATCGTAATCAAATTGACAAGCAGTTCCAGAAGTTGTAAGTTCTGTCTTCCCCCTTGTTAATGATGATTTGAATTATGAAACCTCAAAGTTGTACCTTGCAATCCAAAAATCAGCAGTTGTATGGTTGGATCAATTAAAATTAAACACTGTGCTTTAGCTGGTACCTATTGGAAAAGGGATTAATTGATGTCAAATTCATGGCCATGCAATAGATTCTATATTGTGTTACTTCTGCATTACAGCATCATCTTGATTTTTTGGCCTTTGCACTTTGCCATATTTGTTTGTGTCTATGAATCTAACTCATCACTGTGAAGATCCAAAGTCGTAATAAAAAAAGAATTATTGAAGAACTTTTTCCTAAGGCTGACATGTTCTAATTATTCCTGGATCTGTTCAGGTCTCTCAATATACCACTTCCAAATAAAGAAACATTGTCTAGACACTCGTTTCTTGGTCCTAATGGTCTACGAGGCCAGTGGCTTGGACCTAGTGCTGAGATAAAGGTAAACCTCTGTCTGCTATCTCTCTCTCCTCTTTCCTTATCGATTGTATAATGTCTTTTTCATGCTTAACTGCAAAACCTGCATCAAATAATTGGGTCTGCTATATAATGCAGGTTCAATATCCAAGCAATATGGACTTGGTTCCTGCGGAAAATTCAGGGTAGGACTTTCCAGAAATTCTAATCATTTGTCTTTAGGCTGATACTCATTTCTATTTATCCATCATCACGTGATCTTTTCCTTTAGATATTCTGGAAAATTAAGATAGAATATATGTTGAGCTTTAGTTTTGTTCCTACAATGTGGCTGCTTTAACATTTGTCTATTTGCTGTTACAATTTATCATAGGCCAAATCAGGCTGGACAATACGGTCCTTTGGCTGTAAAAGATGGTGATCCAGGACAGGTTGGTTCTGCAATGGAGTCAGTGCTCTCCTTAGATGATGGTCGATGGTTACAGCCTGCTGAGGGTTCGTGTCACCCTTTGATTACCGAAGCAAAAGAGGACCCTTTCCAGTTTGTCAGTATCAAACAACCTTTGCCTCCTCCTGTTCTTGCTCAAGTGCAGCAAGACTTTACTCCAATACCTCCATCAAGAGTGGCCGATCCAAGACCTGGTCCAGCAAAGCCATCTGAAGATGGAATGGCAAACACTAATTCATATCAGCATTTACATGTTGTATGTCTGTTGTATCAAATTCTTGTTCTTCCCTATTACTTGCTGGAACTTAATAATCATCAGATTTTGGTCTTCTTGTTGATTTATATTTGAATTCTTGGCATATTCTGCAGCCAGTACGCATGATGGAGGATTTCTTACGACTAGCTCGGGCAAATACAGAAAAAAATTTGGAAACATGTGGTGTTCTAGCGGGATCATTGGTGAGAAACTATGTTCTTATAGTTCATAGCATTTTTGTTTGAGAGAGTTGGGAAATAGGGGCTTCAAAGTTTCTGCTGGAGGTTATTTATACTATTCGATTTTGTGACTAGAAAAACAGGGTTTTCCATATCACCACACTTATAATCCCAAAGCAGGAGTCCACTTCAGATTCGGTATGACTTTTTGTTCTTTCTAGTATATTTTCTTACAATCCTGTGAACTAATAGTATTTTTACATAAAAGTGTTAAACCATGATTGTATCCATATGCTTTAGTACTGTTTGCAATTAATTTTTTATTTATTTTACTTTTCAGTGTTCAACATTAAATGAAGAAGAAATTTTTGAAGTTCAAGATAAATTGTCCCTGTTTCCAGTGGGTTGGATTCATGTAAGTTACCAAGCCTTCAGTTTACTGTGGATATTTGTGTAATCAAGTTTTCTTTTCCTCTATGCACTCTTTTTGAATGAATACATTTGACAATGGGTATGCAAAAAGCTCACTTATCAAGCATTCTATTTCATTTAATGCTATTATCATTTCTGGTTTACTCCACTGTTGCAATCTTGCAAACGTAAATATGTTATTTTAAAGTTAACCCATGATATTCTGGTTTACAAAGCTTATGGTGGTTGCTTGAGCTTGACTTAATTGTAATGGGTAACATACTATTCTAGATATATGAAAGCCAGGTTACTGTAGCATGTTATCAGTTTACTACCTGTATTTGATTTTCTTTCTGGGATTTTTAACTGATGTAATTCAGTATTTTCTACATGTAGTTTGGTGAAGTTTGTGCTTCTTTGGAGTCTGTATTTTGCTTTTCAATCTCCATTAATCCTCTGATTAGCATTATATGGTGTTCTGATATTCTGTGCATCACTTAATCTCCTTCATGAAGCTGGATTCATGCTGGAGAAATAAGAATGCATCTGAATATCTAAGTGCACTTTTACAGACAAATGGTTTTGCGCATCTAAAAAGTTTAAATGCTTTGCAATTTTCTTTTTCTTTTAATTTTCAGACACACCCAACTCAGACTTGTTTCATGTCATCGGTTGATCTTCACACTCATTACTCATATCAGGTAAATCCAGTCTTACTGTGCAAATCATTCCTTTATGGTTACATATTATACGATTCTTTGACAAAATTCTTTCTTATTATTATTTTTAGATTATGTTACCAGAAGCAATTGCAATTGTTATGGCCCCTACCGATACATCCAGGTAGATTCTCATTTTCTCCTAATGATAAAGTCATTGATTTCAATGAAATATGACAGAATTATACTTGCAAATGCAAATATGTCATGATTAGACAAGTGTTTTCTATTGCGGTCATGTTTTGAGATGCCGATACATTTTGCTGCATGGAAATAAGGAGAAACTTCTTTTTTCTTTCTTTTTTTTAGTATGTAGGCAGTCCCTATACTATTGTTAAAAGGTGCAATTAAGTCTTGTACTATAGGACTGAGTAATTTAATTATTGTTTGTCGGATTTCAACCGTCCACATCAGCATTTAGACAGTTTTCCATTAACATTATTATCGATTCTACTTGTTTACCCTAGTATCTACGTAAAAGAATTGAATTTCTCAGTTCTATAGTACAGAGATTATTTTGACTATAGTACATGGATTGTCGAGATTCTATTAACAATTCTTTTCGCTGAATTGCTCGTTACGCAGAAGCGTATTCTATCTTTAACATTTCATTTCTACTAGCCGATGAAAGTAGTAAAGGCTGGGATATATTCGTGCTTCTAAGTGAACAATTTTTTTCTCTGCTAAGCTAATGATGTTGAGAATGATAAGATTAGGTTTAATCTTATGAACAATTCCTGTTATATACGAGGTTTTTGCGTACTTTTACTTGCTAACGAAGCTTTTGCATCTGGTGACAGCCCACATGGTATCTTTCATCTGTCCGATCCAGGCGGTGTGTCCATCATTCGTAACTGTCAACAACGAGGATTTCATCCGCATGAGGAGCCTTTAGATGGAACACCAATCTACGAGCATTGCTCTCATGTATTTATGAACCCAAAGATAAAGTTCGACGTTGTTGATCTCCGGTGAGGTAAAATTGTATTGAATCAAACTGAAGAGAATCACAGTGCAAATACAGCGTATACTCAAAATTTTCATGAATTATATTGTAAGGATTATAAACCTACCTTGCTTTACAATGTATATTAGTACTTTCTTTAAAAGAACTGGTCATTTTGAGACTACGTCGTTTAAGATGGCATGGAAATGAGATTAAATTAGAACCAAATTTGGGACATGTTTTTACTGCATTTAATTTTTCTTTATAAAATATGCTTACAATTTCAAATCCATCATTGTGTTATTTCACTAAAAAAAAATGAAAAGATAAAAGATATATATCTTTAGTTTCACCGATTCATGATACTAATCTAATCACGAGTTTAAATATTACAAATTTTTAATAGTTTTTTAAAATAGAATAAGATAATAGTATTTTTGTAATAATATAATTTATTTAAAATATAAGGATATTTTAATAATTTTATTGATTGATTTAATGATGAGTTGATTTATAATACTAATTCAATTTTATCATATTAACTCGGTCATACATAAATAATAGTATAGATATATCCTACTTTCAAATCTTTGAAAAAGATATATCGAACACGATCGCATAAACTCATCATTCGTGTATTCATTGATGAATTCAGCAGCCAAAGCCTTCCAAATATTTGATCCTCATTGTCCCCAAAATACATTTGCACCGTCAATGTTTAAAGCCAAACCTAGACCTAGCAAATATCGAACACGATGCATAAGGCTCATCATTCATGCATCCCGACCGCTTGCCGCACGAGATCATCGACCGTACATCTCGAGTGACAAAGCTGAAAAGGCGATTACAATAATAACATTTCAGCAACCATTTCATCAACCAAATCATTCATGATTTGTCCTTCAATATCTGCTCCAAGTTCAAAGCCATCAACTTCAAAGTCCAGCCATTTTCCGTATCGACTGCTCATGTCGTCGTCGACGAGCTCATCGACCATACAGTCCCCCATGGCTCTCCACCTTGAGATCTCCTTGTAAACTTCTTCAGCTAACCGTTCGTTTCTTCTCATTATCGCCATCCCTTTGGACCATATTCGACATCCCCCACTTGCATACTGCCTGCATCTCGAGTCTAGACATTCACTGACTGAATCGAATAATACCTTACGTTCAAGCCTAGACTCCTCTTCAACTCCTCTTCGGCTTTCCAACTGATCGAAAAGATGAGGGTTTATAATTTTACGAGCTCGACCTACGGCAAAGTCCTTGAACATTAATTCCACATTACTAACTATAAGCTTCACATATTCTAGTTCCCAGTTGCTCGATAGCATAGGATCCGACATAACAACGATATTATGATTACTTCTAGCTGCATATGATATTGAAGAAGCTGAATCCGATAACTCCGTGTCAGCTTCAAGTGTGCGTAACTTCTTTAAAGGACTCAGCCGAAGAACTTCCAGAGTTTGAACCGATGAACACCGCTTGCTTCCTGAAAATTGCATCATAGATACAGATTAGTATAGCTAAGAAAAACTCAAAGCATCGATTTAATAACAAACTTATAGGACAAGTCGGTAGCTTTACCGTCTATACTGTAACTGTCCATGCTATCCGAAGAGTTGCAGCTTTCAGTTGAAAAAGAAGTTTCGAGGATAGAAACCGGACTAGGTTGCCGAGCATCGAGATGACTACTACTGCATTCATCCATTCCATCAAATCCCTGAATGTTCTATATGAGCATTAATTATCATTTTTGGGAATAGTTTTGCTCCATACGAGCAGTGTTACAAGACAAAAAAAAAAAAAAAAAACTCGAGTTAGCGATTGAAAAATGTCCTTTACCTGAAACTTGTGTTTCGGAGTGTGCCCTGGATGTTGAGAAAATGATGTTGAAATCGAAGTTGATACGGAGTTGAGAGATTTCTTGCAGGAAGATTCGACTGCATTGCTTAATTCGCGAAGCTTTTGTTCCAAAAGCACACTTAAAGCATCTCCTCCCATCACATTATATCCTAATGAAGACAACTTCATACTCTCAGTATCAAGCAACAATCGCTTGCCCCGATTATCCATGCGACTGCTGTTATTTTCCTCTGCAATCTGCATAGATGTCTCCATTGATCGAGTAAGTGGGGCGGTGAATGTGAACGAGACAACATCCATGCCTTTCTTCTTACTATCTTCGACCCAGTTGAGGCTTCTTTCGGTAACATCATGGTCTTCCTTCCGGGTTTTTTCCACCAACATGCTATCAACAACCTGATTTTTCTGAAAACTGGAATCTTTATCCATCGATCTTTTCTTCCTTAGGTTCTTTGTACTAGAATATGGACCTCGCTCACTATCCGTTGCACCTATATTGAACTTCCTCGATCCAGTTTTGGAATTCCCAACAGTTTTACCTGACATTTTGTGTCGCCCCAAAGCAGAATCCGTAGGCAGCACTTTTCGACTATGCAAGTTGGAACCTATTGGCTTTGAAGGTAATTTTCCTTTATCAGCTATACTGTTTTGCTTCTGATTGTTCGGCCTGAGTGCACCTGGCACATTGTGCAACGAAGATTTCTTATGCACACTCTTCCGAGAATTCAGTTGGCTCTTTAAGTGTTGGTTTGACTTAACCTCACTCTCATCTTTCATTCCTAACAAACTCCGGCGGCTGCTTGAATTCAGTCCTTCTCGTTTCTGCACATTGAACTTCGCTTGTATTGCAAGCGAAATAGATTTTCCCTCACTCTTTAGAACCGAAGAAATTTCCTCTGTATCAGAAGTCCGCAGTGTTGGTGTGTCTATTGATCCGTTCCAGCTCTTGTTCATCGATTGTCCTTTAAGATACTTGACAGCATTCGACTCGACTGGCTTCCGAGTTATTTCAGTGAGTTGGGATGTTTTATGTGCGGTTTCGGATTTCTCTTTTAAGTCTCTAACTTTCACAGGCACGGAAGAAGAATGAACCGGAGGCTTTCTTTGTGCAGCCTCCATTTTCTCTTTGAAGTCACGAACTTTCACGGGCACTGAGGACGATCCGACCTGCGGCATTTTGGCTCTAGTAATGACTTGGGGACCAGGCTCAATAATTCTTGCAGCTGCTTCCATTATATGAGCAGCATCCATAGTAGGAAAAAAACCCGGACTCTTGATCGGAGACAAAAGTTTATGGTGTGTAATTGGAATTGTTTTAACAGCCTTTGGAGGCAAACTTTCGGTTCGGAATTTCTCTATAGGTTTGCTGACTATCTTCTGAGGTTTCAGTTCTGCAACGATCCTCGCAGGGCCGCCCTCCATCTTATTGAACCGACCATCTGGATAAACTATTTGCTCATTATGATGATAATTAAGGTTTCTCCTTCGAAAATGAGCATCTCGAAGAGATTGAGTGTCGAAAAATGGGGTGGAGCATGGCTCGGAAGATGTAGGTAACGAATCTAGTCCCATAAGCCGAGCAACTACATTTGGGGCCTTAGCTCCATACATATCATCATCCGTAACTGAAGATGCACAACTATAATCACTACTTCCTTTGAAGCTTGCCCCAGCTCCAATTTCATCCTCGTCCATCTGTAATAATCACAAACAACAATTGTAAGAGCAGTTTCAGATTACGATCAACCCTGAATTCGTATCCTGTTGCCATGTTCTCACCAAATGGATTCGTGTCATCGGTATGTTCCCATCACTTCTCTTTCCCTGTTTGGAACGCTCTAAAAATTTGAAGACATAAAACCGATCAGCAACGACAAAAGGACATAACTATTATGATGCAAGAACATAATTTTCCGTTGCATTCGCCGAGAAGGTGGTTATACCTGGAAAATCCGACTTGCTTGAGAATAGCTTCTTCCGAGATTTCGCAGTCCAGTCGAATAGCTGAAAGAATCCACCTACATAACCTCCTCCATTCGTTGAACCCTCTTTTTCGACCCCCATTGTATGAAACCAAACAGATCAACTTATACTGAGAAATACAAACTCGATTCAACCGATCAGATCCGTCTGTTGATGTTGTTAAACACAACGAACCATTCAGTTACCAATTATAGAATTTCTTACACAATCAAACACTATATCATAGACTCCTACAAGATGAACAAAACCTAGAGAAATATATTAAATTAGACGAACAAAAGGCTCGATGCTCATCGTTAACTCGAGTTCAAGATGTCCGAAAATGCATCACGTTAAACATGGTGAAATGCAGTATCTCAATCATCATTTCACATCATACTAGCAATACACATTGCAAAACTTCAAATAACTAAAAACCATTGAACAAACTTGAAACCGAAGAACATTAAACAAGTAAATAAACCATCTCTAAATCCTTGATTCCATAGTCACCATTCTTGTATATCTATATAAATTCCAGGTACAATGTCGGAACTATGCTACATTGATATCTTGAAATTCGCCTCTAAATCTTCACATATGCTCTACTATAATAGCATTGCTGTTTAAAATTTAAATAGCTAAGATCCCACAATATTGCATTTATCTATAGTAATAATGGGGGATTAAAGAACTTAGACACTAACTGCATTGACTCATTTTAATATAATAAACACCTTAGATCCCAATTTTAACCCAATCAGTAAATCAAATGATAGATTGCTTCTACAACGTACCAAGCAATTCAATTTCATTGACGCTGCAAGACGAAAACTGTACTGAAAATTTTAAGTCATATATCCCTTTTCCCTGATTTTCTCAGCTACCAAACAGACCCATGTGAACAATTCAAAATAGGAAAACGAAAACATAAAATCAACAAATACACCCCAAAACAAAAAGCCAAATCTTTACACGAAGGAAAAAAATAAAATCAACAAATACACCCCAAAACAAAAAGCCAAATCTTTACACGAAGGAAAAAAAGAACTTACATTGAAACCAATGAAGAAGATCAACTTGAATGTAGCTAAAAAATTTTCTGGGTTGAGCTTGAATATAAAGAAAAGACTAAAACTTTGATATGCGATTATTAAGCTTAAATTTTGGGGGGTGTTTTTGAGACAAACAAAAGTGAAAGGCTCCTCCTTTGAATGTGAGAAAGGGACAGAGAGATACAACAGAGAGTTTTTTGTAGTTTCAAATAGACAATAAGCATGGGATTTTGATTTTTGAAAAAAATAAGGAATAATAAAATCGTTTTTTTTAATTTAATAATAAAAAGAGGTAAATTTAAAAAAAGCTAGTAACGTCTCTTTGGAGATTCAAAATTCCAAACGGGAAGACTTTTGAGGGGTCCTCGGGTTTTTCATAATGTTACAGCCCTGTTTTTATTATTTTGTGTACCACCTGATGTGCTGGTGTACACGCGTCAAGAGAAAACCCATTTATCAAAGTTAGTAGGCAACATGGTATCAAACATCAAATTAGAGTTCACAATATTAGATATAATATTTAATTGTTTTAATATATATGATAAGAATAAAAAATAAAATACAAAAATATATGATTATTTTTTTAGAATTCATACAATACTATTAATTTATTAAAATTTACATAAAAATATTTTAAACACAATTGTAAAATAATAAAGTATAGGAATTCAGCATGAATAATCAAATGGGTCTCTTGTTTAAACTATTAAGATGAAATAATAAAAATAAAAAGGACTTTATTTATTTATAAATTAAGTGGTTGTTTATGGGGTAAAAGGAACCATAAGAAAGTCATTTAAGTGGTTGTTTATGGGGTAAAAGGAACCATAAGAAAGTCATTTTCCCTCCAAAGCAATGCTGATAAGTTAGTTGTTAAAAGGGAATATTATCTTCATTTTTATAAATTAAACTTAAATAATGTATATTTAATATTTTATTTGAATTCATGGAATCAAATTTAAAATTAAGTTTATTGCAGTAAGTAACACATTATTTCAGTTTCAAGTTATTTCGTTTAAAATCTGTACATTTAAAATATGAAGCAATTCAATTTCTTTATCAACTTTTTTAATAATCAAACTTATTTAATATATGTTCTTGGATTTGTTTGAATGTGTTTGCATTATTTTGACACTTTTTCAATTTTTTTTTTTTTTTTTTTGTAAATCTACAAGTCAAAAAGAATGTTTTTGATATGTTTCCAATGTTACTTTTAGCTAAAATTTTCAAAATCTTAATTTTGATGTTTATTTTTCCTTAAAACTTTTTTTTATCTTTATTGATTTGGTCAAGTAATGTTTTTATGTTTTATTGTCAAACCTTTACTTAAATATGCTTTTCATCAATTTTTATTAAAAAATAAGTGATATTCTTATTTTTTTTAATAATTTGAATTACTTTTTTTTGGTAAATAAAATAGAGATCAATTATAAAGATAAATCAGTTGCACTACAAATTGAGTCCCCATCAATCCATCAATTCGAACTTGCTCAATAATTTCTATAGGAATATCCTTGAACTTGATTAAACCATATGGGATCTTCTGTATTGCACCAGCCAATATGTGAATTGTAGCATTAGTTTCTCTTACGACCTTCTATAAAATCACCTGCCACTTCTTGCTACTACGTTCCTTTATTCTAATTACTAAATCCCTATTCGACTTACCATGAGAATTGTCCGAGATTGTTGAAAGGGCTTGGGCACAATTCATGATATTATCCCATTTAACATCCCAAGCCAACACAAGGGCATTATAAATCGCCCGAAGCTCTGCCTGCTCGACGTTACGTCCTCTAATATTCCTGCCCACACCTCCAAGCCATCTTTCCATAACATCTCTCGCCACAATAGTAGCAGAAGCAAATCCTGAACTCGTAGATCTTGCCCCATTCGTGTTCAATTTAACAACCCTCGATGGAGGAACCCAATGATTGTAACGGCTAAGATTTCTAGAAGAACCAACAGATGGAGCAAGACAATGCTTAATAGAATTCGCCCAACTCCAAAGAGATAAGAATATGTTTTAAATCAACATCCACCTGTTTGAAAATTCACATATTTCTCTGTTTTCACAGATTCCAACAAATTATACCAAACAGAGACTGTCGCTCTACCTCAGTATAGATTAAATCAAGCTCATTCCTTAGACTTAAAGAAATCCAGTCAAATAGTAAGATGGGAAAAAAAACTACATAGAACATCTACTAGGGATAAATTGTTTCCACAGCACACGAGCCTTACAATATTCTTGCAAAACATGAATGATAGATTCGTCAGAATTACCACAAAGTAAGCAAGAATGATTACTAACCATACCTCTTCTTAATCTTTAATACCAAATTTCTTTTCTAAATTTTCTAAAATTTATTTCAATTAATATCATTTTAAATTTGCATATATCAAGTATTCATTAAACACTGTTTGATTTACATATGCTCTTTCTTTTGATTTTTCTCTAAATGTACCTTATTTCCTATCAAGTATAGATGCTTTATTTCAATTGGTTTCATGCTTTTATTTTCCTTTTGATATGTTTAGTTTAGAGAGTCATGTCTTATGTTTACTTTTTTAGATGTTTTTATGCAAATCTAAATCATGCAATGTATGTTCTATGAGATATATGGCATATTATATGATTGAAATGAATTTTTAATGTTTTTATACCATGCGTTAATTATTTATAAATTCTTTTAATTTTTAAATAAGAGAATAAACACACTTTAAAGCGCTCGAATTATGATCTCTTTCACTAATATAATTAATTTTTATGAATTAATTAAAAATTAACATATAAGAGCGTTTTTATCATTCGCACATAATTGTGCTAAAATATCAATATAAATAAATTTGTGTGGTGATGGAAATTATCTTGGACTATAAAAACCTTCATTGATCCATCGACAAACAATAGCCACACAAAATGCCATTTGACAATCCAAAGGCAGATACTGATAGAGGCCTAGAGGGACTTTGCACTCTCCCCAAAATTTTGACAAATTTTTCTTTAAAATTTTTAGAAAATTTTAATTATATTTTCGATATTTAAAAAAAATTAATTTCCTTAAAATTTTAAAAAAATTAATTAAGCCCTCATAAATTTTTGAAAATCTTCATTAATCTCATAAATTTTAATCAGATCACAATTCGTTTTGAAAAAAAAAATTCTCATTAAACTTTTAAAATTTTGAAAATTTTATTGGACCTTCCAAAATTTAATCTCACAATCCATTGTTGTGATCATCTAATTGTAATTTTAAATTCATAAAAGCCAAGGGAAAGGGGTTGAGTACCCTATTTTCCTTGATAGGGCCAACACCCTTAGAGAACAAGAGAAGAAAGCCATATTCCTTCCTCTTTTTTATTTTTCCTCTTCAATTATTTAGTACTTCACCATAGTTCATCCTCTTCTCTTGAAACTCACCCTAAAAACACTCTATTTGAAGCATTCTCTTGACCATTTCCATCATCCACTATCTAGGGTTTGTATTTCTATGCGGGGAATTTTGCTCAGTAAACAAGGCTTAGAAGAGGTAAGAGCATACGTCACAGTTTTCTTATTCATGCATGCTTTTAAGGTTATAAAAATTTGTTCAGTAGTTAAGCCATATTAGTGGCTATTTATCACCTTTATTAAATGTGTATTTTATATACGTGTTAAAGAAGAAGTAGTTGAGAGGAGATTATAAGCAAGGGGATAGACGAGTTTGTAAATTGAAGTGGAAGAGTAGATATTTCCACTTATTTTGATATTTTTGTTGGTAAGTGCTATTGCTAACCTAAATTTAGCATGTTTAATTATATTGATACATTTAAATGGGTTAATGCGTGATATTTAAGTTATGGTAGGCCTTGAGTAAAGTGAATGATAATATATATGATGTGCTTTATTCTAGTAATTTTGACCGGAAGTGATATCCATTATGCTTCACTCATAATTTTGATATTGAAGATAACGTACTAAGGGCTAGTTTGGCAATGCTTTTGAAAAGTGTTTTTGAAAAGTGCTGTGAAAAAATACTTTTGAGAAGTGCTTTTGAAAAGTTTAGTTTAAAATTTAAGTGTTTTACATTGCTGTCAAAAATTGCTTTTAAGAAATAAAATGTCCATTTTAGACATGTATTATCAAGTAACAAATATGTATTTAAATAATATTTAAATTAGTTAATATTATTATATTTTAGTAAGAATATAAAAAAATTATTATAACTTCTTGTTAATATTTTAATATATAAAATATAAATTTAAATAATATTTAAATTAGTTAATATTATTATATTTTAGTAAGAATATAAAAAAATTATTATAACTTATTTTAATATTTTAATATATAAAATATAAATTTCAAATATTTTTAAGCAATAAATATTAATTATTTATAAAATATAATTAAAATATATAAACTATATTTTAAATATTTAAATATAACTATTAAATATTTGTAATTAGTATTTTAAAAATATTTTTTATTTTTAATTAATGATTTTAATACATTTGTAATTAAGTACCAAGAAAAAAAAAAGAGAAAGTACTATGTTATTGGAGGGGTGAAAAAGTAATTAAGCACTAAAAGTGCTTTTGGGAGAGGAAAAGCTAAAAATTTTAGCTTCTCCTTTTTCAGAAGTGCTTTTGAAAAGCACTTCTGAAAAGTTAAAAATTTCAGCCAAAAGCAGCTTGTTCTGCACAGCTTTTCTTCCAGAAGTGCTTTTGGAGCCAGAAGTGCTTTTGAAAAGCAATGCAGAACTGGCACTAAATTGATATCCATTATGATATTTTGATCAGAGTTAGGAAAATATATATTGGATATGGTTCTCTAAGTGTAGTATATTTGTTTTGTATACTTGTATTTTTGAACAAATTGGTTTAATAAAAAATCCAAAAATTACATTCATATCATTGTATAGTGTCCTCAATGATTTTTGCATGCAAAACAAAATGAAAGCAAATATTGGCTCACTAGTTATCTAAAGTATAACTAATATTAAGCAGTATTACGTGGTCAAATCATAATACAGAAAGATAACTTTTATTAGTAGCTGAACCTAAACATGTCCTTAGTCTAATTAAAAATGTGCAAACTGATTAAAAGGCTAATATGTCATCTATCAAGTCTACTTGGGGAGATGCTTTGTCTTGAGCATCAGAGTGGATAACTCCCAAAAGATAGAGACAGAGATGTGACTGACTGAACTGATAGTACATTGAGCATGACCCAAGTAAAATAGATCCTAAATCCGTTTATGGATTTATTCATTTGTGACATTGATAGTGTGATATACCTTAATCCTAAATGGGTGATGGACTATGTATGTGTGACTCATATACTTTGATGTAAGTAAAAGTCTAAGTTCAAATAAATGAGGAACCGAAAGCTAGTATGTTGGGTATGCGACTTTTGCAATATGTAGTATCATTCACAATAGTGGAATTCATAACCCAATGTAGCGACGAAAAATTTTTAGCTTTGTAGCTTCGGTCGCTAATTGTGGCGATTTATTGGAAATTTGAAATCGATTTACTAAAACAAGGGAGTCGCCACCGATCTTTTCTCTAGGTGTGATCGGACACCTAATAAAACCTCTTTTAACAAAAACTTGTGTTCGGATAAAAGAAGGCCGAGTTTAGGTCTGCGTTAAAATTCAGAGAAAAATAGGGTTCGGGAGTCAGTTACGCGCGGGGAAGGTATTAGCACCCCCGCGACGCCCAAAAATTGGTATCTTTTCAAACGCGTTGTCTTGATTTTTGAAAGTACAAGTTCAATTTAAAATTTAGTCATGATCCGATCGAGATACGAGCGTTTTTTGGAATTTTGATTTCTTTTGAAAAGGATATCCCGTTTTAACACGAGCCCATCGTGATTCACCCAACAATAGTAATGAAATCACTGGCATAATGTTAAAATCGGCATATTGCCTTATTTTAAAACGTGAAGAGATTAGGATAAATAGAGTTGGCATAAGAAATAATAATGTGAAAATGCTACATTAAAAACAAACGATGATAAAGACGAAAAAATATACGAGGTGAAATAAACATATAATAATGCATGCGTAATAATAATGATGTATATGGTGCGATAATAATAATGCGAATACAAGAGTAAACGTGTAAATATATATATATATATATATAATACTGGGTTCACGAAAAATATATGTAATATTATAGGTATATAAAAAGTATAAAAATAACTAACAATATAAGTATATAAATATATGCAAGAAGGAAAATACACACATGAAAATATAATATTAAAAATGAAATAATATATACAAAAAGGGTAACGAAATAAGAGGCATGTGGTAAAATAGATAGCGATAATAATAATAAAATACGTGCGCGAACGTACATATACATGAAAATAATATTAAAACTACCTGAAATAAAAGGTATATGTAAAAATACAATAATATTGAGACTACATAAGTAAAAACATGTATATATATAATACTAGTATTAAAACTAATATTAACAATACATAGGATTTAAATATGAATACAATGTATATATTAAAATATTAAAAACGACCATTAATACTAATATTTACGTATAATACGTTAATATTAAAAGAAACGTACGTAAACTTATACATGATGGAATTAAAGAAACGTAAAATATATGCATAAATATTGAGCAAAAATAATACAAATATTAATAATAACAAAAACATTACTAAATAATAAATTTAATAACAAGGAAAATAATAAACACAATAATAATAACATAAAATCACGAAAATAATAGTAAATATAACAAATAATACTATAATATAAGAGTAATGAATACAAAGTAAATAGAATTTTAAAGCAAATGCAAATAATATTATATAAAATACTATACTATATATATGTGTATATAAATATAATAATACTAACAATAATAGTATAATAATATATAATGGTAACGATAAGATAATATAATAATCAATATAACAATAATACTATTAAATTTTAAAGAAAATAATACTAAAAGGAAACAAAAGGACGAAATTGAATTCAAAGGGAAGTTTTAGGGGCGAATTTCAGAATCTAAATAAACGGAAAGGACCTATTTGAACACGGATTGATCCTAGGAGGACTGGAATAGCAATTTTCCGATTTCGCAAAACGCGGCGTTTTAAACAGGGCCAGATTGAAGACGGATGTAACCTTCGGGGCCGAATTGCAATTGAAAGGGTCTTGATTGCAAACCACCAGAAAAGCGGAGGGACTGGGGTTGAAAATAACCCCAGTGACGTCAGAGCACGCGGACCTGGGGTGGGTCAGATCGGGTCGACCCGATCCGAGTTCGAAAGTATAAAAGGCCAAATTTTTTTATTTTGGCTCATTTGCACGGAGGAAAGAAAAACAAAAGAGAAGGGAAGGAAAGAGGAAGGGAGAGAAGAGGGGGGGAGAGAAGGCTCCGGCCCCGGAGCTCCGGTCACCGGACCAGTCAACGTCCGGTCACCGGCCGGTCACCGGCCGATGATCGGATCGCCGTGCGCGCCGCCGTTCCGGCGTTCCGGCCACCGTTCCGGTGGCCGGAAAAAGGAAATTTTTTCCTTTTTTTTATATTTTAGTTAGTTTTTTTTTATGTATTTTTTAGATCTATATATTTATGCATATAAGGGAAAAGAAGGGGTTTAAAAGAAAAATAAAAAAAATGAATGTATTTTACCTACTGTTTCTCTGGTTTCGCGTTCTTGCTATACTGCTCTGGGTATTCGAATGTTATTGATCTTCTTTTTTGATTGATTTGGGTGTTTGAATCTCTGTTCTTGATTTTCGTAACTGGTTGTGTTTTTTGAACACTAATGTATTGATCGAAAAAAAAAAATCCCCCTTTTACATGTTTGATTCGGGTTTTTATAACCCTTTTTACAACATATTTTTTTTATATTATTACTGTCCTTTCTTCTTCAATGTTTGCAGGCACTTGGGCGGTGGCACAGTGAGGTGACAAGGGCGGTGTGGCAGAGCCTCTGGCAGAGGCGGCTAAGCAAGTGGGCAGAAGAAGGTTCGGGTTAGGGTTTCTAGGGTGCGTTGGGTCTTCAGAGTATTGGGTTAGGTTAGAAACGGGGTTTGGGCCTCCATTGGGTTTTTGGGTAGTTGTTTTAAGCATTTGGTTTTTAAAAGGTAAACGGGTCTAAGGGTTTGGGTTGTAAATGATGGGCCCCGGGTTTGTAATGGCCAAAATTGGCCTATGACACCCAATAAATAGGTAAATGATATCCTTTCATTGGCATTACATGATAGATGAAAAGTAAAAGTGATCATAGGTCGTTTGTCTTTATGATAAATGACTTAATTACTATTTGATAGTAATTGACTTTTCATGAAGGAAGATGTAATGGTTACCATGAGATAAAATAGGATCATATTGGGAGAGCGAATTTATCCCAAAGAGATTAAGGATATCCTATGAGGGTAACACACTTATGATAAGGTCATTGGACGAGCACTAGTTAAGTAGCTTTCGTAATGGTATGTAATTAGAGAGAGCTTAGTCATAGTGGAATGACTTTATAGCTAAATAAGTATATAATTAATAGGAGAAAAATATAGAACTTAATTATAAATCATTTGAGCCCTGATTATATATTTCCAATCGATCCCTCCGCTATTTCATTGAATCCCAAAATAATGTGCATAAAGAATCAAATGAACAGAAATGGACGGAAATGATAAAGCTAGAGAAATGGGCCACATTTGGAAATGAATGTGTTTTCCCATTAAGTATAAAAATGATTTGAGAATTAATTTAAGTTTTTTAAATTGTTATTTAATTAAATAATTGAAGTTCGAAAATAGAATCAAATTATTAGTCATTGTGAGTCCGTTGAATATAGAAATTAAATATATTTTCTCATAAAAGTTGACATGACTTTAACGGTATTAGAATTTGGTTGAGAAAATTATTTAATTGAAAAAATAATTTATCTGATGAAATTAATTTATAAATAATATTTATTATTGGAAATAGAAAAACATGTATAGAGTTGGGTTAAATTATAAAGTGCTAGGTTAAAAGTCAATGAAACACAAATAATTGGACCCAATACAAGAGAGACCCAAATAGTTGGCATCCCTAATGTATTTAACTAGGGAGTGTCACCCTTTTCTTCTAGTTAAACTAGAAAACTAGTTTTTCTATTAAATATGTATTATTTGTGTTCTATTAATTCAATATCTCTCTCTATAAATAAATGACATTGGTAGAGCTATTTACAACAGTTCATGCAAGTTTTTCAATATTGTTATTCTTCCATAAAAGTGTGAGAATTTATTTTCTAAGTATAAATTCTATTTTTTGGGAATAACAAATCTACCAGTTTCTATTGAGGGTGAATTACTTTCCAACTGAAAGTAATAAATCATTTATGGTTCTATGTTTGGTTCACGGTTATTCAAGCTCACACTCGAAGCAATTCGTGGTACGAGAGTAGCAGAGAAGGTCATTTAGTTGAAAGATGGGAACCTAGGATTCGTTTCGCTCAAAGCATCGGTATTTTTTGGGAAATATTTTTTGCTATAAATATCATAAACTGACTCAATTTTCAAAATTTTAATTTTTCATTGTAAAAAAAAAACTATTTTTTAAACCAGATTTTTCCAACAATATCAATACAAACCTTGTCAATTTTTAACTTTATGTGCAATTTCGATAAATATTTTGCATGTTCATTTAAGGTGTTTAGTATTTTTAAAATTTTAAAATGCTTGCAAAGTAGTAAAGTATGTAAACTTGAATGGTTGTTGATTGAAAGATTACTTGCTAACCTAATATAGAATGTATTTCTTGGGCTTTGTATAATTAGATTTGGTTAGAACTTTGAATACTTCATCTTTGAACTTTCCATGGTAATATTATATTTTGAACTTTTCTTTACATTAACAATCTTAGATGATATGCATGACTTATAATTGTATAATTCGGTTTTGTTAGGACTTTGGATACTTTCTCTTTGAACTTTCTTTGATAATATTATATTTTGAATCTTTCTTGGACACATTACCTATCTTAGATGACGTGCATGACTTGTAATTGTATAATTAGGTTTTGTTAGGACTTTGGATACTTTCCCTTTCTATATTTTGGACATTTCTTGGATACATTACCTTGATAATATTATATTTTGAACTTTGATCATGATTTTAAAATTTGTTGTTTAACATCCCATACCTGCCTTGGTTACTGGACTTGAGCTATAGGATGCTACCATAGAAAATAGAGATCATCACATCCAATTCCCATTTAAAAATCAATTTATCATTTCATAATCTATGCAAAATATGATTAACAACCTATCTGGGTCTTAATCGACCTTACAAAAGCTCTAAAATGAGTTCAAGGTTGAATAGGGACTAAATTAAAACATATGATAACACTTTAAAACTTTGCTCAATACATTTCAAACCAATGCCAAAACATAACATAAAAACATCATAGTAGTACCTAACCAATATGCCATTTTGGCACCATCACAACCAAGATAATACATTATCAAACATTCACCATGTTAAAAGCATGATAAACATACCAAAACAGTTCATTTTGCCTAAGTTTAGCAATTCAAAAACCCAACTTGACTATTTAGGTCTTAATCATACAAAACTTACCATTTCACACAAAACCAACTTGATCTAATAAGTTCAAACCTTACAACTATCATGTAATACATATGCCACTCATTCTATCCAAGCATTACCATTTCCATACATTTTATGGTTCAAGATCAAGCAAACCTATACTACACATACATTCATCATTTACCTTATAAGTATGCCATAGGAATCTTAAAATTCAACCTTACATATCAAACATTATGAACACTTTTCAACATCAACCTTTAAGTTCAAAACATAATTCCAAAATAGCCAATATACATGCCACATAACTGAAGTAAAAATAATTCATAATCTATCGAGACTGAAGCTTGATAGTGTGAACATTAAAGTTGATCCGACAACCTTGTTCCATAAAATATCAACTACAAAAAACAAGAAATAAAACAAAGTAAGCTTTTAATAGCTTAGTAAGTTCATAGAATTAAATATACTTATAAACTTACCTTGAATCACATATTTGCAATAAATTAATTAACATGATACTAAACCTAACAATATCAATTCACAAGAAAACAAATGAATTCGTTGTATACAAATTCACTAAGTAATTCAACATCATTCATGTCATTTAAGATTTTACGATCACATAGCATCATCAAACGTAAAAACATCTATATTTCATTTATTCACAGATTTGGATAGCCCAATGAACAATAGAAAAAACAACTCAGATACTCAGGTAAATATATCAGGGAGCACCATAGTGTTAAACAAGGCACAAATGTGCATACAAGGGAACCAAAGTGTAATCAGGGGCACGAATATGTAATCAGGGCATCGTTGTGCTAATAGAATAAGAATGCATCTAGCCCTATTAGTATGCCTATAAGCACTAAATTTTGTCCGGCTCGATTTCGTGTTTAATTTTCAAATTTAAAAAAATTTAAAAATAAAAAATAAAAATTACACTTTGACCCCTAAATTTTCCTTAAATTGTATTTCGACCCTTAAACTTTTCTTAAATTACATTCTGACTCCTAAACTTTCCTTAAATTACATTTTAACCCTTAAACCTTCCTTAAATTACATTTCAACCTTGCTACTTTCTCGAAATTACACTTCGACCCCAGAAGTTTTACTGCATTTGCGATTTAGTCCTTCTGACAGATTACACGATTTGGGGCACCCACTCCTCGGATTTTCTGGCCACCAGCCCAGGGCATGGCCTCCCTCCTCCTTAGCCACCTAACACCTGCAAAAAGAACAGCCATAAAAGGGGTTCTCACCCCCCAAATCGAAAAAAGGGAGAACCCCCAAAAAAAGATAGAAAGAGGAAAAAGAAAAAGAAGAGAGAAGAGAGAAGAAGAAGAAGAGAAGAGGGAGAAGAAAGCGTCGCACCACTAGCGAAAGAAGCGAAGGAGGCGCCGACGGTAGTGGGAGAAGAAGAAGAAAGAAGAAGAAGAAGAAAGAAGAAGAAATGAGAAGAGGAAGAAAGAGGAAGAAGAATAAAGAAGAAAAAAAGGAAAGAAAAAAAGAAAGAAAAAAATTAAAAGTTAACTTTTTTAATAGTCGGGCCGACCCGACCCGATTCGACCCCACCCGACCCGCGGCGACCCGACCCGACAACAACCCAACGGCAGGCCCACCAGTAGGCCCAAACCAAAAAAAAAGAAAAGAGAAGAAAAAGGAGCAGCCCAACAAAGGCCCAATAAAAAGAAAAGAAAAGGGGAGAAGCCCAACAAGGACCTATTCTCAACAGCCCATAACTTTGGGCTTTTGGTATATATCCTTAGCTTTTTTTTATTATCCACTTTGAATTTAATATATATATTTGGACTACATTTTATTTTAATATTATTAGTTTTTTAATATTTGTTTTTTAATATTTTTATTTTAGAAATGTTTTATTTATAATATTTCATATATTTAATTAATCTCAATAAATAAGACAACGCATCGATTTAACATTAAGTCACTAATTTTATCGCTGTGTTGGGTGAATATCTTTGGCTCGTGTTAAGAATGGGGCGCCCTTCTAAAAATTGAAAAAATTAAAAATTCTCGTGTTTTGAAATAAGATATTTATTTTTGTGATTATTGGGAAATGATCAAATTTTATTTTTAAAATGTAGATGATGATACGTAATGTGTCAAAATTTTAGTGTTGTAAAATTTTTGTGTTTCCAAAAATTTTTGTGTTTTTTTTAAAAAAAATTCGGGTTTCAAAATGTAACACCCCAAACTCGGCCTAGAAGTTAGGCCCGAATCTGACGATGTCACATTGAAGGGTTGCTTTCAAAAAATGGTTTAGTTAAAACTTAGTTCGAAGCGAAATATGCTTGATAGGAATTTACTTAGTTAAAAATTTGAAGAATTAAATTAAATGAATAATTAGAAAAAAAAAAAAACATGTTTATTAACTATAGCAGTAACTAAATAAAATCCCAAGTAAATAATGAAATCGAAGATACATAGCCTTATTACATCACAGTGAAGATTTAAAAGTAATTATCATAAAACACTTAATAAATCTATATTAAAAATTCCTAAGTAACTTGTAGTGTGGCTATCTCCGAGTCCTCTCCCGAGTCGAGCCGTCTATTGTGGATCACCTGAAATATTAATAATAAGGGTGTGAGTTTCGCAACTCAGTGTGTACGACCCTTGGCAATCAAATCAATTCATTATACATATATCACATTGGGCCTAAGCCCTAACAATATCGGTGGTCTGGGCCTTAGCCCACACTGACCTCATATCATACCAGAATTACATGTATGCAAATGTTCCCTTCCCAAATCCAACCGCTACACACCACTCGTACCATCCCAACACACCTATGGGGATGTCTACATCAACCCACCCATCCTCTACACTCCAAAGGTAGCACCAGTTGCGACACTACTCACGTTGCAGTAAGGCTGCTATATAAGTACGGTGTAGTAAAGCTACTCGGTAGCTTAAAAGCCTACGGTGGATCCACGGTCGTCAAGCGACTATGCGATCCTTAAAACACTTCCTCCGTATCATCAAAACCCACCAAAGTGCAACATATAATTCATGAATGCATCATACACATTTTCACATATTAAGCACTTAGGGGTATTTTGGTCATTTCACTACCCAGGGGTATTTTCGTAAATCTACCCTACAGGGGTATTTCGGTACTCCTACCCTACGAGGGTGTTTTAGTAGTTCTACTTTATAGGCATTTCCGTAATTCTACCTTAGAAGGGTACGTTCGTAATTCTACCTTAGAAGGGTATTTTCATAATTTTATCCTATAAGGATATTTTTGTAATTTTCCTAATGATATAGATTTTAATTATGGATTTTAGCCCATCAACAAGTCATCGCGGCTAAGATGAACAGACATTATGCACCAAGTAGGATTCAAGAGAAGAGGAGGTGGGTCACTCGGACCACTTAAGACCAGGCTCTTCCATGATCCAATCTTAGACATGCATATGTTGGTTGCCACACCTTAGTCTATTGACTTGTCCACAGACATGTTTATTACTTAGTTAAGTTTAATGAAAATTTGAGAGTCCATTTAACTAGGCCTAAAGTCCATTAAAACCTAGCATGTATTTCTACAGTCCCATAAGGCCCACTAGGCCTAATCATATTAATTAAATCCACTAAGTCCCAAACATGCTTATGTAGCCCATTAGGCCCGATCATAATCCAATCAAACAATCATGCATGTCAATTCATCATACAATTTCATATCACAATTTTGCCACTTTGGGCCCGTGGATCCACCGTAGGCTTTTAAGTCACCGAGTAGCTTTGCTACACCGTACTTATATAGCAGCCTTGCTGCAATGTGAGTAGTGTCGCAACCGGTGCTACCTTTGGAGTGTAGAGGATGGGTGGGTTGATGTAGGCATCCTCACAGGTGTTTTATATCAAAACTTTGCCAATTTGGGCCCACAAATTCGGCAGGCCCATTCGAGATTTCGGGATTTTGGCTTTTGCCGATTTACCGTGTGTGTAGTATATGTAAACACCTGATTGACGACCCGTACTATACTATCCTCAGCCTCGACCTACAACCAAAACCATCTTCGAATCAATTCTATACCTTAAACTACAACTTTATCAGATCTTGAAGCCTTACCGTAACCTTACCATGTACCACCAGTTTTAATAGCCTCTCATTCGCTATTATTTTCAAATATCCTTAGATCTGCACCAATACACACATATTATCAACATCAAATGACTCTTATTCCACACGAGTCACCCCTATCAACCACATTTACATTCAGCCACCTATGAAACTGAAGTTGAGAGTGAGTACACTTACCACTTGCTAGAGATCCTTACCACGCTTGAAATCTTTGAACCCTAACCCTTATTAATATAGGGTTAACGACAAGAAAAAGATTAGATAGCCCTTCGGCTTTTATCAAAATGCACTAAAAGATGGTTAACTAAGTACTTACCGAAACTAGTCTTTGATCTTGTGGCCTAGATATCTACTGAGTGTGATCGGCTTTTAAAATCTTGATTAAATGTTGTAAATAACAAAAACAAATTTGTAATGGAGGAAGCAAAAGAAATCGGCAAAAGGGATATGGGTATTCGGCTTTTAAGAGATTAAGGAAAGAAATCGGCAAAGGGGATATAGGTATTCGGCTTTTGCAAAAGAGGAAAAAGAACTAGAAAGAAGGAGAAGAATGAAGCATTCGGTTTGGCAAAGCAAGGGAAACTCTCTAAAAAGAATTCGGCACCCCCTATAAATACCCAAAGCCGAACCCCTAAAGTCCCAATTGACTCCACTTCATCCACATCTCATCTCCTAATTTTTCTCCAGGATAAGCTCTCCTAACCTCTTCTTATTTTTTCTCTTCTGATCACTCTCCTTAGAGTCCATCTTCATGCCACTTCCAACCTTTTAGAAGGCCAAAATTAAACTCCAAAAAATACTAAACTAGGATCCAAAATTTAACCAAGGCCCAATACTTCTAGGCCCAAAATTCGGGGTGTTACACAAAAATTTTCGTATTTTTAAAAATTTTCGTTTTTTTAAAAAAATTTCTCGTGTTTTAAATTTGTTGTGTTTTCAAAAATTTTTTTTTTAGTTTCAAAATTTTCGTGTTTTCAAAAGTTCTCGTGTTTCAATCGAATCATGATTAAATATTAAATTGAACTCATATTTTTGAAAATTAAGACAACGCGCTCTTAATGAGATACTAATTTTGGGCGTCGCGAGGGTGCTAATACCTTTCTCGTGCATAACTGACTCCCGAACCCTATTTTTCTCTGGAATTTTGACGTAGACCTAAACTCGGCCTTTTTTTTTAAATTGAAAAAAATAAATTTTCTTTTAAAAAGAGGATTTATTAGGTGTCCGATCACACCTAAGAAAAAGGATCGGTGGCAACTCTCTTTTTTAATAAAATCGAAACTCGATTTTCAAATTTTCAATTATCACCTCAATTAGCGCCCAAGCAAATTTTACGTCGCTACTGTAACACCCTATACCCGAGACCGTCACCGGAATCAAGTACAGAGCGTTACCGGACTTAACGGACCTTTACAGAACTTAATCGGCCCCAATTAAGAAATTTCATGTCAATAATCACAAAAAGGTTCATAGGAGATATTTTCGGATCAAAAACATTCATCTCGGATAGTTAGGATTCGAATCCTACTGCATCAGAAGCTTAGAAAAATTTTCATTTTTGAAACAACGTCACACGCCCGTGTGACTCGAAGCACGGCCGTGTTGTTAAACCGTGTGGCTTTCACACGCCCGTGTTAGGCACCCGTGGAACATTCTGACTTACTCAACACGGTCACAAGTTAATTTCACACGCCCGTGGAGTAGGGCCGTGTGCTTCCCACGGCTAAGGCACGCCCGTGTGCTTACCCCGTGGTCGAAACTGTCAAATTATTTAAGGTGCAGGGGACACACGGTCGAAGCACACGCCTGTGTCCCCTGGCCGTGTGGCACAATATAGGCTTGGTTTAAGCCAAATTGCCACCCAACAAGGGTCATTCCTACAAGCCAAGAGCATGCAACATTTCAAGCCAATTTACCATCTACAAACATACCAATTCAAGCATATAATGAACCCCAATTTCATCATCAAAATCACATATCTTTCCATGAGCACATATAACCAAAGAACAACTCAAAATCTTGATTATACACAAATATAACTCAAGCCACATCTCATAGCTTGATCATTTACCAAAATACATCATATTCACAAAACATCTAGCCTACACATGCCATGACCATTTCATTTACAAAAGATTCAAAAATACCAAAGCTTGATGGATAGTGTGATGGCGATCTCCGACACGTCCGATGATCGAGCTAGCTTCCGAATCTATAAGACATTGACAGAAATAAACGAAGTAAGCTTCTAAAGCTTAGTAAGTCCGTAATACAGAAATTAAACCTTACCGAATCAATGCGGTAATTACAACAACAATGCCAATTCAATTCATAAACTCAAGTTGCCTATTTCACAAGTATAAACTTGTTAGTCCATGTAATCTCGTAAATCATTCATGTACCAACCACATCATTCATGTGTCATATCATAATTCAATCATTTATTCATGTATTTGCATATAATATACTCCATGTAAATCATATATCTCATTTAACATGTAATACTTATAACATGTAATTCATGTAAATCAACTTATAAAATCCATGTGAACCTTGTACAACATGTAATTCATGTATCTTTAAGCATTCATATAATTTATACCACATAATCCATGTAATTCTCATATCTCATATAACATGTATCGGTAGTTGCCCGTTGAACCTTTAAGAACATCGAGGGATACTTGGGTGATACACACACAGTGTACATACATGTAACCTGTAACCCGTCAATGCATCATGTATGCTCTTTCGAGCCTGTATCGGTAAGCCCAAAGGCTGAACATGTAATCCTGAAGGATGAACGGTAAGCCCGAAGGCTGAACAGAGAGTCCAAAGACTAAACATGTAATCCCGAAGGACAAACCTGTAGCTCATGAGCACGTGGTGAGTCCGCAACAAATGCAGGAGCTCGAACCACCCTGTAGCCCTAGTGACATGTCACTTGTATCCTATCGACTTCTACAGTTCTAACGGGGCTCGGTATTCATTCCTCTCTTGTAACAATTTCATTTCAATTTCACATGTATGCATCCAAATAGGCTATTCAATCAAATAGTACTTCATACATTCAATTAACAACAAATATAAGCATATACACATTAAATTTCATTATACGGACTTACCTCGAATTCCCGATATCTACTCGTCTATTTTTCTTTTTCCCCGATCAAGTTTCGAAATTCGGTCGTCTTTATCTATATTAATACAAATTTAGCTTTTTAATCACTAACTTGTTCAATTTAGCCCAAAACATGTATTTTTGGCATATTAGTAAATTAGCCCCTATATTTTCAACACATTGCAATTTAGTCCATTTTATCACAAAAATGACAAATTGCACAATAAATCCCTCAATTCACCTTAGCCGAACATGTAGGGGACTTATACAAGCACATATAAATCATCTCATCACATTTCTAACCACAAAAATTATACCTTTTTACAAATAAATCCTCAAAACCCATTTTCTTTAAAAATCACTTTAAAATTCTTGTATATTCTCACATAATATACAATAATTCATCAAAATCCATCAATATATCAAGGATTCATCAATGGCACTTTTCAAAGACATGTTCAAAATCAGAAATTGAGGTATGGTTTAACTAGTATTCGAAGCAACGACCTCAAAAACGTAAAAATTATCAAAAACGGGACAAAAACGAACCTCCAATCGAAGCTTGAAGTAGCCGATTGTTTGAAGGCTTTAAAACCCTTCTTTTTCTTTGTATAATCGGTGAAGAAGATGAAATATGACAGCATTTTCATGTTTTAATTAATATAAAACATATAATAAACCAAATGATTATTTTGCCCTTTAACTAAAACCATTTAAAAAAATATCATTAAGGACATAGTTGTCCACTAGCATTGGAAATTGTAAAATAACCATTTAAGGCCTTCCACTTATAAAGCCATCATCAAATAAGCCATTTATAAAATAGAACTCTAATTTATCGCTTTACGCGATTTAATCCTTTTTCTCAAATCAACTGGTCAAACGATAAAATTTCTAAACGAAACTTTCACACTGTAATTCTATCATGATGTAAAACATATTGAAGCAATAAAAATAATATTTTGACTCAGTTAAGTGGTCCCGAAACCACTCGTTCCGACTAGGGTATAAAGTGGGCTGTTACAACTCTCCCCCTCTTTAAGGATTTTCGTCCCCGAAAATCTTACCGGTAAACAGGTTAGGGTATTGCTTTCGCATAGTTTCCTCGAGTTCCCACGTAGCTTCCTCTATTCCGTGTTTACACCAGAGAACTTTTACAAGTGCTATTCGCTTATTTCTCAACTCTTTGATTTCTCGAGCCAGAATCTTAATCGGTTCTTCACTGTACGATAGATCAGACTGTATCTCCATATCAGTGGGAGAAATGACATGAGACGGATCAGATCGATATCGACGAAGCATTGAAACATGAAATACGTTGTGAATCTTTTCAAACTCAGACGGTAACGATAATCGGTAAGCTACAGGTCCAATTTGTTCCACAATTTCATACGGCCCGATAAAACGAGGACTTAGCTTTCCCTTTTTACCGAAACGAAGAATTTTCTTCCACGGTGATACTTTCAGAAATACTTTATCTCCGACCTGAAACTCTATTTCTTTCCGTTTCAAATCGGCATATGATTTCTGTCTGTCTGAAGCTATTTTCAAGCTGTCACGTATCACTTTCACTTTTTCTTCTGTATCTCAGATTAAATCAACCCCGTGTAACTTTCTCTCACTCAATTCTGTCCAATATAGCGGTGTTCGACATTTACGACCGTATAATGCTTCATATGGAGCCATTTTCAAACTTATCTGAAAACTATTGTTGTATGCAAACTCTATCAGAGGTAAATATTTCTCCCAATTACTTTTAAATTTAAGAATACAACACCGTAACATGTCTTCCAGAATCTGAATAACTCTTTCAGACTGACCGTCGGTCTGGGGATGAAATGCCGTACTGAAACTCAATTTCGTTCCCAAAGCCTCCTGAAACTTTTTCCAGAATCTCGAGGTAAACCTCGGATCTCTATCAGACACAATGGATAACGGTATACCATGTAATCGCACAATTTCAGATACATATAATTCCGCTAATTTATCCAGAGAATAATCAGTAAGTACCGGTATAAAATGTACAGACTTCGTCAGTCTGTCAACGATAATCCAGATTGCATTTTTCTTCCTCAGAGATAACGGTAGCCCGGATACAAAATCCATAGTAACTCTGTCCCATTTCCATTTCGGAATCATAATAGGCTGTAATAAACCAGACGGTACCTGATGTTCAGCTTTAACTTGCTGACAGATCAAACATTTTGATATGAATTCAGATATGTCACGTTTCATTCCTGGCCACCAGTATTGCTGTTTCAAATCGTTATACATCTTAGTGCTACCCGGATGAACTGAAAATCGACTATCATGTGCCTCATGTAGAACTTTCTGAATGAGTTCACTATTTTTCGGTATACAGATTCTATTTCGGAACATTAAACAATCATCATTCCCTATAGAAAAGTCAGAATCAGAATTAGACTCACAGTGAAGTCGTTTAGCTTGCAGATCGGGATCAGTCCTTTGAGCTTCGAAAATTTACTGCAGAATCAACGGTTTAGCCTTTAGCTCAGCTAAAACAGATCCATCATCAGATAACGTCATTTGAGCATTCAGAGCTCGCAAAGCAAATAGAGACTTTCGGCTTAACGCATCAGCTACAACATTTGCTTTCCCCGGATGATAATCAATCACAAATTCATAATCCTTTAGTAGTTCGAGCCATCTCCGCTGTCGCATATTCAAATCTTTCTGTGACATCAGATATTTCAGACTTTTATGATCGGTAAAAATTCTACATTTCTCACCATATAAGTAATGACGCCAAATCTTTAATGCAAAGACTATAGCAGCTAACTCAAGATCATGTGTCGGGTAATTCTTCTCATGCAGTTTTAACTGTCAGGAGGCATAAGCTATAACTTTCTCGTCTTGCATCAATACACAGCCAAGTCCGACAATAGATGCATCACTGTATATAACAAATTCTTTCCCCAATTCGGGTTGAACTAAAACCGAAGCTTCTGTTAATAGGGCTTTCAACTGTTCGAAACTCTGCTGACATTTATCAGTCCACTTGAATTTCACATCTTTTTGTAACATTCGAGTCAACGGTACTGCAATCATCGAGAATCCTTTAACAAATCTTCGGTAATATCCCGCTAATCCCAGAAAACTTCTAATCTCAGATACATTTCTCGGGGGTTTCCAGTCAATAATAGCAGATATTTTACTCGGATCTACTCGGATGCCTTCCGCAGAAATAATATGACCCAAAAATCCGACTTCTCGAAGCCAAAATTCACATTTGCTAAATTTGGCAAAAACTGCTTATCTCTTAGAATTTGTAACACAATTCTCAGATGCTCAGTATGCTCTGTCTCATCACGTGAATAAATCAAAATGTCGTCAATGAATATTACAACGAACTTGTCTAAATACGGTCTGAAAATACGATTCATCAAGTCCATAAACACTGCTGGAGCATTTGTTAATCCGAAAGGTGTGACCAGAAACTCATAATGTCCGTATCGCGTTCTGAAAGCAGTCTTCGGTATATCTGAATCTTTAACTCGTAGCTGGTAGTAACCCGATCTCAGATCAATCTTCGAAAATACTGTAGCTCCTTTCAACTGATCGAATAAATCATCAATCCGCGGAAGAGGGTATTTATTCTTCACTGTTACCTTGTTCAACTGTCGGTAATCAATACACATCCTCATCGTTCCGTCTTTCTTTTTCACAAATAATACTGGAGCACCCCAAGGTGAAAAGCTCGGTCTCGCAAAACCTCTATCTGTCAATTCTTGTAACTGTGCTTTCAACTCTTTTAATTCCGTCGGTGCCATTCTGTACGGAGCTATCGATATCGGAGTAGTGCCCGGTAACAATTCAATACCAAATTCAACTTCCCTAATCGACGGTAAACCTGGTAATTCTTCCGGAAAAACATCTGAAAACTCACAAACAACTGGTACAGACTCAATTTTCAATTCTGTCTTGCTAGAATTCATCACATACGCTAGGTACGCATCATAGCCTTTTCTAACATATTTCTGAGCCCTCATAGCAGAAATCACTATCGGTAATTCATTCGAATCATTTGATCCAATCCGAAGAATTTCACCATTCTGACATTTCAATTCTATACTTTTTCTTCGACAATTCACAATAGCCTCATGCACATTTAGCCAATCCATGCCCAGTATTACATCGAACTCGTTAAAAGGGAGAAGCATCAGATCAGCCATAAAACAATATCCTCGAGTCATTAATGGACATTTCTTACATATCTTATCAATTAACACAGACTTTCCTAACGGATTTGATACTTTAACTACATATTCAGTAGACTCAACATGCAAATTCTTTTCAAACACTAATTTCATACAGATATATGAATGAGTTGATCCAGGATCTATCAACGCAACGATATCAGTGTTATAGAGAGAAAAAGTACCGGTAATAACATCAGGTGACGAGGCTTCCTCGTGTGCACGTATTGCGTAAGCTCTCGCAGGAGTACGCATCTCAGATCTCACATTAGCATCTCTCACCACACTGCAAGTTCCACTTTGATTTCCAGTATTCCGAG
The DNA here is from genome assembly GCA_020496765.1 of Gossypium stocksii. Classification (NCBI taxonomy): domain Eukaryota; kingdom Viridiplantae; phylum Streptophyta; class Magnoliopsida; order Malvales; family Malvaceae; genus Gossypium; species Gossypium stocksii. The sequence continues at coordinate 52,971,371 of CM035625.1, read as the reverse complement.
GCGATCTACCCCTCGATGCAACACTATGCGTCTTAGTCGATTGTTCCTTGTCAGCTACAGATCTTTCAGGACAATCACGTAAGTAGTGATCTAACGATCCACATCGAAAACAAGCTCCGGTTTTCAATCGGCATTCACCAAAATGTTTTCTATTACAATACTTGCATTCAGGTCCGGGAGTTCTCACACTATCAGCACTAGCTACCGAGGTTGCTTGCAGTCTCGAATGGGAAGATTTAACATTTTTGTCTCGGATAGATATGCCCGTAGAAGTAGCAGAACGAGGATGAAAATCTTTTGATCTCTTGGATCCAGATTGATACGATTTACCCGCAAACCTCTTTCGAGCCTCTCTGAATTTAGAATCTGCTTTTCTCTTTTCTTTAGCCAGCTCTTCGGCTTTACAGGCCCGATCAACGAGAACTACAAACTCTTTTAGCTCAAGTATTCCGACTAACAGTCGAATTTCTTCGTTTAGCCTATCTACGAACTTTTTACACATTATGGCTTCGGTAGAAACACATTCGCGAGCATATTTGCTGAGTCGTACAAACTCTCGCTCATATTCAGTTACAAACATTCGACCCTGTTTTAACTCTAGAAATTCTTTTCTTTTCTGGTCAATGAATCGTTGACTAATGTATTTCTTCCTGAATTCCGTCTGGAAGAAATCCCAATCGACTCGTTCTCGTGGTACAATCGAGGTCAATGTATTCCACCATTGATATACTGAATCTCGAAGCAAAGAAATAGCACATCTCAGGCACTCATCAGGAGTACAAGCCAGTTCATTAAAAACTCTGATCGTATTCTCAAGCCAAAATTCGGCCCTCTCAGCATCATCACTTGCTGAAGCTTGAAATTCTTCAGCACCATACTTCCGTATCTTATCAACAGGAGGTCTGTTCAATCTCAGAGGATCCACAACTCGTACATCATTAGGGTTACGTTGTGGGACAGGAGGGGGTAGAGGTTGCGGAGCAGCCGGGTTTGCTCGCACAAACTCACTAAACCATCCAGACATCATTTGGAAGAAAGCTTGTTTAATTTCTTCCTGATTGGCCACAGCAGGGCCCGATTCAGAAGGTACATCCTCTTGAGCGGATGCTGGTGCAATACTTTCACCATCATCAGCTAAATCTCGATTCGGATCCATTACTATATAAAACAGATTTCCAGAAAATGTCAGGAGATATCACACTATCACATTTCATATACATGGCATGTATAGCTAGACTCGTACTCACTACAGTAGTCCTAGAATCGACTAAACCGTAGCTCTGATACCAATTAAAATGTAACACCCTATACCCGAGACCGTCACCGGAATCAAGTACAGAGCGTTACCAGACTTAACGGACCTTTACAGAACTTAATCGGCCCCAAATAAGAAATTTCATGTCAATAATCACAAAAACGTTCATAGGAGATATTTTCGGATCAAAAACATTCATCTCGGATAGTTAGGATTCGAATCCTACTGCATCGGAAGCTCAGAAAAATTTTCATTTTTGAAACAACGTCACACGCCCGGGTGACTCGAAGCACGGCCGTGTTGTTAAACCGTATGGCTTTCACACGCCCGTGTTAGGCACCCGTGGAACATTCTGACTTACTCAACACGGTCACAAGTTAATTTCACACGCCCGTGGAGTAGGGCCGTGTGCTTCCCACGGCTAAGGCACGCCCGTGTGCTTACCCCGTGGTCGAAACTGTCAAATTATTTAAGGTGCAGGGGACACACGGTCGAAGCACACGCCCGTGTCCCCTGGCCGTGTGGCACAATATAGGCTTGGTTTAAGCCAAATTGCCACCCAACAAGGGTCATTCCTATAAGCCAAGAGCATGCAACATTTCAAGCTAATTTACCATCTACAAACATACCAATTCAAGCATATAATGAACCCCAATTTCATCATCAAAATCACATATCTTTCCATGAGTACATATAACCAAAGAACAACTCAAAATCTTGATTATACACAAATATGACTCAAGCCACATCTCATAGCTTGATCATTTACCAAAATACATCATATTCACAAAACATCTAGCCTATACATGCCACGACCATTTCATTTACAAAAGATTCTAAAATACCAAAGCTTGATGGATAGTGTGATGGCGATCTCCGACATGTCCGATGATCGAGCTAGCTTCCGAATCTATAAGACATTGACAGAAATAAACGAAGTAAGCTTCTAAAGCTTAGTAAGTCCGTAATATAGAAATTAAACCTTACCGAATCAATGCGGTAATTACAACAACAATGCCAATTCAATTCATAAACTCAAGTTGCCTATTTCACAAGTATAAACTTGTTAGTCCATGTAATCTCGTAAATCATTCATGTACCAACCACATCATTCATGTGTCATATCATACTTCAATCATTTATTCATGTATTTGCATATAATATACTCCATGTAAATCATATATCTCATTTAACATGTAATACTTATAACATGTAATTCATGTAAATCAACTTATAAAATCCATGTGAACCTTGTACAACATGTAATTCATGTATCTTTAAGCATTCATATAACTTATACCATATAATCCATGTAATTCTCATATCTCATATAACATGTATCAGTAGTTGCCCGTTGAACTTTTAAGAACATCGAGGGATCTCAGGTGATACACACACAGTGTACATACATGTAACCTGTAACCCGTCAATGCATCATGTATGCTCTTTCGAACCTGTATCGGTAAGCCCGAAGGCTGAACATGTAATCTCGAAGGATGAACGGTAAGCCCGAAGGCTGAACAGAGAGTCCGAAGACTAAACATGTAATCCCGAAGGACAAACCTGTAGCTCATGAGCACGTGGTGAGTCCGCAACAAATGCAGGAGCTCGAACCACCCAGTAGCCCTAGTGACATGTCACTTGTATCCTATCGACTTCTACGGTTCTAACGGGGCTCGGTATTCATTCTTCTCTTGTAACAATTTCATTTCAATTTCACATGTATGCATCCAAATAGGCTATTCAATCAAATAACTTCATACATTCAATTAACAACAAATATAAGCATATACACATTAAATTTCATTATACGGACTTACCTCGAATTCTCGATATCTACTCGTCTATTTTTCTTTTTCCCCGATCAAGTTTCGAAATTCGGTCATCTTTATCTATATTAATACAAATTTAGCTTTTTAATCACTAACTTGTTCAATTTAGCCCAAAACATGTATTTTTGGCATATTAGTAAATTAGCCCCTATTTTTCAACACATTGCAATTTAGTCCATTTTATCACAAAAATGACAAATTGCACAATAAATCCCTCAATTCACCTTAGCCGAACATGTAGGGGACTTATACAAGCACATATAAATCATCTCATCACATTTCTAACCACAAAAATTATACCTTTTTACAAATAAATCCTCAAAACCCATTTTCTTTAAAAATCACTTTAAAATTCTTGTATATTCTCACATAATATACAATAATTCATCAAAATCCATCAATATATCAAGGATTCATCAATGGCACTTTTCAAAGACATGTTCAAAATCAGAAATTGAGGTATGGTTTAACTAGTATTCGAAGCAACGACCTCAAAAACGTAAAAATTATCTAAAACGGGACAAAAACGAACCTCCAATCGAAGCTTGAAGTAGCCGATTGTTTGAAGGCTTTAAAACCCTTCTTTTTCTTTGTATAATCGGTGAAGAAGATTAAATATGACAGCATTTTCATGTTTTAATTAATATAAAACATATAATAAACGAAATGACCATTTTGCCCTTTAACTAAAACCATTTAAAAAAATATCATTAAGGACATAGTTGTCCACTAGCATTGGAAATGGTAAAATAACCATTTAAGGCCTTCCACTTATAAAGCCATCATCAAATATGCCATTTATAAAATAGAACTCTAATTTATCGCTTTACGCGATTTAATTCTTTTTCTCAAATCAACTGGTCAAACGATAAAATTTCTAAACGAAACTTTCACACGGTAATTCTGTCATGCTGTAAAACATATTGAAGCAATAAAAATAATATTTTGACTCGGTTAAGTGGTCCCGAAACTACTTGTTCCGACTAGGGTATAAAGTGGGGTGTTACAGCTACAATGCCAATCATGTAACGCCCCAAAATTTTAATTTTTGATTTTGTGTATTTATGACACAAAATATATGTCTGTTTTAGTAGTTAAGTGTTTTGAGAGTGTATGAGAGGTCCCAAGTTCAAGCTATGACTTGCGCAAATTTTGATATATTTCTGAATAAATCCTTAACCTGGTTCAATAAGATTATATTTTATTGTTTGTAAGATCATATCAGAATGAGCCTACTGGTCTGGTGGTTAAGTGGAGTGTTATTATGCTGAAGGTCTTGTGTTCGATTCTCTACAATGGTAAGAAATAATTTTTTTTGCTTAAAATTCGGCTAGAGTTGTGTTGAAGGAGGACACCGAGTAGTGGATGTGTACTGGGAGTTGAGGGAGAGAAATTAGGGGATGTTGGGGGAATATCTAAAAGCGGATTTTATTTTTTTTCTTTATTGAAAATTTATTTTTCCCTCCCCAAAGCATTGGATAACAACCTTCCCTCCTTTTTCTTCCTCTTTTGTTTTTTTTTTTTTCTGTTCTCAATCGCTACTCCTTCTTGCTATTCGTTCATATTTACTTTTCCAGAGTTCGCTCTCTATTTTTCATCAATAGTGGTAAGTGATTTTGGTGTGTTGTAATATCAATTTTTAATATATTAATTGGAGACCTATGAATACTATTTTGATAGATGAAAATCAGGTGTAAATGGCTATTTTAGTGCCGAATTGTGGTGGAAAGCATCCAGGGTTTCTGAGGTAAGCGTTGATTGGATGTTCTAAATCTTTAATAGTGTGAGGGTTCCGGATTAATTGTGATTTTAGGCTGATTTTAGGGCGTTGAAATGTCGTGTGTAGGTTTAGAAGTGCTTGTGGTTGCTTTAGCAGCGTAAACGATACACGTGTGTGCCCAGAAATACAGAAAATAGGGTTTCGGTGAAAGCTAAAAACCTCACTGTCGACGCCACACGGGTGTGTGGTCGCTCATGTGCTAGGTCGTGTACTAGGACACGGGCGTGTAATCGACGAGGCCAAGCCGTGTGCTAAGGACATGGGCGTATGGGTCCACAAGGGCAGGCCACATGAGCGTGTGAGCCCATTTTTACTGAATCGAATTCTAAGGTTACACAAGTCGCCCAAGTCGACTGTGAACCTACTGCAGGGTCAGTAAGCATTACTTAGACCCCTAAATGTATGAAATTGATTGTATGATATCCGTACTGAGCATGTTAATATTTTGCATGTATACTGGACTGAATGTATGTACTGATAATCGCATAATAGCATGTCATTTATTATATGTTACATTGCATTGGGTTGGGATGATATTATTTGGAGGAAGTGTGCTGAAAGGCTTTTAAGCCTAATATTTGGTAGCTCAATTGCATTTTACTGATTATGTGCCGCATTTGGTACTATTTAGAGTGTAGGGATGGGTGGGTGTTTTAAACCCCACATGGAATGTAGAGATGGACGGAGATGGTGTGTAGAGGCTGGTTGGGTAGGATTGATATACTGTATACTATTTATCTGTTACTGTTACTGTGATGGGCTAAGGCCCTTATGCTTAACTATTACTGATACGAAATTGGGCTAAAACCCAAACTGCCACTGATACCGAAAAGGGCTTAACCCAAGACTGCTTTTGACTGTTCACTGTGATTACTGTTGTTTATTTTCTGTGGGATTTCATACTGAGTTTACTTAAAATCACCTCCTTTTTGTTTAATGTGCACAGGTAATCCTGAGACTTAGATGGATCGGTGTGGCAGAGGACTGGACGGTGACTGTAATTTTTTGGATTTTTATGGTTTACTATTTATGATTTATGGTTTTATTAGTATTGGTTTTATTTGGATGTGATCTGGGGACTTTTTTTTGGGACTTTTTCTTGAACTTGGCTTTTATTTATTTTTTTTCAAATTTATACCTGTTAGTCGTAGGAAAAACTCGGTTTTCAAAAAGCTAAAATTCTTTTCTAATCTCACGATTACTTAAACTATTTTTAAAGCTTCCGCACTGAACTACATTTTCAAACTACTAATTAATTAAATAAGAGATTAAGGAAAGTAATTAAATGGAAATGACTTTATCGTAACGACTTAGTTTTCAAACACCTTATCATGTGACATTGCCAGAATCGTCCATAACGTCTAGGTCGGGTTTGGGGTGTTACATTTAGTGGTATCAGAGTCAGGTTGTAAAACTCGACTGTAGATTATGGGTTTTAAAACTTGGTTTTAAAGAACTGATTTTTAATGATTTGAAATATTTCTACTAAATATGTGGTACACCGAGTCTCCGGCGTTGATCTTGTAAGTATTATGAAACTGTGATATATGTTTAAACTGAAAATACTATAGATAGAATATTTTAAAACTACTATAGGTAGTATACTGTAAAAATACTCTAATCAGTATATACTGAAAACAGTAGTCAAACTGAAACTATAGTAAAACTGCTAGAGACTGTGACATATGAAAACAAACTGTGAATTACTGAAATTGTTACATAAAACATCTGCTAATAACTATTGAGCTGTAACTGATTCATAAAACTTTTAATACATATATGTTTTGGGAACTATCCATGATTTTGGGAGGTAGTTTTTGTTTGTACCTGAGGTACGAATTGAAATCACATGTTAAGGTTTGCATGGTACAGCGGTTGTTCTTTTTTTAGTAGGTTTCCCGTTGTTTATCTTGGATTAAGCATTTTGACTTCTTTGTTAGGGGATTTTTGTTGTGCTTTTTTATGTTTTGGCATTGTTTCGATTTTGTTGTTTTTACTTATCGAATTGGTCGGGTTAGGTGATCCCAATTTCTTATTTTGTAATCATTAGACTAAGCAAAAAAAAGATACGACCGACTAGATATGAGCGCATGAGGTTTCTGCAGATGAGGTACTAGAGGCCGTGGTAGAGGCCGTAAAAGGGCTTGAGCTGAGTTCTTGCCAAACTAGCAGCCTACCTAATTTGGACACGAATGAGACTCGAGTGTCACCTACTACTGAGACTAGGTCTCAAGGTTGCATGGCTGACGATGACGTACTGTCCCAGGCTATGCTCAGGATTTTGAAGAGGGTCGTTGGACCCAATACTGGATCTGGGAGCCCAGGGTCGGTTATAGAATGGCTCTGATCCAATAGAGCTGAGCTCTTTAGGGGTGTCATTAGAGTTGCCCCTAATGTGGTCGAGTACTGGATTGAGGCCACGGAGAGGATTATGGATGATCTAGATTGTACCCCCGAGCAAAAATTAAAGGGTACAGTCTCACTGCTGCAGGATGAGGCTTATCAGTGGTGGCTTACTGTTAAGGAGGGTACTCAGCCCGAACATCTGACCTGGGAGTTCTTTAAGACCGCCTTCTAGGGGAAATATGTGAGAGCTAGTTATTTGGACGCCCGTAGGAGGGAGTTTCTAAATCTTACTAAAGGGGATCAATTAGTGGTTGAGTTTTTGAGACTGAGCCGCTATGTGCGAGGTATAGTGGCATCTGAGTATGAGCAATGTGTCCGATTTGAGGATGGCCTTAAGAATAATTTGAGAGTTCTTATAGCTCTGCAGAGGGAGCGTGATTTTTTTGTACTGGTTGAGAAGGCGAAGATCGTTGAGGAGGTTAAGTGCGCTGAGTGCCAAAACCATGATAGAGAGAAATGTAGAAGCAAGAGGGATTCAGAACCCTCGAGTTCTGTACAGAGACCTAAAAAAAGGCCAGAGCTGGTGGGCCGGTTAGAGCTGGGCCTCATGTTGCTCCTGCTGAGATGTTACCTTGTGGGGATTGTGGTAGACACCATCAGGGCGAGTGTTGGAGGAGGACTAGGATATGCCTGAGATGTGGTTCTTTGGATCATCATATTAGGAAGTGTTCGCTGATGGCCGATCAAATGCAAGCTCAGGGTATTGGTACTACACAGCCACAGAGGGTAGCACAGCAGCCACCAAGAGGCTGTAGTCAGGCTACGGGTGGTAGTGGTATGGGCCGTGGGTAGAGAGCACCGGACAGAGGTGCTGGACAGATTGAGGTGAGGCAGTCGGTACTAGTATATCTGCACGCAGCAGAGAGGATGGAGATGCTTCAGACGTCATCACGGATACATTTCTTATTTATGATGTACCTTACATTGTATTGATAGATAGAGGATCCAATCACTCCTATATAGCCTGCACTGTGTCTAAAAATTTAAGAGTTTTGGTTGAGAGCATTACGAGTAAGGTTACTGTACTAAGTTCATTGGGGCAGTTTTTTCAGGTTAATTAACTATTTAGAGATGTTCCTTTAGAAGTTCAAGAGGCAATCTTATTAGCGGACTTAATGGAGCTTCTGTTTGGGGAGTTCGACCTAATTCTGGGGATGGACTGGTTGGTCAAGCACCATGTTAGTTTGGACTATACGACTAAGAGGGTCGTATTGAGAACCGAGGTGGATAATGAGGTAGTTATGATTGGAGAGTACCCGAATTATCTATCTAATATGATCTCTACACTGGTGGCGGAGAAGTCGGTTCGTAAGGGATGTGAGGCATTCTTGGCCTATGTAAGTGTTTCTAATTCTGGGGACTCTACAATTAGGAACATCAGAATGGTAAAGGATTTTCTGGACGTCTTTTTTGAGGAGCTGCCGGGTTTACCTTTGAATCGTGAATTGGAGTTTAGGATTGAGCTTCTTCTAGGTACAGCTTCAATGTCTATCACACCTTATCGGTGGAGCTTAAGACTCAGATTCAGGAGTTATTAGATCGTGGGTTCATCCGCTCTAGTGTGTCTCCGTGTGGAGTACTGGTACTGTTTGTAAAGAGGAAGAATGGATCTATGCGGATGTGTATCGACTACTGGCAACTGAATAAGTTGACCATTAAGAATAAGTACCCACTATCGAGGATAGATGACCTATTTGACCAGTTTTGAGGAGCTTCGGTATTCTCTAAGATTGACCTCTAATCTAGGTATCATCAGTTGAGGGTTAAGGAGGCTGGCATACATAAGACAGTGTTTAGGACTCGTTATGGTCATTACGAGTTTCTAGTGATACCATTTGGACTGACTAATGCACCGGCAGCCTTTATGAATCTAGTCAATCGAGTATTTCAGCCTTACTTGGATCAGTTTGTGGTGGTGTTCATTGACCAAAAACTGGTTTACTCGAAGACTGAGGATGAGCATGACGAGCACCTTAGAGTTGTTCTTCAGACTTTGAGGGAAAAGTAGCTTTATGCTAAGTTTAGGAAGTTCGAGTTCTAGTTACGCGAGGTGACATTTCTAGGCATGTGGTTTCTGCTGAGGGGATTCGAGTCGATCCTTAAAAGATTGAGGTTGTGTTGGAGTGGAAGTAGTCTAGGAACGTGTCTGAGATCCGCAGTTTTCTGGGACTGGCGAGTTATGATCAATGATTTGTGAAGGGTTTCTCATTGATTGCGGCACCCTTAACTAAGCTGCTACGTAAAGGTGTACCGTTTGACTAGATGATACGCAGTAAGAGAGCTTTGAGAAGCTCAAGACTATATTGACTGAGGCTCCTGTTTTGATATAGCCAGAACCTAGAAAGGAGTTCACGGTTTATAGTGATGCGTCAAATGTCGGTTTGTGATGTGTGTTGATGTAGGAGGGTAAGGTGGTAGCATATGCGTCTCGTCAGCTTAAGACTAATGAGGCGAATTATCTGACACATGATTTAGAGTTGGCTGCCGTAGTATTTGCTCTAAAGATTTGGAGGCATTATTTGTATAGTGAGAAATGTATCATCTACACTGATCACAAGAGCTTCAAGTATCTCCTTACTCAGAAGTAGCTGAATCTTGGGCAGCATAGATGGATTGAGCTACTTAAGAACTACGACTGTACCATTGAGTACCACCCTGGCAAGACCAATGTGGTGGCCGATGCACTGAGCCGCAGAGCTATGACCGATCTGAGGGCAATGTTTGCTCGCCTCAGCTTATTTGATTATGGTAGTCTGTTAGTCAAGCTTCAAGTTAAACCGACTTGGATTGAACAGATTAAGGGTAAGCAGTTGGAGGACGAGTCTCTAAGTCTTGTGTTCCGACAGATTGAGAGTGATAGCACTACGAATTTTGGACTAAATAGTGATGGTGTACTCTATTTTGGACTAAATACTGAGAGAGGCGCATAGTAGCACTTATACTATGCATCCTGGCGAAAATAAGATGTACCGAGACCTCCATGAGTTATATTGGTGGCTAGGATTGAAACGAGAGGTTACTAATTTTGTGGCTAGATGTCTGACTTGCCAGTAGGTTAAGGCTGAGCATCAGTTACCTTCAGGTTTGTTGTAGCCGATTAAGATTCCTCTATGGAAATGGGAGCGAGTGACTATGGACTTCATTAGTGGGTTGCCCCTAACCCCCACTAAGAAGGATTCAGTATGGGTCATCGTGGATCGATTGACCAAGTCCCCCCACTTCATACCATTTCGTACTGATTATTCTCTGCAGAAGCTAGTGAAGCTTTATATTTCTGAGATAGTGAAATTGCATGGGGTACCGGTTTCAATTATCTCTGATAAGAATTCTCACTTCACGTCTTGGTTTTGGAAAAAGTTACATAAGGCTTTAGGTTCAAGGTTAGACTTCAATATTGCGTTCCATCCTCAGACCGATGGTCAATCTGAGAGGGTAATTTAGATACTGGAAGATATGTTGAGGAGCTGTGTTATTGATTTTCGAGGTAGTTGGGAGGTTTATCTGCCGTTAGCGGAGTTTGCCTATAATAGTAGCTTTCAATCTAGTATCCAGATGGCACCTTACAAGGCTTTGTATGGTCGTAAGTGTTGCACTCCTTTATGTTGGACTGAGTTGGGCAAGCGACATGTTCTGGGTCTTGAGTTGGTTTCTAAGACAGAGGATAAGGTTAGACTAATTTGGGATCGTTTGAAAATGGCTTCTGATAGGCAGAAATCTTATACGGATTTGAAGAGGCATGAGATTGAATATTCTGTGGGGGACTTCATACTTCTCAAGGTCTCGCCATAGAAGAAGGTTCTAAGGTTTGGTCGTAAGGGCAAGTTGAGCTCTAGGTTTATTGGACCTTACCGTATTCTGAAGCGAGTGGGACCAGTTGCTCAGTTCAAGTTACCTCCGGAGTTGGATCGCATTCATGATGTATTTCATGTCTCAATGTTGAGGCGCTACCGCTATGATCCTACTCACATTATTTCTATTGAGGAGATTGAGGTTAGGCCAGACTTGACCTTTGAGGAGGAGCCAGTTCAGATTCTGGATCGTGACGTACAGGTTCTAAAGAGGAAGTCCATCCCTCTAGCAAAGGTTCTGTGGCATAATCATAGCACTGAGGAGGCCACGCGGAAGCCTGAGGATACGATCCTCATCTATTTTGATCAGGTAAATTTTGAAGAAGAAATTATTTTTAGGGGGTAGAGTTGTAACGCCCCAAAATTTTAATTTTTGATTTTGTATATGTATGACACAAAATATCTGCTTACTTCAGTGGTTAAGTGTTTTGGGAGTGTGTGAGAGGTCCCAAGTTCAAGCCATGACTTGGGCAAATTTTGGTATATTTCTGAATAAAACCTTAACCTAGTTCAATAGACTTATTTTTTATTGTTTGTAAGATCATATCAGAATGGGCCTGCTGGTCTGGTGGTTAAGTGGAGTGTTACTATGCTGGAGGTCTTGTGTTCGATTTTCTACGATGGCTAGAAATAGTGTTTTTTGCTTAAAATTCAGCTAGAGTTGTGTTGAAGGAGGACACTGAGTAGTGGATGTGTAGTGGGAGTCGAGGGAGAGAAATTATAGGATGTTGGGGAAATATCCAAAATCAGATTTTATTTTATTTCTTTATCGAAAAATTAAGTTTTCTTTTCTTGCCCAAAGCATTGGACAGCAACCCTCCCTCTTTTTGCTTCCTCTTTTGTTTTTTTTTTGTTCTCAATCGCTACTCCTCATTGCTATTCGTCTATATTTACTCTTCCGGAGTTTGCTCTCTATTTTTCGTCGATAGTGGTAAGTGATTTTGGTGCGTTGTAATCTCGATTTTTAATATATTAATTGGAGACCTATGAATATTATGGTGGAAACCATTCGGGGTTTCCGAGTTAATCGTTAATTGGATGTTCTAAATCTTTGATAATGTGAGGGTTCTGGATTAATTGTGATTTTAAGCTGATTTTCGGGCGTTGGAGTGTCGTGTATAGGTTCAAGAGAGCTGGAGGGTTCTTTAACAGCGTAAACGATACATGTGTGTAACTGAAAACGCAGACAGTGATGTTTTGGCGAAAGTTGAAAACCCCCTGTCGACGCTACACGGGCGTATGGTCACCCATGTGGTAGGTCGTGTGCTAGGACACAGGCGTGTGATCGACAAGGCTAGGCCGTGTGCGAAGGACACGGCCATGTGATGGCTAAGTAGGCCGTGTGGGCCAAACGGGTTTATGGGCCCACACGAGCTGGACGGAGATGGTGTGTAGAGGTTGGTTGGGTAGGATAATGTACTGTATACAGTTTATCTGTTACTGTTACTGTGATGGGCTAAGGTCCTTATGCTTGACTGTTACTAATACTGAATTGGGCTAAAGCCCAAACTGCCACTGTACCGAAAAGGGCTTATGCCTAAGACTGCTTTTGACTGTGCACTATAATTACTATTGTTTGTTTTCTGTGGGATTACACACTGATTTTACGTGAAATCACCCCCTTTTTGTTTAATGTGCATAAGTAATGCCCAGACTTAGATGGATTGGTGCGACGGAGGACTCGACGATGACCATAGTTTTTTGGATTTTTATGGTTTGCTATTTATGATTTATGGTTTTATTAGTATTGGTTTTATATGGATGTAATTTGAGGACTTTTTTGGGGGGACTTTTGCTTGAACTTGGCTTTTATTTTTTTTTTAGATTTATACTTGTTAGTCGTTGGAAAAACACGATTTTCAAAAAGCAAAAATTCTTTTCTAATCTCACGATTACTTAAACTGTTTTTAAAGTTTCCACATTGAACTACGTTTTCAAACTACCAATTAATTAGATAAGAGATTAAGGAAAGTAATTAAATGGAAATGGCTTTATCGTAACGACTTAGTTTTCAAACACCCTATCTTGTTCAAACGATAAGAGATTACTTAAACGGGTTTGGGGTATTACAAATAGTATCCTAATCATTTACTATGTTCAAACGGACATTTAAACAAGATTCTGAACATTCAGAATTAGGAGCACTTTCATGTTTATCCAAAACACAGTTCATAACTAGATCACATTCATTCAGTATCCACATGAATCATGTTTCACAAGTATACAAGACTTTCAATTAGATCATTTCTCACCTTAGTATTAATTTATAACATTTCAATCTAACAATGTATATATATATATATATATATATATATATTCACCATTCAATCATAAACAATGCATATAAGCACATTTCTATTTCCTATGAACTTACCGAGTATGATCAGCTATCAAGTTGAATCCTAGGGACTATCCTGTAATTTTCTTTTTTTTCTCGTTTATCAACCGATAGTTCCAAATCTTGATCTAATTAATAATTAAGTTCAAAATATCAATTCCATATACCTTAACATATTCAAATATATCTATGAACCATTAATTTCAATTTACAATATTTCCCTAAACTTTTACATTTTTTCAATTTAGTCCATAAAACCAAAACCTTTATAACTTTCGCAATTAAACCTAAAAAATTCAATTCGCATATGTATACATCCCTAGACAGTTCTCAAGCATTTAAAAATATAGAAATTTATGCTAAAATCGACATATTCTCATTTTGGCCCCTAAACTCAAAACTAATAAAAATCACTTTACAAATTAGTTTGATTTAACAACCAAGCTTAGAAATCTACCATTAAATGTCAAGATATTCAATAATTCACTAATGGTAACTTTTAAAACCTTTAATAGTTTTATGAAATAGTCCCTGGGTTAGATTAAGCTACAATAATCTCAGAAACATAAAATTTACTAAAAATGGGCTTGAATTGGACTTACATGCAACTAGGAGAAGCTGGGTTGAATCTAAACTCTTTTAAAATGGTGTTTTAGTGGGAGAAAATACAAATGAAGAAGAAGGCCATTATGTTTCATGTTTTAACTTTATTATTTTTATTTTAATATTAAATTAACATGTAAAACTTATAACAAATTAAGCTCCAACCGTCCCACCATCTTAAAAATGGGTAATTTACCGATTAAATCCCTTAATAAATCCTAATTAACCCTTTTATCAACTAAAATTCAATAATAATCAAGTTTTATAATTTTTATGATTTAGTCCTTTTCCTCAATTAACTATCAATTCACTAAAATTTCTAAACCAAACTTCAATTAACCTATATAATAGCTTCATAAAGACTCAATAAATTATTTACGAGCTCAGTTTATAGAAATGAGGTCCTGATACCTTATTTTCTAAAACTACTGACTTTCAGTAGTATTGAAATTAATCATTCTATTAGTAGAATTTACCTGATCAAGATTATTTATCACATTGAAACTGAATCATAAGTATTAAATAATAATATTTATAGACTCACTTGTCGAAATTGTGGTCCCATACCATTGTTTCTGACACCGTTGAAAAACGGGTTGTTACATGTTGGCTTATTACCCTTGAATAGAATGAGTAATTCCAAATGCATAACAAGGGAAGACCTAGGCAATTTTTTTAGATCGTTGGAGTCTTTTGAGCCAAACTTTGCACAGTTTTTTTTATTACCTTAATTTTGAACCCTCTATTTTTTGGGTTCACTTATACATTTAATGTTACTATTCTAGGTTATAAAGCCTTAGTGCTTATACTACAACAAAAATGACTTTAGACAACAGTTGATTTGCAACGTTTAAAAATATTGTTAACTAAAGTACTAATAGATAGCAAACATAAAAAGTGTTGTATTATATTAAACATTATGCTACAGTTTTCAAGCAACAATTTATAAATGTTGCCTTTTTATTGTATTAAGCAACACACTTGCAACAATGTATTTGTATTGTTGTTTAAAATTATATTGATAACCAACATAAAGAAAATCATTGCATATTTTGAAAAACTAAAGTAACAATATGAATTGTTGTTGTCATTATTGTTGCCTTTAATATCATCTTTTACAACACATAATGTTGCTGTATAAATTCTTTTTCATATAAGAATTGATACACCTATTTATTTATTAATTAATATGTACACAAAAGTCTAACTATACATTGATACATACATAAGCATACATATATATAAATATACGCTTGTATTAATTATTAATATAAAATAAGATAATCTATGTTTTTCAAATTTAAATCTCTAATTCTTCAACAAAGATAATTTAATTAAAATCGATATTCTTTACTATTAAATAAAATTTAAAATAAATTTATTTATTTGTTATTAAAAATTAAATAGTAAAATTATTTGTATAGGTTAAAAGATGCTATAGGCCCCTGTGCTCTTCACAAATTTTAAATTTCATACCTGTACTTTTATTTCTAAGAATTTAGTCCTTCTACTTTTCAAATTTTAAAATTTAGGTCTAATTATTAACATTGTTAATTTTTTTTGTTAAATTGGTTGATGTGAAACTTTGAAATAAAAAAAAAAAAATCACCTAGTAGTAATGTAACTAAAAAAATAACTTTATAATAAACCTAAATTTTAAAATTTGAAAAGTAGAGAGACTAAATTCCTAGAAATAAAAATATAATGACTAAATTCTAAATTTATAATAAAAAAAGAAACTTATGCCTAGACCTGACCATGGGTCGGACCACTCAAAAACTTGGAGGGTTTGGGCAAAAACACAAACCTGAAAAATGTGTTTGGGTAAAAAAATGAGGCCCATTTTCTAAATGGGTCATGCCTCGAGTAAGCTTTTTTTGCCCGGGCCCGACCCAAATTTGCAAAAAAAAAAATTGTTGTTGTTTCAACTGTTTTGGTGTTGTTTTGTCATTGTTTTGTTGCCATTTTACTATTATATTGGCTATTTTGTTATTGTTTGGATATTGTATAATTCTTGGTTTATTGTTAATTTTGCTACTACTTTAGAGGCATTTGTTTGCTAAGTTACATTTATTTTAGTGTTATTTAAGTATAAATATTAAATAATTTTTAATTTATTTTGAATTTGTTGAGAAACATTTATTTTTAATATTTTTATTGTATTTGGTGTATTACATTTTTAAAATTTATTTTTATATAAAAATAATAATATAAAAAATTAATATAGGCCGGGTCGGGTTTTAACATTTTTATCTGGGCTAGGCTTGGACAAAATTTTAGACCCCTTTTTTTGGATAGAGTTAGGCCTAGGCCTAGAAAACGAACCTAAAATTATGTTGAAGCCCAACTCGACCTATGATCACCTTTACTTATGACATATTTTAACTTTTTTTATATAATAGATACATAAGAAAGTACCTATAATATATTGAAATTTACTATTTAAAATAAATAAATGAATACCTTTTAAAAAAATAAATGAATTTTTTTACATTCTTTTTTAATTCTATTGTAACGCCTTAAATATTTTGGGTGTGTGTAAGGTCTTAGGTTCAAGCCTTGTTTTTGATAAATTCTATTATTTTTTATCCTAGCCATGTCCCTGTTGGGTGGGCTTATGTAGTTTTTTTTGTAAATTCATATTAGAATGAGCCTATTAGTTTAAGTGGTAAGGAGTTAGTGTGTTGGAGGTCCTATGTTTGAATCTCTGCACAAATATGAGTGCTAATTTTTGTTGTTGTTTCCCACTGTCAAATTTCTTTCTTTTTCTACGTATCATTTTCTATCATCATCTCCCTGTTAAATTGTGGTGCTTCAGTTTCCTGTTTTTCATACGATTTGGTAAGTGGTGGTAGTAAAGCTTTTGCTTGAGTTAGGGAGAATTCTTTTAAAGCTATTCTAAAGCGATATTGTCTTTTTTGTTAGTTTTGATTTTTGGGTTGTTGGCAGCAGTGAATCGTGAGGAATGGAGCTCTCCTCTTGTGGAATCGTAGCATCAAGATCTTTCTGAAAGTTGGGTAAGTAACGAGCATTTGAATTTCACTGATGAAGGTTTTGTTCGTTTGGTCTATTTGTGGATTAAAAACTAATTTTGGGAGCGTGTAATGTCGTTTGTAGGTTCTGGTGGGCTCAAGATTACTTACGCGTAAAAATCGAACCAAGTGTGTACCCCTAACGCGAGGAAAACGAAGCTTGACAAAAGCCAAAAAAGGGCACTGTTGATGCCACACGGGCGTGTGCCCAGTCGTGTGGTTGGTCGTGTTCGAGACATGGCTGTGTGAATATCGTAGGTGTGGCCGTGCGTGAGACACGGCTGTGTGAAAGTGCAAGTGTGGCCGTGTAGGCCACATGGGCTAGGCTAGATTGGACGTGTGGGGTTTGTGTCAAGCCGTGTGAGCCACACAGTCGTGTGGGCCCAAGATTCTGAAAGTTTCCTTAGGGTCGCACGGGTCGTTCCAATCGACTGTGGGCCTACCATAAGGTCGGTAAGGGCTAACCAAACCCTAACCCATCTGATATGATATTCTGATAGTTTGACCTAAGTAGGACAGTAATAGACATGTCTGACTGTTTTGTTTCAGTATATATGATAACTATATACAAATATGTTAGGCATGTTAATTCTGCATTTTGTATTTGTGTTTGGGGTAGGATTTGCATATGTGGAGGAAGTGATTTGTACGGCGACCTTTCGTCTATATTCTGATAGCTTGACTGCATATTATTCTGTTATATGTTGAATCGACACTATATGGTGTGTTGGGATGGGTGGGTGTTTTTAACCCTACTTGGTGTAATGGGATAGTCAGAGATGGTGTGTAGAGGATGGGGGTAGGATTCTGTATATCTGTTTTATTTATCTGATTCTGATATTTGTATCTGTTATAGACTTAGGTCCGAATCTGTATCTGGTTGTACATGAAATTCTATATATGTTGCATGACTATTTTTGTTGGGTTACACACTGAGTTTACAAAAACTCACATCTGTTTGTCTGTTCTGTTCAGGTAATCCACAAACTTAGATGGGTTGGTGCGATGGAGGCTCAGCGGTGACCACTCAACAGAGAACTATTTTTATTTAGTAGTAACAATTTTATTTTAAAATCTGGTTTTTCTTGAGAGTTTGTAATTTTTGGAACTCTCTAGATTGTATGGTTTTAACTTTTGGATTTGGATTTTGTTTTGCTTTCTTTTTCGCAACGTTGACAAAAACACTTTACGCAAACAAATGGTTTTAAAAAATGAATTTTGTAAACATGAGCTTGGTTTTGTTTTAAGCGATTTTCAAACTTCCATTGCAAAATAAATATTTAACTTTAAAGAACAACTCATAACGGTTTCTGTAATATATAAATGAATTTATTTTATAAAACTTGGACGTTTTATCAAATAACTATACATGGTTTTATCGAAGTATCGTCGATTTCAAAATCCTTCTTCGTAACACTCTTGAATTCAGCCATAATGTCTAGATCGAGTTAGGAGTGTTATATTTAGTATCAACCATTAAAAATTAATACAAATACATTTTTAATTTTTTTTCCATCAATAAGTGTCTAAGTAATTACTTGAGTTTTGAGCTTATTATTAATTAATTGCGTTTATTCAAACAAAATCAAATAGTGTTATTTGAAGTGTTATTTTAGTTTGGGGTAGTTCTTTGTTGCCTTCTTAAGATTGATGTGGTATAAGGAGTTATCTTATGTTGTTGAGTGTTTATTGTTAGAGAAAGCATAAAAGATTTTGAGGTGTTTGAGGCTTAGGATATTAAGTGTGTTGAGTTGTGAGGAGTTATTTTAATTTTTTTATAATATATATATATATATATATATATATATATAAAAGGCAAAAAAATATGTCTTTAATAATTTTGATTATCCTAAAGCATAATACTATACATAAGGTGCAATAGGGTAATATTTTTGTTTTATTTTTTGGCCTTTCT
Source organism: Gossypium stocksii (assembly GCA_020496765.1). Lineage (NCBI taxonomy): Eukaryota > Viridiplantae > Streptophyta > Magnoliopsida > Malvales > Malvaceae > Gossypium > Gossypium stocksii. The sequence goes on along the minus strand of CM035625.1, from coordinate 52,952,362 downwards.
TTATTTTTTTTGGTTTATAGTTGCTTTGCTTGTTTCTTAGTTTAATCTTATTCAGATATTGCTTTACCCGATGAAATATCGAGTGATACTGGTAGTGCCCTAAATGGAATATCGAATGAACATGCTCTATTTTTTTTAACTATGCATAACCCTTCTCAAGTATTATTTTATTTAGTTTAGAACTTGAAAAATGAATTACAATTGTAATGTTTTAGTTCTTTTCATTTTGAATTGAATAATGATTTTAATTATTTTTAAAAGAGGCAATTTTTGAATTGAAAGCATCATTTATCTGATTTTATAGAGGTAAATAGTCTTTAGTATAATTATTTTTTGTTATTGGTAACATCTTATTAGATATATTATTGAAATTACTTGTTTAAATGTACTTATAGGATGATGGAAATGAAGGAAATGAGAACTTTAGCACTTAAAATTTTTCAAGCATGGGGAATTAAGGAGAATTTCGGTACTTGGAATTTACCAGAATGCTGCTTGTCTTCTTTGTTTTGAAGAAACATAAAATATTTTGACTTTTTTTCTTTTTTTTTTTATGGATTTAGAATTTGTTGGGGATCAACTCGATTAAACAACGAAAAAGTAAAAATCGTGAAAGAAATTGAGAAATTGAACATACAAATTTAACGTGAAAAAACCCTCTAAAGAAGATAAAAAATTATAGGCAAAGATAATTTTACTATAATAGCAAAAGAATGAAGAGTACAAAGATGAAGAATTTTACTATAATAGCAAAAGAATGAAGAGTACAAAGATGAAGATAAAAACTAAAACCTCGAAACCCGAAAAATAAAGAACCCTCAAAACGTAAACACAAAAATTCTCCAAAAGTGTTACGAATTCTAATATCTAATGGGTGTATTTTCTAAGATTGTAAAAGAACCTATTTATAGACTAAATTCATAGGTTAAATAATAATAAAATAATATAGACTAATCAAAGTTTGATTAAAACAAATAAACATAATTTAATTAGAATATTATTTTTTAAATTTGACTAAAATAGGAGTTATACTTAACAAAATTTAAAATAATGTTTTTAAATATTAGTATGTGGTGTGAGTACTTGTAGTTGCTGCTTAGAGGAAAAAAATTGTTGCTTACAATTTTAAAAGAACATTGCAAAATGGCAGAAAAGTGTTAAAATAAAGCATTGAATTTTCAAATAAATGTTTCATTTAATTATAAAAAACTTAAATTATCAATGGAAACATTAAAATAAATCATTATTTAAATGGATAAATTTCAAAATTATACATGAATTATGGTTTAATATGCAACTGTATACATGAATTTTAATTTTGTGCAATTTTATACATGAAATATTAATTTGATCCATTCTTGTAAATTATTAATAGAATTATTCATATAACAACATTTTGTTTTAATATATTGCATACATAAATAATTATATTTATTCAATATATAATTAAATTAATGTATTTATTTCTTTAAATATGTATGATTAAATCAAAATTAAAGTTTCAAATATAGATTTGAACCACAATTAGAGTTTCATGTGTATAATTGCACCAAATTAAAGTTCATGTATACAATTGCACATTAAATCAAAGTTGATATATAATTTTAAAATTTATCCCTTATTTAAATGAACAAAATGTTGCTTTTGAATTTAGGCAACGGCCATATAATATTTTAATTTGTATAAAAAAAGTGTTGGTTATTCTTTTAAATGGACGTTGCATTTAATTATAGAAAATCTTTGCCCATAACATGAATGATAACATTAAAGTAACCATTATTTAAAATAAAAAAGACTTTGCTTTTATTTTAGGCAACAGTCGCATAGTGTTACAATAATTGTAAAAAAATGTTGCATTTTCTTCAGATAAGCGTTGCATCTAACTATAATATAAGGTTGCATAAAATACCAATAGCAACATTAGAATAAACCATTATTTAAAAAGTAAAAGTGTTGTTGGTTTTAAGCAATGACCTCATAGTGTTGCAATAACTGTAAAATGTGTTGCATTTTGTTTCAAATAAATGTTGCATTTAAAATAAATATTTTTACCTAAAATACTAGTGGCAACATCAAAACAAACCATTATTTAAAATAAAATAGCATTGTTTTTAAGTTTAGGCAACGACCACATACACAATGGTCATAAAACTATTGCATAAGCTCTAATGCAACAAAATTTGCCATTTAAACAACAATTTATGAGTGTTTCTTAAGGTCTTTTATTTTTTGTAGTATCAATCCCAACCCTTTTGTTTGCTTTTAAGTATTTAGTGCTTATTTAGCTCAAATATCAAATAGGATAAGTAGAGATTGCACATAAGTAATAGATATATGCTTATATTATGACCAATTATCGTTTAATGTGTTGATAAGATTAATCACAAATAATTGCATACAACCACGAAGGTCTATTGTTCTTAAGTATGTCTACTTGTGCAAATATTCATGTGATTGTTTATATTGTGATTAGTAATTTGATTTTGATTTTCATCATGATTTCTTGTTGTATAATGCTTTAATACTTTGTTCGCATGTTATTATAGTTAGTGTACTATTGCTGGTATCGACATATTTGTTTATGTAGCATATTTTGTGTTGCTTGAGGATAAGCAAAAATGTAATTATGGGGATATGATGAGTCATCATGATACTTTTATTTTGGGATTTATCTTGCTTGCATTTACTTAGTTTCTTAAGTGTTTTTATATGTTTTATATTCAACTTAATTGACTTAATCTTTTATGATTGTGTTGTAAATATTGTGTATTTTCAAATTTTTTTGTGTATTTAATTTCAATAAAATATTTCATATAGCATGTAACACCTTAAAAATTTAAGTCTATTTTTGTGAAAATTGACACAAATGTGTATTTCTTTCAGTGGTTAAGTGTTCTGGGTGTTTGTATGAGATCTTGAGTTTAAGTCTCTCTTTTGGAAAAATTTTGTTATTTTAGATCCAAGCTTTATCCTTATTGAGTAGGCTTATATAAAATTTTTTGTTAATCCATATTAGAATAAGTCTGCTGGTTTGAGTGATAAAGAGTTAGTGTGTTGGAGGTCTTGTATTTGAATCCCTACGTGAGCATGGGTGATAAATTTTTGCTCCGGTTGTCTGAGAAATTTGGGTGGAGTTAGAATTTGGAAGTGGTTAAGGGTTAGTCAGTTAGTTAGTAGGATAATGATGGGTTGAGAATTAGTAGGATAGGGATTTATTTTATTTTTAATTCTTTTTTTGTTATTTTTTTCTCACTTATTTCAAAAAAAAAAATCTAACGTTAGTTTCCCTTCCTCTACACATTTCCTGTCAATTGACAAATTTGTATTTCCTTGCTCTCCGTTTTCTATCACAATTTATTTCCAGGTTCTTCGGTGTTAGCGTACGGTTTGGTAAGTGTAGGGGGTATGGTTTAGGATTTTGCAAGTGTTTCTTAACTTGCTTTTCCTTTCGTTGATGTTGTTTCTAGGTTTTGGCTGCAGTTAATCGAGAGGATCGAAACTCGCCTCTTGCAGAATCGTTGTCAAATCGCTTAAGGATTGGGTAAGTGATGAACACTTGAATTGAACCATTTTCGATTTTGTTGGTTCGATTTAGTTGTGTAACCCCCCGAATTTTGGGCCTAGAAATTTTAGAGTTTGGGAATAGGAACAATGAGGTGCTTGCACACATTAGTTAAGTTGTGCAATTTCATGTCAAATTGGGCTTGTTGGTCTGGTGGTTAAGTGAGTTTTAGAGTAACTCAAGGTTCTGGGTTCAAGTCTTTGCAGATTCATTTTGAGGATTACAACAACTTTATAGTTTTATTTTGTTAATTATTAACTTATTTTTTAATTTTATTGGGTAATTATTTTGTTTTGTTTGATTTTATTTTAATTTCTATTTTCATGTTGCTTCTCCTCTTCTTCTCTTCGTTTTCTTTTTTGCTTTTCTCTGTGCCTTTGGAAAATGATTTTAACTATAGATTCGGGAAGCTCACTCCTCTGTTGTTCTTTCTGACTACAAATCAGGTGTGGGATTCGAACCATTACTACGCTATTTCTGTTTATTGGTTTTATTTTGCAAACTTTTGATTTGGTAATTCTTGAATGTGTATTAACCCAAAGGTTTTGGGTTTTAGACATTGGAAGTGAGGGGAAAACTTCACTTTCTATTATACTTTTGATAATACTAAAGTTGGGGACAGTTGGGGTGGCTAAAACTGTAATTTTAGGGCTATTTTGGGGTGGTTTCATGACCTCCCCAACGGCCACACGGGCGTGTGTCATGTCACACGGGTGTGTGTCAAGTCACACGGTCGTGTGGCCGATTTGGGAATTTTATTATTTCTCACACGGTCGTGTCCCCTAGGTACATGGCCATGTGAATTTGAGAAGTAGGGATTCAGGGATTTAGAGTCGCACGGCTTAACCACAGGGCTGTGTGGCTGACTTGGGGATTTAGGGATCCCACACGGACGTGTTCTGGACACATGGCCATGTCTAGTAAGGCACACGTGCGTGTGAGACCCTCACAAGGCCGTGTCTGCCTGCACTCGTTTTAGCACAAATGGATAGAAAGTTACACGGCCTGTTCATATGTTCGTGTCCCTTCACACGAGCTTGTACCTCTGCCACGCCACCATGTGCCACCTTCTACACGGGTGTTTTGACCCCTACACGGCCTATGTTATCCCACACATCCGGAGTACACAGGTGTGTGGCCCTATCTCGCCAAATATTAGTTTTAGGTCAAATTTAAGTATAATTGTGACTCTGTATGTTTCAAACCTTAGCTAAGCTTTAGTGAGGGTAATTATGACTCTTCTTTGGGTTTGATTTATGTGTTACTAATGACTGTTTGCGTGGCATGACTGTACTGAAACCGAGTACATGAGTATACACATTTTTTATTTTGAATGATTGATTACGGGTGTCTATCTCTGAATGACTGTCTGAAATTGGTAATCTATTACTATTCATCTATCTGCACTCATACGTATGTATAAAACATTTTTGGATGGGATTTTGAAGAGAAGAAAGACTGATATTGAACTAAACTGGTAGTGTTACTGTAACTGGTCTGTACAGCGGATTACCGCACTACATCGTACAACATATACGTCAGCTTTGCCACGTATGACTATCTAATTTGACAGCCTTACTGCAACCTTACTGGTATAGCGGTTTACCACATCGCATTATACCGTATGTACATTAGCTATGCTACGTACCCTCATCTGATCTGGCAATTTATACTCTATGACTGTACTGCGGGTTTAGTATGGCACTGTACAGTTTATACGTCAGCATTGTTGTGCATTATTATTGACTAATTTGGTAGTTTATCTGCTTACAATTAACCCCAATACCTAGAGGGTCGTGGGCAGTCCCAATACCCTGAGGGTCGTGGACGTACTGATGGCCATCGTTGCCGGGCAACCCGAGATGACATCATAGAAAGTGTAGGGCTGGGTGGGTGTTTTAAACCCCACAAAAAGTGTAGGGATGGACGGAAAGGTGTGTTGGCCGAATGGGTGGGTTTTATATTTCAACTGCATTCATATGCATTTGTTGATTGTTCTAAGTGTTAGACTGTCTGATTGTAACTGTTTAACTGAATAGTCATTACGACAGTATGACTGATTGAGAATTATTGTTACTGTGACTGAATGGTGCTTGCGACTGTGTGTCCGAGTGTGTTTTTAATATGCTCTAAATATTGCTAACTGCCGGTACATCGGTTTTAAATGTACCAACTAGTTCTGTATAGCTCTGTAAGTATGTTCCGCTTCTGAACTGCTTTCTATTTTTGATTTTGTAGATAGTCTGTTTGATCTCACACTGAGCTCGTGTAGCTCACCCTCTCTTCCGTTTCCCTTTCAGAAACTTTTCTGGATTCTGATACTGGACTCGGTATGCAGAGGTCTCTAACGGTCATGGTTATAAAAGATTAGTTTAGTTCTACATTCTAATTTATATTTTGATTACACTGTTTTAGAACTGTAAACTTTTATAATTTTGTGATATAGTTCCATTTTAAATTTTTACTCGTTTATTTGATTTCGACTATTTTTTAAACTTGTTTGTAATTTTTATTAATTTATATTTAAGCAACTGAATATTCGGTTTGACGAGATTGTTTGTAAATTTATGCACGATCACTTTGGTTATCAATGTAGCGTTCTGAATTCGGTCTAAACTTCTAGGCCAGGTTTAGGGCGTTACAAGTTGAGAATTAAAATTAATTTTGGGAGTTGTTATGTCGATTTTAGGTTCTGATGGTCTCAAGAGTGTTTTCGCATCAAAACTGAACTAGGTATATATCCTAAACACGAAAAATTAAGGTTCTGTGAAAGCCAAAAAAAGGGCACTATCGATGCCACATAGGCGTGTGCCCTGTAACACTCTATGCCCCTATCCGTCACCAGATTAGGGTTTAAGGTATTACAAAATCTAAATACAATCTACCGAGGTTCATAGTTACAAAGCTAGACGTGAATTCATTGAGTTCTATAGTTGAATATAACACTTGTAGGTCGGTTCAGTCAGAACATCATATCTCATTAAAATCGTTCTATAAGCATGCTAGCAAATCTCTACCTTGTGGCTACTAACAATTTGGCTAAATCGAACAATTCAATAACCAAACATCACATTAGAAAAGTCATGGCATATTGGGTACTAACTAATTATCATGCCACAACATCGAATCGTATGAGAATCATTTCAACACATATAATCAAACTCGAAGACTAAGCAAGCCATTTTCGCATGGCTAGAAATATTTACAACTCAAAATGAAGTTTGATTCAACCGAAGGAAAATAGCCTATACATGCCATTGACCCAAAATAACCATCAAATGTACCAAAATAACAGCGATAGTGTAGGTGATTAAGGCTTCAATCCCCGAGTCCGTAGCTTCCAAAATGAGATCTATAAAACAGAGGAAACAAGAGAAACGGAGTAAGCATTACAATGCTTAGTAAGTTTTAAGCAATGTCAACAGATAAAGCATTAAATTATAACATAGTTGTTCGTATCTTTGTTTCCCTCTTCTTTTGGGTAAGTCACCCTCTTTTTTTTTTTCAAACATATACATTCACATCACATACGAAAGTGGATAGCTTTCACTCATAGTAAGTTCACGTAAACATATACATGTCACAAAAATTCACATAACATTTCACATAAGCCAATTGTACTTTGATCATATTAATAATCTCATTTCATGAACACATAAGAAATCACATAATGACCTTAGTATTCGGTCCAAAATCCAGCTTGCATATAAGCCAAGGGTACATACCTGTATAACTTAACACTTTCAGCGCAATTCATTAGCGATCGTTACCTTGAAGACCATTAGTCTTAGGCTTTACTCTCATCATCATCGAGATCTTTAGCTCGGGTAAACTCTATACATGGCCATCGGGTCTCTATCCTGGATATAATCTTCGCATATAGCCTTCGGGTCTTAACCCGGACATCATCTCTGCATATAGCCTTCGGGTCTTAACCCGGACATAATCTCCACATATAGTCAACGGGACTTAATCCCAGATTCACATCACATATTCTCATACACATATATATATTCGCATGTTGCCAAGTTTCACACAGCAAGATTGCACTTGTTATTCAATCAATTCATTTGCATACAAACATATAACATGCTTCTCGACTTTATATCATAAATATATATATATAATTCAAATCTTATACATGTATACTCTTCTTTTCTAGACTTTCGGCCCAATGATCAAGCATACATAAGCAATGCATTTCAAATCTCAATTTCGGTCCTTTTCTCTATGAGCCATTCGGCTATATAGCAAACATGAATAAGGTTTCCTTCTTAATGGGACATTGTTCAAATATCAGCATGTATGTCATGGCATTTTAACTTAAATACCGAATTCGATTACTCAAAACTTACCTTGAACTTTCCCGAGAAATTACGAGTTGGCTATTCGACCACTTTAGCCTTCCCTTTATCCGAACTTGTCCCTCTATGCTCTTGAGCTAAATAAAACATTTAATTCTATTAATCATTATTCAAGCCTCTCAATGAATCATTTTCACTTATAGTCAAATAATACATGCATATTCTTCTCATTGCAAACACACACGCACATTCGATCATTTCACATACATATCATAAGTCACAACAAGCTGATTTTCTGAGCAGCATTCAATAATTTACTCATAACTGGAGCTACGGAACTCCAAATGAAGTGCCATTAATTTTGCATGAAAATAGACTCATTTATCTTCCATCCATAAAATTTTCATAATTTTTGGTTTGGCCAATCAATACCAGAATTTTCTTAAAGTTTCCCCTATTTGACTGTTTGACTAGACTGACCATCCCATACTACGAATCGAATTTCTCCTTGTACAGAATTCAAAATATTTCCTCACCTATTTCATTTGAAACTAGACTCATTAAGGAGTCTAAGAATATAAATTTTGTCTCATAACAATTTTTTTTACAATTTATGGTGATTTTCTAAAAACAGAACAGGGGATTTCGGAGTCATTCTGACACTGTCTCACACCACTTTAAAAATCTCTTTATCGACAATTCCATTGCTTGTAAGGTTTCTTTTATAAGAAACTAGACTCATTAAGCTTTAATTACACAATTTATTCAGCTTCTAATTCATCTCCCACAATTTATGGTGATTTTTCCAAAACACGTTACTGCTGCTGTACCAAGCAGATTTATACAATTTCACTCTTTAGAGTTCTTATTCACATATTTAACAAATGACCACAATCTATTTGTATACATAAAATTTCCTAAAGACCGATTATACATGTAGCCCTAATGTATAACCCAAAACACATACAAAAATTTTCATAAATTTCACTTGGCCGAATGCCAATTATCAATTTGGTCTTATGTCCATATAGATTTTGAGTTCAATTTATCCTCTACCTCTTGTACCATCTTGTTTAAGACCGGAATAACATCAAATTACTAAGATGCAACTAAGTCCCTCTTTAATCATATAATTCACTACTTTCAATTTATGACATTAAGTATTCAAGGCTTAGCTCAATACCATAATGGCCGAATACTCAAATTTTTTTTTTCTTTAAACACCCATTTACCAAAATCAACAAGTCTTGGACTCATTCAATTATTAATTAACCGAAATCGACATACCTCACTAATTCCAATTTACAACAATATAAATGTACCCCATGGCCGAATGTTCCTTTGAACAATTTACTCACACAAAGCATAAATTCACAATCAAACTTACAAGCTTATAAGCTCATACATTTAACATTACAATGTCTATTAAGCACTTACTTAACAATTCCTATCATTCCATAAAGAAAAACATCATCTAACATGAATTTGCACACTTGAACCATGACCGAATACATGCCTCATCTTCACTTAAACAAATTTATGCTTACCACTCAATTCCATAAATTCAAGCTTAATTTACAAGAACATTCGGCACTTTATTACCATTCACACACACATGAGCACAAAAAGAAAAATCATTTTTATACTAATACATGTCTTTTAACTTAAACCTACATGGATTTAGCACCTTAAAGTTCATCTCATAAACACTCCTAACTTCATGACTTCAAAGCTTCCATCTTTCACAAATTTTACCAAGGCCGAAAACTTCAAACATCCAAGCCTCAAAGAATTTAAACATGGGTCATGAAGAGAACCTCACTATCAACCAAATTTCACAAAGAAATCCAAAGAAATGCATGAAACCTTACCTTAATTTGATGCCCTCACTAGCCAAATGCCTTAAGCTTCAAAAGCTTTCTTTCTTTCTCAATTCACGGCAATGAGAGAACAAAGAAGAAACACTTTTTTTTTTCACCCAATTTACTAATATTAAATTTTATCTTTTTATTTCATAATATTATTTTAATCTTTTATTTTATGATAACTAAATATTAATTTCTTTTATTAAATTAATAATTAACTAAGCTACAAATCACAAAATGCCAAAACCTCATCATTACCATCCACTATCATGAAAGTGGGTAATTTGACATGCAAATCCCTTATTTTGCATGCATGTAATTATTAGTCATCACACACTTGCCTAGCATATTTTCAAAGTTCACTACTAGGTCATTTTTAGTGAAATTCAAGTTTATAACTCTAAATCAACACACCAAACATGTCACACATGAATTAACACATATTATAGGCATCAAAATGAATATTAAATATATTTTATGCCTCGGTTTTGTGGTCCCGAAACCACATTCCGACTAGGGTCATTTTAAGGCTGTCACATGCCCGGTTGTGTGTGAGACACGATCGTGTGACTGACAAAGGCGTGGCTATGCGCAAGACACGGCCATGTAGTGGTGTGAGTGTGGACGTGTAGGCCTACACGGGCGTGTGGGTTTTGGGCCAGGTCGTGTAGGCCACACGGGTAAAGCCAATTTGGGTGTGTGAGCCACACAGGCTTGTGGGCGCATAATTTTAAAATTTTCCCTAATGTCACACGGGTCGTTCTAATCGGCTAATGGCCTACTGTAGGGTCAATAAAGGCTAACCAAACCCTAAATCATGTGATTTCATATTCTGATAGCCCGATTTGAGTATATTGATACATATGCATCACTGTTCTGTTTGAGCATACATATATAATATCTGTACACGAGCATGTTAAGCATATTGATTCTGTTAATTCTTTATTTTGTATCTGTATAGATTGGGGATTTGTATATATGGAAGAAATGATTTGTACAGTGACCTTTCGCCTTAGTTCTGGCAGCTTGACTGCATACCATTTGTTATGTCTCGCATCAACACTTTATGGTGTATAGGGATAGGTCGGTGTTTTTAACCCCACATTGTATGATAGGATGGTCGGAGATGGTGTGTAGAGGATGCGGGTAGGATTTTGTATATCTGTTCTGTTTATCTGATATTTAAATCTGTTATGGACTTAGGTCCGAATCTATATTTGACTGTATACGAAATACTGTGTATATTCCATGTCTATTTTTGTTGGGTTACACACTGAGTTTACAAAAACTAACATCTATTTTTTCAATTCTGTTTAGGTAATCCAAACACTTAGGCGGGTCGGTGCAACAGAAGCTCAGCGGTGACCACTCGACCGAGAACTGTTTTTACTTAGTAATTAATTGTTTAATTTTAAAGTTTGGTTTTTCTTGAGAGTTCTAATTTTTGGGACTCTCTGTACTGATTGGTTTTAACTTTTGGATTTGGATTTTGATTTACTACTTTTCTGCAGCGTCAACAAAAACACTTTACGTAAACAAACGAGTTTTTGAAAACACGAGCTTGGTTTTTGTTTTAAACAATGTCCAAACTTCTGCTGCGAAATAAACAATTAACTTTAAAAACTTCATATCATAGTTTCAATAACAAATATGTTTTCTAATACATGGACGTTTTATAAAATAACTAAACATGATTTTATCGAAGTATCGTTAGTTTTAAAACCCTTCTTCGTAACACTCCCGATTTCGATCATAATGTTTAGGTCGGGTTAGGGTGTTATATTTAGTGATATCAAAGCCAGGTTGTAAAACTCGGGTTGTAAATTTTAAGTTTCAAAATTGTGTTTTGAAAAGAACTGGTTTTCAAATAATTTGGATCATTCTGAGTAAGTATATGGTACACCGAATCTTCGACGCTTATCCTGTAAGTATCTCTGAATTTAGAAAATACTATAGTTAGTACTTTCTAAAACTCCATTGAGTTAAGTTAGAAACTAAAACCTCTGAAATACTTCAAAACTTCTGATAAATTAAGCATAAAATATCTGTTAATAAATACTGAACTGGTGCATAAAATTTTATAATGTAGATAAATTTGAAATTACGATGAGCGCTCGTGAAACTCGTGGTCATGGTATTCGTGCGCGTGGCAGGAGCTGTAGGGGGTTTGAGTTGAGTCTTCCTCTCTGAGAAGTATGCTGAAATTAGATACGAGTAAGATACCGGTTTCACCTACTATTAAGACTCAGTCTCAAAGCACTCGGCTAGGGACAACGTACTGTCCCAAGCCATGTTAAGAATGTTGGAGAAGGTCGCTGGAGCCCATTCTAGATCTAGGGGCCATGGGTTAGTAACTAAATGACACCAGTCCAATTAAGCTGAGCTGTTTAGGGGTGTTATCGGAGTCACCCCTACTGTGGCTGAGTATTGGTTGGAGGCTACCGAAAGGATTATAAATGACATCGACTGTACTCCTGAACAGAAATTAAAGGGTGTAGCTTCTTTGCTTCGCGATAATGCATATCAGTGGTGGTTGTTAGTAGGGGAGGGTACTAAACTGGATCTTCTGAACTGGGATTACTTTAAGACTACCTTACAGGGAAAATATGTGGGCGTGAGTTATATTGATGTTTGTAGATGTAAGTTCATGAATCTCACGTAATGTGATAAATATATGGCCGAGTATGAGGCCGAGTTTCTAAGATTGAGCTATTACGCTTGAGGCATGGTGGCATCTAAGTATGAGAAATGCGTCTGTTTTAAGGATGGCTTGATGGATAGCCTGAGGAAATTGTTTGCTCTACAGAGGAAGTGAGAGTTTACAGTTCTTGTGGATAAGATGAAGATCGTCGAGGAAGTTAAATGTGTGGAGGGTCAGAGCAGAAATCGAGAGAGAGGTAAGAATAAAAGGGATTTGGAGCCCTCTAGTTTTGTTCAGAGGCTTAAGAAATGGACCAGACCTGATTGGCTTAGTAGAGTGAGGGTTCCTGTTGCTACTACTAGGACTCATCCTTTTGGTGACTGTGGTAGACGCCATCCGGGCCAGTCTTGGAAGAGGTTAGGGGCTTGTCTGTTGTGTGGGCTTTAGAGCACCGAATTAGATAGTGTTCATATCGTGCTGATAAGATGCAAGCTTCGAGACAGAGAGCACCAGGCAGATGTGCTAATCAGACTAATGTGAGACAACTTACATTAGTTTATGCTGCTAGATGTCGAGAGGACAGAGACGCTCCTGATGTAATCACGGGTACGTTTTTAATTTTTTATACTACGTATACTGCTTTGATAGACATAAGTTCTACACACTCTTATGTAGTGAGTATTGTTTTCGAGAACTTGGGGATTTCAGTTGAGTGTACTTCTAGTGAGATTATTGTACTAAGTCTGTTGGGGCAATCTGTTCAGGTTAATAGACTATATAGGAATGTTCGATTAGAAGTTCAATGAGTTGTATTTCCGACAAATTTGATAGAGCTATCGTTTAGGGAGTTCGATTTAATTCTGGGTATTGACTAGTTAGTTGAGCACTGAGTTAGCTTGCATTACGCAACTAAGAAGGTCGTTCTGGGGACCAAGGATGATAAGGAAGTGGTTGTGATTGGCAAGCATTGAGATTACCTGTCTAATGTAATCACTGCTTTAGTGGCTAAGAAATTGGTTCGAAAAGGGTGTGAGGCGTATTTGGCTTATGTTAGTGTTTCAGTTTATAGGGAATCTTTCATTGGGGATAACAGAATGATGAAGGGATTTTCAGATGTTTTTCCTAAGTAGTTACCGAGTTTACCTCTGAATTGGGAAGTTAAGTTCGGTATTGAGCTTCTATCGGGTACAGCTTCGATGTCTATTGCTTCGTACCGTATGTCACTGAAAGAGCTTATAGAGCTTAGGGCTCAACTTCAAAAGCTTCTAGATCGTGGTTTCATCCGTCCTAGTGTGTCTTCGTTGGGGGCACCAGTTCTATTTGTAAAGAAAAACGATGGTACCATGAGGATGTGTAACACCTCTAACCCGTATCTGTCGCCGAAATGGGGTAATGAGGTATTACCGAACGAATCACAACTCAGGACAGTCATCATTACTATTCATGTGTAAGATAAGATAAACTCAATTATACAAATCATATGCACATCTCATTCAGTTCATTCGAATATTCAGATCATAACATAGCTTAGTGCATTATTAATTTCATGTGCATACGTTAATATATACGCTCAGGCATAACATATAATTATAACATTTTAAATATTTAGCTATAAGAAAAAAAATCATTAGGCCAAACCAAAATAATAATTAAATATCAATCATGAATCACAATAATTACATATTTAAAATGGTAACTAATTTAATTCAACTGCCAAACCAACATTCAATAAAAAAAAACATACTTCAAAATGATATGGCCATTAAATTCATTAACTTAATAAACCCTGACTAACATCATACCATGGTTTTATTGTATAACCAACTTTATTCAGATATGCGCAAGTCACTATCAAAACCATAACTATTATAAATATCTAAACCGAATTAACTATCTCAACATTATAGACTAAACATCACATCCAAAATTTAATCACGCTTAGTAAATTTATTTTTGGCCTATTCGGCCATTAAAGTTGATTTTATAGGAAATACAGATTATGTCATTTGGTCCTAATTTAAAACACGTCTTTTTCTAATCAGGACGAGGAGTGATCGAAAGCATGCATTTATAAAACGTGTCTAAAACATTTGCATATAAACATGCATTTTTTTATTTTTTTTATATTTTTCATTTACATCTAAACACACATATCAACACCTGCATAAGCTTATAATAAATCCCATTGAACATAGCATATAATTAAAATATACAATCACATGTACATATTTAATACCTTATGGCTTAGTAGAATATACTGCTTATGCTCATACACAAGGTGCGTGACCTACTCTAATAATAAAGGCCGTAATTAGCATTCGTTACATACCCAAAACAACTAATCAAACAATGTTGGTACACACGCATTATATACTATATAATAGCCGAATCTATCAAGCTATTATACAATTATCCACTCCACAAATTGTATCAGGTTCATAGTTCCAACATGATCCAACTATTATACCGAATACTTATCTTACCTGTTACCATTCATAGCCGAATCATATCACTAAAACCACATAGACATCCAACTTTTCTATCATCAAACTACCAAAACCAATTTTCATTAAACATTATAACTAAGTACCCTTAAGACTAAGTCTAAGCATAATTAACAAGCCATCTTCGATGCCTTTAATTACATAACCTAAATTCGTTACTACAAGATGTATTCCAGCCTATACATGCCATAGTTCCAAAATGCAATTTATAAAATACCAGAAGCGGTCGATAGTGTGATAAGTTCCTCTAACGATTTTCGAGCTCGTAAATTGAATTCAAGATCTATAAAATAGAATAAAAATAAACCAAATTTACTATCATAATTAATTTAAATTTCAAGTGTACGAAATCATGTATCTTATACATATATTTTCCCATATAAACCATTCATGCCCGAAGGTACATATTCAAATTTTAATATAATATCGTTATGAGAACACATATACATATATTCGTGAATCGGAATATCATAGGATACACATATACGTAGTAATGACCGAACATACTTCACAAGGCACCCATGTTTACAATAGTAATTTGCTTACCTTATTTCAAGTAGGTATTAAACCGAATTATAATACCAACACCATAATTATAACATTTAACTATCACATACTTGTACTATCACGTACATATATACCACCTCTGCCACATTAAAGTTCGATGTATTAACTCGTCTGTTCATCTTTTATCGCTCAATGGATTCGCACACTTAGTGCTCCATAAATTAACCGAAACTATAATGAAATCGCACACTTAGTGCCCTTGCATTAAACCAATTGATTCACGGTATTGCACACTTAGTGCCCGTTATTTAATCACCATCGTTTTAGTTTCGAACACTTAGGCCATTCGTATAGCCGTAGCCATTTTATACTCGCACACTCAGTGCTGTATATATTAACAAATCACTTTCACATTTATTCATATTTCCGAAGCATATATTTGTATATATTCGACTACTATATATATTTTTACCCATCTCACTTCAGCATATATAACACTTATTTATTTAAAATTAACAACGTATATTTGCTTATAAACTTACCTCGAACAACGGTAATCGGAGCGAAACGACTAATCGACGACTTTGGTTTTTCCCCGATTCAAATCTGATTTCTTTGGTTCTTGATCTAAATGTATTCAAAATTAAACTAATTCAATATAATTTTATTCAATTCAGTCCAAAAACACAGAAATGGGCAAATTACCATTTTACCCTGACATTTACACTTTTTTACAATTTAGTCCCTATTGCACAAAATCATCAAAAATTCCAATACAATACATGTTAATATAAAACATATTTTTCATATTTCATCATTAAATAAAAAATCACAAGCTTTTTCATCAATGGCATAACTCAAAATATTCATCAAAATAAAAAATTTAAGCATGGGTTTTGTAGTACTCGAAGCAACGATCTCAAAACGTAAAAATTATCAAAAGCTGACTAACAACGAACCTTAAATCAAGCTTGAAATGGATGGCCGAACCCTTGTTCTTTTATTTCTTTTCCTTTGTTTGGTTTCGGCAAGATGAAGCGTAAAAATAAAATAAACTTATGATAATTATCATATATTATAACATATATACTAAAGTATTATTATTATAACGTGGTTTCCTATTTTACCCTTTTACAAATCATTAACTAAAACTTATGTACCAAGGACATATTCGTCCATAGCACATGCGCATGGCTTCCAACTCATAACTCATATTATATACATATAATTATATACATTTTATTATTATAACATTATATATAAATACACATATTTAATAAGAAAACATGTTTAACTATCTAGTGTCGTCCACTAGTATATAAAATTTGGACTTTTTGTATCATGAATACTTCCATTTAAGAAGCCATTACCATTACAATCCTTACAATTAAAACTAGCTAATTTTTAATTTATGCGATTAAGTCCTTTTATTAAATCGGACACCCAAACGATAAAATTAAATCACGAAAACTTCACAGATATAAATTCACACATAATACACACAGAAAATAATTTTCAAATATTTTTTTAACTCTGATTCGTGGTCCCAAAAACCACCGTTCCGATTAGGGTCTAAATCGGGCTGTTACAGGATGTGCATCGACTATCGACAGTTGAATAAACTGACTGTGAAGAATAAGTATCCACTTCCGAGGATCAATGACCTATTTGATCAGTTATTAAGGGCTTCAGTGTTCTCGAAAATAGATATCTGATCTAGGTATCATCAGCTTAAAGTTAAGGAAGCTGATATTCATAAGACAACATTTAGGACTCGTTAAGGGCGCTATGAGTTCCTAGTTATGCTCTTTGGTATGACGAATGCTCCGGCTGCATTCATGGATATGATAAACAGAGTTTTTAAGCCGTATCTAGATCAATTCATCGTGGTCTTCATCGATGATATTTTGGTTTACTCTAAGACTGAGGATGAGCATGATGAGCATCTTAGAGTGGTGCTTCAGATACTTCGAGAGAAACAACTCTATGCTAAGTTGAGCAAATATGAATTCTGGTTGCGAGAGGTAACTTTTCTAGGGCATGTGGATTTTACAGAGGGGATCCGAGTTGATCCTAGAAAGACTAAAGCTATACTTGATTGGAAGTAGTATAAGAACGTATCTGAGATCCGTAGTTTTTTGGGTCTTGCGGGTTATTATCGGTGTTTTGTTGAGGGGTTCTCTCTGATTGCGGATCCTTTGACTACGCTTCTAGGCAAGAGTGTTCCTTTCGTCTAGACTGATATGCAGCAGTCGAGCTTCAAGAAGCTCAAATCTGTTCTGACTCAGGCTCCTGTTTTGATAAAGCCTGAATCTAGTAAGGAGTTTGTAGTGTATAGTGATGCATCGCACGTCAGTTTAGGATGTTTACTAATGCAAGATGGTAAGGTTATAGCTTATGCGTCCCATCAAATTAAGTCACACGAAGGAATTATCCGACGCACGATCTTGAGTTAATTGTCGTGGTGTTTGCTTTAAAGATCTAGAGGTACTATATGTACGATGAAAGGTGTATCACCTATACCAATCACAAGAGCTTCAAGTACCTCCTTACTCAAAAGGAGTTGAATCTTAGGCAGCATAGGTGGATTGAGCTGCTTAAGGATTATGACTATACGATAGAATATTATCCTGGTAAGACCAATGTGGTGGTCGATGCTCTCAGTCGTAGAGTGATAACTGATCTGAGAGCGATGTTTGCTCATCTAAGTCTGATTGATAATGGGGGTTTGTTAGCCGAGTTACAAGTTAAGCCGACTTATATTGGGTAGATTCGAGAAAAGCAGTTATAGGATGAGTCTCTGGGTTTGCAATTTCGTCAGGTTGAGAATGGCAGTACTTCTGATTTTAAACTGAATAAGGATGGAGTTTTGTGTTTTCAAGGTCCGGTTTATGTACCAAATGATTCTGATCTGAGGCAATCGATTCTGAGGGAGGCGTATAGTAGCCCTTATACTATGCATCCCGATAGTGATAAAATTTATCGCGATCTTTATAAGCTGTACAGGTGGTTGGGTTTGAAACGTGAGGCAACAGATTCTTTTGCTCGTTTCTGACATGCCAGCAGGTTAAGGTTGAGCATTAGTTACCTTCGGGTTTACTCCAACCTGTTAAGATTCTCTTGTGGAAATAGGAGCGAATAACGATGTACTTCATTAGTGGGTTACCTTTAACACCCACTAAGAAAGATTTTGTATGGATCATTGTGGATCGATTGACCAAGTCTGCTCACTTTATTCTAGTTCGAACGAATTATTCTCTACAAAAGTTAGTAAAGCTCTATATTTCTGAGATTGTAAGACTGTATGGGGATATGGTTTCGATAATTTTTTATAGGGATCCTGCTTCACTTCTCAGTTCTATAGGAAACTGTATGAAGCTCTGGGCTCAAGATTGGACTTCAGTACTGTATTTCATCCTCAGACCAATGGCCAATCTGAGAGGGTGATTCAGATATTGGAGGATATGCTTCGGAGCTGTGCAATTGATTTCTGAGGTAGTTGGGAGGATTTTTTGTCATTAGCTAAGTTCACCTACAATAACAGTTTCTAGTCTAGCATCCAGATGGCATCTTACGAGGCTTTGTATAGTTGGGTGAACGGTAAGTTTTCAGTCCTGAGTTGGTTTTCAAGATGGAAGATAATGTTAGACTGATTCAAGATCGTCTGAAGGCGGCTTCTGATAGACAAAAGTCCTAGGTTCTTAAAGTTTCTTAAAGTTTTTGTGGGGGATTTCGTGTTTCTTAAAGTTTCTCTGTGAAAGAAAGTTCTGAGATTCGGTCGTAAAGGCAAGTTAAGCCTTAGGTTCATTGGGTCGTATCGGAGTCTGAAGCGTTTAGGACCGGTCACTTATCAATTAGAGCTATTTCCAGAGTTAAACCGTATCTATGATGTGTTTCATGTCTCAATGTTGAGCAGTATCGGTCTGATCCATATTTTGTTGTCTCCGTTGAAAAGATCGAGGTTAGACTGGATTTAACTTTTGAGGAGAAGTTCATTCACATTTTAGATCGAGATATTAAGGTTCTGATAAGGAAGTCCATACCGCTAGAAAAGGTTCTGTAGTGGAATCATGGTAGTGAGGAAACCACGTAAGAACCTGAGGACTTGATGCATCAGCAGTATCCTCATCTGTTCGGATTAGGTAAATTTTGCAGCCGAAATTTCTTTTAAGGTGGTAGAGTTGTAACGTCCTAAATAATTTAAGTCTGTTTTTGTGAAAATTGACACAAATGTGTATTTGCTTCAGTGGTTAAGTGTTCTGAGTGTTTGTATGAGTTCTTGGGTTTAAATCTCCCTTTTGGAAAATTTTTGTTATTTTAGATCCAATCCTTATCTTTGTTGAGTGGACTTATATAAAATTTTCTGTTCATTAATATTAGAATAAGTCTGCTGGTTTGGATGATAATGAGTTAGTGTGTTGCAGGTCCTATGTTCAAATCCCTATGTGAACGTGGGTGATAAATTTTTACTCCAATTGTTTGAGAGAGGTTGGGTGGAGTTAGAATTCGGAGGTGGTTAAGGGTTAGTAAGTTAGTTAGTAGGATAATGGGGGTTGAGATTTAGTAGGATAGGAATTTATTTCATTTTATTTTTAATTATTTTTGTTACTTTTTTCTTTTTTCTCACTTTTCTCAAAAAACAAATCTGACGTTAGTTTTCCTTCCTTTGCACATTTCCGGTCAATTGACAAATTTGTATTTCCTCGCTTTCCATTTTCTATCATAATTTTGTTGTTCAATTTCTGTTTTCGAGTCTTCAATGTTGGCGTGCAGTTTGGTAAGTGTAGGAGATATGGTTTAGGATGTTGCAAGTGTTTCTTAACTTGTTTTTCTTTTCGTTGATGTTCTTTCTGGCTTTTGGCAGCAATTAATCGATAGGATCGAAACTCACCTCTTGCGGAATCGTAGTCGAAATCGCTTGAGGATTGGGTAAGTGATGAACACTTGAATTGAACAGTTGTCAATTTCGTTGGTTCGGTTTAGTTGAGAATTAAAACTGATTTTGGGAGTTGTTATGTCGATTTTAGGTTCTGGTGGTCTCGGAAGTGTTTTCGCATGAAAAATGAACCAAGTTTTTACCTTAAACACGAAAAATCGAGGTTCGATGAAAGCCAAAAAGGGCACTATCGATGTCACACGGGCTTGTGCCCAGCCGTATGGTTGGCCATGTGCGAAACATGGCCGTATGACGAATGCATGACCGTGCGCAAGACACGACCGTGTGGTGGTGTGAGTGTGGTTGTGTGGGCTTCATGGGCTAGGCCAAGTCGAGCGTGTGGGCCACACAGGAATACCACACGGGTGTGTGGGTTTTGGCCAAGGCCGTGTGGTCCACACCGGCAAGGCCAATTTAGGTGTGTGGGCCCACACAGGCATGTGGACCCATAATTCTGAAATTTTCTCTAGGGTTGCACGAGTCGTTCTGATCGACTGTGGCCTACTGTAGGGTCAGTAAGGACTAACCAAACCCTAAATCATGTGATTTGATATTATGATAGTCCAATTTGAGTAGGACACTGATACGTATGCATGACTGTTCTGTTTGAGTATACATATATGATATTTGTACACGAGCATGTTAATCATGTTGATTCTATTAATTCTATATTTTGTATCTACGTAGGTTGGGCATTTGTATATGTGGAGGAAGTGATCTGTATGGTGACCTTTTGCCTTAGTTCTAGCAGCTTGACTGCATATTATCTGTTATGTGTCGCATCCGCACTTTATGGTGTATAGCGATGGGTAGGTGTTTTTAACCCCATATGGTGTGATAGGATGGTCGGAGATAGTGTGTAGAGAATGAGGGTAGGATTCTATATATCTGTTCTATTTATCTGATATCTGCATCTTGTAACGCATAGATTTGTGCAAGTGTACACGGTCGTTATCAAGTAATAAGTAAGTATTAAGTTATCGTCTCCACAGGGTTTGTATTTGTGCTAAATCACTTAATTGTAAAATTATATTAACAACTTGGTAAATAAAAACACAATATGATTGAGAAATGTTGATTCAAATTAAATATATTAAACTAAATGCAATGATCCCTAATGCAAATTATCCTAAATATGCAACCTATATGAATGAAATAGATTTTAGCAAGATTAAACACAATTTGCAACAATTATAACATAAATAAACTAGGTCAATAACTTTAATTAAACTCAATTTATTATCAACATGCTTAATAACATTCGGAGAAACATTCCATGGCAACTGCATCTTTCATGAGTTTGGAAACCATATTAGGTCCTTTCAGAATCCTTTACTTAGTAAATATGCATTTTACTGATCCTTATTTACTAAGGGTTTCTTAGCATTCGTGCGAGGTAACAGGGACGTGTTAGGTTTGGAACAGTTTAATCACACAAATCTAAAAACTATGCAGATAACAGAGCCTAGTTAGGGTTGTTATGCAACCTGCAATTTAATCGGGTTTGGATCTAAATTGAGCATGCACATTTCAATTATGTGTCCATTAGCTGTCGTCTGGTTAGGATCACTCAACTAATTCAGGTGCATTTCAATTACGTATGAATGAAATACAGACTTGATTTTAATTGAAAACATGATCGATTGAGGCACAAACATTATAAGCATGAATCAAATAAATATTATTTAATCGAAGTAATCATCCTAGCTTAAATAAAATTAAGCTAACATTGTCGTAAACAAGAATAAAGAACACATACCAAACAGTTTTAGATTAACTTAAAGAAAAGAAAGATTACACCCAAATCAAAGTGGCTGTCACCCAAGACTCTGGCCGACGAGGGCTCCTTCGTTCCTTTGCTTTGCTCCTTTACTGATGGCTCTCCAAGGTGGCTGACCAAGGGCTCTTTAAGAGGCTTAATTGCTAAAATCTCTATTAAGATATGATGCTAGGTGTGGAGAATGGAAACTGCTAAGAGAATTGAGAGAAAAGAGAGAATGATGAGGGATGAGGGATGATTAGAAATGGTGAAATGAAGTCTTGTTTATAGGTGAAGAGAGGAGAGTAGTTTGCTAAAAATTGAAGGGTTTAGTCTCTTCAAGCTTCTTCAATGGGTGGCCGGCCATGATTCATGTATTCTTAGTTGATTTTTGCTCAATTTAAATGTCATAACAACTCAGGACTGAGACTCAGTCAAGTGTAAATCTTTGAGCAATCTCTAATTTCTTCAACATTGCAAGGACCTTGTGCAATTAAACCAAAAAGTGGTTTGTGTGGACAGCCATGTGCAGCCGAAATTGGGTTGACTTGGTCTTCAATTTGGACGGTTTTTGTAATCCAACAAAGCTATCAAACCTGTCTAAAATAAATCAATAAATTAAAGGACCAAAGAATAAAATTTACCAAATTTAAATAATTAATTAAAACCTAAATTATTAATGAAATATTTTAAAATGAATCTTTAAATATAATTTTATATTTTATTAATTAATTTAATCATGCATGGCCCAATTTTTGTCTTAAAAATATAAAATATTCAAATAAATATAAAATAAGCCATTTTATGCATGAAAACTATATAATAAAGTATAAAATCACATTTTAATAATTTTTATGTCCTAATTTTATATTTTCACATATATCATTAATTTATTAAACAATTTCTCAGTTTTAACAATGAATTTAAGTAAAAAGGTGGTAAATTACATAGGAAAAATCCTATATATTTTTCAGTTTACACATCTGTTATGGACTGAGGTTCGAATCTATATTTGACTGTATACGAAATACTGTATATATTGCATGTCTATTTCTGTTGGGTTACACACTGAGCTTACGAAATCTCACATTTGTTTGTCTGTTCTATTCAGGTAATCCACAAACTTAAGCGGGTCGGTGCGACGAAGGCTCAGTTGTGACCGCTGGATCGAGAACTGTTTTTACTTAGTAATTAATGATTTAATTTTAAAGTCTCGTTTTTCTTGAGAGTTGTAATTTTTGGGACTCTCTGGACTAATTGGTTTTAACTCTTGGATTTGGATTTTGCTTTGCTACTTTTCCGCAACGTCAACAAAAACACTTTACACAAACAAACGAGTTTTTGAAAACACGAGCTTGGTTTTTGTTTTAAACGATTTCTAAACTTCTGCTATAAAATAAACTATTAACTTTAAAGAACTTCATATCACGGTTTTAGTAACGAATATGTTTTCTAATACATGGATGTTTTATCAAATAACTAAACATGGTTTTATAGAAGTATCGTTGGTTTCAAAACCCTTCTTCATAACACTCCCGGATTTGGCCATAACGTCTAGGCCGGGTCAGAGGTGTTACATAGCATTTGCAAGTAATACATTTAGAAAGATGTCAGTATATGGAATTGTGGGTTCAAATGCATTAAGCCTAAAGTTGATCCAAGATGATGAGTGATAGTTCAATGTTTGGCGATTCAAAATTTGTAATTTGAAATACATTTAGAATATCTAGCTTGAACACGTCTTAGTATTTCGATAATACCTCAGGCTTTAGGATTTCGTTTCAAGTGTACTTTATGTAGTCAGAGATGGAATTTGAAGCTCAATCCAAATAATAAAACATCAACACAAAAATACATCAAGAAGAAATCCAAAAGTAAAGAGAAAGTTACAAGTTTTACATTGATGGATAATTTTGGCGTATTTTCATATTTGGACCATATCTCATAATATACTTGGAGTTTGGAGATGAAATTTCTAAAGTGGATGTACTAGATGCAGATATTTAATTAGCTATTCTGACTTTTCCCAATTAGAGTTATTATTTTGGACAAATGAATTCATCAAGTAGCATTAGGAAAATGACTCCAAAAGATAACAAAGAAATAGGCCCAACAATTTATTAGTATCAAGACCTATTTATATGCATTTAGCTTGTGTTAAATGTCTATAAATAACCTTTAATTTTCAGAATAGAAGACATTGTAGAATTGAGATCAATATCATTTTTTTATTAGAGTTTATTTTGTCTTTATTTCTTTTCTTCACTATCCTTGTAAAAAAAATCTTAAGTTCTTTATTTCTAATATTTGTTTTTCCTCTAAGTTTGGGTTATTTAAATTTATGTTTTTCTAAGTCTTCAATGTTGAGGTAAAAGGATATAACTCTGGGCAACTATTAAGGTAAATTGTAAACTTATCATTTGATCTAAAATAATTTATCAGTCACTTATTACAACCATACTTGTAAAGTAGGAGTCTTGATTTATTATAGAAAATAGATGGCACAATGAATGCATGAATAACTAAACCTTGATTTGTTGTAGACACATATAAATTGACATAATAAATATTTAAACTTTTTTTTATAATTTTTGAAGTTATCAAGTGATTATAATACCATATGTTATATTTTTGGACTGAACTTAAACGGTTCAACTTTCATATTGCACCATCATTTGCTTATGGATTCAATTGCTAAACTTTTGGAGTTGAATTGTTGGAAAATCATTTTTGACATTCCTTTGATGGGCATATATTTGCTTATGTATTCATATTCTTAACTATTAGACTTAAAATGCTTAACTATCCTATTGGAACCTCCATAGTTTGTGGATTCTAATTGAGTAATAAAATTGAGTACTAAAATTTAAACTTAGTATGACACCAAGAGTAAATCTTCAAAATTATGCAGATATTTGTTTTAGCATAATCTTTATAATATTATAAATTCTAATAAACTTCCATGTGGATTGATCTCAAAGTATTGAGATTTTATTACTTGAACATAACATATACTTAGGTTTGTGAACAAAGTAAGTGTCTGTCAAGCTTTTGGCATCGTTGCTAGGAAGGGCAAATTTAGAGTACAAGTTTATAAATATTTTCTTTCCTTTGCCTTGTTTTTTTTTTTTTTTTTTGTTGGTCTTATTGCCTTTAGTGTTTTTCTTTATTTAATTTAATTTATATCTTTAAAGGGACACTTGTACCACCTAATTTGTTTATGCTTGTTTGGCACTATAATTTTAATTCTCGCCATTTAGGTAGAAAGAATTGTGAAACTCTTATTGGTAAGTTGATCGATACACCTCTACATTCACCTATCTTGGATGAAATTGAAAGAGTTCCCAATGAAAACGAAATTTCGACAAGTGCGTACCATGCGTGATTACATGTAACCTACTTATACTTCCACATCTTCTTGCTTCGTGTTACCTTTGAATGCAAATAACTTTTGGTTCAAACCTGGTATGATAACTTTACTTTCTAATTTCCATGGCTTAGAGTGTGACAGTCCTTACTTACATCTTAAAGATTTTCATGAAGTATTTTCCACCTTTTGTAACCTCCCCAATCCGACCTATATGTTATGACCGAATTATGAAGGTCACACTAGCCACCAAAATGGCCTAGTAAACTTATAGTTTTCAAAAAAGTTAGATTAGCCCAATTCGTAAAGAATCTAAATTTTGCAATACCTAATTTTTGTTCAATTTAGTCTAAAACAATCATTTAAGGAATACTTTAATAGTTTGAAAGAGAAAAAGTTTTAAAAATACTGAGTTTCAAATCTCCCCATAGGGTATTGATCCCCAACAAAAAAGTATTAATACTTATTTAAGTATCGAAACAATTTAAGCGTTCTACCACTTTTAGATTTTTAAAATGCATCAATCGACATCAATAATTTTACAAGTACGATAGCAATTTGGCATTCTGTTTGTTTTGAAAATCAATTTGTGTGATCAAGTATTGATACCAGATGCCAAGGTATCGATAATTTTTATCAGGGCTGGTAAAAATTGCTTTTTAAAAAAATTCGAAGTAGTTTCAAAAACTTGTATCCATTTAACTCGTTTAAGGAAAACACTGATTTATTTTAGTCCAAAAGTTGATAGAAAAATGTTATTTATAATTACTTTAAAATAGCTTAACAATCTTTAAATTTATAACTAGATTTATTATCAAATGAATAAAGAAAAATTCTCAAAAACTTAAAAATATCAGAGTCCATGCCATAATTCGTAAAACATAATAAACCCAAAAGAACTCAAAACAATTTGAAAATATATTTTTAAAGAAAATTCATCAACAGTGCTCCAAGTCTCGAGTCCGAACCCAAACCTTACGAGTTATCTGGAAAGTTGAGACAAACTAAAAGAATGAGCTATAAAGTTCAGTATGATCTTAACACAAAAACAAATAAGCATATAAACAGTAAATATAACATACAGTTACAGTAAATAATGCATATCAGTTTTTCACTTTCATAGTAATTATCAATGACATACGGTATGCATGAATAACAGTGCAAGTTTTTTCCTACCTATCCATCTGCTACACTCTATAGTAAGAGCTCCTCAGAACTCATCTAGCCCTACACACCAAACAATAGTTTGCAGGGGAACTGCCAATAGATATTTGGGTGAACTATCAGTATAACAGTAGGTTATAGTTAAATAGCCACTAAACAATAATTTGATTGGTAAACTGATTCGGCATTAAATGCTTGCACTTCCTTTTTCAAAAAAATTCAAACCCGTGCAGCAATGTCATGCTTTTGGTGATCAGTACAACTTATAATGATAGTGACATAACATGAAAATAGTAACAGTTTAATTGGTAAGCAACAACAGTGGGGACATGCGTCAGTAGATTATGCATTATCATCATAGAAGAAACATCATAGTTTCACAAAACAACACAATTTCATCAATTCGTGTAATAGTATTTTCATACTTATAGTATACAGTGAATTTATATCCAAACAACACTCACAATTTATCAGATATCATACCCCTATTTTAGATATGGCATTCTAAGCGTATTCGTATTCACAAGTCGAACTAGTTCAGTAATCATAATAATAAAAACAATAAATAACCATGCTTAATAACACCACATATTCGACCAAATCCCAATTACAAACATGATAGACATAGTTAGGACACACATCTTTACTCCCCACGTCATGCGACACCTTCTCAACACAGATCTTATATGCTCACATCAAGATTCGATCCTTAAAACGGCAAACACATGAAAACACATGCTATCATATTCAACATAAAGGTTTGGGAAAGATTCCAAAAGGAACTAGTTAAGTAAAACGGAAGAGAACAAACCATAACTCTGTTGCGTATCCAAAAACAGAATCTAACCAATAAGAAATCTCACTTACCAACCTACTGCAATTGGGAACTAAATTAGAACCAAGTGATCAATATAACTTGACTAAGAGAGAGGAAAAATTGGAGGCAACAAGGAATTTAAACGAAAGTGGTAGATATGATATTCGAAATAGAAAAAAGGAAAAAAGAAAAGAGAAGATAAATAAATAAAAAAGAGGAAGGATGGTGCCAAGAAAAGAAGGAAAATTAAAAGTGTATATGCCGAAGGATGAGATGACAGCTGAAAATAAAAAGAATGAAAGAGAGGGGGTAGGCCAAAGATAATATGTTATTAAATACCTAGGGTTGGGTGGCACGCTAGGGTTTTCTACACTAAAAATTATAAAGGTATTGATACTCGTGTGAAAGGTATCGATACTTATCAATAATTTTTTTGGCATTTTACTGATCAGGCCCAACAAAAGCCTAAATAGAAAATTAAAATAATTCAGCAATTACAAATTTAACCCAAAAATTTTAACCTACATTTTGAGACATGACATTTCTCCCCCTTAAAAGAAATTTCGTCCTCAAAATTTACCTAGTCCAAATAGATGAGTATATTGTCGCCGTATTGAGTCCTCTGGCTCCATGTAGCCTTTTTAATGTTGTGATTCTGCCACAATACCTTAACCAACGAAATTCATTTCCTTCTTAAAACCTTGTCCTTTTTGATCCAGACTTTGTATAGGTTCCTCGTTATATGACAAATTTGGTCTCACCTCAATATCTTCAACCAGGACATAGAAACATGGAACATATCATGGATACGGTTGAGCTTATGTGGTAGCTCTAACTAATATGTTATTAGCCCAATCCTCTTAAAGATCCGATACGGCCCAATGGATCTTAGGTTCAACTTACCTTCCCACCCAAACCTCAGTACTTTCCTCCACAAAGACACTTCTAGAAAAACTCAATCACTCACATTGTACTCTATATCATTCCTCTTTAGATCTATATATAACTTCTGTCTATCTGAAGCTGCTTTTAGTCTATCCTAAATCAGTTTAATTTTCCCCTTAGACTTCTATACCAGTTTAGGACCTCAAAACTTTCTTTTTACGCAACTCAGTCTAGAATAGTGGTGTCTGCCACTTACGATCTTACAAAGCTTCATAAGGTGCCATCTATATGTTTGACTAGAAATTGTTATTATACTCGAATTTAACCAATGGTAAATGCTCCTCCCAACCATCTCTGAAACCAATAACACAATTCCTTAACATGTCTTCTAAAAGCTAAATAACTTGCTCTAACTGACCATCTGTCTAAGAACGGAAAGCCATACTAAAATTTAGTCTAGTACACAGTGCTTCATATAGCTTCTTCTATAATCGAGACGTAAAGTGAGGATCACGATAAAATATAATCGAAACAGGTACCTCATACAGTCTCATAATCTCAAAAATGTATAACTTAGCCAACTTCTACAATGAATAATCCATATGAACAAGCAAGAAATGAGCCGACTTAGTCAATCTGTTGACAATCACCCAGATTGAATCCTTCTTCGTGGGTGTCAAGGGTAACCCACTAACAAAGCCCATAGTTATACGTTCCCACTTCCGTTGGGGATTTTAATCAACTACAGTAAACCAGAAGGAAATTAGTGCTCAGCTTTCACTTGTTGGCTAATCAAACACTTAGCCTCGAAATCTGTTACATTCCGTTTCAAACCAGGCCACTAGTACAATTCTCTCATATCTTAATACATCTTATTTCCTCCAAGATACATAGTGTAAGGGATACTATGTGCCTCCAGAAGAATAGACTACCTCAAACTCTTATCATTCAGACTTAGGTAAGTGATCTGGCTCTTGAACAAGTCTATCTCCAAGAAAACTTGTGAAAAACACATAATTAGTTACTAGAATTGTCACACATGTGAAAATATAATATATTATATAAATTTTAATTTTAAAAAATAATATTTCATATATCAATTTTACATTTTGAAAAATAGTACTTTTTTTAACAATCTCATTATAGGTTCTTATATTATCTGCTCCTTTTGACACAACACCTTGAACTACCCAAAGTCCCTCCCCAACTCATAAATAAGAGGATAAAGCATTTTAGCGCACTCGAGCCCATATCCTTATGCATAGTTAATGAAAAATAATAATAATTTTAAAAAAGGTGGGTAGATTTTTTTTTGATAATCAGAAGTTAATGAAAATACTGGCATTTTTAGTTTTTGAGAACAACAAATGAATAATTTTAATTGAAAAAAATGATTTTTTTAAAGTTGTTTGTTTAATAATACAGAATAAATTAATTTTATTTTATAAAATATTTTGCAACACCCCAAACCCAGCCTAAACATTACGGTCGGATTGTGGAGGTTACATCCTACATGAAACCACTAGCGCACAATTTAGGTGAAAATCTACTTTCAACTTAGGGAAAAACCAATTTAAATAACTTATTGAAAACAAACATATTAATTTGATGAAAATTGCGTTTAATTTGTTTTACAAAACATAACTGACTTATTTAATCTTTTTGCAAGTAAAATGTTGAACGTTTTAATCAAAAACTTTACAGCGGAAAGCAACGTTGTAGTAATATAGTCTTATAACCATTTGTTAGTCATGTTGTTTTGTCTTGAATACTAGTTAAAATTAATTCTTTAGAAAAACAAATGCCAAAACAAATTTAAAAGTCCCCAAACAAAAATTAAAGTATCTGAAAGTCTAGAAAGTCCAAAAAGAAGTCCAAAACATACTAAAACTCATTATGCAATCCAATAATGTGAAAATCGAGTTTCAAAGTCATCATCCAATCCTAATTCTGAGGATCACCTGAAACGAAACAAACAAACACATGAGCTTTACACCTAGTGTGTGGTTCAACCCACTAACATAAAATAAAAAAGTATGAAGTTTGTATCATATTGAAATTCCTTCCTTATCATGTATAATATAACATTTTAGAGGTTATTATATCCCTCATCAAATCGTATCATATTTCATATCAGGACATAACATATATCATGTCGGAACATATCATAACATATCCTACACCCATCCACTACACACCATCTCCAACCAACCAATCACACCAATTAGAGCTAATAGAGCCCACCATCCAATCACACCGATATGTGGCAATGTGTCACGCATAAATATGTAGCTAAGCTATCGGACAGAAACTTATGGTTTAGTCGCCATAATTGTAGTATAACTACCTTACGCATTTCCTCCAACATATCAAACTCACCCTAGATCATATATACAAACATGCTAACATATACAAACACGTATCGAATAGTTTACATAACACGCATTTAAAAATATATATTTACAGAACATAACATAATACATTCCATATACATAGTGGTCCCACATAACATGCTTTCGAGGTTTATTTATGAATGACATGCCCAATTTTTCGCTTTTATAGGCTTACCAAAATGTCCACGGATCCAATTTTTAAGTCCTTAAATTGGCCCTCAAATGGGCCATTAAAATTAGCCAAAAGAGCCCACACGACTCAACAGTCCAGCCCGTGTGGTCCACACGATCTACAGATCCAAGCTGTGTAATCATGCACGGCCGTGTGGTGCATACGGTCTGTCGCAATGTAACACCCCTAACCCGTAATTCGTCACCAAACTAGGGTTACAAGGCATTACTAACAACCGGAGCAATCCACAAACATACTACAATATCACTTATAACTCATCAATTCCATCATCAAAAATAAGAAATAAATCCCTTGAGTAGGCATACCAAACCTCAAACATGCTTTAACAGTGTGCCGGGACTAAACCAAACACCTAGGAAATTTTTCCAAAAACTTAACATTTTTCAACACTACAAAGGTCACATACCCGCGGGCATAGACCGTGTGCCTCACACGGCTACCAGACATGCTTATGTGTCCAGACCATGGCAAAATAGGGTATAGCTACGGGCTTGTGCCCACGGCCACAAGACACGCCCGTGTGTCTTGGCCATGTGAAATTAAGGAGGCTACTGACTTGCACACAGGCCACAAGGCACGCCCGTGTGTCTAGCCCATGTGACATCCTGACCATTTTAGCTAAGGTGCAGGGATCACACAGTCCAGTCACACGCCCGTGTGCTCAGGCTGTGTGGCACGAAATAGGCTTGGTTTAAGCCACATCTCACATCTCAAAACGTCAAGTACCTACAAGCACATACTAAGCATCATTTACAAACCAAAATATAGCCAATTTCATGTCCAATACAAACATCAAGATAACCAATTCATCCACAACCAAATATACATGTAAAAGCATTCCAAATCATGCCATTTCAAGGCATAAACTTCGCCAAACATAATTCATTCTTATACCATTTTCAAATTCTAATCAAATCTTACCAAAACTTACCATTTGGTTTAAACCAAAATGACCACATTCAACTAGACCAAATGAACATAATAAAGCATACCAAAACAAACATATTCACACACTTAGCTAACCAAATTACTTAGCATAACATAATTATAATTCAAAATATGTCCAAACCTCCCTAGCCTATACATGTCATACTTAGCTATTTATAAACACAAAAGGTACCAAAATGAGTTCTGATAGTGAGATGAAGATCCTTGACGATTCCCGAGCCTTCAATAGCTTCAATGATCTATAAAATGGAGATGAACAAACCAAGTAAGCTTTTAAAGCTTAGTAAGTCATAAGCAAGTAATTTAACATTTAATCTTAACAATAAAACTACCATTCCATCAATTTGAACCATGAACAAGCATTACAAACCTTTATCCATGCCTTATCACATGGTTACTCAAACTCGTGAACTTCATCTCATAGATTCATAAGGTCTTATCATTTATTCATTCATAACTAATATGTACTTCTTACGTACCTGTTCATTCTATACGAACGCACTCGTTTCCATAACCAAAACTCATTCATTATATCATTTGAATTACAAGTTAATTACATGAATGTATCATCCGATAAGTACTCATACTATGGCCCGAAGCCAAATCAGAGTAGTTTATCCGGGAGAACCTATACCATGGCCCGTAGCCAAATCAAGGTCACTCTCGAAACATCTATACCATGGCCCATAGCCAAATCAAGATGTTTATCTCACCCGTAGTGCTAATATCATGGCACAAAGCCAACATTTTACCCTAGTGACATGTCACTACCTTTTGAAACTAATTCTACGGTTCAACCGAGCTTTCTAAATCTTGTTTTCTTTTATTATCTCATCCACAACATCAATACCCCTAGTTCCACCTCCTCTGGGGTTTCATTCATTTCAATTCATTCAATATCAATATAATTAACAGCATTATAATAAAATTACTACTTATGGACTTATCTCGAGTGTGATTTATCAGTTTAGTCAATTACTTGACAACTTTTGATTTCCCGTGATCCAAGTCTGGATTCTACTGTTCTTGATCTAAACGTATTAAAATAACTCGTTTAATCACACACTCAATAATTCAATCCAAGGACACACACAAGTAGGGCACTTTACAAATTAGCCCTCACAATTTCACAAAATTACAAATACTCCAAATTTCATCTTATACAAACTAGCAGAATTCTCCCTTAGTCTATTCAAGCCCATTTATTTCATAAATTTCCCATTTTAATCCCTCTATATCATCATTTTCACAAATTAGCCCAAATTAGCTAATTTCATAAAAAAAATTCAATACAAATATATCAACCCAATTCAAATCTTTTATTTACTAACAACAAACTTCATAAAACTCATATTTTCATCAATTTCACATTTCAAAATCTTCATTAATTTCTCAAATTACAACATGGGCTTGATAATAGACTAAGCAACGATCTCAAAAACATAAAAATTATTAAAAGCCGAAACCAAAACATACCTCAAATTAAGCTTCAAAGTGGCCGAATATTCAAATGTACAAGAATCCTAGTTTGTTTTTTAAATTTCGGCAAAAACAAGACCAAATAATGGCCATTTCTATGTTTATTTCATTAAAACATATGTTTATAATCCTTTTACCAAATTGACCTTTGTTCATAAATATAAAAATCATAACAACCATGACCACTAATGTCATTTAATACATTCCATGGACAATTTGCCACATAAAACCTTTATGTTTAACAGCCATTCTAATTTAAACACTTAGCAAAAAGCAAGCAACTTTTACCTATTAAGCAATTTAATCCTTTTTGCTAATTAAGCAATCAAACATCTAAATTTTTCTTAAGATGCTTTCTCATATGCCAATTCACAAATAACCAACACAGAAAATAATAATAATTTATTTTTTTGACTCGGATATGTGGTCTCGAAATCACTTTTCCGACTACGGTATAAACCAGACTGTTACACGCACGGCTTGCCACACGGCCGTATGACGCTAGGTAGTTTCGTAGACAGCCACTATTTTATATTTTTTTTTAGTTTCGATCGATGTTTTAGGTTAGTTTCACACACCTGATAGTAGAATTGATCAACCACACAACTATTGCACTCCGAGTCCTACATATAACGTTTAAACGAATTGATTATAACGTAATTAAATTCCGAAATCTTACTCAAAGATACCACTTTTCTTAAGGAAATAGTCCCAAACAGAATTCAAATACTTACCCAACAGCGAATGAGACGACAATTACACTACTAAAGGATATCAATTCAAAATCTCCTCGCTTAAAAAAAAACCAGTTGAGCACTAAATAAAGTATGGAACGAAAATAACATTAAAAATCAACCTTAACAAAGAACAAACTAAACAAACAATATTAGAAAAATCAACAACAAAACTTACATTGTTATTGCCTTTTGATTGAAACAAAGAAACAATGCAACTCCGAACAAAAACAACGGAAATAATTAACAAAAGGAGAGAATTTTTTAAAAAGGAAAAAAAGGAAGGAAAAAGAATAGAACTGAACCAAAAAAAAAAAAGAAAAGAAAAAAAGAAAGAAACATGGGAAGGGGGTGGACAACAATTTGAACACAAGATCTAAAGATAAACTATCATCTTACCACTAAACCAATAAACTTATTCTATTACAACTTTCCCAAAAATAAGATTTAAATCAAATAATCACGGATAGGAATAGAACAAAAAATTAACAAAATTTCAAAGGAACAACTTGAACCCAAAATCTCAGACACATAATCACAAAACCTATCTACTAAACTAAATTCAACTATTTAACATTCTAAATTTAAGAAATTTGGAGTGTTACATGTTTAAATGATACAATTATCTTTATATTTAAAAAATAAATTTAGTTTTTCGTGTTTTTACTAATTGAGTTGATATGCTTGATTTGTGACACTAAACTTAATTAAATATTTTATTATAGTATAAATAATTATATTGCAATCATATATATATTTATATACAAATTAACTTAATTTTTAAATTTGTCACTCATCCTTTCATTTTTTTTCTCCTATAATTATCTTTTTATATCATATTTTTTATAACATATGATGTGATCATAAATTAAAGGGATAAATCCCAAAACTATACATAAACTTTAATTTTGTGTGATTTTATACATGAAATTTTGATTTGATCTAATTCTCGCATATTATTAACACAATTATTAATATAACATCATTTTATGTTTATATATTGTATACGTAAATAATTATATTTATCCAATATAAAAATAGATTGATGTATTTATTTCTTTAAATGTGTATGATTAAATCAAAATTAAAGTTTCAAGTATATATTTAAATCACAATCAGAGTTTCATGTATGTAACTATACCAAATTAAAATTCATCTATATAATTTCACATTAAATTAAAGTTAATGTATAATTTTAAGACTTATCTTAAATTAAACCATTAATTATAATGATTAAGATTGAATTTTTGGGACTAAAATCAATAAAAACGAAGTTTAAAGATTTACTTTCTTCTTTTTTTTGGGAGTATTTTTATATAAATTAATTATCAGAAAGCAGGTTTGTATTGATTATATTATGGAAAAAAACATTAATTACGTGATGGAAAAGTGTGTTGATATTAATTATATTATGAAAAGGTATAATTACACAATAAATTCTATCAATAAGTCCCGGAAAAATTTTAGACAAAAAATTATCAACATATATCAGCTCCTTATAATAAAATATCAAATTAAAAGTTACAAACACGAATCAATTTTTATTGCAAAATTAAAACAAATCAAATATCTGTAAACATCTTTCAACAACATTGTAGCCTTTAAAAATTTCATCAATGGTGATCCTTTTGATTTTGAAACAAATTTTATTATTATCATTATTATTATTATTTTCAGCCATGAACTATTTCGCTACACTTGTTCTTCATCCAACGAAATCCACTCATCAATCTGCTCTCAACCGCATAAGAATTATACTTCACCATACGACGTTGTCTCTTCCTTTCCGCATCACCAACGCCTAATTTCATATTAGATTTATTATAATTATAATATTTCCGAGTATATTTTTCGACGTTGATGTCGATTGTCATCGGTTGAATCGGAGTCGATGAACTCCGAACATGCGATGGCTGATTTGTGGCTGGCGAAATCGAAGCCGATGAACTCCGAACATGCGATGGCTGATTCGCGGCCTTGAGTCCAGGCATCTCTCCCTTAAAATCTGCCATCTTAGGGTTTTGACAGGTGGATTTGGCAGAGATTTAGAGAGAGATGATTATAAAAAATAAAATAAAAGGAGCTTTTTTCCCCTTTATTTTGGATTTAAATCACCATGATAATTATTAACTGCTATAATTTTAAAAATTAAAAAAAAAAAAAAACTTGATTGGTTTTTATGGGGACTGAAAGAGAGAGGTTTGTGTTTTATTTGAGGTCATTAAATTTGTGTTTTTGAGTTGTAAAAATGGAGTCTATCTTTTTTTTGTGGGATTTTTGGTACCTTTTGTATCATAATTCCCTAATATTAGACAGTTGAAACTTTTAAGAAATTTGGTAGATTTTGATTGGATCACCTTGCATTTCTCCCTCTTTTCAGCTATATCTTTTTTAGTGTGTTGACCATTTTAGGGTGTCAACCAATTCACAAATATTGTAGATTTATTTTTAAAAAATAAGTTAGATAGATACTCCAAATATAAAGAAATATTTTTTTTTAAAAAAATGAACATATTTATGTTAGATAGATACTCCAACCAGGACTAAAATTCAAAGCCAGAACGTAATTGTTCAATTTCCTAGGGACCATTGGCTCGATCATTAAATGGTGCTAGCCTCAAATGGAGATCAATGTTATCTTCTTCAATTACTTCGTTAGCTACTAATGATGAATCCGCTGTTAAGTTGTCGCCAACTTCGTGATTTTGTACTTGAAATGGTCCCTGTCCCTGACCCTGACCACCACCACCACCACCAACATGAAAGGGACAAGGACCCCTTGGAGTTAACATTGGCAAAGATGGTGCTGCTGCTGAGAGACCACCCCTTGAGGCCATGCTGGTGGACCCTCTGCCATAAGCCAACCGCCTCGTTCTAGCCGAATGCGGCGAGATAACCGGTCTCGTAGTCAGAAACCGTTGTTTTAATTGTTGTTGCTGTTGATGATGAAGGGTGAAAAACGAGCCTTGTTTGGCTCGTCGTTCTCTTTTGTGCGCATTTTGATGCCCACCCAGTGCTTGAGAATTTGCAAATCCTCGGTGACAAAATTGGCACTCGAATCTCCTGTACTCACTGACATTTCGTCGAACACTGGGAGGGCATTCCTCATCGGCACCAACTTCAAAACCAAAAAGCTTCATAGTTGACGAAGATGGCTTCCCACAACCAGGTTCATCATCTCCATTGTTGTCTGTTGAATTCATGCTAATTTAACCTGTTTTTTTTTTTTTTTAAAGAAGGACCACCCACCTTGATGGTTTAAATTTCGTTGAAAATCCATGGAAATATATAGAGAGAAATCATAATCCATTGCAGGGTTGCAGATGACACAAATGCCCCTCAAACTCGAAAATTATTATATCTTTCACAATCGAAGAACAAAGGGTGACAACCATATCCAAATCTACAGGAAGAATTGTTGAGTTTACAGTGAAAAAAATCCCTTTGTTTTTAATTGAATTGTTTGGATATAGACGACAAGCACTCGTGCGAAAAAATACTGGAGACATAACTGTAAAGCAAAAAAAATAGTCATTTAAGCTTCCATCCGCGTGCATCATGTCCTTTCGACTTCCACATGTTTTGTATTATTATTATTTTAAACCATTTATAGTAGCATTGGGTTTCAATTATTCATTTCAAATCAGAAATCAATGAAATATGGGCATAGTTAGCTAAGGCATAGGACTTAGATGTTGAATATCTAAGTTCTGGACTCACTATGACCTCTTATCGTGCATTTGAGTGGTTAATTTGTTATCTAAATTGTTCTAGTTTATAATTTATTTATGTTATAATAATTTGATTCTTAATACGTTTGTGCTGTAATAATTGAATTCTATACTTAATTATTATTCCGACATACATTTATTCTTATACTTTGATTATATTATATTTGTAAAGTTTTAAAAAAGAAATCTATGAAAAGAATGTTTTTAAAATGCCTATATTTTTCATTTACAAGATTTAAAACTAATAATTTATATAAAAAATATTATTTGGCTCAATAAAGTTATTGATATAATTATATGATTGAGAAAAGAGAAATGGAGTAGGAATTTTGACAACAATATTATAGCATTTTGGTAAAATAATAAAATGAAAAGGGAAATGATGGATGATGATTCTAGGGCAACGGTCGGCCATTGAGATGAAACCTAAACTATGATTTTGCATTGGTTTTGAAGATAATAGCAGTGTCACCCACAATGAGACCTCATTTGACTTCACAACTAACTTTGTGCCCTGTGAATTCACTACAGCCATTCAATGTGTCCCAGTAAAGAAACTCTACTTATCTCCCTCTGTAGGTTTATACTTCAAAACATATATATGCTTCCCTATAATTATACTTCTTATGTATAAATTATTCAAGTTTAATTTAAAAAAAAAAAAACTTCAATTTGTCTTTAGGAGGTGTTTATGGGTCAGATCTCAATAGAATATTAGTCTGTTTTAAAAAGTGGGTTTAAATTTTTATTTAAGTCCAGCTCAAATAAAAATAGTAAAATCTGAGTTCAACTCAGTTTGTCTATATTAAATTTTTTATATTATTATTTTATACAAAAATAAATTTAAAAAATATTATGGATCAAATACACTAAAAATATTAAAACAAATGTTTCTCAACAAATTGAAAATAAATTAAAAAGATTATTTATACTTAAATAACACTATGATAAGTGCAACTTAACAAACAAATACCTCTAAAATAATAGTAAAATTAACAATAAAACAAGAGTTATATAATATCCAAACAATAACAACAAAATAGTATCTATATAATAGCGAAATGACAACAAAACAATGAAAACAACAACAAAATGTAGTAGGTATTTTTTGCAAATTTGAGCTAGGCCTAAGCCAAAAAAGTTTACCCGAGGCCCAACCTATTTTCTAAACGGGTCTTATTTTTTTGCCCAAACCCTTTCACATTTTGGGTGAACCTTCTCATAATTATTGAGTTGAACATCAACTTTAATTTAGTTAAATCATGTAATTGGATTTAGAGTTCAAATATCAAAATATACTATTGATTTTTTTTTAGCATATTCTAAACTAGGGAGTATTGTAATTTATTTAATTGAGACTGAAGCTCAATTTAAAAAAATAATAATTCAAAGTCAAGTTTGTTAGATTATATTCTCATGTATCTTGCAATGAAAATTAACTTGATTCCCTTCTCAATTGTCAGCTATAGTATTTATGTTTGAGATTGAATTTTAATTAGCAACATTAATTTAAAAAGAAAATATTCAAATTTAATTCGCTCGATATCTCCACAACAAACAAACCGACTTTAAAAGTTTTCAGATATACTATTTAGGTAAGCTAAGAATAATGAATAGAATGGATGTTGATTAAGTAATGAAGATTATAAATATGATGCCATATGTAACACGAAACAGTTCATCAAAACAAAGCATGTTCTAGTTATTGTAATTTTGCATTCTTCCTTTAGAAACTGTTACCAAAACAATAATGGCATGTTCCATGCCCCCTCCAACCCTTAATTATATACATAATTTCCAAAGCATCCATATCCTTTTTTGTTTGGAATTGAATACAAGTGTCCATGGATAGATTACAAACTCCAATTACTCTTTAAAAATTTACTTTATTATTTATAACTATTTTTGAAATATATATATTAAATTAATAATTTAGATGTTGACCAAGGTCCGGTCCAACATGGATGTATATAGGACCAAAGAAGATAATATCAATAATGCTAATAAATTCTCACTGTCTAGGGGTTTGATGGTCCAACAAATTTTAATAATTTTTGAGATTAAATCGAATGGAATCATGTGAAAAAATTAAAAAAAAATTTAAACTCAATTCAATAATTATAAAGTTATTATTTAAAAGTATATATAAAAGTGGGAGTTAGGCGATCCAACTGGATTGATGAGGTTAGAGTGTGATTAAATGATGAAGACGTGTGATTAGTTTATTTTGCCTTTTGTTGAAGAGGCAGGGACACATATTCCTAAAGGTCAAGTTACATCATGTCACCTTTCTCTAATAAACCCTAGCTAATTCTTCCCAAGCAAATGTCTCATTTAGATCTCCCCCCCAATTTGGAGTTTTTTGATATGGGCTTTGTCAATTCCGATTGCCCTGCTTTGCTTAGGATTCTAATTAAATAATCATCAAAATAGCTTAATATATAAAAAATATATATAATCTTACATTTAGTTTTTAATGTTTATATCTTTTGTCAATTTAATTTTTATTCTTTTTTTATTAAATTTTATTATTAATCTTTCAAAAAGACTAAACTCATTTTTTATTTAATGCAAATGTTAATTAAAACATTAATCTTTTAATAATATTGGCATGACAACTTACGTGATAGCCCTCTTATATTTTATAAGAACATGACACTACTTGTCTCATATACTACATCAATAAATAATTGACTCTTTTTACATGATAGTACCATGCAGCTGAAATGTTAAAAGTTTAATGTTTTAGTATGTATTTAACTCTTTTTAAAAGTGTTAGGAATCGACCCGATTAAGTAACGAACAAGTAAAATTAGCAGAAGAAATTGAGAAATTGAACACGCAAATTTAACGTGGAAAAATCCCTCCAAAGAGGATAAAAAACCACGGGCAAAGATAATTTTACTATAATGGCAAAAGAACGAAGAGTACAAAAAATGGAGATAATAACTAAACCACGAAAACCCAAAAAACAAAAAACCCTCAAAACGTAAACACAAAATTCTCTAAATGTGTTATGAGTTTTAATCTCTAATGGGTGTTATTTCTAAGGTTGTAAAAGAGCTTATTTATAGGCTAAATTCAAAGGTCAAATAATAATAAAATAATCTAAACTAATCAGTGTTTGATTGAACCAAATAAATAGAGTTTTAATTAGAAGATTATTTCTCAAATTTGACTAAAAATAGGAGTCATATTTAACAAATCTCCACCTTGACTCATATTTCCGCAACGCCATCTTTGTCGAAGCTCGCCACGAGCCTATCTTGAACTATGTAGGGAATTAACTGAGTCAAATTTGTGCTTAGAAACTGGAAGACTTCTAGCCTTCGACTTGTACACTGCTAAATTAACCCGGGTCTGATTATCACGAACACTGTAACACCCTAACCCGTATCCATCATTGGAATAGGGTCACGAGGTATTACCGGAGTTTATAGAACTTTTTTTTTATCAAATGATAACTCATTTTATAAGAAATTATACAACTTAAATTTTACCACTCTTCCATAAACACATGTATATTTTCATTTGATCATTTTCCCTTTTGACGTATCAAATAATAAACATATTACCATTTAACCGATAGCTTGGCACTTGTCTAAGCGTCAACAACAACAGTCATTAGTATACTTGAATATATTTCATATAATTTTAGAATCGATAAACTCATTGTAACAACATATCATACTTGAGATTATTACTTATTACGGCTTACCCAATTTTCATGTATCAGCATATTAAAGATAGCCACATATTCATATAATATGATACATATTATTCTCTTGCCATTTCTTCAAAACATAAATCATTCATTATACCAAAATGTATCATTGTTTTCATGAATTTTGTATATATTTATTCCGGGACAATTCATAATCTTGAACATGCATAATTATCAAGTAAGTTTCATATACATGTATTTTCCATGTCATATTTTTTAAAATATCGATTAAATATCGTTTTCTTGTATTTCGAGTTCAATTTCATGGTTATTGTTTCGTGCTCAAATTATTTCCATGTCAGGGCTTTATTCATTAAGTCATTCGAAATTTCATCGTCATACGATTAATATTATTAAAGTATACGAATCTATAATCATGGATGCATATATTCATCAATAAATTCCATGTACAAATATCATCATCTTATATTTCCATATATCCAGTATCACTGTCATTTTTTTTTCATGTACTTCAGGAATATATGTACAAATCTTTTTATATACATATTTCCTTTTCTGCTCAGGATTCTTATCTACTGAATTTATCGGAATATCGATAGTTAAAATCATATAGTATACTTAAAATATGCAAATCCGTAATCCATCAATTCACATTTACCCTTTTTAGCTATGTGTTTACCATCTTCTATATTTATCCCGTTGAATTTCTCGGAATTTTGATGGATATCCAATAGTACACTCTTGGTGTACAATCTTATTAACCGTCAATTCATACAGGAGTACACTTTTAGTGTACAATTCCGGGTCCGTCAATTCATATGCATGTGTTGCCATGGTATCTTTCAACCATGGTCTTATTCATTGCCATGGTATCTTTCAACCATGGTCTTATTTATTGCCATGGTATCTTTCAACCATGGTCTTACACATTTCATTTCAGTAAGCACACTCCCGCGAACCTCACTCTCCCGCGAACCTCAATTCTTGGCACACTTCCGCGAACCTCAGCTCCCATGTATTCTTCGGAAGGGCCTATACACATATATTCTTCGGAAGAGCCACTAGCACACTCCCACGAACCTCATTTCCCATATATTCTTCGGGAGGGCTGATATTAGGATTACCCTTCCGGGCTTAATCCTTTTTCCTGTATTCTTCGAGAGGGCTACATCAGAATAGGATCACCCGTCCGGGCTAGATCCTTTTTACCGTCAATTCCTTTTCCAATGATCCATCGAAATCCATTCCATTCAACCGGGATTTACTTTCTTTTTATATCGAGTATTATCAATATTTCATCAATTATTATGCATTGATCATTCAAATCATATTTTCATCACATAACCACATATTTCAAGTGTTTAAAAATACAATTCAAGTTACACGAACTTACCTAGTTGCTTGTCCGTGTTTATAAATTCATTAATCCAATATCTTTTCTTTTTCACGTTCAAGTCTCGCATTTGAGTCGTTGGGATCTTTATAAATAAATTTGACCATTGTTTTCATTCATTCCATATTCTAATACATTCAATTAATGCTCTAGGCAAAATTACCATTTGGCCCCCAAACTTTTAATTAATGACAATTTTACCCTTAGGCTCAGAAAAATAAATTCTTGCGATTTAATCCTTATTTCCAGCCGTTGTCATCATAAATATTAATGAGAGCCCATAAATTCTATAAAATATCAAAATTTTCCATAATTTCAACACTTTTCAATTTAATCCTTAAAACATGTTTTCCCCCAATCTTGAACTAAATTAACAATTTTCATTTAAAATTTTCAATTTAAATAATAAAATAATCCATTTCATGTAATTTGATCATTTCTAACATTTTTACAAAATTACCCATAAAGTTTTACTTTTATTCGATTTAATCCTTGGGCTTAAAACATACAAATTAGTCATGCTAACTGAATATTCATACATATTTTCCTCCTCCTCCTCTCCATTCCACATCCTTAATTTATATAATATGCTTATAAGTAACATTATCAATAATTTCACTATTTACTTATATGTGAACATTCAAGCTGTCCACCTGCGTCATAGTCACTAAATTATTTATATCTTGAGCTACAAAAATCAAAATTAAGATCTGTT
This sequence comes from Gossypium stocksii, assembly GCA_020496765.1. Lineage (NCBI taxonomy): Eukaryota > Viridiplantae > Streptophyta > Magnoliopsida > Malvales > Malvaceae > Gossypium > Gossypium stocksii. The sequence goes on along the minus strand of CM035625.1, from coordinate 52,908,780 downwards.
AATTTTCCCTGAAACTAGACTCACATATCTTCTTACCATAAAATTTTCAGAATTTTTTGTTTAGCCAATAAGTACATTTTATTCTTTAAAATTACCCCTATTCTGCTGTATAACTGTTCCAACCTTTCTTCATTAAAATTTAATTATCTCCTCGTACGGAACTCGGATGATGTTCCCGCTTATTTATATTGAAAATAGACTCATCAAGGATTTCAAACACATAAACTTAAGTCCATAATTATTTTTATACAATTTTTGGTGATTTTCCAAAGTCAAAACAGAGGATCCCGAAATCATTCTGAACCAGTCTCACAAAAATATAAATATCTCAGAATACAGAATTCATTTACTTGTTCTGTTTCTTTTATATGAAAATAGGCTCAACAAGCTTTAATTCCATATCTTATTCAACTTCTAATTCAGTTTCTACCATTTTTGGTGATTTTTCAAATTTAGCTTACTGCTGCTGTCCAAAACTGTTTTAGTGCAAGATATTAATTATTAAGTTTATATCACCTTATTTTCTTTCTATACACCATTTCCCATCGCTTTATCTTATTTTCTCTTCACTACCATATCAAGAACATAGAATCATATATAAGGAAACTCTACATTAACATCATTTACATAATTTTTCAATAATATTAAACTTAAAAATACATGGAAATCTTGATGTTCTTACCTTGTTTTATTGTTTCCAAACTTTAACTTCACTTTCTCTCTCCTCCAGCTTCTATTTCTTGAATCCAACTTGATATTCTAACTCCTCATAGCCTCCTTAACATTTTTCTCCTTCGGTAGCTATGGAAATTCTTTTGATTTCTAGGTGAAAATGGTGAATTTTTGGTGGAAGGACCAAATTGTAAAGAAAGCCAAACTTTCTTTCTCCCCTCTTCTCTCCTAACGTGAATTGCATGAAAAAGGGGAGGTGGTTTTCCCCTCTTTTTGTTTCACAGATACACATATATATAGACTAAATAAAATAATAAAATATCTTATTAAAATATTAATAAAATAATAATTATTTAATTATATAATTATAAAATATCATTAATGTAATCATTACTTTCTAGATTTCTCTCTCTTCCAATTGACCATTTTACCCTTTATGATCTTTTAAAATTCCATCCTTAAGTTATCACTTAATTTGGTAAAATTACAATTTAGCCCCTCATAATTCTTCACCTATTCAATTTAGTCCTAATTCATCAAATTTCCTTAGTTTCTAGATTATTCTACCCTTAAAATATTTGCACTATTGGTCCTTCAACTTTTCCATATTTACACTTTAACCCCTTAAATTTTAAGTATTTACTCTTGGGCCACAAAACTTTTCTCACTTTTACAATTTAGTCCTTTCTTGGATTAATACATCATAATCACTTCCTACATAGATTTTGTTGATATTGCTCAAAATTTCTCTTTTTATTTCTTTATTTCTTTATTTTACTATATCAATGATAGAAATTTTCGGGATATTACAAACACAGTGCCCTAACTTTTCAAAACCTACATCCAAAAGAGAACCTCTCTTCAACGAAACAGTCATTCCTTTTTCCCTCCTATGACCAAGTTGCCTCCACTCCAAACGAGTTGACTTCGACTCCGTAACGGACAAGGGACGTCCGATTTCACCGGTCACTGTAGAACCTTCCAGAATATAAAGACTGCCACTTCTTTTACCTTTTAACAAAATGAGAGATCCACGAGATACTTTAATGCCGCTTGACTCGATGTTGATTTTGCATCCTTTCAAGTCTAAAATACTCAAGGAGATGAGATTCTTTCGTAAATCAAGTACATACCTGACATCTGAGAGTGTCCTAATCGTCCCATCGTGTATCTTAATTTTAACAGTACCAATACCAATTACCTTACTAGATGAATCGTTTCCCATGCGCACAACTCCACCTTCAACCGAACTGTATGTGGAGAACCATTCTTTATTGGGACACATCTGGAAAGAACATCAAGAATCTAGGATCCACTCGGACGTAAGCTTGGAGTTATCGCTCGTTGACACTAACAAAAAATAATCACCGCTTTCATCGGCCAAATTAGCACCAGCTACATCTTCCTTGTTACTCTCAACAGCTTTTTTATTTCGCAGTTTATAACAATCTGCTTTAACGTGACCTAACTTTTTACAATAGCGACACCTTTTGTCTCGTTTCTTTGATGCTACCAAAACGGAAGCTTGCCTATCTGCCTTGCTATTCAAATGAAGCTCATTGTCGAGTTTGTTTCTACTCAACAAATGACCCTTCACATCTTCGAACAAAAGTTTTTCTCTGCCATAAATCAGGGTCTCCCTGAAAGATTTGTATGAAGGGGATAAAGAGCACAATAATATCATAGCTTAATCTTTATCATCAATATGAACCTCAATGTTCTTTAATTCATTTAAAAGAGTAATAAATTGATTGATGTGATCTCTAAGAAGCTCACCTTCATTCATGCGAAACGTAAATAGACATTGTTTCAACACTAAACGGTTAGCCAGAGACTTAGTCGCATAAAGAGTTTCTAACCTTTTCCATAAGGCGGATGAGGTCTTCTCCATCAATACCTCCTGCAATATCGTATTCGCGAGGCACAACTGGATTGCAGACAAAGCCTTTTCATCAAGCTCTTTCCATTCTATTTTATTTAGATTCTCAGGCTTTTTCCCGGTAACAACCTTTTTCAAACCGGATTGAACTAGAATTGCCATCATCCAAACTTGCCACAAATTGAAATTTGTCTCACCATCGAACTTCTCAATTTCAAACCTTGTTGCTGCCATATCTGAATGGGTTGATCTATGAAAATTGAACTAGCTCTGATACCACTTGTTAGGAATCAACGCGATTAAGCAACGAACAAGTAAAATTAGCAGAAGAAATTGAGAAATTGAACACGCAAATTTAACGTGGAAAAACCCCTCCAAAGAGGATAAAAAATCACGGGCAAAGATAATTTTACTATAATGGCAAAAGAACGAAGAGTACAAAAGATGGAGATAATAACTAAACCTCAAAAACCCAAAAAACAAAGAACCCTCAAAACGTAAACACAAAATTCTCTAAATATGTTATGAGTTCTAATCTCTAATGGGTGTTATTTCTAAGGTTGTAAAAGAGCCTATTTATAGGCTAAATTCAAAGGTCAAATAATAATAAAATAATCTAAACTAATCAGTGTTTGATTGAAACAAATAAACAGAGTTTTAACTAGAAGATTATTTCTCAAATTTGACTAAAAATATGAGTCATATTTAACAAAAATGTTAATAGTTAAATTTGACTTTTTTAAAAGGTTGAGGCCAAATTTAACTCAAAAAAAATAAAAATCAAATTGACAAAAGATATAAATATTGAAAGTTAAATTTAACATTATGCCATATAAAATAATTTTTTTAAATTCTTTTATTATATGAACGATGGAAACGGGTTCATCATTAAATAGGTTTGAGTTTAATCTAATACATATACAAATTTAATTTTAATGAGCTTTGTTAATTTTATTGATCTTTTCATAAATTTTTATCTAGTTCCTCAAGTTGGAGTTATAACATTATAATAAAACAACATCTTGGAATTGGACAAAAGACAAACGTAAAAAAGTCTAGTTGGTAGTTAAGAATCCTAGTTTTACCATGGGATATTAATACGAAAAATAAAATATTTCAATCCAAGTAGGGTTTAGATTAGATTTGAATATGTAAGAACCCCACTTGGCTTTATATATATATATATATATATTAATAACAATTTTGATGGATTACATGTATTGAAATTTTTAAAAACTTTATTCCGTCACTATCTATATGTAGTGAATTAAGTAATAAAAATTGGATATTAAATCTTATTAATAGTGAAAATAAACTTAACAAGGATTCAGCGACAGAAACAAATAATGATCTTTAACTTTTTTTTTATTAAATGGTATGTTTATAACTTTAATTTCTCTTTGTTAAATAGAAAAAAATTATATTTTTGACCTAAAAATTAAAAATTCAATTTAAATAATTTTAGTACAATTATTTTAACTTTTATCCTTAAAGAAAATTTTAATTTTCTCTAAGTGTTGTATCACAAACTTTCCAACTTCACCTTTAACCTAACCAAATCCCAAAATGAACTAAGACTTAATGAAAGAATATGAAAAACTTTATAAAAAATAATAATAAAAGAAAATGGTAATCACTTATCACTTACTACCAAAGTTGAGAATGTGGACCCATGATTTGCTTATTTATGTCATATAAAGCTAAGGCATGCTCCAATGCTTGTGTTTTGTTTTTATAATTATAGTGTCAACTGAATGATACATACTCTTTTGTCCACTTCTTTTTTCTATTTATTTTTTTACCACACCATGCTCAAAGGGATAGTATTGTCATGATGTGATGAATAACCGTCATTCATATTTTTTTTATTCTTTTTTCATATCTTAATTTAATTTTAAATTAAATTTTATAAAGAAAGCAACCATAATATGAGAGACTCATTTCTGATCTTTATCCTATAAATACTCCCTCTTACAAAATCATAGTTAGAGTATAAGAAGTTTTCTAGTTATGAGACTCAAATACATACTTTCGACATCTTGAGCTAGTCTAGATAGACTATGCTTGTAAAGAATTTATATAGAATATGGACTCCTCCCTATAAAAACCAACAAGAAGCCTAAATAGAGGCAAAGACTGGGCAATGCATCTTACTTCATGATGTTTTGTACAAGAAAAGTTTTTCTCTAACCCTTGCTACATTGCTTAGAACATGAGAAGGCGTCATATGTGCTCCATGAAATACATAAAGGAATTTGTGGACATCACACGGGGTGATGGACACTAGCTAAGAAAACCTTAAGGAAATGATACTATTGGTCAACCTTTTTCAGAGATACGAGCGAGCTAGTCTGAAAGTGCGACTCTTGTAAAAAATTCGCCCAAGTCCTAATATGCCAACGGAGCCCCTATAAATGATCTCTAGTCTGTGGCCTTCGCAACATGGGAAATTGACATATTGTGACCATTTCCCATTGCCATGGCTTAAAACAAATTCATACTTGTGGCTACCGAATACTTCACCACGTGAGTTGAAGTTGAAGCCATCGTCACCATTACTGGCAAGCGAAGAACTTATTATGGAAGAAGATAGCTTGTAGGTTTGGGATCCCAAAACTTATCAATTCCAAGAGAAATGTGAATCCTTTTGCTCCAACCTCCACATAGACACCATTCACAACTTTGTTAAAACGCCTCAACCAATGGATAAGTTGAGGCAGCTAGCAAGAAAATCCTCAGAAAAAGGAAGAGGATGCAAAAGGATCTTGGTGAGAAGAACGCCCAAGGAAATTAGGATTACTCAGGACAATGTCGCATACGGATAGATTTTTACAAAAATTAAGGCTTATACTTTAATCCTGTCAAATTTATACAAATATAAATTATATTAACCCAACCCAATGCCATAAACACTTCTAAGTTCAATATTAATTTTATTTATTTTTTTAGTTTTTTATCTTAAGATCCTCCGAAGAAGAAGGAAAGAGTTGAATCTTGGATGATGGACCATGGTAGGGCGAAAATGTTACATTTATACTAAAGTAAAATTAAAAATTCTAAATTTGACACAATCATTAACATATAGGAAATAACACTCATATTTTCGTAAATTGAGCAAGCTCAAGTGGTTATTTTTTTCTATCTTAAATTCAACTTAAACTTAAAAAACAAAATAAAAATGGTATATTTGCAAGATTCTCAATTCTAGAAAGGAAAAAAGCAAGGTTGCTTTAACTTTTTTTTTTTTATCAAAATATTTGTGTTGGACACTTATTTTCATCACATATCTAGATATTGGATAAGAAAATACAACCTGGTAAAAAATATAAAAATTTGTAAAAATTAATTAAAAATTATTAAGAAATATAAAAAAATTGTAATATATATGATACATAATAAGAAAAAGCTTACTTTTTTTAACTTAGGTCTTGTTTGATAAGGTATTAAAAAATTTGAAATTTAAAATTTTGAATGATTTAATTTTTTAAACTTGTTAGAGAATCCATAATTAAAAAAGAAAAGAAAAGAAAAGATAGAATTTTTTATGAAAATGTGTAAAAATTGTAGCGACGTAAAATTTTGCTTCGGTCGCTAATTGAGGCGATCAGTTTAAAATTTGGAAAATCAAATTTCGGTTTTATTTAAAAAGGGAAGTCGCCACCAATCCTTTTTCTAGGTGTGATCGGACACCTAACAAAACCTCTTTTTAACAGAAAAAATCATTTTTGGATAAAAAAAAGGCCGGGTTTAGGTCTATGTCAAAATTCAGAGAAAAATTGGGTCCGGGAGTCGGTTACGCACGAGGAAGGTATTAGCACCCTCGTGACGCCCAAAATTGGTATCTTATTAAACACGGGTTGTCTTAATTTTTAAAAATACGAGTTCAATTTGAAATTTAATCATGATCCAATCGAAAGAAACGAGAAATCTTATGTTTTGTTTTTTTATAAGGACGTCCCGTTTTTAACACGAGCCAACGAATTTCACCCAACATAGCGATGAAATGGATGCCTTAATGTTAAAATCGGTACGTTGCCTTATTTATTAGAAAATATTTTTAAAAAAATAATAATGATAAAAAATTGATGATGTTATTGTATCAAAAATTCATAAATAAGTAAATGATGCAAGTTATAGTATGATTAATGAAAAAGTATTGAAATGAAATATTAGGACGTTAGAATAATAATATTTAAAATAAAAAGGAAAATAGTAAAAAAAATGTACATAATAATATAATAAAAAATATTTACAACAATAATATAATAATAAGTATATAAAAATATCTACATGTATATATATGTAAATAATAATAACATTAAAAATAAATAATAGTAATGAAAATAATAAGTATAATATGGTAATGAAAGTATTTATATAACATATGTACAAATATAATATTAAAAATATATAAACATGATATTAAAATTGCATGCATAAGATGGTATTAAAAATATATAATATATAAATATTGGAAACAATGATAATCTTTAAAACAACCACTAACAATACATCATAAATGTATACATATATATAAAAATATATATATATAACAATGTTAAAAGTTTGTACATAATATATATATTAGAAATATTAATAATATTAGAGAAGGTAAATACATAATACGTAGAGTATTAAAAATATGATATTTAAAATAATGCTACGTATAGTATAAAATAATAATAATAATATTAATAATAATAGATATAATAATATATAAAAGATAACACTATATATAAAAGTATATATATACATATAATAATAAAACGTACACTAACATTAATAATACAGATAAAAATATCAATGAAAATAAATATAATAGTAATGAATAATATTAAAATAATTAATTTAATACTAAAGAAATGAACATAAACCAAAAAAGGACTAAAATCGAAATGAAATTGAAGTTTTGAGGGTAAATTCGAAATAAAAAATGAGAAACAGGGCCAAATCGCAACGCGCGCGTGGCCTAGAGGGACCGAAGGCGCAATAAACCCCTTTAGTCCAAAACGCGCGGCAACGATGGGGATTAAATTAAAAACGTAGAAAAATTTTAAGGCGAAATCAAGAGAAAAGCAGAACCCGATTGCCAAGGATAGAAAAAGCGGAAGGACCAAGGCTGTAAATAGCCCAAAAGAGGAAAACGCGCGACCCGACCCACTCTAGAGGGACCGAAGGTGCAATAAACCCCTTTAGTCCAAAACGCGCGGCAACGATGGGGATTAAATTAAAAACGTAAAAAAATTTTAAGGCGAAATCAAGAGAAAAGCAGAACCCGATTGCCAAGGATAGAAAAAGCGGAAGGACCAAGGTTGCAAATAGCCCAAAAGAGGAAAACGCGCGGACCCTCCCTAGAGCGGGTCGGGTCGCGCGCGGATAGGGAGCTCCAAAGAAGAAACAGCGTCGTTTAGATATTTTGTACTTATACATGAAACTACGTCGTTTTATTAGTCTATAAAACCAATTTTTCCCAAAGAAAAATCCATTTTTCAGATGTTTAAAGAAAAAAAAATTTGAATGCTCTCTCTCCCTCTGGCAGCTTACGATTTCCGGTAGGGCTCCGGCGTTCCTCTCCGCCGTTCATTGCCCTCGCCGGCCTGAGCCTCCGCCGCCGTTTAAAAAGGTAAATTTTTTATTATCTTTTTTTGTTTTTTATTATAATATATATTATGTATACAATAGATTCAAAAAAAAATGAACGAAAAGAAGAGAAATAAAAAAAACATATTCGAAAAAAAGAAAAATAAAAGGTAAAGTCACCTCTTTGATACCACGATTTGATTCTTTTTGTATGAGATCTCTATGTTCTTGATGTTTAATCTATGCAGTTTCTTGGTATTTTTGAATCCTATTATTTCGAATATTTCGTGTTTGTATTTATGAACTGCCGACCCTTTTACAATATCTCATTTGGCTTTTTATAGCCTTTACAAGTTTTTGCTATTTGATTTCTCTGCTTTGTTTGCGTGTTGTACTGCTTCTGTCTCTGCTGTGTTTGCTACTGTTTTGCTTACAGGCTTAGAGGAAGTGACAGGACAAGGCGGTAGAGGAGTCAACGGAGCAGGTTCGACCATTCAGTGGAGCGGGGTAGGTGGGGGTTGGTGGCTTCGGCAGAGGGTGGTTGCCGAAGGCAGAGGGTTGGTGGTACGACGCCAAGGGATTAGGGTTAGGCTAGGGTTTTTTGATTTTGGGTTGTTTTGTTGGGCTTGTATATGTGGGTCAAAAAATTTGGGTTTATGTGTGGGTTTTAGGTTGTTTTGGGTTAGTTAGGAATTGGGCTGGTTTGTTGGGTTTAAATTAGGTGGGTTTGGGTCTTGTTTTGGGTTAGTGGGTTTGGGTCTGATTGGTTTTGGATTTTATGGGTATGGGGGTTTGAATTTTGTATGCGTGTGCTTATGGTAGGCCAAAATTGGCCTGTAACAGCTGCCCCTCTTTGCTCATTGTCGTGTAACGGGAATTGAGCAAAGACATAAAGAAAGGCCAATTTTGCCCGGTCTTGCCAAGTCTTGACTTCTTTGGTACTCCTCTTGTCCAAGTAGTCTCTTTCCAGTCCACCGCATCTGGTAGCTTTTGGTCACTCCGCCGCGACTTCAGAGATATGAGATTCATCGTCTTCGATCTGCTTCATCCATTGCAACTTCAAGGAGAAAAGGTTTGTCATGATCTGCTCTTCTGCAACTTCAGGGGAATAGGATCTGATATCTTCAATCTTCTCGGCTATACTTCAATGATATAAGGTTTGTGGTCTTCTCCTCTGCAACTTCAAGAAGATAAAATCTGGTGTTTTCGATCAGCTCTAAACTTTATTCCTAGTGTATGACCTCAGCGTGCCCTGAGGCTCAACTCACCTCTGGCAATATGAGTTGATTTTTTGAAACATAAGTTGAAAAACTGAAATTGAAAATACCTCACCATGTCCTGAGGCTCAACTCACCTCTGGTAATATGAGTTTGATTTTTTTGAAACATAAATTGAAAAACAGAAATTGAAAATACCTCAGCGTGTCCTGAGGCTCAACTCACCTCTAGTAATATGAGTTGATTTTTGAAACATAAATTGAAAAACAGAAATTGAAAATACCTCAGCGTGTCCTGAGGCTCAACTCACTTCTGGCAATATGAGTTGACTTTTAAAACAGAAATTGAAAATACCTCAGCGTGTCCCGAGGCTCAACTCATCTCTGGCAATATGAGTTGATTTTTGAAACATAAATTGAAAAACAGAAATTAGAAATACCTCAGCGTGTCCTGAGGTTCAACTCACCTCTGGCAATATGAGTTGATTTTTGAAACATGAATTGAAAAATAGAAATTGAAAATACCTCAGCGTGTCCTGAGGCTCAACTCACTTCTAGCAATATGAGTTGACTTTTGAAACAGAAATTGAAAATACCTCATCGTGTCCCGAGGCTCAACTCATCTCTGGCAATATGAGTTGATTTTTGAAACATAAATTGAAAAACAGAAATTGGAAATATCTCAGCTTGTCCTGAGGCTCAACTCACCTCTGGCAATATGAGTTGATTTTTGAAACATGAATTGAAAAATAGAAATTGAAAATACCTCAGCATGTCCTGAGGCTCAACTCACTTCTGGCAATATGAGTTGACTTTTGAAACAGAAATTGAAAATACCTCAGCGTGTCCCGAGGCTCAACTCATCTCTGGCAATATGAGTTGATTTTTGAAACATAAATTGAAAAACAGAAATTGAAAATACCTCAACGTGTCCTGAGGCTCAACTCACCTCTGGCAATATAAGTTGATTTTTGAAACATGAATTGAAAAACAGAAATTGAAAATACCTCAGCGTGTCCTGAGGCTCAACTCACTTCTGGCAATATGAGTTTACTTTTAAAACAGAAATTGAAAATACCTCGGCGTGTCCCGAGGCTCAACTCATCTCTGGCAATATGAGTTGATTTTTGAAACATAAATTGAAAAACAGAAATTGGAAATACCTCAGCTTGTCTTGAGGCTCAACTCGCCTCTGGCAATATGAGTGGATTTTTGAAACATGAATTGAAAAATAGAAATTGAAAATACCTCAGCGTGTCCTGAGGCTCAACTCACTTCTGGCAATATGAGTTGACTTTTGAAATAGAAATTGAAAATACCTCAGCGTGTCCCGAGGCTCAACTCATCTCTGGCAATATGAGTTGATTTTTGAAACATAAATTGAAAAACAAAAATTAGAAATACCTCAGCTTGTCCTGAGGCCCAACCCACCTCAGGCAATATGAGTTGATTTTTTGAAACATAGAAATAAAATAAAATACCAAAACATGTCATATGGAGGAACTCAGGCGTTTTTTCCTTGATCCAGTATAACCATCATCAAATCCTCTTGTTCTGCTGGAGTACCTATGTATGTCATGCATGATCTTATCATGATATGCGCATGTTAGCTTTAAATGCCTTTATGCCTACATGATTATGCTATGAGCCTTGGGCTCGTTTGTCATGTATTTCTTTTGTCACGATCCCTGTGATGATTTGTATTAATTACTTCGATTCTTGGCATTTTCTTCGTGCTTTGTAGCTGACCTCAAACTTTTCAAGTAATTTGTGTCTCTCAGATATCACTCTTTTATCCCCTGTTGAACTTTGTCCTTGCTTTGAGACTCTTGTACTTTTCAAATTTTCATCCAGGTAATGCTTAACATTTCTTTGGTTCAGAGTATGTCATTCTACTATTTATTATTTAAATAAACCACACAATGAGATGCATGTAGGTACGAAAGAGATACCTCACATTTATTGATTTAAAAGAGAGTAACAAACAAAGAAAGCTAACCGAAAAGGTTAAAAGAGTCAAAAAGCATAAAAAAGAATTGCTTTTAGTGGATACAAAGGTTCTGGATATTCAACACATGAACTCTTCCACGTTTCTTAATCAAGAATCTTTTCGAGCATGGCTTCTTGCGTAGAAGATTTCAAGCTTTCAAAAATGCTTCAAATATTGTAGTCTATTTGCTTGACCCACCGTTCAAAATGCCTTGCTCTTTAAGCCCAGGTTTGCTTCATTAGGACGCCCTTTCAGGTTTTCATTCTAATCTTTCGTGTTAATCAAGACGCCCTTTTCGGGTTTTCACCTTGATCTTTCTCTCTTTTTTTTAGGCATAATATTTCTTCACAGCATCTGAATTCACTGGATTAGGTAATTCTTTCCCATCCATCTCAGTGAGAATCAAAGCTCCACCCGAGAAGGCTTTCTTTACAACGTATGGTCCTTCCTAATTTGGTGCCCATTTTCCTCATAAGTCTTTTTGTATTGGGAGAATTTTCCTTAGCACGAGTTCTTCTTCGTGGAATTCTCTTGGCCGTACCTTCTTGTCATGGGCCGCGATCATTCTTTTCTGGTACATCTGTCCATGACGAATTGCCTTCAAGCGTTTTTCTTCGATGAGATTTAGCTGGTCATATCGAGCTTGAACCCATTCTGCTTCCTCTAGTTTCGACTCCATTAAGACTCGTAGAGAGGGGATCTCAACTTCGATAGGTAGCACAGCTTCCATTCCATAGACCAGTGAGAAAGGAGTTGCTCCCGTAGATGTTCGCACAGATGTGCGATAGGCAAACAAAGCAAATGGTAGCTTCTCGTGCCAGTCTTTATATGTCTCGGTCATTTTCCCGACAATCTTCTTAATATTCTTGTTGGTCGCTTCAACAGCTCCATTCATTTTCGGGCGATAGGGTGAGGAATTATGATGTTTTATCTGAAATTGCTCACACACTTCCTTCATCATCTTGTTGTTCAGATTCAAAGCATTATCTGAAATAATTCTCTCAGGCAAACCATATCGACAAATGATTTCCTTTTTCAAGAACCTGCAGACTGCAGTTTTCGTCACATTAGCAAATGAAGCTGCCTCTATCCATTTTGTGAAGTGGTCTATAACCACAAATATGAATCAGTGTCCATTAGAAGCTTTCGGGGAAATCGGCCCTATGACATCCATGCCCCACATAGAAAAGGGCCACGGAGAAGTCATGACATGAAGTGGCGAAGGGGCTACATGAATCTTATCGCCGTAAATTTGACATTTGTGGCACTTTCTTGCATAATTAATACAGTCGCTTTCCATCGTCGACCAGTAGTAACCGAGTCTCATAATCTTCTTGGCCATAGTGAAACCATTGGCATGCGTTGCACAGATCCCTTCATGGACATCTTCGAGTATTTTCTTGGCTTCAGTAGCATCCACGGATCTCAGAAGCACTTAATCTTTTCCTCTTTTGTACAAGATGTCCCCATCGAGAACAAATCCCATTAACATTCTCCTGATTGTTCTTTTGTCGTTCTCATTCGCTTGTTCGGGATATTTTTTATTCTTGACATATTCTAAGATATCGTCGAACCACGGCCGTCCGTCTGCCTCTTTCTCAATGCTACAACAGTGTGCAGAGGCCTCGTATATGCTCACTTTGAGGGGCATTATTTCTGTTTCTCTACTTGCTTTGAACATTGATGCCAAAGTGGCTAGGGCATCAGCCAATTGGTTTTCTTCTCGTGGGAAGTAATTAAAAGTTATTCCTTTGAATTCTTTAAACAATTCAGCCACTAGATCACTGTGCTTAATCAACTTCAGGTCTCTCACTTCCCAATCTCCACGGATTTGGTAAATCACTAAGGCTGAGTCCCCATACACCTCTAAGGTTTCGATGTTTCGTTCAATAACTGCACGAAGTCCCATGATACAAGCCTCGTATTCCGCTATGTTATTGGTACAGAAGAAGTTCAATCTTGCAGTGAATGGATAATGGCTCCCTTCTGGTGATATCAAAACTGCTCCAATTCCATGCCCCAATGCATTCGACGCACCATCAAAGCTCATCTTCCATGACTTTTCTTTTGATGACTCACATTCTTTGTCCGTAATGCACATCAATTCTTCATCCGGGAAATCAAGTCTCAATGGTTCATATTCCTCCGTTGTTCGAACTGCTAAGAAATCGACTATTGCGCTTCCCTTTATCGACTTTTGGCTTACATAGACGATGTCGTATTTTGATAGGAGGATCTGCCATCGTGCCATTCTTCCTGAGAGTGCAGGTGATTCCATCATGTACTTTATTGGGTCCAACTTTGAAATTAACCATGTCGTATGATACAACATATATTGTCTGAGTCTCCGAACTACCCAAACCAAAGCACAACAGAATTTTTCAATTAACGAATACTTTGCCTCATACTCCATGAACTTTTTGCTGAGGTAGTAAATTGCTTTTTCTTTCTTTCCTGACTCGTCATGTTGCCCCAGTACACAACCCATTGAATTTTCGAACACAGTTAAATACAATATTAACAGTCTTCCTAGAGTTGGCGGTACTAGCACCGGAGGGCTAGACAAATACTGCTTTATCTTGTCAAAAGCCACTTGGCACTCCTCATCCCATTCTCTCGGGTTATGTTTTTGAAGGAGTCGAAAAATTGGGTCACACTGGTTGGTAAGTTGAGCAATGAATCGAGCGATGTAGTTCAACCTCCCTAAAAATCCTCTAACTTCTTTTTGCGTGCGCGGAGGTGGTAGTTCTTGTATGGCTTTTATCTTATCTGGATCAACTTCAATGCCTCTTTCGCTGACAATGAAGCCTAGCAATTTTCCCGAGGTAGCCCCGAACGTACATTTGGCTGGATTAAGCTTCAGTTGGAACTTTCTTAGTCTTTCGAACAACTTCCTGAGGTTCACAACATGCTCTCTTTCCCCTCGGGACTTAGCAATCATATCATCGACGTAGACTTCTATTTCTTTATGCATCATGTCATGGAACAACGTCACCATGGCCCTCTGATAAGTTGCCCTAGCATTCTTTAATCCGAACGGCATCACTTTGTGGTAGAATATCCCCCACATCGTTATGAAGGTGGTTTTCTCCATATCTTCAAGAGCCATCTTGATCTGGTTATACCCCGAGAATCCGTCCATTAAGGAAAATAATGAATGTTTTGCCGTATTATCCACCAATGTATCAATGTGTGGTAAGGGAAAATTATCTTTAGGACTTGCCCGATTCAAGTCACGATAATCCACGCACATTCGTACTTTGCCATCTTTCTTTGGTACCGGGACAATGTTAGCTACCCATTCTGGATATTTAAAGGCTTATAACAAGCCAACATCAAATTTCTTCTTGACTTCTTCCTTTATCTTCAACAGCATTTAGGGTCTTATCCGTCTTAGCTTTTGTTGAATAGGTTTGCATTCTGGTTTCAATGGGAGTTTATGAACCACTATATCCTCATCCAATCCTGGCATATCCTGATACGACCATGCGAATACATCTGTAACACCCCGAAAATTTCTACAATGAAATATTATCTTTGATATAGTAAAATAAGGAAATAAAGTGATGAGAAGAGGAAATTTGAGTTATGTTATTGAGAAATATATTATGACATATTAATTCAAGAAAGGACTAAATTGTAAAAGTGAGAAAAGTTTTGTTGCCCAAGAGTAAATACTCAAAATTTGAGGGGTTAAAAGTGTAAATATGAAAAGTTGAAGGACCAATAGTGCAAATATTTTAAGGGTAGAATAATCTAGAAACTAAGGAAAATTGATGAATTAGGACTAAATTGAATAGGTGAAGAATTATGAGGGACTAAATTGTAATTTTACCAAATTAAGTGATGACTCAAGGATGAAATTTTAAAAGGTCATAAAGGGTAAAATGGTCAATTGGAAGAGAGAGAAATCTAGAAAGTAATGATTACATTGATGATATTTTATAATTATATAATTAAATAATTATTATTTTATTAATATTTTAATAAGATATTTTATTATTTTATTATTTTATTTAGTCTATATATATGTATGTGTATGGAGAAAAAAAAAAAAAAACCACCAGCCATCATCCATGCATCCCACGTTAGAAGAAGAAAAGAAGAAGGAAACTTTATTTTCTTTACAATTTGGTCCTTCCACCAAAAATTCACCATTTTCACCTAGAAATCAAAAGAATTTCCATAGCTACCAAAGAGAAAAATGTTAAGGAGACTATGAGGAGTTAGAATGTCAAGTTAGACCCAGGAAATAGAAGCTGGAAGAGAGAGAAAATTAAGTTAAAGATTGAAATCAAGAGGACAAGGTAAGAACATCAAGATTTTAATATATTTTCAAGTTTGATATTATTGAAAAAGTATGGAAATGATGTTAATGTAGAGTTTTCTTATAGATGGTTCTATGTTCTTGATATATTAGTGAAGAGAAAACAAGAGACAGTGATGGGAAATAGTGTAGAGAAAGAAAATAAGGGTGTTATAAACATGGAAATTAATATATTGCATTAAAACAGTTTTGGACAACAGCAGTAGGCTAACTTTGAAAAATCACCAAAAATGATATAAATTGAATTAGAAGTTTAATAAGATATGGAATTAAATCTTGTTGAGTCTATTTTCATATAAAAAAACAGAACAAGTAAAGGAATTCTGTATTATGAGATATTTAGATTTTTGTGAGACTAGTTCAGAATGATTTTGGAATCCTCTGTTCTGACTTGGGAAAATCATTAAAAATTGTATAAAAATAATTTTGAGACATAATTTATATGGTTAAATTTCTGAATGGGTCTATTTTCAATAGAAATAAATGGGAACATCATCCGAATACCGTACAAAGAGATAATTGATTTTTAGTAAGGAAGGGTCGGAACTGTTAGACAACAGAATAGGGGTGATTTCAAAGAATAAACTGTACTTATTGGCTAAACCAAAAATTCTTAAAATTTTATGGTAAGACGATATGTGAGTCTAGTTTCAAGGAAAATTTACGGATCTTAATTTCGAGTTCTGTATCTCAAGATATAAATAATTTAATAACCATGACACAAATGGACAGTTTTGAATATACATATAAGTAAATAGTGAAATTATTGATAATGTTACTTATAGCATGTTATATAAATTAAGGATGTGGAATGGAGAGGAGGAGGAGGAAAATATGTATGAATATTCAGCTAGCATGGCTAATTTGCATATTTTAGGCTCAGGGACTAAATTGAATAAAAGTAAAACTTTATGGGCAATTTTATAAAAATGTTAGAAATGATAAAATTACATGAAAAGGATTATTTTATTATTTAAATTGCAAAATTTAAATGAAATTATTAATTTAGTTCAAGATCAAGAAAAATAAGCATGTTTAAGGGACAACATGTTTAATTTTAATTGGTTTCAAATATGAATGTTAGATGAAGTAAAATATCTGATAAATAAATCGGTAACTCCAGTAATACTCCGTAACTCTATTCCGTGACGGATTTGGGTTAGGGGCGTTACAACATCTTTATACTCACGAAGCAAAGCAATCAAGTTATGCTTGGTGTCCTCTGAAATGGAGGTCCCAATTTTTACTTCTTGCCTCTTTTCTTCAGTTCCCAAGTTTATTGTTTCAACAGATTCTTGATGAGGTAAAATCTGTTTGTCCTCTTATTCCATTCTTAACAAGTCAGGAGACGAAACATAGTCTTCGGCATTTTCTTCAGCCTCAAATTCTCCTAAGCAAACAGCCTTCTCAAAATCGATTTCAAGACTCGTAACGGGTTTGTTCATATCGTTGATATCTGAGCACCTGAAAGTTGAATAGAAAAGGAAACTATAGAGGGACATCAAAGTATTGGAAACAACAAGCAAAATGTTATGACATGGTATGAGATAAATGTAAGGACAAGCTGTGAAATGAAAGAATAATTATGAAGTTAATGTAAAAGGTCATGACAAAATGCATCTTCACTGATATTCATTTAAAGAATAAAGAGCAAACATAAGCTCTTACAAAAGAATCCCATCATTACTAAGGGACACACAAAAAAATGAGTTAACATTGAGTATTACTCTGGAGAAGACTTAGAAACTACAAGAAAGTCCACAGCAGTCCAGTTGTTCAACATGAATCCAGAAGGACAAGGGCGTATCATTGAAACATCTTTTACTGCATCATCTCCTTTGTCAATGACATTTATACTGACATTTTGAAAACCCCTTTCAATCAATAACAGCGTGTTTCGTGGATTATCTTGCCCTAGGTATATCATTCCTGCAGATGTAAATGTTTTTGACAAAGGAGGATACTCTATGGGCTCCCATTCAGGTTCTCGTCCTAAGGTTCATGCAATTCTTCGTTCTTGGTCTTTCTTCCATTGTTTCTTTCTTTGTCGTGCGTCTGGCTGGAACCCTAAACCGTATCGAGCCTTATGGTATACTGGTTTTAGAGCCCTGACTATCCCTTGCTGAAATCTTCCTAAACTTTTTCTTGCTCGAGCTCCCCTTCCTACAGTTAGCTTGACTCCCATCCTAGTATTTCTTGACAGCTTAGGCACAGGAATTATGTTTCCTTCAGCAACAAATGTGGCGTTGACAAATTCGAGAGATCGAAAGGAACATTCCACTACATCTTTGCTTACTTCAAGGTATGGTGCATTAACAGAGATAGATACGATAATGTCTTCTTCGCCCTCAACCGTGACCAAACAGCCATCCATAATAAACTTCATCTTTTGGTGGAGAGATGATGGAACTGCTCTAGTAGAATGGATCCAAGATCATCCCAAGAGGCAGTTGTATGAGGGTGTAATGTCCATGACTTAAAACTCAACATCGTAGATATAAGGGCCCACTTCTAGAGAAATCTCAATCTTTCCTGTGACTTCTAGTTTTGTCCCATCGAATGCCCTTACTGTGGAATGACAAGGCCTTAGGTAGGACAGATCCATAGGAATCCTGGATAGCGTGGCCAAAGGCATGACATTAAGTGCCGACCCATTATCGATGAGCACGTTCGGTATTATGTAACCCTTGCAGCGGGTTGTGATATGTAATGCTTTCACGGAGCCTCTACTATTGCGCGGTATTTCATCATCATTAAAAGAAATAAAATTATCTGCATTCAGATTATTCACCCACCTATCAAGCTTCTCAACAGATATGTTGTTTGCCACGTAAGCTTGATTTAACACCTTTAACAAGGCATTCTGGTGAGGTTCTAAATTTAACAGTAAAGATAATACTGAGATACGTGCGGGCTGCTTGCTCAATTGTTCCACCACATTATACTCACTGTGCTTGATAAACTTTAAGAATTCCTGTGCTTCCTCCTCATCCACAGGCTTTTTAGTTTCTTGTTCCGGCACAATTTCATGCTCAGCTTTGATCTCGTGCATCGGTGTCTTTCCTTTTTGCTTCAAATCACTGTTTTTCTTTGTCGGCTCAACCTCTTTAGAATAACACCTCCCACTGCGGGTGAAACGACCTACTTCTCCAACACTTTCGGTCGAGGCTTTGGACTTTTCACCTTCAGGTATGACGATGTTAACGTCATATTTCCATGGTACTGCTTTGTCGTCCTTATAAGGGAAAGGAGACGGTACCTCGATTATCATTTTCGGTTTCACCTGTTCCTTCTTCGCATCATAGTAAATCACCAATGGTCGATTGGCACTATAGAGGAAACCTGATGATTGATTGTCAGAGGCGCACACCCAATTCCGTACGACACAGGGATAGGGGTGAATTGTGGTCTCTCGGAATTGGGCCTTGCTGGCCTTTGTTCGTTTTTAGGTTGGCCTTGGACAGGAGTTGTATTTTGTGGGAATGTAGCGGGTGGTCTCGGGTTACTTGTGGCATAAATGGGGTAAGAAGGGTAAGGATGTGGTGTTTGATAGTAAGGGGTTTGAGGAGGATAATAGAAATTCAGAGGTGGGTAATTTCGAGGTCGGGGTTGATTTGGATACGAATTAGGGGTATAACGGCTTCTCATTCCCACCATATGGGCTTCTGGTTCTTTCTTCTTCATTGGTGCTGCCCTTCTTGAACTTTCTTGACCTTCTATTAAACCGCTCTTGACAGCATTCTCTATAAGCTCGCCAGATATAACAATATCCGCAAAGTCCTTCGTGGCACTTCCCACTAGTTTGTCATAGAAAGGCGCCTTTAAGGTGTTGATAAAAAGGACGGTTATCTCAGTTTTTGTCAGTGGGGGTTCCACTTGGGCCGAGACGTCCCTCCATCTCTGCGTATACTGTCTAAAAGTTTCCGACAGCTTTTTCTCTATCATTTGCAAAGTCATACGATCGGGCACCATGTTAGACACGTGCTTATACTGCTCACAAAACGCTGACGCTAAATCTTTCCATGTTCGAATATTTTCTCTACTAAGCTGATTATACCAACGAAGAGCTAATCCAACCAGGCTATCTTAAAAGTAGTGTATAAGCAGCTTATCTTCATTCACATAACCGGTCATCTTCCGGTAAAACATGACCAAGTGTGCTTTCGGGCACCTCGTTCCATCGTACTTTTCAAAATCTGGTACCTTAAATTTTAGCGGTAGAACTAGATCGGGTACCAAACTAAGCTCTTTAGCGCTTAGTGCAGAGAAGACCTCAGTGCCTTCTATTACTTTGAGTCTTTCCTCTAAGCTCCTATATTTCTCTTGAGCCTTGTGATCATCCATCCTTAACTTGGCGATTTCTACCGGATCATCTAAATCTGGAACGGATGGATCAGCAGGAGTAGCTCTAGGATTTGACACAAATATACCTTGCCCCAAGTGAGCAGGTGGTGCAGGTCGTTGCTCTAGGCCTGCGGATTCCCCTTGAGTGTACCGTCCTTGTGTTGCATGGGGCGGAGTAAATCTTGAGGGATAGAGCGGATCCTGATCGAGATTAACAACCTCAAGGTTCTGCATGGGTCCCTTCCCTTTTACCAGAGCTAACATCATTTCCATCATCTTAGCCATTTGGTCCTTTTGTTCCAATGACTCCTCTCGAGATCTCACCATCAGATCCCTCGTTTCTTGCTGTGACTTGGCCAGTTACTCTTGTAATTCCCTTTGGACTCTTTCCATTCTTTCGATTCTTTCATTAAATTCAGCCTTCATTACTCTAACTTATCGGCGCGTCCTATACGAATGATGTGATTCCAGCCTTTATACTGTCGTAACTACGAATTGTATGATTTTACCCTTAGTGAATGATTATGGGATATGTACGTGCAATGAATGAATGCATAAATGCCATATGAATGTTAGTCATGAATGCATATGCAAGAATTTGGTGTTGATTTCAAGATAACCCCTATTTAGGTATTTCATTATCAAAAGAGTCAATTACAAAACATTTTGCTATCTTTTGATTCAACCGTTACACAAACTTCCTAGCTATATCGCTATAATTCTTTACTCGCTCCAAGAACTCTGATATGCTCAATCTTTGGCTTGGAGGGAACCGACAACTGAGATCTTCAGCTTCATCTGATAGTTGTACCATTGCATGGCTACATTACGAATTTCGTTGATCAAAAAGCCAAGTTGCATTTTTTTCTCTTGGAGATCTGTTTTATAGGCGTGAGTGTCTCTATTATACTGACTATACTTTTCTTCCAAGGCTTTTAAGAGAGTATCTAGCTGTTGTTGTCGAGTTTGCAGCGTATCTTCTAAATCTTGTATTCCGTCTCTTAATTCTTGATATTCAGACCGGCTAGTCATTAATTCAGTAGACAATGTCTCGTATTCGGCGCTCTTCTTTCTCAATTCTATCGTGACCCGCGCAGCCTTTTCTTCCTCTTTCTTCGCTTTCCTTTTCCAAAATTCCATTCTGCCTTTTACGTTGCTCAATTCTTCTTTCCATTCTGCTGACGACTTGCCCAGTCCACTCTTCTTTATAGTGCCTTTTAACTTTACATTTTCCAGATGAAGATCTCTTAAGTCATTTCTTACGACTTCAGCTTCTTTTTGCACTTTTTCGATTCTAGATCTCTCAATCTGAACATCGATCTTCAATTGGTAATTTTCTTCTTGAAGAGTACTAAGGTCCCGTAACATCTCAGACTTCTCGCGTTTGAATTTCTGCCTTGCCATTTCTAGCTCGGATGGAATTTCTTCCGACAAAGGATTCTGGAAGAAGTAACTTGTCAATGAAACTTGCTGACTATTCACCCGTTGCTTTCTCCATATGTCATAATCTTGAGTGAGAATATCAGCGTATAGAGCTAACTCCATCAGATGAATTTTCTTCCAAGACTTGGCAGTGTCTCTGACCCTCTTCATATAAGCTTCACCCACGAAAGCAAACTCGGATTGTGCTAATCCTCCAGTGGCAGGTATAAACTGGCATGAAAAAAATTACCTTTGGACCATTAGCGGGGCATATCTAACTCTGCCTCATAACCTGAGTAGTGGCACCCAATCTTGGTTTCCAACCTTGTACAACAGAACCGACGGGCGTATCCACGGTGCTCTCCAAGTTACATCCTCGGCTCGAAGGTTCTGAAAGACTAAAACCCAATATTGTTCGGAGACTTCTTTTGGCCATTCTTTCTTAAGATACGCTTCTAATGGGGCAAACGTTTTTGAAAACATATGGAACGGTGTACACTCTACTTTCCAGAAGTGGCTCAAAATCCAAACATTGAGTAACTGCGCGCATCCTATAAAACTCCCTTCGCTTTTCCTCCTACAACTTCTTAGGGATCTGAAGGTCTTCACCAAGATAGTTGGGACAGGGTTACTTCCTTGCTTTAACCTTTCGAAGAAGTCCACTACTGCAGCTTCTATATGTCCGAGAACTTTTGGGAAGATGATCAATCCATATATGGCCAAGGCGAACATATTCACTCTCTTCAACATATCAGAATGATTTAGAACCAAATCTCGTAGGGAAAACCACGGGACACAGATGATTTCATTCTTCTTCTTTATTTGTTTTTCGGCTCATGTGTCAATCATATCTGTCAATTTCATTAGCTTCTTCTTGAGGGTCATTGGCTTAGGCTCCTTCACATATATCTTATAAGGTTGTACATTATCGATACGAAGTAAAGCCGCGTACTCTTCTATAGTTGGTGTCATATCTTCTTGATTGAACGTAAAACATTGGTAATCCGGATCCCAGAATCTGATCATGGCTTGGATCAATCGCTCGTCAACATTGATAGCGATCAGGTGGGCTATATCTCCGTATCTTTCAGTGAAGATTCCCTTAGTGTCCGAGTCCCACTGATTCCAAATTTGAACCAAGTCTTCGAGGTTATTCTAATGAACATTCACAGTTACGTGCTCGGGTAGATTGGCAACACATCCTTCCTTTAGACTGTCCCCTTTCTCTTTTCAGGTTTTCAGAGACCATTCCCTAACCATGGCATTCTTCTCGGTTGTTTGTATAATCGACTCTTCCATCAGAAACCCTTTTTTGGCAACCGATCTCTAGTCAACACCTTCCTAATATGATGCCTATGATGCATGATGAAAAATAAAATAAAGATAAGCAACCTTAGTTAGTAATCAAATATAGGCAAAAACATGGAAAATTTAACAAATTAAACTACCCAATCCAGTTTATTAACAGACCCGATTCCCTTGCATAGAAAGTAAAAATGCAAAAGGTAAGAGGCGTTTCTCCCGTGTACTTATTTTGGTGACTATTAATAGACGGAGGTTCGGCATGGCTCTAATTAGGTGGCTCATATGGTTTACTACATGAGGTTTTGGTTCTAGACAGGTACTCGAATTGTTCGTACTATCGTCCACTAAGACTAGTACAAAGCCTCGATCGTAGCCCATCACAGGCTCACGAGTCCAATTCGAGGGATTACATTTACTTATGCCTATGCGGAGGGACAAGTTAACTCACGAAAGCATAAGTCGTATGTAACTCGAAAGTATTCACTAGCCTGTGCGGAGGGATGAGTTAACTCACGAAAGCATAGCGTTTACTTTCACTTAAACGGACGGAGCCCGGGTAGAGAGCTCATGTTATGCAAAAATGCAAGTACATGGTGTGTGGGGAAAAACTCACAAACCTTTTCGTTTTATTTTAAAACTAAACTAAAAACCAAAACCATAAAAACTTAGAGCTGAAAAACAATAAGATAAAATAAGTTAGAAGAATATTTGCAAATGCATGATTTTTCAAAAACAAAATTTCAGGATCACGACTAAATATCAAATTGAATGAGGAATTTTGAAAATTTTGACAACAAACGTTTATTTCTAGACTCGACTCTCAAAAACTGGTTCCCCAGCGGAGTCTCCAGCTGTAGCGACGTAAAATTTTGCTTCGATCGCTAATTTAGGCGATCAGTTTAAAATTTGGAAAATCAAATTTTCGTTTTATTTAAAAAGGGAAGTCGCCACCGATCCTTTTTCTAAGTGTGATCGGACACCTAATAAAACTTCTTTTTAACAAAAAAAATCATTTTTGGATAAAAAGAAGGCCGGGTTTAGGTCTATGTCAAAATTCAGAGAAAAATTGGATCCGGGAGTCGGTTACAAGGTATTAGCACCCTCGTGACGCCCAAAATTGGTATCTTATTAAACACGAGTTGTCTTGATTTTTAAAAATACGAGTTCAATTTGAAATTTAATCATGATCCGATCGAAAGAAACGAGAAATCTTATGTTTTGTTTTTTTATAAGGACGTCCCGTTTTTAACACGAGCCAACGAATTTCACCCAACATAGCGATGAAATCGATGTCTTAATGTTAAAATCGGTATGTTGCCTTATTTATTAGAAAATATTTTTTAAAAAATAATAATGATAAAAAAATTGATGATGTTATTGTATCAAAAATTCATAAATAAGTAAATGATGCAAGTTATAGTATGATTAATGAAAAAGTATTGAAATGAAATATTAGGACGTTAGAATAATAATATTTAAAATAAAAAGGAAAATAGTAAAAAAAAATGTACATAATAATATAATAAAAAAATATTTACAACAATAATATAATAATAAGTATATAAAAATATCTACATGTATATATATGTAAATAATAATAACATTAAAAATAAATAATAGTAATGAAAATAATAAGTATAATATGGTAATGAAAGTATTTATATAACATATGTACAAATATAATATTGAAAATATATAAACATGATATTAAAAATACATGCATAAGATGGTATTAAAAATATATAATATATAAATATTGGAAACAATGATAATCTTTAAAACAACCACTAACAATACATCATAAATGTATACATATATATAAAATATATATATATATAACAATGTTAAAAGTTTGTACATAATATATATATTAGAAATATTAATAATATTAGAGAAGGTAAATACATAATACGTAGAGTATTAAAAATATGATATTTAAAATAATGCTACATATAGTATAAAATAATAATAATAATATTAATAATAATAGATATAATAATATATAAAAGATAACACTATATATAAAAGTATATATATACATATAATAATAAAACGTACACTAACATTAATAATACAGATAAAAATATCAATGAAAATAAATATAATAGTAATGAATAATATTAAAATAATTAATTTAATACTAAAGAAATGAACATAAACCAAAAAAGGACTAAAATCGAAATGAAATTGAAGTTTTGAGGGTAAATTCGAAATAAAAAATGAGAAACAGGGCCAAATCGCAACGCGCACGTGGCCTAGAGGGACCGAAGGCGCAATAAACCCCTTTAGTCCAAAACGCGCTGCAACGATGGGGATTAAATTGAAAACGTAGAAAAATTTTAAGGCAAAATCAAGAGAAAAGCATAACCCGATTGCCAAGGATAGAAAAAACGGAAGGACCAAGGCTGTAAATAGCCCAAAAGAGGAAAACGCACGGACCCTCCCTAGAGCGGGTCGGGTCGCGCGCGGATAGGGAGCTCCAAAGAAGAAACGGCGTCGTTTAGATATTTTGTACTTATTCATGAAACTACGTCGTTTTATTAGTCTATAAAACCAATTTTTCCCAAAGAAAAATCCATTTTTCAGATGTTTAAAGAAAAAAAAAATTTGAATGTTCTCTCTCCCTCTGGTAGCTTGCGATTTTCGGTAGGGCTCCGGCGTTCCTCTCCGCCGTTCATTGCCGTCGCCGGCGTGAGCCTCCGCCGCCGGCCACCGTACACGGTGGCCGGAACTTTTAAAAAGGTAAATTTTTTATTATCTTTTTTTTTGTTTTTTATTATAATATATATTATGTATACAATAGATTCAAAAAAAATGAATGAAAAGAAGAGAAATAAAAAAAAGATTCGAAAAAAAGAAAAATAAAAGGTAAAGTCACCTCTTTGATACCACGATTTGATTCTTTTTGTATGAGATCTCTATGTTCTTGATGTTTAATCTATGCAGTTTCTTGGTATTTTTGAATCCTATTATTTTGAATATTTCGTGTTTGTATTTGTGAACTGCCGACCCTTTTACAATATCTCACTTGGGTTTTTATAGCCTTTACAAGTTATTGCTATTTGATTTCTCTACTTTGTTTGCGTGTTGTACTGCTTCTGTCTCTGCTGTGTTTGCTACTGTTTTGCTTGCAGGCTTAGAGGAGGTGACGGGACGACACGGCAGAGGAGTCAACGGAGTAGGTTCAAGCATTCAGTGGAGCGGGGTAGGTAGGGGTTGGTGGCTTCCGCAGAGGGTGGTTGCCAAAGGCAGAGGGTTGGTGGTGCGGCGCCAAGGGATTACGGTTAGGCTAGGGGTTTTTTATTTTGGGTTGTTTTGTTGGGCTTGTATATGTGGGTCAAAAAATTTGGGTTTATGTGTGGGTTTTAGGTTGTTTTGGGTTAGTTAGGAATTGGGCTGGTTTGTTGGGTTTAAATTAGGTGGGTTTGGTCTTGTTTTAGGTTAGTGGGTTTGGGTCTGATTGGTTTTGGATTTTATAGGTATGGGGGTTTGAATTTTGTATGGATGTGCTTATGGTAGGCAAAAATTGGCCTGCAACAAAAATAATAATAATAAATAGATAAGGAGTTATGTGTAGATTTTTTCAAATTTTATTTTATTTTAAAATAATATTATCCTTTAAATATTTTATTTTATTTTAATATTATATTATCTTTTAAAGATTTTATTTTAGGAAATAAACAACAAGTTGAGCCTGGATAAAATAATAAACTCAAAACAAAGAATTAGACATAACGCAAGAAAGAAATTCAATGGATTACACCAATCATAAAAATAGAGTATATAAACTTATAACAAACCAATTATAAAAATATCGACTCAAAAAATAGGTTTAAAAAAATAATTAGGCTCATTTTTAATATATTATACTATGTATAACATAGAGGTGATCATGGGTTGGAGTCGGTTTGGGCCATAACAAGGTTTTGGGCCCGTTTGCTCGACTCTACCTGAAAAATGAACTTAAAATTTTGCTTAAGCTTGGTCCGGATAAAAATCTAAAACCTGAACCCGACCCACCCATATTAAATTTTTTTATATAAAAATAAATTTAAAATACATCAAATACACTAAAAATATTAAAATAAATGTTTCCCAACAAATTAAAAATTTTTTTTTTAAAAAATTATACTTAAATAACACTAAGATAGGTGTAACTTAACAAGCAAATACTTCTAAAATAATAACAAAATTAATAATAAAATAAGAGTTATACAATATCCAAACAATAACAATAAAATAGTAGTAATATAATAGTGAAATGACAACAAAACAATAAAAAATAGCTGTAGTTTTTTCTTTTTGCAAATCGGGTTGGGCCTGGGCAAAAAAAGCTTACCCGAGGCCCAATCTATTTTCTAAACAGGCCTTATTTTTTGTCCAAGCTCATGTTTCGGACCTATATTTTTGCCCAAAATCTCTCACTTTTTGGACGAGCCTTCGAGCCGAATGACCAGGCCCATGATTAGATCTAGTATAACACAAAATTTAAATTTATAGTAATATTATATAATACTATATGTAAACATTAAAAAATGTTAAGATGTCTATTACATAATTTTAATAAATGAAAAGGATATATAAAACTATTAAATATTAAATTAAAAATAATATAAAATACATTTCTAAAATTTTAAAAAAAATAATATAAACAGATTTAAAGTGTACGTAGATTAACTATTTACAAATAGAGATGAGTTTTGAAAAAATTTAAAACTCATATTTTAAATTTAAATAAATATAAATATGTTAATATTATATTTAAGTCCGACCTCACTTATAAACAACTCTAGTAGCAGGGAAAACAAGGCATCTACTTCAGCCAAACTTCAGCCAAGTATAAAAAATTTGATACTAAATAACTAAGTTGAAAATTAAACGTAAGATGACAGTTAAGCCCTAAAGTTTACTTTTTTATCGATTTAGTCCTATTTTTTTTATCACTTTAACTATTAACTTTCAATTTTTTGTCAAATTTGGTTGAAAAGTTTACCTAATTGTTAAAACTTCAACGGTACTGATGTGGAAACATGCATAACAGTTCACATATATTTTATTGCTGATATAGATAATTTTCTAATATTTTTATGAGCTATTTTGAATTATAATAATTTTTTTAAACTTTTATGAACTATTGATAAACTATCATACGAGTTGCTATAATACTGCCATTAAAATTTTAAAAGCTCAATCAATTTTTCTATCCCAAAAAGTAATTTGACTAAATTTTAAAATTCAAGGAATAAAGTAAAAAAATGTCAAAATTAAAACAAACCTTTTTTTTTTATACTTTTCATGTCTGTTTTACGATCTATGTTCGGAGTTTATGACTAACCCTCCCAACAATGTTGTCTCCAAAATTCAAAACCCGTTTTTCCCTTGAAAATACAATACGCCTTACTATTACACCCAATACTTGTTGGTACAAACAAAGTTTATGATAAAAGATAAAGTTGGATTATAATTTAATTTTTTTGTTAAAATTAAAAAATTAAAGTAGAATAAACAAATTTTTGTTTATAAATGGGTTAAATTATTATTTGGTTTTTCTATTACATTTAAATTAAAAATTTAGTCATTGTATTTTAATCCAATAATTTCGATTGTTTTTATACATTTTGGTAAAAGTCTTAATATATCCAGTCCTTGTACTTTAACCCAATAATTTTGATTGTTTTTATATATTTTGGTTAAATTATGATTTGGTACACTCCCTCTCCAAAATCAACATATTTCCTTAAATTTAAAAAAAAAAAAATCGACCTATTTTACCAATTAATATTTTTTGGGAACATATTTAGCTTAAGAGATACTTATCACTTAATTTATAAAATTTTTAATTTATTTTAAATTATATTATTTATAAAAACTTTACCTTTAAAAACTTTTTTTGATTAGAATAAGGGGAAATATTTAAAAATTAAGGCTAAATTATACAATAAAAGTTTTCATAATTTAAAATTAATATTTATCAAATAATTTAATTATATTTTATTCTTAATTTTAATTAATATATTAAATAAATTTTTTAACTTTAAATTTTGAGTACTTACTTTTTCAACATTTATTTTTTCAATTTATCAAACAATACATTAATCTTAAAAATGTATTATGAATAAACATACGTAAGAGTTGGGTTGAATCAAATTTAATTAGCATACTACCATCGTATTTAATAATAATTATTTCACCTAGGTATACATGTGAAAACTAAACATATAGAACACAGGTGTGGTTAAATGATTATTACATATTCAAAAAAAATTGGTAAATACCATGAAGGTGATTGAATGGATGGCAAGTTTGGTGATAGTGAGCTATTGGGGTAAGGTAAGTAAATCATATTGAGACTGCTGCACCTGCAGCCTTTGCTGTTTCATGGATGGTCCATTCTACGTATTATGGTTTGACAAAATGTTTAGATCTCAAAACGTCTTGTTCCATAAAATGCTAATCTCCTTGCTAGGCTTCATTTGTCATTCTATTTCTTCTATGTTTTTTGTCGGATTCTTCATTACTATAGTAAAATTTTTGCTCACTATTTAATAACCCTAGTTAAATAAAAGGACTTATCATAGATCTTAAATAAAAGTATACATATCTATCTATATGTTATCTATATATGACCTGAACAATATAATTTATTGTATTGTGGAAAAATCTCTCTAAAAAGGATAAAAAATTACAGACAAAGATAATTTTACTATAATGGCAAAAGAACGAAGAGTGTAAAAGATGGAGATAAAGACTAAACTCGAAAACAAAGAACTCTCAAAACGTAAACACAAAATTCTCTAAAAGAATTATGAGTTCTAATCTTTAATGGGTGTTTTTTCTAAGGTTGTAAAAGAGCTTATTTATAGACTAAATTTATAGGTCAAATAATAATAAAATAATCTAGACTAATCAGAGTTTGATTGAAACAAATAAATAGAGTTTAACTAGAATATTATTTCTCAAATTTGGCTGAAATAGGAGTCATACTCAACAGTCGGCAATGACAATAAAAGAAAGAAAAATAAGAACACACAGATTTTATATGGAAATCCTCTCGGGGAAAAAAACCACAAGTAGAGGAGAAGAAAATTTACTAATGTCGAATTCAAATGATACAAGAGGAGTTTAAACTACATTTATTTATAAGTTGAAAAACTTTATTCTAATCAATGTCAAATAGAAGCAGTGTAGTAAGGTTGTAACACCTTATTCTGATCAAAATCAAATAGAAGTGTACTTCTATATGGATTCCACTTGTACAGCATGTACCATACACCTTATTCGGCCCTCGACCTTCACCCCCACAGATTCTCCTATTTTGTCACTATTTTTTTTTTTTTTGAATAAGAATATGGGTTACACAACTTTAACAGTTATAAATTATGAGTTGTAGCATGGTGATTGCTCACCTTGTCCCTTAACTATACGGCCAGAGGTTTAATCCTTACTCATAGAAGTAAAGTACATTTTAGAGTCAATCATGTAATAATTAAAAAAATACCTCTTAATTTATAGCTAAATTTAGAAATTGTGTTTTAACAAAATGAGGTGGGAAGCAAATACATGTATATTAAAAATGAAAATGCTGCAAAGTAAATTTTTTATTCTAACATAACATTATAAACAAAAAGAGTAGAGATTGGATAACTCCCATTTAAGCTCAATTAAATTTAAAAAATGAGATAATTCTAAAATTAAACACATAAAAATTATAAATTTATTGTTGAATTCGAGAATTGATATTTTAAAGTATAAATTACATATGCTAATTAATTTTACTATATACATCATCGGTTTACTTTTATATTCCCATGGTTGTTCCAAACTCTCTAATGTAAATGATTATTTATTAATTGTCAAAAATCCGATGAAAAGATTTAAATCGACTGAAGAAGTCATATTCTGTTTAGGATAACTTATTTTTGGTTATATCACTTTTCAATTTGGTAATTTTTTTTATATTAAAGTTTGAATTTTTTTTATTTAATTGGTAATGTTTCTTGCATTAGAGTTTGAACTTTTCTTCTGTCCATGTTAATCCTTAAAAACCTTAAAGTTCATGCCTAAATATTGGAATTGCTAAGCTCAAGCTCCAATTTGGGAGTAGTTGACAAATTTGGTAAGTGCTTGTACAAAAAATAAATTCAAACTCCAATGTTGGAACAATTGCCTACTCCAAACCCTAAAGCACCTAAATTGGACAAAAAAAAGTAGAACCTCAAATAGCTATTTAACGCGTTACTTTTCCCTAATAGAAACTTGGACGTGATTAACTGCTATGGGAGTGAGTAAACAATGGATGGTTAAATGAAAATATGGAAAAGAAAATATTGAGTTAGTTGATTAAAATTTACTAAAATAATTGTGTTTTATTTTCATTATGTTAGGTTTTTCAAGTGAGTTGGCAATTTACCCTACAAAGTTGTTCTCCAGTGAACTCAGAACACCGTCAAATTTGATGAAGGAAAAAGTTGAATTATATCCGTTATTCGACTTTATTTTGTTCCGTTTCAATCAAGCGTTGCTCATTTAGAGAGCCAAAGCAACTTGCAGGAGTATCTGTTTCGAAACAATGAGACTGGACGGAACATCAAAATCACATTCCGACCCAGACATTTCCGGGAGCAAGAACAGTTGTCCACCCAACATCACGTTCATGGTATTGCAACAAGCACGGTGATCGTCCCGACTCTTCATTTTGATTGAAAGAAATACCCACCCGTATCGTCTTGAACCAATAGATATATGAAAATATTATATACGGAAATCTTTTAAAAAGAAAAAAAATTAACCATACCCCACTGACACACATGCCTGGAGGAGCTAATGTGTGATTTCATTTCACCAGGAAAAACTAATAGTTTAGATCCAGGATCAAAGCTAAGTGTTAGTACAAGTAGTATGTTACACAGTCCCAACTTAGAAAGACACAACTATGTCTATATACAAATATCAAACAAATTATTATCATCACCATCACCGAACAATCTTATTACCAACTCACGGGATCGAATCCTACCTCTTCAAGGCCATGACGCTGATAAAGAGCCTGGAGTATCACCGGAATCTCATGTCTATCCATATTCGGTGTCCACAACAAACCGTACAAAATAAAGCACCTTCACTAACAGCCGTGAGGAAGAACTACGAGTCCGGTGTGCAATATCATGTATGAGGTAACACGGATGGGACAGTTTGGAGGTCAATCTGCTGAGATACTGGGATTTTGTTCCAAGTTAAGTGGTTGAGCTCTGCTCACCGCCAGTATGTATTGTGGGAAACAAAGAACCTGAAATCTGGATGATTCACTTGCAAAAGCCGAAGCCAGTTATCAGCGGCTTGCAAAAGGGATTTAGCTTTCTGGGATTCATTAACCCCATCGGGATTCCAAACAGAAACTTTGAACTTATAGAAAGCAAGTCCGAAGGTAGGCAATGGTAGCTTTAAGGACATGTCAGCATCATGAAACTCCCTAACATTAAAGCCACGGAAAGGTAACCCATCCGTGCCATTACCTGCTCCAAACAATATCGAAATAACATCATAAACAAAATATCAAGCAGAAATAATACAGATATGCGACCATATTACAAAGAAAGATGCTTACATGGTAAGGGTGTACAAAGAGAGTGGTAGGTTAAAAAGCAGGCATCAAGATTTTGCAGAGTTGGACCCATCGGTATCCTATATATTGGATACCTTCATTAATAATAATAAAAATGAAAACTTGTCAGACATAATCGGGTTCAAAATCACATTGCAACAAATAATAAGCATTGATGCAATCATTTAGAAAGAGAAATATACCATGCAACTGAAATCCAACTCGAAGGAGACAGATCACAGCTCCTATATGTCCTCAGTGCTGGAAACTGAGAAGCCAGAACCGAGATCTGCAAGGTGCAAAGTTATTAGAAACAGAACAACAACCTACAAAAGCTAGTGTAACAAAGGACACAGGAATTACCTTGTCAGCCAAGGGCTCACGACTAAATGGTTGATCATGTTCCAAGTATTCAAAAATAAGCTGACCCAAAGGGTTACAAGTATCACTTTCATCACTTGATGAACCCCCAAAGGGTCTATTTCTAAGTGACAGTGTATTCAATCTCTGAATATTTGCATCTGCAATATCCAGCTGATTCCAAGAACCTGGGACAATGTTGTTAGCTCTTCTTGCTACTCCATAATCACTATCACTACCATCACTACTTGTTTCCCTCGATGACTCAGTATCACTCTCCTCACCAGGCATCCTGTTCAAAGATGGATTGGAAAATGAAACAACATAACCAGCATGCTATTAGTCTCGCATTTTGAAAATTATGATTAATGATTCACAACTCAAGATAACTCATCGACTGACACTTCAACCTCTATTGTAAACCACCTCAACACAACATTCAACCATCAAGTGAGACTCGAGCAACACAACTCCCCAAATTAATAGAAAACTATTTCTGATAACTGTGACCCTGATCACCCAATTACAGTTTCTTAATTTCGAAAAAGGATATATACACCAACTGTCACCACCTAAAAATCCAAAGGGACATCGGAAATTCTCAGTCAAGAAAGGAACCAAAAAGATAGGATATCAACACGACGCCCGGTAAGGTGTAAATGGCTTTACCTCTGCCTTGGGGAGGGTCTTGATTGGTCAACATACAGCTGAATGCCAGACAAATAAGGGACATAGTATTGCATTACAGAGTCGCTTCCGTTCAACAAAAGAGGAACACCGGCTCCATATGCACTCCATTCTTTAAAAGACTCCCACAAATCCTTAAGCGCAAAATATGGAGGACACTCCAGTCCGCGCTCCTGCCCCCTGCATCCTCTTATGCTTGTCTGTAAGGTAACCAAAATTCCATCAACAATAACATTCACCAGCATTAAAAAAAATAAAAATAAACACTTCATATTTTGCTTAATACTTCAGAATTCAGACAAAAATAATCCCACATTTTTGCGCTGACGCTGATTGTCTGATCTTCTGTTGTTTATCTACGTTTTCTGACTAATAAAACAGAACTCATTTCTTCTATTTCTATTAGTTTGGATTCTTGCAAAGAATATCAACCAGCATTAAAATTTCATCAATAATAATATTCACCAAAAGAACAAAAATCAAACACTTCATATTCTGCTTAACACTTCAGGAAACAAAATTTCCATATTTTTCAATGATTTGGGTCATCTGATCTTCTGTTGTTTAGCAAAGCTTCTTCAATTTTCCTACATTTTCTGACTAAAAAAATAAAACCCATTTCTTCAACTCACCACCGGATTTTAATTCTCACAAAGAAATTAAGTAAATTCCAGTATTAGCACTAATTTGAGCTCATCAGTAACATTTATTAACCATTTTAAAAACCAGATTTCCACATATTTCATCATATAAACAGCAGTGGACCATTATTTTAACCAATCAGAGAACCCCAAATATGTATATAATTGAACCAAAATATTTAAAAAATCAACAACAAGAAACAACGTTCAAATCTCTAGATTAGCAAAATTTGGGGATCCTTTTTTTACCTTGGGTAAATACTGAGCAGAAACCACAGGAGTCGTAAACTCCAAGAACCGATCCAAATTCGTCGAATTATCATCATTTGTTTTACTGCTATTATTCGCCGACGACGACGAAGACGAAGAAGACGGCAATAAAGTGGCGCAATCCTCGTGATCCGTTCTCTTCTCCGTCGAACCCTTCGAAATCAACGGCGGTCTTTGTTCCCGTCGCTGCATCGCCGTCGTCGTCATCTGCTGCTGCTGCTGCTGTTGCTGCAGTTGTTGCTGTTTCCTCATCGGCGGCGGATTGTAAAACCGGCTCTCGCCGCCACGGCTTCTCGCGATCGAAACGCCACCAGAACCCGACATTGTACGGTACCTTTTGGGGAAACAAAAAAACGACACTGACTAAACCAAAGATTGTGTTTTAAATCAGGGGCTGGAGTGATGTGTGTATAAATCTAGGGTTTTAGTGAAAATTAGGGGAGGAAAGAGATAATCTGAATAGAGAGTGGGGGATTTTAAATTGTTTCTTTTCTTCTTTTTTTTTATTTCTTTTTTAGAAAAATCAATGTTCTGATATCAAAATGGTTATTAAATAGTAATATTTTAGATATTTTTTTATTTTTTAAAATATATTTGGTATTTATTATGTATGGGAGATGTGGCGACTTGTCATAAAAAGTAGAATATTTTTTTCTGGAGGAAAAAAATTACCAGAAAAGTCTAGAAAGTATTTTGTGTTTTCTTTTTTGTTTAATTTTTCCTTCAGTCTTTGCATTCTTCAAAAATTTCAATTTAGTCCTTTTCTTTTATTTCCTATAATTTAGTCCTCTATTTGTATGACTTGAAAATTGAAGTCCAACCCCAGCCTTGGCACAATTAGCAAAGGCAAATGTCCAAGTTTAAGACTCATCATGCGTAATTTTATCTGTAGATCTTTGAATCTTGTCATGTATAGGTTTTAGTTCTTAGTCTATTTGAGTTTTAATTGTTTGATTTTACATTGTGTTCTAGTTCTTAGTACATTATTGTTATAGTTTGATTCTAAATTTTATGGTTCCTCATGCATATATTTATATTTGTACTTTGACTGTACTTATAAACATTCAAAAAAATTTAAAATGTAATTTATAATACTATTAATTATTTTTATTAAATTTAAATATTTAAACATTTTATTGAAAAATTAAAAATCAATTCATAACAAATGTTCAATTTTTTTTTTTAAATTCTATTAGCAATATTGTCAAAAGACTTTAATTTTTAGTGAAATCATAGACTTTAATATTTAGACCTAGTAAATGGAGTGAATTTCTTAACTTCAAAGAAGAGGACTGAATTCTAAAAAACCAAAGAGCACATAGATTGAAGGTGAAATTAGTTTTTTTTTAATTTGTTTATATAAAATCTAAAATTATTCATAGTCCCTATTTAACTCTACGTACTTGAACTTGCTGTCTTTTGTACGGAAATTATGTTAATACCAATCAAATTAAGATTCTGACAATTATACTAATATTAATCGAGTTAAGATTTAGAAGGTTTTTTTTTTTTACATTACTCTGATAAAAAATTATAATATTTTGATTTGGATATATGTATATGATTTTGGTGTATATTTATTGAAGAAAATAAAATCATAAATGTGATTTTTTATTAAATTGATGGGATTCATCTCTAATTTCCCTTTATAATATAAATAAATAAATTTTAATACGTACATAATAATTTTTATGATTTTCCAATTTTATAAAAAGAATTATTTTAGTCATCGATTTAATTTTTCATTTTTTTTAGTTTTTGGACTTGTATTTTTATCAAATCACCTCTAAAATAGATGAAAAAATTAATATTTATTAATTTTACTGACGTAGTATACATGTTGATTGCCACATGAATGACATGTTAACATTTAATTAATTTTTTAAAATTTAAAAAATATTTTTTTACTTTTTACTATATATTTTTAATTTTTAAAATAATTTTTATATTTTTTTAAAAAATTTAAAATTTTAAAAAATTAATTAAATATTGATGTGTCATTTACATGACGATCCATTTGTATGTTATGTTAGTAAAGTTAAAAGAACTATTAATTTTCCATTCATTTTAAAGTAATTTGACACAAAAATTAAATTAATAAATAAAATATTTTTTAATAAAATTAGAAGTACTTTAAAAAAAACAGTTATACAATATTTTTGGTTTTAAATTAAAATATTGTAAGTAATGAGGTCAATGATTAATAATATGAAAAGGGATATGTTAGAGTGGTTTGGAATATTCTTTTGAATTTTGACTTTCATTCTCCTCATGTTTATCGGGCCAACCAGATAGGACAACAGCTGGACCTGCCACATCATAGTCCAGAAAGAAAAATAGCCCACTTCAATTCATGTGTTTGAAATATTTATAGAATGAATGTTTAAAATTTATTTTTTATTTTTTATTATATATATAACTAATTTTATTTTTTTATTATATAAAAATTAATGTTTTATGTCGAAACTATTTTTATCTTTTAAAAAACGGGGCCGTCTTTAAAAATGTAAACGGAGTCGCCAACAATTCTTTTAGAGGTGTGATTGGGCCACCCTAAAATTGATCGTTTTAATAAAACATTTGGGCCTATTAAAACAATGATTTTTGGTCTGCTAAGTTTGAGAAAATGGGCTCGGGAGTCGGTTACGTACGAGGAAGGATTAGCACCCTCGTAACGCCCAAAAATTGGTACCTATTTGATTAGTTAATGTCTTAATGTCGAAACTTGAAAAGATTTTAGAGTACGATCCTCTTACTTAAAAGAAAAAACGGCATAAATTGAATAAAATGTAAAGACCCACTTATTTAGAAAGAGAAAAAATGTCATACCCAGTAAGTTAGGGTCTAACACTTCAGACCTTTAGAACTAAGTTGGTCTTCGATTTTTTTAAATTCATGAAGGTTCAAGAGAAGGGTATTTGGTTATTCGGGACTCATGAAAAATTAGAACTCAGTAAGTTAGAGCTCAATCTCTCAAAACTCCCAAGTACCGGATATCGCCTTGATTTTGGAAATCACTATCCTCAACATAACGCAATGCCACACCCAGTAAGTTAGGGTGCAACATCCCGAATTTTCAAGAATAGGTTTTTATTCAAACCTCATACGAGTAGATTTGAGAAGGGTACTCGGTTATTTAGATTCAACAAAGAAAATTGGAACCCAGTAAGTTAGGGCTCAATCCTCCCGAGGATCCTAAGTATCGAACATTGCCTTTATTTTGAAAACAATCGAGGATAAATCTTTGAATAAATGAATTTGGACAGTTGAAATTTAAAACGAGAATCGTGACATGCCACATGAAAATAACAATATGATAATAAACCTAATAACATATACAAGTACCTAAAACATAATGAGCATAAGGAAAATTAATAGCAATAGGAACAACAGCAATAATAAATATACTAGCATAAAAAACATAGCAATGATGATATTAACAAGATGAAAATACATAATAGAAATAATAAGACAATGATGGTATTATATATAGCAATAAACTTAAAATAACAATGTTAAATTAGTGATAGTAAGAAATAATAAAAAATGATTGGGTATAAAAAATAATATCCGATAAAATTATGATATATAAAAATAATAATAAAAACAATATAATAATTTAAAATAAATAGTATGAAAAAGTGATTAAAAGATGATATAACAAATAATATAATAAGTATAATGAAAATTTATATCTAAAAATAATTAACTTCGCTTAAAAAAAGAAAATGGACAATGATAATAAATAATATAAAAATGTAAAACATAACTCAAGTTAAAAAAGAAAAATAATAAAATAAATAAATACATACAATAATAATGAAAATAATAAACTATGGTATATAAAAATAATAATAATAAAATGACATAATAAGTCTATTGATAATTATATTTGAAAAAAACTTTAACGGAAAAAAATATATACATATAAAAATTATAGATAATAATAGTAAAATAATAGTAGTAAATGGTAAAACATAATAAATAAAATATAATAAGTATAAAAACTATATTAAAAAAAACAACTAATTTTTAATAAAATATATATATAAGAAAAATAATAATAATAATAATATGATAATTTAAAATAAATAGTTATAAAAAAATAATTCTTAGTAAAACAAAAATAGTATACAAATAATATAATAAGTATAATAAGTCAAATTAGTTAACTTAAAAAACGAAGAAAAATAATAATATAATAATATAAAACATAATCCAAATTAATGAAATTAATAGAAAATAAAAAACTAATAATATAAAAATAATGAAAATAATTAATAATAATATGATTATCAAAGCTCAAATTGAATAATTTAACAATAGAATAACAAAAATAATAAAAAAGGGGTTAAATTGAATTAAAAACGAAGGTTTGGGGTGGAAATTAAAAAAACAAAAGCTAGGAAGGATCAAAATGTGAGGCGCATCAAAGAGGAAGGACTTGGAGAGTAAAATTCCCCGCGCCTCAATGCACTGTCTTTAATAGGGGACGAAATCGCGACAAAATCAAAACTTTTGGGCCAAATTATAATAACGAAAGTTCAAAAAGGACCAAGTTGACTCGTACGCGAAACAAGGGGGACTCACTGGGTTAATATCCCTAATCCCAAAACGCATAGCACGAATCTGGACCAAAATGTAATCGAGTAAAGTTTCAAGGAAGAATTGAAAAATACTAAGTTAATGAATTAGACCTAATCAAGCGGCAACGCAACCAGCAGGGACTAAAAGCGCAATAAAACTAAAAAAAGAAGTGGCACAATTCTCCTTGTAATTAAAAGCAGAATAAATGATGGCTGTCTGCCATTTTAAAACTAAAATTAAAGAACCCCCCATTTCTATTTGTTAATATTGGAAGGAAAACAAAGGAATTTTCACCCTTTTTCCTTCTGCTAGGGCCATGAACCACGCCCATCATCGCAACCTTCAATCGCCGCCGCACCACCACTGGATTTGGTGGCCAGCAGCACGCATGGGAGTTCAGGTAAGCCCCTCCTTTCTCTTTTAAAACTTTGTTTTATTATTTTCAAAAGTAAGAAAAAGAAAAAAAAGTATATGCACGACAAAGGGCTAAAAAACTTGAAAAAAATAAAGAATTATAATCACCTTTGATTCTATTGGATTGTACTAAAAGTTTACTCAGAAATCTGCTATACTTTTCTGTATTTTCTCTTGATTTCGTAGTAAAAAAAAAAGGGTCCTTTTTACATGTCAAAAATGGCTTTTTATAGCATAGAGATATAATAAAAATATTCTACTGTTGTTTCTTTTCTTGTTGTAGGTGTACTCGCGGATATCTCGGGAGTACGAGGCGTGACAAAGAGGGACTGCTGGTGGCGCACGACTCGGAGGTGCGGGTTGGCTTGTGGCGCACTGACCTGCTGCTGTTTAGGGTTTGCTGGTGCCTGGGTCAACTGTTTTGAGGTGTTGGGTTATTGATGTACTGGGCCTAGGGTTTCGTTTAAGTGGTTAATGGGTTTGTTTTTATATTTTGGGTTCTAAATATTTGGGTCTGGGCCGGGTATGAATTGGGACCAACATTTTATATTTAAAATAGTTAAAATAATTTAAAATTTATTAAAAATTTATTATTTTTAAAATTATTAATGAGAAAGACTTTAAAATTTTGTCAAATAATATTCAAAACTCATAAATAAATAAAAAAACTCGTTCTATCAAAATAAGTCTAAAAATTTAAAACAAAAAAAATTATATAAAAAATTGATAACTAAACTGAGTCAAACCAAATTATAATAAACAATTCAAAAAATCCTAAAAACTCAACCAAACAAAAACTAATATCACTCCTAATGATAGAATTTACTTATCCTCAAATCCACAACCCTAAATTCAAATTTCAAACTCAAAATCTTAAAATTTTACTAGAAATTCTATCACACTTATATAAATATAAAAATTACATATTTAAAACATATATATGTTGAAAAACAACCTACAATAAATTATTAATATGTAATAATTGAAACTAATAATAAATGCATCCCAATTGTTTTATTATAATATTGTCATTTTTCTATCACACGTCAAAAAGTTATGTTAGTTGTCGAAACCATTTTTAATTTGAAAAACGGGAATTGACTTTTGAAAACGAAAGTTGGGAGTTGCCACCAATCCTTTTTGTGGTGTAATTGGGCCACCTTATAAAACATTTTGGTCCACGAATTTTAAGAAAACAGGTTCGGGAGTCGGTTACGTTCTAGGAAGGATTAGCACCCTCGACACACCCAAAATTGGTACTTAACTGATTAATTAGTATCTTAAATATCGAAAATTAAAGATTTGGACAGAGTTCAAAATGCGATCCTCCTTTTATTAGCTTTTAAAACGTGCATTTTAACTTAAAGAGGGTATTCGAATATTCAAAACAAACAAAGAAAGCGAAACCCAATACGTTAGGGCACGATCCTTTGAACTCTAAATACCGAATATTGTCTTTATTTTGAAAAATTTTTGAGAGTGAACCAGAAAAAGGATATTCAACTATTCAAAATAAACAAAGAAAGTGAAACCCAGTACGTTAGGGCACGATCCTTTGAATTCTTTAAATACCGACCATTGCCTTTATTTTAAAAACAATTGAGAATAAACCATTGAATGAACAAATTTGGAAAATTTAAAAATTTAAGAAAAATGATAGTATGCGATATAAAAATAACAATATAATAATAACTTTGACAGTGTATATATTAATACCTAAAATATAGTAAACATAAGGAAAATTAATAATAATTATAACAATAGTAATAAATATAATAACATATAAACATAGCAAGAGTGATATTAACGATATAAAAATACATAATGGAAATGAAAATAATATGTCAATGATGATATTAAATATAGTAATAAAAGTAAAATTAAAATAATAACTATGGTGAAGTAATAATAGCGAGAAATAATAAATAAAAATAATTTAGTATAAAAATAATAACCGATAAAAACAATGGTATATAAAAATAATATAAATAATATAATAAGTTTATTAATAATTATATTTGGAGGGAAAAAAAACTTTTAATGAAAAGTACATATATATAAAAGTTATAAGTAGTAATAGTAAAATAGTAGTAGTAAATAGTAAAAATAATACAAAAAAATATAATAAACGATAATTAACTCTTAATGAAATACATATATAGAAAAAAATTAATAATAATATAATAATTTAAAATAATTAATACAAAAAATATTAGCAAAACAAAGATAATATACAAATAGTATAATAAGTATAATAAATAATAGTATAAAAAAGGGACAAAAAAAACAATACTTAAAAATTAATAGTAGGATATAATAAAATAGTAGTAATAAAAAAATACTAAAAATAATTAATTTTATGATAAAAGTGGCTAAAATAATCGAAATAGGGCTTAATTGTATTAAAAAATAAAATTCTGGGGCGAAATTGAAATAAAAGAGACATGAGAGGACCCAATTGGGATGCGCGAGTAAAGAGGGAGGGGCTGGAGCGCAAATTTCCCCACCCCAAATGTGCTGCGTTTAAAATGGGACTAAAATGCAACCAAATTAAAACTGTCGGGCCTAATTATAAATAACAAAACCCAAAAAAGGACCCAATTGCAAATGGCCTCAAAAGCGGAAGGACTGAGGGCGCCAATAGACCTTTAGTCCAAAAACACGCGAATCCTAGGCCCCGGGTCGGGTCAAAATCGGGTCAGAGGCAAAACGACGTCGTTTTGGCCTCTGACCCATACCATCAAAACGATGCCCTTTTGTGTTAGTATAAAAGGCACCAATTCTTTAAAAAATTTTCATTTCATTTTTGTTTAAAAAAAAACTGATTTCTTCTCTCACTTTCTCTCTCACGTAGGTCTCCCCTCCAGCCAAGCTCCGATCAGCCGCCGCCGCATGCCACCGTCACGCGCAGCCGCTGGCCACAGCGCACGATGGCCGGAAAAATCAAAAAGTAAGTTTTTTTTGTATATTTTTAATAAATATGTATGTATGTAAATATAAGTTTTAAAATCGAAACAACAAATAAATAAAAATAAATAAAATAAAAATAAAATAGAAAACGAAAACAAAATAATACCCTTTTGCTTTGCTTCTAAAATCTGTTTTTCCTTTAGAATCTACACTGTGCTCTGTTTCTTTTAATTTGTGTTCTCATAATAAAAAAAACCCCTATTAC
Organism: Gossypium stocksii; assembly: GCA_020496765.1. Lineage (NCBI taxonomy): Eukaryota > Viridiplantae > Streptophyta > Magnoliopsida > Malvales > Malvaceae > Gossypium > Gossypium stocksii. The sequence continues at coordinate 52,866,310 of CM035625.1, read as the reverse complement.
ACATTTGCAATGGCTTTTATAGCCTAGAAATCAAATGAAGAATCCTATTGTTGTTTGTTCTTTTGTTGTAGGTGTACTCACGGATACATCGGAGGCAGACGAGGTGGGTTTGTGCACGACGCGGAGGGACGCGAGACGTGCGGCTCCTGGAAGCTGGCTTGCGGCGCCTCCCACGTTGCTGCTAAGGTTTCTTTGCTGGTAGCTTAGGTCTTTTGGGCTAGGGTTTGGTTTAAGGGCATTGGGCTTGAGCTTTTTGGGTTACATATGGGTTAGTTTTGTATTTTGGGTTTAATATGTTTTGGGTTTTAAATGGGTCTTAGGCCAGGCAAATAATTAGGTCCAACAGCTGCCCCTCTTTGCTTGTTGTCGCGTAACGAGAATAGAGTAAAGACTTAAAAGGACCAATTTTGCCTGGTCTCGTCAAATTTTGGCTTCTTGGTGTGGCCTGATTGCAACCCACTGTATCTTATTACTTCAAGATGCCCCCTTGCTGCTTTATAGAGATACGATTGATTGAGACTTGATCCATTCCACTCATGTTTTGTATGGTGGGATCTGGTGAAATCTGATCTGCTTCGCTCCTGCTCAGCAAAGATAAGATCTGCTGTAATTTGATCTGCTTTACTCCTACTCAGTAAAGATAAGATCTGGTATGTTTAGCCTGCTCCACTCCTGCTCAGTGAAGATAAGGCTGGTGGCTGAAATCTGCACCATTACCGATACATGGAGATAAGACTTGCCAAAAGTTGATCTGCTTCACTCCTGCTCAGTGAAGATAAGATCTGTATGTTTAGCCTACTCCACTCCTGCTCAGTGAAGATAAGGATGGTGGCTGAAATCTGCTCTATTACCGATACATAGAGATAAGACTCGCCAAAATTTGATCTGCTTCACTCCTGCTCAGTGAAGATAAGATCTGTATGTTTAGCCTGCTCAACTCCTGCTCAGTGAAGATAAGGCTGGTGATTAGAATCTGTTCCATTGCCGATACATGAAGATAAGATTCAAAATTTAATCTACTTCACTCCTGCTCAGTGAAGATAAGATCTGTATGTTTAGCCTGCTTCACTCCTGCTCAGTGAAGATAAGGCTGGTGGCTGAAATCTACTCCATTGCCGATACATGGAGATAAGACTCGCCAAAATTTGATCTGCTTCACTCCTGCTCAATGAAGATAAGATCTGTATGTTTAGCCTGCTCCACTCCTGCTCAGTGAAGATAAGGCTGGTGGCTGAAATCTGCTCCATTGCCGATACATGGAGATAAGATTCACCAAAATTCGATCTGCTCCGCTCCTGCTCAGCGAAAATAAGATCTGGTATGTTTAGCCTGCTCTACTCCTACTCAGTGAAGATAAGGCTGATGATATCTGTAATCTTGATCAATCCTACTACATTATCCACTAGGGAATCTATCTGTAGAAGAGTGGTATGCTTATGCTAGATGATTAGGATGCCATGATCAATATGAATCAAATGTCCCTAACTACATGTATTATAGATGTTAAATGCACAAATGCAAAATGAGAATGATCCATTTTAATTTTTGGGTTGTTATCGCTCGCTGTTTACTAAAGGTAACATCCCTGACGTGTGTCTTCTTGTTCAGCTTGATAACAGAGGTCCTGAAGATGCGGTTAATTTTTTATCCCTCACACGTTTTAAGCTCGGTGAGTTCTAAATAATTGTCCTGTTTCAGGTTCTTGTATTATTTAGAAACCTTTCAGAGTAATATGTAAAACCTCTTTTGTGAGCATTGTTAGTTCATTAATCATTATTTCAATATAAAATGCTTTGAAAAAGATTATAAAGGTAGGTAGTGTTGAAATTTATTCGAGTCAAAATTCGCGAAAGATGTACTAAACAAAGAAAACACTCATTATTTGAAATACAAAAATGGATAACAAAAACAAATAGGTGCCCCAGATTTCACAGTTTGAGCTTCTCTGCACGAACTCCTCGAGAACCATTCTAAACTTGGCATGTGCTTAAGTGATCTATAGCATTTTGTCGATGCCCCAAGATGTAGCCCATCCCTTCTTTGTCACTTCAAGTATAGCGAGACTGTTACTTGCCCCACTCTGGATTGAAATTTGAATTGCCCTTTGCGGGTTTTCAATTCAAAACCCCTTTGGTCTCAATGCGCCCTTTACGGGTTTTCACCTTGGCTTCTCCTTTTTTTTTAGGCACCCTTTACGGGTTTTCACCTCAACTGCTTCAAGCAAAATATCTCTTGACTGAATCTGAATTTATCGAGTTAGGCAAGCTCTTGCCATCCATCTCTGCTAATATCAATGCCCCTCCAGAGAAAAGCCTTTTTTACCACATAGGGTCCTTCCCAATTTGGCATCCATTTCCCCCTGAAATCTTTTTGCATAGGGAGAATCTTTTTCAATACTAAGTCCCCATCGTGGAATACCCTGGGGTGAACTTTTTTGTTGTAAGCTCGCATCATTCTCTTCTGGTACATTTGACCATGACGGATAGCCTTCAGTCTCTTTTCTTCAATCAAGTTTAGTTGATCGTAACGATATTGGATCCATTCTGCTTCATCCAACTTCAGCTCTGATAAAACCCGGAGAAAAGGGATTTCGACCTCAATGGGTAAAACTGCCTCCATCCCATAAACCAATGAGAAATGTGTTGCCCCGGTAGAAGTTCTGACAGATGTCTGATAAGCATAAAGGGCAAATGGGAGCTTTTCATGCCAATCTTTGTAGGTCTCAGCCATTTTTCCCACAATCTTCTTAATATTCTTATTAGCTGCCTCTACTGCCCCATTCATTTTCGGGCGGTATGGTAACAAATTGTGATGCTTAATGTTGAACTGACTGTAGACTTCCGCTATCGCGCTATTGTTTAGATTCAACGCGTTGTCAAATACGATCCTTTCCAGCATACCATAACGACATATGATTTCCTTCTTCAGGAACTTACTGACTGCCGACTTTGTGACATTAGCGTACGAAGTAGCCTCTATCCATTTGGTAAAGTAATCAATGACCACGAAAATGAATCGATGCCCATTGGAAGCCTTTGGCGAAATCGGCCCAATGACGTCCATGCCCCATATTGAGAAAGGTCATGGGGAAGTCATGACATGGAGGGGTGAAGGAGGTACATGGATTTTGTCTCCATAGATTTGGCACTTATGGCACTTCTTAGCATAATTGATGCAATCTCCTTCCAATGTGGACCAGTAATACCTGAATCTCATGATTTGTTGAGCCATTGTAAAGCCATTGACATGCGTCCCACAAACACTATCATGGACTTCTTCCAGGATTTTCTTAGCCTCAATAGCGTCAACACATCTTAGCAACACCTGATCTTTTCTCTTCTTATATAGGACCTCACCGTCTAAGATATAGTCACTGGCTAACCTCCTCAACGTTCTTTTATCATTTTCGGTTGCTTGATCTGGGTACGCACGGCTCTTCACATATTGTAGGATATCATGATACCAAGGATGACCATCTCTCTCTTCCTCTTCATCGATATTACAGCAGTGAGCTGGAGCCTCACAAATACTTATTTGAATTGGCTTCATATCCTCCTGTTCATTTACTTTGATCATGGAAGCTAGTGTAGCTAAGGCGTCAGCCATCTGATTTTTGTCTCGTGGGAGGTAATGGAAAGTGATATCATCAAACTCCTCAATTAACTCCAGAATTAACTTTCGATAACTAATCAATTTAGGATCTCTCGTTTCCCATTCGCCTTTGAGCTGATAGATTGCTAACGCAGAGTCCCCGTATACCTCTAGTACCTTGATTTCGTGGTCTATAGCAGTCCGAATTCCCATGATACATGCCTCGTATTATGCCACGTTGTTTGTACAGTCAAAATCCAGCTTGCAAGTGAATGGATAATGATCTCCATTTGGGGATATCAGTACTGCCCCAACTCCATTTCCAACGGCATTTGATGCTCCATCAAAATTTAATTTCCAAGAATGATCTTCAGGCATGTCTCCTTCAGCAATTGTTACATACATTAGATCTTCATTGGGGAAATTGAAATTCAAGGGTTCATAGTCCTCCAAAGCTCTATTGGCTAGGAAGTCTGCTATTGCACTCCCCTTCACAGCTTTTTGGTTTACATCGACTATTTTAAATTCGGAGAGCAGAATCTGCCATCGGGCCATTCTTCCATTTAAAGTGGTTGACTCCATCATGTATTTGAGAGGGTCTAGCTTTGACATTAGCCAAGTTGTATGGTACAACATGTATTGCCTCAACCTTCGTATTGTCCAAACCAAAGCACAACATAGCTTCTCAATTGGCGGGTACCTCATTTTACACTCAATGAATTTTTTATTGAGGTAATATATCGCTTTTTCTTTTCTCCCGGTCTCATCGTGTTGGCCAAGTACACATCCCATCGAATTATCGAATACTGTTAAATACAGTATCAATGGCCTACCGGGGCTAGGTGGTGTTAGCACTGGAGGACTAGACAAATATTGCTTAACCTTTTCAAAAGTTTTCTGGCATTTATCACTCCATACCCTAAGATTGTGTTTTTTAAGAAAGAGAAATATGGGGTTACACTTTTCAGTCAGCTGCGAGATGAACTGAGCGATGTAGTTTAGGCTCCCCAAGAAACCTCAGACTTCTTTCTGAGTTCGTGGCGGAGGCAGCTGCTGTATAGCCTTGACTTTATCAGGGTCGACTTTTATTCCCTTCTCACTGACTACGAAGCCGAGTAACTTCCCGGACCTAGCTCCGAAGGTGCATTTTGACGGATTGAGCTTTAATTGGAATTTTTTCAACCTCAGGAACAATTTTCTCAACACTCACACATGCTCCTCTTCAGTTCGGGATTTTGCAATCATGTCGTTAACGTAGACCTCAATTTCCTTGTGCATCATGTCATGAAACAAGGTTACCATGGCTCTTTGGTACGTTGCCCCCGCATTCTTCAACCCGAATGGCATCACCTTGTAGCAAAATGTCCCTCATAAAGTTATGAACGTGGTATTTTTCATATCTTCAGGATGCATTTTAATTTGATTGTACTCGGAAAAACCATCCATAAAGGAGAAAAGTGAGAAGCCTGCCGTATTATCTACTAGGGTATCAATGTGAGGTAATGGAAAGTTATCTTTTGGGCTGGCTTTGTTTAGATCTCTGTAATCTACACACATCCACACTTTTCCATCTTTCTTAGGAACAGGGACGACATTGGCCACCCATTCTGAGTATTTAACCACCTGTAAGAAACCAACATCAAACTGCTTCTAGACCTCTTCCTTTATTTTCATTGCTATATCGGGTCTCATTCTTCGGAGCTTCTGCTGAACGGGCTTGCACTCCTCTTTTGTAGGGACACGGTGCACTACAATATCTGTACTTAGACCAGGCATATCCTGGTATGACCATGCAAAGACGTCTTTGAATTCTCGCAACAGCTCAACGAGGTCCTGTCTTGTTCTCTCGTTAACGCAAGTGCTAATTTTCACTTATTTCCCTTCTTCTAGAGTCACAATTTTAATGGTCTTCTTGTGTGGCAGAATCTGTTTCTCTTCCTGCTCCACCATCCTTAACAAGTCTGGAGATAAACCATAAACCTCACCATCTTCAAAATCTTGAGATCCCTCAAAGTACATGTCTCGCTCAAAAGGAGATTCTGGGCTCGTATCAACATTACTCATGACGTCGACATCCGGGGGCCTATTATGAGTATAAGAGAATACCCAAAGAAAATAAAAATGAATAATTCCTTTGTATGGTGTGATTGTGTATGAAATGAATAGGAAGAAAGAATAATAATAATTGCTCGAGCTGATATATGAAAATGTATTTTATTGAAAGTAACAATGTTTGAACATGAGCCTATTTCACAAAAGATTCCTATTGTCCCTAGGCTAGAAGACAACAAGTGGGTTTTTAATATTACTCTGTGTTAGCTCTAAAGATTACAGGAATTTCTTCCACAGTCCAGTTATCCAAAACACTTCCAAGCTCACACGGGCGAATGCCCGATAAATTTCCTTCCTTTGATTCATCTTCCAACGTGGCTTGATGCTCCAGATTCCCACCACATCTTCAGCCATTCATTCTCTAGTCTTTCCCTGTGTCGAGTGAATAAACCCTCCTGATACGAACGTTTAGGAAATGTGGGGGAAGCTCATCGGTTCCCATCTAACCTCTGCCCCACTCAATCTTGCTTTCCGTTGTTCTTATTTCCTTTCAAACTCCTTCTTCATTTAGCTTGCATCTGGCCTGAATCCCAAACCGAAGCGGTCCCACTTGCCAACCAAGACTAGCACTTTAACTTGTACATGAAGGTGCTTCCCGAGTCCTCTTCCTGGTAATGCCCCTTTCCCAACTGTCAGCTGCAAGCTCATCTTTGTAGCCCCTGATATCTTAGGCATCGGAATCCTGCTTCCCTCAGTTATAAATGCTACATTCACAAACTCTAGCGATCGAAATAAACATTCATCTGCTTCAGTATAATTCTCCACGTAGGGCGTATTACTGGTAACTGACGCAATAATGTCCTCCTCCGCATTTATCGTTACCAGCCGGCCCTCCGTAACCAACTTCAGCTTCTGATGTAGTGAGGATGGCACTGCCCCCGCTGAGTGAATCCAAGGTCTTCCTAACAGACAGTTATAAGAAGACTTAATATCCATTACGAGGAAGTCTACCTCGTACGTGTTTGGGCTAATCTATAGGGGTATCTCTATCCTTCCCATCACTTTCCTTTCTATGCCGTCAAACGCTCTCACTATGTTTTGACATGTCTTCATGTGGGAGTTGTCTATAGGTAAACGGTTTAATGTAGACCAAGGCAATACGTTCAATGTGGACCCATGATCAACCAGTACTCCAGGTAGTGTATACCCATTGCAACGTGTAGTGATGTGCAAAGCCTTAGTAGACCCCCTACCCCCTGGTGGTATCTCATCATCGCTGAAGGAGATGAAACTGTCGGCGCTTATTTTGCCGACGAGATGGTCTAATTTGTTAACCGAAATGTCATCTGCAACATAGGTTTCGTTCAACACTTTCATCAGTGCGTTACGGTGGACCTCCGAATTTAACAGCAGAGCCAATACAGATATGTGATCCAGTTGTTGGTGTAGTTGTTCTACAACACTATACTCGCTGTGTCTTAGGAACTTCAAGAACTCCTTGGCTTCATTTTCCTTACTGGCTCATTAATCAGTGGTTCTGATTTCCCCTTTTCTTGCTTAAGCACGACGGGCTTCCCTTTTGCTGGTTTGGCTTCTGTGTTTGGCGTGTTAACCGAACCCTCCTTCTCTGGCACTGTTATACTACAGTTATAATTCCAGGGCACCCTATGGCTATCCTTATAAGGGAAAGCTACTGGTTTCTGGATTATAACTCTTGGTGTAGCCCTTGCCTCTATTTCACTGACTCTGGGCTTTGAGATAATTATCACTGGGCGGCTGGCTCTATAGCCTTCTTCACTTGACTCCCCTCTTAGAGAGCATACATCATCCTCTTTGACAAACTCGAAGAACTCCAACTCCTTATTATCCATTAGACCCTGTACTAGGGCCCTGAACTCAATACAATTCTAGATCTCGTGATTCTTCTCATGATGGAACTCACAGTAGTTCCGTGTATCTTGGATTTTATCTCCCAACCCCTGTGGGACTAAACCTCTCTTCTACATTTCCTTCCAAACTAACTTCAATGGGGTTCTCACTTTGGCGACATTCAGCTTGACCTTCCTCCCCACATTCTCGATTATCGCGTTTACACCTTTATCGGTGTGACTGGGCAACAGACTTCCTATACTAGGTGTATCATCAAATTTTATAACAACCGCTTTAATAAGTCTTTCAACACATCTTTTGAACGAGGTACAGTTTTCTATCGAGTGCCCCGTGATCTCTGCGTGGTATTCGCATTAGGCATTTGCGTCATACCACTTAGGGTATGCGGGCTGCAATGGTTCTAAGTGAAAAGGGGCCACCACATGCGCATTGAATAGATTTTTGTACAACTCCCTATACGGCATTGGTATGAGAGTGGACTGGAACTTCTCTGTATTCTGCCTTGTGTTTGGTTCTCGCCTTGGTGAGGCCTGCTGGCCTGTGACTATCGTTTTCGACTGATTAACCGTGACAGGCTTTGAGTAGCTTGAGCTCACATTGCCTACTTCACTTGTGCTTTCCCCCGCTTCTATCTTACCAGACCTTATGGCATTTTCTATCATTTCGCTAGACATCACTATATCCGCGAAACTCTTGGTTGCGTTACCTAACATGTGAGTGATGAAAGGCGCCTTCAATGTATTAATGAAGAGCATGGCTGTTTCTTTTTCTAACAGCGGTGGTTGGACCTGTGTAGCGACCTCTCTCCATTTCTGAGCATACTGCCGGAAGCTTTCGCTTGGCTTCTTCTCCATATTCTAGAGTGTGATCCGGTCAGGTACTATATTCGTTATATGGCCGTACTGCTTCATGAAGGCCTGAGCTAGGTCCTTTCATGACTTGACCTGGGTCCTACTCAATTGATTATACCATTTCGCTGCAGCCCCACTCAAACTATCTTGAAAATAGTGGATCAACAGTTGATCTTTGTTGACATACCCCGTCATCCTTCGACAAAACATCGTAAGGTGAGCCATCGGGCAGCTGGTTCTGTTATATCTTTTAAATTTTGGCATCTTGAACTTCGGAGGAAGCACTAAGTCCGGAACCAAACTCAGTTCCTTTGCATCGACTCTGCAGTAGTGATCAGCATTCTCTAACTCCTTGAACTTCCCCTCTAACCACTTGCATCGATCCTCAAACTGTTTTAGAAATTCAGCCGTTGCCTTTTCTATCTCTGCAGCGTCATCAAAGTCAGGGACCTGGGGGTTTGCCGAGGTACCAGATTGATACTGAGGTCTAATATTAACAGACACTTTTGGCGGTTGGACACTTGTTGGGGCAAAGCCAGGAGGATATGCAGAGTCCTCATTATGGCACCAGTATCACCCATAGGGCCCTTCCCTTTATCAGGCTCTCCAGTTAACATTTGTGTTAATTGGCTCATCATGCTTTTCTGAGATTCCAACATTTGGTCCCTCATATCTTGTTGGATCTTGGCCAACTGTTCCTGCATCTGAGCTTGCAGCTGATCCTGCATGTCCTTTTGCATCTGCTCTAACTTTTTCAACCTTTGATCAATTACTTTCGTTTTTCTTCGAGTATAGTAGCGATGTTCCAGGGTAACTACATAGAACTTTCACTAATTAATAATGTTCCTTTGTGAAATTTAATATATATGATGCTATGCAATGCAAATGTATGACATGAATGCAAAAAGAGACGTCGATTCCAATTCAATTCCATTTAGAAAATTTCACTGAAAAATAAAATCTTTTACATAAAATGAATTACATATACGGTCTTGCCCTAACACCTAAAGCTTTCACTCTCCTAAGAAGGGAGGCCAACTCTTGCCCCCGAGCTAACCCTGACTCATATTTGACACTTAGTACATCTACTTGAACCGCCAAAGTCTGTAAATGTTCAGCCACCTCTCGTATCTGGGCTATAGCTTCGCCCATGAGATAATCCCTATCTCGGACCTGATCCTGAGATTGGTGAAGTTGCTCCCTTAACTGCTCATTATTTGCTTCTAGTGCTTCAATTTGATGCTCATAGTTCTGAAGTGCAGTTTCAAGTTTTTCTACTTTCCCCTTCAGATCCTCGATCTTACTTAGGCTAGCCCTTAATTCTATCAGTGAGTTATGACTTCGATGTTGCTGAAGTGCCATCTCTAACTCCGCCACTCGAGCTCTTAACATCTCCTTTTCATTTTGGCTATCATCCAAACTCTCCTTAAAAGTAATTTCTCGAGCCTAAGCGGCATGGAACTTTCTCTCCCACCAATCAGCCCTAGCCTTTTTCTCTTGGACTTTTTGCTTCCACTGTTCAGACGTTTTACCCAGGCCAGCATTCCTCACTGACTTATGTAGCTGCGTGTAATCAGTCTTCAGACTGTCCAGGTCCTCTTCAACCTTTCTCTTTCTCTTTCTTAAATTCTCGGCCTCAGACTTTTGAAGATCTATGTCTAGCTTCAAGTACACATTTTCCTCCTCCAACTATTCTATTTTCTTTTCTAACTCCGAGGTTTTCTTTTCAAAGTCTTGCTTTATGATTTCCAGCTCGGAGGGGACCACTCGCAGATATTCCTTTATTGGTTGAGCCTCTTCTAAATTAGGCCTTGGGATATTATCGTTAACCCTTCTACTCCACCATTCATTATACTCAGGAGTCACCATTGGGTTTACAGCAACTCCTTTTATCCGATAAGTTTGGTTCTAAGCATTAGAAATCTCGCGACTCTTCTTCTTGGAGTCCTTCTCCCCATACGAGAACCCACTCTGAGCTAGCCCATGTGTCATCGGTATAAACTGTCTCGATCTATATTGCCTCAATGCAAGAAGAGGGGCATACCCAACGATTCCCCAGATCCCCAACAAAGGGACCCAATCATAACTCCCACATCGGTAGAGAATCTCATCGGAAACCAACCAATGGGCTTTCCATTCGATATCCTCCTCTTGGAGATTTTGAAGTATCGCCATCCACTTTTTCTCTGTTATGTCATCTCTCCTTGATATAGCTACTATCTCCTTCAAATGCGAGTAGTCTCTGAGAAAAAGTCGGTAAGAAGGCTTCTCTATCTTCTAGAAGTGGCTATGAAACCATACTAACAAAAGCTGTGCATATCCAATAAACCTACCTTCACCTGCTCTCCGACATGTGCTCAAAGATCTGAAAGTCTCAGCTAAGATTGCAGGAACATGAGTGACTCCCTTACCGAGTCGGTCAAATAGATCGGCCACTGCTTCATCTACATGCCTTAAAGCCTTAGGGAAGATCACTAAACCATAAACGCTCAAGGCAAAGACATCGACTTTTTTCTTCATATCAGGGTGTGTCAAGATCAGATCTCTTAGATTTTCCCAAGGGATGCAGTTTCCATTGCCTTTCTGCTGGACTCGAGCTGCAACCCACTGCTCACTCATCCCAGTGATGTTCATCAACCTCTTAACAAAGGTTGGGATATTGACAGCTCTAGAATAAATCTTATCAGTTTGAAACCTCAGACAACGTAGCAAAGTCATATATTCCTCGACGGTAGGCATTAGATCCACCTTTCTGAAAGTAAAACAACTGTAGGTGGAATTCTAAAATTGAGTCATGGCTCGAAACAAATACCTATCTACCTTAACATTAAGGAGATAAGGTATATCACCATAGTTACAGTAGAGTAGCTGCTTTATCTCATCATCCCAGTGACTCCACAACTCTTTTAACTCCTGAAGATCATTCTGAACCACACTAATACGAGTAAAGTCCCATAATTCTGATGTATACTCCTCTGCCAAACTGTCACCTTTCTCTAGCTGTACATTCTCTGACCATTTCTGGACAACCGCGTTGTCTTTCACTTTATCAAGGAATTTGTTTTTCATGGAAAAACTTTCTCCTAGTAATCGAACCGTATATCGACACCTCCTTTTATGATGCAAATGTTATGCAATTACTATTACAAAAAAAGGAAAAAAAAACAAGTCAGAATCATGCACAAGAATAGAAATCAAAGTAATCAGAAAATTATCAAACACCTATTTGGGCAACCACTAGAGCTAGGTGTGATTCTAACTAAGGCGGGTTCCTACAGCTCACTATATGTGGTTTAGTTCTAGAGTAAAGGTACCTGAACCAGCAGATTCCTCGATCTTCGCCCATTATAGGTTCATATGGATCAAGTTCGGTTCAGGGGGATACATTTCCTTATGCCCATGCGGAGGTGAAAACCTCACAAAAACATAAGTACAGATGTACCCCGGAAGTGATCCCCTAGTCCATGCGGAGGTGAAAACCTCACGAAAACATAGTTTCTCACTCCCACTTAAGTGGTGTGACCACGACGGTCATACAATATGATGCGAGAGATATCAAAACATTCAACAAAGCCACGGAAAATGCAATGCGAGGATCGTGTATTTAGAAAAAACTGAATTTCTAAATTTTGACAAGAAGATAAAAAATAATCAATTTACAGCTCAACTCTCTTATTGGTCCCTAGTGGAGTCGCCAAGCTGTCGAAACCATTTTTAATTTGAAAAACGGGAGTCGACTTTTGAAAACGAAAGTTGGGAGTCGCCACTAATCCTTTTTGAGGTGTAATTGGGCCACCTTATAAAACATTTTGGTCCACGAATTTTAAGAAAATGAGTTCGGGAGTCGGTTACGTACGAGGAAGGATTAGCACCCTCGACACGCCCAAAATTGGTACTTAACTGATTAATTAGTATCTTAAATGTCGAAAATTAAAGATTTGGACAGAGTTCAAAATGCGGTCCTCCTTTTATTAGCTTTTAAAATGTGCATTTTAACTTAAAGAGGGTAGTCGAATATTCAAAACAAACAAAGAAAGCGAAATCCAGTACGTTAGGGCACAATCCTTTGAACTCTAAATACCGAACATTGTCTTTATTTTGAAAATTTTTTTAGAGTGAACCAGTAAAAGGATATTCAGATATTCAAAATAAACAAAGAAAGCGAAACCCAGTACGTTAGGGCACGATCCTTTGAATTCTTTAAATACCGACCATTGCCTTTATTTTAAAAACAATTGAGAATAAACCGTTGAATGAACGAATTTAGGAAATTTAAAAATTTAAGAAAAATGATAGTATGCGATATAAAAATAACAATATAATAATAACCTTGACAGTGTATATATTAATACCTAAAATATAGTAAACATAAGGAAAATTAATAATAATTATAACAATAGTAATAAATATAATAACATATAAACATAGCAAGAGTGATATTAACGATATAAAAATACATAATGGAAATAAAAATAATATGTCAATGATGATTAAATATAGTAATAAAAGAAAAATTAAAATAATAACTATGGTAAATTAATAATAGCGAGAAATAATAAATAAAAATAATTTAGTATAAAAATAATAACCGATAAAAAAAATGGTATATAAAAATAATATAAATAATATAATACGTTTATTAATAATTATATTTGGAGGGAAAAAAAACTTTTAATGAAAAGTACATATATATAAAAGTTATAAGTAGTAATAGTAAAATAGTAGTAGTAAATAGTAAAAATAATACAAAAAAATATAATAAACGATAATTAACTCTTAATGAAATACATATATAGAAAAAAATTAATAATAATATAATAATTTAAAATAATTAATACAAAAAATATTAACAAAACAAAGATAATATACAAATAGTATAATAAGTATAATAAATAATAGTATAAAAAAGGGACAAAAAAATAATACTTAAAAATTAATAGTAGGATATAATAAAATAGTAGTAATAAAAAAATACTAAAAATAATTAATTTTATGATAAAAGTGGCTAAAATAATCAAAATAGGGCTTAATTGTATTAAAAAACAAAATTCTGGGGCGAAATTGAAATAAAAGAGACATGGGAGGACCCAATTGGGATGCGCGAGTAAAGAGGGAGGGGCTGGAGCGCAAATTTCCCCACCCCAAATGTGCTGCGTTTAAAACGGGACTAAAATACAACCAAATTAAAACTGTCGGGCCTAATTATAAATAACAAAACCCAAAAAAGGACCAATTGCAAATGGCCTCAAAAGCGGAAGGACTGAGGGCGCAAATAGACCCTCAGTCCAAAAACACGCGGATCCTAGGTCCCGGGTCAGGTCAAAATCGGGTAAGAGGCAAAACGACCTAGTTTTGGCCTCTGACCCATACCATCAAAACGACGCCGTTTTGTGTTAGTATAAAAGGCACCAATTCTGTAAAAAATTTTCATTTCCCTTTTGTTTAAAAAAAAAACTGATTTCTTCTCTCACTTTCTCTCTCACGCAGGTCTCCCCTCCGGCCAAGCTCCGGTCGGCCGCCGCCGCATGCCGCCGTCACGCGCCGCCGCCGGCCACCGCGCATGGTGGCCGAAAAAATCAAAAAGTAAGTTTTTTTTGTATATTTTTTAATAAATATGTATGTATGTAAATATAAGTTTTAAAATCGAAACAACAAATAAAAAAATAAATAAAATAAAAAGAAAGTAGAAAATGAAAACAAAATAATACCCCTTTGCTTTGCTTCTAAAATCTGGTTTTCCTTTAGAATCTACACTGTGCTTTGTTTCTTTTAATTTGTGTTCTCATAATAAAAAAAACCTCTATTACATTTGCAATGGCTTTTATAGCCTAGAAATTAAATGAAGAATCCTATTGTTGTTTGTTCTTCTGTTGTAGGTGTACTCGCGGATAAATCGGAGCGAACGAGGTGTGTTTGCGCACGACGCGGAGGGACGCGCGACGTGCGGCTCCTGGAAGCTAGCTTGCGGCGCCTCCCACGTTGCTGCTAGGGTTTCTTTGTTGGTAGCTTAGGTCTTTTGGGCTAGGGTTTGGTTTAAGGGCATTGGGCTTTAGCTTTTTGGGTTACATACGGGTTAGTTTTGTATTTTGGGTTTAATATGTTTTGGGTTTTAAATAGGTCTTGGGCCAGGCAAATAATTGGGTCCAACATAGTGAAAGGGAAATTTAATATTAAAAAATTAATTATAAAAAAATTAAATCTTTTTGTAACACCAATTCAATTAACGATTATCTATATTGGAAATCTTATCACACAAGTATGCATGTGGAAACCATGAATATAAAACACAAATGTATGTTTAAAAATACCATATAATAAGTAATGAAATGTAAAACTTTAGTTGAAGGATAAATTAAAGGTTTTGATAATGCAATTAGTTGGGATTTAAATCCACCGTATACATATTTTTATTGGTTTTTTTAAATAAAAAATTAAAGTACCATTGAATAATATAACTTATTTTAATTACGAAAGAGCATTTTTGTAATTCTCTAACTGAGTTGATAACTTGGGTGAGGGTGACACCAACTCAGTCGAGAGTTTAAATAATAGTATAGATATATAATTGACGAAAGTAATAAAATGTGTAATAAAATTAAAATTTATAAAAAAAAATTAAAATAAAGTTTTAATTGAGTGGTATAATTGATGAAAGTAATAAAATGTGTAATAAAATTAAAATTTATAAAAAAATATTAAAATAAAGCTTTAGTTGAGTGGTAAATTACAAATTTTATTAATGTAATTGGTTTAGGTTCAAATCTCTTCATACACATATTTTTATTAGTTTTTTAATAAAAAGACTAAAGTACTCTCGAAAAATATTACTTATTTTAATTAGAGAAGGGTATTCTCATAACTTCCTAACTGAGTTGGTGACCCATTGAGGGCACCTCAACTAGTCACCAACTTAGTCAGGAACTTAAGTAATAGTATAGATATATAACTAAAGGTAATAAAGTGTGCCAATAAAAGTAAAATATATAAAAAAATAAAATAAAACATTAGTTGAATGGTAAATTTTTTTTTACTAATGCAATTGACGTGGCTTCAAATTTCATCATATGCATTTTTTTATTAGTTTTTTAAAGTGAAAAAATTAGAATACCCTTGAATAATATTACTTATTTTAATTAAGGAATGACATTCCTATAACTTCCTAACCGAGTTGGTGATCCAATTGAGGATAACACTAATTCTTATAGGTTTGACCTACGCATCCTTGAGCCTCATTTGGTAAAAGGCCTTGGTCGTTAGAATATCCACAGAGTTGCCTATATTAACTAAGATCCTTCTCACTTGGAAGGAAGAGAAATTGACTATGTTGGAGATATTGGGTGGATACGATAGATTCGAAGACTATATGAAATTAAACAGTAGACTTTGAGGCACGGGTGACGCTTTATAAAGAGAACTATTTGCCCCCCACAAAGTTCCTAAAGGGTTAAAATAAAGGTCCTCCCAGGATATAACAAAACTTTTGAATTTCCTTTTATTAGCAAAATTGAGTAATTCCCTAACTCTTATTCTAATTTCTAAAATTGGATTAATTGTAATGTTACTTTGTGAGCACCGTAGTTCTTCTATTTATATGCATTCAATGGATACTATTTTGAAGAGCCACAACCCTTCATGTTAGACATACTTCTTAGAAGAAACATGTCTCATGGAAATGTATCAATTGGATGATAAATCATCACTTTTTAATTTGAATAGTGTTCATGAATAATTAATTTTCAATCTACAA
Organism: Gossypium stocksii; assembly: GCA_020496765.1. Classification (NCBI taxonomy): domain Eukaryota; kingdom Viridiplantae; phylum Streptophyta; class Magnoliopsida; order Malvales; family Malvaceae; genus Gossypium; species Gossypium stocksii. The sequence continues at coordinate 52,850,179 of CM035625.1, read as the reverse complement.
TTTCTAATAAGCCCCTACTAGATTGCTAAATCCAGAAAATAAGTACACAACAATTATGCATAAAGAAGGGTCTCCGCAGATTGAACCTTCCTTTAATGCAAACTCTCAAAGTATCAACAAAGTGAATGGTGGCTAGTCGTTTGAACCATCACTCTTAAAATCAATACCAAAAAAATTTCACATATAACCGTAAAGTATTAGAGTAAAAGTTTATTTGCTTTAGCTTTGTTATGGCCATGTGCTCATCCCATTTTATGAACTTGTACGAGAGAAAACCGTAAAAAAATATCGTTGAAGCAGCACCATTTCGTGTCCATATTGGTGGATTTCATGACAATTAATGTTCATCCATTAAGAATAAACTCATCCTCCTAAAACATAAACACTAAATCCTTATTCTTAATGCACGTTGTCATTCTATAACTTGTTATTACGCTTTAAACCTCAAAGCTAACTTTTGGCTAGAATAAGGTTGGGTTTCCATTATCAATGACACGATTAGAATGATTTTAATCCTATCTTAGTGGTGGTACTCTTAGCCAAATCCCTTGACAAACCTTTTTTCAATGGATCCGCTAATTTTTTAATTGACTTAACAGAGGTAACAATTATCACACCGTTTCTAATCAATTGTCTTACATATTCATGTTTCAAACTTATATGTCTAGACTTTCCATTATACACCTTATTGTACGCTCGAGACATGGTGGATTCACTATCACAATATACGGAAATGGTGAACCTACGTTGTAGCCACAACTTTATATCTAGCAATAGATCTCTTAGCCTTTCTGTTTTCTTGCCAGTAGCCACCAAGGCTATAAATTCAAACTCCATAGTTAAATATGAGATGCAAGTTTGTTTCTTGGAGGCCTAACTAATGGATCCACCTCCAATCGTAAAAATCCATCCTAATGTGAACTTATTGCCACTTAAACTTGTAATCCAACTTGAATACGAGTAACATTCTAGTACTGCAGGATAATCACTATAGAATAATCCTAAATTTTTTTATTTTCTTAAGATAGCAAAAAATCTTATAAATTCATTTCCAATGATTGGTATTAGGACAATTTGTAAACCTAGCCAATTCTCACATAGCAAATGTAATATCAGGTCTAATATAATGCATTGCATACATTAGACTTCCAATTGCACTAGCATACTCAAGTTGCGCTATAGCCCTAGCATTTTTCTTACTTAACTTGAAGTTTGAATCGTATGGAGTGTTTGAATCCTTAATATTCAAGTGTTTGAACTTTTCTAATACTTTCTCGATGTAGTGAGATTAGTTTAGTGCAAAACCCCTTTCATGCTTTGGCACATTTATACCTAGAATTGTATATACCTCGTTGAGATCATTTATCTTAAAATTCGATGTTAGATACTCTTTGGTCTCACGAACACCTTCCATGTTCGTTCCAAAAATCAACAAATCGTCTATATAAAGACAAATAATTACATCGTACCTATTGGTGAATTTAGTGTAAATACATTTATCCGCACCATTATATAAAAAACCATATGATAAGATAACCGAGTCAAATTTTTCATGCCACTATTTAGGTGCTTGTTTTAAACCATATAATGACTTGATCAACTTACACACCTTATGTTTATTCCTAGGAAGCACAAAACCTTCTAGTTGCTCCATATAGATTTCTTCTTCGATATCACCATTTAAAAAGTCGTCTTAACATCCATTTGATGTACATGTAATTTATGGATAGATGCAAGTGCTATAAGAATTCGAATAAATGTCATCCTAACCACTGATGCATAAGTGTAAAAATAATTTAGGTTTTCCTTTTACCTAAATCTTTTAGCCACCAACCTAGCCTTAAAGGTTGGAGAACCCCTTGTTAGAGTATTCTTCATTTTAAACACTCATTTACACCCAATAGGCTTCAATCTTTGAGGAGATCAATTAGAATCCAAGTATTGTTGGACAATATTGAATCCATTTCATCATTGATCGCCTCTATCCAAAATGTCGTATCCCTAAAAGTCATAGCTTCACCATACAATTGTGGATCACCATCCACATAAACATTATGGGGATCTTCTTAATAACGAATTCTCAATTTCCTTCAACAAAGAATGCTAGAGATTGCAAGGAAATGAAATCAAGACCAAAGTTCTTTACTTTTCTCACTCTTTGACTTTTCCTCGGCTCTGTATCTTTATTGTCACAAAGATTTCTCTTGGTTTGATCACTTGAGATTATTGGTTGATATTCATTTTCTGAATTAGTTGAATCATTTAAAACTTTATTTTCAACGAATACAACATCTCTTATTTCAATTATCATATTTGAGACTAAGTGAAGAACATGATAAACCTTATAGTGTCAGGCATATCCAATGAATGCACCCTTAACGACTCTTGGTCCTAAGTGTCAGGTATATCCAATGGATGCACCCTTAATGGCTCTTGGTCCTAACTTTATTCTCCATTGGTCGGGAACTCTATAGTAAGCCAAACACCCCCACACTTTGAAATAATCTAAGTTTGGCATTCGACACTTCCATAACTCATTTAGAGATACTTTGATTTTTATTGATGGTATTCTGTTAAAGATATAACGCGCTGTCAATAATGCTTTGCCCCATAGATTATATGGAAGTTTAACATTTAACAACATCGAGTTAACCATATCTATTAAACTGCGATTCTTTCTTTCTACCAAACTATTTTATTGCGGAGTATAAGGCACGGAACACTCATGTACCACACAATTTTCCTTACAAAATATATTAAATTCATTTGAAAAATATTTACCACCTCTATCACTACGAAACACTTTGATTTTCTTACTAAATAAATTCTCAACCTCTTTTTAAAATATTTAAACATATCAAAAGCCTCGTCTTTACTTCTCATGAGATACACATAAGTAAATCTAGATAAGTCATTTGTAAAAGTGATAAAATATCGTTTTTTTACCTCTTGTTAGGGTTCCATTTAATTCATAAACATCTAAATGTATTAAATCTAACACTTGCTAATTTCTTTCACACTTATTAGGAAACGACTTCTTGGTAATTTTTGATTGAATACAAAATTCACATTTATCCACAAACAAATCATTACTTAGACTAATATAACCATTCTTTTTCATATATTGTAAAAATTTAAAATGTGCTAAACGCGTATGCCATAAAGGATAAGATTCAACAATATAAACAGAAGAATTAACTTTATTCATATCAATGCTCAACTTGAACATGCCCTCATTATAATATTCTTTTCTTACATATATATCACCCTTAAACAAGACTAACTTATCGGATTCCAAGATAACCTTGAATAGAAGACTCGCAGACACTAAATTCTTTCTCACATCGGGAACATACAACACATTGGTCAAAGTTAATTTATTCCTATATGTGAAGTTGAGTTCCACCGTCCCTTGATCGAGCACCTTCACCAATTGATAGTTGTCTATAAGCACTTCACATTTTGTTATTAATTTATAACTTTTAAATTGTTTTCAGTCATCACACACATGGACAGTAGCTCTGGAGTCAAGTCACCAATTATAGGACTTATCGATCATGAATATGTTGAGTTCGATAATCATACCAATCTCCAAACTATCGATCCCTTTTGTAACCATGGCCTTTAAGTCCATGTCCTCCACCATATTGGATTTGGAAGTTGTGGCATCTTGTTTCTTTTTGAGAAGTTTGAGATCCTTAATGTAGTACCCTTTCTTATTACAATTATAATAATTACGAGATTTTTTTTTCTTATCTTACACGTCATTGGTTTCGAATGTGACCTTTCGGTTACCATTTTGAGAGTTCTTGGACTCGCTCACATGATTCACTTTAGAACTTTGGGGAAAATATAATGCATCACACTTCTAAGTTTCCTTTTTAATACGCAAATGCCTAAATATTTTCTCCGCAGTGAAGTCCTCTGCCATATGCAGAAGTTTTTTCCGATAATTGTTTGAAGACAAGGGCAACTTCGAGATGATAGCCCTAACTTGTAACAATTCTAGAATAACAACTTTCAAGTCACAAAGCCTACTTACAAAGACTTGTAGTTTATGGACTTGATCCATGATCGGGATACTATCGAGCATTTTGAATTTGAAATACTTCATCATTAAAAATTTATCAGTACCTTGCCGTTCGGTGTTATATTTCTCTTCAAGAGCTTTCTATATTTTCAATAGGGATTGCATCAACATAAAGAGATCATACAATCAATCAAACAAGGTGTTGAGGATGTGTCCTCGACATGTGAAATTGTCTTCTTTGTATTTCTTCTTGAATTCTTCCAATTTCGTAATTTCCTCAGGGTTTGTATTGGGGGCAGGATCCTTCACAAGTTATAAATATGGATCCAGAACATACACCACATTTAAGACAATAAGAAGGAATAATATATTGTCCTTCCAGCGATTGAAGTTTGAGTCATCAAATCGGTCAAGTTTCACAAACTCTTGGTTCATCACTTTGAATACGGTGGTAACCTCTGTCGCTATCTCCAAATTAGTTCTTTTTTATTGTTGGAAATATTGAGTGGAGACGATAGATCTAGAGGATATATGGAATTAAACAGTAGACTTCAAGGCGCAGGTGACATTTTCTAAAAAGAACTATTTGGCCCCACACAAAGTTGCTAGAGGGTTAAGACAAGGTCTTCCCGGGATACAATGAAGCTTTTGAATTTCCTTTGATTAGAAAAATCAAGAAATTCCCTAACTCTTACTCTAATTTCTAAAATTTGATTGACTATAATGTACTTTGTGAGTATCATAGTCCCTCTGTTTATATGCACTTAATGGTATTTTAAAGAGCCACAACCCTTCATATTGGACATACTTCTTAGAAGAAACATGTCCTATGGAAATGTATCCATTGGATGATAAATCATCACTTTTTAATTTGAATAGTGCTAATAAATAATTAATTTGTAATCTACAATTTCCAATAGGCTAAGACCATTAGAAGATCTTCACCTTCTGCGTCCAAAACATCTTTCTCGTTTCGTTCTGAAAATTAGAGGCTCCAAATAGAAGGTTTGGGCTTCTTGATTGTGGTTGAAACTAATAAGACACTTCCCATATGGCTTCTTAACTTTGAGTCTCGATGAAACCTATTTTGTAATGATTTCGAATGGTTGCTTTCTCCTGTCACCGCCCTACAATCCAGATGGTCCTGTTTCTCCGTCCCGGGCCCTATTTGACTAGTGGGGTTCTTGGGCTAAGAATTGCTTAATGTTTACTTTCTAGATCATGACTTCAACAACAATTTTCAAATGCACACATTGCTCAATAAGAGTTGACTTATCAGGTAATCTAATGACTAGTTTATACAATTTCAAAATAGCTTTCAATACAACCTTAAAGTAATGGTAAATTGTCTCAATTGATTTATAATATCTTGATCCAATCACTCAAAACCTTACACTATGACCAATTATATGTAAATATATAATCACTTACTCCCTAACATTCACCAATCTAGTTGATTGTAACAAATTGTTTTTAGTAAAAATGTCATACAAATTAAAAATAGCAACCCGTCTCATTCTTATCACATCAATACAATGCTGGTCACCTTTATTAAAATACTATTAATATAATTTTCTCTTTCATAATCTCGATTCACACGAAGGTGAAAAGAAATTTGCTTTCCAGTTTAAAATCATTTAATCCAAAGAGCAGCAAAAGCTAAAACTGAAGCCATAGTCCCAATAATTGCATTATGATCTTTATTACGATCCATCTACAAAAAATAATGCTATACAAATATTTGATTATTACAAAAAAATTATCTTTTGGCATTTTATAATAAAAAAAATCTGTTTAATGGACCATTTTACAAAACATGGAAGACGTGACTTACTGGTTGAGTGGTAATAATTGTGATAATTGTATTATTGGAGGTGTTTTAATGGTATCTTTTAAGACAATATTATGGTAATCAAAAGTAATAATTGTTGGTTACTCATTTGCAAACAAAATATTTTATTCGATAACTTAATTAAACTAACGAAATTGATGCGGCATTAGAACTATTTCTTACAAAGAAAAATAAAGAATTAAAACCTTATATTGTTCACTATAATATCTTACTCGATGTCTTGATTGAAGCCAAACATTTTGAATCTGTGACAAAACTATTTTCTCATGTCTTTGTTATTGGTTTAAAGCCTGGTCATTTTAATGAAGTTATTGTTAGTGAATGAAAAAGATCAACTAATTTATGAGATAAGACAAGCTTTGTGAAGATCGTTAAACAATAAAGAGGAAGTTCTACAATAATTACAAATGTTTACTAGGTATGCAACGTCTCTTTTTTGTTTCTATTACATCATTCTTTTGCAAAGCTTATTTTTATTGTTATTTTACAAGAGTTTTTTAATGAAATGGTAGGAGTTTTATCATTGAAATGATTTGGTATTTGAGCTAATATACCTTCTCAAAACTTAGATTTTTATTGTTATTTCTTGCTAATTTAGATCTTTCTACACACAATTAAAGCCATTTCTAGAAAATTTTACTAAGCCCCATAATCTGAATTGGAAATAATAATAATAATGGTAATAGGAACATTATTAAAGAGTCTTTGAACAAGTTGATGAAGAGCATATAAAGCAATAAACAAAACCAGAAGAAAGCCAATCATAACAGAGGTTTTTTTTCTAATATGGTAAAGATTATCTTTTATCAAAAGACTAAGAGTGATTAATAAAAACATGTGTTGGGGATCGACCCAATTAAGTAACAAATAAGTAAAAAATAATGGAAGAAATTGAGAAACTGAACACACAAATTTAATGTGGAAAAATTCCTCTAAAGAGGATAAAAAATCACTGATAAAGATAATTTTACTATAATGGCAAAATAACGAAAAGTATAAAGGATTAAGATAAAAACTAAATCCCAAAACCCGAAAAAAAGAACCTTCAAAACATAAACACAAAATTCTCCAAAAGTGTTATGAGTTCTAATATTTTAATATGTGTATTTTCTAAAGTTGTAAAAGAACCTATTTATAGACTAAATTCGTAGGTCAAATAATAATTATATAATATAAACTAATTAGAGTTCAGCTGAAATAAATAAATAGAATTTAATTGAAATATTATCTTTTAAATTTAACTAAATTACGTAACATACTCAACAACATGAAAGGAAAAAAAAAAAAAACAGAGGAAAGACGTTGCAACTAAATCCCTCAAACTCTCGTTAAATCAAAACATACAAAAGATTTTTTCTCACTAAACTCAAAATAAATTAACCTATGAAAAAGCTCTCTACATTAACTTTCATACTAGGAAAAAAAATAAAATATTTAGCTTCCCAAAAACCCATGCCAAAAGAAAAATCAAGATGAAACAAACAACAAAAAGAAAACCACAATGAAATAAGAGAAACATTTGACAGTTTCATATCAGGACGGGACAACGAAAAATATATTATAAAAAAAAAGGGATCAGATTTATGTAAAACATACCTGATTTAAAAATGAAAGATGACAAGCATAAATTTGGAATAACTTTTCACGTTGCAAAGCTTAATTTTGGAGAGTGGAAAATTATAAGCTTTTTCTTTTAGGTTTTTATAAGAAAAAATCCCAAAATTTTTACAACAAAATTGTTAAAAGAATGAAAAATTGAGAAGTCACAACTCATCTAATTCTCACTGTCGAAGAGGGAGAGTGTTGGCGTAAGGAATGGTTCTTGGTGCTTGGTCGAAAGCTTTGGTGAGAGACTTTAGTTGTCAAAAGTCTTGAGTAAGGGTTTGGAAAATGTCTTATGAGACAAAAAATAGTAAGACATTTTACAAAGACAAAAGGTCATTTTAGTTTGACTAGGAAAATCACTTGCTTTGGCTAAATATGTTTTACGCCAAACAAATACGGGAAAATACCATAAATGCTTTTTGTAATTGTTTTTACGTGAAATAAACGAACCCTGAATATGCATTTGGATAATATTGTAATCATCATGTGGTGTGCTACTAATTATACACTTAGATAATATTATTAATTTAATGTTATGTAGGTTTGGAGGCTAATTTATTATTATTTAATTTTTGTTTTTTGTTTTTTATAACACAATCAAGAATTATCTATTCGCTTTGGTTGTTTTTAATTTATGATTATTAATATTTTAGCTTAATAATTCAGTAATATTATATATTTAATTTGATGTATTTATTTATAAATAAATCATTGCAATATATGCAAAAAAATATAAATTATAAATTTATAGGTATAAAATAAACTCAAGTAAACAATGAAAGAATAAGAAAATCTCAAATGTATGTTTGTTTTTATTGAAAACAGTTTTTATGAAATATTTTCAAGAAATCTGCCAAATAACAAAAAATATTTTACACAGATTCATCCAAACACCAGGAAATATTATCTTTTCCAGAAAAGTAAGTTATATTCCATAAATCATTTTCGGAAGTCATTTTCAGTGAAATAAACGAGCCTAAATTTTGGGGCAACACCATTTAGTTTGCACCAAAAATGTGTATTTTTTTTTACATCTATATAGTTTTTTTTTCTATTGTTTCCTGTCTATAATTTATTTTCTAAAATATGTTTTTTAAGGTATTTCAATATTTGTGTATGTCAAGTTCTCTTATAAAAATTTAATAGTATGTGTATAATTTATTATCTAATCATTTAGTGACGATGAAATTATAGTACTATGATATCTAATTGACTCGTGACACCATCATTTAGACACATCTAATTGACTCGTGACACCATCATTTAGACACTTTAACTTAAGCTTATATCACGATTTAACTTCCAAAAATTGTATTGTTTTTCCACTTTAATATTTAATTTATTATCTTAAATTGGTACCTAAACTATCATTTTATTATAATTTTTGGTTTAAAAAGTTAAATGTGTTAAAAAGAAGTAATGGACCTTACTAATAAAAACATGCCACATATCATTCTTTTATGGCTTTTTTTATAAAATTAACCAAAAAAATTAATTAATTACGTAAATAACTTATTTTTTGATAAAATACATAAATGATCTAAAATCTACAGTGAAAGTTGGTGGAGCTAAAGTGTTTGGCACCACCAACATGCCATGTCAGCAACTGAGATAAAAAAATTTATTTTTTTGGTAGAGCCATGTAGAATGATGCCACTTGTATAAATACTAGGAAAATACTGCGATTTTTGAAAAAAATTGGGGGTTTAAAAAATTTTCCTTTTTTTTTGGTGGAACCAAATAATTTGGCGCCACCAGCTTCCAACGTCTCTGCCAACTTTTGTCCTTTTTCTATTTTTATTATTATTTGTTTATTATTTATTTATCATATTTTAAATGTATATTTTTTGGTGGAGTCATTCTAAATGGCTATTTGTTCATTTAAATTCCTTTTTTAAATTTATTTTTTAAATATTTAAATTAAAAAAATATTTTATTTGGTGGAATCATTCTCTTTGGCATGACTAAATTGGTATATATAAGCCTCCATGACACATCAATCTGAGTTGAAGGAAAAAAATTACTTATACTTTGTTAGATGATGAATAGGAGAGATGTGAGAAGTGTTTTTTTTTTGTTCTATGTATTTGTGTTTTTTTTTTTAATTTGAAGGTATGCTTTGTTTAACGATAATCCGGTGGAGCTCTAACACTAGTAAATTTAATGGTTATTTTCAGATGCCAATTATTTATTTGGTAGTGGATTCAAATTGGTTATGCAACCAACGGGTGGATTATATGGGATTCTCTAGGTCAATAGAATGTTTGAAGGTTATAAGGAACCCTAAATCGAACCACACGAATAAGGTCACCAATATCGGCAGCATTCAAGCTACAATTTAATAACACCGAGAAAATCACTTTTGTTGTGGTTTAAATGAACTGGTGGCACCATTTAAAATGACTCCACCAAAAAATATACATTTAAAATATTATAAATAAATAATAAAAAAACAAATAAAGGACAAAAAACCAGTAGAGACATTGGAAACTTGTGGCGCCAAATTATTTGGCCCCATCAAAAAAAGGAAAATTTGTTTAAAGCTACCTATTTTTTAGAAATTACAGTATTTTCTTGATATTTATACAAATAGTGCCATCCTAAATTGGCTCCACCAAAAAATTAATTTTTTATCACGGTTATTGACATGGCACCAATCACTTTGGCTCTACTAATTTTCACAATAAATTTTAGGTCATTTATATATTTTATCAAAAAATAAGTCATTTACGTAATTAATTAAAAATTTTAAGTTAGTTTTATAAAAAATCCATCTTGACATTTCATTACATCCATTAAAATTTGTTCAAAATTAAAAAATTTATAATATCAAACAAATATAAATTTTTTATTAAATTTAATTTTTTATAAATATATAATTCATATAAAATAAAAAACATATAAAAACAATTTATAAAATATAGAAAATTAAAAAAAAATATAAATCTAAAATAAAAAAATTAAAAAAAAGTTTATGATATACCAATTATATAAAATAAAAAACAAAAAAATTTATATAAAATAAAAAATGATAAACGAAAAAAATTAAAATTAAAATTTTAAAAAATATATATTTAAATGGTCAACGATCAGACAAAAGTTAGCCAATATCATATCATTAATTAGTGGTCATGTCGTATATGACACGGAAAAAAGCACTTGTCGCGTTTTAATTTTTTTGAATTAAAAATTATAACATATTAATAATTTAGTTACAAAAAAAAAATGTACTAAAATGAAAAAATATATATGTATAATTTAGAGGTGAAATATAAAGCCTTTTAAGTTGCTAAAGATAGAATATAGTTTTGCAAAAAAAATAACTTAATAACTCTTTTGCCCTTATGCTATAAATTATCACTTTGGTGGATGTATTAATTTTTTTATCAGTTTAGCCTTTGTATTATCATTCTGTATAATCCTGTTATCTTTTTATATTTTTCGTTAAATAGATCATCTCATCCAATCAAACGTTGCCAAATGTAAATAAAATTAAAATTTATTGAAAATAAAAAAATGCTAAAGTTTTCAAAAATTTCATTAAGTTGTTAAAAAGATCATAAAATTCTAAAATTTTATAAAAATCCTAAAAGTCTAAATAAACGGATTTTTAATTTTCTTTTAAATTCTTTTGAAGTTTTTCATGCTTATAATTTTTTAAAATATATTTTTAAAAGTTTTCAAAAATAGATTATAATTTCTTTTAGTTTTTTTTTAATAAATTTCTAAGTTTTAAGTTTTTTTTTTAATTTTTAATAATTTTTTGTGATAACAATGTTTTTTCTTTCTTCGACTGTGGCAACATGTTTGGTTGGCTTAAATTTTTCTAGTAGAATGAAAATACAAGGGTCAAATTAATAAAAAAATAATATGATACCAAAGTGATAATTAAGCTATAGTATAGGGGTCAAAAGAGGTATTAAGCCTAAAAAAGAACCAGAACAATATCTGAAACGATATTGTTTCAATCATCTATGAAACTAACAGAACGAGGCCAAGCAAACCCCATTGAAACGCACAGCGCCGCCCCACACGAAGAAACCAAAGATTTTTGTTTTCTCGCTTCTTGATTCCGGTAATTCCATTGAAATCATTCACTTTTCAATGTTTTAAATAATTTTATATGGGATTTATTGATTTGGATTTCTTTCGTTTATTTGATGTTTAACTAGTAATTTGCATATCTCCTGAGGCAGTTCTCATTTTCTTAAAGTGTTTTTGATTTATTCTCTGTGTGGTTGTTGAGAAAACTTGGAAGTCTTTGAAATGCCTGTATTCATGCTTTTCTTCTATTGGGATTAATAAATGAAAACCCAGCATTTGATTGCTTTACTCTCACTCATTTTCATGTCTGACATGACTATGTTCAATTTTTTTAGTTTTTCTATATGTTTAAAAAGATGAGTCATAATCCCTTGCGGATATGTGTTGAAGACGAGTTTCGGAAAATTGCTTATGCTTCTTCTGTAAATAATCGTATAAAGGGTGGTAAAAAATCGTAAAAATCAGAAGGTTTTATCGCTGAGTTGGATTCTTTTAAAATTGCGAATGAGAGTTTGATAGATTCGGACCTTTTGCATAGAAACAGAGTCCTTAATAGAGAAGCTGAAGATGCTTGGCGAATGGGTAAAGTTCTCGGGTTAAAGGCTTCTTGAAGCAACAAAGTACTCATCGCTGAGCTCATGCGTATTGAGCAAGAAAATTGTAAGTAATTTCTCATTATTTTCTGGTTGTGTTGAATCCCCTTGAGTTATATTTTTGGCGTTGGTGTTGAGTCTCTTCGAAGTAATTTCTAGATTCAGTTTGTGTGGTGTGCTTGGCTTGTTGTTGGGCTCTTTGAGTGAAGAGGATTTTATACTTAGATTGTCAGAGGATTAGGTTTCGGTTTAAAAGTGAGGGCGGTTTGAATGATTGTTCAGAAGTACCGTGTTGATATGCTTCTCATCCAGGAGACAAAGTTTTAGGTTGTCCTTGTGAGAAACTTCAGAGGTATCTGGAACAATGATGATTTTGATTTTGTTTCTTCGCTGCTGATGGTAATTCAAGTGGAGTTCTTTCTATTTGGAACTCTAGTCGCACCAAATAACAGGTTTATGTGGCCAATAGAGGGGTTATGGTGATGATTTTGATACATGCATTCATCTTGCAAGGGAGTTTCTTTTTTCTCAGTTGATTGTGGAGATTTATGGAGTGTTTAAGGTGCTTGTTTTGAGGTTTATGCCTCGTGTTAATTTTCATTTTCTATTATTAAGAAGCACTTATTTTGGAGTGCTGGTATTGGTGGTGGTTATGGAGTTACATGAAGCTGATGTTTTGCGATTCAAGGAGTGATTTGGAAACTGTTACTGATGCTCTTTTAAGGGAATTCTCTTTGCAAATGAATTTTGGTGACTTGGAAAGTTCATTGTTTCAATTTTGAATTGATGGCTAGTGTGTCATGAGTGATTGGTTGGTGTTTCTTTTATTATTCTTATTGTAAGTTTAGGTGTGTGTCTTTGCTGCAAGTTGTTAGCTGTTTTGATCAAGGTGCGTGATTGTATTCTTGTAGTAGTACTGTTGTTGATGTTTCCAAAGGTGATTGTTCTTGCTACTCATAGTGTACTAACCTTTCGGCTAGCCTTGCGTTATTGGGTTTTTAATAAAATTTTTATTTTGGCCGAGCAAAAAAAAAAATTCCCATGTTGACAGTGGAAAGTTTTGTGCTTTACATGCCTGTTGTGGTAGGTGGATGTGAAAACTGCTCTTAAGAACGAACTTGGCGATTCTAGTTCTCTTTTTGACCCTCATTCTCTGATTTATGTGTTTGAGCTGCAATCTGCTATTCTAGAATACTACTTCTTTTATTTGTTGTAAAAATGCATGGATTAACATGTAGAATATTGATAATGGAAATGACAACAATTTCTTTGACTTGTTAGGTCTCTATCTTTCATTGTTGAGGTTGGCTTAGAATCACAATGACACGAGCACGAAATGTCATGGTTGCTTCCGGCTTACTAGTTTTTGCAGCTGCAGGCTTAGCGTTTCCATTTTATATGGCGTAAGTATAATTCTTTTTCCACAGCAATGTGTTGTCAAGAGCTATGTTTATCAACTTGAAAAAGTTGAATAATGATTTGTATCATCCAGGACATCTAGGAGACCTGTGGATTCATCTAAGCCACTTCCTCCACAGGCAACTTTTCGAGGGCCTTACATAAATACTGGTTCACGTGATGTCGGACCTGATCACCAGACTTACACGAAGAAATGATCCTTTTTTTTTTTTATTTAACTCCTGTTAGCTGTAAGTTAACATATGCTCCTTTCTGCATTACATGAATTGGCAACTATTCAGTGTGTTTGTGGAGGCTGACCTAGAAATTCACTATGCTTCTTGCAGCATGATGAGTGACACACTGTTTGGTACTCTCATGGAAAAGGACAAGTGAATACGTAAATATTCTTTTGTAAGAACTTTGATAAGAAAAATATGACACACACTATCATCATCTTTGTTCCAATACACTTGGTAAGATTTCCTATGCTGATAGTTGACAGCTGCCATGCAACTTTCTAAATATTGGGTTGGAAATAGTAGTCAAGGTTAGTTTGCCCGTTTGGTAGATGCTATAGTTGTGTTCAATATGTTATGGCTATGTGCTTAGCTAGTTGTTGTGGTATTCTTTTCAAATCTCTGTGGCCATAAAAGCTTTCTTTTGAGTTTCTTTATAAATCCTAAGATTTCGTTGCAAGCCCTATAGGGGTGTATAATACTTTGAGCTGATGTCCATTGTAGATGGTTCAGCAATGCATGTATCCCTCTCCTTATATTTATAAACACACACAAACATATAAAGCTTGCACATTTATCAATTAATTGCTTTGTGGGTCGGCTGCCTGCTTTTCTTGCATCTTTACCCATTTTCTTGAAGAGAAAATTTTGTGTTGTAACACTGATGTCATTCTTCTACTGAGTATAGAAATAGAGTCATGAACCAGCTGTTTGAGGGAAACTTTTGGACATCAACTTACATCTAATAAAATTTTGCCTAATATATTGAATTAATCTGGAACTTTGTTACTTTTTCCAAGCAAATCCTTACACTTTTATTACTACCAATTATACTTTTATACTTTAATTGGTTTCAAATAAGCATTTAAACTTTAATTGATATTCGAATAAAATAAGTTTTTAGGGTGCGTTTGGATATTAGAATAATTGGATGAAAATATAATTATTAAGGTAGTAATTATACCCACTTGTAATTACCAATAATTGTAATTTCCTAAATTTGTTTGGCTGACATAGTGTAACAACATTGTAATTCATTACGTCTTTGGTAGTACAAATTATAATTTTATAGTTACATAATTTTAAATTTTGTAAAAAATATTAGTTACTATAAAAAATCATAAATAAGACAAAATTAAAATTAAAATTAAAATTAAAATTAAATCATATTATGTAATATATTAGTCTAAAAAAATAGTCAACAATACGATTACAAATAAAAATGACAAGAAAAATAAATGTTTTATGCAATTTTATCCAAGTGTTCTAACATTTCATATTGTTGGGTTATATTCTTTCTAACATTTAACATGTAATTATTAATATGTTGGTCTTTAACCAATTTCCTAATCACCTTAATCGAAATTTAAATTTGTATTATTGAGATTATCAATATCTTATTTTATTTATTCTCCAAAGTATCGATCATCCCAATTGCACTTACAGATGAAGTTATGAAATATGTAATATGGTAGTAAGATCTAATTTTTTGATTATATTGAGGTGGTAATGATAATATAATTTTTTTTTTAGAATAATAAATGTTTTCTCAATCATATTTCGAAGCTTTGGATATCTTAGATTAAAAAGCTCACAAGTTATTTTTAGTATTTGTATTTAATTTTATTCTCTCAAATTGAAGTGTACAAAACAACTTTTTGTATATGCATAATCAAATTTGAAAGCTACCAAATGCAATTTTTAACCTATTTTAAAAATTTTCGCAAACACTTTCTTAAGGCAAAATTCGACTTTGTAATTTTCAATTATAATAGCTTTTATTAACCTAATTTATAGTTGATTTATACTAGAGTCCCAACTTTATAACTTGTTTTTATAATATTTTGATTATTATTATTCCATGCAAATTGGTCAAAAATAATATAAAATTTATAATATATCTTTAATAAAAAAAGTTTTTTAGGTGTTCAATATATTTTATAACATTTATAATAGGGTGTTCAAATATGTGTTTGCAAGAATAATATAGGATATATATAATATAGGATATATAGTGAAATATTTGGACATGTCAATAGTAACACATTTTTGATACAATAATAAATATATAATTATATTTAAAAAGTGAAATATATGCCTTAAAATTAAATGTTTTATTATTATATAAATTTTTTTGATAAATTTGTGTAAAAATAATTTCTTAAATTTAAATAATGTATGCGAGTTTAAAAAGTCACAATATAATCAACAATTACTTGTAAATATCTGTGTAATCACCACAATTCTCAGTTCTTTTCTTAAGAGTTAGAGAGTGTAATAGTGTAATTGGGTGCTCTAATTATGTTCAATTCAGTGAGATTCACCGATTATAATGGTTATCCAAATATGTCACTTATATATAATTACAAACAATTACACTCTAAATTTAATTATTGGTAGCTTTTAAAATCCTACATTAATCTTTTACTTTTTTTTCAATTGAGTCATTATTGGGGAATTTAAATTATTTAACATTTAATATATTAAAAAATATTACGTTATTAATAAGTTACATAATTTTGTAGAGTTAAAATATAATTCTAAATGTACATACGATAAGATCAATTGTTTTCGTCATAATTAATATTACTTAATCATTCATTTACATTATTATTTGTTGAAAACATTTTAATATATAAATTAGCAATAAATTAATTTCATTTAGTAATTATTAACTATTTACATAATTTGTTTTGAACAAACGTAGAATTTCTTTTTTACTTATTTTGATAAAAGTTTTACTCATATTTTTAATTATTTTTGTTATAATAAACATAATAATAACTTTTTTTCTTGTGATAATCCACTAAATAAGCAAAGGAAGTATTAGATTGTAAACAATTTTAATACTTTATAATAATTAAACTTTTTCTTAGGTTAATGCACTAAATAAACAAACAACGCATTAATTTGCAATTTATTACGTTTAGTCTCTTTTTTAATTTCTTTTCCTCTTATTTTTTCTTTTATATTTTAAATGGTTTTTATTATTATTTTAGTTATGTACGGGCCTAAATTTGCCCGGGCCCAAACCACTAAACTTCTTAAACCAAATAAACCAAGACCAAAATAAACAAAAAATATATAAACCAAAAAGTCCATATTACAATTCCAAAGTCCAAAATTACAAAACAAAACCAAAACCCAAACCCTTTACACTTTGACCCACCCGATTGCCCATTAACCTACCCATTGGAGCAACCCACTTTCATAATGAGCCAAAACCCTTTAACCCAAACACAAAACCCAATTGAGCCCACCTAAACTAAACTAACAGCAGCCCAAACCCAGCCTACCCAATGCCCATTACAACCCAATACCCTAACCCGGAGCCCATTGACCCACAACCCAAATCGCAGATAGATCAGTCTAAACTAGGGTTTCAGACTTTCTGAAACCCTAGCCACCTAATTCCCCTTGCTGCCGCCGCTTTCACCTAAGTCAAGCTTCCTAGGCCTCCAGCGCCGCATGCCTAACCAGTCACCTCCACCTGCTCCCATCACATCCTTGAAGACCTGCAAAGAACACAAAAGCAGCAAGAATAGCAGAGAACACGCAAACAAATAGCAACATAGGGGCAATGCATTTTCGGATATAAAAGCCGAAACAAGAACAAATGGAAAGGGGGGCTCATTCGGCTAAAAAAGAGAGAGGCCGAAGGTTTTTTTAAAAGGGGATCGAATACAAGAAAGGAATAGTAATAAAAAGACTCGAAATTTCAAAGGTTTACTTTTTTTCTAGTTTCATTCTTTCATTTTGAAGTTTTTTATTTATTCTCGTTTTCGTTATTATTAGTATTTGATATATCCGAATAACAAGTGTAAAAAGAAAAAAGGGTGCTCACCGGAGTTTCCTCTTGGCCGCGTCGTCATTCCTGGGTTCAGTCGGAAAAGAGCTCCCCCTCCGTCACTGAATCGGGTCAAGAAAGAGAAGAACGGGGCCTCTTTCCTTCATTTTCTTCGAACTCACTCGAATCAGGGCTGAGAAAACCCGTTTTTAGCGTTACCGACCACCAAATGCGGCGGTAGCACAATGGTACGACGGGCGGCTAGGGTTAATTTCTAAACCCTAGCAGAGAGTGAATATTTGAGAGAGAGAGAGAGCTTTAGTGATGTTTTTTTGAAAAATGAGAAAGAAAAATGGGTTGAAAATTTTTATGGTCTTTTGTATTGAAAGAAACGGCACCGTATTTGGCCTTGGGTGACCCGATTTTAACCCGAACACGACCCGTTTTCAAGGCCAGATTCCCGTGTCTTCCCTCTGAGGGGAAATTTCGCAATTGGTCCCCCTTGTGTGTAACGCCTATCAATTTAATCTTACCTGTCTTTTAAATTTAGCCCCAAAATTTGTTCCGATTTCTAAAGTGGTCCTCCATGCTGCGTAGCTTTCAAAAGGAGAGGAAAATTGCTGTTCGGGTCCCCCTAGGTTTTATGCGTGTTCAAATAAGTTCTCTTCGTTTGTTTTATTTTAAGATTTGGCCTGAAAGTTTTTATTTCTCTTTCAATTTCGTCCATTTTCGTCTGTTAATGTTATTTGTTACCTTTATTATTATTATTTGTTATTTCCATTATCATATCCATTGATTATGTTCTTTTATATTTATATATATTTTCTTTTTTCCTATACGATGTGCGTATATTGTGTATATATATATTTTTCAATGCTATAGTTATACGCATATATTTTATATATATACTTATAATAAATTACATTTATATGTATTAAGGTTATATTTTATATATTGTGTATATTCGATATTCTTCCATATAGGTTATGTATGTATTCTTTATTCTAATATTTACATGTATTTTTATATTATTTTTGTGTATACATTTCTAATATTGTATTTTGTGTGTATTTCTGATTATTTTAATACTATTATTATCTCTAATATTTCATGTGTATACTTTTAATAGTGTCATTATAAATATATATTTTAATATGTAGGTATATATTCATATAATTTTATTAATGGTTTGTTTATAACATTTTATGTATATTATGTATATTTTTAATACTATATTAGGTATATCTTTTCAAATATATATATTTTTCATACTATTTATATTTATGTACATTTTTATATGTTATCTTATGTATGTGTTTTCAATATCATATTATTTATATATATATATATATATGCATATATATACATATATATTGTTATTTTATATTTATTTTTAAATACTTATTGTGTATATTTTACGTGTATCTTGTATATATATATATATTAATATTATATCATTCATGTCTATATATGTTTTCATATTGTCTCATATATATTTGTAAATACTTATTAAGTGTATATTTTTAAATACTCCTATTATATTGTTTAACATCGTTCGTATTTGTTAATGCCGCATATTACCATGTTTATATTTTTGTATACTCGTGTTTTTGTTGTTTGCATGCTTCTAAATTGAATATGTAGGTGAATTGCTTTTTAACCTTGTCACGGATTTTTATCGTTTTAAATTTATTTTCGTACTTTCAATTAATTTCAAATATAAGGCAATGTACCGATTTTAACATTAAGTCTGTGATTTTGTCGCTATGTTGGATGAATCACGTTGGCTCGTGTTAAAACGAGACATCCTTCTAAAAATCGAAAAAATATTGAAGTTCTCGTGTTTTGAACGGACCACGATTAAAGTTCATGTTGAACTGCATTTTTGAAAATAGAGACAACACGTGTTTATTAAGATACCAATTTTGGGCGTCACGAGGGTGCTAACACCTTCCTCGTGCGTAACCGACTCCCGAGCCCTATTTTTCTCTGGATTTTAAACGTAGACCTAAGCCCGGTTTCTTTCTTTAAAATAAGGATTTATTGGGTGTCCGATCACACCTAGAAAAAAGATCGGTGGCGACTCCCCTTTTTCAATAAAACCGAAATTCGAACTTTCAAAGTTTTCAATAAATCGCCACAATTAGCGACCCGAAGCAAATTTTTTCGTCGCTACAAGTTATTTTAATTTCAATTGAAAAATAAAAGTTTTATAGACAAAATCTAAAGGAAAATATGAAAAAAAGACAACAATTTCAGTCTCACACAAAATAACAAACAATAGTCTACTTCTACATAATGACAGGTTAGTTGGGTATATACCAAAGGATGGCTTAATTGGATAATGTTAAGTGCTTGTTTAAATGCAAAAAATAAAATCATATTTAAACAAATTAATAAAGCTAAATAGGTTATTTAATATGTTAAGTCACATTACATATGGTGCGGAGAATCGTTGACAATAAAAGTTTAGGATATAGAGAAATTATGAGAGTCTTAACAAGGTAATTATACAATAAATGTTCAAGTTCTTATTTCTCCTACTTTGATGTTGAAGGAAGGTATTTTATAAAAGAAGGATAACTTGACGTGGGTCCCAATCATTAAGTATTCTACTGCACATGTACAGATGGTAAAATGGTTGGCTGTCAGTCAATATTATTGTTAGAGTCAATTGAAGAGACAAGGTAGAACCACGTTAAGCTTGAGAAGGTGATGGATTGATAGGTGACGATGAATGTTCTTTCCTATATATCTTTTGAGAATTGCATATGCCAACTTTATGTGACATAGCACTTGACAAAGCTAAGAATAGGCTTCTAATGAGCTCGAGCCAAATTTTATAGATTCTGTCCAAAAAGAATAGGCCTATAAAAAATTCAGGGATCAAAGTGATAATTTAGCTATAGTACAGGGGCAAAAGAGGTATTAAGCTTCCCAAGCCATAACATTATTTGAAACGATAGCGTTTCGATCATCTATGAAACTTAAAAGAGTTTGAAACAGAACAAGGCGAAGCAAACCCCATTGAAACACAGCGCCGCCCTATACGAAGAAACCAAAGATTTTTGTTTTCTTGCTTCTCTGATTCCGGTAATTCCATTGAAATAATTTAGTTTTCAATTTCTTAAATAATGTTATTTGGGATTTATTGATTTGGGTTTCTTTTGTTTATTTGATGTTTAACTAGTAATTTGCATATCTCCTGAGACAGTTCTCATTTTCATAAGTGTTTTTGATTTATTCCCTGTTTGGTTGTTGAGGAAACTTGAAAGTCTATGAAATGCCTATGTTCAAGCTTTTCTTCTATTGGGATTAATAACATAAGAACCCAGCATTTGATTGCTGCACTCTCACTCATTTTCATGTCTGACATGACTATGTCGGAACAATGTACTACCTAAGGCCAACATGATGCTAGTTGGGTTTTGACCTTAGCAAAGGTTTTTTTATCTGATTATGAATTATCATTATGTTTAAGTAGGTTTTTTGAAATAGGTTTTAAGGTTCCTCTTGTTTGGATTTATGGATATAAAATTTGTGTTGTTTTTACCTATGTTACTTGGACTCGGGTGTGATTATCGAACACAAGTATGTTCAATTTTTATCAATATTTTCATGTATTTGAAGGGTTACTGGATATAAGTTAGACGTGGATATCAGATGTTAGTACTTCAAGGGACAAAAAAATGAGGTGGATTAGCATTGTTTTTTACTTTATATATTTCTAACTTTCTGTTTGATGGTGAATGGCTTCAGGAAGAATCGATTTGCTATCATTCTTTTTATTTGAATGTTTGTTTTTATGTTTTTCTGAAGTTTTAACTTGTTGCAGAGCTTGCAAAGGGGAATTATGTTGCAAAACAAGGCAAACCTGACTATAAACAAGTCAACTGGCTTGCCTCGGAAGAGATTCTATCGAGCACGAGCACACAGCAATCCTCTAAGTGACTCGCACTTCCCGGTTCCGCTTTCCCCTAGCCATGTTGACTACTCACTTCATTACCCTCAATTATTCCCCTCATCCGATCGCTCTGATGGTTCCAAAAAGATTGAGTTTGCGGATATTGGTTGTGGTTTTGGTGGGCTTCTAATTAGTCTTTCAACTCTTTTCCCTGAAACACTAATGATTGGGATGGAGCTTAGGGATAAAGTGACCGAGTATGTGAAGGAAAGGATTTTAGGTTTAAGGGTGGCAAATCCCGGTCAATACCAGAACGTTTCCGTTGTTCGAACTAATTCAATGAAATACATCCCGAATTACTTCGAGAAAGGGCAGCTGTCAAAGATGTTTTTCTTGTTCCCGGATCCGCACTTCAAAGAGAAAAACCATAGACGTAGGGTAATCAATCCTCACTTGTTAGATGAGTATGCTTATGTTCTTAAAGTTGGTGGGATTATATACACAATTACAGATGTGGAAGAACTTGGAGAATGGATGAAATCTTGTTTGCAAAATCATCCGATGTTCGAACCCCTCTCAGAGACGGAGCTGGATGCTGATCCTGTTGTAAAACTGTTGAGTACCGCGACTGAAGAAGGACAAAAGGTAGCTCGGAATGGCGGGCAGACTTTCCAAGCAGTTTACCGACGAATTACATCGGCTTCACAAGAAAACAGTTAACCTGTTCAAGCATTAGCCAATGCACAATTTTTCTGGTCAGATAATAGTGTTTCTTTTCCCTCTAAAGTTACTTCACTAGAATATGATGAATCAACATGTTTTTGAACTACTTGTTAGTTGATATGCTATTTATTGGAAAGTTCTTTAAAAAAAAAATTCTTATGATATTGACTGTTTTCCAGCTTGGATTTAATTATATTTGTCCGGCTGAAACCAAATTTATCGGACCGGATGGATAAATCTGACTCGCATACAAGTCTAGCTTCCTTATCCACCTATGTGGCAGTCGTGTTAACAGGAAATTCAGAGTTGCATTACAATCAACTTTAGTCATAAGCTTTCGTTTTAGGTATTTAATTAAAAATAATTACAATTTGATGATTAAATTATTCAAAAAAATTTATTTAAAATAGTAAATTATTAAAATCAATGTTATATAACTCTTTGTTTACTGGGCTCTCCCTTTCTCTTCATGTTTAATTTTTTCTCATGAAATAATTTTGGATGTCACGAATTTATAAACTAAAATTTAAATAGTTTTTATCTAATGTATAATTCAATAAGTAATTTTTGTATTTTGGTTTTCATCATCGAATTTGTGGAGAAAGTCATGCGGTCCATGACAGTAACCTGTTCCATATGTTTCGAGCTCAGTTCTCATATTTTCACATTCCCATAATCATGTCTGAATAGATTTGGAGCAAAGTAATTAGTATGTTCTCATATCCTTATTTTAAAAAAGAAAAGTAATAATACAGTTAGCCATCACTTAATTCGATATTTCAATCCCCATATTGATGTCTTTCGTTTCGTATTGCTAGAATGCTGGTACTGAGTTTAATTCACGTCATACTCATATTCAACAAATATTTCAATAATATATCTGACCTTTTATGGAATCAAGATTCAGGGTTTAAACATACAGATTCGAACTCAAATTGGGCATCCAAGTTTAAAGTAATCATCTTTCAAAAGCTTTAAAAAAAAAAGAGTAAAATATCTGCATCGGTATCCAGCACTCACCCCAAGCGTGGGGTAACATGGTAAACAAATGAGGGGCGAAATTGTGGACAAATATAAAAAACTAGACCTTGGAAACATCTTAAGAGTAGGCAGCAGCACAAAATAATTTGGACAATGCCCCCCTTTTGTTGAAAACACACAATTCTCCAACTTTGGATCTGCAATGGATACACAACAATAACAATTAATTATTAATTAAACCCCAGAAGGATAAACTGGTTAGACTTCCAAATCATTAGTTTCACTGGTCCCGCCAGTTGACCGATTGAATCAGATGGTTTATTTAAAAATTCGATACTAGAGGTAGTTAATAGTAAATACTTGATAAGAGTATACAATTAGCTAATTGGATTACAGGTTGAGATCCCATTACATAAAATACATTTTTTTCAAACCTTTTTCTATAAACACGAGTCCTCGTTTGTTTTACGGTTTGATACTAATTCTGTTTGGGCCTGGGATGATATTCAACTAAATCCCTCCCAACAATGAGTTAATGATCCAAATACCTACGGAAAAAGGTCATTCCACGTCTTCCAACCACTAGTTGGGTCTTAAATTTTTTTAAAGAAGCTTAAAGCTGGTTTTTACCGGTTCAACCAGTTTTCACTGGTACTATAACATATACCAAACTGGACCACAATGACCACAAGCCTAAAAGTATCAACAACCTAAATCACAAGTTTTCCTATTAGACAAAATTTTCAACAAAATAAAACCAGTTTGATCAGATTTGCAACACTGACCAGAAAACTAAAAAGTATCAACTACCCGAATCACGAGTTTTACCTATTAGGCCCAACAGATTTTCAACCACTGAATAAGTCAATTTTTACTAGCAGCTTTGTGGCAATCTTGACAACCTAAAGCAACTTGACTCGAGATTAAGAGAATTGTTCACCACAAAATCAGAATATCTTCAACAATCAAATTCATTCCCGTAAATTATCCCAGAATTAATAACAAAACATGGTTTTAGTATTACCTCTTGCACTGAAGGCAGTTAATTATCATCATCACTACTTATTTGGGATTCATCTTCTTCCCCATAAAGAACATCATCTACATCGTCATCATCATCATCTTCACTTTCATCCATTTTGTGATCACTTATGGAGTGTTGACTTCTGTTCTGAGCCGCCTTGTCAATCTGTTTCAAGAACATAAGAAATACAATCAAACAGAATAAATATTTAATTTAAGTTGCGCCATTAGGTTACCAACCTGTGTTGTTACTAACTGTAACCGCCCAGATAATTGTAGCAAAGGCTGAAGGGCCAATCCTCTTGATTTGGTATTCTGGGAAAAAGGGACATCATGAATATTAAGTACAATTACATTTATTGATATCATTAATTTAATGACAAAAGGGTAATTTTGTTCAGGAAGAGTGAAATCAGGAAGGCAAATGTGTAATGATTGGGTTCCTAAATATCTCTTCCATGTTGCACTACGCACTGGGGTATGAATTCCGCCCCTTAGTGTGCTTACATAAAAACTAATGTCCTCTTTGAGCACCTACCGGCCCCTCAAGGATTTGTAACTTACAGATGGGCCTTCTCAGGTTCAGAACAAGGATATCTCAATTAAGACAGTTTTTTTTGCAACACAAGTACCTTGGTTTGAACCAAAAGGAGGCGCACATGTGTAAGAAAAATCCTTGAGAGGCTGATGGGTCCCCAAAGGGGACACTACCTTTGAAGTAAAATTGCACGTAGGGCGGCGGTCATATGCGGATGCATAGGCTGACAGGGCAGGGATGTCCTGGAACCCAGTCATTACAGAATGCTTGCTAGTAGAAACAAAGGGTACGAATTTTTCCTTCCACAACATTTACCTTCAATAAGGAATTAAGCATCTGGGTTACGGATTCTTGAGACATAAGATGACCGTGACTCAGCAATAAACTATATATCCACGGAAGAACATAATTTCCACTACATGACCTGTAGAAAACAATAAAAGAAAGAATTTTCAAGCATATCATGTCTGTAGCTATTTTTATGCCAAAAGAAATGCAGGATTGTTCGACAAAATGAAATGAGCTTTAAATTGAGAACAAAAACTCACTCTAGTACCAAGTTACTTGGACATGGGTGAATGTCAAAAACGGGTATGTGGCCGAAATTCACACTCAAGTCCAAGTAGCATAATTTATTGATATACAAAATGTTAAGACAGAGAATGCAAGTAACGGAAACTTAAGCAAACCTTGATTGCCACAATTTCACCAAGTCTTCAAGCAACTTATGAGCGTCACCAGGCTCCATAGAAGAAATAGCTGCTCTCATCTGATAATGTAATACAAAAATCAGCTAAATAAAAGAAATTAAATCTTACAAATAAAATCAAGATATTTGGAATCTTAAAATATTAGGTTTTGTGTTCTCGATCAACAAAAAACGAACCTTCTTTGATGGCAAATTAACTTCAAGATTAATACCATCAAATACGATAGAATCAGAGTTACATGTATCAAGTATTCCTAGTGATCTTAACTGATCCTCCATGCAAAGTGCTTTTGAATCGGCTTCTAATTTTATTGAAGCATCTGCATAAGCCAAAATAACCAATAAAAAATCAGTAGCGGCACTAATATTGAAAACAAAATATTTGAATAACATCAAGAAATCTAACAAGAAAGATTCATATTGCTTCCATCCAGCCTTGTTTCAATTTGTTATTCATCGGTGGAAGCAATGGTTCTATTCTTGGACTGTTGATACAACATTTATTTTCCAGCTTATGGCACATTTACAAGATTAAAGGAAACCCGGTATACTCAAGTTGCAATAGCAACCACTTTGATGGGATTCAGAAACTTTTTAGAAGAACTATTAACCAAGACAGACTGACAAAACTGGAAGCTAATAAAGTTAATGATTATGCTCCGAACACCTAAATATTTGAAAGCTACATTTACCTTTTCCATCCACAAATTTTGGTTGGCTCCCATGGTCAATGGAATCAGTCATCACATCATCAGTACCAACACTCAAACTTCTATGTCTATCCTCTTTTTCCTCATGAAGATAAAAAATCTTCGGGATTGGAAGTGTGGCATCCTCGGCATTTGCACGATCCAATGCAATTACTGTTTATAATAAGAAATTAGCTATCATGCGATATCAAACAAAGACAACATATATAATCCTAAATACTGACAAGAAACTAGAATTAGAAGTCTAGGACTGCAAAAAATTAAAAACAAATTAAGAACTGAACAGCAATAAAAGATAAATAGCAGTCATTTTGGGAATCGAAGACTACATTAAAACAGCCAACCAGGTAAAAGAGCATTACTTTTTTTGCACACCCAACAAATAATAATATGAATAACTGTAATGTTCAACTTGATGAATCCGAGAAATCAAGAATAAACATCATAGGTCCAAAATTTTTGTATCGAGGAGACCTCCAAGAAAGTGAGGTTCACAATGCATTGAAACCAATACGTGTAGCTATTGCCAAATGATACTGAAGTTACTATTCCGGCATAATTACAAATTATGATCACATGTACCTCTATTCTGTGAATCGAGCCCTTTCTTTGATTTGTTAAGGGATTGACTCCTTGGTAAAAGGACTCCATCCTGAGAGCTACTCAATAACATGTCTGCACCATACTGCACGACCATTTTCTGAAACAATGGCTTTACCAACAAACCATGGGCAAGAAATGCATGCACAGATGCTTGCTTGGCAACGCCTTGCAATTTTGCAGCGAATATCATAGGTAATGCACCTTTGTGAGGTTTGGATAAATCATCTTCCAAAGATATTGAAAGCTCCGTGGGCTTGGCATTGCACAGTGCCTCAACATCCTGACCATACCAAAAATAACAAACACCAGTTTCCGAAATAGCAAGAACATAGATATCACCATTAACACATTTGCTATCTACAAAGACAGCAGGGTGCTCCATTGCTAAAACACAACTAGCGGACTGCTTTTTGCCTCCATCTGTTCTCCATACAGCAATATATCTTTCAGCAGCAGCAGATGATAGGATAAATTTTCCATCTTCGGTAAATATCATGCACCGAACAGATCCCTATGAATTTATTGAAAACAACTGATTAACTAATGGCAAAGGGAACAATATTACAAGTTTCAAAATACATGTACACTTAATTGGATAATGTTATGATTGCAAAAGGCACGTAACTTGAAAACACTTACAGGATGTCCAGTAAACTTCTGTATCTTTTTGTGATTAGAACAATCAAAAGACTTCAACTGCCCAGCTGCTGTGACTAACATCTTTCCATCTAAAAGAAGGGTCCAAATCCAAGTTATAACATCAGCAACAAGAAACAAACACCAAAGCCTGGAAAAAGAATGCTTTCAATCTAACACAAGCAAGGGAAGCTCCTATATGCCATCTCATATGTTTTATCACATTTGATGTTTAGGAATATGCGATAAAGTTGGTTTCATGTGGCAGAGTCCCACTATTGTTCTTCAATCACTAACTTGGTGATATATGTCTGGTATACTAAACCATAAATGCCTGGTAAAACAAATACCATCATCGAAGATAAAGTCCATCTTGAGATGATGGGTTCGGCATAAGTATCTCATAGAGTAGAAGTCAAAAGCAGAAACACCTACCGCATGAGACAGCCATACAGGATATTAACTTTGTAGAAGCTCTGAACTTCCCTAATAGATTTCCAGTCAATGAATCAATTTTGCAAATCATCCCATCAGCCCCAGAACTATAAATGCAAGAGCCATTTGTAGCAAATGCAATGGCACTGACACCACTGTAAGTCATTAGGAGACAAAATGAGCAAAGACAACAATACTAATCAATATCCGAACTTAATGGCTAATGCATTCGTCCAAAATCCTCATAAGCTCATTATAATTCAATCAGAATTTTCTGTCATTCTGCGAGAACGCAAAATGCATATCTAAAGAACTGAGATATAAATTGCATAAATTCCTGGGATCTCATCAAGGAAGGTGAAAATTCAGACATAATTTATATTTGCGTACAGTAGTAATAGAATTTCAATTATTATTTGTAATGACTTTACTTTGTCCTGAGTTTCCACTTCCATTCTGATAATTGCATTAACATAAATATATGCATTAGGTTTCAAAGGTAAATTAGGGGATCAAATATGAATCCAACAAGAAGTGCGTACCCAGGATGGCAATCACTAACTTTCCACTTCAGCTGACCAGCAGACACATCGAGTGCTAAGACATCACCACTTCCTGTTCCCAATATGAGCAAAGAACTTCCAAGTTTCCTTTTCTTCTGCAAATTTAACAGTTTTTGGTCCAAAAGTTGGTTCATCATTGAAGAAAAGGCCCATCATCTTAATTCCACAAAATCATTTTATTAACATACAAAATGACAAACCTTTTTGTCAAAAGACAACCACTTCATACATTTGTAATCAATTGAAAGATGCCCTCTTTCTGCCTTAGCATATATGTTTGTTGTCTCACTTGATACAATGTCTGCAAATTCAGTTTGAATTTGACCCTTCAAAGTGTCCCAAATCTAACAGAAGATATAAAAATATTTCTTTTAGAAAAACATGCATCCTTATACACATTGAACCATAAACTGCTGCAACCACTACTAGTTCTCAAAATCGTCATCAATCAATTGCAAACTTGAAATGACTTTAGCTACCTTAATACGACCATCTCCAGAACTAATAGCAAAGTAGTCCAAAGAAGGACTAAATGCTGTCAGGACATCTCTAATATTCAAGGATCCCATATCCTGAAAAAATCAAAAGGTAAACTACATTTGCATAAGCAATTAAGCAAAAGCACAAGTTTCTAAATTCAAAGATCAAAATAAAGAAAACCCAGAATCAAAAAGCTTTAGCTGAAGACACAACCAAAGAGAAACATAAGGAAAGCCCAAACAAGAACTTAACCGAAAAAGCCAATTCATGAATTAAAATTAAGATTTTTTAACCCCCCCCCCCCAATGGTGCTTTTTCAAACTAAATTTTCAGCAAGAGTTTCTCATAGTTAACGTAACTAAATAAGCTTAAAAAAGGGTAAACAAAAGAACCAAAGATAAACTGAGAGGAAAGATAGAAACAATGATTGTTTAAAAGGAGGCTTTAAGTTCTTCCGCAAAGAGCTTCATTTGTTGTTCTATTAAGCTTAAAACACCATAATTTTCAAACAAAAAAAAAAACAGCAGAGATGAGACTTACAGGATAGCAGCTATGGAGAAACAATGGAGAAAGGCAAAGACAGGAGGAGCAACCGCCGGTAGCTGAAAAAGTTGGCTGCTTAGGGCGATTTTTGAGTTTTGATTCAAGATTGGGCATTTGCTTCTCTTTTAAATAATTTGAAACCTCTTTGGATCACTAAGCCCAAATTGAGCTTTGCCCAAGCAACAAGTTGGAGTAATTACTTTCTAAAAAAAATTAATGAAATATTAAAAATATTTATGTATTTATATATACTAATATTTAATTCTCTAATTAAAGTAGTGTCATGAGTCAACCGAATATCAAATCGGTTAAAAAATTTATTAAAGTATCTTTTTATATTTACAATAATTTATATTATTTGAAGATATTTTAATTTTTTAATTTAAAAAAATAAAAAATTTGAATATGATGGGATTTAAATTCATGTTAATTATGTTAGTGAAATATTAAATTTGTTATTCAATTAAAGTTTTATTTTATTTTTAGTATATTTTAATTTTATTCACAATTTAAGTTATTTTCTTATTTTAATATTGTATATATTTCAAGTTTATTAATTAATTTCAATAATATATTTTAGTAGTTTAGATTTATATTTTTATTTAAATTTAAATAAAAGTATTAATTTTATTATTAAAATTTTAATTTATGTCTCATGAGGTGATTCGGATTGAAATTCACTTTGTTGAAATTCTGTTCAAATCATTCAAGCCTATCAGCCGACGAATAATTGGCTTTACTAATAATCCAAAATTCACCATTGTCTTTTGTCGAATATAAATTATATTAGTAGTTTTTAGTTAGATTATTATAAAAAGTTATAAAATAATCCTTCACTATTTAATTTTCTTTTTATTATTATTAACCATTAAATTGATGATGTGCTAACTTTTAAATATGTCATAATAGTAACTTTAATTTTTAATATTTATATATTGTGTCAATTTAGCTTTAATTCTAAAAAAATTAATCCTCAACATTTATATATTGTATAATTTAATTTTTTTGTAGTTTTATTTTTTATAACCTTTTCCTTTAAAAAGTTAAAAAATAATTTTATGAATTAAATTTGATAAAAAAATATACAAAAATTAGAAACACCCAAACATTTAAGATACTTAATTTTCATATTTTCACATTTTTTTATAATTAACCCTCAATGTTGCACACAAAAAAGCAAAACTTTAAACAAAAAAGAGACCAAATTACACAATGTTTAAATGTTAAGGGTTAATTTTTTCAAAATCAAGACTAAATTGATACAATGTATAAATGTTGAGGGTTAGAGTTGCTATTATATCAATTTTAAAAGCTACCAATTATCTTATTAGTAGTAGTTTAACTGACATAGAGTGGAATTTATTGTATAATTTTGAACCAAAATTCATAAGTCGTTTTGAGATTTATCCATACTTTTAAATATAGTTATAAAAAATAAAAAAATTATAATAAAAAAATTAAAATTTAGACCAACTGGTACAGATCTATACGTGCATATGCATTAGTATGATCAATACCGAGCAAAAATTATAGTAGAATAAAAATTAAAATTTTTTATTTCCATTTATGATCGAAATGAGATGTTATGACCAGTACAAATGATATTGGTAAGAAATTAATTTCTTTTAATTCTCCCCGCATAAAAAAAATCATATTTGATATTTGATGTTAATGAAATTTTAAATAGTTATAATTTTAGGTTTATAATACTTTGCTTAACACTTAAATACAATTAGAATTAACCTCGCTTTAGGGGGACGGTTGCGAGATGAAAGGAAAATGATGAGGTTTGGGGAAGCACTAGAAGAATGCGATCTGGGTGACTTGGGATTCTCTAGTCAATAATTTACTTGGGAAAAAGGGTGGATGCCTAGATAATAATGTGCGTGAATGTCTGAATCGGGGGTGGCTAGTTCGACTTGGTGGGAGCTATATCTCGGGTATTTTATTAAGAATCTGATGTAACATTCTCTACCTGTATTCGTCGCTGGAATAGGGTACGAGGCATTACCGGAGTTTATCGAATTAATTTTTCAGTTATTACGAGTTAAACACTATTCATTTACCGAAACATGTTATGACATCCCTTAGATGGGCCTCCAAAGCCCAAAACATACATCGGGACCAAACCGGGATTAAATCGAAACCATAGGGAATTTTTTTAACTAATATAACCCCTTTATAGATATCTAACATTTCCTGCAAAATTTAAATGGAGACCAATCCAAATCAACCAATCCAATTCAACATTTATTCAAGATAGATTCATGCATATCCATAAGATAACCTCATCACATACCAAAACCAAGATTTGTTAGCCACACCAATGGCTAACTTTACATTCATTTCACATTAACATTTACTTTATTAAATTATACATGCCATTGATTTCCAAAAAAAAGTTTCTTGATATACCAAAATGTTGAGGTTGATAGTGTGATGCGTCTCCGATCGAATCCGACCTCCGAGCTCTTAATACTACAAAACAAGGAAAAAAGAAATAGGGTAAGCACATTGTGCTTAGTAAGCTCATGTAACAAGAATTATACTTACCTAATATTTTCAATACAATACAATAAACATTCATACATCCATTCAATGCATTGTTACACTAACATGCACAAACTCAACATTCAAGTTAGTCCAATAATTTCAATGTATCAATAATATATACAATGATTGATGAGCTTATCAATACAATGATTTTCATTCCATTATTATTGTCCCATATTTATCCCATTGAATTTCTCGAAATTTCGATGGATTTTTAGGGGTACACTTTAGTGTATAAATCTGGGTCCGTCAATTCATATTCATGTGCGCACATTTCCATTTCAGAGAGCACACTCCCGCGGACCTTATCCTTACAACGAGATTACCAGTCCAGGCTAAATCCCCTGTAATATAAACTCATAGAATATTGTCGGGATTACCAGTCTAGGCTAAATCCTCTGCAACGACAATTACTCTAATGAGCTTGGATTTGAATTACCAATCCAGGCTAAATTCAAACCCTAATTCGATTACCTGTTCGAGCTAAATCCATTTTACACATATTCTTTGGGAGGGCTATATCAGGATAGGATCACCCGTCTGGGCTAGATCCTTTTTACCATCAATTCTTTTTCAGAGACCCATCGAATTTTCCTTTCATTCAACCGGGATTTCTTCCCCTTTTTTTATGAAATATATCAATGTTTCATCGATTATTATACAATGAATATTCAAATCATATTCACATCAATAACATATATTTCAAGCATTTAAGAATATAATTCAAGTTACACGAACTTACTTCGATACTTGTCGTATACAAAAATCTACTAATCCCGAACTTTTTCCTTTCCTCGATCTAGCTTTGTATTTGAGTCTTCGGGATCTAAATAAATAAATTTAATTATCAATTTAACATTTCATGTTCATATGTACCATTCTCTACAATTCCACTATTATTTATAATTCATTCAAAGTTGTCTACTTGAGTTGTAGTCACTAAATTATTTTTATCTTGAGCTACAGAGCTCCAAATTAAGATCTACTAATTTTTCCTGAAACTAGACTCAAATATCTTATTACCATAAAATTTTCAGAATTTTTGGTTTAGCTAATAAGTACACTTTATTCTTTAAAGTCACCCATGTTCTACTGTATGATAGTTTCGACCCTTCTTCACTAAAAATTAATTATCTCCTCGTACAGGATTCAGATGATATTCTTGTTTGTTTCTATTGAAAACAGACTCATTCAGGATTTTAAACATATAAATTTAAGCCCCTAATTATTTTTATCCAATTTTTGGTGATTTTCCAAACTTAGAACAGGGGAACCCGAAATCATTCTGACATTGCCCCAAAAAATTTATTATATCTCATGATTTACAATTTCATTGCTTTGACCGTTTCTTCTATGAGAAACTGGGCTCAATAAGCCTTAATTCAATATTTTTTTCATCCTCTAATTCGATTTCCACAATTTATGGTGATTTTTCAAAGTTAGCCTACTGCTGCTGTCCAAAACTATTTTAGTGCATGAGGTTTATTACCATTTTTCTCCTAGGCTTTTAATAAATGATAATTTCGTCCTTACTCAATTAACCTCTCAATTGAGCTGATTTTTCTCAATTAACACTTTTATTCTATCAATTAAACTACTTTATAGCCTTTGGAAATCAGAATTTCAGCATTAGACTTCAATTTCACACTCTTTTACAAATAGGTCCTAAATATCCACTTTCTATTCATTTCATTCAATAAAATCATCATATAATAAGTTAAAGCTTCAATTCCATGCTAAATCATTATATACATATAGCACTCAACCATGGTGACTTTCAATTTCATCCATGAAATCAAAAACTAATGAATTTAATGGTGAATTCAAGAATGCACAACTAAATGAGAAAAAGTGGGGAGGCGGGGCTTGGCGGTGATGCATTTATTCTTTGCTGATGATAACATTCTATTTGGGAAGGCAAGGGAGGAGAGTGCGATTGCAACGAAAGAAATTCTATTACAATATGAATGTGTTTCTCGGCAAGTGATTAATTTTGACAAATCATTGGTTTATTTCAGAAAAATGTTGAAAGAAGGATGAAGGGCCAAATTAAGGATATTTTAGGGGTTTGAATTTCAAGTAACCTGAAAAAGTATCCAAGCTTACCAACAATTATCGGCTAGAGAAAGAAGGTGTTTGTGAGGTTTAAGGAAAGGTTCTTGAAATGTATTGAAAGCTAAAGTGTGTGACCCCTTTCTGTAGGTGGTAAGGAGGTATTTGTTAAATCCATTTTACAAGTAATCTTGATTTATTCTATGCAATGTTTTTTGTTACTGATTATGCTATGTCGTGAGCTAGAGAGTATCATTAGTAAGTTCTAATGACATAATAATAAAACAAATAAAGGGATTCATTGGTGCCAGTAAAAATTGTTATGCAAGCCAAAAGCTGAGGGTGGAATAGGTTTTCAAGATTTAGGTGCTTTTAATATGGCATTACTAGTGAAACAAGCTTGGAGATTAATAATGAAGCCATATTGTTTGTTAGCACATGTAATGAAAGTTAAGTATTATCAAGGATGCGACTTTATGATTGCAAAAACTAAGATCTTACCATTCGTATACTTGACAAAACATTTGGGCAGTTCGTAGGGTGCTAGAAGAGGGTGGCGAGTGAAAGGTGAGTAGTGGTGCGACAATTAACATTTGGAAGGATTTTTGGTTGTTGGGGCTTGGACAAGGGAGATTGACGCAATTCATCAATGTTAATTATACTTATGTGGCAGACTTAATATATATGAGTTCTAATACTTGGAAGTTTGATGTGTTGAGCCAACTTTTTGGCAATGATCAAGTAAACATAATCTTGTCCATTCTAGTATCGAGGTTTGCCTAGATTGATGAGTTAAAATACAAACTTAAAAGCTTTTTACACAAGACTATGAAAGCTTAATGTTGCTAGTAAAATTAAGATTACATGCTGGAAAATTGATAATAATTTTATGCCAACTCTAACTAATCTCGTCATTCAGAGAGTGGTAGTGGGGAGCTACTGTCCTATCTATCAAGGAGCTGAGGAGTCAATTGAGCATTTGTTTTGAGAGTTTCTAATTACGGTCCAAGTTCTACAAGATTTGAAGGGGTCATTTTCCTCTTCCAACAATGAAAACAATTAGAAGCGATGGTTAGTTAAACAGTTCATAAAC
Organism: Gossypium stocksii; assembly: GCA_020496765.1. Classification (NCBI taxonomy): domain Eukaryota; kingdom Viridiplantae; phylum Streptophyta; class Magnoliopsida; order Malvales; family Malvaceae; genus Gossypium; species Gossypium stocksii. The sequence continues at coordinate 52,815,085 of CM035625.1, read as the reverse complement.
AGTACATCAGACACATGCAAACTATGGTTAGTCACATTCTAGGCACTATGATTTAATCGAAACAAAGTCTACCGTGACGGAATTAATCAGGGTGTGTGTAACACCTCTTACTCGTCTCCGTCACCAATTAGAGTTACAGGATGTTACCAAAACCAAACAGAAACGAGCTATCACAGTTCAATTTTCTTTAAAAATAATTTAATAATCAAAATCATGACAATCATACATTATCATGGTTAATTTGATCTTATTGAAGTCTTAAAACAATTCAAAACAAAGTAATGACTAATTTGAAACATTTAAGAAACATAACAAGAATGCAAAATAAGAGTCACACAGTTGTGTGGCCACGCTGTGTGGTTCATCTTGCACCTAAATTGAATAAACTATACAGTCGTGTCCTGCACCCATGTATGGCACACGATCGTGTGGCAGACTATGCCACTAGTCGTGTGTGCTTAAAATACCTTCAAAAATAAGTCAAATTTGACCAAAGATCTCTGAAACCACAAACCAATGCATTAGACCATTGAACAACATGATGCAATACACCAAAACATACCAAATTCAACTTAATTCACTCAATCTAAGTGTCTAACTAATATGTCTCAATTAGCACCACAATTCAATTGTGAAACAACAACTATTTATTACTATTCATGCCAAGATTTTTCATGCTTAAACATACTCATACAATCATCATTTCTTTAACTAAGATATCAATAAGCAAAGTTCAATAAATGACCTAAAACATAAGAATCTATTTTCACAATTTAAGCATACCTTATTTAACCATGCCTTTAACCATTTCATACCATTCACTCTAAACATCAACAATTACCAACATTCAATATCAAGTTATATCAATATACTAGTGAACCAACATAACTCTTAAGTACATGCCACACATAACCGAACCTTAATATGATTAAAAGACTACCAAACCAATACCGAGATAGTGTGAGCTTCTTAACGATCTGCCTGACATGTTCCGCAAGTTGACACTATAGGGAAAAATGAAATAAAAGAGTAAGCATTACAAATACTTAGTAAGTTCACAGGTATTTAAAACCAAATAACTTACCTCAAGTTATAATTATACACTACATGTTACTTAGCTCGGTATAGTTTTCCTAACATGGCAATCCAAAAGTCAAAAGGTGAGTTCAACATTTATCAAACCATATAACATTCAATCATATAACATTTTAATTAATTGAAATTAATATTTCAATGTCATTCACAAAACAAACAATCATTTAATAAGTTCACTATCTAGATCATATCACAATTTCTATTTACCCACCCATTTTAAAATAATGCCAAACATTATTTTTATTTCATAATTTGAATTTTCAATCAAATTCATATTAGATCATATGCACTTCATTCCTATATTATATCAATTCATCTTTATACCAAATATCTAATAATTGCCAATTTATTTTTAATTACTACTTTGTTTCATAATGTGAATTCTGAATCGAATTCATCAATTTATCACGTTTCCATATTGGCCTCCTGGGCTTATATAACCGATGCTCAATATGTATATGCATCATCCTATCACATTTCCACATTGGCCCCTTAAGCTTATATAACCGATGCTCAATATGTATACACATCATCCGATCATTGTATCAATCAATTTGAAGATCATTTATTCTAATTACATTTTACATATGCCTATTACCTGACTTGGACTCGAACAAATACACGGATTTAACTAACACCAATTTGGCACCCACTGCCTAGCGAATAAATCAGTAATAATGAATTGTGCCATGTGCTTGCCGATAAAATCGACAAATATATGTGCCTAGCACTGGTCGGTATAATCGACAGATGAGGTGCTCAGCACTCCCCGACACGTAATCGTATAACCCTGAACTCTTCCTATCCTATGGAATGTTAATTATACCCAACCCTGACTGAACAGTTAATAAGGTAACAGATTTCTCATATTCATTTTAAACCAATTCTCAATTTTCAATATCGTAATCTCAATCAACCAAATCAAGAATTTTATACATATATCATAACTCATCACCACATTATTATAATTCCACATTTCAAATAACATTTAATATTTTCAAATCTATTCAATTCAGTGCTTTTCACATACAACCAATTTAAATCGAATCAATTCAGCTTATTTTATCAAATCATCACTTTATCACATGACATATCCTATTTCAATCCAATTCAAATTAAATTCCTTAATTTATCGAATTATACTATCTTCACTTCAATTCAATTTAACCTTTTATCTCAACTTTTTGTATTGAATTGTAAACCAGATATTCAATTAAACATAATTACAATCATAATTTTAAATACATAACAATTTAACACCAACATACCTTATGAACTTAATAAGAAAATTTGTTCGTACGGGCTATTCTATAATTTTCCCTTTTTCTCGGTTTTCTTTTGTATGGTTCAATCCTTGATCTATATAATAAGTAAATTCAATTTATTAAATTAAAATACATGATCATATTCATTTTTATATATATGACTTATAATTTTCATTTTTACAAAATTTCCCTAAACTTTTACACTTTGTTCAATTTAGTCCCTAAAATCGAAACTATTAAAAATTTCACATTTAAGCCCCAATACATAAATTGATTCTAATTCAGTCCATAATAAGCCTTCTAAGTTTAACATTTTTACATATTAATCCTTAAATGCAAAACTAACAAAAATCACTTAACAAAATAGTCTTAAAACATTTCCAAACTTCAAAATCTTCCATTTAACATCAAGAAAATCGAAAAATCATCAATGGTAATTTTAACAAACTTTAACAAATTTGAAAACAGATATATGGGTTAGCTGGACCTATTTGTAATGATCTCAAAAACATAAAAATTATAAAAATAATGGAGTTGAATTTGACTTACATGCAAAGATTTTTGTGTTGGCAAAACCTTGGAAGCTTTAAAAATGGCTTCCCAAGCTATGGTTTTCTAATTTCGGTGGTGGAAACAAAAATGAAAGATGACGACCATTTTAATTTAATTTTAATTACCTTATTTTCTTAATTTATCATTTTTAATTAATAAAATTTTAAGTTAAACATTCCACCAACCGTCCATAATGTTACATTATGTTTTAATTACAACATAAACCTTTTCATGTTTAATAATTAAGTCATTTAGCTAGTATAATGACTATTAAATTTTACATCTTTTACAATTTAGTTTTTTTTTCCTTAATTAGCTATCTAATCAATACAATTTCCAAACTAAAATTCAATCCACTCATATAATAGCTTCATAAATATTCAAAAATCACAATACCTTATTTTCTAAAATTATGGACTTTCAGTACACACCACTTGAACTTTGACTAACTAACCAATTAATAAACTTTATTAAATCACGATTCACTATTATACTATATTTAAATCATAAATATTAATTAAATATATATATGGACTCTCTCGTTGAAATTGTGGTCCCAAAACACTATTTCCAACATAAAAAAAGGAGCTGTTATAGTGTGAATGAGATAGTAGCGTTTGTAAAATCTTATATGCAAGAGGTAAATATTTTGGAATATGTGTTGCCACAATTTCAACAAGCACATAATGTTACATGGGAACCGCCAGTAGGGGATTCTATGAAAGTAAATTTCGATGCCACTTATAACTAATTAACAAAGAAGGCAACAATTGGTACAGTAGTCAGAAATAAGGAGGGGTTAGTGATGGTGGATGAGACTTATCTGTATGAAAATCTGGCAGATTCGACGACGATAGAGGCAAAGGTGTGTCTCAGTACTGTAGTTTTAATGGAGGAGTTAGGGTTTCGGAAGGTAGTTTTTGAGGGGGATGCCTTGACTGTTATAAAGAAATTAAGGGCTCCTGAGGAAGATAAATCGACCATTAGTGTCCTGATAAAGGAGATTAAAATAAAGGCTAATAATTTTTAATCGATGGAGTTTAGATTCATACCTCGTCAAGGGCATCGTACAACGCACACATTAACGGAGGGAAGGAGGTTCGATGAGCTACAGGTCTGGGTAGAGGAAGCTCCGGGAGAGGTGGAAGTAGAGGCAAAAAGGGATTAGAGGGCTATGCAAGGTCGGGATTGAACTGGGATTTTTAATGCCGGGGGAATGGTTCATCTTTGGAACTCTGAGGTGGCCAGATTAGCAAGAGTAAGTTGGGCGAAATTATCGAGATGCCATTGTCGACAGGGATGAGAAGATTAGCTGCTTGTTTTTTAGACTGGTGGTGATTGTATGTGGAGTTCGTGGGGGGCCGTTTCATCTCTCTGATTTTAGGATGTGATTTTTATTTTGCTTTCATTCTGTTTAGTTTGGGTTCTTGTTTTTGTTGTTCGTCTCTTTGTTGTTTTTCTTATTCCAATAACTGCTATTATATCACAGTCCTGTTTAGCCAATCGAGTGATATGGTTGGGCATTTTACCCAAAAATACCCTTTTATAAATTTAATTACGGAAATAGGCCGTATTTCAGGTTATTTATCGGATTAGGCCATTTTCCCCTAAAACGCGTCCACGTCAGCGCGTTTTCAGAGTATGTGTCAGCAAAACGCTTCCCTGGGGGAACGTTTTGTCCATATCAGTATAAAACGCTTCCTTGAGGGCGCACTTTGTTGATATGGCAAAAACGCTCATCCAGGGAAGCATTTTAGCCCGTGTTTAAATTTTCAAAAAAATGTCATTTTTTTTTAAATATTATAAAAAATAGACCAATTTTTTTGAAAATTTACAAGAATAAACCCTAAAAAAAAGCTCAAAATGACAACACCATTTTTTCTAAGGTGTTACCAATTAATATGGAAATAAAACTTACAAAACAAATTTTTATATAGACTCAAAGTCTTATTTCCCTTGTTTTCTTAAGTAATGTGAGATATGAGATATGTGTATATATAGACTTATGAATAGGTTTGCAGCTTGTTCCTAAACAATGTGTGATTCCTTCCTCTTTTAATTAACAACATGAGATTAAAAGTTACACTATATTTTATATTTTTTTACTTAGAGTTTAAATTATTTTACAAAAAGTTAACATTTGTTACATTATAAATAAAACTTTTAAAATCTATAAGTAAAAAAAAAATTATAAAATATAAAATGAGTATGGTAAAATATTAAAAAATAAATATTTAAAAAATTGCTAATAGTTGAGTGATCATTTTGTAAGTTTTTATAATTCGATAGCTAAAAAATCATAGTTAAGTGACTACTAATGTAATTAAATCTAGATATAAAAATATGAAAAATAATTATTATATTTTATTATAAAAAAACTTATTTAACATAATTATATACTATGTTTAAATAGATTATCTATCTAGTCAAAATACATTTAAAATAAATTTATCAGCATTCATTAGCTGACAAAAATTAAATTAAAATTAAAATTAAAAAACTTAATGAGTACAATAAAACATTAAAAATAAATAAATATTTAAAAAAGATATATCAATTTTTTAAAATTACAAAAAAATACTATTTGAATGCCAAATACCCACCATTTATTTATTAATCAAACATTCATAATATAAAATAAAAATAAAAATAAAATAAAAAATTAAAAGTATAAATTCTAAATTTAAATAATGAAAAATTATTGTCAAAATTAGAATTGCATTGATATTGACTTCAAACATTTAAAATTGAATAGAAGATTATTGCATGTACAAGTTTCATATGTGCAGTTTGTTTTCTTTTTTTAATAGTTCTTTTGTATATGTTAACAATTCTAAAATGCAACAAGATTAAATATCTCAAAAGATAATTTTGTTAGTTAAAAGAGGAAGGAATCCCACATTGTTTAGAAACAAACTGCAAACCTATTCATGAGTCTATATATACACATATTTCGTATCCCACATTGCTTAAGAAAACAAGGGAAATGAGACTTTGAGTCTATATAAAGATTTGTTTTGTAAGTTTTATTTCCATGTTAATTGCTGATACCTTAAAAAAATGGTGTTGTCATTTTAAGCATTTTTTAAGGTTTATTCTTATAAATTTTAAAAAAAATTGATCTATTTTTATAATATTTTAAAAAATAACCTTTTTTTGAAAATTTAAACACGAGCAAAATGCTTCCCTGGGGGAGCGTTTTGTTCACATCAGCAAAGCGCGCCCTCAAGGAAGTGTTTTTTTGCTGACGTGGACAAAACGCTACCCCAAGGAAGCGTTTTGCTAACACATACCCTGAAAACGCGCTGATGTGGACGCGTTTTGGGGGAAAATGGCCTAATTTTAAAAAAATTGATCTATTTTTATAATATTTAAAAAATAACCTTTTTTTGAAAATTTAAACACGAGCAAAACGCTTCCCTGGGGGAGCGTTTTGTCCACATCAGCAAAGCGCACCATCAAGGAAGCGTTTTCTGCTGACGTGGATAAAACGCTCCCCCAAGGAAGCGTTTTACTAACACATACTCTGAAAACGCGCTGATATAGACGCGCTGATGTGGAAGTGGTATCAGAGCTCCGGTTGCAAAGCTTGGGCTGTAAAAATGGGCCTTATTATTAATTTTAAACATTTTTTATAGTAAACTCTAGGAATTCTTGCTGGTGGCACACCAAGTTTCCGACGTCGAGCCAAGTAAGTTTTCTTCCTTTTCTTTTCTATTATTGAACTTGATTAAAATGCTGAACTGTATAGTGGGCTACTTTAAACAATAGGCTCTTAGAGACTAAAGCCCGTGGGAAACTTAAGCTTGTAGAGGATTTGCGACAACGAAATAATCTCTAAATTATTACTTGCATAAGACATAAGCCTTAAACAGTGGGACTCTGAACTAATATCATAAAATTTTTAAACCAGAAATATGTACACAGCGATGAGCGCTAGAAGAGATACAAAAGGCCGCGGCAGAGACTGTAGAAGTGTTAGGTGGATGTCTTGAGTGTGTATTAAAATTATTAGGATTAGAGTGCACAGTGAAAGCGTAGTGGTGTGACTTGGGTAGTGCGATTAATAGTTAGTTAGAAATTTCGAGGACGAAATTTCTTTAAGAGGGGTAGAGTTGTAACGCCCTAGAAATCTCAAACTTCTTTTTGTGTGGTTTTTTATGTGAATATGTGCTTAGTAGTCTTAGGCAAATATTATTTGGGTGTTAGAAGGCCTATAGTAGAGTTTGGGTCCAAGTTTAAAAGGGAAAATATTAAATTTATTTTGGAGTTTAATTTTAGGAAGATAGGTAGTGGCGTGAAGCTGGACTTTCAGAGAGGTGATCAGAAGAGAAAATTTAGGAAAAAGATTAGGGAGTTATCAGGGAGAAAAACGAGGAGATGAGAAGGGGGAAGTGATGGAGCTGAATTGGGAATTGAGGCTATAGGCTATAAATATGTACTTAATTTGGATCCTAGTTAATGCCAAATTTCTAATATTTTCCTCAAGTGCCAATTTGTATTTTTTTCTTCTCTTCTTTCTTCTTTTTCTTGCAGAATTCTTCCTCTCCCTTTTGTTTCATCTATAGCCGAATCTTTCCCTTGCCAATTAAGCCATCCATTGTTTTGCCAAAACTCCTAGTGGTCCCATTATTCTTTTCTCTCTTAAAAGCCGAAGAACCATACCCTTTACCGATTTCTCTTGTTCTCCATTACAATCTATTTTGCTACCCTCAATCAAGGGGGTTAGGAGTCGATTACATATTCAGTGGATATTTAGGCCGCAAGATTCAAGGTGAGTTTCGGTAAGTGTCTCATTCTCAATTTCGGTTTCTTAAAGGGGTGGCCGAATATATTTGTAGCCTATAAGGGTGACTCGTGTGGAAGACGAGTCATCTAATATTGATAGAATATGTGTGTTGATGCAGATCTAAGAATATTCGGGATTAATTGCTAAGGGAAAGGCTAGAAAAGCTGAAGGTACACAATAAGACTACGATAAGGCTTCGGGATTTGATAAAGTTATAGTAAGGTTTGGAATTTATTCGAAAGTGGTTTTGATTGTAGGTCAAGGCTGAGGATAGTGTAGTGCGGATCGTCAATCAGGTGTGTACAAACACTACACACACGATATCGGTAATGCCGAAAAGCCGAAATGCCGAAAGTGGCTAAATGGGCCCGGTGGGCCCTCAGGCTAAGTTTTGTGAAATTTATTGATTTGGTTATATGAATTGAGTTAGTCATGCATATTACATGATTTGAATTGGATTTGGGCCTAATAGGCTATATGGTTGAAAATGGGCTTTGTATATAGGTTTGGGCTTAGTATCTTTTAACTGCCAAACATTCATAAAACTTAAAAACACAAATGTAACCGTGGACAAGTCATAAGGTTGAAGTGTGGTAATGGGTATATGCATGTCTAGGATTGGATCTAGGAAGACCTTGGTACTTAAGCGGTCTCAATGACCAACCTCCTCTTCTCTGGAATCCTACCTGGTGCATAGTGCCTGTTCACTTTGGCCAACGGGGACTTGTTAACGGGGCAGGTAGGTACTGAATCCATAAAACTTAAAAATGACCGAAATGCCCTAAGAGTAAAAATGACTAAAATATCCCTATGTGTTAAATGTAGGATTTATGTTATATGTATGATTGCAGCATTCATATGATATTCTGTTTAGGTTGCATATGGGTGGGAATTATGGTATGGTGGAAGAATTTGAGGATCGCATGATTGCTTGACGACCATGGATCCACCGTTGGCTTTTAAAGCCCAATATATGATTAGCAGCTTTACTGCAACGTTAGGTAGTACCGCAACCGGGCTACCATTGCTGTATAGCAGATGGGTGGGTTGATTTAGAAATCCCCACAGGTGTATAAGGTAGGTCGGGAAATGTTGTGTAGCGGATGGATTATTGGGGAGGGTTTTCACTGCATTGCATATGTGATATATTATGATGATACTGTGTTCGGGCTTAGGCTCAATTGATTGCTTGCATGTTAATGATTGCTGAGAGTTGTACACACTGAGTTTCGAAACTCACTCCATCTTTTTTTTTTCAGGAAATCCCTAGTAGGCGGTTCGACAAACGGAGGGACTCGGAGGTGGCCAGCTAGCAAGACGCTTTATTTTATTCGTTTTTCTTTATATTTCTTAAATATTTTGATTTCAGAATGTAATAAGGGTTTACCTCTACTATTTGTTACATTGAACGCTTTATTTTATTTCTCCTAAGTTTATCTTAATTTTTTTTGGGGTTTTATTCAAAATTAAGCTTCCGCGCATAAAAAGATCTTTCTAAAAATAATTTTTAACTTATAGAAAGACAGATTGATTTTTTAAACATAAGCCGTTTGAAAAACAACTTTAAACTAGAATTTTACTCAAATTTCTTAAGAAGGGTTTTCAATGAAAAACAAGGTTTTTCGCAAAAATACTTCAATGTGACATGCCAAATTCGGGCCTAACTTCGTTGACATGGACAAAACGCTCCCCCAAGGAAGCGTTTTGCTAACACATACTCTGAAAACGCGCTGATGTGGACGCGTTTTGGGGGAAAATGGCCTAATCCGGTAAATAACCTGAAATACGGCCTATTTCTGTATTTAAATTTATAAAAGGGTATTTTTGGGTAAAATGCCTGCTATGGTTGGTGGATGTCACGACACTTCTATTTTTTTTATTAATTATCATCAGCTTGGTTGGATTTTTAAAATTTTAAATAATTAATAATTAAATTTTATTAAACAAAAAGTTACCTTTATGATAATTACTTGCTCTATGTTATTTAGATACATTTTTAAATAATATTAAATTATTATAAAATAAATAATAAAAAGAGTAAACAACAAGAAAAGTAGGAGAATAAAGAGAAGTAAGTATTTTTATTCATCTATAGAGATATTTATAATGCTTTTCTAAAGTCTATATTTATAGACATAAGAAGTATAAATAAAATAAAATTATACTCCTAATAGACATTAGAGTCCTAAAGTATATTAAACTTCTTATCCTAATAAACATCCACTTTTTAATAATAAAATATTTATAACACTCTCAACTAGATATCTATTGATAAATAATGTGTCTCGTTAAAATTTCACTAAAATAAAAATGAGTACACATAATACACTTAAAATGCAAACACTTAGTTCATTGAGACATATGCGCTTTCATATAAAATGTGTGTGCATAAAACCAATTGTTCAAGGCATGTTTAGACATTTACTCAACTCATATAATCATAACACACACTTAAGCATATCACAACTCATGTAGGCTTTATTTGCAAAATATCTAGTTCAAGTAATAACACTTACTCTTGGGATTTAGATTAGGTGATAAGACCACCTAAGCCCCCCCTTAACTCAGTGATTTATGCATTAATCATAGCGCACCAGACTACTCACATTGATCAAGCTTTGCTTCAAAGCCAAAGCTCAAATAAGCTTTTGTGTGCCTTTGTCCTTGCTTGTAGAGGCTCTCAATCGAGTTGACAATTTACATACCTATTAAACATAATGGTATTACAAACAACAACAAACACAACTTAATCACTCTAAAATCACAGATCAAAGCCTTTCCTTTACAATACCAAAAACTTAGGTAGTTTTGTCAAAAATGATTTCAACACTCAAAAATCATTTCTAAGCCTTAATTTCGATTTCAAACATCCTAAATATAATTTAATTTCAGATCTAAACCATCAAATTTATCTAATTACACAGATCTAATTTTTTCGGAAAAATCAAGCTTATGTGATCATTAGAATGGGGAAAACCTCCAATTCCTTAAAATTCATTAAATGTTTGTTAGATTAAGTTTAAAAACCTTTTAATTAGATCAAAATGAGTTATAAATCACTTTAAAATAGTAGCTTAGTTTAGTATTGTAATGCCCCTTACCCGTAACCATCGCCGGACACGGGTAAGAGGCATTACCAAATCAACACTCACACGATCATTTGAATTCGATACATAAATTCGTATAAAATTTAAGACTTTTCCATTCATGTTCAAAACATCCACAATATGGGCCTACGAGGCCCAAACGATACTTTGAATATGATTTAAGACCAAACCGGAACCTTTCGAATACTAAGGAAAATTTGACTGAAAATAGGGCACACGCCCGTGTGGAACAGGGACACGCCCGTGTGGGCAGGCCGTGTGGTCACACACGCCCATGTCTTTAGCCCGTGCTGAATTATTTTTCATTTCGAACTTACAAGGGTTTTCACAGGTCGAGCACAAGCCCGTGTCCTAGGCCGCGTCCTTTACACGGCCAGACACACACTCGTGTCTTAGCCCGTGTGAAACATCCGGGGTATTCTGTTTATAACGTCATCACAAAAACTCCGTCACATGGCCAAGCCACATGCCCGTGGGCTAGGCCATGTCTATTACACGATCGAGACACATGGCCGTGTCTCCACCTGTGCATTTACTACAAAACATTTAATTTTCATAATTTCAGGTGCAGGGGACACACGGCCTATCAACATGCCCGTGGGTTGGCCATGTGTCTAGACACACGCCCGTGTGTCTACCCGTGTGGACAATTATAGGCTATTTTCCAAGCCAATTGCCACCCTGAAACACATCCCAATATCAACCAATATTGCCAATACACATTATAGCATCAAAACTCATTAAAACATATATTTTAAACCATCCACATCCTAACTTTATCTAGCATAATTAAACTTGCACTTCCATACACATTTTACTAATACTACGCAAGCTTGCATATTTGTAGATTACAACATTTTGACAAAATATGACTTAACCATTCATGGCTTATTTCTCATGGCCAAGTATCAAAATATCACTACCAACAAATGGACCCAAAAGAATTATGACACATGACCAAAACAATAGACCACCTATACATGCCATAACTTTTAAAGTTTATAATCAAAATACCACAAATGATTGTTGATAGTGTTGATGGAATCCTGTTGATCACCGAACGTCGGATGAGCTTGACGAACCTATATGGGAAGGGAAAAAAAAATGGGTAAGCTATAAAGCTTAGTAAGCCTATATGTAATTAATGAGCATATAAACTAATAATTAATATACAAAGACATTAGGCTATCTTATGATCACATTTAAGTTGGTATTATCACTTACTCATATAATCTTACGACATTCATTAATACACACATTAGGCATTTAGCACACAAAATATTTCTCATATAACCTGCACATACACATTCTTAAACAAACGGTTAAATCTTTTCACATTCAATCACATTGTATCATATCAATTTGGATAACCCGATGAACCATATGGAATGCTAAAGGATACACGGAATAAGGCACAAAGTACCATACATGATGTAGCCGAAGCTATCACTAATATGTAGCCGAAGCTACCACTTATCACAATAGGGCTCAATAATGAACTATTCTTGGGTCTGCTCACACAAGCTGATGGTGTAGTCGATACTACTTAGTGCTGCTCACACAAGCTGACAGGCATCCGCAACAAATGCAGGATTACCTAGCCACTTGTAGTCGAACTAGACCAGCACCCAGAATCACATAAACAATCGATAACGGTCGATAGTTTCCTAGTGACATGTCACTCGTATCCTAATGATTCCTAAGGCTTAATTGGGGTTTTTCATTACTTATCGATTTCATCAAAATACATAATAGCAATCTTATTATAAAATTTTAGATTTCAAAAATTAAAACAATTAATCAAATTAACTAAATGAACTCATGAGTTACATATGGGACTTACCTCGGTGCAAAAATGTGAATCTTTTTGATTTAGTTTGATACCTTGCCTTTTCCACGGTCAAGGTCGATTTCGTGTCGTTCTTGATCTATAACATCAAATTTAACTCATTCAATACATATATTATTCAATTGTGCACAAAATCATCCTATGGTGATTTTTACCATTTTACCCCTAACTTTGTCAATTTTTACACTTTAGTCTCTAGGCTCGAAAAATGAAATGTATCTATTTTTCAACATTCTCAAGCCTAGCCGACCATATTTCTCTATTATAGCAGCATACAATCTTCAACATTTCACAACTCATACGCATATTTTACAACTTTTTCATTTTAGTCCCTAAATGCATTTCCATGAAAAATCACTTGGCAAAAGTTGTTTACTACACATTAAACTTTCATTTCCTACCAATAGACATCAAAATGCTTTCATGACACACATGGGTAAATTTTTGAATATGAACCGTAGCTTAAAATAGTGGTCTAGAAAGCTAGGTCAAGGTACGAGGATCTCAAAAATACGGAGAACATGAAAAACAGGGCTAAATTTACTTACTTGTGAGCTTGAAAAGTGAAACAAAACCCTGGCTATGGAGAACACAAAATTCGGCAGCCCCTTGAAGAAGATGGACACATTTTTGGCTTATTTTTCCCATTTTATTTCATTTAATACCCATATGACCAAAATGCCCTTAATGGCCTTCTTTGTAAATTTTTCCTTCCATGGGCATTTTTGTGCACCATACCATAAAATTGTCTAATTGCTTAATAAGGGCCTCTAATTTATGAGTGCAATTCAATTACACACTAAATGCTTCTAGAACTCATATTTTGAAATTTTTGCAATTTAGTCCTATCACTTAATCGAGCACTTAATCGATAAAAAATATTTACAAAATTTTCAATTATGCAATCAATCACATAATAGACCATAAAATTTTATCGGAATAAATTTTTCTATGTCATCGGAATAAATTTTTCTATGTCGGATTCGTGGTCCCGAAACTACCATTCCGTTTAGGCCCTAATTCGGGATGTTACAAGTATTACGAGATCTACTATTTTCAAACAAAAAATCAGTTTAAATTCATTAGATCTTTGGAGATCTTGATTAAATCAATTAAAACTCAAACTAAAATAACAATATATTTAGTTTAATCATAAAAAGTCAGAATATTACCTCAATTTGAAGAAAACAATGAACTATAGAACTAATTCAAGCTAAAACGTGTAAAGAACAATAAAGAAATTGAGGATGAAAACTCGAATATCCTTTGAAATTAAAAGAGAAATTTATGTTTGGAAAGCTTAAAAAAAAAGGAAAGCAAAGGATAAACCAATTTCGAGGGAAAAACTCAGACTTGGTGTTTGAGAAATTTTTGAATGAGATGTTGAATGGGACGGAAGAGATGCTGAGGGTTGTTAAATAGACAACTAATTTTAAAAAAATTGGGTCATTACCTCTTTAACTACCTCTAGTTTCTTTCCTTTTTTGAAATAGGTTTTCAATTTAAAACTTATTTTCTAGATCATTTTCAAATTCGATCTTGCTTTTAAAATTCGTTTTAAACAAATTAATTCCCAAACACTTAATTTTAATTTCTTAACATAAAATTTTAATTTTAGTTATTTTAAGATTTTATTTTATTATTCCTATTTAATTTAATTATCTAACCTAATTATGATTTTTGGTTCACTAATTTTCGATTTTCTAACCTGACTCTACTAACCTAATTTTTGGATTATGACAATCTACCACAAGGTTTTATATGGTTAAATATTTGCAACCGTATTTGAAAAATAACATAAATCACAACAAATTCAAATAATCAAAAGTAATGGAAATTACTATTCAAAATAATAAAACTGTGTGGATAAAACTCATATCTTAAACATCAAAATCTGACGTAATGCAAGTACTAACAGTTTTTTAATTCAACTCAAAATCTAACTGTTTATGTTTTTTTAGGCTTTATTCATGATTTAACACTTGAACCACATCCACTTGCCCACTTTGATACCTAAACTTTTTTTTTTAAATCTCAAATTGATACTTAAACTTTGCATCATTACCCATTTTAGAACCTAACAGCTAATGATGTTAAAAAATGTTAGCCAATAAGAATGCACTGCATCATTGATTACATGACTAGTTGATTGGTGATGTGGCAAGTTGACCAAATTGATAGTTGTTGACCTATGTTGGCCAAGTTGACCAACTGTTGGCCGACCATTGACCTGCGTTTGCCGATCAAAATTATTAAAAAAAATTTAAAAATTATACAAATAATGTAAAAATTTAAAAAAAAATTGCAAAAAAAATAAAAGTAGTATAAAATTATTTAGAAAATTTTAAAATTTACTTAAAAAATATAAAAAATATTAAAAAGTTTTAATTTTTTTTAAAATTGTTAAAATTGTAAAGAAATAAAAAATCGGCCCAAAAATGGCATAAAACCCAAATCCTAAGATCTCTTTGTATTTTTTTATGCTAAGCCCATCAATCTTCTCGTAGAACTGGAAATATACAAACAACAAAGACCCATTTTCCAGATCTTAGGCTAACCGATCCCCATTCCCCATTTTTTGCTTTTGTTTGTGATTTTTAGTTATATATGGATTAAGGGTATTTTAATTTATTTAAGTTGTTTTAGTAGTTTGTATTATTTTATTGGATTGGCTATTGAGTTTATCTCAATTTAAATGCCATTAGAAAACATATTTTCACTTGATAAAATGCAATCTAAAGGAGCTGCTGCTGTTGGTGGCAGTGATGGCCGATGCCGTAGTTGGAGTAGAAATGCAACATCACCAACGGAAATTTTCCCTGACCAGCGTGACGAGTTTATCTATTGATCGCATGGGGAATTAGCTGCGGCCTGCGGCCAATGTAATGACCGATTCCCTTTGTCACCATTTGCGTGAGATTGGTAGCATTGGTGAATACGAAGTTGTCATTGCTTCAATTCAGCAGAGAAGGCACAATTGGAACCTGTGCTCCATATGCAACAGTACTTTCCGGTCAATGAGGTCTCGTGCAAACTTCAAACGACAGCGTGGAGGCGAAGATAAAAGCTTTACAATCGAGGGAAAAGTGGCGGGGGAAAAGAGTATAAAAGATCCGACCTTGGGTTCAAAGGAAATAAGATAGACGTGGTGGATGCTAAAGGTATCTTCTTCGTTAATGGTTTTTGCCTTACATGGTGAGAGCTTAAATTTGTTTATTTATTTATTTATTTATTAAAGCTTAAATTTGTTAGTGAAATATGTTTGTGGACCTAATTGCACGTATAAGGATATTTGCTTGAATTTCTTTTTTTTTAAAACAATTTTTATTTTTTTTACATTTTTAATCATTTTTATAACTCTTTAATATTTTTAAATAATTTTTTTATAATTTTTACATTTTAAATAAAATTTTACTAAGTTTTATAATTTTTTTTAAGTTTGTTTTATTTTAAATAATTTTGACCGATCAACGAGGGTCAACATCGATCAACGACCAATCAATAGTTGGTCAACAGTCAGTTGATGTCAACCAATGGCCGGTCAACTTGCCACGTCGCTGATCAACGTGCCATGTTACCAGTCAACCTACCATGTCATCAATGATGTGGCGCATTTCGAGTGTCCCACCTTTTTTTAATGTCATTAGTTGTTAGGTACCAAAGTGAGTATCAGTGCAAAGTTTAGGTACTAATTAGAGACAAAAAAAAGATAAAATACCAAATTGAAAATTGTATATAATTTAGAGGCTAAATTGTGAATAAAGAGTTTTTTTATGATTAATCAATGATGCTCCAATTATAATAAATATTTTATAGTAAAATAATAAAATAAATCATAATAAAATACACCTGAATATTATTAACATCATCACCCTGGCTATTATGATGGGTGCTATTGCAAGTACTAAAACAACTTTCCTTTCATAATAACATTTATAAATTCTTATTAAAAACCATATATGAAACAATCAAAACTCATATCATACACATTGTATAAAATTCGAATACCACATACGAGGGCGAAGCCAGAACAATTTTTTAGGGAGTCGAATGAAATTTTAATTTTTTATAATCTATATGTTTATAATTTTTAAATGACTAAATCGGATTTTTATAATTTTAAGGGGGCCAAAGTGTAATTTTATCTTTACTAATTTAAAATTTTAAAAAATTAGAGGGCCTAAATATTAATTTTTCATTTTAGGGGGTCGAGGCCCATACCAGCCCTTAGATTCACCACTAACCACATATATGGTATATATGTTATAGAGTCTTATGATGCTTTAATTATTTATAATTAATAATTCAATTTAAAAAGTATAATTCAATCATTCAACAATAACAAATTTGTAAATCTTAATCACAATTTTAATCAAATTTCAAATATATTTAATGACAATAATTTAATTGTCAAATTTTTAATCATCCAAATATAATGTATATAATATTATATTATTAAAAAAATCAAAAGGAAAAAAATATTTTAGTAATATTTTGGTATATAATTTAGATAAAAAGTTTCCTAAAAATAAAAATTTTTAAAAAATGCGGTAGTTTCAATTAGATTTTGGGTGCCATTTACGTATTATAATAATAAATTAGTTTTTTTTTTTTTTGAGACAACACTAACAAAAGCCCTTTTAAAGATTGCAAGGAGGAGATTAATGGAAAATGGTTCACCTAGCAAGGTAGTGGCTGGCGATCAGTCCTGCCAAGAGCAATGAAAATATTATGCTGGAACTGTCGTGGAATTGGGAACCCTGCGACAATTCATGAGCTCAAGCAACTTCTTGTTGCCAATGATCCAGACATTATCTTTCTTTGCAAACCAAAAACTCATACTAACAGGTTGGCTTCTATTCGCAGCAAATGCAGGATGTAGGGGTGCTTGGCTGTTAATACTATTGGTAAGAGTGGTGGACTTGCTATGATGTGGAAAGAAGGCATAAAAGTTGAAATAAAAAACTATCCAAACAACCATGTTGATTCTTATGTTTAGTTGAAAAACGATAATTCCTTTCACTTCACGGGCTTATATGGGAATGCTGACCCTAATAAAAGACAAAGCCCTTGGGATATTTTAAGGAAGGTGGGAGATACAGTTAGAGAAAAAATGGATCATTGGCGGAGACTTCAATGCGATTTTGGACAATGCAGAAAAAGAAAGGGGAAAGAGGAAACCTAAAGCTTTAATTGACAATTTCCCGTGCAGTCGTGGACGAGTTGTCCTTAATTGATCTGAAAACTGACAATGGATGGTTTACCTAGGTCAACAATAGGGAGGGTGATGCTTTTGTGAATGAGAGACTTGACTGGTTTCTTATCTCTTCAAGCGATGTGACGTGCTGTCCTTTCATAGAGACCAAGGTGATTCGCCAGTCTGCCCCTGACCATGATGCTATTTTGTTGTCGAAAGAGCGGATAACAGACTCCGGGCTCAAATTTAGATATGATGTGTGCTGGGCTAAAGACAACGAAGCTAAGAATATTATTAAGAATGTTTGGCGAAATGGTGCTTTGATATCATGGGAAAAATTATGAAGGTGGGCCACGACCTTGGCAATTGGCAGTATAAAAAATACAAAAGAATGCACAAGCAAATTGGTACTCTTCAAATGAGAATTAATAGTATCATTGACAAACAGTGTAGCAAGTACGATGGGAATAGGTTGAAAGCTATGAGATTAAAGTTGGGAAAATTGTTGGACAAAGAAGAGAAGTACTAGGCCCAACGTTCGAGAATTATTTGGTTAAAAAGGGTGATAGAAATACCCGGTTTTTCCATGTTAGAGCCACAAATAGGAGAAAAAAAAATAGCATTGAAAGACTGAAAGATATGTAGGGCAATTGGAAGGATACAACTAAAGATATCAGCAAGGCAGCTATGGAGTATTTCCAAAATTTATTTGAGTCAAATTTACAAAATAATGAGGTGTTAAACCTTGACTACATTGAAAATTGCATTTCAGGGGAGATAAATGGAAGATTGCTAAAGGACTTCACAAATAATGAGATTATGGAAGCTTTCAACCAAATGGACCCAAGAAACGCCCTGGGAATTGACAGACTATCAGGAAATTTTTACAGAGAAAATTGGGATGTTGTGGGAAAGGATATTATTAATTTGTGTCATAAGATTCTTAGGGGTGATAGAAATGTGGATTGCCTTAACGAGAAGATCATTGTTTTAATTCCTAAAGTTAAAGCGCCTATGGATATGACTAACTTTCATCTGATTAGTCTTTGCGGGGTGATATATAAAATCGTGGCTGAGGTGCTTGCAAACTGTCTAAAAGATACTCTCCCGAATTGCATTAGCCAAAATCAAAGTGCCTTTTTCCTTGGAAGAATGATTCACGACAACATCTTGATAGCCCATGAGCTTGTCCACTACCTCCAAAATATAAAGAATGGGCCTGAAAAAGGATTTATGATCAAGCTCGATATGAGCAAAACTTACAATAGGGTTGAGTGGAATTTCATTGAAGAGGTTATGTACAAAATGGGCTATGCCAATGAGTGGCTGCAAAAGATCATGAGTTACGTTAATTTAGTTTGCTACGTCAATACAACACTATCAGAGACTATTGTACAGAGAAAGGGTTTAAGACAAGGGCACCCTCTCTCTCCTTATCTTTTTCTTTTCTGCATGGAAGCATTCTCTAAATTGTTAATTCGTGTACAAAATGAAAATATAATTAAAGGCATTAGCGCTAGCATAAATGGGCCTCGTATTAATCACCTTTTTTTCACTGATGACACTCTCCTCTTTATTCGTAATAAAAAGGGATGTTGAGGAAATTGTCAATATTTTAAATACATTTTCTAGGGTCTCGAGTCAAAAGATCAATTATGATAAGTCTATGATTATATTTAACCCAAAAACCCCCTAGCCTAAAGACAAATTTTTTGTTCTATGCTTGGTATGCGTATGGTTGACACTCTTGATAGTTATCTAGGATTACTTTTACCTGTTACTAAAAAAAGTCAACATCTTTCACTAATATTACTAATTGCTACTCTTGCAGGGTTAATAGCTGGTCAAAGCGTTTGTTATCCTATGGTAGGAAGGAGGTGTTTATTAAAGCCATTCTCTAGTCTATTCCTACTTATGCCTTTTCTATTTTTCTCGCCCTGAAAGGAACTATTAAGGATCTTCAGTCAAATATGTGCCGAATATGGTGGGCAAATAATGGGAAAAACCGTGGTTAGAACATGATGGCCTGGGATCGTCTATGTCATCTTAAAGGAATGGACGGTATGGGCTTTAAGGATTTGCACTTATTCAACTTAGCTTTTTTAGGAAGACAAGTATGGAGGCTTTTAAACTTCAAGGACACCTTATGTTTCAAGGTTTTGAGCGCTAAATATTTTCCTGATGGGGCTGTGTTCCGGCCAAAAAGATGCAATAGACCGTCGTTTACTTGGACTAGTATTGCAAAAGCTGCAATTGTATTAAATGATGGGTTTATTTGGAAAATTGGGAATGGCAACCTGATTGATATTCGGTGGGACCATTGGGGTATGGAGGGGCTTAATGGGGACTCTGTTTGTCAGTCTCTTTTGGCTAATAATGAAAGAAGAGTTAATGATTTGTGGGACCAGGGCCAATAGTAGTGGAAAAAGGATAGGATTATTGAGCTTTATGGCACTGAGATGGGGCAGCATATTTGCAATTTACCCATTCCTCCTTATAATGTTAATGATAGCAGAATGTGGTTACACAACCCACATGGTGTCTACACATCGAAGTCTGCCTAATCTTGGCTTTCTCTGAAAAGGATTGGATATGGCCTTCACCGTCTTTTTTGGAGAGTTATTTGGAAGCTTAAAATATGTCCCAAGATAAATGTGTTCAGCTGGAGAACTGGCCATGATATCTTACCTACGTATGTCAATATCACTTGCATCTGCCATAACTTCTCTACAACTTGCCTAAGATGTAATAACAACGAGGAGTCTCTTATCCATGCTTTGAAAGAGTGCCCAAAGGTTCGTGAAGCCTTTATTATCGGAGGCTTAAATAATAAGCTTATTGACGAAAACTATATTCGCTGTATTGATTGGCTGGAAGATATCCTTCGCGAGCTCGATTCTAAGGCTGCTGTTGACTTTGTCACGCTCTTTTGGAATTGCTAGAATAATAGGAACAAGTTGATTTTCCAGGGTAAGGACAATCCTACTATAATGGTTTGGGAAAGTGTTCATACTCTTAGTAATGATTTTAGAATATTCAACTTGAATGAACCCCTTATTATTCCTCCAATCCTGGTATGCAAAGGATGGAGAAAACCTCCCAAAGATTTTATTAAAATCAACGTAGATGCAGCAGTATCAAATAGGAATGCCGGATACGGAGTTATAGCAAGTGATGTTGATGGGTTTGTGATTGCTGGAAGTTATGTTTATGAAAATAAGGCCATCGATGTTGTGTGGGCGTGTAACACCCCTTACCCGTATTCACGTCGGATCAGGGTATGAGGCATTACCAGACTTATCACACAAATAAACATACATTTTGAGACTAAAATATGCTCCCAAATTAAAACCATTCATATTCAATCATATCGTCCCTAAAATGAGCCTACTAGGCCAAAAACATGCTTTGGAAGTAGTTAGGGACTAAACTGAGAACTTTCAGAAATTTTACAAATTTATAAAAATTTTACCCTAAACAAGGGTCACCCCCCCGTTTAGATATAGGACACGCCTGTGTCCATACCCCGTGTAACTCTCTGTTTATGACGTCATCAGCTAAATGAAACTACACGGCCAAGCCACACACCCGTGTGCTAGGCTATGTGACGAGTTAAATTCTCGCAAAATAAGTGCAGACTTCACACGCTTTTGGCAGACGCCCATGTCTCTGCTTATGTGGCCAATTCGAAGCTAAAATTCAAAATACAGGAGACACACGGCCAGACTACACACCTATGGGGCTGACCGTGTGTCGTACACGGCCTAGACACATGCCCGTGTGTCTACCCGTGTGGACAACTTTAAGGCTATTTTCCAAGCCATTTTGCCACCCTCACTTGTACACATTCACACAACATCACATGGCTCAATCTTAAGCAGCATATAAATGTATTTAAACCAACAAAAAACAAACAATAGCATGTCATTCACATACCCACATCCATCTTGCTAGTAACGTCATACTACCAATTCAATTCATGCTAAATTCATATTCATGGTCAAATTATACCATATGAATACCATCAAATACATACTCTTAACATTATAATTTACCAAATCCAAACATACCAAATCACATTCAATAATAAGACTATCTGGCCACATTCAACCATTAGGTCTTTAGGCCATAAACCGCCTATAACAAAACTATCCACTTGAGTCATAGTCACTAAATTATTTATATCTTGAGCCACATAATTCTAAATTAAGATCCGTTTGATTTTTTCAAAACTAGACTCAAACATCTTCCTACCATAAATTTTTTAAAATTTATGGTTTAGCCAATAAGTACAGTTAATTCTTCAAATTCATCCCTGTTCTACTATTTGACAGTTTCGACCTTTCTTCACTAAAAAATAATTATCTCTTAGTACAGGATTCGGATGATATTCCCATTTGTTTCTCTTGAAATTATACTCATTAGGAAATCAAAAATATAAATTTAAACCCAAAATTTTTTTTATACAATTTTTAATGATTTTCTAAAGTCAGAACAGGGGAACCCAAAATCATTCTGAAATTCTCTCACAAAAATTCAAATATCTCATAAAATGAATTTTTTTTGCTTACACTGTTTGTTCTATGTAAAAATGGACTCAATAGGATTTAATTTGGTATTTTATTCAACCTCTAATTCGATTTGCACAATTTTTGGTGATTTTTCAAAGTTACCCTACTGCTGCTATCCAAAACTGTTTTAATGCTAATTTTACTCTTTCATGATTTCTTTGTATTAACTTTCATTTAGACATACATATACGAAAGCATATCCATAACTAGCCATTCCAATAGCTAGTCATTATCAAATATTCACATGCCATTCATTGGCCGATATAAGCCAATTTACATGGCTACATATTACATTAAACCTTTAACCATCATAAGATACTATATTTAACCAAATCATAATGACTCATACACCAAATGACTAAGCCCCTATACATGCCATTAAATTATGAGGTTTGCATTCACTTTTACCTCACGATGATAGCTTGATAGTGTGTAACATCTCCAGCGATCTCTAACTTGAGCTAGCATACAACCCTATAAGATATGGGAAATGCAGGGGAGTAGCTACAAAGCTTAGTAAGTTCGTATACAAATAATAAGCAACAATAGTCATACATTTATCATATAACTAACATAACATAACACAGCATACCATAATAATCATTAACAAATCATTTTGAGCCATATAGTAACATGCACATCAATTATGCTTATTCATATTTTCAAGCTTAGTGCTTAACATTTTTCAATGATTTAAACTCTTAACTTCTCATAATTTCATAACCACTTTAATAAGCAATTATGCAAATCTTTCATTTTTCACACATATCTAATGAATCACAAATCAAGTGAACTAAACATCTTATCTCTCAATTTGATATGTCTCAAAAGCCTAACACATGATTCTCAACTGAATTTACACATCATCAACATAAATACTTATTCACAAGATTAACTTAAGGTCGCTTTCATAGTGATCATGAACTCATAATATCATGAAGCCAATGCTTATAAACTTTACGTACATACCTGTACGAACTCATAACATAGTCATATCTTTTCACATCTTTGACAAAATATTTGAATTATTTGTTGAACACTTGGAATACTAATCGGATACACGGAAAGTTTACACATAAGTTCCACATATGTAACCAAGCTACCTCATATCACATTTCACTTATATGCTCATTCTTGAGCTAGTCACGAGTCTGCTCATACAAGATGACGGTCGGGACATAGCTATTCAGTGCTGCTCACACAAGCTAACAAGTATTCGCAACATATGCAGGATTACCTAGCCACTGGTAGATGTACAAGACCAGCACCCGAAATCACATGATCACAAATTCACACATAGGTTCCTAGTGACATGTCACTCATATTCTATTCTATTCCTAAGGTTCAACCGGGATTTTCTCTCTTGTCAGAACTTTGTCGAACTTGTCGAACGTATTCATAGAACCAAATATACAATTCATACAATATCAAAACATTAAATAAATAATCACAATATTGCATTATTTACATATGAACTTACCTCCATACCAAAAATGGTGAAAATGACTTAACTGTCAAAAACCTATTTTCCCTCGTTCTAGTCCCAAATCTCTTTTTTTCTTGATCTATAATATCAAATTTAGCTCACTTATTAAACATATTATTCAATGTGACCCAAAAAATCATATTATGGCAAAATTACATTTTTTCCTAAAGTTTCACATATTTACATTTTTGCCCCTAGGCTCGTAAAATGAAATTTATTCAATTCCTTTAACATACAAGCCTAGCCGAACCATTTTCATAACTATAACAGCCCACAATTTCCATTAAAACACATTTTTACTAACAGCCCACAATTTCTTTTAAAACATATTTTTACTACATATTTTATAGCCTTTACAAATTAGTCCTTTTTGACATTTTCACCGAAAATCACTTAGTAAAAGTCGTTTCTCCAACCATAAACATGCATAATCCACCATTAATCATCAAAATACACAAATTTCTAACAAGGGTCAAACCCTAGACCTTCATCATATCTCAAATAACTGGTAGAAATAGATAGATCGATTGATAACGACTTCAAAAACGTAAAAATCATTAAAAAAGGGGCTAGAACAAACTTACTATAAAGCTTAGATCGATTGATAACGACTTCAAAAACGTAAAAATCATTAAAAATGGGGCTAGAAAGAACTTACTATGGAGCTTGGAAGCTTGAAAAACCCTAGCCATGGTTTCTTCATGGTAATTTTGGCCATAGCTTGAAGATGGACAAAAATTGGCTTTTAATTTGTTTATTAAGTCATTTAATTACCAAATGACCAAAATACCCCTAACTTGAAAATATTCTATTTCACCTGTTTCATGTCTATTTTTGTCCAAAAAAGTTAATCAATGGTCTAATTACCATCTAAAGACCTCCAATTTAAGATTTCATAATAATTGGACGCCTTTAACATGTAGAATTCAACTTTTTCACTTTTTATAATTTAGTCATTCTGACTAAATTGAGTGCCCAAACATCGAATTTTTGAATAAAATTTTCACAAAATCATTCTGTGAAATTTTAGTCTATAAAAATATAATAAAAATGAACTTTACTATGTCAGATTTGTGGTCTCGAAACCATTGTTCCGACTAGACCCAAAATCTGCCTGTTATAAGGGCGAAATTGAAAGCTTTGACTTTGGGATGAAGTTGGATTAAAGTCGACAAAGATTATTATGGAGTCTGACAATGCTATTCTCATCAATACATTCAAAAACCAAGATAAGGATGTTACAATCTTGGGCTGCTGTGTGAAACAGGAAAGAAAGGCTTTTAGAAAGTTTGATACGATCCAATTTAACTGGATTTATAGAAAGAGTAATGAAGTTGCGGATATGCTTTGTAAAATTGTTATAAAGAATAGATGTGGATTGATGTTTAATATGGATTATCCTTTAGAAATCCACGATGTTATTATCCATGATGCAACAAAATAAGGTTGAACTTCGAGTTGTTTTTTATAAAAAAAAAGTTAGTTTTTTAAGTTGTTATTTTTAAATATATATGTATTAAATTTGAGAAAGTTAGGGGTGAGTTTGGATGAGTGTTGGGGTGCGGGGCATTTAGTTTATTTTTTGTCTCACGCTATAATGTTGTTATAGTATTTAATCTCACTGCTATTGTTGTTTTTACATTAACTACTGGTAAACACACCACTCACCTAAACTCATCTTAACTACATATCCAAAAATCAAAAATCAAGTTGAAGATAGAAATATATACAATTTTCTATACATCATTCAACTAAAATTAAAAAAAAATTGGGTTAGAGCCTAACACTTGTTAAGTAAAGAAACTTAATATATGTTAAATAAAGAGGTCAAAGAGAGATTCTTTTTACATATAAATACAGTTAGAAACCAAAAAATGAACATTTTTTTACGAAATTATGTCTAGCTATAAATGTTAATTATTTATGTTTGCAATTGCGATAAATGAGATACCATTAAAACACACGATAGTCTAAAAGAGCAAATGAGTTGATGCTATTATTGGCGGTGCTAGTGGCGGAGACGCGAAGATGCCATGGTCTAAGAAAAAATGTAACAACATCACCATCGATAATGGTTCCCTGACGAGCATGATAGATTTATCTATTGGTTGTATAGGGAATTCGCTACTGCCAATGCAATGATCAATTCCCTTTGTCACCCTTTGCGTGAGATTGGTGACATTGGTGAACACAAAACCGTAATTGCTTTAATTCAGCAAAGGAGACACAGTTAGAACCTCGTGCTCCATATGCAACAGTACTTTCTAGTCACCGAGGTCACGTATGAGCTTCAAACAATGACGTGAAAATGGAGACAAATGCTTTACAATCGAGGGAAATGTGGGGAAAAAGTATAAAAGATCCAACATTGGGTTGAGTTGCAAAGATCCATGGTAGATAGTTATATTAATTCAAATAATTTTATTGATCAATGTGCCATGTTACTGGTCAACCTGCTATGTCATCAATGATGTGGCATGTTTTGATTAAACAATCTTTTTTTAAGGCCTTTAATTATTAGGTACCAAAACAGGTAATGGTGTAAAGTTCAAGTACTAATTTTGTAACACCCTTAACTCGTATCTGTCGCCGGAATAGGGTTAAGAGGCATTACTATGCTCAAAACACAATTATACATTTACTTATCATATATCATCATACATAAGTACAGTCCAATTACATTCAATCATATTGTCCCTTAAAATGGCCAACGAGGCCTTAAACATGCAAGGGAAAGGTTCGGGACTAAACCGATAACTAAAAAAAAAACTTTGGAAAAGTATAGAAAATTTCTCAAACCAGGGGACACACGCCCGTGTGAACAGGCCATGTGTCTTACATGGCCACTTGACATGCCCGTGTCACAGGCTGTGTGGACATTCAAAATGGAAGCACATGGCCGTGTCCCAGCCCGTGTCCTACCCCGTGTAACTCTCTAACTTAGGTCACACGGCCGACCATACACCCGTGTGTCTAGCCCATGTGCCTATTTGAAATGGCCTCACATGCCTGTGTGTGATGCCATGTGCTTGGCCGTGCTAAACCTGTAGAGTATACTGACTTATGCGACATGGCAGTCATACACCCGTGTGTGAGGCCATGTGGTACATATTGACTTGCATTTAATTGCAACAGCAGGGGACACACGACTGTGTACTATAACTGTGTGTCATATACGGCTAAGACACACGCCCGTGTCGCTACTTGTGTGGACAAAACAATAGGCCATTTACAAGGCCATTTTGCCACCCAATTTATGCACACCTACACAAGCACAAATGGTACCATTTCAAGACACAAATAAACAACCAAACAACCTTATCCAATGCACAAATCATGCCCTATCTATTCCAACCATTTCATTACTCAATTCAATACCCTTTACCTATTCAAACACATACCAAATTAACATGCTTTTCTAGCTATAATTCACATACAAAACATGTTTGATAATTGAACCATATAGCCATCTCTTTACCAATTCACAACCAAGTATTACCAAAGCAATTATACATCATATGTCAATAAGCCATTACCTTAAACATTTACACAACCACAACAACTAAAATAAGCCATCTCTTTTAGCTATAAACCAAACCAAATACTTAACATATACAAGCCAATTCTCATGGCTAACATTCTTAACCAAAACTTACCAAAATGACCACATAGCCTATACATGCCATATACCATATATATACAATTTCAAAAGTACCAAAATAGATGTCTGATAGTGCGATGAAGTCTCTAACAATCCCTATACCCGAACTAGCTTCGAAACACTATAAAATGTGGAAAGTAAAACAAAGTAAGCTTTATAGCTTAGTAAGCTCGTATGATAATAAACTTAATTCAACAAATAAATGCAATTCAACAAATTAAACGTAGTATAGCTTAACATATATCAATCCACAAACCTTTCTCATGTTCAAAAACATGGTTACACATGAATTCCATAAGTTACCTTATTTTGATTCTCATATATGTTCCATATGTACCTGTATCACTTGGATTGATCTTACTTTCATTCTCATCTTGTTTATGCCCGTTGAACCATTCGAAATCACTAAAGGATACTCGGGAATCACACATATATAGTACTAATGCCATATCTTAGATATGGTCTTACATGTAGTCTCGTATCGATGCCATAGCCCAACTATGGTCTTACATGAAATCTCATATCGATGCCATATCCCAGATATGGCCTTACATGTAATCTTAGTAACCCTAATGTCATGACATTTGTATCCTAAACTATTTTTAAGGTTCATAAGGGACTTTCATCTGTCGATTCTCTACCGATCATGTCTCGTAAACTCATATCAACCATTTTTAATTCAATTCAAAAATAATAATGCATTTATAACACAATTTAACAACATTTATTAGCATATGAACTTACCTCGTATACGGAAATGACGAAACAGACTAACTATTCAATCACTTTACTTTTCTCCCGATCTAAGTCCAAATTCTTCCTTTCTTGATCTATACGTAATCAAATTTAGCTTATTTAATCATATATTTATTCAATTAAGTCCAAAATACACATTTAGGCACTTTTACCGTTGGCCCCTAAACTTTCACATTTTACAATTTAGTCCTTATTACAGAAAAACACAAATTCATAAAATTCCTTTAACAACCATGATAGGCGAATTACTATAATGCCCCTAGCAGCCCATATTTCTCAAATTTTCACACATTTAACCGCACATTTTCTCATTTTCACAAATAAACTCTTATTTTGCATTTTCACTCAAAATCACTTAATAAAACTTGTAAATCTATAAACAAATATTTATATTTCATCATCAAGCATCAAATAATAAATGTATTCATTAATGAAATCTTTCAAAACATTTAACAGTTTTGCAAAATAGTCCCTGGGCTAGCTAGAACTAGTTGCAACAATCACAAAAACATAGAAATCATCAAAAACTGAACAAAAATCACTTACCAATCAAGCATTCAAAGTGCCGAATTCTACAAATCTTCCAAGCCCTAATTTCTCTTCTTAATTTCAGTTGAAGGAGTGAAAAAGATGGACACAAATTTGATTTGGTTTTATTTAATATACATTAATTCCATAATTACTATTTTAACCTTAATGAAATAACATTAAAAATTTCACAATGCAAGGCCATTAATGTCCACTTGCCATATCAATGGTATAATTTCATCATAAGGACTTCCAATTTAATAATTCATAGCTATTAAGCACTTTAAACTATAGAACATTACTTTTGCATTTTATGCAATTTAGTCCTTTTTACCGAATTAAGCATTCAAATGATAAAATTACTTCACGAAAATTTCACATCATCATACTAACATACCAAAGACCTCAAAATAATAATAAAAATAAATTTTCTGACCTCAAATTTGTGGTTCCGAAACTACTGTTCTGATTTAGCTAAAAACAGACTGTTACAAATTTGAGACAAAAAAGTTCAGATAGCAAAGTGAGAAACAAGTATAGTTCAAGGACTAAATTGTGAATAAACCATTTTTTATGATTAATCAATAACTCTCCAATTATAATAAACATGCTATAATAAAATAATAAAATAAATCATAATAAAATATACCTAAATATTGTTCACATCATCGTTATCACCCTAACTATTATCACGAGGGCTATTATTAGTACTAAAACAACTTTATTTTTATAATAACATTTATAAATTCATAATAAAAACCATTTATAAAACAATCAAAATTTTAACGATATAATGTTACCAAATTAAAATGTGATAATAATTATCTAGACTCGGGCCATACACATTATTCCAAATTCCAATATCACATATATGTTATAGAGTCTTATGATACTCTAATAAATTAATTATAATTAATAATTTAACAATCATAAATTTAATCAAATTTTAAACATATTTAATAGTAATTTAATCTTTGAATCTTTAATCATTCAAATATCATGCATAAAATAACTAAAAAACCCCAAAATTTAAAATAATATTTTTTTTTCATAAAATAATTTTACCAAAATTCAAAAAATAATAGAAAAACATACTTAGATAAGGATTATATAAATTTATTGGCATATAAAATAACATTAAAGATCTTGGAATATTTGGATTATATTTGGGTGGTTAAAGACTTTTATTTATTGAACCTTATGTGATAGTTTGATGGTTAAGGGTGTTCAACGTTTCAGGTGTGGCTTGAATTCGAGTCACACTAGTCGCGTTTATTGTTCCGGCTTTACCCTATTATTGTAAATAAAAAAGAAATTAATTTATACCAAAGGGTTTAGGATCAAATTCCTAAGTTTTATAAATTTATTGAGGTTGTTAGTCTAGTGTTTGAGTTAAATTGTCAAGGATTATTTATATATATTTTTCTTTTTACTTTTTACTTCTCACTATCAAATATTTTGAATAGGAAAAGAAATAGAAAAAAAATGGCTATAAAAAATTTTAAAGAGAAAAAGAAGTTAGAGAATTGTTGTGCTAATAACATGGATAACATATTATAAACTAAAAAAAAAAATAAAAGAGTAAAGAATAAGAGGAATAAGAGATATTTATAAAGTTTTTTTTTAAATTTATATTTATAACTATAAGAAGTATAAATAAAATAAAATTATACTCACATTAGAGTCTTAAAGTATATCAAAATTTGTTATCTCAATGAAAATTTACTTTATAATAATAAAATATTTATAACATAAAATATTTATGATTATAAATATTTCGATTAAATTTTCACGAATGACAAGTTCTCTTATTCGTTTCGACGGCAATCACATTTTTGCCGCTCAATCGGTCATGGTAAGGAAAAATTTTAAATTTCATTATTTTCAATTAAGTTATTTTTAAAGTTTTTAAAATTTTAAATTATTTTATTTTGTTGATATAAATAGGTGGATTATTGTGTTTTGGAAAGGTTCATACACAATTTATCAAAGAGCACACCCAGTGAAATTCGTGATTATTTGCAAGATGTGGGATTCTTATATGCGTCTCGTATGCTCGAAGGTTGTAAATTGGATCCTACATTTATCAGCACACTGGTGGAAAAATGAAGACCCGAGTGTAATGCCACAAACCTGTATCCGTCTGCGGAATAGGGTTACGGAGTATTTCTGACCAATCGAAACATTTAACAATCAATTCATGAATAATCATAAGCATATATTAAATCATCAACAAAAATGCAAATTGTCCCTAAATCGAGCTTTAAAGGTCTTAAAATTTCCTTAGAATCATAAGCATGTTATTCTGTATGTTTGCACTGAGCATATTTATCTGCATCTGCATTACGGTGGGATGATGATTATTGGAGGAACTGTACTGAAAGGCATTTATGCCTATTATCTAGAAGCTCAGCTTCAATATATCTGATATGTGCCGTATTTCGGTACAACATTATATGTAGGGATGGGTGGGTGTTTTAAACCCCACATGGTGTGTAGGGATGGTCAGAGATGGTGTGTAGAGGTTGGGGGTAGGACCTGAATTCTGTTTGGATTGTTTGACTGTATCTGTTTCAGGCATGGGCTAAGGCTCGAATATGCATTTGTAATTGAAATTGTAATGGGCTAAGGCCTAGATCTGCATTTGGTTCTGTAATGGGCTTAGGCCCAAGACTGTAACTGATTGTTACTGATACTCTGTTTGTGTGCTTGTATGTTTTGTGGGGATTACACACTAAGTTTACGTAAACTCACCCCTTCTGTTTATTTTGTACAGGTATCCCCAAACTTAGCCAGTTTGGTGCAGCGGAGGACTCAATGGTGACCACAAGTTTGTTAAACTGCCTTATTTTCATTTACGGTTTTATTTCTTATTTGGGTATTTTGATGTAAATTGGACTTATGGACTGTTTTTGCTATTATTTTGGATTTCTAATGGATTTATAATGGCTAAACTGAACAAAGCATGGATTTTTACT
Source organism: Gossypium stocksii (assembly GCA_020496765.1). Classification (NCBI taxonomy): domain Eukaryota; kingdom Viridiplantae; phylum Streptophyta; class Magnoliopsida; order Malvales; family Malvaceae; genus Gossypium; species Gossypium stocksii. The sequence continues at coordinate 52,783,251 of CM035625.1, read as the reverse complement.
AAAAACTAAAGTTTTCCTAAATATAAATGGTTTTTCTTGAATGAAATGGATTCTAAAGCTTCTGTTAAAAAAGATACATTTTAAGACAAAAAAATAACATGCATTTTTCTAAGTTAAATAAAAGCTAATAAACTGAAATGGTTTTAACTTGATAACATCATTTTCAAATCCCATTCCATGTAACATCGCCAAATTTAGCTATAACGTCTAGGCCAGGTTTGGGGTGTTACAGTACTATAAATCACGAATTCCCTTCCTGACTTGGGTAGAGTTAAAACCGGTGCTTCTGTAAACAACTGTTTTAACTTATCAAAACTCTCTTGACACTTCTCATTCCAAACAAATTGCACATCTTTCTGGAGGGGCTTTGCCATTGGCATAGCTATTTTTGAGAAGCCATTAACAAATCTTCGATAATACCTGGCTAAATCAACAAAACTACGAATTTCTGCCACATTCATTGGTGCTTTCCACTAAACAATTGCTTCGATCTTTTTTTGATCTACTCAAATTTCGTCTATTGATATTACGTGTCTCGAGAACACTACTTTGGTTAATTGGAATTCACATTTGCTGAATTTCCCAGACAACTGCTTCTATCGTAATACTTGTAACACAATTCGTAAATGTTGTTCATATTCAACTTCTAATTTTGAATAAATTAGAGTATCATCAATGAAAATAACCATGAACCGATCAAGATACGATTGAAAAATACGGTTCATTAGATCCATAAACGCTACTGGAGCATTCATCAATCCGAAGGGCATCATGAAAAATTCATAGTGACCATAACATGTTCAAAAAGCTATTTGCGGTACATCACTATCTTTTGACTTTCAACTGATAGTACCCCGATCTCAGGTTGATCTTGGAGAAGACAGAAGCTCCTTTAAGTTGATCAAACAACTCGTTGATACGTGGAAGGGGGAATTTATTCTTAATTGTCAACTTGTTCAATTGACGATAATCAATACAGAGTCGCATCGAACCATCTTTCTTTTTAACAAATAACACCGGAGCTTCCTAAGGTGATATACTCGGGTGAATAAAACCACGTTCCAACAAATCCTATAGTTGAACTTTCAATTCTTTCAACTCAATTGGCGCTATCCGGTACGGAGTTATAAATATTGGAGCTATACCAGGAAACACTTCGATTACAAATTCAACATCTCTATTCGGTGGTAATCCCGACAATGCTTCAGAAAATACGTCAGAAAACTCACAAACAATCTGAATATTACCAATGTCTTCGCTTTCAGTTTTTGAGTTAATAACATATGCTAAGGAAGCTTCACAACATTGCTTCAATAATTTATCTACTTGCATTGAAGAAATAATTCGATTTGACCCACTTGTTTTTAAGATTGCTAACTTCTATGACTTTCCCCTTTTTATCTTGAATCGAAAACTTTGTCTTGTGACAATCTAGAACCACTCCGTGTTCGGTCAACCAATCCATACCCAATATTATATCAAAAGCACTGAAGGGCATAATCAATAAGTCTACAGGAAACATTAGATTTTGAATCTTTAAAAGACAACATCTACAAACTTGATCTACTAATACTGTTTGACCCAAGGGACTTGATACAGACATGGCTACATTGGACATTTCATATTTTATACTCCCAGATTTAACCACATCAGAATTGACATATGAATGAGAAGAACCATGATCAATTAAAGTATAAACAGGTGTGGAGAATAGAAGAAAAATACTTGCTACAACATTGATAACATCTCTTTCATCACGAGTCCACACTACATAAGTACGTGTCGACACTCTGGTCTCAGGCTGAAGAGCAAAAATTTCATCCCTTTTTTTCAATCCGCCCCTCGAAACCGATCCACCTCTACTCGCCCTTGGACCCTTCACTACAGATGTGCCTATCTGAGAATCATCAAGTGAATCATTTTCGTTCTTAGAGCATTCTCTAGCAAAATGTTCTAATGACCCACAACGGAAATAGCCTTTTGTTAATTTCTAGCATTTTCCCCAGTGCTTCTTTCCACAATGCTCGCAATTCTATGTCTCCGAAACTCTATTTGGTCCCTTTACACTACCCACTGATACCGTAGGTTGACGATCTCGCACTTTAATTAGCATACTCGATCTTGCAGTTGATTTCCCAAATTCCCTTGATTCCTTACTTCTTTTTGATACAGAAGAAAGATTAAAGTTCCCGAATCATTTACTTGTAGCACGAGAAGGTTCAACTTTCTTGCATAAACTTAGAGATTGCTCGACCATCTTTGCTTATCTGATAAGTTTACAAACTCCTTGATTATTAATGCTACTAGCTGAGTCCGGATTTCATTCCACATGCCCCATAGATAACGTTTGCAAGTTTCTTCTTTCGTAGGAATCAATTCCTTTACATACTTGCTAAGTCGCGAGTATTCCTATTCATGGTCTACTATTGACATATCTTCTTGTTTTAACATGAAAAATTCTTGTTTGCTATCTTTAAGATAGAGCTCGCCAACGTATTTCTTCTGAAATTCAACTTGGAAAAATTCCCAATCAGCCACTTTTGCAGGGACGTGCCTCATTACTATTTTCCACCATGAATAAGCTTCACCTTGTAATAGTGAAACATTATAAATAATGCTCTCTCGGGGAGTACATTCTAATTGTTGTAAAATTCAAATTGTTGACTCTAACCATGATTCCACCGTTGACGAGTCAACTCCTTTTATTCTAGCAAATTCGGTAGCGCTATATCTTCTTAGTTCCTTAGTAGGAGCTCGTCTAGCCACACATGTTGTCGTTGGGAGTGGAGTGACTTCCGCTACCCTCTGAAGAGCTTCTGTTATAACTCGCAGTACATTATTATTAGATTGCCCTTCAATTGGGCCACTATTAGCATTAGACTGTCGTATATCATCAGTGCAAACATTCGGTGTTATCGATTGAAATTCATCAAATTCCCTAGTAGATTTATCACCAATATGTACTTCCTGATCAACTATGTTATTATCATCTTTTGACATCTTTAAAATATAAATAAAAATAGTATGATCAGTATCCAATCTCGACTCAACTTTGGCATGTACCTCTAGACTCAATTCTGAGCTCCATTTAGTCTAAGGATCGGCTAAACTTGCAAGCTCTGATACCACTTAATGTAACTCCCAAACTCATATCCGTCGCTGGAGCAGGGTTACGGAGTATTACCTACCAATCGAAACATTTAATAATCAATTCATGAATAATCATAAGCATATATTAAATCATCAAAAAAAATACGAACTGTCCCTAAATCGAATATATTGACAAAATCCACAGTGAGCCCAACTCTAGTCGAATATATCGACGATTGTACAATTATTTACTTCCACAATTTCCTTATTCATTTTCCTTTACATTAAATCAAGAATACACATACATTTTATATCATGAGCTAGATTAGCATTGATTAATTAAATAGTAATTAGAAAGATTAAGTTCGAGTTCATGAACTTATCAAAATACGACAGATGTCTACTCAGTGATTTTTTCCTTCCCACGGTTGATGCCCGATCTATTCTTCTCTTAATCTAAGTTTAATAATTTAAATCAATTAAGACCATTCTTGGTTTTACTAAAATAAGTCAATCCTATATCCTAGATCATAGTTCATACTTTTATTTAACAACAATAGCCATTTACTTAATTCAAACATTAACATCAAAATTAAATTGATCATATTTCCTTCTAATTTTAACAACTCACCACCCCTAAAATCTTAAATTTTATAAAATCACACCATATTAGATTTATTCATAACATTTTACTCCTTGCTAGCTAATACTAACCAAATTCATATCACAAAATATTTTATTTACTTAATGAACTTAGTAATTAAATCCCAAATTTCCACCATAAGAATAATTCACCAAAATAGTCCCTATACTTCACAAAATTATAAATTTTATCCTCACATTTTAATATTTGCTTTAATTAAAAATCTCAATGCATCAATTCGTGGTCTAGCTTTCAATTCTTTCCACTTCCATTCCAATTCCAAAAATCTACCCCAATAACATTAAGAACTTAGATTTTTCTACCATACTAACTTGTTCCAACATCAACAATTATAAAAATTTAAACATGGGTTATTTAACTCATGATCTCAAGATTCCAAAAACACAAAATCTATGAAATAAGAACAAAAAATTACTAACCAATTTGAGCTTTAAAGCATGAACAATGTGGCTGAAATATTCTCCCCCCTTTTCGGCATGCAAGAGCAAAATGAAGCTTTTAATTTTTATTTACTCTTTCTCTCTTTCTTTTCCCCCCTACTATTCTATTTCTTTTCTTATTAAACAATTTCTTTTCATTTATATTATATTTATTCTAATCCAGTTTTTTTCTTATTGATTCCCTATACATAATATATTTAAATAATTAATATATACATATTTAAAATCATCATAATTATCCACTATAAAAAATCTATATAATTAATGATCTGCTTAATGAATAAGTCTTTAATCTAATACCAGTTTGCAATTTAATATCAATATATGTTTTATCACCTATTTAATTTAATCCTTATACTTAAAATTTCAAATACTAATAATTAAAGTAATCTAACTATCATTTAATTCATTACTAAGGTAGCTCCCAAAAATATAATAATATTTTTGAGCCTGATTCGTGAAGTCGGGGTTTCTGAAGTATACTTCCTAACACCATTGACTTACGATTCATTACATCGACACACACATATTCCAGCTTCCATGTGGTGAGTGTACAATCACACTCGAGGACATAGCTTTACAACTCAATTTGCCTGTGGATGAGTCAACCGTTATGGGATTAGTGATCTTTCTCGGTAAAGAAGACATTTGCAAGGCATTTTTAGGGAAGATACTGAACAAGTTTCAAAGTGGCCGGGTAGAGATGAGATGGTTACAAAATAATTTCAAAGGCCTTCCTTCGAAAGCGACTGACGTCGTCGAAGAACAATACGTTTGAGCATCCATTTTAAGGTTAATCAAAGACATTTTAATTCTCAATAAATCTCAAAATTTGGTACACATACAACTAGTTGACTTCAAAGAATGTGGTCGACTGAGTTGGGGATCAGCTGTGTTGGTCACATTGTATAGGGAGTTGTGTCGAGTGATGGAACCAATTAAGATGCCAATTGGCTGCAGTCATAGGCATGGCCGTGGCTACCATTTATTATATGTTTGAATTAACATATTGTTTGAGTAGGTGAAACCATAAACTGCGTTATATGGGACAACTAGAGTAGCTCCAAGATATTTGCCTACTATTAGATCAACGCTCGAAAGTCAAGGTTAGTTATTGAATTTTTCAAACCTATAATAATTACACAATGATTTAGAATTTAAAATTTGGTAGATAACAGAACTTATAATTGTGCACTACAGTTTGAATGGATGTCATACGCCGATTCGAATATCATAGAATGTGCCTCACCTAAATTTTTGGCCATTCGAAGCATGTGAGACACAAATGTACCATTAGTAGTTTACGTGACGATAGAGATGCATGAGTTAGATCGAGTGACGCGGCAGTTCAGGTGAAGGAAAAATATTCCACAGGCACTGCAAGACATCGAAGCACTACACAAGCTTAATTTGCAAGGGAAAATTAGGGAAAATTGGCAGGAATTCCACAAGGAGTATATCAACATTTGGGATTGTAGGATGGATTTCATACCCATTTACGAACCTTTTTCACACCGGACACGACGACCTTTGTGAAGTACATGTCTTGGTTTAGATTTGTCGACAAGCTATATCTATTGTTGTTAAATGTGATGAGTAGGCAAATTTGTCTAAAGAGGCCACGACGACCGCCCTAACATCGTAGGTCTGAAGCAAGTGCCGCAACAGGTTTGTCATCGGCTCTGACCCAACAAGGGGCACCGATGTCTGCCCCACATCCTGGTCAGTTCCTTCAATATATTCATGTTCCTTTCACTGACCCCATGTATTTTACTCAAACACCCTATTATTAACCATACTATGCACCACCGTAGCATCCTGCATCTACATTTCCTGCATGTACGTATTTCGTAGCACTTCCATCCCCAACATATTATGCCCCGATGCTAACACAAATGCTGACACCAATGTGTTTACAAATGTTGAAACAAATGTCGATGTATTCGCCAACAATAAAAATTCTTGGATATTATGTGCAATCGGGTTATGCTACATCATACGATTATTCACTGGTAGTGTCATAAACACCCACCGCATCATTATTTTATCAAGGTACCTCATTATCGCAACCACCTTCTTATAGAATGGAGGAACAATGGGAGGCTAGGATGACACCACACTCAACAACGAAAGAAAGAGATAGAGACAAAGATAGTGGTGTGTTGGGAAATGTGTTCATATTATAGTAAACTTGTAACTTATTTAAATGATGAATAAATAAATAAAGTTAATTTCACATTTCATTATTATATCTTTTGTATTTTTTCCTTTTATATTTTGCATGCATAGCGAAATTGTGACAAGCAAATATTAGCTCATTGATTGTCTAAAGTTCAAACTGAAGATAAGTGGTATTGTAAAGAACATTTACATTACAAGCAAGACAACTTGCTTCAGTAGATAATCTAAATGAGTTCGTAATCCTATAAAAGAATCAAAGTGAGCATTTGATTCAAATACTGAGAAGGATTATTATGTCGTCTACAATTCCAATTGGGGAGATGGCTAGTCTTGGCTATCAGAGTAGTTGACTCCACAAGTAGAGATATAGATGTATTAATTAGTATAATGATACATTGGAGTGGGCCGAAGATGAATTAATTCTGAATCCGTTTGTGAATTAATTCATTTGTGATGTTCATGGTGTGATTTACCTAAATTTTGAGTTACTCACTGACCATGCATATGCAACTCATGTGCTTTGATATAAGTGGAGGCTTATGCTCTAAAGATGGTCGAGCCCATAGTCGGTATGTTGGGTACATGACTTGTGTATGTCATGGCTTTACTAGCAACAATGGAGTTCATAGCTTAATTAAAGAGTTAATAATATCTTTTCATTGGCATTGTGTGGATTGATAAATATGGAATCTGGCCACTGGTTGTCTGTTCTTAACCAAGCAATTTATCACAGTCATTTGTTGACAGTGATCACATTAATCATTAAGAAGACATAATGGTGAAAATGAGATAAAATAAGATTGTATTGAGTGAACGGATTTAACTCAAAAGAAGTAATGATATCATATGAGGGTAACACACACATGATGAGGTCATTGGACAAAGTAGTTGTATGAATTACTTTTGTAAAGAGTATACCATAAGGAGTTTTCAATCATGGTACTTCTTGTGGATTGACTGCATGATTAAGTAATTGCGAATTATCAGAATGATGTTTCTGGACATAATTGCAATCACTAAAGCCTAATTGTATATGCCTGATTAGTCCTTCCGCTAGCTCAACAAAAGCTCGATCGGACTACATTTGAATTAGAAGAAAATTCTATGACTTTGGGAATAATTTAATTGAGTCGACTTACTCTATGTGGAATTAAAATAGGTGGTTGTGAGAATTTTTCAACTAGAGAATTTGATTAAAGAATTTTCTTGAAAAATTAATTAGGAAAATCTAAGTAATTTTTGGAAAAATTAATTTTGATCAAGTAAAATTAAATTAATCAAATCAATTAAAATTAATATAATATTTTGGAAGTTATTTTTCAAGTCAAACAATTTACCTAATAGGTAATTGAACTTGAAAATTAGACCTAAGATCGTAAATTGGGCATGGGAGCCCAAAACTGAGACCAAAACCCAAAAACTAGTCGACTCGAGCCTAGTATGTGAAATCAGGCCGACGGTCCAACCAGTGGCTAGACTAGACCGATCGGTATTGACACGGACTGAACCAGCAATAGTTGAATTGGCTTGGAGTGCCGTAAAGGTGTCGCACCTGCATCACTGGACATGACGGTGCTGGTGGCTGCGACAGCGACATCCCGATGGCCTGCAGCTATTGGTCGTCGGTGGTTAAGCAATGGAAGAGTTACACTTCTACTGGGACTCTACCAGAGAATTTGATTTCAGATTAATTATTTAAAAAATAATACTATTTTAATAGTTTAATATTAAATTTAATTTAATGTTTATCTTGTAGATAAATATTCTATTACTTTAATAAGATTTAATATTAAATTTTATAGAATATTATATTAATTTAATATAAAAGTGATTAAATTTAATTATAGTTGAACTCTTTAAACTCTCCCTATATAAAGAGAATATTAGGTTATTATTTATACACACTTGAATTCAAGAGAAAGTTGTAGAGAGAAATTCTCTGAAGAGATTATTCTAGAAAAATTCTAGAGATATTTTTTATTTACAATTTGACCCAAAAGTTTAGAGAAATTGCAAAATTACCCCACTAGTAATTTTTGTGATTTTTTTATTCGAAGTGAGCCCGCACTCAGCAGACATGAGCTTGAGGATAGCCGAGAAGACTATTTGGTCGAAGTACTCATTCCAGACGAATTGAAAAGGTACAATTTTAATTAACTGTTTATTACTTTAGATATCACAACCAAGATCCTGTTTTGGAAAAAAGTTTAAAACTCTGGTTTTACCTTAAATTTATTTTTTGCTACGTTTTCCAAACCCGTTTTTCCAACAGGGTGAAGATGAAGATGAAGGCAAGGGTCAAGATGAAGATGAATACGAGGGTCGAGATGAAGATGAAGAAGATAAAGACGATGATCCTGACAAAGGGGAGGAGCTAACACATCAACTTGTATGTAGAAATCTTACTCGCAACCATCAGCCATCCTCTTGTGGCACACATTCGGCCAGATGACATCAATGATATATTTTTCATTTACTTTTTGTGATGTAAATATAATTGATATAAATAAAATATGATTTTTATATTTGGTTTACAACCCATAATTCTCTTTATTAAATTCTAATGTATATTGTATGGAATTTTCCATATATAATATTTGATATGAAACATTTAATGATAATTTTATAAATATTTAGAGGTAAATTATTACACTTGATTTAGTCTTATTCGCTATTTCACCATGTTAAACAAAATAGTGAATGGGGGTAATTTTATTATCTATCACAAAATTTATATGAAAAGTTGAAAGTAAAATGTGTAATGTCAACAAACTATCTATTAGCTATAGAAAAGAATGAATAGATTTTATATAAAAAAAAGAAGCATTGTAATCAATTTTTGTATAATAAAATATGTTAGTGACGTGTTGTCGTCAATGCATCTCTCAAATGTTGAAATGTTGCCTTCATATGCCCTGGGTTCCTACAATAGTCGTATAACCTTTGTTGATTGTCTCTCTGCCAAACATCCATTTTGGTACATATCCGAGTAGAATTCGAACAACCTTTTGGGAGGCGATGCAAGTTGATATTCGGTGCCAACTCAAACAGGGCGCTAGACACTATTATCTACATACTCTTATCTGGGATGAGTGGGAATTTAGATCTCTATATATTGTGCACGGGTTCCAATCTGTACACATCGTTAATATAAAATGTGCATTGTATTTGTGCATTCGCACATACAACAATTGCATGCGCACATGGGAATTGAAGTGCCTTGAATCTTCTACAATCGTAGGACCTTTTTCGTAGGGAAATATGGTATGCTACCCGTGACATGTCTTGGTTGGGTCTAGCGTGCTCCGTTACCTGAAATCTTCGGTTTGGATGCAAGTGATACACTGTTCACTGTCATATTCTTATATTGTAGGCCCTCGCCATACGATTATGTCCACTGTTTGAAGTAAATGTTAACGAGGTATGCCACACTGTAGCTATTGATGGCGTGTAAGTTATCCAATATTTCATGGAAATGATGTTGGACGAGCTTGTACCTTATTGAGAAAAGTATACCCATGAATGCAAACAATGAACGAAATATGGTATAGCATGATTGTGGAAATAGTGACAACTACATGCCCATGTCAGTTACTTGATCTCACTCACTTTTTGAAGGCCATTTTAAGTGGTAATTAGAGCCGACATGTCTTATATAGTACCTATTGTGTGTGCGATTCCAAAGGCTACCATGTTGTTCAATTGCGACCAAGATTCTAGGTCCCCTATCGGAGATGACACATATGTCAGGCTTGGGCAAATATGACTACACAATCTGTTAAAGAAGAAATCCCAATCATTTGCCTTTTCTTCCAGATTTATTACAAATGTTATCGACAGAATCTTTTGATCGCCATCCTAGGCAACGACTATCACAATTGATGCTCATACCTTCCATACAACCAAATGCCACCAATTAGTACCAAAGGCTTGTAGTGCCAGAAAGTTTCCCTACGTTGATTGAAGGTCTAATATAATAGATGGAAAACTCTTTCCTAGGGACCAGAGGATCGTGAAAGTGTGATGAGTACATTTTCAAATCGATTACGAAAATTGGTACGTATCAATCCAGTACATGACATCATTGCTACAAATTGTTATATGACCTAACCCACCCGTGATGCAACTTCTCTATAGCCATTTGTTTTGTGACCCATGCCTTGTAGTGTGATCACGTGTAATTATATTGGCTATGGATATTGGAAATAAACACCGGCACGGGAATCTTGGGACTCGCTTTCACCTTAGGTAAAATTATGTCATGTAACATCCCAAATTTTGGGGTTGGAAGTTTTGAGGTTTGTAATGAGGGACTGTGAGTAGGTTGTGCAATTGGGTTTATAGTTGCATTTTAATGTCAGAATGACCCTGCTGGTTTGGTGGTGGTGAGTATGTTAGCTTATCTTTGGGTCCCGAGTTCAAGTCTTCAAGTGTATTAATGAGGAATTGTTTTTAAGTTAGCTTTGTTCTTTTTTTTTTTTTTAAGTTTAGTTAATTTTTTATTGTGATTTTTATCTGAAAATAAGAAGTTTCTAAAAAAAGGGGCGAGGGGTTATCATGTTATTTTTTTTTGTATCTCACGTTTTTTTTTCTCTCTATCAAATGGGAATTATGTTCTTTTGCTTCTACTCAATTGTTGCTTTGTTTTACAATTTTATTGATAGGAGTTTTTGGGTAAGGGTAGCTTGAGTTGGATTGATTTGGTTTTTCATCTAAACTAGTATTGCAAATTTCATGTTTTGATGGATTTTTTGTGCGTGTGTGTGTTCGAAAACTCTCTAATTCCGTTATTGAATTGTTAATTTGATTATGTGGAATTTGAAAATTTCTGTGTGTTTTTGAAATTGACTAATTAGTATGTTGTTTTGCTATTGAATTGTAAGAAAAACTATGTATTTTGGTATATCTCTGAATTACCAAAGGTTTGGGTTGGTTTCTTTGCTAAAAACACATTTTTCAGCCTGTTTCGGTGTGGTTTCGTGAGCACATGGGCGTGTGCCACACATGAGCGGTTCACATGGCCGTGTGAAATTGGGAATTAAGGTTTTTGGGTGATTTTTGGTGCCACACTGCCTGGCCAAACGGCCGTGTAGCTACAATTTCGGGATTTCGTCTATTTTCACACGGGCGTGTGCCTTAGTCATACGGCTGTGTCCTTTAGTCATATGAGCTTGTGAGATTTCCACACGGTTGTGTCTACTCTGCATTTAATTTTGGTACTTTTGGATAGTAAGTTACACGGGCATGTGTAGCTTTCATATGGGTGTGTAGGCTTCCACACGGCCTAGGCAGTTCTACATAGCTGGGGCACACGATCGTGTGTCCCTGTTTCATACATTTTTATTCTGTGTCAAATTTTGACTTATTTTGTGTTTCTGTGTGTTTTGACCCTCGGTTAGGCTTTAATAAGGGTTGTTGGGACCCTGTTTTTGCTCGATTTTGTGTATTTGTTTGTAATCATAGCACTAATTTAACGATTTGCTAAAATGTTATGTGATGTTACCTAGTAAATAAGTCCAGTCATAATTGATTTTGAATCTGATGGATTGAATATGTACACCTCTGTTTCTGTATGATTATTGTACGACTGTTTGTAAGTTGTGTGCATTGTGCATCTGCATGAAAATCTAGGATTTGGTTACGAAGAGAAAGAAGTTTGATCTGGCAGTTTAACTGTATTACTTAATAGCTGTGATACCGTAATATAAACATATGTCAGCTCAGCTGTATCTTATTATTAGAGTGGCTTAGTTCCACCATATATGGTGTGTAGGGTCGATGGACCTAACATGGTCTTATGTAGTGTGTAGGGTGGATGGGCTTGTTATAGCTCATATATAGTGTGCAGGGTGGTCGAAGTGGTGTTTGGATGGTTGGGGTGGGTTTTATTTTGCTACGTTCATTGCATTCGATTATAAGTCTGTCTATATGATTGTGAGGTTAATTGCATAATAATGTGAATAATTTGACATGATTCTACATTGGCGTGTTTTGGGATATTAACTCCATGTTACGTTTGTTGTTGGATTGATTTTTTGGTACAAGTTGTACGTTCTCTGTTTGTATGCATGTATGAGGATTATTTGCTTCACTCTTTGCCATCTGCTTTTGTTTTGATATCGAACTCACATTGAGCTTGTGTAGTTTACCCCTTTAGCTTTACTTTCTTTGAGGTATTTTGCAAGATTACGCTACGAACTTGGCACATCAGAGGTTTCAAAACATTTGGTTTGTGTAACACCCCTAACCTGTATCCATCACCGGACTAGGGTTAAGTGGCGTTACAGGACATATCAAAACTTTTACTGACATTTCACAAACATCGACACCATATCATAATCATACATCATCAATGAGTCCCTTATGAAGGTCTACGAGACCTTAAACATGTATTAGAAGAAGGTCAGGACTAAACCGAGCTCATACAAAATTTTTCGAAACTTAAACATTTTTCAAAGTTACAGAGGTCACACGCCAGTGTGGTCAGACCGTGTGCCTCACACGGCCTTAGACACTCCCGTGTGTCTAAGCTGTGGCAAAACAGGGCATACATTCTAACTTGCACCACACGGTCGAGGACACGCCCGTGTACCAGGCTGTGTGAAATTTAGGGAGGTTACTGACTTGGGTCACACGGCCGACCACACATCCGTGTGCCAGCTTCTGTGCCACCCATGGCCACAAGACACGCCCGTGTGCCTAGGCTGTGTTAAACCTGTAGGGTATACTGACTTAATTTGAAAGGGTACCCCAGGGGACACACAGCCGTGTACTATGATCGTGTGTCACACACGGCTGTGACACACACCCTTGTGGACAAAAATAGGCCATTCGAAAAGCTAACTTTGCAACCCTTTTTAGGTCATTTCTACAAGCCAAAACCAATACAATTTATACCAACATTTCTCAGCCAATTCACAACCAAAATACACACAATTCATGCCATATAATTCCCATCCGAAATCATATAAAATTTCCATACTAATTCATGCCAAAACATAAGCCAAATTTATACCAAATCTTATAAAACATCCATATTCTATCTCATATAAAAAATTACGAAATTCTCAACATTTTCATACCAAAATGACCATTTCTCATTAGGCCATATATGCATTATAAATATACAAAATTTACCTTGCTTAACACATACCAAACAAACCGCAAATTCAGCCAAAAGCTAGCCATATCACATGGCATAACATATATACATCTCAAAACATATCCTAAAGACTTCTAGCGCTATACATGCCATAATTTAACATTTTACACTTTCAAAATGTACCAAAACAAGGTTTGATAGTGTGGTGATGATCCTCGATGATCCCCGAGTTTTCGGTAGCTTCGATATCTATAAAACAATGCAAACACACACAAAGTAAGCTACAAAGAGCTTAGTAAGCCATATACAAATAAAGTCAACTTATGAATCAAGTATAATTCAATTCATTCATATATTTCATGGCAAAACACAATCAAATTTCCATATTGCTCATCTAACTCATTTAATCAAGCTCATTTGCACATATATCACATTTCATTTCCAAGTACTCATATATATCTCACATATACTTAATTACGCATATACATACCTTTCCTTATCAAATATCAAACATATCTCAAATGTACCTGAATTGGATATATCTTAACAGAGACACACATTTCTCGGAGTTGCCCGTTGAACTGTTCAAAATAAAAAAGGATACTTGGATGGCTCGAATAGTTCGTACAATGCCAACGTCCCACACGTGGTCTTACATGTAATTAAATATCGATGCCACTGTCCCAGACAAGGTCTTACACGAAATCAAATATGATGCCAATGTCCCAAACATGGTCTTACACGTAAATCACAAATTGATGCCAACATCCCAGACGTGGTCTTACACGAAAACACATATCAGATCTTGTGTCATTACATATGTATCCTAACTATTCCTAGGTTCGTATGGGGCTGTTCGGACGTCGTCACATATTTGGAATTTCCTCGATTTCACATTTCCAACTGTCATAATCATTCATCACATTTCATTATCAATTATAAACATAATTAAATCAACTTAAACACATTTATTTGTATATTGACTTACCTCGTTCGTATTCGGACAGAGTAAACGACTAATCAACTACTTTCGTTTTCCCCCGATCTAATTCAGTTTTCTTTGGTTCTTAATCTAAAAAAATTCAAATTTAGCTCTTTTATTCACCAAATCATTCAAATCAATCCAAAAACATATATTTAGGGCATTTTACAATTTAGCCCTCACATTTTCATAGTTTGACAATTTAGTCCCTAATTTACAAAATCACAAAATTTCCTTTTATACAAACTTAGCCAAATTTTTACTTAGCTTATACAAGCCGACACATTTCATTTATTTCACATTTAGTACCTCAAAATTTCATTTTCACAATTTAGTCCAAAATACTCAAATTCATCAAAAATTCAAATACAAAACATGTTAATCTATCACATATCTTTCGTATTTCATCCAAAATCATCACAAAGCTTCCAATTTCATCAATGAAAAAACTTGAAATCATCATTAAAATCAGAATTTGAGACATGGGCTTTGAAGAACACATAGCAATAATCACAAAAACATAAAAATCATTAAAAATGGATCGAAAACGAACCTTTAATCAAGCTAAATGTTGGTCGAATGCTAAAACCCTTTTTCTTTTGCTTTGTATTTTCGGCTATATGGATGAATAAATGACTAATTTCATGCTTTGTTTTAATTATTTCATGATTAATTCTTAAATTACCATTTTGTCCTTCATTAATAACATAGAAAACCTATCATATTAAGGCCATAAATATCCACTACCTTTTAAAAAGGTCTAATTACCATTTAAGGCCATCATATTCAAAAGCCAACTCAAATAAACACATTGAACATATAGAATGCAAATTTAGTCTTTTATGCAATTTAATCCTTTTCGCAAATTAAGCATTCAAACGAACAAATTTTTATATGGAACTTTCATAGACATCAATTCACATATAATAAACATAAAAAATAATATTAAAATATTTTTTGACTCAAATTTGTGGTCCTGAAACCACTATTTCTACTAGGGTCTAAACCGGGCTATTACAACTCTCCCCCTTTAGGGATTTTCGTCCCTGAAAATCTTACCATTAAATAGATTCGGATGTTGTTATCTCATAGCATCTTTAGGCTCCCACGTAGCCTCTTCTACTCCGTGTCGATGCCATAACACTTTTACCAACAGAATTTTCTTATTTCGCAATTCTTTCATCTCGTTAGCTAAAATACGGATCGGTTCTTCCTCATATGACATATCAGATTGAATCTCTATTTCAGACAAAGAAATCACATGTGAAGGGTTGGATCTATACCATCGAAGCATCGAAACATGGAATACATGATGAATCTTTTCTAGTTCAAGTCGCAACATCAACCTATACGCGATCGGCCCGATTCGCTCAATGATCTCATACAGTCCGATGAACCTCAAACTCAATTTTCCCTTTTTACCAAATCGAAGCACTTTCTTCAACAGAGAAACTTTTAAAAACACTTTGTCATCGATCTCAAATTCAATGTCTTTGCATTTCAAATCCACGTATGATTTTTGACGATCAGAAGCTGTTTTCAGACTATCTCGGATTACTTTCACTTTCTGTTTAGTCTCTTTTATCAAATCAACCCCGTGTATCTTGTTTTCACTAAGCTTAGACCAATATAATGGAGTACAACATTTTCTACCATATAAAGCTTCGTACGGTGCCATTTTAATGCTCGATTGAAAATTGTTACTATAAGTGAATTCAATTAATGGCAAATACTGTTCCCATGTACCTTCAAACTCAAGAATGCAACATCTCAACATATCCTCGAGTATTTGAATAATCTACTCGGATTGACCATCCGTTTGCGGGTGAAAAGCAGTATTGAATTGTAATTTCATACCTAAAGTGTAACGCCCCCCAAAAAAATCCCGAACCTTTATTTTTGCGATTTTGGATGTGGAATGTGTGAATGATTTTCTAGTTAGGTAAATTTTTCTTTAGTGTTGGATAGCTTCCATGAAGTCCTAAATCTGAACTTAGAAGTAGGGAAAATTAGTTTAAGTACTAAAAGAACCCTGACATTTAGTTGCATGGCTTTTAAATAAATGGAGTAAAAATTAGACACAAGTGAGCTTGTGGTATAATGGCAATGTGACGCCACATAGGGAGCTTAGAGATGGCATCACAGGGAGGCAATAAGATCCTAGGTTCAAGGCCTAGAGTGGTGTTATTTGGGACTTTATTTTTGCACTTTGGAGGGCTAGCAGTGGCGTGGGAATGGACTCTGAAGGGAGTGATCAGAAAAGAATTTTAACGAAGGGATCAATGAGCTTATCATGGAGAAAAATTAGGAGATTGGTGTGGGGAAAGGAGTGGTGCTGATTGGGACTTTGGAAGTAGGCAAGTTTTGACTTTGGGCATAAATAGGGGGTGCCAAAATTCATTTGTGCTTTTTAGAGAAAGGGTTCTCTTTGTTGCTTTTGCCAAACCTTCTCCTCCCAAACCCTTTTTGATTCATCATTCTTTTCTCGTAAGAGCTCAAAAGCCGAAACCTTTTTCCTTTTTTTTGTGTCGACTTCTTTATTCTCCCTCTCTTTAAAATTTTCCTTGGATCAATATTGGTCTTAGCCGACTTCTTCTTCTTCCTATTTTGTGCCGAAAATATCTTTTCACCATTCTAGTCCCTAAGGCTGAATACCCTTGGCCGAATCCCTCTTGTGCGGTCTCTATTGTCTTCAACTTTAGCCGAAAATTCTTGGTAAAGACTTTACCTTTTCAATCAGTTTTTTCTAACAACCGACTTTCTCTCTCCCTTACCCTCTCTCAATCGATTTGTAGGGAATCAGTATTGAGTCTCTACTCTCTAGATCTCTGCCAAATCACTCTTTGTGTTTTGGGATTTTGGTAAGTGTTCATCACTTTGGTTTTAGGGGTTGGCTGAATGGTCACATATGATATAGGGGTGACTTGTGTTGGATGCAAGTCACCTATTACTTGGGTTCTAATGGTTACGTTGGTGCAGATCTAGGAGAAATCGCAGTTAGTGATTAAAGGAGAAGCTATTAGGACTTGTCACACACGACAAGGTTATGGTAGGGCTCCGGTTCTTGGTGAAGATTGTGGTTAAGCATATGATTAATTAAAGGGTGGTGTTGATTGTAGGTTCATAGGTAAGGAGATTGTAGCACGTTTCATTACCAGGTGTGTACATACACTGCACACACACGATAGATCAGCAAATCCTAAAAAGCCGAAAAGTCAAAATGCTGAAAAGTAAAAAAATTTGGCTACGGTAGTTCTGCGAGTGTGCGAACACTCGTACGAGGGTATTTGACATGTTATCAGAGGCCCCATGAGCGATCTCATGGACTTGGGTCACATTTTGGCTAACCAAGCCAGAATGGGCCAAATGGGCTGACGGGCTTATGGGCCCAAGTTAGCAAAAATTGATATATTGATAACAAGTGATGAGTTGATAAAGTTTGTTGAATTGTTTGGAATGGATTAGGCCTGATGGGCCATACGATTGTGATTGGGCCTAATGGGCCATATAAATGTGAATGGGCCTGATGGGCTATATGAATGAATGAAAGTATGCATACATACTAGGGTTTTATAATGGACTTTTAGGCCTAGTTTCTAATGAATCCTTAAGCGCATAAAATTTAATTAATTTATCAAGTGCGTCCGTGGACAAATCATAAGGTTAGAGTGTGATAATGAGCATATGCATGTCTAAGATTGGATCTAGGGAGAGCTTGGTACTTAAGCGGTCTTAATGACCCACCTCCTCTTCTCTGGAATCCTACCTGGTGCGTAGTGTCTGTTCACTTTAGCCAATGAGGACTTGTTGATGAGCCAAAGTTCGTAATTAATACCCATACATTAGTAAATTACTGAAATACCCCTATAGGGTAGAATTATTGAAATACCCCTGTAGGGTAGAATTACTGAAATACCCTTGTGTGTTATAAGTATGACTTATGTATACTGTATGCTATATGTTGCACTCATGTGTTATGCTGTTGCATGTAGGTGGGAATTATATTGGCGGAAGTGTTATACGAGGATCACATAGTCGTTTGACGATCGTGGGTCCAACGAAGGCTTTTTAGCCCAATATATGATCAGCAGCTTTGCTGCAACGTTTGGTAGTACCACAACCGGTGCTACCATTGTTGTGTATCGGATGGGTGGGTCGATATAATTATCCCCACAGAATATGTTTTGGTTGGACGGAGATGATGTGTATCGGTTGGATGGGTTGGGCATTGCATTATTGCATACATGATTGCTGTAAATGTTATGCCATTATTGTATTGGGCTCAGGCCCAAGATGACTTGTGTTGCATGATAACTATATATTGTTGCTGAGGGTTGTACACACTGAGTTTTGAAACTCACTCCCTCTTTTATTTTTCTCAGGTGAACCTCAGTAGGCGGTTCAACAGATGGAGGGACTCAAAGGTGGCCAACTAGCAAGATAACTTAGACTTATTTCTTTTTCTTTATTAAAAGTTCTAGTGTTTTAATTATTTAAGTCCGGATTGTAATAAGGCCTTTTCTTTGGTTACTATTATTCATTGTTATGCTATAAGAATGGAACATGGACGTGTTTTTATTAAACACACTTCAAATTTTTTTCTGAAATCAATTAAAAAAAGAGATAATAAGCTTCCACAGTTAAAGAGAATTTTGTTTTCAAAATAACCATTAACGCGTAGCGAAGAAATAGCTTTTGAATACACCTTATTCTAAAGTCAAAGACAAACTGGGATTTTACTTGAAATTCTTTGGAAGGGTTTTCAATGAAAACAAGGTTTTCGATAAAACACTTCAATGTGACACGTTAGATTCGGCCATAACGTCTGGGCTAGGTTTGGGGTGTTACATAAAGCCTCTTGCAATTTCTTCCAAAATTGTGAAGTGAATATTGGATCTCTATCTGACACAATTGACAAAGGTACCCCGTGCAATCTTACAATATTAGAAATGCAAGGCTCAACTAATTTATCGAGTGAGTAATCAGATCGTACCAGAATGAAATGAGCTGATTTCATTATTCGATCAACTACAACCCAAACAACATCTTTCTTTTTCGGAGATAGGGGTAAACCCGAAACAAAATCCATTGTCACTCTGTCCCATTTCCACTCTGGAATCATAATCGGTTATAACAAATCGGATGACACCTGATGTTCAGCTTTAACTTGCTGACAGATCAAACATCTCGAAACAAAGTCAGAAATGTCTCTTTTCATTCTCGACCACCAGTATAGCTGTTTCAAGTCATTATACATTTTTGTGCTTCCCGGATGTATTGATAATGACTGCTATGAGCTTCGTTTAAAATCATCTGAATCAAATCTGGATTTCTTGGAACACACAGTCTATCTCGGTATCTCAAACAATCATTATGGTCAACTTAAAATTCAGAATCAGAATCAAAACTATACTGAGCTCGTTTTGCTAACAACTCATTATCAACTTTCTGTGCTTCACAGATCTGCTAAATAAATAATGGTATCGCTTTCAATTCGACTAAAACAAATCCATCATCAAATATAGTCAACTAAGTATTCATTGCTCGTAATGCAAATAGTGATTTCTGACTCAAAGCATCAGTTACAACATTTGCTTTACCAGGATGGTAATCAATTACAAGCTCGTAGTCTTTTAATAGTTCTAGCCATCTTCTCTATTGCAGATTCAAATCTTTCTGAGTCATCAGATATTTCAGACTTTTATGATCTGAATACACGTGACATTTCTCACCAAACAAATAGTGGCGCCAGATTTGTAAAAACAATCACAGCTAACTCAAGATTATGTGTTAGATAATTCTTTTTATATGGCTTTAACTATCTTAAGGCATAGGCTATAACCTTGCATTCCTGCATCAAAATGCAACCAAGGTCGTTCAATGAAGCATCACTATAAATAACAAATTCTTTACTCGATTCTGGTTATACAAGTACTGGAGCTTCAGTCAACATAGCTTTCAACTGATCAAAACTGTTCTGACATTTATCAGAGCATTCAAATTTCACATCTTTTTGCGACAATCTTGTAAATAGAGTTGCGATCATAGAAAAGCTTTTTACAAATCGTCGATAGTACCCGGTAAGTCCCAGAAAACTAGGGACTCCAGAAACATTTCTCACAGGCTTCCAATCCAAAATAGCTGAGATTTTGCTCGGATTAACCTGGATGCCGGATCCAGATACAATATGGCCCAAAAAGCTAACTTTATGTAACCATAATTCACATTTATTGAATTTTGCAAATAGCTACTTATCACGCAAAGTCTGAAGCACAACTCTCAAATACTCGGTATGTTCACTTTTGTTCTGTTAATAAATCAAAATGTTGTCAATGAACACAACAACAAATTGATCTAAATACGGTTTGAAAATTCTATTCATCAAATCCATAAAGACAACATGAGCAGTCATTAATCTGAAAGGCATAACTAAAAACTCATAGCATCCGTACATCGTTCGGAAAGCTATTTTCAAAATGTCTGAATCTTTTACTCTCAACTGGCAATAGACCAACCTCAGATTTATCTTTGAGAACACAGTAGCACCTTTCAACTGATCGAACAAGTCGTCAATTTTGGGCGGACGATATTTATTCTTAATGGTCACTTTATTCAACTTTTGGTAATCAATACACATTCTCATCGTGCCATCTTTCTTTTTCACAAACAGAACCGAAGCACCCTAAGGCGAGAAACTCGGTCTTACGAATCCTCTATCTGTCAACTCTTGCAACTAAGACTTTAATTCTTTCAATTCATTTGGAGCCATTCTGTACGGAGCTATCAAAATTGGAGTTGTTCCCAGCACCAATTCTATGCCAAACTCGACTTCTTGGATCGGAGGTAATTAATAAACGCTAAATTATACATATTTTTACCTCATGTTTAGCCTATATTTGGGATAGATTCTTATCAATTTTGTGAGAATTGGTGCTCTTAATCCTTCCTTTTTATATCTTATACTCAGGAGAGCATAGGGAAGAAGAAAGAACAGAAAACGGGCCAAAAATGATGAAATATGGGCCAAAATGTGCGAACAACACGGGCAAAGAAATGCCACACGGCCGTGCCACATGAAGATCACATGGTCAAGCCCTCGACAAGCATGGCCAGGTCACACGGCCATGCCTTCACCAATAAAAGCACACAGCCTCTGTCGAAGTCACACGGGTGTGGCACACGGGCGTGTTCTAGTCGTGAGGAAGGGGAATTTCACTCGAATTGGGATGCTTAGAGGCTAAGAAAGGCTCCCCATAAGCTCTCTATATAAAGACCTCATAAGGCAGAAGCACCATATATGTTTTTAGATATCTTTCTTCTTGTTTTTCTGCCACACTGAGGGTAGAAGCAATGGATTACTCCAAGGGAGAAAGCCGATTAATTCATCTCAGAAGCCGGAATTCTACAGCAACATAGAGGATCTCCCTAAATTCCTTCAGGGGTTTTTGGTTTCTTTTATGTTTTGTTATTTTAAATCTTCTGAGATGTTTTGTTTTTTTTTATTATGAACTAAACCCCTCAAATACTTGAGGGGGATGAAACCTAAGACAGATCTTGTTATTTATTCTTGATTTATTTGATAAATACTTGAATTGTTCTTAATTATACGTTCTTCATTCTTGATTTAATAATCCTAGGTATTATTTCAAGAATTAGATGTGCTTAGAGCAGAGGAGCAAAAGTCCCTGTGATAAGAGTAGATCTATCATAATTAAGCGGAGTTGCATGCAACCCTAGACATAGGGCGACATAAATCTACCGAATTAGGGTCAAACCTAATATGGGAAACCATAGATCGAATTAATGCAACCTAGGGAGTTAATTAATAAAAGAACTTTAATTAACAACTTAGGCCTAGTTGCTCTACACCTTGACGGAGGGTTTAGCATAAATTAGGGATCTCTACGGATCAAGTCAAGTAAAGAAATCATATAGTTCAAGAAAAAAGTAACAAGTGAAGTCTAGGTGGATTCCCCCTTGAGTATTGTCCATATAAATCAGCTTTTCCCTAAAAGTTTTACCAATTTACTTTTACACTTTCTTAGTTAGTTTTAAATTAGTTTAAACAATCCTCTTTTATTTTTAGGCTAGATAATAGGAAAGAAGTGAGTACTAGTACTTTTGGTTCCCTTGGGTACGATAACTCGGTCTTGCCACTAAGCTATACTATTGTTCGACAGGTGCGCTTGCCTCAACGTCGCGATATTAGTTGGTTTTAGTGTGAACATGTTATTTATAAATTTTATTACTTCATATCACGCGATATCAAGTTTTTGGTGCCGTTGCCGGGGAACTAAAATATTACGAAAGCTCGATTTCTATTACTTTAGCCATCAATATATATACATATATTTATTTATTTATTTTTCTTTTATTTTTATTTTCAGTTTTTATTTATTTTTATTTTTTATTTTTTTATTTTCTTTAAAATTGTTGAGTTTTCTTTGCTTTCTCTTTTTAGGTATTTTTAGTTTATGACTAGAAACAACCCAACAGGACCACTACTTTTTGACGACGATCTAAAAGCAACAGTTCGTAGAAATTGTAGAGAAATTAGACGCAGTTTACATTATCCAGAACAAAAACCTGAGCAAGAGCCAGAACCTACAGAAGAGATGGAAGCAAATCAAAACGTTCCACCACCTCCCGCAATAGTCGCGCCACAAGCAAATCAAGAAGAAGCTCCTCGCACTATGTATGATTATGCTAAACCTAGTTTGGCTGGTACCCAAACTAGCATTCTTAGACCTACTATTGCTGCTAATAATTTTAAGTTAAAGCCTAACATTATTCAGATGATACAGCAATTGGTTCAGTTTGATGGTTTACAGGACGAAGATCCAAACTCACACATAGCCAATTTTTTGGAACTTTGTGATACCTTCAAAATAAATGGCGTTTCTTCTGATGCCATTCGATTGAGGCTATTTCCATTCTCTTTGAGAAATAAAGCCAAACAGTGGTTAAATTCTTTACCACGAGGCTCAATTACCACATGGGAGCAGATGACCGAAAAATTTTTACTCAAATATTTTCCTCCAGCTAAAACAGTCAAATTACGAAATGATATTTCTTCTTTTGTGCAGATGGATTTAGAAACACTATACGATGCATGGAAGAGATACAAAGATCTTCTGAGAAGGTGCCCTCATCATGGTCTACCTTTGTGGCTACAAGTTCAAACCTTCCACAACGGTTTAAACTCGTCAACTAGACAAATGATCGATGCAGCCGCAGGAGGGATGATCAATAATAAAACACCTGAAGCAGCTTATGAATTTATTGAAGAGATGTCATTGAATAATTATCAGTGGCAAGTCATGAGGACAAAGCCAACAAAAGCTGCAGGAGTTTATAATATTGATGCTGTCGCCATGCTTACTAACCAAGTAGAACTTTTAAATAAAAAGTTTGATAATTTTGTTAGTTCTACGCAGGCACAACCAGTGATGCAATGTGGTGCGACTCAAGGAAACATGTTTAATCCAGATTTCGTATCTTATGGATGCAGCATGGAAACTGAACAAGCCAACTATATGGGTAACAATTCTAGACCTCAAAATAACCCTTATAGTAATACTTATAATGCAGGTTGGAGAAATCACCCAAAATTTTCATGGGGAGGACAAGGAAATCAAAGACAACAACCTCCTCCAGGATTTCAGCAACCATCACTGCAACATAAGAAGAAGCCGAATCTTGAAGAGATGTTTACCAAATTCATGGCCGCATCAGAAACCCGTTTTCAAAGCACTGAAACGACACTGAAAAATCAGCAAGCATCAATTCTAGGGCTTGAAAACCAAATTGGTCAACTTGCAAAATTAATCTCAGAAAGACCACAAGGAGGATTACCGAGTAACACTAAGCCAAATCCCAGAGAACATGTCAAAGCGATTACTTTAAGAGATGGAAAGGTCCTAGCTGAACCAGAAAAGAAGACTATCCCAGAACTTTTAGAAGAAAAGGCAGCAGAACCTAAGGATAACACTCCACCGACACTCAAGGAATACAAACTGCGCATCCCATATCCAGTAAAATTGAGGAAAGACCATACAGACGCTCAATTCGGTAAGTTCCTTGAACTTTTTAAACAATTACACATTAGATTACCTTTTGTTGAAGCAATTTCACAGATGCCGAAGTATGCGAAGTTCCTTAAAGAACTTCTGACAAATAAAAGGAAGTTGGAAGAATTAGCCACAGTAGAACTCAACGAGGAATGCTCAGCTATTCTCTAAAATAAACTGCCAGCAAAATTGAAAGATCCAGAGAGTTTTACTATCCCTTGTCTGATTGGTAGTTTACTTATTAATAAAGCTTTAGCTGATTTAGGTGCTAGCATTAATCTCATGCCTTACAAAATGTTCAAACAACTAGGTCTCGGGGAACCCAAACCCACTAGGATGAGTATTCAATTAGCCGATAGATCTGTTAAATATCCTAGGGGAATCATTGAAGATGTGCTAGTAAAGGTAGATAAATTTATATTCCCTGTTGATTTTGTTGTGCTTGACATGGATGAGGATATTGAAGTACCTTTAATTTTGGGACGACCATATTTAGCCACTACTAGAGCTGTTATTGATGTAGGGGATGGCAAATTTGTACTTAGAGTTGGCGAGGAAGAAGTTGTCTTTAAAATTTATGATGCCATGAGATTCTCTAAAGAACAAGATGATTCGTGTTATTTTGTTGATATTATTGACTATTTTGTTCAAGATAATCTCCAGAAACTTTCTCTCACAAACACGTTGGAACTGTGTCTTGTTCAAGGTGGGGGGAAAGATGAAACTAGCCCCGAAATTAATGAAGTAAGGAAAGAGTTGGATTCTAATGAAATCATCACTAAGCACATAAGTTATGAAAATTTAAAGATGAGTGATGAATTTAGACAGAAACCTTCCATTACTGAACCCCCTAAATTAGAACTAAAACAACTGCCAGATCATTTAGAATATGCCTTTTTAGGGGAAGAATCAACTTTACCAGTCATTATCGCATTCGATTTAAGCCTTCCAGAGAAAGAAGAACTACTCCATGTGTTAAGAGAACACAAACGTGCTATAGCTTGGAAAATTTTAGATATCAAAGGAATTAATCCTTCTTTCTGCACCCACAAAATTTTAATGGAGGACTAATTCAAACCATCAGTGCAAGCCCAGAGACGATTGAATCCCAACATGAAAGAAGTTGTAAAAGCCGAGGTAATTAAACTTCTAGATGCAGGTATTATCTATCCTATTTCTGACAGTTCTTGGGTAAGCCCTGTATAGGTTGTTCCTAAGAAAGGTGGATTGATCGTGGTGTCTAATGACAAGGAAGAGTTAATACCTACAAGAACAGTCACAGGATGGAGAGTTTGCATTGATTATAGGAAGCTGAATGACGCCACTCGGAAAGATCATTTCCCATTGCCTTTTATTGATCAGATGTTGGAAAGATTATCAGGTCATATGTATTATTGTTTCCTTGATGGCCTCTCTGGTTACTTCCAGATCCCGATAGCTCCTGAAGATCAGGAGAAAACAATGTTCACATGCCCATACGGTACGTTTGCTTATCGCAAAATGCCTTTTGGTTTATGTAACGCTCCTGCTACTTTTCAGCGATGCATGCTAGCTATTTTCAATGAATTCGTGGAAGACATTATAGAGGTATTTATGGATGATTTCTCAGTTTTCGGTAATTCTTTCCAAATTTGTCTTAATAATCTAGAACGTGTTTTGATCAGATGTGAAGAGACAAATTTAGTGCTAAACTGGGAAAAATGCCACTTTATGGTTCAAGAGGGTATTGTTTTAGGACATAAAATTTCTAGTAAAGGGATAGAGGTAGATAAAGCGAAGATTGAAACTATTGAAAAACTACCTCCTCCTAATTCAGTTAAGGCTATAAGAAGCTTTTTAGGACACGCCGATTTTTATCGAAGATTCATTAAAGACTTTTCTAAAATAGCTAAGCCTTTAACTAAATTACTAGAAAAAGACGCACCCTTCAACTTTGACCAAGAATGTCTGGAATCTTTCAACAACCTTAAGGAAAAGTTAGTTAACGCCCTGATTATGATTTCACCTGATTGGAATCTACCTTTTGAACTAATGTGCGATGCAAGTGATTTTGCAGTAGGTGCAGTTTTAGGACAGCGAAGGAACAAACACTTCCAGCCGATCTATTATGCTAGCAGAACTTTGACAGCTGCTCAAGAAAATTACACGACCACAGAGAAAGAATTGCTAGCTATTATTTTTGCATTTGACAAATTTAGATCTTATTTAATTTTGTCAAAAGTCATTATTTATACTGATCATTCAGCTCTTCGCTACCTCTTAACTAAAACTGATGTAAAACCTCGATTAATAAGATGGATTCTATTGTTACAGGAATTTGACTTGGAAATAAAGGACAAGAAAGGAGCCGAAAACTTGGCAGTAGATCACCTCTCAAGGCTAGAGAATGCACAGCCCAAATATCTCGACAAGATAAACGATTTGTTCCCTGAGGAACAACTCCTAGCCTTAGCAGACACGACACTTCCTTGGTTTGCTGATTTTGCAAATTATTTAGCAGCTAACATAACCCCAAAAGGGCTAACCCATCAGTAAAAGAAGCGATTCTTTGCTAATATGAGAACTACTTTTGGGAAGATCCTTTTGTTTTTTGAATTTGTGCAGATCAGGTTATACGAAGATGTGTTGATGACACAGAAGCATATCAAATTTTGAATCACTGCCACTCAAGACCCACAGGAGGACATCACAGCAGAACTAAAACTGCTCATAAGGTACTCGAATCAGGCTTTTACTGGCCTACACTTTTCAGAGATGCCAACAGGTATGTGACCTCTTGTGATAAATGTCAACGAATAGGTAATATCTCTCAGCATAATGAAATGCCTCAGAATTATATACTTTCATGTGAAATATTTGTTGTATGGGGTATTGATTTCATGGGTCCATTCCCTAATTCATTTGGGAATAAATACATACTAGTAGCAGTAGACTACATGTCAAAATCGGTAGAAGCCCAAGCCTTACCTACGAATGATGCTAGGGTGGTAGTACGCTTTTTGAAAAAACTTTTTTCTCGATTTAGAACACCGAGGATAATCGTTAGTGATAGGGGTACACATTTTTGCAACACCCAATTTGAAAAAATCTTGAAAAGGTATGGAGTACACCATAGAACAGCCACCCATTATCACCCACAAACTAGTGGCCAAGTCGAAGTAACAAATAGGAAACTAAAATGCATCTTAGAGAAAACAATAGAAACAAATAGGAAAGATTGGTCAAGAAAGGTACACGATGCATTATGGGCTTATAGAATTGCTTTTAAAACACCCATAGGAACATCTCCCTATAAACTCGTTTATGGAAAAAACTGCCATCTACCGTTTGAACTTGAACATAAAGCATTCTGGGCTATAAAATTTTTAAACCTTGATTTTAAAAGTGCAGGAGAGAAGAGATTAATGCAGTTGAATGAACTTGATGAATGCGCTTCAATGCTTACGAGAACTCGCGACCATATAAGGAAGCCATGAAGCGACATCATGACAAAAGGCTGAAACAACCTAAGCAGTTCAAAACAGGTGATCTCGTCTTACTTTACAACTCAAGGCTGAAACTATTCCCTGGAAAACTCAAGTCAAGGTGGTCAGGTCCATTCACTGTTCTAAATGTCTTTCCATATGGCACCATTGAGGTAACTCACCCTAACCACGGTACGTTCAAGGTAAATGGCCATAGGCTTAAACATTATAGAGGTGAGAATTTTGCGGAAAACAGGGGGGAGCTTCGGCTCCACCACACCCCCTCTTGACACATCCAGGTAGAGTCGAGCTTAAACTCTAAATAAGCGCTTCTCGGGAGGCAACCCGAGCACTAACTTAGTAACTTTCTTTTCTTTAAAATTTTTAATATTTTTTCATGCATAAACTAACTCTTTGAATGTAGAAATTTAGGACCACACGGCCAGGCACACGGGCGTGCCTCAGGCCATGCGCACACTTAAAATAGGGACACCGTCGTGCACCCAGACCGTGCACAAACAGAGTAAAAATTTTCCCAAAACACGGGCCATCGATAAATGCCCACGGCCATATGATTTGGCCGTGGCGACCTTACAAATTCCACACGGGCTATCAACACTGCCCCACGGCCGTGCGGTATGGTCGTGGCAACCCTGCAGTATCAACACGAGCTTGCACAAATCCCTGCGCCCGTGTCCATAGCCCGTGGAAGACACTGTCAAATTTCACACGCCCGTGGCACATATCACACGACTGTGTGATACACGAACACGATCGCACATGGCTGTGTATACCATCACACGACTGTGTGAGTAACGAAGACCTGATCTCCCACGGCCGTGTGAACCAACCACACGGGCGTGCTCATCGGAACCAGACGTACTATAAAGACCGATTTTTGAAAAACACGGGCTAAACATGACTCACACGGGCGTGTGACATGCCCGTGTGACCCAAAATGTATAAATAGGAGGCATTTTTCACTTTCCCTTTTCACTCAAACCCTAACATTTCTCACCCAAACTTCCCCTTAAGCCACCACAAACGCTGCCACAGCCCTCCGAACGCCACCATATACGATTTCATCCTTCCCACGCCCGTGTAACAGCCCCCACGACCGTGTAAACTCATAATTGGTTCTATTTTCTCATTTTTCTCATTTATGTTTTTGTTTTATTTCATTTATTTAATTTTTATTTAATTTTATTTATTTTGGTCTAATTATTGATACAAGCATGGAACTAGGAAATATAGGATGAATAATCTAGACTAATATAGAATCAATTAGGATTACATGCCACTTAATTTTATTTTTGCTTGCCACTTGGACACATATTTGCATGCCATTTTTCTCATAAGTTAATATATACATGCCTTTAGTTCTTAGTTTTTGTTATAAGTTTTTAATATGATTAGATTTTACTATTCAGTTTACTCCTCATTTGTTATTTTAGGAAAAATATCAATTTACATTTTAAATCATTTTTAATCTCAATATTTAGGACTAATACTTTTGTTTTTCTTTTAGATACCACGTCATCATCGCGCGTCAGAAAAGCTGCTGTCCCCGCCTCTAAGAAACGAAAAGGACCGAGAAGTTCTTCATCGAGGCCCACCTTTGAGACACGCCACCCATTTCTCACATTTCCGCAGGACTCCCAGGAGGAACGCTACCAGTTACTCCGAGCACGCACTATCTCGATGGGCCAATGCATTAACTGGGAGGCCTTCGCGCAAGTAAACCTGGTAGATGATGTCCGAGCCCTGCTAGCTATCGACCCATGGGACCAGTTCTTTGGGATTATAGAGCCCACCTACCTAGAACTCACTCTTGAGTTCTGCTCCATATTCCACCTCCAGACCGTCATGAACAGATTCGACGATCTCGGCACGGTCTAATTTTGATTAGGGGGTCTTGTGCGACAGCTGAGTGTCCCAGAGTTCGGCACAGCTCTCGGTCTCTATACCAAGCAGTTTATAGCAGAAGAAGATTTCCCTACTCTTTCCAGGCGCATCCATATCTGACCCCTCGACTGCTGGAACGAGATTGCTCCAAGGCGACAGATCTATAATTTCAGCGTCAGCAAGGCATCCGCCCTCCCTCCTTCTCTCAGGTATATTTACGCCCTCCTTGCTCACACCTTGACAGGTAGACGGGAAAGTACAGGCGTCATCAATACTCACGACGTCTATTTCCTTTGGTGCATGGCCAATGGCCACCCCATCGACCTTGCCTACTTCATAGCGTTGGCCATGTAGTACCAGACTGAGAGGCACCACAAGGGAGTCGTATCCATGGGTCTGTTCATCACACGACTAGGCCGCTACTTCGGCCTACTCAACACCGCAGCCCAGGCATCCTCGTACACCCTACTTGGCCAGATGTCCTCCCAAGGCATCCAGAGCATGCTCTCCATGAGGATGGTAGAGCGATGACCAGGTGGCGGCCACTTTCACTTTTGCCTTGTCCAGGAAGGCGAGGACCCAGAGGACGTTGCTGATGATGTCCCACCGCCACTACTTGAGGAGGATGCACCCGCCGAGCCATCACACCCTAGACGACCGACCCAGACAGCAGCCCCACATGCTGACATACATGAGCGCTTAGATCAATTTGAGCAACGCCTCGATTACATCGACGCCACTTTAGTGCACATATGTCAGCACCTCGGCATTTCCCCACCACCACGAGATCCATCGGAGGACTAGATCCTCTTTTATATTTATTTTTATCTTTATTTTGTTTTACTTTTATTTTATCTTTTATTATTACTTTATTCTGACTCTTAAACACTGATCCTTATTTTCACCTTTTCTTCTAACTTTATTTTCCTTTTTAGGTTTATTTTTCATTTTTTTCTTTATTTGAATTTTCATTTTTTATTTATTCTGTTTATTTTATTTTCTTCGGCCATCTCCTAATGAAGTAACCCCTCTTCATCTTAACCTCCCATGACTAATAAATCCATTTGCAGTTTCAAAAGAGCCTTACAGCTTAAATCTCTACGGAAATGGAAACACCGTGCCACATATGCCAACTCTTCCCATATCTGTCTCACAAAGCCATCCACATTTCAGGGAGTTTTATATGTCTCCCTCTCTTATGATATTATGCTTTTATTGCTAATATTATCCTTGTACATTGAGGGCAATGTACATCTTAAGTGTGGGGGGAACGTACCTTAAATTTTATTTTATTCTCTTTAAAATCCCTGAAATTATTCTAACTAATTGCACTGTCCTCAATAGCATGATCTTCAGTCTCCTATTACGAATTAATTCTGATTGATTAATAATTTTTATTGATATGTTGAGAATTAAGATATAGGTGCTTGTACTTTGATTATTCAAACTTTAAAACATTAAGGAATCAAGCATGATAAGTTGAAATTTTTGAGAACTCCAATTTTTGCATAAGTTATCTTTCTTAATTTTAAGTACTATCTTGAGATTTGAAATTCGCAGGATTGACATCAAAAGTCGTAATTCTGGTGAGATCTTGAGCCTTTTTGAGCATACATTCTTTCGTACTCACTGTTATTATTGCTTTGAGTGAGTCAACACTGAATTGTTATTCTAGAACTTGCTTTGATTATACATGTCAAGACCACATCATTGATTTGATATACCGAGATGATAAAGGCACCTAGGACTTAACCCACTCACTCCGCAAAAGCCTACCTCCATAATCTAACCCCTAGTGAACCCTATTGAGCCTAACAACCTTTTCCTTGACTCACCCTCTAATTATTAACCAATAACCCATTTTTGTTGAATTTTCCATTCAATTACTTTTTGATCCCTATTTTTGTCGAGATTTGAGTTGAATTTATTATCTAAGCTTTATTCTCTTTTCCAGTATGTAAATATTTACTCAATTCATTGTACTGCTTGAATTGTTCTTAAAAAAATGTGTACATATAGTCAAATTCAGTTGTAATATGTAATAGTTCAAATTAAGTTTTTGCATATTTCTCTCTTAAGGCTACCAAATTGATGTTATTAAGCTTTGAAAATATGTTCCAGTGATAGAGATTTTTCTAGTTAGATAATTTTTTTCAGTTCAATCTCGATTCTAACCCTCTTTTTGCAGCCTGTGACAATAGCCCTAACCAAGCCCCGTTACAACCATGAAAAGACCTCTTGATCGATATATCATTTCAAACTATAGTGGTGGAGATTTGATTTTTGTGCAAGCTTATGGTAATAACTTTTCAGGTTGACTAAAGAATGCTTAAAATTTTGAACCCTAAACACTTCGAGTGAATAGAGTGAACCTTTAGTGAGGATGTCAACTCCTGTTAATTAAGATGGAGAGATAACTACTTAGAAAGAAGGAAGAGACTTATGTTTTCAATGACAAAATTCTCAACTTAAATTGATTGAATCTTTAATGTTCTTCTGATTGAATTTTTCATTGTATGATTACCTGTGGATTAGTTTGAAACATTATTGATAAAGATTATAGGTCGAGAAGAATGATTCTTTTTAGGGATTGAGATTTTGCTTGAGGACAAGCAAAGGCATAAGTGTGAGGGTATTTGATAAACGCTAAATTATACATATTTTTACCTCATGTTTAGCCTATATTTTGGATAGATTCTTATCAATTTTGTGAGAATTGGTGCTCTTAATCCTTCCTTTTTATATCTTATACTCAAGAGAGCATAGGGAAGAAGAAAGAACAGAAAACGGGCCAAAAACGATGAAAAATGGGCCAAAATGTGCGAACAACACGGGCAAAGAAATGCCACACGACCGTGCCACAATACCGTGCCACATGAAGATCACACGGTCAAGCCCCTAACAAGCATGGCCAGGTCACACGGCCGTGCCTTCACTGATAAAAGCACACGGCCTCTGTTGAAGTCACACGGGCGTGGCACACGGGCGTGTTCTAGTCATGAGGAAGGGGAATTTCACTCGAATTAGGATGCTTAGAGGCTAAGAAAGGCTCCCCATAAGCTCTCTATATAAAGACCTCATGAGGCAGAAACACCATATATGTTTTTAGATATCTTTTTTTCTCGTTTTTCTGCCACACTGAGGGTAGAAGCAAGGGATTACTCCAAAGGAGAAAGCCGATTAATTCATCTCAGAAGCTGAAATTCTACAGCAACATAGAGGATCTCCCTAAATTCCTTCAGAGGTTTTTGGTTTCTTTTATGTTTTGTTATTTTATATCTTCTGAGATGTTTTCCTTTTTTTATTATAAACTAAACCCCTCAAATACTTGAGAGGGATGAAACCTAAGACAGATCTTGTTATTTATTCTTGATTTATTTGATAAATACTTGAATTGTTCTTAATTATGCGTTCTTAATTCTTGATTTAATAATCCTAGGTATTATTTTAAGAATTAGATGTGCTTAGAGCAGAGGAGCAAAAGCCCCTGTGATAATAGTAGATCTACTATAATTAAGCGGAGTTGCATGCAACCCTAGACATAGGGCGACATAAATCTGCCGGATTAGGGTCAAACCTAATATGGGAAACCATAGATCGAATTAATGTAACCTAGGGTGTAACACCCTGAATTTGGGTCTAGAAGAATTGGGTTTCGAAGTCTGGGTTGAATAAATGGAAACCTGAGTAATTGAGAAGTTTTAAATATTATCGTTCAAGGAAAATTTATTTTGAATTACTATTAGAAAATTCTTACTAAATTTATTATTACTGATATTTTAAATTCTTACTGTATCTATTGATGTTTTTAAATTTCTATGAAAATGATAAATTATTATTTTTTTATATAATTATTAGATAATTATTGTTGTTAATTTAATGTTTGAATTAAATTATTAAACATTTTTACTGTATTTATTTTTACTAATTTATGGAAATTATAATTATTATTATGAGATAAAATTTTTACTATATTTGAAAAAAATTATTATTATTATTTACAGTATTAATATTTGAAATTTTTATTAGATAAAAATATATTTATTATTATTGATATTATTATTATTTGTTTTATTTTAAAAAAATATATGTATAATATTTGGTGTTTAAACTCTACTAAAATAATAAGAATAAAAAGAAATTGTTTTAATTTTTCTTAATAGAGGAATCTGGGCATAAGGGTTGTTAAAGAGTTGGGTTAAAACAGGACATAAAGAGGAGATTGGCCCAGTGGTTAGGCGTGTTAAGCAGTAGGAAGGGAGCAGAGTTTCGACTCCCAGCATGCGCACAGGTGGGTTTTATTTTTATTTAGTAAGCAGGGTTGCGGCTAGATAAGGTTTAAGTAAAGTTGCGAGCAGAGACTAACACAGCGAGCGCCTTGGGCGCAGTGGCACCAGCGCGTTAGAAGGACCGAGGGGGGCGCGAGTTCGAGTCCAAGCGCTGGCGGAATTTTGATTTCTTTTTAAAGAAGCGGGAACTGCAGCAGGTAAGGTTTAAATTTAAACGTAACGCTAGTATATCAAAGAGGAACGCATGTCCCAGTGGCTAGTAGCCTGCTGGGCAACCTGGAGGTTCCAGGTTCGAGCTTGGGCGCGCGCGAGAGGATGCTCCTTTTTGCTGTGCGCGCGCGAGAAGAGACGTGCTGGGCTGGAGGACCGTAGCAGCGAGCCGTGCGGGAGTGAGCTTCTAAGCAGCAGATTCAAGCGGTGGGGCAACTATCAAACGGTGGAAAAGTTTGAATCCCATTCAAACTTTTGTTTTTGTTTTATTTAGCTAAAATTAAGGGATTGAAAGTAATTCAAATCAGTTTTGAATTTAAATTCGGTAGGTAGAAAATTAAGGAGCAAGGCATGGTATTTGAAATTGGGAGGAAATCTGTTATATATTTTTTATGCCAAAATACAATCGGCATTAGGCAATTAAAGTACCGAAAGAGTTCTCAAATTTTGGCATTATGGGGTTGCTCTTCTCTTGACTTTGTAGGAATCGGTTTTGTGTTCTTTTTATTATTTTTCTTTTCACAAACCTTTTACCCTTGTTTTTGTTCTTTCTTATATTTTTCCCCTTTTGATTTTCTTTCCCAAAAGGCCGAAACCCTATTCTTTTACTTAGTCATATCGGGATCGTTCCTTTTTATTTTATCTTCTTCTTCGTCGCATCCAAAGCCGAAAACATCGTGTTCATAGGGATTTGGTAGCCGAATTTATAGGTCCTTTAAGTTCACTCTTTGCTCGAATTTAGAGGCTGGATTTGCATTGGAATCGAGTTAAGAATCGTTTTGGTTGAAAGAGCCTGTGGTAAGTATTCGGAATCGTTTATTTTTATTTGAGTTTGTAGAAAAGCTGAATAACCCCTAATCACTTAGGGAGGCTATCATTATAGACTAAAAGGGTTTTATTTGTGTTATATCATTCTATTAAGAGAAGGCGGAATAAAGGCTGTCGATCAAAAGAGCTTTGGAAGGCGAGGACCACTTGGATGACGGATTTAGACTTAGTCATCAGTTTTGGCAAAGGTAAGTGGGTTAAGGCCATTTAAGGAGGTTGGCCGAAAATGTATATTATGATAATAGTAAGCATTCGACTTTGTTTTTAGATATTAATGTGATTTAAACGAATGTAGGATTGAGTTGGAGCAGATCTCGTCATCGTTCTTCGTAATCAAGTGTGTAACTTACCCCTTGTAGTAGCTTAGATTAATGTCGGCTGAAAAGCCGAAATGCCGAATCCTAGCATCGTTAAATTTCTGGTAACGAGATAAACAGTGAATAGGTTAGAATGCAATGGGCTCGGTTAACGAAATCGATGGAATAGGTAAGATTACGATCTTGAGTATGTTGGTAAGTTGGGCCTCGATGGGCTGAATTAGGCCTAATGGGCTTATGGGCCCATTTGGAGTAAAAATTGCTAAAACGAGATTGTGATAAATGTATGATTAACCCAGATAGAACGATAGTAGTATTTAGGCTAAATGGACTTAGAAGGCTAAATCGGTACTCGTTAGGCCCATTAGGGGTTTTGGGTTCAATAACTCGATTTTGCTAAAATAGGCTAAAAATTTCTGTTTTAATACTCCGGAATGTTGAATAAGTATGAAAAATCCTAATAAGTGTTAAAATTACGTAATTACCCTTATAGCTTAAAAATGACTATTTTACCCCTAGGTAGAAATGACCATTATACCCCTAGGGTTGTAAAATGATTATGTTGATTGTGATATTGATATTTTTCATGAAATGATATGATATGCACATGATATGTACATGATATGCTACGATATGTATACAATATGCCATGTTATAATCATTACATGCATGGGTTGGGTTTATATGATTGGAGGAAGTGTTAAAGGGCTTTACCCTAGTATACCGAAAAGGGCTTTTGCCCCAGTTTACCGAAAAGGGCTTTTGCCCTAGTTATTAAAAGAGGCTTGGCCTCCAGTTATATGATAAAGCAGCTATGCTGCCAGTGGAGAGTTTGGTTGGGTGGGTTGAGTTATTCCCCACATGGAGAGCTTGGTTGGTACGGGTGGAGAGTAGCGGATGGTGGGTTGAGTAGTCTCCCCAACTGGGCTTTGCATACATACATTGACATTACATGTGATATTGAAATGGGCTTTGTACACATACACTGATATTATATGTGTTGTTAAAATGGGCCTTTGGGCCATACCGTTTACAGAAAAGGGCTTCGGCCCAGTGAATTGATTTATGAAAAAGGCTAAAGCCCAGTAACCGATATTTGAAAAGGGCTTCGGCCCAGTTATATGTTGAGACTGATTTGGGGGCTTAGGCCTAGTATGCTGATATTGATTTAGGCTCTGTAAGTGGCTTGTTGCACACTGAGTTTTCCAAACTCACCCTTTTTCCTTCCATCCTTGCAGGTGAGCCTTAGATTGGTGGACTTGGAGCTGGGAGGGATTCAGAGTGGCCACATGGACTGGACTGTTGGATTTCTAATTAAGTTACCTACTTGAATTTAGATTTAATTATTTATTTCTGGTTTTGGGTTGTAAAAAGGGCCTCTTTAATTATTTTTATTTTGGGTTTTTATTCTTTTCTTATTTAAATTGGTTTTAGCTTACGTAGGATATTATTTAAATCGAGTTGAAAATAATGATTTTAAGATGTGATTTTTATAAAAGTTACTTATTTTCAAAATAACACGATAACCAAGCAAAGCTTCCGTAATTTTTAAATGATCTTGTAGATAAATATTTCAAATAGTTAAAGTGTGGCAATGGTAGTGTGCATGTCTAGGAGTGGATCCAAGAAGAGCTTGGTACTTAAGCAGTCTATTCGACTCACCTCCTTTTTTCTGGAATCCTACCTGGTGCCCAGCTTCCATTCACTTTAAGTCATAACGAAAAAGGTCAAATTTTCTGATACTTAAGCCGTTTTCAAAATAACATGTTTTATAAATGTTACAAAGGGGTTACAAGCGTTCACAAATTTTCTATAAAATTACACAAAGTTTTTAACAATGTTTGAAAGAAGATGATTACTTTAATAAACCACGTTTTGGAAAAAAAAAACACAAGTTAAGGTTTTATACAAGTTTAACGGTAAGAGGTTTTAAATATCAAGAAGGGTTTTCAATGAAAACACGGTTTTCGAAAAACACTTCAATGTGACACATCAGACTTCGCCGTAACGTCTGGGCCGGGTTTGGGGTGTTACATAGGGAGTTAATTAATAAAGGAACTTTAATTAACAACTTACGCCTAGTTGCTCTACGCCTCGACGGAGGGTTTAGCATAAATTAGGGATCTCTACAGATCAAGTCAGGTAAAGAAATCATATAGTTCAAGAAAATAGTAACAAGTGAAGTCTAGGTGGATTCCCCATTGAGTATTGTCCATATAAATCAGCTTTTCCCTAAAAGTTTTACCAATTTACTTCTACACTTTCTGAGTTAGTTTTAAATTAGTTTAAACAATCCTATTTTATTTTTAGGCTAGATAATAGGAAAGAAGTGAGTATTAGTACTTTTGGTTCCCTTGGGTACGATAACTCGGTCTTGCCACTAAGCTATACTACTGTTCAACAGGTGCGCTTGCTTCAACGTCGTGATATTAGTTGGTTTTGGTGTGAACAAGTTCTTTATAAATTTTATTACTTCATATCACGCGATATCAGTAATCTCGAAAGTTATTCAGGAAATACATCAGGGAATTCATAGACAGCAGGCACTGATTCAATTTTCTTTTCTGTCACTTTCGAATCGATCGCATAATCTAAGTAGGCTTCACAACCCTTTCTCACATATTTTAGAGCTTTCATTGCAAATATTACAGCAGGCAGCCCATTTAAGTCACTAGATTCAATTTGGACTATCTCACTATTTTTGCATCTCAAATCAATAGTTTTCCGTTTGCAATTCACAACAGCATCATGCAAAGTTAGCTAGTCCATACCCAGAATTATATCAAATTTATCAAAGGGTAATAGCATCAAATTAGTCAGAAAACACATATCTCGAAACATTAAAAGACAGTTCTTGCTGACTTTGTCAACTAGGACACTTTTGCCTAAGGGGTTCGATACTTTAATTATGAATTCAATAGACTCTACAGACAAAGTCTTACTGGATACTAAGTTCATGCATATATACGAATGGGTAGACCCTGGATCTATCAACATAATCACAAAAGTATTGTAAAGAGTAAAAGTATCAGTTATCACATCTGAAGATGAAGCTTCTTCAAGAGCTCGAATGGCATAGGCTCTGGTAGGTGCTCTAGCCTCAGATCAAATGACAATATCTTTCGTAGCTTTCTGACTACCATTCACATTTCTTGTATTTTTGGGAGGTCTACCTCTAGCTAAGGTGTTGCTCAGTCTCGGATTCTGAACAATCTCTTGCTTAATAGACTCAGGACTTGAACAATCTCTTACTCAACAGACTCAGGACAGTCTCGTCTAAAGTGATCCATAGATCCACAGATCCACATTTAAAACAAGCTCGATCATTCAATCTACAATTTCCTGGATGTCTTTTACCATAATGTTTACATTCAGATCTATCAGATCGTACATTTCCAGCACTGGTAATAGAAGTAGCAGGAGCTCTGAAGCTCGAATGTGATCTAGCATGATCCTTGCTCGAATGCCCTACATTATCCTTTGAAAGGATATAGCCATCTCGAAATTTCTTTGACGCAGATTGAAATGATTTGCATGCAGATCTCTTTCTCATTCTCTAGCTTTAGAATCGACTTTTCTTTTATCTTTCTCAAGTTCTTCAACTTTACATGCTCGATCGACAAGCACGACAAACTCTTTGATCTCAAGAATACCAACTAGCAGATGAATATCTTCATTCAGGTTGTCCTCGAATCTTTTACACATTATCTCTTCAATTGATACATATTCACGTGCATAGCAGCTCAGTCGGACAAATTCTTGCTCATATTCCGTTACAAACATACAACCCTATTTTAGCTCTAAAAATTCTTTTCTTTTCTGGTCGATGAATCTCTGACTGATGTATTTCTTACAGAATTCAGATTGAAAGAAATCCCAGGTTATTCGCTCTTTTGGAACAATGAAAATCAGAGTTTTCCACCACTGATAAGCTGAGTCCCTCAACAAAGAAACAACATATTCCACACACTCATCAGGGGTACATGACATTTCATCAAACACTCGGATAGTATTCCTGAGCCAAAATTCAGCTCTCTTAGCATCATCGTCACTAGTAGCCCTGAACTCTTCGATCCTATACTTTCGGATCTTATCCACAGGAGGCTTATTCATCGGTATCAGATTCATAATCGGAGGTATAACGGAAGTCTGAGGGGGATTAGGCAGGGGCAAAGGTTGTTGAGCAGCCGGGTTCGTATGAACGAACTCCGTAAACCACTCACTCATCATTTGGAAAAAAGCTTGTTTTGCTTCTCCCTCGTGACTACTAGTCACATTTCTCGAAGGCACTGCCCCTTGTGCGGGAGCTGGTGTGTTACTTTCAACATCGTCAGCTATAGCTCGTTTGGAATCCATTACTATAGAAAAAACACATTTCAGATGTCAGGATTCATCACACTATCACATTTCATATATATGGCATGTATAGCTAGACTCACATACGCTATGGTAGTCCTAAAACCGACTAAATCATAGCTCTAATACCAACTAAATGTAACACCATTAACTTGTGTCCGTCACTGGACTAGGGTTAAGTGGTGTTACTGGACATATCAGAACTTTTACTGACATTCCACAAACATCGACATCATATCATAATCAGACATCATATCATAATCATAATCAGACATCATCAATGTGTAACACCCTAAATTTTAAGGTTTTGATGTTTTTCTTGTAATTCTTAATTGCATGTTTGGTTACACTAAATTGCAGATTTGAGCGGGTTTAGAGGGCCTTAGGAAGGCCCAAGGTTAAGTCAAGCCTTTAGCAAAATTTTGATTTTGGGCTTAAGGGTGTATGGGTGTTGATTCTTAGGGCTTATGTGTAGTTGTTGGAATTTTTGTGACACAAAGAGGCTTGTAGCAAGGTGGCTGTGGCACTACATGTGGACATAAGGTGGTGTCATAGACAAGGGGATCTTGGGTTCAAATCCCCTTGTAATCAAAGGAGTTTATTTGCTGAATATGTGCGGTAGGTGGTTCAGTTGAGTTCAAAATCTGGAGGTGGTTAAGACTGGATAATAGAAGAGTTGGTCATGGGGAATTTGAATTGAATTCAAATTTAAGAGTTGAGTATGTTAAGGAGTAAAACTAGTAGTGGACTGTAGGAATTGAATTTGGAAGAGGTGTGGCCGAATTTGAGTTGGAAGTGAGTGTTGATATGCGTTTTTGGGGTTCTACATTTTCGGCTTTGGGGTAGGTAGGTTGCCGAAACCTTTCTTCTCTTTACTAGCTATCAAATTGACCTATTGTGCCAAAATCTTCACCTTTGCCGAATGCCTCAAAATCCGAAAACCCCTTTCTGTCATAACTATCATTTTACTCTCTGTCACTTCTTCTAAACCTGAATTCTCATTTCTCATTCTCTCCTCCACTACTCCTTTGCATTTTTGAATCCTGCCTTCTCAATTCCCTCTTCCTTGTGGTGAAGTTCATTTTGCTGAATGGTACATGTCTATCTTCTAGTACTTTAGCCGAAACCTAAAACTCTTTTCCTACTCGCATCTAGCCTTTGAAACAAACCAATACCTCTATTGTCAAATTCGGTTCTTTACTCCCTTGTTCTTCTCTCTATTCTGGCTTGACCGATTATATTGTGGAGACCATCTCTTCTTCTTTACTCTTTATTCATTCTATCATCAACCGATTGTTTACTTTTTCTCCTCCCGGTTCTTCATTTGATGCCATATTAGCATAGGGTGTTTTGTTGATGCAACCATAGCCGAATACCCTAGATATCAAGTGTTATTTCATCATCAGAGGTTGGATCTAGGTAAGTACTCACTTCTCTCCCTTTTCAAATATCTTTTATGAAAGCTGAATCTTCTTCCTTCCTTGATGGTAATCGGCCTTTGAACCTTTCTTTAGTAACCGTTTGGAACTTCTTCTTTTCTTGACTACTTCTAGGCGTGGTACAGAGATCGGGTTCGCGAGGAATGGTAGACTGCTAGTCTCGTAGAAGCAGTATAAGTTTGGTGATCAGTCGTCAGCCAAGGTAAGTGTTGATGTTCTTTTGGGGGTGTTGGCCGAATGTGTTAGGGGTTTAGGAGGGTATCTAATATGTGGATTGTTGAGTTTTGGTTGTTGGACGTTTGTTAGTTGTTGTTCGTGAGTGGTTCGACTCGACTCATAATCAGGTGTGTAACTACACCCCTTGTAGCGTAGGTCGGCAAAAGCCGAAATGCCAGAATGCATGCATAACAAAGGCCATAGGTGTGCGATCGCTATTGGGCCATTCTGAACCCACTAAAAGTTGGTTTCTAGTCCGTAGAGACCTTTGGGTACAAATCTGCACTTAGGTTGAGTTGGGCCTGGATGGGCCGAAAGGGGTTAATGGGCCTATGGGCCCGTAGGAGTGAAATATCTGGTATGTGCTTATTAAAGGATGGATTAGTAAAATCTAAAATTCTGAACATAAAATTAGGCAAACGGGCCACCGGGATAAGTGGGCTCGAGCGGGCCCAATAAGGGTGCTAGGGCCCAAAATCACTTTTGACCAAATTAATAAACCACAAATTGCTAGGTTTGCTGTAGGATCTGCCAAGAGGTTATATTTTAGTGAAATGCCTTAATTCTGATAAAGAGGACTGAAATACCCTCGAGGGGTAAAATTACCATTTTACCCCCAGTCCTGAAAAGGACTGTGATACCCCTGTAGGATAGATTATTAACTGTGCATGATTAATTTTGTTTCAGCTTTTCTGTAAGCATGTCATATATGTATATTCTGCTCTGTTAATCTGCATGGGGTTGGGATTGTGATTAAGGAGGAAGTTCTGTTATAGTGGCTCTGCCACATTTTCTGCTGCAGTGGCCTAGCCACTTATTCTGTTTCTAGTGTCTCTGCCACAACATTCTGTTATTAGCAGCTTTGCTGCACATTGGTGTGTAGGCTGGGTGGGTCAAGTTATTCCCCACATGGATTGTTGGTTGGTACGAGTGGTGTGATGGCTGCCTGGGGTGGGTTTTGCATATTATGGATGTAATCTGTATCTGTTATGGGCTTAGGCCCGATCTGATTCTGTTTGGGGCTTTGGCCCATTCTGTTCCGATAGGGAGTTGCACACTGAGTTTTCGCAAACTCACTCTTGCTATTCTTAACTTGTGCAGGTAACCCCTAGACCTAGTAGATTTGGAGCCGTGATGGACTCGAGGTGGCCACATGATTTTTACTTATTTTCTGCACCAATTAGACTTCCCTATTCCCATTTTATTCTCGTTTTCTATCTTATTGGTTTAAACTATGTAATAAGGCCATTACAGGGTTTTAACTTTTATTTGGGTTATTTATTTATTTGGAACGGCATTGCATGTAACCGGTTAA
Organism: Gossypium stocksii; assembly: GCA_020496765.1. Classification (NCBI taxonomy): domain Eukaryota; kingdom Viridiplantae; phylum Streptophyta; class Magnoliopsida; order Malvales; family Malvaceae; genus Gossypium; species Gossypium stocksii. The sequence goes on along the minus strand of CM035625.1, from coordinate 52,740,383 downwards.
TTAATCAAACTGGGCTTCTAAAATTGATAACAAATGCTTTAAAAGACAAACTACGACCTATCTTATTCAAACCAACTTGGTAACTTAACTTTCATCAAAATTTCAAAACTAAAGGAAAAAGGGTTTCGAATTTGATCTAAAGGAGGTTTTCAAACTAAGCAATCCGGTGGTAAATAGGATTGTAACTTTCCAAAAGAGTTTAACGGATTCCAAAGTTATGCCATGTGACCCTCTAGATCCAGGCGTAACGTCCAAGCTGGGTTTGGGGTGTTACACAATGAGTCCCTTACGTCGGGACTAATCTGAGCTCATACAAAATTTTTCAAAACTTAAACATTTTTCAAAGCTATAGAGGTCACACGCCGGTGTGGTCAGGCCGTGCCTCTCACACGGCCTTAGACACGCCCATGTGTCTAGGTCGTGGCAAAACAGGGCATACATTTTGACTTATACCACACTGTCGAAGACACCCCTATGTGCCAGGGCGTGTGAAATTTAGGGAGGTTTCTGACTTGGGTCACACGATCGACCACATGCCCGTATGCCAGCTGGTGTGCCATTCAAGGCCACTAGACACGTCTGTTTACCTAGGTCGTGTTAAACTTGTAGGGTATACTGACTTAATTCGAAATGTAACACCCAAACCTGGCCTAAACATTATGGCTGAATCTGGCGGTGTCACATTACAGTGCTTTTTATAAAACTCGATCTTGCAGATAAAATCTTGTTTGAAGGTTAAAGCCTCTTTGTTAATTCTCAAATCAACCCATTTGAGGTGTTTTTCGAAAACATGATTCCGTTTGAAAAATCACTTTATATTAACAAAAAACCTTATTACAACTTTATCGGATATTTGTTAATCACATTCACACATTGTTGTACTAAAAAAATAATGTTTGTTGCGGAAACTTAAAAATCGTGTTGCAGAAACGTGACGTTTTGAAAACAGTTAATGTTTTGGAAAACCGCGCTCTATTTCCAACGGGTATAAATCATAATAAATAAAATCCCAAAATAACAGTAAAAAATTAAAGAGGCCTTATTACAAAAATAAATAAACCCAAATTGAAATTACTGTAAATCAAAGTCGAATGTGAAAGTAGATGCAGTTGTGTGGCCACCCTCGAGTCCCTCGCAACGCCGGTCCACCTAATGCTGGGGACTACCTGTACAGTTAAAAGCGGGGTGACTTTACGAAACATCAGTGTGTAATCCCCTAATATAAAAATAGATAGTCAAAAATACAGAATACAGAAGCAGTCTAGGCCTAAGCCCATTATAGCAGACAGTATCAGATGGGCCTTAGCCCATTACAGTAACAGAATCAGAATGCAGTATGTATAATGTATGATGCATATAATCCCACCCTAATCTAGCCAACACACCATGTGGGGATAACATCAACCCGCCTATCCAACACACCAATATCGCAGCAAGGGTGTCAGACAACAGAATCGTAGCTTAGCTGCCCGTAATTAGAATTGCAGCATAGCTACCAGTAAGATAAGTGGCTTTAAGCCATCAATACAACCTACTTTCGGTAATATGAACGACACTAAGCCATCGATAATATGCGTGGCATAAAGCCATGGTAAATTGGACAGTACTAAGCCATCGATAATATGCGTGGCACCAAGCCATCGGTGAAATGAACGGCACCAAACCATCGAAATTATGAACGGCACAGAGCCATCAGTCGGTCCACAGTCGTCTCGTGCGACCTGTGTGACCTTAACAGATTAGTATGAATATACGGCTTTAAGCCTTTGGTGGGTCCATAGTTGTCTCGTGCGACCGTGCGACCCTAACAGATCAGTACTTCCTCCATAACAATAACCCAACCCATACAGCATGTCGTGCATGTATGCAAAACACATAAATATCACATAACATACTCAATCAATCAAACATCATATAAGGCATAACAGTCATTCTACCTTACAGGGGTATTACGGTTATTTTACTCTATATGGGTATTACGGTCATTTTACCCTCCAGGGGTAATTCGATCATTTTACCCTCTAGGGGTATTCGGTCATTTTAACCTCTAGGGGTAATTCGGTCATTTTACTCTATAGGGGTATTACGATCATTTTACCCTCTAGGGGTAATTCGGTCATTTTACCCTCCAGGGGTAATTCAATCATTTTATCATATGTGGGTATATCAGTCATTTTACCCTATGGGGGTATTTCGGTCAATTTGCCCCAGGGGGTATTTCGGTCATTTTCGTCAGAGTGGGTCTAAACTCAACTATCGACCTAACAAAAGGTCTACAATCATCTCGTGCACCTGAAACAGTCATAACAGTGCTATTGGGCCCAATATACGGCCCAAGTGGGCCCACACGTTCGTGTGGCGTAGCTGGCCCAAAATTAACCAGGATCATTCTCACCATACCACTCAGTCCATCATCTACGACATAATGTGAGTTTTTATCCGTGTGGGACCCACGGCCTATTGGGCCCACACAGCCCATTCCGGCTCATAACTGCCTAAGCCCATGAGTACGCTCATGGCAGCCTCTACAATTTTACGCCCACGTTCGTGGACTCGGTTCCACCACACAAGCATTCGCACGCTCATGTGACCTCAAAGCCCAACCTTCCGGCTTTTTGGCTTCGGCTTTTGCCGATCTACAGATAAATCAGTGTGAAATACACACTCCTTCCGCTTTTTAGCTGACTAATAGATACAGGGTATTGCTACACACCTGTTAATGAAATCGCACGGAAAGTCTTTGCACACCAACCCTACATTTCATTAAAATACTTCATTAATCACTTCCCAAAAAGATTAATATCCTAACTTAACTCATTCCATAATCAACGATACTCACCTTGATTGAATGAAGACAGATCCCCTATTGAACCACTACTCAAACCACAACCGATTTCCCCCTATTGTGATTTCCTGAATTCTTAACGTAATTAAAACCACCACAGTACACACATAAAGATTGAAACGAGGGTATAACTACTTACCGAAAAAGGTACTACTGAAAGCAAAAGAAGAACAGTCGGCCTACAGTCTTACTTTAGGACACCCACCCCTAAGATGGAAGATTCGGTCACCCTAAGAGCGAGAAGAGAAAAACCCGAATAAGAGGGATTTAGAAAAACAGTGTTAACAAAATAACCTACTTGAACAAGTTGAAAGAATCTTACTGAAATCGATGACAAAAGAGAGTTGTGCAGAAGAATCCAATCGATTTCCAGAGAATAGATAATGGTTACAGTATTCGACTTGGTACAAAAGAAAGGGATGATGATGGAATTGGTTAGAAAAGAATAAGTGTACTCAGCCAAGCAAAATAGAGAGGGGTATACTTGCAAGGCCTATGATCTATTCAGCTAGGATTGGAAGAGAATAGAAAGTAGAAAAGAAAATTGGAGAAAAAGGTAGATAGAAGATTCAGCTTAGAAGAGAGACCAAAAAGAGAAGAACTAAAGAGAGAGAGAAGCTATGTTCAGTTTAAGAAAAAGAGGAATAGGAAAAAGTGAACAAAGAAGGACAAATTGGCAGAGGTTGAGAGATGTAAGTGGTAACATAAACTAGCCTTCCTAATGGTTAATACGGCAAAACTTCAATAACCAAAACGGCATAAACTAAGGATTACTTCGTCAAAATGACAAGAAAGGAAAATTCTCCAAAACAAAAGTGACCCAATCGATCCTAAAGAAAGAAAACACCCTAGCTGAATTCCTACACTTCCCATTACCCATTCGACAACCTCTCCTTAATCAATTCAAACTCCTCCTTTCTCTCCACAACCTACTCCTAAAAATCCTCCCTTATCATCTCCTTGAATCTGTCCTCTTATCATTCTAAAAATCACTCCAATTGACCAATTCAACAACCATCACAATTCTGTAGTATTCCATTCAAACTCCACTACCCACACAAAAAGGCAACAAAAATAACATCTTCAATGTGCAACCCAGAACTTGAACCTCACACCTTCCAATTACACAGCACGCCACCTTGCCACTAGACCACAAGCTCCCTTTGTGCCATACTTTAATCATAATAATTTAAAAGCCTTCTACTTAAATCCCAGGGATTTTATTCACAAAAATATAAAATTTTTTTCAAAGCCCAGGTTCGAACCTAGGACTTCTCCAACACTTCCAAACACTCCTAAAGCACTTAACCAACAGTGCAAACACCTTTTATGTCATATCCTTGCACAATTGAATACTTATGTGTCAACATCCAAACGCTCCCAAGCTCAAGGCCCATTTCTTCTAGGCCAAAATTCGGGGCATTACATGAAAGGATGCCCCAGGGGACACATGGCGGTGTACTATGACTATGTGTCACACACGCCCGTGTCTCTGCCCGCGTGGACAAAAATAGGCCATTCGAACCAACTTTGCAACCCTTTTTGGGTCATTCCTACAAGCCAAAACCAATACAATTTATACCAACATTTCTTAGCCAATTCACAACCAAAATACATACAATTCATGCCATATAATTCCCATCCAAAGTCATAATAAATTTCCGTACTAATTCATGCCAAAATATAAGCCAACTTTATACCAAATCTTATAAAAAATAACTCATTTTATACCATATTCCTCATATCAAAACTTACCCAATTCTCAAAATTTTCAAACCAAAATGACCATTTCTCATTAGGCCATATATGCATTATAAATATACCAAATTTACCTTGCTTAACACATACCAAACAAACCACAAATTCAACCAAAAGCTAGCCATATCACATGGCATAACATATATACATCTCAAAACATATCCCAAAGACTTCTAGTTTATACATGCCATAATTTAACATTTTACACTTTCAATAAGTACCAAAACAAGGTTTGATAGTGTGGTGATGATCCTCGATGATCCCCAAGCTTCCGGTTGCTTCGATATTTATAAAACAATGCAAACACACACAAAGTAAGCTACAAAGAGCTTAGTAAGCCACATACAAATAAATTCAACTCATGAATCAAATATAATTCAATTCATTCATATATTTCATGGCAAAACACAATCAAATTTCCATATCGCTCATGTAACTTATTTAATCAAGCTCATTTGCACATATATCACATTTCATTTCCAAGTACTCATATATATCTCACATATACTCAGTTACGCATATACATACCTTTCCTTATCAAATATCAAACATATCTCAAATGTACCTGAATCAGATATATCTTAAAAGAGACATACATTTCTCGGAGTTGCCCGTTGAACTATTCGAAATCAAAAAGGATACTCGGATGGCTGGGAAAGTTCGTACAATGCCAACATCCCAGACGTGGTCTTACATGTAATTAAATATCAATGCCACTGTTCCAGACATGGTCTTACACAAAATCAAATACGATTCCAATGTCCCATACATGGTCTTACACGTAAATCACAAATCGATGCCAACTTCCCAGATGTGGTATTACATGAAAACATATATCGAATCCTATGTCATGACATACGTATCCTAACTATTCCTAGTTTCGTACGGGGCTTTTCAGACGTCGTCACATATTTAGAATTTCCTCGATTTCATATTTCCAACTATTGAGTATGACTCCTATTTCAGTCAAATTTGAGAAATAATCTTCTAGTTAAACTTTGTTTATTTGTTTCAATCAAACACTGATTAGTTTAGATTATTTTATTATTATTTGACTTATGAATTTAGCCTATAAATAGGCTCTTTTACAACCTTAGAAAACACACCCATTAGAGATTAGAACTCATAACACATTTAGAGAATTTTGTGTTTACGTTTTGAGGGTTCTTTGTTTTCGGGTTTTTAGGGTTTAATTTTTATCTCCATCTTTTGTACTCTTCATTCTTTGCCATTATAGTAAAATTATCTTTGCTTGTAGTTTTTTTATCCTTTTTGAAGGGGTTTTTCCACGTTAAATTTGTGTGTTCAATTTCTCAATTTATTTCGCTATTTATTTTTACTTGTTGCTTAATCAGGTCGATCCCTAACAAGTGGTATCAGAGCTAGTTTAATTTTCATAGATCAGCCCATTCAGATATGGCAGTAACAAGGTTATAAGTTGAGAAGTTTGATGGTGAGACAAATTTCAATCTATGGCAAGTCCGGATGATGGCAATTCTAGTTCAATCCTGTTTGGAAAAGATTGTTACCGGGAAAAAGCCTGAGAACCTAAATACAACAGAATGGGAAGAGCTTGATGAAAAGGCTTTATCTACAATCTAGTTGTGCCTCGCGAATACAGTATTACAGGAGGTATTGATAGAGAAGACCTCATCCGCCTTGTGGAAAAGGTTAGAAACTCTTTATGCGACTAAGTATCTAGCTAACCGTTTAGTGTTGGAACAACGTCTATTTACATTTCACATGAACGAAGATGAGCTTCTTAAAGATCACATCAGCAATTTATTACTATTTTAAATGATTTAAAGAATGTTGAGGTTCATATTGATGATGAAGATCAAGCTATGCTATTGTTGTTCTTTTTACCCCTTTCATACAAGTCTTTCAGGGAAACCTTGATTTATGGCAGAGACAAACTCTCGTTTGAAGATGTGAAGGGTCATTTGTTGAGTAGAGACAAACTCGACAATGAGCTTTATTTGGATAACAAGGTAGATAGGCAAGCTTCCATTTTGGTAACATCAAAGAAATGATACAAAAGGTGTTACTATTGTAAAAAGTTTGGTCACGTCAAAGTAGATAGTTATAAACTGCAAGATAAAAGAGCTATTGAGAGTAACGAGGAAGATGTAGCTGGTTCTAATTTGGCCGATGAAAGCGGTGATGATTTCTTGTTAGTGTCAACGAGCGATAACTCAAAGCTCACATCCAAGTGGATCCTAGGTTCAGAATGTTCTTTCCACATGTGTCACAATAGAGTGTTCGGTTAAAGGTGGAGTTGTACGCATGGGAACGATTCATCTAGTAAGGTCATTGGTATTAGTACTGTTAAAATTAGGATACACGATGGGACGATTAGGACACTCTCAGATTTCAGGTATGTACCTGATTTACGAAAGAATCTCATCTCCTTGAGTATTTTAGACTTGAAAGGATGCAGAATCAACATTGAGTCGAGCCGCATTAAAGTATCTCGTGGAGCTCTCGTTTTGTTAAAAGGTAAAAGAACTGGCAGTCTTTATTTTCTGGAAGGTTCTACAGTGATCGGTGCAATCGGACGTCCCTCGTCTATTACGGAGTTGAAGTCAACTAGTTTGAAGCGGAGGTAACTTAGTCATAGAAGGGAAAAAGGTATGACCGTTTCGTTGAAGAGGGGTTCTCTTTTGGATGTAAGTTTTGAAAAGTTAGGGCACTGTGTTCGTGATAATCAGACCCAGGTTAATTTGGTAGTGTACAAGTCAAAGGCAAGAAGTCTTCCAGTTTCTAAGCACAGGTTCGACTCAGTTAATTCCCTATATAGTTCAAGATAGGCTCGTGGTGAGCTTTGGCAAAGATGGCATTTTGGAAATATGAGTCAAGGTGGAGATTTGTTGAGTATGACTCCTATTTCAGTCAAATTTGAGAAATAATCTTCTAGTTAAACTCTGTTTATTTGTTTCAATCAAGCACTGATTAGTTTAGATTGTTTTATTATTATTTGAACTATGAATTTTGCCTATAAATAGGCTCTTTTACAACCTTAGAAAACACACCCATTAGAGATTAGAACTCATAACACATTTAGAGAATTTTGTGTTTACATTTTGAGGGTTCTTTGTTTTCGGGTTCTTTGTTTTCAGGTTTTTGGGGTTTAGTTTTTATCTTTATCTTTTGTACTCTTCATTCTTTGCCATTATAGTAAAATTATCTTTGCTCGTGGTTTTTTATCCTCTTTGGAGGGCTTTTTCCACGTTAAATTTGTGTGTTCAATTTCTCAATTTATTTCGCTATTTATTTTTACTTGTTGCTTAATCGAGTTGATCCTTAACACCAACTTTCCTAATCATTCATCACATTTCATTATCAATTATAAACATGATTAAATCAACTCAAACGCATTTATTTGTATATTGACTTACCTCGTTCGGATTCGAACGGAGTAAACAACTAATCAACTACTTTTGTTTTCCCCCGATCGAATTCCGTTTTCTTTGGTTCTTGATCTAAACACATTCAAATTTAACTCTTTTATTCACCAAATCATTAAATTCAATCCAAAAACATATATTTAGGGCATCTTACAATTTAGCCCTTACATTTTTACACTTTAACAATTTAGTCCCTAATTCACAAAATACAAGCTTAGCCGAATTTTTACCTAGCTTATACAAGCCGACATATTTCATTTATTTCACATTTTAGTCCTTCAAAATTTCATTTTCACAATTTAGTCCAAAATACTCAAATTCATCAAAAATTTAAATACAAAACATGTTAATCTATCACATATCTTTCATATTTCATCAAAAATCATCACAAAACTTCTAATTTCATAAATGGGATAACTTGAAATCATCATTAAAATCAGAATTTGAGACATGGGCTTTGAAGAACACATAGCATTGATCACAAAAACATAAAAATCATCAAAAATGGATCGAAAACGAACCTTTAATCAAGCTAAATGTTGGCCGAATGCTAAAACCCTTTTTAATTTTCTTTTGCTTTGTATTTTCGGCTATATGGATGAATAAATGACTAATTTCATGCTTTGTTTTAATTATTTCATGATTAATTCTTGAATTACCATTTTGTCATTCATTAATAACATATAAAACCTATCATATTAAGGCTATAAATATCCACTACCTTTTAAAAAGGTCTAATTACCATTTAAGGTCATCATATTCAAAAGCCAACTCAAATAAACACATTGAACATATAGAATGCAAATTTAGTCTTTTATGCAATTTAATCCTTTTCGCAAATTAAGCACTCAAACGGACAAATTTTTATACAAAACTTTCACAGACATCAATTCACATATAATAAACACAGAAAATAATATTAAAATATTTTTTTGACTCAGATTTGTGATCCTGAAACTACTATTCCGACTAGGGTCTAAACCGGGCTATTACAGTTTGATTTGGTTTAGATAAGAATTTTCATAAGTTTATACGGTTGGTTTAAAAATTTTTGTAAAGCTATTATTTAAACTATGGTATGGGTTTTGATTTAGACTTTCTATTAATTCACGTGGTTCGGTTTAAACACCATTTTTCTCAAATTTTGCGCTCAATTTTTAATTGGGTTTTCTGTTATTGATTCAAGGATTGTACTTATTTGAGAAAACAACGTATTTTTTTGCACAAATTTGTAATTTGAAATTTCGAATAAAGCAATTCGATTTGGTTCTCATGGTTTTAACACCTGTAGATTAATGTTTTGAAACATAAAATATTAAACGATTTAGTTTAATTTTAGCAAACTGTGTTCAAACAAGTTTTCAACAATTCTTTTTTGTAAATCGCTTTGTGATCACTTCGATGATCAATGTAACCTCCGAGATCTGGGTAAAACTTCTAGGCCAGGTTTTGGGGTGTTACATGTCAGCTATCATGTTGGAGTCTAGCCTCGAATGATCTTGACTTACACCTGCAAAGGAGGAGTCAAAGTTACGTTATTAGAAAAAAATGAATACCGCTTGACCGGAGGAGTCAAAGTTACGTTATTAGAAAAAAATGAATACCGCTTGACCTCTAACACATAAATTAAGCTCATAACCACAGATATAGAAACTTAGCTATGATAGAATTCAACAGTTAATAGTAAAATTTTTGGGGCATCATACTTTCTACTTTTACTTTGGTTCTCGCATTAGCCACAATATTGGTCAAAGATGGACCAGCTCCATCAACCTCGGTAAACTCGACATATAACTCCATTATAATATTTCCACTTGAGCAGTGCGAATCTATGACCGCCTCCAACTCATTTTTCACATCAAATAGCTCATACTTAAATGGGTCCAGTGATGTCAGATATCTATATTTCATGCTAAAAAATTTCCCCAGCTTACACCCCTAACTTTCCTCCTAATTCTTCACTGTAGCTCATGGAAATGGATGGTACAATTGAAAGCCAAGTTCATGGAATAAGATCCTGCAAATATGACCCCGAGATTCATATTGCAAATTTGACTGTCAACTCATTTCAATTAAAAATGAAATAAATATTTAGAACAAAAAAAATCTATAGATGGTTGGCTAAAGAAATTGTAACAGCTCGTTTTTAGTGAAATCGGAATAGTAGTTTCAAAACCACAAATCCGAGGTTAAAATATTTATTTTATTATTTTAATGTCTACAGCATGATAGTAGAATCGTATGAAAATTTCATTAAGAAATTTTATCATTTGAGTGCTTAATTGTGAATAAGGACTAAATCGCGTAAAATGTAAAAGTTGTTTTCTATAAGCTAAGGGTGTATAATAGCTACAGAATTTTAAAGTAAAGGTCCTTATATGGAAAATAGCCCATTAAAATGTCACTGGATGATAATGGCTTGGTAATTTTGTAATTTGAATTAATTATAAAGGTTAATGAAGTAAATAGGTAATTAAATAATATACTAAATAAAATAAAAACAATGTCTTCATCTTTAATCACCATCTTCCATCAAATTTTGAAGAGAAAAAGAAGCCATTTTTGCTCATCTAGAGTTCGGTCACTTTGAAGATCAATTGGTGAGTGATTTTTGTCCTGTTTTTAATGATTTTTATGTTTTTAGAATCGTTGTAGCTTAATTTTACTAGGGACCTATATGAAATTTGGCTAGCATGGGTATCGGTTGAATTACAAGAATGTGCATTTTTATGAGATAAGGACTAAATTATAAAATAGTTAAAAGTTGAGGGGTAAAAGTGTAAACTTACAAAAATATGTATTTTGGGCTAAATTGAATAGAATGATAATTGAATAAGTTAAATTTGATTATATATAGATCAAGAAAAGAAAAGATCAGAATTAGATCGAGGGAAAAACAAAGTAATGGATTGATAGCTCGATTTTCATCCGTACTATACTAGGTAAGTTTGTATAATTAGAATTGAGCATTTTTATATATACTTATTTGAAATGTATGTATGTGAATTGAGAAACTAAAATATATGATTATCTAATGCCTAATTGATGAAGTTCGAAGAATACTGAGCTCCGTTTAAACTTTAGGAATTTGTAGGATACAAGTGACATGTCATTAGGGTTACTGATTTGGTTGAGATCCTGCATGTGTTGCAAACTTACCACAACTTGTATGAGCTTACCAATTTGCAGCTCATAAGAGCTTACTGTTTCTCAGCTCATTTGAGCTTATCGTTACTTCAGCTCAGAAAAGCTTTTCATTTGTAGCTTGAAAGAGCATCCATGTGCAAGAATTAACGGATTACTGTTTAGTACACTTTGTGTGTACTACCCTTGTATCTAGCGATATTCTAAGTGGTTCAATGGGTACAGATCTACTACAGGTTATATGAGTTGATATGAATTAGCATAAGAGTTACATGAATTATAAGGAAATGATTTTACATGATATATTGAAGCATGAGATGGATGATATATGTATATGGAACTTGTTTAATTGTTGTACTCATTCATGCTTATTGGTTATTATATGTTCTTTACATGACTAACCTATTGGTGAATATATGTGTTTAGGCATTTGACAAATTGATTAGAGTATACCATTTATACTTACCTAAATTGTGATTAAATAGTAAGTTTAATTCTATATTATACGAGCTTACTAAGCTTTATAGCTTACTATGTTTCCTTTTCCATGTTTTATAGTGACTCGAAAGCTTGCTTGGTTTGGAAGTCATCGGAGATCTCATCACACTATCCAACTATCATTTTGATACTTATGAACTATGTGTATTTTGGTTATATGGTATGTATAAGCATTGTGGTTATATGGTATGTATGAGTCTTTTGGCTAATGAAGCCTATATGAGTTTGATATGTAATTAGCCATGTGATTTGTCTTAATTTGGTAAATGAGTTGGTATGTATATAAATATATGTGACAAGCTTCATTTTATGATGAATAGTTACTTTGGTATGCTTTGTTATGGATTGGTATTGAAGGTAGCAAATGGTTGAGTTTGAGAATGTAGTAGTATGTTAAGCATTAGACAAGATAATGCATATATGAAGTTAACCATTTAGGTGTTTAGTGGACATGAAATTGGTATGTGTTTGAATGGCCATTTATGATGATTATGAGTAACATGTGGTTGGTAATGAAATTGTAAGTTTTAGGCTTGAATTGGTTGATTTGAGTGCCAATTTTGGTAGTAGATATATGCTTTTGAAATGTGTAGGTTGGTACCAAAATTTGGATGAGAAATATGGCTTAGAAAATAGCCTATTTTTGTCTACACGGGTAGAGACACGGGAGTGTGTCTCAGCCATGTGTGACACACAGTCAGGTGACACGGGTGTGTGTCCCCTATATTTTTTAGTGAAAGCAAGTCAGTGAGTTACATGGGCTAGTCACACGGATATGTGGTTGGCCGTGTGACACAAGTCAGATAGTTAAACGGGGTTAGACACGGTCTGGGACACGACCATGTGATCCCATTTCTAATATCCACACGGCCTATGCCACGGGCATGTCTTTTGGCCATGTGAGACACACAGATTGGCCACATAAGTGTGTGTCCCCTTGGTAAGTAACAAATTATACATATTTTTACCCCATGCTTAGCCCAATTTCTAGATGAATTACCCCTTGATTTGTGTAAATGGATGCTCTTAAACTTTTAATTTCATGTTTTATACTCAGGTGAGCTTAGGGAAGAGAAAAGAGCAACGAACAGGCCAAAAACGGGCAAATTAGGCCCAGTTCAGTAATCAACATAGCTTGGAGGTTCGCCACATGGCCGTGCCACATGGCCGTGCCACTTTAACAGGCTCGAACACGGCTTGGGCCTGGATCCACACGGGCGTGGCACACGGGCGTGTCCCTGTCGTGAGGAACTTTAATTTCACTCAGAAAAGGCTACTTAGGGGCTAGGAAAGGCATTCCAAAACTCTATATAAAGACACTAGGAGGCAACTACAAAGGTGTGCTTTTCTCCTACCAAGACGAGGAGTTAAAGAAGGGAATTACTCGAAGGGAAGCCGATTGATCCATCTCAGAAGCCAGGATCTACATCAAGACAAAGGATCTCCCTTCAATCCTTTCAGGAGTTTTGGGTTTTCTTATGTTTTGTTATTTTATTTCTTCCGAGATGTTTTCTTTTATAAACATGAACTAAAACCCCAAATATCTAAGGGGGATGAAACCTAAGACAGATCTTGTTATTATTATCTGAGCTGTGTGATAAATATTTGATTTGTTCTTAATTGTGTTTTTAACTCTTTAATTGATATTTCCGGGATCTTGATTTAAGTCGAATGTGCTTATGTAGAGGAGCAAAAGTCCCTGCATAGGAGTAGATCCAACACAATTAAGCAGAGTTGATCGCAATCCTGGACATAGGACGACGGAAATATACCGAATTAGAGTCAAATCTAATATGGGGAGCCATAGATCGAGTGAATGCAAGACTAGGGGTTTTAACTAGAAAGAGATTTCAGTTAATCAACCTAGGATTAGTTGTTCTTATCCTCGACGGGCCTATTAACATAATTTAGGGATCTTTACAGATCAAATCAAATTAAGAAATCATCTGGTTCAGAGTTAGATAACAAGTGAAGTCTAGGTGGATTCTTCCTTAGGTATTGCCTTAATCAATCAGTCTTTCCCAAAAGCAATCTCCCACTTTACTCTTTGTCGTTTCTTTAGTTAGTTTAGTTTAGTTTACAACAAAACCCTCTTTATTTTTAGGCTAGATAATAGAAAGAAAGTCATTACTAGTACTCATAGTTCCTTGGATTTGATATTCCGGTCTTGCCACTAACTATACTACTATTCGATAGGTGCACTTGCCTTTTATCGTGATATTAGTTAGTTTCTAAGTACGATCAGATTTTATTACTTCATCACAATCGCAAGATCAAGTTTTTGGCGTCGTTGCCTGGGAACTAAGATATTAGGAACATTTGATTTCTATTACTTTAGCCATTACTATTTTTATTTATTTTCAACCTTTATTTTTATTTTTATTTGTTTTATTTATTTATTTTAATTTTCTTTGCCTTTTCCCTTCTAGGTATCTCTAGTTTATGACTAGAAGAAACCCGGGAGGACCACTGCTTTTTGACGACGATTTAGAAGTGACAGTTCGTCGAACTCGCCAAGAGATAAGAAGAAGCTTGCAATATCCAGAACAAGGACAAGAAGAAGAACCAGAACCCGCCGAAGAGATGGAAGCAAATCAGGATAATCAGCTACCTCCTGTAGTAGCTGTAAAACCTGTTGAGCAATATCCTACTTTGCATACTATGTATGATTATGCTAGACATAATTTAGTAGGCACTGAATCTAGCATTGTTAGGCCTACTGTTGCTGTAAATAATTTTGAACTAAAACCTAACACTATTCAAATGATTCAGCAATTTGTTCAGTTTGATGGTTTGCAAGATGATGAGCCTAACTCGCATCTAGCCACCTTTTTGGAATTATGCGATACATTTAAAATAAATGGCGTTTCTGATGATGCCATTCGTCTTAGGCTATTCCCATTCTCCTTGAGAAACAAGGCTAAACAGTGGTTAAATTCTTTACCACGAGGGTCTATCACTATATGGGAACAAATGACCGAGAAGTTTTTACTTAAGTATTTTTCCTCCGGTTAAAATGACAAAATTAAGGAATGATATTTCTTCTTTTGTGCAGATGGATTTAGAGACGCTTTACGATGCCTGGGAAATATACAAGGACCTATTGAGAAGGTGTCCTCACCATGGACTACCTTTGTGGTTACAAGTTCAAACCTTTCACAACGGTTTGAATCATTCAACAAGACAAATGGTTGATGCAGCCGCCGGAGGAACAATTAACAACAAAACACCCGAAGCAGCTTACGAGTTTATAGAAGAGATGTCACTGAATAACTATCAGTGGCAAGTCATAAGAACAAAACCACAGAAAGCTGCATGAGTTTTTAATATTGATGCAGTCACGATGCTTTCTAATCAAGTAGAACTTCTTAATAAAAAGATTGACAATTTTGTTGGTTCTACACAGGTATACCCAGTGATGCAGTGTGACTCAATTCAAGGAAACATGTACAATCCCGATTACTCCTTCTATGGACATGGCATGGAAACCGAGTAAGCCAACTATATAGGTAATAACTCTAGACCTCAAAATAACCCTTATAGTAACACTTACAATGCAGGTTGGCGGAACCACCCCAATTTTTCAATGGAAGGACAAGGAAATCAAAGACAAATACCTTCTCCGGGATTCCAACAGCCACCATTCCAACAAGAGAAAAAGCCAAACCTTGAGGAGATGCTCACAAAATTTATTGCCGTATCAGAAACCCATTTTCAAAACACCAAAATAGCACTCAAGAATCAGCAAGCATCCATTCAAGGACTCAAAACTCAAATAGGCCAGCTCGCTAAGCTAATTTTTGAAAGACCGCAAGGTGAATTACCAAGCAACACTGAGACTAACCCTAAGGAGCAACTCAATGCCATGGATACAATAGATGAGGAAGAGTTAACCAAAACCAAATCAAAGCCATTTAAGGATACTGTAGCAAGTAAAGGTACGGATGAGGTAAGTTCCAAATAAGTAACTATCAAAGAGTATAAACCTCGTATCCCATACCCGAATGCGTTAAAGA
Source organism: Gossypium stocksii (assembly GCA_020496765.1). Lineage (NCBI taxonomy): Eukaryota > Viridiplantae > Streptophyta > Magnoliopsida > Malvales > Malvaceae > Gossypium > Gossypium stocksii. The sequence continues at coordinate 52,724,715 of CM035625.1, read as the reverse complement.
AAGACCGCACAGATGAGCAATTCGGTAAGTTTCTTAAATTATTAAAGAAATTACATATTAACTTACCGTTGATTGAAGCTCTTTCGCAAATGCCAAATGCTATTAAGTTTTTAAGAGAGCTCTTGACAAACAAGTGGAAGCTAGATGAGAAATCTCATGTGGAGCTGAATACAGTATGCTCAGCCATTTTATAGAATAAGCTACCCAACAAACTAAAAGATCCAGGGAGTTCTACTATTCCTTGTTTACTTGGTAGCTTAGACGCAAAAAATGCTTTAGCTGATTAATGGGCTAGTATAAATGTCATGCCATTTAAATTGTTTAAACAACTAGGTCTTGGAAAACCTAAACAAACTAAGATGAGCATCCAATTAGCTGATAAGACCATTAGATTTCCAAAGGGAATAATTGAAGATGTGCTTGTCAAAATTGATAAATTTATATTCCCAGTTGACTTTGTTGTTTTAGACATTAACGAGGATAGCAATGTACCTTTAATTCTAGGGCGACCCTTTTTGGCCACTGCTAGAACGATAATTGATGTAGGAACAGGTGAGCTTACACTATGTGTAGGTGATGACAAAGTTACTTTACAAGCTCGAAACTCAATTAAGACTGTTGCTGATAAGAATATAGTTATGAGTCCTTGTAAAAACACTGATCTCACCACCTAACCTTCTTTGTAGGATACACTCTACATAAAGGCGACCCAACCACAGACGAGTCCATCCAAGGAAGATGCACCTGAAAAGTGAATGCTTCAAATTGAGGAACTAGATGAGTGGCTGAACTATCACGAAAAGCCCAAAATATGCCACACCAACCTAGAGCATCACCAAGACGACTCTCAGGTAACAACGAATCAAATCAAGGTAGGGGATAAAGTAATCTTAGGGGAAGACGATCCTCGAATCTTGAATTCAAAAGAACATATAAGTGATACACCTTACTTCGCGGTAATAAAAATCTTCCCCTATGGTACAGTTGAGATACAACATGAGTCACTCGGCACTTTCAAGGTAAATCACACTCAACTCAAATTTTATGTTGATAATGAAATTGAAAGCAGGATAAAAGAGTATCAACTCTTTAAGCCACCGTGACCGAGCAAGCTTGAGAAAACCCCTTCCTTCAATTCCCGCAGAACTCATAAGAAGAATTATTTCAGATATTATGGGCAAGACCTCTTGGAGTTGGAAGATGCATCGACTGGGCCGCACTAGAACAGGTCCAGCTAGCTGATGAGGTCTGGGCCTTATTAACAACGGACCCGTGGGAGCAGTTTTTTCAAATCGTAGAGCCCACCTATCTCAAACTCACCATCGAGTTCTGCTCCACGTTCCACCACCAGACAATGATGAGCCAACACGATGATGCAGGAACGATACAATTCCATCTAAGAGGCCTCGTTCGTCAACTCAGTGTACCGGAGTTTGGTATAGTGCTAGGCCTCTACACTGAGTAGTTTGTGGAGGAAGAAGATCTCTCAGAACTCCACCGCCATATTCATATCTCTCCAGTCAACTGCTCCCTAGCCAGCCCACATACGACCCCAGTCGCTCCAAAGCGAATGCTCTCTCCCCATCTCTGAGGTACATACATGCCCTACTCGCACACACACTGACGGGTAGATGCGAGAGTACCAGCATCGTCAACACCCACGACGCCTACTTTTTATGGAGCATGGTACATATTCACGTGATTGAACTCGCCTACTTCATTGCCAATGCCATCCAACACTAGACGGAGTGACACCGTAGGGGCGTGATCTCGATGGGCCCGTACATCACTTGATTAGCCCGCCGCTTCAGCCTACTTAACACCACGGCCCAGACATCCTCTTACACCTTGATCGGCCAGATGTCCCCATAGGGCATCCAAACTATGCTACATATGAGGATGATTCAGCGCCGATGTGGGAGCAACCCTCCTAAATACCAATTAGCTCATTCTGTCGAGCAGGAGGACCCCGAGGATATTACTGATGATGTTCCACCACCGCAGGAAGAGGCACCGACTGAACCGCTACCCCCTCACCGCCCAGTTCATGCGGCAACTTCATATGCTGACATATCTAAGCGCCTCACACAATTTGAGCACCAGTGCTTTCAACACTTCAATCACATCGATACTACTCTTCAGCAGATATGCCAGCATCTACATATCGCACCACCACCCCCACCTCGCGAACCATCTGAGGACTAGGACTTCTGAGTCCTCTTTTCTTCTCCTTTATTTTCATTTTTATTTTCCCTTTTTCTTTTATCTTATCTTTTTCATTATTTGAATTTTAGTATTTTCAGAACATAGTTTATTTTACTTCAATTATTTCATATTGGTTGTTCTCTAACAAACACATTTTGTTAATCCAAATTCCCCAAAACTAATAAATGCTTTCACAATTTTAAAGAAGTTCTACAGCTCAAATCCAAAATCTAATGGAAACCTCAGCCACCTAATATCAAAAAACATACCCTCTCGGCATAGTATTTGTGGACAAACAACCGCTACCACTACCAGAGTATTCACCTTCACCCTTCCTTTGTCCCAGACACTCTATAGCCACCTCCACCTCACAGAATTCATCTAATTCAGGGAGTTTCACTTCTCTCCCTATCTTATGATATTATGCTTCTATTGCTACTAATGTTATCTTTATACATTGAGGGCAATGTACATCTTAAGTGTGGGGGGGGAACTTACTTTCAATCATTGTATTCTCTTCGAACCCCTAAAAATTTTTAGAACTAACATTTTGCATTGTTCTCAAAATTTTGAATTCTCACTTTCATTCTCTGCATGAGTCTCAATCTCCTATTAGGAATTAATTCTGATTGATTTATGATTTTTATTGATATGTTGAGAATTAAGACATAGGTACTTATGCTTTGATTATTCAAACTTTAAGACATTAGGGAATCAATCATGATAAGTTGAAATTTTTGAGAATTCTAAATTTTTCTAGGTTATTTTCCCTAATTCTAAGTGTTATCTTGAGACTTGAAATTTGTAAGATTGATATCAAAAAGCCATAATTCTGGTGAGATTTTTGAGCCTTTTGAGCATACATCCTTTCATGCTTATTTTTATTGTTGCTTTGAGTGAGTCAATACTGATTTGTTATTCTAGAACTTGATTCGATTATACATGTCGAGACCACATCATTGATTTGATATACTGAGATGATAAAACCACCTAGGTATAACCCACTTACTCTATAAAAGCCTACCTCCATAAATTAACCCCTAGTGAACCCCTTGAGCCTAACAACCCATTCATTTGACTTACCCTTAAAATTAACCAAAAACCATTATTGTTGAAATCCCCCTAATTATTTTGATCCCTATTTTTTGTCGAGATTTGAGTTGAATTATTATCTAGCTTTATTCTTTTTCTGTTTGATTTGTAAAGTCCATAAATATTAAATTTGTCGTTATTTGATTTGTTCTTAAAAAAAGTATGTATACTTCAGTTGTAATTCAATATTTTTGCATATTTCCATGTAATTTTTGAGCTGCTGTTCTTAGACAACATTATCCGAAAGAAAGGCTTTACACTAGAAATATGTTCAAGTGATAGAGATTTTTCTAGCTAGATGATTTTTCAATTCAATCTCGATTCTAACCCTCTTTTTCAGCTTGTGACAACACCCCTAACCAAAGCCCCATTACAACTATTGAAAGACCTTTTGATCGATGTGTCATATCAATCTATAGTGGTGGAGATTTGATTTTCTTGCAAGCTTATGGTAATAACTTTTCAGGTTGACTAAAGAGTGCTAAATTTTTGAACCCTAAACACTTTGAGTGGATAGAGTGAATCTTTAGTGAGGATGTCAAATCTTGTTGATTTTGATTGAACGGTAATTACTTAGGAAAAGGGAGAAAACCTATGTTTCTGTAATAAAATTCTCAACTTAGAGTGTTTGAAACTTTAATATTCTTCTGGTTGAATTTTCATTGTATGATTACTTATGGATTAGTTTGAAACATTATTGATAAGGATTATAAGTTGAGAAGAATGATTCTTAACTGTGAGTTGAGATTTTGCTTGAGGACAAGCAAAGGCTTAAGTGTGGGGGTATTTGATAAGCGATAAATTATACATATTTTTACCCCATGCTTAGCACAATTTCTGGATGAATTACCCATTGATTTGTGTAAATTGATGCTCTTAAACCTTTAATTTCATGTTTTATACTCAGGTGAGCTTAGGAAAGAGAAAATAGCAACGAACGGTCCAAAAATGGGCAAATTAGGCCCAGTTCAGTAATCAACACGGCCTAGAGGTTCGCCACATGGCCGTGCCACACGGTCGTGCCACTTTAACAAGCTCGAACATGGCCTAGGCCTCTATCTACACGGGCGTGGCACACGGGCTTGTCCCTGTCGTGAGGAACTTTAATTTCACTCGGAAAAGGCTATTTAGGGGTTAGGAAAGGCATTCCAAAACTCTATATAAAGACCCTAGGAGGCAACTACAAAGGTGTGCTTTTCTCCTACCAAGGAGGTGCTTTATTCCCGCCAAGATGAGGGGTTAAAGAAGGGAATTACTCAAAGGGAAGCCGATTGATCCATCTCAGAAGCTAGGATCTACATCAAGACAAACAATCTCCCTTCAATCCTTTTAGGAGTTTTGGGTTTTCTTATGTTTTGTTATTTTATTTCTTCCGAAATGTTTTCTTTTATAAACATGAACTAAAACCCCAAATATCTAAGGGGGATGAAACCTAAGACAGATCTTGTTATTGTTATCTGAGTTATGTGATAAATATTTGATTTGTTCTTAATTGTGTTTTTAACTCTTAAATTGATATTTCCAGGATCTTGATTTAAGTCGAATGTGCTTATGTAGAGGAGCAAAAGTCCCTGCATAGGAGTAGATCCAACACAATTAAGTGGAGTTGATCGCAATCCTAGACATAGGACGACGAAAATCTGCCGGATTAGAGTCAAATCTAATATGGAGAGCCATAGATCGAGTGAATGCAAGACTAGGGGTTTTAACTAGAAAGAGATTTTAGTTAATCAACCTAGGATTAGTTGTTCTTATCCTCGACGGATGTATTAACATAATTTAGGGATCTCTACATATCAAATCAAATGAAGAAATCATCTAGTTCAGAGTTAGATAACAAGTGAAGTCTAGGTGGATTCTTCCTTTATTGCTTTAATTAATAAGTCTTTCCTAAAAGCAATCTCCCACTTTACTCTTTGTCATTTCTTTAGTTAGTTTAGTTTAGTTTACAACCAAACCCTCTTTATTTTTAGGCTAGATAATAGAAAGAAAGTCATTACTAGTACTCATAGTTCCTTGGATTCGATATTCCGGTCTTGCCACTAACTATACTACTATTCGATATGTGCACTTGCCTTTTATCGTGATATTAGTTAGTTTCCAGGTACGATCAGATTTTATTACTTCATCACAATCATGAGATCACCCCTCTATTTGTAAAATTTTTAATGTTTTCCCAAAATTTCTATAAGTTCTCGTTTAAGTCCCAATTTGTTTTAGTGCTTGTTTTGGGTCTTGAGGGCTTGTGTTGGGGACTATATGAATATATGTAAATGATGTATGTTTGGATATGAATTATGGACATGAAATGTATGGTTGTTTATGTGATAAGTCTGATAATGCTCCGTAACCCTAATCTAGCGACGGATACGGGTTAGGGGTGTTGCAGAAATAGAGATGACATTCACAATGCAACACTTTAAAAATGAACAAACTTACTTGTGTATCAGTATTGAATACTTTGGTAGTTTAATAGAAAAAAAGAACGATGAGGCAGTGCGTGCTTGAAAACATGTTTCAGCAGATATGTTTTCATCGAATAATAATGATGAAAGTGTCTTATATGCTTGAAAACATGTTTCAGCACATGCGTGCTTGAAAGGGTCTTCTGTATGCTTGTAAATGTACCCAGGATTCTTCAGGGAAAGGCATCTTTACAAGATTTGAATGGTGGTGGACAAAAAGTGTGTTCAGCTATGCATGCTTTCCCTAACATGTCAATAGGAAAGCTCGCTCAGTTGGACGTGCTTTCTATTTGCCACCATTCAAAGCCTGCCAAGGTGCCATGAACTTGAAAATCCCAAGTAAGATTTGAGGCATGTCTTTCAGATATTCAATAAAAACGCCTCTTCTACAACGCGTTTTCAACCACGGGTTGTTTTTTTTCTTTTCAATCTCACCCTTCCCTTGCACCTATAAAAGGGGGGCCTCCCTCCTATCATCCATTCACTTTACAATATTTCTCTCTTAGTTTTCTTCCTCGCTTCAATGTTTAAAATTTTTGTCGATAATATTTATTCCTATTTAAGGTAATCTTGAGTTGTCGGTGATGCAATATCACTTCGAGACACACACATTTCATACCTCATGTCAAGATGAGATCATTACCTTAGAAACCTATCCTGTGGAAGTTGGGTTTCAAGGTGATGGTGCTTTATACTGTCACAGGTGGAAGTCTATGTAGATGTCTCGATCAATAACCATTATGAGGTTATGGATCAGAGTCTAACTGGGGAGCCAGTTGACTTATGCGGTCACGAGCTCAAATTTTTTGGATGGCTTTTTTTTAATTTTATGATTTTGAAAAAAAAAATATATTTTATAGGTTTCAAAAGATTTTGATATGTATTTGTTTAAGTTAAAATCCCATTGTAATATTATATTATTAAAAAATGAAAAGAATAAAACTATTTTAAGAATATTTTTATTTATAGACTTTGTTCACTGATAAACCATAATATATACATATTTTTATCCTATGCTTGGCACAATTATGGATGATTTATCATTAGATTTATGCAATTTGATGCTCCTAATCCTTTAATTTCATGTTTTATACTCAGGTGAGCATGAGGAAGCAAAAAAAGCAAGAAACGGGTCAAAAATGGACAAAATGGTTCAAAATCAACCTTCAACACGGCCTAGACATCTTCACACGGGTAAAACAACAAGCCTATGTGTGACACACAGAATTGCGCACGGCCTGAGCAGCATCACACGGGTGTGTCACACGGATGTGTCCCTGTCGATCCCTGTTTCAATTTCACGCAGAAAAAGTTAATTTTTGGGTATTCTGGGCATTCAAAAGTCTATAAAAACACCTAAGGGAATGAGCCTAAGGACACACGGAGTAGAAAACTAGGAATTACTCGAGAAATGCCAATCGATTCATCTTGGAAGCAATGATTTACTTCAAGACTGAAGATCTCCCTTCAATTTCTCTCGAAGTTTTTGGGTTCTTTATGTTTTGTTATTTTCCCTATTTTGAGATGTTTTTTTTATAAACATGAACTAAATCCCCTAAATACCTGAAGGGGATGAAACCTAAGACGGATCTTGTTATTAATTTTTGAATTATATGATAAATATTTGAATTGTTCTTAATTATGTTTTAATTCTTGTGTTAATATTTCAAGATATTAATTCAAGTTGAATGTGCTTATTCAGTGGAGCAAAAGTCCCTGTCTAAGAGTAGATCCAACACAATTAAGCGGAGTTGATTGCAATCCTAGACATAGGATGACGAAAATCTGCTGGATTAGAGTCAAATCTAATAGGGAAATCCATAGATCGAGTTAATGCAACACTAGGAGTTTTAATTAGAAAGAAATTTCAATTAATCAACCTAGGGTTAGTTGTTTTTAGTCTTGAAAGAGATATTAACATAAATTAGGGATTTCTACAGAACAAGTCAAGTGAATAAATCATCTAGTTCAGAGTCAAAATAACAAGTGAAGTCTAGGTGGATTCTTCCTTGGGTATTGTCTTAATCAATTAGTTTTCCAAAAGCAATTTTCCCAATTTTCTCTCTGTCGCGTTCTTAGTTTAGTTAGTTTTTAGTTTAAACAAATATCATTTAGTTTTAGGCTAGATAATAAAAAGAAAGTTAATACTAATACTTTTAGTCCTTATGGGTTTGACATTCCGGTCTTGCCATAAGCTATACTACTGTTCGATAGGTGCATTTGCCTTTATCGTGATAATATTTTAGTTTTACAGGTACGATCTTATCACATCATTCACCATTGAGATTGAAAAATATTCTCAAACCTTGATTTCAAATAAAAAATTTTAGTACACAAACAATTTTTTAAACCAAACATTGATTTTAGAGATTTTAACTCAAATCAAAAAGTAAAATTTTTAGCATCTAACTTTTGAAAGAATGCTTTTCAATAAAGTTATAATTATCGCCCATTAAATTTTCTACTTCTATAATATTATGTTTAAAATTAATAATTTATCTTTTCAAAGCATTTTTAATAATAAATGGCAAACATTATTGAATTTTTAAGTAAATTAACTTATAGTTTAGATAAAATATTTCCCAAAAGTAAAAAATAAAACAAAAAAATTACTGTAGTACTCAATCAGACTTTTTAAGGTGTTATTTTTTAGGTAAATTAGTTCATAGTTTAGATAAAATGTTTCCTTAGAGTAAATATATTAAACATAAATTTGAGAAAGCCAAGTACATACCCAAAAATCAAAATCAAGTCGAAGATAGAAATATAGCCAAGTTTCTATACATCATTCAATTAAAATTAAAAGAAAATAGAGTTGAGCCCAATACTTGTTAAACAAAGAAACTTAATACATGTTAAATAAAGAGGCCAACAGGTGTCAAGCAAAGACACATTAGAGATTCTTTAATATAGTTTTGAAACCATAAAGCTAAACTACTTTCAAGAAATATAATGTTATCCTTCATCATTATCCTCTCTACTATTCTCTACAGTATCAATAAATATAGCATCTGCTTTTTAAGTAAGATATAAATGAGGAAATAACAAACAAAAAAAGTTGCAGGTAAAATTAAATAAAATGAAAACTAAAATAATTTGAAAATCTAAACAAACCATTAAGAAAATCAAAATAATAAATTAAAAAATTAACGTAATTACTGACATCTTCTTATTTGAAACTCCTTAACCACAAGTAACCTATTTAGATTAACGATTCACTTGCATATTTAATAACATTTTATTATGTCAAAGTTCTTAAAATTAACTATTTGAATTAAACATTAAACTCTTGTATTAAAATAAAAATTTTATTATGTTAAAGCCCTGAACAATGCCTATTAAATTAAAGATTAATCTCTTGTATTAAAACAACAATAAATAACATTGATTAAGAGGTAATGATAACAATTATGGACTTTTAACCTCATAAATTCTTATTAATTTTATATTATCATTAAAATTTAAAAATGCATCATAATTTTTCTCTTATAAAATATAATAAAATTATGTTTAACCCTTCCAAACTTTTATTTTTACAACTAAAATTTATAACGTAATAACAATTTTAGTTAAACTTATTTATATTATTATCAATCAAATCGATATATTGTGAATTTTACTTTTCTCTACTTTACAAAAACTAAAATTTAATCACTTTATTTCTTTAGAATTTAATATTACTACGTTAACTAATATAATTATTTATTTTAGTTAGGTAATGTTGTTAGAAGTTACTGTCAAACTTGGTAACCTAAATTTCTTTTAAAAAATGATCATGTTAATTTTTTTGTTTAAAGTAGAATTCCACATGAATAAAAAGCTCTCCCACATACGGAACCAATTGTGTCTTGCTTAGGATCCGTTAGAGACCTCTCCTATCACATTTGTCATATCTAAATTTCATGCACTCTTGCCACTAGCCATCTCCCACATGATCTCCCCTATCTAGTTAGGTCCAGTAAGAGCTTATAACCTTACTTACCTATCACCTATAAAAGGATCCACCTTCAACTAAAAGACCCAATCACTCATTCTTCCCATTTCCCCTTTGCAACATTCAACACCGAACCATGAAGTGAATTGTTGGAACGGTGGAAATGTACAAGTGTACATAGTCATAACAAGTAATAAAGTGACAAGTAAATGTCGAGTTATCGTACCCACAGGGACTGTAAAAAGAAATATTTATGAATTTAATTTAAAAACACTTTGGTGAGAAAAATAATTTTGGTTTGAAAAGTTGATTTATAAACTAAGATATTGAAACTAAGTACACAATTTAAATAAAATAAAAGAGTTCTAATGAACGATTTCAAAAAGATTTAATCAAGATGATATAATTGTGTTGGATTAATTACATCTTTTTAACTTAGAATTATTAAATTCATGCTTATGCTGTTACGAACAAATTCACGGCAACCCAGTAATTTGCTAACTTATGAACATATTTACTAATTAAAATTCCATTCATCTCTTGAACATATCCCTATGCCAATTCAACCGATTAAACAGATTTAATAAGGTAAACATGCTATTGCACATACATACTTATTAAATTAAATTATCTCTCGCATATTCCTATATCGATTCAACCGATTAATTCAACTTAATAAACATATACAAGATTATGTGAAGTAACAAAGTAGCCATACCTTAAAACAATTTAATCACAACAATCTTGCAAGTTATGCAAGGCATATGTATCGCCAAATACAATGCTAAACATGATTTTACTTAATCAAGCATTTTACTGAGGCCTATAACAGCATAAACACTATTTTAATAATTCAAGTAGGCAAAATATAATCAACCCAACACGAATTAAATTCAAGCTAAATTGATTAAAATAACCATTTCAACAACAATAATATTCATAGATATGTTCATCATAAAAACAACAGAAATTAAAAAGATAGGGAACAAGAAGGCAAATCCGGTGTTTCTCCATGGCTTGACTGATTGCTGCGTTCTTCGTATCCGTTGTCCTCGCTGGTCAAGGCTTCTATGAACACTCGCTTGCTGCCCAAAATGGCTGGGAAAACACCTCTTTTCCAAGAGGATAAATTGGCACAAGAGCTATAGGAAAATGAAATGGGAAATGGAGAGAAAATAGAGTGGAGAGGAGAAAAGAGAATGAGAGAATGTTATGAAGTGAGGGATGTTTGAAATGAGCAGCAAGGGGTGGCTTTTATAGCTGATTGTGGCTGCTAAAAATAGCAATTTCCAGCAGCCAAAGAGTCCCCCTATGGCCGGCCACACACATGGCAATGTTGAAGCTTTCAACTTTGCTATTTTGGGCATGGGGCAAATCTACAAAGCCTTAAATAAAGGTGGGGTTTGAACATAAATTGGAGGTTTCTCAAGGGCCTTCTTGCAAGCATTTTTAATCAGCTAAATTGCTGATTTGGGTCAGCCTATGGACGGTTCTGATCAGCCCAATTAGTGGCTGGTTCGGCTCACTCCATTCGGTTCAACCTGTGCGGTTCATTAGGCCATTTCTCCATAATTAATTAAAATTAATTTATTTAACCTAAATTAAAGAGGAAATAAATTAAAATTAATTTAATTATGAATTAATACACATTTCTGGATGGTCTTGGGCTGGAAATTAGTTCGCCTCGATACTCCAAACTGCTTCTCGGTTTTGTGCTTCTCGCAGTGTCCGCCAAGCCATTTTTCGCCCTTTGCGTAATTCTGTCAAAAATAACCTAAATTAATCAAAATTAATTATAAATTTAATTAAAATTCATCATGTTCATATTTTTAACACAATTTAATTATTTTATAATATTTAATTATTTTTCGACAAGAATTTAATCGGAAAAGCATGATTTTAAGCCAAAAAGGGCATGAAAAAGTATATAAATTTTGTGTTTCCAATTGCCCTTAGCCACCAATCCTTAAACCTCATATTAATGATTGGCACCATCTATAAGAATCGAGACTAAAAAACCATGTCTCTATCTGTAACACCTCAAACCCAGCCTAGAAGTTAGGCCCGGATCCAGCGGTGTCACATTGAGGGGTGACTTGTATAAATCGTATACTTGGAAGACTTGAAGACATTCGTCCGTCCATGGTTTGAATAAGGGTTTATTTTCAAAATAGTTTTGTTAGAAAAATAATTTAGTTTAAAACGTGTTCATTAGAAGGTTCGCTTAATTAAAAGTTTAGGTGAGTTTGAGTAAAAGCTTTGAGTTTATAAGTTGAAAACCCAAGTGTACATATCTTGTTAAATTACAGCGAAAGCTCATGTTTTAAGAAAACGTTCAGATATTTATGTTGATTTAGAAAACATGTTTAATTTTAGAAATCCAGTTTGAGTTTGAAACTTTAGCAGTTATAATAATAAAATCCAAATATAAAATTATATCGGAGATAAAAGGCCTTATTACAACCTAATAAAATAATGTAAAATAAGGAAAGTAAATAAAACTAGTAATCCTTAAAGTAAATAGCAATGTAGTGTGGTCACCTCCGAGTTCTCTCATACGTCGAGCCGCCTACTAAGGGTCACCTGAAAAAACTAAAAAGAGGGAGTGAGTTTCCAAACTCAGCGTGTATGACCCTAATCAAACAAGTAATCATGCAACAATCAGATTGGGCTAAGCCCTATTCAATATCGGTGGCCTTTGGACCTTATCCCATAGTGGCCTCAGTTGAGCCTAAGCCTATATAACAATATACAGTGGCCTTTGGGCCTAAGCCCATAGTGGCCTTAATTGGGCCCGAGCCCATATCTTAAATATCAATATGCACATGCAATGCATAATTACCCATAACCAACCCTGTACACCTCCTTCCAACCCTACACTCCTGTGGGGAGATACTCGACCTACCCATCCTTATACACCTGTTGTGACACCGGTTGTGGCACCACTCATCATTGCAGCAGAACTGCTCGTGGCTTAAAAGCCTTAGTTGTAGCACTGGTTGCGACACTACTCATCATTGCAGCAGAGATGCTCTTGGCTTAAAAGTCTTCGTTGGATCCACAGTCGTTAAGCGACCATACGACCCTTATATACACTTCCTCCGATCATAATCCCAGCCCATATGTAATATAATAATACATGAATGTAGTAGAAAACATATAGCATACACATAGGGATATTTCAGTAATTCTGCCCTACAGGAGTATTTCAGTAATTCTACCCTATAAGGGTATTTCAGTAATTCTACCCTATAGTGGTATTTTGGTCATTTCTTAACATTATGGGTCTTAATTATGAACTTTAGCCCGTTAACAAGTCCTCGTTGGCTAAAGTGAACAGACAATATGCACCAGGTAGGATTCTAGTGAAGAGGATGTGAGTTATTAAGACCGCTTAAGTAGCAAGCTCTCCATAGATCCAATCCTAGACATGCATATACCCATTGCCACACTCTAACCTTATGATTTTTCCACAGACGCACTTGATAAATTAATTAAGTTTTATGCCGCTTAAGGATTCATTAGAAACTAGGCTTAAAAGTCCATTATAAAACCCTAGCAAGTCTACATGCTTTCATACATTTATATAGCCCATCTGGCCCAATCACATTTATATGGCCCATTAGGCCCAGTCACAATTATACGGTCCATCAGGCCCAAATCTATTCCAAGCCATACAACCAACTTAATCAGCTCATCACTTATTACCAATCTACCAATTTTCGCTTATCTGGGCCCACGAGCCCGTCGGGCCCATTTGGCCCATTCTGGCCCAGTTGGCCAAAACGTGACCCAAGTCCATGAGATCGCTCATGGGGTCTCTGATAACGCATCGATTACCCTCATACGAGTGTTCATGCACTCGCACAACTACCGTAGCCAAACTTTCAGCTTTTCGGTATTTCAGCATTTCGGTATTTCAGGATTTCGGGATTTGCTGATCTATTGTGTGTGAAGTGTATGGACACACCTGCTAACAAAACGCGCTGTGAACTCCTTAGCCACGAACCTACAATCGATGTCACTCAACAGTTAATCATACACTTATCAAATACTATTACCAAAAACCGTAATCCAACCTTTGCCTTACCTTGGATGATAAGCCTTAACAGCCCTTCCTTGATCACTAATCACGAGTATTTCTTAAATCTGCATCAATCTTCATCATTAAGAACTAAACAACAAGTGACTTGTAATCATCTTAAGTCACCTTTAAACCACTCATGACCATTCGGCCAACCTTAACCAATAAAAGAGGAATACCTACCCAAAACCCCAAAATGCTTAATAAGTAACTCGACAGAGATCTGAAATTCGAGATTCGTTACTAATCCCACAAGAATCGATTAGCCAACGTTGAAGACAAAGTGGCGGCACTGTAAAATTTTGGCCAAAAGATATTCGGCTTTAGGGAAGGTCAACTAGGAGCAAGAAAGAAAAGAGTTTGATGAGAAATGAAGGGAAGAAATTGGCACAAAATAAAAGAGAAAGAATAATGGATTTCAGCTTTTAGATATTTGGAGTGAAAAGTGTTTTCGGCAAAATAGAAAGGAAAAATTTAGCATTAGCCTAGAATCCCTAAAATCGGCACCTATATATACTATAGCCGAATTTACCTATCCTCAAATTCCTAATTCGGCTCCGCTTCTCTACTCCTCAATATCTTCCTAAGTTTTCTCTATTATCACTTCCTTGAATTTCTTTTCTGATCACTTCCTTCAGAGTTCAACTCCAATGCCACTACTAGCCGTCCATAGTGTAAAAATAAATCCAAAATATTACCATGCTAGCACTCGAACCAAGGATCCCTTTGCCAGCTATTGACGTCACCTCCTTGCTCCCTAAGTGGCGCCACTTAGCCACTACACCACAACCTCACTTGTGTCCTATTTCTTCTCCATTTATTTGAAAGCCATGACACTCGCAAACAGGGTTCTTTTAACATTTGATAGGAATTTCTCCACCTCAAAGCTCGAACTTAGAATTTAATAAATGGCCCTTTAACACTTTAATAACACTTAACTAAAATATCAAACACAACATATTCATCTTAACCACAAAAGAAAGTTCGGGATTTTTGGGGCGTTACACTATCTAACAAATTTTTTCCCTCCAAGTTAAGGAAACTAGAAAAGTGTTAAAAGCTGTTATCCTACCTCTACCTCCTTAGTTTGAGATTATTATGCCACCCTATTTATCATTGGCCACAACCAAAATTACATCAACCAAAATCATGTATGATATATTTACACCCCTTAATCCATGTACCAAAGCCATATCCTATCCTGTACCTAAACTTAGGCTTGGCAACTATGGGAAAAATTCCCCACCTCACATTATTGGGAGCTCTAGGCTTAAAGTAGAGTCCTTCAAGCACGACACAATTGGCGGACCTATCTTCACCACGAGGAATACTAACCCAAAAAATGGCTTACTCTCAATAGTTAGGTGATATCATTAATGTTCCGTTAAGACCCCAAATAGGAAAACATTCATGGTGAAAGCTTGTACTCGAGGGGAGACAATTTTGCTAACACTTTCTTGTATGGAGGAATGAGATTTAATATTCAATCGAGGGGTACAAAGCAAGTATACCCCATTCAAAACACTTCTTTTGAGAAAATCTTGAGAGACGTAAGGGATCACGTCATCCTACATAGGATCTTTGTAAGTGAGTAGATCCTCTTCTTCATATTCCACAGATTTTGTTTGGCAAATTTAACCATGATAATGGAGAAATCCAATCTTATAGAGACTCACCCACCATGTCGAGGTTCCTTATGTTGTTAATCATTTATAAATCTTTCACTTGAAGTAGGATCCAAGATCAAAACTTGATGGTTTATTTTATTTCTCAAATTTTAATCACCAATTTACTTCGAGTTTTAAAATATTTTATGAAAACTTCCTCAAGGAATTTTGCATGATCTAACACATTGACTATTTAGTCATTTGGGTTATTAAATGATCTACCATTTATTCCTCTAGGATATCCTACAAGCATGCATAATTTTGTCCGTGAATCTAACTTTTTAGCATACACGTGCAAGGTAACTCTATATTCTAAAATGGTTTAGGTTAGACTTCTTAACAGGTCTCATTTTGTATAAAGCCTTAGGCTCACACTTACATGATACATCATTCAGAATGTAGTAAGTAATTTTTAGTACGCATCTCTAAAAGGATGACAAAAACTATGAATAATTTAACATTGGACGAACCATATCTAACAAATTTCTATTCCTTCTATCCACTAAATCATATTGTTGTAGAGTTTCAGTTGCAGTTTTAGGCATATCAATGTATACAAGTTATACATGTGCAGTTATATACTTACTTAGGATTAAGGTTAAACACACAATGAATGTCACAAGTGATTTGATCTACAAATTGATTCAAGATCTTTCAATATTGGTCTAATCCAATGTATTTCTAGTACAGGATAATACATCAATGTCTTTACTTAGGAGTTGCTTTTAGGGACTTTAGACGACATGATAGTTCTCGCATAAGTTACTTGTTCCTTGTAACCCTATAAACTATTAACATGTTCAGATTACCAATTATGGAAATTTTTCTTTGGCATAAAAGAGCTATTCTATTATGTCACTTTCTCATAGTTCAATATAGGTAATTAGTGAGTCATGTTTGCTTATATAGTTTGCCTTACTTGTAAACTATTAAGAACACATTAACATAGATATAATTATATAACATCTGTATATTCTCATGAATAATCAAATTGAATGTTCAAAATAATTTACATTTAATATGATGAAATTCCAATATTTATGTTGGGCACAAAAGCCTAACAATGGTCTGTTGCATCTCTAATGTCATCATATGTTTCCTTTGGTAGTTTAAAATTATTCGAAAACAAGGTATTAGTCACCTTAAAAGCTAAGATCATGAGTGATTGGGGTTTGGTCCATATCATTAGGTTGCATCCATTGCATAGAACAAAGCTTCTTTCGTAGTTCTTCTACCTAATCCTTTAAA
The DNA here is from genome assembly GCA_020496765.1 of Gossypium stocksii. Taxonomy (NCBI): domain Eukaryota; kingdom Viridiplantae; phylum Streptophyta; class Magnoliopsida; order Malvales; family Malvaceae; genus Gossypium; species Gossypium stocksii. The sequence goes on along the minus strand of CM035625.1, from coordinate 52,708,020 downwards.
ACCTAAATTCTAGCTATAACACCTTATACTCGACCTAATCGTCGGGTCTGATCTACAAGGTGCTGTTAGAAAAAATCTACTTTGAAAACAGTTTTCTTGCACAACAAAAAAAAAATTTTGAAAACCAACTCGATTTGTAATATTTATAGCAATAAACCTCAGACTGAAATCGTACCTGTGTTTTCAGATAAGCAGATCATTGATTTTTTTGGCTTTCAACCAAAAAATCTTCTATGCTATTCTCATAACATGAACTGTTTCGAGTGCGGGGTCGAACCATGTAACACCCCTAACCCGTAACTATCACCGGAACATGGTAAGAGGCATTACAGAACTTATTACACAACAAAGCATCCAATTCTCATACATTCACATACATAAGCATATTTCTTTCATTTACAATCATATTGTCCCTTAATAGGGCATACAAGGCTTTAAACATGTTTTAGACGTAGTTCAGACTAAACCGATAACATATGAAAACTTTAGGAAGTTTTCAAAATTTTACTAAAAACAGGGGACACACGCAAGTGTGAATAGGCCGTGTGTCTAACACAGCCACTAGGCACGTCGGTGTCCAGGCCGTGTGGTCAGTCGAAATGGGAGCACATGGCCGTGTTCCAGCCTGTGTCCTACCCTATGTAACTCTTTGACTTAGGTCACACGGCCGACTACACGCCCGTGTGTCTTGCCCGTGTGCCTATTCGAAATGACCACACATGCCCGTGTGCCAGGCCGTGTGCTAGGCCGTGCCAAACCCTTAGGGTATACTGACTTATGCTACACGGCCAGTCACACATCCGTGTGTGAGACCGTGTGGAGCATACTGACTTGTATTTAATTTCAACACCACGGGACATGCGGCCATGTACCATAACCATGTGCCGCACACGACTGAGACACATGCCAGTGTCTCTGCCCGTGTGGACAAAAATAGGTCATTTACTAGGCTTTTTCGCCACCCAAATTTGCATACTCTACACAAGCACAAATAATTCCATTTCCATACACAACTAGGCAACCAATTCAACCTTAAATCACCACATTTCATACTAATTCAATACCAACTATTTTAAAGCTCATATCACAACCATTACCTAGCCAAATCACATACCATTTCCACAATCAAGCATATCTCAGGCAAATATTTATATCATAAACTAAATAGCCATTTAAACAACCTAAACATCATCAACCATATTATCAAGCATAAAAATAAACCAACTTATAAGGCTATATACACACCAAACATTACATCATATACAAGCCTAATCTCATGGCTATAAATTCACATCTCAAAAACATACCAAGATGACCATAGCCTATACATGCCATATACATATATTTATAATCTCAAAAGTACCAAATAGATGTCTGACAGTATGATGAAGTCTCTGACGATTCCTGGATCTGAGCTAGCTCGATTTCACTATAAAACATGGAAAATAAAATAAAGTAAGCTTTGCAGCTTAATAAGCTTGTATGATAATAAACTTAACTTATCAAATAAATGCAGTTCAACTATTTAGCATAATATATTGCTTATCACATATCAAATACAAACCTTTCTCATGTTTAGAACATTTATACACATGAATTATTCAACTTACCTTATTTCCATTCTCATATATGTTCTATACGTACCTATGATACTTAGATTGTTCTCACTTTTGTCCTCGTCTCAGTTATGCCCGTTGAAGCATTCGAAATTACTAAAGGATACATGGGAACCACACTCATAGTTCAATGCCATATCCCAGACATGGTCTTACATATAGTCTCATATCAAAGCCATAGCCTAGCTATGGTTTTACACGAAATCTCATATCGATGTCATATCCCAGATATGGTCTTACAAGAAATCTCATATCGATGCCATATCCCAGATATGGTCTTACACGAAATCTCAGTAACCCTAATGTCATGACATCAGTATCCTATACTATTCCTAAGGTTCGTACGAGACTTCCGATTGATCTTTGTCGTTCTTGTCTCGTAACTCATATTCAACCATTTTCAATTCAATTCAATAATAATAAAACATTTATAACACAATTTAATAGCATTTATTAGCATACAAACTTACCGCATGAACTTACCTTTCTTGATCTATATGTAATCAAAATCAGCTTATTTATTTCTCTAGTTATTCATTTTAGTCCAAATCACACATTAGGGCTATTTTACACATTTGCCTCTAAACTTTCACATTTTTACAATTTAGTCCTTATTTCACAAAATCATAAATTCATACAAATTTCAATAAACCCATGCTTAGCCGAATTCTCTATAGGTCCCTAGCAGCCCATATTTTCCAATTTTTCACACATTTAACCACACATTTTCATCTTTTCACAAATTAACCCCTATTTTACATTTTCACTCAAAATCACTTTATAGAACTTGTTAATCTATCATCAAACATTCATATTTTATCACAAAATATCAAAACACATCAACATTCTGTAACACCCCTTACCTGTATCCGACGCCGGGACAGGGTACGAGGCGTTACCAGACGACAATACAGTTAACTGTACAATATAAACTTCACTCAAATTTAAATTTTTTATTTCAACTTCCACTTTAAGATCCCTTATATGGGCCTACAAGGTCCAAAACATACTTTAAAAATAATACGGGACTAAACCGAAACCTTCGAAACACTTATAAAATTTTCCTTCAAAATAGTGTCACATGCTCATGTGACATGGGACATGCCCGTGTGGGCAGGCCGTGTGATCACAAAAGCCCATGTTCCAGCCCGTGTTAAAAACACTGAGCATTCTGTTTATGATGTCAGCATCCCCTTAAGGGCAGACGACCAAGTCACACGTCTGTGTGCTAGGCTGTGTTCCCCACACAGCCGTGTGTCTGCTCGTGTGGCCGACACATAAGCTATTTTCCAAACCTTTTTTGTGCTCTTGGCACTTCACACTCGCAAACAATTCATAACATGCATCTCCCATTTGATTATTCCAGATATAACCAACAAACCTACATAACATTCCTAACCATATCAAAGCCTTCCTATGCATGTATAAAATAGGTTACATACCCATAACCATTATGAACCATATCTTATGGCTATATATAAGGAAGTATCATCAACCAATACATTTAGCCAGCTCACAATGGCACATGTTACTCATAAATAAACCACTATACATGCCACTCGCTTAAAACTAATAAGAATTTACATTACCCCAACTTGTTGAATTAATAGTGTGACGCTGCTCCGACGATCTCCAACCCCGAGCTAACCTGACAACACTAAGAGAAAAGAAAGGAGGGTGTAAGCTTTATATCTTAGTAAGTTGGCATACAATAATAATCAATTTAATTAGGAAGATATTTCACATAATTTCATTCTTACTCAAGTCCAGCCTATGCTGTCTTCCTAAGTCATTGTCGCTAAATTTATTATATTCAGAGCTACAAAGCTCCAAATTTCGATCTGCTAATTTTCCTGAAAACTAGAATCACATACCTTCTTACCATAAAATTTACAGAATTTTTAGTTTAGCTAATCAATACAGTTTATTCATTAAAGATTCCCCTATTTTGCTATTCGACAGCTCTGACTCCTCTTTAATAAAAATCAGATTTCTCTACATATAGAATTCGGATAACCTTCCCGTTTGTTTTATTGAAAGTAGACTAATCCAGGATTCTAAGAATATAAACTACACACCATAATAGTTTTTATACAATTTTTAGTGATTTTCTAAAGTTGGAATAGGGGATTTCCGAAACCATTTAGACCCTGTCTCACCAAAGTTTAAATATCTCACAATATAAAACTCAATTGCTTACACTGTTTATTTTATGTAAAAAGAGACTCAATGAGATTTAATTTAACATCTCATTCAGCATTTAATTCAATTTCCACTATTTATGGTGATTTTTCAAAATCACATGACTGCAGCCGTTTTCAAACTGTTTTGCTAGAAATTCTACTCTCCCATGTTTTCTCTATATTATTATCATAAATGCACACATAACATCAAGTATGTTCAATATCAGCCATTCAAATGAATAATCATCACCAAGATTTATGAGTATTCATAACAACACTTACTCTTATCCACCTTACCACAATTTCAATCCCATATCGAGCACATTGCCCACAACACATCATTGCTCTCATGTACATTTGCCCGAGTATACACCTGCACTTACATTCCATATTACCATACCAAAGCTGTTTATTAAGCTTTCCCGTTGAACTCTTCAGATTAACATTTGATACTTGGTGGATTTTCTACTCATGATCCCACCAACACATAAGCCCAGCTCTCGAGTACACATGGTAAAGATCACTTTATCACCCATGTGACCTAGCTATTTAAGTTCGTAGCCTTCATGGGCACATGGTGAAGGTCACTTTATCACCCATGTGGCTTAGCCATTTAAGCTCGTAGCCCTCGTGTGCACATGGTGAAGGTCACTTTATCACCCATGTGACTTAGCTACAAATGACCTTGCTCTCATGTATACATGGTGAAGGTCACTTTATCACCCATGAGACATAGTCATTAAGTCCCATAATTATCATTGCACATGGTGAAGGTCACTTTATCACACATGTGGCTTAGCCATTGAGCTCTATAGCCCTCAGGTCTACATGGTGAAGATCACTTTATCACACATGTAACCAAACCATATTTTACCCGTATCACCCGTTATTCCGAAGGTTCAACCAGGAACTCTCATTTCCAACACACCCAACATTAAAGAAAAGTTTCAATATCAACATTTCATAATATCCATTAAAATTAGCAATGTACAATTCAAATTAACATATTACTTACAATTTCACCCAATCACCATAATCATAGAAAACATTTTACACCATAACATCTCAATTTATTTCCATGTCACCTATGTCACCCTTTTATCATAGACGTTATTATTGAATCAATTCACCAACATAATAATATGCTAACATGTAATTCCAAAAAATTCAATTAACACCACAATTTAGGTTTCCAACATACTTTACGACATTATTGTATCATTATTATATCTCTAACTTACCTCGGACGCAGAAGTAGCTACTTTTCCCGATTTGGTCCACAACCTCGATCCAAGCCTGAATCTCATTATTCGTGATCTACAGCATCACATTTTACTCATTTATTAATCACATTATTTATTGTGACCCAAAAATCACATTATGGCAAATTTACATTTTTGCCCCTAAACTTTTACATATTTACACTTTTGTCCCTAGGCTCGTAAAATAATTTTTATTTGATTTCCTTGTACAATGGACTTAATTGAACCATTATTTCCCTATTCCAGCCCCTAATTCCCACTAGATCACATACTTATGCACAAATTTTCAACTTTCACATTTTAGTACTTTTTACGGTTTTCACCGAAAATCACCTATCAAACGACGTTCACTACACTTTAAGCATTCATTTTCTACCATTAGACATCAAAATACATGTATATTATTCATGGGTAAAATTTTAAACTCAAACCCTAGCTCATAATAATGGTAGGAATAGCTAAACCGAGTTACCGGGATCTCAAAATGTAACGAGCATTAAAAACGGGGCTAGGAATCACTTACTATTAAGCTTGGAAAGCTTGAACAAACCCTAGCCATGGTGGACATGAGAGGTTCGGCCAACATGAGAAAGATGACAACAATTTTTCCTTATTTTTCCCATTATATTCTTTTATTTACCTAATGACCAAAATGCCTTTAAAGGCATTTCTTTTAATTTTGTCCTATTCATGCCCATTTTTGTCCAAAAAAATATATTGGTCTAATTTCCATTTGAGGACCTCCATTTTAAAAACCCATTCTAATCAAGTACCTTTATGAATTAGAACACACATTTTTCACCTTTGACAATTTAATCCCAATTGCCAAATTAAATGCCCAATCGATAAATTTTCTTAACAAAAATTTCACACGATAATTCTATCACTCTATAAACTTTAAAACTCAATCGTAATAAATTTTTCTACTTCAGATTTGGGGTTTCCAAAACCACTATTCTGTTTAGGCCATAATTCAAGCTGCTACACATTCAACAATGGAAACTATTAAAATCTTTGACAGTTTTGCAAAATAGTCCCTGGGCTAGCTAGAACTAGTTGCAACGATCATAAAAACATAGAAATAATCAAAAACCAAGTCAAAATACATACCTATCTAGCAAGAAATGGTTGCCGAATGCTTAAGCCCTAGCTATGGTGTTCTTCCTTCTAATTTCGGTAGTGAATGAAAAAGATGGACACCCAATTTGATTTTTGTTTTATTATAAATAACCTTATTTAACAATTTACAATTTTAACCTTAGTTAATAAACATAAAAATAATATAATATATGTTCATTAATGTCCATCCCCACTACCAATGGTCTAATTACAATAGAAAGACCTTCACATTTCAATTTCATAGCTATTAGCACTTTAAACAACTAGAATATCAATTTTTTATTTTATGCGATTTAATCCTTTTTACCTAATTAACCATTCAATCGATAAAATTATTTATGAAACTTTCACGCAATCATGCTTTCATGCTCTAAACATGTAAAATAATATTAAAATAATTTTTTGACCTCAAATTTATGGTTCTGAAACCACTGTTCCGATTTAACCAAAAACGGGCTGTTACAACTCTCCCCCCTTAGGCATTTTTGTCCCCAAAAATCTTACCAGTGAATAGGCTAGGTTAATGCTTCCTTATAGCATCCTCTGATTCCCACTAGCTTCTTCAACCCCATGTCGATGCCACAAAACTTTCACTAATGCTATTCTTTTATTTCTTAACTCTTTGGTCTCTCGAGCTAGAATCCTGATCGGTTCTTCGCTGTACGACATATCCGATTGAATCTCTACTTCATTTGGAAAAATAATGTGTGAAGGGTTTGATCGGTATCATCGTAGCGTAAATACGTGAAAAACATTATGTATCTTTTCTAATTCAGTTGGTAAAGATAACCGATATGCCACTAGCCCAATTCGTTCGATAATCTCGTACGGTTCGATGAATCGTGGAATTAATTTCCCTTTTTGGCCGATTTGGAGTATCTTTTTCCATGGTGAGACTTTCAAGAATACTTTTTTCCTGATCTAAAATTCAATATCTTTTTGTTTCAAATCAGCATATGACTTTTGTCGATCTGAAACTGCTTTCAGACTGTCGCGAATTACTTTTATTTTTTCTTCTGTTTCTCTGATTAAATTAACTCCGTGAATCTTTTTCTCACTCAGTTCAGTCCAGTACAATGGTGTTCGGCATTTACGACCGTATAAAGTTTTGTACGGTGCCATTTTAATACTCGATTGAAAACTGTTGTTATAAGTAAATTCAATCAAAGGTAAGTATTTCTCCCAACTACCTTTGAAGTCTAAAATGCAACATTGCAACATATCTTCGAGTATCTGAATAACTCGCTTAGATTGACCATCCATTTGCGGATGAAGCGCAGTACTAAAATGCAACTTTGTACTCAGAGCTTCTTACAATTTCTTCCAAAATTGCGATGTGAACCTTGGATCTCTATTAGAAACATTAGATAGTGGCACCCCATGCAGCTAGACAATCTTGGGGATATATAACTCAACGAGTCTATCAAGCAAATAATCCGTACGTACAGGAATAAAGTGTATAAATTTTGTTAATCTATCAAGAATGACCTAGATCACATCTTTCTTTTTCGAAGATAGGGGCAAACTTGATATGATATCCATTGTAACTCTATCCCATTTCCACTCTGGAATCATCACAGGCTGTAGTAATCTGACGGTACTTGATGTTCAGCTTTAACTTGCTGAAAAATCAAACATTTCGACACAAACTCAGAGATATCATGTTTCATGCCATGCCACCAATAAAGCTGTTTCAAATCATTATACATTTTAGTGCTTCCCAGATGTATAGATAAACAATCATTGTGTGTTTCATTTAGAATCTTCTGAATAAGCTCGTGATAAACTATAAAAGTAACACATTTTTACCCTATGCTTGGTATATTTTTTTGGATGATTTATCTCATATTTTAATGAATTTGATGCTCCTAATCCTTTAATTTCATGTTTTATACTTAGGAGAGCATATAAAAGTGAAAAGAGCAAGAAACGAGCCAAAAATGGACAAAATGGGCTAAATTCAACATTCAACACGGCCTAGGCACTTCTACACGGGTAAACCACACACCCGTGTGTGACACACGGGCTAGACACACGCCCATGTGTCAAGGCTATGTCGATTTTTACCCAGCCAGTATTGCACACGGCCTGATCATCTTCACACGGGCTGGCCATATGCCCGTGTCCCTGTTGAGCCCGATTTTAATTTCACGTAGAATTGGCTAATGTTTAGGTATTTTGGGCATTCCAAAGTCTATTTAAACACACTAGGAGAGGATTAAAGGGGACGCACAGGGTAGAAATCATAGAATTACTCAAAGAAAGCCTTTAGATTCATCTCGGAAGAAAGAATCTCCTTCAAGACTGAAGATCTTCCTTCAATTTCCTCGAAGTTTTTGGGTTTCTTTATATTTTGTTGTTTTCCAAATTTTGAGATTTTTTCTTTTGTGATCATGAACTAAATCCCTTAGATACCTAAGGGGGATGAAACCTAAGACGAATCTTATTATTTTCTAAATTATACGATAAATATTTGATTTGTTCTTAATTATGTGCTCTTGATTCTTGTTTTAGTATTTCAGGATATTAATTCAAGTGTTGATGTGCTTATTTAGTGGAGCAACAGTCCATGTCTAAGAGTAGATCCAACATAATCAAATCTAATAAGGAAATCCATAGATCGAGTTAATGCAACAATAGGGGTTTTAATTAGAAAGAAATTTCAATTAATCAACCTAGAGTTAGTTGTTTTTAGTCTCGAAAGAGATAATACCATAAATTAGGGATTTCTACGGATCAAGTCAAGTGAATAAATCGTCTAATTCAAAGTTGAATAATAAATGAAGTTTAGGTATATTTTTCCTTGGGTATTCTCCTTATAAATCAGTTTTCATAAAAGTATTGTTAGACCTGCTTCTCATACTATGTATGATTATGCTGTAAATAATTTTGAACTAAAACCTAACACTATTCAAATGATACAATAGTTTGTTCAGTTTGATGGTTTGTAGGACAAGGACCCAAATACTCATTTAACGAACTTTCTAGAATCCTGTGATACTTTTAAGATTAATGGTGTTTCTGATGATGCCATTCGCATTTGATTATTTCCCTTTTCTTTAAGGAATAAGGCTAAACAGGGGTTGGACTCTCTAATACGAGGGTCTATCATTACGTGGGACCAAATGATCAAAAAGTTCTTACTGAAATATTTTTCGCCGGCTAAAATGACAAAGTTGAGGAATGGTATCTCTTCTTTTGTGTAGATGGGTTTAGAAATTCTTTATAATGCACGGGAGAGATACAAGGATTTATTGAGAAGGTGCCCTTACCATGGGTTGCCTCTACAGTACAGGTTCAGACTTTCCAGAATGGTTTGAACCCCTCAATGAGGCAAATGATCGATGCAGCTGCCTATGGAACTATAAATAATAAAACACCTAAGGAGGAATATGAGTTCATGGAAGAGATGCCACTGAATAATTATCAGTGGCAAGTCATGAGGACAAAGTCGACAAAAGCCACCAGTGTTTTTAATGTTGACGCGGTCACTATGCTATCTAACCAGGTAGAACTTTTAAACAAGAAAATTGATGGTTTGTATGGTTCTACACAGGTACATCCAGTGATGCGATGTGATTAGAGGAGGAGGGGTGCACAACACAGACTATTCATCCTACAATCCTAGCATAGAGACGAACAAGTCAACTATATGAGTAACAATTTTAGACCTCAGAATAATCCATATAGTAACACTTATAATGCAAGTTGGAGGAATCATTTAAATTTCTCGTGAGTGGTCAAGGAAACCAAAGGAAACAACCTCTCCCAGGCTTTCAACCACCTTACCAACAGGAAAAGAAGCCAAACCTAGAGGAGATGCTTACGAAATTCATCTTGGTGTCTGTAACACCCCAAACCCGGCCTAGATGTTACGGCCAAGTTTGGAGTGCCACATTGAAGTGTTTTTCGAAAACCATGTTTTCATTGAAAACCCTTCTTAATGTTTAGAACTTTTACCATTAAACTTATATAAAACCTTAGCTTGTGTTTATTTTCCAAAAACGTGTTTCATTGTAATAATCAAAACATTGTTTAACCACTTTGTAAAACCTTATGGAAAATTGTGAAGATTGAAAACCTTTATAGATGCTGAAGTATGTTATTTTAAAAATAGTTTAAGTTTCGAAAAACCAGACCTTTTTTGTTATGGCTTAAAGTGAATGGAGACTATGCACCAGGTAGGATTCAAAAGAAGAGGAGGTGAGTCATTTAGACTGCTTAAGTACCAAGCTCTTCCTAGATCCAATCCTAAACATGCACACATCCATTGCCACACTTTTAAGATAATGACTTGTCTACGAACAACAAATTAAGTTTAAGTTTATTTAAGATATTTACTTATGAAAACGTTTACGTTGCGGAAGCTTGGCTCAGTTATCGTGATATTTTGAAAACAAGTAACTTTTATAAAAACATGCCTTAGAGCTAATCAATCTCAAAACGATTTAAACAATACCATACTTAAGCTAAAAAAATTAAAAAATAATTAAAGAGGCCTTATTACAAACCCAAAATCAGAATAAAAGTAATTAAGACTAAGTTGAAATAATAACTTAATCAAAACCAACAGTTCAGTCCATATGGCCACTCTAAATCCCTCCCAACTCCAAGTCCACGAACTAGGGTTCACCTGCAAGGATGGAAAGGAAAAGGGTGAGTTTGGGAAACTCAGTGTGTACAGAAGCCCATTCAAAGCCCAAATCAGCTCAAGCCCACTGGGCCTAAACCCTTATCAGTCTTAGTAATAACTGGGCCGAAGCCTTATTCAGATATAGTAAATTGGGCCTTAGCCCTTTTCAGATAGCAGTACGGCCCATAGGCCCACAATAGTAATAGTACAGATAACATGCATGAACGTAAAGCCCATCACATGTGGGGAGACTACTCGACCCACCCAACCGTTACACACCACCCGTACCAGCCCAACACACCATGTGGGGAAACTACTCGACCCACCCAGCCGCTACACACCACAATCACAGCATTGCTGCTCAGATATCGTGGCCCCTAATAGTAATACGAGGCAAGGCCTCTTTCAGTAAACAGTACGAGGCAAAGCCTCTTTCAGAAATCGGTACGAGGCAGAGCCTCTTTCAGTAAACAGTACGAGGCAAAGCCTCTTGCACTTCCTCCATCAATAATCCCAAATCCCATGCAACAGATAATCATGATATGACATACAATAGACAGAAACAACAAATCATGCATTCAGTCAACTTTAGCCCTAGGGGTATAACGGTCATTTTGCTCCTAGGGGTAAAACGATAATTTTCCACCTATCAGAGTATTTTAGTAATTTTATCAGTTTTTAGGGTTTTCATGCATAGTACAGTCACTACTAATCCATTTGTCGTCACAGTAGTTTATTTAGCTTAGTTTAACAGTTTTAGCTATTGGGCCCTAAAACCCCTAATGGGCCCTACGGTGTCTATTAGCAAATTAAGCCCATTTAGTCCAAGTTTCATAACCAATTTTCCAGTTTTAGTAGTTTTGATCTTACAGTCTAACGGAACATACTTATTGCCTATTTTTACCCATATGGGCTCGAAAGCCCATTGGGCCCAGTTTTAGCCCATCAAGGCCCAACTTATCGATTTGTACGAAATTACACTCTCAACCTATTTACCACTTACGATTTCAGATCTAATCATTTCCAATCGTCTTGTGAGCATTCGCACACTCAGAAGCCCACGAAATACTAACTTTTGGTCAAACTTTCGGTCACTTTTCGGTTACTTTGGCCTTTGTCGAATTAGACTAAAGAAGGGTTCGATACACACCTGATTTGCTATTATACCGATGCGATCTCCTACGTGATTTCTCCTTGTCGATCTTTAACTATTAGATCTAGATCCAGACTGTTGTGAAACCATTGATCTTACTAGCCTCCAAATAGATCTTGATCGCTAACCACCAAAGACGTTCTTGTCAAAGGCGTTTCCAACACTTTTCAAATCTTAGATCTACTGTGAATCTATCTTAATCGCGAGTAGGAAATAGATTTAAAAATTAATTCCTGAATCACGAAAATATGGAGGTTCGGCTTTTAGTATTTATGAGTAAAGAGGAAGAAGTATTTGAATGAATAAAAGGGATGTAAGTTGTGACTTTAATCAAGGCAAAAGGAATCCTTTAATCAGCTATAACGGGAAAAATAACGTAAGGAAAAATTCAAGAACAATGATAAAAGATTTGCGAAGAGAAGAGATGGTATCAATCGAAGAAGTAATCGACCATGAGATGGGGATTTGAGAAGAAAAGAAAGAGTTGATTCGGTTATTAAGAAAAGAAAAACAAAAGGAAAATTAAAGAATAAAGAATTGGGCAAAGAGATGATGAACAAAGATAATAAAAGAATAAAATCGATTCAATAGAAAAGAAAAGAAAAAACTCAAGAACATATCCCATTACCCCCACAGCCGGCTAATAAGCTTAATCCCATGCTTATCTTCTTGAGCACAGTTTGAATTTAATTCAAACTCCCCTTGCGCAAACAGTAGCAGTCCACCGCACGCTGCTAGGAAGAGTTTCGGTCCATCTCAAATGCTCTCCCCACGCGTGCAGCAAAAAGGCACTCATTCGTGCACACTGTAGCTCGAACCTGGGTCCTCCAGGCACACCCCCACGCTGCTGGCCACTGGTACGTGCTTTCAATTTCAATAATATACCGTCACATTTAATTTTAAAGGTTACCTGCTTCAGTCACGGGTTCTTAAAAATAAAACAAAATTTCGCACGCCCCTAGATTCGAACTCGCGACCGCTTAGACTCCTTAGCACGCTTCTACCACTACGCCATAGGCGCTCTTGTGGCATATTCCACCAGCAACTTCTTTTAAGGCATTTTAACGCAACCCCCTTCACTTAAAAAAAAAAACAACATACCTTTTGCGTACGCTGGGAGTCAAACTCCAGCCTTCCAACCTGCTGCCTAGCACCTTAACCACTGGGCCAAGCGTTCCTTTATGCTCAACCTTTGCCTAACTTATTTATAAAGCCTTAAGCCCAGACTTCCTAAAGAAGCAAAATTTTATTTTTGCCCATTTCATACCCACACTATAAATCATTAGTAATTTATTTAAACACTAAATTTAAACACCAAATTAACAACAATAATTTTATAATATTTTTTTAATAAAAATAATTAATAATAATATGTTTATCTAATAATAATAATTATAATTTTCATAAAAATTTTAAAACATCAGCAATAATAACAAAAATATTTTATCAATAATAATAATAATAATATTTTTTTATAACAATAATATTTAAAACTTCTCAATTATTCAGGTTTTCTTTTATCCGAACCCAGACTCAAACCCAATACTTCTAAGCCTAAATTCAAGGTGTTATAGTGCCAGAGACTCACTTTCAAAACACCGAAACCACGCTAAAAAATCAGCAAGCGTCGATTCAAGGGTTGGAAAATCAAATATGTCAACTTGCCAAGACGATTTCAGAACGACAACAAGCTAGCTTGCCAAGTAACACAGAAACTAACCTAAGTGAGCAACTCCATGCTATCACTGCACTCGATGAAGGAGGGTTAGTTAAAGATGAATAAGAACCGAGGCAAGAAGATGTGGTAAGTAAAGGTAAGGTTCAGGTAAGCCACGATGAACAAAAACTAGTAAGTAAAGACTTCAAACCTCGTGTGCCATATCCAAATGTAACAAGGAAAGACCACACAGACGAACAATTCAGTAAATTCCTTAAACTTTTAACAAAATTACACATTGAAGCTTTTTTGCAAATGCCAAATACAGTTAAATTTTTAAAGGAGCTTTTAACAAACAAATAAAAGTTAGATGAGTCGTTGTATGTGGAATGATATCACGTGATATGAAGTAATAAAATTTATAAAGAACTTGTTCACACCAAAACCAACTAATATCACGACGTTGAGGCAAGCGCACCTATCAAACAGTAGTATAGCTTAGTGGCAAGACCGAGTTATCGTACCCAAGGGAACCAAAAGTACTAGTACTCACTTCTTTCCTATTATCTAGCCTAAAAATAAAAGATGATTGTTTAAACTAATTTAAAACTAACAAAGAAAGTGTAAAAGTAAATTGGGAAAACTTTTAGGGAAAAGCTGATTTATATGGATAATACTTAAGGGGGGATCCACCTAGACTTCACTTGTTACTATTTTCTTGAACTATATGATTTCTTTACTTGACTTGATCCGTAGAGATCCCTAATTTATGCTAAACCCTCCGTCGAGGCGTAAAGCGACTATGCCTAAGTTGTTAATTAAAGTTCCTTTATTAATTAACTCCTTAGGTTGCATTAATTTGATCTATGGTTCCCCATATTAGGTTTGACCCTAATCTGGCAGATTTATGTCGCCCTATGTCTAGGGTTGCATGCAACTCCGCTTAATTATGGTAGATCTACTCTTATCACAGGGACTTTTGCTCCTCTGCTCTAAGCACATCTAATTCTTGAAATAATACCTAGGATTATTAAATCAAGAATGAAGAACGCATAATTAAGAACAATTCAAGTATTTATCAAATAAATCAAGAATAAATAACAAGATCTGTCTTAGGTTTCATCCCCCTCAAGTATTTGAGGGGTTTAGTTCATAATAAAAAAAGAAAACATCTCAGAAGATATAAAATAACAAAACATAAAAGAAACCAAAAACCCCTAAAGAAATTTAGGGAGATCCTCTATGTTGCTGCAGAATTCCGGCTTCTGAGATGAATTAATCGGCTTTCTCCCTTGGAGTAATCCCTTGCTTCTACCCTCAGTGTGGCAGAAAAATGAGAAGAAAGATACCTAAAAAGATATGGTGCTTCGGCCTCATGAGGTTTTTATATAGAGAGCTTATGGGGAGCCTTTCTTAACCTCTAAGCATCCTAATTCGAGTGAAATTCCCCTTCTTCACGATTAGAACACGCCAGTGTACCACGCTCGTGTGACTTCGACAGAGGCCGTGTGCTTTTATCGGTGGAGGTACGGCCGTGTGGCATTTCTTTGCCCGTGTTGTTCGCACATTTTGGCCATTTTTCATCGTTTTTGGCCTGTTTTCCGTTCTTTCTTCATCCCTATGCTCTCCTGAGTATAAGATATAAAAAGGAAAGATTAAGAGCACCAATTCTCACAAAATTGATAAGAATCTATCCAAAATATAGGCTAAACATGAGGTAAAAATATGTATAATTTAGCGTTTACCAAATACCCCCATACTTAAGCCTTTGCTTGTTCTCAAGCAAAATCTCAATCTCTAAAAAGAATCATTCTTCTCAACCTATAATCTTTATCAATAATGTTTCAAACTAATCCACAGGTAATCATACAATGAAAAATTCAATCAGAAGAACATTAAAGATTCAATCAATTTAAGTTGAGAATTTTTTCATTGAAAACATAAGTCTCTTCCTTCTTTCTAAGTAGTTATCTCTCCATCTTAATTAACAGGAGTTGACATCCTCACTAGAGGTTCACTCTATTCATTCGAAGTGTTTAGGGTTCAAAATTTTAAGCACTCTTTAGTCAACCTGAAAAGTTATTACCATAAGCTTGCACGAAATCAAATCTCCACCACTATAGTTTGATATGATATATCGATCAAGAGGTCTTTTCATGGTTGTAACGGGGCTTGGTTAGGGGTATTCTCACAAGCTGCAAAAAGAGGGTTAGAATCGAGATTGAACCGAAAAAATTATCTAGCTAGAAAAATCTCTATCACTGGAACATATTTTCAAAGCTTAATAACATCAATTTGGTAGCCTTAAAAGAGAAATATGCAAAAACTTAATTTGAACTATTACATATTACAACTGAATTTGACTGTATGTACACATTTTTTTTTGAAGAAAAATTCAAGAAGTACAATGAATTGAGTAAAGATTTACATACTGGAAAAGAGAATAAAGCTTAGATAATAAATTCAACTCAAATCTCGACAGAAATAGGGATCAAAAAGTAATTGAATGGAAAATTCAACAAAAATGGGTTATTGGTTAATAATTAGAGGGTGAGTCAAGGAAAAGTTTGTTAGGCTCAATGGGGTTCACTAGGGGTTAGATTATGAAGGTAGGCTTTTGTGGAGTGAGTGGGTTAAGTCCTAGGTGCCTTTATCATCTCGGTATATCAAATCAATGATGTGGTCTTGACATGTATAATCAAAGCAAGTTCTAGAATAACAATTCAGTGTTGACTCACTCAAAGCAATAATAACAGTGAGCACAAAAGAATGTATGCTCAAAAAGGCTCAAGATCTCACCAGAATTATGGCTTTTGATGTCAATCCTACGAATTTCAAATATCAAGATAGTACTTAAAATTAGGGAAGATAACTTATGCAAAAATTAGAGTTCTCAAAAATTTCAACTTATCACGCTTGATTCCTTAATATTTTAAAGTTTGAATAATCAAAGTACAAGCACCTATATCTTAGTTCTCAACATATCAATAAAAATTATATATCAATCAGAATTAATTCCTAATAGTAGACTGAAGATCATGCTATTGAGGACAGTGCAATTAGTTAGAACAATTTCAGGGATTTCAAAGAGAATAAAATAAAATTTAAGGTACGTTCCCCCCCACACTTAAGATGTACATTGCCCTCAATGTACAAGGATAATATTAGCAATAAAAGCATAATATCATAAGAGAGGGAGAGATATGAAACTCCCTGAAATGTGGATGGCTTTGTGAGACAAATATGGGAAGAGTTGGCATATGTGGCACGGTGTTTCCATTTCCGTAGAGATTTGAGCTGTAAGGCTCCTTTGAAACTGCGAATGGATTTATTAGTCGTGGGAGGTTAAGATGAAGAGGGGTTACTTCATTAGGAGATGGCCGAAAAAAATAAAATAAACAGAATAAATAAAAAATGAAAATTCAAATAAAGAAAAAAAATGAAAAATAAACCTAAAAAGGAAAATAAAGTTAGAAGAAAAGGTGAAAATAAGGATCAGTGTTTAAGAGTTAGAATAAAGTAATAATAAAAGATAAAAGATAAAATAAAAGTAAAACAAAATAAAGATAAAAATAAATATAAAAGAGGATCTAGTCCTCTGATGGATCTTGTGGTGGTGGGGAAATGCCGAGGTGCTGACATATGTGCGCTAAAGTGGCGTCAATGTAATCGAGGCGCTGCTCAAATCGATCCAGGCGCTCGTGTATGTCAGCATGTGGGGCTGCTGTCTGGGTCGATCGTCTGGGGTGTGATGGCTCGGCGGGTGCATCCTCCTCAGGGGGTGGCGGTGGGACATCATCAGCAACGTCCTCTGGGTTCTCGCCTTCCTGGACAAGGCGGAAGTGAAAGTGGCCGCCACCTGGCCGTCGCTCTACCATCCTCATGGAGAGCATGCTCTGGATGCCCTGGGAGGACATCTGGCCAAGTAGGGTGTACGAGGATGTCTGGGCTACGGTGTTGAGTACGCCGAAGTAGCGGCCTAGTCATGTGATGAACGGACCCATGGATATGACTCCCTTACGGTGCCTCTCAATCTGGTGCTGCATGGCCAACGCTATGAAGTAGGCAAGGTCGATGGGGTGGCCATTGGCCATGCACTAGAGGAAATAGACATCGTGAGTGTTGACGACGCCTGTACTCTCCCATCTACCTGTCAAGGTGTGAGCAAGGAGGGCGTGAATATACTTGAGAGAAGGAGAGAGGGCGGATGCCTTGCTGACGCTGGGATTATAGATCTATCGCCCTGGAACAATCTCGTTCCAGTAGTCGAGGGGTCGGATGTGGATGCGCCTGGAAAGAGTAGGGAAGTCTTCTTCTGCCATGAACTGCTCGGTATAGAGACCGAGAGCCGTGCCAAACTCTAGGACACTCAGCTGTCGCACAAGACCCCCTAATCGAAATTGGACCGTGCCGGGATCGTCAAATCTGTTCATGACAATCTGGAGGTGGAATGTGGAGCAGAACTCGAGAGTGAGTTCTAGGTAGGTGGGCTCCACAATCCTAAAGAACTTATCCTATGGGTCGGTAGCTAGCAGGGCTCGGACATCGTCCACCAGGTTTACTTGGGTGAGGGCCTCCCAGTCAATGCATCGGCCCATCAAGATAGTGCGTGCTCAGAGTAACTGGTAGCGTTCCTCTTGGGAGTCCTGCAGAAATGTGTGGAACGGGTGGCGTGTCTCAGAGGTGGGCCTCAATAAAGAACTTCCCGGTCCTTTTTGTTTCTTAGAGGCGGGGACAGCAACTTTTCTAGCGCGCGATGATGACATGGTATCTGAAAAAAAAACAAAAGTATTAGTCCTAAATATTGAGATTAAAAATGATTTAAAATGTAAATTGATATTTTTCCTAAAATAACAAATGAGGAGTAACCTGAATAGTAAAATCTAATCATATTAAAAACTTATAACAAAAACTAAGAACTAAATGTATGTATATATTAACTTATGAGAAAAATGGCATGCAAATATGTGTCCAAGTGGCAAGCAAAAATAAAATTAAGTGGCATGTAATCCTAATTGATTCTATATTAGTCTAGATTATTCATCCTATATTTCCTGTTCCATGCTTGTATCAACAATTAGACCAAAATAAATAAAATGAAATAAAAATTAAGTAAATGAAATAAAACAAAAATAAATGAGAAAAATGAGAAAATAGAACCAATTATGAGTTTGCACAGTTGTGGGGGCTATTACACGGGCGTGGGAAGGATGAAATTGTATATGGCGGCGTTTGGAGGGCTATGGTGGCGTTTTTGGTGGCTTAGGGGGAAGTTTGGGTAAGAAATATTAGGGTTTAAGTGAAAAGGGAAAGTGAAAAAGGCCTCCTATTTATACATTTTTGGTCACACGGGCATGTCACACGCCCGTGTGAGTCATGTTTAGCCCGTGTTTTTCAAAAATCAGTCTTTATAGCGCGTTTGGTTCCGATGAGCACGCCCATGTGGTTGGTTCACACGGTCGTGGGAGATCAGGTCTTCGTTACTCACACGGTCGTGTGATGGTATACACAGCACGTGTGCAATCGTGTTTGTGTATCACACGATCGTGTGATATGTGCCACGGGCGTGTAAAATTTGACAGTGTCTTCCACGGGCTACGGATACTGGCATGGGATTTGTGCAAGCTCATGTTGATACTGCAGGGTTGCCACAGCCATGCCGCACGGCCGTGGGGCGATGTTGATAGCCCGTGTGGAATTCGTAAGGTCGCCACGGCCAAATCGCACGGCCGTGGGCATTTATCGATGGCCTGTGTTTTGGGAAAATTTTTACTCTGTTTGTGCACGGTCTGGGTGCACGACCGTGTCCCTGTTTTTAGTGTGCACACGGCTTGAGGCACGCCCGTGTGCCTGGCCGTGTGGTCCTAAATTTCTGCATTCAAAGAGTTAGTTTATGCATAAAAAAATACTAAAAATTTTAAAGAAAAGAAAGTTACTAAGTTAGTGCTCGGGTTGCCTCCCAAGAAGCTGTTATTTAGAGTCTAAGCTCGACTCTACCTGGATGTGTCAAGAGGGGGTGTGGTGGAGCCGAAGCTCCTCCCTGTTTTCCGCAAAATTCTCACCTCTATAATGTTTAAGCCTGTGGCCGTTTACCTTGAACGTACTATGGTTAGGGTGAGTTACCTCAATGGTGCCATATGGAAAGACATTTAGAATAGTGAATAGACCTGACCACCTTGACTTGAGTTTTCCAGGGAATAGTTTCAGCCCTGAGTTGTAAAGTAAGACGAGATCACCTGTTTTGAACTGCTTGGGTTGTTTCAGCCTTTTGTCATGACGTCGCTTCATGGCTTCCTTATATAGTTGCGAGTTCTCGTAAGCATTGAAGCGCTATTCATCAAGTTCATTCAACTGCATTAATCTCTTCTCTCCCGCACTTTTAAAATAAAGGTTTAAAAATTTTATTGCCCAGAATGCTTTATGTTCAAGTTCAAACGGTAGATGGCAGTTTTTTCCATAAACGAGTTTATAGGGAGATGTTCCTATGGGTGTTTTAAAAGCAGTTCTATAAGCCCATAATGCATCGTCTACCTTTCTTAACCAATCTTTCCTATTTGTTTCTATTCTTTTCTCTAAGATGCGTTTTAGTTCCCTATTTGTTACTTCGACTTGGCCACTGGTTTGTGGGTGATAAGGGGTGGCTGTTCTATGGTGTACTCCATACCTTTTCAAGATTTTTTCAAATTGGGTGTTGCAAAAATGTGTACCCCTATCACTAATGATTATCCTAGGTGTTCCAAATCGAGAAAAAAGTTTTTTCAAAAACCGTACTACCACCCTAGCATCATTCGTAGGTAAGGCTTGTTCTTCTACCCATTTTGACATGTAGTCTACTGTTACTAGTATGTATTTATTCCCAAATGAATTAGGGAACGGACCTATGAAATCAATACCCCATACATCAAATATTTCACATGAAAGTATATAATTTTGAGGCATTTCATTATGCTGAGAGATATTACCTGTTCGTTGGCATTTATCACAAGAGGTCACATACCTGTTGACATCTCTGAAAAGTTTAGGCCAGTAAAAGCCTGATTCGAGTACCTTATGAGCAGTTCTAGTTCCGCTGTGATGTCCTCCTGTGGGTCCTGAGTGGCAGTGATTCAAAAGTTGATATGCTTCTGTGTCATCAATGCATCTTCATATAACCTGATCTGCACAAATTCAAAAAAGAAAAGGATCTTCCCAAAAGTAGTTCTTCACATTAGCAAAGAATCGCTTCTTTTACAGATGGGTTAGCCCTTTTGGGGTTATGTTAGCTGCTAAATAATTTGCAAAATCAGCAAACCAAGGAAGTGTCGTGTCTGTTAAGGCTAGGAGTTGTTCCTCAGGGAACAAATCGTTCATCTTGTCGAGATATTTGGGCTGTGCGTTCTCTAGCCTTGAGAGGTGATCTGCTGCCAAGTTTTCAGCTCCTTTCTTGTCCTTTATTTCTAAGTCGAATTCCTGTAACAATAGAATCCATCTTATTAATCGAGGTTTTGCATCAGTTTTAGTTAAGAGGTAGCGAAGAGTTGAATGATCGGTATAAACAATGACTTTTGACAAAATTAATTAAGACCTAAATTTGTCAAATGCAAAAATAACAGCTAGCAATTCTTTCTCTGTGGTCGTGTAATTTGCTCAAGCGGCTGTCAAAGTTCTGCTAGCATAATAGATCGGCTGGAAGTGTTTGTTCCTTAGCTGTCCCAAAACTGCACCTACTGCAAAATCACTTGCATCGCACATTAGTTCAAAAGGTAGATTCCAATCAGGTGAAATCATAATCGGGGCGTTAACTAACTTTTCCTTAAGGTTGTTGAAAGATTCCAGACATTCTTGGTCAGAGTTGAAGGGTGCGTCTTTTTCTAGTAATTTAGTTAAAGGCTTAGCTATTTTAGAAAAGTCTTTAATGAATCTTCGATAAAAACCGGCGTGTCCTAAAAAGCTTCTTATAGCCTTAACTAAATTAGGAGGAGGTAGATTTTCAATAGTTTCAATTTTCGCTTTATCTACCTCTATCCCTTTACTAGAAATTTTATGTCCTAAAACAATACCCTCTTGAACCATAAAGTGGCATTTTTCCCAGTTAAGCACTAAATTTGTCTTTTCACATCTGATCAAAACGCGTTTTAGATTATTAAGACAAAGTTGGAAAGAATTACCGAAAACTGAGAAATCATCCATAAATACCTTCATGATGTCTTCCATAAATTCATTGAAGATAGCTAGCATGCATTGCTGAAAAGTAGCAGGAGCGTTACATAAACCAAAAGGTATTCTGCGATAAGCAAACGTACCGTATGGGCATGTGAACGTTGTTTTCTCCTGATCTTCCAGAGCTATCGGGATCTGGAAGTAACCAGAGAGGCCATCAAGGAAACAATAATACATATGACCTAATAATCTTTCCAACATTTAATCAATAAAAGGCAATGGGAAATGATCTTTCCGAGTGGCATCATTCAGCTTCCTATAATCAATGCAAACTCTCCATCCTGTGACTGATCTTGTAGGTATTAACTCTTCCTTGTCATTAGACACCACGGTTAATCCACCTTTCTTAGGAACAACCTGCACAGGGCTTACCCAAGAACTGTCAGAAATAGGATAGATAATACCTACATCTAGAAGTTTAATTACCTCGGCTTTTACAACTTCTTTCATGTTGGGATTCAATCGTCTCTGGGCTTGCACTGATGGTTTGAATTCGTCCTCCATTAAAATTTTGTGGGTGCAGAAAGAAGGATTAATTCCCTTGATATCTGAAATTTTCCAAGCTATAGCACGTTTGTGTTCTCTTAACACATGGAGTAGTTCCTCTTTCTCTGCAAGGCTTAAATCGGATGCGATAATGACTGGTAAAGTTGATTCTTCCCCTAAAAAGGCATATTCTAAATGATCTGGCAGTTATTTTAGTTCTAATTTAGGGGGTTCAGTAATGGAAGGTTTCGGTCTAAATTCATCACTCATCTTTAAATTTTCATAACTTATGTGCCTAGTGATGATTTCATTAGAATCCAACTCTTTCCTTACTTTATTAATTTCGGGGGTAGTTTCATCTTTCCCCCCACCTTGAACAAGACACAGTGCCAACGTGTCTGTGAGAGAAAGCTCCTGGAGATTATCTTGAACAAAATAGTCAATAATATCAAAAAAATAACACGAATCATCTTGTTCTTTAGAGAATCTCATGGCATCATAAATTTTAAAGACAACTTCTTCATCACCAACTCTAAGTACTAATTTGCCATCCCTACATCAATAACAGCTCTAGCAGTGGCTAAAAATGGTCGTCCCAAAATTAAAGGTACTTCAATATCCTCATCCATGTCAAGCACAACAAAATCAATAGGGAATATAAATTTATCTACCTTTACTAGCACATCTTCAATGATTCCTCTAGGATATTTAACAGATCTATCGGCTAATTGAATACTCATCCTAGTGGGTTTAGGTTCCCCGAGACCTAGTTGTTTGAACATTTTGTAAGGCTTGAGATTAATGCTAGCACCTAAATCAGCTAAAGCTTTATTAATAAGTAAACTACCAATCAGACAAGGGACAGTAAAACTCACTGGATCTTTCAATTTTGCTAGCAGTTTATTTTGGAAAATAGCTGAGCATTCCTCGTTGAATTCTACTGTGGCCAATTCTTCCAACTTCCTTTTATTTGTCAGAAGTTCTTTAAGGAACTTCGCATACTTCGGCATCTATGAAATTGCTTCAACAAAAGGTAAGTTAATGTGTAATTGTTTAAAAAGTTTAAGGAACTTACCGAATTGAGCGTCTGTATGGTCTTTCTTTAATTTTGCCAGATAGGGGATGCGCGGTTTATATTCCTTGAGTGTCGATGGAGTGTTATCCTCAGGTTCCGCTGCCTTTTCTTCTGAAAGTTCTGGGATAGTCTTCTTTTCTGGTTCGGCTAGGACCTTTCCATCTCTTAAAGTAATCGCTTTGACATGTTCTCTGGGATTTGGCTCAGTGTTACTCGGTAATCCTCCTTGTGTTCTTTCTGAGATTAATTTTGCAAGTTAACCAATTTGGTTTTCAAGCCCTTGAACTGATGCTTGCTAATTTTTCAGTGCCGTTTCAGTGCTTTGAAAACGAGTTTTCGATGCGGCCATGAATTTGGTAAGCATCTCTTCAAGATTCGGCTTCTTCTCATGTTGCGGTGGTGGTTGCTGAAATCCTGGAGGAGGTTGTTGTCTTTGATTTCCTTGTCCTCCCCATGAAATATTTGGGTGATTTCTCCAACCTGCATTATAAGTATTACTATAGGGGTTATTTTGAGGTCTAGAATTGTTACCCATATAGTTGGCTTGTTCAGTTTCCATGCTGAGTCCATAAGATGCAAAATCTGGATTAAACGTGTTTCCTTAAGTCGCATCACATTGCATCACTGGTTGTGCCTGCGTAGAACTAACAAAATTATCAAAATTTTTATTTAAAAGTTCTACTTGGTTAGTAAGCATGGCGACAGCATCAATATTATAAATTCCTGCAGCTTTTGTTGGCTTTGTCCTCATGACTTGCCACTGATAATTATTCAATGACATCTCTTCAATAAATTCAAAAGTTGCTTCAAGTGTTTTATTATTGATCGTCCCTCCTGCGGCTGCATCAATCATTTGTCTAGTTGACGGGTTTAAACCGTTGTGGAAGGTTTAAACTTGTAGCCACAAAGGTAGACCATGATGAGGGCACCTTCTCAGAAGATCTTTGTATCTCTCCTATGCATCGTATAGTGTTTCTAAATCCATCTGCACAAAAGAAGAAATATTGTTTCGTAATTTGGCTGTTTTAGCTGGAGGAAAATATTTGAGTAAAAATTTTTCGGTCATCTGCTCCCATGTGGTAATTGAGCCTCGTGGTAAAGAATTTAACCACTGTTTGGCTTTATTTCTCAAAGAGAATGGAAATAGCCTCAATCGAATGGCATCATCAGAAACGCCATTTATTTTGAAGGTATCACAAAGTTCCAAAAAATTGGCTATGTGTGAGTTTGGATCTTCGTCCTGTAAACCATCAAACTGAACCAATTACTGTATCATCTGAATAGTGTTAGGCTTTAACTCAAAATTATTAGCAGCAATAGTAGGTCTAAGAATGCTAGTTTGGGTACCAGCCAAACTAGGTTTAGCATAATCATACATAGTGCGAGGAGCTTCTTCTTGATTTGCTTGTAGCACGACTATTGCGGGAGGTGGTGGAACGTTTTGATTTGCTTCCATCTCTTCTGTAGGTTCTGGCTCTTGCTCAGGTTCTTGTTCTGGATAATGTAAATTGCGTCTAATTTCTCTGCGATTTCTGCGAACTGTTGCTTCTAGATCGTCGTCAAAAAGTAGTGGTCCTGTTGGGTTGTTTCTAGTCATAAACTAAAAATACCTAAAAAGAGAAAGCAAAGAAAACTCAAAAATTTTAAAGAAAATAAAAAAATAAAAATAAAAACTGAAAAAAAAAATAAAAGAAAAATAAATAAATAAATATAAGTATATATATTGATGGCTAAAGTAATAGAAATCGAGCTTTCGTAATATTTTAGTTCCCCAGGGCGCCAAAAACTTGATATCGCGTGATATGAAGTAATAAAATTTATAAAGAACTTGTTCACACCAAAACCAACTAATATCACGACGTTGAGGCAAACGCACCTGTCGAACAGTAGTACAGCTTAGTGGCAAGACCGAGTTATTGTACCCAAGGGAACCAAAAGTACTAGTACTCACTTCTTTCCTATTATCTAGCCTAAAAATAAAAGAGGATTGTTTAAAGTAATTTAAAACTAACTAAGAAAGTGTAAAAGTAAATTGGGAAAACTTTTAGGGAAAAGCTGATTTATATGGATAATACTCAAGGGAGGATCCATCTAGACTTCACTTGTTACTATTTTCTTGAACTATATGATTTCTTTACTTGACTTGATCCGTAGAGATCCCTAATTTATGCTAAACCCTCCGTCGAGACATAGAGCAACTAGGCCTAAGTTATTAATTAAAGTTCCTTTATTAATTAACTCCCTAGGTTGCATTAATTCGATCTATGGTTCCCCATATTAGGTTTGACCCTAATCCAGCAAATTTATGTCGCCCTATGTCTAGGGTTGCATGCAACTCTGCTTAATTATGGTAGATCTACTCTTATCACATGGACTTTTGCTCCTCTGCTCTAAGCACATCTAATTCTTGCAATAATACCTAGGATTATTAAATCAAGAATGAAGAACGCATAATTAAGAACAATTCAAGTATTTATCAAATAAATCAAGAATAAATAACAAGATCTGTCTTAGGTTTCATCCCCCTCAAGTATTTGAGGGGTTTAGTTCATAATAAAAAAAGAAAACATCTCAGAAGATATAAAATAACAAAACATAAAAGAAACCAAAAACCCCTGAAGGAATTTAGGGAGATCCTCTATGATGCTGTAGAATTCCGGCTTCTGAGATGAATTAATCAGCTTTCTCCCTTGGAGTAATCCCTTGCTTCTACCCTCAGTGTGGCAGAAAAATGAGAAGAAAGATATCTAAAAACATATGGTGCTTCTGCCTCATGAGGTCTTTATATAGAGAGCTTATGGGGAGCCTTTCTTAGCCTCTAAGCATCCCAATTCGAGTGAAATTCCCCTTCCTCACGACTAGAACACGCTCGTGTGCCACGCCTGTGTGACTTCAACAGAGGCCGTGTGCTTTTATCGGTGGAGGCACGACCATGTGACCTGGCTGTGCTTGTTGGGGGCTTGACTATGTGATCTTCATGTGGCACGGCTGTGTGGCACGGCCGTGTGGCATTTCTTTACCCGTGTTGTTTGCACATTTTGGCTCATTTTTCATCATTTTTGGCCCGTTTTCCGTTCTTTCTTCTTCCCTATGCTCTCCTGAGTATAAGATATAAAAAGGAAGGATTAAGAGCACCAATTCTCACAAAATTGATAAGAATCTATCCAAAATATAGGCTAAACATGAGGTAAAAATATGTATAATTTAGCGTTTATCATGGAACTAAACGCAGTTTGCTCAGCCATTTTGCAGAATAAACTACCCAGCAAATTAAAAGATCTAGGGAGTTTTACGATTCCTTGTTTAATTGGTAGTTTAATTGTTGACAATGCTTTGGCTGATTTAGGGGAAAATATTAATGTAATGCCTTACAAAATGTCTAAACAACTGGTTCTTGGGAAACCCAAACAAACTAGGATGAGTATTCAATTGGCTGATAAAACCATTAGGTTTCCTAGGGGTATTATTGAAGATGTTCTTGTTAAAATTGAAAAATTCATATTCCTAGTAAACTTTGTTGTTCTGACATAGATGAGGATAGTGACATCCCTTTAATTTTAGGACGCGCTTTTTTAGCAACTGCCAGATCTATCATTGATGTTAGTAGAGGTGAACTCACACTTCGTATAGGAGATGACACTATTATTCTCTAAACTCGTGATTCTATTAGGATATCTAATGATAGAGATAACATTATGAGTTATTTTAATGTGAGTAACCTTACGACTAAACCTTCTTTGTAGGACATTCCTCGCAAAAACATTATGGAGCCACGATCAAACCCGTGCAACACACACAAAACTACTATTGAGGAATGAAGATTATAGATCGAGGAACTAGATGAATGGCAGACACAGGTTAAGGAGAAACCAAGGGTACATAATGAATCGAAGCATCGCAATGACAAACCTAGAGTTAAAACAAATCAATTTAAGGTTGGGGACAAGGTACTGTTGTATGAAGCAAACCCTCGAGTTGTTACCTCAAAACCTAATGCAAACGAGGCACCTCCCTTCACGGTAGTAAATATCTTTCCTTACGGTACAGTCAAGGTAGCACATTCCAAATTCGTCACTTTCAAGGTAAATAGTACTTGACTCAAACCTTATTTTGATGGAATTAATAGCAAAAAAGAGGAGTTCCAACTCCTCAAACCGTAGTGACCATGTGAACTTAAGGTAAGTTGAGCTTAGACTCTAAATAAGCGTTTCTCGGGAGGCAACCCAAGCACTAACACTACTAACTAGTTTATTTTTATCTCTTTTTCATGTTTTAAGTGCAGGTTTTTGACCCACACCGCCTGGACACACGTACATGTCCTTGGTCGTGTGGAAACAGGGCCAAAAATCCCCAAGTATCGACATGGACACGACCATAAATAGAGCAACATGACCGTGCGACACGGCCGTGTGGACCACACGGCCTGGACATACGGGCATGTCCTAGGCCATGTGAAATCTGGAGCTTAATTTTCCAAATTTTAAAAAAGTGAGAGTCAAACACGGACAAAGGACACGGCCGTGCGCAAGACACAGCCAGGCCACACGGGCATCTGAAAGGTAACACGGGCATGGGGAGACATCACACGGGCGTGGGAGAAACGAAGAACGAGGTGCACGACCGTGTGACATGTCGTGTGTACCACACGAGCATCTCCTAGTCCGTCTAACGAATGGGCATTAAATTCTCACGACGAACACGGGCAACACTCCACCCACACGGGCGTGTGACATGCCCGTGTGGCCCAACACGAGGACTTAACATGACAGTACCCTTTTTAAACCCCTCAAACCCTAAATTATTTTTCAATTTTTATCTTCTTCCTTCTTTGTTTCCCCTAGCCGCCGCACCTCCCTTGTCTGCTATTCTGGCCAAATCGCCCACCCCCTACTCTTTCTGGCCACCCTCTCACGCCAACCACCAAACTCACATCTCCCTTCTTCTTCTCCCTTATCCTCACCTTTGCCCCTACTCCAACCTCAAACCCCCCTTCACCACCACCATCCCACTCAACCCTCTCCCTTCTTTAACCGACCCTCACCTCTACCCCTTGCCCTGATCTCGCCCATGCACACATGCACCACCGCCGCGCCTTTGGTCACCGTCGCCTCCACCGTTGGTTTTGCCCCTTTTTACCCTTCACATCTATTATTTTTATTATTGTTATGATTATTATTTTTATTGTTAGCATATTAGTTATTTTATGTTGGCTGTTTATTATTATTATTTCATTTCCTCATTATGTAAATTTTATTTTCTATTAGCAATTTTATTCACTGCTTTGATTTCTCATTGGCCTTTTTGCTTTCACATTGAATTTGTTCTTTCTTTTTATTTGTGCTTATTGCTTTGATTTCTACTATGGTTACCTCTGCCATTTTTATTTTTACCTAGTATCGTCAGTATTTTTTTTTATTTTAAAGATAACCTAAATTGTCTTTTAGTATTGATTTATGTTTAGTTTAGATTCTTTATCCATATATATTACTCTTTTTGTAATCACGATCATTTGTCCTTAGAGTCATTATATTAATTTTATATGTTTTGATTTTAAATTCACTGTTTTCTGAGCAAATTGTCATTTAGGATTCTTTGGATTTTATTTGGTAATGCATCCTCACTTGATACATTCTTTTATTCTTACAGATACACTAGGACGAACACGTGAGGCAAGTCCAAGGTCACCGTCCCCGCTTTGAAAAAGCAGAAGGGCCTAGGTACGACTTCTTCGAGCGTATCTATGGAGACTCGCCATCCTCTGCTCTAATTTTCAAGAGGACCTCAGGATGATTTATTTCAGGTCCTGCATGTATGACCATTAGGTGTGGCCTGTTGTATCGATTGGGCCACCATAGAGCAGGTCCAGCTCATCGACCTTGTTCGCATTCATCTTGCTACTGCCCATTGGGATAGATTTTTTGACATCATCGAGCCCATCTACATGGAGCTGACCCTAGAGTTTTGTACAATGTTCCACCTTCAGCATGTCATTTCTACTCATGACGAGGCCGGTACTATCACTTTTCGACTTGGTGTACTCGTACGACACATGAGCGTTCCTGAGTTTGGTACAACATTAGGCCTTTATATAGAGGAGTTTATGGCTTTAGAGGATTTTCCCCATCTCCACCATCACATATACCACTCGCCCTTTTGCTGTTGGACCAATCATACAGCGAGTACTGTCCCCTATGACGCGAGTCGCTCAAAGGCGACTTCTCTTCCTCCAGCACTTCGATACGTACACACTCTTTTGGCTCATACCTTGACTGGCAGGAGAGAGAGTACTGGAGTTGTGAGCACTACTGACGCGTACTACCTTTGGAGCATGGTGACTGACCACGTATTCAATTTAGCTTATTTCATCGCTCTTGCCTTTTGCCATCAGACAAACAGTCATAGGAGAGGCCCTATTTGTCTAGGCCCTTACGTGACTCGCATTTCTTGACATTTCAACATCTTCGACAAGCCAGAGATGTCATCGACACTCACACTAGTAGGCCAGATGTCTCCTCAAGAAATTTCTAGTATGATCCATTTGAGGATGATAGAGCGGTGTCGTGGAGTGGACCCCCTTCAGTACAGACTAGTTCTCTCTGATGATCAGAATGACCCCGAGCACATTCCTGATGATGTTCCTCCCCCTCACGAGGACCCACATCCACCACCACCACCGAGTCACCAACCTACTCATTCTGTTGCTACATTGGCAGATGATAAACGATAAATTATACATGTTTTTACCCCATACTTTGCCCAATTTCTGGATGAATTAACCCTTGATTTGTATAAATTGATGCTCTTAAACCTTTAATTTAATGTTTTATACTCAGGTGAGCATAGGGAGGTGAAAAAAACGAGAAATGGGCCGAAAAAGGAGAAAATGGGCCAAAGTATGAAAACAACACGGCCTGAGAGTTTGCCACACGGCCGTGCCACCTTAAAGCTCAAACACGGTCCATTGTCGAAGTCACACGACTGTGGCACATGGACGTGTCCCTGTCGTGAGGAAGTTCAATTCTACTCAAAAAAGGCTACTTAGAGGCTAGGAAAGGCATTCCAAAGCTCTATATAAAGACCTTAGGGGGCAACTACAAGGGGGTACTTTTCCCACCTCAAGAAGGTGCATTTTTCCCGCCAAGACTGGGAGTTAAAGGCAGGGAATTACTCGAAAGGAAGCCGATTGATCCATCTCAGAAGCCAGGATCTACATCAAGACAGAGGATCTCCCGTCAATCCTTTCAGGAGTTTTGGGCTTTCTTATGTTTTGTTATTTTCTAAGATGTTTTCTTTTATAATCATGAACTAAATCCCCCAAATACTTGAGGGGGATGAAACCTAAGACATATCTTGTTATTACTTTCTCTTGAATTATATGATAAATATTTGATTTGTTCTTAATTGTGTTTTTAACTCTTAAATTGATATTTTTGGGATATTGATTTAAGTCGAATGTGCTTATGTAGAGGAGCAAAAGTCCCTGCATAGGAGTAGATCCAACACAATTAAGCGGAGTTGATCGCAATCTTAAAGATAGGACTACGAAAATCTACCGGATTAGGGTCAAACCTAATAAGGGAATCCATAGATCAAGTTAAGGCGACTCTAGGGGTTTTAATTAAAAAGAGATTTCAATTAATCAACCTAGGGTTAGTTGTTTTTAGTCTCGAGAGAGATATTAACAGAAGTTAGGGATTTCTACGGATCAAGTCAAGTGAATAAATCTTCTAGTTCAAGAGTTGATAATAAGTGAAGTCTAGGTGGATTCTCCCTTGAGTATTGTCCAAATCATTCAGTTTTCCTAAGAGTTTTTCCCCAATTTACTTTTTGTGCATTCTTAGCTTAGTCCAATAGTTAGTTTACTTTAATAAAATCCCCTTCTATTTTTAGGTTAAATAATCGAAAGAAAGTTAGTACTAGTACTTTTAGTTCCCTTGGGTACGATATCTCGGTCTTGCACTAAGCTATACTACTGTTCGATAGGTGCGTTTGCCTTAAAATCGTGATAATAGTTAGTTTTTGGTGTGATCATTTATTATAAATTTTATTACTTCATATCACGAATACCAAATTTTTGGCGCCGTTACCGGGGAACGAAAATATTAGGAACACTCTATTTTTATTACTCTAACCATATTTATTTTTATTTATTTTTCAGCTTATTTTTATTTTTATTTTTATTTTTATTTTTATTTTTATTTTTATTTTTATTTTTATTTTCTTTTCCTCTAGGTATCTCTAGTTTATGACTAGAAGAAATCCAGCAAGACCATTGCTTTTTGACGAAGATTTAGAAGCTACATTTCACAAAAATCGTAGAGAAATCAGACGAAGCCTTCATTATCCGGAACAAGGACAAGAACAAGTGCCAGAACCTACGGAAGAGATGGAAGCAAATCAGGACAATCTACAACCTCCCATGATAGCCGCAAAACCGGTGAACCAAAATGGTACTCCTCGTACTATGTATGATTATGCTAAACCTAATTTGGCTGGTACTCAATCTAGTATTATTAGCCTGCTATTGCTACAAACAATTTTGAATTAAAGCCTAGCACTATTCAGATGATTTAGCAATTTGTGCAGTTTGATGGTTTATAGGATGAGGATCCCAAATCATATTTAGCTAATTTTTTGGAATTTTGTGATACCTTTAAAATCAATGGTGTTTCTGATGATGCCATTCGCCTCCGACTATTTCCTTTTTCTTTAAGGAATAAAGCTAAACGATGGTTAAAGTCTCTACCACGAGGCTCAATCACTACATGGAACAGATGACCGAAAAATTTTTACTTAAGTATTTTCCTCCAGCTAAAACAACTAAATTGCAGAATGATATCTCTTCTTTTGTGCAGATGGATTTAGGGACACTTTATGATGCTTGGGAGAGATACAAAGATCTTTTACGAAGGTGCCCTCACCTTGGGTTGCCTTTGTGGTTACAAGCTCAAACCTTTCACAGCGATTTGAACCCTTCAATGAGACAGATGATCGATGCAGCCACCGGTGGAACAATCAACAACAAAACACCCAAAGCAGCTTATGAGTTTATCGAAGAGATGTCACTGAATAACTATCAGTGGCAAATCATGAGGACAAAGCCAACGGAGACAGTATGAGTTTTTAATATTGATGTAGTTACAATGCTTTCCTCTCAGGTAAAACTCTTAAATAAAAAGATTGATGGTTTTATTGGTTCTACGCAGGTACATCCAGTGATGCAGTGTGACTCAAACCTAGGAGGAGTGAGCAAGCCATACGAACATAGCACAGAAAGCGAACAAATGAATTATATGGGTAATAATTCTCGACCTCAAAAAAATCCTTACAGTAATACTTACAATGTAGGTTGGAGGAATCACCCAAATTTTTCATGGGGCAATCAAGGAAATCAAATACCACCACCACCTCCGGGATTTTAGCAACCACCCTATCAATAAGAGAAAAAGTCAAATCTTGAAGAGATGTTGGAAAAATTCATATCGGTTTCTGACACCTGTTTTCAAAACACCGAAACAGCACTTAAGAACCAACAAGCCTCTATCTAAGGGCTCAAAAATCAGATTGGTCAACTCACAAAGATGGTCTCTGAGAGACCACAAGGTAGCTTGCCGAGTAACACAGAAACTAACCCAAGAGAACAAGTACAGGCCATCACTATACTTAATGTAAAAGGGTTAGACGAACCAAATCTGATGCAAGATACTTTGGTAAGCAATAACAACGATAAGGT
Organism: Gossypium stocksii; assembly: GCA_020496765.1. Taxonomy (NCBI): domain Eukaryota; kingdom Viridiplantae; phylum Streptophyta; class Magnoliopsida; order Malvales; family Malvaceae; genus Gossypium; species Gossypium stocksii. The sequence continues at coordinate 52,674,904 of CM035625.1, read as the reverse complement.
AAGTCATGATACACAAAAATTGGTAAGTGAAGAGTATAAACCTCATGTGCCATACCCCAATGCGACAAGGAAAGACCACACTGATGAACAATTTGGTAAATTTCTTAAACTCTTAAAGAAATTACATATCAACTTACCGTTATTTGAAGCTCTTTCGCAGATGCCAAATGCAGTTAAATTTTTAAGGGAGCTTTTAGCGAACAAACGGAAGTTGGATGAATTGTCGCATGTGGAATTGCATACAGTGTGCTTGGCTATCCTACAGAATAAGCTGCCTAACAAATTGAAAGATCCAGGGAGTTTTACTATTCCTTGCTTACTCGGTAGCTTAAATGTTAAAAATGCTTTAGCTAATTTAGGGGCAAGTATAAATGTCATGCCGCTTAAATTGTTTAAACAACTAGGTCTAGGGAAACCTAAACAAACTAAGATGAGCATTCAATTAGCTGATAAAACGATTAGATTCCCTAAAGGAATAATTGAAGATGTTCTTGTTAAGATTGATCAATTTATATTCCCAATAGATTTTGTTGTGTTAGACATGGAGGAAGATAGTACTGTACCCTTTATTCTAGGGTGACCTTTTTTAGCAACTGCTAGGACCATAATTGACATAGGCACAGGTGAACTTACTCTTCGTGTAGGTGATGATAAAATTACTTTACAAGCTCGTGACTCAAATAAAAATCCTAATAAAGATATTGATACGAGTCTTTGTAAGAAGAATAATCTTACCATCCAACCTTCTGTGCAGGATACACTTCACATAAAAGCAACCCATCCACAGATAGTTCCATCCAAAGAAGATGTACCTGAAAGGCGAATGCTTCAGATTGATGAACTAGACGAGTGGCTGAACTATCACTAAAAACCCAAAACATGCCACACCAAGCCAGAGCAACACCAAGACGACCCTCAGATAGAAACAAATCCAATCAAGGTAGGTGATAAGGTAATCTTAGGAGAAGACGATCCTCGAATCTTGAATTTGAAGGAACACACAAGTGACACACCCTACTTCACGGTAATGAAAATCTTTCCCTACGGTACAGTCGAGATAAGTCATAAGTGACTTGGTACTTCCAAGGTAAATCAAACCTGACTCAAACTTTATTTTGATAATGAAACTGAAAACAGGTTAGAAGAGTTCCAACTCTTCAAACCACCATGATCGTACCAACATGAGCAGAGTCAAGCTTAGACTCTAAATAAATGTTTCTCGGAAGGCAACTCGAGCACTAACACCACTAACCATTTTATTTTATTTTATTCTATTTTGTTTTTATTTTGTTTTTAGTGTAGGATTTTCAGACCACACAGCCAAACACACGACCGTGCCTAAGGCCGTGTGAAATAGTGATAAAAATTTCCCCAACACGGGATACGTTAAATTCCCACAGACGTGTGAGGTGCTCGTGGGTGAACCTGTCGAGCACTACACGGGTATGGCACCAAATATACACGGGCGTGTGCAGTCGAACATGGCCGTGCCCTTACCCCGTGGACGACACTGTCAAACTTCACACGGGCGTGCGACACGCCCGTACCTCAAGGCCATGTCGAGCCTGTCATTCAAGACACGGGCATGTGATCCCCCGCATGGGCATGGGAGAAGCGAAGGTCGCACGGCTGTGTGCCCCAACACGCCCTAGGAACACGAGCGTGTGTCTCAAACCAGGCGTGCCAAAATCCCTAATTTTTGAACCACACGGGCAAAACCTGAGTCACACGGGCGTGTGATGTGCCCGTGTGACCCAAAAACCTATATAAACAGGCCACTATTCACTTTCTTCTCCATTTTAAACCCTAAAAACTCCCACCCAAAACCTACACAAAACCTCCCTTGCGCCGCCATTGGCTCCAACAGCACCACCACGCCCGTGTAACATCGCCCTGGCCTATTCCACTCCATACCCACTCATTCGGTTCTCCTTTTCTTACTTTTTCTTTCCATTTTAATGTCTTATATCTGTTTAATTGTTTTTTTTTTTTCATTCATTTAGATATTTGCTTTATTGTTAATAAGAAATTCATTCATTTAGCATGATCTTTCTAGACTTTTCATAATGCCATTTAGACCCATCCTTTGGCTGCCACTTTTACTTATCTAGAGTAGTATTCATGTAGTATAAATTGATATCCATGCCTCTATCATTTTCTACTATGCTAGGATAAGTAGGACATATTAATTAGGTTAGTAAAATCAGTATTTCAATATGATACTTAATAATGTTTTGCTTGAACTTATTATTATCTATATTTTAGCTTCAATTTTTAGGTCAATGCATATCTTTTTCCATTTCATTTTTAGGAATTATGTCATCTTCACGGGGAAAGAAAGCTGCCGTTTCTACTTCAAAGAAGCGAAAGGGGCCCAGTGGTTCCTCCTTTAGACCCACACTCGAAAGTCACCACTCATTCATCCAATTCCCACAGAACTCCCAATACGAGTTATTTTAGATTTTTCGCTCACATCCCATCAGTACAGGCAGATGCATTGACTAGGCCGCCCTGGAGCAAGTCCAATTTGTTGATGCTGTTCGGGCCCTACTGTCCACCGATCCGTGGGAGCAATTCTTTAACATCATTGAGCCCGCATACCTTGAGCTAACTTTAGAGCTTTGCTCTACTTTTCATCTACAGGTAGTGATGACAAACCAAGATGACCCAGGTACCATTCAATTCTGCCTCGGTGGATTGGTGCGTCAGTTGAGCGTTCCAGAATTCGGTATAGCCCTAGGTCTCTACACTGAGTAGTTCATGGAAGAAGAGGACCTTTTTGAGCTCCATCGACACATCCACCTCTCGCCTTCCAAGTGTTGGGAAGCCTTGGTCTTGGCCTCATCCACGTACGACCCCAGTCACTCTAAAGCAACAGCTCTCGCCCTATCTCTGAGGTACATACATGCCCTACTTGCACACACACTAATGGGCAGATGCGAGAGTACCAGCGTCGTCAGCACCCACGACGCATATTTCCTGTGGAGCATGGCACATATTCACGTAATCGATCTCGCATACTTCATCGCTCATGCCATCCAGCATCAGACGGAGTGACACCGTAGGGGCATGATTTCTATGGGCCCATACATCACTCGACTGGCCCGCCACTTCGGCTTACTTAACACCGTGGCCAAACATCCTCCTACACCTTGATCGGTCAGATGTCCCCATAGGGCATCCAAACTATGCTACATATGAGGATGATCCAGCGCCGACATGGGACCGATCCTTCACAATACCGTCTACTTCGAGATGCCGAGCAAGAGGATCTCGAGGACATTACTGATGATGTCCTACCACCACCGGAAGAGGACCAGCTGAGCCACCACCCCCTCGCCACTCAGTTCATGCGGTAGCTTCATATGCTAACATATCCGAGCATCTTACATGATTTGAGCACCAGTGCTTTCAACGCTTTGATAACATTGACGCTACTCTTCAGCAGATATGCCAGCATCTACACATCGCAACACCATCCCCACCTCGTGGACCATTTGAGGATTAGACTTCTCTAATCCTCTTATCTTCTACTTTATTTTCCTTTCATTTTCATTTTTATTTTCATTTTTATTTATTTATTTATTTGTTTTTATTTTCATTTTTATTTTTATTATTAGGTTATTTAGATTTTTCTTTATCCTTATCTTTATCTAACTTTATTAGAACAGTTTCAATTTTTATTTTTTTATCACTTTATCGTCTATTTCTTAACGAGTAATTGCTCTCATCTTAAAACACCTAAAATCCCTTAAGTATTATCGCAGTTTCAAAGGAGCTTTCCAGCTCACATCCAGCTCAAAAGGGAAAGCACTCTATAACTATCATGTCCTACGCTGGCCATCACAATCTTCTTGATGGCATAGAGATTGTGGCATAAACACCCTTCCCCGCAAATCTTCACACCTACATCTCAAGGAATTCATCCAATTCAGGGAGTTTCATTTCTTTCCCTACCTTATGATATTATGCTTCTATTGCTACTAATGTATCTTTGTACATTGAGGGCAACGTACATTTTAAGTGTGTAGGGGGGAACTTACTTTCAGTCATTGTTTTCTCCTTGAAACCCCTGAAAATTTTCAAAACTAACATTTTGCATTGTTCTCAAAATTTCGAATTCTGACTTTCACTCTCGGCATTGTCTTCAATCTGCTATTAGGATGAAATCTGATTGATTTATGATTTTTATTGATATGTTAGAATTAAGACATAGGTACTTATGCTTTGATCATTCAAACTTTAAGACATTAGGGAATCAAGTATGATAAGTTGAAATTTTTGAGAATTTAAATTTTTTCTAGTTACTTTCCCTAATTTTAAGTGTTATCTTAAGATTTGAAATTTACAGGATTGACATCAAAAAGCCATAATTCTGGTGAGATTTTTGAGCCTTTTGAGCATACATTCTTTCGTGCTCACTTGTATTGTTACTTTGAGTGAGTCAATACTAATTTGTTATTCTAGAACTTGCTTCGATTATACATGTCAAGACGACATCATTGATTTGATATACCAAAATGATAAAGACACCTAGGATTTAACCCACTTACTCCACAAAAGCCTACCTTCATAAATTAACCCCTAGTAAACCCCATTGAGCCTAACAACCCATTCTTTGACTTACCTCTAATATTAACCTATAACCCGTTTTTGTTGAATTCCATTCAATTATTTTGAACCCTATTTTTTGTCGAGATTTGAGTTGAATTATTATCTAGCTTTATTCTCTTTTTCAATTTATAAAGTTTGTAAATATTCAAGGTATTATACTTGAATTGTTCTTAAAAAAAATGAATATACAGTTAATTCAATTGTAATCTGTAATAGTTCAATAGCTTTTGCATATTTCTACAAGCTTCCAAATCCAAAACGATGTCATGAGAAGGCTTAGCTCTAGGAATATGTTCCAGTGATAGAGATTTTTCTAGCTAGATGATTCTTCAATTCAAACTCGATTTTAACCCTTTCTTTTTCAGCTTGTGACAACACCCCTAACCAAAGGCCCATTACAACCATTGAAAGACCTTTTGATCAATGTGTCATATCAATCTATAGTGGTGGAGATTTGATTTTCTTGTAAGCCTATGGTAATAACTTTTCAGGTTGACTAAAGAGTGCTTAATTCTTCAACCCTAAACACTTTGAGTGAATAGAGTGAATCTTTAGTGAGGATGTCAACTCTTGTTAATTTTGAATTAAAAGGCAATTACTTAAGGGAAGGGATGAAACCTATGTTTCTGTGATAAAGTTCTCAACTTAGAGTGTTTGAAACTCTAATATTCTTTTGGTTGAATTTTCATTGTATGATTACTTGTAGATTAGTTTGAACATTATTGATGAGGATCATAAGTTGAGAAGAATGATTCCTAACTGTGGATTGAGATTTTGCTTAAGGACAAGTAAAGGCTTAAGTGTGGGGGTATTTGATAAACGATAAATTATACATATTTTTACCCCATGCTTAGCCCAATTTTTGGATAAATTAACCCTTGATTTGTATAAATTGATGCTCTTAAACCTTTAATTTCATGTTTTATACTCACGTCAGCATAGAGAAGTGAAAAGAATGAGAAACGGGCCGAAAATAGAGAAAATGGGCCAAAGTATGAAAACAACACGGCCTGGGAGTTCGCCATACGACCGTGCCACCTTAAAGCTCAAACACAGTCCATTGTCGAAGTCACACGACTGTGGCACACGGGCGTGTCCCTGTCGTGAGGAAGTTCAATTCTACTCAGAAAAGGCTACTTAGAGGCTAGGAAAAGTATTCCAAAGCTCTATATAAAGACCCTAGGGGGCAACTAAAGGGGGTACTTTTCTCACCTCAAGAAGGTGCCTTTTTCCCGCCAAGACTGGGAGTTAAAGGCAGGGAATTACTCGAAAAGAAGTCGATTGATCCATTCAGAAGCCAGGATCTACATCAAGACAGAGGATCTCCCGTCAATCCTTTCAGGAGTTTTGGGCTTTCTTATGTTTTGTTATTTTTTTGAGATGTTTTCTTTTATAATCATGAACTAAATCCCCTAAATACTTGAGGGGGATGAAACCTAAGACATATCTTGTTATTATTTTCTCTTGAATTATATGATAAATATTTGATTTGTTCTTAATTGTGTTTTTAACTCTTAAATTGATATTTTTGGGATATTGATTTAAGTCGAATGTGCTTATGTAGAGGAGCAAAAGTCCCTGCATAGGAGTAGATCCAACACAATTAAGCGGAGTTGATCGCAATCTTAAAGATAGGACTACGAAAATCTACCGGATTAGGGTCAAACCTAATAAGGGAATCCATAGATCAAGTTAAGGTGACTCTAGGGGTTTTAATTAAAAAGAGATTTCAATTAATCAACCTAGGGTTAGTTGTTTTTAGTCTCGAGAGAGATATTAACATAAGTTAGGGATTTTTACGGTCAAGTCAAGTGAATAAATCGTCTAGTTCAAGAGTTGATAACAAGTGAAGTCTAGGTGGATCCTCCCTTGAGTATTGTCCAAATCATTCAGTTTTCCTAAGAGTTTTTCCCCAATTTACTTTTTGTGCATTCTTAGCTTAGTCCAATAGTTAGTTTAGTTTAATAAAATCCCCTTTTATTTTTAGGTTAAATAATAGAAAGAAAGTTAGTACTAGTACTTTTGGTTCCCTTGGGTACGATATCTCGGTCTTGCCACTAAGCTATATTACTGTTTGATAGGTGCGCTTGCCTTAAAATCGTGATAATAGTTAGTTTTTGGTGTGATCATTTATTATAAATTTTATTACTTCATATCACGAATACCAGCAGACAGACTCACTCACTTCGAGTAGCGATTTGATAGCATCGATGCCACTCTTCAACAGATTTGCCACCACCTTCATATTTCTCCTTCGGCACCATCGACTCATGAGACGTCTGATGATGAGGACCTTTGCATCCTTCTACTTTCTTTTTAGTTTTAATTTTTTTCATTTTCATTTTATTTTCTTTATTTCTTATGTTCTCAATTTCCCTTTTAAAGACTTATCGTTTATATTTTGAACTATATTTATGGCTATTTTCGAGTAATGCTTTAATTCTCTTCCATAGTTGTGTTTATTTTCTTAACTAGCTCAGAATCATACACTTCATTAGCGCTTTCTCCAATTCTGCTGTCAATATTCCACGGATTTCATCCAAAATTTAGGGGAGTTTTGCTTATCTCCCTCCCTTATGATACTATGATTCTATTCCTATTATCTATCTTTGTATATTGAGGACAATGTACATCTCAAGTGTGGGGAGGTTATTTATATCATTATCAGAAAATCCCTGAATTATATCTTGTTCTCAAGTAATTTTCTCACGTTACTATTAGAATGAATTCTGATTGATTTATGATTTTTGTTGATATGCTTTGGATTAAATTATAGGCAATTGTGCATTGATGGTTTAAACTTTAAGTCATTAGAGAATCAAGCATGATAAGTTGATTTTATAGAATTAAAAATTTTCTAGGTTGTTTCCCTAAATTGAGGTATTATCTTGAAATTTGAAATTTATAGGATTGACATCAAAAACCATAATTTTTGTGAGATTTTGGAGCCTTTAGAACATTTATTTTTCTTCTTGCTCACTTTTATTGATGGTTATGAGTGTGTCAACACTGATTTGTTATTCTAGAACTTGCTGCGATTATGCATGTCGAGACCACACATTTGATTTGATATACTGATATGATAAAGTCACCTAAGTTCAAACCCACTTACCTCATAAAAAGCCCACCTTCATAATTAACTCTTAATGAACCCCTTTGAGCCTAACAAACCAATTATTGATTTACCCTTAATATTAACCCATAATCCATTCTTTTTTATTCCTTGAGAATTTCCCTTATTTAATTTGATCCCTGCTTTGTCGAGATTTGAATTGAATAATTGCTTGGCTATGTTCTTCTATTCAGTTAGTAAATTTTCATTATTTGATCTTGTTCTTAAAAAAAAGATTTGTATATTGTTTATTACTTAGTTTCATGGCATTTGTGCTTAAACATTTAAGTTTTGAAGAGAAGCTCATTATTATTTTTTATTATTAAGTTATTCATTGATGTAATTATTCAGTCTTAGTTTAGGTTTCTAGTTTGATAATTGTTCAACTTGATCTCCATTCTAACCTTCTTTTTCAACCTTTATCAAAACACCCATAACCTAATCCTCGTTACAACCATTCAAAGACCTTTTGATTTGTGTATCATCTCAATTTATAGTGGTGGAGATTTGATTTTCATGCAAGTCTATGGTAATAACTTTTCATGATTGACTATTAAGTGCTTCTTTCTAAACCTTAAACACTTTGAGTGATTTGAGTGAATCTTTAGTGAGGATGTCAACTCTTGTTAAGTTTTGAATTAAAGGTAATCACTTAGATAAGGGGAAATACCTATGTTTTCGTAATAAAATATTTGACTTAGATTGTTTGAGACTTTACCTCAATGTATGATTACTTGTGAGTTATTTTGAAACACTATTGATGAGAATTATAAGTTGAGAAGAATTAATTTTAATTGTGAGTGAGGATTTTGCTTGAGGACAAACAAATGCTTAAGTGTGGAGATATTTGATAAACCATAAAAGTAACACGTTTTTACCCCATGCTTGGTATATTTTTGGATGATTTATCTCATTATTTAATGAATTTGATGCTCCTAATCCTTTAATTTCATATTTTATACTTAAGAGAGCATAGGAAAGTGAAAAGAGCAAGAAACGGGCCAAAAACGGACAAAATGGGCTAAATTTAGCATTCAACACGGCTTAGGCACTTCCACACGGGTAAACCACACACCTGTATGTGATACACGGGCTAGACACACGCCCGTGTGTCAAGGCCGTTTCGACTTTTACCCAGTCAGTATTGCACACGACCTGAGCATCTTCACACTGGCTGGCCACACGTCTGTGTCCCTGTCGAGCCCTGTTTTAGTTTCACGCAGAATTTGCTAATTTTTAGGTATTTTGGGCATTCCAAAATCTATTTAAACACATTAGGAGAGGATTAAAGGGGACGCACAGAGGAGAAAGCAGAGAATTACTTAAAAAAAGACATTGGATTCATCTCGGAAGTAGGAATCTCCTTCAAGACTGAAGATCTCGCTTCAATTTCCTCAAAGTTTTTGGGTTTCTTTATGTTTTGTTATTTTCCAAATTTTGAGATGTTTTCCTTTGTGATCATGAACTAAATCCGCTAGATACCTAAGGGGGATGAAACCTAAGACGAATCTTATTATTTTCTAAATTATATGATAAATATTTGATTTGTTCTTAATTTTGTGCTCTTGATTCTTGTTTTAGTATTTTAGGATATTAATTCAAGTGTTGACGTGCTTATTTAGTGGAGAAAAAGTCCATGCCTAAAAGTAGATCCAACATAATTAAGCGGAATTGATTGCAATCCTAGAGATAGGACGACAAAAATTTGCCGGATTAGAGTCAAATCTAATAGGGAAATCCATAGATCGAGTTAATACACCAATAGGGGTTTTAATTAGAGAGAAATTTCAATTAATCAACTTAGAGTTAGTTGTTTTTAGTCTCAAAAGAGATAATAACATAAATTAGGGATTTCTATGGATCAAGTCAAGTGAATAAATTGTCTAATTTAGAATTGAATAATAAGTGAAGTCTAGGTGGATTCTTCCTTGGGTATTGTCCTTATAAATCGGTTTTCATAAAAGTATTTTCTCAATTTACTCTCTGTCGTGTTCTTAGTTTAGTTAGTTTTTAGTTTTAAACAAATCCCCTTAATCTTTAGGCTAGATAATAAAAAGATAGTTAATACTAGTACTTTTAGTCCTCGTGGATACGATATTCCGATCTTGCCATAACTTTACTACTATTTAATAGGTGCGCTTGCCTTTATCATGATCATAGTTAGTTTTGGGATCACCATCAGCTCGAAATTTCTCGATACACAAATTCTATCTCTGAATCTCAAACAATCATCAGACTTGATATGAAACTCTGAATCAAAAATTGACTCACACTGTATTCGTTTAGATTGCAATTCATTATCAAATTTTTGAGCTTAAAAAATTTGCTGAAGAAATAACAGTCTCATTTTCAACTCAGCCACAATTGAGCCATCATTAGACAAAGCTAACTTAGTGTTCATCGCACACAAAGTAAATAATGATTTCTGGCTCAAAGCATCAGCAACTACGTTCGCTTTCCTCGGATGATAGCCAATTACTAACTCACAACCTTTTAACAATTCTAACCATCTCCGCCGTTGCAAATTCAAGTGTTGTTGAGTCATTAAATACTTTAGACTTTTATGATCAGTATAGATGTGACATTTCTCATCAAACAAGTAATGATGACAAATTTTTAATGCAAACACTATTATGGCCAACTCTAAATCATACATCGGATAATTCTTTTTGTGCGGCTTCAACGGCCTCGAGGCATAAGCTAGTGCTTTGCCTTCCTGCATCAAAAAACAACCCAGACCATTCAACGATACATCACTGAAAGTTATGAATTTTGTACCCGATTCAGGCTGAACTAAAACTGACGCCTCAGTTAACAATGCTTTCAACTGCTCAAAACTCTATTGACATTTCTCGGACCATTCGAACTTAACATCTTTCTGAAGTAATCATGTCAATGGAGTTGCAATCATAGAGAACCCTTTCACGAATCTTCTATAATAACATGCTAATCCCAGAAAACTACAGACTTCAGATACATTTCTCGGAGGTTTCCAATCTAGAATCGTAGAAATCTTGCTCGGATCAACTCGAATACCTTTGGCTGAAAAAATATGCCCTAGAAATCCAACCTCTCAGAGCCAAAACTCACATTTCCTAAACTTTGCAAACAATTGCTTGTCTCTTAAGTTTGTAATATTATTCTTTGATGCTCAACATGCTCTGACTCATTTTGGGAATAAATCAGAATATCATCGATAAACACAACAACGAATCAGTCTAGATATGGTCTAAAAATCTAGTTCATTAAGTCCATAAAAATTGCAGGTGCATTAGTTAATCCAAAAGGCATAACAAGGAATTCATAGTGTTCGTACCTTGTTCTGAAAGTAGTCTTTGGTACATTTGAGTCTTTAACTCGCAACTAATAATAGCCCGATCTGTAACGCCCTAATTTTTGGGATTTTTGAGATTTCAATTGAATTTAATTTTTGTTTGTCTGGTGTATTAAATTATGTTTTGAGTATGTTAGTGGGCCTTTAGAAGGCCCAAGCTTAAGTTAAAACCCGGTAGAATTTTAGAATTTTAAACCAAAGGGGGAAGGGGCTCTAACTAAGTGGGCTTTTAAAATTATGTTGGTGAATTAAGACACAAGTAAGCTTGTGTTAAAGTGGCAAGGTGGCACCACTTAAGACACAAAAGAGTGGCGTGTGGAAGCTATGCAAGAGCTAAAGTTCAAGTCTCATGGTAAGCAATGTGGTGTTTTATTTTTAATGCATGTGCAAGGCATGTGGTGGACTCCAAGTGAAACTCTGTTGATAAGTGTTTGATGTGCTCATGGAATATGATTGAGGAGTGATAAGGGGAGTGATAAGGGGAGAAAATTTAGGAATTTTGAAAGGGAGGAGGTGTTGGTCGATTGTAGGAGTGTAGAGGGATGCATATTCGACTAGGGTCCCTCGTGTTAGCATTTTCAGCATTTTGGTAAGAGTGTGCCGATTTCTCCTTTTGTTTTCTTCGGGTTTTGCCTTGTGGTGAATCTTGAGTGATAGCTAGTTAAGGGTTAGGGTGCCGACTATACCTCTCTGGTCATCATGTTCTTCTTTTATCTTTTCTAAAAGCTGAAATCCCGAAAGCGTTAGCCTTCTTTTGCCGATTCACCTAAAGCTGAATCTCTCATTCCCTTTTCTTCCAAAAACCGAACCAAGTATTCTTCTCTCTTCTTTGCACTCTCTTCTCTTCTTCTTATCCTCTTCTCCATCGATTAAAGTAAAGACCCCCTTCTCAATCTTTGGTAGCCGATTTCCTCAAAAAAGCCGAAACCGAATCTACTATTGCCGATTTCCTCCTTGATTGAACTTCTTCTTCTTTCTATTGTTAATCCTTCAAGAGCCGAATCTCAACCTCTCATCTCTCTACCGATCATCTCTTCTATTTTGTAACCTTTTTCTTCTTCTTCTACCTTTCTCTCAAAACCGAAATAAACATACTCTAGAGTGGGTTCCAATAGTCGAATCACTTAGATCTATTCTCTACTTGTATTTTGGGTTAGATCTACAATAGATCTGGAATAGGAAGGTATTTGGGGACGTTTCTTTGGCAAGTAGATCATTGGTAAGTACTCGAAACCCCTTTTCATTCATTAACTTGTGATTCAAGAAAAGCCAAAAACCCATAACTACTTAGGGTGGCTGTCGATTGTGGCTAAGGGTTTTATTGGTTTTCTCTTTCGGTTCTTATGTACTAGTGTGGAATAGGGGTTGTTTATCGAGGAGTATTGAAAACTAGGACCGTGGGAGCAAACTAGATCTAGATCCAGTTGAAGAATCGGCAGAGGTAAGTGGTTAAGGTTTTTAATGGAGTTGGCCGAATATGGTGATATTTGTAATATCGGTTACATTGGTTATCATTAGATCATAGTCTAATATCATAGTGGACTGTTGTAGGTTAATCGCGTGGGGAATCTCGTCGTGGTATATCGCAAATCAGGTGTGTAATCGACACCTATTAGTAGACTAGATCAGTAAAAGCTGAAATGCCGAAATGCCAAAATTCTAGCATTTCGTGGGCTTGTGAGCGTGCGAGCACTCGTACGTCGGTTTGGCTTGGTAAAATCTGTAATCGCAAATGGTAAGGATGATGTGTGCGTGATTTTGTGCACGTTGGTGAATTTGGGCCTCGAAGGGCTGAATTTAGGCCCAATGGACTGACGGGCCCATATGGGTGAAAACAAGCAGTAAGTGTATTCTGATAATCTGAGTGTTAAAACTGCTAAAATAGATGTGAAATTTGGGTTTAGTGGGCCGTAATAGCTAGTGGACACTGTAAGGCCCATTAGGGGTTTTAGGGCCCGATGACTCTGTAATAATAAAATGGGCTGAATAAGTTATTTGGACGCCATTAAGACTATTAACAAACTGTAATGAGCATGAAACCGTAAAAATTGGCAAATTTACTGAAATACCCCTTAGGGTGGAAAATTACTGTTTTACCCCTAGGTGATAAAAGACCATTTTACCCCTAGGGTTAAGTTGATTGAATTGCGTGCTAAAATTATATCTATTCATTGTATGCCATGTCATTATGTACACTGTTGCATAGGATTGGGTTTTGATGGAGGAAGTGCTAAGTAGCAATGCCACGTTACTGATAGTGGCTTGCCTCGTTTTTCTGTTAGTGGCTTGGCCACATTATCTGATTAAGTAGCTATGCTGCGACTGTGGTGTGTAGGGCTGGGTGGGTTGAGTTATTCCCCACATGGTGTGTAGGGCTGGATTGGGTTGGGCTTTGCATTCATGCATAAATACTGTTCTGTTTCTGTAATGGGCCTATGGGCCACACTGATTTCTGAATAGGGCTAAGGCCCAGTAATTACTGTTTACTGAATAGGGCTAAGGCCCAGTTAATACTGTATCTGGAAAGGGCTTACGCCCAGTTAAGCTTGAACTGATCTGGACTCTGGTTGGGTTTAGCTTATACACTGAGTTTTCCAAACTCACCCCTTTTCTTTTCATCCATGCAGGTGAACCCCAACCTTAGTAGACTTGGAGCTGGAGGGATTCTGAGTGGCCACGTGAACTGCATTTGGTTATACTTTCTTAAATTATTTATTTCCGTATTTTCTTAATTTATTATCATTTTGGATTTTAATTTTGTAATAAGGCCAATTGATATCGCGTGATATGTAGTAATAAAATTTATAAAAACTGATCACACAAAAAACTAACTAATATCACGATTTTAAGGCAAGCACACCTATCGAACAGTAGTACAGTTTAGCGGCAAGACCAGGTTATCGTACCTAAGGGAACTAAAAGTACTAGTACTCACTTCTTTTCTATTATCTAACCTAAAAATAAAAGAGGTTTGTATGAAACTAATTCTAAAACTAAACTAAGAATGCGCAAAAAGTAAATTGGGGAAAAACTCTCAGGAAAGCTAATTGATATAGGCAATACTCAAGGGAGAATCCACCTAGACTTCACTTGTTATTAACTTCTTGAACTAGACGATTTCTTCACTTGACTTGATCCGTAGAGATCCCTAACTTATGTTAATACCTCCATCGAGGATAAGAATAACTAATCATAGGTTGTTTAACTAAAGTCTCTTTCTAGTTAACACCCCTAGGTTGCATTAATTCAATCTATGGATCCCCCTATTAGGTTTGACCCTAATCCGGCAAATTTATGTCGCCCTATGTCTAGGGGTTGCATGCAACTCCGCTTAATTATGGTAGATTTACTCTTAAAACAGGGACTTTTGCTCCTCTGCCTAAGCACATCAGCTTCTTGACTTAATACCTAGGATTATTAAACCAAGAATTAAGAACACATAATTAAGAACAATTCAAGTATTTATCATATAATTCAAGAATGAATAATAACAAGATCTGTCTTAGGTTTCATCCCCCTCAAGTATTTGAGGGATTTAGTTTATAATTAATAAAGAAAACATCTCAGAAGAAATAAGATAACAAAACATAAAGAATCCAAAAACCCTTAAAGGAATTTAGGGAAATCCTCTGTCTTGATGTAGAATTTCGGCTTCTGGGATGAATCAATCGGCTTCCCTTGGAGTAATTCCTTGCTTTCACTCCTTGTGTTGGCAAAAATATGGCGCTCCTTTTGGGAGAAAAGAGTACGTCCTTAGAGTTGCCTCCTAGGGTCTTTATATAGAGCTTTGGGATGCCTTTCTTAGCCTCTAAGTATCCAAATCCAAGTGAAATTGCACTTCCTCACGACAGGGACACGCCCGTGTGCCACGCCTGTGTGGATCGACAAGAGGCCGTGTACGGGCCTATTGAGGGTGGCACGGCCGTGTGCCACGGCTGTGTGGTGACCCTTGGGCTGTGTTGTTTTCACACTTTGGCCCATTTTCTTCGTTTTCGGCCTGTTTTTCATTCTTTTCTCTTCCCTATGCTCTCCTGAGTATATAACATGAAATAGAAGGGTTAAGAGCACCAATTCTCACAAATTTAATGACAATTCATCCAGAAATTAGGCTAAACATTAGGTAAAAATATATATAATTTATCGTTTATCACCGTTCATTGGTTATTTTTATTTTTATGTTGGTTTTTAATTATTAAACTATTACTCGTTTCAAATTGATAGAATTAGGTTGCACGGGTTTTATTCCAAATTAATCAAAGTTTTCAAAACATATCTTACGCAACAAATGGATAACCTAATGATAAAAAAGATCTTCTAAGAGAAATAAACTCCAACTAATAGTGGATAGGATTTTCATAAATTAAGTAACCTACTTTTTCTCAAAACTCTTAAAAATGATTTTGCTAAGTCACCTGATGTATGCGTTCGCGATACTTTAAGTAATAAAATTTATAAAGAACTTGATCAAACCTAAACTGACTAATATCACGACGTTTTTAAGGCAAGCGCACCTGTCGACAGTAGTATAGTCTAGTGATAAGATCGAGTATCGTACCCAAGGGAACCGAAAGTACTATTACTCACTTTCTTTCTATTATTTAACCTAAGAATAAAAGAGGGGTTTGTTTAAACTAATTCTAAAACTAACTAAGAAAAGCACAAAGAGTAAAATTGGGAAGACTTTTTAGGGAAAAGCTAATTGATAAGGACAATACTTAAGGGGGGATCCACCTAGACTTCACTTGTTATTGGTTCTTGAGCTAGACGATTTATTCACTTGACTTGATCCGTAGAGATCCCTAATTTATGCTAAACCCTCCGTCGAGGCGTAGAGAAACTAGGCCTAAGTTGTTAATTAAAGTTCCCTTATTAATTAACTCCTTAGGTTGCATTAATTCGATCTATGGTTCCCCATATTAGGTTTGACCCTAATCCGGCAGATTTATGTCGCCCTATGTCTAGGGTTGCATGCAACTCCGCTTAATTATGGTAGATCTACTCTTATCACAGGGACTTTTGCTCCTCTGCTCTAAGCACATCCAATTCTTAAAATAATACCTAGGACTATTAAATCAAGAATGAAGAACACATAATTAAGAACAATTCAAGTATTTATCATATAACTCAAGAATAAATAATAACAAGATTCGTCTTAGGTTTCATCCCCCTCAAGTATTTGAGGGGTTTGGTTCATAATAAAGAAAGAAAACATCTCAGAAGAAATAAAATAACAAAACATAAAAGAACCCGAAAACCCCTGAAGGAATTTAGGGAGATCCTCTATATTGCTGCAGAATTCCAGCTTCTGGGATGAATCAATCAGCTTCCCTGCGAGTAATCCCTACTTCCACTCTCTATGTTGGCAGCAAAGAATACTTCCCTTTTGGGGGAAATAAGCACACCCTTATAGTTGCCTCCTAGGGTCTTTATATAGAGCTTTGGGGAGCCTTTCTTAGCCTCCAAGTATCCTAATTCGAGTGAAATTCCTCTTCCTCACGACTAGAACATGCCCGTGTGCCACGCCCGTGTGACTTCGACAAAGGCCGTGTGATTTGGCACGGCCGTGTGGCCTGCCCGTACTTGTCGAGAGCTGGACCGTGTGATCTTCATGTGGCACGGCCGTGTGGCACGGCCGTGTGGTGATTCCTTAGGCCGTGTGTTATGTCATTTTTGGCCCATTTTCCTCATTTTCAGTCTATTTCCTATTCTTTTCTCTTCCCTATGCTCTCCTGAGTATAAGATATGAAAAAGAAGGATTAAGAGCACCAATTCTCACTAAATTGATAATAATTCATATAAAATATAGGCTAAGCATGAGGTAAAAATATGTATAAATTAGCATTTATCATCACCCTAAACATGTTAATTAAAGAATGAGGTGTAATTCATCGTTCATGTGACACACCAGATTTGGCCATAACGTCTGGGCCGGGTTTGAGGTGTTACACGATCTCAAATCAATTTTCAAAAATACTGTTGCTCCTTTTAGCTAATAAAATAAATCGTCTATTCACGGCAGAGGATATTTATTCTTGATCGTCACTTTATTGAGTTGTCGGTAGTCTATACGCATTCTCATCGTGCCATCTTTCTTTTTCACAAATAACACTGGTGCACCCCAAGGCAAGAAACTTGATCTAGCAAATCATCTATCAGTTAATTCTTGCAACTAAGCTTTTAATTATTTTAACTCTGTTGGAGCTATTCTATATAGAGCTATCAATATCGGTGAAGTTCTCAGAATTAAATCAATAGAAATTCAACTTCTCTTATCAGTGACAAACCCGGTAACTCTTCAGGAAACACATCTGAATACTCGCATACAACTGGTACTGATTCAATCTTTGATTCAGACACTTTTGTATCAAGTATGTAAGCTAAATAAGCATCGTATCCCTTTCTCACAAATCTCTAAGCTGTCATGGACAAAATCACAATCGGCAAACTACTCATATCATCTGACTCAATCTGGATAATCTCACTATTCTGACATTTCAATTCTATAATCTTTCTTCTACAATTCATTACCATGTCATGCATCGTCAGCCAATCCATACCCAAAATTACATCGAACTCGTCAAATGGCAACAAGATCAGATTAGCCGAAAAATAGTAATCTCGAATCATTAAGGGACAGTTCTGGCAAACTTTGTCAACCAGAACATAATTGCCTAAGGGGTTTGAAACTTTTATAACAAACTCAATAGACTCAACAGACAAAGTCTTTCTAAACACTAAATTCACACATATATAAGAATGAGTTGATCTGGGATCTAGCAATACAATCACATTAGTATTATAGAGAGAAAGTATCGGTGATAACATCTAGAGATGACACTTTTTCGCGAACGCAAATAGCGTAGGCTCGAAGAGGTGCTCTTGTTTCTGATTTCACAGCTGAGTCCTTTGTCACACCTCAACTTCTACTCATATTACCGGTACTTCTAGGTGGTCTTCCTCTAGCTGTCATATTACTCGATCTTGCACTCTGAAATCTCTCTCTCTCAGCCATCTCTGGACAATCTCTGATAAAATGATCTTGTACACCACATTTAAAACAGGCCCAATCATTCAATCTGTATTCACCAGGATGTCATCTCCCACACTGTCTGCATTCAGGTCGATTAGGTTTTGCACTACCAACATTTGCTACTGATGTGGCTTGAGCCTTAGAAATCGGATGTTGCTTTTCACAATCTCTCCTAGAATACCCCACTGATACATTAAAATGACTATGTGAGTCTCTAAATTTCTTTGATGTAGACTGATAAGATTTGCTCGTCAATTTTTTTCTAGAGTCTCTAACTTCAGAATAAGCTTTTCTCTTTTCTTTACTCAATTCTTCAGCTTTGCAAGCACAATCAACAAGTACAATAAACTCTTTCGGCTCTAAAATCCCAACCAACAATTGGATGTATTCATACAATCCATCATCAAACCTTTTACATATTTGCTGAGCCTCACAAATTCTCGCTCATATTCTGTAACAGTCATACGGCCTTGCTTTAATTCAAGAAACTCTTTCCTTTTCTGGTTGATAAATCTCTGACTGATGTATTTCTTTTTGAATTCAAACTGGAAAAACTCCCAGGTTACTCGTTCTCTCAGTACCACCAATGTCAATGTATTCCACCACTAATATGCAGAATCTCTCAAAAGTGATACAACACATTTAATGTATTCCTCGGGCATACACGATAATTCATCTAACACTCAAATAGTTTTTTCAAGCTAGAATTCAGCTCGTTCAGGATCATTGTCAATGGTAGCCCTGAACTCTTTAGCCCCTATTTTCTAATTTTATCAACTAGCGGCTTGTTCAGATATATAGGATCCATAACTTGAGGAGCTACGGGAATTGGTTGAGGAATAGGTAGGGGTGGAGGTTGTTGGGCAGCCGAATTCGATTAAACAAACTCCGTAAACCACTCGTTCATCATTTGGAAGAAGGCTTCTTTCGCCTCTCCCCCGTGACTACTCGATACATGTCTAGAATCAGACGACACTACCCCTTGAGTGGGAGCTGGTGCATTACTCTCGACATCGTCAGCTACAGCTCGATCGGGATCTATTTACTATACAAAAACACATTTTAAACTGTTAGGAGACATCACACTATCGCAGGTTATATATGGCATGTATAGCTAGACTCTCACACACAATATGTTAGTCTGAGAATCGACTAAACCGTAGCTTTGATACTAATAAAATGTACCACCCCTAACCCATAACCGTCACCGGAGCAGGGTAAGAGGCATTACTAAACTTATTACACAACAAAGCATCTAATTCTCTTACATTCACATACATAAGCATATTCCATTGATTCACAATCATATTGTCCCTTAATAGTGCCTACGAGGCCTTTAACATGCTTTAGAAGTAGTTCGGGACTAAACCAATAACATATGAAAACTTTAAGAAATTTTCAAAATTTTACTAAAAACAAGGGACACACGCCCATTTGAACAGGCTGTCTGTCCCACACGGCCACTAGACATGCCCGTGTCACAGGCCGTGTAGACATTCGAAATGGAAGCACATGGCCGTGTCCCCACCCGTGTCTTACTCATGTAACTCTCTGACTTAGGTAACATGGTCGACTACACACTCGTGTATCTTGCTTGTATGCCTATTCGAAATGACCACACACGCCCGTGTGCCAGGCCGTGTGCTAGGCCGTGCCAAACATGTAGGCTATACTGACTTATGCCACAAGACCAGTCACATGCCCTTGTGTCAGGCCGTGTGAAGCATACTGACTTGCATTTAATTTTAACACTAGGGGACACACAACCGTATATCATCCGTGTGTCACACACAGCAAAGACACATGCCTGTGTCTCTGCCCGTGTGGACAAAAATAAGCCATTTACAAGGCCATTTCGCCACCCAAATTTGCATACCCTACACAAGCACAAATAATTTCATTTCCATACACAACTAGGCAACCAATTCAACCTTAAATCACCACATTTCATACCAATTCAATGACAACTATTTCAAAGCTCATATCACAACCATTACCTAGCCAAATCACATACCATTTCCACAATCAAGCACATCTCAAGCAAATATTTATATCATATACTAAATAGCCATTTAAGTAACCTAAATGTCATTAACCACATTATCAAGCACAAAAATAAACCAACTTATAAGGCTATATACACACCAAACATTACATCATATACAAGCCAAATCTCATGGCTATAAATTAATATCTCAAAAACATACCAAGATGACCATAACCTATACATGCCATATACATATATATATATAATCTCAAAAGTACCAAATAGATGTCCGACAGTGCGATGAAGTCTCTGACGATTCCCAGATCTGAGGTAGCTCGATTTCACTATAAAACATGGAAAATAAAACAAAGTAAGCTTTGCAGCTTAGTAAGCTCTATGATAATAAACTTAACTCATCAAATAAATACAGTTCAACTAATTTAGCATAATATATTGCATTTCACATATCAAATACAAACCTTTATCATGTTTATAACATGAATACACATGAATTATTCAACTTACCTCATTTCCATTCTCATATATGTCCTATACGTACCTTTGATACTTAGATCGTTCTTACTTTCGTCATCTTGATTGTGCCTGTTAAACTGATACGAACTCAGTTGATGTTCTTTCGAGTCATAGTGTTTGCCCGATCGAGAAATTAAGTAAATGTTGAGCTTATAACAAAATGGGCTGAAAAGATGTAAAAATAAGTTTCAAACAAAGGTTGCAACGATAGTTTAGGAAATGGATTGGTAGGTTCGACTAAGGCCAAGAATGAACCAACAATAAAGAGGATTGTTGACCCAAGTCTTAATACGGCACTTAGGTGAAATTCGGTTTAGGAAATAGCAAAGAAACCTTGACCTGCTATCTAACAAGATAGGAACCAAAGGTATGTCGAACACCACACTTAGAAAAGTGATAAGTTCGATAACAAGGAAGGAATGACGCCATAAGAATAAGCTTGATAAGTCAATTCAGTCTAAGAAGGAACAAAGAGAGTTGAATACTCACAAGTATAATAAAATTCATAAAAGGTTTAACCTTCAAATGTTTGCAAACATAACTATTTATAGGATGAACATGTTCTCGCCAAATGGTCTCTTACAATCAGCTTAATTAAGCTAATAATGAGCTGAGCTAAGCTACTTAATGATTACAAGTCCTTTGGTGAACTCTAAGCCTAGGAGACGGCAATAGACAACACCTTTAGTCTTCCAATCCAGCTTAATAAATAAGCTGATGAGTTGAGCTGAAATGTTCAATGATTGAGCAGCCAAGGAACTTTAATTCACCCATTAATTCAACCTTGGGCAGCCAAATGAGCAGTAGCCAATATTGATGGCATCTAGGCGCACGAGCAGCCCCTTGTGTGAACAGTTGGAATTGTTGGGACACAATCTGTGAATTGAAAGAAATGGGCAGCCACTAAGGTGTGAACGAATTTGTTAGCTGAATACACTCAATATGAACAACCTTTGACCATTGGAGTCTTCAAACAGCCCCCTTTAAGAAGAGAAATCAGCTGCTAGTATTTAATTCAACTTAATGCTCCAGCCAAATACATGCTCCTCTTAATGTCATTCCTTGGACTTAGGCTAGTTGAATTCAGCTTGTGTGAACACCTTTAAGCACCAAATAAATTCGGTTAAGGCACAACCAATAGCTCAATTAAGTTGTACAAGATTAAGACACTTTAAATGTCCGTAGGAACTAAGACATATTAAATAAGCTAAAGACAAATTAAATACACTTCAGGTAAATTAAATGGTTGTGCTAATTAACACAAATTAATTCACTAAGACATATTAATTACTAAATCTACTTAGACATAATTATTAAACTCAAGACATATTAATTACTTAAACTAAAAATAACTAAACTCATTTAAAGTTTATTCTAACAGCTTAAACACATGAACTAAATAAAGCTAAAATTGAGCTGAAACTAAATTAGATATTCTCGCAAATTGATGCACAAGCTAAAACCGAATAATGTTGAGCTCAATGAGCTTGGATGAGCTATGAATGAGCTGAATGAGCTTGTAGCAAATTGGATGGAACACTTGAATTGAACGTCTTTGATTGTTTGATTATTCTAGCAATGGTTTCCAACCCAAGTTTGATCAATTAAGACCTGTACACCAATTAACAAACTAAAATTTAACTTCATTTTGCACTTGGGCCCCTCGTGTTTAGGCCAATCTCGGTGGCGCTGAGTTGTGTCGTAACATGATGCGGTCGGGATCGCATCATTAACCATTTGGTATTACTATAGGATACACGGGAATCACACTCATAGTACAATGCCATATCCCAGACATGATCTTACATGTAGTCTCATATCGAAGCCATAGCCCAGCTATTGTCTTACACGAAATCTCGTATCAATGCCATATCCCAGATATGGTCTTACACGAAATCTCATATCGATGCGATAACACAGATATGGTCTTACACGAAATCTCAGTAACCCTAATGTCATGACATCAATACTTATACTATTCTTAAGGTTCGTACAGGACTTCTGACTATCGTATCTTTGTCGTTCTTGTCACGTAACTCATATTAAACCATTTTCAATTTAATTCAATAATAATAAAACATTTATAATAGAATTTAATAGCATTTATTAGCATACGAACTTACCTCATGTATGAAATTGACAAAACGAACCGACTATTCGATAACTTTACTTTTCCCTCGATCTAAGTTTGAATTCTTCCTTTCTTGATCTATATGTAATCAAAATTAGCTTATTTATTTCTCTATTATTCAAATTAGTCCAAATCACACATTAGGGCTATTTTACACATTTGCCTCTAAACTTTCACATTTTTACATTTTAGTCCTTATTTCACAAAATCACAAATTCATACAAATTTCAATAAACCCATGCTTAGTCGAATTCTCTATAGGCCCCTAGTAGCCCATATTTTCCAATTTTTCACACATTTAACCACACATTTTCATCTTTTCACAAATTAACCCCTATTTTGCATTTTCACTCAAAATCACTTTATAAAACTTGTTAATCTATCATCAAACATTCATATTTTATCATCAAACATCAAAACACATCAACATTCAACAATGGAAACTATTGAAATCTTTAACAGTTTTGCAAAATAGCCCCTAGGTAGCTAGATCTAGTTGCAACGATCACAAAAACATAAAAATCATCAAAAATCGAGTCAAAATACATACCTATCTAGCAAGAAATGGTTGCCGAATGCTCAAGCCCTAGCTATGGTGTTCTTCCTTCTAATTTTCGATAGTGAATGGAGAAGATGGACACCAAATTTGATTTTGTTTTATTATAAATAACCTATTTAACAATTTACAATTTTAACCTTAGTTAATAAACATAATAATCATCTAATATATGTTCATTAATTTTCATCCCTACTACCAATAGTCTAATTACAACATAAAGACTTCCACATTTCAATTTCATAGCTATTAGTACTTTAAACAACTAGAACATCAATTTTTCATTTTATGCGATTTAATCCTTTTTACCTAATTAAGCATTCAATCGATAAAATTATTTCACGAAACTTTCACACAATCATGCTTTCATGCTCTAAACATGTAAAATAATATTAAAATAATTTTTTGACCTCAGATTTGTGGTTCTGAAACCACTGTTCCGATTTAACAAAAAAACGGGCTGTTACAAACCAATTGAATCGAAACACAGAACTAGAAAAAGTTTTCTCTCATTTTTGGGTGAAAAAGAAAATTCTCTCTTATTAATAAAAACCAGTAGATTTGTTATTCCAAAAAAATATATGTAATAGTTAAGAATAAATTCTCTCTATTTTGCGACAGAATAACAATATTTCAAAGTTGTGTTAATAGCTCTACCAATGCCATCTATTTATAGGAAAAGAAGGTAGAACCCTTGTTGAGTTGTAGTGCTTTATTTCAAATAAAAAAAAAAACATCCTACTTAGAATAGGACTAGGGTAGATGACATACTCTAGTATTCCT
Organism: Gossypium stocksii; assembly: GCA_020496765.1. Lineage (NCBI taxonomy): Eukaryota > Viridiplantae > Streptophyta > Magnoliopsida > Malvales > Malvaceae > Gossypium > Gossypium stocksii. Next base: position 52,650,823 of record CM035625.1, on the reverse strand, counting down.
TCTAGGGTTTCCACCCCTTCATATTTCCCAGTAATATGATCCAACCCGATTTAGTTTTTCTATTTCCCAAAATAAACTTTAATATTTATATGTAAAACAATTTTCTCATCACTATTTTACCCCCATCATAATTTTGACAGTTTTACCATTGATAAAATTTGGACGATTTTGCCCCTGATAAATTTTCAAGAAAATATGTTTAGTTCTTCACAACTCAACTTGTTCACTATAACCAAATGGTTTATTTTCATTTTTAGGATTCAAACCTGCCCAAAAAAATAAACTCATTCTTCCCAATATTTTTTAAGTAATTCATATAGGATTGTAATGGATCATTTCCGTTTTATTTTCATTTCCATTTTTAACCTACATTTATTTCCAAATGATTTCATTTCTCCATTTTGGAGAAAACCATAATCATTCCTAAATGTTTCCCATTTCTCTTGTCCTATTCATTCCGTTCATTTCTATTAAAGCATGCAATTCATTTTTTATTTCAATGAGCTAGCGGAGGGACCAATTGGACATATGTAGTTGAGGCTCAAATGTTTTATGATTAAGTTTTGGCTTTTCACCTATTAATTATAAACTCATTTAGTCATGAAGTTATTCCACTATAGTATTGTGACTGTGCTCTCCCCAACAACTTATCATTACGAAAGCAACTACTCAATACTCATCCATTGACCTTGCTATAAGTGTGTTACCCTCATAGGATATCGTTGGTCTCTTTGAGATAATTTATGTTCTCCCAATGTGATCCTATTTTATCTTATTGTAACCATTACATCCTCCTTCATGAAAAGTCAATCACTATCAAAAAGTGATCAAGTTATCCATCATGAAGATAGACGACCCATGGCCATGTTTACTTTTCGTCAACCATGTAATGTCAATGGGAGGATATCATTTACCCATGTTTTGGGCCATGATTTCCACTGTTATAAATGGTGCTACATACTATAGAAGTTATACACCCAAGGCACCAGCTTTCAGTTTCTTATCTATTTAAACTCAGGCTTTTCCTTACATCAAAGTGTACGAGTCACGCATACATAGTTCGCCATCCATTCAATGTTTAGGTATGCTACACTATGAACGTCACAAGTCAATAAATTCATAAACGGATTCAGGATCTATTCTACTTGGGACCTGTCTGATGTACTGTTAGTCCAATCAATCATATCTATGTTTCTATCTTTTGGGAGTCATCCACTCTGATGCTCAAGATAAGGCATCTCCCCAGTTGTATTTGATGGACAATATATTAGTCTTTTAATCAGTTTGCTCATTTTCGATTAGACTAAGGACTTTTTTGTTTGGCCTACTAATACAAGTTGTGTTTCTATACTATGACCCAACCACGTAACACTACTTAGTATTAGTTAAACATTTCGACAATCAATTAGCAACATTTGCTTCCATTTTGCTTTGCGTGCAAAAACCATATGAGGAAAATTATACAAAGTATATTAATATAATCAATGAATTTTTTATTAACCAATATGTTAGAAAAAATTACAAGTTTACAAACGAATATACTACACTTAAGGCACCAGATCCAATAGGTGCCACATTCATTATCGAAACAACTACATCCAAAATAATCACAATTCAAGCCATTTAACATGCAAATACAAACAATGTAAACAAATAATATGATAAACAAACAATTCTCGAGTCTTATACAAGCTTACAGAAGCTCTAAAGCTAACTCAAGATTGAATCTAGACTAAATTGTAAAAAATTTCAAATACATGGTTGACATTGTGAAGTCAACGCTTCAATGTCGTGACTTCGCCAAAAAGTTTGTCACAACGTCTAGTTACTCGATGTCGCAATGCCATTTACTATTTTGGCCTCATTGAGATGACTAGCTTCCTCGTCTTGTCGTGACATTATGGGTCATTTCCTATTGCGACATCACTTACTATTTCTGTAAAAAAACTAAGACCTTAAATTTGCAATTTCATCCAACCAAAATATACGTTCATTCAAATAAGTATTCAACCTTTCTATACTAAATTTAACACACAAGACATGAATATTTACACAAGCTTACAGAAGCTTACAGAAGCTCTAAAGCTAACTCAAGATTGAATCTAGACTAAATTGTAAAAAATTTCAAATACATGGTTGACATTGTGAAGTCAACGCTTCAACGTCGTGACTTCGCCAAAAAGTTTGTCACAACGTCTAGTTACTCGATGTCACAGTGCCATTTACTATTTTGGCCTTATTGAGATGACTAGCTTCCTCATCTCGTCGTGACATTTCCAATTGCGACATCACTTACTGTTTCTATAAAAAAACTAAGACTTTAAATTTGTAATTTTATCCAACCAAAATATACGTTCATTCAAATAAGTATTCAACCTTTCTATACTAAATTTAACACACAAGACATGAATATTTACACCTTATTCAACATTATACAAAAGCTTCATATCCTATAAGCTAACTACTAAAGTAATTCCAACCAAATATAAGCATTCACACTTATGTATCATTAGGAACATTGTAATTTTCATCATTATACCATTTCAAAAATATTCATCAACCATTTAAAAGTTACTACAACATGACTAACCAAAGCATACATCAACATTCTCAATTCAAAGGTGAATTTAAACATAGTTTAGTAGCAAAATTGCCACAACCTAAGTACATGCCAAAAAATAAGTGAATGAGGTACAGAAACCTCAATGAGTCTGAGATCTTTGATTGGATGCAGAAGTCCATGCTTAGGATCACAAACCTAACTTGTGCACAGAAAACAAACCATATGCTTAGTAAAATGCTTAGTGGTAAATCTATTATTCAAGTTAACATAAAAATGATTATGCAAATGCATACATATAATTCAAGTTCAATTCATAATCAATATCATGCCATTTATATCAAATACTTCAAATTAAAAATAATCATGCTTATGCCAATCTTAATTTCCTACTTATATGTATCTTTATGTTGGCTTATTCATTTTCATTCACAAGTCTATTCATCACCTACCAAATTAACTTACCAAACATATCATAAGCATGAATTCAATCCTCTAGCATTCATTACATATTCACGTACGCCCAATTATAAGTATCGAATCAATAATTTCCGATTCTATAACTCAGTCTTATTCAAGTAGCCCTTAAGCTCATTTTTAACTCAATTCATATGGCACCATATTTCACATTTCCATTCCATTTTATTTCATAATCATTTAATTGATTCATTTATGTTTAACCTTATTAACCAGACATTGACTTGGTACAGATACATGGATTCGTCACCCTAGGTTGCTCGACAATGATGACATTATAACAATACATGTAATACCACCTTAGATTTCCCAACAACAATGGTTTTCTCAACTCAATTAATCTATCACCATGGGTTGCCCAAAAATGATGAATCAATACATAATATCTACCACCCCAAATTTCCAAACAATGATGGTTTTACTCAATACTTTGACCCTATGTAATGTCAACTATATCCAACACTGTTCGAACAACTAATAGGGTAATCAAATTTTGATTTCATTATACAATTTAATTTATGCTTTATCATGCTAAATTCAACAACAATTTATCAATTCAACACATAATTTAACATGTTCCAACTAAGTCTCATACCAATTGCATATATCAAGCAAATAATGAAATTCCTTATTCTATTCAATTTAGTCCTTGCTTTGGTATTCAATCTAAATCGCATCATTTTAGCTCAAGAAATCATCGATACTCACCTCCAACTCCATATAAAGTAAAATGCTAAAAATATGCAACAATTAAAAGGTTCCCAAATCCTAGAATTACAAACCAGAAATTTTGAGCTACTCGTCGACGACTTTGGCTTTTTCCTTTCCCTCTTAATGAATTTGGGTCAACATTAGCTATGGATCAACATAAACATACAAAACGATCAATACTCAGCCAATAAATAATCAATTATCAAATTATGCAAAATTTATAATTTATTTAATTTAGTCCTTAAAACTAAGACTAACCTAACTTTCAATTTAAAGCTCCAAATTGAATATTGATTTCACTATTACTCATTAGGGACCTCCTATTTCCTATTTCTACAGTCAATTTTACAATTTTATTTAGTTTGGCCCCTAATATATAGAATTATCAATAAAGCTTTACAATTCAGTCGTTTTTCACATCTAAGCTTAAGACTTATCAATTTAACACCTAAAACTTCAAGAAATCAACAATGGAAACTTTCTAAAAATTTAAAAGTTTTACAAATTGGAACATGTGTAACGCCGCAAAAATACTTGTCTATGTTTCTACAACTAATCGACACAAATAATTGTTTGCTTCAGTGGTTATGTGTTCTAGGTGTGTGTGGGAGGTTCTAAGTTCAAGCCTTGACTTGAGAAAAGTTTACGCTTTTTATAAATAAAGCCTTACTCTTGTTCAGTAGGCTTAAGTTTGATTGTTAAGAAATTTATATTAGAATGGGCCTGCTGGTCTAGTGGTTAAGTAGAGTATTGGTGTGGAAGAGGTCTTGTGTTCGAGTCGCTGCATGAGCATTATTTTTGGTGTTAGTGCTGTGTAGGAGTTTGAAGTGTGAAATGCCGAGAATTAGAGATGTAGTGGGAAGTGTGGGACAAAAATATGGGATTTGGATGGTTAACGTGATATTCAGTTCTCTCCATCTCAACTTTCTTCCCTTTTTATGATTTTTATCAAATTTCCTCTCCCCTCTGCTGTTTCCTTTCCTTGCTATTCCCCCTTCTCGTTTTTCTCTTTTTTGGTTTCTATTTGCTTGGCACTCAAGCCTGAATCCATCGTCTACGTGTTTTATACATTAGTGGTAAGTTAGCATTGTGTTTAGGAGGCCATTAATTGGCTGTAGTAGGAGTTCAAGTCAGTGTGTGGTAGTGAGGGAAAGCCACTGTCATTCTAATGTAAAGTTTAGTCACTCGTTGGATGTGTAATTTTGACTCAATTTTGGTATTAGTTTGACTGATAAATGCTTAACTAAATGAAATATTGGTCAAAAATAGGTTCTGAAGTGCTCAGGGGTGATTGTATAGCAAACCGATACCAGGTGTGTACTCGATTGCACAGAAAATGAGGTTTTGGTGAAAGTAAAAAGCCTTACTGTCGATGCCACACGAGCGTATGGTAGCTTGTGTGGTAGGCCGTGTGAAGGGATATGGCCATGTGGTCGAAGAGCCAGGCCGTACGTGCATGACACAGCCGTCTGATGGCCGAGTAGGCTGTGTGCGACACACTGGCTAGACTGAATTGGACCGTGTGGGCCACACGGGTGTGGGGGCTCATATGAGTGATCCACACGGGCATGTAGGATTCTGGGCCAGGCCATGTGATCTACACGGCCAATGCCAATTTGGGTCGTGTGGGCCACACAGTATGTGAGCCCACATGGGTAGACAACACGGGCGTGTGAGCCCATTTTCACTAATTTGTTGCTAAGGTTGCACGGGTCGCTCAAGACAATTGTGAACCTACTATAGGGTCGGTAAGCAATGCTTAGATCCTTAATTGACTGAGTGAGATATATGTGTATGATAGTATAGTGAGCATGTTGTTAATACTGCACTGATTGTATGTGTGATACCATGATTTGGCATGACATGACTATATCATGCATTACTTGGGGATGGGCTGATATTGAACAGAGGAAGTGTACTAAAAGGCTTCGACCCTAAATTACTGGCAGCTCAGCTACAAATTACTACTAGTGCCGCATTCAGTACTACTTGGACTGTAGGGGTGGGTGGGTTAATTATATCCCCACATGGAGTGTAGGTTGGACGGAGATGGTGTGTAGAAGCTGGTTAGGTAAGAGTTTGTGACTGCATATCTGTTACTGTTACTGATAATGTGATGTGCTAATGCCTTACTACATGACTGCTTCTGTACTGAGATGGGCTAAGGCCCAAACTGGTACTATTACTGATACTAAAAAAGAGCTTAGGACCAAACTGTGATTATCTATTTACTGTCTGTTTGTTTCCATAGAGATTACACACTGAGTTGACGTAAACTCACCCCTTCTATCTAATCTGTACAGGTAATCCCAGACTTAGGCAGATTAGAGCGACGGAGGACTCAACGGTGACCACACGATCTATTTTAGACTGTCCTACTTACTTATGATTTTAATTTTAGTTGGGATTATTTTGCTATAATTCTGGCCTCTACGGATTTTTGGTTTACAGACACGAGCCATAGACACGGGCGTATGCCCATGCTGTGTTCAAGTCTGTAGGTTTGAAATAGGAAATAAATTCAATATGGGCAAAGGATATGGGTGTGTTTGACCACACAGCTTGCCCACACAGGCGTGCCCCATCTTACACGGGCGTGTGGCCCTATTTTAGGCAAAAATTTTCTAAGTGCCTGAAAGTTCCTGAATCAGTTCCGAAACACACCCGATATATATTCTAAGCCTCGTAGGCCCTTAATAAGGATAGTAAGGGAATGCATGAAGGGTTTTAACATGGAACGAATTTTTCTAGCCCAAGCTTACGTATTCAAGTATGTTAACTACGGTAATGCTTCGTACCCCATCCAGACGTCAAACTTGGTATGGGGTGTTATATTTAGTGGTATCAGAGCTAGTATTTAGTCGATTCTAGGACTAACCTAGCACATGTACGAGTGTAGCTATACATGCCATGCCTATGTATATATGTGATATGATAGTGTGACGACTCTTGACAATCTGAATGTGTTTTATTATAGCAAATGGATCCTGAACAAGCTACGGCAGATGATGTAGAAAGTAACGCACCAGCTCCCGCTGAAGGGACTGTAGCAGCTGGAACCGATAATAGGTCAGCTACTGTAAGTCAAGGGGAGAGGCTCGGGAGGCCTTCTTCTAAATGATGAACGAGTGGTTCACCAAGTTCATTTGAACAAACCCGGCCACTCAACACCAAGCTCTACCCCTTCAATTTCCTCAATCTACCTTAGCAGCTCCTCAGATAGTAGAGGTAGTAAGGCAAAAAAAGCCCTCGGTTGATAGAATTCGAAAATAAGGAGCCGAAGAGTTTCGGGCTACTAAAGATGATGATTTGGAAAGAGCTAAATTTTGGCTAGAGAATACCATCAGGGTATTCGATGAGTTATGTTGCACGCCGGAAGAGTGCATAAAGTGTGTCGTATCTCTCTTTTGAGATTCTGCCTATCAGTGGTGGAATACCCTTGTGTCGGTGGTACCAAGGGAGAAAGTTAATTAGGAATTCTTCCAAGAGGAGTTTCGTAAGAAGTATATTAGTCCTCGGTTCATTGATCAAAAGCGTAAGGGATTTCTAGAGTTGAAGCAAGGTTGGATGACCGTGACAGAGTATGAGCGTGAGTTTGTAAGACTCAGTAAGTACGCTCGAGAATGTGTTTCCACCAAGGCCATCATGTGAAAGAGGTTTGAAGATGGATTGAATGAAGACATTAAGATGTTTGTTGGTATACCTGAGATAAAAGAGTTTGTAATGCTCATAGATAGAGCCTGTAAGTCCGAAGAATTGGCCAAAGAGAAGAGAAAAGCGGAGATGGAGTCTTGTGACTCGAGAAAAAGACTGTTTAGCAAGTCATTCCAATCCTCTTCAAAGAAGTCAAAGGAATTATCTACTCGGTCAGCTACTTCCCAGGGTTTTCAAGTAAAGGTAAGAGTAAAAAGTATTTAGTCTCCAAAGCTCAGACGACCTTAGTTGCGAGTGTAGGTAATACTCGACCCAGTAGGCCTGAGTGCCCTCAATGCGGTAGACGGTACCTTGGTGAATGACGGGCACATGAGAGGGCTTGCTTCAAGTATGGCTCTCAAGACCATTTCACTAGAGAGTGCCCTGAAATGATTGAAAAAGATAAAGATCTAACTACAAGGTCGGGTAACATTCCCACCAGAGGTAGACCTCAGAGAAACCCGAGTACGAAGCAAGTAGTAAAGGTCCACCAAAGGAACAGACTGCGAGACCTAAGGGTAGAGCCCCAGCGAGGACATACGCCATTCACGCTCGCGAAGAGGTGTCATCACTCAATCTTATAACGGGTACATTTTTTCTTCATGAAACTTCTGTTATTGCTTTGATAAACCCTAGATCTACCCACTCTTATATTTGCATGAAATTAGTTCCTAGCATGAGCATGATTGTAGAGTCTACGGAATTTGTGATAAAAGTCTCCAATCCCTTAGGCAAATGTGTGTTGGTAGACAAAGTATGTAGAGGTTGCCCTTTGATGATTAGAAGTCATTGTTTCCCAGCTAATCTTATGCTTTTACCATTCGATGAATTCGATGTAATTATTGGCATGGACTGGTTAACCACCCATGATGTGGTAGTGAACTGTAGCAAGAAAATTATTGAACTGAAATATGAGAATGGTGAAACTCTTCGAGTTGAATCAGATGGATCTGAGAACTTGCCTCCGGTAATATCTTCTATGGTTGCTCAAAAATGTACTAGAAAAGGGTATGAAGCTTACCTTGCTTTTGTAATGAATACAAAGGAGTCAGAGTTGAAAATGGAATCAGTGCAAGTAGTGTGTGAGTATCAAGATGTATTTCCAGAAGAGTTGCCCGGATTGCCTCCAGTTAGAGAGGTAGAGTTTGGTATAGAATTGGCTCTCGGTACTACACCTATCTCTATTGCTCCTTATAAAATGGCTCCAACCGAGCTAAAGGAGTTGAAAGCTCAGCTACAAGATTTGACAGACAAAGGTTTTGCAAGACCGAGTCATTCTCTATGGGGTGCTCCCGTACTATTTGTGAAAAAGAAAGATGGCTCTATGAGGTTGTGCATAGATTATCGACAACTTAATAAAGTGATCGTAAAGAACAAGTATCCTTTGCCAAGGATCGATGATTTATTTGATCAATTAAGAGGAGCCACAATGTTCTCCATGATAGCTTTGAGGTCCGGGTACTATTAGCTAAAAGTTAAGGAGGCCGATGTTCCTAAGACTGATTTTTAGATGAGGTATGGTCACTACGAGTTTCTTGTCATGCCATTTAGCTTGACCAATGCCCCTGTAATATTCATGGATTCAATGAACCGTATCTTTTGGCCATACTTGGATAGATTCATTGTAGTCTTTATCGATGACATCTTGGTGTATTCACATGATGAGGATGAATATGCCAAGCACTTGAGGACAATTTTACAAACTTTACGAGACAATCAGCTTTACGCCAAATTCAATAAAAATGAATTTTGGCTTAAAGAAGTCGAATTTTGGGCCACATCATTTCAGGTGATGGCATCGAGTTGATCCAAGTAAGATCTCAGTAATTGTTGAGTGGAAGCCACCGAGAAATGTATCTGAGGTCCGAAGCTTTTTAGGTTTGGTCAGATATTACCAGAGATTTGTTAAGGGATTTTCCATGATTGCCACTCCAATGACGAGACTTTTGCAAAAAAGATGTTAGATTTGAGTGGACTGATAAGTGCCAACAAAGTTTCAAGAAATTGAAGACCCTACTGACCGAAGCTCCTATTCTAGCATAACCGGAGCCCGAAAAGGAATTCGTAGTTTACAGTGATGCATCATTAAACAGATTAGGCTGTGTACTTATGCAAGGAGGCAAGGTGATTGCTTATGCCTCAAGACAATGGAAACCTCACGAAAAGAATTATCCAACTCACAATTTGGAGTTGGCTGCAATAGTGTTTGCACTAAAGATATGGAGCACTATTTGTATGGCGAGCAATGCCAAGTGTTCATTGATCATAAGAGTTTTAAGTACTTGATGACACAAAAAGACTTAAATCTATGACAGAAGAGGTGGCTCGAGTTATTAAAGGATTATGAGTTGATTATCGACTACCACCTGGGGAAAGCTAATGTTGTTGCAGATGCTTTAAGTCGAAAGTCTCTATTTGCTTTGAGAGCCATGAACACATGATTGTCTCTAACCGATGATGGTTCAATTTTAGCAGAAATGAAAGCTCGACCGATGTTCATTCAAGATATTTGTGAAGCACAGTTAAAAGACAGAGAATTGCAAGCCAAGAAAGCTCAGTGCGAGTTAAGTACCGACTCAGACTTCTGGATTGATTAAAATGGTTGTATAAGGTTTCGAGATCGGCTTTGTGTACCAAAGGATGATGAGCTTGTTAGGAGGATTTTATGTGAGGCACATAATGGTTGTATGTCTATCGACCCTGGCAGTACTAAGATGTATAATGATTTGAGGAAATGGTATTGGTGGCCGAATATGAAACGAGATATCTTCGATTATGTTTCGAGATGCTTGATTTGTCAACAAGTAAAAGCAGAGCATCAAGCACCCTCCAGCCTATTACAGCCTATCATGGTTCTCGAGTGGAAATAGGACCGTGTTACTATGGACTTCATGACGAGTTTGCCGACAACATCGAAAAGAAAGATGCCATTTGGGTTGTAATTGATAAGCTTACAAAGTTGGCCTATTTTATACCTGTACATATGGATTATTCCCTTGATAAGTTGGCTGACTTGTATATTTTAGAGATTGTGAGGCTATACAAAGTGCCACTATCGATCATTTCAGATAGAGATCCGAGATCCACGTCACGATTTTGGAAAAAGCTACAAGAAGCTTTAGGTACAAAGTTAAACTTTAGTACAGCTTTCCACCCACAAACCGATGGTCAGTCGGAAAGAGTAATAGAAGTGCTTGAAGATATGCTTAGATGCTATGTATTGGAATTTCAAGGTAGTTGGGAAAAGTACCTACCTTTGGTCGAATTCGTATATAACAACAGTTTTCAGTCGAGCTTGAGAATGGAGCTTTATGAGGCCTTATATGTGCGTAAGTGTAGAACGTCATTATATTGGACTGAGCTCAAGGAGAAACAGATTCACGGGGTTGATCTAGTCAAGGAAACAGAAGAGAAAGTAAAAGTGATTCGAGATTGCTTGGAAGCTGCTTCCGATAGGCAAAAGTTGTATACTGGTTTAAAAAGGAAACAAATAGAGTTACAAGTCAGGGATAAAGTGTTCTTGAAAGTATCTTCATGGAGAAAAGTTCTTAGATTTGGCCAAAAGAGCAACTTAAGTCCGCGGTTTATCAGACCCTATGAGATCACCGAGAGGATAGGACCGGTAGCTTATTGGCTAGCTTTATTATCCAAATTGGAAAAGATTCATGATATATTCCATGTGTCCATGCTACGACGCTACAGATCGAACCCTTCACATGTGATTACCCCGACAGAGATTGAGATTCAACCGGACATGACTTATGATGAAGAACCAGTTAAGATTTTTGCTCAAGAAGTCAAACAATTGAGAAATAAAAGTATAGCCTTGTGAAAGCACTATGGCAAAGACATGGGGTAGAAGAGGCAACATGGGAGCTTGAGGAAAACATGAGAAACCAACATCCCAACTTATTCATTGGTAAGATTTTCGGGGACAAAAATCCCTAACGGGGGAAAATTGTAATAGCCCGAGCTAGGGCCTAGTTGGAATAGTAGTTTCAAGACCACAATTCCAAAGTAGAAAAGTATATTTCATGATTATTATTAAGTTTATAGTATACTTGCATGATAGTGAGAAAATTTTATGAAGGAAATTTTATGAATTAGTGATTAATTTGTCCTTTAGGACTAAATTGCAAAAGTTGCAAAATTGAGTTTCTAGAAGGTTTAGGTATGAAATAGTATTAGAAAAATTAGTAGGAGTCCTTATTTGGCAATTAGAATAATTTTTGGCACTACAGACAAAAATGTCCATGAAAGGGTAAATTTCAAAGAAAGGCTATAAGGGCATTTTGGTCATTTGGTAAATTAAAGAAATGAAAAGGGAAAAAGAAAGCAAAAAGTGTCCATCTTCTCCATGCTTGTGCCAAATTTGAAGTGTCCTCTATAGCTAGGGTTCTTTCATTTTCAAGCTCCAAGTAAGTGACTCCAAACCCCGTTTTTCATGTTCTTCGTATTTTTGAAATCCTCGTTGCTTAACCTAGCTATTTTTACCACTAATTTGAGCTAGGGTTTATATTAAAAAATATACCGATACATGGTATGCAAGTATTTTAATGTCTAGTGGTAGATTATGAAAGTTTAAAGTGTAGTAAACACCTTTCTCAAGGTGATTTTTCATGAAAGTCCCTAATAGGGACCAAATTGCAAAGTTAGTAAAATGTGTAGTAAATGTACAAATTGATGAGAAATGTGGGCTGCTAGGAGAACATAAAAGGTTTAGCTAGGCTTGGGTAGTTAAGAAATTAAGTGCATTTCATTTTACGAGCCTAGGGACCATTTTGCAAATATGTAAAAGTTTAGGGGCAAAATTATAAATTTTGCCAAAATGTAAATTATGGGCTATTTAGCCAATGTGTGTATTCAATTAGCTTAATTTTTTGTTTTAGATCAAGAAGCACGAAGCTCGGACCGAAACTAGGGAAAAAGCAAAATAGTGGACTAAATCAAGCAATTGCCCTTGTTTTGGACCCAAGGTAAGTTGTATGTAATAATTTAGCCTTATTCATTATTTAATTTATGATAATGATATTCTATGTGATTATTTAAAATTCCATGAAATTTAATTACATGAATTTTTACCAAAAGATGATGGAAACATGAAAGGAAAATTTCATGAAAGTATCAAAGAATCAAAGGATACCGTAATCATGTCATGAGCATTGTAGGTCCCGTGTAAGACCATGTTTGGGACATGGCATCTGCATCGAATAGGGATCCCATGTAAGACCATGTCTGGGATATGGCATTGGCATCCACATGAGGTCCCATATAAGACCATGTCTAGCACATGGCGTCGGCACCGAGACGAGATATAGATTCCCTGTAAGACCATGTCTGGGACATGGAATGGGCATCTAAGAGAGATCTCATGTAAGACCATGTCTGGGACATGGCATCGGAATCAGTTTACGATCTCGTGTAAGACCATGTCTGGGACATGGCATCGACATTGATATGAGATCCCATGTAAGACCATATCTGGGATATGGCTTCGACATCAATTTAAGGTCCCATGCAAGACCAGGTTTGGAATATGGCTTTGGCACCTTACTATGAGAATGACACTATGGGTATCCTTTAATATTCTAAAAATGTTAATAGAGAATGTATCTAAGTAGTTTAGCTTACAAGAGAGACTAAAGTTTCATGATGAGTGTTACAGGTACATTTGAGCAAGTCATGAGAAATTATGAAAATGTAAGGCATATGAATGAGCAAAGCATGTGAATGACTAAGCCATGGGAAAGAGTAAGTCATGAGAGTAAGTAAGTCTTGAATGAATATGTTATAAGAATGAGTAAGATAAGAGAAAGAGTAAGAAGTTATATAAACCCCATGATGCCATATTTGAATGACTTTCCATGACATTTATTGTTATTTTATTTCATGCAACTTACTAAGAATTTTTATGCTTACTTCCTTATTTTCCCTTCCATGTAGATTTGTCGAATTAGCTCGGGGATCGTTTGAAGTCACACTATCAAGGAATTCATTTTGGTATAGTAAAGTTAGTCTTTTTCTTGTATGGCATGTATAGGAAGTTTAGTCACTTTGGCATGTGTTATTTTGAGTAGCCAAATGTTTTGGCTATTGTTATCACTTAAGTCAAGTTGTAATGGCCTTTGAAATTGGCTAATATTGCTTAAATTATATTAAATGAAATGAGAATGAAATTCATGATATGCATGATGGCATGTGAGTGCCTCAATGATGAATGTTCTTAATGTATGTTAAACCTTGAATTGTGAGTTTGAAGCTGGTTTGAGTTGGATGTGTTTTAGGGTGGCAAAAAGGCTTGAAAAATAGCCTATAATTGTCCACACAGATGGGCACAAGTGTGTGTGCCTAAGCCATGTGTGACACATAGTCGGCCCCCATGGGCATGTTAGTAGACCGTGTGCCTGAGCTATGTGATGCCCTAGTGTTTATAGTACTTAAGTCAGTGTTGCACACTGGAAGAGCACACAGGCGTGTGCCCTGGCCGTGTAGATTTTCAAGTTATTCTTTGAGTAAGATCAGATTAGAGCACGTGTTATAGACATGGGCGTGTCTAGGCCATGTGAGGGACACAGGCCATAGACACAGGTGTGTGCCCATGCCTTGTTCAAGTCTGTAGGTTTGAAATAGGAAATAAATTCAACATGAGCCAATGACATGGGCATGTGTGACCACACGGCCTGCCAACATGGGCGTGCCCCATCCCACACGAATGTGTGGCCCTGTTTTAGGTAAAAAGTTTCTAAGTGCCTGAAAGTTCCCGGATCAGTTCTGGAACACACTCGATATACGTTCTGGGCCTCGTAGGCCCTTAATAAGGATAGTAAGGGAATGTATGAAAGGTTTTGACATGGAACAAATTTTTATAGCACGAGTTTATGTATTCAAGTATGTTTAAGTATGGTAATGCTTCGTACCCCATCCCGGCATCGAACTTGGGTATGGAGTGTTACATAGGGCGTGTGAAGGAACATGGCCGTGTGGTCAACGAGCCAGGCCGTACGTGCATGACACTATCGTGTGATGGCCAGGTAGGCCATGTGCGACACATAAGCTAGACTGAATTGAGCGGTGTGGGCCACACGGGCGTAGGGGGCGCACACGGCTAATCCACAAGGACGTGTGAGATTCTGGGCTAAGCCGTGTGATCCACACTGCCAAGGCCAATTTGGGCCGTGTAGGCCACATGGGTAGACAACACGGGCGTGTGAGCCCATTTTTACTTATTTGTTGCTAAGGTTACACGGGTCACCCGAGACGACTGTGAACCTACTGTAGGGTTGGTAAGCAATGCTTAGATCCCTAATTGACTGAGTGATATATATATGTACGTCTGTATACTAAGCATGTTGTTAATACTGCACTGATTGTATGTATGATACCATGATTTGGCTTGACATAACTGTATGATGCATTGCATGGGGATGGGCTGATATTGAACGGAGGAAGTGTACTGAAAGGCTTTGAGCCTAAATTACTGGTAGCTCAGCTGCAAATTACTGCTAGTGCCGCATTCAGTACTACTTGGAGTGTAAGCATGGGTGGGTTGATTATATCCCCACATGGAGTGTAGGGTTGGACAAAGATAGTGTGTAGAGGCTGGTTGGGTAGGATTTTCTGACTGCATATCTATTACTGTTACTAATACTGTGATGGGTTAATGCCCTACTGCATGACTGCTTCTATATTGAGATGGGCTAAGGCCCAAACTGGTACTGTTACTGATACTGAAAAATGACTTAGGCCCAGACTGTGATTATCTATTTATTGTCTATTTGTTTGCATGGGGATTACACATTGAGTTTACGTAAACTCACCCCTTCTATCTAATTTGTACAAGTAATCCCCAAACTTAGGTGGATCGGAGCAGCGGAGGACTCAACAGTGACCACACGATCTCTTTTAGACTGTTTTACTTACTTATGATTTTAATTTTAGTTGGGAGTATTTTGTTGTAATTCTGGCCTCTACGGATTTTGGTTTAAATTTGGATTTTATGTTGTTTTATGATCTATATCTGCTAGAGGTAAGTAAAACTCGGGTTTTCAAAAGAGATAAATGTTTTATCAAAAATACCACGAACACGTAAACTTTTTTGAAAGCTTCCGTAATGAATAATGTTTTGTAAACGATCGACATGGTTTAAAATTAACATTAGATAATGAAAAGTTGTTAAATAGAAAAGGGGGTTTAGCGACGACCCATTTTTCGAAAAGCACTACTATGTGACATTTGCCAGATTCAGTCATAATGTCTAGGCCGAGTTTAGGGTGTTACAACATGGGTTATCTAAATCAAGCTCTCATGACCTCAAAAATATAAAAATTACAAGAAATGAGACTAATTTGCACATACCAATCAAGGCTAAAACTTCTTAAGCTCCTTAGGTTTTCTTTCTTTATTTTCAGTGCAAAGCATGAAGAAGATGTTTGTTTTACTCCACTATCTCTATATTATAACTATATAATTATATTAATAAATCTTAGTTTAATTATTTAAACTTTAATTTAATTAGAAAAATAGCTCTTAATCAACTGTCCACTATTATGAATATAAACATGGTCTAATTATTATTTCAGACCTTAGGTTAATTGTGATTTAAATCTTTAATTCATTTTCTAATTAAAATCTATAGCAATTAAACTTTACAATTTAGTCCCTAAGTCTTAGTTAACCACTAATTCGGCTAAATTACTTATCCAAAATTCAATTCACCTATATCCTAGCTCCATAAATATTTAATAAAAATATTTACGAACTCAGTTTATGAAAATGGGGTCCCAAAATTTTATTTTCCAATACCACTGGAAATTGGGTTGTTACACTAGTAGGCATTAATTATGAGAGGGACATACTTACTTTCCCAATAGCAATTCCTTTGTCGTGCATGCTCATTTGCCCCACCTTGATTAGCCTAATCATACATGTTCTATTCCCAACACAAAGAAAAAACCTTATTCTCTGAGTTAGGCCTATGATAGTGAAGAGCATTTTGAGTTGCTCTCGAGTCCTAGATTTTATGAGCATTTTGTTAAAGGAACTCTTATTGTTACTAATAAAGCTCGTACTATTGTTCATAGAGCTATTATTGGTGGAGGTATTCTCATAGACTTCTCATTTATTCTTTCAACTCTAAAAATAGTTGGGAGCTAGAGTTGGGATTTTGTGTAGGTTATTCCTCTGTAATGGGAAAGGGAAGACTTTAAAAGGTGGTGGAGGTGGAATTGGTCTTTGGTTCAAGTAAGCATCATAATACTTAGGTGGGTAATTGTAATGAGGGAGATATTACTAGAAGCAAGAATTATATAGATCATAATAATAACTTTCAAAATTGAATCTTCTTTATTGGTTTAGGCTTTCATTGATAGCCTAATACTGGAAAGTTTGCTTAAACAAGACTTTATTATAATACTCTTATTGGTTTCTAGGATGTTTTTAGTTAACTAGGTCATGTATCCTATAACACCCCAAAATTTTTTATATAATAAGTTGCACTATTTCGAGAACACATATGATATATGCATGAAAAGGATGAAAATTATTAAATTAAGTTCACCAAATCTACCAATTTTCAAGTATGGAAAATCAATTGACTTGCAAAGCATTTTTGGATAAGAATCAAGAAATTTTTGGGTCGATATTTTTTTTACTGATGATAAAGCTATCTCTTAGTTTCAAAATGAACTTTGAATCACTTGGTTTTGAGGTCAGGAGCACATATTATGGTTGTTTTAGTAAAAAATGCACAAGTAGAATTTCTAGATAGGATTATTGTGAGAAATTACAAATTTTGTGCTTTAATTCAATTTAAATCACATTGAATTCGATTTTAAGGCTTAATTTTGATTATATATGAGCATAATATTGTACTTATTAGGTTTTATATTTATTTATTTATTCTAAATTTAAGGATATTTTAAAGTATTTAAGATGTTTAGAAGTTTTATGATTCTTAGTCAAAAAGGTAGTTTAGTTCAACTAGATCTAATTCTCGTTTAGATAAATTAGAGTTTCATTATACTTAGGAGCTCTATTTTGATGTAACAAGCTAACCTATATAAGGACATCTTTATTATTCATTAGGGACATCATTCATTATTTTGATTCAATACAACTCTTTAAGTTTTCTTGTAACACCCCTAAAATTGTTTTACCATAAAATCAATAATAAATCAAGATTGTGTACGATTAACTTCTCGATAAACGAAAATAAGGATAATAGAAGTGATAAAAGAAAAGGTTGGGTGATGTCAGAGAAAGTTGAATAAGACAAATGTTATGATATATTAATTTGAGCTAGGGACTAAATCGTAAATATGTAAAAAGTTTTGGGATTCAAGCATGATTATTCAAAATTTGAAGGGCTAAAATGTAAACATGAGAAAGTTAAGGGAATAAAATTGAAAATAACACAATTTCTCATAACTTGAAGTTTGATATATTTTATTCTGCCACAAAGTAGTGAGAATTTATTTTCTAAGAATAAATTCTATTTCCTTGGGATTACAATCCTACTTGTATTTATTGAGAGAGAACTACTTTCCTACTAAAAGTAATAAATTACTTTGGTTCTGTGTTTGGTTCGTGATTATTCAAGCCCACACTCGAAGCAATTCGTAGAATGAGAATAGCGGACATGGCCGCTTAGTTAAAAGTCGGGAATGTCTAGTACTATCTTGCTTAAAGCATAAGTAGTTTTTGAGAAAATTTTATTAATATAAATATCACAAACCAACTCCATTTTCAAATTTTTAATTTTCCACTATGGCTGAAAATTGAATTTTTAAACTGGATTTTTCCAACATAGAGGAAGTTGGCCCTTCCTAAGTTTGAGGTGCTTCTCTTGCTCAACTTTTTCACTATTAGAGCCAATTACTTTCTCTTCTTTTTCATTGATGGTGTACTTGGCTTCCAAAGTTTTGGCACTAGCTTCTCATACTATCCTGTGCTATGAGCAATTCAAGGATCTTACTTGAGCAGGACTTGAAAAATAAGGGAAGGAAAAGGCATAAGATATATGGATGGACCTTCTTGGCATGTTTGGCAATCTCATCAGAAAAACATTTGGCCCAAGTCAAATTCAACCATTTCAAAAAAAAAATTCAAAAGAATTTCCACTCTCTCATTTGTTGAGTCCCTTAGGCTATTTGGGAGCTAGTCCCTTATGGTTATAACATATAGTGCAGCATGTATAGTTGAAAGAGAAGACATGAATATTCCCTTTCTCAGGACATGATAGATTCACATTGTTTGTAATGGTGGTTGTAGTCTAGTCAATACATTCATCGAGGTCCACCATATTGGAAAAAAATAATTCATGACCTTTTTTATCTCTACAATACCAAAATTACCCCATTCTCCACGCCCTAATACCTTATGAAACAACTTCTTGTTCTTATCAAAAATACTACCAAGCAAATTAGCATAAAACTTTGTAACCATATTGCGAACATAAGGCTTTACAAAGTTTACAGTGTCTCTAAGGCATAATTTTCAAGAATTACATATATACCATGATCGAAAAAACTATTTTCCTCTATGTTTTGTTCTTTAAAATTATTTTTGATCATAAGAGTCATACCTCTTGAAACATGCAACACTCAGAAATACCTTGTTCCTCATCTCCAATATCCTTTCTTCTTGGTCCTACCAACCCCAATAGCTTTAGCAAGAAATTTTGGAACTCTAGCTTCCTTTAACTTCTTGTTTCTCTAGCTTGTAGAAAGTGGTATATTAGGACACTTGGTATTAGCTTTCATCATGCTCTTCAAGGAAATGACTTCTCCAAAGCTAGAACCTGTGATGGTTTTAGACTCATCAAACAAGTCATCTGAATTATCCTCAAGAATCTTTCCATATCTGCTTGCCTATTCAATAACAGGGGCCTTACCCTTATCCATGTTTTTCAAGGCTCCAAGGTTGGAAATTTCACTTACCACAACCGAGTATGTTCTCATCTTGTGAGCTTATAAAGGGGATTGAGGAAGTTGGCACTTCCCTCGTGATATCAACTTCAGATTACCATCCAATTAAAATCTATTAAAGTTGGCCTCCATGCAGCACATGCAGCCAACGGAGCAGCACATGCACTCAAGCTTTCATGCAACAGCTGAAGTTCGATGATGCTATCCAATTTCAATTTGTTTTGTTACTTCAAGTCATATTTTGTAACTTAGTTGAATTTGAACTTAGTAGGTTAAGTACTTGATGTAATTTTGTTGACATTTGAGCTGAAAAATCAGCTTTACAAAGTGTACTAGTTAATTTAACAAGTTTCAATGTATTTTAGTGGTGTTAGGTGGATGTTTAGGTAAATTTTACTTGTAATGACTAGCTTATGTCTAGTATATGTAATGGCATCATGCCAATTGTAACACCCCTTACCCGAGACCATCGCCGGAGTCGAGCACGAGGCGTTACCGGACTTAACTTACTCAATCGGGCCTAAAAATTTGCTTTTAAAAAATTAATTTATTTTCATTCATTTAATAAGTCCCTAAGAAGGGTCATCGAGACCCTAAATCATGCTATTGAAATGGTTCGGGGCCAAACCGAGATCAATAAAATTTTTTTCTGATTATTTAAACGAACCAAAATAAATTATTTCTCTATTCCTTATAAAGCTGTCCAACTGCATCACAGTCACTTAATAAATCATAACTCGAGTTACGGAACTTGAAATTCAATTCCGTAAATTTTCCCTAAAACTAGACTCATATACCTTATTATTAATTTTTTTATATAATTTTTAATTTATCCAATTAGTATAGTTTATTAGTTAAAGTTTCTCCTGTTATGCAGTTTGACTACTCTGAACTCACTTCACTACAAATAAATTTTCTCTCTGTATAAAATTCAAATAGGTATGCCATTTATTTAATTTGAAACTAGACTCAATAAGGAATCTAAGTATATAAACTATAATGCCTAATTATTTATGCACAATTTATGGTAAATTGTTAAAGTCAGAACAGGGGATCACGAAGTCAATCTGGAGCAGTCTCGCTCAATTGCAAATAACTCATACTATAAAACTCTTTCACTTGCTCTGTTTCTTCCACATGAAAATAGACTCATTAGGCTTTAATTTCATGTCTAATTAACTATTTAATTCCATTTCTACTATTTTTAGTGATTTTTCAAAGTCACATTATTACTACTGTTCGAATCTGTTTTAAGCTATTTTCACCTTTTTCATGGTTTCCATGTGATAATTACCATTTAGGCATACATAGTATTAAACCTATGTTTGATTAGTCATTCCAATAGCTAATCATCAACAAGTACATACATACCATTCATTAAACATATCCTAAGGACATTCATACCAAAAGAAGCCAAGTCCCTATACATGCCATACGCAAAATGAAACGTCTAGCTATACCAAAATGATCCTATTGATAATGTGACTGGATCTCCGACATTCCTTGCGATCTCCGAGTTGGCTTGGCAAGAACTATAAAAAGAAGGAAAATAAAGAGAGTAAGCACTAAGCTTAGTAAGTTTATAAGTAAATAAATCACAACATTCACCCTAAATAATAGTTAATCATAGTATCACCAAGCATCATAAGCTTTCCTTACACCTCATTTCTTACCCTCTTCCTTATTCACTTACTTTCTTTCTTACTTGATTATTCAATAAACTCATGAATATAACTTACCTTTCCTTTGCTAAGAATTTCCTGTAATTTAACCTGTACAATAGCCCGTTGAACCACTCAGAATACTAAGCATACTCAGGTTTTCCTGCCCGATAATAGCCTGTCAATGCCATGTTCTAGACATGGTCTTGCATGAGGTGTTCCCTGTCCTACCAAAGCCATACTTTTAATATGGACTTACATGGGATATTCTTGTCTTGTCTGGTAACCCAAAATGTCATGACATTCCGTATCCCAAACATTCCTAGAGTTCAAACGGGGCTTTCTGATACTTTTTCTCTGTCATCTCGTCTTTGGTTCAACTTCGAATATTTTCATAAAGTAAATGTATATATGCTGGAAATTAACAACATTAATGTAAAATAATGAAATATTGCATTTATTTACCGTAAACTTACCTCGATACAAAATACGGTTAAACTTGACAATTTAGTCCTTTACTTTTTCCTTTCCCTGATCTACTCCTGAATTTCGTTCTTCTTGATCTATAATAGCAATTTATCTTATTTAATACTCACATTTATCAAACAGCCCTTAACTCAAACTTTGGCAAAATTACATTTTTGCCCCTAAACTTTTGCATATTTACACTTTTGCCTCAAGGCTCGGAAATTAAACTTTATCCCACATTCTTATGTTTTAGGACATGCTGATCATTTATTTACCAACAAAAACCTCAAATTCCCACTATAATATGTACTTATGAACAATAGGTATTTTTACCGATTAAGCCCTTTTACTCGTTTTTACTTAAAACCGACTAGCACAAGTTGTCTAGCATAATTTAAAACCTCATATTCTATCATAAAACACCAAAAAAAAAAAATTCACCTATGGGTATTTTTCCAAATATGAACCCTAGGTTGAATTATTGCTAGCATAAGCTAAATCGAGCTACCGGGATTCCAAAAACATAAAAATTATTAAAAACGGGGCTTGGATGCACTTACTATGAAGCTTGGAAGTTGAAGAAACCCTAGCTATGGAGAGAGGTAAGGTTCGGCCGAAGCTTGAAGAAGATGAACACAATTTGGCCTTAATTTCCCTTTTAATTCATTCTAATTACCAAATGACCAAAATACCCTTAATGCCTTTCTTTGAAAATTTTCATGTACAAGCCCATTTTTGTCCAAAATTTTAGAAATTGGTCAAATTTCTATTTAAGACCCTCTAATTAATATTCCAAGGCAATTTCATACTAAAAGCTTCTAGAATGCAAGTTTTGCAACTTATTCGATTTAGTCTCTAATTTCAAATTAAGCACTTTATGCATAGAATTTTTTCACAAAATTTTCACAAAATCATGCAATCATATCATAAACCTCAAAATAATTATAAAATAATTATTTTTATCTCAAATTTGTGGTTTCGTAACCACTATTCTGTTCAGGCCCTATTTTGGGATGTTACACCAATGTTCCTTTTTCAATGAAAATCATTAGATTTTATTAATATACTCTCTCATTTTTTTCTTTTTTTTCAATCCTGTTCTATTTTCAAGCTTAGATTTTGCTTGATTATTGTCCAAGTATCGAGCCTTACTGCTCAAGCTTGAGTTAAACCAACTTTATCTTTGTTCAAAATCCCAAAGATTGGTATCTAAAGCTGCATTCTCAGTGGACCTGTCATATTTCAACCTTAAAAATAATGGCTTCATCAGGCTTCTCACCAGTTGCACCACCAGTCTTCAATGGAGAGGGCTATCACATATGGGTGGTCAAAATGAAGACCTACATGCAGGCATTCGATCTGTAGGAGGTGGTCAACTCAAATGTTGAACCAGCACCACTTAGAGCCAATCCAACAGTGGCTTAGATCAGGTAGCATGCTTATGAAAGGACAAAGAGACATAAGGCCATGTCTTGTATCCAAAATTGTGTATCTGATATGATCTTCGCAAGGATCATGGCTTGTGAGACACCAAAGCAGGCCTGGGATAGATTGAAGGAGAAGTTCCAAAGAACTGAGAGAACAAGGCAACAACCTATCTTACACTCCAAGAATGACCAGATTCATATATGAAATTTAAAAAACAAAACAGATTGCTAGGTTGATGAAAATTGAAGTAAAAAAAATCTTCTTGTTGCAGGAAAGAATTGGTTCAAGAAAGAGAAGAAGGGTCTCTTTGTTTTGAATGCTTTTAATGTAGATCCAAGAGAACCAAACCTTTTTTTTATAAATAAGACCTAAAAAATTGAACAATGAAATATTATATTTAAGAGTTAAAGAAAACCAAATAGTAAAAAAAAAAACAAAGAAGAGAAAAAAGGTAAAAGAATGGACGAATGTGAAGATGGTATGATGATGGCATGATTGATAAAAGTCCTAAGAAGCCTTTGATTTGAATGAATCAACAACCTCACTCAAGCAGCTCTAACCTCCCCTCCAAAAAAGAGTTCTTGGCAAGTTGAATTCTTGACAAGTTGAAGTTGAAAATGATTCCCCCAATCTAAAAGATTTCTAAAAATAACTTCTAAAAAATTTAGCGTTCTTGAAAGATAAAACTCAAGAGAGTATTTTATTAGGAAAAAGAAAAATGAGAACATAAGGTGGCCAACCATGCTATATATAGCCCCCAAAGGATAAGTGTGATGCTTAAAACTAGGGTATAAATAAGCATGCCAACTAAATGCTAACTAGTTGATAAATCATAAGTCAATTAAGCTTTCTAACCAACTAACTAAATAAAAACATGAAAAGTATTCCTAAGTGTGGATTTGAAAGAAAATTCGACCAAGGCATGCTACTAGGCTACTTAGGCCGAATTTAACAAGTTGATCCACTTATTTAATTCAAATTGGACTAAAACCTTAAAATAAATTATAAATGGTCCACTTTCATATGTTTGACCAAATATTCAACTAAGTTCGTCATGAATCATCAAAATAGTCTTATAGATATCCTAATGGGTCGATTTTCAAAAACTTGAACTTGTACGCCGCTTGCCACCATATTGGGCTTGATTAAGCTGAAAAGTGTAATCCAATGCATACCAACTCCAGTATTTGGTTTCTTGGACCAAGAATTCCAAGATTTAGAATCTTGATTCTTTATTCTTGAAAACATCAAAAATAGTGGAATTGAACCAAGATTCGGTTTATTGATTTTCTTGAAAACAAGAAAGTGAATCTGTAACGCCCCAAAATATAGGAGCTTTGGTTTTGCATGAATTGATACAAATTGCATGTTTGGTGTGTTGGCTAAATGATTTGGGTGTGTTTGGGAATGTTAGAGAAGCCTAGGTTCAAGTTTGGGCCTTTGTAGAAATTTTAATTTTTGCTCTTAAATGAATAGAGACACTGGCATTTAGGCTTTATAATTATTAGAGCTTGTTTTAAGTCCCAAAAAGGCCTATTGGTGCAGTGGTTATGGCGTTACAAGTGTGGCAAGGGGTCTGAGGTTCAAGTTTTGGTATAAGCAATGGGCTATTTATTTTACAGCTGAGACGGCTAGTGGTTGTGTTGTGTTAGGATTCTGATAGAGGAGATCATAGAGTGGTTTGAGGAGTGGATTATGGAGCAAATTGTGGAGAGTATCAAGGAGAGATATTAGGAAAATCAATGAGTTTAAATGGGAGAAGGGTTGTATGCCGAATGTGGTCTCTTGGTTGTGGGAATTTCAATTTTGGTAGAAGTGAATTCGGCATTTTCTTCTTTGAGCCAAATTGGTATAGTGTTTTGTGGCTATTTTCTTTTGTTTTTGGTTTTTTCGGTAGCTATTCCTTTATTACTTTCTTTCTCTTTCGATTTCTAGTCATTTTGACTTTGGTTATATGGAAAACAAGTTAGTATTACCAAATTCACTTTTCAGTAACTGACTAATTGTCCTTCTTCCTCCATTCTTTCCATTTCTCTATTTCTCAAAACCAAATAGTGCTTCTCTCCTTCCTCTCTAATTCTTCTTCTTTCAGACTCTTTCCTTAATCGAATCTTCTCTTATCAACTGATTGATTAGTTGGGGTGAGTTGGTCTGTTGGCCGATTGGCCTATGATTATAGTATTGGGGATGGTAAGCCTTCTTTCTCACAAACAATCTTGTCTAATACATTTCGTGGCTATACAGATATTCGACAAAGGAGCATCCATTGATTCTAGTCAGCGATTCTAGGGTAGTAGGTGGTGTCACTGTTAACCAAGGTAAATATTTGGTGATAGGATGGATTTGGGTTAAGTGAGTATTGTCTTTTTGGGAAATGAGTAATAAAGTATCTCGTTTCTGTGTAGGGTTGGTGCTCATAAATCTGATTTTCACTTTTCATAAAACTAGGTGTGTAACTATACACCAAAGTTTGTTACTATCGAAAAATCGAAAAAAGGTGTGTACTCACACCCCTCTATACTGTGAGTCAACAAAAGTCGAAAAGCCGAAACTTCGGCATTTGAAGCCTCGCGAGCATGCAATCGCTCGTGTAGTAAACCAAGCCCACAAATCATGGCCGATAGACTGTAGAGGCCACCAAGAGTGTTCTCGTACATTTGGACCATTATGGGCCCAATGGGCTTGTGGGCCCCACACAAATAAAACCCACGGTAAGTGACAAAATAATGGATTGGGCTCTGAAGTTTGCATAGCCGTGACTGTATTTGGGCTAAATGGGCCACACAAGCGTGTAGGCCTACTTAGGCCGAGTAATGGGCCTTGGGCCTATTTACACTGTTATGACCACTTAGGTCATCTGAGTCATTCAAGGCAACTGGAGACCTTCTAATGGATCATTACCTGTACTGAGACCCCAAGATTAGTTAAATGACTAAAATACCCCTGAGGGGTAAAATTACTATTTTACCCCTAACTATGAAATGATCGTTACGCCCCTAGTGGTAGGTCGATTAATGTATGTATGATGTTTATATGACTAATACTGAGTGTGACATACTGCATATATGTAATATTTATGACATGTCATACTGCATGGGGATGTGATACTGTGACGGAGGAAGCACTGGTGGCTCTGCCATGTATTTACTGTTTTCTGGTGGCTTTGCCACATATTCTGGTACTAGTGGCTTAGCCACGCTTACTATTATTAGCAGCTCTGCTGTGTTACTACTACTGACAGCTTTACTGAGATATTGGTGTGTTGGCTGGGTAGGTCAATTTTATCCCTACATGGTGTGTTGGTTGGTATGGGTGGTGTGTTGATTGGATTGGATTGGGTTGGGTTGCATATTTACATTGTATTGATACGGTATTGGGCTTAGGCCCACTCTGTTACTGTATAAGGCTAAAGCCTAGACTGCACTGTTACTAAATAGGGCTCAAGCCCAGACTGTTTCAGCATGCATTGTTTACTATACGACTGATAGGGGATTACACACTGAGTTTTCATAAACTCACCCTTTCTTTTAACTGTACAGGTAATCCCCAGCCTTAGGCAATTTGGAGCTACGAGGGACTCGGAGGTGGCCATACGACCGCTGATGTTCTGCTTTAGACTTGTTTATTTAAATTTCATATTGGGCTTTTGGTTATGTAATAAGGCCATTTGGTTTTAATTTTTAAATTGGGCTTTGATTTTCTTATTTTAAACTGCTAGGGTAGGAAAAACGAGTTTTCAAAGTAAAAATTGTTTTCAAAGAAAACCACGCAATTTAAACTTCAAGGTTTTCAATTAGAAAAGCTTCTGCGGTTTTGTTCAGTTTAGGTGATCAACGATAACAAATATGGCAATCGTTTTGATAAGTTGTTTCCAAATTATAATAACGTGATTTGCCGAATTTTCTCAAACAATAAAAATGAAATGAGTTTTAACTTAAAAACGGATTTTTACCAACAAGTCCAAATTTTGGAAAGCTTTTGACGAGATGATTTGCTAAATACAAACACAAAAGATTTAAACATGGAAATGAACTTTTATCGACAAATCTAATTTTTGAACGACACTTTGATGTGACACACCAAATTCAGCCATAACGTCTGGGCCGGGTTTAGGGTGTTATAAAATCTTGATTTTCTTTTTCCCTTACATTCATATGTAAGGCCTTCATGACAAAGTCTTGGATAAACCCATTCAATCTTGCCTTAATTTGTTTTGCCCTCGATCTCGTTATTAGGCCTTGAGTTAGAGAAAGCCTATCACGCCCAAGATCCCTTTTCTAGGCCTTGATGCTTGCATCAAGCAATCTGGATATGGGAAAATTTTTTGTGCTTCTCTTTGTGTTGTTTTCCTTTCAAATAACTTCTGCATACTTTATGAATGGTTTTAATTAGCTTTGGTATCCTATGAACTACTTCATAATGAACCATACTTTGAAGACTTTCAAAGTGAATATGTCCAATCTTCTCATGCCATAATTCCAACTTTAAGATAACATCATGGTTGCACTTAACAGATTGAGTCACCCTATAACAATTATCAAAGTTGTGAAGCTCCCTTCATAATCTTCTCATTAGATTTGGTTGTGAGAATACACTTGTCTTTTGTACAGTTGGCAAGCATACCTTAGTCACATAATTGACTTATGCTTACAAGGTTGGCTTTAAGGTCATTTACCAGCAGCACATTCTTCAATTGAGCTTACCCAAGGATATTTAAATTTCCCTTACCAAGTATTTGACCTTTCTTCCATCCCCCAAAAGTCACCTTCCCAACAAGACAATTTTCAAAGTCAGACAAGTTCGGTTTCTTATCATATGTCAAGAGAAGCCACTGTCGAAATACCACACTCCATCAATGGTAGACTTTGTTGACTCATATACAACCATAATTCATCTAATCTCCTTCTTCACCCAAAAGCATTTCTGTTGGAAAAAATCTGGTTTAAAAATGGTTGTCACAATGAAAAATTAAAATTCTGAAAACTGAGTCAGTTTGTGATATTTATAGCAATAAACTTTTCTCGAAAAAATACATGTGCTTTGTGTGAGATAGATCCAGAAATTCTTGGCTTTCAACTAAACAACCTTCTCTGCTATTCTCATCTCATGAATCAAAAACAGAACCAAAAATAATTTATCACTTCTAGTAGGAAATTCATTCTCTCTCAATAAAAATTAGTGGAAATGTTATTCCTGGAAAATAGAATTTATACTTAGAAAATAAATTTCTCACTATTTTCAGGAAGAATAAAAATATCTTAAATTTGGATATTTTTAGCCCTACCAGTGGCATCTATTTATACGGAGAGATAGGAGAATACTGGTTAAATTAGTAGAATACAAATAAAACTTATTTGATAGAAAAACTAGTCTCCTATTTGAACTAGGAGAGGGGACGGCACACCCTAGTTAAATATACTAGGTTTGTCACCCCTCATATGTACTATGAAGGGTTTTGCGCCTCTCCTATATTTGGTCCAATTATATGTGCTTTTTGGACTTTTAATGTAACGGTCCGTTTATCAGTAGTACCAAAATGGTAGTTTCAGAACCCCATATTTCGATGATCAAGTCAGTAAATATTATTTAATAATAATTATAAGTTTATTATAATGTTATATTGGATTTTTATCTGATAAATTTGCTAATTAGACATATAGTTAAAGTACAAGCGGTTCAACCCTAAAGTCAATGGTTTTGAGAATAAGGTATGGTGACCTTATTTCTAAAAACCGAGCTTGTAAATATTTTTATTAAGTATTTACAAATTTTTTATATAGGTAAATTGAATTTTGATCCAATAATTTTGTTGATTGAATGGTCAATTAGTGTACAAGGACTAAATTGTAAAAACCATAAAAGTTCATCACTATTGATTTTTATTAGCTAAATGCTTAATTAATAAAATTTTCAAGGTTTAAGTGGTAGATTAATCACTTTAAAGATAGTGGGACAGTTAGTGCATGTTAATTCAAAGTTTATGTGTTAAATAAAAGTTAAAATAGTAATAATAGATGTTAAAACAAAAAATAAAGAAAACTATCATCATTATTTTTGCTGCACCACTGAAACTTCAAAAAAAAAAAAAACACCATTGTTGAAGCTTCAAGGTTTAACCAAGTTTTTCTTCTTCCATAAATGTTTAATTTAGGTTTGTTTTTAGTAAATTTTATATTTTTGAGATCATTGTAGCTTAATCTAGCTAGCCCGAGTATTAATTCATAAAATTGTTAAAATTTTAAAATTTTACCATTGATGATTTTTTGAAGTTTTTAATGTTAAATGGTAGGATTTGAAGCTTAGAAATGAAATAGGACTAATTTGTAAAGTGAAATTTGTTCATTTTGAGTATAGGGACTAAAATGTGAATATGTCAAATTTGATTGAAAATTTATGTAATTATGGTTTCTAGAGGGTTATAAATGGGTACAATTGAAATCAGCTTGTAAAATGGAGCTCAAATGTGAAAGATATGATAATTTCAGTTTTAAAACTAAATTAAGTTAACATATACATTGAATAATACGTTTTAAGGTAATTGGCACTAATAATTTGAAATAAATTATATATAGATCAAGATTTGAACCAACTGGTAGATAATTGAAGAAAAGAGAAAATTACAGATTAGTCCCTAAAACTTCTTCTATTATTGTATATTTATGTAATGTTTGTGCCTGAATGGTGAAATTATAATAGTTTAATGTATATTAAAAATGTTTGTAAATCGATACAAAAGGTGAGAAAGGTACAGAATTGTAAAGAGAGGTTCGAATATGAATATTAAGCTTGGATGAACATAGGATAGGATACAGTTGGTATGCTAATACGGTTAGTTGCGTGCTTGTATAGGTTTGCACTTTGGTGCCTCTGTATAGCACTACGGTGCTCTCTAGTATGG
Source organism: Gossypium stocksii (assembly GCA_020496765.1). Classification (NCBI taxonomy): domain Eukaryota; kingdom Viridiplantae; phylum Streptophyta; class Magnoliopsida; order Malvales; family Malvaceae; genus Gossypium; species Gossypium stocksii. Next base: position 52,621,003 of record CM035625.1, on the reverse strand, counting down.
TGTAGCTATCGCGTATCTGTATTTGCTTATTATTGTAATGCCCCAAAAATCCTTAATATTTATTTTTGTATGTTTATGACACAAATATCTATCTGCTTCATTGGTTAAGTGTTCTAGGAAGTGTCTGAGAGGTCCCAAGTTCAAGCCTTGGCTTGAGCAATTTTTCTTTTTCATGAATAAACCCTTAGCTTCAGTCAGTAGGCTTACAAATAAATCTTTGTAAAAATTTGTCAGAATGGGCCTGCTGGTCTAGTGCTTAAAGGGAGGGCAAATGAGCAGGAGGTTTGGGGTTCGAGTGCTTGCACAAGCATGGGATTATTTTTATTACTTGTGCCATGTGAGTGCTAGAGCTTGACTGAAATACTAAGTGTTTGAGGTGTGGGGGAATTGTAGTTTCTGATCTTTAAGAGGAAATACTGGGATATGGGACGTTATCACGTTTTGGGGGTTGGGGCTTCGGTTCTCTCTCTGTTTCAAATTTTTCAGTGCCTGATAGAGTTCTTGGGTTTTCTCTCTTCTGTTTCTTCATTTTTTTAGTTGTTGCTGCCATTTGTTTCCCCTAAAATCTCCATATTGTTGCTGAATTTCTATTTTTTTACCCCTATCAATTTGTTTTATTCTGTTAATCCGTTCGTATCTGATTTTCTTTTCGAAAAATTTGGTCAATAGCTCTCTTTTCCCATTGTGCCAATTCTCCCTCTTGGTTTTTCTACTTCTCTATTCTTTTGTTTTTGTTATTTCTCTTTTTCTTTTTTGTTTCTCTCTTTGCTTACTTCTTCTTATTGAAAGTTCTGATTGACCTCTCATTTGTTTTCCCTAGCTGAAACATAGGCATTTCTACCCAAAATTTCGACTTGGGCGTTGGTTTCTTTCAATTATCCTGGTGATTGTTCTTCCCTTCCTACCTTCCATTTGCCAGATTTTTGGTGAGGTGTGCTTCAGTTTTACTCTTTGATTCTTTTTGGTCTTGGCCTTTTCTCACATCAACATTTTTCTCTCCTTCCTTGCTGATCATTCAGTTGTTTTTCCTCCACTCTCGCAGTGTAATGAACAAAGGTTCCCACTTTGTTCTTCCTTGGCTGAATCTTCTGGTTCTCTTCTGGCAAGGTTGGTAGGTACAAGTATAGGTATAATAATATTATGTTGCTTTAAAGCTTACCCATTTTTGGTTGGTGTCTAGGATCTGTTCGAGGGGTGGAAGGCTGTGGTTGGCATTAAGAGGGTGAAATCTTTTGCTTTAAACAATTGAAGGTAACGTTGTTATTCGATGATTGGACAACTTGTGTATGTTTTCGATTGAGTAGTTGTTTAAATGAATAATTGGTGTTACTCAGTCAAGTGTAGGTTTCAAAGGTTCGAGGAGGGTTCCTCAGCAATTAGAACCGAGGTGTGTAAACACAACTTTGTGAACTGAAATCGACAAAAAGCCAAAAAGTGAAAATCGTCGACCCACACGGGCGTGCAACTGCCGGAATGGTAGGACATATGACGAATATGGGTGTATGATCGATGAGGCTGGCCATGAGAAATTCATGGGCCGGACTGTGTGTACCTTACGGGCATGTGGGCCCCACACGGTTGAACCACACGGGCGTGTGGAAATATTGGGCCAGGCCATGTGATTCACACGACCAATGCCATTTTGGGCCGTGTGGACCTACTGTAGGGTCGGTAAGCTTTACTTAGTTCCCAAACTGACTGTATGACTTTAGAAAAGGTATGACTATATACTGAACATGAAATTTATACTATTCTGAAAATTTTAGCAAGTTTGGGGTTCTAAAAGCTTCAAAAATTTCATCAAGCTATCACCCTCACAAATCAAGAACAAAGAAATCTGGGCCTAGATCGGGGGAAGGCCAAGCTATTGGACTGAAATCGATTGAGTTACCACATTTTGTATACTGAGGTAAGTTGAGTGTAAATATTATGACTTTCTTCATATATATTTATTAATTTATTGCTATTGCATAGAATATTGATTTTTGCCTATGAGGTGACATTGAAATGTTATGATGAAAATTTTCTCGATGGAACCGTAGGAATAGACTGGATAATTTTGCCGTGAGACTAGGCCTCGTTATGTGTCAATGTAAGACCATGCCTGGGACATGGCATCAACACCGAGATGGATGAGCTAGTGTAAGATCATGTCTGGGACATGGCATCGGCACAAACTAAGGAGTGCTAGTATAAGACCATGTCTGGGACATGGTATCGACCTCAATACAAGAGAGTTAGTGTAAGACCATGTCTGGAACATGGCATCAACTCGAGATGTATGCCAATGTAAGACCATGTGTGGGACATGGCATCGGTGATGAGATGAGAGCTAGTGTAAGACCATGTCTAGGACATGGCATCGGCCTCAACCTGTGAGCCAGTGTAAGACCATGTCTGGGACATGGCATCGGCGCTTAACCTACGTTTGAGGCCACCGAGTATCCTTTCCTACTCCATTGAGTTCCATGAGAAAAGTTTATAGTTGAGTATATAAAGGAAGTGATGACCTTGTTGTGAGTGGTACAGGTGCATATATATATATATATATATCATGTATGTGAAATCAGCTTGATCATATGTTGTATGATTAGTAATGGAATAATAATGATGAGTAAGTTATGTTTGCAATCATTTATGTTTATGTGAATTACCGGTACTTATGAGAAAGTTAATTCATATTTTTTTTTAATCGTTAATATCTGCACTCAACTTACTAAGTTAGAAATTTAATCCACATGGACGAGGGGCATGGGCGTGTCCCAATGTAACACCACAAACCTGGCCCAGACGTTATGGTCGAATCTGGCGTGTCACATCAAAGTGTCGTAAAAAAACGGAATTGTCAGTAAAAATTCATTATAGGTTCAAATCTTTCTGTGTTTGTGTTTATCAAATCATCTCGTCAAAAACTATCCAAAATTTTGGAAAAAATTTGAATTTCAATTTAAAACCCATCTAGTTTTTATTGCTTGTGAAAAGTCATCATATTACGTTTTTATGAGTTGAAAACATCTTAGTAAAAGAATTTCCATATTTGTTATCATTGATTTCTTAGACTGATCAAAACTGCAAAAGATTTTCTAATTGAAAACCATGAAGTTTAAAATGCATGTTTCTCTTTGAAAACAGTTATTATTTTGAAAACTCATTTATCCTACTCTAGCAGTATTAAGCAAGAAATCAAAGCCCAATTAAAAGTTAAATCCTCAAATGGCCTTATTACATAATCAAAACCCAATATGTAGCTTACGTGAATAAAATCAAAAGCAAAATAGCAGTGATCATGTGGCCACCTCTGAGTCTCTCTTCGACCCAAATCGTCTAAGGCTGGAGATTACCTGTACAGTTAAAAGAAAGGGTGAGTTTGCAAAAACTCAGTGTGTAATCCCCTATCAGTCAAACATAATAGTGCATACAGATACAGTCTGGGCCTGAGTCCTATTCAGTGTAGATCAATCTGGGCTTTAGCCCTTTACAGTAACAGTGCGGGCCTAAGCCCAATACAAAGTCAATACAATACAATAATAAAACCCATCCCAATCCAACCAACACACCATGTGGGGATCAAATCGACCCACCCAGCCAACACACCAATATCGCAGCGAAGTTGCTAGAAGTAATAACGCAGCGAAGCTACTAGTGACAGTAAACGTGGCAAAGCCACTAAAATCAGAAAATGTGGCAAAGCCACCAATAACAAAAAATACATGGCAAGGCCACTATACAATACTTCCTCCATATCAGAAACCCAACCCCATGCAGTATGTCGTGACATAAATATTATGTGTATGCAGTATGTCATACTCAAAATCAGTTATATAAATATCATACTCACATCAATCAACCTACCACTAGGGGTAAAACGGTCTTTATATCAGTTAAGGGTAAAACGGTAATTTTACCCTAGGGGTATTTTGGTCACTTTACTAATTATGGAGTCTCAGTACAGATCACGACCTCTCAGAAGGTCTACCGTCGCCCCGAGCGACTCTAGCAACCTATATGGCCAAAATAGAATTAATGGGCCCAAAGCCCACTACTTGACCCAAGTGGACCCACACGCTCGTGTGGCCTATTTAGCCCAAATTCAGTCATGGCTACGTAATTTACAAGGCTCAGTCCAACATTTTCCACTTATCAAGGATTTCGTCTGTGTGGGGCCGACGAGCCCATTGGCCCACACGGCCCATAACGGCCCAAACCCACGAGAACGCTCGTGGCGGCCTCTACAGCTTATCGCCCATGTTTTGTGGGATCGGTTCTCCACAAGAGTGATCGCATGCTCGTGAGGTCTCAAATGCCGAAGTTTCAGCTTTTCGGCTTTTACCGATTCATAGTAGAATAGGGGTGTGGATACACACCAGTATACAAAATCGAGCTAAGATCCACAAGCTCTGAACCCTGATACAAACAAGATAAACTATTAGTCATATCACCAATCGATTTAACAACTAATCAAGCCCAAAATGCCAACTCCTACTCACCTTGATCGACTAACAATCGTTTTGTTTGCCTTAGGTCACTAACTATAACTGCCCACACGTCCCTTACCAATTAATTGTACCGAAAGTGAATCCATCCGTTGTTATTGACAAAAAATACCATTCGGTTCAACACTTACAGATAGCGCAATTGTCCAAGATTTGATGAAAGGAGGAGTTGGCCTACACCCCTTCACAAGCCAACATCAAACGTATTAGAAATAGCAGAGACAACACGCACCGAGGGTATACCTATTAGAGCAACGACAGAGCAAGAAGGTGTTAACGAAATGAGACCTAGTAATATTCGGCCAACGAAAAAAATTAACTGAGAGAAAGCAGTGAACAAGGTACTTAGTTAAGAGGAGAATCGACTGAAGAAAGAAGAACATAAAATATAGAAAGAAAGATATTAAGAGGAGAAGAGAGGAATATGTATTCGGCCAACAGTCAAGTACCCCTAACCTTTGACAAAAATTCGACCACAAAAAGGAAAAAACCCGAAATGTAAAGAGAAAAAGGCTAGAAAGATGAGAAGGAAGGACAGTCGAAATGAGAGTAAGTGATTGTGAAAAAAAGAAAACCCTAATATGCAGCACAAAAGAAAGATACCCAAACTGACCAAAAGTTACTTTGGCATCAGAAAACCTAAGGGTGGAAAGACTTCAAAGAAAAAGGTAAAACCGAAAATGCAAAATAAGAAAAACTAGCCCTTTTTTCATTTTGTGCCTATGACCAATTTTTGCACCAAAGGAAACCCACATTCGGCCAACAATTCCCACACACTTCAAATCCCTTGAAACCCTCTACAAATCTCTCCCCTTATCCCTCCTTGATTTACTCATTGATATCCTTCACAACAAACTCCAAGACCAGTTCAATCTCTCACTCAACAGAGTTCTAATCTACTCACAACACTTGCCGTCCCATGTTAGCAAAATAAATATTCATTGCCTGCCATAGGATTCGAACCCACGCTCTCACAGTGTCCAGTCACGCCACTTGCCACCAAGCTCGTTTTGTGTCATAAAACCAACACAATTAAATATAAGGCCTATATACTAGCGTCCAGATCCATTTAATAGCAAAACTAAACATTTTGCAAAAGCCAAGACTCGAACTTAGGCTTCCTAAAAACCCCCTAAACACACCCAAATTACTCATCCAGCACGTTAAACATGCATTTTATGTCAAATCATGCAAAATTACAACCCTTACATTTTGGGGTGTTACACCCTAAGTGATTAGGCCGTGTGAACCACACGAGCCATTAGCACGACCATGTCTAAAGGCCACACGGGCGTATGCCTTGTTTTTAGTAGTTTTTGAAGAAATTTTCTTAAGTAATCAAAATGGTTTCAGATTGTTTCCAAACCATGTATTAGGCCTCGTAGGCCCATATAAAGGTCCGTAGGAAAATGTTTGAAAAAGTTTAAATTGGGACACATTTCATTGACTCAAGTTTGAATGATTGTATGAGTATTAGTAAGGTAACGCCTCGTACCCTATCCCGGCATAAGACACGAGTAAGGGGTGTTACATGCAACTCGGCTAACAAGCTCCCATCATCAAATAGACTAAGACAAACGAACATCGCTCTCAGATCAGTCATCGCCCTATTTAAAGCCCTGAATTTTAGGCCTAGAAGTGTTGGGCCTTGAGTTTTGGATCGATTAAAAGGTGGCTTAAATAATTCAAATGTGTGATTTTGGAGTGTTTGGAGGGTACTATGAAGACCTGGGTTCAAGTTAGGCCATAGGAAAAAATTTGGTTTTTAGCCTTAGTGGAGCCCTGATCTCAAGTGATATGACTCTTAAATAAATCAAGGTAAAATAAGGCACAAAAAGGAGTGTGGTGTAGTGGCAAAGTGGCGCTACTTAGGTGACAAGGAAGTGACGCCACAAAGGAAGCAAGGGGGTCCAAAGTTCAAGTCTTGGCTCTTGCAATTTATTTTGGTTTTTCTTTTAAATAAATCTAGAAGCGAGTAGGTGGGCTTTAAAGTTAAATGTGTTGGACTTATGACACAAAGAAGCTTGTGTCTTAGTGGTGGTGGCGTGATATGGTTATTGAGAGGACTATGGTTCGAATCCCTTTACACACAAAGGTTGATTATTTTGCTAATGCTTTAGTTTTGGGGGATTGATGGAGAATCCCACATCGGGAAGCTAACATGAGAATAGGTGAGGAGATGGCTTTAAATAGAGCAAACCATGAGGAGAGTAGGGATACCTTTCTTGGCTTATCCCTTTCACGTTGTGGCGTGTTCGTTTGGGTTAGGCGTTGGATCATTCGTTGATCTGTATGCCATTGAGTCACGGTGGTGGTGACCGTAGTTGATCGACACACCCCCTTGGGGAGTCAACGATGCGATTATTGTTGGCTTCTGGGCATAGCAGCATTCAGAGCGTGGATTAACTTTAGATACCTATCAGGTGTGTACTTCACCCTACTCTAGCTATAGAACAGCAAATGCCAGAATGCCGAAATGGGCCATGTGGGCCCAATTCGGGCAAATTGTATAATTGTCTAGTAAATATTGGACTAGACTAGGTGAATCTCATATATGTGGGTAGTTTTGGGCTAAAGGGCCACACGAGCGTGTAGGCCCACCTGGGTCGAGAACGGGCCTTAGGCCCATTCGCAACATTATCTCTGTTTAGAATACTTGAGTAGCTTGAGGCAACTGTAGACTTTCTGAGGGATTGATAAAATTACTGAAATACCCTTATAGGGTAGAATTATTGTAATACCCTCGATTTGCAAAATTACAAAAATACCCCCAGTTTGTAAAATTACTGAATTACCCTCGATTTGTAAAATTATAGAAATACCCCCGATTTGCAAAATTACAGAAATACCCCCGATTTGTAAAAGTACTATTTTACCCTTAATTTGTAAAATTACCATTTTACCCCTGATTTGTAAAGTTATCTTTTTACCCCTGATTTGTAAAGTTACTGTTTTACCCCTGATTTGTAAAGTTACCGTTTTACCCCTGATTTGTAAAGTTGTCGTTTTACCTCTGATTTGTAAAATTACTGTTTTACCCCTGATTAGTAAAGTTATCGTTTTACCCCTGATTTGTTAAAATTACCGTTTTACCCTCAATTTACAAAATTATAGAAATACCCTAGTTTATAAATTACGAAAATACCCCAAATTTCAAAATTATCGAAATACCCCTAATTTACAAAATTACCAAAATACCCCCTGGTTTGTGAAATTACCGAAATACCCCTGGTTTGTGAAATTACCGAAACACCCCTAGGTTGCAAAATTACCAAAATAGCCCTATAGGGTAGAATTACCGAAATACCCCTATAGGGTAAATTACCGAAATACCCTTGTAGGGTAGAATTACCGAAATACCCTTATAAGGAAGAATTATCGAGATACCCCTGCGAGGTAAAATTACCATTTTGCCCCTAGGGTGTTAAATAACTGTTTTACCCTTGTGGGCAAGTGACTAACTTGGACTGTGTGTTTGACGGATTTGACTATGTTTGTATGACAATGATTTAACTGACGTGACCGTGGCTGTGTGATTAATATGTTTTAATATGTGTTTAAATGACTTATACTGAACATGGCCATTCTGCATACATGTGTGATGATTGAGCATAGCATACACGACATATTAGGTTGGGACATTGATATGGAGGAAGCTCTGCTCTGATAGGATCGCACGGGTCGTATGAAACGACTGTGGATCCAGTAATAATCTGATAAGGTCGCACGGGTCACACGAGATGACTGTGGACCGACTAAGGGCTTAATGCCAGTTATTCTAAGTATGGCTCTGTGCCAACCAACATATGGCTCTGTGCTATCGGGATCATGGCTTTGTGCCGATTATATTTGCCTAAGGCTATGTGCCTATCTTATTTACTGATGACTGTGTGTCGATCACATTTACCCATGGTTATGTGCCGGTTATATTACCCTAATTGATGGCTATGTGCCAATACTATTACAGTTACTGATGGCTTTGTGCCAACTATAATACTGCTACTAAAGGCTTAAAGCAGCATTTAAAATAGCAGCATGGCTGCGTCATTGGTGTGTAGGGCTGGATGGGTCGAGTTATTCCCCACATGGTGTGTTGGGTTGGTACGGGTGGTGTGATGGCTGGACTGGGTTGGGATTGCATTCGCATATTGTTCTAATTCTGCTATGGGCTTGGCCCACACTGTTCTGTATAGGGCTAAGGCTCAGACTGATCTGTTTTGTATAGGGCTTCGGCCCAGTCTGTACTGCATATTTGTATTATACTGTTACTGATTCTATTTTAGGCTTAGGCCCACCTGATTCTTATTCTGATTTTGATTCTAATCTGATAATGTTTCTGATTCTATAATGGGCTAAGGCCCATCAGGTACTATTTGTTATAGTGGGCTAAGGCCCAATTGATACTGGAATTGTAGCAGGGCTGGGGCCCAGACTTTTAATTCTTTTGTATGACTGACTGTTCGTTTTATATGGTAGGGGATTACACACTGAGTTCTCATAAAACTCACCCCGTTTAATAATTGTGTAGGTAATCCCTAGCTTTAAGAGGATCGGTGGTGCGAGGGACTTAGAGAAGGCCACACATTGCTTATGCTCTGTCTTGATTTACTTTTAAGTACTTTATTTTGGTTTGGGTTGTAATAAGGCCCTTTTAAACTTTCTGGTTTTTACATTTGGGATTTTATTTATTGTTTTATAATTGCTAGAAGTCAGACACGATTTTCTGAAACAATAACTATTTTTCAAAATATCACGTTTCCGCAACTGTTTTAAATTAGACTTCCGTAACAATTAAGTTTTAAAGGTAATAACATTTTACAAGAGAACGTCTTTTAAGAAACTACGTTTTAAAAATATGCATACGAAATTCGAGATTTTACACAAGTTTTAAATGGTAACAAGTTTTAATAAGAAGGGTTTTCAAACAAGGTTTTCGAAAAACACCTCAATGTGGCACGCTAGATTCGGGCCTAACTTCTAGGCCGGGTTTAGAGTGTTACACCCTACGACTTAGAGCATCGGCCACAACATTGACCTTACCAGGATGATATTCAATCGTGCAGTCATAATCCTTGACCAGCTCAATCCAACGACACTGCTTAAGATTCAACTCCTTCTGAGAGATTCAACTCCTTTTGAGTAAGGAGATACCTAAGGCTCTTGTGATTCGTGTAAATAATACATCTTTCACCATACAGATACTGCCTTCAGGTTTTCAACACAAAAACTACTATAGCCAACTTGAGATCATGCGTCGGATAATTTCCCTCATGTGTCTTAAGCTGACGGGACGCATAAGCCACAACTTTCCATCTTGCATCAGTACGCATCCTAAACTGACATGCGATGCATCACTATACACCACGAACTCCTTACCAGATTCAGGTTGTATTAGAAATGGAGCCTGAATCAGAACAGACTTGAGCTTCTCAAAGCTCGATTGCTGCGCATCAGTACAAACAAAAGGAAAACCCTTAGGCAGAAGCTTAGTCAAAGGCACTACAATCAAAGAGAACCCCTCAACAAATCACCGATAATACCCCGCCAAACCCAAAAAGCTACGAATTTCAGATACGTTCCAAGACTGTTTCCAATCCAACGCAACCTCAATCTTCCTTGGATCAACACGGATCCCCTCAGTAGAAACCACGTACCCTAAAAAAGTAACCTCACATAGCCAAAACTCGCACTTGTTCAACTTAGCGTAGAGTAATTTTTCATGAAGAATCTGAAGCACTACTTTAAGATGCTCATCATGATCATCCTCAGTCTTAGAGTAAACTAGAATATTGTTGATGGAAACCAAGATAAACTGATCCAGATATGGCCGAAACACTCAGTTCATTAGATTCATGAATGCAGTCGAAGTATTTGTCAGGCCAAAAAGCATAACTAAAAACTCGTAATGTCCATAACGAGTCCTAAACATAGTCTTTCGTCAGTTTCCTTAACCCTCAACTGATGATACCCAGAACAAAGATCTATCTTAGAGAACATTGAAGCCCCTCGGAACTGATCAAACAAGTCATCGATCCTTAAAAGTGGATACTTATTCTTCACAGTCAACTTATTCAACTGCTGATAATCGATGCACATACTCATAGTCCCATCCTTCTTAACAAACAGAACTGGTGCCCCCCACAGAGACACACTAGGACAGATGAAACCACGATCCAAAAGCTCTTGAAGTTAGGCCTTAAGCTCCATAAGCTCTTTTGGTGCCATTCAATAGGGAGCGATGGACCCCGGAGTTGTACTTGGTAAAAGCTCAATGCCAAACTTAACTTCTCGACTAGGAGGTAAACCCGATAACTCCTTAGGAAAAAATCCAGAAAATCCCTTACAGTTCGGATATCCCCAATAGAAGAGTCCCCAAAAGCAGAAACACTAACATAAGCCAAATACGCCTCACACCCTTTTCGAACCAGTTTCTCAGCCACAAGAGCGGAAACCACATTGGACAGATAATCTCACCGCTCACCGATCAAAACCACCTCTTTATCATCTTCAGTCCTTCAAAAGACCCTCTTAGTCGTGGAATCCAAACTGACTCGGTGCTTGACTAGCCAATCCATACCCAAAATCAAATAGAACTCCCCAAACAGAAGCTCTATCAAGTTTGCCAAAAATATAGCCCCCTGTACCTCTAACAGAACGTCCCTATACAGTTTACTAACCCGAATAGATTGCCCCAACGGGTTCAGTACCGTAACCTCACTATAAGTACTCTCAAAAGATAACCCCAAGTTTTCAGAAATAGAACTAGCTACATAGAAGTGTATAGAACTTATGTCTATCATAGCAGTATAAGGTACATTAAAAATTAAGAACGTACCATGATAACATCTGGAGCATCTCTATCCTCTCGGCATCGTACAGTATAAAACAGCACAGGCTATCTCACCTCAGTCTAACTAGAACCTCTGCCCGGTGCTCTCTGCCCTCGGCCCATACCATTACCACCCCTAGCCTATCCACGGCCCCTAGGTGGCTGCTGAACTGCCCTCTGAGGCTATACAGCATCTGGTCCCAAAGCTTGCATCTGATCTGCTTACTGCAGACACTCTCTAATACGGTGCTCCTAAGACCCATACCTCAGACAAGCCACAATCCTCCTCCAACACTCACCAAGATGGCGCCTACTACAATCCCCACAAGGTTGAATCGTAGTAGGAGCAACAAGAGCCCCCACTTTAATAGGCCTATCAGGTCTAGCCTTTTTCTTAGGCCTCTGAACATAACTAGAAGGCTTCGTACCCTTCTTATTCTTACCCCTCTCTCGGTCCCCTTTTTTGGTGCTCTACGCGCTTAACATCCTCTGCGATCTTTACCTTTTCAACCAGAACCGCGAACTCTCACTCACATTGTGGAGCAATATGTACCCTCAAATTATCCCTCAATCCATCCTCAAACCAGACAGACCTCTCATACTCAGATGCCACCATGCCTCGAGCGTCGTGGCTCAGCCTCAAAAACATGACCTCACCATGCCTTGAGTGTCCCGATTCAGCCTCAAAAACTTGACCTCATACTCAGCCATAGATCTATCACCCTGTGTGAGATTCATGAACTCACGCCTGCGAGCATCGACATAGCTCGCCCCCCACATACTTACTCTGGAAGGTGGTTTTAAAGAAATCCCAGTTCAAACGATCTGGTTGAGTACCCTTCTCAACCGTCAACCACAACTGGTAGACCTCATCGTGAAGCAAAGAAACTGCACCCTTAAGTTTCTGCTCGGGAATACAGCCTAGATCATTAATGATCCTCTCAGTAGCCTCCAACTAATACTCAGCCACATTAGGGGTGACTCTAGTGACACCCCTAAATAGCTCAGCACTAATAGACCGAAGTCGTTTAGTTACCGACCCTAGGCCCCAGCTCCAGAATGGGGTCTAGCGACCCTCTCCAAATCCTCAGCATGGCTTGGGATAGTGTGTTGTCCCCAGCCAAATGGCTTTGAGACCCAGTCTTAGTAGCAGGCGAAACTAGTGTCTCACTCGTGTCTAGATTTGGCATACTGCCTAGAGATGAAGACTCATCTCGAGCCACCTACAGCCTCTACCATGGCCTCAAATACCATGTCCACATGTTCCACGAGCGCTCATTATGTAATTTGAATTTATCTACATTATAAAGTTTTATGCATCAGTTCCAGTTTTTATTAGCAGATGTTTTATGCATAAATTACCAGAAGTTTAGAATTGTTTTCAGAAGTTTCAGTCTCTAACTATTTCAATACAGTCTCAGACTATACTATCTACAGTGTTTTCAAAATAAACTATCTAAGTTTCAAAAATACTCATAGGATCGACGCTGAAGACTCGGTATACCACATACTTTCTTAATTTTTCAAATTATTTAAAAACCAATTCATTTTGAAATACAATTTTAAAGCCCAAAATTCACAGTCAAATTTTGCAACCTAGCTCTTATACCACTAAATGTAACACCCCAAACTCGGCCTAGACATTAGGGTCAAATCTGGTGGTGTCACAATGAATGGATTTTGATAACTGCATCATTTTGATATAGCATTGCATAGTTGTTTAAACAAAACATTCATGTTTTATAATTATAACCAGAAACGTTAATTAATCAACTTATTTGCCAAAACAAAATTTATTGCGGAAGCTTTAAAATCATTTCACTTTAGAAACCCAATTCATAATTTCAGGAAAATCATTAGTTTTTTTGTGAAATCATGGTTTTGTCGAGGATTTTAGTAATAAAATCACAAAACACTACTAAAACCCAAAATAAGGCAAACAATCCAAAAAGTCCAATTATTAAAAAATAGACAAAAATAAATCTAAAATTTAAGTAAAAAAATTGTATTTGCAATTAGTTTATAACATGTGGTCACCATGAGACTCCGCTGCACCGATCCGCCTAACTCTGTGGATTACCTGAACAGAACAGACAAACAGAGGTTAGTTTACGTAAACGCAGTGTGTAACCAACAAAACTAGGCATGCAAAGATATAGTTATAAACACAGTCAGATACAAATATAGTTTTAAATTTAGATTCAGATTTAGATTAAAGAAACGGATATGTATAAATCCTACCCCCAGCCTCTACACACCATCTCCGACCGTCCCATCACACCATGTGGGGTTAAAAACACCCACCCATCCCTACACACCACATTGTGCCATTATGACACGTATCAGAATATATATACATAGCCAAGCTACCAGAATATAGGCGATTAACGCCGAACAGAATACTTCCTCCTCATATACAAAACCCACCCCAAATCAAATACAAAAAATAGATACTGAAATACAGAATAGTCATGCACAACATGCTCATATATAGATAACGGAACAATCAGACATGCATAGCCTATACATACTCAGAATAGAATATCAAACTACCAGATCCATGGTTCTACAGTTTGGTTAGCCCTTACCGACCCTATGGTAGGCCCACAGTCAATAGGAAAGACCTGTGTAGCCCTGGGAAAATTTTAGAATTATAGGCCCACATGCCCGTGTGACTTACCTGTGTGGGCCTACATACCTATATGGCCTAGATTGGCCTTACTCGTATGGCCCACATGGCCTAGCCCAGAATCTACATACTCGTGTGACATGTCTATATGGGTCCACACGCCTGTGTGGCCCACACACCCATCTTGGCCAAACCCGTGTCGCCCACATGGCCACACTCAAGCCACTACACAGCCATGTACAATGCATGGCCCTGCCTTCACTGACAACATGACTGTGTCTCACACACGACTAGCCACACGCCCATGTGGCGTCGATAGTGGCTACTTTCGGCTTTATCGAAACTTAAATTTTCACATTTCGGGTACATACCTGGTACAGTTTTGATGCGAAAGCAACCCCGAAGTGAACAACACCTAAAATTAACCATAGAAACATCCATAATTACTTTAATTAGCAAATCCAACCGAGATGCCCTCTTGGCTACAACTCAAAACCACAACAGAAAATTGCGCTTAAATGATCCAAAGACTTACCCTAGACAATTGTAACCTCGTAACTCCGCTACAGCACCGATGGGTCTTGATTTTCCTCAAGCACACCTACTAAAATAGTTATCGAATTAATCAAACCTTGAACCCAAGGCAAAAGTACAACCCTTACCTTAAAAAGCGAACGGCAAAACCGAGAAATCAAAAACCACAATTAGGAGAGGAAATTTTGACAAAAAAAGGAGTGTAAAAAATGTTAGCAAGGGAGAATGGAAGAAAGAGAAAAAGAGTTAGAAAAAATAAAAATAATAAACAGATATGGCATATCCCCAGGTTTTCTCCCACTCCCCCACTAACAGTTAACCGCCTCAGAATTCCAACTCCACTAAAACTCTAACGCATAACCGAGCAAAAATAAGTATAACATACTTGCTCGTTCAAAGATTAGAACACAAGACCTTCAACACACCAACTCCCTTACCACTCGAACCAGCAGGCTCATTCTGATATGAATTTACCAAAAATTTGATCCAAGCCCACTGATCAAATATAAGGCTTAGATCTAAAAATAACCAAAATTTGCCATGGGTAGAGCTTGAATTTGGGACCTTTCACACACACCCAGAACACTTAACCACTCAAGCAGATACACAGTTGTGTCAAAGATTTACAGAAACAGAAATAAATTATTCAGGGCATTATAAAAACATTCCAAAAACATGTTTAAATATTCAATCAACAATTATGCCATAATTGGCACCTCAAACACAAAGATTACATAAAACTTTATAAGTCTTCCACATCATTCAAAGAAAACATTCTAATATCCAACATGTTAACATACCAATTCATTTGTAACCCCCATGTCACCTTAACTCAAACAACCAAAGCTATCATTGGCCCTTATGCATACTTATGTACCTTTAATTTCAAAGCATGAAACATCTAAGATGCTAGCATAAGCTAGATCCAAACATCTCTATTCAAATTAATTTAAACATTTAACAAAACTTAAAAACCTATCATATAGTCATCAAGCACAAGTATTATGTGCACATCATAACCATTAACATCCAAATAACACTTATACATACTAAGGTTTCTATGACGTGAACCATTCAACTAATCTAAATTCCAAGCCATTCATAAGTTCAAGTCTTACCTTAGAGCCTTCAAAACTTTGTCATTCATATTAATTTTCATATATGCTTCGCAATATGCCCAAAACACATAAAACTTATATCCCTTCATGTAACAAAGGCATTATACATTTAAACTAATTAGCATATTTACCTTACTAAATCCAATCACTATTATAACATTTCATACCATATTCGAGCCTATTTATAATTCACTTATTCTTAACCAAATACGCACCAAATCATATCACCATGAACCATTTCAAAACCTTTCTATCACCATACCAATATTCTCAAAATATACCATTGAGTTCCATAACAATAAGATGAAAATATATCATTGACTTTCATACCAATATTAAAACATATAATCAAATTATACTAACTTCCATTGTCAACTTTTCAAAACATAATTATAAGCATTATTAGCTTCTAACTCAAATATCCCAAATATAGCAAAATACAAGGGACTCCACTAAGTACATGTTCTTTCATGTACTACCATTATTCACATCCAAATTTATGAATTAATTAAACCATACAACCTTCTATTCTATTCAATTTAATCAATGTCTCGATATTCACTTCTAGTCTTAGAATTTTCACACAATATCTATTAATAGCTTACCTTAATGCAATATATCATAAATATGCATTAACTAAAATTAGTTTTGGGTCATAAAAATACAAACCGAAAACTCGCGTCATCCATCGTCGACTCTCGCCTTTCCTTTCCCTTTCGACAATCTTGTGTTGTTTTTAGCTACAAATAATAATTCAATTATGGTATAATATTAAATTCTATTCAAATCACATTCAATTTCAAGTTATACATACTTTGCAAATTATTCAATTTAATAATCTCTCTCGATAATCAATCAAATTAATATCAATTCTATTTGATCAATCATAATCAAATAGCAATTCATTAAATATCTCAAACTGTAATTTATCATATTCAATTTATTAATCAATTTATTATTTCTTTATGGTTTAGTCCATATCACATCTTTTTTCGTATTAAATTGCAAAGAATTCAAGCTACAATCACACAAAAAAAAATTCATAATTCAAGAATATGTTACAATTATATATAACCATACCCTATGAACTCACTTGGTTAAACTGTAACGCCCCGAATTTTGGGCCTAGAAGTTTAGAGTTTTGAGTATAAGGACAGTAAGAAGGCTACACATAAGTGATTAGTTCTGCATTTCAATGACAAGAATAGGCTTGCTGGTCTGGTGGTTGAGTGATTGTTAGTGAACCTCATGGTTGTGGGTTCAAGTCCTAACATGAGTGTTTTGGAAAGACATTTTATTTAATTTTATGATTATGACTTCTTATCATTTATGTTATTTAGTTAGGATTTTTATTTTTTATCGGAGATTTTTCTATTTTCTATTTTGGTTTTCAAGTTCTTTCCCTCTTCCTCTCTTTCAACTTTTCTTTCTTCTCTTTTCTTTTTTACAAAATCGGCCTTAGTCTAAGGTCGTTGGAGGGCTTCATTCCTTGTCACCGAATCTATGATTGGAAGTCTCTATCTGCGAAACAGGTGTTGGTTTCAAGCCATTTCCCTTTTTATTTACGAACTTTAAACTCGACTTTACGAATGGTTATCGTTGTTTTATGACTGGAATGTGCATGATTGTGTATATTTTTCATCTATAAAGTATTGGGAAGTGTTTTAGGGCTGGAAACGGTGGTTTCGGGGCTATGTTGTGGTGGTTTTCTAACCTCCCCGATAGCCACACAAGCTTGTGTCGACTCACACGGCCATGTGGATTTGAGAACTAGGGTTCTAGGCCAAATTGGGTGCCATACGGCCGTGTGGACGATTTGGGGATTTTGTCGATTTTCACATGGCCGTGTCCCCTTGGCACACGGGCGTGTGAGTTTGGGAATTAGGGATTTAGTGATTTGGAGTCACACAGTCGTGTGGCTAATTTGGGGATTTTGGGATCCCACACGGGCATATGTTTTGAAACACACGGTCGTGTCTGATGGGCACACAGGCATGTGAGACCCTCACACGGTCGTGTCTGCCCTGCACTCTATTTTAGCAAAATTGGTCAGTGAGTTACACGACCTGTTCACACGGCCGTGTCCTTACTTCAAACGGACGTGTGTCTCTGTCACACAGCCGTGTACTACCCTTCACACGGGCGTTTGGACCCTCACGTGGCCTGGATTTCTCCATACGGCCGGAGCATACAGACGTGTGGCCCTATCTCACCAAATAACATTTTAGGTCAGACTTAAGTATAATCGCAACTCTGCGTGCTTCAACCTTCGACTAAGCTTTACTGAGGGTAGTGGTGACTCTAATCTGGGCTTGATATGATTGTTAATTGTGATTGGTTGTGTGATAAGCTTGATACTGAATTCGAATTATGAGTGTGCACATGTATGACTCTGTAACTGACTGATTGGATGTGAATGTCTGCTTCAGATTAACTATCTGAGATTGGTATTCTGAGTGTGTACATCTAACTGCATACATTCATACATATGCATAAACTATTTTGGGTGGGATTTTTGAAGAGAAGGGAGATTGACGAAACTAAACTAGCAGCTAATCTGTTGGTCATTAGCCCCTAATACCCAAATGGTCATAGACAGTCCCAATACCCTGAGGGTCGTAGACAATTCGACTATATTACAGATTACCGCACTGTACTGTACAGTACATATGTCAGCATCGCTGCGTATCATTAACTGAACTGGCAGTTTTACTGCAATCTATCAGTATAGCGGATTACCACATTGCACTGTACCGTATGTACGTTAGCTACGCTACGTACCATTATCTGATCTGGCAATTCATACTGCATGTCTATACCGCGGTTTACCGCATTACACAGTACAGCTTATACGCTAGCTTTGCTGCATAACATACGTGACTAGCAGTTTATCTACATACTGTTAGCCCTAATACCCAGAGGGTCAAGGGCGGTCCCAATACCCTAAGGGTCATGGACAATGCTAATGGCCACGCTTGCCGAGCAACCCGGGATGACATCATATAGAGTGTAGGGTTGGATGGGCTTTTTGAGGTCCTACATTGAGTGATTGGTTAGATGAGCTAAATAGCTTTAAGAGGTGTGATGGGGGACGGAGAGGTATGTTGGCTAGATGGGTAGGTTTTCCTTAACTCAATTGCATTCATATACATCATATTGATTGTTCAACTGAAATGTCTGATTGACTGTTCGACTGAAATGTCTATTTGACTGTTCGACTAAAAGGCACTTATGCCTATGAGAATCTAGTAGACTTGACAACAACGGTCTAACTGGATTGCTACTGTGACTGAATGGTACATGGGACTGTGAGTGACTGATTGTCCTGTATGATTAAAAAGTATGTATAGTGTGTTTGATTTTGGGCGAATATGCTCAACGGTCATCTGTTGGTAAGTTTGCTTTTTATATTTCGACTGGTTCTAAATAATTCTGTAAGTATGTTCCATTTCTGGATCTGTAGTTAGTGGGTTTTGATCCCACATTGAGCTCGAGTAGCTCACCCCTTCTTCTGTTCCCCCTTTCAGGTACCTTTCTGATTTCTGATGTTGGACTCGGTACACGAAAGTCTTCGACAGTTTCGACATAGTGGATTATCAGTTTGTGGTTTCCAGTTTTAATTTTATATTTGGTTTTCAAACTGTAAGATTTTATAATACTGTGGTACAAATTCTGTTCTAGATTTTCATACGTACAATTATTCTGGTTGTTTTCAAACTAAATTATAATTCTATTTGAATGTTCTTAACTTATAAAGGGATTTTTTTTTTTGTAAAATTTCTCACGATCACTTTGGTGATCAATGTAGCATTCCGAATTCGGTCTAGACTTCTAGGCCAGGTTAGAGTGTTACATAAACAGTATTCAAGTTGAAACTTTAAGGACTATTCAACAATTTTTTCTTTTACTTGATTATTTCCTATTTAGTCCAATTCTCAATCTATACAATTATTTAATTCAATTTATCAATTTGACCCCTCTTATTTCATCCTATTATAAACATGTTTCAACTCAATTTCATTTTATGAATGCTCCATAAAGTGTTGCATTTTATTCAATTCAGTCCCTAAAACCAGAATAATTATAACTTTCAAATTTGAGCCTCAATTTCAAAACCAGTCTCAATTTTATCCTTCAACAGACCACTACCATCCGTAATTATAGAAATTTCATGCGAATCTTGAAATATTTACACTTTAGTCCTTATGTTCAAAACTAACAACTTTCACTTTACAAACTAGTCATTTTTCATATCTAAGCTTTAAATCTAACCATTTAACACCAAAAGCTTCAAGATTCAACAATAGAAATATTTATAACTTTAACAATTTTGAAAATTAACACACGAGTTCATTAAATCAAGCTCTGAAAACCTCAACAATATAAAATTTACAATAAAGTGACTAAATTGAACTCACCAATTTAAGCTTCCAATTTCAAATCCCATAGGCTAAAAGCATCATTCTTTCATCCATGGTGGTTCTGTAACAGCCCACTTTATACCCTAGTCGGAACGGGTGGTTTCGGGACCACTTAACCGAGTCAAAATATTGTTTTTACTCCTTTAATATGTTTTACAGCATGATAGAATTACAGTGTGAAAGTTTCGTTTAGAAATTTTATCGTTTGTCTGGTTAATTTGAGAAAAATGACTAAATCGCGTAAAGCGATAAATTAGAGTTCTATTTTATAAATGGCTTATTTGATGACGGCTTTATAAGTGGAAGGCCTTAAATGG
Organism: Gossypium stocksii; assembly: GCA_020496765.1. NCBI lineage: Eukaryota > Viridiplantae > Streptophyta > Magnoliopsida > Malvales > Malvaceae > Gossypium > Gossypium stocksii. The sequence continues at coordinate 52,600,662 of CM035625.1, read as the reverse complement.
TTATTTTACCTTTTCTAAAGCTAGTGGACATTTATGTCCTTAATGACATGTTTTCAAATGGTTTAATTTAAAGGTTAAAATGGTCTTTTATCAATATTTTATGTTTTAATTAATAAAACATGAAAATTCTTTCATATTTGCTTCTTCTCCACCGATTTCTTAAGCAAAATAAGGGTTTTAAACTTTGTTTCATTCGGCAAGCTTGATTCTTCAATTGAGGTATGCTTTGACTTCGGTTTTTAGTGATTTTTTACATTTTTGAGATCGTTGCTTCGTATACTAGTCGACCCGTACCTCAATTTCTGCTTTTGAACATGTCTTTGAAAAATTCCATTGATGAATTCATGTTATTTTGATGGATTTTGATGAATTACAGAATATTATGTGGAAATATACAAGAATTTTAAAGTGATTTTTGAAGAAAATAGGTTTTGAGGATTTGAATGCAAAAAGGTAGAATTTTTGTGGTTAAAATTGTGATTAAATGAAAGATATGTACTTATAGGGACTATATGGATATTCGGCTAGGTGTATTGAGGTCCTTGATGTGTAATTTGTCATTTTGTGATAAAATGGCTACATTGAAAAATGCTGAAAATAAAGGGGTTAAATTGCAAATATGTCAAAATATATGTTTTTGGATTGAATTGAATATGTGAGTTAGTAAATAGCTGAATTTTGCATTAATTTAGATAAAGACGAACGAATCCCGGAACTTGATCGGGGAAAACGGAAAATAGACGAGTAGATATCGGGATTACGAGGTAAGTTCGTAGAATTTGGAATTCACCTTATAAATGTTTATAAATGTTGTTTAATGATCATGTATATGTATAAAGTTGCTGAATGGATTGCCTATTAAGTATATACATGTGATTTGGAATGAAATTGTTAAATGTTTCAAGTAATACATGAATACCGAGTTCCCGTTAGAAGCGTATAAGTCGTAAGGATATAAGTGACATGTCACTAGGGCTACAGGGTGGTTTGAGTTCCTGCATTTGTTGCGGACTTACCACGTGCTCATGAGCTACACGTTTATCCTTCGGGATCACATGCTTAGTCTTCAGACTTACCGCTCAGCCTACAGGCTCACCGTTTATCCTTCGGGATTACATGTTCAGCCTTTGAGGCTTACCGTACAGGCTCGTAAGAGCATACATGACGTATTGATGGTTTTTAGGTTATATGTATATACACTATGTGTGTATCACCCGGGTATCCTCGATATTCTTATAGGTTCAACGGGCAATACCGATATAAGTTACATGAATTACAAGATGCTATGGATATATGTATATATGATACATGTTATATAAACTACATGAAAGGTATGATTCAAACCATAGGATTTATCTGTTACATGAGATATATGAAAGTAAATGCATTATATGTCATATGAATTATGATGTTTATATGTGCTAATGGATATGAATTATATGGTAAACTCTTGTATAAGATGGTATATGAAGTCATATGAACTAACTTGTGTGAGCTTGTGAAATAGGTTACAATAGCATATGAATAGAATTGGCCTTACTTGTATATGTAGGGATTACCTAAATGAATTGGTAAGTTAAATTCTAAGTTTTACGAGCTTACTAAGCTTTAGAAGCTTACTCCGTTTATTTCTTACACTGTCTTTTAGATTCGGAAGCTAGCTCGATAATCGGACGTATCGGAGATCGCCATCACACTATCTATCAAGCTTTGGTACTTTTGAACCTTTTGTAAATGAATTGGTCATGGCATGTATAGGCTAGTTGTTAATGAATATGGTATATTTTGATAGATGACCAGGCTATGAGATGTGGCTTGGCTTATACTTTTGTAATTAGGTATTTTGAGGATGGCTTTTTGATTATATGTGCTTATGGTAAATTATATGATCAAGATGTGTTTATGAGCTGGAATGGTAAGAAATGATTATGTATATTTATGTGTGGATGAGTTCATGAATGTGGTTATTTTAGTTATTGAATTGTTATGCCTAGTTGGTGTAAGATTTATGATGATTTTGGGTCTATTATATGCTTGAATTGGTATGTTTTTGGGTGGCAATTTGGCTTAAACTGAGCCTATATTGTGCCACACGGCCAAGGAACACGGGCGTGTATTTCGACCGTGTGTCACCTGCACCTTAAATGTTTTGGTCAGTTTTAGTACACGGCCTAGACACACGGGCTTGTCTGGTAACTTGTAGTCGTGTGAAATTTGGCAGTATAGTCACACGGTCTGCTCTGTTTTGTACACGGGCGTGTCTAGTGGCCGTGTGAGGTAAGTCAGTTTCAACCACGGGTCATACGATTTAGGCGTGTTGGATAGCCACGACCGTGCGAGAGGACACAGGCAAAGGAGCACGGCCGTGTGTCCCTAACTTGAAAATTTATGATTATTTTCATATCTTTTACTATGATTTCAATTTTATCCTCAATAGTTATATGCATCATTTTATGATCATTTGAAGCATGCTTTGATGTTTGAAAATACATAATGGTTAATGATTAAAAAGTTCAAAATTTTACTGATTCAGTCTGATTACATGTTTGGTAACGCTCCTTTCCTGTTCCGGCGATGGTTATGGGATAGGGGTGTTACAGGTTCGGTGCATAAGAAAGAAGAAGATAAAAATGCTCTCTCTTTCTTTCGACCACATTTGTTTTATTACCTTGTTTTATTTTGTTTTATATTTTATTTAATTAATCAAAATTTAAATTATTAATCATCATTAATCTATCCACCACCACCCACCATTATTAGCATAGTGGTTTAATTGTCAATTAAGTCCCATGTCCGTGTTCTAATTAAAGATTCTTTAGCAATTGAACATTTACCACTTTTACAATTTAGTCCATATATCTTAATTAAACACTAACTCAACAAAATTGGCTATCCAAAATTCAATTCACTTATAATATAACTTTGTAATTATTTAATAAAAATACTTTCAGGCTCGTTTTAGGGAAATGAGGTACCCATACCTCATTTCCCAACACCACAAATTTTAGGGTCAATACACTTGTACACTAACTAACTATCCAATTAACAAATTTGTCAGGCCAAAATTCAAATTAATATTATAATTGACTCATAAATATTGATTAACAACATTTACGGACTCAATCATTAGAGAATGGGTTCCAAAACCATCGTTTCCAACACCATTAGCTTTCAGGTCGTTACAACTTCTCCTACTTATCGTTTTCTTAAATTGCACAATTTATTGATTCTACATGTAATTCATTTTGGGTTATCTTGAACTATAAGAGGAACCAATTGGACATATATAATTAGGTCTCAAATAATTTGTAATTAAATTCTCGCTCTTCGACTATTAATTACAACTTATTTAATCATGAAGTCATTCCACTATAGTACCATGACTGAACTCTCTCTTATTGTATACCATTATGAAAGCTACTTTATTAAGTGCTCATCCAATGACATTGTCGTAAGTGTGTTGCCCTCACAAAATATCCTTAATCTCTTTGGGATAAAATCCATTCTCCCAATGTGATCTTATTTTATCTCATAGTTTCCATTAAATCTTCTAATATGAAAAAGTTAATTACTAACATATATAAATTAAACCATTTGTCTTATGAAAAATGAACTGTGGCCATGTTTCTTTTTAATTAATCATGTAATGAAAATGATAGGATATATTTACCTTTATAGGGCTATGATTCCACCATTTTGGAGTGAGGCTACATCATGCAAAAGTCGTATACCTAACATACCAACTTTCAGCTTTTTATTTATTTGAACTCAAGCTTTTACTTACATCAAGTAAACGAGTCACACATACATACAGATCTAGGGTCTATTTTGCTTGGGTTTTGTTCGATGTATTGTCATTCCAATCAATCACATCTATGTCTCTATCTTTTAAGAGTCATTCACTCTGATGTTCAAGACAAACCATTTCCCCAATTAGGCTTGACAGATGGCGTATTAGTCTTTCAATCACTTTTTTCATTTCCAATTAAACGAAAGACATGTTTAGGTTCATCTATTAATGCAAGTTGTCTTTTTGTATTATGATCCAACCACACAATATCACTTAGTATTACTTAAATGTTATATAACCAGTAAGCCAATACCTGCTTCCATTTTTCTTTGCATGCAAAAACATCGAGGACAATATACAAAGGTATTAATATAATTAATGGATATTTTATTAAACCAATTTGTTTGAAAAATATAAGTATACTTAGACGAAAATACTACACTAAGAGCTCGAGATCCCAACAGTCTCCAACTTGCCCTAGTAAAGAAGATGAATCATATTTCACATTACCATACCCTCTATATGTTTTCTCATACTCCTAGCCACCAGAATTTTGGTAAAATAAATCCACAGGGTTATCGCTAGATGCAATTTTGATAGCATCCATTGTTCCATCAATTACTATCGTTTCTCTAATGATACTTTCTATAAATTTGCTTTGTCCTTATGTATTTTCTTTGGTGTTTAACTATTTCTGCATTGTTATAGTGTCATAGCTTTCTTTGTACCTCATATTCGACCTCTATAGTGAAGTTAGAAGAGAAACCTTGCTTGAAATTTATTTACACTATGGATTTGCTGCATACGACAAAGACACAGCCCAATGTCAATTTTCTAGAATCCTAACACATTTAGAAGTTAGAACTGGTATAGTTGATAGGAGTAAGATCTCTTCCAGAATACACAAGCATATGATCCCTCGTTCTCCATAAATACTTGAGTATATGCTTAACCACTTGTCAATGTCTTAAACTAAGATTCGTCTTATATTGACTCACCAACCCTACTACAAAATAGATATATGGACATGTCCATATCATAGCATACATGTGAGTTCCAACTTTAGAAACATAAGCAACCTTTCTTATGTATTTTTTTTTCTTTCTATGTCTTAAGACATTCCTCCAAAGAAAGATGAAATCTCGATATAAAAGGTTTAGCTCCCTTCTTTGAATCGGTCATTTGCATAACATACTAATATCTTGTTTATGTATAAAGCTTATGATAATGATATCACTTTGTTCTTTCGATCCCTTAGGATTCGAATACCTAAAACAAAATTAGTTTGTCCCAAATCATTCATTCTAAATTGTTAAGTTAACCATAGTTTAATCGATGATAATGTCCCTACATCATTTCCAATGAGTAGAATGCCATCAACATATAGAACGAGAAAGACCACATTTTCATCCCCAATACATTTTAAACACAAGGTTCATCTACGTTTTTCTCAAATCCAAAAATTTTGATCGCTTGAACAAATCTTTGATTCCATGAGTAGGATGCTTGCTTAAGACCATATATGGATCTAAGTTATTGCAAACTTTATGCTCATTTCCTCTAGCTATATATCAAGTAGGTTGCATCATATAGATGCTTTCTTCAAGATAGTCATTCAAGAACGTTATCTCGACATCCATTTGCTAGATCTCGTTTGAAAGTCTACCATTAGGAGTTGGTTCCTGTTAAACCAAACTTTATTTGATAATATGTTTTGATATAACAAATTAAAATGTTCTTGAATAAAAGTTAAAGTTGAAAAAATTTGGTAAAATGACGTTTCAAATGAAGTCTAAAAGATAAAATTTTGAATCTTATACTTTGAACTCTTAAGAAAATTTTTAGTCAACTTTTAAATCAAGTTAGAATGGTTGAAATTAAACTTTTTTCAATTGGTTAAAGTGTTTTTAGAACAAGTCAGTATAGCTCCAAGCCAAAAAGAATCGATACCTTTTGGCTAAGTATCAATAGCTTCAAAAATATCGATACCCCTTCAAAAAATCGATACTAATTTGACATTACGTTTCTCAACCAATTCAGCTAAGTATAAATCCAATATCGATACTTTTTCATATGATATCAATGAAAGTCCTCTGTTATTGATATCTTTAACTCCAACGGTCACTGAATTTTGCATTAAATACAAAAAAAATATCAATACCTTTTTAGCCAATATTGATACTCATAGTTGCAGGTGAATTAAATGCACTAGTTATTCCATCCTGATGGCTCTATTCATTTCTCCAACAACTACAACGGTTGGAAATCAATTAGGGGGTATAAATACCAGCTTTCAAAGGTCCTAAAACCATAAAAGAGATTATAAAGGAAAAAAAATCAATCAAAAACAACTTTGTACTTACAATTCTCAACAATTTTCTTTAAACACTTGTGAGTTTTCATTATTTTCATTGAGCTCAAGTGTTTCTCTTTGTAATTGGGCTTAATTTGCAAACATTCTAATACTGTAAGGATCATTTCTTTTGCCACATCTCAAATTTCTTATTGATAAAATTATAAATTGCAACACCCCAACATCCGGCCTAGAAGTTTAAACCGAATCCCGAAGGTTACATTGATCATCAAACTGATTGTAAAAAAATTCTGGTTTATCAAGTGAGAAAACAATAGTATTTAGATTACGTAAAATTCTCAATTATCAAATCCTCGTTATTGTTAACTTTTAAAATTCATACCACAGTGCTTAAAATAGAACCTTTAGTCCAAAATCGTTTTCATAAACTCAAATTTTAAAGAAATACTTTATTAACCAAAAAACAAAACGTGACTCATCTAAGACCACCGGAATGCTGAGCCTAAGCTTCAGAAATAAAAGTGTACGTGCAAGGGAAACACTAAGGGGTGAGCAACACGAGCCCAGTGCGAAATCAAAATGTATGTACAATGAAATTATAGAACAAAAGCCAAACAGTAGTTTAATAATGAAAAGTTCTTACGGAGACACGCAAAAATAGATAACAAACTTGGAACCAACAACCTACACAACAACAACTCAAGCACAAACAGCTACACCCAAACATTAGACACAAGTTTATTCAGTCAAAAAGTCTCACGCTCAGTACACTTAAACAGATAAGTATGAATGTAGCCAGATAAATAAAAACCCACCCATCTAGCCAAACACCTCTCCGTCTCCCGATCACACCCCAAAAGAGCTATTTAATCTCATTCAACCAAACACACCACATAGGACCTCAAAGGGCCCATTCAACCTTACATTCCATGTATCTGGACTGAGCCACTCAGATAATAATAATATGTAGCAAAGCTGACATATATGATGTACCGTGCAATACGATAATCCGCTGTACAGATATGCAGTTTGAACTGTTAGATCAGATAAGATTCAGTCTCCCTTCTCTTTACAACTAATCCTAAAATATTTTTATGCAAATGCATGTATGCTTTCAACTCACAGAAACAATGAACACATTAACAAATAGTCAGACAGAAAAAGAGGTGCACACACACATCCAACGAACCAGGTTCAAAGTCAGACACCTCACACAACAGACACAAATAACACATAAATCGAAGCCTAGATCAAAGTCTTAACTACCCTCACTAAAGCCTAGCCAAGGGTCGGAACACACAGACACATTTTCAGATCACAAACAAACACAGAACAAAAATTCGATGACTTAGGACCACACGACCGTGTGGAAAAGCCAAGACCGTGTGGGGATCAAAACGCCTTTGTAGAGAGTGGCACACAGCCGTGTGGCTGAGGCAGACCCCCGTGTAATCTAGGGACATAGCTGTGTAAATAGGTCGTGTAACTCTCTGTCCATTTGTGTTAAAATAGAGTGTAGGGCAGACACAACCGTGTGAGGGTCTCACACGCCCGTGTGCCCACCAGACACGGCCATGTGTCCAAAACACATGCCCATGTGGAAATCCTAAATTCCTAAATTAACCACAAGGCCATGTGGCACCAAATCACTAAATCCCTAACTCCTAAACACACACATCCGTGTGCCTAAGGGACACAGCCATGTGAAAATTGACTAATTTCCCCAAACCAACCACACGACTGTGTGGCCAGGCCGTGTGGCACTAATTCTTACCTAGAACCCTAATTCCTAATTGCACACAGTCGTGTCAACCGCCCATGTGGGAGCACACACCCGTGTGGCCACCGGTGTGGTCACAAAACCACACCGAAAACAACCTAAAAAATCATGTTTTCACCCTCGAAGCACTTCCCAGCCCTCGACCACTCAAGATTTTACCAAAACAAACAAGTTCTAAGCAAAAGAGCAGTGAAACAACATTGTAAACAATCAATTTGCGAACACACACTAAAAGTGCCTCCTTTCACAATGTCGAAACGAGATTTCACAATAAATTAAAAAGATACAGAACCCACACTTGATTCATGATCGCAGACGTCTAGATGCCAACTCGACGACAAAGAATGAAGCTTTCCCAAATTCCCAAAGCAAAATGACTTCTTAGGAAAAGAAAAAGGACAAAAAGTAAAACCAAAGAGAGAGATGGGGAAGAAAATGTGGAAAGAAAATCAGCAATAAAAGAAAAATAAAAATCTATAAAAAACATAAAAATAAAACAAATAATTATTTATAAACTTAAAATAAGTTACTATTTAACAAAAGGTAAAGTTAAAAAAATAATATTCCTCCAAAACGCATACACAAAGGTTCGAACACGTGACCTAGAGATACACTGGCACACAACTAACCACCAAACTAGTAAGCCAATTATGACACTTAAACGCGCATCCAAACACAATAGCGCAACTTCTTCACTAACCCTAACCACAAAGCTCAGAACTTCTAATCCCAAAATTTGAGGCGTTACATAAATTATGGCATGAATGAGTAATTGGCCTAGTGGTTAAGAAGCATTGTAATTTTTCTTGAGACTCGAGTTTGATTCCCCTTGCTCGTAAATTCTTATTTTCTTTTAAGCCTGTGTCGCCCACCCTTGCAAGTTGAAAGATTTTAGTCTGGCTCAAACATTGGAAAATTTGATTAACTTGACCATTCAAAAACAAAATTATCTAAATTATCTAAGGTTGTCATTTTTTATAAAATATTAAAATAATTTTTTTTGAGTTTTTTCCTTTTTTGTCTCTTCTTTTACCTTTTGTCGTCCCCTACTCCTCATCCCTCTCTTTTCTCTATTTTTTTTCTTTTCTTTCTTCTTTTTCTATTTTTGTGTTGTTCTCCTTTTCCCTTCTCTAGTTGTTGGTGTCTATCATTTTCACCATTGATTTCTCTCCTCTTTATTCAATTTTTTCTACTGCTAATATTAGTAATATTGTCACCCCATGGCTATTTTTTTCTCCCTCCTCCCATTGTCTCACACCGAGCCTTGATTGTTGTCATAATTTTCCTTGTTTTGTTACCCCTCTGAGCCTACTTCATATCATTTTACTTCACTATTTCATTGTTTATTTTTACACTTCCATTGTCAAACCCTCCTTGCTCATTTCTTGGGGTTTTTCGACTCTTTGATCACCATACATCATAGATCTAGTAATCGTGTGATGAGTAAGTATTAATTAGTGTCAGATCTAATGTCAATATTTTGATTTCTCTATTTTCATTAAGGGTTGTCTGGTGTTGGTTCTATAGTCAATTATTTCTTTCTAATTCATGTGTATTATTTTCATTGAAGGACCTTATCCAAACACTTCGAGCCTACAATAGCGTAAAAGGGTGTATCACATCTCTTGTTTTATCGTAATAGATTAAGTGTTGCTTTTGGAAATCAAAACTGATTAGCAATTGTAAATCCCTGTTGTGGTCGAACCCTATAGGTTTGTTTTAGGCTAGTCCTAACTCGTGTTTATTCTTGGTATGTACAAATCTAAACAAGTTCTAGTCGGATCTAAGTCCTGGGAGCTACAATTTTAAGTTAGTGTTTCAGAATTATGCTTAACAAGTGTGGGTCTCCTCCATGTCTAATTAACTTGTATTATATAAAATATATTTAAATGGTGAAATCTACTTGCCGATTATGGTTTGGCCGAATGGCCTAAAAGTAAATAAGTAAAGTGTCGACTAAGGTACGTAATTAATTAGAAAGTTTGTTTGTTAAATGTCATGTTTGGGTGATGAAATTGTGAATTGAATGCGTGTATAATATGTTAGGTTTTGAAACACTGGTTGAGATGCATGTTTTATGCCATGATTGATAATGACTTTATGAAACTATGTGAACTTGTCATTTTTATTGTTAAATGAAAAGTATGTAAAACATACATTTATACTGATTATTAATATGCATGTTAAACATGTCATTGTACCGAAATAGATACTGAAAGCATGATATGCTTACTGATTGTATGTCATATTACATCTACATGGGGTGGGTAATTGTGGTTGACAGAGGAGTTTTATGGAGTACCGATGGCATTTAAAGTTTGCAATATTGTTGTCAGTGCACTGCACTGGTGTACCGAGGAGATTGGGTGATTTGTCGCATTTTTACTGGTAGCTTATCTACATTTTACTGGCAATCTATCTACATACTGTTACTGGTGGTTTTAACCACATCAAGCTTAAACATTACTGTTTTGGAGTTCAGATGACGAGTTCTGGGGAACTCATGGTGTGTAGCGGATAGATGGGTAGGATTATTGTACTATTGCATTAAGCATGCCATACTCATATGATGTTATGCCATGATACATTGATTAAACTGTTATATTAATTAAGTGTCTATTTGACTGATTGAATGCCTACATTGCTTTGACTCGTACTAGGCTTTTAAAGTTCACCCCTTAGTTTACTCCTTATAGATAACCCTCGGGATTAGGCTTGGACTCAGCATACAGAGGTCTAGACTCAAACTTATTGGTAATAAAGTAATTTGATTACACTATTTATTTTGGTATTTTTATTTTTGGGACTATATTTTTTATTTAAGTATGGAATGTGGTATAGGATATTTTTAATTGGGATTTTGCATGCATAAGTTTTTTTATGACTTAAATTATGAAATTTTCTATGAAAATCAAACACAATAATTTTTTCGCTGCATAACAGTAAAATAAATATTTTAAAAGGGATTTTCTGACGTAGTTAACGAATTTTTATTTCAAATGACACGACCTTTTTATTAAATTGAACTTAATAATAGATAACCTAACAAATCGTTGTTTTTTACAAGCTTATTGCAACCATGCTAATTTTTTTCCAAAAATTGAACAAAATAGAGATTTTACAACTAGACATATTTACTTAGCCATCTCAGTGGCTAATGTAACCTTCATAATTTAGTCATAACATTAAGGCCAAGTTTGGGAGATTACATCTTTGTTTGCTTATTTGTGTCTCTTTGAAAGGGTTTGTGTCTTAAAATTTGGGTAGAAACCTTAAGGAAGTTTGTAGGGTTATACATTGTTCTCAAAGCTTACCAAATTAGTGAATTTGGGAAAATCCTTAGTAGTGAAAAGCTAAGGTAGTGGAGTAGGAAATTGGGGTCGAACCACTCCATATTTTTATTTTCATTTTTCTCCAGCATTTACAAAATTTTTAAAAAGCTATTTCACCCCCATTGACAATTTCGGTTTCATTATTTGAGCTATCAGTTTTGAAACCATTGTTGTAGGGTTTTGTGTATTTCCTAAAAGTTCCTCGAGCACTTGCTTACTTTGAGGTTTAAATTCATTCATATAACTATTCTTGAGGAAGCTAGTATGAATTAACATAATAATTGTTTGCTCTTTTAGATTATAAAACACACCACCATTTGTTCCTTTAGGATATCCTATAAACATGCAAAAATTTGTCCATGAATCCAACTTTCTCGCATCTTTATCCAATACGTGGTATAGGCATCCCCAAATCATAAAATATTTTAGGCATGGCTTCCTACCATGCCCCAACTCATATGGCATTTTAGGTTCAACCTTGGCACATTACTTAGAATGTAGCAAGCCATTTATAAAGTATATCCCCAAAAAGAGACTAGCAGTTGTGAATAACTTAACATCGATCGAACCATATCTAACAAAGTTTGATTCCTTCTCTCTGTCACGCCATTTTATTGTAAAGTTCCTAGTGCAGTTAATTGGGATAATATCTCATTCCCTACAATGTATCCTAAGAACTCATCCGATAAGTATTCCTCACCTAGTTCAAATCGAAATGGCTTTATAGGTAAACCTAATTATTTCTCCACTTCTGCACGAAACTCTTTCAATTTATCAAAGGTTTCACTTTTGGCGATGCATTAAGTACACATACCCATATCTAGAATAGTCATCTATAAAAGTTACATAATAATCATAACTATCTCATGGACTAACATTCAAAGGGCCACATACATCAGTGTGCAAAATTTCTAAAGATGTCACAGCCCTCATTCCTTTTACATTAAAAGATTGCCAAATCATCTTACCTTCCCAGCAAGATTCACATTGTGGATGATCAACTCCCTTAAGTGAACCTAAGGTGTCATCTGTCACATCCTAAAAATCGTGTTAAGAGAATCAGGTAAGTAAATTAGGGGTTAGTGAATCAAAAATCGTAATTAGATTATATAATTAAATAATTAATAATTAATTAAATAAAATATTAAAATAATTATAATTAATAATTTTATGTTAGGAAATTAAAATTAGGTGTCCGAGAATTAATTTGATGAAAAGGGATTTATAAAAATGAGGTTTGATTTAAAAATAATTTTGAATTTGGTTTTAATTGAAAAATAATGACCTATTTAAAAAAAAGGGAAGAAACTAGAGGTGGTTAAATGGGTAATGACCCAATTTTTAAAAATGGGTTGCCTATTTAACAACCCCTACGTCTCTTTCCCTCCCATTCTTCATCTTATTCAAAAATTTTCCAAACACCAAATCAAGGCTTTTCTCCCGAAATTAGGTCATCCTTTTTTATTCTTAAGCTCTCTAAACACAAAATCTCTTTTCAATTTTGAAGAACACTCATGTTTTCATCCTTAAAATCCTCAAGAGATCTTCACACGTTTTAACTCTAATTATCTCCACATCTCATTGATTTTGAAAAATTGAGGTGATATTCCAACTTTTTATGATTAAACTAAGTGGGCTATTATTTCTATTCGAGATTTAAAATATTTAATCAAGATCTCAATATATCACTTGATTTTAAGTTGATTTTTGGCTTGAAAATGGTAGGTCTCATATTTCTTGGATAAGCTTTGGTTTTAAACTGATTCCTAACTGATTTTTATCTAATTAGAAGGTATTTGATCTTAATTTAACATATCCTTAATGAATTTAAGCAAATTGAATGTTTTCCCCTTTTTAAAAGATCACATAAGCTTGATTTTTTTGGAATAATTAAATTGGTGAAATTGGATAAAATTGATGGTTTAGATTTGTAATTATATGATATTTAGGATGTATGAAGTTGAAATCTAAGCTTAGAACTAATATTTGAGTGGTTAAACACCTATTTCAACGAAACTAGTTAAATTTTTGGTATAGAGGTTAATAGGCTTTGATCTAGGATTTTGGAATGATTTAATAGGGTTTATTGATGTTAGTAATGTATTTGTAAAGTGTTTGATGTGTATGAAAAGTGCCAATTCATTTGGGAACCTCTACAACCATGGATAAAGGCAAATAGAAGCTTATTTGAGCATGGTAGTTGAAGCAATTGTTGCTAAGGTGAGTGGCTTGATATACTACATTTAAACTCTGGTGCAGAGGCTAAGGTAACATATGCAAATCCCCTGCTTAATTAGTATATGAACCTTGATTTCTCCTAGTGTAAACCATTGCAATTTTGTTGTGTTGGGTATACATGTTGTGCGATTTTAATGAGTCAAATGCAAGAATTAAAATGTACATGTAGTTAGAAGAATAAAATAGGTAGGCCATAGCTGTAAACCATGTAGTTAACATGATAATTGTGTGTGAATTGTGCATCTAATTATTACGTTTGTGTGTTAGCTAAATATTAAAGGTGAGTTGAAGTACTAAAAGGTATGTGTGTATATATACTAGATACGTATATAAGTTTTGTAATTTGTTTACAATATATATGGATTTTGGTGTTATATATAATATATATGTGTAGGTTTTATTATATATAATATATATGCATTTATAGGTTTTATATTATCTAATATATACAAATGTATATGGGACTTTTAATGTATGCTAAAATTTGATGAGACAAATGCCATTAAATAGGTATGTATATATATGTAATATATATTCGTATATGGTTTTGTAATGCTTGCAAATAGATGTAAAAAAAATATTATAGTGTGAACTTCTAGAATATGTGAATTTTACTGACAATGCACATTTATGCATACATGAACCCAAAAGTGAATTATGAGTTTTACGATATTGCGAGCTTAGATAAGTGCAAAATTATATTATCGTGAAATACTAAGTGCAAGCTCAATTGTAGTGTAAGCCAATTCTATTTATGTACTGTGTTATATGTGAACCATGTTAACTTGGTGAATTGTATTGTTATCGAGAACTGTGTTAATTTTGGTTATATGTATTAATAAAGCGAACTGTATTAATTTGTCAAACTGTGTATTGTGAGATTTTGAGCTGTATTGTATGTAAGATAAGCTATTGCGTGCCTTATGCTAAATAAAATATGCAAACAATGATTTATGTGAGCTATGTCATGAATGATATGCGAATTATGATTATGAGTGCAATATATGTTGCATAGAAGTGATATTATTTGTTTACCATGTTCTATTGCAAATTGAGAATTGAGAACTGTGTTATAATGTGTAAGCTCTACTTAATTGTGAGCCCTATTATACTAAATATGGTGAATGTTTTAAAGAGATATTTTGCCATTGTGACCTTATGGAACCATTTGATATAGTTGGCATGCCATAGGATTGTGAGTACTCACACTTTTTATTACGATAAGCATTGAAGTCTGGAGATGCATTAGAGAGATAAGGGAATGTCGAGCATAACTCCATTCACCATAGATAGCGTGGTGTGTTTAGAGAGTGTGAGCATACGTACTACACTTACATAGATATAACGTATGACTTTATGAGTCATATGGCGTGTTTTGGAGATCTGTTTATCCAATATGTAGTGATAGAGTCCACTTATAGGTGGTGATAGTGTCCCCTATAAGTTTCATAATCACAAAAATGCCAATTTATCATTATTTGAGATATATGAGTTCTGATAAAGCATGAACTTCTATTTTGCATGAATTATTTTTCAGTATGAACTAATATTTCATATGAACTATTATTTTGCATGAGCTTTCATTTGGTAAGAACTATTATTTCATATGAGCAGATGTTCAGTGCGAATTGATAATTTATGTGATCTACCAATTTTATGCAAATTACTTATTATATGTGCACTGCTTATCGTATGAGAATTGTTGTGTCATGTGAGTTACTATTTTGTGTAGATTGCAATAATATGTGAATCATTGTTGTTTGTCACAACCTAATTGATATGTCTATTTGTAGTATGTTTGAGCACTCACTGAGCTTTTATAAGCTCACCCTCTCTTTTATAATATTACAGTGACTTAACTTGTGAAGAGGTGTGGGAGTGAGTCATCCAAGTGATCCAAATCAAGGCTATACCTCGGTATGTCATTATGTTCCCAAACCCAGTGAAGAAGGTAATGTGGGACCAAGTTATGGGATTTAGTATTAGACTTATAATTTTCGGGCTGTAATTGGACACTATGGACTATTTAATTGTTTGGTTTAAAACTTTTATCATTGCATTAAATAGATGATTGAATGATGGATTATGATTGTTTCACAATTGATTTGAATAATTTTTCAACTAACTTGTAAGTGCAGGTTGAAGAATCATTGGTCATCAAGGTAAGCCTTAGATGTTTTATGTGTGATTTAGATACAAACATGTGCTTGGTATGCATGAGATGTAACACAGAATTTGGTCATGTCATGTAAACTGTTAAATGTCTGCTAACTAATTAATTAATAATGTTATGAGGTTGTGCAAGATGCTTTAATAAATTTTCCAAAATAAGACTTATGCATTAAATCCTACAATACTATTGCTAAACTTTGTGAAATGGAGTTTTTCTCAATATACTACTATATATTACGTTTTAAATTTAATTATATGTTTTTAAACTAAATAGTTTTTCAAGTCCCTACAAATATACCCTTTTTAAAAAATACCCTACTGCATGCATGTATGTTTAACTAAAGTTTTCGGGGTAATTGTCTGTTAAATATTAAATTGTGAATTAGTCTTATTGTTGATTGTTAATTAGAGTAGTGCAACGGAAGCATGATATTAAGTTTTTATTAAATATTCCATGATTAATTGTATGGTGTGATTGGTCGATTGGTGTGTTTTGTGGTGATTTAAACGGAGAGTCACTTCGGTGGCTAATATAACATTCAAAATTTGGGTCAAATCATCCCGGCTGGGTTTGGGGCACCACATCATCTTTCACAAGTCTAGTGATTCTTTTTTTTTGTTAATATAACCAAGTCTCAAATGTCAAAACTAAACCTCGTTAGAATGAGAAAGTTTAAATCTTTTATTCATTAATTCAATTTTAAGCAATGTATACATCTCTGGTTTAATAAAATAGAGATTATTTGAAAACCATCCGTTATAGATTATAGTACGATTTCAAAAATTGCAATACTATTCTTAAAAGTTACAGTTAAGTCGTTTTTAAATAAACATGCAACAAAAATTTTCTCTTTAAACTAGGTACATAGAAAATGCCTTTCAAAATAGTCTTCCTAAAATTATCAAAATAAAAATGTACATCTTACACTGCTTTAGCTGCCAGACTTGTCCCACTTCTGTCCACAATGATAGACTCTTACCTCTAAGATATTTCTTTTTCTTGAGCTCTTATAAAAAAACACACTCATGGTTAGTTGCTCCAAAATTAAAGATTTAGTGGTCTATTAAATCTTTCACTAAACAAGTTTCTACCATAAAGATTTCAAAACCTTTGCCCTTAGTGGCTTGTTAATCCTTCCACTACTTTTAGTTGGCCTTAAAGTGTTCTCTCTTATTGCAGAAGAAACAATTAGATTTAGATAAGTCTTTAGGTTTCTTAGTTCTCTTCTTTTCCACTTTAGATGGCCCTGAGAACTTCACCTTGTTTCTCTTAGCATGTTTTCCTTTCCCTTTACAGGAAAAAACAACCGCTAAGTTTGCTTCTACTTTTCAAATTGACTAACTGTCATTCAACTTCAACTCATAGGATTGTACTTCCTTTATGAGAAGTGTAAGCATCAATTTCTTGTTTCCAAGGATATAATTGGCCCTAAAGCTTGCAAATTCCTTCGATAAGCTTTTGAACATCATCACAATTTATGTGTTTTGGTCCAAATTGCCCTCATCATCCATGGTCTCAAAAAAGTAACCCATAAAAGTAATCATATCGTCTTTGACCAGAGTACCGATTTTCTGTCGGGCATTCATCAGGCTAGCTATAACCAAGTGCCGAGCCAAGGCAACTTGACCCTTAAACATGTCCTCTAGTTTGTCTAAAATCGCTTTGGTAGAGTCACGGCTCTCTAGTTGCTTATAAACGATACTGGTCATGCTTGTCAGCATATAGCAACAAGCTATCTCATCAACCTCAGCTTCATTGGTCGGAGGGCATTTATTATTAAGAACCGTCTAGAATTTCTCACAACTTAGGACAATCATGAGGTTCTTTTTCTATTCCTTAGAGTTATTTTCAGTCAATTTGTTCTCAGAGAGCATGTTTAGTAAGGGAGTAGGTGTCATTTTTTGAACTAAAAATAACATATTCATTCATTAATATCTTTGTATTAAGCAATTATTTGAAAAAAAAAAAAAAAAAACCTTCTACAACAAACAATATGTATTAAGATGATGCATGCTTCTTACATTAAACCTTGAAAATATTTGTAAGTCGTTGCAATGATAATTTTTACACCCATTGAATTAAGTCACCTTGAGGCAAATTTAATCAATTCGTAAGAACATAGATTTCCATCCAATTAATACGTGAACCTAATTCTTTAGTTATTCAAACATAATAATAATTATTTCACGTTTGGCCATCATTTTAACTTAAATAGAGCTTCGTGAGAAATTACTTAACTAGAATTATCTTGAGTGTATAACCATAAACTCAACATCTATCATTACATGTACTACAAATGAGTCTTCTTGGGACAATCTCAACAAGTAACATGTATGACCAATTGTCCTCTATAAAAAAGAAAACTTCTTCAACGAATTCCACATGATAATACCTACCTCAAGACCAACAAAAAATTATATGCTACCACAAAATAGTTATCTCTTTTAAAGAAATGTCCTCAGTGAAATCCACATGAAAATACATACCTCAAGGCCAAAAAATTGTCATGTCATCACAAGAGGCCATTGATGGAAGCTTTAGGTCATGTTTAAGGAGTTTCTCC
This sequence comes from Gossypium stocksii, assembly GCA_020496765.1. NCBI lineage: Eukaryota > Viridiplantae > Streptophyta > Magnoliopsida > Malvales > Malvaceae > Gossypium > Gossypium stocksii. The sequence goes on along the minus strand of CM035625.1, from coordinate 52,582,472 downwards.
CACTCAATTTTTTAAACATACAACGTTCTTTATGTTTGGTTTCACTCATGAATAATTAAAATGTAATGACGAGTACATGTGGCATTCTTTTCCTAAACTATATGGCATGCTTATTTTACATATGCATGAACATATTTTTCAGTCAATTTAAATATTATCATGCTATCACATAAAAGAATAAAATTAAATGACTCTGACTAGCCAAAGTTTCCATGATTCCATCCTAGAAAAATAGATGAAGAAAATTTTACATTCATTATCGCAAAGCATTCTATGGGTCTTCTAGGTGAAAGTCAAATATCATGATTTTAGGTTTCCCAAAAACCAAAAGAAATGAAAAAAAAATACCGAAGGGATCACCGTCGAACTGTTGTCACCACCACGGATCACAGTTGTCACCATTGTTGATGGCACAATCACTGTCACTGTCGTTGTTATTGGTCACAGTCCAACCACCTTCGACCACCACTGATCGGTCCATTGTCAGTCACCACCTACCACCACTAACTTTTGTCAGTTAGACCACTACTGGTCCTTTGTAAGTTGGCTAGGTTGGGTTTGCATCATCTCTATTAGTTTTGGATGTGTCTCAATTCTTCGGGATTCACCAAAAATTTTGGTTACAAAAACCCTATGTCCATTTCTAGCTCAAATGAATTATTCTAAAAATTAAAATAAAACCTACCTAGAGATGATAGCCCACGATCTAATTACATATCCCAATATTTAATAAAACTTAAAAACACTCATATTCTGAGTTCTAGGTATCACAACCTTGGCAAAAAAAATTATCATATATATAATAAAATAATTAAAATATATTCTTTCAAATACATAACTCAAAACATGCATATAATTAAAAGAATGTTACATCTTATCAAAAATTAACCAATCATGAAAAAGAGATAAAATTCTATATCGATTTATACTATAAAAATAGCGCAACCTAGTTCTAATACCAATTGTTGGAAAAATCTACTTCAAAAAATGGTTTTTGGTTATAGTGAAAGTTTTAATTTGTTTTGAAAATCGAGTCGGTTTGTGACATTTATAGCAATAAACCACTTTTCGAAAAGTATTTATGCTTTATGTGAGACATATTTGAATCATTCCTAGCTTTCAATCGAACGGCCTTCTCCATTATCCTCATATCCTGAATTGCACCAAGTGTGAGCTTAAGCAACATGAACCAAACATAAACAAGAAATGAATTTGTTACTTTCAATAGGATAATAATTCTCTCAATAGAAATCGGTAGAAATTGTAATTCCCAGAAAATATAATTTATTCTAAAAATAAACTCACACTACTTTTTGGCAGAATAACAACTTATGAAACTTGTGTGTTAAAACTTACATTAACAACTTATGAAACTTGTGTGTTAAAACTTATATTTTTAGGTCAATCAATGCCATCTATTTAAAGAGAGATAGGAGAATCTCAGTTAAAAAAATAACAAAATTAATATTTATTTAATAGAAAACACTCCCTTAGTCTAACTAGTAGAGTGATGGGTGGCACACCTTAGTAAATGTTACTAAACTTGTCACTCATTCATGTTCATAAGGGGTAATATTTGGCCTCTCATGTATTGGATCCAATTATATGTGTTTTTTGGATTTTTAACCTTACACTTTATAACTTAATATAACCTAATTTTTTTCTATCTCTCAAAATAAATTTAATTTATTTAATTAATTAAATTAATTAACTAAATTAATTTCTTCATTAAATAATTTTCTCAACACAATTCTAATTCTGTTAAAATCATAATAATTTTACTGTTAAAGAATCTCTGAAGAAATATATTTCATTTTCCTATTTAATAGATTCATAATGACTAATTGATTTAATTTCATTTTTGAACTTCAATTATTTAATTATGTTAATTAAATAATAATTCGAAAACCTTAAATTAGTTCTTAAGTTATTTTTATGTTTAGTGAGAAAATGCATTCATTTGTAAATGCGACTCAATTCTCTAACTTCATTATTTTCATTCATTTCTGTTTATTTGGTTCTACATGCAATTCATTTCTAGTGTCAACGAGCTAGTGGAGGGAACAATTGTGTAATACCCTATACCCGACCTGGTCGCCAAGCCCGAATATCAGGATGTCACACTACCATCTCACATCAAACTCATAATAAATTGTCATGTTATTAAAAAATCATTCTTTGAAATAAGCATTCGCGCTAATTTTAAGTCTAACATACATCAATCAACATTAAAACAGGCTCAGCATACTTCAATGAAACTAATATTAATAAATATACTTGCTTTTTAACCACTTAACAAATATTCATGAATAAGTACGTAGGTATCAATGCTGTAACAAAGGTATCGATATTTCTCTTAAAGGGTATCGATACAGATTGGAAAATCAATGCCAAACCAGCAATTTGTTTCTCGTTTAAAAATCAAAACACAGGAAAATATCGGTACATTTCAAAAAGTATATGTTTTATTACCCCAAGTATCGGTACTCGTGATAAGGTATCGATACCAAATTACAATATTAACTTCATGCACAGTGAAATATTATAGATGTAATGTTTTTGAAACTCGGATATCAATACTTGTTCCGAACCACAAAAACATAGCATCCTTAAGCATTCAATTCATCCTAACATGCATTTATTCAACAAGCAAGAAATACCTCATCAAAACGACTATAGTAGCAATTCACAACATCATAAATATGTCCTAGCAATAATCAACATATCAAGGTCCATAAAATCTAAAGTAATAAAGTCATAAAATCATTCTAAATACCATGACAATAACCAACAAAAAATCTACCACATTGCCTTTATTTTGCAAAAACATAAATGAATAAATAAACACCTACTAATAATGTAAAAGTCTTACTTGGATCACTCCCTTGGAACCACAACGCTCACACTGAAACACAACTAATTTGCAGTGGTTTTTAAAGGAGTGGGTGAGCTTAAACAAGCTCAGTGAATGTCAGAGTAACCACAATGTATAAACAACATCAAAGGTTAAACAAGAGCATGTTATAACACATTCACAACCATATTCTAACCAAGTTACAATAACATATTCACACTTTATTAAATCATAAAACTAACATATACTCCTACATGCAATTACACTTAACTCATGCATATATATAATTCATTTAGCAATAATTCATCAAGACTAAACAACGTATACATTCTTTAATAACTCACAAGTCTAACTGACATATTCACACGCATTCACAAGTTAAATGGAAACGACCCAAACCACAATTACATATGCAATTTACTATGAGAACAGACTAATATTTTCATGAAACTTAAATCGACTCATTTAGCATATTATTTACATGTTTATGCATCCATCTCACATTGAATTATCACAATAAATAATATCACATTTAAACGATAATTTGGCAATTGAAGCTATGAAACATAAAAATGGGTTCTATTACCGCACATTGGATACAGGAATCTCTAACACACCAATTGACTCATAGAGTTGAACATATCCCAAAAAGTGAAACGTAAAGCTAACACTTTACAACAAAATAAACATGTCCCGTTGAATGGAGCTTAGCTCACATTCCCTTATCTCTCCAACCTGTCCCAAGGCCTTCATACCCTAAAATCCAATACATATAGGTGAGTAATCACAATCCTATTGTATGCCAACTATATCTAATGGTTTTAAGAGATCACAAGGCCAAAATATCCACAATTACACATTTTTAATTACTGATATAATGCACATCATCTCTGTTCATATTCATCAATTTACATCAAAACTTATACTCAATGCATGCTTATCGAATTCACATTTAACCGCACTTTAAGTCCACAATAATGCCCATTAAGCCATCATATATCTAACCACATATGTGTGCATTAAAATCAGTACATCATATATCACATACAAGTAATCTCACATAATACATGTCATAATAATATCACATTCCACAATTCAACAAATATATACTTACAAAAATTCCGCTCTTTTTTGCTACATATTTGCATTATTAGTATATCATTATCACTGTCATTTGGCATGTATATCATGCCCACAAAACTACACAACACAACACAATTCACAATCGTTATCACACATGTCTCATATCACAATATCACATCATAATAATCAATCCACAATTATTTATATAATCACATAATTGCCAAAATAAAGTAAGGGAAATAGAAAGCTTTCACTTGAAACTTAGGATAGGAGTTTAGGTTATTCATAATCTCCAAATTAACACTATAAATTGTGTCTACAAGTAGTGATTCCAAACACTCACTAATCACACTTTCGCCTAATTGCCGAAAGCTTAAATTAGCTTTTCCTTACGTTTCACCTTGCTCGTAGAAGGCTCCAACAATTTTGATGCTTCACAAATAATAACCACACAATATGCACCATCAATTAACAACCAAAGACTCAACTAAACCGACCAAATATGCAAGTCTAAGCTATATTCTCTTATAACCGAAACCTTCAACATAGCAAAATTGAATTTCAATTATCTCGGTCTATACTTAATATTTTTACCTAAAACTAATTCCGTTCATCTACTTATCCATTACAATTGATTCTCAACCTTTAAACTACTCAAACTTACCCAATTCATGGTACTAAAATTTTTGACATGTTTATGGTAATTTTCACGAAAATTCATTAAAACGTTGGAAATCTTCAACGAAACTTTAAAGTAAGTTTAGAAAACTTCTAATCATGTTAAAACTAATTGAAAATCAATTTGAAACCATATTTTTACCCAAAATCTTGAAATCCACCGTTAATGACCCAATTTTTTGCTTAGATTTCTATCATTCCCCAAACCATAAATCTACATAGTATTTCAAGAAAAACATCCAAGAACACCATAGATTTCTCCATTGTTGGTTTTTTGGGTTTTTTAGGTTTTTATCAAATGTTTAGTTTTTGGTAAACTAAGGTAACAATTCGATTACTTATTACTTTTTTATGTTATTTGATCTTTTAAATTGAGTTTTTAGCTGTTAAATTGCATGTTCTAAATAAAAGCTAAAAATTGGGTCATTAATGGTGGATTTCGAGATTTTAGATAAAAACGTGGTTTCAAAGTGTTTTTCAATTAGTTTTGACATGATTAGAAGGTTTCTAAACTTGCTTTAAAGTTTTGTTGAAGATTTCTAACGTTTTAATGAAGTTTTGTAAAAATTGTCATAAACATGTCAAAAATTTTAATACTATGAATTGAGTAGTTTTGAGTAGTTTAAAGGTTAAGAATCAGTCATAGGTAGATAATTAGATGAACGGAATTAGTTTTAGGCAAAAAGATTAATTATAGACCGAGATAATTGAAATTCAAGTTTTCTATGTCAAAGGTTTCGATTATAAGAGAATATAGTTTAGACTTGCATATTTGGTTGGTTTAGGTGAGTCTTGGTTGTTAATTAATGGTGCATATCATGTGGTTATTATTTGTGAAGCATCAAAATCGTTAGAGCCTTCTACGAGCAAGGCAAAAGGTAAGGAAAAGCTAGTTTAAGCTTTCGGGAATTAGGCAAAAGCATGATCGGTGAGTGTTTGAAATCACTACTTGTAGACAAAATTCATAGTGTTAATTAGGATCTTAGGAATAGCCTAAACCCCTATCCTAAGTTTTGAATGTAAGTTTTCTATTTCCCTTGCTTAATTTTGGCAATTATGTGATTATGTGAATAATTGTAAATTGAGTGTTATAATGCGATATTATGATATGAGACATGTGTGATAACTATTGTGAATTGTGTTGTGTTGTGGGCATGATGTACATGCCAAATGATAGTTATAATGATATGCTAATAATGAAAATATATAGCAGAAGCAAGAGAAATTTTGGTAAGTATATATGTGTTAAATTGTGGAATGTGATATTATTATGATAGGTATTATGTGAGAATACTTCTATGTGATATATGATGTACTTACGTTAATACACATATATGTGGTCGGATATGTGATGGCTCAATTAGCATTATTGTGAACTTAAAATGCAACTAAATGTGAATCCGATAAGCATGCATTGTGTACAAGTTGTGATGTAAAATGATGAATATGAACAGAGATGATGTGCATTAAATTAGTAATTAAAAATGTGTAATTGTAGATATTTTGGCCTTGTAATCTCTAGGAACCGTTGGATATAGTTAGCATGCAATAAGATTGTAATTACTCACATATATGTATTGGGTTTTAGGGTATTGAGGCCCTGGGACAGGTTAGAGAGATAAGGGAATATGAGCTAAGCTCCATTCAATAAGACATGTTTGTATTGTTGGAGAGTTTTAGCTTTACGCTTCACTTTTTTGGATATATTCAACTTTATGAGTCATTTGGTATGTTGGAAATTCTTGTATCCGATGTGTGGTAATAGAACCCATTTTTATGTTTTATAGCATCAATTGCCAAATTATCATTTAAATGTGATATTATTTATTATGATAATACGATGTGAGATGGATGCATAAACATGTAAATAATATGCTAAATGAGTTGATTTAAGTTTCATGAAAATATTAGTATGTTCTAATAGTAAATTACGTATGTAATTGTGGTTTGGTCGTTTCCATTTAACTTGTGAATGCGTGTGAATATGTCAACTAGACTTGTGAGTTATTAAAGTATGCATAGTTATTTAGTCTTGATGAATTATTATTAAATGAACTATATATATGCGCGAGTTGAGTGTAATTCTATGTAGGAGTATATGTTAGTTTTATGATTTAATAAAGCATGAATATGTTATTGTAACTTGGTTAGAATATAGTTGTGAATGTGTTATAGTATGCTCTTGTTTAACCTTTGATGTTGTGTATACATTATGGTTACTCTGACATTCACTGGGCTTATTTAAGTTCACCCACTCTCTCTAATCAATACAGATATTTAGCTTTTGCGATGTGAGCGATACGGGGATACCAAGGAAGTGATCCAAGTTAGGCGCTAGTATTTGCGTAGGTGGTATTAATATTATTCTTTGAACTGTGGGGATAAGGCAATATGGTTAAACTTTGATCGATTATTATTGTGGTCCTCGTGATATTTTATAGGTTTAGTTATCTAGCATTTTTTATGGATGTTACAATTATTTCATTGGTGTAACGCCCTAACTTATATATCTCTGTTTCTGTAAATGGCAGACAAAATATTTGTCTACTTTAGTGGTTAAGTATTTTGAGTGTGTGTGTGAGATCCCAAGTTCAAGCCCTACCTTTAGCAAGTTTTATTATTTTTCTGATCTAAGCCTTACATTTGAGGGGTGGGTTTATATTAAATTATCTATAAATTCGTATAAGAATAAGCAAGCTGGTTCAAGTGCTAAGGGAACTGGTGTGTTGGAGGTCTTGTGTTCGAACTGATCGCGAGCAAGGATGATATATTTTTACTCGGTTCTATGTTAGAGTTTCAATGGAGCCAAACTTCTGAGGTGGTTGAGATGTAGTGGGATATTGGGAGTTATCAAAATATCTTTATTTTTTATTTTATTTTACTAAAATTCAGTTTTCTCTTCCCCTCCAAATTGCTGACACCAATTTTTCCTTTTCTGCTCTTCCTGGCATTTTCTTTCTTTGTTTTAGTGAATCTCTTTTCATTCCCTTTATTCGAATTATGAAACCTTCGTTCTATCATCGATATTTCAATTTCCAGGTTCTTTATTCGACTGGCAGGTAAACTTTACACCTCTATAACTTCTTATTTGGGTTAGTGACGTATGAATGCATTGATGATTGGCAGATTCTGTAACACCCCAAACCCGGCCTAGACGTTATGGCCGAATCTGGTGATGCCACATTGAAGTGCTTTTTGCAAAGTGTAATGTCGAAGAAAACCCTCATTTCTATTTAATCACTTTGTGTTACTCAATGATTGGTCTAAAAACGTGTCGTTCATTTCTAAAACATGAATCATCAAAAGTTAATCACTTTTAAAAATTTTATTAGTGCCCAAAACGTCATTTATTGCGAAAGCCTTTAATCCGATTGCGTATTTGAAGTAGTTTTGATAAACAATTTATCTTTTGAAAACTTACGTCTTTTCCTACAACTAGCATTATAAACCAAAACAACAATAAAATCCCAAATTAAAAATATAAATCCAAAGGCCATTATTAAAATAAAATACCCCAAAAATTAAGTTGAAATCATAAAATACTAAATCAAATTAGCTGGGTCGTGTGGCCACTGCTGAGTCCTCCATTGCACTGATCTGCCTATGTTTGAGGATTACCTGTATAGTTAAAACAGATGGGTGAATTTACGAAAACTCAGTATGTAATCCCATAATAGCAAACAGTCAGGAACACACACAGTCTGGGCCTAAGCCCTTTTTAGTATCAGTGACAATCTCAGTTTGGGCTTTAGCCCATCTCAGTACAAAACGGTCATGTACTTGGGCCTTGGCCCATTACAGTAACATTAATCAGTGCAGTAATAGATTAAACAGTATATAAATCCTACCCATCCAGCCTCTACACTCCATCTCCGTCCAACCCTACACACCATGTGGGGATATAATCAACCTACCCATCCCTATACTCTAGAAAGTACCAAATGCGGCACTATACAGTAATATGTAGCTGGGCTGTTAGTAATTTAGGCTCTAAGCCTTTCAGTACACTTCCTTCGATCAATATAAAACCCACCCCCATACAATGCATCATGCAATCATGCCATGTCCTATCAAGATATCATACATGTATTTAGTATAGTTAAAAATAGCATGCTAAAATATAGTCATACATGCACATGCGTATATATATATCACACAAGGTCAAAAGAGTCATTCAGTCAATTAGGGGTCTAGGTAAGCATACTAACCCAACAGTAGGTCCATAGTCGTCTCGGTGACCCGTGCAACCTTAGCAATCAATCAGTGAAATGGGCTCACGGCCTATATTACGAGCCCATGTAGGCCCACATGCCCGTGTGGCCTACATGGCTCAAAATGGCCTTGCTCGTGTCGATCACATGGCCTTGGCCGTGTGGATCACATGGCCTGGTCAAATAAGTTCCACATGTCTGTGTGGTTTGCTTGTGTAGGGCTCATATACCCATGGGGCCCACACAGCCCAATTTGACCCAGTTCAGCCTAGCCCATAAAATCGCACATGGCCAACCTCGTCGATCACACGCCCATGTTTAGTCACACGGTCTACCACACGGGTGAGCGCACGCCCGTGTGACATCAACGTCTCCCACTTTTCGGCATTTCGCCAATATCGTTCATAAAGTACTACTTTTACACACCTGGTTACGAAATGCACACATCGTCCTTGAGCACTCCAAACCTGTGTTTGGCCATCACACCTAATTAATCACAACTCAATCAGATTAACACTATTCCTATCCAAAACCTTTATCTAAAAGATCAATTTCCACATACCTTGATTTGAACCACCAAGTACTCACACACCTAAACCGTTGATTAAGAGTGATTACCCGCTCTTCGGTTATTATCTGCAAACTATTCGAAACCCCTATTAACAGCTATCTGTAAATAAATAAAAATAGCTTGAACCCTAAATGAAAAACGCACTTACCAAAAATACGAAAACATAAAATAGAGATAAAACACAAAAATTCGCAGAGAGAGCAATAAAGACCGAATACAAAATATGAGGAGAACACCTGAAGTTTCGGCTGTAACGCCCTTATTTTCGGGTTTCTCTTAGATTGTTGTTCATCTGATAAAATGTTTGAACTTTGGTATCTGGGTGTGTAATGCATGTTTGGGGAGTGTTAATGGGCCTATGGAAGGCCCAGGTATTGGTTAGAAACTCGGCAAAATTTTGTATTTTTTACTTAGGAGATAGGGGGCCGTTGGAAGTAAGTGTCTTAAGAAATTGTGCATGAAATATAGCACAAAACAAGTCTTGGTAAAGTGGCAAAGGAGGTGCCACTAAGCTCCTTAAAAAGTGGCGCCTAAGAGAGCTTGGAGGTCCAAGGTTCAAGCTCTAGGGGTTGCAAAGGAGGCGTTTTATTTTTGTGCTTGAGCAGGTAAGAGTTGGAAGCAGAGTTGAACTCTGTTGAGGAGGGGTTGAATCGGTCATGAGAGGATTTTGTGGAGTGATAAGGGGAGCTTGTTGAGGAGGATTTTTAGGTGAGTTTGAATTTTGAAAGGAGGTGGCCGGCCAAGGGATTCCTTGTAGTGCATTTTCGGCAACTAGGTGCTAGTGGTGCGAATTCCCTTAGGGTCTTTTATGATTTTGTGCCGATTTCCCTAAGTAAGTAAGCTTCTTTCTTTTGTCGATTTTACATAGCCTATTAGGTACCTTTTTTTGCCACTTTGTTCTCCCTATCAAACCTAATAGCCGAATCTCTTACCCCTCTAAAACTCCACTACCGATTTCTTTGTGACAAAAGCCACTCCTCTAATCTTGTTACCATTCTTCTCTTCACTTCTCTTTGTATCCCTAGCCGATTTCATCTTCCTAAACCTCTCTCTGTACCGAATCTTTCTTCTTCTCCTTCTCTCCAAGTCCTTGTCGACAGCTTCAGAAGCCGAAACACCCCTTCTTGACGAATCCATCTCCTTCTATCAACCATATCGCCTCTTCTCATCCTACTCCCATTACTGAATCTCCTCTTGTCCGAAGCCTTGTAGTCCCATTACCGAATCTTCTCCTGAGACCAAAAGGCCATTGAAGTCGATTGCTTGCTTGGCCGAAACTCTCTTTGGGTGTGGCCGAATTCTTCCTAGTCTTAAAGTCTTTCCTTCTTTTTACTTAGTTCATAACTAAGAGGGCATCTAAAAGCACTTCTTGAACCGATTAGCACAGTGGTAAGTACTCAGGAAATTCGATTAGTTTCATGTGTTTAAGATATATGCCGAAACCCCTTTTTAGGGAGGCTATCGTTTGGACTAAGATGTCTTGTGGCTTTTTCTTCTGCTTGTATGCGCTAGGGTAGGAGAAAGGGATGTGTTCTAGGAGGCCTTAGAGATGAACTCGGTTGGGCATCGGGATTTAGTCCATAATCGACAAAAGGGTAATATTTCAATGACTTAGGCCATGTTGGCCGAATATGGTTAGGGGATTATGGCTTATCGGTAAGTTGGGCTTGGATGGGCCAAAGGTGGGCCCAATGGGTTTCTGAGCCCATATCAGTAAAATTGTCATTAAAAGCATTCTGGTGGTATGTTGAGAATAAACCAGTTAAAATTAACAATCTGAGCATTAAAATTTGGATTTAACGGGCTTAAGACGATAATGGATTTAGTAAGGCCCATTAGGGGTTTTTGGGGCTACTAAGGGCAGAATTGGAAACTAAGGTTAAAAGGACTTCTGTAAACACTAATGGACTAGTAATTACTTGGACTTGCATAAAAACCCTGAAAATCGATAAAAGACTAAAATACCCCTAAGTATGAAAAATTACCATTTTACCCCTAGGTGCAAAATGACCTTTATACCCCTAGGGTAAATTCTGTATGAAATGTATGATTTTCTATTTCTGTATGTCATATCTCATAATACATGTGTATATCTGATGCATGAGATTCTGTATGTTATATGTCATAACATGTATGTCTGTTGCATGAGGTTTGAGTTTATGATAGAGGAAGCGTTCTGGCAGCCTCGCTGCAATCTGGTGGCCTCGCCACATATATATCTGTATCTGGTGGCCTCGCCACATATATATCTGTTCTGGTGGCCTCGCTACAATATCTATATCTAGTGACCTCGTCACAATATCTGGCAGCCTCGTTGCAATTTCTGTGGTGTGTAGCGGTTGGGTGGGTCGAGTAGTCTCCCCACATGGTGTAAGGCTGGTACAGGGGTGTTATGGATGGATCTGGGTTGGGTTTTCTTTTTGCATATTATATCTGATCTGTATCTGTTATGGGCCTATGGGCTTAACCTGATTTCTGTAATGGGCCAAGGCCCAATTAACTCTGATTCTGAGGCTTGATCTGTTTTAGCCTATGGTTGAGATTATGTTACACACTGAGTTCTCAAACTCACTCCTTCATTTCATCTCTGCAGGTAACCCTCAACTATAGTGGGCTTGGAGCTGTGAGAGATTCGGAGTGGCCACAGCATCTGCAAATTCAGTTTTCTTTTCATTTTAAGTATTTTATTATTCTATTTTGGGTTTTAATTGTATTAAGGCCGCTATTTAAATTTCTTTATTGGTTTTATTTTCTTTAATGATTTAATTCATATTTTATCGAAACTGCTAGTTATAGGCTGCGCGGGTTTTTCGAACTCCTAAAAAGGTTTTCAAAACTCAACAAGTTCAAAATATGGATAACCTAAAGGCTTAACAAAATGACTTTTCACAAACTTGCTGTTTTAATGAAAATCTCACTTAAGCCACAACAAGTAAAAAGGTCATAAACTTAGGTGTAGGTCCATGTGACACACCAGATCTAGCCATAACGTCCAGGCCGGGTTTGGGGTGTTACATCAGCACTTAAAAGAGGGAATTAAAGAAAAAGACAGTAACAAAAGAAGATTTTGACTACAACAAAAGTGGAGAGGGGACTATCGGCAGGTAAGGGAAAGTATTCAAAATAGCAGTAACAAAGGAAGACTGAAGCTAAAAAAAATCAAACAGGGGTGGAGAACAGAGTTTGTTGTAGAAAAGAACACAGTCAAAAGAAGAAGAAGAATAAGGAAAAAATTGCAACACCCATAGCAAAAATCGCACCTCTAGTAGAAGAACATTGGCAGAAAAAGAAAAGCAAACAAAAGGGAATAGAGAGAAAAACCAATCCTCAACCGAAATTTTGAAAAAGAAACACTCCACAACGGCACCAACTCACTTCTTATCCTCAATTTCCCTTATTTTTCTCCCCAAAATGCTCCCCACTTCCTTTGATCCACTCCACAAATCTCTCCCCCAATCTCTCAACCAAACAATTTGAACTTCACTCCAACTCTTTAGTGATTCGGTTGAGCTAGAACACCTACCCTACACATGCAGCAAAATAAATTTCCTTATTGCGCATACTAGGACTCGAACTCATGACCCCCAGCACTTTGCCACTCCACCTAACCAACAGACCAGTAGGCCCATTCTGACAAATTTTACTAACATTTATTAATAAGCCTACTGATTAGAGTTAGGGGTTTATTCAATTAAAAACAAAAATTTTCCCAAGCTAAGACTTGAACTTGGGACTCCTTAGACACTTCCCAGAACACTCAACCATTAAAGCAGACATGTTTTTATGCCATTACATACGAAAATAAAAAATAAGAATTATTGGGGTGTTACAGATTCTGTGATTAGGTGAAGGTTGTGAGTTGAAACTGCATCTCTAGAAGTGGTGTGCGTTAGAGGTGGTTAATCATCAATGGTAAGTCAATTTTTGTGAGTAGTTCTTTTAGCAATCCGTTAAATCAATTGCTAAATCAATGTGGGGTACTCTGGTTTTAGGTTTCAGAAGGCTCGGGAGTGGTTTCACTGTAAAACAGTACAAAGTGTGTACCCAAAAAGCAGAAAATAAGGTGTCGGTAAAAGCTAAAAAACCATTCTGTCGACGCCACACAGGCAACCACACGCCCGTGTGGATGGCCGTGTGTAATGACATGGCCGTGTAGTGGCCGTGTAAGCCACACGGGCATGTAGGCCCACACGGGTAGTCCACACGGGCATGGGGGTTTTTGGGCCAGGCCATGTGAACCACACGGGCAAGGCCAATTTGGACGTATGGGCCACACGGGCTTGTGGGCCCACATGGGCATGTAGGCACAATATTTTAAAATTTTACCTAGGGTCGTACGGGTCATTCCAAATGACTGTGGGCCTACCATGGGGTTAGTAAGGGCTATCCATACCTATAAACTGTAGATCTGATATTATATTCTGTGTATGATAATGCTAAACATGTTTGATTGTTCTGATATATATACATGAGCATGTATAACCTGTCTATTCTATATATATTATCTGTATCTGGTTATTCTGTATCTGTTATTGGGGTGGGATAATGTATATGGATGAAGTGTTATGAAAGGTGATCTTCGCTTATATTCTAGCAGCAAGGTTGCACTTTATCTATTATGTGTCTTAATGGTACAATATGGTATGTAGGGCTGGGTGGGTGTTTTTAACCCCACATGGTGTGATGGGATGGTCAGAGTTGGTGTGTAGAGGATGGGGGTAGGATATTGATTTTCTGATCTATTAATCTGATTCTGTATATTGTGTCTGAAATGGGCTTGGGCCCAAATCTGTATCTGTCTGTTATGTGATATTCTGTATGTGTGCATGCTTAATTCTGTTGGGTTACACACTGAGTTTACGTAAACTCATCCTTGTTTGTCTAATCTGTACAGCTAATCCACAGGCTTAGGTGGATCAGTGTGACGGAGCCTCTCGGTATCCACGAGTTTGTAGACTGATTATATTTATGGTTTTTATTTCAATATTAAGGTTATTTCCGGATTTATTTTGTAATAATTGGACTTCCTGGACTTTTGGTTGATTTTTGTTTTAGTTTTTAAACTGAGATTGATATTTTAACTATGGTTTCATCAAAACAAAGGTTTTCTAATAATACAAATTGTTTTTCTCAAACACCATGTTTTTGTAAGATCCCACTTGTAAGTATGTTTTAATGCAAAGTGTTTAATTGAATTAACGTATTAACTGAATAAAAGCAATTAAGAGTTTTAAAACTGAAATGGTTTTAACGCTTAGATTTCCTTATCAAAACTCATTCTCTGTACCACCTTCGGATCTAGCCGTAACGTTTAGGCTGGGTTTGGGGTGTTACAATTGGTATTGTTTTGGTTTGAATATTTGTTATGTTGAACTTCCATGAACTATATATATGGTCAATGGACGTTGAATAATGTGGTAGAACCGTTATATGAATTTTGCTTTAATGTTTTGATTACCTTCATAACTTATTTGTTCTTAGGATTTATGGATATTGTTCTTATTATATCGTTTGTTTACTCAAACATGTTTTCAATGATTAAACCATTATTGTGGTTGTTTTGGTGATTACTTGATAAGGTAAAAGTTGCATGTTAAGTAATTATTATTTTGAATGGATTATATACCTTAAACTGTTGAATTTTTGTGTCCTGGAGCAAAGGTATCAATATTTGTGTTTTAAAAACAATACCTCCATGATTTTTGAAATTGCAAACATAATTTGGTATCGATACCATATTACGAGTATCAATACTCAGTGTAGAATAATCGATATTTTATGAAAGGTACCAATAAATTTTGAGGTTTTAATTTTAAATGAGAAACAGAATACTACTTTGGTATCGATTTTCCAAGCAGGATCGATACCGTTTGAAAGAAATATTGATACTTTTGATTCAGTATCGATACCTACATGAATAATTCTAAATTTTTGTTTGGTGGTTTAAAAACATGTTTAATTCTCGTTTTAAGTTTGTTTGATGAATGTTGAGCATGTTTCAATGATAGTCGGAATATGTGTGACTTGTATTATTCAAAAGCCAAATTGGGTCTGCTTAATAACGAAAACATTTGTAATGCTTATAATGTGTGACGGTGGTGTGACATCCTAATATTTGGACTCGGTGACTGGGCTAGGTATACAGTGTTACACAAAATCATTCCACTATAATATCATGATTGAGCTCTCCCTAATTACATATCATTACAAAAGCTACTTAATTAGTGTACATCCAATAACTTTATCATAAGTGTGTTACCTTATAGGATATCATTAATCTCTTTGGGATAAATTTGTTCTCCCAATATGAGCTTAATTTATCTAATAGTAACTCTTAGATATTGTTTTCATGAAAAATCAATTATTATAAAATAATAATCAATTCATTTATCATAAAAATAAACAACCTTTAATCACGGCTACTTTTCATCTATAATGTAATATGGATCAAAAGATATCAAATAATAATCATGTCACCATATAATCGATGATCATCCTGAGCACATCAGTAGAAATAGGGCACTCATGGTGTAACTTAGTATGTCCCAGGAGCCCACAAACATATAGAAAATAGATAATTGTTCGTGCTTAAGAAGGCCTTGTAATGGTCTTCCATTGGCACCACAAGAGAGTATGGATCAAGTCAAAAGCTTAGAGACTGAAAGAGTCACACGAAAGTGCATAAGTCACCCCTAACTCCACTTCGCTAAACTAGAATCAAACTCACAAAACTGGCCAATGTGAGCACTTATACATTCAGCAGTACTAGCAACCATCAAGTTCAAAGGCAGACCATAAAACTGAACCCAGAAACCCACCTCAGTAAATAGATAATCCAAGGAGCGTAGATTACCATCATACTCCTGAAACAGCAAAAGATGTTTTTCAAAAGACCAAAGAGCTCTAGCCAGGACACTATTTCTATCTCGCCAAACCAAATTTAATGAGCATGATATTCTCGTCCAGCGCCTGAAACTGGGTAGACTCAGATAACTTCCAAAACGGATGGAAACGGAAATGAACGCATCCCAATTTGGAGGACGAAAGCGTTGGAGCCTACACACAACCCAACAATCAGAAGCAGATGCCACAGTAGCGTCGAGAATATCAACAACATCAAGGTCTGCAAACTCATACTCAGTCAACTTGAAATTCTACCAACCCTGAACCAACTCCTCCACCATTAGCACCGAGAAGACAGAGAAATGCTAAAGAGAGAATTGACAAAAAAAAAAGACAAAAAACAGCCAAAAACCACTAGAAACCAAAAATAACTAAAACAGTAATGGTAATTAGGAACCCAAAAGAACAGCAAAAGCCAAACTTCTGGACAAAACTTACACAAAGCAAGACTGAACACCCCCATAACTTACACTCAGAAAATTAAAGAGACTAATCTTTATTATTAAAGAATATATGTTTTAATAATATTCTAACGAGCTGATGTGAAATTAACTCATAACATTATCTTAAAAAAAAACATAGAATAAATACAAACTACGTAAACATAAGTATAGATAATATAGACCACATAACATTCCTAAAGATATAAAAATTAAAACAAAAGCAAATTTAGTACACGCTGTCAAATTGTGGGTGTCATTTTTTGAGGTGATGTTTAAAAAAACAAAGCATCTTAAATCTGAGAAAGCCAAGTACATGCCCAAAAATCAAGTCGGATAGAAATATAGACAAATTTCTATACATAATTAAAAGGGAAAATTAAAATTAAAAAATAAATAAAGTTAAGCTCGCCACTTATTAAGCAAAGAAATTCAGTACATGTCAAATAAAGAGGTTAACATGTGCAGATTCTTTATATATATACACATTACACGCTTCCAACCATAAAGCTAGGTTGGATTAGAGATTTATATACAAAAATAAATGTTTGTTATCAATTTTGTGTTGATCACAATTAATTTTTAAATTTTCAAGAAAAACGTTATATTTTTTCAAATAATAATTTAAATTACAACTTTTTATAATTTGAATATTTATAAAAATAAAACTTTAGACATAAATATTTTGTTTATACAAAGCAACTCATCACCAATCAACTTTTTGAATCTCTATCTACCATTTTTATTCATTAATTCAACTCAAAATTGTATAATATTTTACAAAGAGATTACAAACAAACAAAATCTATAAAACATAACTAAAAAGCAATAAACATTAACACTAAAATATACCCAATACTTTTTTTTATGTGTTTTAACTCCATCACAAAAAAATTTCAAGAAGGAAGAAATGAAGCTATACAAAACAATATGCAATTTCCAACTTGCCAAAAAGAGATTATTGCAAAAAAAAAATCCGAATAGGTCGAAATATTTTTTCAAAGAATTATATTATAGAATTGTAGCTCGAGCATTAGGATTCCGCATGATGAAGTATTCGAATTCATAAGTTCGGGGCATGGTTCTGGGAATACGGACTCAGAAAACCCGGAAACATATGAACATTGCCAAGGTGACAAAGAAGTAGAATTGATTGATAAGGAGATATTTGATAGACATATAAAAGTAAAGGGAGATTCTTCAATTCCTTTGAAATTACCCGCAATGGTGATATTTGTGCCAATGATGTTCTGTAGGGTGATTTTCTCTAATACCGGGAAAGCACCAGGATCGAATTTGTCATCTGGATGGGATCCATAGTCACCGATGGCAGCAAAAGATGTATTAACATTTAGCAAGTCAACATCTGATATCATGATTTCTTTGATGTAACCACCCCTACCTGTTGTTGTTCTAAACTCGATACCAGTTAATGAGTCGTAGAGGTGGACTTCCTCGACTAGAATATTGGAAATGCCACCAGACATTTCACTACCAAAGGCAAGAGATGAGCCTGTGGATGATCGAAGATCGACCCTTCGAACATGGGCGATAGTGGTCGGTCTACCATATGCAATGCCATACTCATCCCATCCACTTTTGAAGGCAATCGCATCATGGCCCATGCTAATGTTGCAGTCCTCGATGCAAATGTTATCCGAAGAATCTGAAATCGGAATGTTAAAGAATGATTTAGAAAATTTTCCTGCAGAACCGCTTTAAACACCACCAAGCTACTAGTAACAATTAGGCATGCAATTTCTTCTGTAAAAGCTTTCAATCTTTCTAGAAACATATCGATACAAGTAAAAACTAGTATTCTATCTTATAAGTAAAGGAAATTATAAATAAAATTAGAAGAATAAATACAGATATCGACAACAAGCAATATCTGAAAACAAATTAGATTCTCAATATGAAAAGATTGAGATATTAGCATCAGAAACCTGGGACTATGCCGACAGTATATGGAGATTCTGGTGGAGCATAGACCAATATATTATGAATGTGTACATTGCTGCATAAAATGGAAGTATATATAAATTTAACTTTCTCCATTTATTTGCATATTAAACACAAATTTTTATATAAATTTAACTTTCTCTATTTTTTTGCATATCAAACAGAAATGTTCAAACAATAAGCAAAGCGATGGAAAACTTACGAAAAACAAAAACAAACCTGCAATAGACTGGATGAATGTTATATGCAGGGGCATTCAAAAGACTAATATTAGAAACAAGCACATATTCAGATGAGACAAACTCCACAAGATGAGGGCGCGTGTAGTTTAAAGAATGCGATGTGAACCATTCCCACCAAACCGAGCCCTGTCCGTCTATAGTTCCATTATCACCTAGTGCAACATTCAAGTCCAAGTTTATCCAAGACTCAACCAAGATCATAACAAATAATAGATGAAGGAAGTTAAGTGGTAATCAATCTTACCAGTTATTATGACATCACGCAACATGTAACCATTCACCAAACTTCGATATCTTCTACCAGGAAGCTCGATTCCTCGACCATACGAGGGTAATGGTTCAACAATACCCCAATGAGATGGATCCTTAACAAGCAAAACAAAATCAAGAGTAGCTCATAGTAACCTGCACTGTTTCAATTGAACAAAAGAGCAAAAAAATACCTGAGATCCGAGAATGATGGCATCTTTTTCCAAGAAGAGGGTAAGATGGCTCGTAAGATTGAAACTTCCTGTAAGCCATCGTCCAGGGGGCACATAAAGTTGGGCACCGCCTTTGTCAGCAAAGGATTTGAGATAGAAAATGGCATTTCGAAAGGCGATGGTGTTCAAAGTTTTGCCATCTCCGATAGCACCGAATTCTTGAATTGAAACACTATGAGGTCTTGGGTTAAACTTAAGCTTATGATCACATCGTCCATTGCTTTCTTCTCCACTCACTCTAATTGCATTGCACAATGCCCATAGCAAAAGCAAAGCCACCTGTTTGAACAAGTGAAAAAAAAATAGTAACTTTGATATCCGAGACCTGAAAATCAGTGTTCAGCACATATTCAAACATAAGGATAAGGACATCACCCTGCAAAGAACCCTCAATATACATGGAAAGACAGAAATGATTAAACATGCTCATGTCTGAGACATATCCATAGCTGATACTTACACCCGAGCTCGAGTAACATAGATTCACATCAAGAGTACAAGACAAGAACAAAAAGAATAAAACTTGTATTTGTTGAATCTAGAGTTTAGCTCTTTTGGATCATGCTACTACCTTTACAAGAAGCTTGGCCTTGATTCAAAATTCAATGTTTGAAACTCGATTCAAGTTTAATTGAGTTGAATTTGAAATGAAAATTGAACTACTTGAGCTCACTCATTTACGCTCATCTACTTAATAAAACATGAGCTTGGTTCCATGCTTGACGTACTCGAATTGAAATTTGGAAGTTGGAGTGGCTTGAGTTAACCAAGCCAAACTAAAAACCAATTAGATTACAAGCATAAGTGTCTTATACAAATCTAATGAATAAGTAGCAGAGATTGAGAAAGCATGCATTAAATTTCGGTAATAAATAATCTTAAATTTCAATCTCAAACAATGATCCTATCTTATAACAGCTAAAGATTGAAAAGCTGAAAGTTTTAGAATCCAATGAAAACCAGAAATCTGCACCCCCACAACCCCCTCCCCAAAAACTATAAAATGAAGGAAATCCAGAATATATAATTGCCACCATTGATGATAAGCAAATCCAGTTAACAAAAAGAGAAAAAAAAAACCCAGAAAAATTGCAAGTCTTTATCATCAAAAACACTTGTACAAATCCAGAATATATATATATATATCTGTGTGTGTATAATTTCCACCACTGATGATGAGTAAATCCAGTTAATTTATGTTAGTTTATACAAATCCAGAACATATGTGTGTATATATACAAGCTAGAAAATCACAGGTACAATTTAAATAATATAGAAACATACTTACTGCCATCTTCCGCAGCAACAGTTGACCGAAGAGATGAAGTGACGAAGAAGATAAGCTGAAGTATGTTTAAACATAAACTAAAAAAATAGGAAGCCGGCTTTTATGTAAGTATGCTAATGATGAGCATTAATTATACATAAAACATACAAATCTTATTACATTCTTTTCTTTTTTAACACAAATATTAAAAATATTAATTAAATTGGACGCTTTTCTCAGGGTTAAATTTTTCTATTAGTCCCTATATTATGTGTAACTTATAAATTTAGTCAATTTTAATCAATCTACTTTTTCAAATTCTGAAATTTCACTCCACTCGTAAGTCAAATAATAGTAATTAAATTCTGCTATAATCTAACTTCTCTTATTCGATTGCTTTTTTTTTAATTTTAAAAATACAGTTCTAAAACCATTCAATTACTAATTAAATTAGTGTGGGTAAATATCGTATGAAAATGACAAATTGAAATATAATTCCACATGTGATAAAATTTTAAAATTCAAAAGCTACATAAAATAAAAAAAAATCAAATTAAAATTTACGCATAATACATAAATTAATAATAAATTTTAAAAAATTTCAGTCTAATTCCTTCCCCTTAATTAAAAAAAAATTGGTTTTCAAGTTGAATTTTAAATTTAATTATATCGAGTTAAAATTAAAATTTGTAAACACTAATAAAAATTAAAAAAAAAAAACTCCATTACAGTGGCAAATCGCTTTAATCAAAACATTAATTTATTTGATTTATCCGCAAGCAAACTGAATTTTAGATATTTTGTTTCTTTTGCGTGGAATTCAAATAAATTAGGAAAAAAATAAAATAAAATGTAATAATCAGTAATTAATTAGGGCCTGTTTTTTGAAGTAAAAAATGATTAACAACGTCTCTCGCCAACAAATTTGTCTGAAACGGCCCTCTCTCTGCCTTTCACTTCATTAAATGCTACAGTAATTAAGAGATCTAAAAATAAAATTAAAAGAAAAAGTGTTGTTTTTATTACACCGTTAAGGATCGATTAGTGGGATATGATAAAGTTAATGTGATTTTCTTAGATTTTCTTTCCAGGTGTCACTTGATTCTGTTTAATGCCAATAATTCGATTTATTTTATTTATTCTTTTAAAATTATATTTAAATTTAATTATAAAATATCAAAATTTTTTATTATTTTTAATACTAAAATAGGTTATTATTGAGTTGAACTAAAACCAAACTTAAATAACAAAATTTTAAATAATTCGAATCCAAATCTTGCTCACAAGGTTGTAAATAAATTATATCAAATGCGAAGTTAAAATTCTTTTAAGGGTCGAAATTAAATTATATATTATTATGATAATAAAAATATAATTTTATCATTTGAATAACTTATATCTTTAAAATTTTTAAAAATACTAAAATACAGTTAATTTAAAATTTTATAAAATTTCCCTAGAGGAGGTGGCCGCTCCATCCCCTTCACCCTGCCTCTAATGACATAATTTTTATTTAATTTACTTATGTTTAGTTTTTTAAAATATATATTTTTATAAATTCAAATATTAATATTTATTATTTATGATCTCAAATTGCAATTTTTTTTATAGTCGTTATGGAATCGATAATATTATATAAGATACGATTATATGACATTAATATAATGAGACATTTTTAATTAAAAATATTTTATAATAGCATGAATTATTAATGTATAAAAATAAATAGTTTCTAAAAGATTAGATAAAATAGAAATACTTTAGAACTAATTATAATATGATAAAATATGCTGATATGAATACACTGAGCATGAAGTGAGAGGAGGATGTTGGAAGACAGGGAAGAGAAGGGACCCATGTCGTGAAAGATGCTAGCCTGGCTTCTATCACTTTGAAAGAGATATACAACTGAAAATCCAAAAAGTAAGAAATAGAAAAAAAAAATTGAGTACCACACTGTTTAGATATAGGATAAACTACATTTAAGGTCACTAAATTTTTAGTAAGTTTACGTTTTGATCATTTAACTTCAAAAAATTACAAAATAATTATTAAACTATTCGAAATTTTTCATTTAATTGGCGGTTAAATTTGTAGTTGTATGGCCTTCTCTATTCGCATCAATCAAAAGCTCTTTTTTCCCTTTTTTACAATTCAATTTTTGCTTTCATGAAACAACTTTAAACATCACATATTTATGAATCAAAATCCAAACAACTTTTTTCTTTCGATCTTCAACACTGACCATCAAATTGACTTGGATCTAAAGTTGAAAAATCTACTTCTTGATGGATATTGATTCACCGTATTAGTTGTCGAATCATCATTTAGAAGTCACTAAACGAACTATTTTTAAAAAAAAAAAAAAAGCCTAACCCACAAACTTAAATAGAAACTTACGAATAAATTTATGACTTAAATACAAACTTTCGAATAATTTAATTATCATCCTTAACTTTTTAAAATTAAGTGACTAAAATGTAAACTTCCGAATAGTTTAATAACATTAGATATAAATTATCCTTTGAGTACCTTAATATTTCATTTGATTCGTGATCCAAATAATTTACAAATCAAATAAGATTTCTTTTATTTTTTTTTTCAATCTTCTATTAGTAATAAAAAAACCAAATATTCAATTTGAGTTAATTACATTAATTATCCTCAAATTATAATTATTATATCAATCAAGCTCTATTATTGAAACTGCTTATTGAAGCTGTCAAATCTTATATGACATAATTTAAAATAAAAATTTTAAAAAATATAAAACATTAATGCTTTGATTATTTTAAATTATAATAAGAAAATTTAAAACGAAGGCTATAATTTGTCATTTACTTTTATATTTCACTTGAGATTATTATTTAATTAAATTAATTCACCTTCATCCTTAAATTTCCTGTAATCTTTCCGATATTTTTATAATCTTTAAATTTTTTAAGAAAAAAACTTTGAAAAAGATTGAACACATCTCTATATCAGACAAGTATCCATCTGTATCCCATATTCATATTGAAGAGTCCAAATAACATGAAACAGTAATTGAATGTCACACGTATCAAAGAGATTAGTGCCCAATATACATACAAAACAATATATTTTCCTTGTTCAATTCATCTCAACATTTTTCCCTATTTGTTCAAATACATGATTAGACATACAAAATGGACAACCACCTACAAATTTTACATCCATGACTTACAAGTTAGGTATCGGGAGCGATGTTAACATTCATCGCTGTAGCTGTTCCGAAGTGTTAGTGGTTGATGATGTTGCCGTCCTTCCATTCTCTGTTCCATTATCGACAGGTACATGAAGTCCCCATTTCCTCTCTGCTTCCGAGGGTTCTATAACTTTGACAGCACCGTTACTCAATCCCACAGCTATCTGATTGGCTTCTTGTGGATGTGCCGCAACTACAAGCGGGTGAATGGTTGGGCTGTCATTGTAGAACATCGAAACCAGACGTAAGATTTCACATGTATGTCTCATGCAAGACTTTTCAACACATCACTAGGAGAATGCACTTGGTCGGTTCAGCCGGTTCGGTTAAAAAGCCAAAAAAACCGACTTAACCAACCTCCAATAAATGATAACTGAGAACAAAACCAAGTTGAGAGAAAACCAAATAACCGATCCAACTTAAGTCAATCGGTTCAGTAAACCAAAAATAAATAAGTAAACCTACCATCATATATTTACATCCCTTAAAAAATCCTAATTACCGAAAAAAATGTAATCGGCTTTATTATTGAAAGGTTTTTCTTTCATACATCTATAACATTTAAACCGATTTCCTTAACCAACTAAAACTGAAACCAAACTAATCAAAGTGCACCAATTAATTCCCATAGTTGCTGAAACAAGACCAGACCAGCCGATACAGCAGTCTGAAGGGAGAGAACCAGTTGACCCACAAACCGGTATGAACCAGTATAGAAAAACGGTTGAGCTGAAGGTTAAACTGTGTTTTATAGTTTTTAATTTTTTTTTTTATTTTTACGATTTTTAAAAATTTATTTAATTGAAAGCGGACCAGCAGTCAGACCGAGAACCGGTGACCTAACCAGTTCAACCACCAATCTGGTTTCAAAACCCATGTTAATTCCATTAGCTCGGGTTTAACTGAGTTTTGCACACCCTTATGCATCACAATTCAACAACCAATAATAATAACAACAATAACAATAAACTAAGTTAATGACATGGTTATATAAGCTGTAACCTGTTTGACGATGCGGGAGAGATATACGCAGATGGTGCAATACGACATCTGAGCCTTAAACTATCGGCGTCGAACACTCCAATGTTACCATCAGTAAAAGTAGCATAAACTAGCTGGCTGTTGCAGGAATATACTGCACACGATATAGATGAAGAAAGTACTTCTTGGGGCATCCACTGCAACAAAAAAGAACAGTAAAAATGCATTCACCACGTATTTAAATTCATTACATTAAAAGTTAATAGCTTTTTTACCTGCCGAATGCATTCCATCTTGCTAACATCATATATCGCAAGTTGCGTTTCATGGCACACTAACAATCGAACTTGATCAGAGTGAAATTGCACTCGAGTGTCACCCTGAGAGGTCTTTCCAGCAGGCAGTTGCAGTGTAACTGATTTTAGCTTTTCCCAGTTATCGGTATTCCAAAAGAAAAGCTGCAAAAAGAAAGAAGTTGAGTATGATAGGCAATGAAACTACAATGAGAACTGATATGACATACATGTATGTCTACGTGTTTGTGGGTGTATATATACGAAATACAAGAGAAAATACAAACAGGAGAACACTTGAAGCATTTGAAATGATTACAGCATACTGCAAGAGAATGTGAGAATTCCCTTTACAGGAAACTGAAATAAATTTCTTTTGTTTCTAGCTATGCTACTCCAACTCTTCATTTTCTTTGAAGTATCCATGTCCAATCACACATTGGTATGGCCTGGACGAAATATCTTCCATATATACGGAAAGACCTTCGAAAAAATTATTATACTCATGTCAAACACATATCCATACTTGAAACTCGTCCCCGAGTCCACGTAACAGAGATTTGAAGGACATAAAAAGAAACAGGGGAACCATTAAGAAAGGTATTGAGATACAATAATCTCATTTCCAGTACAAGTTCTACTGCAGTTTTCTACAATTACTATCGTATCATATATAGGTAACCAATGTACCGGAAAAGAATTCACAACCAAACAAAACAAACACAAGAAGGACATCCGATCTGTTTTCAACATTAACCATGTTTCCATCAATAAGAACGAAAGATAAAATTACACAACCAGAAACAGCGATGTTTGATGATGAAGCATACCTGAGCATCAGCACCAGAAGAAACCAGGATGTTCAAACTGGTGGAAAATGCTAAACCACTGATGCGTTTTTGGTGACCCTTCAATTTTGTTTTGACCTAAAGGGGAAAAAAGCACCTCTTTTGTATTAAACATCTAAAAGGTACTGGTATCGATGAAAGATACAAAGATAAATACTCTACCTCATCCACCCTAACATTGTAAATATGGATGGCAGAGTCATCCATTCCAATAGCTATGATATTATTATCTTGAGGATGAAATGCCAAGAATGTTGAAGCTGGAGGAGGTGCCATAAAAGTTGTCATTACCTGCAAATCAATGTAATTTGTATCAACTAAAAGATAAATGCAGATGAAATCACGGGTGACAAGAAACTCCATGCTGACTCCAGCAATTAAAAAATCAAACCAGACTGGCCATTCAATGTTGAACCGGGAACCATTTGGTCCAGGTTCGGCAGTTTAAACACAGGTTGAACCAGAAAACCAGCAAGAACCACTAAAAAATCAAGAATCAGAAATCAGAAAAGGCGGTTAAAAACCAGAATTTTTTTTATTACTTTTGGGTTCTTTTAATAAAAGAAAATGGGCTTGGTTTTTCATGAAAATATTTTTTCTGTTATTTCTTTTTTTTTGAAAAATTTATGCTTTTTTTCTTAGTCACTATTTTTTTCTCTCATTTTTCAACAAGGTTGGACCGCCCAATTCAACCGATTGAACCAAGAACCAGAGGTCTGCCAGTTAACCTCCTATCAGTTTTTTAATTCTTAGGTAACTCAAAATTTGCAGCCACAACAGAAAATCTTCAAAACATGCATTAATTTACCTTGAATGTCATCATATTGAACAATGAAACCTTTCCACCACATGCAGACATTACATAGGAGTCAGAAATCAGAAAAGGCGGTTAAAAACCAGAATTTTTTTATTACTTTTGGGTTCTTTTAATAAAAGAAAATGGGCTTGGTTTTTCATGAAAATATTTTTTCTGTTATTTCTTTTTTTTTTGGAAAAATTTATGCTTTAAAATTTATGCTTTTTTTCTTAGTCACTATTTTCTTCTCTCATTTTTCAACAAGGTTGGACCGCCCAATTCAACCGATGAACCAAGAACCAGAGGTCTGCCAGTTAACCTCCGATCAGTTTTTTAATTCTTTGGTAACTCAAAATTTGCAGCCACAACAGAAAATCTTCAAAACATGCATTAATTTACCTTGAATGTCATCATATTGAACAATGAAACCTTTCCACCACATGCAGACATTACATAGGAGTCGTTCTTTGACAGTGCTATGCATGGAACTGCATCTTCGGAATTATCGGGGACATCATTAGTCATAAGAAGACCACTGTTGGGTTGCCAAAGTTGTGGAACAATGCTTGCAGCAGCCTATAGAACCACAAAAGATTAAAAGAAGAAAAGATAACCACGGAAACTTCTCTACCATATGAATAAGTACAAACAGGCATATGAACCTTCATATGTAAATCTGCATGTATGCTTTAATGAATAATAATATATCGATGCTTCCGAAGCATAACTCACCTTGCCACTAGGATTTTGTTCACTGCGACTCCATTTCCACAGCTTTTGGACACCATTTGTTCCAAGAGCAAGAACCCCAACACCAGAATTTGTGTAAAGAAGTCTAGCAACCTTAATACAAGGCAATTTAATAATGATAAAAAATGATTAACTGAACAAGATATTCCTGAAAGATAATGTTAAAAACAAAAAATGAGAAATGAAAAACAATATATATTTATATATTGAAGTATAACCTTGCTAGCAGTATCCAAGTTGTCCGGCATGGCAACTGTTCGACACTGTGTGGGGTCAACAATCTCGGTTAGTTCCCAAGTTTTGGTTTTCTCAGACACATGTTCCAAATTCCTTGGCTTCTCAATTCCTCGACTCATCAGTTCAACTCCATTCTACAAGAATTTGTCATTCAACTTAGAGCCAGTTCAAAACACCAGTAAATTGCATCAGAGACAAGCAAATTAAACTCCATTGAGCAGCAAGCCCATAATCTCCAAACTTTGTTTTAATAACCTTTTATTTTCTTTAATATGGGTATCAATTGACACTAATTTCTAACCAAAACACAAAATATCAGCAGAAAGTAAAGCTTAGGGCATCGCAGAATACAAGACTGGGAGTAGGCCTTGCAGGGCTGTCTACACGTTCTACTTTGCTAACAACTGGACCGATGCTTGTACCCATAGCAGAACTAGATACCTGTTACATTACCAAGCAAGAACACAAGAAGTCAATACAAATTCGTGACAAAATAACAAAAAATACAAAAGTGAATATTGTGATGGAAGATGTATAACCTTCATCTCAAGTGGTGTTCTAGATGCTTCATAAGATCGAGCCTCCATTGCCCTTAATGTTCTAAGACCATTGGCGTTTGCAAGAACCTTGAATCCATTGTCTGCTGTAGTAACAACAAGCAAATTCCCTTCCTTGTTGAATCTCAATCGGGGATGACTCTGTACCATCCCAATATCAAGTCAGACTCTTCATTCAATAAAAGGTGTATAAATAAGGATGGTCAAACGAACAATGAGATGCTAACCAGAAGTCCCCCCTCAGCTTCTGTGCTGGTGAGCATATTTGTACTATCCATATGCCAAAATTTAATCTGGCTATCATCACCAACAGCCAAAAAGCGATTCCTTGTTGTGTCAAACTGTACTACACCAGTAGCGTTCTTTCTAAAACCAGAATATGTCCTCTTTATTTTCCCTTCACTTTCATTCCATTCAACCAAAAATGAATCCCCATCCTTACTTGTGCCACAAGAGAATAATCTGCATTAGAGAGGATTGTTAATTTGTCACTTTCCATATATGGTCAAGGAGATTTGCAGCACCAATGTAAGACTGAACATCTAACAACCGAAGATACTACTTTGAGTTTTCATCTAATTACCTACTACCATCAGCACTATAGAGCATTGTGGTACACCACTGTCCAGGAGCATCATAGTCAACCCTTGAGCCCATATTGTCATACAACCAAGCCTTGATTTTGCCATCTAAAGCAGTTGAGAATATGAACTGCAACAAAATGACAGAAGCTTAATTCAAAAACAATTCACAATTGGAAAAATAAACTATTGTATATCCTACAAATGCATTTATCAAGCTCAGACTTGATAAAAGCTGATCAATCCAATGTAAAACACATTAAATATAGTGACAAATGCAACAGATGCAAAATGTTTTTCCTGGACTTCTAGAAGAGATGCAACAAAAAATGCACATCCACCAGTGCCTTCTAATCTTATCTAGAGAAGAAATTCCTGCATGCAAAGTAGAAAATAAATAAATAAATAAATTATACAAATTATCATCTAGACATCTATTATACAGCTTTCTCCATAAAATATGATGGCACAGATTTAGTAGTTGTGCATTTACTCATAACTCATAATGTGATGGGACTGATATAGTAGTTTACGTATTACTGATAAAAATGCTGCTCTACTTTCTTAGCACAGATCAGAGTACACTAAACTTGCATCAAATGGCTCCTTGACCAACAGGAAATAGACAATAGCAGCACATTCAAATAGTTCTATATTCATATCCAAATATCAGCTTATCTCCACACACACAATAAAGGAAAAAAAAAAAAACTTTCCCTTAAAGCATGAATCATCTTCCGGATTTATAAAACAAAAAACTACCTGAATATTTTCTTTCTGATGAGGACAAACAGAATATACAGGTGCCTCATGACCTTCAAAATTAAAAAGCTTGCTTCCGGCCAAATCCCACACCTATATTCATCACTAAAACTGAGAAAACATGAAGTTCAAAGAGAACAAGAACAACGGTCTCTTTATTCGCTTTCTCACCTTTATTAACTTATCATCTCCACAAGTAACAACACAGAGCTTTTTGTTTGGATGAGAGAAAGCTAAGTCATTTACACCACCCACATGGGCTTCAATCTACAGAAATATGATATGGCAATTATCAGCTTAAATTTAAGAGTAAACACCCTTTTACATAAAGTACAAGAAAATGAATTAGAACATGCCTCTAGATGTGGTCTTAGATCATTTGACCCTTGATAAGCAAGCAAATGAACAAGATGTTTTGTGAATGCAACTCCTGCAACAAGAAAAGTTCAATATGGAAGCCCAAAACAGCACTTATTAGTCACTCTTACAGCACATACCAATCAAATTTCCATCTGGGCTCCAAGCAACACGGCTTACAGACATGGATGAATCTTTGATACTAGCCTGCAAGAATCTCAATTATAATTCCAGCAAATGCATTTTGCCAAATTCCAGCATTCCAGAAGAAAAAGTATAAACCATATCTTGCTTCAAGAACTTTTTAAAGAAGATGGAAGAGGTGTAAAGAAGAAAATTAACATTGTTAATTGAACCAGCAGGACATTGTTTGTGTTTGAAGTATAGTTTCGATATAGAAGAGAAATGTTTTAAAAAGCAGATTGACATAATCATCAGTAACAGAAACAATTTGAATTTTAAAACTAAAATTACAGAAATAAATGCATTTACGTACACCAATCACTAGCGCACAGAAAGATCAAATTTTCAGAAGTTGATCAGATTCAAATTGATAGAGTGAATCAGTTATCCTACAATCCTCAGTGATAACATATGAATTATTTTTTGTCAAAGATGCGATATTCACCTGAAATGTAACTGAACAAGCAGACAAATCCCATATCTTGAATGGTTTTGTCACCAACCTCTCTCGCATGCCAACTTCCCATAACGAAATTTCACCATTGCTACAGCCAACTATTTAGGAAGTGCATAAAGTAAGATAACAAAACACAACCCAGATCATCAAATCTAAAGGAGTGAAATTGATATAAAATCGCCACAGGTAAGATGGTTTCTGAAGTTGTCATTGATTGTACCAGTAAGTAGTGTATGATGAGTAGGATGGAAATCCATGCTTGTCACATTAGATCCCTGGTGAATGGTACAAGCAACAGATCTGGGTAGATCATCAAGTGACAATGAAGCTTGTTGAGAAGGAGCAGGATACGTGACCTGAACAAATTAATAAGAATTCTGATAGTCGATTATCATATATTACAAAATTGTTGAGCATATATAACTGCTATGAAGAAAAAGCTCTTAGAGACCTACCTCATCAACAGATTGTGCAGACCGTAGCCGTTTCATTAGTTGCTCATGATCAGTGCTTCCATACTCAGTCATTCCAAGTGTATCCGGTGGTGTTCTTGGATGTTTCAAAACTGAAACTGCAGTACATTTAAAATCAAATCAGGTCAGTAACGTACATAAGGAATTAATCAGACAAGATGAAAAGAGAATTCCCTCACACTCCTTTAAGGTTTGTCACATGAAGGAAACTTTTTATCTTGGGACAATTATTTTAACAGCTGACAACATATGAAGTATTTAAGACAAAACCAAATGTACTTAAAGCAAGTTTTTAAGTAGTATATAAAACCCAAGTCCTATAGTCTCTTACCCCCCCCCCTTCTCTCTCATCAAGGTCACTAACAAGCATACAAACAGAGAGCATAAAACACAAAGGACTGTTATAATCAGATATATGTCACTGAAAATTCTATGAAGTATTTAAGACAAAACCAAATGTACTTAAAGCAAGTTTTTAAGTAGTATATTGTTAAGCATTGGCTTTTTTAGTTCCAACATATATACAACCCAAGTCCTATAGTCTCTTACCCCCCCCCCTTCTCTCATCAAGGTCACTAACAAGCATACAAACAGAGAGCATAAAACACAAAGGACTGTTATAATCAGATATATGTCACTGAAAATTCTATTATCTGAAGGAACATATAGAAAGAGAAAAGTACCCCTCCTTTGAACATAATTATTTGGACTACCATTATGTACCTGATAGCCAACATGGCAACCACAGTATAAACATTAATTTTACCTTGATTTTGAGGAACAGGCAGTGATGAAGCAGAAGCAGCAATGACAGCAGGTTGGACAGGTGAAGAATGATTGGCATTTGCCATCCAGCCAGCTAAAGCATTAGCATTTGCAGCAGCTGCTGCAGGAGGAAAAGGCTGAAATACCATAATAGGAAACAAAAGAAAATTTTAAGGTCCATACGATTAACATGCATCAAGAACATCCATGATGAAAACGATAGTGAACATTAGGATCATACCCCACCATGCGCTCCAAGTGGAGCATAAGTTGAAGGCTTAGCAACTGCTGCAACTGGAAGAGTTACTGGAGTAGGTGCACGAGCCCCATTAGGAGGCGAACAACTGTGATCAGTGAATAAGGTTTTGATATCAGGATTAGGCCTAGGGTTCTTACACAGCTGATGTTGCCAATTCAAACTGCAAAAAGAACAATCAGACAGATACAATATCATCCATTTATCATTAATAATTACAAATAAAAATATGTCATGTCACAAAAAGTACAAAATACCTTTGATTAATCAAAGTTCGTAACCGTGAAGCCTTCAATGTAGGGAAAACAAGCTTTTCACGGAACAAGGGATTCGCTTCTATTAGTTTCTTAAGCTCAACTAGCATTATGCTGCGAGCCGATTTAGTATCACCATACTTTGATAACTGCTCATTTTGCCTACATTATCAAAACACATAAATCTCAAATTAATTATAATTCTACAACCAAAACCAACCATCAAATCTTTCACAATCATGCTTACCTAAAATTCTCCATGGTTAAAAGCAGCGTAATTTCCTTATAAAGTTCTTCATTAAATGTCGAGAAAACTTTCAAATCTTTCACCAAAATCTCAACAGCTTTAGCTCTATCATGGCTGAACCAAAACAAAAACCAATAACAAGATTATTATTATATATATAACCAAACCAAATCCAATATCATTGAAATTAATTAAGCAAATAAATACCGGTCCAAAGCTTCTAGATACTTCTGTTTTCTGATCTCAAAAAAAATCTTCATTGAATATCTATTATCGTCAACTTTAGTGAACCCAGAGAGGTATTTCTCAACTTCGTCCCATTCTCCGGCAAGAGCTTTCTCTTCGAAGTATTTCATGTTGAAAAAGAACCCTGACTCTTGCTCTAACCTGTAAATTCCACCAAAACCGAAAACAAACTCCCAATTAAAACGACATTAGAAACCAAAAATAGATAAATAAAACGAAAACGAATTTTTCAAGCTTACCTATGAACGGTCTCCTTGAATTTTTCCTCTTCAAGGAATTGAAGAATCAAAAACACTAATTCTCTGCTAAGAGACGACATTTCTTCTTAACCGATCGAGAAATTTAAGAATCCAAATTAGGAACTTAGGGTTTTTAAATTCAAACAATCGGAGATGCAATCGAGAAGGGCGAAAGAAAACGACGAAGGCGGTGTCTAAAACGGCGGCGTTTGGTGGAAGTTAGCGGCGGGTTTAAGGGGAAAAAAATCGGTTCTAGGACTGATTTCTAGGGTTTGAGGTTCAATTTCTTGCTTTGGCGTTCAACGACAACAGTAGAAAAAAATAAAATAAAAAGCTGCCAAATAAAATAAATAAATAATAAAAATAGAGAGAGAAAAGATAAAGAAGAAAGAGAAAGTGAGTTCTCTTACCTTTTTTTGGATGCGTTTTTTGCAGCGTCACACCGACCTATCACTTGATGTGTGAGAACTTATCACATTGTAGATTGATAAGTCACTGCACTTATACATTTGGAGAATTTCAAAAACGTATGATTCACCAAAATTATTTATTACAACGTTAACTTGCAGCTAATAATATAGCCATTAAATTCAATTTTCAGATCGGGATTTTTTTCCTTAATTTGGATAATATTTAAATTTAAAATTTAAAATTATATTCTAGTGCAGAACTAAATAGATCTGTGTTGTTTCTTTGAATAATATAATATTTGAGTCCACTAATTATATAATATTTTATAATTTTGATTTAATATATATAATAATTTTAACAGATTCAGGTTTATAAATATTTAAATATTTAAAATTCGATTGAAAACTTTGAAATTAGTTTTTTTGCGGATTTAAATATCCAATGGATATTTGTACTTAATTCAAATTTGAATTCGGATGATAATAACGGGATAAATTGAAGTTAAAAAATAGATTCAATTTTCAAGTAGATTTATAAATTCGGATAAGGTTAAACTATTCAAATAATCACTGAATTTTTAAGTCGTTTAGTCACTCATTTTTTTGTTAATTTAGCCACTCGCATTAGATCAAGTTTAATATTTACTTACTCCACTGTTATAATGCCATGGTCACTAAATGAAGTTTCGATGTGGCCTTCTTTTAATTGGTACATGATTATAAAATTAACCTTTAATAATTTATATGTTCTAACAATTTAATTTTAATTCTAAAAATTTTAATAAATTTATTCCTTACTGTTTACATATTTTATTAAAACTAAGACTTGATTAACAAAATATATAAAAGGTTAAAAGCTAAATTATTATTATAATAATAATAATAATAAAACGAAATCAGAATTTCATTTAATCAACATCGCATCTTATCGATGAAGTAAATATTAAACTGCTCGACCCTTTCACAGGTTTCATTTTAAATATTACTTTCATTATTGTTCTTGGCTAATAAAATATTTACGAAGGATGTACCTTTTCTAAATTCCCTCAAACGGCAAGTACATGGTAACACGCGGACTTTGGGCTATTCTTAGGTGCAGTCGGGACCATGTAGAACTGGGTAAGGAGTTAAAGTACAATTTAATTAGTTACGTGGCGAGCAATGAATGGTTTGAAGTACATTGTTGAGTTTCAGTCTTAAAATACTCAAAACCCAACAACTCAAATAAATAATTAAAATCTAGAAATGGAATATAAAAATAATTTTTTATTCAAAATTTAGTTTTTGTCTTAAATTTCATCCTCTCTTTTTTTAAAATTTATTAGGACACGTAGGTTTTAGGTTGGCTTTTAAATAATTAATCCTGATTTTATTCAAATATATTATTTGCAATTACAATAACAATTATTTTTGTACTTGAAAAATTAATTAAATTTGTATGAATTAAATAATGAAATATTCCTTAAGCAAAAAAATTATATAAAAACTAAATATGGTTTTAATTAAAATAATAAAATTGAGATTTTAAGATAATGATCTCTGAACATTTTTAAATTGTATCTAAAAAAATAAAAATATCATCAAATTTATATTTATTGCTTTATAAAAATATTAGATTTTTGATAATTTTATAAGTATATTATATACAAATTATCTTCGCATATACATAAAAATATTAATTTAAATCCGAAGAAATGTTTCCGTTGAAAGAAGTCCGAGGATATACCTATCAAATTAATCTTAATTTTAATTTGAATATTTTTTAATTATACATTTGTAGTTATTCATTTTAATTATAATTATTTGAATTATAGTGTAAAAGTGGGAAAATTAGTGGGTTGAATAAAAAAGGTAAAATAGAGACCACCACTGGCCGTTGTATTGTCGGTTAATGACGTGTCGCACTTTCACGCTGCATCTGTTGACTCCTTAAACTGTGTCCAAAATTCTTTTCTATTCTTTTTTTAACTTTTTAGTACTATTTTAGAGTAAATTATATAAATAGTTACATAATTATTAAAATCTTTCATTTTAAGCATTTAAAATAAAAAAATTGTAATTTAAGCACTAATATTAAATAGTTTGGTTAATAAGTTTAATTTTTTTTATATAATAATAAATTTAAGCTTTAAATTTTACACATTATATCAATTTAATCATAATTTCAAAAAATTAACCTTAAAAATTTATAAATATTCTTAATTTGATTTTAATTCTAAAAATTTTAAAAAATATATTAAAATACATAAATATTTTAAAAAATATAATAATAAACTAAATTTTATATCATTATTAATATTAAATAAAAATATTTACATTAATATTACATAAAATAAATAAAACCCTCCGCCTCCCTCGCTGGATCTGCCTCTCTCTCTCTCCCACCCCGACCGACAATGCACCGAGGCAAACCCAACACACATGGTACTTAAACCAGGGAAATTAGATGTGCTCTTTCTGTTTCTTTTTTTATTTAATATTTAATATTTGATTTTATTATATTTTTGAATATATATGTATTTTTATATATTTTTTTAAATTGTTTAGAATTAAAATTAAATTGAGAATATTTGTAATTTTTAGGGTTAATTTTATTAAAATAATGACTAAATCGAATAGTATATAAAATATTAAGGTTAAATTTGTTATTATACTAATTTTTTAACTAACATGTTAGCTTTCCGTATATAATTTTAACTGGAGTGACTAAAATGATTGAATTATATAATGTGGATACTTAAATTATAATTTTTTTATTTTTATGCTTAAAATAAAAAATTTTATAATTTAGTGGCTATTTATATAGTTTTCTTTTTTTTAATATTCTATTCTGTTCTATTATTATATAAATATCGCGAGAATTGAGTGGGGAAGTGAACTTGGAATCTAAGAACCGGAAGTTTCCAAAGAATTCCTACTGTATTCTTTTCCCTTTTTACTTTTTTTCCTACTAATCATATGATTCCATTTAGATATTTAATTAAGGGTATTTGTTTTGTTTTTCTATGAATTTAAATAATATTTGAATATTTAAATATATACTAAAAATAAAGTGTCCAACTAAGTTAATCAAATATTAATTTTATTGAAACAATCTGTTATTTATAATTATATTTAAATATTTTATTAAGTTAATGTCACCCTTAACCAAGTCAATAACTCAATAATAAATTTATCAAAAATCCATCACTCTTAATAAATATAAATATTATTTTGAAGGTAATTTTGTATTTTCACATACAATCTAAAAGAATTTTATATGTTATGAGATTTGAACTCAAAATATTATAATTTTATATTTATTATCTAAATTTGTTTTACTTTTATAAATAATACATTTCTAACATTCACATGCTATGTAAAGATGGTTTTTATTGCAATAATTTATTTAAATATTTAAATTTATATTCGTAATCTATTTTAATTTTTAAATTTTATTTCATAAAAAAATAACAATTAATCATAAAATATTCTTTATTCTCGTGAGCTGGAAAATCTTAATTTTTTCCACTCTATTTTTACTATTTTAACCATTACTTTTATAACTTTTTAAGCTTGCCCAATGTCTTTCTAGGAAAATAAATCAAATTTACCTTAAAAGTATAAACATGATATCAATAATTCTCTTTATTTTAAATAATTTCAACTGCATTAATATATGTTTTAAAACTTTTTCTAACGGTTTTTTTTTATGTAACGTTCAATGACATTATTTTAGTCATACGTTACATACTCTTGCATATTTATTTTAAATTAGCATTAAAACAAATAATTAAAATTAATTAAGTTTAAATATTATAAATTTATTATACATAGACAAATACAGTTTTAATTTGTATATTGTTATGGTGTTCGCCATTACTAACTTACTACCCGGTTATCCGATTGGGATTAACCCGTAGCTTGCATAGTTCGCACCTTTACATGGGTTCGCACGTGGTGAGTTTGCATCCTTACATGGGCTCCCACGTCGTAGGCTCGCATCACCATGCAAACGAATCCCCACCTAAAGAACATGTATTAATCGTAGGATGGGTATGTATTGGCATGCATGGGGGCCTACCTAGGATGTCATATCTAGGAACTGTATCATATAAATAGATAACTTAGCCTCCTTGAGGGACACACACAAAAACACTTAATAATTTGGTGCGGTAAGCGTGGACAAACTTCTGACCATCAGAAAATCAGAAAACTAAGATGACTCCCCCTAGTGAGAATTTCCCTAGCAATTTCCCATCGAACTAAGCTGGAGGTTTTGACACCAGAGTGCATGTGGCCAGCAAGGTCCTTCTTTTCAAAGTCTATGGGTCCAATATGGGGGACAGCAAAGGCAATACTCACAAAATGAATCACCAATGACATTCTAGAGGCACCAAGGCAAGTATACAAGAAGTTATATTCACCATGGAAAATTTGAAGCTTACACTTATTAAATGCTTCGTGTACCTACATTCTTAATCAGGTCAGAAGTTTAGGATTTTTGCCGAGTCCAACACCTATGTGACCTAGTCAGTTGAGGTCTAACTCAAAAGATAGATGTAGTTTCCATAATGACATGGGACACAAGACTGAGGATTGTTTCTCTTTGAAGGATGCTATAAAGGAGGTTGTTAGAAACGATGAGCTAAAAGATTTTGTGACCTAGAAAGCTTTGTCATCAGGTCAAAGCTCATGAGGTGTTGATTGTAACACCCCAATTTTTTTGAAATTTCGGCTTTTGTGAATTTTGTAGCATGAAAATTTTCTGAATGTATTTCTGCTTTGATTTGACACAAATAATTGTTTGCTTCAATGGTTATGAGCTCTGGGTGTGTTGGGGAGGTTCTTAGTTCAAGTCACAACTTGGGTAAATTTTGAATTTTTATGAGTAAAGCCCAATCTTTGGTAATTAGGCTTATAAGTAAAAGTTGGTTAAAATATATTAGAATGGGCCTACTGGTCTGGTAGTTAAGTGGAGTGTTGAGAAAAGGAGGTCTGAGGTTCGAGTCTGTGCGTGGGCATTAATTTTTGCTGCTAACGTTGTGTAGGAATTTGAGTTTTAGTAAAATGCTGAATAGTGGGATAGTGGAGTGATTCAAGGGTGGTTACTATCAGATTTTCAGTTTGGGAAAAGTTCTCTCACGTTTTCCTTTTGTTCTCCTCTCTCACTTTTTTTTTGGCTTTCCTCCTTCCCTAAAGAGAAACCTTGCTGTCGATTTTTCCTTTGGGGATTTCTTTTCCGTTTTAATTCGTTCTTAAGCCAATCTGTTGCTTTCGTTTGGGGTTTTCTTCGTTACTTACTTTGGTGCGTTCGGTAAGTGATTTAAGTGCAATTGTAGTTTCGTGTTTCAAGTGGTTGAGTGTAAACTTTTTGTGTGTTGACAACAAGGAATCAGATGGAGTAGGATTCCACTTCGGTGAAATTTCAGTTTAGTGCGTTTGGGGGATTCGAGGTAAGCACAGATTGAACAGAATTGAGGTTTTATCGGTTTTGTGGTTTTGTTTAAATCGAGGTTTAAGGCTAATATTAGAGCTTGATTGTTCAATCCTTAGGTTCTGATCGTGTTGGGAGCAGTTTAAGCTTGAAAACGAATCAGGTGTGTAACGACCCAAAATTTCACGGGCACGGAAAAAGTGAGTTTAGGGCCTTTGTCTTAGGAACATGAGTCCGTAAATAATTATGAAGTTAGTTATGAGTTGAATTAGATTTTGATTAAGTAAATTTAGTTTAAATAGAAATAATTAGTAGAAAGGATTAAATTGAATAGAGCATAAAAGTTTAATTATAGAATAGAGAAAGGTTAAAGGATTAAATTGGTAAATAAACCAAATTAGTGACATGTGTAAGATAGAGAATAAATACATGTGTATTTAAATTATTAGTTCAAATGTATGTTATATATAAATATATATTTACTTATAAATTAAGCAAAAGATATTTACTTATTATTTATAATAATAATAATTATTATTATTATGTCATATTATAATTTATTTAATAAATAAATGGTGGCAATTGTATGGTGATGGAATAATACATGTGTATATATGTGTAACAATACACTTGTTATATACTTATTTGTTATTAAATAAATATTTTAAAACTAGTAATTAATTAAGTAAAGTAAATGAAATAAAAAAAAAAAAGAAACAAAAGAAGAAAGAAATTAACATAGAATGAAACGATAGATAAGAAGAAAGGAAAAAGAAAGAAGAAAAAGGAAAATTTGAAGATTTGAAGCTTGGAAATTTGAAAGGTAAGTCAATTAAGCCCCTTTCTTTGTGATTTTGATGTATTTGGAGTCCTAGAGTAAAGTACTCTTGAATTTGTGTGGAAATATTGAAAGTTAATAGACTTTTGAGTAGAGTTTATGTTGAACAAATGATGAAATTAGGGATCAAATTGATAGAATTGTTGATTAAAATTGATTAAAGGGCCAATTTGTAAACTAGGCTACAAGTTTTGAGTTTTAGGGGCTAAATTGGAAGAAATTCGAAATTATGAAAAAACGATAAAAATTTGATAGTTATATTGAAGTTTTGGTGAAAATTGAATAAGGAAGTGATGTGAATTGTTAAAAGGAAGAAGATAAAAATGGTTAGGACAAATTTGGGATTAAGGTAAAAGTTGCATGGAAAGTTATTATTTTGTATAAAATATATGTGTTATTAATTAATTCCAATTATGCTAATTTTCGTAGCAAATAAGGAAATCGAGATGTCGAATACGAAGGGAAAGGAAAAAGTGATCGAGGAATAGCTCGAGAAAAATATCGGTTTGTATTATCATAATTCAAATTATTTCTTATTAAATGTTTAACTTATATATATGTGTATGGAATTTGAATGTGAGGTAAATATTGATATTGAATTGAATGTGAATTAGATTTATTTGATGAATAAATATATGTATGTGAAATTAAATTGTATGATTGAATTGAGTAATGTTGGTATGCTTATGAATTTGAAATTTGAGATTGAACCGGTAATGTGATTAAATTGAATTTGAATGATTTTGATGTAACGCCCTCTTACCCGAGACCGTCACCAGAGTCGAGCTTGAGGTGCTACTAAACTTAATTTATCACTTAAAGAACTTTAAATCATTTATTCTAACTTTCGTAATAAGCTGTTCATCTGCGTCACAGTCACTAAAAAATTCATATCTCGAGTTCTAAAACTCAAAATTAAGATCCGTAAATTTTCCCTAAAACTAGACTTATATATCTATCTACTAATTTTTTTATAGAATTTTTTGTTGGGCCAATTAGTACAGTTTATTAGTTAAAGTTTCCCCTATTTCAGTGTTCAACTGCTCTGACCTCTGTTCACTACAAATCATTTTTCTCCCTCTAAAAAATTCTAATGACTATGCCATTTATTTATCCTAAAACTAGACTCAATAAGGAATCTGTGCATATAAATTATGACTCCTAATTATTTTTGTACAAATTTTAGTGAATTTTTAAAGTCAGAACAGGGGATTCAGAAATCGCTCTGACCCTGTTCCACCAAAACCCAAATATCTCATAAAATACAACTCTTTTACCTGTTTCGTTTCTTCCATATGAAAATAGATACAATAAGCTTCAATTTCATATTTTATTCACCACCTAAACTTGTCTCTACTATTTTTAGTGATTTTTCAAACTCACGTCATTGCTGCTAAAAAATTCTGTTTTATAACAAAGTTCATCTTTTTATGGATTTTTATGGACTAAGTAACACATTAAACATACATGACACCAATTATAATCTAGATTGGCCATTCCAATGGCTAATCATTTCTAAGCATTTCCTTACCAAACCATCACCATATCATAAGAGTATTTACACAAAATGATTATAATACTATAAATGCCATATTCAAAATACAAGCCATTATACCAATTTGTCTCGGATAGTGTGAACGTTCCTTCGACTCTTCCCGATTTCCAAGGTGGCTTGTCAAAACTACAATGAATGAAAACGAGGGAGTAAGCATAAATGCTTAGTAAATTCACATGTAAATAACAAGTAACATGACTATGCAAATCAACATAAACACCAATTGCATAAGTATCATTAAAACATTCATGGCGCAAGTATACTTACTATCTTTCCACAATCTTATCTTACCAAGTTCTCCACTTGAAGTTTAAGATCATACTTGTTTAATTTCCTCTTTCACCTTACTTTCCAACATACCTCGTTCGTTTAGGAGTTCTCACTATTCATTTAAAAATCTACCCGTTGAACTCATCAGAATATAATTCGGATACACGGATTTCACATACATAAGTGTCATATCCGTAGCTAGCCAACTCAATAGCCTGCGGAATTTATGTAGCCAAGCTACCATGTAACCCGCCCATAAGCGAACTCGGACTCAACTCAACAAGCTCGGGCTTTCGCATCCATAAGTGAACTCGGACTCAACTCAATGAGCTCGGATGCCTAGTTACATCTCACGAACTCGGACTCAACTCAACGAGCTCGGATGCCTAGTTACATCTCACGAACTCGGACTCAACTCAACGAGCTCAGATGCCTAGTTACATCTCACGAACTCGGACTCAACTCAACGAGTTCGGAACTCAACCATCCTAGTAACATGTCACTTGTATCCTAATCTATTCCCAAGGTTCAAACGGGATTCTCTTCAATCGAACATCTTGGTCGTCTTCCTCAAAATGTCGGAACCGATACTTGGTAGCATTTCATATTTATTAAGTAGCTCACATAATTTGTATATTACTAAATAATAATTCACAAAGCATAATATTTCATGATAATAAGTATCATATCATATAAATAACATTAAATTGCTTAAAATAACAATTATGTTACCTTATTTACACATGAACTTACCTCGGGACAAAATATAGAAATTTTGCAATTTAGTCCACAATCTTTTCTTTTCCTCGATCAAGATCGATTACACGTCTTTCTTGATCTAAAATAACACATTTAGCTTATTTAATACTCAAATTTATCAAAATAGTCCTTAACTCTAACTTTGGCAAAATTATGATTTTGCCCCTAAACTTTTGCATATTTACACTTTTGCCCCAAAGCTCGAAAATTAAACTTTTTCCATAATTCTTATGTTTTAGGACATGCT
Organism: Gossypium stocksii; assembly: GCA_020496765.1. Classification (NCBI taxonomy): domain Eukaryota; kingdom Viridiplantae; phylum Streptophyta; class Magnoliopsida; order Malvales; family Malvaceae; genus Gossypium; species Gossypium stocksii. Next base: position 52,539,776 of record CM035625.1, on the reverse strand, counting down.
GATCATTTATTTACTAATAGCAACCTCAAATTTCCACTATAACATGTACTTATGAACAATAGGTATTTTTACCGATTAAGCCGTTTTACTCGTTTTTACTTAAAACCGAGTAGCACAAGTTGTCTAACATAATTTAAAACCTCATATTATATCATAAAACACCAAAATAAACAAATTTCACCTATGGGTATTTTTCCAAATATGAGCCCTAGGCTGAATTATTGCTAGCATAAGCTAAATTAAGTTACCGGGACTCCGAAAACGTAAAGAACATTAAAAACGGGGCTTGGAATCACTTACTATTGAGCTTGGAAGCTTGAAACAAACCCTAGCTATGGAGAACCCTTGAAATTTCGTGGTAATGAAGAAGATGGATATATTTTGCCATCTTTTTCCCTTTTTTAATCTTTTAATTACCAAATGACCAAAATACCCTTAATGCCTTTCTTTGAAATTTTTCATGTACAAGCCCATTTTTGTCCAAAATTTTAGATATTGGTAAAATTGATATTTAAGACCTCCTAATTAATATTCCAAAGTAATTTCATACTAAAAGCTTCTAGAATGCAAGTTTTGCAACTTATTCAATTTAGTCCCTAATTTCAACTTAAGCATTTTATGCATAGAATTTCTTCACGAAATTTTCACACCATCATGAAATCATATCATAAACCTCAAAATAATTATAAAATGATTATTTCTATCTCGGATTTGTGGTCACGAAACCACTATTCTGATTAGGCCCTAATTCGGGATATTACATTTGATCAATTGAAAATGGAAATGAAGTGAAAATATGTGATTATGTGGATTTGAAACAAGTTGTGCTTGAATTGAGAAATATGTGAGAAAATGTGGCCAAAGTGCAATTGATATGAATTTGACTGAAATAGAGAAAGAAATTCGATACCCTATTAACTAGTCGGGCTTAGTGGATATAGTTGTCATGCCATAGGATTGGAAGAGTTCAGGGATTCTTCGACCTCGAGTCGATGAGACACTTGGTGTGTCATATTGCTTTGGATAGATTCGATGAGGCGTTGGTCGCCACTCTAGTGTGTTTGGTTGGATCCGTGTATCTACTAAATAAAGGTGTGCATGGGCCGGGCCGAGCCGATTCGGGCCGGGTCTAGACAAAATTTTAGGCCCGTTTTCTAGGCCCGGGTCCGGCCCGGCCCGAAATATGGGCATAAAATTTTGTCCAAGCCCGGCCCGAAATAAAATTGTTAAGCCCGAGCCCGGCCTGGCCCGGCCCATATTAAATTTTTTTAGCTTATTTCATTAAATAAAAAAATTTAAAATAAATAAATCAAATACATTTAAAAACATAAAAACAAATATTAAAATAAGAAATAAATAAAAAATGAGACAAACAATTCTTAAAACAATACACAAATTAAAAATATAATAAAAAATGGTTATATTAAAATTAAAAATAAAATATAAATATAATTAAAAATAAATATATTATTTAGTATATAATTCGGGTCGGGCCGGGCCGGGACTGGGCCAAGAAAGGTTTACCCGAGCCCGGCCCATTTTTTAAACGGACCTCTTTTTTTTGTCTAAACCCATATTTCGGGCCTATAATTTTACCCGAACCCTCTCATTTTTCGGGCGGGCCTTGAGGCCGGGCCAGGTAGCCTGGCCCATGCACACCTCTACTGCCAAAGTCCGAGTCATGTTAATAGGGGTAAATAAGTGAAATGAATAAGTTTTCTGAATTTGATTACTTAAATTATTGAATGAAAAGTGGAAGGAATTTTGTGATATGAAATGTGAAATGAAATTTGTGCTATGAGATTGAAGGCATGAACCAAAAGTTCAAGAAGTATTCATATTTGAAATGAGAATTGAGTAATTATATTTGGATGAAAGATGAACCAAAGGTTCATGAATTATTTGAAATCTCAATGATGACATATTGAATCAATGATTGGAAATATGATAGCTTGGTATGAATTTATAAGTATGATTTGCTAATTATTCATGTATGTTATGATATTGTATTGTTGATATAAATTGAATTATGGTAATACCACTGAGTATTTCCAATACTCAGCGTACGGTTGTTTCCCATGCGTAGGTTAGGTAAAGTTGAAGTTCAGCCAAGCATCCAAGTCGATCCCGATCTCAGCTTAATTTTTGGTGATGAATCTATCTTTTGGAAATGTGGCATGTACTAGGTTTGGTTTTAGTCACTTGTAAATGCTTTATGTTTTGAATGTAAATGTGGTTTATAACCCTTAAGAAGTTTTTGGTATGAATGAATGAATATTTGCTAAGTTTGGAAGGTATGATAATGTTATTTGATCAATATTTATAAGTCAATGTTTTGGGCATGAATTAGGTGTGTTTATTATGTGAAAATAGCTTTAAAATGGTGAAAAATCATGTTTTCACACGGCCAAATCACATGGGCGTGTGCCCAGGCCGTGTGGCAAAGTCAGAATCGCCCACAAGCTAGTCCCATGGCCGTGTGTAACAAGTCAGATCTACCCACGGGTTATCCCCACGGCCATCGGAGCCCCACGGGCAAACCACACGGGCATGTCCTAGGCCACACCGGCGTATGCCCCTATTTTCAAAGAAAAATTTCCAAAGTTCCCGGTTTAGTCCCAAATCACTTCCTAAATATATTTTGGGCCTCGTAGGCCCATATTAAGGACTTTTTGATAAATTAGAAGGTTTTAGATTAAAACTCAGATTTATGACTCGATTTTGTTTGTTTACTAGTGTATAAGTTTGGTAATGCCTTGTAACCCTGTTTCGGTGATGGTTTAGGGTTAGGGGGTGTTACAAGGTGTGTACTCCAATTGCATTGAATCGTGTTTCGGCGAAAGCTAAAAATGAAGCTGTCGACGCCACACGAGCGTATGGACTACCCGTGTGGAGGTTGTGTGGTGAGACACGGTCGTACGATCGACAATCCAAGCCGTGCGCGTGCTACACGGGCACGATGGACGCGGGCGTGTGAGGCTGGCTTGGCTGAGTACGAGGTACGGGCTAGGCCAACTGGGTCATGTGGGCCACACGGGCGAACCACACAAGCGTGTGGGATTTGGGCCAGGCCGTGTGATCCACACGGGCAAGGTAAAGTTGGGCCGTGTAGGCCATACGGACAAGCCACATGGGCGTGTGAGCCCATTTTTCTATATCGAACTATAAGGTTGCGCGGGTCGCCCAAGTTGACTGTGACCTGATGTAGGGGCGGTAAGCGTTACTTTGACCCCTATTCTGTGATATTATTCTAAGATGTATGCGAGCATGTTATACTTAACATGTGTATTAATACTGTTCTGTTCTAAGTATGATACGTATGGTTTGTTTCTGCTCTTAAGCATGCCATGATATTATGTCTGCATCGCATTGGGTTGGGTTTATTGTTGTGAAGAGAAAGAAGACTGTAAGGCTTTTAGTCGATTATTTGGCAGCTATGCTGTATCTACTATTATCTACCATTTTACGGTACCTCTTGGTGTGTAGGGTTGGATGGGTTGATTTTATCCTCATACTTGGTGTGTAGGGTGGACGGAGATGGTGTGCAGGGTTGGTGGGCATGTACTATACTGATTTGATATGCATGTATATTTATATGGGCTAAGGCCCGAATATATCTGATTCTGTTCTGAGTGGGCTAAGGCCTACATTGTATCTGTTAAGGGCTCATGCTCGATTTATGATTGACTGATATTTATTTACATGCATGATTTATTGTGGGGATGTACACACTAAGTTTGCGAAAACTCACCCCTTTATTTATTTATCTGTCAGGTAACCTTTGGACTGTTTCGATTTTCCTTTTGGGATTTTAAATTGCTATTTTTATTGATTTATAAACTACAACACCACAAATGCATTTTAAAACTAAATTAAAGATTTTCGTATGAATGAACGATTTTCAAAACTTCCGCGAAAAAGAAATGTTTTCAAGTGAATCAACCAATACATAATTTCTGGCTAAGGAAAGATAATAATCTGAACAAGTTTTTATAATTGAAACGGTTTTCCCAAAACACTCTCATGTGACACCGCCAGATTTGACCATAACGTCTAGGCCCGGTTTGAGGTGTTACAAATGAACTCGACCAAACAGTAGCCCTAGTGACATGTCACTTGTATCCTACGACTTTCTACGGTTCAAACGGGACTCGGTATTTAATCAGAGCATGTAACCAATAAGCATTTTGATTCATTAATTCATATATATACAGTCATACAATATGCAATTCAACCATTTCAATTATAAACATAAATTTGATTCTAATTATACGAACTTACCTCGTATTAGCTCGTAAATTCGATATTTACTCGTCTACCTTCCGTTTCCCCCAATCAAGTTCCGATATTTGTTTATCTTGATCTATATGAATTCAAATTTAATCCATTTATTCATCAATTTATTCAATTTAATCCATAAACATATAAATTTGAAAAATTACACATTTGCCCCTACAATTTTAATTACTTTGCAATTTAGTCTTTTATACACAAAATGACAAATTACACATTTTTAACTACAATTTACCTTAGCCAAATTTCTTATGGCTTCTATTAAGCCCACATTTTCAATTATTTCACATTTCTAACCACAAAAATTCTATCTTTTTCAATTTAATCCCAAATACTCAATTTTGTCAAAAATCACTTTATAAAAGTTGTATATCTACTAACAACCATTGATAATCTTTCAAGAAATATCAAAATATACAAGTATTCAACAATGGAATCTTTCAAAAACATTAACAATTTCAGAAATTGAGGTACGGGCTTGATAGAACACAAAGCAACGATTATAAAAACATAGAAATTAACAAAAATCGAAGCAAAACATACCTTTAATCAAGTATCAAAATAGCCAAACCATAAAAGTGTGAAAAAGGATTCTTTCTATACTTACAATCGGCTATGGAAGAAGAAAATAAAGCCATATTTCTATTTTGTTTTACTAAAATAACATATATTAGCCATTTTACAATTTTAACCTTATTAAAATAATAACATAAAGCATAAATCAATGTCCACTAATGTCCATGCATATTAATGAGGGTAAAATTTCAATGCAAGGACTTCTAATGCTAAAGCCATAATCATTTAAACCACTTTGCTAAAAGAACTCATGTTTATCACTTTACGCAATTTAGTCCTTTTTACCGAATTAACTATTAAATCGGTAAAATTTCTTTACGAAACTTTCACAGTAATTCTATCATGTTGTATAACTTATAAAAATAATAAAATAAATATTTTGACTCGGTTAAGTGGTCCTGTAACCACCTGTCCGATCAGACTCAAAATTGGGTTGTTACAGGACTGATGCGCAGTAAACGAGCTTTGAGGAGCTCAAGTCTGTTCTGACTCAGGCTCTTGTTTTGGTACAGCTTGAATTCAACAAAGAGTTTGTGGTTTACAGTGACGCATCACACGTCGGCTTGGGATGTATATTGATGCAAGATAGAAAGTTGTGGCTTATATGTCCCCGTTAGCTTAAGATACACAAGGGAAACTATCCGACACATAATCTCTAGTTGGCTGCAGTTGTTTTTGCGTTAAAAATCTGGAGGCATTATCTGTATGGTGAGAGATGTATTATTTACACGAATCAGAAAAGCCTCAGGTATCTCCTTATCCAGAAGGAGTTAAACCTTAGGTAGTGTCGCTAGATTGAGCTGCTCAAAGATTATGACTGTACGTTAGAGTATTATCTTGGTAAGCTCAGTGTGGTAGCCGATGCTCTAAGTTGAAAAGTGATGTCTAATCTGAGAATGATGTTCACTCGACTTAGTCTGTCTGATGATGGGAGTCGATTGGCCGAGTTGCAAGTTAAGCTGACTTGGATTGATCAGATTCGAGATAAGCAGATGGGGATCAGTCTCTGGGTTGCGGTTTCGTCAAGTTAAGAGTGGAAGTACTTCGAATTTTGGACTGAATGATGATGGGGTACTATGTTTTCGTGGTTGGATTTGTGTGCCGAATGATTCAGATTTGAGATAGTTGATTCTGAGGGAGGCACATAGTAGCCCTTATGCTATGCATCCCGGTGGTAATAAGATGTACCGCAATCTTCGTGAGTTGTATTGGTGGTCGAGATTAAAACGTGAAGTTACAGATTTTATTGCTCGTTGTTTGATGTGCCAACAAGTTAAGGCTGAGAACCAGTTGCCTTCGGGATTGTTGCAGCTAGTTAAGATTCTCTTATGGAAATAGGAACGAGTGACGATGGATTTTGTTAGTGGGTTTCCCTTGACACCCATAGAGAAGGATTCTGTTTGGGTCGTCCTGGATTGATTGACTCATTTCATTCCGGTCCGGACAGACTACTTTCTGCAGAAGTTAGAAAAGTTGTATATCTCTGAGATAGTAAGACTACATGGGGTCCCTGTGTCGATTATTTCTAACAGAAATCATCGCTTCACTTCTCGATTTTGGAGGAAATTACATGAGGCTCTGGGTTCGAAATTAGACTTTAATACTGCGTTCCATCCTCATTCCGATAGTCAATCTGAAAGGGTGATTCAGGTACTGAAGGATATGCTTCGGAGTTGTATGATTGATTTCCGAGGAAGTTGGAAGGATTATCTACCTCTAAATGAGTTCACCTACAATAACAGTTTCTAGTCTAGCATCTAGATAGCACCTTACGAGGCTTTATATGGTAGTAAGTGTCGTACTCCACTGTGTTGGACTGAGTTAGATGAACGTCGGGTTTTGGGTCCTGAGTTGGTTTCTGAAACTGAGGATAAGATTAGACTAATTCGGGATCATCTGAATGCGACTTCTGATAGACAGAAATCTTATGCAGATCTGAAGAGGTGTGATATTGAATACTCCATGGGGGACTTCGTGTTTCTTAAGGTTTCACCATGAAAGAAAATTCTGAGATTCCGTCGTAAGGGCAAGTTAAGCCTTAGGTTCATTGGGCCGTATCGGATTCTAAAACGTGTGGGACTAGTTGCTTATCAGTTGGAGCTACCCCCTAAACTAGACTGTATTCATGATATGTTTCATGTCTTAATGTTGAGGCGCTATCGGTCTGACCCATCTCACGTTGTGTCTGTTGAGGAGATCGTGGTTAAGCCGGATTTGACTTTTGAGGCAGAGCCAGTTTAAATTATAGATCGAGACATTAAGATTCTAAGGAGGAAGTCCATACCGTTAGAAAAGGTTCGGTGGCGGAATCATGGCACTGAGGAAGCCATGTGGGAACCTGAGGATTCGATGTGTCAGCAGTATCCTCATATGTTCTGATCAGGTAAATTTTGATGTCAAAATTTCTTTAAAGGGGTAGAGTTGTAACACCCTGATAATTTTTTTTTTATTTTTGTAAATATCTGGCACAAATATATGTCTGCTTCAGTGGTTAAGTGTTTTGGGTGTGTGTGTGAGGTCCCAAGTTCAAGCCCTACCTTTAGCACGTTTTGTAATTTTTCTTAATCTCAAGCCTTACCCTTGTTGAGTGGGCTTATATTAAATTGCTTGTAAATTCATATCAGAATAAGCCTGCTAGTTTAAGTGGTAAAGGGGTTAGAGTGTTGGAGGTCTTGTGTTCGAATCCCCGTGTGAGAGGGTATTTATTTTTGCTCGGTTGACTGATAGAGTTTCGATTTGACTTAAATGCTGAATTGGTTGAGATTGTGTAGTAGTGGGAAGTTGGGGAGTAATCTAATTGAATTTGATTTTTATTTTTATTTTCTTTTCCCAAAAATTCCTTTTCTTTTTAGACGTCCTTTTTTTCTCTTCTACTCTACTAAATTTTGCTACTCCCTTTCCTTCTCTATTACCCAAATCCGCCTCATTTCTATGTAATGTTTGTGTAACACCCCCAACCCATATCCATCACCAGAACAGGGTCACGAGGTATTACCGAAGTTTACAAAACTTTCTTTTTCTTTTTTCTTTTTTTTATCACATGGTAACTCATTTTATAAGAAATTGTACAACTTAAAATTTATCACTCTTCCATAAGCACAAGTATATTTTCATTTGATCACTTACCATTTCCACGTACCATGTAATAAACATATTACCATTTAACCAATAACTTGGCACTTGTCTAAGCGTCAACAACAACACTTGTTAGCATACTTGAACATATTTCATATAAATTTAGGATTGATAAACTCATTTTATCAACATATCATACTTGAGATTATTACTCATCACGGCTTACATAATTTCCATGTATCAGCATATTAAATATAGCCACATATTCATGTATCGTGATGCATATTATTCTCTTTCCATTTCTTCCAAAAACATAAATCATTCATTATACCAAGATTTTATGTATCATTGTTTTCATGAATTTCGCATATATTTATTCCGGGACAGTTCATAATCCTGAACATGCATAATTCTCAGGTAAGTTTCACACACATGTATTTTCCATGTCATATTTTAAAATATCGAATAACTATCATTTTCATGTATTTCAAGTTCAATTTCATGATTATTTGTTTCATACTCGAATTATTCCATGTCAGGACTTTATTCCTTAAATCATTCGAAATATCATCATCATACAAATAATATTTTTAAGGTATACGAATCTATAGTCATATATGCATATGTTCATCAATAAATTCCATGTACAAATATCATCATCTTATATTTCCATATATCCAGTATCATTATCATTATCATTTTCATGTACTTCAGGCAGATATATGTACGAATCTTTTTATGTACATATTCTTTTTCTGGTCAGGATTTTTACCTACTGAATTTATCGGAATATCGATAGTTAAAAATCATATAGTACACTTAAAAGTATACAAATCCACAATCTATTAATTCATATTTACCCTTTTTAGCTATGTGTTTACCGTCTTCTATATTTATCTCGTTGAATTTCTCGGAATTTTGATGGATTTCCAATAGTCCACTATTGGTGTACAATCTCATTAACCGTCAATTCATACAGGGGTACAATTTTAGTGTACAATTCCAGGTCTATCAATTCATATACATGTACGCACATTTCTATTTCAGAGAGCACACTCCTGCGAACCTAATTTCTTACAGCGGGATTACCAATCCAGGCTAAATCCCCTGTAATATAAACTTATAGAGTATTGTCGGGATTACCAGTCCAGGCTAAATTCAGACCCTAATTCGGATTACCGTCCAGGCTAAATCTATTTTCCACTTATTCTTCGGGAAGGCTATATCAGGATAGGATCACCCGTCCGGGCTAGATCCTTTTTACCGTCAATTCCTTTTCCAATGATCCATCGAATTCCATTCCATTCAACCGGGATTTATTTTCACTTTATATCGAGTATTATCAATATTTCATCAATTACCATGCATTGAACATTCAAATCATATTTTCATCACATAACCACATATTTCAAGTATTTAAAAATACAATTCAAGTTACACAAACTTACTTACCTCGTTGCTTGTTCGTGTTTATAATTTCACTAATCTGATATCTTTTTTTTTCTACGTTCAAGTCTCGTATTTGAGACGTCCGGATCTTTATAAATAAATTTGATCATCATTTTCATTCATTCCATATTCTAATACATTCAATTAATGCTTTAGGTAAAATTACCATTTTGCAAGTAAACTTTTAATTAATGACGATTTCATCCTTAGGCTCAGAAAAATAAAATTCTTGTAATTTTATTCTTGTTTCCAACCATTATTCTCATACATATTGATAACAACCCATGAATTCTATGAAATATCAGAATTTTCCATAATTTTAACACTTTTCAATTTAATCCCTAAAACATGTTTTTCCCCGATCTTGAACTGAATTAATAATTTCATTAAATTTTATAATTTAAATAATAAAATAATTCATTTCTTGAAAATTGGTCATTTTTGACATTTTGTTTTACAAAATTACCTATAAAGTTTTACTTTTATTCAATTTAGTCCCTGAGCCTAAAACATGCAAATTAGCCATGCTAGCTGAATATTCATACATATTTTCCTCCTCCTCCTCTCCATTCCACATCCTTAATTTACTTATGACATGATTATAGGTAACATTATCAATAATTTCACTAAGTTTTTGGTAATCTTTTTGAAAGTTGTAATTTTTGGGACTTTCTGGACTTTTGTTTTGGGTTTTTAACTGTTGATTCTAGTTTGTCGATTTTCTGCATACTTGGTAAATTGTTTTATGAAATTGATAGTTTTTACGCAAAAAGGAGGGTTTTTTAAAATGAGACGGGTTGTTGAGCTTCCGCATTAAAATAAGTTTTGACAAATAAACCAACTGACAAACGTTTTTGAAAGTGGACATAAAGTGTATGAGTTAATTAACTGAGATGATTATACGTACAACTCCGTTTCCTGAACCCATTTTCTATGACATCTCCGGATTCGGCCATAAAGTCTGGGTCGGGTTTGGGGCGTTACATGACAAGTAAATGTCGAGTTATTGTACCCACAAGGACTGTGAAAGAAAAATATTTATGAAATGAAATTCAAACACTTTGGTGATTAAAAATATTTTGGTTTTGAGGAAGTGATTAAAAACTAAAATTTAACTAAGTGAAATAAAATAAAAAAAATAAAAGTTCCAATGCATAATTTCAAAAGATGGTTTTAATCAAGATGACATAATTGTGTTAGATTAATTACATTTCATAACTTAATATTACCAAAACAATGTTCATGTTGTTATGAATAAATTCACGGCAACTTAGTAATTTGTTAACTATATAGCACATATAGACTTACTAAATTAACTAATCTCTTAAACATATCATTATGTCAATTCAAACAATTAATCAATTTAAATAAGCAAGTAAAAGGTTAAGTTAGGTAACAATATATTCCTATATTGAAACAATTTATTCATAATAATCTTGCAAGTTATGCAATACTAATGTACAGTTTAATATCATCGATAATTTAACCCTCAGCTACCTTAGAAGATTAAACACGCATTAATTAAATATTGTGTCAATTAAGTACAATTTTAATACGATTAATAATTAATTCATTAGTTACCTTACAATTGTAATGCAAGAAACATATAATCATGGTTTTACTTAATCAAACAATTTACCAAGACCTATAACAACACAAACATAATTTTAATAACTTAAATGGATGAAATGCAATCAACCTAACACGAATTAAATTCAAGCCATATTAATTAAATTAAGAATAACAATATAACAAATATTCATAGACATATTCATAACAACAACAATAAAAGTTAAAGGATAGGAAACTAGAACCAAATCTGGTGTTTCTTTGAAGTCTGACTAGTTTGCTCTGCTCTTTCTTCTCTGTTCATTCTTGCTGAATTGGGGCTTCTACAAGCACTTGAATGCTGCTACCCAAGGTGGTTGAATGGCTCTTTTCCAAGAGGGAAATCAACAAGGAATGGATAAGAAAGAAAAATGGGAAATAAGAAGAGAAAGTGAGTGAAAGAGAAAGATGTCAGAAATGAGAAGTGTGTTGAAATGAGTAGAAAATGAGGGTATTTATGGTGGGATTGGCTGCTAAAAATAGCAAAAAATCAGTAGCCATAGACCCCCTTGGCTGGCCACACATGTGGCAAGTTTGAATGTTTCAAACTTGCTAAATTTTGCTAGGGGCAAATCAATAAAAGCTTGATAAGTGAAAGGGTCTGAATGAAATTTCAAGGAAACTTCAAGGGCTAATTTGCAAATCAAACAATCAACTAATTTAAGCTGATTGAGTCAGCATGTTGGACGGTTTTAGGCAGCCCATGTGCTCTATTGGATAAGTTTTTCGGTTTAGCAAAATTGAACCTCTTTTCATAATTTAATTAATAATAATTATTTAACCAAAAATAAATTAGATTAAAATTAAAATTAATTATATTATGTATTAATACTCATAAATTGGACTGTCTTAGGCTGAGAAATTAATTTGCCTCGATGCTTCAAAAATCGCTTCCCGATTTTGTGCTTTTAGTAGTGTCTGCCGAGCCATTTTTCACCTTTTGTACAAATCTGTTTAACCAATATATAAACACTCAACAAATGGGGATCTATATATAAACACATCTCACACTTGGTATTTAACCAATGGGGATTTAAGCTTTTCTTTTCCTCAACAAATATTTCAAGTAGCTTACTTTGAGCATCAATTTCTTATTCATCACTCAACCATTTTGAGCATCTGATATACCGTTGTAAAGGTTTCATGGTGTAGAATAAGAACCATAATTTAATGATTCAACTCTCCACCTTGACCTATTGAGCGTATGCCTCAAAGTTCCATAAAAATGTAATTTTTCCAACAATCCCCCACAAGAATGAAAATTTATAGTTTTGTCGAAAATATTGACTCGATGTGGTGATAGAATCTACAATCGATAGTTACATAAGATAGGTAGGTATCCACCCTTGAACCTTCCCTTGAAAGTATATTTACTTTACTAGCTGACCAGTAGATGTGATGTTCTTGAACTGTTCTGCCTTTTGTGTAAACAACAATATACCTCACACAACTACCTTCCTGGCAAAGTTTTAGTTCTCGTGGGTATGTTCATATAGCAGTGAACATCTCTTGGTTCTGCAAGAGTTTGAGAGAATTATGCCCCAATAGTCTCTTTGAAGAGGCCTCACTTCACTCTCACATATGTGACTTATGTTGTTCGGCTCACCGAAACATACAATGGTCATTAAAAGCATTGCTCAACCTATCCCATTTTTAGTCACTGTTTACATCATAGGAACGGACTTGGGATAAGTACCCCTACAGTGACCTCACAAGGTCTATACAATTAGGTTGTCCCTTTGAACTTAGATCTTGAGATCTCCAGTCAACTAGGAAGGGTTTTCTTTCACATAGCGCATTTTTATTTTCATGGGTTTTAGTTTCATTCCTTTCGATGTTTTATCAACATGATCTCAATTTAAGCCTTTAGTTAGCGGATCCAAATGTTATCTGGTGATTTTACAAAATCAATAGAGATAACTCCGTTTGATATCAATTGTTTAATGGTATTATGTCGATGACGCATATGTCTCGACTTGCCATTATATGTACCCCACACTTTCAAATGGTTGTAAGATGGTTTTCTACTTTTCCATAACTTATATGGTGTCTTATCCCTTTTCTTTTGGGCACCTTATTTAAGAAGGTAATTAACTCATATAAAAGTTCCCCCCACATTTTTTGTGATAATCTAGAGTCTTTTAGCAGTGCGTTCCTCTTTTCCTTTAAAGTTCGATTTTTCTCTTCGACTACTATATTTGAGGAAAGTACAATGGTGTTATTAGTTCTGTACAGTATTCAAATGATTCAACATATCCACCACCACAATCACTTAATCTTTTTATTAAGTTGGTTTTCAATTTCTTGCTTATAGAGAATAAAATTCTCTTTGTCTTTGCTCTTAAGCAAATATATGTAGCTATGAAGGTAATAATCATTTTTATTCCTTCCTCTCGTTTGAACAAACATTGCTATGTATTAGATCAAGTGGTTTTTAACCTTTGTTAATTTTGCCTCAACACATGTTTCACATTTATAATTATAATTATTGTGAAATGAAAGAATGTGCTTTAAGTTAATTAATGTATATAAAGTATTATAATTAATATATCCAAGCCTACTATGCCATAAATTAAATGACTTACGCATATAAACAAAAAAAGAAGCAACATTCTTATTCATATTTTTGCTTTTACAGAGATTGCATTAATACATATCCTCTTCCCAAAAACATTCCCCCTTTAGAAAGAATATTCTTATTCATAATTCTTGCATATGTTAGGCACATAAGTCCATATCGGACACTTCTTTGGAAATTTCTTCCATGGTATTGTCCTCGTTAGCTCTAACTTTTTTTGGGATCCTACAATCAGATGACTTGTACCCCATCTTATTGTAACTGAAGCATTTTTCTTGAAATTTTTGCTTCTTGGAAGCACCACCTTTTGGTCCTAGTTTAGACCCATTCTGCGGTTGTTTCCCCTTCTTGAAGTCTTTCTTGAGTTCTACGATGTTTACCCTAGCAACAACAATTTGCTGCTTTGTTGAGCCTTTTTTTTATACCTCTATTGTCTTCTTCAATTCGAAGTTTGACAATTATGTCTTCCACTGACATTTCCTTTCTTTTATGCTTTAGATAATTCTTGAAGTCATTCCAAGCAGGAGGCAACTTCTCAATAATGGCTACCACTTGAAAGGATTCACTTATTATCATTCCTTCAGCAAGAATTTCATGAATGATCAGTTGAAGTTCCTGTACTTGATTCACAACTAATTTAGAATCAACCATTACAAAATTCAAGAATTTAGTAACTAAAAACTTTTTTTGTTCCAGCATCTTCGGCTTTGTATTTATGGTCCAACGATGTCTATAATTCCTTAGCTATTTTCTTAACACTATACACTTTGTACAGTACATCTGACAATCCATTCAGGATGTAGTTTCGGCATAGGAAATCTGAATGTTTCCAAGCTTTAACAGCAGTGAAAGCGGTAACTTCATCTACCTCGCCCTCTTTAACAGTAGGAGGGTCATCTTTCAAAAACTTGGCCAAGTTCAACATGGTCAAATAAAACAACATTTTCTATTGCCAAGTCTTGAAATTCTGTCTCAAGAATTTTGCAAGCTTCTCGTTGTGGCTTACAGTAGCAGCCACAGGCGATACTGAGTTTTGGATCGAAGATTGCGTTTGAACCAAATATTCAGATTGCGAATTGATTGAATTGGTGGTCCATTTTTTGTTAAGAAACAAAATCAGAATTAGAAAACTTATCAACTTTTGTTAAACGGTAGGAATTTAATAAAACTCGAAGCAAAAGTTTATATGGCCTAATAAAAAATACAATAAAACAACGCACCAGGTAGGTAACCCTAAAAGAGAGGTGGTGCACTCGGCACGCTTAAATATTAAGTCTTTCAAAGAACCAATTGTAGATATGCATTCTCATATTGTCTTTTTAATTAATCGTTGATAAATTTCTTTTAATTCAATTTAAAGCCACAATTAGTGCCGCCATAAACAATAAAATTTCCCTTTGGTTTGTTAAACGACAAAATAAAAATTCTGAAACAAAATAAAAAACAATTTTGTTAAGCAGCAAGATTAAATCCTGAAACAAATTATATCAAAATAAAATCTGTTAAACGGTGGGAATAAATCTCGAAACATAATTATTTGATTATGTCTTTGTTTGGAAACAAAAGAATATCGAATAAAATCTTGTTAGACGATAAGAATAAATCCCAAAACAAATTTTATTTAATTTTAATTCTAATTTGTAAACAAAAAAATAAATAAAATCTTGTTAAACGACAAGATTAAATCCCGAAACAGATTTTATTTAATTTAATTCTAATTTGAAAAAAATAAAATCAAATAAAATCTTGTTAAACTGCGGGAATAAATCCCGAAATAGACTTTATTTAATTTTAATTTCTCATTTTTGGATGGAAATAAAATCAAAATTGGAATAAAATCCATTGAACAGCGAGAATAAATTACAAAATAGATTTTATTTTAATTTAATACTCGTTTTTGGAAATAAAATCAAAATTTAGAATAAAATCGTTGAACGGCAGGAATAAATCCCAGAACGGATTTTATTTAACTTTAATTTCTCATTTAGAAATAAATAAAATAATGGAATAAAATCCGTTGAACGGCAAGAATAAATCCCGAAACAGATTTTATTTACTTTTAATTTCCCGTTTAGAAATAAATAAAAATAATGGAATAAAATCCGTTGAATGGTAGAAATAAATCCCAAAATGGATTTTATTTACTTTCAATTGGAAACAAAATCAAATAAAATCTATTAAACGGCGGGAAAAATCCCAAAACAAATTTTATTAGTTTTAATATTCATTTGGAAATTAAAAAAAAACAAGATAGAAAAAATATGTTGAACGGCGGGAAAAATCCCGAAACAGATTTATTTAAAAAAATTGATTTTTTTATTTTTATTTTCTTTTTGCCTTGGTGTCTCGTTTGTCTCAGATTAGAGAATTGCAAAAATAATCAAATCTGTCTTAAGATTGTTGGACAAAAACACGTTAGTGAACAAAATAATTATGTAACGCCCCAAAACCCTTTATAATTATTTTCGTATATTGTTGTTACAAAATCTATTTGCTTCAGTAGTTAAGTGTTCTGAGAGTTTTTGAGAAGTCTTGGGTTCAATCCTTAGCTTAGGTAAAATTTTATTTTTAATTAAATAAAGAATTGTTTTTGTCCAGTAGGCTTATAGTTAAAAGTTGGTAAAAACATGTCAGAATGGGTCTACTGGTCTAGTGGATAAGTGGTGTGTTAAAATGGTAAAGGTTTTGGGTTCGAGCTGTGCTTGAGTATTATTTTTGCTAGTGGTGTCGTGTGGCGTTTGAACTAAATTGAAATGCCGAAATGGTAGAAGTGTAGTGAGAAGTGTAGAGAGAAATTTAAGGGATTTGGATAGTGAGGGTGTTGGAGTGATTTTAGGAGAAAAGTAAGGAGTTAGGAGTTAGGAGTTAGTGTAGAGAATTCTGAGGAGTTTTGGGGGGAATGTATTATCAAGAAATCTTTTCGGGTTTTTTTCCAGTTACCGAAAATTTCCTCTTTTCCCAAAAACCTCTGTCATTTCTTCTCTCTTTGCTTCCCTTGTGTCGAATCTTGCTTCTCCTCCCCCCACCTTTGACTTTTTCTTTTTTTTTGCCTCTCATTTGCTTCAATTGGTTTTGTGTTACAATCAGCGTCTCCGTCTGTTCGGTGAGTGAAATAAGGTAGAGTTGGTATTTTCGATTTATTTCCTTCTTGTTAACAGTCTATTGACAGTTCCCTATTCTTTCTCTAGCCGAACCCTTGCCTTGCTTTTCCTCTTTTTTTATTTTTTTATCTTTACTTCCTTTCTGCGCACTTCCTCTCTGCATTTTCGGTAAGTTGAGTTTTGTTTAAACTTTAAATTAGGATGTGAACAAGAGGTGATTTGGTTTTTTTCAGTGTTTAGGAGTTTGTCGAAGGGTTGTTGATCACTCGACGACATTCTAAAGACGAGGGATTTACTGCTTTGCGGTTTAAGGTAATGGCTATCGCTAGAAATGATTACCTTGCTTCAGGATTTAGATGAATTCAATAGGTTAGATGATTAATCAATTGTTGATTGCCGATTTTAGGTATCGAGAGTGCTCGAGAGTTTTGGACGTCAAAATCAAAGCAGATGTGTAAACACAACTCTGCAGACTGAAATCAGCGAAAAACTGAAAAGTGTGAATCGTCGACGCCACACGGGCGTGCAACTACCCATATGGTAGGTTGTGTGACGAACACAGGTATATGATCGACAAGACTGATCATGTGCGATTCATGGGCCAGGCCGAATTAGGCTGTGTGGGCCCTACGGGTGTGTGGACCCATATGGGTAAACCGCACGGGCATGTGGGATTATTGGGCCAGGCCATGTGATTCATACGGCTAAGGCTATTTTAGGCCATGTGGGCCACATAGGCGTATGGGCCCACATGAGAATACAACATGGGCTTGTGGGCCTATTTTTACTGTTTGGTTGCTAAGGTTGCACGGGTCGCCCGGGTCAACTGTGGACCTACTACAGGGTCAGTAAGCTTTACTTAGATCCCTAACTGACTGTATAACATTAGAATATGTATGACTGTATACTGAGCATGATATTTATACTGTTCTAATTATATGCATGTTTCCATGAAATGGCAAGTCACGACTGTATGATGCATTGCATGGGCTTAGGATAATATGACTGAAAGAAGTGTACTGTACTGGCAGCTCTGCTGTAAATTACTGATGGCTCTAGGCCTATTATACTGGCAGCTCCGTTGCAAATACTATTTAGTGCCACAACCGGTGCTATTTTGAAAGTGTAGGGATGCGTATGTGATTTATTCCCCACAGGAGTATAGGGTTGGACAGGAGATAGTGTATAACGGTTGGTTAGGTAGGACATGCATTCTGATACTGTCACTGTTACTGATACTGTAATGGGCTAATGCCCTACTGATTATTGATAATGTGATGGGCTAAGGCCCAAATTGATATTGCTACTATGAAAGGCTTAGGCCCAGTCTGTTACTGCTTACATTTTGTAACACCCCAAACCTGGCCTGGACGTTACGGCCAAGTCTGATGTGTCACATTGAAGTGTTTTTCAAAAACCGTGCTTTCATTGAAATAATCATCCCTTTGCAAACATCGTTAAAACCTTTGTAAAAGTTTTATGAAAGCTTATACACCCTTGTAGTTTGCAAAAACCTGTTATTTTAAAGACAGATCAAATATAAAAAAAATCAGATTCGTAACCTTTATAAAACATGTTATCTTGAAAACGGTTTAAGTATCAAATAAATTTGACCTTTTTCGTTAAGACTTAAAGTGAATGGAAGCTGGGCACCAGGTAGGATTCCAGAAAAGAGGAGGTGAGTCGAATAGACTGCTTAAGTACCAAGCTCTTCTTGGATCCACTCCTAGACATGCACACTACCATTGCCACACTTTAACTATTTGAAATATTTATCTACAAGATCATTTAAAAATTGCGGAGGCTTTGCTTGGTTATCGTGTTATTTTGAAAACAAGTAACTTTTATAAAAATCACGTCTTAAAATCATTTATTTTCAACTCGATTTAAATAATATCCTACGTAAGCTAAAACCAATTTAAATAAGTAAAGAATAAAAACCCAAAATAAAAATAATTAAAGAGGCCCTTTTTACAACCCAAAACCAGAAATAAATAATTAAATCTAAATTCAAGTAGGAAATTTATTAGAAATCCAACAGTCCAGTCCATGTGGCCACTCTGAATCCCTCCCAGCTCCAAGTCTACCAATCTAAGGCTCACCTGCAAGGATGGAAGGAAAAAGGGTGAGTTTGGAAAACTCAGTGTGCAACAAGCCACTTACAGAGCCCAAATCAATATCAGCATACTAGGTCTAAGCCCCCAAATCAGTCTCAACATATAACTGGGCCGAAGCCTTTCCATTTAACAGTTACTGGGCCGAAGCCTTTCATAAATCATGTCACTGGGCCGAAGCCTTTTTTGTAAATGGTATGGCCCATAGGCCCATTTCAGTAACACATGTAAACGTCAATGCATGTATGCAAAGCCCATTTGGGGAGACTACTCAACCCACCATCCGCTACTCTCCACCCGTACCAACCAACACACCATGTGGGGATGCTACTCAACCCACCCTGCCGCTACTCTCCACTGGCAGCATAGCTGCTTTATCATATAACTGGAGGCCTAGCCTCTTTTAATAACTGGGGCAGAAGCCCTTTCGGTAAACTGGGGCAAAAGTCCTTTTCGGTATACTGGGGCAAAGCTCTTTAACACTTCCTCCAATCATATAAACCCAACCCATGCATGTAATGATTATAACATGGCATATCGTATACATATCGTAGCATATCATGTGCATATCATATCATTTCATGAAAAATATCAATATCACAATCAACATAATCATTTTACAACTCTAGGGGTATAATGGTCATTTCTACCTAGGGGTAAAATAGTTATTTTTAAGCTATAAGGGTAATTACGTAATTTTAACACTTATTAGGATTTTCCATGCTTATTCATCAATTCCAAATGTTTAAACAGCAATTTTAGCCTATTTTAGTACAACCGAGTTATGGGCCAAAAACCCCTAATGGGCCCTATGTAGCTAGATCAGTCGTCTAAGCCCACTTGGTCCAAATCCTACAATTAACTACTAATTTAACCAGTTTTAAGCCTATAGTCTATTAAGAAATGTCTATTGCCCATTTCTACCCATATGGGCTCGTAAGCCCATTGGGCCTAATTTCAGCCCATCGAGGCCCAACTTACCATCGTGTAAAAAATCGTGCCCTTACCTGTTCTATCGATCCAATCACCGATCTTATCGTATGTATCACGGCTCAACCCATTCACAAAACCACAAGTTCGAAATGCCGAAGTTTAGGCATTTTGGCTTTTCAGCAAATATTAATCTATGCTACTGTGAGGTTCATTACACACCTGCTTGCAACGAACGATGACTATATCCGATCCAAGTCAATCCTACATTCGATTACTAAAATATTAGACCACGAATCAATGATAACTAAATTTAACATACTCTTACCATATCCGGGCATCCATGAACAAGGCCCTAAATCCTTACCTTTGCTGAAGTTGATATCCAAATCTGGATCCGAACACTCCACTGATCCAAGCCCTTAGTCAGCAGCCTTTAACCCTTACAAGCACATAGTAAAATAATTGGTAACAGCCCCTTAAAGCCTTAGGCACTATTTCGACAGCCTCCCTAAACACATAGGGATTCCAACTTTTCCAAATCCCAAAAATAAGAATAGATCACAGTCAAGTCATTCATATCACCAACTTATATCCACGGTCAAACTAGCCCAATCATCACACAAGTTTGTCATTTACCCACGAGGGGCAAAATAGTCATTTAACACCATAGGGGTAAAACGGTAATTTTACCCCATAGGAGTGTCTCGGTAATTCTACCCTACAGGGGTATTTCGGTAAATTCACAAATCGAGGGTAAAATAGTAATTTTTACAAATCAGGGGTAAAATAGTAATTTTACAAATTAAGGGTAAAACGGTAATTTTACAAATCATGGGTAAAATGGTAATTTTACAAATTAGGGGTAAAACGGTAATTTACAAATTAGGGGTAAAACGATAATTTTACAAATCATGGGTAAAATGGTAATTTTACAAATTAGAGGTAAAATGGTAATTTTACAAATTAGGGGTAAAACGGTAATTTTGTAAACCAAGGTATTTCAGTAATTTTGTAAACCAAGGGTATTTTAGTAACTTTGTAAACTAAAGCATTTCTAAACAGAGATAACAATGCAAATGGGCCTAGGGCCCATTCTCGGCCCAAATGGGCCCACACGCTCGTGTGGCCTTTTTAGCCCAAATCTAGCTATAGATATGAGATTCACCTAATCTAGCCCAATACTTACTATACAATTAAACAACTTATCCAATTGGGCCCGCAGGCCCATTGGGCCCACATGGCATCTTCGGCCCATCGCAGCCCGAAGTAGCCGTCCTACCGCTAGAGCAGTGAGAAATACACACCTGATAGGAGACTGAAGTTAATCCGCGCTCCAAACACTCTTAGCCGATGTCCAACCCAAACGGGCACCCCATAAAGCGAAAGGGATCAGCCAAGAAGGCTGTGCCTACTCTCCTCCTGGTTTGCTCTATTTAAAGCTAGCTCCTCACCTGCTCTCATGTTAGCTTTCCGA
Source organism: Gossypium stocksii (assembly GCA_020496765.1). Classification (NCBI taxonomy): domain Eukaryota; kingdom Viridiplantae; phylum Streptophyta; class Magnoliopsida; order Malvales; family Malvaceae; genus Gossypium; species Gossypium stocksii. The sequence goes on along the minus strand of CM035625.1, from coordinate 52,518,575 downwards.
TGTGGGATTCTCCATCAATCCCCCCAAAATTAAAGCATTAGCAAAATAATCAACCTTTGCGTGCAACGGGATTCGAACCAAAGTCCTCTCAGTAACCCTGTCATGCCATCACCACTCGGACACAAGCTCCTTTGTGTCATAAGTCCAACACATTTAACTTTAAAGCTCACCTACTTGCTTCCAGATTTATTTAAAAGAAAAACCAAAATAAATTGCAAGGGCCAAGACTTGAACCTTGGACGCTTTGCTTCCTTGTCCCCAAAGTAGCGCCACTTTGCCACTACACTACACTCTTTTTTGTGTCTTATTACACACATAATTCCTTACAACTCTTTTCCAAGTCCTCTATTCCTTAAGTCCAAAAATCCAAGAATTTTCCGGGTTTTTAACCAACACTTGGGCCTTCCATAGGCCCAATAACACCCTCCAAACACGAATTACACATCTATATATCAAAATTTCAACATTACACCAAATATCACAAAAATCCCGGAATCCCAGAAATTAGCCCAAGACTTTTCCCCACACTATGAATCCTTCGCAGATTACTAAAATACCACATTAATCCATTAATAATAACCTTCCATAACAGAATTCAACACATCAATAATTTTATTTCGAACTATCTCACACCCGCACCCAGGCCCAAGGCCCAATACTTCTAGGCCCAAATTCAGGGTGTTACACATTTTGACTGTATAATTGCATGGGGATTACACACTGAGTTTTCCTAAACTCACCCATTTAGTTTAACTGTACAGGTAATCCCCAGTCATAGGCAGATTGGTGCAGCAAGTGACTCAGAGGCGGCCACACGACCACATATATTTTCATACTTGATTAAGTTTTTAAGTATTATTATTTGGGGTATTTTTACTGTAATATGGCCTTTTTGGATTTTCATGGTTAATTTGGGATTTTTATTGTTCTTACAACTGCTAGTAGTAAGGTTAATCGAGTTTTCAAAATGAATCAAATGCTTTAACAAAATACACTTAAATATGCAAACTGGTTTAAAAAGCTTCCGCAATAAGAGACATTTTGAAAATTAACAACGTTTTAAAAAAGAATAATTTTGTGGTAATGGACAATGTTTTGGAAATGAACGACGCATCCTAGAATTAACACAAGTTTTTGTAAAGAGAATAAATAAGAAAATAGGTTTTTACGACAACTTATTTATTTCGAAAAACACTACCATGTGACATCGCCAGATTCGGCCATAACGTCTAGGCCAGGTTTGGGGTGTTACAAGTTAAATATAAATAAACATATGTTTATATATGAAATATAAATATAAATAGAACAATTTAGATATAATTTGTCAAATACGAAAATCAAAACCAAACGATAACAAAAGTTGAAATAAAAAGAAGAATAGAGATTTTACGAAACGTTGAGGCCTGTGAAACACAGTTTCCTTAAGACAAATTCGGTCGCTCTTACGGTACTTGAAGAAACGTTGGTCGAATGTATCCTAGGATACAACAACAATAGTGATCAAAGTAGTAGCACCTCTACAACTGTAACGACCTAAATTTCACGAGCACTGGAAAAGTGAGTTTAGGGCCTCCGTCTTAGGAAAACGAGTCCATAAATATTTATTAAAAATATTTATGAAGTTAGTTATGAGTTGAATTAAATTTTGATTAAGTGAATTTAGTTTAATTAGAAATAATTAGTAGAAAGGACTAAATTGAATAGAGTATAAAAGTTTAATTATAGAATAGAAAAATATTAAGGGATTAAATTAGTTATTAAACCAAATTAGTGATATGTGTAAGGTAGAGAATAAATACATGTGTTTTTAAATTATTGGTACAAATATATAATATATATGTATTTACTTAATTATTAAGTAAAAGATATTTATTTATTTATTATAATTATTATTATTAATTATGTAATATTATGTTTTATTAATTAATTTTGATGGCGACAAGTGTATGGTAATGATGATTACATGTGTAATAACATGTATGTATACAAATGTATGTATATAATTAGTTATAATTAAATATTTTATTATTAATAATAAATTAAAATAAAACAAAAAGAAAAAGAAAAAGAAACATACCAGAGAAGAAATGAAATTGAGAAGAAAAAGAAGGAAAGAAAAGAAAAAAGGAGAATGAGGGTTTTAGTGCTTGAAGTTTTAATTGGTAAGTTTAATTAAGCCATTTTCTTGTGATTTTGATGTTTTTGAAGCCTTAGAGTTGAATACTTTTGAATTTGTGTGGAAATATTGAAAGTTGATAGACTTTTGAGTAGGGTTTATGTTGAGTAAATGATGGAATTATGGATTAATTTGATAAAATTATGGATTTGAATTGATTTAAGGACTAATTTGTAAACTAGCTTATAAGTTTTGAGTTTTAGGGGCTAAATTGAAAGAAATTTGAAATTATGGAAAAATGATGAAAATTTGATAGTTATATTGAAGTTTTGATGGAAATTGAATAAGGAAATGAAAGGATTGGTAAAAAGGAAGAAGATGGAATTGGTTAGGACAAATTTGGTATTTAGGCAAAAGTTGCATGGAAAGTGAATAATTTTGTATAAAATATGTGTTTTATTAATTAATTGTAATTATGTTAATTTTCGTAGCAAATAAGGAAACCGAGACGTCTAATACGAAAGGGAAGGAAAAAGTGATCGAAGAGTAGCTCGAGAAATATCGGTTTGTATTATCATAATTCAAGTTATTTACTATTGTATGTTTAATTTATTTAATATATGTGCATGGAATTGGAATTGAAAAAATGGTGATATTTAATTTGAATGTGATTGGAATTAATTTGAATTGATGATATTGAATTGAATGGAATTGGAATGTGAAACGTGAATAGAAAGTGTATTTGATTTTGAAAGTGTTCTTATGAGATGAAATGTGAAATGAAATTAGTGTAATAAGATTGAATACATGAACTAAAGGTTCATGAAATGTTCAAAGTGGAAATATGTGATTATGTGAATTTGATTGAAATAGAGAAAGGAATTTAATACCCTATTAACTAGTCGGGCATAGTGGATATAGTTGGTATGCCATAAGATTGAAAGAGTTCAGGGTTACTTCGACCTCGAGTCGATGAGACACTTGGAGTGTCATATTGCTTCGGATAGATTCGATAAGGTACTGGGTACCACTTTACTTCGGCTAGGCTGATGAGACACTAGGTGTCACTATATTGCTTCGAACTATCCGATGCGGCACTGGGTGCTAATATGGTGTGTTTGGTTGGCTCCGTGTATCAGCCAAAGTTCGAGTCATGTTAATAGGGGTAATCATGTGAAATGAGAAAATCTATTGAATTTGATTATTTGAACTATTGAATGAACAATGAAAGCTATATTGTAAATTGAAATGAGAAATGGTATTATACTATGAGATTAAAGGTTCGTGAATGGTTCCTATTGAAATGTGAATTGAATATGTATATATGATGGAGAGATGAACCAAAGGTTCATGAATGATTGGAATTCTATTGTTGAGATATTGACTCGAATATTGAAAATGACACATTGATAATAAGATAATTTAGCATGAAATTATATGTTTGATTTACTATTTATCTAAGTATGCTTATGATATTTGATTGTAGTTATATATATTTGAATTATGATAATACCACTGAGTATTTTTAATACTCAGCGTACGGTTGTTTTCCGTGCGCAGGATAGGTCAAGTTAAAGTCAGGTTCAGCATCTGAATCAATCCTAGCTTCAGCTTAAATTTTGGTGATGTATCTATCTTTTGAAAATGTGGCATGTATTAGGTTTGGTTTTAGTCACTTGTAAATGTTTTATATCTTGAATGTAAATGTGATTTATAAACCTTAAGAAGTTTTTGGAATGAATGAATGAAACTTTGCTAAGTTTGGAAATGAAATGAATGGTATTTGATTAAGATTTATAAGTCAATGATTTAGGCATGAATTGGGTATGTTTAGTGGGTGACAGTAGCTTGAAAATGGTGAAAAATCATGTTTTCACATGGCCAAGACACATGGACGTATGCCCAGCCCGTGTGGCAAAGTCAGTGTTGCCCACGGGCAGACCACACGGGCATGTGCCCCTATCTTTAAAGAAAAATTTCCAAAGTTCTCGGTTTAGCCCCAAATCACTTTCTAAACTTATTTTGGGCCCCACAGGCACATATTAAGGACTAATTGATGGAAATTAGAAGGTTTTAGATTGAAACTCAAATTTATGTCTCGATTTTATTCGTTTACAAATGTATAAGTTCGGTAATACCTTGTAACCCTGCTCCGGCGACGGTTTGGGGTTAGGGGGTGTTACAACAACGATCAACGAATGAACGTTACCTTTTTTTATCACCTGAACGTTTGAAAAATACAGAGAGGAAAAGGAAGAGTTTTGAGAGCAAAAGAATTTCGGTATGGGAGATTATGAGTGAGTAAAAACCTTCAAAAAACATAGTCTTTTATAGGCTTTGAGAATGTTGGAATTTTAGAAAATTTCCACAAAATCTGTCATTAAAGAGCCAATAAATCAATTTGATTAAAAAATTAAATTAAATTGATTGGAATCAAATAAATAAGATAAGTGTCTTTATATAACCATATTATGTCTGTTGAGGAAAAAATAATTTCATAATTTTGTGTTGGGCTAAAATATTCGCAGGCCTATTTGGGCCCAACTGGTCAGGACATTTCGCGTCGCCCATGTCATGCTAATGTGCCCTAACCCCGTCGGGTTTGGACTTGCACCCCCTGCGCGTGAGGCAAAGTTCCAAGCTTAGTTATTCAATCACTCTTAAAAAGGGTTCCTATATATAAACACATCTCACAATTAGTATTTAACCAATGTGGGATCTAAGCTTTTCTTTTCCTCACAAATATTTCCAAGTATCTTATTTTGAGAATTAATTTGTCATTCATCACTCAACTATTTTGAGCATATGATATGCCGTTGTAAATGTCTCATAAAGTAAAATAAGAAACCATAATCTAATGACTCAACTCTCCACCGTTACTTATTGAGAATATGCCTCAAAGTTCAATAAAAATACAATTTTTCCAACAATAAATACAAAACATATTTAAATTTTGCTCAGGAGATAAAAGATAAAATGAATGAATTTTATTTTAAAATAATTAGTATAGAAATGCCAATGATATATAAAATCTCATATACAAAATAAAACATTAATAAAAAATATAACATCACCTATCCACTTAATTTTCATGTTTTATGAAACTCTAATGGCAAGAAATATTAGATAAAATTTAACATAAAAAACAACTTACTTACTTACAACAATCACAATGGTAGCAATTTACAATACTATATTAATATAGATTATCAACAACCCAAAAAGAAAACCAAGTAAAATGTGTCTAATGACCAAACCAATTGATAAAAATTGAGAGATTAGATTTATATATATTGAGTGTTTTTGTGTATATCCTTTTCAAGGAGGCTAATTTCTCTATTTATATGATATGATTCTTAGATGTGACATCCTAAGTATGCTCGCATGCCTGCTAACACGTACCGTATCCTAATATTAACACATGTTCTTTAGGTGGGGGTTCGTTTGCATGGTAATGCCAGCCCATCATGTGCGATCTCATGTAAAGGTGCGAACTATACAAGCTATGATTCAGCCCCAGTCGGGTAATCAGGTAGCAGATTGGTAATGACGAACATCATAACAATTTTTCCTTCATCTAGTTCGAAGAAGAGTTATAAAGTGGTTCTTCTAAGAACTTGGCTAAGTGAAGTGAGAGACTTTTGAGAATGAAACTTATTGTGCACGCCCTTCACTTAAAATTGTTGTGTACGTTTTTTCACGTGTTAAAGGGATGTACAACTGTACGATGCTAATTGAGCCTTTGCTTCTAAATATGTGAATGTTTTGAATTTGGATTTAGAATTTTTGAGGAAGAGATGTTGTTGAGAAGAATAGTCATGATTCAGAGGTAAACTCATTAAAGTTTTCGAATACTTCTTCTAGTCATTCTAGGTTTAGTTGGGTATGATGGTGAGGACAAGAGGAGGTGGTCGTAGTGGTAAGAGTAACCTCAATGGTTTAAAGAGTGAGCACTCACAACATTGTGAAGTCGGTGTTCCTGTGGAGGCGAACGCTTATACCTGTATGACAAAGTAAGAAGAAAGGAGTCACCATTTGGCTGCTCGAGGCATTCAACTGCCCAATTTTGCCTATGACTTCTCAATTGCCGAAGTTTCGAGGCAATTAAGCGATACCGAAAAGGGTTTCTTGCTTCTGTTGCACGTGCTAGAAGCAGGTTTTCACCTTCCTCTACACTCTTTTTTACGCCATCTTTTTTAGGAGAATGGGATAGCTTTGGGGCAGTTATCTGGTTTCTTATGCCAGGTCGTGGTCACCTATGTCATTGAGTGCGGTCATCGAGAAGAGGTGCTACTAATTTTTGCTTTCTAGAATCTATGCCAACTCAAAGCTTGTAATTAAAGAGGTTATTTGGGCTTATTTTATTTTACTTTTTGGGAAGGATGCCAGTTGATTGTCTCCAACTAGTCTTCGAACCTTCGGCTGAATCATTCTAAATTTGTAACGGCCCAAAACCCAGACTAGAAGTTTAGATCAAGTCCCGGAGGTTACATTGATCACCAAAGTGATCGTAGAAATATTTACAAAACAAGTTATCTCACATTCCATTACAAACCAATAATATTTAATCTTGTAAATTTAAAACAAAAATATTGCAGTTAAGTTTAATTTACAGACAAAATTAGATATATGAGAAAAGTCAAAAAATAAAAATAAAATAAAACTTGTACCACAGTTTCTATAAAACCTTAAAATTTCAAATAGCATTTCGAAACAAAAATTGAAAAGAAAAACTGTTATCTTATTTTTAACCGTGACTGTCTAAGACCTTCGCATACTAAGTCCAACATCAGAATTCAGAAAGGTACCTGAAAGGGGAAACACTAAGGGATTGAGCTACACAAGCTCAGTGTGAGTTCAAACATTACTAAAAACAGAATTACGCTACTTAGTTTAATAGCGAAACAGACTTACAACATACATTAAATCGGAAAGTAAACTTGGAATCAACGACCCAACAGAAAAAACACCTCAAGCATACTAAGTCGCACACAGACACTAAGTCACAATCGTTATTTAGTCAGATAGAAGACAGTCAGATAGTCTCACACTCTGAACACTTAAACAGATGCTTATGAATGCAATCAGATATTAAAAAAACCCACCCATCCAACTAAAACACCTTTCCGTCCCCGATCATACCCCAAAAGAGCTATTTAAGCTCATCCAACCAAACACACCACATAAGACCTCGAAAGGCCCATCCAATCCTACACTCCATGTATGTAGACTGAGCCACTCAGATAATAATACGCAGCAAAGCTGTCATATATATCGTACAGTGCATTGTTGTAAACAGTTGTACAGACATACAGTTTGAACTACCAGATCAGATAATAATATGCAGCAAAGTAGTCGTATATGCGGTATAGTACAATGCTGTAAATAACTATACCGATAAGTTGCAATTACACTGCCAGGTCAGATCAGAACTTGCCTTCCTTCTCTTTTCAACCAACCCAAAAATCACTTATGCAAGTGTATGTATGCTCACAACTCACAGACACAACAGTTCAACAGACAGTCAGATAGAACAGATGCACACACACACCCAGTTAAGAGAGTTTAGAAAATAGACATCCCCCATACAACAATCACAAATTATGCGTAATCAGAACACATAACCACAGATATAAAGATTTAGTTACCCTCACTAAAGCCTAGTCAAGGGTTGGAATACACAGACACATTTCCAGCTAAAAAAAAAACATACATAAACTAAAATATGGAGTCTTAGGACCACACAGCCGTGTACTCCGGCCGTGTGGAAATACCTAAGTCGTTTGTGGGTTAAAAATCCCGTGTAGAGGGAAGTACATGATCGCGTGGTAGAGGCGCACGCCCGTGTGAACCAGGGACACGACTATGGGAACAGGCTGTGTAACTCACTGTCGAAAAGTGCTAAAAAGAGTGCAGGGCAGACACGACCATGTGAATGCCCGTGTAGGATCCATAAATCCTCAAATTAGCCACACGGGCGTGGCCATGCCATGTGGCACCATAACACTAAATCCCTAATTCCCAAACAAAACGCCCGTGTACCCAGGGGTCACGGCCATGTGGAAAATGAAAAAAATCCCAAAACAGCCACACGGCCGTGTGGTACTAAAAACTTACCGGAGAACCCTAATCCCTCAAGACACATGGCCGTGTGAGTAGGCACATGCCTGTATGGCCGCCTGTGTGGTCACGAAACCACCCTAAAATGGCCCAGAAAATCGTGCTTTCACCCTCAAAGCACTTCCAAGCCCTTAATAACTCGAGATTACACCAAAGCTAACAAGTTCTAAGCATAAAACAATAGTATAACATCGAAAGTAACAGATTTGCAAACACTCACACACAACTTGTCGACTTTTTATAAAGTCGGATCACAATTTGCAAATAAAATAGAAAAGGTACGCAACCCACACCTGATTCGTGAACGAAAACGTTCGGATGCCGACTCGACGACAAGGAAGCGAAGCTCTCCAAAAATCCACTAGTAAGATCCATTTTCAAAGGAAAATAAAGAATAAGCCAAAGAAAAAAAAAAGAACATCCCAGAACCCAACAAAAAATAAAAATAATAAAAACAAGTAAATAAAATAAATAAAGAGAATTAATAGAAGTTTTATGAATTAACTTAAAACAAACCTGCTACTTAACAAAACAAAACAAAATAAAATACTTCTCCAAAACACACACATAAGACTCAAACCCAGAACCCAGAGGTTCACTAACACTTACACAACCACCAGACTAGTAGGATCATTCTGACACTAAAATGCAAAAACACACATAACTGGTCGAGCTACACGCAGACCCTAATAACAAATCTAAAAAATTTTAACCCCAAAATTCGGGGTGTTACAAAATATATATGAATGAATGACAAGCGTCGTTTTGCCTATCAAAATAAAATAAACCTCTTCAAAAATAATAAAAAAGGTAGAATAGTGGAAGAGGGTCGATCCACATGGAGTTTAATGGAATTCTTGATTAAATTTCTTGATCCCGACCCAGGAGCTAAAATAGAGAGTAAAAAAAAAAGGTTTTAACGTGATTTGAAAAGTAACAAGGAAATAAAATAAACAAGTAAGATTGTAAATGAAGATGTATTAAAATAGAAGCAGTAAAATAAAGAACGTGAAAGATTAAATTGAATAATCACGAGTATAAAAATCGCCTCGAGCTAGTTTCGTCAATTCCCACGATCATCGAAAATAGATTTTTGCTCCGCGATTCATGTCGGTTACAGTGTACGAGGCTGAACCCATCGTAACTTGCTTTTCTCTCATGTAACCGATCTTCCCAAGTCTATCTTCTAAATTCGATTCTTAAGTAAATCAGCCGCGTCTATCGCCGTTAAAATACTTAGTTTTAAAATAGGAAAAGCCCGACTCGAAAGCTATCTCATCGAGAATAGTTTTTGATCTCGTCTTTCCTTAGCGGACCGCTACTAAGAATGTTCATAGGAAGTCGAAATGCCACAGGCTGATCCTTCCTCCCAACTGTATAATTAAATGATTCCAGGCCAACGGATCCTTTTTTATTTGAAAAACGTTTAAAAGTTTTAGTAAGGCCGGTTGCCAGACTATCTAAGTAGAAGGACAAAAATGTATCCCGAAGGGATTTTAGCAATATTCAAGTCTCACGCATGGAATTGATTTGTACTAGCTCTTAGCTTGAGAAAAATTAGCCAAGCATGATATTGATTATCACGCTTAACATGTTTTGATAATGTAAAAGCATAAAATAAAATAAAAGAAACCAAAAATAAAAAGAACAAAACTTTATTGAAAATGAAATCAAAGTAGCAACAAGAACTAAAGACAAGAGATGATTCTTAGCCTTACCCAAATGTGGGTGTTTATAGGCTTCAAATTCCCAAAAAAATAAGGAAACTAATCAAAAAAAAAGATAAGATAATATCCTAAAATTATGAAAATGAAATCCAAAATCTCCCAAATCACATCAATAGGTCAAGATAAGTTGTTTCCAGAATATTCCCCGCGTTGACTTTTGATCTGCCACGTCAGATCCACGTCGTGCCCAGCGTCGTGCCCATGACTCCAGCCATGACAAAATAAAAAGAAAGAAAACTGCAGATTACGTTCTTTTGTTGCCATTTCCAGTATTGGATTCACTACACAAGAAATGCAACCAATTAAGTAGTGAAAAGTTCACAAGGCAAAGGAATTAACAAGCAAAAAGTGTCAAATATAATAGTACATCAAATTCCCCCTCACTTGTCTCATACTTGCCCTCAAGTATGTTTGAAATAAATTAATCAAAAGCTTAATCATCTTCCTAAGTCGTTGCAAGTCTTAAACAAAGTTATGAGAGTTCGAGTGCATAAAAAATGACGCGAATAAAGCATGAATCAAAACGAATAGGTGTAAGCAAGAACAATCATTCAACCTGACCATTGCCTATCAATTACAAATCAAATTCTAACATAAGCTTAATTCTTACCAAGATGCACTCAAATCACTCAAAGTGTTTCGGGTGTAGAAAGCAAATTCACTCAAAGTCAAAATTTGAATAAGGGTCTCCATAGGCTTGTGGTAAGATCAATTCTCCACTACTTTAAAGAAATGAGATGCAAAAATCATTAGGACTTTTAATAAAGGGTGTAATGGGGCTTAGGTAAAGGTGGGGAATAAGGCTAAAATGAGGCTAAGAAAATCAAGACAAGAGTTTCCCAACAAGTAACTAAATCGTGTCCACAACCTTAGAAAACATAGGCAACAAGAATAAGCAAACTAAACAAATGTAGCTACAATGAACAAATCATCAAACTGTTTTTTCTTTCTTTTCTTTTTTTTCGAATTATTTTCTTTTTTTCTTTTTTCTTTTTTCGAATTATTTTTTGTTTTTTTCTTTTTTCTGTTTTTTTTTCATGGAACATGATCTCACAACCTTAAACTCATGCTCTTTGTCTTGTCAAGGGTGGAAGAGAGGAATAAATGAAAAGGCTCGGGTTTAAACAAAAGGGTGAATCCTAATGCCTAAATCATATTAATGCATCAAATTCCAATGTAATCTCAAAATGCATACAATCCACAAGTTTTAGATTCCAATGTCCAAATTGACACTCTCAAGCAAGAAAAAGAGCATAAAAATATAGTCATATATGCTAAAGGCTCAAGTTCTCACAAAATGGGCTAATTAATTAAGCTAGGTGAAGAATTCAACTAACAACATCAAGACAAATTGCAAGGGTTGTCAAATTGGACTTACTCATATCATTCAATTACCAAGCATGCTAGAATTCAAGTATCTTTATAAACTAAAATAATCATAACATGCTTAGTGGCAAGCAACGGCAAAGGAGTTATTCTTCTAATCAATTCAAACAAACATATCATCAAACAAATATGACAAGCAAGGCGAAATTAATGTCATCCTTTACCCTCCCCCTCACTTAATCGTATTGTTCCAATACAGAAAAATATAAAGTACATTTAAGAACAAAGAAGGGTAAAGGATACTCCCGTGATCAATGACGACTGCGGCCACGGCCACGGTTGAGGCAAAGGAAGGAGAGTATTTCCATGATGTTCTCTTCGAGGGCCTGAAGGGGTCTGAACAAACGACAAATAAAAGAACGAAAATTAAAATTAACGAAAAGTAAACAAATGGGTTGCCTCCCATTTAGCGTTTTGTTTAACGTCGTTAAGCTCAACATTTTCCTGTCAGATTTTTGGCTCTTCCAACCCGATTTCTTCAATCAGTCCGATTGGTGTGCTCTCGAAGAAAGGTTTTAGCCGCTGTCCATTAACTTTAAACCGTGCACTCGAGCTATCCTCAATTTCGACGGCTTCATAAGGAAAAACATTGATCACGGTAAATGGTCCGCTCCACTTGGACTTAAGTTTTCCTTCAAAAATTATTAATTTTGAGTTAAATAGGAGAACTTTCTGCCCAACAGAAAAAGATTTAAATGAAATGCGCTTGTCATGAAATGCTTTTGTTCGCTCTTTATAATGTTATGCGCTATCGTAAGCGTTTCGGCAAATCTCCTCAAGCTCTTGGATATGAAGTTTTCGTACTTCGCCAACAACGTTCATCTCCATATTACATTCATTCACCGCCCAAAACACCCTACGCTCGAGTTCGACAGGCAAGTGGCAAGGTTTACCGAAAAGAAGTCGGTAAGGTGACATCCCGATAAGTCCTTTGTAGGCCGTGCGATATGCCCAAAACGCATCAACTAACTTCAAGCTCCAATCCTTCCGGTTTGGTTTAACGGTCTTCTTTAGGATTGACTTGATTTCTCAATTTGAAACCTCTGCTTGTCCGTTGGTTTGCGGATGATAAGCTGTCGCTATCCGCTGAGTCACACCATATTTCTTCATTAAAGCTTCGACAACTCGATTAATGAAATGTGTTCCTCTGTAGCAAATGATCGCTCTCGGAGTTCCAAATCTGGAGAAAATAAAATCACGCAAAAAATTAGTTGTGGTTTTCGCATCATTTTCTCGGGTGGCTTTTGCTTTTACACATTTCGAAACGTATTTAACGGCAAAAATAATGTATAAATTTCCAAATGATGAGGTAAACGGCCCTATATAATCGAGCCCCACACATCAAAAATTTTACAGATGTGTATAGGATTTAACGACATCTCACTCATTCGGCTTAGATTTTCGACTCTTTCACATGCTTTGCACAAGTTGTAAGTGTCTTTAAAGAAGGTTGGCCAATAAAATCCGCACTCAAGAATTTTGTGTGCGGTTCTTGTGGGGCCGAAATGTCCACCGCAAGCGTAGGAATGACAAAACTCAAGTATGGATTTTACCTAGCTGTTACTTACGCATCGTCGAACGATTTGATCCGAGTAATTTTTTCATAAATATGGATCATCCCAGATATAATATCAAGACTCTCTTTTTATGTGTTTGATCTCAGATCAAGATAGATTGTTCGAAAATTTACCCGTAGCTAAAAAATTTTCCAAATCGGCGAACCATGGGAATGATGCGTGTGCTTCTATCAAGGTTTCGTCCGGAAATTATTCTCGTAGGGGAGGTTCGACCGGTAAAGTAGGCAAACAGCTTAGGTGGTCAGCCACTGAGCTTTTACTTCCTTTTTCATCCTTGATTTCAAGATCGAACTCTTGCAGTAAGAGAATCTATTGTATCAACCTCGGCTTTGCTTCTTTTTTGTTCATCAAGTATTTCAGCGCTGCATGATTAGAAAAACAAAAATTTTAGTTCCTAATAAATAAGAACGGAATTTTTCTAATGCAAAAATGACAGCAAATAGCTCTTTTTCCGTTGCCGAGTAGTTGCGCTGAGCCGAGTCGAGAGTCCTGGAGGAATAGGCTATCACGTGTGGTCCTTCTTTACTCCTTTGGCTGAGAACGGCTCCCACGCTAAGGTCGGATGTGTCACACATAATCTCAAATGGTAAAGTCCAATCTGATGGTTGTACGATTGGTGCAGATATAAGCCTTCTCTTAAGCTCATCGAACGAATCATTGCAAGATTGATCCAAAACAAAATTCACATCCTTTTGTAGCAATCGGCAAAGAGGTTGTACCAACTTAGAGAAGTCCTTTATGAACCGTCGGTAGAAACCTGCATGGCCAAGAAAACTATGAATTTCCCTCACCGAAATAGGGTTTGGAAGTGAGCGAATTACATCAACCTCTCCCTTATCAACGGCAATTCCTTGGGCCGAAACCACATGACCGAGTACTAATCATTTACTTACCATGAAATGGCATTTCTCGTAGTTTAAAAGCAATTTAAATTCAATGCATCGATTAAGAACATAAGAAAGATTGGAAAGGCATTGAGAGAATGAATTACCGTAAGCAGTAAAATCATCCATAAATACCTCTATTCCTTGCTCAATGTGATCAGAGAAAATGCTTAACATGCATCGTTGGAATGTGGCCAGAGCATTGCAAAGGCCGAAAGGCATTCTCCTATAGGTGAAAGTTCCGAAAGGGCAAGTGAATGTTGTTTTTTCTAGGTCTTCTGGTGCCACCGGAACCTAAAAAAATCCAGAAAATCCATCAAGACAGCAGTAATGTGATTTTTTGACAACTCTTTCGATCATTTGATCGATAAATGGTAAAGGACAATCGTCCTTTTGGGTTTGTGAGTTGAGTCTCCTATAATCGATACACATTCTCTAACCATTCTATACTCTCTTCGGAATAATTTCTTCTTCGGCATTTTCTACCACCGTGATTCCAGTCTTTTTTGGCACAACATGGACTGGACTTACCCATTTGCTATCGGAAATGGGGTAGATAATGTCAGCATCCAGCAACTTTTGAATCTCCTCCTTCACGACCTCCATCATTGGCGGGTTTAAACGTCGCTGGCCTTCTCTCGTTGGTTTCGCGTTCTCTTCTGTTTTAATTTTATTCATGCAAGTGGATGGACTTAAGCCTTGGATATCAGCTAATGTCCATCCAATTGCCTTTTTATAAGTGCACAAAATAGCAATCAATTCTTCCTCTTTCTGCTGTGATAATTCACTTGAAATGATAATTGGCAAGGTTCGGTTATCACCCAAAAATTCGTATTTGAGATGCGATGGAAGTTGCTTCAATTCTAGTTATGGCACCTGTAAAATTGAGGAAAGAGGTTTAGATTGACATGGAATTAATCGAAAATCAGAAATGGAGGAAAGAGTTGAAATGATTTCACTTTCATCGTCGAGATCCTCCAATTCCCTAAAAAAATCATAAAACAAATCAGTTTCGATAAAATCATCGGCTAACGAATCTATAATGTCAACAAAATTTAAACTTGCGATAGAATCAGGATACTTCATAGCTTTGTACACAACGAATTTAACCACTTCCCCATCAAATTCCATGCTAAGATGCCGTTACGGACATCGATTTTTGTATGCGCTGTTGACAAGAAAGAGCGCCCAAGCAAGATTTTTGATCCGTTGTTGCTGCGGTCATTTTCCATGTCAATAATGTAAAAATCAGCGGGGAAAATGAGATCGTTTACCTTTACCAACACGTTTTCTAGTACGCCTTCGAGGTAGATAACTGACCGATCAGCCAATTGAACTGTCACTCGCGTCTCCTTTAATAGTTTTGTTGAAATTTTGTTGTAGACACTTAGCGGTGTGACATTAATGGATGCGCCTAAATCGCACATCACTATTCGCGTCTCCTTTAATGGTTCTGTTGAAATTTTGTTGTAGACACTTAGCGGCATGACATTAATAGATACGCCTAAATCACACATCGCCTTTTTTATTCTGACTTTTTTGATTTTGCACGGAATTGCGAACATCCATTGGTCCTTATATTTCGGTGGTAGGCGTCTTTGAAAAATAACCAAAATATTCTCGCTGAGGTTAACTCTTTCATTGCCGGATAACCGCCTCTAATTTGTGCATAAGTCCTTCAAAAACTTCGCATATTTTGGCACCTTTCGAATGACATCAAGGAGTGGTATATTGATTTCCACTTTTTTGAATATATCCAAAATTTTCTTCTCCTCTTCCTTTTTGTCACGCTTTGCAAGCCTTCTTAGAAAGGGAGGAGGAGTTTCGTAAGTAGAAAAAGAAGGACTAGGAATGACTTTACCTGAGGTAGGCGAGGATTTTTCTACTTGACCCTTCAAAGAAGTGTCTTATTTGTCTTTGTCAGTTTTCTCGGGCTCCTTTGTCAGCTCTGGTGAAATTACGGTACCACTTCGTAAAGTAATCGTGCTCACATTTTCCCTCGAATTTGTTTCGATTTGAGAGGGCAATCGTCCTTGAGACTCTAGGTGACCAACGATTTGGGCTAGTTGGCTTATTTGTTTGTCAATTTCTTGGAGATGGATTGTGTTTGGGTTTGGAATTTCTCTTGTGAAATGGCCAACTTTTCAACAATGGTCTCAAGAGAGGTTTTTTGTGGTGATTGACTTAGAAAGGGAGGTGGTCTCGGTTAGTAATTTTGGTTTTTGTTTCCATAGCTCATATTTGGGTAATCTCTCCAACCGGGATTGAAAGTGTTACCGTAGGGATTGTATGGCCTTTGAGGAGGTCCTGGGAAATTATTTATAGCATTGACTTGGGCACCCGTCTCATCTTGTAACATTGGACATGAATCGATTGGGTGGTTTGGCATCGTGCAGATTCCACAAACCTTCACGGCTCCCATCTTACCTGTAACAAGAGAGTTGACAATATCAATCAACTTGTCTATTTTATTTTCCAAAAAAACGGTACTTCCTTCGTGAACCTGTCGGCTAGGTTCACTTGAAGAGCCGAACTGTTATGAGTTTGCAGCCATAGTAGAGATTAGAGTTCTTGCATTTTCTGGCGTCATATTGACGAGTGCGTCACCACTTGCAACATCCACTATCTTTTTGTCCATTGGAAGCATCCCTTCGTAGAGATACTGAAGGAGGGTCTACTCGGATAGGCCATGCTGCAGGTAACTTGCGCATAACTTTTTGAACCTCTCCCAGTAGTCGTAAAGAGATTCATCGCTCCTTTGTTGGATTCCCAAAATGATTCGCCTAAGCTCGATTGCCTTTGTCGCTGGAAAATACCTATCAAGGAAAACATGAGATAGTTCAGCCCATGTGGTTATTCAGTTAGGCGGAACGTAAAATAACCATTCCTTAGCCATTCCGGCTAGGGAAAAAAGAATTGCCCTTAGTTTGATTTGGTCTTTTGAGACTCCTTGTGGCTTCATACTACTACACATCATGTGGAATTCAGCAAGATGTTTATATGGACTTTCGCTAGGGAGACCGTTGAATGTAGGGAGGAGATGAATTAACTCAGTTTTGAGTAGAAAATGGGTGGTGCCTTGAGGAAAGGTAATTCAGATCAGTTGTTGTACGGCGGGGGTGGCGGCAAGCTCTCTAATGGTTTGGTTCTCCATTGGCTCCGGTTCAAATGCGAGATTGGTAATTGGAGTAGTGGCGTTGGGAGATGGTCCTTTGTTGGGAGTTGGTTCCGGTTTATGTGGTGGTGTCACGAAGTAGACTCCAGATGGGATTGTCGTTCTTTTTACTCTTGCTGCTTCTTTCGTCGGAGCGTTTGACCGTGGTTTCTATGAGTGTTTGCTTCAATTTTTGGGTTATATTGAACTAGAGTCCCCGGGTTTCTCCTGGTCATAAATCAAACAAAATAATCAGAAATCGTACAAAATTAAACTCCCCGGCAATGGCGCCAATTTTGACAAGCATCATTTTGCCTATCAAAATAAAATAAACGTCTTCAAAAATAATAAAAAAAAGGTAGAATAGTGGAAGAGGGTCGATCCACAGGGAGTTTAATGAAATTCTTGATTAAATTTCTTGATCCCGACCCAGGAGCTGAAATAGAGAGTAAAAAAAAGGTATTAATGTGATTTGAGAAGTAACAAGGAAATAAAATAAAAAAGTAAGATTGTAAAGAAAGATGTATTAAAATAGAAGTAGTAAAATAAAGAAGGTGAAAGATTAAATTGAATAATCACAAGTATAAAAATTGCTTCGAGCTAGTTTCGCCAATTTCCACGATCATCGAAAATAGATTTTTACTTCGGGATTCATGTTGGTTACAGTCTACGAGGCCTAACCCATCGTGACTTACTTTTCTCTCATGTAACCGATCTTCCCAAGTCTATCTTCGAAAGTCGATTCTTAAGTAAATCAGCCACGTCTATCGCTGTTAAAATACTTAGTTTTAAAATAGGAAAATCCCGACTCGAAAGCTATCTCATCGAGAATAGTTTTTGATCTCGTCTTTCCTTAGCGGACCGCCACTAAGAATGTTCATAGGAAGTCGAAATGCCACAGGCTGATCCTTCCTCCCAACTGTATAATTAAATGATTCCAGGTCAACGGATCCTTTTTTATTTGAAAAACGTTTAAAAGTTTTAGTAAGGCCGATTGCCAAACTATCTGAGCAGAAAGACAAAAATGTATCCCGAAGGGATTTAAACAATATTCAATTCTCATGCGTGGAATTGATTCATACTAGCTCTTAGCTGGAGAAAAATTAGCCAAGCATGATATTGATTATCACGCTTAACATGTTTTGATAATGTAAAAGCATAAAATAAAATAAAAGAAAGTAAGAATAAAAAGAAGAAAACTTTATTGAAAATGAAATCAAAGTAGCAACAAGAACTAAAGACAAGAGATGATTCTTAGCCTTACCCAAAGGTGGGTATTTATAGGCTTCAAATTCCCAAAACAACAAGGAAACTAATAAAAAAAAAGATAAGATAATATCCTAAAATTATGAAAATGAAATCCAAAATCCCCCAAATCACATCAATAGATCAAGATAAGTTGTTTCCAGAATATTCCCCGCGTTGACTTTTGATCTGCCACGTCAGATCCGCGTCGTGCCCAGCATCGTGCCCACGACTCCAGCCATGAAAAAATAAAAAGAAAGAAAACTGCAGATTACATCCTTTTGTTGCCATTTCCAGTATTGGGTTCACTACACAAGAAATGCAACCAATTAAGTAGTGAAAAGTTCACAAGGCAAATGAATTAACAAGCAAAAAGTGTCAAATATAAGAGTACATCAATGAAGAATAAATTTGGAGTTGGTTTTGATTTTCCAACTGAGTGGTCCATACCTAGCAAGAGTGTGTCCCTGCAAAAGTGAGAAATCATATCTGAAGTACGTTGAACTCAATTTGCCAAGCTTCATCGAGGTCGCACATTGAAGCTCAAGGAAGTGTTAACTACCAGAAATGGGTTTCACCATTACCTCATAGATTAGAGCCCTAATGGGTGGCGGTCAATTGATGTCAAGAAGGAAGTGCAAGTAGTCAAAAGAGACAGAAGACTACTGCTGGAGCTGCCAACATTATATTAAGCAACAAAGACGAAGGTAGTCCTGTGAGGGAACTTCGTCGAAAAAGGGTAAGGATTGCACTGCATCATCTGGTGTTGTGGCAATCACCATCGTAGCCCCTCATGTGATTTTTTTCAATTAGTGTCCTCACATTCTCCATGACCATCGATTGAGGATGTCTTTAATATGATTGTTGATCATGGTCTTCCTTGGGGATCGCTAAAGTTTATGTCCACTGGTGGTGAAGCACAAACATTATTTGTCTGGCGTGACTACCTAAGTATGTAGAAATTTCCCTACTGCCCCATTGAAGTGGGTAGAAATTAGAAGGAATCAATGCCTCAAGAGGCAAAAGAATATGTGTGCCCTTTTGCATCATCTAGATGTGTAAATAATTCATCATTGAAGGAACTTATATTATCTTTTCAATGGGCTTTAGATGAAGCTAAGATGATTAGTGTAGGTTTCGCCAAAATTAAAAAAGATGGAATAAAATAGGAGAGGACTCTGGAAAGGTAAAAAAAATGGAATCTGCAAATGCATACCAATCCACTATGGGGTCCTAGAGAGTAGCTAAACAATTAGAGGAAAAAATAGGAAACTGGTGGATCAAAATAAAAGGTTAGAAGATCGTTTCACTTTTTCTGAAAAAGTCAATGAGAGAGCATGCGAGCTGATAAGATTATTTTAGAAAAGAACATAAAAGCCATGGGTGAACAACATAACTT
The DNA here is from genome assembly GCA_020496765.1 of Gossypium stocksii. Taxonomy (NCBI): domain Eukaryota; kingdom Viridiplantae; phylum Streptophyta; class Magnoliopsida; order Malvales; family Malvaceae; genus Gossypium; species Gossypium stocksii. The sequence goes on along the minus strand of CM035625.1, from coordinate 52,498,967 downwards.
GCTATAGATAATCTAAAGAAGAATCATGAAGAAACCTTGGTAAAATATAAGGCGGATACAATACAGAATTTTCAAGATTATCAGCCAGACTTTAAATCAAATCTTCTACTACATACCCAAGTGATTGGGGGCCCCTTTGATGCTAGCAGGGTAAATCTCGATGCTTTAAGTCCTCTCACCGGTGCCTATCTAGATTTTGATATTTGCTTCCCTTCTGAAGCTACTTGGGAGGAGTTTGTTCAAGAGTGGAATAATTTTAGTAGACTTTATCTTGCTGATACTACTGCTGAGACTAGTTTTTCTCCTATTACTGGAGGTGAATGAAACGATAATGAAGAAGTGGAAGGAGAAGATGACATTGCTGATCCTCATGACATCAGTGTAATTATACAATTACAATATAATCATATTTTTAATAGTGAATTTGTAATAACCTGATCGTCAGGAGTGTAACACCCCATACCCGGCCCAAACGTTATGGCCGAATCCTACATGTCACATTGAAGCGTTACTTGAATAAAAGTCAAGATTCCTTTAAAGTCTTTCTTAAAAAGAATAGCTTTGTTAAAGATTAAAGTGAACGGAAGCTGTGCACCAAGTAGAATACCAGAAAAAGAGGAGGTGAGCCAAGTAGGCTGCTTAAGTACCAAGCTCTTTAGTGGATCCAATCCTAGACATGCACACAACCGTTGCCACACTTTAATTTGGCGATTGTTTTGGAAAACAAGTCAATTTAGAATTCATTTGAGGATTTTATAAATTTTATAAAACGGATTTGTTGTAGACGTTTCGTTATTTTGAAATAATTGTTATTTTTAAACCACGACCTAAGTCTATTCCAATATAATATCCTATTAAAGAAAAATAAAATAATTTAAGAAAAATAATTAATAGCGGCCTTATTACAACCCAAAAACTGAATAAAAATAATTTAAGCAAAAGGTATTGGAAAATCAAATACTTAAGAAAAACGTCAAATGCGATCTTTATGGCCACTCTGAATCCAATCCGGCTCCAAGTCTCCAAATCAAGGCTCACCTGCAAGTTAAAGAAAGAGGTGAGTTTGGAAAACTCAGTGTGCAACAAAGCCCTTTCAGAGCCCAAATCACACAAGCAGACTGGGCCTAAGCCCTGATTCAATCTCATCTGTTACTGGGTCGAAGCCTTTTCATACATCGGTTACTGGGCCTTAGCCCTTTTTCATATTTAATCTCACTAGGCCGAAGCCTTATTCTGTAAACGGTATGGCCCACTGGCCCATTTCAATAGCACATGTAAATCTCAATGCATGTATGCAAACCCATATCAGTATGTGGGGAAACTATCGACCCACCCAACCGCTACTCTCCACCAGTACCAACCAAGCTCTCCATGTGGGGAATAACTCAACCCACCCAACTAATACTCTCCATTGGTAGCATAGCTGCTTTATCACATAACATGAGGCCTAGCCTCTTTCAGTAACTAGGGCAAAGCCCCTTTTCGGTACCTGTGGCATTGCCACTACACTTCCTCCACCAATATAACCCACCCCTATGCATAGATGAACATATCAGATCATATCATGGACAATAGTGTTAACACATGCATCTCAATCAGAAATAAAACCCTAGGGGTATAAAAGTCATTTTTCCCTAGGGGTAAAATAGTAATTTTTGCATTTTAAGGGTATTTTAGTAATTTTATCAACTATTAGGGTTTACATGCTCATTATCAGTTATCAACAATTTCCAAGTGTTTAAACAGCGATTCTAGCCGCTTTTTGCAAATCGAGTTATTGGGCCCAAAGCCCCCTAATGGGTCTTACGTAGCCGATTTAGTCATCTAGGCCCATTTAGCCTATATTCCATAACAGTTTTAACAGTCTTAACATGCAATTCATCTAGGTTCCATTTTCTACCAATTTTCCCCAAATAGGCCAAAAAGCCCATTGGGCCCATTTTCAGCCCTCGAGGCCCAACTTACCGTCATGCACAAAATTTGTGCCCTTACCTGTCCCATCGATCCCGATCATCGAACTTAGCGTACCTAACTAACCTATGAGCATACGCATACTCAAGAGTCCTTGAAATGCCAGAATTTCGGCATTTCGACTTTTCGGCATATATCGTGTTAAGCTACTAAAGAGGGTTCGTTACACACCTGATTTGCAACTTCCACCACGAGATCTCCCACGCGATGAACCTACAGTTAATTACTAGGTTATTAACTGCAAACTGATAAAGCCTACTCACCAGACTATTGCCATATTCGGCTACCATACAAGCAATCCATATCTCCCTTACCTTAGCCGAATCTGATAGTTTAGATCCAAGACTAGCCACATTAATATTCCAAGCCTTCAATGCTCCTCTAAAGATCACCTATTTCTCAACATAAGACCATAAAACCAAATGAAATAGGCCAAATAGGCCTTAAGCCTAAAACGACAACCTCCATAGGAATCTAAAGGTTTTCGGCTTTTCCATAACTCATAGAATATGAATAGAAACTATGAATACTTACCAAATAATCTACTGTTGCAAACGTTCTCGAAACCCTCCTCACTTCAGATCAACCCTTAACACGAACCACGAATGAATCCCAGAAGTCTAATGGTATACGGCTTCCAACCTACTCAATAATGGTGATTTCGATTTTTCAATAACAAGATAGAAAAGAAATAGAACTTTGTGTGAAGAGGATGTTAATGTCGACAAGAGTAATGGGAAGCTTTGTCTTTGGAAAGAAGAGTAAATAGGACCTAAGAAGAATCGGCACAAGGGAACAAGGTTGCGGTTTCTACTTTTGGTGGATAATCGGCCAAAGGAGAAAAAATAAAGAAACAAAAGGGAATGGGAATGGTTTCGGTTCCACTAAGAAAAGAAAAGAAGAAGAAGAACAAGACCCTAAGAAACTCAAGAAATCGGCACCACACTATCTAAATGCCGAAAATCCTACTACTAAGGACCCCTAGCCGAATGCCTAAACTAGCACCCCAAATTCGGCCAACACTACCCCCTTTTCAAAATCCCTAAAATCTCTCCTAGATAAACTCCCCCTTATCCCTCCTTAATCCATGCCCTTGTCGAATTCAAACTCTTCCCAACAGAGTCCACTTCGGTTCCAACATTCACATTTCCTGCACATAATAATAAATACCCTCATTTGCTTTCGTTGCAACTTGAACCTTGGCCCTTGTACACTCCTCCACACACCACTTTTATAGGAGCTTAGTGGCTCCACCTTGCCACTTTACCAAGAGCTCACTTATGACACATTTTACTCACATTTTCTTGTAAGATCTCCAACTCAAGCCCCATATTCTTTAAGTCCAAAAATTAAAAATTCCATCGGGTTTTAACCAACACATGGGCCTTCCATAGGCCCATGTACACACTCCAAACATGAATTGCACAGCCAAATACCAAAATTTAAATTTCACCAAATTCACAAAAATCACACAAAAACCCAAAAATCAGGGCGTTACAAATCTACCCTTTTAAAGAAATTTCGGCCTCGAAATTTACCTGATCCAAACAGTTGAGGGTACTGCTGCCGCATCAACTCTTCTAACTCCCAAGTAGCCTCTTCTCTGCTATGATTCCTCCAAAGCACTTTTACCAATGGAACCGATTTCCTTATCATCACATTGACGTCACGATCAAGTATCTACACAGGTTCCTCTTCGAAGGTCAAATCTGACTGTATCTCAATCTCTGCAACTGGTACGATATGAGTAGGGTCAGAATGATATCGCCTTAGCATGGACACATAAAAGACGTCGTGAATATGATCAAGCTCCGGAGGTAACTCTAACTGATAAGTTACCGGCCCTACCCGCTTAAGAATCTAATAAGGCCCGATAAATCGCAGACTCAACTTGCCATTCTTACCAAACCTCAATATTTTTTTCCAAGGCGAAACCTTCAAAAAGACCATATCCCCTACCGCATACTTAATATCCTTACGCTTTAGATCTGCATATGACTTTTGTCGATCTACTACCTCCTTCAACCGATCTCTGATCACCCTAACTTTATCTTCGGTATCTGCCACTAACTCTAGTCCAAGCACTTGTCGTTCCCCCAACTCTGTCCAACAAGTAGGCGAACGATATCTTCGCCCATACATTGCCTCATACGGAGCCATCTGGATACTCGCCTGGTAACTATTATTATATGCAAATTCCGCCAATGGTAAGTAATCCTCCTAACTACCTCGAAAGTCGATAACACAACCCCTCAGCATGTCTTCCAGAATTTGTATAACCATTTCTGACTGACCATCCTTCTGAGGGTGAAAAGCAGTGCTAAAATCTAATCGCGTTCCCAACGCCTCATGCAACTTCCACTAGAAACGAGATGTAAACCTTGGGTCTCGATCAGAAATTATCGATATTGGTACTTCATGCAAACGCACTATCTCTGCCACATACAACTTGGCTAACTTCTGAAGTGAGTAACCGGTTCGGACAGGTATGAAATGGGCAGATTTCGTCAACTTATCGACAATAACCCATACTGAGTCTTTCTTGGAAGGTGTCAACGGCAACCCGCTTACAAAATCCATGGTTACACTTTCCCACTTCCAAAGTGATATCTTCACTGGCTGCAATAGTCCAGAAGGCAGTTGATGCTCAGCCTTCACCTGCTGGCACGTCAGACATTTTTCCACAAATTCAGTCACCTCTTGCTTAAGTCCAGGCCACCAATACAACTCTCAAAAATCTCAATACAGTTTATTTCCTCCAGGATGCATGGCACACGGTCCACCATGAGCCTCTCTCAGAATCATCAGCCTCAAATCGGAGTCCTTCGGAATACAAATTCTTCCTCGAAAATAGAGAACCAACGACTTATCCACTAACTGCTTTCCTTTAATCTGCTCAGTCCAAGTTGGTCTCACTTGTAACTCCACTAATAAGCTTCCATCGTTGTACAAACTCACACGAGCAAACATCACTCTCAACTCAGCCACCGCCATTCGACTCAACGCATCAGCCACAACATTTGCCTTGCCTGAGTGGTATTCGATCGAACAGTCGTAATCCTTTAGTAACTCTATCCATCTCCGTTGCCTAAGATTTAGCTTCTTCTGAGTTAGTAAATATTTGAGACTCTTATGATCTGTATAAATGATGCACTTTTCTCCATACAAATAGTGTCTCCAAATCTTGAGTACAAAGATCACCGCCGCCAACTCTAAATCATGAGTAGGATAATTTACCTCATGAGGCTTAAGCTGCCGTGAAGTGTATGCGACCACCTTACCTTCTTGCATCAACACACAGCCCAAACCTATATGTGATGCATCACTATACACAATGAAATCTTTACCAGACTCCGGCTGAATCAATACGGGTGCCTCAGTCAGAACTTTCTTTAATTTCTCAAAAGCCTTCTGCTGCTTTTCTGTCCAAGTAAACGGTGCTCCCTTCCTTATAAGTTTCATTAATGGTGCCGCCAACACAGAAAATCCTCCCACAAATCTTCTGTAATATCCTACCAACCCTAGAAAGCTTGGAATCTCCGATACCGACCTCAGTGGCTTCCATTCCAGAATCGCCTCTATCTTTCAAGGGTATACCTTAATTCCTTCAGCAGAAACAACATGCCCCAAGAAAGTTACTTCTCTCAACCAAAATTCACACTTACTGAACTTTGCGTAGAGTTGCTTTTCCCTTAGCACTTGCAGAACAATACGGAGATGCTCATCATGCTTCTCCTCAATTCTTGAGTACACCAAAATATCATCGATAAAAATGAATACAAACTGATCTAAATACGGCTGAAATACTCGATTTATCAGATCCATAAATGTTGCAGGTGCATTCGTCAAACCAAAGGGCATAACCAGAAACTCTTAATGACCATATCGAGTTCGGAATGCTATCTTATGAATATCCACTTCCTTGACTCTTAACTAGTGATATCCTAATCGAAGGTCGATCTTGGAAAATACTAAAGCTCCTCTAAGCTAGTCGAACAGATCGTCGATTCTTGGGAAATAATACTTGTTCTTTATCATCAGTTTGTTCAACTGCTGATAATCGATACACATTGGCATGGTCCCATCTTTCTTCTTTACGAACAGCACCGGTGCTCCCCACGGAGAAACACTCGGTCTAATAAATCCTCTATCCAACAGTTCCTAAATCTAAGCTTTCAATTCCACTAATTTCTTTGGTGCCATCCTGTAAGGTGCGATGGATACTGGAGCCATTCCAGGTAACAGATCGATTCCAAACTCGACTTCCCGATTTGGAGGCAATCTAGGAAGCTCCTCAGGAAAGATATCCTGAAACTCTTTAATGGTCCTGACCATCTCTACAGTCACCTTCTCGGGTTCAGCTTGACTCACCCAAGCCAAATACGCCGTGCAACCCTTCCGAATCAGCTTCTCAGCCTTTAAGGCTGAAACAACATTAGACAAGTAATTCTTTCGCTCCCCTATGACCATTACCTCTACATCTTCGGTAGTTTTCAGTGCCATTCTCTTAGCAGCATAATCCAACGTTGCCCTATGCTTAGTTAACCAGTCTATTCCTAAGATAAGATCAAACTCTCCGAATGGAAGCTCCATCAAGTCCCCAACAAATGTCCTACCTTATGTCTCTAAAGGCACCTCCCTAAAGAGTTTATCTACCTTAACCGAGTGACCCAGTGGACTTATCACTGTTACCCAACTCACAGTGTAACACCCCTATCCCGTAACCGTCGCCAGAATAGGTAAGGGGCATTACCAGACTTGTAACATATATCGGAGCAGTAAAATTTTAAACTTTTTAATCAAGAACCATCACGTATCATCGTCATTAGAGCATGCTTCAATTGATCATAAAATGATGTATATAATTTTTGGAAATCTAATTGGAAACATGCTAAAAGATAGGGAAATTTTGTGAAATTTTTAAGTTAGAGACACACGGCCGTGCCCCTTGCCCGTGTTATTCTCACACGGCCGTGTCCCTCCAGACACGCCCAAACCTTTCAACCCATGGTCGAATCTAACTTATCCCACACGGCTGTCCAACACGCCAATGGGGTTAGGCCGTGTGTCGCCCACGGCCTAGGCACGCCCGTGCCCTTACCCCGTGGTCGAAACTGTCAAATATCACACGGCTGCCAGACACGCCCGTGTACAAAACAGAGCAGACCGTGTGACTATACTGCCAAATTTCACACGGCTACAAATTACCAGACACGCCCGTGTGTCTAGGCCGTGTACCAAAACTGACCAAAACATCAAGGTGCAGGAGACACACGGTCGAAGCGCACGCCCATGTTCCCTGGCCGTGTGGCACAAATATAGGCTTGGTTTAAGCCAATTTGCCACCCAATATGGGTCATTTCTACTAGCCATTAACTAACAATATTTCATGCCATTCTACCAACCTAAAACATACCAATTCAAGCACAAAATGGACCCAAAATCATCTCAATTCATTCACAAATCAAGCACACCAACTCAAAGGCCTAAATGACCATTTCCATGCACTCATCCACACATATATACAAATCAATTATGCAAGCTTATAACCTCATCAAAATCATATATCTTTCCATAAGCACATATAGCTAAAGGACAACTCAAGTGCTTGATTATGAACACATATGACCCAAGCCATATCTCATAGCTTGATCATTTACCAAAATATATCATGTTCACAAAAGTACTAGCCTATACATGCCATGACCAAACGTTTGCAAAATACTCAAAAGTACCGAAGCTTTATCGATAGTGTGATAGCGATCCCCGACTCGTCCGATATCTGAGCTAGCTTCCGAATCTAGAAGACAGTGAAAGAAATAAACGGTATAAGCTTCTAAAGCTTAGTAAGTCCATATAACATGAAATGAAACTTACCATTTCAATGAGGTATCCATAAGTAAGGCCATTACAAACATATGATCTTATAGCCTATTGCACAAACTCACACTCATTAGTTCATGCAGTTTCATAACATATTATATATAAAAGCTTATCAAATACTTCATTTCAAGTAACATATACAAATCTTGTAAATAATATGGCATAATATGCCTTCATTTTGCACTTTCTCATATAACATGTTGATCATGTAACTAGTATCATTCCATTCATACAATTCATATGTCATGTATTTCATATACTTCATTATCTCATGTATAGCACATAACTCTTATAACATGTACCTTATACCATTCATGTATTCACATAACATCTCTCTCATATATTCAAATATCAATTAACCTTTCCGGTAACATGTATCGGTATTGCCCGTTGAACCTATAAGAACATCGAAAGATACTCGGGTGATACACACACAGTGTATATACATATAACCTATAATCCGTCAATGCGTCATATATGCTCTTTCGAGCCTGTATGGTAAGCCCAGAGGCTGAACATATAATCCCGAAGGATAATCGGTAAGCCCGTAGGCTGAACATGTAATCCCGAAGGATAAACCTGTAGCTCATGAGCACATGGTGAGTCCGCAACAAATACAGGAGCTCGAACCACCCTGTAGCCCTAGTGACATGTCACTTGTATCTTATCGACTTCTACGGTTCTAACGGGGCTCGGTATTCAATTTATCACTTGTAACAATTTAACATTTCTATTTCAATCTTATATATACTCGTTACATTAGGCTATTTAATCATCTAGCATTTCATATTTTCAAATAACAATACGTATGAACATATATATATACATTAAATTCGTTATACGAACTTACCTAGTAATCTCGTATCTACTCGTCTATTTTTCGTTTTCCCCGATCAAGTTCCGGGATTCGATCGTCTTTATCTATATTAATGTAAAATTCAGCTATTTACTAACTCACATACTCAATTCAATCCAAAAACATATAATTTGACATATTTGCAATTTAGCCCCTATATTTTTAATACTTTGCAATTTAGTCCTCTCATCACAAAAATGACAAATTACACAATCAATCCCCCAATTCACTATAGCCGAATATTCAAGGGACTTATACAAGCATATATCTTTCAATTAATCACAAATTTAACCTAAAAAATTCTACCTTTTTACAATCAAATCCTTAAAACCCATTTTCTTCAAAAATCACTTTAAAATTCTTATATATTTCCACATAATATACAATAATTCATCAAAATCTATCAATATATCAAGGATTCATTAATGGCATTTTTCAAAAACATAATCAAAATTAGAAATTGAGGTACGGGTCAGTTAATATACGAAGCAACGATTACAAAAACGTAAAAATCACTAAAAACTGAAGTCAAAACATACCTCAATTTAGCAAAATAGTAGCCGAATGAAGAAAACCTTTAAACCCTTTATTTTTGTTTGAAGAATCGGTGGAAGAGAAGAAATATGAAGCCATTTTTCTTGTTTTATTTAATTAAAACATATTATAAAGCCATTTGACCATTTTACCCTTTGTAAAATTATTATAAAACCTTATAAAATAGGGACATAATGGTCCATCACCAACCACTCCAAATAAAAATGGCATAATTTCCATGCAAGTACCTCCTTTTATAAAGCCATGCTCAAATAAGCCATTTATAAAATAGAACTCTAATTTATCGCTTTACGCGATTTAATCCTTTTTATCAAATTAACCAGTCAAATGATAAAATTTCTAAACCAAACTTTCACACTGTAATTCTATCATGCTGTAAAACATATTAAAGTAATAAAAATAATAATCTGACTCGGTTAAGTGGTCCCGAAACCACCCGTTCCGACTAGGGTCTAAAGTGGGCTGTTACACACAGTCTCATCAAGAAGCACACCCAACGCCCCAGATACATTACAGGCAATATACGAATGAGTGGAACTAACATCAATCAAAGCAGTGTAAGGCGTGCTATGAATGAGAAACGTACCAATTATAACATCAGGATCATCACCCTCCTCACAACGTCGTGCAGCATAAACCAACGTCGGCTATCGTGCTTCAGCATTTTTAGCACCTCTGCCAAGTGCCCCACGTCCTCGTCCATTACCATTTCTGCCTCTACCTAGCCCACGGCCTCTCGGTGGTGGTGGTCCTCCTCGCACTGGTTGGATAACTCTTTGATCAGCAACTTGATCCTGAGCTACTCTCCTAGGATACTATCTGAATTTATGTTCCTTGGACCCACATCGGAAACATGCCCCAGTTCACTTCCAGCACTCTCCCAAATGTATTCTGCCATAGTCTCTACAAGCCTGCGGTCTAACGGTATTAACCGGAACTGCTCGAACCGGTTCCTCCACTCTAGCCTTTTTGATATTTCTATTTGCAGTACCCGAGGGTCCAAAATCCCTTATGAATCTGGTTCGATCCTTCTCACGATTTTGTCGCTCAACTCGTTTTAACTCCTCGGTTATCTTGGCATTCTCTACCAATGCAGTAAAGTCACACTCCCTCTGTGGAGCTATCAGCACCCTAAGCTTATCCCGGAGGCCATCTTCAAATCGAACACTGCGCTCATATTCCATCGTAACTATCCCACTAGCATATTGGCTCAACCTCAGAAATTCTGCCTCGTATTCAGCAACAGTCTTGCTACCTGGGTCAGGTTTAGAAATTCCTTTCGACGAGCATCTACATAACTAGCTCCAACATACCTCCCTTTAAAAGTATTCTTAAATAGTTCCCCAGTTACCCGCTCGGTTGGGGTACTCTCCCTTACAGTGATCCACCACTGGTATGCCTCATCTCGCAGCAAAGATACTGTTCCTTTCAACTTTTGCTCCACCGAGCAATCTATATCATCCATGATCCGTTCCGTTGCCTCCAGCCAATATTCAGCCACGTTTGGGGGTACTCCAGATACATCCCTAAAGACCTCTGCTCTGTTAGCCCGTAGTCGTTCGGAGATGGATCCCCTATTCACTATCATTGTACTAGCTCCAGCAACCCTTTCTAAGACCCTTAACATTGCTTGGGACAGAGCATCGTCCCCTGCAGCCCGATCATGCGACCCCGTCTCAGTTGCTTGTGGCACTAATGCCTCATCTGCTGGCCTATGCCCTGAGGATGAAGACTCTGCTTGCACCCTTCCGGGACCACTCCGCGGCCCCGTCCACGAGTCTCTCCGTACTCATATCGAATTATCTAAATACAAATTTTATGACGTTAGTTTATTATTTTAGTTGTTTATTACTAGATATCTTATGAAAGAAAGCATAGCAATTCAGAGTTTGTTTTCGCATCCTCGTAGCCTAGCTACAGTCTCAATCCTACTATTTGCAGTTCTTCCCTATCTAAAGTATCATAATAGAGTCTCACTATAACATCTTTTCAGTGTAGTGTAAGAAAAGTACACTTACAGACTTGGTGCCAAGAATTCAGTGTACCGTTCCTTTCAAAATTAATTTTCAAAAACCCAAAATAAAACTTTTTAGAATGAAAACTTTTGAAGTAAAAAGAAGATATGTTTTAAGAATATTTCCAAAATTGGTTTCAAAATACCCATCCGAGGCCTTATAGATTTTATAATCGTTGTAAACTCATAGCCGAGTTGTTGCAACCTGGCTCTGTTACCATTAAATGTAACACCCTATACCCGGCCCAAACGTTATGCCCTAATCTGACGTGTCACATTGAAGCGTTACTTGAATAAAAGTCAAGATTCCTTTAAAGTCTTTCTTAAAAAGAATACATTTGTTAAAGATTAAAGTGAACGGAAGCTGTGCACCAGGTAGGATACTAGAAAAAGAGGAGGTGAGCCAAGTAGGCTGCTTAAGTACTAAGCTCTTTAATAGATCCAATCGTAGACATACACACGACCATTGCCATACTTTAATTTGGTGATTGTTTTGGAAAACAAGTCAATTTAGAATTCATTTGAGGATTTTATAAATTTTATAAAATGGATTTGTTGTAGACGTTTCGTTATTTTGAAACAATTGTTATTTTTAAACCACGACCTAAGTCTATTCCAATATAATATCCTATCAAAGAAAAATAAAATAATTTAAGAAAAATAATTAATAGCAGCCATATTACAACCCAAAAATCGAATAAAAATAATTTAAGCAAAAGGTATTGGAAAATCAAATACTTAAGAAAAATGTCAAATGCAATCTTTATGGCCACTCTAAATCCCCTCCGACTCCAAGTCTCCAAATCAAGGCTCACCTGCAAGGTTAAAGAAAAAGGTGAGTTTGGAAAAGTCAGTGTGCAACAAAGCCCTTTCAGAGCCCAAATCACACAAGCAGACTAGGCCTAAGCCTTGATTCAATCTCATCTGTTACTGGGCTGAAGCCTTTTCATATATCAGTTACTGGGCCTTAGCCCTTTTTCATATATAATCTCACTGGGCCGAAGCCTTATTCTGTAAACGGTATGGCCCACTGGCCCATTTCAACAGCACATGTAAATCTCAATGCATGTATGCAAACCCATATCAATATGTAGGGAAACTATCGACCCACCCAACTGCTACTCTCCACCCATACCAACTAAGCTCTCCATGTGGGGAATAACTCAACCCACCCAACCAATACTCTCCACTAGCAGCATAGCTGCTTTATCACATAACATGAGGCCTAGCCTCTTTTAGTAACTAGGGCAAAGTCCCTTTTCGGTATCTGTGGCATTGCCACTACACTTCCTCCATCAATATAACCCATCCCCATGCATAGATGAACATATCAGAGAATATCATGGACAATAATGTTAACACATGCATCTCAATCAGAAATAAAACCCTAAGGGTATAAAAGTTATTTTTACCTAAGGGTAAAATAGTGATTTTTGCATTTTAAGGGTATTTCAGTAATTTTATCAACTATTAGGGTTTACATGCCCATTATCAGTTATCAACAATTTCCAAGTGTTTAAACAGCGATTCTAACCCCTTTTTGCAAATCCGAGTTATTGGGCCCAAAGCCTCCTAATGGGCCTTACGTAGCTGATTTAGTCATCTAGGCCCATTTATCCTATATTCCATAACAGTTTTAACAGTCTTAACATATAATTCATCCAGGTTCCATTTTCTACCAATTTTCTCGAAATGGGTCGGAAAGCCCATTGGGCCCATTTTTAGCCTCTCGAGGCCCAAATTACCGTCATACACAAAATTTGTGTGCTTACCTGTCCCATCGATCCCGATTATCGAACTTAGCGCACCTAACTAACCTATGAGCATACGCATACTCAAGAGTCCTTGAAATGCCAGAATTTCGGCATTTTGGCTTTTCGGCATATATCGTGTTAAGCTACTAAAGAGGGTTCGTTACACACCTGATTTGCAACTTCCACCACGAGATCTCCCACGCGATGAACCTACAGTTAATTACTAGGTTATTAACTACAAACTGATGAAGCCTACTCACCAGACTATTGCCATATTCGGCTACCATACAAGCAATCCATATCTCCCTTACCTTAGCCGAATCTGATAGTTTAGATCCAAGACTAGCCACATTAATATTCCAAGCTTTCGATGCTCCTCTAAAGATCACCTATTTCTCAACATAAGACCATAAAACTGAATGAAATAGGCCAAATAGGCCTTAAGCCTAAAACGATAACCTCCATAAGAATCTAAAGGTTTTCGGCTTTTTCATAACTCATAGAATATGAATAGAAACTATGAATACTTACCAAATGATCTACTGTTGCAAATGTTCTCGAGACCCTCCCCACTTCAGATCAACCCCTAACACGAACCACGAATGAATCCCAAAAGTCTAATGGTACACGGCTTCCAACCTACTCAACAATGGTGATTTCAGTTTTTCAATAGCAAGATAGAAAAGAAATAGAACTTTGTGTGAAGAGGATGTTGATGTCGACAAGAGTAATGGGAAGCTTTGTCTTTGGAAAGAAAAGTAAATAGGACCTAAGAAGAATCACACAAGGGAACAAGGTTGCGGATTCGGATTTTGGTGGATAATCAGCCAAAGGAGAAAAAATAAAGAAACAAAGGGAATGGGAATGGTTTCGGTTCCACTAAGAAGAGAAAAGAAGAAGAAGAACAAGACCCTAAGAAACTCAAAAAATCGGCACCACACTACCCAAATACCGAAAATCCTACTACTAAGGACCCGTAGCCGAATGCCTAAACTAGCACCCCAAATTCAGCCAACACTACCCCCTTTTCAAAATCCCTAAAATCTCTCCTAGATAAACTCCCCTTATCCCTCCTTAATCCATGCCCTTGCTGAATTCAAACTCTTCCCAACAGAGTCCACTTCGGTTCCAACACTCACCCTTCCTGCACATAAAAATAAATACCCTTATTTGCTTTCGTTGCAACTTGAACCTTGGCCCTGGTACACTCCTCCACATGCCATTTTTATAGGAGCTTAGTGGCTCCACCTTGCCACTTTACCAAGAGCTCACTTATGACACATTTTACTCACATTTTCTTATAAGACCTCCAACTCAAGCCTCCTATTCTTTAAGTCCAAAAATTAAAAATTCCACCGGGTTTTAACCAACACATGGGCCTTCCATAGGCCCATGTGCACACTCTAAACATGAATTGCACAGCCAAATACCAAAATTTAAATTTTACAAAATTCACAAAAATTACACAAAAACCTGAAAATCAGGGCGTTATAAGGAGTGTCGAAAAGTGTATTTCTGATACTCTATTTTCGTAAACTGGACCCATAAATATTTTCATTAAATATTTATCGAGTCATATTAGAGGCGAATTAAATTTTGGATAAGTAATTTTCGTGAAATGAGGAGTTATTAAGGTACAATGACTGAATCCCGTAAGGGTGACGCACGATTTGGAGTTTAAAACCAAAATTGATTAGTGCAATTTAGTCATTTTCTTATAATTTTTACGTTTTTGGAATCCTGGTATTTAGAACTAGCAGGCCCATGTTATAATTTTAGTATTATTCAAGATTAAAGATGTTACCATTGTTGATTAGTTAGAGTTTTTTGGATTAAATTGATAAATTTTTAAGTTAGAAGTGGAAAAGAACTAAATAGTGAATATAATTATTGATTTTGAGTAGTATGGACGAAATTATGAAAAAATTAAAATTAAAGGGTAGAATTTAAAATAGAGAGCTAAATTTAGCTTAGAGTGAAATTAGTATAAAAATTTGAGGTTAAATATGGAGATTAAAATTAGTCTCGGTTTAGGGACTAAATTAAAGATTAAGCAAAAAATGATATAAAATTTGAAATTTAATAAAAGTTTAGTTATGTATTATTAATCTATTTTAATTATTTTAATCCGTAGCGAACATCATTCCGGAATTTTCGAGTAAGAAGGGGAAAGACAAAGTTGACGTCGAGTAGCTCGGAATATACAGTTTGTGTTTCTATAATCCGAACTAAATTGTGAATTATTGCATATTGAGTTGTTTGTGTATGGTAAGTAATTGAGGTGAGAACTCTTATACATTTGGGCTGAATTGAATTAATTGATGATTAAAATGACTCGATTATGAATATCGAGAAATGTGGTATTTTTATGACTGTTGAATTCAATACATGTATTGAGAAAATATGATTACTATCAAATTGAATATATGTTTATATGTGATAATATACATTCATGAAATTAGACATTAGTTATATTGAAAAGTAAAATGAAACCCTATTAATTGTTTCGGACTAAGACTGATATAGATTGCATGCCATAGGATACGAAAAGTACAGGCATTACTTTGACTTTGAGTCGATGGGCACTGGGTGCCAATTTGCTTCGGTTTAACCAATGAGACACTAGGTGCCTAACTGGTGTGCTGGTTGGATCCGTGTATCTGTCTGAGTCTGAGTTATGTTAATAGGAAAAATAAATGATAAAAATCGATGTGCTTGATATTTGAAATGGCAAAGGATGATTGTGAAATGAAATATGAAATGGTGGATTTTGTTGTGAATATTGATGAATTATTAGTAATGAACTCAGAGATTAGAAATGGAAATGAATAATGCCTTTGTATGAGATGGTTTATTAGATGCCTTATGGAATGCTATTGCCATATATTAAAATGTGCAATATTTGTTGGATGTGAACAAGAATGAATAAATTAGCATAATGAACTTGATATTCTATATATCATTTCTTAATTGCATCTTACATTTTAATCATTTACATAAAGTTTTAATTATTCAGATTATAGAAATACCCCTGAGTTATACTCAGTGTATGGTTTGTTTTCTGTCCGCAAGTTAGGTACTTTTCAGCTTACTGATGACTCAGCATCCAACAACAATCCCGGACTCAAGCGTGGTGATGTTTTGTTTTGTAATGGCATGTACCGAGGAGGTCTTTTGGTTGATGTTGTTTTGTTAATGTAATGTTATTTTAAGTCCATGTGTAATGGTATTTATGTGTTCATATAGTTGTGGTTAAATTTATGTTTTGGTATGTTAGTCAAGCTAATGTTTTACATGTGTTTTAGTTTTAAGCTTGGTAGTCTAAATAGCTAAAACATTAGTTCAATTATGGCAATTTAAAATGAATGAGAGTTTGGATGATTTGATGCCGTACTAATGTGTTTGCAATTATAAAATGTGATACCAATGAAGGTACATTGGTTAGGCACTTAATATGGATGTTTTGGCATGTTTTAAGCATGTTTAATTGTGTTTTGAGTAGGTTAAATGGTTGGTAAATGAGTTGCTTAGTGTTCAAGTAAGCATGATTTGGTAAACTTGAGTTTTAAGGTACATTTAGGCACAAACGGCCTGAAACACAGCCTGTCACATTGTCGTGTAAAACACATGGTCTGGCACACAGCCTGCAACATAGCCGTATGACCCAAGTCAGTGAGCTACACAGGTAGAGACACAGGCTGGGACACTGCCGTGTGACCCTTGTTTCTAGGTTTTTTTTAAATTTTCCCTAAACTTTTAAAATTGTTTCAAATTAGCCCCTGTCTGTTTTTAGATTATTTTTAGGGTCCCGTAAACTCATATTAAGGGCTGTAAGAGTATTTTTACGCTATTTTTAAATGAAGTAGTAAACTTTAATTGGTGAAGTAGGTCATTCTACTAATATTATCGAAGGTAGTAGTTGTCAAAGTATAGTTCATTGCTCTGATGCTAATAATTGGAATAGTCTTGTTATGTATCCAACCTCTAGCTTTCAAGAGAGGATAAATAGCGATAAAAGTGTAGACAGTGAAAGACCAAGTTTAGCATTGCATAGCATATATCTTCACTCAATTGTTCAAGATAATTATATGGAATTATTAAATTGGCATGTACTACTCATTGTATAATATGATGTTAATGGTAGTTTGCACCTTTGCTTATGTTGTAATTAAAGGTTTTACTTGGTTAGTAATGCCCGTGACCCTAATCTGATGACGGAGGTGGATTAGGGGTGTTATAGCAACAAAACAACAAATTTTTTATAGTGAAATTGCAATAAAGTCATATTTTCACTATTATGGTGCAAATTCTTAATTTCTTTGTATTCATTGTACTTGTTGCATTATATTTTGAAATAAAAGAACTATCTTTTGCTCAATATTTAAATGTTTTGGTAGTTGGATTATGACTTTACTTGAATAAATTGCCTAATTAAGTTATCATCATAAATGACTTAGGCAAATATAAACCTAACAATGATTGGGAACCATCACATTGTTCAACTTAACTATGATGAATTGTTTAAATTTGAGAAGAAATTGTTCATGATCATAAATCAATGAACTTAGGTTGTGATCCTAAATCAACGAGCTTTAATAATATCAGTTGTGGTTGTAAATCAATGAGCTGTTGGGAGTTATGATCGTAAGTCAACTAACTTAGAAGAAATTGTTTATGATCATAAATTAATGAACTTAGGTAGTAATCGTAAATTAGCGAGTTGTTTGGAGTTGTGATCGTAAATCAGTAAGCTCTTTAGAGTTGCGATCGTAAATAAGCAAGTTGTTTGGAGTTGCGATCATAAATTAGCAAACTTAGAAGAAATTGTTCATGATCGTAAATCAATAAACTTAGGTTGTGATTATAAAGCAACGAGCCTTAATAATATCAGTTGTGATTGGAATTAACAAGCTATTTGGAGTTGCGATTGTAAATCAACTAACTTATAAGAAATTGTTCATTATTATAAATCAGTGAACTTAAGTTATGATCGTAAATCAGTGAGCCTTAATAATATCAGTCGTGATCGTAAATCAATGAGTTGTTTGGAGTTGTAATTGTAAATCAGCTAACTCAGAAGAAATTGTTCATGATTATAAATAAATGAATTTAGGTTGTGATCGTAAATTAGTGAGCCTTAATAATATCAGCCGTGACCACAAATCAATGAGTTGTTTGGAGTTGCGATCGTAAATCAACTAACTCAAAAAAAAATGTTCATGATCGTAAATCAGCGAGCCTTAATAATATTAGCTGTGATCGTAAATCAACAAGCTATTTAGAAATGCGATTGTAAATTATCTAACTCAGGAAAAAATGTTCATGATTGTAAATCAATAAACTTAGGCTATGATCATAAATCAACGAGTCTTAATAATATCAGCGGTGATCGTAAATCAATGAGTTGTTTCACATGTTTCCTCATTTCCTACTTGGGAAAACTAAACAACATTTGCAAAAATTGTATATTTATTGAAAAAGAGGATGGAACATTCATGCATAGTATTTATTCAGATGGTGAGCATTCCATGTATGAAGTAGAATAGGACCATCCATTTTTTCAATTCTATAAGCTCCATAGCCTATTTTCTCGACAATCTTATAGGGCCATTCCCAATTGAGAGCCATATTTCATTGTTGTGATGCTGGTAAATTGGCTTCAGTATTCCTCAAGACTAGATCACCCACTTGAAATTTCTTGTTTTTTATTCTAGGGTTGCAGTATTGAGCAACTTGTTGAGCTCGCGCAACGTTCCTTACTTCTGATGTCTATTTGATTTCATCAATAAGATTTAGATTGAGTCTGATTATAACACCCCTAACCCGTATCTGTCGTCGAAATAGGGTTATGAGGCATTACTGTGAAGTACGAAACACTTACAGATAATGTAAATTATTTACAATTCAAACATCGAAATTAATTATAAATGTCCGTTAAATGGACTATTGCAGCCCAAAACATACATTAGGGTCGGGTCAGGACTAAATCAAAACCTTAGGAAATTTTTCACAAAATTTAAAAGTTTTCTCACAAATAGGGTCACACGCCTTTGTGACAGGGGACGAGCTCGTGTGGTGTGGTCGTGTGGCTCACATGGCCTTGTCTATGGGGCGTGTAACTCTCTAACTTCAACCTATGAAGAAACTTGGGTCACACGGCCTTAGCACACGCCTGTGTTGCTAGGTTATGTAGTTAACTTTAATTTGCGAAATTAGGTGTAGGATTCACATGGCCGTACCACACAGCCATGTCTTTAGGCCATTTGCCTTACACGCCCGAGGCACACGCCTATGTCTAGCCCGTGTGAAAAACACCTAGCATTCTGTTTCTCAAATTTTTGGGAGCAGGGGACACACGGCCTTAACACACACCCATGGGGCAGGTTGTGTGTCACACACGGCCTAGACACACGCCCGTGTGTCTACCCTTATGGACGAAAATTGGCCTTTTAAGGCCACTTTTCTCACCTTTTCACCTATAGCCTGTACATAAATGAAATTTTATGCCAATTTAAACCAACTAATCAACCATTCAAGCTAAAACATGCATCATTTATATATATATTGTAGCATATTCATCATACTAAGTTATATCACACATTTATCATTCAATCCACATAGTATAACCAACTATTTCATTATTAATCCAAATGCTTATACATGCTATATAAATCGAAGATAATAACTAAAATCTATCGGAGAATATCTGGATAGTGTAATTCTCTGTGCTGATCAGATCCTCCGTCTATGTAAATATACAAGAAACATTAAATATCTTATTCAATTTATTATTTGAGCTATTTAATCACATTCAATAGTTTTACATCTTATTCAATTTATTCCTTTTTGTCCAATTAACTATCAAAACCTTAAAATTTCTTTACGAAACTTTAATACTAACTTATTAACACTCCATAAATATTTATAAAAATATTTATGGCTCGGTTTAAAATTTCGAGGTCTCGATACCTTGTTTTAACTTAGTTTACCTAATAATTTCTTTTAAACCACAATTTCACAATTTCAAAAATATTACTAAAACCACACTTATCTCTAAATTATCAAAACTTCTAACTTATTCGTCGGATTTAGTGATCTCGAATCGCTGTTCCGACACCACTGAAAATTAGGTCGTTACAACCTTCCCCCTTTAGGAAATTTCGTCTTCAAAATTTCGTACTTGAAAACAAATTCGGATATTGAGATCACATTGACTCTTCTGTTTCCTAGGTTGCCTCCTCCAACCTGTGTCGGTGCCACAACACTTTAACTAACGGTACACGTTTATTCTGCAGTTCTTTAACTTCTCGAGCTAAAATTTTCTCTGGATGTTCTGAATAAGTCATATCTGGTTGGAGCTCTATCTTTGTATGAGAAATCACGTGTGATAAATCTGATCTGTACTGTCTCAACATAGACACATGGAACATATTATGTATCTTCTCAAGCTCTAGAGGCAATGCCAATTTATAAGCTACTAGACCGATCCTTTCAATGATTTCATACGGCCCGATAAACCGTAGGCTAAGTTTTCCCTTTTTATCAAACCGTAAAACTTTCTTTCACGATGAAACTTTCAAGACACACGATCACCCACATTGAACTCTATATCACTTTTTTTCAAATCTGCGTATGATTTCTATCTATCGGAAGCAGCTTTCAAACTGTCTCAAAAAATCTAGACTTTTTTTTCAGCTTCCTGAATTAAATCCACTCCCACTAACTTCGATTCACTTAATTCAAACCAATACAATGGAGTTTTACATTTCCTTCCATATAGAGCTTCAAACGGTGCCATTTTGATACTAGTTTAATAACTATTATTATAAGCAAATTCGGCTAAAGGTAAATACCTTTCCCAACTGCTGTCGAATTTGAGTATACTGCACCTTAACATGTCTTCTAAAACCTACTTGTTTTGATTGCCCGTTTGTCTGAGGATGGAAAGCTGTGCGGAATTTTAATTTAGTGCCCAAAGCCTCCTGTAGTTTACTTCAAAATCTCGAAGTAAACCTTGGATCTCGATCAGAAATAATGGATGTGGGCACTTCATGTAACCTCACAATTTCTGACACATATAATTCTGCTAATTTTTCAAGCGGAAAATCTGTTTTGACTGGAATAAAATGTATTGTTTTAGTTAATCTATCCGCAATCACCCAATCTGAATCTTTCTTTTTCAGAGTTACCAGTAATCTTGACGCAAATCCCATCATAACTTGTTCCCATTCCCATTGCAGAATCATTATGGGCTGCAACAACCCTGTCGGTACTTGATGCTCAACTTTCACCTGTTGAAAAATCAAGCACTTTGCCACAAATTCGCAAATTTCCCATTTCATACTGGGCCACTAATACATTTTCTTCAAATCCTAATACATTTTTGTACTACCCAAATGAATGAAACACATGCTACTATGAGCTTCTGATAAAATATCATTTTTCAAATTTGTATTATCCACAATACAAATTCTGTTGTGAAAATATAACATACTGCTATCATCAATAGTAAATTAAGAACTTAAGTTGTCCTGAACCATCTGTCTTTTCATTACCAACTTCGGGTCTTCATCTTACAACTCCCAAATCCGTTGAAAGGATACTAGTTTTGCTTTTAATGCTGCTAACACAGAACCATCTTTATTAATAGACAAATGAGCATTCAATGCCCGAAGAGCGAACAATGATGATTTCCGACTGAGTGCATCTGCCACAATATTAGCCTTTCTTGGGTGGTAGTCAATAACAAGATTATAATATTTCAATAACTCTAACCACCATGTCTGTCTCAGATTCAGCTCTTTCTGTGTCATTAAATATTTTAGACTCTTGTGATCGTTATACACATAACATTTCTCACCATATAAATAGTGTCTCCAAATCTTCAAAGGAAATACGATAGCAACCAATTTCAGATCATGAGTAGGGTAATTCTTCTCATACAGTTTTAATTATCGAGAAGCACATGCCACTACTTTACCCGACTGCATCAAAACACAACCTAAGCCATTAAGAGACGCATTACTATATACCACATACCGCACACCTAATTCTGGTTGAGTCAACACTGGAGCCTCTGCCAACATCTTTTTCAACTGATCAAAACTCTTTTGACACTTTTCAGACCAAACAGATTCAATATTCTTCTGTAGCAATCTATCATCGGTGAAACAATAATTGAGAAATTCTTGACAAATCGGCGATAATATCCTGCTAATCCCAAGAAACTTCGCACTTCAGTAACATTGATCGGGACTTTCCAGTTTACCACTGCCAACACTTTGCTAGGATCCACTCGTATGCTATTAGCTGACATAATATGTTCCAAAAATCCAACTTTATGAAGCCAAAATTCACATTTGTTAATTTTTGCATACAACTGTTTCTCTCTCAAAGTCTGTAACACGATTCTCAAGTGCTAAGCATGCTCAAATTCTGTCTTTGAATAGATTAGTATATCATCAATAAACACAACCACAAATCTATCCAAATAAGACTGAAAATTCAATTCATCAAACCTATAAAAGCAGCAGGAGCATTGGTTAAACCAAATGGCACTTCTAAAAACTCATAATGACCATACCAGGTTCGAAAGGCAGTTTTCGGCACATCACACTCTTTAACTTTCAACTGATAATACCCTGATCGAAGGTTTATCTTTGAAAATACTGCTGTACCTTTCAACTGATCGTATAAATCATCAATACGAAACAAAGGTATTTATTCTTTATTGTTACCTTATTCAACTACCTGTAGTCTATACACAGTCTTAAAGAACCGTCCTTCTTTTTCACAAATAAAACAGGTGCACCCCAAGGCGACATACTCGGTCTGATGAACCCTTTATCTAATAACTTCCGCAACTGTGTCTTCAACTCTTTTAATTATGTTGGAGCCATTCTGTACGGTGTCACAGAAATAGGAGTTGTTTCTGTGATCATATCAATCACAAATTCGACTTCCCTATCAAGTGGTAACCCTGGCAACTCCTCAGGAAACACATTAGTAAACTCATTCACAACTGGCAATTGTTCTAACTTTGAATTGAAACCCCGAGTATCAAGAATATAGGCCTAGAATGCCTCGTTTCCTTTGTGTAATAACCTCTGAGCAGAAAAGGTTGAAACAATTTTAACAATATCACTCACATTCTCAGTCCTAATAGAAATTATATCCCCTGTTTGACATTTCAAACAAATATGTTTCTCCCGACAATTCACTATTGCATCATGTTTCATTAATCAATGTATCCCCAAAATAATATCAAATTCCTAAAAAGGTAACAGTATCAAATCAGCAGGAAATTCACAACCTTTTATTTTTAGTGGACAGTTACGACATATTAAATTAATTACCACACTTTGGCCTAACGGATTAGTGACTTGTACTTTATAATCAGTAAGCTCAACAATTAAATTTTTTCATATGCTAACATAGTGAAAAATATATGAATGCGTAGACCCAGTGTCTATTAATGTATACACGGTAACATCATAAAGATGAAAAGTACCAGTAACTACATCTGGAGCTGTAGCTTCTTCTTTCGCTTGAATAACATAAGTACGGACATGTGCCCTAACCTCTAAACTGGTAGCCCCTGAAGCATTGCTCTAACCCGAACGTTTACTTCTTTGGGGAGTAGTTTTCTGTTTTTCTTTTTGTTCTACTTATTCTTTTTGTAGTTGAGGACAATCTCGAATAAAGTGATCAGTAGCTCCACATTTATAGCAAGCCCTTGTCTTACCCTTGTATTCACCAGGGTGATTTCTCCCACAATTTTGGCACTTAGGCCGAGGGGTGTTTTGAACACTACTTACACTAGCTGTAGGTCTGTTAAATACCCTAAAATCAGATTGTCTTGATCTACTCTTACCCGATCTTTCCCGCACTGAAGTGGCTCGACTAAATTCTTCTTTAGATTTCTTCACCGGCAAAGCTGAAAATGACTTAGATGCACCTCTTTTAAAGGACTCTTTACTCTTTCTATCCCGTTGTATCTTTCTATTATACACCTCTTCAAGCTTTTGAGCATGGTTTGATAAAACAACGAACTCTTATATCTCAATGCCCCCTATCATCATTCTAATCTCATCATTTAATCCTTCTTTAAATCGTATGCACATTTCTTCTTTAGTAGATTCAATGTCTCGGGTATATTTACTGAGATAAATAAATTCTCTTTCATATTCTGCCAATGACTTGTTTTCTTGTTGTAAATCAAGGAATTCTCTTTTCTTCTTATCCAAATATCTTCTACCCATATATTTTTTCTTGAACTCATTCTGGAAAAATTCCCAATAAATTTTCTCCGCCGATACCATGGCTTCTATTACTTCCCACCAGTTATAAGCTTATTCTTTCAATAATGACACTGTACATCTCAGGTAATCATCTGGAGGACAAGCCATTTGTTTAAAAACCCTCATTATACTCTATAACCAATACTTAGCCTTAATAGGGTCATCATCTGTCCTTCCTCGAAATTCTTCAGCTCTGAGCTTTCTGAGTTTTTCTTACGGAGAACGCTTACTAGCTTCAGTTGTCGGAGGAGGTGAAAGTGCAACCTGAAGTTCTACTGGTGGTACTGTAGGGGAAGGAGGTTGCTGAGCCTGATTCCTTTCTTGCATCGTCTCATTATACCACTGATTCATAAATCCATAAGTTATATTTTTGAGCTCTTGTTCTCGCATCAAAGAAATTGGAACATTAGTGCTTATTCTTTATTCAAAGGTCTATACTCTACTGTTAAATTCTTTTTGTTCAGCATGTTCAGATCTATCTGACATCTTTACAATCTATAAAAATAACAAAAATTAGATCGGATCATACACATCACACCATCGCAGATTTATATGGCTTGTATTTTTAAAAACTTTACACATCACGCATATTTTGAGAATTGGCTAAACCTGGCTCTGATACCAATAAATATAACACTCCTAATCCGTATCCGTTACCGGAACCGGGTTATGAGGCATTACCAAGAAGTAAGAAAACTTACAAATAATTTAAATCATTTACAGTTCAAATACTGAAATTAATTATAAATATCCTTAAAATGGACTCTCAATGCCCAAAGCATACATTAGGATCAGGTCAGGACTAAACCGAAACCTCAAAATTTTTTTCACAAAATTTAAAAATTTTATCACAAAAATGGGTCACACGTCCGTGTGACAGGCAACACGCCCGTGTGGCGTAGCTGTGTGACTCATATGGCCATGTTTATGGGGTGTGTAACTTTCTAACTTGCACTTATGAAGAAACTTCGGTCACGCGGCCTTAGCACACGCCCGTGTTGCTGGGCCATGTGGTTAATTTTAATTTGCGAAATTAGGTGCAGGATTCATATGGCCGTATCACACGGCCATGTCTTCAAGCCATTTGCCTCACATGGCCGAGGCACACACCCGTGTCCAGCCCTTATGAAAAATACCTAGCATTCTGTTTTTCAAATTTTTGGGCGCAGAGGATACACGACCTTAACACACGCTCATGAGGTAGGCCGTGTGTGACACACGGCCTAGACACACGCCCGTGTGTCTACCCTTGTGGACGAAAATAGGCCTTTTAAGGTCACTTTTCTCACCCTTTCACCTATAGCCTACACATAAATGAAATTTTATGCCAATTTAAACCAACCAATCAACCATTTCAAGCTAAAACATGCATCATTTATATATATTGTAGCATATTCATTATACTAAGTTATATTACACATTTATCATTCAATCCACATAGTTTAACCAACTATTTTATTATCAATCCAAATACCTATACATGCCATATAAATCAAAAGATAATAACCAAAATCTACTAGAGAATATCTGGATAGTATGATTCTCTATGCTGATCCGATCCTCTGTCTACGTAAATCTACAAGAAACATTAAACATACACAAGTAAGCTTATAGAAGATTAGTAAGTTCATAGGCATAGAAATTAAATCTTACCGAACATTTTATAACAATCATACAATATACAATTTCACTAATTCCTTCTGTCAATCACAAAATTAGTGATAAGTTCACATGATTGAATTCAATGTTACTCATTAACAAATTTTAATCTCTTGGGCCCATTTACCATTTACATTTCTTAATCAAATTAGGGAACGATTACAAAATTGAGTACTTCGTTTTCATGATGCCACAGTATGACTATGGTTTTGCACCTGAGCGTATATCACGCACCGAAGCCATAGCCCAGCCATGGTCCTACACAGATCACATATCACACTAATGCCATGTCCCAGATATGGTCTTACACAGAAGCACATAATCACATCACATCGATGCCATATCCCATATATGATCTTATATAGAAGCACATAATCACATCACACTGATGCCATATCCCAGATATGGTCTTATATAGAAGCACATAATCATATCACACTGATGCAATATCCCAGATATAGTCTTATACGGAAATCACATATCACATGTTGCCATGGCCCAACCATGGTCTTTTCTGTCAGTTCATCTTAATCACTGAACGAAAGTACTCAAATCTGTTGTCCACCTAATTTGTACATTTTACTCAAACATTATTTCACAATTATCTAAATTTAATAACATTCATATACGATAACATACTATGGTGTTCACGAGATTTTCATGACAAAACATTGAACTTAGCCATATGAACTTACCTGGGCTAGTTTGCAAAAGTTGTAGAAGTTCGGGAACTAATCGACTATTTTCTCTTTTTCATGATTCACTTCGGGTTCTTGATCTATAATAGTAAAATCATTCCTTCGTTAGCATTCACTTCAATTTTACTTTAATTCATAATTTATGCCCTTTAATTCCTAAAATTACACTTTTACCCCAAACTTTACAGTTTTTACAATTTAGTCCCTGAATAATTAACTCATCAATAGAACTAATTCTTCTCAATTAACATTTTATCTAAACATTATGAACTATTTCACAGCCATTGAAATACAAAATTTCAGCACAAAACCCTAATTTCAATTTATTTCACAATTAAATCCTATATATCAATTTCTATTCAATTTATTCAATAAAATCATCATATAACAAAATTAAAAATTCAATTACATGATAAATCATCATGAAATTCCAGCATTTATTCGTAGAAACTTTCAATATCAACCATGAAATCAAAAACTAATGACTTAAATAGTAGGACTTAGTTGTAAAAATCTCAAAAACACAAAAATTTCAAGAAATAATCAAGAATTGAACTTACTTGCAGTAAAAATATAAAAACCAGCTTTAAGAAACCCTTCTATGGTGTTTTTGGTTGGAGAAGATGAAAGAAAATGAAAATATCTAGATTTTTTTAGTTTAGTTCATCTTTTTAACTACTAATTTTTACTCTTTACCAATTTTGCCATTGTTTCACCTTATTTCTCAACCAATTCACTACCCAACCGTCCAGCCCATTTGGTTTTGGGCCAAATTACTCTTTAATTCCCTCTTATTTATTGTTTGAGCTATTTAATCACCTTCAATAGTTTTACATCTTATTCAATTTAGTCATTTTTGTCCAATTAACTATCGAAACCTTAAAATTTCTTAACGAAACTTTAATACTAACTTATTAACACCTTAGTTTAAAATTTTAAGGTCTCGATACCTCGTTTTAACTTAATTCCTAATAATTTCTTTTAAACCACAATTTCACAATTTCAAAAATATTACTAACACCACACTTATCTATAAATTATCAAAACGTCTAACTTGTTCGTCAGATTTAGTGATCTTAAATCACTTTTTCGACACCACTGAAAATTGGGTCGTTACACTGATGGCTTCCTAGTTGGCACTTTCATCAAAATGAGATGTCCTGTAGGATCGTAGACCTATCTCAATAAGGATTACTACTTCTGCCCCATATGTTAATGAAAATGATGTTTCCCCCACTGCTGTGTGAGGAGATGTGCTTAGGGCCCACATAATTCTTGGCAATTCTTCCAGCCAAGCACCCTTGGCATTAGGGGCGAAGCCAGAACAACTTTTAAGGGGGGCCGAATAAAATTTTAACTTTTTATAGTCTATATCTTTATAATTTTTAAAGGATTAAATCAAATTTTTATAATTTTAGGGGGGTCCAAAGTGCAATTTTACCTTTACTAATTTAAAATTTTAAAAATTTCTAAAGGGACTAAATAATAAATTTTCATTTTAGGGGGGCCGGGGCCACTGCCTGCCCCCTGGCTACGCCTTTGCTTGGCATCATCAACTTTCTTCTTTAAAACTACTAGGCTTTTCTTGTTCATTGCCTTCACTTGACCGTTTGTTTGGAGCATTTTCACAGAGCTTTGAGCGAGTGGTCTCTGTAGGTCTGTACAGAAGCTATTGAATTTTCCTTCGAATTTAGTTTTATTATCTGTTAAATCAAACGTGGAATGCCAAACCAGCAAATAATGGACTTTCAAACAAAAGATTCCATTTGCCTCTCTATTATAATAGCAAGAACTTCAAATTCTATCCACTTAGTAAAATAATCCACAACAACAACTATGGACTTTTTTTGATTTGTGGCCATTGGGAATGGACCCAAGATATCTATTCCCCATGTTGTAAACGACCAAGGAGCAAACAACATTTGTAAGGGCTCTACTGGTGATCGTTCCATTGGATCATGTTTCTGGCAGGAATCACAAATGTGAACCATGTCATGAGCATCTTTTTTTTACGGTTGGCCAGTAATATCCCTGCCTGAGAACCTTCTGTGTTAACAGTCTTCCTCTTAAGTGATCGCCACATATTCCATTGTGTATCTCCCTCAAGACATAGTCAACTTTAGTAGAGGTGAGGCATCTCAAAAGTAGCTGGGAGTAACCTTTTTTATATAGTACACCGTCTAACATGATATATCTAATGGTGGTAGGTTTAAATAATTTTAGCTTAATGAAAGGAATATATTATTTAAGCATGAAAATGTGTTAAATGTAAATAGTAGTATCATACCTCGCTACTTTATGTTATATATTGACAAACTCCTTTTTGCTTAACTATTAAATTTCCCTTGTAAGACTTGTATTATAGGGGTCATCCATGTTTGCTCTTAGTTTAAGTTAAAACCTTGTTTATTCTCAAAACTTGGAGCGGCTCTATATTATAACAAAAATTTCTCTCTTTGCTCAATAGTTATAGAAGAAGCTCACTTAGACAAAATGTCAACTTTGGTGTTCTTGTTCTGGATAATTGTCAGACTTCTGCCTTATCATATTGGCGAGCAGTTGAGCAGCTATGGCATAGTACTTCTTTAAAGTAGGCTCTTTTACTTCACATTCTCTGCTCATTTGCTTTGCTACCAACTAAAATCGGTGAATATTAACAATTTCTTTACCTCAAACTATCGGGCTAATTGTAGCCTAGAGATTAGTGCTTCGTACTTTGCTGCATTGTTGGATGCTTGGAAGCCAAATAAGAGTCAGTATTATTATTCATTCTCATTAGAGTATATAAGGAGGACACCCGCTCTTTATCTTGTCTTCTTTTTTAAGCCATCTACTTATACGATCTAGCATTTTAGCTTCACAGTTGATCTAGTTTATCATTGTGATGGGCTAACTACTACATCTAGAGGGTTTGACAATCTATCAAAAGAACATTCCACGATGAAGTCAACTGAGATCTGAGCTTTGACTGCTTTTCTCGGGGCATATTCCTATTCCAAATTCTGCTAGCTCAATTCCCCACTTAGTCATTTTTTTCTGAAGTATTTACTCTAGAGAATATGTCTTTGATGGGTTGGTTTGTCATGAATGTCATAGGGTGGGCTTGAAAACAGGGACATAACTTGTGAGCTACCACTACTAAAGCAAAAATGAGCTTCTTCGTCTTAGAATATCTCTATTCATCGTTCTACAATACTTTGCTAACATAATATACGAGAAATTGGCAAACCCCTTCTATCCTGATCAAGACTGTTACAACAGTTTCTTCAAATGTTGCAAAATAAAGAGAAAGAGTCTCCCCCACTCGCAACAACATTAGAAGTGGTGGAGATGTTAAGTACAACTTAAGTTGTTCAAGAATATTTTGACATTCCTCTATACAACTAAAGCAAGTCCTCAATGCCTTGAAGAAAAGTAAACATTTATCTATTATTTTGGACACAAACCTGTTCAATGCGACCACTCTCACTATTAGACATTACATGTCTTTGATAGTCATCGGGGAAGACATATCTAAAATTGCTCGAATCTTCTAAGGTTTCGCCTCTATACCTCTTTCTGAAACCATGAAGCCCAAAAATTTGTTTGCTTTTACTTTAAAAGCTTACTTCTCTAGATTCAAAAAAGCTTACTTCTCTAGATTCAACTTCATGTTATAGGCTCGCAAAACAACAAAAGCTTCAGACAAATCCTTAATGTGCCTCTTCAAAGTAGTACTTTTCACTAACTATCATCTACATAAACCTTAATACTGCGACCAATCTACTCCTTAAAAATCTTATTAACTAGTCATTGATATGTTGCTCTTGAATTCTTCAACCAAAAGGCATGACTCAGTAGAAGAACAAGTCCTCCTCTATGACAAAAATAGTCTTATCCTATTCTTCCTAAGACATGGAAATCTGATTATACCCTAAGAGTGCATCTATGAAACTCATGAATTTGTGGCTCGCCGAAGCATTTACTAATCTACCAATTGATGGCAAAGGAAAATTATCCTTTGAGCCTAATTTTTTGAGAGTGGTAAAATCAATGTACATTCTCCATTTTCCATTAGACTTTTTTATCATAACAATGTTTGATACCAATTTGAGTACAGCACCTCCTAAATAAACCTTGCTGAAAACAATTTCCCAACCTTCTACTTGATGGCCTTCACTATCTGCGGAGTGAACCTTCACGTTTCTTGGTTAACCAGCTTAACCTTGGGAGACACATTCAGCTGATGGACAATCACATGTGGATCCACACCAAGCATGTCTGTTGCTGACTTCCTCAAACACTGCACTTAGTCTTTCTTTTCCTTTTCAACTAATGTCAACGAAATCCTTACTAACCTTTATGTGTCATCATAGAATAATTGTAGAGTTTCTGTGACCTCTGGCTTGCAAACTCTTTCCTTGCTTCTAACATCCAAGCTATCCAAATTTAAAACCTGACTAGCCACCTCTATCTATTTCGAACTCTGAAATTGTATCTTTTGCTCAAGAGTTTGCTTAACTGATCTTAAAATAAATACATGATTAAAATTAAAATAATTTATATGTATTTAAATTAGCATATAATTTAAAATTTAATAGAATAGTATTTAAAATAAATTAAAAAATAAATAACTTTTATGACTTTGTGGTGAAAAAATATTCAACAAGAATAAAGAAAATTTAAAAGAAAAGGAAAATAAACAAATAAAAAAATATAATTAACTAAATGTGGGAACCATTTTCAATTAAATTTAAAATTAATAAATATTGAGTGTAATAATATTCATTACATTCATTAAAGAAAAATATGACTCAAACCTTTAAAATGATTTTGTTAGAAGGAAAATCAGGAACTCAGATATAAACTATAAAATTAATATGAAAATCATCAAAAATCAATTAAATTTAAAAAGTAATAAATTTTCATGATACTGATTTCTTACGTAAAAAAAAAAAAATTCTCCAATAATAATGCTTAAATTAATTTCCGTTTTAATTCGGAGAATAAAATAGTGCTGATAGGTTGGAGAATAAGGAGGCCCAGTCTTTTTCGCTGCCCTCTAACCTAAACGCAAAACCCTCGGAAAAACAAAGGCTAAAACTAAAACCCCCTCTCTCTCATCCCCAAGGAGACACAGCTTAGAGCTAAAAAACAGTTTCAATGGCGGCCAAGAATCAACAAACGCAAAATCCCAATAAGAGAAAGCAATTCTCAAGCACCAAAACGGACAAAGATGGCTCGAAATCGAAGAAGCCGAAGCTGCTTTCTTCAACCCCTTCATCAGCAAACCCTTCAAACAAGCTCCTCAAGAAACCTTTCAACTCATCCAAACCAAAACGAGAACACCCAACTCATTCCAAGTTTAAGAAATCGGAATCTGGGAATGATAATGAAGAACTTACAAAGCGAGAGCGTCGACTCAAAGCCAAGGTTATTTGATATATATATTTATATTTTTTAATTAGATATTTTAGAAGTAAAGCCATTTTGTTTTTTTGTTATTTAATGTTTGTTGTTTTATTGGTTTTTGGTAGGAATTGGCTGAAGCTAGAAAGAAGAAGAGGAAGCCGCATTATACTCTTGAACAGGTAAGTTATATGCCTTTAATTCTTTAATTTTAGGGTGTAACTAAGTCGAGCTCTGGATTATTATTTAGGGTGTAATTAAGCCGAGCTGAGTTTAAGCTGCAAGAAGCTTGAGTTGAAAAAAGAGATAAAAGTGTCGAGCTCGTTTCAGTTTCATTTGTAAAGCATGAACTCGAATTGAGAAAAACATTGAGTTGCTCAATCTTGCTTGTTTACTTGGTTAAAGTCAAGCTCAGCTCTCATGCTCGATGTCAAACTTGATTATTTGTATTCAAACTCAAGTTAAAATTTGAATTGAAGATTTTCTATACTAATTAACTATGTTGCTCGGTCTCTTCATTTTTCATGAAGTGCCTGTATCCTACACACAGATATGGAAATATGACCTTCAAGGATCCTTTCAATACATGGAAAAACTTAAAAAAGCTAACCATACCTGCGTAGGTATTCAACACTCACACCCGAGTCCAAGTAACATAGCTAATTAAAAGGGGGGAAATCTTATTAGTTGCACTATCAAGTATTAGAATACTCAAATTTAATTCGCTTGATAGCTCAAACTTCTTTCAGCTTGGGCTCAATCAACTCACCAACGACTGACCTGAATTAGAATTTTTTTGTCCAAACTCTAATTGCTTAGGGACACAAGTCCCTTGCTTACAACCATGGTGGAATTAAGAATTAAGGGGGAAAAAATGAGGAGATTTGAGTTGAGGTCTTTATCAGTTGATTAGAACTTATATTTTGGCTGACCATGTGAATATTTTGGCAATTATCGAATTATGGTCTAGTGCAAGTTTTGATCATTTTACATTGTGATAGGAGCTTGCATCTTTATGGGAAAAGATGAGACGTCGGAATATTGCTAAAGAAGACAGATCAAAGTATGTTTGTAAGAACAAATATAATGCATTGTTAGTCAATATTATTATTTTTTGTACTAAAATGTTACTTGAATTGTTCTAAGGCTTATAACTGAAGCTCTGCAAAAGATGAAGGGAAAGATTCCAGAAATTGCTGGCTCTCATGTTTCATCTCGTGTTCTGCAGGTCGGTTTTCTTAGCCTTTTTCTTTAATTTTCAAATGAATTCCACTGCAATAGTCTATGATTGTCTAACCCCTTTTTTTTCTGGTTTGGCCTTAGACCTGTGTTAAGTACTGCTCACAAATAGAAAGAGATGCTGTATTCTCCGAGCTTCAGCCACACCTTCTGACCCTTTCTTGCAATGCCTATGCAGTGCATCTTGTGAAGAAAATGTTTGATGCAGGTATAGTTATGCTGCTTCACAGACCCTTTTTATACTTCTCTTCTAGGTGTTGTTAATCCTATTGTTATTACTGTCTTACGTTATAATTAAATGCATGCAGCATCTAAAAAACAGCTGGCTGGGGTTATCTCATCTCTCCGTGGGCATGTTGCTTCGCTTCTTCGGCACATGGTTGGATCTGTTGGTACGTTTAAGACTTTGTTTGCTGACCTAATTTGTCAAATTTAATGGTGCATTTGCTTTAAACATGTGCCTTAAGCTATGTTGCTCTGATTATCCATTTTTTTTGAAGTTCCCATGTTTGACATCCATGATTGACACAAATGCCGACATGGGTATAGGGATATGACTCCATGGATCCTCCAAATACATAGAAACACTTATAAAATATTGTGCATACCTGTGCTGGAAATATACTTGTGTTCCGACATTCACATCCGAGTCCGAGTAGCATAGTTTCAGACTGTCTGGTGCATATATCAACATTGTAATGGGGCTATGACTCTGTAATAATCCTCCAAATACATATAAAAACTTAGGACAAAATTGAACATGCCCATGTTGGACATGCCTATATCCGTCACTCACACCCAAGTCCAAGTAACGTAGCTCTTAAGTCTACTCAATTTCATTTGCATATGATGTGTGTTAAAGTTAGGGATATAACTGCACCTAATTTTCATTAGGTTCACTACAGGTTCTTGAGAGGTAAATCTGTTCTCAAGCCTTGCTAACATCCGTTGTTCATGCTTCTTCCTATGCAGTTATTGAGCATGCATATCAACTGGGAAATGCCACTCAAAAACAAGAGCTTCTGATGGAATTATATTCTACCGAGCTTCATCTGTTCAAAGACCTCGCATCCATCAAAGAAAGCAGGTAGAATATATATAAATTTGTATTTTTTGGCCATGATTGTCATACTTTCAGAAGTTATCACTGAGGTTGATGGGCTTTCGTTAAATTTCGTGATATTATTCCTTCCATGGCTTTGTTGGATATATGTAATTCCATAGCAATATCCTACAACTGCAACAAGTTGGGAACAAAGGTTGACACAAAATTTCCATATTTCAGGTTAATAGATATAATATCGAAGCTGGACCTGCAAAAATCATCTGTTTTGCGACACATGAGTTCGGTAATCCAACCAATCCTTGAAAAAGGAATAGTAGACCACTCGATGATACACAGGGTATTAATAGAGTATTTGGACATAGCTGATAAGGTATTTAAGATCTTAACATGCATTTTCAAAACATTCTCTAACAAGTTCTCTGCCAGTACCCAGTAGAACTGGTTTTTACATGTGAATTTTCTCTTTCTAAATTAAGTTTGTCAATAGTCCTCTGCTGCAGATATAATTCAACAACTGTCTGGTCCACTCCTTGTTCGTATGATCCATACCCGAGATGGATCTAAGATTGGGATGCTTTGTGTTAAGCATGGGAGTGCGAAGGTTTGTTGCAGTTGATCGGATGAGTTCCATAAAACCTAATACATGAAGATACCGTTTTCTAGTAAAACACAAAATGATATTACCCTATGGAATTCCTAGTTTTTGTTAACTCATGAATTATCATTCTTTTTGTGTTTTATTCTAGGAAAGAAAGAAAATCATCAAAGGGATGAAAGGCCACATAAGCAAGATAGCGCATGATCAATGTGGATGCATGGTAAGGGTTGTGTATGGGATTCTGTCTGCTCAAATTTCATCTGTTAGAAATGCCATACGGGTAGTCTTTGTAGACAGCTTATTTTTAACCTTCTTAGCATGCAAAGAGGTCTCTTGAAATCTGACCTCCCATCATAATTGAAAGCTGAACAGACTTAAGGAAAAACAGAAATAACCAAACCAACTTAAGTTGGTCAGTTTGGGCAGTTAACTGAATTAACCTAATATAAATGAGCCGATGTACCCTTTTCTGATTCATATTTGTTTAAGATTATTATATATTTTATTGTATATTTCCTTAAAAAGAAATATCATAATCATCGGAGAAATGTAATCAACTTTGTTGTTATAATATTTTCCACAGATCTATAATATTATAAATATATTTTATAATATTTAAAATATATAAATATAATCTATTTATATTAATTTGGTTAATTCGATCGGTTCAGTTATCACTTATATAAACCCACAACCGACGGAATTCACATATTTAACCCAACCCCTTTAACCTAAAACTGAACTAACCTAACCAAAATCTCATTGAATCAGTTAATTTGGTTAACTTGGTTTTAACTGAGTTTTGAACATTCCTATGTAAAGAACTAAAGTTATCACCATGCTGACTAACAAAATGCAAGTTATTCTGTTCCTGGGTTTAACAGTATGGTTCTATGTCTGAAATGTAATTTGCTCTCAGTAAATTCAGCTATGGAGCTAGTGATATTTTGAGTACTGTGTCATGAGGCCTTGCATTAAGATTTAAGGCACTTAAGTGTCTGGTTTCTGTTTTATTAGGTACTCGTTGGTATTGTTTCTATGGTCGATGACACAAAGCTTATAACAAAGGTTAGTCTGCTATGAAGCCTGTCGTTACTCCCTCTCTTTAAACTATTAGGTAATGTTGCTTTTTGTTAATGCTTGATTTTAATTTTCTGATTACAGATTATCATCCGTGAGCTTCAAACAACATTGAAAGAGCTTGCTTTGGACAAGGTCTATACTCATTCTAAACTCGTTATCTTAACAACAGATTTTTAAGAAGATAACTTGTGAAACAATAATGGGCTAATGACCTTTTAAGAAAATTAAAGAATTAGAGAAATATATATCTACCCTCATTATTATCTGAATTATTTACCTGGAGAATCCTTAAAATCCGAACCAAGAAACTGAGGAGTTGTTCTGCCCAGCTTGGGTCTTCTAAAAGTTCATATTTTTTTACACTTATTTTAGGATGTCCATAGAATGGATTGTATCCCTAAACTTGCGCATTATTGGAGCTGACATTAGTTCAGCTTTTAGTATTGCATTGTTTACAGTTTTCTGTTTGCGTTTTGTGAATTTCAGAGTGCAAGGCGCTTGTTGCTGCAGTTGCTTCATCCAAACTATTCACGCTATTTAAATACCGATGGTCTGGCATCTCTAAATTTAACTGTTCCATCACTCAGTTCTAAGGTAGTTTTAACGGCTGTGATCTTTTGTCTAACTATCAAGACTGCAAACAACCTGTGCTAGAATTTACTTTGTTGTTTTTTTCTTAGAACGAGTCAGAAATCAAATCCAAGAAACTTTCAAGGGATGAAGAATCTAGTAAGGAGGCAGCTAAGAGTGATATTCCTGAAGAGAACCTTGATGAAGAATCTACAAAGGAGGTAGCTGCAACAGATTCTGATATGGAAGTAACTGAGTCCGGTAAAAGTGATACTCCCGAAGAGAACCTTAACTCAGCTGAAGGTGGGAAGAAGGATCCTTCGTTAAGGAGGAGGGAGTTGCTAGTCAACAGTGGGCTTGCTGAGGTTTGTTTGCAGCTCTTGCCCATTAGGGTCATCTGCCCTTTTCTGTATTTTTTAAGATCTTTTTTCGGTCCATTGGCCAGAGACATCAAAGTATTTATTGCTGGTTAACTTGTGATGCTCGGTTTTGCAGAACCTTTTTGACGTTTGCATTGAGAATGCAGAAGAATTGCTTACATCAAATTTTGGCAAAGAAGTAATTTTCGAGGTACTCAACTTTGTTCTTCGTCTTTTTAATGGAGTTTGCATTCTTTTTTATAAAATCCAGAAGTAGGTAGCCTGGAACTTTGTCGATAACCAAGCAGTTTTTATTTCTTACGAAGACTGATCATTTACACTTAACATTCAACACTTTCTCCATTTGAACTGTTTTCAATCCACAATCATGATTTAACCACCATGGCATATGTTGGAAATAACGCAGGTTGCAAAGGGGGGTTCTGATGGAATTCTCCACCCAACTTTGGATGAAAAGTTGAATAACTTGCATGAAGCTATAGCAGAACTTGCAGCAAAGCCTAAATCCGATGAATCCAAGGAAGAACATGTGCTTGAAAACTTCCATTCCAGTCGCACCCTACGGAAACTAATCTTAGACTGCCCTGCATTTGCTTCCACATTGTGGAAGAAATCTTTGGAAGGAAAGTGTCAAGTATGGGCCCAGGGTCACAGGTTAGCTGCTTTGTTGCGTCCTTGAAAATGTTTCACATTTAAAGCATAAACATCCACTTGATCTCCGACATTACATATTTTGATATTGGCCGCATTGTTGTATTTGCAGTTCAAAGGTAGTGTCTGCATTTTGGGAATCCTCAGACTCCGAGGTCCGTAAAGTGGCAAAAGAAGAGTTGCAGCCCTTGGTAGATGATGGTACTCTTAAAATCCCTGAAACCAAGCAATCAGCAAATGAAAATTAGGTCTGCCTGTAACGGAAAAGACTAGAATATCTCGATCGTTGAATGGATGTTGATTGGACTGCTGGAAATGCCGAGTGAATGACCAATCATGAAGGAGTTTATGAAATATATACAGAGCAAATTACTGTGAGTTTTCTTAACTGATAGGGTTAAGGAATTTTGGCTAAATTACAAAATGATTGTAGAATTTGGAATATTATTATAAATTATGAGTTTCTTATAAAATCTTTAATGCATGAGCTTTTATTACCTGAATTTTTTTTTTGTGGTTTATTCTTCCATTGATCAAAATTGAAGACATGTTTTTGAATACTATTTTGCTATAAAAATGTAAAACGAATTCGAGACTTAGTCCAATTGATATATGTAATAACCCCTAAAATGTACTATTGAATAGATTTAGGGTTGAAATTTTATTTCATTCTTTCATCATGGATTCTCTCAACACTTTTACCTTTTGGGCATTGTGCATAAATGCCATTGCTTGAGAATCTTATTTTACCGTGAAAAATATTAAATTATTTTGGTTTTTGGTTGAATTAGTTCATGTAATAGCTTGAATAGTAAATAAGATTTTGGGTTTGAATTAAGTTAAAGCATGAAGCTAAATTCGAGATTTAACTTAGTTAATTCATGCAATAATGTCAACAAATCTAAAATCCGAATTCTAAGCACTTTTGTATCTCTTTTCTTGTTCTTAAGTTATAACCTCTTTTGTATAAAAAAAGTATAACGTAGCAACTCGAAATTCGATTTTTTTTTTTTTTTAATCTTCAAGATGCAATAAATCTGAAACGAAAAGGTAGAATAATAATAATAATAATAATCGATCAAGAATGAATACAAACAGATCTGCTCTTAATCATTCCCCGAAACATTCCTCCAGTTTGTGAAGAAGAATTTTGAAATACGGGTGAATGATATTTCCCTCCTTCCTCTACACTTCTCCTTTGCAATTCCCAGAATCTCTCGGATTTGTTCAAAATTTGATCCCTCAAATGTGGGTAACCTTGAATTCCATATTCTGATGGCTCAAAAACTGGGCTTTCTCTTTCAATCTTATGCTTAATCCTACTCTCATGACCACCAACACTGTTTGTTGATGGCTTAAATGTTGGTGATTCCTTCCTTGACATGCTATTTACCCTCAAACAGTTCTCTATAACCCTAATTTCTTCCTTGAATCTGTCCCTAATTCCCTTCAAACTTTGCAGGAATTTACCCGAGTTTTTGGGATTTGATGAAGTTTGGGAATTGAGAGATTTGTCAGTTGAATATGGGATTCTATTGCATTCATTGCAGAAGTGTTTCCATCTCTCTACGTTATAAGCTCTTCTTTTCATATTATCTGAAAGACATGCATATGCCTGCAAGTAATGAAACAAATCCAGGTTATGAACTTGAGGTTTAGCTCAGTTGATTTATATATAGTTACTCTTCAAAAGTGGCATCTAACAAGCTAGGATTCGAATTTCGTATGCTTGCAAGTAAAGAAACAGTTCAAGAATGAAACCAAGATCTAGCTCAGGACTTAATTCGGTTGGTTTCTAACAAACTAGGGTTTGCATTTTAGCAAAGGTATAGATGCCTGCAAGTAAAGAAGAAGTTCGGGTTACGAATCCGGGACTTAAGCTCAGTTTATATATAGTCACTCTTTGAAAGTACCATTTGACATGTTAGTGTTTGAATTTTGGCAAAACAAATGCGTATTGCCTAGAAGTAAATAAGCAACTTTGACTATAAACATGGGTCTTAATTCAATCGGTACGTATCGTCATTTAAATGCGGCAATTAATAAGTTAAGAGTTCAAATTTCAATGAAAGAACATGCATAAGCTTGCAAGTAAAGAAACAATTTGATTATGAACTCAAAATTTAATTCAGTTGGTGACATTCAATAGTTTATAGTTTAGATTTCAGAAAAAGATATAAATATATGCTTGCAAGAAAAGGAACATTTCGAGTATGAATTCGATATTTAATTCAGTTACTTCATATGATAAATCTTTCAAAATAAAATAGCATTCAATAAGGTAGAGCTTGAAAATAAAATGGCATTCAACAAGGTAGAGCTTGAA
Source organism: Gossypium stocksii (assembly GCA_020496765.1). Lineage (NCBI taxonomy): Eukaryota > Viridiplantae > Streptophyta > Magnoliopsida > Malvales > Malvaceae > Gossypium > Gossypium stocksii. Next base: position 52,458,976 of record CM035625.1, on the reverse strand, counting down.
TATCAATCAAAGACATGCACATAAACGTAAAAGTAAAAGAACAATTTTGATTATAAACTCAAAACTTAACTCAATCAATTCATTTGAAGTATCTAATTTTGACAAAAAGATATGCATATACATGCAATTATAATAACATGCAGCAACCTTTACCTGTTTCTCGATTAGGAAACTCCTTTATGTAAATAGACATAAAAAGAAAACAAAAAATTGGTGACAATTACTGTGTTGGGAAGAATGAAGTGAGTACCTAAAAGTGGTGGTTAGAGCAGAGATATTGTTCAACCAAAAGTTGTTATCAAATTTATTAGTATCTTTATGATTCTGTGTAGTGGGTCACTCTCACATCTATTTCATTCCCTCATAATAACATATTCAAAGGTCAAAAAATCTCATCTATATTTTTCGGATTTGAGATGGATTTTAAATATAAATATATTTAATTTTTTAATATTTCACCGTGAATTTTAAATTCAAATTATATTTTTATTTTCATTAAATTTTAAAATTAACATAATGTAGCTTAAAACAATTATTGTGATGAATCTGAATTTAACACAATAATTTTAATAATATTAACAATTGGACTTTAATTTTAAAATCTAAAAAAGTAGAAATATTGAATTCCTAAAAATAAAAGTATATAGACTAAATTCAAAATTTATTAAGAGTAAAACAACTTATGACAAATTTTAATTGTTTTATATAAATATATATGAAGATCATATCTCATATTTATATTTGAATATGAATATTATTTTTAAAAAAGAAATGAATAATATGAGTGAGATAGCAAGTATTTAATATAAGTATGTTAGAAAAAAAAATACTCATATTGTGAGTATGTAGTGGATACAAATATTTTAGAAAAAAATAGTAATATTTGAAAATGAGTGAGATACATAAGTAATCAATACCAATAACTTAGAAGTATGAAAGGGCGGACCACAATAAATTTTGATGTTTCTAGCAAGCAATCCAATTTATCTCAATTATCCAATGCCACCAAAATAACAATTAATAAATAAAGTAAATCTAACCTCTGAAACAAGCTTGAAGGCAACCTCAGCTTTTGGATGTTTATTCTTATCAGGATGAAGTTGCAAAGCTGAAACACCAGAAAAAGAATTTCAAACCCTTTCAATAAAACAATGCATTTTCTTGCACTTTCTTCCTTACCAAGCTTATGATAACGCCTTTTGATAAGCTCAACCCCTGAATTCTCAGCCACCTGCAAGGGGGAAAAGACTCAGCCAAAAATGGCCTGGAAAATCCTGAAATTTTCCGGGAAAATATTCCGATGAAGATTAAAAAGTCTGGAATGAACAAAGTAATGAGAACATACTCCCAAAAGACGATACCAGTCGATGAAATGAGACTTAACAGTTTTGTTGAAATGGTGCTTATGAGAACAAACGATTGGGATGGTGGACAATGAACAAATTTCAAGGACCAACTGAGATTTTTCACCTTCTGAAATCGTTGAACCCGAACCGATTTTCCCCATTCTTTTTGGATTTTAAAAAATGGGTTTCTTTCAAAGGATTGAATGCAACAAAATGGGGAGCGAAATTGGGCTTCAAGAATTGAAGAATGAAGAGAAAATGGTGTAAATGTAAGGTGGAGGAGAAATAAAGAGAGAGAGAAAAAAGAATATTAAAAAAAAAAAAACAAAGGGGAAAAATGTGGGAGAAAATTTTTATTTGAAAATGGAACAGTTGTCCGGAAGAATAACAAACCTTGGCTTTGCCATTTATCTAATTAAAACCTTATATTGTCTAATTATACCATTCGGCTTTATTAATGTTATGAACAAACAAATAATTTGAGGGAAAAAGTTAAAAAAGAAAAAATTGAATTTTACTTTGTGTTTTTTATAAATTGAAAATTAAAATATTAAAATAATTATTAAATTGTATAAATATTGAATTTATATTAAAAAGTTATTTAGTAAATTAGTAAAATAATTAGGTTGTTTGATAAAAGTAAATATTTGTTTTTAAAAAATGGGTTAAATATATTTTGGAGTTTGAACTTGGCAATTCTTTTCATATTGAGGCCTAAATTGTTTTTTTATTCAAGTTAGGCCTTAAATTTGGTAATTGTTTCCACATTATTACATGAACATTTTTTTATCTAAGTCAGTCCTTAAAAACCCTAAAGTTCAGGCTCCAATGTGGGAACAATTGCCAACATCAGGACTTAACTTGAATAGAAAAATAATTCAAACTCTAATGCAGGAAAAGTTTCGAACCCTTTGGTATTGTCATCACGGTTGATCGGAGTTCATAATCATGCAATTTGGCGGTAATAAAGTTAGGATGCATATATCAGTGGTTGGTTAATGTGGTACATCTCTAGTAGTTTTTTGACACCAATATAATAGTCATTGTCATTAATCTCTCTCGTGTACAGAACTTTTCATAATAGACATGTCATACTACAATTTAATCAAAATTATGTGTTTCCTTTTTTTATTTTACTCTTAATGAATATATTAATTTTCTTAGTTTTCATTGCTTAGTGAATAAATTGGATTATTGGTTTTACTATTAATTGAATTACTATTTTTATTTTTTAAAATGAAATATTTAATTTTTACTTTTATTCTTAATTCTAAAATAATTTATGAAAATTTAATATAAAAATTTATTCTCATCACCTCACTTTTTTTCTAATCCAAACAAATTTAGAACTTTGATGATTACATGAAGAAATGAAATGAAATCATGTGATTAACCCTTTAATGGAACATAAAAATATTAGTACAAAATAATTAAAAATATGATAAAAGCATGATACAATATGACAAAAAAACACAAATACCCCTAATATATTTATAAATATATTGTATAAATATAAAGAATTAAACCACAATTAAAATAAAAAGATATGATGACTTAATTTATCCTTTATCTTTATAAAAAAAATTATTTTATGTATTCATTTAAGTTTTCGTCTTTTTAACTTTTGATAAATATCGATTAATTATTTATTTATTTTAGATAATTTGACAAGCATCATAAATTTAAAAATTAAAAGATACAAAAAAATTAAATGAAAAATTATAATATTCTTTTATAAAATTAGAGGACCAGATTAAACATTATTTTAAATATAATAATATATTAATTAGAGATAAAAAAAAAAAAAAGTTGATGACTCAAAGATAAAAGAAAAGAGAGAGAAGGTTTGATGAACCTTTGTGCAATGAGAGCATGATTGAGTCTGCAGATTCAAAAGGTCTATATTTAATACTGTTAGCTTTATGATATTTTTCCAAATAGAATCATTTCTTCATATGGCTAAAGTATACAAAACTTTTAAAAAATTCTATTTTTTAATATTATTGTATTTAAAATAATTTGTCATCATCTCACTTTTTTTTCTTTGATGATTGCATAAAAAAATAAAAAAAATCATAAAAAATAATATATTTATTTTTTCATTTTGGTATTTTTTTTAGTTTTAATTTAATATCTAAAATATCAATCACTTCCTAATTTAGTATTTAGAGTATGCATTCGTTGTATTTTTTAATCTATTTTTTAAAAGACGTTAAAAAAAATTAATAGCCAACCACAAAACATTATGTGGCAGCTTTACATAAAAAATATATTATTTTATTAATAGTATGTACACATTAAAAAAATATGAAATACGGAAATATATATATATATATATATAAAATTCAGAAAAACATATATAAAAATAAAATTGATAAAAAATACGATAATTGAAAATAAATTCATTGAAATTAATAATATTATTAAAAATGTAAAACTTTTTAAAAATATTTTAAAAAACCTAAAAAGGTATTTAAATATTAAGGTATTTTTGCAATTATTTGAATTTTATGGAATTTTTATAGCATTTTCAAATTTTATATATTATTTTGATTTTTTAAAATTTACAATTATATATTTTGAAATTTTATAAAAATTTTAAACTTTTCATATATTATATATGATTTTTTATATTTTTAATCAATATACTATATATAATATTAAAAAAATAAAAAGGACATGTGGTGTATTCTAATAGTGCCACATGGCAAGTCAAAGCCCGACCAATAGTCGGTCAATATTCAGTCAAGACTAGTCAATGATCAATCAACGACTAATCAAAGTAAATAATTTTTTTAATATTTAAACATTTAATAATATAATTTTCTATTTTTAATTTAAATTTAACAATTTTATTTTAAATAAATCCAATTGCCGCTTGGCATTTTTTTATTGGTCAAAAACAAGCCATGTGGCACTTTCTCTTGGATTGGCTAAATAGATTTTTTTTATTTACGATCGTTACAAAATGGACCAAAAATAGAAGAAATTGATACCTTAGATACTAAATTGAGAGAAAAAGTTTTAAGTACATGGATATACTTCAAGACCTAAATCATGAATTAAATAAAAAAATTATTAATTTATTAAAAGTAATATGAATCAAAAATAATTTAAACAAAATATATAAAGATAATGTGACAAATTACAAAATTTAGATTAATATTCATTGTAGATTGAAAATTTGAGATAAAAAGAGAAAAAGAACAAAAGGTTAGATTAACCTTTTTGCAACCAAACCAAACCATCATTGAGTCTCAAGATTCAAAAGGTTTTATATTTTATATTGTTAGTTTTATGAATTTTTTCAAATTATATCATTTCTTCATATGGCTAAGGTATACAAGAATTAAAAAATTAATTTTTTCATTAATATTATATTTATTTAAAATAATTTTTTGGTATAAATAGAAATCATAAACTTAATAATGTAATTTTTTAAATATTAATTATATGAATCAATTAAATTAAATTTCAATTTATAAAAATTGCATCTCATCAAGATGGATGATTTGATTTGAGGAGAAATCTATGTTTAAATAAAAAATTGATTTAAAAAAAAAAAGCCCTTTGTGAATAGAAATGAATCAATTGAGTAAAGTGTAAAATTTTGCAACTAAAGATATTCATAAATCTATGATTGTCAACTAGCAAGGTTTTTTAATTTATTTTTTATGAATCAGTTAAATTGGGGCATCCAGCTGGAGTGTAGGGCCTAATTTCCATAATTTATGTTCTCTGTGTTCTATTTACTCTCCTTTTATAATTGTGTTTAAACTTTTTAGATTTTTTTAAGATTTTTTATATGTTTTATTTAATTTATTTTAATTTAAGTTTGAATATATTATCAATTTAGTATTAATTAGGGATGAGAAAAAAATTTTAAGACATCAATCTGAATTAAGGGGTTTAAATGGTTTATAAAATATAAGTTAAAAAAGGATGATTAATTGAATCGAATTAAATACACTTTTTATTTAATTTACAGTTAATTTAATTTTTTTTCATGCTATAAAATGAATATTTATGTTTAAAATAGTGAAATAAATTAAAATTTTTATATAAATATTATTTTAAAAAATCATATAAAAATGATTGATTATATTTTATTTACTTAGAAATATTCTTTTAAAAATATTAATAAAAAATACTTTGAAATTTTACCAAATATTATTTAGAAATTATAAAATAAAATTCATTTTGTCAAAATAAATGTAAAATTGTAATCATATCTGTTCATTTTGATACAATACTTAGAATTATCCATATTCTTTCCTCAACCTATAAATAGGAAGATAATGCACTTTAGCGCACTCAAACTCACATCCTTTACATTAATAATAATACCCATGTAAATCGAACTAAGATTTAATCGACTTAAAATAACTTTTAAATAGTGATAATATATTATATTATAAAGTTTAAATATTTTTATATGCTGTTTAATATTATCCCATATTGTCAAAAAGGTAGTTGAATAAAAGGCTTTTAAGTTGGCCCCATTGGCATGCCAAAATGGGGTCATTTTAGCCTTTTAGGCCTAAAAGTTTAACCTTCATGCCTACATCTCCAACCAATTTTCTCTTCTTCTCATTCATGAATTTTAAATATTTATAATTGTAATTTTGAAATAATTAATCTCTTAATTTTATGTAATCCCAAAGTTCTCGATTTGGGAACCGCTTTATTTTTTTATCAAGAAATACATTTAAAAAAATTAAGGTTATGAGTAGACTTATTTATTTGTATCACTGAAAATTTGAAAGAATTTAATTATAAATACTAAATTTAAAAAATAAGTTTTGAGAGAAAAAATATGGATTAAGTTTAGACTTCAACGTTTAAGGGCTCGTTAATTTTTTTTTCTATATTTAACTTTTAATAAAAATATTAAATTAAAAATAGTATTATATAAAAATACGGGTCATTTTAAAATAGGATTGCTATTGGATTAGATGCCTAAAAATATGAGAGGGATTAGATAAAATTTGAGGCCAACATTATAAGTCTAGGCTTAGACAAATATGAATTGTGTTAATACTATATATAGATTCAATCTGACCTAAGATCAACCCTAGTTGTGACCTAACTAGCCTTTTATCTAAATACTTGGTTTGAATTTTGAAAATGGATTTATCTTTAACTTCTTTTCTTTCTTTTATTTAAGCATCTGATTGAGTTGGTATCAAAATTGTATCACGAGTCAATGTGACACCAATTTGATGACATGAAATCAGTTAAGAAAAAACATTAGATTAATAAATGTTAATACGAGTATTTTTCTCATTTTATATTTGTATATACAAACCTATAAAAAACATATATAAAACTTTATAAATTTTATTGACACTTGTCAACTTCTAACTTCACTTTTAAAGTCTAAAAATTCTACTGATAATATATCACATTATTAAATCCTTTATTATTAATCACAACTTTGAAATGATTGATGAACAATTTTACCAGTCAAAATTATTGATGATATCCTGAATTTTCATAAATTGTTTGTGGGCTTGGTTGGTGGATCTAGTATTTTATGTTAAATTGTGAAGAAAGTGAATTGAGGAATAGCACATGGCTTTTTATAGCTTTATTAAAAGAGTAAGGTACACACAATTTTCCATGAATTTTGTCCTCTAATTCTAAGCCTCTTCCTTTTTCCTTTATGTCCCAACATAATCATTCCTTTCTGAATAATCTTCCAGAATTTGTATATTCATATTCATATTCTTGTTTCTATTTTTACAATATTATTATTATTCTGTTAGAAGTATTTGTATATAAGTTTTGAGAGGTTAATAATTTTTAATTATTTCTATATTTTATGTTGGGTTCAGTTTTTTTTTATTTTATATAAAGATAGTAATATAATAGGGTGAAAGTAGATATTGTGAAAGCAGACATTATATGAATGTATAATATTGAAAAATATTACCATTTATATGAATATTGATGTATCCATCTCTGCATCACATTGTTTTGTTTCAATTTAATTTTTGCTACTTATCTTTAATATTTTTCAAACTTTTTAAAGTCAAGTAAATATTTAAACATAATTCTTCAAAAAATATTTAAATATAAAATATATGAATTTTTTTATAACACATTATTATAAATTTGCCCTTTTAATAGTTTATATATACAAGAATAAAATGGTAATTTCATATAATGAAGTGAGTTGAGATGGAACAAGCAATTACTATAGCTGCTCTCAGGGGCGAAGCCAGAACAAATTTTTAGGGGGCCAAATGAAATTTTAATTTTTTATAGTATATATATTTATAATTTTTAAAGGATTAAATAGAATTTTTCTAATTTTAGGGGGCCAAAGTATAATTTTACCTTTACTAATTTAAAATTTTCAAAAAATTTAAGGGCCTAAATATAAATTTTCCATTTTAGGGGGGCCAGGGCCACTACCAGCCCCCTGTATTCGCCTTTGGCTGCTCTATACCCACCATCTAAAAAAAAAAAACCTACCCCACCTCGCATCCATTTCTCAAAAAAAAAAAAACTGTTCCATTCACAAATAACTCATATGGTACACTTGGCGCTAAAAGTACAAGAACAATCATTGTATTATTATATCTCATATTACATTTTAGTCACTCTATTAGAAAATTTAATCAATTGGTCTTTGAATGTTAGATGGAGCAAAATAGTTCATTCATTAAATTGTGCAATTAAATGCTTATTTTGGTGTTTTATATGTAAGATATAATAACAAATTTAACCCTTAACATTTAAACATTTATTTAAATTGCCCTTACTCATTTGGAGCAAATTAGCCCTAAGGGTGTGCATATTAAAACCGAATTAATTGATTGAACAAAAATAATTCAATTAATCAATTGGCCATAAAAAATAATTTAGTTAAAAATCAATTAAAAAGTTTTTTTAATTTTAATTATTGATTGATAATACTCTAGAATAACGTATTTTTATGTATTAATTGTGTATTTATTCTGAGTATGATCCTGCTAATTTGAGCTATTTATGATATTTTATCTTACAGGGACTAAATTGGAGGTAAAAGCAAAATTAAGGGCCAAAAGCGTGAAATTAGAGATAAAATGTGCGACACAGAGAAAAGTTGGTGCCAAAAGTGCAGGCATGGATGACACAAGGGTTGAAATGCAAAAAGAAGATATTTCATTCTATCAGATTCTATTTTGATTATATTATGATAATTAATATTAAGATAATTATTAGGGATTATTTAATTTTAGGATTTTATCTTTATTTATCTTCAATTAAATGTATTTATCTTTTGGGAGTTTAAGTAGAATTAGACTATCTCCCCTAGCACTATAAATAGGGGGTGAGGTGACTCAACATTTATTTCTTTTTTTTGAAAACACTCTCTGCCCCAAAAGTCTAGGCTTTTGTTCTTTTCATATTTCCTTTCAATAAAATCTCCATTTTTATTATATATTTATTTTCTTTTCTACCACAATCATGAGCCACTAAAACCTATCTAGCCAAAGGTTGTCGAAAATCCCCAAAAAGGGTTCCTGAGGTTTAGAATCCGTACTTAGTCTTCTCGTTGAGTATTCATCGTTTCTCCGTACTACGGGATTGACGCTTCCGTCCATGTCCTTTAAGAAGTAAACTTTTCAATGTATACAAAGGCGGCCGCTTTGTATGTTTTGGGAAGGTTGCACAGTCGGTTCGTTAGCTTACTACGTCAGAGGTTGGCGAGCCCAATAGACAAAATGGCGTGGGATTCGCCATTGAGAAGCGTTGATCTAGCAAAAAACGATCCCACAGAAGTGAATAATGAAAAAGAATAGTAAATAGGAAGTAGGGTCAAATCCTCAAGGACTGGATTGCACGAATGCTTGTTTCTCGAAATCCTAGGCAGAATCGTGCCCAAGAAAACCTGTATTTCTGAAAAAAATAAAAATAACAGAATTTAAAGTTTTGAATTTGGAAAATAAAAACAGAATTCAAAATTGACTGAAATTGTGATTACGAAAATAAAAATAAAAAATATAAAAAATAAACAGAGTTGAGAAAATAGAGAGTTTCTTATGTAACGAGATTCCAGCCTCACAGTTGTTTCGATCTGCCTTGAGTTCAATCCTTGGCTTTTAGATAAACCTTCTCAACCTGAATAAGCCAGTTATAGTGGAAGAGGACGCCTACGACCACCAGCTCCAAGGATTTAGACTTACACTTTAGTGGAACCTAACTCTAGCCAACAATCGCTTCTGTGGGATCGTTTTATGCTAGATCAACGCTTCTCAATGGCGAATCTCATGCCACTTTGTCTATTGGGCTCGCCAACCTCTGACGTAGTAAGCTAACGAACCGACTGTGCAACCTTCCCAAAACATACAAAGCGGCTGCCTTTGTATACGTTGAAAAGTTTACTTCTTAAGGGACATGGATGGAAGCGTCAGTCCTGTAGTGCGGAGAAACGATGAATACTCAGCGAGGAGGCTAAATACGGATTCTAAGCCTCAGGAACCCTTTTTGGGGATTTTCGACAACCTTCGGCTAGATAGGTTTTAGTGGCTCATGGTTGTGGTGGAAAAGAAAATAAATATATAATAAAAATGGAGATTTTATTGAAAGGAAATATGAAAAGAACAAAAGCCTAGACTTTTGGGGCAGAGAGTGTTTTCAGAAAAAAGGAATAAATGTTGAGTCACCTCACCCCCTATTTATAGTGCTAAGGGAGATAGTCTAATCCTACTTAAACTCCCAAAAGATAAATACATTTAATTGAAGATAAATAAAGATAAAATCCTAAAATTAAATAATCCCTAATAATTATCTTAATATTAATTATCCTAATATAATCAAAATAGAGTCTGATAGAATGAAATATCTTCTTTTTGCATTTCAACCCTTGTGTCCTCCATGCTTGCACTTTTAACACCAACTTTTCTCTGTATCACACATTTTATCTTTAATTTCACGCTTTTGGCCCTTAATTTCACTTTTGCCTCCAATTTTGGGTCTGATAGAATGAAATATCTTCTTTTTGCATTTCAACCGTTGTGTCCTCCATGCTTGCACTTTTAACACCAACTTTTCTCTGTATCGCACATTTTATCTTTAATTTCACGCTTTTGGCCCTTAATTTCACTTTTGCCTCCAATTTTGTCCCTATAAGATAAAATATCATAAATAGCTCAAATTAGCAGGATCATACTCAGAATAAATACACAATTAATACATAAAAATACGTTATTCTATAGCATTATTATTAATTAATTTAATTCAAAATCAAATAATCTAACCTTAATAATATATATTATATATCTATAAACCTAATGTATATAAAATAAATGCACTTATAACTATTGATACAATGGGTAAAAAAATAAAAATAAAAAAAAATTAACAAAAGCACTTAGTCATTGTGTTATTTTTTTTAATTTAGTGTTTTTATTGTTTTTTAAAAATTTATTTAAATTAAAAAAAATTCATGATATATTTTCTCATGTTTTAAATTTGTTTAAAACTAGAAAAAAAAAATAAAAATTAGTTAATTCAATTAATTGACAAACTTAATTAGAATTAATTTGATTCGATTAATTGTTAATAGTTTTAATTTTTTGATTAATTAAATTAATAGTAGTTTAGTTTAGATATTAATTTGACTATTTGAAGACCTCTAATTAGCCCTCAACCTTTCATTATTAATAGGACTTTATTTTAACTTATATGCCGCACCAACAAATAATTTGAAGGTTTTTAAAAAGTTTAAAAATAATCTTTTCAAAATTTCAAGTTCTAAAATTTTTAAAAAATGAGCTTTCTAAAAATTCAAAAATATCTAGAAAATTTTGAAAGTTATTAAACAATATCATAATGATTTATTTGGCCTTCCAACTTTATAAAAATAATTAAAAATTAATTAATTGTTAACGTGAATTGCCACATAGATGCCACATTAACAAAGTTAATAAACGTTAACATTTCAATTAATTTTAAAGTGATTTAATAAATTAAATAAATGACTAAAATGACTCTTTTATAGAGTTGAGAAGCCAAATAAATTATTGCCCCTTAACTAATCTTCCAAAAAAAAAAAAACCTGTTTTATATTTGTCTTAAAGAAAAACTAAATCTTTCATTTTATAATATGCGGGGATAATTTAAACTCCTCTAAAGTCACTAATTTTATTGAATTTTATAAATAAAAAAATAGTATTATTCCCTTTAGGAAAAAAAAACCTTTTTTCACACTTTTTGGAAATTTTAAATTTGTCTATTATTTAAAACAATTTGAAAATTATTTTTCATTTCTAATTTTTTATTAAAAATGTAAATTTTATTAAATATATATTAAATAATAATGAGGATAACTGGATCTAGTGAAACCTTTAATTGACCTATTTTCCCATAGATTTTAGACCTAATAACCAAACGGAAATAAATGAAATTAAGGGATTCACGTTTCACGAAGTTTTTAGTGCTCTATGCAAAGAAAAAGACAATTAGGGCAGTTGGAATCCATTACCCGATGCTGTTATATAATAGATAAAATACGATACAATTAAGAAATGGGTAAACTACACCTTTACTCACTAAACTATCAATAAATTTATATTTTGGTCATTTAATTATAAAAATTACAACATTTTCACTAAACTATTTAAAAATTTTCATCTAAGTCACTATTGTATGACTTTTTTTGGTTCACATTGTTTGCACCAATTAAAAGCTCTTATTCTTATTCTCTTTTACAGTTCAAATTTTTTTCATAAAATAATTTTGAATATCAATAATCTGTTAACTAAAAAATTTAAACAACTTTCTTCTTTGTTCTTCAACATTATTCGTCAGATCGACTTAGATTTGAGGTATATTCTTTTATTCATCAATAAGTATTGATCCACTATACTAATCATCAAATTGTCTCTTGGAGCTCGCAGGCCGAAATTTTTTAAAAAAAAAACTTAATAGTCTAATGGCTTAAATAAAAACTTTCAAATAGTTCAGTAACTTAAATCAAAACTTTCGAATAACTCAATGACCAAAATAAAATTTTACTAATATTTTAATTACTAATGATATAGTCTACCTTAAAAATATAAATAGTCAGTTTATTTTAACAATAAATTCAATGGGCTTTTATATAATTTCATGGATTTGAATGAATTTCACTCAATTTAGTGGCACTAAACTCAGTTAAGACCTATATAAATACTATAGGCTGGAAATCATAACACCGATATGTTGATTTTTCTTTTTTCCATCTACTAATATGTTATATTAAAACTACATATGAAATTTATTTGATTGTAGAATTTAATGTATGAACTTTAATTTCGTGTAACATAGACATGAAACTTTCATTATAATTTAAATGTATATATGAATTTTTTATTTTAATTTAATTGTACACATTTAAAAAAATATATCAGTTTCTTTTATATTATATAAATATAACTATTTGTGTATGCAATATGTAAATGTAAAATAGTTCTATATTGATTATTGTGCTAGCAATTTGTAAAAATTGAATCAAATGAAAATTTCATATATAAAATTGAACAAAATCAAAGTTTATGTATAACTTGCACATTTAATTAAAGTTCATATATAATTTTGAGATTTATCGTTAAAAAATTATCATACTTTAATTGGAAAACTAGATTTATTAAATGTTCACATAAAACCCAATTGATGTCTTGGTTAACATAATAAAATTAATTAACTATTGTATATGATGTTTTGGGTTCAAATCTCATTATAATTAATTTTTTTATTGATTAGTTGTATTAAAAAAAGAGACAAAAACACCTTCATAAAAATATATCTTAATTTGTATAAGACGGGTATTTTAAAAATTCATAATTGAGTTAATGCCCAATTGATCTGTAACATTAACTTAGTAAAATATTTAAAATAATGATAGATAATTTAAAATAAAAAAACATATTAAAATATAGATTTATTCACAAATCAGTTATCTCTATTGATGAGATATGTTTGGCCTATTAAAATATAGGGTAAATTGCCTAGTTGGTCATCTAATTTTTAGGGCGCTTTCATTGTGGTCACCCAAAATGAAATCTTTGTAATTTTGTCACTCAATTTTTAAGGCACTTTCATTTTTGGCACCCGCGTTAAATCTCTAACAGTGGTTGACTGTACACGCCATATCATGTTTATAGTTTCATTTTGGTTTCCCAAAAAACATCATTTTTTAAGTATTGATCAAGGTAAAAAAAATTAAAAATTAAAGTGAAAAAGCTTAAAAACCAAAATAATGAAATAAAAAATTTGTCAAATTGTACTTGCCAAGTGTCTTGTGAAAGTTTATGTTACAAGTCAAATCTATATGTTATGATTTGTCTATTTTTTTCGCTATTAGGCTAACATGTACTCCACTTGGCTTTACACCTTCCGGGTGTTTGGACTTCATGTCCGAGATACATTTCATAAGTTATAATAGAAACATTTATTTATTTTGATGGCTTGTTCTTATCTCAATGCTTTCAAGTATATTTTCATTCAAAATCCTTACTTTTCAATCATATTGGATTTTCTATGTATATTATCATTGTTGACAAAAAATTCCTTTTGTCAACTCTATCATATTTGGTTATGACATAACTAATTGAGATATATCATTATATTGATAATTTTAGGTACTTGAGCCTCTTCTGGACCTCTTCTGGGGTTTTATCAAAAGTTATGCCTTGAGCCTCTTCACGAGTACCCGCCTCCTTTAGCATACGATCATCTTCATTTCTTTTTCCTTTCTTTAAAGTGTTTTTCATTTTCTGGAATAAACTAATTTGCCATGCTTCTAGCATGCCGAAGACTTATTTTTTCACATTGTCCTTCTGGTAAATATTGTAACGGCCTGTTTTCAATAAAATCGGAACAGTGGTTTCATGACTACAAATTCGAAGTCGAAAGAGAATTTATTTTAATATTATTTTATAGTCTACATATGATAGAAATATCGTATGAAAATTTTGTTAAGAAATTTTACCGTTTGCATGCATAGATTGATAAAAAGGATTAAATTACATAAAGTGTAAAAGTTGAATTCTAATAGCTAAAGGTATCAAATAGCTATGGAATTTAAAATTTAAGGTCCTTTTATGGAAAATAGACCATTTAGAGGAGTTAGTAGATAAGAGTGATTATTCATCATTGGAAATTGAAGAAAATATTAAGGTTAATTTTGGATAGATGATAAAATAATGATGATAAATGATGATAAATGAAATAAATAATTAAATTAATAAGGATTAATATCATTGGAAGTTGAGTTCTAGCAAACTTATTTAGCTTAATTAGGTATGTATTCTTGTCCCGTTTTTAATGATTTTTATGTTTTCGTGATCGTAATAGCTTAATCTAGCTATCTTAGGGATTAATTTGCAAAACTATTAAAGTATTAGGGTTTTTCCATGGATGAATATAGTTGAAATTTGAAGTTTTATGGTACAAAATGAAAGCTTGTTGTTAGATAAACAACTTTTGTAAAGAGAATTTTGATGAAATTATGATTTAAGGGCTAAATTGAAAAGATGATAAATTCATGGAAAATTTCTAAATTTTATGAAATTCATGGGATGCTATTGATATATATGAAAATTGACTAGGCTTGAAATAAAGATTAAATTGTATGAATTTCATTTTCCGAGCCTAGGCGCAAAATCATAATTAATTAAAAGTATAGGGGCAAAATAGAAATGCCAAAAGAGGTGTGTTGGATTAAATTGAATATGAATTATATTAAATTGAGTTAAATTCATTTATATAGATCTGGATAGACCTAATACGAAGTTAGATCACGGAAAAGAGAAAGTATAGAATTAGCAGCCTTCGTATCTACGAAAACTTATCAAGGTAAGTTCGTGTAATTAAATTGTATATTTAAATATTTTAAATTGAATATTGTGATTTGTTGCCATGTATAATTATTGATCACATATCCGACAAGTACCAAGTCTCTTTTGAACCTTAGAAATTCGAAGGATACAAATGACATGTCATTAGGATTCATAAATTGTTTGTGATCCTGTATGTGTTGCAAACACACTATGGCTCTCACGAGCTTCCCATTATTTAACTCTTATGAGCATCCCGATATTTAGCTCTAATGAGCTTCCCGATTAATGGCTCTCTTGAGCTTCCCGATGTTGAAACCATTTTTTTATTTTGAAAAACGAGAATTGACTTAAAAACGAAAAAGAGAGTCGCCACCAATCCTTTTTACTTAGGTGTGATCGGATCACCTTTAAAACGTTTTGTTTTAAAATATTGACTTTGGTCTTCGAAATTTAAGAAAACGGGTTCGGGAATCGGTTACGTATGAGGAAGGATTAGCACCCTCGTAACGCCCAAAAATTGGTACCTAATTGATTAATTAATGTCCTAATGTCAAAAATTTGAAAAGATTTCAAAAAAAATCCCTCTTTAAAAATTGGATAACTTGCATTGAATGTTAAGATTCTTTTGTTCCTAAGGAATAAAATATCATATCCAGCACGTTAGGATACGACATTCCAAACCTTTGGTACCAAGATTGTCACATGATTTCTAAAACTCATGCATTTTAAAAAGGATATTCGATTATTTGACCTAAGGAATGAAATATCAAATCCAGCAAGTTAGGATACGATATTCCAAACCTTCGGTACCAAGATCGTCACATGATTTCTAAAACTCATGCTGTAACACCCTGAATTTTGGGCCTAGAAGTATTGGGCCTTGAGTCTGGGTTCGGGTAGAAGACGGCCTAAATAATTTTGATGTTTTAAAAATTATTATTAATAAAAAAAGAATTACTGTTATTATTTCATGTTTAGGTTAGTATTTAAGTGAATTAGGAAGGACTTGTAGTGTGGGAAAAGTCCTGGGTTCGACCCAGGGCTCTAGCAAAAATTTTAATTTTTGCTTCCTTAGGGAGATCCGGGCATTAGGCCTTATAATTAAGTTGGGTTAAAATTGGGCACAAAGAAAGTACCTGGCCCAATGGTTAGATGCGTCAGGCAGTAGGAAGGGGAGCTGGGGTTCAATTCCCAGTGTGCGCAAATGTTAGTTTTTTTTTAAGGCAACTGGAGTTGTCGCAAGAAGGCCTTATAGTTAGTTCGGGAAGAAAAACGATGCAAAGAACGCCTGTGTCGCAGTGGCAGTAGCGTGCTAGGAACGCGAAATGGGCGCGGGTTCTAACCCCTGCGCAGGTAAATTTTTTATTTTTATTTTAAGAAAGCCGAGGCTACAGCAGGTAAGTCTTATAAGTAATTGTGACTGGATTATAGCAAAAGAGAAGCCGCATCGCAGTGGCAAGAAACGTGTGTGGGTGCTTGGAGGTTTCGGTTTCGAGCTGTTGTGCACGCGATGGGCTGCCTTTTTGCTGCACGCGTGGGGAGAGTAATTCAATTGGACCGAAACTCTTCCTAGCAGCAATTTGAGTCAGCCAAGCGGTGGACTGTGCTGCTACTGGGTGCAAGAAGTTTGAATGAAATTCAAACTATGCTATTGGCTAAGAATTAAGGGATAAGCATGGGATTTAAGTTTGGGATGTTCTTAGCCTATTAGTCGACTTGGTTGGGGCTATCGGCATATTCTCTTGTTTTTTTAATCGGTTTTGTTATTTATTATTTTTGCTCATCTTTTCTTTGCCAAATCTCCTACCCCTATTCTTAATTTTTCCCTTTTGATTTTATTTTCATTATAGCCGATTATAGGGTCCTTTCTCCTTGCCATACTTCTTTTTCTTCATACAAAAGTCGAAACCAAAGTTGTTGCTGTTGTTTTCCTTTTGATCGAATCCACCATTGCCGATTACCCTTTGATCAAAACTCTTTTCTTCTCATTCTTTTCAAATATTTCAAGAAAGCCGAACCTCTAAGTTCTTTCACTTTGTGAACTTCTCTTCTTCTACTTCTTTTCTTTAAAACTGGATCAAACATACTCTAGGATAGATCCAAAAGTCGAAATCACTTAGACCTGTTCTCTATACGTAATTTGGATTAGATCTACAACAGATCTGGAATAAGAAGGTATTCGGGAACAACTTTGGGGAAATTGAATCTTTGGTTAGTTATCGAAACCCCCTTCCCATTCATTATTTCGGGATTTAAGAAAAGTTGAAAACCACTATGTGCATAGGGTGGCTGTCGACTATGGTGAAGAGTAATGCTAGTCCTTCTAATCAGTTTTATGTGTATTTGTTCCCGAAAGGGACGATCTAGCAAGGAGCGTTGGAGGCTTGGATCGTTAGAACGACTAGATTTAGATCTAGTCAGTGTTTCGGTAAAAGGTGAGTTCTAGGGCCATAAAAAGGGTGTTGGCCAAATAGGTATGTTGGATTGGTGTTGATTATGCAGTTAGATTTGTAGTGACATGTGGGTTGAACGATTGTAGGTTGAACATGTGGGAGATCTCGCCACAGTATAATCGCAATCAGGTGTGTAAATGAACACCCTCTAGTAGACTAAATCGGTAAAAGTCGAAAAGCTGAAATGTCGAAATTCTGGCATTTTGTGGGCTTGCGAGCATACGAGCGCTCGTGGGTCGATTAAGACTGGTAAGATTAGTTGTCGCAATTGGTAAGATGGACGTGTGCGCGATTTCGTGCACCTCGGTAAATTTGGGCCTCAAGGGGCTTAATTTGGGCTCAATAGGCTTACGGGCCCATATGGGTGAAAACAAGCGGTAAGTGGGTTTTTGGTATTCTGTATGTTAGGACTGTTAAAACAACTGTGGAATTTGGGCTTAGAGGGCCGAAATGGATGGTAGACACTATAGGGCCCATTAGGGGTTTTAGGGCCCAATAACTCTGAGTTACTAAAATGGGCTAGAAAAGCTTCTTAGATGATAACTGGACTGTTAATAACTGAAATGTGCATAAAACCTTAAAATTGGTAGATTTACTGAAATACCCCTTATGGGTGGAAAATTACTATTTTACCCCTAAGTGTAAAATGACCATTATACCCTTAGGGTTAAATCTGACTGAAATGCATGCCTTATTTTATCTGGTTACTATATGCCATGACATGTTACACTGTTGTATGGGATTGGGTTTATGATGGAGGAAGTGCTAAGTGGCAATACAGCGTTTACTGAAAGGGGCTTTGCCTCGTTTTACTGTTAGTGGCTTGGCCACGTTATCTGATTAAGTAGCTATGCTGCGACTGTGGTGTGTAGGGCTGGGTGGGTTGAGTTATTCCCTACATGGTGTGCAGGGCTGGTACGGGTGGTGTGTAGGGCTGGATTTGGGTTGGGCTTTTGCATTCATACATTATTTCTGTTCTGTTACTGTAATGGGCCTATGAGCCGCACTGATCACTGAATAGGGCTAAGGCCCAGTTAAACTAAATTTGAATAAGGCTTCAGCCTAGTTATTACTGATACTGGATAGGGCTTAAGCCCAGTATGCTTTAGCTGATTTGGGCTCTGGTTGGGCTTTCTTTGCACACTGAGTTTCCAAACTCACCCCATTCCCTTTTATCTATACAAGTGAGCCCTAAGCTAGTGGACTTGGAGCTGGAGGGATTCTAAGTGGCCACATGGACTGCAGCCGGTTAATTTGCTTTAAGTATTTATTTTCCAGTACTTTACTTAAATTATTTTTCATTTTGGTTTTGGGTTTGTAATAAGGCCACTTAAAGTATCTTAATTTGGGTATTACTTTTATATTTATAATTTGATTAAAACGGGTAGATTAAGGCTACGCGGGTTTTTAATTAAAATTAAACAATGTTTTCAAAATGAAACACACATATCGAATGGATAACAAATAGACGAACAAGATCTTGTAACAAAATAAATTTTAAACTGGTAGTGGATAGGATGATCACAAACTAAACCTGGAATTTTCTTATCAAACTTTAGTAACAGTTTTGCAAAACTCACCCTAAATGCAATAACTAAGGAACATGATTAATCCGTCATTGATGTGACACACCAGACTTGGCCGTAACGTCTGGGCCGGGTTTGAGGTGTTACACATGCATTTTTAAAAGGATATTTGATTATTTGGTCAAGCGATAAATCGAAACCCAGCACGTTAAGGCATGATTTCTCGAATTTCCAAACATCAAATATTGCCTTATTTTTTAAATCCTTACCTCGAGATAACAAAATGTCATATCCAGTGACTTAGGACACAACATCTCGAATTCTCGAGAATAAGCTTTATTTGAAAATTTTATGTTTCGATTTATAAATAAAAAAACAATATGTAAATACAGATATACAGTTTATTGAACAAATAATAGAAATAACCACATAATGTACATTAACTAAGAAACTAATATCAATAACCAAAGTCAAATACATCAAAAGACATATATACAACCGTTTAAATCTACAAAACAAATTGAGATAAAATGTAAAATCATTTGAAAACAATAATAAATGAGTTCAAAATAATAATGTGAAAAAAAAATCTAAAAATTTATGATATACAAAATGATTTTTTTTAAAAAAAATGAAAAAATCTAAAATAAATAATGTATACGAAAAAAATGAAGACAAGTTCAAAATAAAAAAAAATAAAAACATTTAAAATAAACAATATATATAGAAACTTAAAATATATATTATGTAAAAACTTGGAATATACAAATAAAATAAAAATTTAAAAAAATGAAAATAAAATGAATTTTTATATAAAAATGATAAGTAAATAAACAAACGAATAAATATTAAGTATTTAGCAAATTAATTTAATAGTATGATAATAATAATGATAATAATAATAATAAATTAATAATAATATACATGTTTATAATAATATTGAAAAGAAAAAAAAAAGATTTTTATATTAATAAGAATGATAATAGTACGTTAGTAATAAAGAGAATAATAAAAATAAAAATAATGAAAATAATAATAGTAATAAAAAATAAATATTATAGTGAAATATAATAATATTGAAATAATAATATATTTATAATAACATTAATCAAAAAACAAAAATAATGTTAATAAAAATGTAAATAATAAAACATGTTTAATAATAATAATATTTAAAAAAAATAAAAAGCAGTAATAATAAAAAAAATAATTTCAATAAATATAATAATAGTTATAATAGTAATAATAGTAGTAACAACAATAGTTATAAAATAATAATATTTAGAATTAATTAAAAAGGACCAATTTGGACTTGAAACAGAACTTTTGGGGCTAATCCGAAACAAAATGAAAGAAAAGAGACCACATTGAATGGCGCGAATAACATGGAGGGGCTAAAAGAGAAATTTTTCGTTCTCCAAAACGCACAACATCAGGGAGGACCAAATTGAAATCCGAACGAAAATTCGGGGTAAAATTAAAAAATAAAAGAAGCTTAATTGCAAAGCAATAAAAAATCGGAAGGGCTAAATGTGCAATTAGCTCTTCCGTTGAAAAACACGCGGATCCTGAGACGGAAGCGGGTTGGATTTCGGGTCGGATCATCAAAACGATGTCGTTTTGATGCTTATTGCCTTAAGCCAAAACGGCGTCGTTTTGGCATTGCTATATAACTCAATTTTTGCACAAAAATTTCATTAAAACCTCACTTTAGAAAAAAAAATCCTCAAAACTCTCTCAAGCCCTCCCTACTCCGGCCTGGGACCCGACCATCGGACGATCGGCCACCATCACACGTGCCGCCGCCGACGCCGCCTATGCGGCTGACAGAAGGCCGAAAACTCCTTTTTCAAGCCAATCGAAAGGTAACCTTCTCTTCTTTTATTTTATTTCGCAAAAATAAATAAATAAATAAATTAATAACAACACTTAAAAATAAAAATCAAAGAAAATCACCCTTATTTTTCTTTTTTGATTTATATTTTTTTATCTGAAATTTGTTTCCTAATGATTGTGTATGTAGTGTAGATAAAAAAAGAAATGAAAATAACAAAAACAATAGCAAAGATTAAATGAATAAAATGGAAAATCACCTCTCATTTCTTTATTTTTTTTTTGTATTCGTAATCCCCCCACTTTTACAAATTGCTTTAGGGTATTTATAACCCAAAAATAAATCTAAATCCCGTAAATACATAGATTCTATATCGCCATATTTGTTGCCTCTGTTGTGCTCTTCTTTCCCTTTTGCAAGTGAATGGCAAAAATCACGACAAAGATGACGGCGTAATGTCCGACGAGGAGGACTGGTATGGGTGCTTGCGGCGGCTGCTAGGTTAGGGGCTAGGGTTTCTGACTTTGGCTGAAAGTGTTTAATTTTTGGGCCAACGGGCTTAGGTTTAGAATTGGGTTATTGGATTTTGGCTTGGGTAAGGGTTAATTTGTAATTTGGGCTCAATTATGGGTTGTAATGGACATTTGGATTATTTTAATTAATAACTTTTGGTTTTTAGTTTTAACAGACTCGAGCAGATTGGGCCTATTACACCAGATATTTGGCTCGTATGAGCTTCCCATTATATGGCTCGGAAGAGCTTCTCGTTAACATGTTCGTATAAGCACATATGTCTATGAATTGACAAATTACAGATTTGTACACTTCGTGTGTACTACCAGTGTATCCAACGATATTTTAAATGGTTCAACGAGCAACGTTTTAATATGAGATAATTGGAGTTCGAAATGAACTACTACACGTATATATATATATATGAAATACATGGAAATGATATTACTTGATATATTGAAGCATGAATTAGTTGTTACTTGAATGTGGAACTTGCTTGATGACCTTGTTCATCCATGGTTAAGGGTTATTATATGTGATTACATGGCTAACATGATGGGGATATGTGTTTAGGCTTTTGGCCAAGTTGGTTGGATATTTCTTGTATGATTACCTTATATGTGAAATAATTGTAACACCCCAAATTCGGCCTAGAAGTTAGGCCCGAATCTGGCATGTCACATTGAAGTGTTTTTACGAAAAACCTTGTTTTTCATTGAAAACCCTTCTTAAGAAATTTGAGTAAAATTCTAGTTTAAAGTTGTTTTTCAAACGACTTGTGTTTAAAAATCAATCTGTCTTTCTATAAGTTAAAAATTATTTTTAGAAAGATCTTTTTATGCGCGGAAGCTTAATTTTAAATAAAACCCCCAAAAAAATTAAGATAAACTTAGGAGAAATAAAATAAAGTGTTCAATGTAACAAATAGTAGAGGTAAAGCCTTATTACATTTCGAAATCAAAATACTTAAGAAATATAAAGAAAAACGAATAAAATAAAACGTCTTGCTAGCTGGCCACCTTCAAGTCCCTCCGTTCGTCGAACCGCCTACTAGGGATTTCCTGAGAAAATAAAAGAGGGGGTGAGTTTCGAAACTCAGTGTGTACAACCCTCACCAATCATTAACATGCAAGCAATCAATTGGGTCTAAGCCCTAATCACAGTATTATCATAAATATATCACATATGCAATGTAGTAAAAACCCTCCCCAATAATTCATCCGCTACACAACATTTCCCGACCAACCTAATACACCTATGGAGATTTCTAAATCGACCCACCCATCCGCTACACAGCAATGGTAGCCTGGTTGCGGTACTATCTAACGTTGCAGCAAAGCTGCTAATCACATATTGGGCTTTAAAAGCCAACGGTGGATCCACGATCGTCAAGCAACCATGCGATCTTCAAATTCTTCCTCCGTACCATAATTCCCACCCATATGCAACCTAAACAGAATATCATATGAATGCTGCAATCATACATGTAGCGTAAATCCTACATTTAACACATAGGGGTATTTTAGTTATTTTTGCTCTTAGGGCATTTCGATCATTTTTAAGTTTTATGGATTCAGTACCTACCTGGCCCGTTAACAAGTCCCCGTTGGCCAAAATGAGCAAGCACTATACACCAGGTAGGATTCCAAAGAAGAGGAGGTGTGTCATTGAGACCGCTTAAGTACCAAGCTCTTCCTAGATCCAATCCTAGACATGCATATACCTATTACCACACTTCAACCTTATGACTTGTCTACGGTTGCATTTGTGTTTTTAAGTTTTATGAATGTTTTTGGCAGTTAACAGATACTAAGCCTAAACCCATATATAAAGCCCATTCTCAACCATATGGCCCATTAGGCCCGAATCACAATCGTATGGCCAATTAGGCCCAAATCCAATTCAAATCATGTAATATGCATGACTAACTCAATTCATATAACCAAATCAATAAATTTCACAAAACTTAGCCTCAAGTTTAGCCACTTTCGGCATTTCGACTTTTTGGCATTGCCGATATCGTGTGTGTAGTGTTTGTACACACCTGGCGATAGAGCGTGCTGTGATTTCCTCTTAGTCACGAACCTACAGTCGATATTACTTAACAATTAATCACAGGCTAAATGCAAACTTTATCTATAAAAATCCTGAAGCCTCACCGTAATCTTACCGTGTGCCAAGCCTTAATAGCCCCTTTTCTTTATCACCAACTGTGATTAGACCCTAGATCTGTACCAACTTGATCATAAAACCCGAGTATTAGGTGACTGGCATCTAACCACGAGTCAAGACCAATATTATAACAACTAAAACAATACTCAAAACCGGCTAAAAAGGGACTTTCGGCCATCCTTACCAACCCCTAATGTTACCTTAATTTCGTGAACATGATAGCCTAAATAAGGAATTCGGCTCTTCTTGACAAGCTCCAGTTGACTTTGGAGTTTCAAGATCTAGCGAAAGTAGGTAATAAAAATCAAAGGAAGAAGGAAAAGGGACAAGGCTGAATGTAGAGGATAGCAATCGGTTTTATGTTTAAGAAAAGATGGAGAAAAAAACAAGGAAGAGAATGAAAGAAGGTTTAGGGATATTTCAATGGGGATTCGGCTTTGACTAAAGAAGGAAGAAAAGAAGAAAAAAAATACAAATCGACACTTGAGGAAAAGATGAGAAATTTGGCACAAGCCTAGGATCTCAAATTCGGCACATATTTATATCCCATAGCCTCAATTCCCAATTCAGCTCCATCACTTCCCCCTTCTCATCTCTTCGTTTTTCTCCCTGATAACTCCCCAATCTATTTCCTAAATTTTCTCTTCTGATTATCTCTCTGAGAGTCCAGCTTCACGCCACTACCAATCTTCTAGAAGCCTAAAATTAAACTCCAAAATAAATTTAATATTTTCCCTTTTAAGCTTGGACCCAAACTCTACTATGGGCCTTCTAACACCCAAATAATATTTGCCTAAGACTACTAAGCACATATTCACATAAAAACCACACAAAAAAAAGAGTTTGAGATTTTTGGGGCGTTACAATAATGGTAAGTTAAATTCCATGTTAATACGAACTTACTGAGCTTAAATGCTTACGCTATTTTATTTTTCCCTATTTTATAGTATATCGAAAGCTCGTTTTCGTTGGAAGCTGGTCAGAGTTGATTCACACTATCCCTCGTCTTTTTTGGTATATATAGTATACTAATTTTAGTTATAATGGCATGTATAGGTTAATTTAGACAATACTGACATGTAAATGTTTTGTTGTGATTAACCTTTGGAATAGCTTATGTTTGATTCATTTTGATATGTAAATATATAAGACCTTATCATGTTTGAAGTGTGAGTTTGATTATGCATATATATGCATTTGGTTATCTAGATAAATATGAATATTTGGTTGACATGTCTTTAAATTGTCATTTGATGTGCCTAAGGGCACATTGGTTGTATGCGGTAATATGTCATGTTTAAGACATGATTTTGGCTTGTTTTGATTGCTCTGTTGTGGCTTATTGATGTGTTTAAATGTTGTGTTTAGGTTGATATCAAAATGGGTGAGAAATGTGGCTTGAACATGGCTTATTTTTGTCCACACTGGCAGAGACATGGACGTGTGTTTCAGCCGTGTGTGACACATGGCCAGGTGACACAGCCGTGTGTTCCTTGTATCTTTTAAATTGCAAAACAGAATGCTCACACGGCCTAGCACATGGGCGTGTGGCTTGGCCGTGTGACCCAAGTCAGAGAGCTCCCAAGTTTGGACCTAGGCTGAGACACAGCCGTATGTCCTTATTTCAAATGCTCACACGGCCTGAGATACGGGTGTGTCTTTTGACTGTGTGAGCCACACAGCCTGGCCACACAGGTGTGTGTCCCCTACACCTTTGAAAATTTTTGATGTTTTTCGAAAAATTCTTTGAACCCGATTTAGTCCTGACTTGTTTCAAATGTGTACTTTAGGCGTCGATAGCTCACATAACGGACAATATAATTGATTTTGATTGGTCTCTGATATGAATGCTAGATGATATGAAATGTCTATTATTCGATTTGTAAATTCTGATAATGATCGGTAGCCCTGTTCCGGTGATGGATACGGGTTAGGGGCGTTATATTTATAATTATTTTGGGCATTTTAACTGGTATATGTATTAGTTAGTATATGCAATCTCTATATATCATCACTAAATATATTTGAAAAATAATTTTATCCTTCAAACTTTGTGCACATAATATTAGTGAGGATCACAAAAAAATGATGACATAATTATTCAACCAATTTGTCTCCTCTTAATACAAGAAAAAATTGTAACATAACAGTACTTTTTAAAAATTATAAATATATCTCCCTTAAACTTTTTCACATCTAATGAAAATTCTAAAATTTATCAACTTCATACTTGTTGATCCATCTTAGTGCGTTATGGAGGAACATAAAATAGATATTGCACATCCAAATATTCTTAGATGAAATCTATTAGCATATTAATGAAAGTCAATTCTCATGAGACAAATATTTCTTACATGTTGACTTAATGCAAGTAAAATTACATGCTTATTGTAAAGCTATTCTTATATTAATGGTTAAGCAATTAAATAGAGGTATAGTTTCCTAACCATTAAGTATAATATATATAGGCATAGACAACTTAATATTATCCCAGCTAAAACTACGAAAATCAAGTTTGGGATATAGTTCACCAGCATTGTTAGCACAAATGGTGTACTACAAAGATTGTGTACAATCAAATTATTTCAGGAAATAATATCACAAACTTCAGGTTGTACACGTGGGATACATGAGCTCATATATTATTTGGTTATCATCTAAAAATACAACTGACCTCTATCTTTAGCTGGTGTTAGTTCAATATTTTGTCCAAATAACTAGTATTGATGGCAATTATTAAAATTCAACTTCTAATTTTTCAATAAAATCATATAAATTTTCATCAAATTATTTTGCACCATCATTGACTCGAGATGGTTTAATCGGTCATACTAACACTTTGAACTTCTTTTCACTATCTCATATGTCAATCATATACGTGTAATGTATTCATTCTGGGAGTATTTATCATACAAAAACACAAGTATCTTATGTCATTTTTATCCATGATTTTAATGTAAACAAATAAAGATTTCCTTCAGCATATGTAACACCCTAAACCCGACCTAGATGTTATGGCCGAATCTGAGAATGTTACGAAGAAGAGTTATAAATCTGACTTATTTAAAAACATGATGATGTGCTTACTAGTTAAACCATCAATGGTTTACATTTTCAAATAAACAAATAGTTTGTAGCGGAAGTTCTGAAGTAGTTATATTTTGGAAATCCCAAGTTTGTTTTTTCGAAAACGGTTGATTTTGCAAATCGTTTTATCACATGTCATGCAAGATTTTCCAAATTAAAATCCAAATCCAAAATTAAACCCAAATGACCAGAGAGTCCCAAAATTACAAAACTCTAAAAACCAAAATTTTAATCAAACAAATTTTATGTAAATAGAGTTTTACGGAAAAGTGGTTACATCCGAGCTTCCGTCACACCAACCAGCCTAAGTTTGAGGGTCACCTAAATGAAACAGACAAACAGAGAGTGAGTTTTGATAACTCAGTGTGTAACGTATACACAAACATAAATTCAGATTCAATCTCATGGCAGAACAGATACAGACGTAAATTTTTTGTAGAATCAGGATTATAACAGAATCTACAGATACAAATATGCATAATCCTACCCCCATCCTCTACACACTAACTCCGACCATCCCAACACACACGTGGGCGTATAAAACACCCACCTGGCCCTACATACCGCACAGTATTCATACGACACTTTTCAGAATAATCGCAGCATTGTTGCCAATAGATTGGCGAGATATCGCCTTACACAGAATACTTCATCTTCATAATACATAACTCGCCCCATAGCCAAATACAGACAGAATATCAGATGTAACAGAATGACAGATACCAAAACGTATATCACATGCATGCTCGTAGAACAAATACTAAGCATGGTCATACATAACATAACATACCATACATATCATATTAAACGTTATTACGTCAATTTCAATCTAACAAAGTAGTAAATTTCATGCTTTACGGCTTTTACCACACAAACCAACCCTACGGAAGGCCAACAATTGATTGGGACGACACGTACAACCTTAAAGAAGGGTGTGTAGGCCCACACGCCCTAAACGGCCTAGCCCTTGTAGCCCACACGGCCCAAAATGGCCAAGGCTTCACATACGCCCGTGTGGCAACGACAAGCCCCAATTTCGGCTCTCGTTGATCGCTATTTTTTAAGTTTTTCGTTATACACCTGGCTCGATTTTGATGCAAAAGCAACCCTGAGACCTCCCTAACCTAAAAATAGTATCTCAACGATTATTTTAGCACTCGATTTACGAATTCAAACCAAAAATTGACCATGAACTTAGCCTCTCAAATTCGAATAATGCACAATTATACTTATCGCCAACGAACAGTAATCACCCAACACTCAAATCGTTGGAGGAGCACCAATCGCTTTATGACCTTCCCCTATTCGAGCAATGAAACAAACAACACCATCAATGAATTTCCGTTAAAAACATAACTAGAACCCTTCAACACACATGATTAAGAAACTACCCAATAATTTACCTATTCAGAATGGATCGAAGAACCTGAATGCACAATGCCTACAACTGCAACACGATGGACAAGAATCAAAGAAGAAAAGCCAAAAAGGGTACGAAATCAAAAGAATGAGAAAAGGCGTAAAAAAAGAAATTGTAAGGAGAAAGAAAGAGACTTGAAAAATAGAGGGAATTTTTGAGAACTAACAAAATTAAAATTAAAATTAAAATTAAAATTAAAATTAAAATTAAAATTACAATTAAAATTCAAAAACTACTCACTACCCCCCACTAACAACTAAATTCCACAGAATCCGACCCACTAACCTCATTCAACTACCATAGGATATCAATTCCATCCAACTTCTACTACATAAATGACACACACACTGAAGCAAAAATTATTTGTAACAGCCTGAATTTGGGCTTAGTCGAAATAGTGATTTCATAATCACTTAACCGAGCTTAGAGAAAATTATTTTATCATTATTTTATGTGTTATAGTATTTTTATAAGGGTGCATGAAAATTTTAGTGAATTACTTTACGCGATTGAAGGCTTAATCGCGAAAAAGGACTAAATCGCATAAAAGGCAAAAGTTGTGTTTTGTTAGCAATTGGTGTAAAATAGCTAGAGAATTAAAATTTAGAGGCTTTAAAAGGGAAAATAGACCCACTTTTATAGTCATAGCCATCCAAGGAGAGATAGGAGACAAAAAAAAAAAGAAATTTTGGTTAAGGTTAGGTGACCAAATTAGCATAAAATAATAGCCTATTACTTAGGCTTTCATCTTATTAATTTCTTCCCCATATGCACCGAAAATATCATAAAAAAAAGGTTTAAAAGCTTCAAAAATTGCAGCAACGTTTAGCACTCTTTAGTAAGTGATTCCTAAGGTTTTTCTTGATTATTTTTACATTTTTGTAACCTTTGTAGCATGAGCTACATTTTGAGGGGTGTATTATGCAAAATGGTTGAAAGTTAGAATTATTGTCGTGATTGAATGAGTGTTGTTTTCTAGGTTTTTATGGAAGAAAATGAGTCATTGTTGTTAAATAAACAACTTTTGTAAAAGGGTATTCGTAGAATACACCTAAATTGGACTTAGTTGTAAAGTTGTAAAATAAAGTGTAAGTGTGTGGAATAATGAAACTTTGGGGCTCCCATAAGAGTGAAAAGAGTTTGGTTAGGCTTAGTTAATAAGAAAATTCGATAAAAATCAATTTCCGAGCCTAGGGATTAAATGTTCATTTTGCCAAAGGCTGGGGCAAAATGGTCATTTTGCCAAATTGTGAATTTTGAATTGTTTAGATGAGAATAGTGACTAAATTAGTAATTTTTTTACTCTTATAGATCAAGATTTACCAAATTCGAACCTAGACCGGGAGAAGGCTAAGCAAATATACTAACTCGAGTAGTCACCTCTATTTTATATATCGAGGTAAGTTGTAGGTAAATAATGCAACATTTCCAATCTTTGTGCATGAAACCATTGAATTGTCTTAGAGGTATGTATTGTGATATGTGCAATGTATGCAAATAATTAATCGAGCAAGAACCATGGAAATGATGATTATTGTTCATGAAATGATGAGAATATAAGTAATAGAGCCCGGTTGAACAATTAGAATAGAATTGGATATTCATGCCATGACATTGAGTAATGTGTGTGCTAGTGTAAGACATGTCTGGGACATGCATCGGCTACATTACGAGAGCCAGTGTAAGACATGTCTGGGACATGCATCGCTTTTGAGACGAGAGCTAGTGTAAGACATGTTTGAGACATACATCAGCCTCAAGATATACAAGTTAGTGTAAGACCTGTCTGGGACATGGCATCGACACCGATAGATGAGACCTAGTGTAAGACCTATTTAGGACACGGCATCAGACTCGATACATTGAAAGTCAGTATAAGACCATGTCTGGGACATGGTGTCGACTTGATATGTGAGCTAGTGTAAGACCATGTTTGGGACATGGCATCGGTTCGATACCTTACGATGGAGGCTTAATGAATATCCTTTCATATTCTAAATGGTTCAATAGGAAAATTCAAAGTTAATGCTTGTTGTGGGCTATTATGATGACCTTTGCAAGTGGTGCAGGTGCCTAAGTGTAATGTATGGAATGTGAGATCACTAGAGTGTTATGTAATTAGAAATGGATGAAAATGAGTAAGTCAAATTGTGCTTGTTCTTTGTATCGTGCATAGTCATGATGTGTTGAGAGTACGACTTAATATGATAATTATGTTGTCTTTTATTTACTTATGACTTACTAAGCTTTACGCTTACCCCTTTCTTTTCCATTTTCCCTTATAGTGCCGCCTAAGTAATTTGAGGATCCAGGGACGTCGGAGGCATCATTCACACTATCGACTGGAGCACTCGGTATAGTTACATTTTGTGTTTTGAGTAATGGCATGTATAGGTTATTTGGTCATTTTTGATGTAAGTTACACTAGTTAGCCAATTGAGTTAGCCAATTGTGTTGGCCATTTATTTTATAGATTTCATTTTGTAAATGGCCATTGGAATTGGCCAAAATTGTTCAAGTTATTATTAACGAAATGAGGATGAATTCATGGAAATTGTGGATGGTTGCTTAGGTTAATCGTGCATGCACATTATGCAAATTGTGGTTGTTGGAAAAATGCATAGTTATGGACATGTAGATGCACAATCGGTGTTGAGTCATGTTATAAAAGTGTTGAGCTGTAATTAATCTTGTTTCAGGGTGGCAAAGAGGCTTGGTAGATAGCTTATTTTTGTCCACACGAATAGACACACGGGTGTGTGTCTAGGTCGTGTGAGACACACAGTCCACACACGGGCATGTAGCTCGACCGTGTGTCTCCTGCACCTTGCATGAATAGAATTAAATGCTCATCACAGGCATGAGACACGGCCGTGTGTCTCAACTGTGTAGAGAGCACGGCCAAGCACACGGGCGTATGCCACGGCTGTGTGATTGCTGATGTCAGAAACAGAATACCCAAGTTTTTACACACAGGCTGCGACACGGGCGTGTCATGGCCGTGTGAGGGACACAGGCTGAGCACATGGGCGTGTGCCAGGCCGTGTGAAAATCCCTGTAGGTTTGAAGTTAGAAAATAAATTCGCACGGGCGAGGGACATGGGCGTGTCCTAACGTTGCTTAGGCCGTGTGAACCACATGGGCCATCAGCACGGCCATGTGTAGAGGCCACATAGGCATGTTGCCCTTCAACACGGGCGTGTACCCTGTTTATAGTAGTTTTTGAAGAAATTTTCTTGAGTGTCCGAAATGGTCTCGGATCGTTTCTAAACTACGTCTTAGGCCTCGTAGTCCCATATGAAGGTCCGTAGGACAATGTTGGAAAAAGTTTTAAATTGGGACGCATTTCGATGAGTGTAAGTTGAATGATTGCTTGTGATTTCGTAAGGTAATGCCTTGTACCCTATCCCGGTGTCGGATACGAGTAAGGGGTGTTACATTATTACCAAGCACACACTTGGGGATTTGAACACAAGACAACAAAATAAGCTAACACCTTACCATTGAAATAGCAAGCTCATTCTAATATAAGTTGACCAAAAATATAATATAAGTCCTGCAATTAAGAATAAAGCTAGGAACAAAAATAACAACATTTCCAAAAATGAGACTTGAACCCAATACCTCAAACACACACCCACATCACTTAACCACTGAAGCAAATACTTATTTTTATGATAAAATTCGTAAAGATAGGATTTAATAAATGAGGGCGTTACAACATATATCTTCTTGATCTAAAAAATAATATTATGACTTACAAAATTTTGCATCATAAGGAGGTGCAAATTAGCCCTTCAAGACTTTTACAATCTAATGCAATATTAATTAGCTCTTCGGAAGCATGTAATAAAATATTACTTTATCATATAACATTAATGAATGTGTAGTTTATTTTAAATAATATGCAATTTTGCAATTCTTTTCAACATAGATGATAAAAATTTCAGATCTTAAAATTTTTTTTATTTATTCATATAAAAAATATATTTTTATATAAAGAATAAGGCTAAATGAAAACATATGTTAAACATAGCGAAGAATAAATTCATGTCACTAAACAATCACTTTAAGAAGCATGCAGTTAGATAAATTGTTTTATATACCATAACACAATAAAATACAAAATATTATAAAGTCATAATAAGATATTAAAGCTACAACTATAGAGGTTTAAAGTTAAATTTTCTAACCTCCACCTCTTATAGTATAATTTCAATTCAACTTTTATTATCATGCATTATGGAGTATCTTTTTTTTTTTTTTTTTTTTTTTTTTACATATGTAAGACTTTGCAAAATTTAATGTTTAAGACATGCTACGGGCATGTACACGATGCATTCATATTTATCATAATATTTATTAGCATCATCGTTTTGTTTAACATTATATTTTTTTTTACAACTAGTAGAATTATAATGTCAATGTAAATTGTGATAACTGATAATTTTATTGTAATTCATTTTATCTAGTATCCACATATAAGTAATATTATGACATTTACTTCTAAAAATGTCTAAACCAATTAGAGGTCTATAATGGCATTATTTCAATAAAAGAAATATATATATATATATATTATAAAAGTATATGAAATATTCAGTTCAGGGAGTGTGTCAAAATTTTTAAATTTCCAAATTGAGTTCAATTATCAAAAGTGATCATAAATTTTTTTATATTTATTGCAAACATTCACTTTAAAGAATGTATAAGAAATAATTTGGAAAGTAATGTAAACTTTTCTTTTGTTCTTTGCGAATAAGATCATAAGATATTATCCATTCCAAAGAATGATTAATTATAGTATAAGCCATTGATCATTTTGTTCCAGGAATAAATATTTAGCAACATTTTAGAGTATTTATGTTCCACTTATCTATTTGTGAATAACAACAATAAGTTTCATTCACTTCTTGGAATGAATAAACAATATAATTCGTTAACAAATCTAATGAAGTCATCATTGTTTGCCAATTTACTTCAATACCATTGTGATAAATCAAATGTATCTATACATTATTTCTTTCTCTTTTTAATCAAAACTTGGCAAAATATTCATCAACCAATATGCATGTGTCAAGTGACCTCTGAGTATAACTTAAATATTTTCATTCTCTTTGAAGGGCTATTTGAAAACTTCAATTGTTCTTTTTTTATTATTATTATTTAAAAATAATCATTTTACTCTATAGGAGAGAAAAGAATTATTATAATCACTATAGTAGTGATTATTATACCTATACTCAGTCCATCAAAAACCATGTTCACAACTATAATTATACTTTTGTCCTTTTTAAGATTGGTTATGTAATGCTACATCCACCTTGGGGAATGAAGTAGATGAATGAATTTTTTTTTTATTATAATTTTCTTTCAAAAATTAATCCATAATTTTAAAGAATCTTTTACATGTTTTCTTGCAAAAAATTATGATTAATATTATTATATAGTTCTCAAGCATGTATAGATTTGAACTCCAAACTAATCATTACATATAATACACATTTACAATAGATAAGAAGAGATAAGAACAATCATATAATTTAATCAAAATTAAAATTAAACCTATAAAATCTATAATGAAAATAAAAAAAATATATTTTCACATAGAAAGCGTAACAATTAAACTCGAGGAGGAATTTATAAATTCATAGAGAGCCAAATAGATAATTATATAAATTGAACTTAGATAATTATAGAAATTATAGAAATTGAATCAAATTTAAAAAAAAAATGATTAGACTTAGGTAATTGTGGATGAGAAGTAGAGACTATGAGCATTCTTTGCAATGAAGAGAAAGTCATCATCCCCAAGCAAATTTCGAGCAGCCACTCACGATTTTTTAATCAAACAATTAAATTTCAATACTTGGAGCCCAACAAAATTTTGACGTAAATTAAGGACCTGTTAGTCTTGAATAAAATTGTGCTAATAACGTGTTATAAATAATAATAATATAAAGAACACAAGAATAATAGATGAGAATAAGGGGGATTTCTATTGCATTTCTCTTCTCTTTCATCCACGTTACAAGTAGTATGCTCCTATATATATATATATGGGAAGATTAGGCTCTTCATTTTCTAATATATAAATAGGAAAATGGTTACAAGGAGATGACATGTGAAGAGCTAATGAAGATGAAAAGTGAAATGTTGAATATTCATTTAATAACACTCATAACACTGAAATGTTTTTAATATTATTAAAAAAATATCTAAAAAATATCAAATTTTTAGTATGGTATTTGAAAATTAATATTTATTATATTTGAATTCTTAAATAATTAAATATATTTTAATTATAGTTATTAATTTGAATAACAAATTAAAAATAATCATAATAATTAAAAATATATTATTTAAAATTAATTAAAAATTTAAGCACGTAAAACCACTGCATGTTAGTATAATAAAAATATTCTAATAAGTGTTCTATCAACTAAGCTATTTAAAAAAAAAAAAATCTAGGTTAGCACTAAACCTAACCCGCCTAACGATTCTATTTCCCTATTTAAAAAAAAAACGTCATAATTAAATTTAAATTCGAATCTCGTTAGAATAAAAAATTCATTGCCGAAACTAAGCCCGGGCCGAGCTGACCAGGCTTAACAGGTCTAGTGCCCAAAGCCCAGACCCTACAGATTTAGGGTTTATCTTGGGATTTTCATTAATCCCACCCATGGACCCACTTGGGCACGCTCAATAATTAATCTCCTCTTGCTGGATCCAGCCAATTTGTTAATCAAACAAACGCACCGTTTCAATATTATTTTATTTATAATTAATTAAATACATTTTTGGGGTTCAATAGCGAAGTAATTTCAGTTGCTCTAACGGATTGCCTAACGTGCGCGCCTTCCCCATTTTCTTATCTATTTCGCTTCGACGCGTATTTTTATCAAACTGACAAAAATACCCTCTTTCAGCTTTTTAAGAAAATCTGATCCTATTTATTTGATTTGTATTTAAAATATTATGTGTATGTATGTTTTTGAATATTAACAATTCATATTATATAAAATTTTTATATTTATATTATTATTTAAACTCTTAATTTAATAGTAAAAAAATAATTATTGATTGACGGACATAACTCACTTGTCACTCAGATAATTTGCTATAGGATTATTATAAAAGAGCGTTTATGAACTCTGTAAAGATTATTATAACTAATTGTATTTAGCAGCTTCTTCTTACAAAAAAATTATTGATTGACTTTATGTTATGAACTAATCGAGCACAAACTCAATTAGAAAATAATTAAAAATAATTATTTTTTATAAAATGATATATTATGAGCGTGTCTTATTTTTCTAACATATCTTTATATAAAATCATATGCATTGAGATTTTTTTGATATTCTTTATATCCATATTTTACGGTTTATACTTTTGATATATTTTTTAAAAGTGCAATGTGTCTTATCATTTTAATTAAAATTTTAAGTATTCAATAAATTTTACACCTAAATTGAAAATTTATTATTTAGCCCCTTTAAAAAATTTTAAAAATTTATGTTAGTAAAGGTAAAATTGCACTTTGGCCCTCCTAAAATTATAAAAATTTGATTTAATCATTTAAAAATTATAAAGATATAGACTATAAAAAATTAAAATTTCATTCAGCCCCCCTTAAAAGTAGTTCTGGCTTCCCCCTGTTGGTTTCTGCATAAACTTTTACTAAATATATTTTTTTCATTTGTGTGCCATAATCTATTAATATTTAACTATTTTAAGTGAAAAGCTTACAATGCTTGAGGTTGTGTCAATCAATCTCAGTATTTTTAAAACATGACTATTATTAAATTATTTATTTTATTGTTTCTTCAAAATACTACAAATTAGATTTGTCAAGTAGTATAACTTCAATCTATGAGATGTTTACATCATTATTATTTTACCTGTGAACTCGTTATGAAGTCATGATTGATTCATTATGCCTACTTTATTCATATAGACGTATGACATAAAATTCGATATCAATACTATCATTTAAAAATCTTACCCATTAATCGGATTATGGATGTAGTTATGAATTTACTAAAAACTTAATATTTATATAAAAATACATATTATTTTTAAAATATTTTAATCCTTTTTATATTTTATATAAAATTTAGAATACACGTAAGGAATTTATAACGTAAAAATAATTGTTAGTGTTTCAATCTTTATCATTTCAAAAATATTTAAAATTTAACCAACATTCTATAATTATTTTAAAAAATGTATTTTTGGAAAGATAGTTAAGTATTAGCTTTGTTGTCCAGTTATACATTTTTTCTTTGTCCTTCTTAGTCATTTCACAATCGTCTTTCTTTCTCTTTCCCCTCTGCAACTTTCCATAAAAAAGGTAAGAAAATGGTAATTTTGTTGAGATTATAAATAAAAATCTCATTAAAAAAAATTGCAGAGGAGGAATCAGCGGCGGTTAATTGTAAATTTCACGATCGATATCATATGCTTTATTTGATAAGAGATCTGGTGGAAAGCTGAGACGATGGCAGCGGGGACAATGGCCACGGCGGCAGGGGCGGCGGTGATACTTTATTACGTCTGGTTAAAGAAATCGGCGGCTAAAGACGGCGTCGACGGCGGAGAAGAAGGCGAAGATTTTTTAAAATCGAGCAGATCGTTGAAGAAGAGAATAGCAAGAAGACCGGCTCAAGCGCCTGCAACATGGCTCGAAGCCATCGCCACGATATCGGAGACTCTAAGATTCACTTACTCGGAAACTCTTGGAAAATGGCCGATCGGCGATTTGGCTTTTGGCATTAATTATCTTATGCGGAGACAGGTTCGTTTAATTCTACCTCTTGTCTAGTCAAATTAGTTCTTTGATGTAAATATTAGAAATTTTGTTCTAAACCCCTTTTTTTATTTTTTAGGGAAATTTGCAAGTGGCTAGTGTATATGCGGGAAACAATTGTGTGGAATTAAAGGGGCAAGAGATTAAAGAAGAGTTAAATAAGCTTTTAAGATTGTTAACTCTCTGTATGTTTTTCTCAAAGAAGCCATTTCCAGTGTTTTTAGACTTTGCCGGTTATTCAGAGGAAGACGTTCTTCTTCATAAACCCAAAGCTGGGGTACGTTTCCCTGTTCAAAGCATTTATTTATTTATTTTAATTTTATGTATAAAGTACAGCTTATTGTTTGATGATTAAGCAAGCAATGCGGAGTATTAGGCGTCCAATAGCTTTCTTTCCTTTTCAAATACTATGAGGGTTCTTGCGATTTTGAGTAGGAAACTGAACGAATCTTTTAGTTTATGCGCTAGGTAATATGTCCAGCAAGGCTTATTTGGCAGGGAAAGAATTACATATTACCCAGTTTCATCAAATTTATGTAAAATAAGGAAGTTAAAAACCAAGGTTGCATCTTTCTCCGAAGTTTTGTAGGCCATGTGAAGTCTAAATCATTATTGAATAACTTTCTTACTAGTTTGAATTTGAGGAGGGTTCTTGTTCTGTCAAATATTTTAGCTTAAGCACGAGGCAATATGTCTAACAAGGCTTAGTTGGCAGGGAAATAATGAGTATGGGCATAAAAGTTAACCCATTTGCATAAAATTTATGTAAAGTAAGAAAATTAAGAACCAAGGTAACATCTTTCATCACTGTTAGTGTAGGCTATGTGAAGTTTTGATCATTATTTTAATTGCTTTCTTACTAGTTTGAATATTAGTAGTGCTTTTGTGATGTCAAATATTTTAGCTTAGGCCCAAGGTAAAATATCCAATAAAGCTTAGTTAAGGGGAAAAGAATGAGAGAGAGGTGTAAAAATTACCCATTTTCTTCAAGCTTTGTAAGATAAGCAAGTTAAGAACCAAGGAGGTATCTTTCATCATAGTTGATGAAGCCTAGCATATCTGCATGGCACTTGCATTCCTTAGGCTAGGTGGAAATGCATTAACTTTTGCCATAGTCAAGTTAACTTTAGAGTATGGCCACAAAAAAATTTAGCTCTAGAGATTTTTTGACCAGCTGGGTTCTTTTACCATTTCCATTTGGGGTTTAACAGGACTTCGAACTTTTCATTGACTTGTTCATTTTAATGAAGTAAATTATGTTACTGAGGATAGTTGTGTAGTGTGTCTTCTTTCCATCTGTTTTTGGGTGTGTAATAAAGCGGTTCTAGTTCTTCTGTGAGGATATTGATTTACTTTTAGAATAAATTTTGCAGCTTATGAAGCCAGCTTTCACAATTATACGTGATAAAGACTCAAAGTGCTTCCTCCTATTGATTCGTGGCACTCATAGCATTAAAGATACACTAACAGCAGCGACTGGTGCGGTGGTGCCTTTCCACCATTCAGTTTTACATGATGGTGGAATTAGCAACCTTGTTTTAGGATATGCACACTGTGGAATGGTTGCTGCAGCTCGTTGGATTGCAAAGCTTGCTGCTCCTTGCTTGCTCAAGGCTCTCAGTGAATATCCTGACTATCAAGTTAAGGTAATTGTTAACTGTTTTTTTTTCTCACTGATACAGTGAACATACAAATATTTGTGTGCTTCCTTTGTTATGTATTACTAATCCCTATTTTCAAAGCTACTTAGATGTAGATTTTTCTGATGGATTCAACATAAACAATATCGTTTTACCTTGTTTTTCCTGTTATTATAATCCCTTCCAGTATGACCCGTATTTTCAACTAGATGATGTGTATTTTGCTAATGCTTAGTTACTTTCAGTATGATCTTTATATTTTGCTAGATGATGTATATCTTGCTGTCGAAGTTATATGCTTTTGTGATATAATTATTGGATAAAATTTGCCAGCTTAGATATACAAACTGGGTATCTAATGTTTCTTTTCAACATCAGATAGTTGGGCATTCACTTGGAGGTGGAACAGCGGCATTGTTAACATACATTCTTCGGGAACAGAAAGAGTTTGCCTCTAGCACTTGTTTTACATTTGCCCCAGGTAAATGATTCAGCATACATTTGTTCATAATTAAGCTTTTGTCAGTGTGCGTTATTATTAGCTCATTCTCTAAAGCATTTAGTCTGTTTAACACAAATAGCGTTATTTGACTCTGTGCTACTCAGGCTCGGGTGTATGTTGGGTACGGTTATGTGCCCACACTTTATGTTTTTTTTTTTTAAAGAGAATTTTTTTTTGGATTTAGAAGGTCCTGGGAGGAGGATTGTCGTCATTTCCAGATATGCATTGAACATGAGTATTTAAAAGAAAAAATGGAGTCAAAGCAACATAAATTTGACTTTCTTTGGCCATATTTTGACACATCAATGATAATTATTTTGTTCTATACGAGATAAATCAAATGGATGTACATGTGGAAGGTGTGGAAGGCTAAAATATTTATATTAAAATTTTGCTTCAAGCTTTTAGGTTTACATCGAAAGGTTGTAATGACTTGTGCTTAATGAGGCTTCTTTTATCCCTTACGAGAAATTAACTACATTGCTCTTTTCAAAATTGCAGCTGCTTGTATGACATGGGATTTAGCGGAGTCAGGCAAGCACTTCATTACAACTATCATCAATGGGTCCGATTTAGTGCCTACATTCTCAGCTGCTTCAGTTGACGACCTTCGCACTGAGGTGCTTTTCATTTTATCCCTGAGTGGATAACAAATTGAAACAACTGTTTATAATGGTTATAACCTACTTGGTGAGGGTTCTTACATAAAAGTTGTTTTCATCAGGTTACAGCATCTTCATGGTTAAACGATTTGAGGGATCAGGTTGAACGCACTCGGGTCCTTAATGTTGTTTACCGTTCT
This sequence comes from Gossypium stocksii, assembly GCA_020496765.1. Taxonomy (NCBI): domain Eukaryota; kingdom Viridiplantae; phylum Streptophyta; class Magnoliopsida; order Malvales; family Malvaceae; genus Gossypium; species Gossypium stocksii. The sequence continues at coordinate 52,419,055 of CM035625.1, read as the reverse complement.
GCTACTGCTCTGGGTTCCCGTCTTCCCTCTATAGCTAGTGCAAAAGCCAGGGTTGCTGGTGCTGGTGCACTTCTTCGACCGGTTACAAGCAGCACTAAGGTAAAACCGTATTGAGTTTGTGAAACTTCAAATTTGTTGGTTTCCTGAGATGTACGATACAGTTTGCTGCCAAAAAATTGCACGTGATATACAGGTTTCCTTGACCATGTAGTTTGAGCTTTTGTGTAGATCATATTGTTCAACAAGTTAAAGAATCTGATGCCCGTTTTGCTTTAATTTTCATGAGGTATTTCAGTTTGTGTCTGATGCATGGTTATCTCCCTTTTTAACTTTAGGTTGTCATGAAGGGTGCACAGAATGTGGCTCAAGCTGTTGTCAGAAGCCGTTCATCTCTATCTTCATGGTCATGCATGGGTCCCCGTCGTCGTAATGTTGGTCCGGCATTGAATGCTAAAGGGGATGATATGACTGAAGCTTCAGTAGTATCAGAAAGAAGTTCTGAAGCTTTTGTGACTGAGGTGGTTACAATAGATCCAGTACAAACAAGTGTGGAATGTAATTCCGGTGGTGGTTGTGGTGGTTCCGGCTGTGATGACACAGATGAAGACGAACCCCTGATTACAATGGATAGAGTTATTACCACATCAACTGTGGATGAAATCACAGGCGGTGAGTTGTGGTATGAGCTAGAGAAGGAGCTTAAGAGGCGGGCAAGCGAGGTTGATCTTCAGGCCCAAGCAGAAGAAGCAGCTGTGGCGAAAGAAATAACGGAGGAAGAGACAGTTATAGCTGATACATCATCGGAAAGTAAAAAAAGGGTATCTTCCTCGGATGCCTTGGAGAACCACCAGTTCTATCCCCCAGGTAGAATTATGCATATTGTTTCGATACCTTCATTGGATCCTAGTGGGAAGCTAGATGATGATGATGGCGACGGGGATGGGGATGGGGATGGGGATGGGGATGGGTCGAATGATGAACGTGTTGGTATATACGAAACACCCAGAGAACTGTACAGTAAAATCAGGCTATCGAGAACCATGATCAATGATCATTATATGCCTATGTATAAGAAAATGATGGAATTGTTAATTAGTGAACTCCAAAAAGATGAAGCCTGTAACTATTGAAGTTTTTACAAGATTTACATTGCTCATTTCTCAAGTGTAATATTCCTATGAATGTATTTGTAATGAAGTGTAATGAAGAGAATTAGTCTTTCAAAAAAAAAAAAAAATTCTATAAGTTTATGGTTTTCTTGAAGTAAACTGTGCGTGAATCGGATTTATCTGTTCGCTCTATTTAAAACGATTTTTTTTATTTTAATATATTTTTAAAGTATAATGTTAAATTTAGTTTTTATTGATGTTAATTTGACATTTATTTTTTTAAATTAAATTTGACTTAAATTTGTCTATCAATTTTTTTAATAGTAATATTAATTAAAACATTAAAATTTTAAATATATTAATTTGAATGGCAGGGCATACTTTATTTAATATTTATAATTTTTTTAATTGTGATTTATTTTTATTTTTATAAAATTTAAATTATTTAGTGACTTATGTGTCATATCAGCATAAAGTGTATGTGTATTACCGTATCAATTTTATTAAAATAATTAATGTATTATCAATAAGTGGTTGGGTGTAATGATAAGGCACATTACATTACTAAGAGGAGGACATAGGTTCGGACTTAGAATACAACCTTATTGGGAGGAGCAGCCACAAATCTTGAATATGAATCGTAAAATAAGTATACATAATATAAAAAAAAAAATAATGTGTCAATATTTTTGTTACAGAAAAGTACTTTAACACTTTTTAAAAGATGAATGAAAAAATTTAATTAAAAAAGATTGTATTGATGGAAAATATAAATGTTTGAGAGATCATTGAATTTTGTCGATACACAAGCAGATTTAAGATGCTTTCTGCCATTGAGATTAAGTTAATCATTCATGAATAGAAATCAATTACTAAATAAAAAAAAAGCATCATAATTGATTTAAATAGAACTTGATTTCGAATCTTACGTTGGTTCAAATTAATGATTCTTTTTTCTGCAAACAAGAATATTAAATATGAAATATTGATAATTTGATTGATATAAAAATAAATTTAGTCCTTAAGATTTACTTATTTATTTTGATATTTTCATTATCAATGTTTAAAATTTAGTTAAATTGTTTGTTTTTGGATAAAAAAATTTACTGAATTGTTAAAATTTTAATTATATTGATGTGGTAACTTATGTGGTATTTTATGTATACTTAATTGCTAACATGGATAATTTTTTTAAAAGTTTTTATGAATATTTTTGAAATTTATTGATTTATAAATATTTATTATTATTATTTTTGAACATTTATAAATTATAAATGGCGTGCCACACGAGTGATCACATCAACGCTGTTAAAATTTTAAGAGTTTAGTCAATTATGTTGTATCAATAAATGAAATCTGATTAAGTGAAAATAGTGGAATTATAAAAAAGTTTATAAAATTTAAAAAATAATATAAAATATATGTGGACTATCATATTAAAAAATTTAATATTTTAGTCGAATTTTTTGTTAACCAATAATAATTAGACTTAGAAAAAAAGTTTGATTAAATTTGACTCTTGTTAAAATATCGAAAGTCAAATTTAATTAAAAAAAAGTTTAAATTGATAAAAAATATAATTAAAATTATCAGTATGCTAATTTTATTAACTAAATAGTATAAAAAAGTTCTTGAAAAACTAATTGAGTTTTAAGTCCAAAGGCCTCAATTATAAAATTTATTAATTAAGTCTTGTGTCACAATTCAAATTAAAAAAACTAAAATTTTTAAAAATTATTAATAGACAAAATATGTGAATATTTTTATTTTTTTATCATATTATTAAATTAACATTTCAAATTATATTATTAAATTGATATTTAAAAATAATTGTAAATTATATTAAAAAACTTTTGGTAATTTTATTTTATTAATGTAAAATAGAGCTATAATTTGGAAAGAAGTCTAAACTTAAAGAAGTGCAAATATAAAATAGAGATTCCTTTAGATTAATTATCACTCAGTTAGTACTAAGTTATAAGTCAAAATAAATTTTTGTTTAGTTTTATATATAGTATTCAGTAGTTAGAAATATTCAATTAAATAGCGTTTAAGAAATTCACCGATACAAAAATGGAGATTGTTAATATTATTAAGTTAAAAGTATCTTTAAAATAATGAAGCATTAAAGTTATGATTCTTTGAAGAGATATTAAAGATCGTTTTAATTGATGATGCGGTAATATATTATTATAATATTATTTTTTTATTTTTTATTTCTTAAATTGTTTATATTGCATGAAGTAAACACTTTTTATTTATTTATTTATTTATAGGTGAAAAACATGTTCAACATAAAATTTAATCATTATTATTAAATGTGTTTGTAACAGCTTGTTTTCCAGTAGTGTCGGAAATAGTGATTTTGGGACTACGAATCCGACGAGTGAGTCGTAAATAAATATCATTAATTAATATTTACGAGTCAAATATAATACTATATTGAATTTTGATATGATAATTTTGGCTTATTGAATGAATAATTAAGTACAAGTGAGTTGTCCCTAAAATCAAGTGGTTTTGGAAAATGAAGTATCAAGATATTGTTTCTGTAAATTGAGCCAGTAAATCTTTTTACTAAATATTTATGGAGTGATTGTTTAGGTGTATTGAAGTTTGGTCCAGAAATTTTGGTGGTTTGATAGTTAATTAAGGAAAAAAAGACTAAATTGTAAAAATTGTAAAAGTCAATCGCTATAGATTTTTATTAGTTAAATTGGTTTAAAAAGTTAAAATGAAAGGGTTAAAATGGAAATTTAACCTTAATTAAATAAAGTGGACGGTTAATGGCTAATGTTATGTATTTTATATGTTAAAAATATGTTTAATTATTAATAATTAAAAGTTAAAAAATAAATAAAAGAAAGGAATCATCATCTTCATTGAGCTACCACCGAAATGAACACCCAAAACTCCATTTTTAAAGCTTCTCAAGTTCGGCCATAGGAGATTCTTTGCATGTAAGTAATTTTGTTATCTATTTTTCGTAAATTTTATATTTTTGAAATTGTTTCAATTAGGTTCAATTAACTTGTACCTTCGTTTTCAAAATTATCATAGATTTTAGTAGTTGTCATTGTTGTTATTTGAAGTTTTTGGATGTTAATGATATGTTTATAAGCTTGATTGTTAAATAGGACTATTTTGCAAAGTGATTGTTAGTAATTTTAGTGTTTAAGGACTAAATTGCTAAAATAGTAAAATTATATGAATTTTTTGTAAAAATATGATGAATATGGGCTATATGAGAATTATAGAAAATTTGGCTGACTTTGGTTTGATTAATTTGTGATTGAATTGAATGTTTCGGGTTTAGGGATTAATTGAATAAAAGTAAAAGTTTATGGTAAAAGTATAAAATGACTAGTAAGGGTCAAATATATGAATTTCAATATTTTATGATGTTTGAATGGATTAACTAAACAAAAAATATTATTTAGATCAAGTAACAAAACAATCGGGCTCGAATCATGGAAAAACTAAATTAACGGATTAATTGTCGACCTTGTTTTCGCAACTGTTTTTGTATAGGCAAGTTTATACTATCTTCGATTTATAATTCATTATTAAATGTTATTAATTAATTGTATATAAACTGATGAAATTGAGAATCAAACTATGTGGTAATAAATCAAGTTCTGAGATAATTTTGATGAACTGAATAAAAGTCTCATCCACAAGGTTTCTGTATGATTCCAGTTCTAGACTGAGCTCCAGCATTTGTTGTGGATTTAGATATACATGTGACACAGATTTAGTTTGAACTGGTAATTCGTTGTTATTTTAAAAGTTTAGCTGGACTGATAACCTTACATGTATATATATAGCCTTGACTAGGCTATTTTTCTGTGTTGTCATTGGTTTAGCCCAGATGTGTAATGGCCGGATTTTCAGTGGTGTCGGAACAGTGATTCGAGATCATTAAATCTGACAAAAGAATTAGAAAATATTATTAATTTAGTTAAATATGAAGTTAGGAGAATTTTGAAAATAGTGAATGATATTTTAGAAATAAATATTAGAATAATTAGAATCGAAAATGAGGTATCGACGCCTTGGAATTTTAAAGCGAGCCATAAATATTTTTATAAATATTTATGTAAATATTTATGGAGGGTTAATAAGTTAGTATTAAAGTTTCATTAAGAAATTTTAAGGTTTCGGTAGTCAATTGAATAAAAAGGATTGAATTGAATAAGATGCAAAATTATAGAAAGTTATTAAATAGCATAAATGTTAAAAGAGGGAGGACTTAAAAGGAAAATAGACCCAAATTCTATATGGGCTGGACGGCTGGGTGAAAAATCAGCAACGAAATAATGCGAACTAAGGGCAAAATGGTCATTTGGGTAAAATTAAGCATAAAAATCTAGGACCAAATTGGAAATCTAGAGGTTTCTTCATTTTTCTTCATCCTCATCAGCTGAAAACAACAATTAAAAGAGTATTTAAAGCTGGTTTTTTATATTTTACTGCAAGTAAGTTCAATTCTTGATTATTTCTTGAAATTTTTGTGTTTTTGAGACTTTTACAACTAGGTCCTACTATTTAATCTATTAGATTTTGATTTAATGAAAGAAATTGAAAGTTTCTATGTATACGTGCTGGAAATATATGATGATTTAGTACGGAATTGAAACTTTAATTTATTTGTATGATGATTCTATTGAAAGAATTTAATAGAAAATGGATATTTAGGACCTAATTGTAAAAGAGTTTGAAATTAGGGTTTTATGTGGAAATTATGAATTTCAATGATTGTAAAATAACTTATAATGTTTAGGCAAAGTGTTAATTGAAAGAAATAGCTCAGTTGATGGGTTAATTGACCAGGGACTAAATTGTAAAAACTATAAAGTTTGGGGTAAAAGTGTAATTTTAGGAATTAAAAGGCATAAATTGTGAAGTAGAGTGATATTGAAGTGAATGCTAATGAATGGATGATTTCACAATTATAGATCAAGAACCCGAAGTAAATCGTGGAAAAGAACAAGTAGCCGATTAGTCCCCAAACTTTCACAACTTTTGCAAACTAGTCCAGGTAAGCTCATATGGCTGAATTTTAGTGATTATTTGTTAATATTATAAATTTATGTTATGTTATTGCATATGTATTATTGATCAATCGTGAATAATGTAAAAGCATGAAAATTGAACAAATAATCAAATTGAGTGGAACATCTGATTTGAGTACTTCTGATTAGTGACAAGTGACGAATTGGCAGAAAAGACCATGATTGGACCATGGCAACAAGTGATAAATGATTTCCATAGACCATAGCTGGGCTATGACATCGGAGTAAAGTGAACTGAATTTCGTGTAAGACCATACTTGAGCTATGGTGTTGGAATAATGTGGTAAGTGACTTCCGTGTAAGACCATATCTAGGATATGACATCGGTGCAATAAGTGCTTAAGTGTAAGACTATATCTGGGATATGGCATCAGTGATATATGTGATCCGTGTAAGACCATGGCTAGGCTATGGCTTCGGAAAGTGATAAGTGATCATATGTAATACCATAGTTATACTATGGCAAAGTGGAAACGAAGTACTCAATTTCGTAATCGTTCCCTAATTTGGTTAAGGATGGTAAGTGACAAATGGGCTCAAGAAATTAAATCTAATAAACAAATGATATTGAATTTATACAAGGAAACTTATCATTGGTTTGTGGTTGACAGGAGAAATTAGTGAAATTGCATATAGTATGATTATTTTAAAATGTTCGGTAAGATTTACGTTCTATGCCTATAGACTTACTAAGCTTCTATAAGCTTACTTGTGTGTGTTCAATGTTTCTTGTATATTAACGTAGACACGGAGGATCGGATCAACACAGAGAATCACACTATCCAGATATTCTTCGGTAGATATGGTTATTATCTTTTGATTTATATGGCATGTATAGGTATTTGGATTGTTAATGAAATAGTTTGGTTAAATTACATGGATTGAATGATAAAGTTGTAATATAACTTAGTAGAATGACTATGTTATGATATGAACATCAATGATGCATATTTTGGCTTAAAAAGGGTTGATTGGTTGGCTTGAATTGGTATGAAATTGTATTTATATGCAGGTTAAGGTAAAAAAAGGATGAGAAAAGTGACCTAAAAGGGCCTATTTTCGTCCATACGGGGGCATGTGTCTAAGCCATGTGTGACACACGGACTGCCCCATGGGTGTGTAATCCAGTTGTGTGTCCTTTGCATCTCAAAAATTAGAAATAGAATGCCCAAGTTTTGGCACATGGGCTAGCACACAGGCTCTAAACATGGCCGTGTGATATGGCCGTATGAAGTCTACACCTATTTTGAAAAAAAATTCCATACGGCCTGGCAACACGGGCGTGTGCTAAGGCCATGTGAACTCTATTTATTCATGGGATGCAAGTCAGAGAGTTACACGGGTACGGGACACGGGCGTGTGATGCCACACGGCCTGTAGCGAGGTAAGGCACATGGGCGTATATGGCCACACGGCTTGACCACACAAGCGTGCCACTAGTCTACATAGGCGTGTGGGCCCTGAAATTGAGAAAAAAATTGAGATTTTGTGAAAAAGTCCCTATAATCCCGATTTAGTCCCGAATCGATCTTACACATGTTTTGGGCCTCAAGGACCCATCTAAGAGACGCTATAAAGTATTTCATGAAATAAATAGTACTTGGCTCGGTTTAATAAAAAAATAATTCGGTAAGCTCCAGTAATGCCTCGTACCCTGTTCCGGCGAAGGATACGGGTAGGGGGTTTTACACAGATGGGTAACCTAACACATATATTTTTGAATACGATTAGCTCAAATGAGCATCGTCTGTTTCCTGAACTTGTGTATTGAGTTCTTTTACAAAGTTCAATCGAAAAAACAAAGATTGTGCATGATTAAATTGTTTCATTAAAATGGATAAAAATATGAATTTTGAATATCTGTATATTATTTTTTACTGACTTGGAATTGTTGAATCATATTGTGTTAAGGTTAATACTTTGAAATGGCTATACAAAATTGTTATATGGATTGGTTATACGAAATGGTTATGTGAAATGAATATAAGAATTGATTATATAGAAATAGATATACGTAATGGTTATATGAATCAGTTATACGAAAACAGATAAATGAAATAATTATATGAATCGATTATATAAAAATAATTATATGAAGTGTTATATGAAATGTTTATATGGATAAATATGTAAAAATGGACGTTTGAAATGAACACTTAAAATGAAAATGTGAATTGTTAAATGAATAAATGTTGAATGAATAGTATATCAAATGTGTTTATTTGTATATGTTTTATGACATGATAAAGTTATAAGTTTCGTATATGTGAACTCACTAACCTTGCGAGACTTGTGATATGTATAGGTTAATAATGAACTCATGATCTTGCTTATGAATTTTAATTGCAAAATGTTTAAGCTACAACCTTTACGATAAGTTAAAGTTTAATACGAACTTACTAAGTAAATATTTGCTTACATCTATTGTATTGTTTTTTTCTTGTAGATTGTCGGAAGTTTATGTAACAGCTTGATTTTTAGTGGTGATGAAACAGTGGCTTTGAGATAAAAAATTTCTGTAGTTTTGACTCGTAAATATTATTTTTAGAATATTTATAGAGTCATTAGAGTAGTTGTAACAACCTGTTTTTCAGTGGTGTTAGAAATAGTGGTTTTGGGACCACCAAATCTAACGAGTAAGTTTGTAAATATTATTATTTAATATTTACGTGTCAAATATGATTTTAAAAAGGCTTTTGATTTGATAAATTATGTTATATAAGTGATTTATTAAGTTCAAGTGGTATGATCTTAAAGTCAAGTGGTTTTAGAAAATAAGGTATCGAGACCTCATTTCTTGAGCCATAAATATTTTTATAAATATTTAAGGAGTGTCATTAATGTGGTATTAAAGTTTTGTTGAAAAATTTTAATGTTTCGGTGGTTAATTAATTAAAAAGGACTAAATTGTAAAGATGTAAAATTTAATCACTATTTGATTTGAGTGATTAGATGTTTAATTGAATAAAGGAAAAGAGACTTAAATGGTAATTAGACTATTCAGGGTGTTAGTGGACAATAATGGACATGAATTTGATATTTTATTTAATTATTAACTAAGGTTAATATGGTAATTTGATAATTATATTAAAATAAAATAAAACCAAAATGTTTTATCATCATCTTAATGTCTTCTTCATTTGTAACACTCCTAACTCATATCCGTCGCCGAACTAGGGTTAAGAGGCATTATCGGACATATTAGAACATTTCACATCCTTAAATCGTACATAGATAAATCTACATCATTCACAATCACATTATCCTTTTAGAAGGTCTACGAGACCTTAAACATGCTTTAAGAAGGGGTCGGGATTAAACCAAACATATATAAAATTTTTCAAAACTTAAACATTTTTTAAAGTTACAGAGGTCACACGCCCATGTGGTCAGGCTGTATGCCTTACACGGCATTTGACACGCCCATATGTCTAGGCCGTGGCAAAATAGGGCATACATGTAACACCCCAAACCCAGTCTAGACGTTATGGCCGAATCTTGGCAGTGTCACATGAGAGTGTTTGAAAACTGACTCGGTTATAAAAACTTATTCAGATTATTATCTTTTCCTTAGTCGGAAAATATGATCGTTTTGTTGGAAATATTTCTTTTTCGCGGAAGCTATAAAACCATCTATCCTTTGGAGCCGTCTTGATTACGAAAACCTCAACTTTAGTTTTGGAAAACGATGTTTTGGGGCGATGCAGTAAATAAATCCATAAATAACAATTTTAAAACCCAAATTAAAATCAAAACAGTCCAAGTCCATATTACAATAATAATCCCAAAAAAATAAATAAAATATTAAAGGTATCAAAGTCATAAACCAAAATAAATATAGCAGTGGTCACCGTCGAGCCCTCCGTTACACCAATCTGTCGACTGTTGGGGATTACCTGATAGATAAACAAATGAAAAGGTGAGTTTTTGCAAACTCAGTGTGTACATCCCCACAATATAGCATGCATACAGTTAGATAACAAATAACAGGTAACAGATAACATATATAATTCGGGCTTGAGCCCTTAATAGAAATGGTGTGGGTCTTGGTCCACTCAGAACAGAATCAGATATCGGGCCTTAGCCCATACAGATAACATATGCATATCAGATCAGAAACAGAAACATGCCCACCAACCCTACACACCATCTCTGTCCAACCCTACACACCATGTAGGGATAAAATCAACCCACCCAGCCCTACACACCAAGTATGGGGATAAAATCAACCCATTCAACCCTACACACCATAAGGTACCGTAAAACGACATGTAACAAATATAAGCAGCATAGCTGCTAGGTGACAGGCTAGAAGCCTTTCAGATACTTCCTTCACTTTATCAACAAACCCACCCCAATGCAATGCAGCATAATATCATGGCATGCTAATATGTAGAATAACAGACATACATTCATATCCAATACAGTATCGAAACACATGCTACGTATAACATGTTAACATATATGTCACAATATCAGAACACAGAATGAGGTCTAAGATATCCTTATCGACCCTACAACATGTCACAGTCGACTTGGGCGACCCGTGCAACCTTACAGAACATTTTAGAAAAATGGACTCACACGACCATGTGGCTTGCTTGTGTGGGCCCACACATCTGTGTGGCCCATACAACCCAAATTGGCCTTGCCAGTGTGGATCACACCGCTTGGCCCAAAATCCCAAATGCCCGTGTGGTTCATCCGTGTGGCCTACACGGCCCTATTGTCTGAGCCTGTGTCTCGCACATGGCCTCGCCAGCCTCACACGGCCGTGTTCGTCGCGCCCGTGTCACATGCACACGGTCTGGCTCGTTGATCACACAGCCGTGTCTTGCCACACGGCCTCCACACGGGCAGTTTACATGCTCGTGTGGTGTCGACAGCAAGCTTTTTGGCTTTCTCTGAAACCCATTTTTTGTGGAACCGGAGTACACACCTGGTTCAGTTTCGACTCGTAATCACTCTCGAGTACTTTAGAACTTATATTCGACAATCATAAAACCCTTTTTCAGTCACTTATTCCAAATTTCTAAGAACGATTAAATCATGAAATTAATGACAACTTACCTTTGAGCACGAAATCACGTTCTTGTAATCTGAAAACTCGATTAAGGCCTTCAAACAGTACCTAAACATGAATATAAGGATTTCTTTGTTAATTGCCTAATCAAAGAAATATCACTAGACTCAAGAAGAAATACTTACCGACGTCTCCATGAAGAACACAAGAATCGATCACAATGAAAAGAATTGGAGTAAAAAAAAAATAGTAAAAATTTTGGCAGTAGAGATGGGGGTAAAGAAGGTGAAAATCGACAACACAGAGGAGAACAGAGGAGAGAAAACGACAGAGAATTATTTTTGTGGAAAAAGAAGGAACCAGAAATTTGCAAAAACACCAAGAGATACTCCCTTAGTCCCTTATTTTTCTCCCCAAATCACTCTCTCACTCCCCACTACTCAGAATCACACTCCAACTCAAATTCTTACACGACAACAGCAATAAAAATTAATGGCCACACTGCGTTTCGAACACAGGACCACTTGCATAAACCCTCTCCTCTTATCCACCAGACCAGCAGGCCCATTCTCATATATTTTAACCTATATTCGCTTTTAAGTCTAATAACCAAAGATAAAGCTTTATTAAAAAAAAAACCAAAATCTAGCCCAAGTTTTGACTTGAACTTGGGACCTCCCCAACACACCCCAAAGCACATAACCACTAAAGCAAGCAGATAATTGTGTCAAATCATTGCAGAAACATATTCAGATGTTTTTGTGCACAACAAATCATAAAAGCCAAAATTACAAAATTTAGGGTGTTACAATACATATTGACTTAGGTCACACGGCCAAGGACACGCTCATGTGCCAGGACGTGTGAAATCTAGAGGGTATACTGACTTGGGTCACACGGCCAACCACATGCCCGTGTGTTAGCCCGTGTGCCCTTTCGAAATGGCTCACACGCTTGTGCATCAGGCCGTGTGCTTGGTCGTGCCAATCCTGTAGGGTATACTGACTTGGCCACACGGCCTGGCACACTCCCGTGTGTGCGACCATGTGATCTGCCTAGGCTCACTTCGAAGTGGCCCTCGAGAAACACGACAGAGACACACGCCCGTGTCTCTGCTCGTGTGGGCAAAAATAGGCCATTTACAAGGCCAATATGCCACCCAATTTGCATCCTCCCTACATGCATTAAACAAGCATCAAATGCACCATAATTTCAGCCAATTTCAATATCAAAACACACACCATTCAAGCCATATCATCATCAACCAATTTAATGCTCATTATTCGAACCAAAACATACCAAAATCGCATATCAAACTCATTCACTTATCCATTCCCATGCCAAAATCATACCAAATTCTCAACTAAGAACATACCAAATTGACCACTACATTTTGACCATTCATGAACATATCAAATTACCAATTTTGCACAGCATAACATATACCAAATTCTAACCATAATCACATCCATTATCAAGCCATACACATAGCAAGATACATATATATATATATCAAAACATATTTTAACATTTCTAGCCTATACATGCCATACTTCACTATGTACATTTTCAAAAGGTACCAATATATAGTTCGATATTGTGGTGATGATCCTCGACAATCCCCGAGCTTCTGGTAGCTTAGATAATCTATAAAACAATTGAAACACACACAAAGTAAGCTTATAAAAGCTTAGTAAGCCATATACAAATAAACTTATCACATAAACAATTACAAACTATTTCATTTATATGTAGTATGGCATAAACATGATAGCAAATTCATATTTCTCATCTAGCTCAATTGTTCATGACCATTTGTTTATAAACATATCACATTTTCATGTATCTCACATATCAAATGATCATATTCATACTCACCTTTCATTGTCAAATTTCATGTACATTTCATACGTACTTGATTCAGATACACATTCACATAATCATTCATTTCTCGAAATGCCCGTTGAACCATTTATAAACAATAAGGATACTCAGATAGATAAAGCTCACACAATGCCAACGTCCCAGACGTGGTCTTATATGTAATCAAATATTGGTGCCACTGTCCCGGACAGGGTCTTACATGAAATCATATACGACGCCGATGTCCCAGATATGGTCTTAAACGTAAATCTCAAATCGATGCCAACGTCCCAAATGTGGTCTTACACTATAACACATATAAGAATCCTATGTCATGACATATGTATCCTAACTATTCTTATGGTTCGTACGGGCTTTTCGAATTTTATCACATTATCAGAACTTTCTCAGATTTCACATATGCATCTTCCATAGTCATTTATCACAATTCAAAATCATATAAGAATAATTAAATCAATTCAATACATTTATTTGTATATAGATTTACCTCGTACAGATACAAATGGACGGAATCGACTACTTGACTACTTTCAGCTTCCCTTGATTTAATTCCGTTTTCTTTTGTTCTTGATCTATATAAATTCAAATTTGGCTATTTAATAACACATTTCATTCAATTCAAACCACAAACACATAATTAGGGCATTTTGCACTTTAGCCCCTATAATTTCACATTTATTCATTTTAGTCCTTATTTCATAAAACACAAAATACACAAAATTCAACAAGACCATAGCTTGACCAAATATTCATAAGGTTCATATAAGTCCATATCTTTCATTTATTTCATATTTTAACCGCTAAATTTCTTATCTTCAGATATTAGTCCATAATTAGCAAATTCATCAAAAATCCTAATACAAAACATGTTTATCTATAATTTAACACTTATTTTCTATCATCAAACCTCAAAAAACTCATAATATCATCAATGGCATATCATAAATTCATCATCAATTTCAGAAATTCAAGCATGGGCTAGGTAGAACACAAAGCAACAGTCTCAAAAACATAAAAATCATCAAAAATCAAGCAAAAAACATACCTTAATCAAGCCACACAAGTGCCAAACCCTAAACTGTTCTTAAAATTTCTTTTCTTTCTTTTTATTCGGTTAAGAACATGGACAAAATTAATGAATTTTGGCTTTGTTTTCTTTTAATTAACTTATTTCATGAATTACCAAATTAACCTGAATTAAAACCATTTAAAAACATTCATTTAATGCCCATTTATGTCAAATTCCTCTATCCAAGGTCTAATATCAACATGAGGACCTTTCGTTTAATAAGCCATAGAAATTAGACACTTATTCATGTAGCACACAACTTTTGCACTTTCTGCGATTTAGTCATTGTATCAAATTGAGCATACAAACGATCAAAATTTCATATGAAAATTTCACACATATAAATTCACATACTATAAACATATAAAATAATATTAAAATATTTTTTTGACTCAGATTTATGGTCCCGAAACCACTATTCCGACTAGGGTCTAAACTGAGTTATTACATCACTGGTTTTGATAGGAGAAAAGCTCCATGGAAGACCTTGAAGCTTCAGCTCATCTTGTGATGATGCATTGAAGTCCATTTTAGTCTCGTTTCTTTTAATTTTTATGTTTTTGAGATCGTTACGACTAGGTCCAACTAGCCCGTACCTTCGATTTTGAAACTGTTAAAGATTTTAAATGTTTCCATTGATGAAATTTGTGATTTTAGATGTTAAATGATGAATTTAAAATTTTTTTTGATATTTAAAAGTATTCTATTAAGTGATTTTTGATGAATTTTTCGATTAGGGACTAAATTGTTAAATTAATAATAGTACAAGGATTTAATGTAAAATTGTTGCATAAATGGGCTGTTTAGGATACATTAACATTCGGCTAAGCCAAATGTTGGATAAAAATGGTTAATTTGCATGTTTTGGGCTCAAGGACTAAATTGAATAAAAGTAAAAATTTAGGGGTAATTTTGTAAAATATAAAAAATACTAAAATGCATAAAATGAGTTGTTTTATTTTCTAAATTAATATATTGAATGAAATTATTAATTTAGATTAAGATCGGGTGAAAAATCGATGAAAATAGAATATTACCAAAACACCCCTAAACTTTGGTGTTTTTGTAATTTAACCAGGTAAGTTTGTATGAATTGTATTCTGTAGAATTTTGATTAATTGAATCTTAATATGTGATTATATTGTAATTAAATCAATATATATATATATATATATATATATATATTAGTATGCAATTTACTGTGTTATGAAACGATGTAAATCTAACAACGTACGTCAATTATTTAGCCCTGTTTGAACCTTAGGAATTTGTCGGATATAAATGACATGTAATTAGGGTTTACATGATTTGGCTACTGGTCCTGAACGTCCTATCGATGGTTGATGTCAGACATGTATTGCGGATACTCCACAGCTCGTGTGAGCAGTATCGTGTAGCTATGTACCGACCTACAGCTCGTGTGAGCAGGCCTATTTTCACAGCTCATGTGAGCATTTTGATTACAGCTCGTGTAAGCATACATGTACAGGAATTGACAGATTACAATTATATGAGTTAGCACACTATGTGTAAGCTATCTCAGGTATCCAACGGTATTCCAAATAGTTCAACGGGCACTATATGGATTTGAAATAGTAAAAGAACGATATGAAATATAACATGTACATATGTGAATATCCTTGATATGATGGTACATGAAAAATATATAGGTTGAGATGAGTTATAAACTCATGATATACATGTTGGGGCTAAATGGCTATATATATTAATGTGCCTATGATTTATATATGGTATGCTAACATGTTTGGTGTAAATGTTTAGGCTTTAGCCAAGTTGTGGTTGGATTATGCCATGTTAGCCTTATAAGTTATGCATTGAAATGGTAAGTGCCCAAATGGAATGTAACACCCCAAACTCGGCCTAGACACTATGGCCGAATCTGATGTCGTCACATTGAAGTGCTTTTTGAAAAGTATGTTGGTCGAAACCCTCTTTTCAACATAGGCTCTTTTTATTATCTTAATGATGAATCTAAAAAAACGTATTGTTCACTTTCAAAATGTGCCTTATTATCAAAAGCCATTTATTTTTAAAAACATTACGCATTTCCAAAATATCAGTTTATTGCGGAAGCTTATTAAAACAGTTGCATACTTGTGTGCATTTTGATAAAACTTTCAATTCGTTTTGAAAACCTTAATTACCTCTACTACTATTAGTTATCAGTCGAATAATAAAATCCCAAATTAAAACCAAAATTTAAAAGGCCATTATTACAGCAAAACGCCCCAATAATAAAATCATAATTATAAAATACTAATTCAAATTAAATAGGCTGTGTGGCCACCGCTGAGTCCTCCGTTGCAACGAACTGCCTAAGTATGGGGATTACCTGTACAGTTAAAATAGAAGGGTGAGTTTAGGAAAACTCAGTGTTTAATCCCATATAACCAACAGACGGAAATAAACACAATCTAGGCCTCAGCCCTTTTCAGTAACAGTGACAATACCAGTTTGGGCTTTATCCCATCTCAATACAGAACAGTTATGTGCTTGGGCCTTGGCCCATTACAGTATCATGAATTAGTGCAGTAATAGTTAAAATAGTATATAGATCCTACCCATCTAGCCTCTACACTAAATCTCCGTCCAACCCTATACTCCATGTGGGGATAAAATCAACCCACCCATCCCTACACTCCAAGTAATACCGGTTGCGGCACTAGATAGAAATATGCAGCTGGGCTGCTAATAGTCTAGGCTCGAAGCCTTTTAGTACACTTCCTCCGATCAATATGAAACCCACCCCCATGCAATGCATCATGCAATCATGTCATGTCATATCAGAATATCATACGTGTATACAGTATAGTCAAAATAGCATGCTAAGTATAGTCATACATATATATATATAACACATAGGGGCATAACAGTCATTTAGTTAATTAGGGGTCTAGGTAAGGTTACCGACCTAACAGTAGGTCCACAGTAGTCTCAGGCGACTCGTGCAACCTTAACAGTCAAACAGTGAAAATTGGCCCACAGCCTAAATTGGGGACCTTTGTGGGCCCACACGCACGTGTGGCCCACATGGCTCAAAATGGCCTTGGTCGTGTGGATCACACAGCCTGGCTCAATAATTCCACAAATCTGTGTGATTCACTCGTGTGGGGCCCACATCTCCGTGGGGCCCAAACGGCCCAATTCGGCCCAACCATGAAATAGCTCATAGCCGGCCTCGTTGATCATATGCCCAGGTTTAGTCACGTGGCTTACCTACACAGGCGCGGGCACCCCCATGTGGCATCGTCTATGCACACTTCTTTGCTGATTTTCGGTTAATAGCAGTGTTTACACACACCTGATTTCTTTTTGTTGAGAAAACCACCCACACTTTTAAAACCTACACTCGATTAATCAATTCCAAATTACTCATTTCGCCATTATCTCAATCAAATACACATAAGTTAACTCAAACGTTAAACTCATAACAACCTTACCTTCAATTGAGTAAAGAGAAATGTTTCACCTACTCAACGTTAATTACCGACCTTTCGCCATTCGAAGAAGTTCCTAGGCACCCACCAAAAATGGGTAAGCACTTTATTCAATCACGCCACAAGATAACACTATACATACAACACAATAAGAAGTACCAACCACATATTGCAAGACTTTACAGTGGTTAAAGAATGCTTACCAGAAAACTGAGAAGGGAACACAATTGACCCTACGAGAAAGAAACGATTTCACAACAAAAATATAAAAAAGAAAAAAAAAGTAGAAGGAAAGAGAGATTCAGCCAGAAGGAAGCAATGTGAAAAACGTGTGCCCACTACAAAAAAGAGTAAAAGAAACTCAACAAACAATCGGCAATGGATGAGGAAGGTACATTTGTTGTAAGAGAAGAGAAAGAAAATAAGAAAAAAACACACCGAGAAGAACAATGGTCAACAAGAAATTGAATATCAACAATGTTGAACAGCCAATAGTATAGTAAAGAAAAAATTTAATGCCAGAGTCGAGATTTTGGGTAGAAAAGAATGACTAAATTCGGCTAAGGGAGCAAAAGAGCAAAAAAAAAAGCGTTCAAATTTTTTGGTAAGAAAAAGTAAGCAAAAGAAAATAGAGAAGCAGAGAGACCCAAAAGATGAATTTTCAACAAAAATGGGAAGAATGGAGAGTTATGACTAAATTTTTGAGTAACCCACACTTCAAATTAGACACAACTCTCCCATTCCACTCAAATGCCATCTTTTTCTCCCCAAAATCCTCAATTGAAATCCCACCTATCCAATTCCCCTAACAACTGAATATTCCCCTCAATATCCTCTCAAAGAATCGGTTACACCACCTCACACTCCTCAACCACTTAGTATTTCAGTCAAACTCCAATACTCACCTAGCACAAGTAATAAAAATAATCCCTTGTTTGTGCAAGTACTCGAACACCAGGCCTCCAGCTTATTTACACTCCACTCAACCACCAGACTAGTAGGCCCATTCTGCTTTGTTTTTACCAACATTTATTTATAAGCCTACTGGCTAAGGATAGGGGTTTATTCAATTAAAAGTAAAATTTTACCCAAGCTAAGGCTTGCACCCAAGACTTCTCAAACTTTCCCAGAGCACTTAATCACTAAAGCAGATACACAATTGTGTCACAACATACGAAAATAAAAATTAAAAATTATTGAGGCGTTACATAGAAATATGCTTGTGTTCAGGAAAGAGTGGTAAGGTTTAAATTATGTAATTTCTTATGAAAAGGGTTTATCATGTGATTAATTCTAAAAGAGCTATGTTTAAATGCACTAGCTTGTGGCTATGGTTGATGATATACTTATGTATTTCGTGTTACGCATATGAAATGTGTGCAAAAAAGTAATGAAATAGTAAGTTCATACTTGAAGTGCAAAATGATGAAAAAGGGAATGATGAGTTGAACTGATGTTTTTATTTAAGCTAAAGAAAGTAAAAATAATGGAAAATATTGAAATGCAAATGAAAATAAGAAAATTTGAAAAAGGGTTTAAAGTTATTTAAAATCCTACTATGCTAGGGATGATATGTATATGTGATGCTGTGGAGTTATTCACTTTGTGAGTTGTTGAATATGGTTTCATGATCTTGGGATATCAGAATAGGATTATTCTTGATATGCATAAATTTCATATTTGATATGGATTGATATGGATAAAGTTTATATGAGCTTACTAAGCATTCATTGCTTACGTAGTTGTTTTTTTGTTACTTTTTAGATTATCAGGAGCTCGATTGGGTTGGAAGTTCATTGGAGATCTATCACACTATCCAGCAGTTATATCGGTAGATTTCGATATCTTGGTTAAGTTTATAATGGCATGTATAGGTAAACTTATGGTTGATGATTAGTTGAATGTTAGTTGATGTGTTTGACATGTATATGTCGTTATGGGTGATGTAGCCTTGGTACATTTGGTGCCTTATTGATATGTGTTAATTTGATAATGTGTCAAAGCGTGTTTGAATGGCTAAAGTGATATATGATGAATTGACCTCAATATGGTCAAGATATGGCATGTTTTAGAAAGGTTTTGAATCTAATATGGTATGTTGGTTATATATCAATTATGTTATGTTTTGGCATAGAAACAAGTTAATTGATAATTGGTTAAATATGCACATGTATAGGCATTTTTGGTTGATGATGTAGCCATTTGTTTTGGCTTGTGTTTATGGCATTTTCTTATGAAGGAGTTTTTATTAAGTTAGCATGTATATATTTGGGCCTTGTAATGGTTGTTATGTTGATATATACATGTGACCTTATGATAATTGATTTTATAGTTCTCATGGTACTTAGGTGATGGAAGTTTAATATGGTCATTTTGGTATGAAACATGTAGTTGGCATATGTGGTTTATGATGCAAATGTTAATTGGTATATTTGGAACTTTTTGGTATGAAATTTATAGGTAAACAAAATGGTATGTTTTGCCAATATCTTAGCTAAAGGTTAGTTGAACATTTGGCCAAATTGTGCATATAATTGTACATGTTTAATTATTGTGATTGAGGTGCCTTTTAGGCATATTGGTTGTACGTTTATATACCTTAATTGGGTAGCTTGATGATGCATGTTATTAGTGCAATTTGAAGGCTTGTTTATATGTGGAAATTTGGTTGTAGGTATGTGCTTGAATAGGTGAGAAAAATGGCTTGCAAATTGCCTATTTTCGTCCACACAGGCAGAGACACAAGCGTGTGTCTTAGTCGTGTGTGGCAAATGGCCAGGCGACACAGCCATGTGTCCCCAGTAGCTTTCAAGGGGTTGCAAGTTCGGCTGTTATACAGCCTAGCACACGGTTTGGCAGACGGGTGTGTGAAGTCATTTCGAAGGGTACATGGCCAGGTACACGACCTGGAACACGGGCGTGTGGCTTGGCTGTGTAACCCAAGTCAGTGAGTTACACGGTCACAGACACGGCAGGGACACGGCCATGTGTCCCTACTTCGAATGTCCACATGGCCTGAGACACGGTCATGTCTCTCAGCCATGTGAGTCACATGGCCGTGCGATCTCTACGGTTTTGAAAATTTTCATTTTTTCTGAAAAATTCTATATGTTTTCAATTTAGTTCTGAATTGTTTCTAACGTGTTTTTAGGGCCTCGATGACTCGTATAAGGGGCGATATACATGTTATTGATTGGTTTTGCTATGATTAAAGATATGAATTAAAATGTTTAAAAATTTTTGTTTATTTTGAAATGTAAACTCCAGAACCCTAATCCAGTAACAGATACAGGTTAGGGGTGTTACTGTAGTATTAAAATTTGGTTAAGAAATTTTAACATTTAAATAGTTAATTAATGAAAAAGGACTAAATTGAAAAATATGCAAAACTTATTAAGTAATGCATTAGGATGATTTAATGGTTTAATTAATAAAGGTGGAAGGACCAATGTGGAAATTAGTCCTTATTTTAGATAGTGGACGATAATGAGGTTTAAATTAAAGAAAAAAATTGAATAAAAATTAAGTATAAAGGCAAATTTATAAATAAAACAAAATTAAGAAATAAATTATGTCTTTTTTCTTCATTTTTGCTTTCTTCCATAGCCAAAAACACTAAAAACTTAGCTTGGAGGTTCGGCCATTGTTGTCTCTTGCATGTAAGTCCATTTTGAGTCTGCTTCTTGTAATTTTTACATTTTTGATGTCATTACAGCTTGGTCCAGCTAGCCCGTACCTTTGTTTTTGAATCTATAAAAAATTTTAGAAGTTACCATTGATGAATCTTAAATGTTTTAACTATGTATTTGAAGCTTTGATTGTGTTATTTGGTGATTTTATAAAACGGTTTTTGTTAGATTTTGATTTAGGGATTAAATTGTGAAAATGTCAGGGTTTGATAGTGAATTTGATGTTTAATAAGTACTTTATACGGCCTAGTATATGCGGCTATAATGTTGACTTGAGAAAATAGTTAATTTGATGATTTTCGGGTTAAGGGACTAAATTGCAAAAGTTATAAAAGTTAGGGGTAATTGTGTAAATTTAAAAAATAAAAGAGTATAAAATGTAAAATGAATGTGAAATGTAAGCTAATAATTGAGAAATTTTACATTTTAGATCAAGATCAAGTTGATACTTGTGGAAAAGGAAAAATTGAAAAATAGTCCTTAAACTTCTGCAACTACTACACTTCAGTCCAGGTAAGTTCGTATAGTCTATAATTTAACATCTATATGGAATTTTTGATGGTATTATGTAATATTATAGATATATTTGATTGTAAATA
Organism: Gossypium stocksii; assembly: GCA_020496765.1. Taxonomy (NCBI): domain Eukaryota; kingdom Viridiplantae; phylum Streptophyta; class Magnoliopsida; order Malvales; family Malvaceae; genus Gossypium; species Gossypium stocksii. The sequence goes on along the minus strand of CM035625.1, from coordinate 52,397,149 downwards.
ATCTAAAATTATTTGAGGAAAAATTTGTAACGCCCTGATTTTCGGGATTTTTTGGGTTTTGTGAATTTAGTGAAAATTTAAAATTTTGGTGTTCTGAAGGTTGATAATGTATGTACATGTGTTAGTGGGCCTTTAGAAGGCCCAAGCTTAAGTTAAAACCCGGTAAAATATTAAGTTGGATTTTCAAGTGAAAGGGGACTTGGTTTAGTGGGACTTTAAGAAAAAACCGTGTAAAATATGTCACAAAGAGAGCCTTGGTAGAGTGGCAAGGTGGCGCCACTAAGCTCCTAAAAAAGTGGCGCCTAAGTGGGTATTCAAGGACAAGGGTTCGAGTTGCAAGGTAAGCGTAGTGTTCTTTTTAATTTTTAAGCATGTGCCGGGCATGTGCCTAACTTAAGTGAATTTCGGCAAGGGCTTTTAGAGACTTGGGCCGATTGCTTTAGAGAGATTATTAGGGTTATATCTTTTTCTAATTTCTGTCATAAGAATTAGGGTTAGCCACCTTAGGAATTAATCTTCTCTTTTACTGTCAGAAAAGTCGAAACTTGCCTCCCTAGAAAGCTTCTAGCCGATTTCTTCTTCTTCACCTCTACCATTATTTTTTTTCACTTTTCTTTTTCCTCTTTGATCTCTTCCCTAGCCGAATACCCTCCTTACTCAGATCCACTCTTTCTTTTGCTTCCATCCCTCTCAAAATCAACCATAACCGATTGTTCAAAGTGCCAGAAATCCCGAAAACTGCTTTCTTTTGCCGAATCTTTCTAAGCCAAATTACCCCTGTTCCTTTCACCTGTTGTGGCCGATTACTACATCCCTTTGAGCCACATCATTGTCGACACCATCACTCAGACTCATAGCCCAAATCGCCATCTTCTTCTCTAGTTGAAAAGCTGAAATCACCATAGTTTTAGGGAGATAGCCGAATTTGCAAATTTCAGAGATAAGGGTTCTACTGACGTTTAAGGGTCAGATTTGCATCAGATCTGCATAGGAATCGAAGAGAAATCGTTGGTAAGTGCTTAATAACTCAGATCTGTACATTATTTCATGCATTGGAAAAGCCGGAAGTTCCTAAAGTTAGGGAGGTTGTCGATTTAGTCCATCAGTGGTCTAAAGTTGTGTTTTGGTTCTTTTTGAGTGATAGTTAGCGAAGGAGGCGAGCAAGTGAGGCAGTGAAGGCATCGGAATCATCAGATCTAGATCCAAAGGGATCTAAATCGGCAAAGGTAAGATTTTTAGGCTATTAGAGGTATTGGCCGAATATTGGTAAGGAACTTTTTGCAGTGTTTTTCGTAGATCTATTGATTAATCGCTTAGATAATGGATTGTAGGAGCGGGCGCATAGGAAATCTCATCGGTGAAAACTGCAAAACAGGTGTGTGTTTCTGAACCCCTTCATTGTGCATGTTGGCAAACACCGAAAAGCCGAAATGCTGAAGATCTGGCATTTCGAGGGCTTGTGAGCGTGCGAACACTCACAAGTTGGTAGGAAAACATTGGATATGAAATCGATACTGAAGGAAGCGCTAACCTCGAAATTTTGGCATTACGGTAAGTTGGGCCTCGGTGGGCCGAATGTGGGCCCAATGGGCAATTTAGGCCCAGTTGGGTAAAAATAGGTCTAAAGGCAATAATATGGATTATAGGCATAAAATTGTTAAAACAAGATAATGGATTGGAAATTAAGGCTTAAATGGGCTTAATGGGCTAAAATGGCATGGTAAAGCCCATTAGGGGTTTTAGGGCCTAAGTGCTAAAACTGATAAACTGAATTAAATGAGTTTCTATAACAACCACTGTAGTAGTAAAGGCTGTAATAATAATAAAAACTGTAATAAGAGAACAAAATTACTGAAATACCCTTAGGGTGAGAAATTATTGATGTACCCCTAAGTATAAAATTACCATTATACCTCTAGGGCTAAAATCGACTGTACTGCTTGATATGACTGTTACTGTTACTACATAACATGATATGTATCTGTTGCATGGGTTGGGTTTTATATTGGAGGAAGTGTGAGTGGCACTGCCACGTTACTGAAAGGGGCTATGCCTCGTACTGTTTTTGAAATGGGCTTTGCCTCGTATACTGTTTATCTGAGTAGCCATGCTGCGACTGTGGTGTGTGGGCTGGGTGGGTCGAGTTATTCCCCACATGGTGTGTTGGCTGGTACGGGTGGTGTGTAGCAGTTGGTGGGTTGAGTAGTCTCCCCAAATGGGTTGCATTCATACTGTTATACTGCACTGTACTATTATGAGCCTATGGGCCAAACTGTTATCTGAATAGGGCTTCGGCCCAGTATCTGTTATAGGGCTTTGGCCCAGTATCTGTAATCTGAATAGGGCTTCGGCCCAGTATCTGACTGAGACTGGTTAGGGCTCAGGCTTAGTGGGCTCGAGCTGATGTGGGCTTTGGATGGGTTCTGCACACACTGAGTTTTCCCAAACTCACCCTTCTCTTTCCATCCTTGCAGGTGAGCCTTAGATTGTGACTTGGATGCTGGGAGGGATTCATAGTGGCCACGAAGACTGAACTCGTATTTTAATTGGTTTAATAATTTAATTACTTTTACTATTGGTTTTGTTTTATGGGTTGTAATAAGGCCACTATATTTGCTTTTATTTGGGACTTCCAACTATTTTATTTCGTCCATAATTACTCATTGTTTTCGAAAATTAAACAAATGTTTTCTTAACCAACCTGTTATTACAAGAGACTAAGTAAGATAGTAAGGTTAAAGTGAATCACTTAACAAATGAGTTAGAGATTAAGTTGAATAGTTATTAAAACGGGGATTTCCAAAAGAAGTCAAGCATTGCTTTTCAAAACTCACCATCGGACTTAGTAAATAGGGCGGCGTAGGATGATGTAGCGCACCGGACATGGCCATAACGTCTGGGCCGGGTTCGGGGTGTTACAAAATTGTTGAAATTCTATATGTGGATTAGATTGAACGCGTGATAGTGTACAGTTGAGATATAGTGTGTTATGGGGGATTGGAGTGGAAATTGTTGTGGAGTGATATATATGTTTTTCGAGTAAACCACGGTTCAACATTTGTTGCGAACTCTTATGTTATACTTCCTATTTTGGTGTGTTTCAATTGCATTAGCTCTTCGGAGCCATTGGTGTGTTTCAGATGTATTAGCTCTTATGAGCATCTGGTGTGTTTTTGTTGGAATATCGATGTACTCTTATCGGTAAGTCATTCATCAGATTGTAAATATCATTAAATTAACTTGTTTAGTAATTTTTTATGGTTTTGTCATGTATCTGAGTTTTGAATTGAATTCTATAGTTCACCATGGAGAATGTAACACCCAAAACTCGGCCAAACGTTATGGCCGAATCTGACATGTCACATCAAAGTGTCGTTCAAAAACTGTATTTGTCGATAAAAGTTCATTTCCATGTTTAAATCTTTTTGTGTTTGAGTTTATCAAATCATTCTGTAAAAAAGCTTTCCAAAATTTAAACTTGTTGGCGAAAATCCGAATTTAATTTAAAACCCATCTAGTTTTATTGCTTGAGAAAAATTCAACAAATTGCATATTATGACTTGAAAACATCTTAGCAAAACGATTTCCATATTTGTTATCGTTAATTTCTTAGACTGATCAAAATCGCGGAAGCTTTTCTAATTGAAAACCATGAAGTTTAAAATGCGTGTTTTTCTTTGAAAATAGTTATCATTTTGAAAACTCGTTTATCCTACTCTAGCAGTTTAAAGCAAGAAAACAAAGCCTAATTAAAAGTTAAATCCTCAAATGGCCTTATTACAAAATCAAAAACCCAATATGTAATTCAAGTCAATAAAATCAAAAGCAGAATAGCAACAGTCGTGTGGCCACCTTTGAGTCCCTCGCGGCTCCAAATTGGCTAAGACTGGGGATTACCTGTGCAGTTAAAAGAAAGGGTGAGTTTACGAAAACTCAGTGTGTAATCCCCTATCAGTCAAACAGAACAGTGTATGCAGATACAGTCTAGGCCTGAGCCTTATTCAGTAAGAGTTCAGTCTGGGCTTTAGCCCTATTCAGTAATAGTGTGGACCTAAGCCCAATACAGAGTCAATACCGGACAATAATGCAACCCATCCCAATCCAACCAACACACCATATATACCAACCAACTCACCATATGGGGATAAAATCAACCCATCCAGCCAGCACACCAATATCGCAGCGAAGCTACTAGTAATAATAACGCAGCAAAATTACTAGAAACAGTAAACGTTGCAAAGCCACTAGAATTAGAAAATGTGGCAAAGCCACTATACAGTACTTTCTCCATATCAGAGTCCCAACCCCATGTAGTATGTCGTGACATAAATATTACGTGTATGTAGTATGTCATACTCAATATCAATCATATAAATATCATACACATATCGATCAACCTACCCCTAGGGGCATAACAGTCTTTTCGTTAGTTAGGGGTAAAACGATAATTTTACCCCTTAGGGGTATTTTGGTCATTTTACTAGTTGTGAGGTCTCAATATAGATAACTACCCTTTAGAAGGTCTACAGTCGTCTCGAACGACTTAGATGACCAAAGTGGTCATATCGGTGTAAATGGGCCCAAGGCCCATTACTCGGCCCAAGTGAGCTCACACGTTCATGTGGCCCATTCAGCCCAAATTCAGTCACGGCTATGTGGACTTCATAGCCCAATCCATTAATTGTCACTTACCGCAGATTTTATCTGTGTGGGGCCACGAGCCCATTGGGCCCACATGGCCTATTTTGGCCAAACGAGGCCCAAAACGACCCAAGCGCTTGAAAACGCTCGTGGCGGCCTCTACAGCCTATCACCCTATTTTGTGGGCTCGATTCGCCACATGAGCATTCGCACGCCCGTGAGGCCTCGAATGCCGAAATTTTAGCTTTTCGGCTTTTGTCGATTCAAAATTAATCAGGGGTGTGAAAATACACCTCTTTCGGCTTTCCAATAGTAACAGTTTATGGTGTACAGGTACACACCTGATTGTGAAACGTGCCTTGATCCATAATCACTCCAAACTTGAATCAAACACTACGCACCATTAGTCTCATAACACCCAGACTTTAACAGTCATTCTCTAATACATTTATCGCAAAAGGTTACGCCACTAACCTCTGTTAATCGACTGTAAATCTCTCACTTAACCCTTACAAGAGATAGTCTCCAGATTTCTTTTTAAAGATCTCCTACAATACCAGCCAGGCTTGAACCACCACATCCACAAACTAATTATCCAAAGGTTAATAACACTGTAAAACACTTACCAAAACGTTGACCTGAAGCAAAAAGAACCAACAATCGGCCCACTAGTATAAGTCCTAAATCCTAGGCACACAAAGAGGAATACCCACCCCTGAGATGGAAGATTCGGTTATCTGCAAGAGTTTAAAGAGAAAATAACCGAAACAATAAGTTAGGGAAACAAGATTAACAAAAGAACCCATTTGGAAGAAGTTAAATGAACATACCGAAATCGATGTCCAAAAAGAAAGTTGTGAAGAAGATTTAGACCGAATGCTAGAGAAAAGTTATTGAATTAAAGACGAAAGTGAAGATGAAAGGAATGTAGTATTTGGTTGGATACCAATAGAAAGGGGTGATAATAGATACGGTCTGAAAAGAATAAAGAAGAGGAAAAAGAATGTGGGAAATGAGAAAGTAGTGTATTCGGCCAAGTCAAATGAACGAAGAGGAGAGGAGAAAGAGGGAAGAATCAGCAAGGCAAAACCGATTAGAGTAGAATAAAGAAAGGTGATAAGGAGGAATAGTTTGACAAAAGTAAGCCGATTGAAAGGCAAAGGAATGTTCGGCCAAAATAGAGCATAGATTCAGGAAGAGAAGAAAAGAGAAAAAAGAAATAGAAAAGTTGCTCAAGGACCCCACTAACAATCATTGACCGAAAAGAGAGGGACGGTTGTTGAATTATGCACAGCAACAATGCAAACCCCAAAAGAGCCAAAGCTAATAGAATTCAGCAGATGCTAACACTAAAATGCGCCCCCAAATGCCGAAAATAGAAAATTTTTCCCCAGCCGAAATCTTATAGCTAGAGTTCCCCAAATGGCACATAACTTCCCTCAACCAAGTTCCCTTGATTATCTTCACCTATCACTCTATAATCTCTCCCTGATTTCCTCCTCAATACACCTAAGACCAGTTCAAATTCCCATCGGCAGTATTTCACTCGAACTCGACCACCTCTCAACATAAATGACAAAAATAAACACTCCATATCATAGTACAGGATTTGAACTTTAGACCTCCAACCATTACAACGCGCCACTTGCCACCAAGCCACAAGGCTCTTTGTGACAAAAATCGTGCGCAATTATTTATAAAGCCTATGTACCAGTGTCCAGATTCATTTAAGAATAAAAACCAAAAATTTTACCAAAGCAAAGGCTTGAACCCTGGCTTCACAAACACTCCCAAACACACCCAAATCACATAGCCAGCACGTCAAACATGCACTTTATGTCAAAACATGCAAAATCACAACCCCTATACTTTTGGGGCGTTACAGAGATTGTGGATGACAGGGAAGATATAGGGTATTATTATTTGATTTGTTGTACTTACTTCGGTAAGATTTATCATTTTAGTACGTCGAACTTACTAAGTTTCAATGAGCTTACTTGTGTTATTTTCTATTCTTATAGATACTTTAAAGGTTGGGCAGTCGGATCAGCACATAAATCATTATATCCACTCATTCTCAGTAGTTTTTGGAACGTTCATTTTAGATTATATGGCATGTAATAGGCTTGTATGTCATTCCTACTGTTTTGGATATATAAAATGTTAATTATGATCTCAAGTGCAAATAATTAACTTATATGATATTTATGAGAATAAGGTAAGATGTTTTAATGCAAATATGAATGATATGTGTTAATGCAATGTTGTGTTTGAGGTGCCTGTGATAGGTACATTGGTTAGATTTTAAATTTTGTGAATTGAAAAGTTGTGATTGATGATTTATTTTAATGTATAATTGTATATACTTGTGGTATTAATGATGAAACATTGGTTAGGCACTTAGGATGTTGATTTGGTATGTTTTTGGCTTGTTTAATGTCATTATAAATAGGTCTTTTGGTTGGTAAATCGATTTCTTAGAGTTCAAGTAAGCTTGAAATGGTAAAATTGTTGTTTAAGGTTCATTTTGGGTCCACATAGCCAGAGACACGGGCATGTGTCTCAGCCTCGTAAGAAACACGGCCTGGCGACATGGCCATGTGTCATCTGATGAGTTATTTGGGGTGCAACTCAGAGATTTACATGGCCTAACACTCAACTTGGCACACGGGCGTGTAGGGCAACTCAGAGAGTTACATGGCCTAACACATAGGTGTGTGACACGGCCATGTGACCCTACTCAAAGAGTTACACGGGTGAGGATACGGGCTGGGACATAACTGTGTGTCCCTAATTCAATTGTTATACGATCTGATATACGGGTGTGTGTCTCAGCCATGTGAGGCACATGGCCGTGTGATCCCTATTTTGTAAATTTTGCATCTTTTTCCTATACAGTCCAAACTGTTTCAAATTGGTCCCAAATTGTTTTTAAGTTATTTTTAGGGCCTCGAGGCTCAATTTAGTGACTATATGCATGTATATGAATATTTTATGATGTTATTATAATATTGAATGTCAATATGTTTAAATGGTTCTAATTATTTAGTAATATTTCGTAACCTTTATTTGATAGAGGAGACAGGTTAGGTGTTTTACAGTTTACGTTGGTTGAAAGTTCAAGTTGGAGCTTACACTATCCATTCATCGACTTGATATAAATGTTGATTACTTTGATTTAGGTTATAAGTGACATGTACTATGAGTTCAAATTCACTTGTTATTAGACATGTTGCTCCATGCTTTGTTATGTGATGTTGTGGTTGTGTTTATTTGGCTCTTTTGGTATGTTTTAACCATGTGTATATAAGTGATAAGATTCATACCTTTCCAAGTTTGGTTTTGATTATGGTTTAAGGTTAGGAAATGTTTGATAGATACATGTTTTGTGTTTTGGGAAATGATGTATGTGATTTGGATTCTAAATCTTTGAATTATGGTACCAATGAGGGAACATTGATTAGGCATTTAGGTTGAAAGTTTTTAATATGTTTTTGACATGTTTGAATGTGTTTTGCATAGGTGGAAATGATTAGAAATGGTTGGATTTGATATCTAAGAAATAATGTTTAAAATTACTTCTTTTTAAAGTCATTTTGGTTGCACACAGCTTGGGGCACGGTCTGCCACACGATCGTTTATCCTCCTCATTTCTTATTGATTTTTTGGTGCAGGTCTTTCCACACAGTATCAGGTTGTTATGTGGGTTGGAGGCATAGTTGTGTGCCCTTAACTTCGAACTGTATATGGTTTGGCCACACGACCATGTTCCTGAGCCACACGACCGTGTGACCCTTGTTTTCAAATTTTTTTCACATTTTTCTATTTTGTTTCAGATTAGTTCCTGTTTGTTTCCAAACTATTTTTAAGGTCATGTGGACCCGATTTAAGTTCCATTTTCACATATATGCTGCGATTAATGATTGAATATTGATATATGATGAGTAAGTTGAGCTCTGAATTGTTTTGATTTATAATTGAACTAAAATTTTAAAAATTTTGCAAATTAATCCTAGTTAAATTTTGGATGGTATTGGAGCATACATAAGCTGTAAATGATATGATAAATGACGTATATGTTAATCATAAATTGAATTGACTATGTTTGGATGATTTTTGTTAAATTGAAACAATAATTATACATTTATGAAGTATTTTTTATTTATTTGAGATAATCAATGTGATTTGAATGTGTTCTATTCCAGTTATGACTGTAGCATTCTGTAACTCGGTCAGATGACCAAATAGGGTTACAAATGTTACAGTCTTTATTAGTTTAATGTAAATATTTTTTTTATATTTGTCATATATTATTGGGTTAAATATAAAATTAGTACTCGAACTTGTCCATTTCTCTCATATTGGTACCTATGGTTTTTTTTGTTCCAAATTGGTACTCGAACTTCTTTTCCATCCAGTAGTTTGGTACCTGAGCCTAATGGCGTCTAGTTTTGCTAATGTGGCAGTGCTGGCCATTTGTGCGCTGCCACATGTCAACCTCTTTGGCTACAAACCAGACCATTAATTATTTTGCCTTTCATTTTCCTTGAAAATTATTCTTTTAATTATTTTTCCTTTCATTTTTCGTTAAAAATTATCCCGATCACCATCATCTTCTACCTCAGTTCTATCTATTTCATTTTTCCCTTTTATCATCTGTTTCATTTTCTAACTAATCTCTTCATCTTTTACCTCACTTCTATCTCTTTTATTTTTTTTTCTTTTTCCTATCAACATCTATTTCATTTTATTTGTTTATAATGCATCTTTTGAAGGAAGAAAAGAAAAAATGTCTTCTCCAAGAGAAAAAAAAGCCAAGTGCTTAAAAAAGTTTTGTACCCAGGAAACAAAACCCTAGGAACTAAAAGTAAAGTCACAAGTACATCTTCTTTGTTACTGTCAACTACCGTTGGGGGGATTTCACCATCAGTTTTTCTTGTCTTTTCCTCTAGCAACTACTTTATCAGAGCTCGTTGATGATTGCCGACGCCGCTGCCACCACCATGTGTATTTCTCCTTTCATTTTCCTTTCAATTTAATTGGATCTGATCTGTGTCCAGTGTCAGATCGTGTCGAACTATTGAGTCTAGGTACTAGAGCTGACAAGGATGGAAGGTGTTGGAAATGGAATACCATTGGTGACAAAATCATACTGAGGGGCTTGAAATTTCATGGTTTCCATAGAGTAAAGCCCGAAGAGAAAAAACTCGGTCAGAAGTTCTTGGTGGATGTTGATGCTTGGATGGATCTTTGGAAAGTTGGTAAATCTGACAACTTGTTCGAAAACAGTATTTACCGGTGAGTAAGCAAAATGACATTGTAACACCCTAGATTTTGGGGTTAGAGATTTTGAATTTTTTGTTAGAGTTAGTGAGAAGGTTGTGCTAACGTGTTTAGTTGTGCATTTAAGTGTCAGAATAGGTCTGTTGGTCTGGTGGATTAGTGAGTGTTAATGAACTTCTGGATTCTAGGTTCGAGTCTTATGTGTGTATTTTAGAGAAACATTTTATTGTGTCTTGTTTTATTAAGTAGTAGGTTTGTTTTAAGTTAATTTATAAAACTGTTATTTTTACTTTTTATTTTATTTTTATTATTTTTGTTGGGTTTTTAGACGTTCTCCTTTTCTTTTCTTTTGCTTCTTCTTTATTATCCTTTGGAAACGGTTCTTACTGGTGGATCTTAGAGTCTTACGATTCTTTTGCATCTCTAATTATGAATCAGGTGTGGGTTTCGTACATTTTCTTTTTAATTTGTGAATTTTAATTTGACTCTATGAAAAGTCGACAAATTGTGTGTAAGAGTTTGAAAATCTATTATTTTCGACATGGTGTGCTATTTTATGCTTAGAACATGTTAGTTTTGCTTTAGTCTTGAGTTATCGAGGGTGGGGAAGTGCTTTGATGGTGAAAACATGTTTTTCGGGGCTATTTTAGGGTGGTCTCGTGACCACACGGGTAGCCACACAGGCATGTGGCCCCCACATGGCTATGTGCTTTTGAGATTTAGGGTTTTCGAGCTAATTTGGATGCCACATGGCCTGGCCACATGGCCGTATGGCTGTTTGCGGGTCTTTGTCGATTTTCACATAGTCATGTCTGCCCTGCACTCTATTTTAGCACAAATGGACAGAAAGTTAGACGGCTTGTTCACATGGCCATGTCCCTAGCTCACACGGGAGTGTACCTCTACCACACGACCATGTGCCTCCCTTCACACGGGTGTTTTGACCCCCACACAGCCTAGGTTTTTCCATACGACCGGTGCATATGGCCGTGTGGTCTTAAGACACCAAATTTTGGTTTGTGTATGTTTTTGATCTGAGAATGTGTCTTTGTGTTTCGGCCTTGGCTGATCTTTAGTCAGGGCGGCTAAGAATTCTGATCTGGGCTTCGGTTTATATGTTATTTGTGACTGTTGTGTGAGATGTTTGATTCTGAATCTGATCTGTTGGGTGTGAGTGCGTATCTGCTTCTGTTTGATTATTGATTGACGTGTCCATTATTTTTGTGAAATTGAATGCATTCATGCACTTACATAAGGTATTTTGGGTTTGGTTGTGAAGAGAAGGAAGACTGATTCTGTTTTGATCTGGTAGTTTAACTGCAAGCTTGTCTATACAGCGATTTATTGCATTGTACTGTACAACATATACGTTAGCTTTGCTGTATATTAATATTTGATTTGACAGTTTAAACTACATGTCTGTATAGCGGACTACCGCATTACACTGTACTGTATATACACCAACTCTACTGTGTATTATTAATATCTGAGTGGCTCAGTCCACATACATGGAGTGTAGGGTTGGATGGGCTTTTCAAGGTCCTATGTGTTGTGTTTGGTTAGATGAGCTAAATAGCTCTTTTGGGTGTGATTCGGAGACAGAGGGGTGTTTCGGCTGGATGGGTGGGTTTTATTATCTGACTGCATTCATACACATCTATTTGAGTGTTTTGAGTGAAAGACTATCTGACTGCTTTCTGTCTGTCTAGATAGCACTTGTAACTGTATATCATTGTGTGATATGGTGTGCTTCAATTGTTTCCTTCTATTAGGACGTTGATTCCAAGTTCACTTTTGGACTCTATGTATATTTGTTGTCTGCTTCGCTGCTGGTTTGAGTTCTGTAATTTTTGTTTTAGTCTTATATCGAACTAACATTGAGCTCATGTAGCTCACCTCCTTAGTGTTTCCCCTTTCAAGTTCTCTTCTGAAATCTGACGCTAGATTAGGTATGCGGAGGTCTCGGACAGTCTCGGTGAAAAATAAGTTATTAGTGGTATTTTTAGTTTCTATCTTGTTATTCGTTTTTTTAATGGTAAGGTTTTATAAAACTGTGATACTAGTTTCGTTTTAAATTTTCATTCGTACAATTTATCCTAGTTATATATTAAACGTAACTGTAATTTGACTGACTGAATTTTAAATGATTAGATGTTTTCAGTTCGATGTTGTAACTTGTCTTTGTAAAAATTTACCTACTGCCTCTTCGGTGATCAATGTGACCTCCGGAATTCGGTCTAAATTTTAGGTCGGGTTTAGGGTGTTACAGACATTGCATTGAACCCAACATCTTCACAAAAAAATAAGGAAGAGAGAAACCAGCATATTCAAAGAACAAATAAAAAAACAAAGAACTCATCACATTTAAAAAAAATAGGGAGAACAAGAAGAATAATTGGAGATAGATAGGAGAAAACTAAATAAAAAGAAATGAAAACAACAATGGAATCATAAAATCGTGATTTATTTTAGATGAAAGAGAAAAAAATATTATTTTTAAAAGAAAAATGAAAGGAAAAATAACTAAAAGAAAAATTTTCAAAGAAAATGAAAGAAAAAATATTTAAAGGTTCTAGTTTGCAGTCAAAGAGGGTAACACATGGTAGCGAGTTAGGCACCAAACTAGAGGATGAAAAAAATTTCGAGTATCAATCTGAGATAAAAATCATAGGTATTAATGTGGGAGAAGTGAAAAAATTTGGGTACTAATTTTATATTTAACCCTATTTTATTTTAATTGTCTCATGTTCTAATGTAACACCCCTTACCCGTATCTGATGCCGGAACGGGGTACGAGGCATTACCTAACTAAAACACATACAATTATTCATTCTTGAACCTTCAAAAATACGTCCCAATTTAAAAATTTTTCAAACATGACTCTTGGTCCTTCATATGGGCCTACGAGGCCTAAAACATGGTTTTGAAACAATTCGGGACCATTTTGAGGCCTTAGAAATCTTTCAAGAAATTCCATTAAAAACAGGGCACACGCCTGTGTAGAAGGGCAACACGCTTGTGTAGAAGGGCAACACACCTGTGTGGCCTCATGACATGGCCGTGCTAATGGCCCGTGTACCTCACACGGCCTAAGCAATCAAGGGACACACTCGTGCCCCTCGTCCGTGTAGATTTAATTTCTAACATTTAACCAGCAGGGGTTTTCACATGGCCCGGCACACGCCCGTGTGCCTAGCTCGTGTCCCTCACATGGCCATGACATGCTTGCATCGTAGCCCGTGTGTAAAAACCTTAACATTCTGTTTCTGATGTCATCAGACACATGGCCGTGTGTAAAAACCTAGGTATTCTGTTTCTGACGTTAGCAATCACACAGTCGTAGCACATGCCCATGTAAATGGCCGTGTCCTCCACATGGTTGAGGCACACGGCTATGTCTCAAATCGTGTGTTTACTATTGGCCATTTAATTCTATCCATGCAAGGTGTAGGGGACACATGGTCTAGGTACACGCCTGTGGGACGAACTGTGTGTCACACACAGCCTAGACACACGCTAGTGCGCCTACCTGTGTGGGAAAAAATAGGCTATCTACAAAGCCTCTTTGCCACCCTGAAACAATAACAAATGCAACCAAACACTTTCATAGCATGACTTCTCATCAATATGCATCCGAATGACCGTAGCTAGACCTTTATCCAACAACCATAATTCACATCATGTGCATGCACAAAAACTCTAAACAACCATCCACAGATTTCTATAAACTCATTCCCACTTCACAAAAAAAAAATGTTTATAACAATTTTAGCCAATTCCAATAGCCATTTACAAAATGAACTTTATAAGATAAATGGCTAACACAATTGGCTAACTAGAGTATCTTACACAAAATGACCATACAGCCTCTACATGCCATCACTTAAAATACAAAACATAACTATACCGAGTACTTCGGTTGATAGTGTGTACGATGCCTCCGACGTCCTTGGATCCTCGAGTTACTTAGGCGGCACTATAAGGAAAAAGGGAAAGAAAAAAAGGAGTAAGCACAAAGCTGAGTAAGTTATAGGCAAATAAATAACAACTATATTACCATTTTAAATCACATTCTTAACACATCATGTAACACCCCCTACCCTAAACCGTCGCCAAAAAAGGCTTACAAGGCATTACTGGACTTATACACTAATAAGTAAACAAAATCGAGTCATAAATCTGAGTTATAATCTAAAAATTTCCAAATTCCATCAAAAAGTCCTTAATATGGGCCTACGAGGCCCAAAATATGCGTAGGCAGTGATTTGGAACTAAACCGAGAACTTTGGAAACTTTTCTTTGAAAATAGGGGCACACGCCCGTATGGCCTGAGACATGCCCGTGGGGCTACCATAGCCGTGGGGCCAGGCTGTGGGCAGATCCGACTTGCTACACACGGCTGTGGGACAAGCCTGTGAATAAACTGTAAATTATACATATTTTTACCTCATCCTTAGCCTAAATTCTGGATGAATTATCATTGAATTTGTGGAAATTGGTGCTCTTAATCCTTTTATTTCATGTTTTATACTTAGGTGAGCATAAGGAAGAGAAAAGAGCAAGGAACGGGCCGAAAACGAGCAAATTAGGCCCAAATCAATAATCAACATGGCCTGGAAGTTCATCACACGAGCGTGTCACATGGCCGTGCCCCTTTAACAGGCTCGAGCATGGCCTCCACATCGATTCACACTAGCGTGGCACACGGGTATGTCCCCGTTGTGAGGAAGTTCAATTTCACTCTGAAAAGGCTACTTAGGGGTTAAGAAAGACATTCTAAACTCTATGTTAAGACCCTTGGAGGCAACTACAAAGACGTACATTATTCCTGCCAAGACGGGGAGTTAAAAGGAGGGAATTACTCGAAGGGAAGTCGATTCATCCATCTCAGAAGCCAGGATCTACATCAAGACAGAGGATCTCCCTTCAATCCTTTCAGGAGTTTTGGTTTTCTTATGTTTTGTTATTTTATTTCTTCTGAGATGTTTTCTTTTATAGTTATGAACTGAAACCCCAAATATCTAAAGGGGATGAAACCTAAAACAGATCTTGTTTTTGTTATCTGAGCTGTGTGATAAATATTTGATTTGTTCTTAATTGTGTTTTTAACTGTTAAATTGATATTTTTGGGATATTGATTTAAGTCGAATGAGCTTATGTAGAGGAGCAAAAGTCCCTGCATAGGAGTAGATTCAACGTAATTAAGCAGAGTTGATCGCAATCCTAGACATAGGACGACAAAAATCTGCCGGATTAGAGTCAAATCTAATATGGGGAGACATAGATCGAGTTAATGCAAGACTAGGGGTTTTAACTAGAAAGATATTTCAGTTAATCAACCTAGGATTAGTTGTTCTTATCCTCGACGGAGGTATTAACATAATTTAGGGATCTCTACGGATCAAATCAAATGACGAAATCATCTGGTTCAGAGTTAGATAACAAGTGAAGTCTAGGTGGATTCTTCCTTAGGTATTGCCTTAATCAAACAGTTTTCCCAAAAGCAATCTCTCTCTTTACTCTTTGTCGTTTCTTTTCAGTTTAATTTAGATTAGTTAATTTAGAAACAAAACCCCCTTTATTTTTTGGCTAGATAATAGGAAGAAAGTCATTACTAGTACTCATAGTTCCTTGGATTTGATATTTCGGTCTTGCCACTAACTATACTACTATTCGATAGGTGCACTTGCCTTTTTATCATGATATTAGTTAGTTTTCAGGTACGATCAGATTTTATTACTTCATCACAATCACGAGAGATCAAGTTTTTGGCGCTGTTGCCGGGGAACTAAGATATTAGGAACACTCGATTTCTATTACTTTAGCCATTATTACTTTTATTTATTTTCAGTTTTTATTTTTATTTTTATTTAGTAATTTTTTTTTGCTTTTTTCCCTTCTAGGTATCTCTAGTTTATGACTAGAAAAAACCCAGGAGGACCATTATTGTTTGACGACAATTTAGAAGCGATAGTTCGTCGAACTCGCAGAGAGATAAGAAGAAGCTTGCAATATCCAGAACAAAGTTAAGGAGAAGAACCTGAACCTATTCCAGAGATGGAAGCAAATCAGGATAATTAGCTACCTTCTGTAGTAGCCACAAATCCTGTTGATCAAAGTCTTGCCCTGCGTACTATGTATGATTATGCTAAACCTAATTTAGCAGGCACTGAATCTAGCAGTGTTAGGCCTACTATTACTGTAAATAATTTTGAACTGAAGCCTAACACTATTTAGATGATACAGTAGTTTGTTCAGTTTGATGGTTTGTAGGATGATGATCCTAACTCGCATCTAGCCAACTTTTTGGAATTATGCGATACATTCAAAATAAATGGCATTTCTGATGATGCCATTCATCTTCGACTATTCCCATTCCGCTTGAGAAACAAAGCTAAACAGTGGTTAAATTCTTTACCACGAGGGTCTATCACTACATGGGAACAAATGACAAAAAAATTTTTGCTTAAGTTTTTTCCTCCGACTAAAACAACTAAGTTAAGGAATTATATTTCTTCTTTTGTGCAGATGGATTTAGAGACACTCTACAATGCATGGGAGAGATACAAAAATCTCTCGAGAAGGTGCCCTCACCACGAATTACCTCTGTGGCTACAAGTTTAAACTTTCCACAACGGTTTGAATCCCTCAACAAGGCAGATGATTGATGCAGCTGCTGGTGGAACAATTAACAACAAAACACCAGAAGTAGCTTACTAGTTTATAGAAGAGATATCACTGAATAACTATCAGTGGTAAATCATGAGAACAAAGCCACAAAAAGCTGCTGGAGTTTTTAATATTGATGCAGTCACTATGCTTTCTAATCATGTGGAACTTCTTAATAAAAAGATTGATAACTTTGTTGGTTCTACATAGGTACACCCAGTGATGCAGTGTGACTCAATTCAAGGAAACATGTACAATCCCGATTACTCCTCCTATGGACATGGCATGGAAACCGAGCAAGCCAACTATATGAGTAGTAATTCTAGATCTTAAAATAACCCTTATAGTAACACTTACAATGTAGGTTGTAGGAACCACCCCAATTTTTCATAGGGAGGACAAGGAAATCAAAGACAACCACCTCTGTCGGGATTTCAACAACTACCATTCCAATAAGAGAAAAAGCTGAATCTTGAAGAGATGCTTACAAAATTTATCGCCATGTCAGAAACCCATTTCTAAAACACCGAAACAACACTGAAGAACCAGTAAGCATCCATTCAAGGACTCGAAACTCAAATAGGCCAGCTCACTAAGCTAATTTATGAAAGATCGCAATGTGGGTTACCAAGCAACACTGAGACTAACCCTAAGAAGTAACTTAATGCTGTGGATACAATAGATAAGGAAGGGTTAACCAAAACCAACCCAGAGCCATAAAAGGAGACTGTGGTAAGTAAAAGTAAAGATGAGGTAAGTTCCAAAGATGTAATTTTCAAAAAGTATAAACCTCGTATCCCATACCCAAATGCGCTAAGGAAAGACTGCACAGATGAACAATTCGGTAAATTCCTTAAACTTTTAAAGAAATTACACATTAACTTACCATTTATTGAAGCATTGTCGCAGATGCCGAACGCCATTAAGTTTTTAAGGGAACTACTGGCGAATAAATGGAAGCTAGACGAGATATCCCATATGGAACTAAATGCAGTGTGCTCAGCTATTCTACAGAAGAAGTTGCCCAACAAACTAAAAGATCCAGGGAGTTTTACAATTCATTGGTTACTTGGTAGCTTAGATGTAAAAAATGCTTTAGCTGATTTAGGGGATAGTATTAATGTAATACCTTATAAATTGTTTAAACAACTAGGTCTAGGGAAACCTAAACAAACTAAGATGAGCATTCAATTGGCTGATAAAACTATTAGATTTCCTAAGGGCATAATTGAGGATGTGCTTGTAAAAATTGATAAATTTATATTCCCAGTCGACTTTGTTATGCTAGACATTGGTAAGGATAGCAATGTACCCTTAATTCTAGGGTGTCCCTTTTTAGCAACTACTAGAACAATAATTGATGTAGGAACAGGCGAGCGTGTAGGTGATGACAAAGTTACTTTACAAGCCCAAAACCCGATTAAAATTATTGGTGATAAAAATACTGTTTTGAATCCTTGTAAAAAAATGATCTCACTATTCAACCGTCTTTGCAGGATACACTTCACATAAGGGTGACCCAACCACAGACAAGTCCATCTAAGGGAGACATACATGAAAAGTGAATGCTTCAGATTGAGGAACTAGATGAGTGGCTGAACTATCAAGAAAAGACTAAAATATGCCACAAAAACCTAGAGCATCACCAAGATGACCCTCAGGTAAAAACGAATCAAATCAAGGTAGGGGATAAGGTAATCTTAGGGGAAGACGATCCTCGAATCTTGAATTGAAAAGAACATACAAGTGATACACTTTACTTCACGGTAATAAAAATCTACCCGTATGGTACAGTCGAGATAAAACATGAGTCACTCGGCACTTTTAAGGTAAATCATACCCAACTCAAATCTTATGTTGATGATGAAATTGAAAGCAGGATAGAAGAGTTTCAACTCTTCAAGCCACCGTGACTGAGTAAGCTTGAAAAAAAGTCGAGCTTAGACTATAAACAAGCACTTCTCGGGAGGCAACTCGAGCACTGACATAGCAAATTCTTTTATTTAGGCTCTCTAATACATCAACTAACCCTTTGAATGCAGGTCTTTCGAGCCACACGGCCATGCCCATGGGCGTGCCTAAGGCTGTGTGGACACCATGAGCAAAGACACGGCCGTGCGAAATGGCCGTGTATGAGCAAGGTAAGATTTCCTTAAGATACGGGCTACGACAACTAGCCACGGCCGTGCGAGGTGGCTGTGGCCAATCCTGTTAATTCAACATGGGCATGTGACACGCCCGTGCCTCAAGACCGTGGTCGAACCTGCCATTTCATACATGAGCATGTAACCCCCGACACGGCCGTAGGAGAAGTGAACATCGAAGGACAGGCCGTGCGACACGGCCGTGTGCCCCAACATGCCCTAGGAACATGGGCGTGTGTCACGAATCCGGTGTGCCAAAATCCCCAAATTTCAAACCACACTGGCTAACCTCAAGTCACACGGGCGTGTGCCATGCCCGTGTGACCCAAAATCCTATATAAACCCTCACTATTCATCTTCTTCTCCACTAAAACCCTAAAATTTCCTCCACCCAAAACCCATACCAGCCCTCTCTAGCATCGTCGCTGGCCTCAACCACGCCACTACATCCATGCAAACATCACCACGACTGTGCTCCACTCCTAACCATTCATTCGGTTCCCCCTTTCTTACTCTTTCTCTTAGTTTCTAATGTCTTTTATCTATTTTTATGTTAATAGTTTCATTTATTTAGCTATTTGCATTATTAGTGATATGATTTTCATTCATTTAGCATGATTAATCTAAAAACTTCATTATGCCACTTTGAATCATTCTTTGGCTGCCATTTTTACTTATCACATGCAATAGGCTCTATGCATACATTGATTATAAAAACCCACAAAACAAGCCATTGCTTTCTTGCTAAAAGTTCTATGCTTAGGATGAATCAAATATGGTATTTAGATTAGTAAAACTGACCCTCGTTTAGTAAGTTCTAATTAGCATGAACTTATCATTTTGTTTAAAGAACTTATGAATATTTTTAGGACTAATGCATGCCCTTTTTCCGTTTGTTTTCTTTTTAGGAATCATGTCATCATCACGCGGAAAGAAAGCTACCGTCCCTACTTGAAAAAATTGAAAGGGACTCGGTGGTTCCTCTTCTAGACCCTCCGCTAAAATCTGACACCCCTTTCTCCAATTCTCGCAAAATTCCCAAGAGGAACTGTTTCAAATACTACGGGCAAGACCCCTCGGAGTAGGGAGATGCATTGATTGGGCTGCACTAGAGCAGGTCCAACTAGCAGATGAGATTCGGGCCTTGTTGATGACAGACCCATGGGACCAGTTTTTCCAAATAGTGGAGCCCACATACCTCGAGCTCACCCTCGAGTTCTGCTCCATGTTCCATCTTCAGACGGTCATGACCTGACACGACGATCCTGAAACGATTCAATTCCACCTAGGAGGCCTCGTTCGTCAACTCAGTGTACCAGAGTTCGGTACAGCAATAGGCCTGTACACCGAGCAGTTTTTAGAGGAGGAGAACCTTTCTGAGCTCCATCAACACATCCACTTCTCACCTTCAAAGTGTTGGCAAGCTGGTCCCAGTCTCGGCCACATACGACCCTAGTCGCTCCAAGGCGATAGCTCTCGCCCCGTCTTTGAGGTACCTTCATGCCATACTCGCACATACACTAACGGGTAGGTGAGAGAACACCAGCGTCGTCAACACATACGATGCTTATTTCTTGTGGAACATGTCACACGGGCATGTGCTCGATCTTGCATACTTCATCGCCCATGCCATCCAGCACTAGACAGAGTAACACCATAAGGGCGTAATCTCGATGTGCCCATACATCACGCGATTGGCCCGCTATTTCGGCCTACTTAACACCGCGGCCCAGACATCCTCTTATAACTTGATCGGCCAGATGTCCCCACAGGGCATCCAAACTATGCTACATATAAGGATGATTCAGCGCCGACATGGACCGATCCTCCACAATACCGCCTATTCCAAAATGCCGAGCAAGAGGACCCCAAGGACATTACTGATGATGTCTCACCATAGGAGAAGGCACCTACTGAGCCACCACTGACTTGCCGCTCAGTTCATGCGGCAGCTTCAGGCTACATCACTTTTGAGCAGTTCACCCAATTCTAGCAACAATGTTTTCAGTGCTTGGATCACATTGATGCAACCTTAGCTCAGATTTGTCAGCAACTCTAACTCGCACCACCACCCCACCTCACGAACCATCTGAGGATTAGAACTTTCTATTCCTCTTATCTTCTTTTTTATTTGCTTTCTTGATCTTTATTTTTACCTTCTCTTACACTTTATGTTTCTTTAGAATCTTTAGATTTTTCTTTATCTTTATTTTGATCTTTAAGTTTATTGAATATTTTAGTTTAGATTTCAATTCTATTTTCACATCAGCTATTTCCTAACGAGCACATTTTGCTAATCCAAATTCCCTAAAAACTGACAAATGCTATCGCAGTTTCAAAGGAGCTTTACAGCTCAAATTCATCTATAATGGGAAAACGCTGTCACAACTGCCAGCTCTTACAATTCCAATATCCGTCTCTACAAAATCATCCAAATGTTCAGGGAGTTTTACATCTCTCCCTACCTTATGATCTTGTGCTTCTATTGCTAGTAATATTATCTTTGTACATTGAGGGCAATGTATATCTTAAGTGTGAGGGGGAACTCACTTTCAGTCATTGCATTCTCTTCGAACCCCTGAAAATTTTTACCACTAACTTTTTGCATTGTTCTCAAATTTCAACCTCTCTGCATTAGTCTCAATCTCCTATTAGGAATTAATTCTGATTGATTTATGATTTTTATTGATATGTTAAGAATTAAGACATAGGTACTTATGCTTTGATTATTCAAACTTTAAGACATTAGGGAATCAAGCATGATAAGTTGAAATTTTTGAGAATTTAAATTTTTCTAGGTCATTTTCTCTAATTTTAAGTATTATCTTGAGATTTGAAATTCGCAAGATTGACATCAAAAGCCATAATTCTGGTGAGATTTTTGAGCCTTTTGAGCATACATCCTTTTGTGCTCACTTTTATTGTTGCTTTGAGTGAGTCAATACTGATTTGTTATTCTAGAACTTGCTTCGAATATACATGTCGAGACCACATCATTGATTTGATATACCGAAATGATAAAGACACCTAGGTTTAACCCACTTACTCCATAAAAGCCTACCTCCATAAATTAACCCTTAGTGAACCCCATTGAGCCTAACAAACTATTCTTTGACTTACCCTTGATATTAACCTATAACCCATTTTTTGTTGAATTACGTTCAATTATTTTGATCCCTATTTTTGTCGAGATTTGAGTTGAATTATTATCTAGCTTTGTTCTCTTTTTCAGTTTGTAAAGTTCATAAATATTCAATTTATTATTTGATTTGTTCTTAAAAAGGAAGAAAAAGTATATACATTTAATTCAGTTGTAATTCATATTTCAGTTGTAATTCAATATTTTTGCATATTTCTATTATAAGCTTCCGAATCCAGAATGATGTCATAAAAAAGGCTTAGCTCTAGGAATATGTTTCAGTTATAGAGATTTTTCTAGCTAGATGATTTTTCAGTTCAATCTCGATTCTAACCCTCTTTTTCAGCTTGTAACAACACCCCCAACCAAAGCCCCATTACAACCATTGAAAGACCTTTTGATCGATGTGTCATATCAATCTATAGTGGTGGAGATTTGATTTTCCTGCAAGCTTACGGTAATAACTTTGAGGGGATAGAGTGAATCTTTAGTGAGGATGTCAACTCTTGTTGATTTTGATTGAAAGGTAATTACTTAGGAGAAGGGAGAAAACCTATGTTTCTGTAATAAAATTCTTAACTTAGAGTATTTGAGACGTTAATGTTCTTCTGGTTGAATTTTCATGGTATGATTACTTGTGGATTAGTTTGAAACATTATTGATAAGGATTATAAGTTGAGAAGAATGATTTTTAATCGTGAGTTGAGATTTTGCTTGAGGATAAGCAAAGGCTTAAATGTGGGGGTATTTGATAAACCGTAAATTATACATATTTTTACCTCATCCTTAGCCTAAAATTTGGATGAATTATCATTGAGTTTGTGGAAATTGATGCTCTTAATCCTTTTATTTTATGTTTTATACTTAGGTGAGCATAAGGAAAAAAAAGGAGCAAGGAACAGGCCAAAAATGGGCAAATTAGGCCCAAATCAATAATCAACATGGCTTGGAACTTTGTCACACGGACGTGTCACACGGCCGTGCCCCTTTAACAGGCTCGAGCACAGCCTCCACATCGATTCACACGGGCGTGTCACTGTCGTGAGGAAGTTCAATTTCACTCGAAAAAAGGCTATTTAGGGGCTAAGAAAGACATTCTAAACTCTATATAAAGACCCTAGGAGGCAACTACAAAGACGTACATTATTCCCTCCAAGACGGGGAGTTAAAGGCAGGAAATTACTCGAAGGGAAGCCGATTGATCCATCTCAGAAGCCAGGATCTACATCAAGACAGAGGATCTCCCTTCAATCCTTTTAGGAGTTTTGGGTTTTCTTATGTTTTGTTATTTTATTTCTTCTGAGATGTTTTCTTTTATAATTATGAACTGAAACCCCAAATATCTAAGGGGGATGAAACCTAAGACAGATCTTGTTATTGTTATCTGAGCTGTGTGATAAATATTTGATTTGTTCTTAATTGTGTTTTTAACTGTTAAATTGATATTTTCGGGATATTGATTTAAGTCGAATGTGCTTATGTAGAGGAGCAAAAGTCCCTGTATAGGAGTAGATTCAACACAATTAAGCGGAGTTGATCGCAATCCTAGACATAGGAAGATGAAAATTTGTTGGATTAGAGTCAAATCTAATATAGGGAGCCATAGATCAAGTTAATGCAAGACTAGGGGTTTTAACTAGAAAGAGATTTCATTTAATCAACCTAGGATTAGTTGTTCTTATCCTCGACAGGGGTATTAACATAATTTAATGATCTCTACGGATCAAATCAAATGACGAAATCATCTGGTTCAGAGTTAGATAACAAGTGAAGTCTAGGTGGATTCTTCCTTAGGTATTGCCTTAATCAAATAGTTTTCCCAAAAGTAATCTCTCTCTTTACTCTTTGTTGTTTCTTTTCAGTTTAGTTTAGATTAGTTAATTTAGAAACAAAACCCCCCTTTATTTTTAGGCTAGATAATAGGAAGAAAGTCATTACTAGTACTCATAGTTCCCTAGATTTGATATTCCGGTCTTGCCACTAACTATACTACTATTCGATAGGTGCACTTACCTTTTTATCGTGATATTAGTTAGTTTCTAGGTACGATCAGATTTTATTACTTCATCACAATCACGAGAGATCACCTGTGGACGATTCTGACTTTACCACACGGCCTGGGCACACGCCCATGTGACTTGGCCATGTGAAAACATGATTTTTCATCATTTTTAAGCTACTTTCACCCACTAAACATACCTAATTCATGCCCAAATCATTGACTTATCAATCTTAATCAAATAACATCATCATACTTTTTAAACTTAGCAAATATTCATTCGTTCATACCAAAAACTTCTTAAGGATTATGTACCATATTTACAATCAAAATAAAAAAATATTTACAAGTGACAAACACCAAGCCTAGTACATGCCACATTTCCAAAAGATAGATACATCACCAAAATTGAGCTGAAGCCAAGATTGATTCAGATGTTGAGCCAGACTTTAACTTGACCTAACCTGCGCACAGAAAACAACCGTATGTTGAGTATTGAAAATACTCAGTGGTATTATCATAATTCAAATTTATAACTACAATCAAATATTATAAACATGCATAGATAATTACAAATCATACATATAATACAAATCATACATATAATCTCATACTAAGTTATCATATTTCCATTGCATCATTTCCAATATTTGAATCAATATCTCATCAATAGGATTTCCAATAATTCATGAAGCTTTGGTTCATCTCTCAACCACATATAATTACTCAATTCACATTTCAAATATGAATACTTCATGAACCTTTGGTTCATGCCTTCAATCTCATAGTACAAATTTCATTTCACATTTCATATCACAAAATTCCTTCCACCTTTCATTCAATAATTCAAATAATCAAATTAAAATAACTTACTCATTTCACTTATTTACCCCTATTAACATGACTCAGACTTTGGTAGATACACGGATCCAACCAAACACACTAGAGTGGTGACCAACGCCTCATAGGATAGTTCGAAGCAAATAAGTGACGACCAATGTCTCATCGGCTAAGCTAAAGCAAAGTGGTGACCAACGCCTCATCGAATCTATCCGAAGCAATATGACACACCAAGTGTCTCATCGACTCAAGGTCGAAGAATCCCTGAACTCTTCCAATCCTATGGCATGCCAACTATATCCACTATGCCTGACTACTTAATAGGGTATCGGAATATTTTCTCTATTTCAATCAAATTCACATCAATTGCACTTTGGCCACATTTTCTCACATATTTCTCAATTCAAGCACAACTTGTTCAAATTCACATTATCACATATTTTCACTTCATTTCCATTCTCAATTGATCAAAATCATTCAAATTCAATTCAATCACATTAATAGTTCAATCTCAAATTTCAAATTCATATGTACACTAACATTACTCAATTCAATCATATAATTCAATTTCACATACATATATTTATTCATCAAATAAACCTAATTCACATTCAATAATTCAATATCAATATTTACCTCACATTCAAATTCCACACACATATATTAAAATTAAAGACTTAATAAGAAATAACTTGAATTATGATAATACAAACCGATATTTCTCGAGCTACTTCTCGATCACTTTTTCCTTCCCCTTCATGTTAGACGTCTCGGTTTCCTTGTTTGCTACGAAAATTAGAATAATGACAATTAATTAATAACACACATATTTGATATAAAATAATAACTTTCCATGCAACTTTTTCCTAAATCTCAAATTTTTCCTAACCATTTTTATCTTCTTTCTTTTAACAATTCACATCATTTCCTTATTCAATTTCCATCAAAACTTCAATATAACTATCAAATATTCATAATAGAACCCTAATGCAAGCTTTCTTTCAACTTAGTCCCTCAAACACAAAACTTATAACCTCTTTTACGATTTAATCCCTTAACCACTTCTATTCAATAATTCTATCAATTAAGCCCTTAATTCAACCATTTATCCAACGTAAACTTTACTCAAAAACTTAAAAACCTCTATAGCTTCCACTTAGTTTCAACAAAACTCAATTCTAAAGCTTCTAAAACATTTAAATTAAAGAATAAGGGCTTAATTGACTTGCCAAAATAAATTTCAAGCTTCAATTCTCTAATTTCTCCAGTTCTTCCTTCTTTCTTCTTTTCTTCTTCTATTTCGTTGCCTTCTCTGTTACTTTCTTTCTTCTTTTGTTTCTTTTTTTTTTTATCAATTTCTTTATTTCTTAATTAATTATTATTATAAAATATCTAATTAATAACTAATATATATTACATGTGTACTAATACATATATATACACATGTATTATCCCATCACCATACATTTGGCACCATTTATTTATTAAATAAAATAATCTAATATTACATAATAATAATAATAATAATAATAATAATAATAATAATAATAATAATAATAATATCTTTTACTTAATTTATAAGTAAATATATATATATAATATACATTTGTACTAATAATTTAAATACACATGTATTTATTCTCTATCTTACACATTTCACTAATTTGGTTTATTTACCCATTTAATCCTTTAATATTTTTCTATTCTATAATTAAACTTTTATACTCTATTCAATTTAATCCTTTCTACTAATTATTTCTATTTAAACTAAATTCACTTATCAAAAATCTAATTCAACTCATAACTAACTTCATAAATATTTTTAATAAATATTTACTGACTCGTTTTTCCTAAGACGGAGGCCTTAAACTTATTTTTCCGGTGCCTGTGGAATTTGGGTTGTTACACATCATGACTCATGTATGATAAAAAAAAAATAACCATAATAGGACTTAATCGTCTCTAGAGGTGGTCATGGGCCGGGTCGGGTCGGGCTTACCTAAAAATTTAGGCCTATTCATCGGGCTCGGGTCGAGTCGAGCCCAAAAAATGGGCCTAAAATTTTGCCCAAGCCCGACCCATATAAAAATGCTAAAACCCGGGCCTGGCCCTCCTGTATTAATTTTTTATATTATTTTATATAATTTTTAAATATATATAATACATCAAAAATACTAAAAAAATTAAAAAATATTTTCCAACAAATTGAAAATAAAATTTAAAAAAATATTTAGACTTAAATAACACTAAGATAGATGCAACTTAACAAGAAAATACCTCTAAAATAATAACAAAATTAACAACAAAATAAGTTTTATACAATATCCAAACAATAACAACAAAATAGTAGCAACATAATAGTAATATGGTAGCAAAATAGGGAGAAATAACAAGAAAATAACATTCAAAAACAAAAAAAAAAAGCAAATTTTTTTGGTCATTTAGTGAATTCAGGCCGGGCTGAGCCGGGCTCGGGCTAAAAATACCTTACCCGAGGCCCAACCTATTTTTT
The DNA here is from genome assembly GCA_020496765.1 of Gossypium stocksii. NCBI lineage: Eukaryota > Viridiplantae > Streptophyta > Magnoliopsida > Malvales > Malvaceae > Gossypium > Gossypium stocksii. The sequence continues at coordinate 52,369,922 of CM035625.1, read as the reverse complement.
AAACGGGCCTTATTTTTTGTCCAAGCCCATTTTTTGGGCCTATATTTTTGCCCAAACCCTCCCACATTTCGGTCGGGCCTACGGGCCAGGCTGGCCATGTAGACCTCTACTTGTCTCCAACCCTTTCTAATCATACAACATAATAGTGAGCTCAAAATTCATACAATTCATTTAGGTACCTGTACCGCTCATAAAAATCATCATAACATGTCTCGAACTTAAAATTTAGTAAGATTTCCCGTTGAACTATTTAGGATACAAAAGGATATTCAATGGGCCTTCAACGTAGAGTATCGAGCAGATGCCATGTCCCAGACATGGTCTTATACTAGCTCACTTATCAAGTCGAAGCCATGTCCCAAACATGGTCTTACACTGACTTTTAATGAATCGAGGCCGATGCCGTGTCCCAGACAGGTCTTACATTGGCCCTCATTTATCGGTGTCGATGCCATGTCCTAGACAGGTCTTACGCTGACACGCTACAAGCTAACGCTATATCCCAGATAGGTCTTACACTAGCTTGTGCATCTTGAGGCTGATGCATGTCCCAGACATGTCTTACACTAGCTCTCGTCTCAAAGCCGACACACTGGCTCTCGTAATGTGGCCGATGCATGTCCCAGACATGTCTTATACTAGCACACACATTACCCAATGTCATGGCATGGATATCCAATTCTATCCCAATGTTCAAATGAGCTCCATTACACATATTCTCATAAATTCATGATTACAAGTCATTGTTCAACAATTCATGCTTGAATAAACATTCTCACACACAACTCAATTCATAAGGCATAATCTTACGACCAACAATATATTCATACATGAATTTAAGTAATGTCACATTATTTACCTACAACTTACCTCGGTGTACAAAATGAAGATGGTTATTCGGTTTATTCAATTTGCTTGGCATTTCTCCGATCTAGGTTTGGATTTGGTAAATCTTGATCTATAACAATAAAAATTCATGAATTTAATCACAAATTTAATTTAATCAAATCCAAAATTCACAATTTGGCAAAATGACCATTTTGCCCCTAGACTATGGCAAAATGACCATTTTGGCCCTAGGCTCGGAAATTGATTTTTATTGAATTTCCTTAATAACCAAGCCCAACCAAACTCTTTTCACTCTTATGACAGCCCCAAATTCTCATTATTTCAACATTTACCAACAATTTATCAACATTCCAATCCAGTCCACTTTAGGTGTTTTACTTGAACACCCTTTTTACAATAGTTGTTTATTTAACAACTAGGACCCAATTTCTTCCATAAAAACCCAACAAGCAACACTTATTCAAACATGGCAACAATTCTAACTTTCAACCATTTTGCACAATACACCCCTAAAAGGTAGCTCATGCTACAAGGGTTCTAAAAATGCAAAAACAGTAAAAAAAAAAGCCTTAGAAATCACTTACTAATATGTGCTAAATGTTGCTGCAATTTTTGAAGCTTTCAAACCCCCATTTTAGCTGATAAAATCGGTAGGAAGAAGAAGAAATGATACCCAAGTGGAGGCTAGGCCACTAGATACTATTTTGTCAAAGTTTAGTCACCTAACTTTGACTTTTCTTATTCTCTTATCTCAATTTCCACTCCTTGGCCAGCCATGCTATTTAAATTGGGCCTAATTGCCCTTTAAAACCCTTCAATTTTTATTTTGTATCTAATTAACTCAAATTGCTAATAAAACATAACTTTTACCTTTCTTGTGATTTAGTCCTTTTTCGCAATTAAGCCTTCAATCGCGTAAATTAATTCACCATAATTTTCATACATACTTATAAAAATACTACAACACATAAAATAATGCTAAAATAATCTTCTTAAACCTCGGGACGTGATTTTGAAATCACTATTCTGACTAAGCCTAATTTCTGGCTGTTACATCTAATTTATCTACTTTTTTATTTTTAATTTAATTTCTTATATAGTTCCAAATTTATAATGTTTAGTTAAATCTTGGTTTTGTTTACACCAATGTTTTAGAGATTAAAATAATAGATAGAATAGTAGAAAGTATCATGTTATCTTTCACATAAAATTGTTTTTAGTGAAAAAAACACAACATATATTTGTTATAAAATATTGTAACTTTTAATAATTGAAATTTATTTTATAATAAGACAATATTTTATAATAATAAACATCATATATAAACCTATTTTGATAGTGTTTTATAATAATTAATATAAATATCATATTATAAACTTAATAATAAACAATGCGTAAGTTTAAATTACATATGAGAGTGACATTAAATTAAGTTGGAAGTGAGGTTAAGCATTTAAACAAATACTCATATTTATATAATTAAAATATTCATATTTTATACTATAAAATATTTATTATTTATTTATAAATTTTTAATATATATTAATATAAATATTACTAAAATTTAAAATTATTGTTAAATTTTATTATCAAAATAAAATTATAATATTAAATAATTTATTAAAATAATAAAATTTATTAATAATTTATTAAATGTATATAACTAAATATGCTTTTTAATAATATGAAATATTATAATATTTTATATTAATATTTAAATATTTTAAAAAAATAAAAATAAAAAATATAATAATATTAAACTTTGATTCAAGTCATCTAATTATCTTTTTTTAATTATTATTATTTTCAAAATATCATTAAATTAATAATTTTGGCAAAAATGTAAATAAAAGAAAAAACCTTCCGACTTAAAAAAAATCGTATCATGTAACCGAATAATGAATACATTAACATATATGTATGTAATATTAATAATAAATTTTTTCTATACATCCGATAATTAAAAAATATCATCAATTTAAGCACTAATGCGATTTTTTTTTATAACATCCAACGTCCGCTATATTATTCCATTGAAGTAGCTCCTTCAATTACATTTGGCTCAGACACAAATAAAGTTGATACGCCGCAATAAAAATAATAAATCGGAGTTTGTTGGACGGCCATGAAGAGAAAAGAGTTAAGCACAGGGCGGTGGCATCTGCTCGCCGATGTAGTTAACTTTGACATTGGTGCAGTTAGAACTGAAGGGAGTGTCTTCATTATGATCGGGATCACCGGCATACTCTAAGTGAATGTCCTTGAGGGTAATGTCTTTGCATGGAAATGTTGTGCTGCAAGTTAGGACTACAGCAATTTTGCTTATTGTTGTTCCTCTAATGTTTGAGAATTCAACGTCGGAGATGAGCACTTTTGAGTCCTTCATCAAACCAACAAAAAAAAGTTATTTTTTTTCGATGTTCCATATATTCGAGTAGAAATTGAAAAGGGGAAAGGAAGCTAACCACACTGCCTGGAATCGTTGCATATTCTTGATCGATGAGAATAGGGTTCTTAACATGGTCCATAGTGATATCTTGGAAAATAATGCCTAAAGCTTTAGATGGACTTTCATTTCTGTATGTTTTGATTCTTGCGCCATTTTCTGTGTAGGCCATTGAGCAATTCCTCACGGTGATCCCAAAAACATCAAACTCATCCTCATAGTGTCCGAGACTACCAATACTATTTAAACAAATAGGGTCCAGATTTGTTTTAAAAAACAATTTCTTGGCTATGATATATGTTTTGATTCATTCCTAGATAGATAGAATGTACCTGAAACCGTGTCCGGGGCCACAATGGACGTTCTCAATGGTGACGTTGGTGGTTCCATGGATCATTGAGACACAATCGTCACCAGTACTGATGATACTGTTAGTTATTTTGACCTTATTTGTTTTGCTCATATGAATGCCGTCCGTGTTGGGGCTTGCATCCGGAGCCGATATATTAACGTTGGTGATCACGAAGTTGTTGCAAACGCTGATCATCATATGGAACCCTTTAGAGTTGATGGAGGTAATGCCACTAATGAGCACGTCGTTCAACTTGATTAACTTCAAATTCTGCAATAGTGCAACATAAGATTGTTAGGTTTATTTAAATCTTAAACCCTAAACCCTAAAACTAAAGAATGTGGGTGATGATTCAAAAGTTTACAGCAGCCTTTCGACGGCAACCATCGCATACAGCGTTCCATGCCCGCTTCTCGCCTAGGCCATTGATGGTACCTTTTCCACTTATGAACAAGCCATCAAAGTTCATGAATGTGAGCCAGTCTGCATTTTCGGCCGTGGACGTTGAACCTTGCGGAAAAAGGTTTCCGTTAAATTGAACCATCAACGGAGGTTTAAAAGTGCAAGGTCCGGAAAATAACGCTGATCCTAATAAGAAATTTCCCTCAGGGATCACCAGCATTGCACTGCCATTGTGATTACAAGCTGCTTTGAATGCCCTAATAAAATTCTGTAAAAGAAATATAATTTATATACAAAATGAATCTCTGTTACTCAAGCGTCAAATACGGATATTCAAAGAAGCTTGCAATATAAAAACGAAAAAAATGGAAGGGTTTCAAAGTTTGAGCCATAAAATAGAGCTAGGCATGGTTTGATCAACCTTAGCACCATATCCCAACACAGGTCAGACATTAGCACTTTGATCAAAATAAATAGTCAGAACATAAAAAAGGTTAAAAGCTTACGATGGTGCTAAGGGTGGTTCCATTGGGCTTGGCACCGAAATCCACCACATTAAAAATTTTAACATCAGGGCCGACCTTGCCTTCAGCAACTTCTGAAGCTTTGGCTACGGCTAGTTCCGGATCGAATCTAGGCAACTCTTGAGAATCACCAATAACTGACCACTGAACCAGAATGGCAATTATTGCAAGGAGCCTCATTGATGCCATTTTGAACCTGAGGCCTTCAATTTATTTATTTATTTTTGCTTTATTGTTTATTAGCCTCAGATAAAGAGGCTCAAATTTGGCAGTGGTGAAGAACATTGATGATTGCTTCCTTATTTATACTGTTTAGGATTGACGTAATATGCGGGTGGACTAAATTATCGGAAAATGTTTGTTTTATCGTTTAAACTTTCATTGAATTTCGTTACTAAAACTAGCTATGCTATGTTGGCTTTGTTTCTCTTCCTACATTTTTTCTTTTATCTGATTATCAATTCTTCCTTAAATTTGGGGTTTCTGGTTTTTTATTGGTTATCCTTCACGCAAATTTTTCTTTCAAAAAACTCCGGTAAAATATCAAAAAGAATAATATATATAACTTTTAGGTTTAATTGCATCAGATGTATTTAAGTTATAGATTAAAATATAAATTGATCACTAAATTTTAAAAAGTTTAAATTTAATCATCAAAATATCAATATGGTTCCAATAAGTTCTTTTGTTAGTCATTCCTTTAATTTTTTTCATTATCTATTACTTGATGATATGTAACTCTTTTATTCTTTTTCACTTTTATAAATAAATAGTGTTGGTGTGTGGGGATAAAAACGAACTAATAGGAAATTCATGAAGGCTTTAAGGCATGTATCAATGCCATCCCACTTACATTATGATGTGCAAAAAAGTTATTGGCAAATGAACATTGATGATATAATGAAGCCCATTGACTGTCCATGTTTTGCACTTACGAAAATCTCCACTAAACATTAAACGAAGCATAGTAAGAATATCAATTTCTATAAAGAATTTCTACAGTAATTCTTTATAAAACAATATAGGAATATAAAAGATAGTGGGAGAATAAAAAGAAACTTTAATTTTTATTTTTTTTATATGTCATTCAAATGAAAGTTCACTCCTATTTATAGGAGGTCTCATGTCTCTTCATAGAGACATAACTACCCAAAATGGATAGTCACATCTTTTAATAATAAACATAATTATTCTATAGATGTATCATTGAATAGTCATGATTCATTGTTAATAATAAAGTGATACAATTTTTGAATTTGAGAGACATAATTCATGTAACACCCAATTACCCGACCCGATCACTGGGTTTAAGCAACGAGATGTTAGATTTGTTGTCGGGGAAACTTTCATCTTTCGATGCATAATTAAATCAAACAGATAAATATAAACATACATACAATTAGAATTAGTTTAAATCGAACATACAGGGGCCCAAGTTTGATGTTCGAGCATGAAATAGAACAAAATTGTAAAGTTTTAAATTTCATAGCAAGTATCGATTGTAACAACTCATTTTTCAGTTGTCTCAGAAATAGTGGCTTCGAGACCATAATTCTGAAGAAAGAGTACATAGATATATTTAAAGAGTACATAGATATATTTAATTAATATTTATGATTTAAATTGTAACACCCCTAACCCGTATCCATCGTCGAAACAGGGTTATGAAGCATTACTAAAATTTACAGAACAATTACAGTTAATTCATGTCTTTTACTATTCATATCTGAAACTAATCATATCGTCCCTTTATTTGACCATCGAGGTCCAATTTAAGCATTTGAAACAAGTCGGGACTAAATTGGAATCTTAGAGAATTTTTCATGAAATTTCAAAATTTTTCTTATATACAAGGGTTACACGCCCGTGTGGTCAGGCTGTGTGGCTCACATGGCCAAGTGACGTGCCCATGCCTCAGGCCATGTGGCATATGGGGTAGGGCACATGCCTGTGTCCCTAACCCGTGTAACTCTTTAATTAAGTGCAAGGGTTACACGGCCAAGCCACATACCCGTGTGCTAGGCCGTGTGGTCAATTTAATTTTTGAAAATTAGGTGCAGGTTTCACGCAGCCAAGACACACGCCCATGTTCTAGGCCATGTGTTATACATGGCTGAGACACACGCCCGTGTCTCTGTACCAAATTTTGAGCATTCTGTTTCTCAATTTTTAAGATACAAGGGGCACACGGCCAAACCACATGCCTATATGCCAGGTTGTGTGTCACACACGGTTAAGACACACGCCCGTGTGTCTATTCATGTGGACAAAATAAGGCCATTTTTCGAACCTTATTTCTCACCCTTTACACCTTGTACCTATATTAACACCCTTAACCCGTATCCATCACTGGAATAAGGTTATAAAGTATTATCGAACTTATAACAATAAAAATCAAACATTTAATGTTCATTTCTCATATCCAAATATAAACATTCATTCACATTCATAAAGTCCCTAATACGAGCCCTCGAGGCCCAAAACAGACATTTAAAGAGATTCGAAACTAAACTGAGAACTTATGAAATTTTTGGAAAACTTAGAAAACTTTTCAAAATACAAGCGACACACGCTCGTGTGGCCAGGCCGTGTGTCTTACACGGCCAAAAGACATGCCTGTGTCACAGGCCGTGTAGACATTCAAAATGGGATCACATGGCTGTGTCCCAAACCGTGTCCTACCTCGTGTAACTTTCTGACTTATGTCACACGGCCAACCGCATGCCCGTGTGACTAGCCCGTATAACTCCCTGACTTGTTTTCATTAAATTCTACAGGGGATACCAGGATGTGTCACTTGGCCGCGTGTCATGTACGGTTGAGACACACGCCCGTGTGGACAAAAGTAGGCTATTTTCCAAGCCACATTTCTCACCCAAATTTTGTGCCAACCTACACAACTTAAAAGCATAAAACCACAACCAAGGTAGGCATTTTATTTAGCCAAAACAAGCCTAAACAATACCATTTCATTACCAACAATACTGATAGTTATACCCAAATGGCCATTCAATCACATTCAATTTCATGTACAAGAATGACCTAAATGGTCAAGTGTCTATGTTCACTTTCATACCTATTTCATAGTTAATATGGCATATCTAAATTTTACCAAATCACCAACTTACAAACAAGGCATTTCCATATCAACCATTAGGTATTGTCAAGGCAATCAAACATCATTCAAAATAAGGTCATCTACTCACATATAACAAGTTAAGCCAAATCTCATGGCTAAACACATAACCAAAATAGGTATAATTTACAAGCTAATTCAAATGGCTACATCCATTACCAAAACTATAGACCATAATGACCATTTCTCCTATACATGCCATATAGCCAAAATACATAAATTCAAAAGTACCCAAAATGATAGTTGGATAGTGTGATGAGATCTTTGATGATTTCCGAATCGAGCGTGCTTTCGAATCACTATAAAACATAGAAAAGAAAACAGAGTAAGCTATAAAGATTAGTAAGCTCATATAGCACAGAATTAAAGTTACCATTTATTCACAATTAGATAAACTGACATAGTATATCCCAATCACTTTGTCAAATGCCTAATCACATGATTTCATCAATCGGTTAGTCATGTAATATACATACAATTATCAAATCAATATGGATGCATTCAATATTCATTCAAGCTTCATATACTCATATCATCCTTTCATACTTCAATACATCATATAATATCAATTTCATATAATTCATATAACTCTTGTTAGATACACGGGTGGTACACACGAAGTGCACTAATCGGTAATCCGTCCATTCCTGTACATATAAGCTCTTTCGAGCTATAAACGGTAAGCTCTTCCTGAGCTGAGATATTGATAAGCTCCAATAAGCTAAGAAATGGTAAGCTCTTACAAGCTGAAATATCGATAAGCTCATATGAGTTGTTGTGAGTCCGCAACACATGCAGGATCTCAACCAAATCGGTAACCCAATGACATGTTACTTGTATCCTACGAATTTCTAAGGTTAAAAAGAGGCTCGGTATTATTCGAACTTCATCGTGTAGGCATCCAATAATCATGTAATTCATTTTTTCAATTCACATACATAAATTTCAATTAAGTACATATATAAATACTCAATTCTAATTGCACAAACTTACCTCGTATAGCACGGATGAAAACAATCGTCTATTCGACAACTTTGTCTTTTCCCCGATCTAATTCCTATATATATATAATTCAATCTATTCATTATTCATTCTATTCAATTTAACCCAAATTACATATGTTGGCAAAATTACACTTTTGCCCCTAATATTTTAACTTCTTTACAATTTAGTCTTTATCACATAAATATGCAAATTCATTCAATTTGACCAAAACCCATGCTAGCTGAATTTCTCTTATTAGCAAATCAACTCATATTTTTCATTTATTATATTTTAACCACACAATTTTCATATTTCTCAATTTAATCCATAACTAAAAATCACTTAACAAAACTTGTTAATCTAATAACAAAGATTCATTTTCCATCATCAAATATCAAAATACATGCTTCTTCATCAATGGTAAAACCCTAGACTTTTAACATTTTTGAAAATTAGTCCTTAGGCTAGCTAGATTAAGTTACAACGATTCCGAAAATATAAAAATCATTAAAAACGGAGCAAAAATGCACTTACATGCAATGGTATCAATGGCTAAATGCTTTAAGCACAACTATGGAGTTTTCTTCTTCTAATTTCGCTCAAACATTCAAAGGTTGAAAATGATGCAACCATTATACACATTTTAATTTAGATATAATTATTTAATTCATTATTTAACCTTTTAATTAACCTTTGAAAATACATTTATTGTAACAACCCATTTTTCATTAAATCGGAACAATGGTTTCTGAACCACAAATCTAAGGTCAGAAAATTATTTTAATATTATTTTATGTGTTTAGAGCATGAAAGCATGAACTGTGAAAGTTTCATGATTTAATTTTTGTAACGCCCCAAATTTCTTATTCCTGTTTTTGTTGAAATGAGACATAAATATCTATTTGCTTCAGTGGTTAAGTGTTTTAGGAATGTGTGAGAGGTCCCAAGTTCAAGCCTTGTCTTGAGAAAAATTCTGGTTTTTTTCTAAATAAAGCCTTAACCTTGTTCAGTAGGCTTAATTTTAATTATCTATGAAATACTAACAAAATTGGCTGTTGGTCTGGTGGCTAAGTAGAGTGTAAGTGTACCTATAGATCTTGTGTTCGAATCTCAGAGGAAGCGTAGTGTTTATTTTTGCTCGATTATGTGTCAATGTTTCGATGGAATTGAAATGCTGAGTAGTGGGTGGTTATGATAAGTTTAGGTAGTGGGATTTGAGTAAAGAAATCTTCTTCCCAAAATTCTCTCATGAAAAATCTTACGGTTTCCCTTTTCTTTCTATCACTGTTTCATTTTTCCTTTTTCCCTTTTTCCTTTTTGCCACCGATTTCCTTAGTGTTGCCAAGTCTTGGTATTCTTTACTTTGGTTCTTTCTCTGTGCCACGGGTAAGTATGATTAGTGCATTTTTTTGGATTTTGGATCACTAGTAACAGTTTCATTTTGTGCCTTAGGGGAAATTCGAGGGGCTGGAGGTTATTATTGGTATCCTCGTTGAACGAAAACTTCGTTGCTTAATTAAGGATAAGGATTTCGTCGGTTTAAGAGTTATTTGATTGGTTGTATTTCGGTTCTAGGATTGTTTAAATCATTTGATTTGGGGTTTTTGTTGGTTGAATATAGGTTCTGAAAGGCTCGAGAGTGTTTTAGCATCAATCGAAATCAGGTGTGTACCCAAAAATGCAAAAAATGAGATTCAACGAAAGTGAAAAACGCAAACTATCAATGCCACATAGGTGTGTGGTTGCCCGTGTGGTAGGCCATGTGCTATGACATGGCCGTGTGTTTGACATAGCCAGCCGTGCACGCAGGACACGACAATGCGATGGCTAGGTAGGTCGTGTGCGGCGTACATGCTACACCGATTTGGGCCGTGTGGGCCACACGGGCATGTGAGTCCACACGAGATGTTTACACAAGCATGTGAGCTTCGAGGCCAGGTCGTGTGGATCAAGGCCAAATTGGGCCGTGTGAGCCACACGGGCGTGTGGGCCCACATGGGCAAGCCACATGAGCTTATGGGCCCATTTATCTGAAATGAATCCTAGGGTTTCACGGGTCGTCCAAATCGACTGTGAGCGTATTGTAGGGTCAGTATGGGCTACTTAGACCCCAACTGTATGATCTGACTGACTAATTTATGTTTAAAGCATGATGATTTTACACATGTTTTGAATATTGTTCTATATGACTGAATGATAATTAAATATGGCATGTGAGCATGTTATACTATATGTATATATGTATTGTATATGTTATTTGTATCTATGTTGGAGTGGGTTGATGATTATTGGAGTAAGTGTACTAAAAGGCATTTATTCCTATTATCTGATAGCTCAGCTGCAATATTACTGATATGTGCCACATTTCGGTACAGCCTGGTGTGTAGGGATGGATGGGTGTTTTAAACCCCACATGGTGTGTAGGGATGGTTGGAGATGGTGTGTAGAGGCTGGGGGTAGGATCTAATTATTGTTCTGATTATCTAACTATATCTGTTACTAGCATGAGCGAAGGCCCGAATATGCATTTATAACTAAAACTGTAAACGGACTAAGGCCCAAACTGTATCTATATCTGTAATGGGCTTAGGCCCTAGACTACTATGTTTGAAACTATTGTTTGGACTGTATGCATGTTTTCTATGAGGATTACACATTAAGTTTATGTAAACTCACCCCTTTATGTTTAAACTGTATAGGTAATCCCCAGACTTAGTTGAATTGGTGCGGCGGAGGATTCTACGATGGCCACTCTATTGTTAAACTGTTTAATCTTTATTTACGATTTTTGAATTTTTATTTGGTTAATTTTTTATGTAATTTAGGACTTTTGGATTGTTTTCTTTTATTCTGGGTTTTATCGGTTTTATGGATTTAGAACTGCTAAACGTGGTAAAACTTAATTTCAATAAACATAAGTTTTCTCCAAAACAAGCAGTTTACTCAAATTCAACAGTTTTTCTAAAACTAAAGCTTTCCTAAACATAAGCGATTTTTATTAAATATCATGGTTTTTAAAAGCTTCCTATACAGAATATGTTTTTAAACAAATCAAAACAACGAGAAAATGATTTTGAAATTGACGAGAGATAAATGTAGCTAATAAACATTAACAGTTTTAACTTGACAAGTTCGATTTCAAATTCCATTCCATGTGACATCGCCAGATTTGACCATAACGTCTAGGCCGGGTTTGGGGTGTTACAATTTTAGTATTTGAATGCTTAATTTGATAAAAGGACTAAATCGCATAAAATGCAAAAGTTACATATTAATTGTTTGAAGTGCTTAATTACTATGGTTTATTAAATCAAATGTCCTTATAATTTTATTAAACCATTGATAGTGGAGATGGACATTAACGACCTTATATTAGTTCATTTATAATGTTATAAGCTAAAGTTAAAATAGTAATTGTATAATTAATGTTTATTAAGTAAAATAAACACAAAATGGTGTCCATCTTTCTCATCTTTTCGCTGAAAATCAAAAGAAAATAAAGGGTTTGAGAAGCTTGAGCATTCGACACTATTGTTCTTTGATTAAAATATGAATTTAGCTTGGTTTTTGATGATTTCTATGTTTTCATGATCGTTGCATCTAGTACTAGCCAGACTAGGGACTATTTTACAAATTTGTTAAAGATTTTGAAATATACCATTGATGAATCTATGTGTTCTTGAATTTTTGATGATGAAATATGAAATTTGGATGTTAGATTTTCATGTTTTATAAAGTGAATTTTTGATGAAAATGCAAAATAAGGATGAAATTGTGAAATGTGCAAATTGTGTGGTTTAAATGTGAAATAAATGAAAGTTTTGGGCTGCTAGGGACCTATAGATAATTTGGCCAAGCTTGGGTTTAAAGAAATTGTGTGAATTTTTTGTTTTTGTGAAATAAGGACTAATTTGTTAAAAGTGTAAAAGTTTAGGGGTTAATGTGCAAATATACGTAAAAGTATGATTTGGACTAAATTGAATTAATATGTGATTGAATAAGTTAATTTTGAACACATTTAGACTAAGAAAAGAGGACTCCAGAGTTAGATCAGGGGAAATGTAAGATAGTCAAATAATCGGTCCGATTTGTTATTTCCACACCCGAGGTAAGTTCATATGCTAATAAACATTGTTAAGTTGTGTTATATGAGATTACATGCAAGACCATATCTGGGATATGGCATTGTCACTGTGTATACGAGACTCCCGAGTATTCAAATGTATTTTGAATGGTTCAATGGGCAAAGTCAAGATGAGAAAGAAAGTCCAATCGAATTAAGTGCTGTAGGTATGTATGAAACTCATGTGAATATTAGATATTACAATTTGATAAGTTGATATATGATCATGTGCAATACATGGAAAAGGTTTGAGTACTTATATGTGTTTTGCCATTTATAATGCTTATTGATTATATTGCTATGAATTGATTATAATGCTTACTTTGTTTTTCTTTCCATGTTTTATAGTGAATTAAAGCTAGCTCGAATTCGAGAATCGTTGGGAACATCATCGTACTATCAAACATCTAAGTTGGTACTTTTGAAATTGTATATATATGGTATATGGCATGTATAGGCTATATGTGGTATTTCGGATGTGAATATAGACATGAGATTTGGCTTGGAAATGATGTAAAGTTTGGTGTGAATTTGGCCATATAGATTGGCTTATTTTGTGAGTATGGTATAAGATATATGATGTATATATGATGCCTTGTGTTTTGGCATGTTTGACATGGTTATTGTGATGGCTATATGCTTATGCATTTAGTGAGTTGAATGGTGGTGCATGAAAGCTTGAGAAAGGTTTTATCGTGCCATGTTTATGAGTTGATGAATTGGTATGAAATTGAGGAATGATTTGTTTGATGAATTGGTAAATTATAGGTTGATATATATTGTATGAATTATGTCTAATAATCTTGATGTTTTGGTATATGTTTGGGTTAATGAAATTTGGATTTGTATGGTTTAAAATGTTATGAAATGAGGTTGTTTTGGCTGCCAATTGTGTATGGAAATTGTACCATTTGCCTTGTGCAGGTGCATTGTTTTCGGGTGGCAAATTGGCCTTACAAATGGCCTATTTTTGTCCACATGGGCAGAGACATAGGCGTGTGTCACAACCGTATGTGACACATGGTCATGTTAGACGGTCGTGTGTCCCTTAGTGTTGCATTTCAAATCAAGTCAGTATGCTCCACACGGCCCCACACACGGGCGTGTGACTGGCCGTATAGAATAAGTCAGTATACCCTACAGGTTTGGCACGACCGAGCACGCTGCTTGGACACAGGCGTGTGAGGCCATTTCAAATAGGCACACGGGCTAGACACACGAGTGTGTGACTGGCCATGTGACCCAAGTCAGTATACCCTCCACGGGCGTGCGGTTGGCTGTGTGGTGCAAGTCAATATGTATGCCTTACTTTCACACGGCCGATGACATGGGCGTGTGACCCTTAAAATTATGAATTTTTCTAAGTTTCCAAATTTTCATATGCTATCAGTTTAGTCCCGAACCTTCTCTAAGCATGTTTAAGGCCTTGTAGGCCTGTATAAGGGACATTGTGATATAATTGAATGATATTTGATCATGTTTGATTAATGAATGAGATATGTTTGTTTAATGATGTGATTTGATTGGTAATACCTTGTAACCTTATTCCGGTGACAGATACGGGTTAGGGGTGTTACATGTATAATGTCTATAAATGTCCACTCAAATTTCAAATGGTTTAATTACCACATAAGGACCTCTACTTTTAAATTTCATAGCCATTTAGTGCATTTAACTAATAGAACACCACTTTTGCACTTTACACTATTTAGTCCTTTTTTATCAAATTAAGCATTCAAACGGTAAAATTTCTTAATGAAGTTTGTACACAATCATATTATCATGCTAAAGACCTCAAAATAATAATAAAATAATTATTTCAACATCAAATTTGTGGTTCCGAAACCATTGTTCCTATTTAACTAAAAATAAGTTCTTACAACTCTCACCCCTTACGAATTTTTGTCCCCGAAAATTTTACCAGAAAATAGGTTAGGGTACTGTTTTCTCATAGCTCTTCGGGTTCCCACGTAGCTTCTTCAATACTGTGCCGTTGCCATAGATCCTTCATTAAAGCTATGCTTTATTTCTGGATTCTTTAACTTCTCTAGCCAGAATTTTGATCGGTTCTTCACTATACATCATGTCGGGTTGAATTTCAACCTCTGAAGGAGAAATTACATGCGAAGGGTCTGATCTGTACCGTCGCAGCATAGAGACATGAAATACATTATGAATCTTTTCAAGTTCAGACGGTAAAGCTAGCTGGTATGCTACTTGCCCTATCCTCTTGATAATCTCAAATGGACTGATAAATTGCTGACTAAATTTTCCCTTTTGACCAAATTGAAGGATCTTCTTCCTAGGTGATACTTTCAAAAACACTTTATCACCGATCTAAAATTCAATATCTTTACATTTCAAATCCGCATATGATTTTTGTCGATCTGTAGCTGCTTTCAAACTGTCGCGAATTACTTTCACTTTCTGTTCAGTTTCTCTGATCAAATCAACCCCGTGAATCTTTTTCTCACTAAGTTCGATCCAATACAACGAAGTTCTACATTTGTGACCATACAAAGCTTCATACAGTGCCATCTCTATGCTCGATTGAAAACTATTGTTATACGCGAATTTAACCTGTAATACCTCTAACCCGTATTCGTTGTCGGATTTAGATTACGAGACATACTGAACCAAACACTGTTTAATACGTTCATCCAATTCAAAGCATGCATACATAAAAAAATACATATACATAAATATTAAGTTATTTAATAATAAAATTTAATAACTTGAATTGTAACAATCCACTCAATCACATATGTCACAATCGCACATATGAAATACAAAACTCAAAACAATCAAATTTTGTATGTTTAATTCTTGTGCATATGCGTAACATGTTTAATGAATTAGCCATATTCATATTGTTTTACACCTCCGATCTCAACCAACCTAGCATGCTTCAAAACCATATTTCATATACCATACATTCCATATTCGAACCATAGGACCAGAAATTTCATAGCATTCAAATCCCCGAATATGCATAAACTTATCCTTTTACAACAAAACCAAATATGCTGCCATAATTATTATTTAATACACATGTCATTTTAAGAACAGAAGCCATATCAAATACTAAAAGTTAAATTTTGGTATCCATACTGTTAACTAGTTAATGAAAGTATCAATTTATATACATAATGTCTAAAACATATAACTTGTAGATAACCTGTGCATTTATAAATTAGCTACATGTACATTTACACATGTATAGACTACACACGTAATGTGATCATCTTATATATGAGTAAAAAAATAATTTCAAACAAATTTAATGTGGCCGAATTTTAAATGTGTAGGTGTCTTAGTATAGATCATGACGGGAATTAAATTATCACAAGAATATGACACTTTCATTACCCAACTACCACATGTCAAACCATAGCATACTTAGCATCATTTATGTACACATGTCCCAACCACACGTGTCTTTGCAAGCTATGTATGTATATTTTAGCACACATTCGAACCAAGGTAAGGATTTATTTATAGACTATCACAATTAGCGTATTTATTAAAAGATTTAAGCAATACGTCACCCCAAGCAAATTTTAATTCTAAATTATAATGCCATTACTAATACGCAAAATACTTACCTCAGGCCAAGCTATAATCGGGGGTACCCGTATATACCAACCAAGATCAAAGACACCAAATCCAAGCACAAGTAGAATTTAGTTTAAACATAGACAAAGTGCCATTTTCATATGGCT
This sequence comes from Gossypium stocksii, assembly GCA_020496765.1. NCBI lineage: Eukaryota > Viridiplantae > Streptophyta > Magnoliopsida > Malvales > Malvaceae > Gossypium > Gossypium stocksii. The sequence goes on along the minus strand of CM035625.1, from coordinate 52,353,384 downwards.
TAGGTATTACAACCAAAATTAACACTTCAAAAATAGGTCTCAGCCTATACATGCCATAACACGAGTTTGACTATTAAAAATACCGAAGCTGTGGATAGTGTGATAAACTTGCTGACGATCCCCGACTTGTAGCTTGACTTTCAATCTATAAAACAAGGTAATTCAAAACACAGGATAAGCTATCATAGCTTAGTAAGCTATAAGCAAATAAACAACTTACTAACATAATTAAATTAGCATAATATTACATTCCCATGCACAACACCACCTTGGCCGAATGCTTCCATACACATAATCACAAATATCAATCGGCTTTCTAAGTCAACCTTTTCATTATACCATCTATCTCACAAGTATATATTTATGTAACCTCAAGAATTCGAATATAGTATCACATACACAAACTATTTTCATAGCCGAATACACCTTTCCAATTTATGTAAATTTATACCTTATATCATCTATAACTCATAAAATCAAATGGTTCACCTACTTACCTTATCATAGATAACTAATAAATCAAATCATACCTGTCACTCCTTTTGCTTATTTAACACATCCAATCATATATTTGTCTTTGCACGATGAACCATTTGGAATTGAATAGGACATTCGGACAATCTCATAGTTCGTACAATGCCAACGCCCTAGACGTGGTCTTACATGTAGCCACATATCGATGCCACTGTCCCAGACAGGGTCTTACTCATAAACACATATCAAAATTACAAATCAATGCCATGGACTTACTCGTACACATATATCGAGTCCTATGTCATGACATATGTATCCTAACTATTCCTAAGGTTCATACGGGACTTTCGGACGTCGTAACACGGTCGAATTGAACTCGAAAATATAGTAGTCATACTTAAATACATTCGGCCACAACTTAACTTGGCCTTAACATTTCATACCAGCATGTAAGCATAGCATTAACTTATCAATAAATACGTCTATTTGCTTATAAACTTACCTCAGACGTCGTAAAACGGAACTGAGTTGCTAGTCGACCACTTTCGTTTTTCCCCGATCCAAATATGATTTCTTTAATTCTTGATCTAAACATATTGAAATTAAGCTTATTCAAACATATTTTCATTCAATTTAGTCCACACACACATAAATGGAAAAATTACCATTTTACCCCTAACATTTACAATTTTTTATAATTTAGTCCCTAATGCATAAAATTCAAAATACACCAAATTAATCATATCCAAGGGTGGCCGAGTACTCCTAGGGTCCTAATATGCTCATATCTTTCATCAATTTCACATTCTAGTCCTCCCACATTTTTATTTTTGCAATTAAGTCCTAATTACTCAAAATCATCAAAAATTCCTTTATAATATATCTTAACCCAATCCATATCTTCCATAATTCATCATCAAACCATAAAAATCACAAGCTCTCATCAATGGCAACATTCAAAATATTCACCAGGATTAAAAATCAAAGCTCGGGTTTTGTAGTACTAGAAGCAACGATCTCAAAAACGTAAAAATTATAAAAAACCGAGCTAAAACTCACCTTGAATGGAGCTTAGAAGTGTACGAACCCTAGCTTGAGTTTTCCTATTTTCTTTGTTTCAAGTTCGGCAATGGAGAAGCCAAAATTATGACGCATAAAGGTTTATGGTATGTTTTATAGCATAATAATATTCAAATTTATTAGTTTCCTATTTTGCCATTAATGAACCCATCACTAATGCTTATAAAAGAATGACATTACCGTCTACTTTGTTTATACATAAATAAACCAAATAATATTATTTTTATTATAAGCTTTTTCATGGATATTCCCATTTAATGCCGCACTTAGCCTACAAATGTCCAAGTAAAAGAAGAATGGGCTTTTTGCACATAAAGTACTTCCATTTAAGAAGCCAACCCCAATTTAATCCCTAATATTGAGACTAACTAATTTTTAAAATTACACATTCAAGTCCTTGTTACTAAATCAAACACTCAAACAACAAAATTTAACCACGAAAATTTCACAAATATCAATTCACACAAAAAAACACAGAAAATAATTTTAAAATATTTTTTGACTCGGATTCGTGGTCCCAAAACCACCGTTCTAATTAGGGTTTAAATCGGGATGTTACACAACCAATGGTAAATATTTTCCCAGTTGCCTTAAAATCTAAAATACAGCAATGAAGCATATCTTCTACAATTTGAATCACTCTCTCAGATTGCCCATTGGTTTGAGGATGGAATGCGGTACTAAAATGCAACCGTGTACCAAAAGCTTCTTGCAATTTCTTCCAATATTGCGACGTAAACTTTGGATCCCTATCTGAAATAATAGAAACTGGCACCCTGTGTAATCTAACAATCTCAGAGATATACAGCTCAACTAGTTTATCAAGCGAAAAGTCTGTATGTATAGGAATGAAATGCACAAATTTCGTTAAATGGTCAATAATAACCCAGATAGCATCTTTCTTCTTCGGAGATAGGGGTAACCCCGATACGAAATCTATGTAACTCTATCTCATTTCCACTTTGGTATCATTACCGGCTATAACAGTCCCGAAGGCATTTGATGTTCAGCTTTGACTTGTTGGCAAACCAAGCATCTCGTCACAAACTCTAAAATGTCTCGTTTCATGCCCGACCACTAGTACAACTGTTTCAAATCATTGTACATCTTAGTACTGCCCGGATGAATAGATAAAAAAACCACTGTGTGCTTCATGTAGAATTTTCTAAATAAGCTTGGAATTCTTTGGTATACAAATTCTACCTCGTAATAGTAAACAATCATCAAATCAGATCTGATATTCTGAATCAATAGTCAATTTGCACTGCACTCTTTTAGCTTACAATTCATTATCAAATTATTGAGCTTAAAAAATTTGCTGAATAAACATCGGTTTGTCTTTTAACTCAGCTAAGACTGTTCCATCATCAGATAATGTCAACTGTATATTCATTACCCGTAGAGCAAATAAAGATTTTTTACTCAAAGTATTCGCGACTACATTCCCTCTTCCCAGATGATAATCAATCACTAACTCATAGTCTTTCAACAAATCGAGCCATCTTTGTTGTCACAAATTCAAATCTTTCTGAGACATTAGATACTTCAGACTCTTGTGGTCGTTAAATATGTGGCACTTCCCACTGAATAAATAATGTCACTAAATTTTCAATGCGAACACAAGCAGCCAACTCTAAGTCATGCGTTGGATAATTCTTTTCATGCGGTTTCAATTGTCTGGAAGCATAAGCTATTATTTTTCCCTCTTGCATCAAAACACATCCCAAAGCATTCAATGGCACATTACTGAAAATCACAAATTCTTTACCTGACTCAGGCTGAACCAAAACTGGTGCCTCAGTTAACAGTGCTTTCAGCTGTTTAAAACTCAGTTGACATTTTTCAGACCACTTGAACTTTGCATATTTCTATAATAATCGAGTCATCGATGTAGCAATCATTGAGAACCCTTTTACAAAACGCTGATGGTAGCCAGCTAATCCCAAAGAACTTCTGACTTCAGATACATTTTTTTGGTGGTTTCCAATCAATTATTGCTGAAATCTTACTCGTGTCAACTCATACACCTTCCACTGAAACAATTTGTCCTAGAAATCCAACCTTTCGGAGCCAAAACTTGCATTTACTAAACTTAGCAAATAGTTGTTTATCTCTTAAAGTTTGCATTACAAACCTCAAATGCTCTGCATGTTAAGATTTGTCTTGGGAATAGATCAGAATGTCATCAACAAAACATAACAACAAATCTATCAAGATACAATCTGAAAATTCTATTAATCAAATCCATAAATATTGCAAGAGCGTTCGTTAATCCAAATGGCATAACAAGAAATTCATAATGCCCGTACCTGATCCTGAATGCAGTTTTCGACACATCCAAATCTTCAACTCTTAATTGATATTAACAAGATTTCAAATCAATCTTTAAAAACACTGTTGCTCCTTTCAGCTGATCAAATAAATCATCAACTTTCAGTAGAGGATATTTATTCTTGATCGTAACTTTATTAAGCTGTCGATAATCTATACACATTCTCATTGTTCTATCTTTCTTCTTTACAAATAGAATTGGCACACCTCAAGGTGAGAAACTAGGTCTTGCGAAACTTCTATTTGTTAACTCTTGCGACTGAGCTTTCAACTTTTTCAATTCTGTTGAAGCCATTTTGTATAGAGCTATTGATATCGATGATGTTCTTGGTACTAATTCAATAGCAAATTCAACCTCTTTGATCAGTGGCAACCCAAGTAACTCTTCTAGAAACACATCCGAATATTCACAAACCACTGGCACTGATCCAATCGTTGATTCAGATACTTTTGTATCCAGTACATACGCAAGGTAAGCATCACATCCTTTTTTCACATATTTCAGAGCTAACATCGACAATATCACCAAAGGCAACCCACTCAAATCATCAGATTCAATTTGAAGAATCTCTCTATTCTGAAATTTTAATTCAATAGTCTTTCATCTACAATTCACAATAGCATCATACAGAGTCAACCAATGCATACGTAAAATCACATCGAATTCATCAAATGGTAAAAGCATCAACTTGGCCAAAAAACAGTACCCCGAATCATCAAAGGACAATTCTTGCAAACTTTATGAACTAGGACATACTTGCCTAAGGGGTTCAATACTTTAATCACAAATTCGGTAGAATCAATAGGTAAATTCTTAATAGACACTAAATTCATACAGATATATGAAGATTCGATCTAGGATCAATCAATATGAAGATTCGATCTAGGATCAATCAATGCAACTACATCACTGCCATAAAGAGAAAAAGTACAATTGATAACATCTGGTGACGATACATCTTCATGTGCGCGAATGGCGTAAGCTTTGGCTGGTGCTTTTGCCCCGAATCTTACTGTAGAATCTCTCATAGTACCACGATTACCACTCGTATTCCTAGTGTTTTGGGATAGTCTCCTTCTAGCAGCTGTATTACCCGGTTTCACTGTTTGAGCTTTTCATTCACAAACTTCTCTAGGGCAATCTCTAAGGTAATGGTCAAGGGATTCACATTTGAAACATGCTCCGCTCTTCACCAGACATTCACTATAATGTGGCTTGTTGCAATGTTTACACTTGGGTCTAGCATTTCTAATACTACCCACACTAGCTACTAATGTAGCCTGAGGTTTAGGAGTAAAGTGTCTCGTATCTCTGTCTTGACTAGAATGCCCCGTAGAAACAGCAGGATGGTAGTGATGTTCTTTGAATTTCTTAGATGTTGACTGATGAAACTTTCTGGTAATTCTTTTTCTTGAATCTCTAGCCTCAAAATCAGCTTTTCTCTTTTCTCGGCTAAGCTCTTCGGCTTTGCAAGCTCTGTCAACTAACACAACAAACTATTTTAGTTCAAGAATCCCAACTTGAAGTTTAATGACTTCGTTTAAACCATCTTCAAACTGTTTACACATAATTTCTTCAGTGGAGACACACTCTTAGGCATACTTGCTCAGTATCAATAATTCTCTTTCATATTCTGATATAGTCATACGACCCTGTTTCAACTCCAAAAACTTTTTGCGCTTTTGATCAATAAACCGCTGACTTACGTATTTCTTTCTGAACTCGGTCTGAAAGGATTCCTACATGACTTTCTTTGGGTACCATAGATATCAAAGTATTCCACCATTGGTATGCAGCATCTTTCAGAAGAGATAAGGCGCATTTAACATATATCGCTGGCATACAAAACAGTTCATCAAATACCCGGATCGTATTCTCAAGCTAAAACTCAGCCCTCTCAAGATCATCATCAACTGTAGCTTTAAATTCTTCAGCCCCGTACTTTTTAATTTTACCAATAGGGCTTATTCATTCATAAAGGTTCCAAATCTTCAAGAGCTACGGGGATCGGTTGAGGAATAGGTAGGGGTTGAGGTTGCTGAGTAGCCAGATTCATTCAGACAAACTCAGTGAACCATTCGTTCATCATCTGGAAGAAGGCTTCTTCGGCCTATCCTCCACAACCCTCAGATACGAGTCTCGATTCATATGGCGCGGCTCTATGAATGGAAGTTGGTGCGTCGGTCTCTACATCATTAGAGACAGCTAGGTTGGAATCCATTTACTGTATGAATACACGTTTTAAAACTGTCAGGAGATATCACACTACCACATGTTAAATACGACATGTATAGCTAGACTCACATACGCTACGTTAGTCCTAGAATTGACTAAATTGTAGCTTTGATACCAATAAAAAAGTAATACCCCTAACCCTATCCGTCGCTGGAATAGGGTTACAGAGTTTGACCAGACTTATAACAATAACAATCATATATTTAACATTCATTTCTCATATCCAAATATAAACATTCATTCATATTCATAAATTCCCTAATATGAGCCTTCAAGGCCCAAAATAGACGTTTAAAAAGATTCAGGACTAAACCGAGAACTTATGAAATTTTTGAAAAACCTAGAAAATTTTTCAAAATATAGGGGACATACGTCCGTATGTCCAGACACACGGCCAAAAGGCACGCCCGTGTCACAGGCCATGTGGACATTCGAAATGGGATCACATAGTCATGTCTAGGGGTGAGCAAAACTCGATTCGACTCGAAAAATAAAAAAATTTTGAATTTTGAATTAAACTAATCGAGTTATTCGAGTTATTCCAGTCAACTCGAATCTTTTTTTTTGAATTTCGAGTTCAAATCGAGTTGAGTTTTCAAATTCGAATAACTCAAATAATTCGAATATCAAACTATAATATTTTACATTTTTACCCCAAACTCCCAAACTTTTTTACTTTTCCTTCAAAACTTTGACTCCTTCCTACTTTCCCGCCAAAACTTTTACTCCCCTCTCATCTCAACCCTCCCATCTACCCAAAACCCATTTCCCACCAAAATTTACTCTCCCATTTACTTTTCTTCAAAATTTTACTCCCAAAAATCCTCAAAACTTTTTATTTTCCCCCAAAATTTTTACTCACTCCCACTTTCCCCCTAAAACTTTTACTTCTTTCCCATCCCACCTCCCATCTACCCCAAACCCATCCGCTCAATTTTGTTTTAATATTTTCCCTCCAAAATTTTACTCCACTGTTTACTTTCCCTCAAACTTTTACTCCTCAAAATTTTTTATTTTCCCCTTAAACTTTTACTTCTCACCCTTTACTCCTAAATAAAAAATCAAAATTATCCAAAAAAATCCCTAAACATAAATAGTAATATTTTTATTTATATCTACTATTTATATTATTAAATAAAATTTCACATTTTATATTATTGAATTGTTTAGTCATATTGAATATTTATATTAAAATTGAATTTTTAATGATTCCATAAAATATTCGTGTTAAAATTTTATATTGGTATGAATTTCACATTTTATCTTTAAAATAACTTTTATTAAAAATTCACATTTTTGCATTTAATATATTTTTTAATTCCCAAATACATAGTGACAAGAATCTAAAGATAATTGAAACAACTAAGCAAGCAAAGAAGCTAACCCGGATATAAAAGATTAATAAATAAATTATGAGGTGATGAAAGTTAATAAAAAATTTGATTACGGTGGATAAATTTTATTATGGTGGGTGACAGCGGTTACAAGGATCCAATTTTTTAAAAAAACTTAACTCGAACAAATATATTTGATTAGATTCAATTTGAATTCTATCTCACTCGACTCCATTCATGAAACTTTCAAATCAAATTAGGATGCTAAAATATGATTCGTCAACTCGATTAACTTGAAATGTTTTCATTTGATTTGATTCGATTCGATTGAATGCTCACCCCTAGTCGTGTCCCAGACTGTGTCCTACCCCATGAAACTCTCTGACTTGCGTCACACGGCCAACCACATGCCCGTGTGACTAGCCCGTGTAACTCCCTAACTTGTTTCCATTAAATTTTACAGGGGACACATGGTCGTGTCACCTAGCCATGTGTCACACATGACTGAGACACACGCTCGTGTCTCTGCCCGTATGGACAAAAATAGGCTATTTTTCAAGTCACATTTCATATCCAAATTTGGTGCCAACCTACACAACTTAAAAGCATATAACCACAACCAAGATAGACATTTTATTTAGCCAAAACAAGCCTAAAACATACCATTTTATTACCAACCATACAATACTCATAGTTATAACCAAATGGCCATTAAATCATGCCCAAATGGCCATTCAATCACGTCCAATTTCGTGTACAAGAATGACCTAAATGGTCAAGTGTTTATATTCACTTTCATACCTATTTCATAGTTAATATGGCATATCTAAATTTTACCAAATCACCAACTCACAAACAAAGCATTTCGATAACAACCATTAGGCATTGTCAAGGCAATCAAACATCATTCAAAATAAGGTCATCTACTCACATATATACATACCATTACATATACTAAGTTAAGCCAAATCTCATGGCTAAACACATAACCAAAACATATATCACTTACAAGCCAATTCAAATGGCTAAATCCATTACCAAAGCTATAGACCATAATGACCATTTATCATATACATGCCATATAACCAAAATACACAAATTCAAAAGTACCCAAAATGATAGCTAGATAGTGTGATGAGATCTCCGATGATTTTTGAATCGAGCGAGCTTTCGAATCACTATAAAACATAGAAAAGAAATCAGAGTAAGCTATAAAGCTTAGTAAGCTCGTATAACATAGAATTAAAGTTACCATTTATTCACAATTAGACAAACTAACATAGTATATCCCAATCAAATTGACAAATGCCTAAGCATAGAAATTTATCAATCGGTTAGTCATTTAATGTACATACAATTATCAAATCAATATGGATGCATTCAATATTCATTTAAGCTTCATATACTCATATCATCCATTTCATACTTCAATACATCATATAACATGAATTTCATATAATTCATATAACTCTTGTGGAAGTTCATATTAACTCATATAACCTGTAGTAGATTTGTGGCTGTTAAACCACTTAGAATTTCATTAGATACATAGGTGCCACACACAAAGTGCACTAATTGGTAATCCATCAATTCTTGACGTATAAGCTCTTTCGAGCTATAAGCAGTAAGCTCCTCCTGAGTTGAGATATCATTAAGCTCCAATGAGCTAAGAAACGGTAAGCTCTTACAACCTAAGATATTGGTAAGCTCCAATGAGCTGAGAAACGGTAAGCTTTTACGAGTTGAAATATCAATAAGCTCATATGAGTGTGGTGAGTCTGCAATACATGCAGGATCTCAACCAAATCGGTAACCCTAATGACATGTCACTTGTATCGTACGAATTCCTAAGGTTCAAACATGGCTTGGTATTATTCGGACTTCATCATTTAGGCATTCAATAATCATGTAATTCATTTTCTCAATTCACATACATAAATTTCAGTTAAGTACATATATAAATACTCAATTCTAATTATACGAACTTACCTCGTATAGCACGGATGAAAACGATCGTCTATTTGATAATTTTGCCTTTTCCATGACCTAATCCCGATATTTGCTTTTCTTGATCTATACATATATATATATCAAATTCAATCTATTCACTATTCATTCTATTCAATTTAACCCAAATTACATGTGTTGGAAAAATTACACTTTTGCCCCTAATATTTAACTTTTTTACAATTTAGTCATTATTACATAAAAATGCAAATTCATTCAATTTGACCAAAACGCATGCTAGCCGAATTTCCCTTGTTAGCATATCAACCCATATTTTTCATTTATTTCACATTTTAACAACATAATTTTCACATTTCTCAATTTAATCCATAATTGACATTTTCACTAAAAATCACTTAACAAAACTTGTTAATCTAACAACAAAGATTCATTTTCCATCATCAAATATCAAAATACATGCTTCTTCACCAATGGTAAAACCCTATACTTTGAATAATTTTGCAGATTAGTCACTGGGATAGCTAGATTAAGTTACCACAATACCAAAAACATAAAAATTATTAAAAACCGAGCAAAAATGCACTTAAATGCAATGGTATCAATGGCTGAATGCTTTAAGCACAACTATGGAGTTTTCTTCTTCTAATTTTCGGTCACATATTCAAAGGTTGAAGATGATGCAACCATTATACACATTTTAATTTAGATATAATTATTTAATTAATTATTTAACCTTTTAATTAACCTTTGAAAATGCATGTATAATGTCCATAAATGTCCACTCAAATTTCAAATGGTCTAATTACCATATAAGGACCTCTACTTTTCAATTTCATAGCCATTTAGTGCATTTAACTAATAGAACACCACTTTTGCACTTTACGTGATTTAGTCCTTTCTATCAAATTAAGCATTGAAACGGTAAAATTTCTTAACAAAATTTTTACACAATCATATTATTATGCTAAAGACATCAAAATAATAATAAAATAATTATTTCAACCTTGTATTTGTGGTTTCAAAACCATTATTTTGATTTGACTAAAAATGGGCTGTTACATGCACCGATACTTATACACTTATACCAACCAATTCAAATCATCTTAAACAAGCCTAATTTAAGAATTTGTTTAATAATTTATCACATATATTCATGTATTTCCAAAACTTACCTTTCATTGTCATCTGTTCCTAACAAATATTAAACATGATAAGCCCTTACATACATACATCAAAGTATTTAAAACATTAGCCATTCAAATGGCTAATTACAACCAAAATAACTTATCATATTAACTATTTTAGTCTATACATGCCATTATACCAAAATAAGTGTGCTATTCGCACCAAAACAGGCTGAGGGATAGTGTGATGATGCTTTGACCAATCTCTAACATTTACGAGCTTCCGAGCACTATTTGTAATGCCCCAAAAATCCTGAACTTCTTTTGTGTGATTTTTTTTATGTGAATGTGTGCTTAATGTTCTTAGGCAAATATTATTTGTGTGTTAGAAGGCCCATAGTTAAGTTTGGGTCAAGCTTAAAAGGGAAAAATTTTAAGTCAGTTATTAATGAGCTAGAATTGTGAGTAGTTGGGCTTTTAAATATAAGTAAGGGAAAGATGGCATAAAGAAGCCATGTGGTGAAGTGGCTAAGTGACACCAATAGGGTGTAGGGAGGTGGCGTCATGTGCATACAAGGAGGTTAGCTTAGTTCTTTTGGGAATTAAATTTTGGTTTTCCAGAAGGTTGGAAGTGGCATGAAGATGGACTCTAAGGAGAGTGTTCAGAAGAGAAAATTTAGGAAAAGGATTGGAGATTTATCAGGGAGAAAAACGAAAAGATAAGATGGGGAAGAGATGGAGCCAATTGAGACTTTAGGGCTAGCTAAGTTTCGATAGTAGGCTATATATATGGGAGCCAAATTTGAGGTCCTAGGTTAATGACGAATTCTTCATCTTTTTCTTTTTCTTTGTATCTTGATTTGACTTTACAATTGGGCTTTATTTTTTTGTTACAACTACCGAATTTTCAAACTTAAATAAATGTTTAAAGTTAAACATAGTTTTCTAAATAACTTTAACATTTGGATGTTTACTTAAAACATGGGCTTTCATTGAAACTTAACAAGTTACAAGGATTTTGGGTTCCTAAATCTTAAACTTAAGTTTTTAACCAAGCAAATTTCCACTAAACATAAATTTAACTAAACAAAGTCATATTGAAATAATCCCTTTAATATGACATCACCGGATTCAGCCATAATGTCTGGGCCGGGTCTGGGGTGTTACATTTAGTGGTATCACAGCCTAAGTTGCAAAGCTCAGGCTGTGAAATGGGTCTTATTATTTGAGTTTAAAAGCTATTTTTGAGTAGATCATAATATTTTGAAGACGTCGAACCAAGTAACTTCTTCTGATACTAAATTTATTTTGAATTGTTATATTGTAGATAGTGGGCTACTTTTAGAATATACCTAGAGTAAAACTAAAGCCCATAGGGAACTGAGGCTGTAGAGGATTTACGATTGTGAAAATAATACTCTACTTAATCCTCCCATAAGACATCGAAGTAAATACTGAAAATAACTAAAACTTCATAAAAATTTTAATACAGGTAATGAGCGCTAGAAGAGGTGCAAGGGGTCGTGCCCAAGGTCGAGGAAGTGTTAGGGCTAAGTCGTCGGTATCGGGCCATATGTTCAATGTTGAAGAAGGAGAGGCTCCGGCTTCACCTGTGGTTGAGACTGGGCTGTATGATCGAGCCGCTGGAGAAGAAGCATTGTCACAAGCAATGCTGAGGATTTTGGAAAAGGTCGCAGGACCCAATAATGGTACAGGAAATCGGGGGTCAATTTCGAAGCTACTGCCATCTAATGGGGCTGAGATCTTTAAGGGCATTGCTGGTGTGGCTCCTAACGTGGTGGAATACTGGTTGGAGGCCACTGAAAGGATAATGGAGGATTTGGATTGCTTACCTGAGCAAAACTTGAAAGGGGCAGTGTTACTACTTAGAGAGGAAGCCTATCAGTGGTGGTTGATGGTGAAAGAGGGCACTCAACCTGAGCAGATCACATCGGGGTTCTTCAAAACTGCGTTCCAAGGGAAGTATGTGGGTGCAAGTTATGTGGATGCTTGAAGGAAGGAGTTCTTGAACCTGACCCAAGGGAGCAAATTTGTGGCTGAGTATGAAATGGAATTTCTGCGCCTTAGTAGGTATGCAACGGGTATGGTGACAACGGATTATGAGCGCTGTGTTAGGTTTGAGGATGGTCTCAGAGATAGCCTCAGGGTATTGATAGCTCCACAAAGGGAGTGAGTTTTCTCAAAGTTGGTGGAGAAGGCAAAGATAGCAGAGAAGGTGAAGCGCACTGAATGCCTAAATCGGGAAAAAGAGAAGGGTAGGAGTAAAAAGGAGGCTGAGTCTTCTAGAGTTAGACAAAGGCCTAGGGCTAAGGCCAGAGTTAATGGGCCAGTTAGAGTAGGGCCCCCTACTTCTAATCCATGGGTGCCACCTTGTGCTGATTGTGGAAGGGGTCATACGGGCGAGTGTTGGAGGAAGATAGGAGCTTGTCTAGGTTGCGGAACTATGGAGCATAGGATCAACGATTGCCCTAGAAGGCTGGTTCCGATTCAAGCCACTGGCAGGGGCAATGTGTAGCCACCGAGGGGTGGTCAATGACCGCCAAGGGGCCGTGGGCAGGCTAGGGGCGTAATGGAAATAAACGTGGACGTGGAGCACTAGGGAGAGGTGTTGACTATGCTTAGGCGAGGTAGCCAACTTTGGTCTATGCAGCGCGTCGCCAAGAAGACGAAAACACTTCAGATGTAAATACTGGTACGTACCCTACCATAGTGTACTGAGTGTTTATTTTGGCTTTAGAATAGAAGTGCTTGGCGGAAGCATAGTGGTGTGGCTTAGGTAGTATGATTAACAGTTATTTGGAAATTTCAAGGACGAAATTTCTTTTAGGGGGTAGAGTTGTAACGCCCCAAAAATCTCGAACTTCTCGAATTTCAAGGACGAAATTTCTCTTAGGCAAATATTATTTGTGTGTTAGAAGGCCCATAGTTAAGTTTGGGTCCAAGCTTAAAAGGGAAAAATTTTAAGTCAGTTATTAATGAGCTAGAATTGTGAGTAGTTGGGCTTTTAAATATAAGTAAGAGAAAGATGGCATAAAGAAGCCTTGTGGTAAAGTGGCTAAGTGACGCCACTAGGGTGTAGGGAGGTGGCATCATGTGCGTACAAAGATGTCCTAGGTTCGAGTGCTAGCTTAGTTTTTTTGGGGAATTAAATTTTGGTTTTCTAGAAGGTTGGAAGTGGCGTGAAGAGGGACTCTAAGGAGAGTGTTCAGAAGAGAAAATTTAGGAAAAAGATTGGGGATTTATCAAGGAGAAAAATGAGGAGATAAGACGGGGAAGAGGTAGAGCCGAATTTGAGGTCCCAGGTTAATGACAAATTCTTCATCTTTTTCTTTTTCTTTGTGTTGCCAATTTTCATTCTTTCACCTCCTGAATTTTTGTTAATTTTAGCCGAATTCTTTTTCCCTCACTTGCTAAATCTTTTCTATTCTTTCTCTTCTCAAATTCTCCTAGATTTACCCTTGGTTTAGTCGAATCCTTCTTCTACTCTTCTTCTTTAATTTGTGCCGAATAAACCTTATTCATCATATTAGTTTAAAAGCTAAAAAGTTGAAAAGTCCCTAGGCTGATTACTCTGTTAGTGGGATTGATATCGAATCTCTGTTCTTTAGATCTCTGTTGAATCACTCATTATGCGTTTCGGGATTTTGATCTAGGGTCTAATAGCGGTTGGTAAAGAAAGGAGCTATTAAGGCTTGTCACACACGGTTTGTGATTAAGAGGATTGCAACACGCTTTATTACTAGGTTTGTACATACACTGCACACACACGATATCGGTAACGCCAAAAAACTGAAAAGCTGAAAGTGGCTAAATGGGCCCGATGGGCCCTAGGGCTAAGATATTTGAAATTGATGATTTGTCTGTATGAAATGAATTAGTCATGCGAGTTACATGACCTGGATTTGGTTTGGGCGTAATGGCCATATGAATGTGATCTGGGCCTAGTGGGCCATATGCATGTTTTTAGACTTATTTGAGCTTTGTATATAGGTTTGGGCCTACTATCTGATAACTGCCAAAACATTCATAAAACTTAAACATATAATTACGACCATAGACAAATCATAAGGTTGAAGTGTCGTAATGGGTATATGCATGTCTAGGATTGGATCTAAGGAGAGCTTGGTGCTTAAACAGTCTAAATGACCCACCTCCTTTTCTTTGGAATCCTACCTGGTGCATAGTACCTGTTCACTTTGGCCAACGGGGACTTGTTAACAGAGCCAGGTAAGCACTAAATCCATAATACTTAAAATTGACCGAATGCCCCTAAGGGCGAAAATGACTAAAATACCCCTAGGTGCTAAACTTCGAATTTATAGGTATGACATGCTACATTCATATGATATTCTATTTAGGTTGCATATAGGTTGGGAATTATGGTACGGAGGAAGAATTTGAGGATCGCATGGTTGCTTGAGACCGTGGATCCACCGTTGGCTTTTTAATCCCAATATATGATTAGCAGCTTTGTTGCAACGTTGGGTAGTACCGCAATCGGGCTACCACTGCTGTGTAGCAGATGGGTGGGTCGATTTAGAAGTCCCCACAAGTGTATAAGGGTGAAGGGAAATGTTGTGTAGCGGATGGTTTCTTGGGGAGGGTTTTTACTGCATTGCATATGTGATACGATTATGATGATGATACTGTGATAAGGGCTTAGGCCCAATCGATTGATTGTATGCTATTCGTTGCTGAGGGTTGTACATACTGAGTTTCGAAACTCACTCCCTCTTTTAATATTTTTAGGTGACCCTTAGTAGGCTATTCGGCAGATGGTGGGACTTAGAGGTGGCTAGCTAGCAAGATATTATTATTTGGATTTTCTTTAGAATTCCTAGTATTTTGAAATTATTTTAGTTCGGATTGTAATAAGGCCTTATCTCTGGGTTTTATTTCATTATTGTTATTATGTTTTATATTTAGAAACAAAACATGGATTTAGTTGCTTCATCCACTTTTCAAGATTATCTAAAATTGATTGTTGTTTTTTTTTTTAAATTAAGCTTCCGCAGTAAATATTTTCCAAGTAATTAGTAATTTATAACAAGAAATAGCTTTTAAATACACCTCATTTTGAAAAGAAATACAAATAAGGATTTTACTTAACTTTTTCTTAAGAAGGGTTTTCGAGCCTAACTTCTAGGCCGAATTTGGGGTGTTACACTATAAAATAGAGAAAATGTAACAGAGTAAGCACTTAGTGCTTAGTAAGTTTGTATAACAGAAAATAAACTTACCATACCCTTGTACATTAAATAAACATACACATATAACCCAAGTGACTTGGCCATAGCCTAAGCACACAACACTTTAACCAACATATTAGTTTAATCACATATATCTCACGTAAATAATAGTAACAGGGATGAGCTCATCAAATACCATCTTCCATGCATTTCATGTATTTTCAAATATTAATTTCATTGGTCTTTATGTTAGGATCTCATCCATTGAATCATTTAAAATCTCGGTGGATACAAAGGTAGTACACATAAAGTGTACTAACAAAAAATCTGTCAATTCGTGCTCAGGAGTACTCATTAGTGCACTAAATTAGAAAGCACACTCTCAAGCCATATAACAGAATGCTCATGTGAGCATGTAATGAGAAACTTATCCAAGCTTGGTAACGAGAAGCTCATAAGAGCCATAATTAGAAAGCTTGTATAAGCTTGTAACGGGCAGCTTCGAAGAGCAGTTTAACAGAAAGTTCGCATAGAACTTATAAACAGAACGCTCGGAAGTGCGTGGGTGTGTCTACAACAAATACAGATCACAACCAATCAGAATGCTCTGAAAAGCATAAACGGGAAGCTCATAGGAACACTATAACGGGAAGCTTGAGAGGGCTTGTAATAGGATGCTCTTTCAAGCTATGGCACGTCCGCAACATATGTAGGAACACTACCATTTCGGGAAACAGAACCTTGTATCCATCGAATTTCATTATCCAAACGGGACTTATTTATTTATTAGGGATTTTCAATTATGAGATCAATAACATACACATATATGACATTTACACAATTTACATATTCAACACTCAATATAAGCATATAAACATACACAATTAAGTTACACGAACTTACCTCGATACTTGTTCGTGTACAAAATCTACTAATCTGAAACTTTTTCCTTTCCTCGATCTAGTTTCGTATTTGAGTTTTCAGGATCTATATAAATGAAATTTGGATCATCAATTGATCAACTTTTATATTCAATTGAGTTCAATTTACACTCTAGGAAAATTTACCATTTTGTCCCTATACTTTTCATAAGTTCCAATTGTCGAAACCATTTTTTAAAAAAAGTCGACTTCATATTTGAAAACGAAAATGGAATCGCCACCAATCTTTTTTATGAGGTGTGATCGGATCACCTTGTAATTTAGTCATTTTAATAAAATATTTGATTTACTAAAACAAAGATTTTGGTCTACGAAATTCAAGAAAAGAGATTCGGGAGTCGGTTACATTCGAGGAAGGATTAGCACCCTTGTAATGACCAAAATTGATACCAAATTCATTAGTTAACGTCTTTATGTCGAAAGTTGAATACTCAAAAAGAATTTGAAGCACGATCATTTTTTTATTAATGTCAATTTAAAAAAAATGAATAAATCAAAGCGATTATTAAAGACTCCCTCGTCTCGGGATATCGAAGTATCACATCCCGTAAGTTAGTACACGATACTTTGAACCCTTAAGCACAAGCTTGCCTTTAATTTTTAATTAAAAATCTAGTATTTTAACAATTAAAAGAATATTTGACTATTTAGGTTTAACGAGAGGATCAAAACCTTGTAAGTTAGGGTACGATTTCTCAAATCTCCAAAATGGAAAATATTACTGATTTTTAAAACATTTCCCTTTTTATGAATTTGGATGAAAGTTGATGAAATATCTAAAACTGAGATACGTTTAATTGATTATGTTTAAAAAGAAATCGTTTAAAATGTAAAAAGGGTCATACGTCGCTAATAATGATAGTGCAGCATACATTTAAAGTAACAATGACATAATATTGCATAATAAAAAAATAACACATGGCATTGATATTAATCCATCACAATGTTAATATGCATAAACAATAATAATAAAGATGCAAATGATAATATAGTAACAATAATAATAATATTAATAGTAATAATAATAATAATAATAATAATAATAATAATAATAATAATATAATAACAATAATAATAAAATCTAAATTTTGAAATATATATTGAAAGTTGTACATAAATAAAATAAAAAATAAATAAAAAGGCATAATTAAAAATAATAAATAAAAAATGTGAAAATGAAATAAAGGAAATATTAAGTAAATAAAATAAACAAATACGTGAATATCAATAAGACATTTGATTTAAAAAAGACTAAACAAATAAATAATTAAATAATAAAATAACAAACAAAACAGTTTGTTAAAAAAAAAAAGTTGAAGTTAAATGGACCCAAGACCGAATTGAAATTAAAATAAAATTGAAGGGGCCGAATCTAAAAAATAAAAAGGGAATCAGGCCAAAATAAAATCCCGGCCTCTATGTGCTGCGCTTCAACATGGGCCAAAATGAAATGATGCAAAAGCTTCAGGGTAAGATTAGAAGACAAAGAAAATAAAGTAGGGCTTAATCAAATGGCACCGCAAAAAAAGAGGGACTATTTGCGCAAATCGCCCCTTAAAGCGAAAACACGCTGATCTGGCTTGCAGGTCGGGTCAACGCATGGATCCCCTTTCAAGCGACGCCGTTTCGCGTCTAAGGCACGAAGCCAAAACGGCACCATTTTGGTACCACTATATAAGTCAAAATTTTCACACTTTTTTCATTTTTAACACTTTTCTCTAAAAAAAAAAACATAATAAAAATCTCTTAACTCTCCCTTCAGCATCCGGTCTCCGATCAGAGGTCTAAAGGTTGGTCATCGCACCGGCCATCGATCATCGGCAAAGGCGCCGCCGCTCGCGGTGGTTGGCGAAGATAAAAATTCCCCTTTTAATATTTCGACCCCCTGAATCCAGATCTGGGCCAAAAACTCCCGAAATATTAACAAGACACCCCAAAAACCGAAGAAACCTTTCGATTTTCGGCCATCTATCCTCGGAGGTGGCTACTTTAGCCGTCCACGATGTTGAAAACTCGAACACTAGGTGAGTTTCTTCTCCCTTTTCCTTTTTTTTTTATTTTCGTATGTAATAATAATAATAATAATGAAAAATACAATAAAATAAAACAAAAACTTAAAACAAAGTAGAAGTAAAAAATCACCTTCTGAAAAATTTGGTTCTATTTTTTTATCAATCTTGTGTTCGTATTACAACTTGTGTAGTGACTTTTATAGCCAAAAATATTACAACTGTTAATGTTTTTTTTTGTTTGCTTCTATTCTTGTTGCCTTAGTGTTGTTGCGTGTTTGTTTTGTCTGTAGGTACGGGGTGAAGGCGACATGGAGAGGCTGCGGTATGAAGAGGGTACGACACACCTGTTTTGCTAATAATGCATAAGCATTTTTGGTCATTTGGGCTTAAGGTTTTTTTGTTTATATTATTAGGCCATTTGTAATTTGTTATTTTTGGGCTTGCTGTTTGGTTTTGTAATTTGGACTGTTTAATTATTCGATTTGGTTTTATTTTTTTATTTTTGGTTTTTGTATGGGCTCGGGCAAATTGGGCTCATTACAACTGCCCCTCTTTGCTCGTTTTCGTGTAACGAGAATAGAGCAAAGACTTTTAAGAAAGACCAATTTTGCCCGATCTTGTCGAGTCTCGATTTCTCTATGGTTTCTTCTTTCCAAGTGACATCGTTCCAGCCCACCGCATCTGGTTGCTTCGATCCACTCCACTACCACTTCTGGGAGATAGGACTTTGTAGTTCTAATCTACTCCGCTACAACTTTAGTGAGATGAGATTTGTGGTTTTAGTCTACTCCACTGCCACTTCAGGGAGATAAGGCCGTGACTTGTAGCTTTAATCTATTCTGCTACAAATTCAGGGAAATAAGATACTCTACCTTCGGTCTACTTTTACTACAACTTTAGGGAGACAAGACTCGCAACTTGTAGCTTCAATTTGTTCCGCTGCAACTTCAGGGAAATAAGATTCGCTATCTTTAGTCTGCTCCTACTGTAACTTCAGGGAGATAAGACCCACAACTTGTAGCTTCAATATGTTTCACTGCAACTTCAGGGAAATGAGATTCACTGTCTTCAGTCTACTTCACTGCAACTTCAGGGAGATAAGGCTAGTAGCTTCAATCTACTTCACTACAACTTCAGGAAGATAAGATCTACCATCTTCGATCTACTCTACTGCAACTTCAAGGAGATAAGATCTACAACTTCAATCTGCTCAACTGCTACTTCAGGGAGATGAGATTTGTGGATTCACCGATCTTGCTACACCGTCCTCTAGGGACATAACCTGTAGAATCGATTTCATGGGCCTATGCTTATGCCAAATGATTAGGATGTCATGACCAGAATGAATCAACTGCTCCTAACTAGATGTGTATGGATGATATTTGCATGAATACAAAATGTCATTTTTCAAGAATGACCCCTTTGTAATGCTTAGGTTGTCATCACTTGTTGCTCATCGAGGTTCTGTCATTGATATGTCACCCTACCTTCTTGTTCAGCTGATATCTTTGACAAAAAACCCGAAAAAATAGTCACAATTTAGACTCTTTCTTTCTCAAATATTTCCAACCCTTAGGTTTGGTGAGTTCTAAATAATAGTCCTATTTTAGGTTCATGTACTATTTAGAAGCTTCTAGAGTAATATGCAGAACTTTTTTTGTGAAATTATTATTAGTCCATTAATTGTTATTTCAATGCAAAATGCTTGAAAAAGATCATAATGATGGACAAAACTAAAATTTTCTCAAGAACAAAATCTGAAAAGAATGGATTAATGAAAGAAAGCAAACATTGCTGGAATACAAAACAAGTTAGAGGAAAAATAGGTGCCCTAGCTATCACAGCCTGAGCTTCTCTGTATGAACCTTTTGAGGACCATTTTGAGCTCAACATGTGTTTAGGAGATCTAGAGTACTTTGTCAATGCTCCAAGATGTAGCATACCTCCTCCTTGTTAATTCAGGGATAGCATGACTACCGCATGCCTCACCTTCGATCAAAATTTGAATTTCCCTTTTCTTGGGTTTTCAATTCAAAACCCCTTTGGTCTCAAAGTGCCTTTTGCGGGTTTTCGCCTTGGCCTATCCTTTTTCTTTTCTTTTTCCTTTTTTTTCTTTTTCTTCTCTCTTTCTTTTTATTTTCAAGCGAAGTATTTCTTGACCAAGTCTAAATTCACTGGATTAGGCAAAGTCTTGCCATCCATTTTAGTTAATATCAATGCTCCTCCAGAAAAGGCCTTCTTTACCACATAAGGTCCTTCCCAGTTTGGCATCCATTTCTCTCTAAAATCTTTTTGTATGGGAAGGATCTTCTTCAATACCAAGTCCCCCTCATGGAATTCTCTGAAGTGAAACCTTTCTTTGTTGTAAGCTCACATCATTAGTTTTTGGTACATTTGACCATGACGGATAGCTTTCAACCTCTTCTCTTCAATCCAATTTAACTGATCATATTGGGATTGAATCCATTCTACTTCATCCAGCTTCAGCTTAGCCAAAATTCAAAGAAAAAGAATCTCGACTTCAATGGGCAAAACTGCTTCTATTCCAATGAGAAAGGTATTGCCCCGGTGGAGGTCTTGACTGACATTTGATAAGCATAGATGAGTATTTCTCATGCCAATCTTTATGAGTCAATCATTTTCTCCACGATCTTCTTTTGTGTTTTTGTTTTTGTTTTTATTTTTTATTTTTCATTAAATTTTTAATTTTTCTTTGTTTTTTTACTGCACTATTTATTTTTAGGTGATATGGTGTTTAATCTTGAATAGACCGCAAACCTCTAATATCATGCTGTTGATGCGATCTTTTTTGACATTCCATACTGACATATAATGATTTTTTTAAGAACCTGCTGACTGTCGATTTTGTGACATTGGCATATGAAGCAGCTTCTACCCACTTAGTGAGGTAATTGACGATCGCAAAGATGAATCAATGCTCACTAGAAGCTTTTGGTGAGATTGGCTCACTGACATCCATGCCCCTACATAGAGAAAGTTCATGGAGAAGTCATAACATAGAAAGATGAAGGAGGTACATGAATCTTATCTCTATAAATTTGACACTTATGGCTTTTCTTGGTATAACTGATGCAATCCCCTTCTATGGTGGGCGAGCAGTACCCAAAACTCATGATTTGTTTGGCCATTGTAAAACCCTAATGATTTATTTCTCAGACACCCTTATGGACCTCTTCTAAGATTTTCTTAGTCTCAATAGCATCCACACATCTTAATAGCCTCGGCATATCTTGATACGACCATGGAAAAACATCTTTAAATTCTTGGAATAACTCAATGATGTCTCATTTTGTCTCTGCGGTGATACAGGCTCTGATCTTCACCTTTTTCTCTTCTTTTAAGCTCACAATTTCCACTGATTCTTTGTGAAGTAAGATTTGTTTCTCTTCTTGTTCTACCATCATTAACAAATTAGGAGACAAGTTACAATCTCTGTCATCTTCAAAGTCCTGAGATCCCTCTAAACACATATCTATCTTTAAAGGAGATTCTGGGTCAGTAGCAGTGTCACTCATATCGTTGATATCTGGAGACCTGTTGGAGGTACGAAGGAATATTCCAAAGAATAAATGAATCTAAGAACAGTTATTTATATGGTATGAATATGAATGAAATGAAGGAATAAAAGAATATTTACTCAAAGTGAGACACAAAAATGCATTTTCATTGAAAATAAAGATGTTGGACATGAGCTTATTCCACAAAAGAATTCTTATTTCTTCTATGCTTAAAGCGACAAGCGTGTTTTGAACATTACTCTGAATCAGCTCTAAAAACTATAGGAATCTCCTCCCGTCCAATTGTTCAGAACACTTCCAAGCTCATGAGGGCAAATGCCTAATAAATTTTCTCTTCCAATTCCTTTTTCAGATATAGCGTTGATGCTTCAATTTCCAAACATTTCTTCCGAGCCTTCAGTGTATTTAAAGAATTCTAGTTCCTTATTATCTATTAGGCTTTGCACCAAGGCTCTGAATTCACTGCACTTTTGAATCTCGTGACCCTCTTCATCTTGGAACTCACAGTAGTTCCTTGCTCCTCTGGGGTTTTCCCCTAAATCCTGTGTGATTAATCCTTCTTCTACCATTTTCTTCCAAACCCCTCTCACTGGGGTTTTCACTTCTTCTATATTTATCTTGATTCTCTTCCCCGTATTCTCGATTAACCTGTTAACCCCTTTATCTGAATGGTTGGGTAATGGATTTTCTGTACCAAATGGATCATTGAATTTCACAATAACCATTTTGATGAGTCTTTCGATTAATTTTTTGAAAGTAGTGTAATTCTCAATCAAGTGTCCTGTGATTCCCACGTGGTACTCGTATTGGGCGTTCACGTTGTACCATTTAGGGAACGGAGGCTGCAGAGGTTTTAGGTAGAAAGGGGATACTACATGTGCATCAAACAAACTTTGGTACAACTCCCTATACGTGATTGGGATGGGCATGAACTAAAGTTTTTCTGAGTTCGGTCTTGGATTGGAATTTTGCCTTGGAAAGACCTGATGGCTAGTAGTTTTTGTCCTTGGCTAGCTTACGGTAATAGGCTTTAAATAGCCCTTGTTATACATACTAGCATTATTCTCCTTATTTTCCCTCTTCCTCGGGGCCTTTAAAGTATTGATTTGGGCCTTTAAAGATCAAATTAATGCAACCTAGGGTGTTAATTAATAAAGAAACTTTAGTTAACTACCTAGGCCTAGTTGCTCTTTGCCTCAACAGAGGGTTTAGCATAAATTAGGGATCTCTACGGATCAAGTCAAATGAATAAATCATCTAGCTCAAGAACCAATAACAAGTGAAGTCTAGGTGGATTCTCCCTTAAGTATTGCTTATATCAATCAGCTTTTCCCTAAAGTTTTCCTCAATTTACTTTTTGTGCACTTTTAGTTAGTTTTAGAATTAGTTTCAACCAAACCTCTTTTATTTTTTAGGCTAGATAATAAAAAGGAAGTAAGTATTAGTACTTTTAGTTCCCTTGGGTACGATAACTCGGTCTTGCCACTAAACTATACTACTGTTCGATAGGTGTGCTTGCCTTTAACATCGTGATATTAGGTAGTTTTGGTGTGATTAGTTTTATAAATTTTATTACTTAATATTGCGAACGCATATATCAAGTTTTTGGCGCCGTTGCCGGGGAACTGAAATATTAAGAAAACTCGATTTCTATTACTTTAGCCATTACTATATTTATTTATTTTTAGTTTTTATTTATTTTTATTTTTATTTTTATTTCTATTTTTATTTTATTATTTTTTATTATTTTTTATTTTTCTTTGTTTTTTTTTCCTTCTAGGTATCTCTAGTTTATGACTAGAAGAAACCCAGGAGGACCATTACTTTTCGATGACGATTTAGAAGTGACAGTTTGTCGAACTCGCAAAGAGATAAGAAGAAGTTTGCAATATCTAGAAGAAGGACAAGAAGAAGAACCTGAACCTACTGAAAAGATGGAAGCAAATCAAGATAATCAGCTACTTCTTGTAGTAGCCGCAAATCTTGTTGAGCAAAATCCTGCTCCGCGTACTATGTATGATTATGCTAGACCTAATTTAGCAGGCACTGAATCTAGCGTTGTTAGGCCTACTATTGCTGCAAATAATTTTGAACTGAAACCTAACACTATTCAAATGATATAGCAATTTGTTCAGTTTGATGGTTTGCAGGATAAGGATCCTAACTCGCATCTAGCCAATTTCTTGGAAATATGCGATACATTCAAAATAAATGGCGTTTCTGATGATGCCATTCGTCTTAGGCTATTCCCATTCTCTTTGAGAAACAAACAATGGTTAAATTCTCTACCACGAGGCTCAATTACTACATGGGAACAGATGATCGAAAATTTTTTACTTAAATATTTTCCTCCAGCTAAAACAGCTAAATTGCGAAACGATATCTCTTCTTTTGTGCAGATGGATCTAGAGACACTTTACGATGCCTAGGAGAGATACAAAGATCTTTTGAGAAGGTGCCCTCACCATGGGTTACCTTTGTGGTTACAAGTTCAAACCTTTCATAGCGGTTTGAATCCATCAACAAGGCAGATGATCGATGCGGCCACCGGAGGAACAATCAACAATAAAACACCAGAAGCAGCTTATGAGTTTATAGAAGAGATGTCATTGAATAACTATCAGTGGCAAGTCATGAGGACAAAGCCGACAAAAGCTGTAGGAGTTTATAATATTGGTGCTGTCACCATGCTTACTAACCAGGTAGAACTTTTAAATAAAAAGTTTGATAATTTTGTTGGTTCTACGCAGGCACATCTAGTGATGTAGTGTGACGCAATCCAGGGAAATATGTTCAATCCAGATTACTTCTCTTATGGACATGGCATGGAAACTGAGCAAACCAACTATATGAGGAACAATTCTAGACCTCAAAATAACCCTTATAGTAATACTTACAATACAGGTTGGCAGAACCACCCCAATTTTTCATAGGGAGGACAAGGAAATCAAAGACAACCACCTCCTCCGGGATTTCAACAGCCACCTCCACAACAAGAAAAAAAGCCGAACCTTGAAGAGATGTTCACAAAATTTATGGCCGTATCAGAAACCCGTTTTCAAAATACCGAAATGGCACTGAGGAACCAGCAGGCATCCATTCAAGGACTTGAAACTCAAATAGGCCAGCTCGCCAAGCTAATCTCTGAAAGACCGCAAGGTGGGTCACCAAGCAACACTAAGACTAATCCTAAGGAGCAACTCAATGCTGTAGATACGATAGATGATGAGGGGATAACCAAAACCAACCCAGAGCCATGCAAGGAGCCTGTGGTAAGTAAAGGAAAGAATAAGGTAAGTTACAAAGATGAAATTACCAAAGAATTTAAACCTCGTATCCCATACCCAACCGCGCTAAAGAAGGACCGCACAGATGAGCAATTCGGTAGTTTCTTAAACTCTTAAAGAAATTACATATCAACTTACCATTTGTTGAAGCAATTACGCAGATGCCGGAATACACAAATTTTTTAAAGGAACTTCTCACAAATAAAAGGAAGATGGAAGAACTGTCCACAGTGGAACTCAACGAGGAATACTCAGCTATTCTCCAAAATAAACTGCTAACCAAACTGAAAGATCCAGAGAGTTTTACTATTCCTTGTTTATTTGGTAGCCTAGACACCAAAAATGCTTTAGCTGACTTAGGGGCTAGTATAAATGTCATGCCTTATAAATTGTTTAAACAACTAGGTCTTGGAAAACCTAAGCAAACTAAGATGAGCATTCAACTGGCTAATAAAACTATTAGGTCTCCTAAAGGAATAATTGAAGATGTGCTTGTCAAAATTGATAGATTCATATTCCCAGTTGACTTTGTTGTTTTAGACATTGATGAGGATAGCAATGTACCCCTAATTCTAGGGCGACCCTTTTTAGCAACTGCCAGAACAATAATTGATTTAGGAACAGGTGAACTTACACTACGTGTAGGTGATGACAAAGTTACTTTACAAGTTCGAGACTCGAATAAGACTGTTGATAATAATATAGTCACGAGTCCTTGTAAAAAGAATAATCTCACCATCCAACCTTCTGTGCAGGATACACTCCACATAAAGGCAACCCAATCACAGACAGGTCCATCCAAGGGAGATGCACCTGAAAAGCGAATGCTTCAGATCGAGGAACTAGATGAGTGGCTGAACTATCATGAAAAGCCCAAAGTATTCCAAACCAACCCAGAGCATCACCAAGCCGACCCTCAGGTACAAACGAATCAACTCAAGGTAGGGGATAAGCTAATCTTAGGGGAAGACGATCCTCGAATCTTGAATTCAAAAGAGCATACAAGTGATACACCTTACTTCACGGTAAAGAAAATCTTTCCTTATGGTACAGTCGAGATAAAACATGAGTCACTCGGCACTTTCAAGGTAAATCACACTCGACTCAATCTTATGTTGATAATAAAATAGTAAGCAGGATAGAAGAGTATCAACTCTTCAAACCACCGTGAACGTACAAGCTCAAGCAAAGTCGAGCTTAGACTATAAATAAGCACTTCTTGGGAGGCAACCCAAGTGCTAACTTAGTAACTTTTCTTCTATTCTATTTTCAGTCTTTTTATACAGCAACTACCATACTTGATGCAGGAAATTAGGACCACACGGCCTGGCACACGGGCGTGCCTAAGACCGTGTGACATCTTAAAATAGAGACACGGCCATGCACCCAGACCGTGTACAAACAGAGTAGAAGTTTCCCAAAAGCACGGGAGGCTGACAAATCCCCACGGCCGTGCGATATGGCAGTGGTGACCTTACGAATTCCACACGGGCTATCAACAATTTCCCACAGCCGTGCGACATGGCCGTGGCAACCCTGCAGTATCAACATGGGCTCATACAACGCCATACGCCCGTGTCCCTAGGCCGTGGCCAACACTGTCTAACGGCCGTGTGACTACCTACATGACCGTGCGAAAAGCGAACAAGTTCACACACGACCGTGTAATATGGCCAACACGGGCTAAACCCGAGCCACATGGGCGTATGCCTCTATTCTCCCATTCGGTTCTATTTTTCTCATTTCTCATTTTTATTTTTCCTTTATTAGTTTCCTTTTTATTTCACATTTTATTTTTATGTTTAATCCTTTTAATCATTACAGTATTAGTATTCTTAGAACTTAGTTTCTTATTTTTCTATTATTTAATTTTCTATCTTTCATATCGGCCAATCCCTAACGAGTAATCTCTATTAATCGAAAATTCCCACGACAAATCAATACTTTCGCAGTTTCAAAAAGGAGCTCTACAACTCATATTCAAACGGAAATGGGAACACCCTGCCACAATTGCCGACTCTTCCTTACAATTTTATCCTAAATTCAAGAAGTTTCAATTCTCTCCCTACCTTATGATATTATACTTCTCTTGCTATTTATATATCTTTGTACATTGAGGGCAATGTACATATTAAGTGTGGGGGGGAAGCTTACTTGAAATCTTTACATTATCTGTGAAAATCCCTGAAATTGTACTTTACGCATTATTCTTAACCAATTCTCAATCTCCTATTAGGAATTTATTCTGATTGATTTATGATTTCTATTGATATGTTGAGAATTAAGATATAGGTGCTTGTACTCTAATTATTCAAACTTTAAAACATTAGGGAATCAAGCATGATAAGTTGAAATTTTTGAGAACCCCAAATTTTTGCATAAGTCATTTTCTTTAATTCTAAGTATTATCTTGAGATTTGAAATTCACAGGATTGACATCAAAAGCCATAATTCTGGTGAGATTTTGAGCCTTTTCGAGCATACATTCTTTCGTGCTCACTTTTATTATTGCTTTGAGTGAGTCAACACTGATTTGTTATTCTAGAACTTGCTTTGATTATACATGTCAAGACCACATCATTGATTTGATATACCGAAATGATAAAGGCACTTAGGATTTAATCCACTTACTCCACAAAGGCCTACCTCCATAAATTAACCCCTAGTAAACTCCGTTGAGCCTAACAACCCATTCTTTGACTTACCTTTTAATTATTAACCAAAAATCCATTTTTTGTTGAATCTCATTCAATTAATTTGACCCCTATTTTTGTCGAGATTTGAGTCGAATTATTATCTAGCTTTGTTCTCTTTTTCAGTTGTAAAGTTTGTCAATATTCAAAGTATTGTACTTGAACTGTACTAAAAAAAATTGTGTATATACAGTTAATTCAGTTGTAATCTGTAATAGTTCAATAATTTTTGTATAGTTCTTCAAGCTCCCAAATCTAGAACAGTGTCATCATAAGAATTAGTCCTAGAAATATATTCCAAGTGATAGAGATTTTTCTAGCTAGATAATTTTTCAGTTCAATCTCGATTCTAACCCTCTTTTGTAGCCTGTGACAACACCCCTAAACCAAGCCCCGTTACAACCATTACAAGACCTTTTGATTGATGTGTCATGTCAATCTATAGTGGTGGAGATGTGATTTTCTTGCAAGCCTATGGTAATAGCTTTTCAGGTTAACTAGAGAGTGCTTAATTCTTGAACCCTAAACACTTCGAGTGGATAGAGTGAATCTTTAGTGAGGATGTCAACTCCTGTTAATTAAGATGGAGAGATAATTACTTAGGAGAAGAAAGAAAACTTATGTTTCAATGATAAAATTCTCAACTTAAAGTGGTTGAGTTTTTAATGTTATTTTGATTGAATTTTTATTGTATGATTTCCTGTGGATTAATTTGAAACATTATTGATAAAGATTGTAGGTTGAGAAGAAAGATTCTTTATTAGGGATTGAGATTTTACTTGAGGACAAGCAAAGGCTTAAGTGTGGGGGTATTTGATGAACGATAAATTATACATATTTTTACCTCATGTTTAGCCTATATTTTGGATGAATTATTATTAATTTTGTGAGAATTGGTGCTCTTAATCCTTCTATTTCATATCTTATACTCAGGAGAGCATAGGGAAGAGAAGAGAACGGAAGATGGACCAAAAACAGGAGAAAATGGGCCAAAATATAAAAATGCACGGCCCAAGAAGTAACCACACGGCCGTGGCACACGGCTGTGCCACATGAAGATCACACGGTCCAGCCCCCGACAAGCACGGCCAGGTCACACGGCCGCGCCTCCATCGATAGAATCACACGGCCTCTTGTCGAAATCACACAGGCATGGCACACGGGCGTGTTCTATTCGTGAGGAAGAGGAATTTCACTCAGATTTGAATACTTAAAGGCTAAGAAAGGCTCCCCAAAACTCTGTATAAAGACCCTAGGAGGCAACTCTAAGGGTGTGCTTATTTCCCGCTAAGGGAATACTCTTTTCTCTCAGGAAAAAGCACCATATTTCTGCCAACACAAAGAGTGAAAGCAAGGGATTACTCCAAGGGAAGCCGATTGATTCATCCCAGAAGCCAGAATTCTACATCAAGACAGAGGATCTCCCTAAATTCCTTTAGGCCTTTTCAGGTTCTTTATGTTTTGTTATTTTAATTCTTCTGAGATGTTTTCTTTCTTTATTATGAACTAAACCCCTCAAATACTTGAGGGGGATGAAACCTAAGACGAATCTTGTTATTATTTATTCTTGAGTTATATGATAAATACTTGAGTTGTTCTTAATTATGTGTGCTTAATTCTTGTGTTAATAAGCCTAGGTATTAATTCAAGAAACGGATGTGCTTAAAGCAGAGGAGCAAAAGTCCCTGTGATAAGAGTAGATCTACCATAATTAAGCAGAGTTGCATGCAACCCTAGACATAAGGCGACATAAATCTGCCGAATTAAGGTCAAACCTAATATGGGGAATCGTAGATCAAATTAATGCAACCTAGGGTGTTAATTAATAAAGGAACTTTAGTTAACAACCTAGGCCTAGTTGCTCTTCACCTCGACGGAGGGTTTAGCATAAATTAGAGATCTCTACGGATCAAGTCAAGTGAATAAATCGTCTAGCTCAAGAACCAATAACAAGTGAAGTCTAGGTGGATTCTCCCTTAAGTATTGCTTATATCAATCAGCTTTTCCCTAAAGTTTTCCCAATTTACTTTTTATGCACTTTTAGTTAGTTTTAGAATTAGTTTCAACCAAACCTTTTTTATTTTTCAGGCTAGATAATAGAAAAGAAGTAAGTATTAGTACTTTTAGTTCCCTTGGGTACGATAACTCGGTCTTGCCACTAAACTATACTACTGTTCGATAGGTGCGCTTGCCTTTAACATCGTGATATTAGTTAGTTTTGGTGTGATCAGTTTTATAAATTTTATTACTTAATATCGCGAACGCATAAATCAGCCGCAACCCAGCACAGGTCTTTGGTTGCGCCGCAATCATCGCGCGGACGGTGCTCCTCCACCGCCGTGATCCTCGTCAGTGGCCTGCAAAAGGAAAGAGAAAAACACAAAGAAACAACATGAATATGGCAGGAAATCAAAGAAATAAAGTTGTAACATTTAGATTTGATTTTGTATCGGTTATAAAAGCCAGGAATTGTTTATGTAAAAGGGGGCGGATATAAATAAAACAGTATTTCGAATCAGAAAAGAGGTGATTTACCGTTTTTATTTTATTTAATCTTGGCTTTTTATTCTTTTTTTATTTTCATTTTTCCTTTCCTACACGTACAACAATACAACACAATATAAAAAATAGATTTTAAATAAAGAGGGGTTCGAAGGGAAACAGTAGGTATTCCTTTTGTTTTTTAAATTTTTATACAAATATCATCTAAAAGTGAAAAGGAAAGGAGTTTACCTGTGATTTCGCCTGAAAAAGGAAGGTTTTTGACCTTCCGACCGCCACGGGCTGTGGCGCATATGGTGGCGCGTGTGTCGGAGCAATCGGCGGAGTTGGGCCGTAAATCACCTGGCCAGAGAGAAAGGAAGAGGGGTTTCGGTTTTTTTTAGGAGAAGTAAAGAATAAAAATTTTGAGGAAAATTCATTTTTTATACCCTCTCGAAACGACATCGTTTGGGGCTAATTTTAATAGCCCCAAAATGGTGCCGTTTAAGGCATGACCCGTGCGCGTGTGACCCGACCCGGGGAGGATCCGCGCGTTTTCTATAAAAGGGAAATATACCCTTTTAGTCCTTTCGCAATTTTTCTTTTTTCAATTTCGTCTGATTTAAACTCTTACTTTTATTTTTAAAATTAGCCCTGAAATTTGCATTTTGTTTCAATCTAATCCTCAGGCCATTTTAAGGCAGATATGAGAACGGCGTCGTTCAGGAGACAGGGCATAATTGCCCAATAAGTCCCTGCAGTGTTTCACGCATTCCAATCTGATCCATTTTACATTTTTGTTTCAAATTTTATTTTCATTTCAATTAGCCCCTGTTTCTTTTATTTTTTTTCTTGATATATTTTCTGTTTTTTTTAGTTTTTTTATAATTATATCTTATCTTTAGTTATTTTAAGAATTATATAATTATTTCATTTTTCATTAGATTTTTTTATTGAACCCAATATTATATATTATTTATCTTCAAACTTTCTTTTCATATATTATTCTTTATATTTGTATATTATTACATATTATATATTATTCTAAAATTTTTATATTATATAATATTTAAATTGTTCTATTATTAACAAATTTTCCTTTTTTTCATACATTATCTATTTCAAATATGTATATTTTTTTATATGTATATATTAAATTATTATTGTATTATATAGGTTTTTCCTTTATACATATTTCTTTATAATCAAAGTTTTATAAATCTTTTATTCAAAAACATATTAATTACATATTTTTTTTCGTATATATATTATTCATATTAGTTTTTTTGGCCATATCACTTTATGTAAAAAAATTCCGTTATATTATTGTTTCGTATAATTTACTCTCCTTACATTTCTATACACGTCTTATTTATGTTTAAATTTTTATATTTTTATATTTTTTTCATAAATTTTTAAATCGTTATTATCTATTCCATTTATTTATTTTATTTTTCTTGTTTGATTATTCACATTCTTAAAATTAAAATCCATCATTTTATTCGTTTAAACATTATAATTATTTCTTGTATTATCTATTATGTTATTCTTTTATTTAATCAATTATGTTAGTACATTTATATTTTCTTGGAAAATTGTTCTTTGGTATTAGTATAACATTTTACTCAAATCATGGTTTTTTTAAAAAATCTACTTTATTCAATTGCTACGTTTTATCTAAAAGTTTTTTCTTAAATAAGGCAATGTTTTGTGTTTAGAAATTCGGAAAATAGTGCCTTAACGTGCTGGGTTTCGATTTTCTGTTTGGCTAAAAAACTAAATATCCTTTTAATAAATTTTGTAAATCATGAGATGATTTTGGTTATGGAGGTTTAAAACATCATGTCCTAACGTGCTGGATGTGATGTTTGTATTCTTTCGGAACAAAGGAATCTCGAGCTTCAACTCAAATTGTTCGAGTTTTTAAAGAAATCATGTTTTAAAATCTTTTCGAATTTTCGACATTAGGACAATAACTAATTAATTCGATACCAACTTTGGGCGTTACAAGGGTGATAATCCTTCCTCGTACGTAACCGACTCCCGAACCTATTTTCTTGAATTTCGTAGACCAAAGTCAATGTTTCCAAATAAAACATTTTACAAGGTGATTCGATCACACCTAAGCAAAAAGATGATTGGTGGCGACTCCATTTTCGTTTTAAAAGTCAACCCCATTTTTTCAAACTTTAAAAAATGGTTTCGACAGCTTGGCCACTCCACTGGGGACAATAAGAGAGTCAAGCCGTAAAGTTGATTATTTTTTTTGTCCTAATGTTGAAATTTTGAAAAATTTGTTTTAAAAAGAAATCATGCATCTTTTGTTACATTTGGTTGATTTTGTAAATATTGCTGCATTGCATTGCATGACCGTTGTTGTCACACCCTCTAAGTGGGAGTGAGAAGCTATGCCTTCGTGAGGTTTTCACCTCCGCATGGGCTAGTGGATCACTCCCGGGATACATCTGTACCTATGTCTCCATGAGATTTTCATCTCCGTATGGCCATAGAGAAATGTGTTCCCCTGAACTGAACTCGGTCCATATGAGCCTATAATGGGTGAGGATCAAGGAATCTGCTGGTTCAAGTACCCTTCTCTTTAGAACCAAAAACACATATAGTGAACCCTAAGAGCTCACCCTCGGTAGTACGATGATAACCCATAGTAGCGACCTATATAGGTGTTTGTTTATTCCCTGATTTCTTTGAATTATATCTTTTATGTATGACACTGACTAGTTTTATTTTGTTCATTGCATGTCATTCAATATCTAAAGGGTGTCGATTCACGATTCGATTTCTAAATTAAAAAGTTTTGTTATGGAGAATGCATTTCTTGATAAAGTAGAGGACAACGCTACAGTCCTTGCATGGTCAAAGAATACCCAATTAGAAAAAGGAGATAGTGTCACTGAGGGATATACATTGGAGTTGTGGGACTTCAGTCGCATCAGTGCGCCGCAGAATGAGCTCCAGGAATTGAGAGATATATGGGCCCAATGGGATAACGAGACTAAGCAACTGTTCCTCCAAAATTATGGTCATCTACCCTACTTGCTTGACATTAAGGTGGACAAGCATTTGTTTTAGGCTATGGCTCAGGTTGGGAACCTTGCCTATAATTGTTTCACTTTTGGGAAGGTGGATTTAGTACCTACTATGAAGGAGCATATGACCTTGCTTCGATGTCAAAGGATTCAAGGTAACAAAGCTTACTTTAGGGCTGCTAATATCCCAACTTTTTTGAAGAAATTAATGAACATTACGGGGATGAGTGAGTAGTGGGTCACAGCTCGAATCCAACAAAAGGATGATGGTAAGTACATTCCTTGGGCAAGTTTGAGGAACCTGATATTAGCGCACCCAGATGTGAAGAGGAAATTTGATGTCTGGGCTTTAAGTATTTATGGTCTAATGATTTTTCCAAAAGCGTTAAGGCATGTAGATGAAGCAGTCACCGATTTATTTGATCAACTTAGAAAATAGGTCACACCTGTACCTGTAATTCTAGCTGAGATGTTCAAATCCTAGAGTGCGTGTCGGAGGGCTGGTGAAGGTAGATTCATCGGATGCGCACAGTTATTGATGGTTTGGTTCCATAGTCATTTTTGGAAAGTTGACAAGGTTCCTTGCTGAGTGTTCTTCGAGAATTATTCCCCTTTAAAGGAAGGAGCGGTTACACTAAGGGGGGATGATATATCAGAGGAAAGGTGGATGGTAATTCTTCAAAACCTTCGAAAGGAAGATGTTGAGTGGAAGGCCCCTTGGATGGTTCCCGACGAGGTCCTCTATTGGTGTGGATATTTTGATTGGGTACCTCTGCCTGGAATCTGGGGAGCTATTGGATATGCACCATTGCTCGTACTAAGGCAATACAAAGCCAAGCAGTTCATACCGGCAACACACGGGTTAACTCAATCTGAATTCTCATATAAGGGGGATAATTATAAGAAGAAGATTCGAAAGATTTCTAAGGCTTGGAAGTGGACTTGTTCTATGACAATTTTGACTGCAGGTCCGATGGCAACCCTTGAGTACAAGGAGTGGTTGAGTAAAAGGATCAATGATAACATCCCTGGACCAAGTTTGGAGGGTGCTCAATCGATGGAGGAGTACTTACTAGTGGTTCCATCAGAGTTGGAGATTATAAAACAAGATTTTGAAAAGAAGAGTCTCAAGCTCGAAAAGAGGATAGAGAAGCTGGAAGAAGAGAAAATGTACCTGACGTTAGACGTGGATGTTCAGAAACTAGAGACTGAAAGAGTAAGAAAAGAGAAAAGGAAGGTTGAGGAAGATCGAGATGATTTGGAGACTGAATATAAGAAGATACAGCTGTCAATAAAAAGAGTCGGATTGGGGAAGACTTCAGAACAGTGGCAACAAGAGATTCAAGAGGAAAAAGCCAAAGCTGATCGATGGGAGAGGAAGGTCCAAGAAGTTCAAGCGAAAAACGAGGCCTTAGAAAGGAGCTTGGTAGAGAGTCATGTAACACCCTGAATTTGGGCTTAGAAGTATTAGGCTTTGAGTCTGGGTTCGGGTAGAAGACGTCCCGAAAAATTTGGATGTTTAAATTTTTATGGAAAATTATTATTATTATTAAAAAATTTATAATTTATAATTTATGTTTAGTTTAGTTTTTAAATAAATTACGAAGGATTTTTAGTGTGGGAAAAGTCCTGGGCTCGGCCCAGGGCTTTAGTAAAAAAAAAAAGTGCTTACTTATGAAAACTAAGCATTAGGTCTTATAATTAAATTGGGCTAAGTTTAGGCACAAATGAGGTGCCTGGCCCAGTGGCTAAACACGCTAGGAAGCAGGAAGGGGAACCAGGTTCGATTCATGGCGCGCGCAAAATGTTTGTTTTTTTAAATGGGTTGCAATAAAATAGGGCTTAAGAGAAGTTGATAACAGAGAATGCCACAAGAGCGCCTGTGGCGCAGTGGCAGCAGCGTGCTAGTAGGGTTCAAGAAGGCACAAGTTTGACTCCTGCGTAGGTAAAATTTTGTTGTATTTTTTAAATGAACTGAGACTGCAGCAGATAAGCCTTATAATTAATTGCTACTGTATTATAGCAAAGAAGAAGCTGCGTCGCAGTGGCCAGCAACATGTGTGGGTGCCTAGAGGTCTCAGGTTCGAGCTGCTGTGCGCGTAGGAGGACCGCCTTTTTGCTGCATGCGTGGTAATTGTGTTGGACTAAAACTCTTCCCAGCGGCAAACTGAGTCGGCCAAGTAGTGGGAAAGTGGATAGAAGCCTGCTAATCGGTGGGAAGGAATTTGGATGGAAATCAAATTGGGTGGTAGCTAAATTTAAGGAGCAAATCATGGAATTTGAATTTTGAAAAGGACTTTTGTGCCGAATTAAGGACTCATTTGGCTATAGGCAATTAAGTGCCGATTGGCTCTTAATATTTTAGCCTTTATGAGTTGTTTATTCTTGGTTGGTTTTAGGGTGTTTTTCCATGGTATTAACGGCTTGGTTTTCTTTCTTTTCAATTGGCTTTTGTTTTTATTTTAATTTTTGCTCATCCTCTCTTCAAATCCAACCTTTTCAAAAGCTAAAATCCCGAAAGGTTTTAATTTTGTGCCGATTTCTTTTTGACTAAATACCCTCACTCATTTCTTCTTCTTCCCTTTTAGCCGAATTTCACACTCTTAAAACCCCTAACCTCTATCGACATCTCTTTTCTTTTCCTACTATAATCTCTACCTTTTTCTCTTTATTCTATCAAAAGCTGAACCTCCATATTCGTAGTGATTCGGATTTTAATCTCTAAATCTATTCTTTATTCGTATTTTAAGTTAGATCTACATCAAATCTGAGATAAAGTGTTTGGGAACGATTCGAGGCTAGCAAACCTTTGGTAAGTTATCGGAACCTCCTGTCTATTCATTATCTTTGTATTTAAGAAAAGCTGAAAACCCCTATGAGTATAGGGTGGCTGTCGACTAAGACTGAAATGTTCATTGGTTTTTGTTTATCGTTCTATTCTAAGTAAGGTGGACTAAAGGCTGTCGATCTAGGAGCAGTGGAAAGCAAGGACATTGGAACGACTAGATCTAAATCTAATCCCTGTTTCGGCAAAGGTAAGTGTTCAAGTGATTAATGGTGATTGCCAAGTGTGTATGGATTAAGGTGTTGATGATTTTGTTTGAATGTTAGATTAGCAGTATGAGTTCAAACGATTGCAGGAAAAATAGCGTGGAAGATCTCGTTAGCGTTCGTCGCAAATCAAATGTGTAAACAAACACCCTCTTGTAGTCTAAATCGGCAAAAGCCGAAAAGCTGAAATGTCAAAATTCTGGCATTTCGTGGGCTTGTGAGCGTGCGAGCACTAGTAAGTCAGTTAGAAATAGTGAGATCTGTAATCGAAAATGGTACGATGGTTGAGTGAGCAATTTCGTGCACTTCGGTAAGTTTGGGCCTCGATAGGCTAAATTCAGGCCCAATGGGCTTACGAGCCCATACGGGTAAAAGTAAGTGGTAAGTGTGTTCTGGTATATTGTAGGTTAATTCTATTAAACTAGACTTAGAATTGGGGCTAAACGGGCTTAAGTAGCTAAATGACACTGTAGGGCCCATTAGGGGTTTTAGGGCCCAATAACTAAAAACTGCTAAAATAGGTTAAATAGACTACTGGGATGAAAGTTGGACTATTAAGGACTAAAATATGCATAAAACCCTAAAAAATGGTATAATTACTGAAATACCCCTTAAGGGTGCGAAATTACTATTTTACCCCTAGGTGCAAAATGACCGTTATACCCCTAGGGCTAAACTTGACTGAAATGCATGCTTTACTATTTTTGTTCACTGTATGCCATGACATGATTATCTGTTGCATGGGACTGGGTATATTGATGGAGGAAGTACAAGTGGCATTGCCACGATTACTAAAAGAGGCTTTGCCTCGTACTGATTACTGAAAGAGGCTTTGCCACGTACTGATTACTGAAAGAGGCTTTGCCTCGTACTGTTTACTGAAAAGGGCTTTGCCTCGATATACTGTTAGTGGCTTGGCCACATTATCTGAGTAGCTATGCTGCGACTGTGGAGTGTAGCGGCTGGGTGGGTTTGGTTGTTTCCCCATATGGAGTGTTTATGGTTGGTACAGGTAGAGTGTAGCGGATGGATATAGGATGGGCTTTGGGCTTTGCATACATGCATGATATCTGTTCTATTTCTGTAATGGGCCTATGGGCCGTACTATTATCTGAAAAGGGCTAAGGCCCAGTTGTACTGTTTACTGAATAGGGCTAAGGCCCAGTTAACTGAATACTGAATAGGGCTTCGGCCCAGTATTTACTGAACTGGATAGGGCTTAGGCCCAGTGGGCTTGAGCTGGTTTGGGCTCTGGATGGGCTTTCTTTACACACTGAGTTTCCAAACTCACCATTTTTCTTCCATACATACAAGTGAGCCCTAGACTGGTGGACTTGGAGCTGGGAGGGATTCAGAGTGGCCACGTGAACTACCTTTGGTTATATTTTCTTAAAATTATTTATTTTAGTATTTTCCTAATTTATCTTCTTTTGGGTTTTAATCTGTAATAAGGCCTCTATTTAATTTGTTTTTAGCTTAAGTATGATATTTTTTAAATCGTTTCGAAATCGGATAGCTCTAAGGCGCGCTTTTATAAAAGTTACTTATTTTCAAAATAACACGATAACAGAGTAAAGCTTCCGCAACGTAAATGTTTTCATAAATAAATATTTTAAATAGACTTAAATCTAATTTGTTGTTCATGGGCAAGTCATAAGGTTAAAGTGTGGCAATGGGTGTGTGCATGTCTAGGATTGGATCTAAGGAGAGCTTGGTACTTAAGCAGTCTAATTGACTCACCTCCTCTTTTCTGGAATCCTACCTGGTGCATAGTATCCATTCATTTTATGCCATAATGAAGAAGGTTTGATTTTTCGATAATTAAAACTGTTTTAAAAATAACATGTTTCCGCAAACTACAAAGGTTTACAAGCTTTCACAATTTTCCATAAAAGTTGTTAACAATGTTTGAAAAGGGAATGATTATTTCAATAAACCACGTTTTGAAAAAAAATAAACAAAAACAAGCTGAGGTTTTATACAAGTTTAACGGTAGAAGTTTCTAAACACTAAGAAGGGTTTTCAATGAAAACATGGTTTTTGAAAAACACTTCAATGTGACACACCAGACTTAGCCATAATGTCTGGGCCGAGTTTAGGGTGTTACAAGTCAGAAGGAGAAGTGTGGATTAAAGGTTAAAGTGGCTAAACTTGGACGGTCTCTTCATCATCTTCGAAGTCATAATTCTGTAGCCGAGTTAAAGTCAGGTCTGAACAAGATCGAGGAAATGAAGGGCAAGATTAAAAGATTAGAATCGACATTACAAGACTGTGAAATTCGAATCGAGCATCTTGAAGCAAGAGAAGGGCATTGGAAGGAAGAGCTTCACCATTCTCAAGATCAAGTTAGATATAGGGATTACCTCATGGGTAAAGCTATAGTCCAAATTTGGGAAGTGGCTGATTATTTACAAGCTTTGGTAGCGCAGGCTGATATGTTAAGTGTAAAGTATGAGTTAGAATCAGATAGGGGTCGATAGTTAGCTGTGTTGTTTGGAAGGGTTAAAGATTTGGGCCTTAGGGCGAAAGCATATTTGTAATCCTTTTTGTGTAAAGAATTTTATTTTCTAAATAAAGTTTTCTAAATGAAACTGAATTCGAATCGATATTCTTTTTGCATTCATGTATTTGTATTATATTACATCATATGCATTAAAATCCATAGAAGGACCCTAATTAGTTGTAGTTATTACAAAGAAAGGGAAGGAAAGATAAAGTTAACCTAGAAACCACACACCGTTACGGTACATGCACCAAGAAAAAAAACATGGATCAAAGACTTGAACAGTTCCAGAAGGATATGCAAGATCAGATGCAAGAGTAGTTGGCAAAGCTCCAACAAGAGATGTGAGACCAAATATTGGAAGCTCAAAGAAATATGATGGCTCAAATGACCCAGCTGCTGAGTGGGGCAATAGACAAAGGAAAAGGCCCCATGACTAACATTGGAGAGGATAAGGAGGACTACCCTCTGAGTTTTACCCCACCACATGCACAAACACAACCTGAGGTGCATCCCCGAAGGCCATCTGTCACAATTAGGCCTCAACAAGAGCGAGTGGATACTGGGGTGCCCATGAATTTCCAAATTGGCTTGGGATCTAACCTAGGAGATAACCCCACCAATCCTGACATCCCTAATCTAGACGTAGCCGAGAGGGAAGGAATGAGAATTGAATCTTCAAGGCAGCTAGAGGACCGTTACAGATGGTTAGAAGAAAATTTCAAGGCTTTGGAAAATGCTGACAATCACCATGGCATTGATGCTAAAGACTTGAGCCTGGTGCTAGATTTGGTGCTTCCTCATAAGTTCAAGATACCTGAATTTGAGAAGTACAATGGGACTAGTTGCCCTGAAGCCCACATCAGCATGTTCTATAGATGAATGATCGGCTATGTTAACAATGATCAACTGTTGATCCATTGTTTCCAAGATAGTTTGGTTGGGGCAGCGTCTAGGTGGTACAATCAATTGAGCCGTGCTAGCATTAGTTCCTGGAGAGACCTAGCCCAAGCTTTTATGAAGCAATACAATCATGTGATAGATATGACACCTGATAGAATCACTTTACAAAATATGGAAAAGAAGCCAAATGAAAGCTTCCGGCAGTATGCACAAAGGTGGAGGGAAGTTGCCATGCAAGTTCAGCCACCGCTCCTGGAAAAGGAAACTACAATGCTCTTTATCAATACCTCTAAAGCTCTATTCATTACTCATATGATAGGAAGTACCATCAAGAGCTTTGCAGATATAGTAATGGCCGGTGAAATGATTGAAAATGCCATAAGAGGTGGCAAGATAGAAGGGGAAGCTCTTAAAAGGTCAGCTCCAAGGAAAAGGGAGAATGAAGTGAAAAATACGAGCACGTACAAGAAAGGGTACTCAAAGTCGATAACTGTCAGTTAACCAAATGCAGCTGGGCAACAGGGTTCGCTAAGGCAGGAATCTGGCTCGAGGTAAAACTCTGAAAAGCTCCAATTTACGCCCATCCCAATGTCGTATAAGGTGCTATATCAAAGTTTATTTGATATACACGTAGTGTCCCCGTATTATCTAAAATCGTTGCAACCCTCATACCCCAAATGGTATGATTCAAACGTTCAATGTGATTACCATGCGGGAGCACCAGGGCATTCGATAGAAAACTGCACTGCTTTCAATAGGACAGTTGAAAGACTCATTAAGATGGGGATTGTAAAGTTTGATGATACACCTAGTGCGGAGAACCCGCTACCTAATCATGGAGATAATGGGGTAAATTGGTGAAAATGTCGTAGTAAGAATCAATGGGGATATTATGGAAGTAAAAACCTCATTGAGAGTGGTCTGGAGAGAGATGGTAAGAAGAGGATTGATAGAATCAGATTTTGTGGAAGGATATGAAGGAATAAGGGACTACTGTGAGTTCCACAAAGTAGAAGGGCATGAGATCCAGGAATGCTCTGAGTTTAGAGTCTTGGTGCAAAGCCTTATGGACAACAAGGAAATGGTATTTTATGAAGAAGGCTCAGGTGAAGGGGTAATTCACCTTGAAAGAAGATTGCTGAAAAATGAAAATAATAAGGAAATGTTGGAGAATCTCCACATCAATGCCATACATGAGGAATGAATTGAGCAAAGAAACATGTTGGCATTCGTCCTTACGAACCTGGAAATGTTTTAAACAACTGGTCTGT
This sequence comes from Gossypium stocksii, assembly GCA_020496765.1. Classification (NCBI taxonomy): domain Eukaryota; kingdom Viridiplantae; phylum Streptophyta; class Magnoliopsida; order Malvales; family Malvaceae; genus Gossypium; species Gossypium stocksii. The sequence goes on along the minus strand of CM035625.1, from coordinate 52,311,899 downwards.
AGAAGAACTTCTTGTAGTTTTTAGAGATTGTACAGAGTAATGTTCAGAACACTCTTGTTGTTTTAAAGCCTAGAAATAATAAGATTTCATTTGTGAACTAGGCTCATGTTCAGACATCTTTGTTTCAATAAAACACATCTTTCATGATCAATTCGAGCAAATGTTCTCTCATTTTTTATTCTTTTGATTTTCTAATTTCCGTCCAAAATTTCTTTTGTTATTCTCAGTCATACCATGTAAATAGTTGTTCTTGAATTCATTTGTTCTTTGTACATTCTTTTATGCCTACCATAGGTCCCTAGATATCAATGACGTGAGCAACGATATTACAGATTCAAAGTTCCTTTTTTAGCGCGACATGTGTTTAGAGGAATCTCAGGATTTTGAAGGTGACAGAGATTATGACTTGTTTCTGAATTTGTTAAAAATGATAAAGCAAGTAGAGAAACAATTTTTACCCCATGAAGAGGTGGTAGAGAATATAGCCTTAGAGGAAGGAAAGGTTGTGAAATTGGAATGCACATAGCCGGAGAGACAAGACAAGACCTTGTCGAGCTATTGCTGGAGTTCAAAGACATTTTTGCATGGTCATATCAAGATATACCTGGGTTACAAAGACCTGTGGATGTTGTAAAGGCTAAAAGAGGTCCATAGGAATGTCAAAAGGATGCACGCAGGTGGGTTTTACAATGGCCAAACTAAACATGAGGTTTGGGTACTGCTGGTCTACCATGGAAGGGGGTTGATCAGTTATACCACAAATACCGAATTGAAGAAGACAAGATTTATGTGCCTCTTCCACTCCTTTACAGATTTTTTTTCATATGTGGGGCATGGATGTTATGGGGCCAATCTCGTCAAAAGCTTCTAGCTGATATCGAATCATCTTTGGGGTCGTTGATTACTTCACTAAGGTGGTGAACGTTGCTTCATATGCCAATATTGCAAAGTTGATAATCGTCGAATTCAAAAAAAAAACAAAAAAACCAGGTGCCGATCATGCCAACCGTATAATGTCAAAAGTTTATAATCTGTTCAAGGATCAAGCGCTATATCACAGTGCAACAAAGGCTGCAAAAAAAAAGTACAAAAAGAAAGAAGAAATAAAAAATAGGCAAAATTATAGAAGGTGACCGAGACTTGTAAGATTGGTATAAGAAGCTACCATTTCCTCTTTATGCTTATTAAACATCGACCAGGACTTTTACTGGGGCAATAGAGGTGGTTCTGCCAATGGAAATCGAGATTCTTTTTCTCCGTGTTTTGATTAAGCCAAGAATTGGATGTCTTGGCTAAAGAAAAGGGTTTGAAAGTATTCATCATAGCCAAATGAGCCGAAAATAGATGATAATGATTTATGATGAAAAGGGTTCACCCAAGGAAATTGTATGATGGGGACCTGGTAGTGAAGAAGATCCTTTCTATACAAAAGGGATTCAAAGGAAAATGGATGCCAAATTGGGAAGGACCATATGTGGTGAAAGGGCTTTCTCTAGAGGTGCACTGATTTTGACCGAAATGGATGGAAAAAGTTGCCCAATCTTGTGAATTCGGACTCAATCAAGAGAGTATTTTGCTTGAGAAGGAAAAGAAGCCAAGGTGAAAACCCGCAAAGGGCACTTTAAGACTTCGGAAAAAAAAACGAAGAGGCCAAGGTAAAAACCCGCAAAGGGCGCCTTAAGACCAAAGGGGTTTTGAGTTGAAAAGACGAAAGGGCGACTCAAATTTGGGAGGGCATGCAGTGATCTTGCTATACCTGAATCAACAAGAGACGAAGTGTGTTACATATTGGGGCATCAACAAAATACTTTGAATCTTCTAAACACATGTTAAGCTCAGAATAGTCTTCATAGAATTTGTATATAAAAGCCCAAGCTGCGATATCTAGGGTGCCTGGTTGTTAAATTTTACTATCTTTGGATTCTTTTTCTTCTCAAAGATATTTTCCCAGTTAATTTCCTTTGTATTCGATTCCAAATTATTTCCAAGATCAATTTATTTATTGTCAATTGTTCATAAGCATGTTGCATTGAAATAATGATTGATGAACTAATAATATTTTCACGAAAAGAATTTTGCATATTACTCTGGAAATTTCTAGATAATACAAGAAACTGAAACAGGACAATTATTTAAGAATTCCCATAGGGTCGGAGGTACTTGAGAAAGGTCAAAATTAAGACTATTTCTTTTTTCCAAATGATGGTTGGGCAATATTAATCCTAAGAGAGGATTATTTTTACAAGCATTCCCCATTGGGTCATAGCCTTCAGGGAACAGTATGATAGACTAAATTGATGGGAAAAAATTCAAAAACATTAAATTACGGTCGAATAGATTGAAGTTGAAACAAATCTTGTAGGAATGGATTAAATCCTATAATCTTAGTGTGATGGTTTGAAAGTAGTACAAGCCTAGTATTCCCAAGGCTCAAGTGGAGTATGCCTTGAGACTACCATGGGGCAAGTTATCCAAGCAGAATGTGATACCTCAAGAAGAAACCTTGATGGGGGGAATCATTCTCATAACATTTTTATAGCATGTCTAAATAGGAGCATTTGACTCATTTCGATCAGGGCATCCTAATTATTAGGCATAAGCATATACTTATTCTACAGGTTATTTGAGGATTTGACCCTAACATCCTGAGGTTGCAAGGAGTAGATTGAAGATAGTAGATCTGGCTTTCCTGAAGTTGCAGGAGCAGATCAAAGATTTGTGTCTGGCATCCCTGAGGTTGCAGGGAGCAGATTGAAGATAGTAGACCTGGCTTTCCTGAAGTTGCAGGAGCAGATCGAAGATTTGAGTCTGGCATCCCTGAGGTTGCAGGAAGCAGATTGAAAATAGTAGATCTAGCTTTCCTGAAGTTGTAGGAGCAGATCGAAGATTTGATTCTGGCATCCCTGAGGTTACAGGGAGCAGATTGAAGATAACAGATTTGGCTTTCCTGAAGTTGCAGGAGCAGATCAAAGATTTGAGTCTGGCATCCCTGAAGTTGCAGTGGAGCAGATCGAAGAAGATCTTATCTTCCTGAAGTTGCAGGAAGCAGATCAAAAAAATATTAACCTTATCTCCTTGAAGTTGTAGTGGAGCAGGTTGAAGTTGCATGTCTTGCCTTCTTGAGCTTACAGTGGAGTAGACTAAAGATAACGGATATTGCCTTCCAGAAATCACAGTGAAGCAGATTGAAGCCATCGTAATTATAGTCCAATACCTCTGAAATTGCAGATATTAGAAGAAAGCAAGGACCAGGAAGTAAAGACTCGGCAAGACCGGGCAAAATGGGTCATTTTATAGTCTTTGCTCTATTCTCGTTTCACGACAATGAGCAAAGAGGGGCAGCTGTAGGAACCCATTATTGCCCGAGCCCATATCACATATAAAAAACCAAAAATAAAATTAAACAAAATCCACAGTCCATATATCATTTTTACAATAAACAAAGCTAATACAGATTTTTTTAGCCTACTATAGCCCAATTACAAAATCCACTACCCAAACATTATAGCAGCCCAAATACCAGACTAACTAGATTAGCCCTTAGAGAGTTGTTTGTTTGATGTTTTGACTAGGTAAATTCATATGGTATGTTTGTGTTAAATTGTTATGCATTTAGGATTATAATTGTAATTTATGTTTAATTGAAAATTTTAATTGTTTAAGATTCGGTACAAAAAGGTGAGGTAGAGAATTAAATTTAATACAATGAATTGTAAATTAAAATAATTATGGGAATGACAATAAATTGGATTGGAATGGGATATGTTATGTGATGAAGTGATGATTTGATGAAATTGAATCAATATGGTTATGTGATATTCTATCATATTGAGAATTAATGATTGGTTGATGAAATTATGTAATGAAACTGAGAAACTGTCACCCTATTAACTGTTCGAGTAAAGTCAGATATAGTTGGCATGCTAAAGGATAGGAAGAGTTCAAGGTTATACGACTACGTGTCGAGGAGTGCTGGAGACCCCATTTGTCGATTATACCGACCAATGCTGGGCATATCTATTTGTCAATTTTACTGACCAGCGTAGGGTGCAACTTATCATTTTCAAATTTATTCGATAGGTAATGGTTGCCAAATTGGTGTGTTGGTTAGATTCGTGTATCCGTCTGAGTCCAAGTCAGGTTAATAGGGACATGTATAACTTAAATGGAACAAATGATATTTAGATTGATTTGATACGTAATTGGATGATACTATACATATTGAAAATCAGTGATACAAGTCTAGGGGCCAATATAGAAACATGACAAATCGATAAATGTGAATCGAAATTCGTATTATGAAACAAAGTAGTAAGTAACATTAATTTGACAATCGATATAAATATTTGGTATAAAGATGAATTGATATGAAACAAGAATGAAGTTCATATGATTTAATATGAATTTGATTGAGAATTCAAGCTATGAAATGAAAATAATGCTTGATATAAATTTGAAATGGGATGCATTGTGGGTAAATAGATTGTATGATATGATTAAGATAGTGAATTCATTAATGATTATTTGTTTTATGAATGATAATGAAGTTTCGAATTAAGTGAATTGAAATGCTATATGATTGAGTTACTATGGTATGATAAATGTTGAACTCACCTTTTTTACATTTGATTTGCCATGATAGGTAAGGTTTACCAAGCTAAGTAGCATGTAGTGTATTATTATAACCTGAGGTAAGTTACTTGGTTTTATACCGGTGAACTTACTAAATCTTGTATATGCTTACCTCGTTTGTTTTCCCTTTCTCTGTAGATTGCCAACTTGCAGAACGCATCATGCAAATTGTTTGAAGTTTGCACTATTCCAGTATTGATTCAATAGTTTTTCTATCATCTAAAACTCGATTTTGTGGCATGTACATAGGTGTTATTATATGTGTTTGTCTTGGTTGCGTAGTTTGGTTACACTTGGATAATATTTGAATTATGGTATACTTTGATGTGGAATGGGTTGAAACTATGAAAGTATATACTAAGTTTAAATAAGTAATTTTGGTATGTCTTGTTGCTTGTTGAGGCATTTTGGTTAGTTGATTGGAAAATGCAAAATTGTGGAAATTTAGATTAGATGATCAAAATAGTTATTTGTGATGTTTTGACATATATATGCAGCTTATAATATGTCTAGGTTTTAATGTGATATTTTGGGATGATAGTGAAATGATCTATATATATATATATATATACACAATTCTTGTCTTGAATGTGCATATGATATATATTTAACATTGATGTGAATGACTATTTTGAAAGTAAATAATTGAGCTCTTGTAATGAGATTGTCATGGTGAATAATCATTGTCTGATAATTTTAACATAGTGAATAATGATGCATAATAGTTAAGTTGATTGATAGATGAATGATACTTTATATGCATACAAAGTTTGGTATGAAATGCATGTAGCATAATGTCATGTTTTGAATGTCAAATGAGATAATTTGAATGGCATTTCAATGGTGATTTTGAGTATTAATGACATGAATCTATGATGAAAGAAGATGATGAATTGTAAGAACTATAGTTGTGAATATACATAATTAGGTGATAAGTTGATTGCTAACTTTGAAATGGTGGAGTTGTGGTTTGAAATTGAAAGAATGTGGTATTTAGCATGATGAAATTAGTGATATATAGCTCTTATGATATGCTTATAAACATCATTGAATTTTTGTTATAGTTTTGAACATGATTGGTACATAAAACTTGTGATTTTTAACCATCTGGGTAAAAGTACCGATATTAGGGACCAAGGTATCAATACTTGACCAACAAATAGTTTTCAAACTGAATAGAATGCCAAAATGGTATCGATATTAGTTTTGGTATCGATACCTATCACAAAAATATCAATACTTATTTCCTTAGTATCGATACCTACTTCAAGGTTTTGAAAAGTTTTCAGATTGGTCTTTATTAATGCTCGAATCCATTAAACTATGTTTGTATGCTCAATTCAGTCTCTATTTTGTTCATAACTTCTATTATGCATGTAATTAGAACAACTTGATGATTTAAATTGAATTCAATTTTATGAATTGTGTGTGAATGTTCTGATAATTGTTGTAGCATCCTAAAACTCAACTACAGCTATAACGCTCCAATTTTTCCTATTTTTCAACTTTTTGGCAAAATAGTGGTGATAAAAATATCCGAATATGTTTTTGCTTTATTTGACGTAAATAATTATCTGAATGAGTGAATAAGTATTTTGGGTGTGTTTGGAAGGTCCTAAGTTCAAGGAATGGCTTGGGCTAAATTTTTGGTTTTTATTGAATAAAGTCTAACTCTTGGTAATCAGGCTTTTAAGTAAAAGTTGGGCAAAATATTTCAGAATGGGCATGCTGGTCTGGTGGTTAAGTGGCAATGGGTTGTGCGAGGGGTCTTTTTTCGAGTCCCAGAATAAGCATTGGTCTTATTTTTACTGTTTGTCGTGTAAGTATTTGAGTTAGCCCAGGTTACTGATGGGGGAGTGATTAGGGGAGTGAATCAAGGAATTTGAGAGATACCCAAATATTCTACTCTCCTTTTCTGTCGAATTTTCTTTGCAAAAATCTCCCCTCTCTGCATTATTTTCTTTTTTTTCCCCTTTTCTAGCCGAAATTCCACCATATTCTACTGTCGTTTTCCGTTTCTTTCTTCCCTCGCTTCCTTTTTCATTTTTATTCTGTTCGTTCCTTTCGCAACGGTTGTTCTACATGTTTGGGTAAGCTAATGTGCTTTCTTGTCTTTTGGTTGTTATCAGGAAGGGGGTTATTAAGCGATTGCTTTCTGTTTAAGAGATAATCACGAATCTGTGGTCTACTAATCGATGCTCTAAGCAGCAAAGAATCGTCGTATTACCTTAGAGGTAAAACTTTCTTTAGTTTTGGGATTTTTTGATATTTAATGATTCAATATAAGTGACTGAAATTGGGTTTATGATTGACGTTATAGGTTCCAAAGTGCTCAGGAGTGATTTCGGGACCAAAACGAACCAGATGTGTACCCTTAACGCACTGAAAATGTAACTCGGTGAAAGCCAAAAATGAGACTGTTAATGCGACACGGACGTGTGGACTGCCCGTGTGGAGGCCATGTGCGAGGCACGGCCATGTGGTAGATGAGCGAGGTCATGTGCGCCCCACACGAGCATGATGGACACGAGAGTTTAAGGCTAGCTAGGCCGTGTGTGAGGCACGGGTTAGGCCAATTGGGCCGTGTGGCCCACATAGGCGTGTGGGCCCACAAGGGTGAATTATACATGCTTGTGGTATTTGGGCTAGGCCGTGTGATCCACACGGGCAAGGCCAAGTTGGGCCGTGTGAGCCACACGGGCGTGTGGGCCCACACGGGCAGACCATATGGGCGTGTCTGTCCATTTCGCTGAATTGTTCTAAAAGGTTGCAATGGTCATCCAAGTCGATTGTAACCTGTTATAGGGTCGGTAAGGTTATCTTAGACCACGTTCTGTGCTCTGATTATATGAGATAGCATGTGATATTAGCATGTATGTTGATTCTGTTCTGTATATGATTGAATGTATGATTTATTGTTCTCCATTAAAGCAAGCCATGATATTTATGCTGCATTGCATTGGGGTGGGATTGATATTGAATAGAAGGAAGACTAAAAGGCTTTTTGACCGTTTATCTGGCAGCTACGCAACAATTGTTTATTCGATATGTGTCGTTATACGATACCTTATGGTGTGTAAGGTTGGATAGGCTAATTTTATCTCCATACTTGGTGTGTAAGGCTGGGTGGGTCGATTTTATCCCCACATGGTGTGTAGGGTGGATGAAGATGGTGTGCAGGGTTGGTGGGCATGGTCTAATCTGATATGATATGCATGCGTTATCTGTATGAGCTCAGGCCCGATTTTATCTAATCTGATTCTTTTCTGAGTGGGCTACAGTCCACATTAATTCTATAAAAGCTCAGGCTCGATTTATGTCTATTATTTATTTTTGTTATTTGTGTGTATGCATGCTTTACTATGGGGATGTACACACTGAGTTTGCAAAAACTCACCCATTATTTTATTTGTCTGTCAGGTAATCCCCAACAGTAGATGGATGGGTGCTGCGGAGGGCTCGAGGGTGACCATTGATGGACACTTTACTGGACTCATTGTTTTCATTACTGGTTATTCGTTATTTTATTATTTTGGGAGTTTTATGTATTGTGGACCCTTGGACTGACTTGTTTATACTTTGGGATTTCAACTTGTTGATTTATTGATTTATAAACTTAGACAACACAAACACATTATAAACTTAATTTAAGTTTTTTTTTGTATAATGAATGATTTCAAAGCTTCCGCGATAAGAAAAGATAATAACTTGAACAAGTTTTGACATTTGAAACGGTTTTCCAAAATCGCTCTCATATGACGCCGCCAAATTCGGCCATAATGTCTAGGCCGGGTTTGGGGTGTTACAACAGCAATCAAACTGGATGAGGGGTGTTACATCGATACCCTTGGTTGGTTATCGATACTATTTTTAGCTTCAATGTTTTAAAAATGCTTCATTTAAGTCACAAGTATTGATACATGTTATGTGGTATCGAGACCTATTGGAAAAGTATCGATATCCATTTAAGTATTGATATCATTTTGACATTTTGTTTGTTTGAGAAAACCGTTCAAGAGGATAAGTATCGATACCTATGCTAGGGTACTGATACCTTCTTGCTAAAATGGTCAAAAATTCCCTTTTACAAGTCCATTTCATGCCCAAACATAGTATCCCCAAATGGTGTTTTAAGGCACCTCAATACTGCCATTAACTCATACATTCAAACATAAAAAATAACATTTCAACCAAAATTATGTATCTATCAATTCACAACCAAAACATAGATGTTTACCAACTTAATTGACCAATTTCAAGCATGTTCAATCTAATTCATACACCAATTTTCAAATCAATTTAGCCATCCAACAATGCATTTTCAATCCATTCACATATCATCATTTCATGTCTATCATATAACCAAACATTTTTCTTACCAATTCATGGTAATATTAGCATATTATTTTCCTATCCGGTTAACATACATTACTGACCATTTCTCAACAAAACATCATCCAATATACTTTAGCTACTTACTAGATTGCTTTTTATCCTTTTCACATTTGAAACACATCACAACACATTTATATACACAAGATTCATACCATTGTCAACTAACATTAACATATATATAAGCCAAACCAAAATACCAAATTATTCATCAAACTTAGTATTATATAAACATAAGACTCCTGTAATGCCCAAAATTCTTATTTTTGTTTTTGTGAAAATGTGAAATAAATATCTATCTGTTTCAGTGGTTAAGTGTTCTTTCTGTGTGTGAGAAGTCCCAAGTCCATGCCATATCTTTGGCAAATTTTGGAATTTTTCTGAATAAAGCCTTAACCTTGCACAAAGGGATTAAGTTTAATTGTTGGTAAGTTTATAACAGAATGGGCCTACTGGTCTGGTGGTTAAGTTGTGTGTTGGTGTGCTAGAGGTCATGTGTTCGAGTACTTGCATAAGCGGGGGAATTTATTTTTACCTCGATTAACTGGAAGTGTTTGAATGGAGTTGAAATTTTATTATTGGTAGAGAGTGGTGGACGGTTCTGGCTAATTTGAGGGGTAGTAGGAGTGTTTTGGGGGATTTGAGGTAGTTTTAGTTATTCATTATCTGATTTCTTTTTCTTTTCTTTTTTCCAATTTCCTGAAAAATTCTCCCATCTTCTTAAAGTCTGTTCTTCCCTACTCCTCTGCCATTTCTCCTTACTTTCCTTCCTTTTTTGGTTTCCGTCTTGTCACTTTCCTGTTTAACGTTTGTATGCACTCGTTCGATAAGTAACAATTTTGCCTCTATTTTATCGTTTCATGGTTAGTTTCTAAAGAGGTTTGTTTTGGTTCTTTTGAATTAGCCAAAGGACAATAATCGCTTTGTGCAACTACTGAGATTGGTGCGTTAAGGATATTGGTTTATCAATAGTAAGTGTTTGGGTTCACGGTTTGGAGTCTTAAAGACCGATTATGAAATATTCTCAGTTTAGTTTTTGTTCGTGTTCCTAAATTCGGGCTTTGGTAATGTCAATTATATGTTCTGGTGATCCCGAGATTGCGTAGGTAGCAAAATTGAATCAAGTATGTACTCAAAAACACAGAAAATAGGGTTTCGATGAAAACTAAAAACCCCACTGTCGATGCCACACGGGCGTGTGGTCGCTCGTGTGGTAGGCCGTGTACCATAACACGAGTGTGTGATTGACGAGGCCAAGCCGTGCACATAAGACACGACTGTGTGATGGCCAGGTAGGCCGTGTGCGACATATAGGCTAGACCGATTTGGGCCATGTAGGCCACACGGCCAAGGCTCAATTGGGTGGTGTAAGTCATATAGGTGTATGGGCCCATACGGGCAAGCCACATGGGCGTGTGAGCCCATTTAACTGAAATGTTTCGTAAGGTTGCACGGGTTGCCCAAGTAGACTATGAACCTACTGTAGGGTCGATAAGCACTACTTAGACCCTTAAATGTGTGAACTGAATATATGATGTATGTACTAAGCATGATAATTATATGTATGTATATTGAACTGTATGTATAACTGATAACCATGTAATTGCATGTCATATACTGTATGTTGCATTATATTGGGTTGGGATGATGATATTTGGAGGAAGTGTACTGAAAGGCTCTTAAGCCTATTATCTAGCAGCTTAGCTGGAAATTTACTGTTATGTGCCGCATTCGGTACAACTTGGAGTGTAGGGATGGGTGGGTATTTTAAACCCCACATGGAGTGTAGGGAAGGACAGAGATGATGTGTAGAGGCTGGTGGATAGGACTCTGTTTATTGATTACTGTATGCATGATTGTTATTGTGATGGGCTAAGGCCCTAATGAACATATGACACTGTATTTGAAATGGGCTAAGGCCCAAACTGTTACTAAAACTGTAATGGGCTTAGGCCCCAGACTGCATTTGACTAGTTACTAATTGATTGACTACGTGCATGCTTTTCTATGGGGATTACACACTAAATTTATGTAAATTCACCCCTTCTATTTAATGTGTATAGGTAATCCCTAGACTTAGATGGGTCGATGCGGCGGAGGACTTGGCGGTGGCCACACGATTATAGACTATTTTATCCATATTTATGATTTTAATTTTTAATTTTGGTTATTATTTGATGTAATTTGGGACTTTTTGGTCTATTTTCTTAATTGTCGGTTTATTTTTTGTTTTTATGGACTTAATCACTACGCAATGTAACACCCCAAACCCAACCTAGACGTTATGGTCGTATCTGGCGGAATCACATAGAAGTGTTTTCAAAAGCTAAGTCATTGCCAAAAACCTTTCTTCATTTAAACAACTTTTTACTATCTTATGCTAATTTCAAGTCAAGTTATTAGTTCCCAAAACATTACATGTTTTCAAACATTATTTATTTACAAATCGATAATCATTCTCAAAACGTTTACCTTACAGAAGCTTCTAAAATGGTTTGTGAGATTTCGTTAAAACGGTTGTCTCTTTTGAAAACCAGTGTTTCCTACCACTAACAGTTATAAATCATAACTAATGAAAAATAATACCCAAATTAAAGCAATAATCCATAATGACCATGTTACAGAAAAATATCCCGAATAATTATAATTTAAATACGAAACTATAAATAGTCATGTGGCCACCGCTGACCCCTTCGTAGCACTGACCTACCTAAGTTTGAGGATTACCTGTATAGTAAAACAAAAAGGGGGTGAGTTTTCGAAAACTCAATCTGTAATCCCCATGCAAACAAGCAAACAGTATGAAAGTATATAATAGTTTGGGCTTAAGCCCTTTTCAGTATCAGTAATCAGTTGGGCCTGGGCCCATTACAGTGATAGTACCAGTGACAGTAGCAATAGGGCTTAGCCCATCATAGAATCAGTAAATAGTATGGCCTTAGCCCATTGCAGTGCATTACAATGATAGTGGCAGTAACAGTAGGGCCTAAGCCCGTCACAATATCAGTATGCAGAAATGCGGTGTACAGTATGCAAGTCCTACCCAACCATCCACCATACACCATCTCCTATCCAACCCTGCACTCCTGTGGAGATTAAATCATCCACCCGTCCCTACACTTACAAATTAGCACCGATTGCGGCACTAAACAGTATTTGTAGCCAAGCTGCTAGTAATACTAGGCTAAGAGCCATCAGTAATATGCAGTAGAGCTACCAGTACAGTACACTTCCTCTAATCATATAATCCCAACCCCATGCAATGCATCATAAAATTATAATATGTCATGTCATGATATCAGTATATACAATAGCAGTACAGTGAAATAAAGTCATGCTCAATATCATCTATCAGTCATGCAGTCATTTCATACAATTAGGGGTCTAAGTATGGCTTACTGACCCTATAGAAGGTTCACAGTCGTCATGGGCAACCCGTGCAACCTTGGCAAACAAATCAGTCAAATTGGGCTCACACGCTCGTGTTGGTCTGCCTGTGTGAGCCCACACGCCCGTGTGGCCCACACGACCCAAATTGGCCTTGGCCGTATGGATCACACGGCCTGGCCCAGAATCTCACATGCCCGTGTGGTTCACCCGTGTGGGCCCACACGGCCCAATTGGTCAAGCTCGTGTCTCGCACACGGCCTCACCGGTAATCATCGACAGTCCACTTTTTTGGCTTTTCACTGAGTTGCTATTTTAGTGATTTGGGTACACACCTTGCTCGATCCTGACGCGTAATCACTCTTAAACCTTTTAGAACCTAGAATCGACAATCTTGAGTCCAAAATCAGTCACTTGAATCGAATGATTATGAACAAATAAATCTCAAAAGCTAATCCCAACCTTACCCCTAACGAACAACGGTGATTTTTCGTTGTTTAGAGCGTCTACTAGTAGTCCACAGAACCTTGATTGCCTCCTAAATAGAAAATGATCTCTTAATATTCCAACACTTCAATAAAAACGAACAAAACATACTACTATACTTACCGAATTCGCGCTAAACGCAGAGATAAGCAATAATAATAGAATAGAGGCAACAATCGAGTTTGAAAGTAAGAAAAAATATGATAAATGGCAGCAATGGGGGATTCGGCTAAAGTAAAAAGATAAGAGGGTGAAGAAGGGGAATTTTTGCAGAGAAATTTAGCAAAGGGTGTAGAATATTTGGGTAACTTCCAAATCCCATAACTCACTCCCACTAAACCACATCCAATTCCACTACTTAGCTTCCTAGTCCATCTCAAATACCCACACAACATTAGCAACAAAAATTAATGCCCAAGTACCAAGTCAAACACAAGACCTTCCTTACTCCAACACTCCTCTCAACCACTAGAGCAGCAGGCCCATTCTAATATAATCTTACTAACTTATTGACATAAGCCTACTGGACAAACGTAAGGCTCTATTCATTTAAAAACAAAAATTTTGCTCAGGTTAAGGCTTGAACCCAAGACTTCTCAGACACTCCCAAAGCACCTAACCACTAAAGCAAACAGATATTTTTGTAATAAATTTACAAAATTAAATATAAAAATTCTTGCGGCGTTACACGCAAACTCAACGAACAAACGATTTTTACTAAAACAAAGGGGTTTTCCTAAAATGAATGGATTTGGTTAATTATCTTGATTTGTCTTAAAATGAATGATTTCTTAAGCTTCCGCAACAAACTATGTTTTTCACAAATCGAATAAACTAGCAAATGGATTTTGAAGTTGATAAGTGATAACTAAAAATAGATTAGTTGGAAATGTTTTGATGCAACGACTTAGTTTCAAACACCCTATCATGTGACACTGGTAGATTCGACCATAATGTCTAGGTCGGGTTTGGGATGTTACAACTCCCTTAGGTACATGCCATTGAACTAACAAGAAATATCACCAACTTGCTAAGTTCGGGATTACGGTTGGATGCTGATATCAACAAATTATCACGATCAAAACCTAACCTACACACAGAAAACTAAAAATGTACACTGAGTATGAACTCAGTGACATTTCCATAATCAAAACATTATAATATAAAATAAGTTATTAAAAATGCATAAATAAAAAATCATAAAGTTCATATGCAATTCAATTAACAAATTATGTCATTTTATCATATTTACTTACTATTATAAATCTTAATCCAATTCATAACGAAATCATATCTTAACAATATGTTGTCATTTTTCCATTTCAAATTCTAAGCTTTCTATATCAATTAACATCGTCAATCATTATACCAATTCCTTAATTCCATATCAAAATATCATCAATAAATAATCAATTTAAATATGTGACAGCATAATTAATCACAATATAGATTCAATTCCATATTTATAACCATATATAATTTTTTAAAATCTATTTAGTTTAGTCCTTATTACAAACATCCAATACAAATTAAATCAATTTAGCTCATTTTATCATTTCAACTCACCTTCTGATCTTACCATGCAATACAATTCACAAATGCAACAATTGAAGTAGTTCAGATTATAGAAATACAAACCATAAACTCTGAGCTATTCATCGACAACTCTATCTTTTCCCTTCCTATTCGAGGAATCTGGGTCAATGTTAGCTATGGATGAACATAAACACACCAAATCATCAACACACAATCAAATTCATGCCCAAATACAAATTTACACAAAATTTACATTTTAATCAAATTAGTCCCTAAAATCAGGACTAACATAACTTTCAAATTAGAACTCTAATTTTCAATCCAATTTCACTATAGTCCATTTAAGAGCTCTTATTTCCCATTTCCACCACAAATTTTACAATTTATGCAATTTAGACCGTATTGAACAAAACTATAATTTAACCTCATAATTTAATCCCTTTTCACTCCAAAGCTTAAAATCTATCAATTTAGTACCTAAAAATTCAAGATATCATTAATGACATCTTTCCAAAACTTTAACAGTTTCGGAAAAATAACACACAGGTCAGCTAGATTAAACTCCCAAGATTTCAAAAACATAAAATTACAAGAAAATGACTAAATTGCACTAACCAATTAATGGTTTCAACCTAGGATTTTTGGCCGATTCTTCAACTTTCCTCCTTGCTTAAATCGGTTCTTGGAATGATGGAGAAGACTGTCTTTTTCTTTCTTTCCATTACCTTATTTTTATTTCTATGTTATATTTTATTTATTTATTTTTTTTACACAAATTCATATAAATTCATGCCACTACCGTCCACTCTAACTTAATAAGATATAATTGCCTTCTTAATCCATTCTCCTTGATTCTAATTAAAAATTCTCTAACAATTGAACTTTCACCAGTTTTACAATTAATCACTAATTCAATAAAATAATCTGTCCAAAATTCAATTTACCTATAATATAACTTCGTAAATATTTAATATAAATACTTACAGTCTTGATTTATGGAGAGGGGGTCTCGAAACCGTATTTTTAGACAACATTGACTTTTTGATCATTACAATTTATCACCATGAAATGTGATAACTCTTGGTTAATAACCAAGAGATATAAGTTTTGGTTACTTATAAATTTTCATTTGCAACTATTAGAACATTATATATATTGAAAATTTTCCAACAAATAGAATTAAAAATAAATAATAACTTATATTATAATTAAAGTATTTTAAAACTTATAACTAACTATAAGTTTTTTTTGTATTTATTTATATAAAGGAAATTAAATTATTTACTAATATAAAATTATTTCCTTTATGTATATAGTAAAATAAATAATAGTTTTGTTGTAACAATTATGTTACACCAAGGATAAAACGATACAATAGGAAAAATGACACCAAAAGGGATGCAAAAAGTGATTGGAAATGGTGGTTCGAGGAGTTGAGGTCGTACTTGAGCAAAATTTAAGTATTATATTCTTCCTTAGCTCATTCCTGGCAAGAGTAGGGTATAGCAATTACCCTTAGTTAAAGGGTTTATAAAGTGAGCGTCTCTAAAATTATGATTTTAGGGTGACAAGGCATTATTTCTTTGACGAAGGAAGAGACTATTGTCATTTGGATACCAATGATGAGGTTCAATGATTACTTTTGTGATAATTTCTAAATTTTGAAACAAAGTCTTTAATGGGTGTATGGATGTTGAATTTGCAAAAAAATAAAACCTAATTAAAAGAAATAATTAGTAGAAGCAGCAAATAGGGTCATATCCACAAAAATCAGTAATAATTTTATTACTTTAATTAAAAAAATAAAATAAAAATATTTTGTTTAATGAAAACTTAAAAATTAAAATTAATGTTTGTAGAAAGGCAAAGAGAACAATAATTAAAATTTGGGAAAAATCAATGAGATAAAATTATAGTCAAAGTAAATTCTTCGTTTCATTCAAAGGTTTGATCATTGATGCAAAAATGAATTTCAATGTTATTTAATAAATTCATAATAGTTATCGATGACCACTGGCTTTCGTTGGTCGACCAACTTTCGCTCTTTTGACATTTGGTTGGGTTGGGTTTGCATTGCCTCGATCAAATTTGGATGCATCTCTATTCTCCAAAATTTGCCAAGAAAATTACATTACAAAAAAAAATTTTAATTCTGTTTTCGTCTCACATTAATTATTCTAAAATAAAATAAAAACCTATGTGGAGATGATAGTCCACAATCTAATTATATCCCAAAATTTTAATAAAACTTAAATTTACACCAAATCTAATTTTTAGGAATCACAAATTTGGCAAAATTACTTTATCATTCATATAACAAAATAATAAACTATATTCACTCACATACATGCATATAATTACAAGAATATCACATCTTATAAAAAAGCCAAACACGAAGAAAAGAAAAAATTTGGTATCGATATATACTATAAACATAGAACAACGTGGTTCTAATACCATTGTTTGGAAAAATTCAATTTATAAAATGATTTTTTTATCACAGCGAAAAACTAAAATTTTGAAAATGAAATCAGTTTGTGATATTTATAGTAATAATTTTTTTCCTGAAAAATACTTGTGCTTCATGCGATATAGATCCTAGACGTTCCCTACTTTCAACTAAACAACATTATCCTCTATTCTCAAACCATGAATTTCTTCGAGTGTGGGCTCAAAAATCACAAACTAAACTTAGAACCAGAATCAATTTATTACTTTCAGTAGGAAAGTAATTATCTCTCAATAGAAACTGATAGAATTTTAATTCTTAGAAAATAAAATTTATTCCAAGAAAATAAATTTTTATTACTTTCTAGTAGAATAACAATATTTGAAATTTGTGTGCTAAAACTTATGTCAACAATTCTACCAGTATCATCTATTTATAAGGAGAGATATGAGAATTTTGGTTGAATTAATAAAACACAAATAATATTTATTTGATAGAAAATAGTTTTCTACTCTAAGTAGAATGGGATGGGCACGCGCTCTTGTAAAACTACTAGGGTTGTCACCCCTCTCATCTTGTACGAATGGATTTGGGCCTCTCCTATATTTGGTCAAATTATATGTGGTTCTTAGACTTTTACCCCAACACTTTATAATTTAATGTAACCCGATACATGTTTTCTATATTCCCAAAATAAATAAATTTAATTAGATAATTTAATTTTCCAATTAAATAACTTTTTCAACCCAATTCTAATTCCAATAAAGTCATGACAACATTACCATAAAAGAACCTATGAGGAAATATATCTAATTTCCATATTCATCATATTCGCTATGACTAATTAATTTAATTTTATTTTTGAACTTCAATTATTTAATTAATTAAATAATAATTCAAAAAACTTAAATTAATTCCCAAGTCATTTATATACTCCATGAGAAAACACATTTATTTGTGAATGTGACCTATTTCTATGACTTCATCATTTTCATCCAGTTTTGTTCATTTAGTTCTACATGCAATTTATTTCTGGTTTTAACGAGCTAACAGAGGGATTGATTGAACAAATGTAATCAAGGCTCAAATAATTTATAATTATGTTTCAACTTTTTGCCTAGTAATTATAAACTTATTTAGCCACAAAGTCATTCCACTAAGTATCGTGACTAAGCTCTCTCTAATTATATACCATTACGAAAGCTACTTAATAAGTATTTGCTCAATGACCTTATCATAAGTCTGTTACCCTCATAGGATATCTTTAATCTCTTTGGGATAAATTTATTTTCCCAATATGATATTATTTTATCTCATGGTAACCATTATATCTTCGTTCATAAAAGTCAATTGCTATCAAATAGTAATTAAGTCGTTTATCACAAAGACAAATAATTAAGTCGTTTATCACAAAGAAAAATAACCCGTGATCACATTTACTTTTATCTATCATGTAATACCGATGAAAACATATAATTGACCAATTAGTTGGGCTATGAATTCCACTATTGTAAATGATGCTACATATTGTAGAAGCCGTACCACCAACGCACTAGTTTTCGGATCTTTATCTATTTGAACTCAGACTTTTACTTATATCAAATTATAGTGCAAAGACTACTAAATGTAACACCCCATACCCGACCCGATTGCCAAGTCCGAGCAATGAGATGTCACATCTATTTATACGTACAAATAAGTATATTACACATTCATATTATACTACATAATCATGTTCAAGTCTTATATAAGCTTACGAAAGCTCTTTTGTTAACTAGAGGTCGAATTATGATCAAATTGTAAAATTTACAAAATATCGGGTTGACGTTGCGACTTTGGGGGTTATGTTGGATCTAGTGCTCTAAGTGTAGTATTTTTGTTATAATATAATTTATTTAATTATCCTCATATGATTTTTGCATGCAAAGTAAAATTGAAGCAAATGTTGCTCATTGATTATCTAAAGTTTTAACTAATACTAAGCGGGATTACGTAGCTAGATCGTAATATGGAAAGACAACTTATATTAGTAGACGAACCTAAACATGTCATTAGTCTAATCGAAAATGAGTAAACTGATTGAAAGACTAATATGTCATCTATCAAGTCCAATTGGGAAAATGTTTTGTCTTTGGCATCGAAGCAGATAACTCCCAGAAGATAGAGACATGACGTGACTGACTTGACTGATAGTGTAACACCCCCTAACCCCAAACCGTCGCTGGAACAGGGTCACGAGGTATTACCGGACTTATATATTAGTAAACGAATAAAATCGAGACAAAAATTTGAGTTTCAATCTAAAACATTCTAATTTCCATCAAATAGTCCTTAATATAGGCCTACGGGGCCCAAATAGACTTAGAAATTGATTTGGAATAAAACCGGGAACTTTGAAAACTTTTCTTTGAAAACAGGGGCACACACCCGTGTGGCCTGGGACATGCCCGTGTGGCCAGCCCATGTGGCTCCCCATGGCCGTGGGGCCAGGCTGTGGGCAGATCTGACTTGCCACACACGGCCGTGCAACTAGCCCGTGGGCAAGTCTGACTTCCCCCACACGGCCTGGGCACACGCCCATGTGTCTTGGCCTTGTGAAGACATGATTTTTCACCATTTTTAAGCTACTTTCACCCACTAAACATACAAAATCCATGCCCAAATCATTGACTTATAAATCTTAATCAAATACCATTCATTTCATTTTCAAACTTAGCAAAAACTCATTCATTCATTCCAAAAAAACTTCTTAAGGTTTATAAACCACTTTTACATTCAAAACATAAAACATTTACAAGTGACAAACACTAAACCTAATACATGCCACATTTTCAAAAGATAGATACATCGCCAAAATTTGAGCTGAAGCCAGGATTGATTCTGATGCTGAGACGGACTTAAACCTGACCTAACCTACGCAGGGAAAACAACCGTACGTTGAGTATTGAAAATACTCAATGGTATTATCATAATTCAAATATATAACTACAATCAAATATCATAACATACTTAGATAAATAGTACATCAAACATATAATTTCATGCTAAATTATCATATTATCAATGTGTCATTTTCAACATTCGAATCAATATCTCAACAATAGAGTTCTAATCATTCATGAACCTTAGGTTCATCTCTCAATCACATATACATATCTAATTCACATTTCAATAGGAACCATTCATGAACCTTTAATCTCATAACATTATATCATTTCTCATTTCAATTCACAATATAGCTTTCATTGTTCATTCAATGGTTCAAATAATCAAATTCAATAGATTTTCTCATTTCACATAATTACCCCTATTAACATAACTTGGACTTTGGCAGATACACGGATCCAACCAAACACACCATATTGGCACCCAGTGCCTCATCGGATAGTTCGAAGCAATATAGTGACACCCAGTGTCTCATCGGCCTAGCCGAACTAAAGTGGTACCCAGTACCTCATCGAATCTATCCGAAGTAATATGACATTCCAAGTGTCTCATCGACTCGAGGTCGAAGTAACCCTGAACTCTTCCAATCCTCTGGCATGCCAACTATATCCACTAAGCCCGACTAGTTAATAGGTATCAAATTCCTTTCTCTTTTTGATCAAATTCACATCAATTGCACTTTAGCCACATTTTCTCACATATTTCTCAATTCAAGCACAACTTGTTCAAATTCACATTATCACCTATTTTCATTTCATTTCCATTCTCAATTGATTAAAATCATTCAAAATCAATTCAATCACATTAATAGTTCAATTTCAAATCTCAAATTCATATGCATACCAACATTACTCAATTCAATCATATAATTCAATCTCACATGCATATATTTGTTCATCAAATAAATCTAATACACATTCAATTCAACATCAATATTTACCCCACATTCAAATTCCATACACATATATTAAAATTAAACATTTAATAAGAAATAACTTGAATTATGATAATACAAACCGATTTTTTTTCTCGAGCTATCCCTCAATCACTTTTTCCTTTCCTTTTGTATTGGGCGTCTCGGTTTCCTTGTTTGCTATGAAAATTAGCATAATTACAATTAATTAATTACACATACATTTCACATTAAATATAAATTTTTTACCTAAATTTCTAATTTAACTCAATTGAACCCATTTACTTTTCTAACTTAATTATTACTTTATTTATACTCAATTTCCTTCCATATTCCTATTAACTATCAAATGTTCATATTAGAACCCTAATGCAAGTTTTCTTTCAACTTAGTCCCTTAAACACAAAGCTTATAACCTCTTTTACAATTTAATCCCTTAATCAATTCAAATTACTAATTCTATCAATTAAGCCCTTAGTTCACCCATTTATCCAACATAGACTTTACTCAAAAACTTAAAAACCTCCATAACTTCCACTTAGTTTCAACAAAACTCAATTCTAAAGCTTCTAAAACATTTAAATTAAAGAATAAGGGCTTAATTGACTTACCTTTCAAACTTCTAAGCTTCAATCCCCCAATTTCTCATTTTTCCTTTCTTTCTTCTTTTCTTTCCCAAATTTTGGTTACTTCTCTGTAACTTTCTTTGTTCTTTTTCTTTTGTTTTCTTTATTTTATTTACTTTATTTCTTTTAACTATTAACTTAATTAATAAAAGTAAAATATCTATTTTATAACTAATTATAAACATACATTTGTATACACAATATTATGACACATTTAATTCATCATCACCATACAATTGTCAAAATTTAACTTATCACATAAAAATATTTTTATAATTATAAATAATAAACAAATAATAAAAAATAAATAAATAAACAAATATCTTTTACTTAATTAATAAGTAAATATATATATAACATACATTTGTACTAATAATATAAATACACATGTATTTATTTCCTAACATACACATGTCACTAATTTGGCTTAATTACTAATTTAATCCTTTAATATTTTTCTATTCTATAATTAAACTTTTATGCTCTATTCAATTTAGTCCTTTCTACTAATTATTTCTAATTAGACTAAACTCTCCTATTCAAAGCTTAATTAAACACACAACTAAACACTAAAATATTTCTAATAATTATTTACTAACTCGATTTACTAAGACAGAGGCCCTACGACTCGTTTTTCCTAAGACGGAGGCCCTAAACTCACTTTTTCGGTGCCCGTGAAATTTTGGGTCGTTACAGATAGTACATCAAACAGGACCCAAGATGAATAGATCCTTAATTCATTTATCGATTTATTCACTTGTGACGTTCATAATGTGGCATACCTAAATCCTTAGTGGATGGCAAACTATGTATGTGTAACACCCCAAACCTGGCCTAGACGTTATGGCCGAATCTGGCAATGTCACATGATAGTGTGTTTTGAAAACTAAGTTGTTGCATTAAAACATTTCCATGTTATTATCTTTATTTAACTTTTATTAGTTCTAAAAGAAATCGTTGCTCTTTTAAATCCTTTGTTTAAAACACCTCTTGTTGCGAAAGCTTTAATAAAAAACGTTTATGTGGTCGTAGGTTTAGAAAATGCTTTAACTCTTTGAAAATAAAATTCTCGACAACTAGCAGTTATAAATCCATAAAATAAATAAGTAAATAAAACCCGAAGTTAAGCAAAAGTCCCAAAGAGTCCTTAAATACATCCCAATAAATCAATAATAAATAAACCATAAACCATAAATTATGAAAAACTTATAAAAGTCGATAACACTATGGTCATCGTTGAGTCCTCCGCCGCACTGATCTGTCTAGGTCTAGGGATTACCTGTAACACCCCAAAACTGGCCTAAACATTATGGCTGAATCTAGCAATGTTACATGAGAGTGCTTTTGAAAACCATTTTTGATACATAAAAATCATTCAAATTATTATCTTTTACTTAGTCGAAAACAAGTACTATTTGATTTGTTTGAAAATATTTATTTTACGCGGAAGCTATAAAATCAATCATCTTTCGGTGTCGAATTAATTACGAAAACCTTATTAATTTTAGAAAATAATGCTTTGTGGCATTGCAGTTTATAAACCGAAAATAACAGTTCAAAGTCCCAAGTTAAACAAAAATAGTCCCAAAGTCCAGAAAATTGCATAAAATTTCCCAAAATAATAGTTTAATTAATAAAACCATTAAGCCCAAAGTATGTGGTAGAGGTCACCATCGAGCCCTCCGCTGCACTGATACATCTACTGCTGGGGGTTAACTGAACAGATTAAACAAATAAAGGGGTGAGTTTTCACAAACTCAGTGTGTAATCCCCACAAACAGCATGCATACAAACAGAAAACAGAATACAGTCATATTTTGGGCTTGAGCCCTTTACAGAAATGGTGTGGACGTTAGCCCACTCAGTAACAGAATCAGATACAGACTTAAGGCCTCAACCCATCATAAATATTACATTCATATCAGATCAGAATATCAGAAACATGCCCACCAACCTTGCAAACCATCTCCGTCCAACCCTACACACCAAATATGGGGATAAAATCAACCCATCCAACCCTACACACCATAAGGTACCGTGATACGGCACATATCAGAAATATGCAGCATAGCTGCCAGATAACAGGCTTAAAAGCCTTTCAGATACTTCCTTCACTTCATCAACAATCTCACCCCAATGCAATGCATCAGACAATTATGACAGCTGTTATGCAGAATAGTAAACATACATTCATATCTAGAACAGTATTGATACACATGCTATGTATAACATGCTAACACATATGTCTCAATATCATATGTATAACGTGTGGGCCCATACAGTCTGGCCCAAAATTCCACACGTCCCTATGGTTCACCCTTGTGGGCCCACACACCCGTGTGGCCCACACGGCCCAATTGGCCAAGCCTGTGTCTCACACACAGCCTCGCCAGCCTCATACGGTAGTGTCTGTTGTGCCCGTGTCATGCGCATACAACCTACCTCGTCATCCACACGCCCGTGTATCGCCACACGTCTACCACACGGGTAGTCCACACACTCGTGTAGCGTCAACAGAATGTTTTTCGGCTTTCTCGAAAAAAAATTGATTTCTATGTAATCGGAGTACACACTTGTATCGTTTTCAAAGCTAGAACAACTCCAAGTACACCAAAACCTAAAATTGACAATTTTGAGTCCAATTTAATCACTTTAAACAAGTTATTCCGAATAGACAAAATGTTAATCTTCACGGAAACTCCTACCTTTAAGCGGATATTGACAGACACGCACTTTGTCGGTACTGTCTAAAGAACTACAGCCACTTACAGACCTCCTAAACACGAAACCACACCTCTTTAGTAATCAATCATGAAGGACAGGTAAAGTTAATCAATAGCTTAACTTACTGACCGCATGCTATCGTAGAGTGAAAGAGATAGAGGAGAAAACGGAATCAAAAGTGTAAAAAGAAGAAGGCAACGCAAAGATTCGACGGTACAAGAAGTGGAGGGAGAAGAAAAATCGATAGTAAAACGAGGGAAAAAGGAGGGAAAGTATCCAAATTCGACAAAAAGAAAAACAAACTGATCAGAATTGGATTTCCTGATAACCCCCAACTCACACTCCCTTAATTCACTCCACTTAACACTCCACTATCAGATTTTTAATCCAATACAAACTCTAGCCGAAACCTTGTAGCAAAAATAACATTCTTTTGCCCACGCAGGGATTCGAACACAAGTCCTCTAGCTTAGTAACACTCCACTGAACAAGAGTAAGGCTTTATTCAAATAAAAACCCAAAATTTTCCCAAGACAAGGCTTGAACCCAAGACTTCTCAGACACCCCCAGAACACATAACCACTGAAGCAGACAACATTTGTGTCAAATAATCGCATAAACATATACAGATATTTTTATGCTACAAATTCACAAAAAGCTGAAATTAAGAAAATTTGGGGTATTACAACTTTACTCCCTAAGAGAAAATTTTGTCCTTGAAATTTTACCTGATCAGAAAAGGTGAGGATACTACTGTCACATCGCATCTTCTAGCTCCCAAGTAGCCACCTCAGTGCTATGATTCTACCACAGCACATTCACTAAGGGGATAGATTTCTCACGTAGAACCTTAACGTCGCGATCTAGGACCTGAACTGGCTCTTCCTCGAATGTTAGGTCTGGTCTAATCTCAATCTCCTCTACAGGCACAATGTGTATGGGATCAAAGCAGTAACATCTCAGCATTGAAACGCAGAACACATCATAATGCGATCTAACTCCGGAGGTAGCTCCAACTGATATGCAACTGGCCCCACTCGCTTCAGAATCTAGTACGGTCCAATAAACCGAGGGCTCAGCTTCCCCTTGCGACTGAACCTCAGAACCTTCTTCCATGGCAAGACCTTAAGAAAAACCAAGTCCCTCATAGAATATTTGATGTCCTTCCTCTTCCAATCAGCATAGGACTTATGTCTATCAGAAGCCGCTTTTAGGCGCTCTCAAATCAAACGAACCTGGTCCTCAATTTTAGAAACCAACTACCGACCCAAAATACGTCTCTCACCTAACTCAGTCCAACACATGGGAGTACGACACTTACGGCCATATAGTGCCTCCTAAAGTGTCATCTGTATATTAGCCTAATAGCTGTTATTGTAAGCAAATTCCGCTAACAGTAAATACTCCTCCCAACTACCTCGAAAGTCAATCACACAGCTCCTCAACATGTCCTCCAGTATCTGAATCACCCTCTTTAACTGACCATCTGTCTGAGGATGGAAAGTAGTACTGAAGTCTAACCTCAAACCTAAAGCTTCATGGAGTTTCTGCCAGAATCGTGACATGAATTACGGATCCCTATCGGAGATGATCAAGACAAGAACCCCATGTAGCCTCACTATCTCCAAAATGTAGAGCTTAGCCAATTTATGTAGGGAGAAGTCTGTCCTAACAAGAGTAAAGTGAGCAGACTTGGTCAATTGGTCCATGATAACCCATACAAAATCCTTCTTAGCGGGTGTTAAAAGAAACCCACTAACGAAGTCCATCGTTACTCGCTCTTATTTTTACATCGGTATCTTTACCGGCTGTAGCAAACTCGAAGGGAACTGATGCTCAGCCTTAACCTGCTAACAAGTCAAGCAGCGAGCAACGAAGTCATTAATCTCACATTTCAACCCTGGCCGCTACTATAACTCTCAAAGATCTCTGTACATTTTGTTCCCACCAGGATGCATAGCATAAGGGATACTATGCGCTTCCCTTAGAATAGACAGTCTCAAATCCTCATCATTCGGTATGCAGATCTGACCTCGGAAACACAATATACCATCATCATTAATCCCAAAATTGATAGTAACCCCACTCTCAACCTAACGAAACCTCAACTCAAGTGCCTTGTCCCTCATATTTTTAACTCTGATCTGCTCAAGCCATGTTAGTTTCCCTTGAATCTCTGCCAACTGACTCCCATCGTCAAATAGACTCAGTCAAGCGAACATCGCTCTCGGATCAGTCACAGCCTGATAAACCATAATATATACATATTTTGACCCCATGCTTGTCATATTTATGGATAATTTATCATTAGAATTGAGGAATATGATGCTCCTAATCCTTTGATTTCATGTTTTATACTTAGGTAAGCATCAAGAAGAGAAAAGAGCAAGGAACGAGCCAAAAAAGGGACAAAATGGGCCAAACCCAATAATCAACACGGCTTAGACCTCGCACATGGGTAACCTACATGCCCGTGTGTGATACACAGGATCAAACACGGCTAAAGCAACTATAGACGGGCGTGTCCCTGT
Organism: Gossypium stocksii; assembly: GCA_020496765.1. Taxonomy (NCBI): domain Eukaryota; kingdom Viridiplantae; phylum Streptophyta; class Magnoliopsida; order Malvales; family Malvaceae; genus Gossypium; species Gossypium stocksii. Next base: position 52,285,277 of record CM035625.1, on the reverse strand, counting down.
CGAAGACCTATTTTAGTTTCACACAGAAAAGGCTAATTTTGAGGTATTTTGGGCTAAGAAATGTATTCAAAAGCTAATAAAAAAAAGACCCAATGGGAGGAACAAGGGGACACATAGAGTAGAAAGCAATGAATTACTCGAAGGACGCCAATTGATTCATCTCGAAAGCAAAGATTTACATCAAAATCATCTATTACCTCCTGTGGTAGCTGCAAACTCGGTGAATCATAATTCTGCTCCTCATACTATGTATGATTATGCTAAGCCTAATTTAGCTGGTACTGAACTAGTATTGTTAGGCCTGCTATTGCTGCAAATAATTTTGAACTGAAACCTAACACTATACAGATGATTCAATAGTTTGTTCAGTTTGATGGTTTGCAGGATGAGGATCCTAACACACATTTAGCAAACTTTTTGGAACTCTGCAACACCTTTAAGATTAATGGTGTTTCTGATGATGCCATTCGCCTTCGGTTATTTCCCTTTTCTCTGATGAATAAGGCTAAACAGTGGTTAAATTCTCTACCACGAGGGTATATCACTACTTCAAAACAGATGACCGAAAAATTTCTTTTGAAATATTTTTTGCCTGTTAAAACAGCAAAGGTGAGGAATGACATCTCTTCTTTTGTGCAGATGGATCTACAAACACTTTATGATGCATGGGAGAGATACAAGGATTTATTGAGAAGGTGCCCTTACCATGGGCTACCTTTGTGGCTACAGGTTCAAACTTTCCACAATGGTTTGAACCCCTCAACAAGGCAAATGCTAGATGCAGTTGCTACTAGAACAATCAATAACAAGACACCTAAGGAGGCTTATGAGTTTATTGAGCAGATGTCACTGAATAATTATCAATGGCAAGTCATGAGAACAAAGCCACAAAAAGCCGCCAGTGTTTTTAATATTGATGCAGTCGTTATGCTTTCTAGCCAAGTAGAACTTTTGAATAAAAAGATTGATGGTTTAGTTGGTTCTTCACAAGTACATCTAGTTATGCAGTGTGATGCAAATAGAAGTGGTGTGAGTAATCTAAAGTACTCCCCTTATGGACATGGCATGAAAAACGAGCAAATGAATTATATGGGCAATAATCCTCGACCTCAAAACAATCCTTATAGTAACACTTACAATGCAGGTTGGATAAATCATCCAAATTTTTCATGGGGAGGTCAAGGGAATCAAGGAAATCAGAGGCCACTACCCCCTCCGGGATTTCTACAACCCCCTTATTAGCAGGAAAAGAAACCAAACTTTGAGGAGATGTTGGAAAAATTCATATCGGCATCAGAATCCCATTTTCAGAATACTTAAATAGCACTTAAGAATCAACAAGCCTCAATTCAAGGACTCAAGACGCAAATAGGATAGCTTGCTAAGCTGATCTCTTAACGACCATAAGGAAGCTTGCCAAGTAACACAGAAGCTAACCCAAGGGAGCAACTTCATGCTATTACTATACTCGATGAAGGAAGGTTAGTTGAAGACAAACCAGAACCAAGGCAAGAAGCGGTGGTAAGTAAAGGTAAGGTTGAGGTAAGTCATAGAATACTAGTGGCTAAAGAGTATAGACCTCGTGTGCCATACCCAAATGCGACAAGGAAAGACCACACAGATAAAGATCTTGGTAAATTCCTCAAACTCTTAAAGAAATTACATATTAACTTACCGTTTATTAAAGCTCTTTGCATATGCCAAATCCAGTTAAATTTTTAAAGGATCTTTTAGCTAACAAACAGAAGTTAGACGAGTCCTCACATGTGGAGCTGAATGCAGTTTGCTCGGCCATCTTACAAAATAAATTACCCAGCAAATTAAAAGATCCAGGGAGTTTCACGATTCCTTGTTTAATTGATAGTTTAAATGTTAAAAAAGCCTTCGCTGACTCAGGGGCTAGTATAAACGTAATGCCTTATAAATTGTTTAAACAACTAGGTCTTGGGAAACCCAAACAAACTAGGATGAGTATTCAATTGGCAGATAAAACCATTAGATTTCCTAAGGGTATTATTGAAGATGTACTTGTTAAAATTGACAAATTTATATTCCCAGTAGATTTTTTTGTTCTAGACATGGATGAGGATAGTAATGTGCCTTTAATTTTAGGGTGACCCTTTTTAACAACTGCTAGGACTATCATTGATGTGGGCACAGGTGAACTCACACTTCGTGTAGGCGATGAAATGATTACTCTTCAAGCTCATAATTCTATTAGGATATCTAATGATAGAAATGATATTACGAGTTTTTTTAATAAGATTAACCTCACTGTTCAATCTTCTTTGCAGGACACTCCTCGTAAAGGTGTAAATAAGCCATGTTCAAGATCATGCAACAACAAGGGAGCAATCCATAAAGAGCGAATGCTATAAATTGATAAACTAGATAATGGCGGAACTATAGCAAAGAGGAATCTAAGATATGCCAGGTAAAACCAAAACAAGACCATGACGAGCTTATAGGTAAACCAGGTCGATTTAAGGTTGGAGACAAAGTACTATTAGATGAAGGAGATCCTCGAATTATCACGACAAAGTCCAACCAACAAAGAGTGACGCCCTTCACGGTAATAAAAATTTTTCCACATGGTACAGTAGAGGTAACACATCCGAACCATGGCACTTTCAAGGTAAACGGTCATCGACTTAAACTTTATAATGGTAAGGATTTTAAGAATGATAGAGAGGAGTTTCGGCTCCACAAACTCCATTAAAGGTGCGAGCGAGGTAAGTCAAGCTTAAATTCTAAATAAGCACTTCTCGGGAGGCAACCCGAGCACTAATGTTATTGACTTTTTCAATTTCAGTTTATAATATCTAACATTTACTAATCTAGTCACTTAAAAGTAGGTTTCACTAACCTATACAGCCTGGCAAACGGGTATGTCTTTAGACGTGTGCCCACCACGGGATGCGACTAAACCCCACGGCCGTGCGATATGGCCGTGGGCGAACCTATTTACCCACCACAATCGTGAGACATGGGCGTGTGAATGTCACGGATAGAACCCATGGCCGTGCGATATGGCCGTGGATGAACCTGATTAAATCACACGGGTGCGTAGCTATTACACAGACGTGGGCAAAGTGAGGATTGCCAAACACGATCGTGCAATGAGGCCATAGAAGACGCCACGGGTAGGACACACGAGCGTGGCCAAAATAGTGCTAAAACTGGACCTTGAATTTTCAAACTTTGTCGAGACACGGAATGTGAGAACTCCCCCACGGGTGTGCCTTAAGACCGTGCACAAACCTGACAAAAGCATACAGGCATACAAACCAACCACACGCCCATGGACGAATGTCGTGGTTGATATGATGAAAAACATGGGCGTGCGACAAGCTCGTGCCCATAACCCATGGACAACACTGAGGAAATAACACGGGCGTGCGATACGCCTGTGTCAATATACCATGGTCGACACTGATAAAGAAAACACGGGCATACGAGAAACGAAGAAAGTACTACATGGCGATGCGACACGACCGTGTGCACCAACACACCCAAGAAACACGGGCGTGGGCCAAGAACTAGGTGTATTCAAACTAAAATTTTACGAAATGCATGGGCTGAAAGTAAGGCACACAGGCGTGGGGCACGACCGTGTGCCCCAAACAGTATTTAAACTCCATTTCACTGTTCACCTTCTTCTCCAAAACACTTTGCCCCCAAACACTAGCCTCATTGCGCCGCCGCCTCTCCTCTCCTCCCCCAACTCGGGTCATTCTCCTCTCTTTCACCTTTTTCCTTCCTCCTCCTACTAACTTTACCCACGGCCAAAACCCATTCCATTCACCACAAATCCACCACTTCCTCTCCCAATTTCTTCCTCTTACAAATTCTAACCATCGCCGCTCATACCTCCGGCCATCACCCCCCATTTCGATGGTTCTACCTCCTTTTTCTCCTATTTTTATTTTATTGATTATTATTTCATTTTGTTAAATTTTATGTTATTTACTTGTTATTTACTTTATATTTTCTATTCATTTTTTATTTATATCATGTTATTTTGCATCTTTCTTGTGTTTTACCATTATTATTAGCTATTATACCTATGATAAAGTTGAATTTATTATGCTATTTCTATGCCATTTTCTTTTGGTTTTATTATTTTGTATTATTTGCTTTCGGTTGAATCTAGTTAGTATTGCTAGCTTTTATAATATTTAGCTTATGTCGTCCACCTCTTGAAATTACTTTTGAATTTGATGTTTTATTGGTCTATTTCTATTTTAGTCATTCACTAAAATTTTTACTTGCTTTCTTTCAGGTACATAATGACACATCCACGTGGTAAGTCAAAAGTTATTGTCCCAGCTTCCAAAAAACGGAAGGGACCCGGTGCCACATCCTCAAGTGCTACCGCCGAAGTGTGCCACCCTTTCCTCTAGTTCCCCTCGAGATCTCAGAAGAAACTTTTTCAGATTCTTAGGGCGAGACCCCTCGGCATAAGGTAATACATCGATTGGGCCACTTTAGATCAAGTCCTACTCGCAGACGCAGTTAGGGCCCTCCTCACCACCGAACCATTGGGGCACTTCTTTGACATCGCCGAGCCGACATACCTAGAGCTCACCTTAGAGCTATGTTCAGTATTCCATCTCCAGATGGTCACATCGAAGTTCGACGATCCCGGCACAGTTCAGTTCTATCTCGGCAGCTTGGTATGCCAACTTAGTGTGCCTGAGTTTGGTGTGGCTCCAGGACCTTATACCGAGGAGTTCATAGACGACGACGACTTCTCCGATCTCTATCAACACATCCACTATTCTTCTTCTGCCTGTTGGAGTGCCTTGGTCCTTAATTCAGCCACCTATGACCCCATTCATTCCAAGGCGTTAGCCCTCTCCCTATCACTACGATATCTACATGCGATCCTTGCACATACTCTGACGGGTCGACGAGAGAATACCGGCATCGCCAACACTTACGATGCTTACTTCTTATGAAGCATCGTGCACGAGCACGTGTATGATTTAGCATACTTCATAGCCCTCACCATTAAACACCAGATGGAGTGACTTAGGAAGGGAGCAATTTGCATGGGCCCTTATGTGACTCGACTAGCTCGCCACTTCGGTCTTCTCAACACAGTGGTACAATCCTCCTCGCTCACTCTCATCGGCCAAATGTCCCTACAGGGCATTTCGAGCATGCTTCATATGAAGATGATTGAGTGTCGTCGCGGGACCGATCCTCTTCAGTACTGTCTAACCCAGTCCACTGAGCAAAATGACCCAGCGAACATTCCTGATGATATCCCCCCACCTCAAGAGGCTCCGCCTTCTCAGCCACTACCGAGCCATTGACCAGTTCATGCGGCTGCTTCACTTACTGATATCTCTGAGTGCCTCACTAGATTTAAGCAGCAGTGCTTCCAGAGATTTGATCACATTGATGTTACTCTACAACAGATTTGTCAGCACCTCTACATCACATCGCCACCACCACCACTTCATGACCCATCTGGCAATGAGGACTTTTGAGTCAATTTATTTTTCTTTTTCTTTTTATCTTTATTTTTAATTTTATGTTTCTTTATCTTTATCTTTATTTCTATTTTTATGTTCTAAAAAACTATATTAGTCTATCTTGAATTTTTTTTACAACTGTTTCTTCATGAGTAACCATGCTAATATATACCCCTAAAAACACTATTGATGCTATCACAGTTAAAAAGAGCTCAATAGCTCGATCTTACTCAGGAATATCCAACTCCACTGGGAAAGGTACTCTATGACTAACATGTCCTGCTCGATCATAACCATAACCACCATAACACTGAACAGCACGATCACATCTCCATTTGGCATCACGATTGTGGAACCCAACCTCTACCACCATCGGAGTATCCTCCCCCACCTCTACCTCTGTTGAGTTCATCGTACATCTTATTAGCTGCCTTCCCAACCTCGCTCTCACTACTCCAAGGATTCATCCAAAATTCAGGAAGTTTCAATTCTCTCTCTCTTATGATTTATGCTTATATTCTTACTTATCTTTGTACATTAAGGACAATATACATCTTAAGTGTGGGAGGGTTATCAATTTCATTTTCAGAAAATCCTTGAATCTTGTCTTGTTCTCAAGCACTCTCTCATATTACTGTTAAAATGAAATTCTGATTGATTTATGATTTTTATTGATATGTTCTAGATTAAGACATAGGTATTTATGCTTTGATTGTTTGAACACTAAGACATCAGAGAATCAAGCATGATAAGTTGAATTTTTTAGATTTAAGAATTTTTCTAGGTTGTCTCCCCAAATTTAGGTATCATCTTGAAGTTTGAAATTCACAGGATTGATATCAAAAGCCATAATTTTTGTGAGATTTTGAGCCTTTAGAGCATATATCCTTTCTTGCTCACTTTTATTGTTTCTATAAGTGTGTCAATATTGATTTTTTATTCTAGAACTTGCTTCGATTATACATGTCAAGACCACACAGTTGATTTGATATACCGAGATGATAAAGGCACCTAGGTTTAACTCACTCACTCCATAAAAGCCTACCTTCATAATTAACCCTTAGTGAACCCCCTTAAGCCTAACAAACTATCCATTGATCTACCCTCAGTATTAACCTCTAACACATTATTGTTGAAATCCCCTTAATTACTTTGATCCCTATTTTGTCGAGATTTGAGTGGAATAATTATCTAGCTATGTTCTTCTCTTTAGTTAGTAAAGTTTAATTACTTGAATTTGTTCTTAAAAAAATTTAGTTTAGCATACTATTATGAAGTTGTGTGCTCTTGATCTTAACGATGTTATTCATGAGGAAAAGCTCAATTTTAGAATTATTCAGTGATGTAATTTTTCAATATTGGTTATTTTTCTAGCTAGGTAATTTTTCAGTTCAATCTCGATTCTAACCCTCTCTTTCAGCTTGTGTCCACACCCCTAACCAAAGCCCCGTTGCAACTCTCTAAAAACCTTTTGATCGGTGTATCATCTCAATTTATAATGGTAGAGATTTGATTATCATGCAAGCCTAAGGTAATATTTTTCATGTTGACTAGTGAGTGCTTAATTTCTAATAAACACTTTAAGTTATTTGAGTGAATCTTTAGTGAGGATGTCAACTCTTGTTAAGTTTTAAATTAAAGGTGATGACTTAGATAAGGGGAGATGCCTGTGTTTCTATTGTAAAATAATCAACTTGGATTGTTTGAGACTTTGATGCTCTTTTAGTTGAATTCTCAATGCATAATTACTTGTGAATTAGTTCAAAACATTATTGATAGGAATTATAAGTTGAGAGGAATGAATTTTGATTGTAAGTTGAAGATTTTGCTTGAGGACAAGCAAAGACTTAAGTGTAGGGGTATTTGATAAACCATAATATATACATATTTTTACCCTATGCTTGGCACATTTATGGATAATTTATCATTAGAATTGAGGAATATGATGCTCCTAATTCTTTGATTTCATGTTTTATACTTAAGTAAGCATAAGGAAGAGAAAAGAGCAAGGAACGGGGCAAAAAACGAACAAAATGGGCCAAATCCAATAATCAACATGACCTAGACCTTTGCACATGGGTAACCCACATACTTCTGTGTGATACACAGGATCAAACAAGGCCTAAGCAACTACAGATGGGCGCGTCACACGGGCGTGTCCCTGTTGAAGACCTATTTTAGTTTCACACAGAAAAGGCTAATTTTGAGGTATTTTGGGCTAAGAAAGGTGTTCAAAAGCTTATAAAAAAAGACCCAATGGGAGGAACAAGGGGACACACAGAGTAGAAAGCAAGGAATTACTCAAAGGACGCCGATTGATTCATCTCAAAAGCAAAGATTTACATCAAGACTGAAGATCTCCCTTCAATTTCTCTAAAAGTTTTTTGGGTTCTTTATGTTTTGTTGTTTTCCCTAGTTTAAAATGTTTTATTTTATAATTATGAACTAAATTCCCTAAATACCTGTGGGGGATGAAACCTAAGACGGATCTTGTTATTTTTACCTGAATTATATGATAAATACTTGAATTTGTTCTTAATTGTGTTATTAATTCTTGTGTTAATATTTTAGGATATTAATTCAAGTCGAAGATGTTTATTCAGTGGAGCAAAAGTCCCTGTTTAAGAGTAGATTGATCGTGATCTCAAGTGATGATGATAAAGTAATAAAATCTGATTGTACCTATAAACTAACTAATATCACGATAAAAGGCAAGTGCACCTATTGAATAGTAGTATAGTTAGTGGCAAGACCGGAATATCAAATCCAAGGAACTATAAGTACTAGTAATGACTTTCTTTGTATTATCTAGCCTAAAAATAAAGAGGGTTTGGTTGTAAAATAAACTAAACTAACTAAAGAAATGACAAGGAGTAAAGTGGAAGATTGCTTTTGGGAAGGACTGATTGATTAAGGCAATGCCTAAGGAAGAATCCACCTAGACTTCACTTGTTATCTAACTCTGAACCAGATGATTTCTTCATTTGATTTGATCCGTAAAGATCCATAAATTATGTTAATACCTCCGTCAAGGATAAGAACAACTAATCTTAGGTTGATTAACTAAAATCTCTTTCTAGTTAAAACTCCTAGTCTTGCATTAACTCGATCTATGGCTCCCCATATTAGATTTGACTCTAATCCGGCAGATTTTTGTCGTCCTATGTCTAGGATTACGATCAACTCCGCTTAATTGTGTTGGATCTACTCCTATGCAGGGACTTTTGCTCCTCCATATAGGCACATTTGACTTAAATCAATATTCCAGACATATCAATTTAAGAGTTGAAAACACAATTAAGAACAAATCAAATATTTATCATACAGCTCAGATAACAATAACAAGATCTGTCATAGGTTCCATCCCCTTAGGTATTTAGGGATTTAGTTCATGTTTATAAAAGAAAACATCTCAGAAGAAATAAAATAACAAAATATAAGAAAACCCAAAACTCTTGAAAGGATTGAAGGGGGATCCTCTATCTTGATGTAGATCCTAGCTTCTGAGATGGATCAATCGGCTTCCCTTCGAGTAATTCCCTCTTTTAACTCCCCGTCTTAGTGAGAATAAAGCACCATTAGCGGGAAATCAAGCACACCTTTGTAATTGCCTCCTAGGGTCTTTATATAGAGTTTTAGAATACCTTTCTTAGCCTCTAAGTAGCCTTTTTCGAGTGAAATTGAATTTCCTCCCGACAGGGACACACCTGTGTCCCACGCCTGTGTGGATCGAGGCCCAGGCCGTGCTTGATATGCGTGATATGAAGTAATAAAATTTATAATAATGATCGTACCAAAAACTAACTATTATCATGACTTTAAGGCAAGCGCACCTATCGAACAGTAGTATAGCTTAGTGGCAAGACCGAGATATCGTACCCAAGGGAACCGAAAGTACTAGTAGTAACTTCCTTTCTATTATTTAACCTATAAATAAAAGGGGGTTTTATGAAGCTAAACTAATTCTAAAACTAAACTGAGAATGCACAAAAAGTAAATTGGGGAAAAACTATTGGGAAGGGCTGATTGATTTGGCAATACTCAAGGGAGAATCCACCTAGACTTCACTTGTTATCAATTCTTGAGCTAGACGATTTATTCACTTGACTTGATCCGTAGAGATCCCTAACTTATGTTAATACCTCCGTCGAGGATAAGAACAACTAATCCTAGGTTGATTAACTGAAATCTCTTTCTAGTTAAAACCCCTAGCCTTGCATTAACTTGATCTATGGATCTCCTTATTAGGTTTGACCCTAATCCGGCAGATTTATGTCGCCCTATGTCTAGGGTTGCATGCAACTCCGCTTAATTATGCTAGATCTACTCTTAAATAGGGACTTTTGCTCCTCTGAATAAGCACATCAATACTTGAATTAATAACTAGGATTATTAAGACAAGAATTAAGAACACATAATTAAGAACAATTCAAGTATTTATCATATAACTCAAGATAAAATAATAACAAGATCTGTCTTAGGTTTCATCCCCCTCAAGTACTTGGGGATTTAGTTCATATTTAATAAAGAAAACATCTCAGAAGAATAAAGATAACAAAACATAAAAAACCCAAAAACCCCTGAAGGATTGAAGGGAGATCCTCTGTCTTGATGTAGAGTTCGGCTTCTGGGATGAATCAATCGGCTTCCCTTGGAGTAATTCCTTGCTTTCACTCTTTGTGTTGGTAGAAATATGGCACTCTCTTGTGGGAGAAAAGGTACCCTTTTGAGGACAGAAAAGGATTCCCTTAGCGGGAAATAAGCACACCCTTGAAGTTGCCTTCTAGGGTCTTTATATAGAGTTTTGGAATGCCTTTCTTAGCCCCTAAGTATCCTTCTCCAAGTGAAATTGAACTATCTCATGACAAGTACACGCCCGTGGGCCACACCCATGTGGATTGACAAGAGGCCGTGTGTGGGCCTATTGATGGTGGCATGGCCGTGTGGTCTGGCCGTGCTTGTCGGGGCTGGGCCATGTCGGACTCTATGTGGCACGACCGTGGGACACGGCCGTGTGGTGAATCCTTGGGCCATGTTGTTTTTATACTTTGGCCCATTTTCTCCATTTTCGGCCCGTTTTTTGTTCTTTTCTCTTTCTTGTGCTCTTCTGAGTATAAAACATGAAATAGAAGTATTAAGAGCACCAATTTCCACAAATTCAATGATAATTTATCTAGAAATTAAGCTAAGAATGAGGTAAAAATATGTACAATTTATCATTTATCAGTGCTCAAGCCTGTTAAAGTGGCACGGCCGTGTGGCACAGCTGTGTGTCTAATCTCCAGGCCGTGTTGATTACTGAACTGGGCCTAATTTACCCCTTTTTGGCCCGTTCCTTGCTCTTTTCTCTTCCTTATGCTCACCTTAGTATAAAACATGAAATTAAGGGTTTAAGAGCATCAATTTACACAAATCAAGAGGTAATTCATCCAGAAATTGGGCTAAGCATGGGGTAAAAATATGTATAATTTATCGCTTATCAAATACCCCCACACTTAAGCCTTTGCTTGTCCTCAAGCAAAATCTCAACTCACAATTAAGAATCATTCTTCTCAACTTATAATCATTATCAATAATGTTTCAAACTAATCCACAAGTAATCATACAATGAAAATTCAACCAGAAGAACATTAAAGTTTCAAACACTCTAAGTTGAGAATTTTATCACAGAAACATAGGTTTTCTCCCTTCTCCTAAGTAATTACCTTTCAATCGAAATCAACAAGAGTTGACATCCTCACTAAAGATTCACTCTATCCGCTCAAAGTGTTTAGGGTTAAAAAATTAAGCACTCTTTAGTCAACCTGAAAAGTTATTACCATAGACTTGCAAGAAAATCAAGTCTCTACCACTATAGATTGATATGACACATCGATCAAAAGGTCTTTTAATGGTTGTAATGGGGACTTGGTTAGGGGTGTTGTCACAAGCTGAAAAAGAGGGTTAGAATCGAGATTGAATTGAAAAATCGTCTAGCTAGAAAAATCTCTATCACTAGAACATACTTCTAGAGCTAAGTTTTTCTTTCGATGACATTGTTCTGGATTCGGTAGCTTATAATAGAAATATGAAAAAATATTAAACTATAACAGAATTAACTTGATATACACCCTTTTTTTTCAATTTAAGAACAAATCAAATATTTACATTGAATATTTATGAACTTTACAAACTGAAAAAGAGAACAAAGCTAGATAATAATTCAACTCAAATCTTGACAAAAAATAGGGATCAAAATAATTGAATGGAATTCAACAAAAATGAGTTATAAGTTAATATTAGAGGTAAGTCAAAGAATGGGTTGTGTAGGCTCAATGGGGTTCACTAGGGGTTAATTTATGGAGGTAGGCTTTTATAAAGTAAGTGGGTTATACCTAGGTGCCTTTGTCATCTTAGTATATCAAATTAATGATGTGGTCTCGACATGTGTAATTGAAGCAAGCTCTAAAATAACAAACCAGTATTGACTCACTCAAAGCAACAATAAAAGTGAGCACGAAAGGTTGTATGCTCAAAAGGCTCAAAAATCTTACCAGAATTATGCTTTTTGATGTCAATCCTGCGAATTTCAAATCTCAAGATAACACTTAAAATTAGGGAAAATAACCTAGAAAAAATTTAAATTCTCAAAAAGTTCAACTTATCATGCTTTATTCCCTAATGTCTTAAAGTTTGAATAATCAAAGCATAAGTACCTATGTCTTAATTCTCAATATATCAATAAAAATCATAATTCAGTCAGAATTAATTCCTCATAGGATATTGAGACTAATACAGAGAGTGAAAGTGAGAATTCGAAATTTTGAGAACAATGCAAAAAGTTAGTTGTAAAAATTTATTAGGGGTTTGAAGAGAATGCAATGACTGAAAGTAAGTTCCCCCCCACACTTAAGATGTACATTGCCCTCAATGTATAAAGATACATTAGTAGCAATAGAAGCATAATATCATAAGATAGGGAAAGAAATGAAACTCCCTGAACATTGGATGAATTCCTTGAAAGTAGTGAAAGCTGGATTGGAGAGATGACTACTTGAAGTTCATGATCCTAGGTAACTTGAAGCACAACTACGTGGGGAATTTAAGTCTTACTCAATAAGAAGTGAAGTGTAAAATAAAAGGAAAAATATAAAGTGAAGAGAATAAAAATAAAAATAAAATAAAATTAATAGAAAATTAGGCACACGGCCATTGAGAACGAGCGTGTAACCTAGGTCTAGCCCGTGTGTTTCGTGCTCCTGTCGGTGCGGCCATGGCTGGTTAGCACGGGCATGTCCTTTGCCCGTGGTAAGTTCTTAGTCTCGCCCACAGTTCATTGGCACGGGCATGTTGAGTCACACGGCCTTATAGCACGGTGTGTCTTTTGGTGCTCGCTTTGCCCACGGCCGTGTTTCAAATCACACGCCCGTGTATGAATAGACAGGTTTGGCCACAGCAGTATCGTACGGCCATGTTTCTACCCGTAAGGTGTCTACGGCCTTAGGCACGCTTGTGTGTATGGTCGTGTGGTCCTGGGAAATCTACGTTTGAAGGGTTAGTTGATGTATTAGATAGCCTAAATAAAAGAATTTACTAAGTTAGTGCTCGGGTTGCCTCCCGAGAAGCGCTTGTTTATAGTCTAAGCTCGACTTTTCTCAAGCTTGTTTGATCATGGTGGTTTGAAGAGTTGAAACTCTTCTATCCTGCTTTTAATTTCATTATCAACATAAGATTTGAGTCGAGTGTGATTTACCTTAAAAGTGCCGAGTGACTCATGTTTTATCTCGACTGTACCATAGGGAAAGATTTTCATTACCGTGAAGTAAGGTATGTCACTTGTCTGTTCTTTTGAATTCATGATTCGATGATCATCTTCCCCTAAGATTACTTTATCCCCTACCTTGATTTGATTCATTTTTACCTGAGGGTCGTCTTGGTAATGCTTTGAGTTGGTGTGGCATATTTTGGGTTTTTCCTTATAGTTCAGCCACTCATCTAGTTCCTCAATCTGAAGTATTCGCTTTTCATGTGCTTCTCCCTTGGATGGACTTGTCTGTGGCTGGGTTACCTTTATATGGAGTGTATCTTGCACAGAAGATTGGGTGGTAAGATCAGTGTTTTTACAAGGACTAGTCACTATATTTTTGTCAGCAACAGTCTTAATCGAGTTTCGAGCTTGTAAAGTAACTTTGTCATCACCTACTCGTAGTATAAGCTCACCTGTTCCTACATCAATTATTGTTCTAGCAGTTGTTAAAAAGGGTCGCCCTAGAATTAAGGGCACATTACTATTATTATCAATGTCTAAAACAACAAAGTTAACTGGGAATATAAATTTATCAATTTTGACAAGCACATCTTCAATTATTCCCTTTGGAAATCTAACGGTCTTATCAGCCAATTGGATGCTCATCTTAGTATGTTTAGGTTTTCCAAAACCTAGTTGTTTAAATAGTTTATAAGGCATGACATTAATACTAGCCCCTAAATCAGCTAAAGCATTTTTGGCGTCTAAACTACCAAGTAAACAACGAATAGTAAAACTCCCTGGATCTTTTAGTTTGTTGGGTAGCTTATTCTGTAAAATGGCTGAGCATACTGCATTCAGCTCCACATGAGATTTCTCATCTAGCTTTTGCTTGTTTGTCAAGAGCCCTTTTAAAAACTTAATAGCATTTAGCAGCTGCGAAAGAGTTCAATAAACGGTAAGTTGATATGTAATTTCTTTAAGAGTTTAAGAAACTTACCGAATTGCTCATCTGTGTGGTCTTTCTTTAACGCATTTGGGTATGGGATATGAGGTTTATACTCTTTGATAGTTACTTCTTTGGAACTTACCTCATCCTTACCTTTACTTACCACAGTCTCCTTGCATGGCTCTGGGTTCGTTTTGGTTAACCCTTCCTTATCTATTGTATTCACGGCATTGAGTTGCTCCTTAAGGTTGGTCTCAGTGTTGCTTGGTAACCCACCTTGCGGTCTTTCAGAAATTAGCTTGGCGAGCTGGCTGATTTGAGTTTTGAGTCCTTGAATGGATGCTTGCTGGTTCTTTAATGCCGTTTTGGTGTTTTAGAAATGAGTTTCTGACACGGCAATAAATTTTGTGAGCACCTCTTCAAGGTTTGGCTTTTTCTCTTATTGGAATGGTGGCTGTTGAAAGCCCGGAGGAGGTGGTTGTCTTTGATTTCCTTGTCCTCCCCATGAAAAATTAGGGTGGTTCCGCCAACCTGCATTGTAAGTGTTACTATAAGGGTTATTTTGAGGTTTAGAGTTATTACCCATATAGTTGGCTTGCTCAGTTTCCATGCCATGTCCATAGGAGAAATAATCGGGATTGTACATATTTCCTTGAATTGCGTCGCATTGCATGTAACAGCCCATTTTAGACCCTAATTGAAACAAGTGGTTTTGGGACCACTTAACCGAGTAAAAATATTATTTTAATTGCTTTAATATGTTTTACAGCATGATAGATATATGGTGTGAAAGTTTCGTATAAAAATTTTATCGTTTAAATAGCTAATTCAGTAAAAAGGATTAAATCGCATAAAGCGATAAATAGGAGTTCTATTTCATAAATGACTTATTTGATCATGGCTTTTAAAATAGGAGTCCTTAAATAGTTATTTTACCATTTTAATTGTTAGCGGACACTTATGTCCATATTAGTATGATTTATTAAATGGTTTTATTAAAGTTTAAAATGGTCATTTGGTTTTATAATATGTTTTTAATAAAATAAAACATGAAAGTGCTTTATTTCATTGTTCTTCCACCGATTACAAACCAAATAAAAGGGGTTTGGAAAGCTTTTTCATTTGACAAGTTTAATTCATCAATTGAGATAAAGACAACCAAATCTCGGAACTTGATCGGGGAAAACGAAAGTTAGACGAATAGACATTGGGAAATCGAGGTAAGTTCGTATAATTAGAATCAAACTTGTTTAGGATTTATAATTGTTGTTTTCAATACTACATGAATGCATAATGAACCATAGACTTAAGCTTGCCTATTTGGTATAAGTTGAATTTCATATGGTGTATATGTGAAGTAATGAAGTGATACGCAAATTGGTTATATGTCCAAATGATTACCGAGTCCCATTCGAACCGAGGAAAGTCATAGGATACAAGTGACATGTCACTAGGGCTACAGGGTGGTTTAAGCTCCTGCATTTGTTGCGGACTCACCATAGCTCATGAGCTATATGTTCATCCTTGGGATTACATGTTCAGCATTCGGACTTACTGATCAGCCTACGGGATTACCGTTTATCCTTCGGGATTACATGTTCAGCCTTTGGGCTTACCGTTACAGGCTCAAAAGAGCATACATGATGCATTGACAGATTACAGGTTATACGTATATACACTGTGTGTGTATCACCCGAGTATCCCTCGATGTTCTTAAAGGTTCAACGGGTAATTATCGATACATGTTACATGATGATTAAAGAGTATATGAATACAAGTTACATGAGTTACATTATTTATATGAACTATATGATATGAATTACATGAGTTGTACATCATAAGTAAATGATATATGTTGTGTTATGTGAATGATTCATTTGGAGAATGAATGATCACAAGATTTTGCAAGTACTAACTTGTGTATGATTGATGAGTAGGCAATATGAGATTGATGAGTAGGCAATATGAGCTTATGACTTAGTTTGACATTAATTATGTGCTTATCTCTCATGTTCGGTAAGTTTAATTCTACGTTATACGGGCTTACTAAGCTTTTAAAGCTTGCTCCGTTTACTTTTCCCTTGTTTTATAGATTCGAAAGCTAGCTCGATTTTCGGAGGAGTCGGAGACTTGCTATCACACTATTCATCAAGCTTTCGGTACTTTTGAATCTTTGTAAATGAAATAGTCATGGCATGCATAGGCTAGTTGATAATTGAATGTACATGGCTAATTGTTTAATGAATGTGGTATGTTTTGAGCATCTTTTCAAGCTATGAGATATGGCTTGTTTGTATATGGCTAATCCATTTTGAATGACTATTATGATATGTTCTTATGTGTTAAATTGTGAAGTGTTACAATGTTATGAGGATAGTCATATTAGCTTTTGAATTAATGAATGATTTGGTAAGAAATGATGCATATTTGGTACATGTTAGATGATGAATAATGTTTGAATTGGTTAGCTAAGAAATGGCTCATTATATATCTTGAAATGGTTGTTTTGGTTGCCAAATTGTCTATGAAATGGTATGGCTATGTGATGCTTGTAGGGATGACCCATTTAGGTGGCAAAATGGCTTAAACCAAGCCTACATTGTGCCACACGGTCAGAGCACACGGGCGTGTGACTCAGCCGTGTAACCCCTGCACTTAATAGATTTTAGGAGGTCTTGGACACAGCCTAGACCCACAGGCGTGTCTGGTAGCCATGTGGTTTTTGACAGTGTTGGCCACGGATTGGACACACGAGTTTGTCTAATGACCGTGTGGGGTTTGGCAGTGTTGCCCACGGTTTGAATGCATGGGTGTGTCTAGTAGGGCATGACCGTGTTGGTGTGCACGGGCTAGGGACACGGCCGTGTGTCCCTAACTTGAAAGTTTTCTCAATGTTCTCCCTATCTTTCACATGTTTTCAATTTGATCCTAAATGAGTGTGTGTATGATTATATGAGCTTTAAAGCATGATTGGGTGAATGATTATAGAACTATATTGTGTTTGTAAAGTTTAAAATTTTACTGATCTGATCTGAGTTACAAGTCTGGTAATGCCCCTTACTTATTCCGGCGACGGTTACGGGATAGGGGTGTTACATTACATTACTGGGTGTGCCTGCTTAGAACCAACAAAATTATCAATCTTTTTATTTAAAAGTTCTACCTGATTAGAAAGCATGGTTATAGCATCAATATTAAAAACTCTTGTAGCTTTCTGTGGCTTTGTTCGCATGACTTGCCACTGATAGTTATTCAGTGACATCTCTTCTATAAATTTGTAGGCTGCTTCTGGTGTTTTATTATTGATTGTTCCTCTGACGGCTGCATCGATCATCTGCCTTGTTGAGGGATTCAAACCGTTGTGAAAGGTTTGAACTTGTAGCCACAGAATTAACCCATGGTGAGGGCACCTTCTCAAGAGATCTTTATATCTCTCCCAAGCATCGTAAAGTGTTTCTAAATCCATCTGCACAAAAGAAGAGATATCATTCCGCAATTTAGTTGTTTTAACTGGAGGAAAATACTTAAGTAGAAATTTTTCAGTCATTTGTTCCCATGTAGTGATAGACCCTCGTGGTAAAGAATTTAACCACTGTTTAGCTTTATTTCTCAAGGAGAACAGGAATAGCCTAAGACGAATGGCATCATCAGAAACGCCATTTATTTTGAATGTATCGCATAATTCCAAAAATTTGGCTAGATGTGAGTTAGGATCATCATCCTGCAAACCATCAAACTGAACAAATTGTTGTATCATTTGAATAGTGTTAGGTTTCAGTTCAAAATTATAATAATGCTAGATTCAGTGCCTGCTAAATTAGGTCTAGCATAATCATACATAGTACGCGGAACAAGATTTTGCTCAACAGGATTTGCGGCTACTATAGGAGGTAGCTGATTATCCTGATTTGTTTCCATCTCTTCGGTAGGTTCTGGTTCTTCTTCTTATCCTTGTTCTGGATATTGCAAGCTTCTTCTTATCTCTCGGCGAGTTTGACGAACTGTCGCTTCTAAATCGTCGTCAAAAAGTAGTGGTCCTCCCGGGTTTCTTATAGTCATAAACTAGAGATACCTAGAAGGGAAAAGGCAAAGAAAATTAAAATAAATAATAAATAAAACAAATAAAAATAAAGGTTGAAAATAAATAAAAATAGTAATGGCTAAAGTAATAGAAATCGAGTGTTCCTAATATCTTAGTTCCCCGGCAACGGCGCCAAAAACTTGATCGTGATCTCGAGTGATGATGATAAAGTAATAAAATCTGATTGTACCTATAAACTAACTAATATCACGATAAAAGGCAAGTGCACCTATCGAATAGTGGTATAGTCAGTGGCAAGACCGGAATATCGAATCCAAGAAACTATGAGTACTAGTAATGACTTGCTTTCTATTATCTAGCCTAAAAATAAAGAGGGTTTGGTTGTAAACTAAACTAAACTAACTAAAGAAATGACAAGGAGTAAAGTGGGAGATCGCTTTTGGAAAGGACTGGTTGATTAAGGCAATACCTAAGGAAGAATCCACCTAGACTTCACTTATTATCTAACTCTGAACCAGATAATTTCTTCATTTGATTTGATCCGTAGAGATCCCTAAATTATGTTAATACCTCCGTCAAGGATAAGAACAACTAATCCTAGGTTGATTAATTGAAATCTCTTTCTAGTTAAAACCCCTAGTCTTGCCTTAACTCGATCTATGGCTCCCTATATTAGATTTGACTTTAATCCACAGATTTTCGTCGTCCTATATCTAGGATTGCAATCAACTCCGCTTAATTGTGTTGGATCTACTCCTATGCAGGGACTTTTGCTCCTCCACATAGGCACATTCGACTTAAATCAATATTCCGGACATATCAATTTAAGAGTTAAAAACACAATTAAGAACAAATCAAATATTTATCACACAGCTCAGATAACAATAACAAGATCTGTCTTAGGTTTCATCCCCTTAGGTATTTAGGGATTTAGTTCATGTTTATAAAAGAAAACATCTCAGAAGAAATAAAATAACAAAACATAAGAAAACCCAAAACTCCTAAAAGGATTGAAGGGAGATCCTCTGTCTTGATGTAGATCATGGCTTTCTGAGATGGATCAATCAACTTCCCTTCAAGTAATTCCCTCCTTTAACTCCCCGTCTTGACGTGAATAAAGCACCCTTAGTAGGGAATCAAGCACACCTTTGTAGTTGCCTCCTAGGGTCTTTATATAGAGTTTTGCAATGCCTTTCTTAGCCTCTAAGCAGCTTTTTTCGAGTGAAATTAAACTTCCTCCCGACATGGACACGCCCGTGTGGATCGAGGCCCAGGTCGTGCTCGAGCCTGTTAAAGTGGCACGGCCGTGTGTCTAATCTCCAGGCCATGTTGATTACTGAACTGGGCCTAATTTGTCCGTTTTTGGCCCGTTCCTTGCTCTTTTCTCTTCCTTATGCTCGCCTGAGTGTAAAACATGAAATTAAGGGTTTAAGAGCATCAATTTACACAAATCAAGGGGTAATTCATCCAGAAATTGAGCTAAGCATGGGGTAAAAATATGTATAATTTATCGCTTATCATAGATCCAACACAATTAAGCAGAGTTAATCGCAATCCTAGACATAGGATGACGAAAATCTATCGAATTAGAGTCAAATCTAATAAGGGAATCCATAGATCGAGTTAATGCAACACTAGGGGTTTTAATTAGAAAGAAATTTCAATTAATCAACCTAGGGTTAGTTGTTCTTAGTATTGAAAGAGATATTAACATAATTTAGGGATTCCTACAGATCAAATCAAAGTGAATAAATCATCTAGTTAAGAGTCTAATAACAAGTGAAGTCTAGGTGGATTCTTCCTTGGGCATTGTCTTAATCAATCAGTTTTCCCAAAAGCAATTTCCCCAATTTACTCTCTATCATGTTCTTAGTTAATTAGTTTAATTTAATTAGTTTAAAAACAAATTCCCTTTATTTTTAGGCTAGATAATAAAAAGAAAGTTAATATAGTACTTTTAGTCCTTGTGGGTTCGATATCTCAATCTTGCCATAAACTATACTAGTGTTTGATAGGTGCACTTGTCATTGTCGTGACAATAGTTAGTTTTACCAGTTTAACCATCATAAATATCACTCATCACAGCCCTACGGCTTAACGCATCAGCCACCATAATGGCCTTCCCAAGATGATACTTAATACTACTGTCGTAGTCCCTAAGTAATTCAACCCATCTACGCTACCAAAGGTTTAACTCCTTTTGAGTGAGGAGATACCTGAGGCTCTTGTGATTAGTGTAAATAGTACACTTCTCACCGTACAGATAATGCCTCCAAATCTTAAGAGCAAAGACTACTACGTGACGCATAAGCAACCATTTTACCATATTGCATCAGAACACAACCCATACCCACATGTGATACATCGCTGTATACCACGAAGTCCTTACCAGGCTCAGTCTGTATCAGAACAGGAGCCTGAGTCAACACTGTCTTGAGCTTCTCAAAGCTCTCCTACTGTGCATCAGTCCAACGAATGGAACCCCCTTACACAGTAGCTTAGTCAACAAAGCTGCGGTCAAAGAGAACCCTTCTATGAATCATCGATAATATCATGCCAGCCCTAGAAAACTACGAATCTCATACACACTCTTTGGTTGATTCCAATCCAACACAGCCTTAATCTTATGAGGATCCACACGAATCCCCTCAATAGACACCATATGTCCCAAAAAGGTAACCTCTTGTAGCCAGAACTCATACTTAGAGAATTTCGTATACAACTGCTTATCTCGAAGAGTCTGCAATATAATTCTAAGATGCTCATCGTGCTTATCCTTTGACTATCATCGATGAACACTACTACGAATTGATCCAAATAGGGCTGGAACACACGGTTCATCAAGTCCATGAATGTCGTTGGTGCATTAGTCAACCTGAAAGGCATAACTAGGAACTCGTAATGTCCATAACGAGTCCTAAATGTAGTCTTATGCACATCGGCCTACTTTACTCTCAACTGATGATACCCTGATCGTAGATCAATCTTGGAAAACACAAAAGCCCCTCTAAACTGATCGAACAAGTCATCTATCCTTAGAAGTGGGAACTTGTTCTTGATCGTTAACTTATTCAACTGGCAGTAATCGATACACATCCTCATCGTACCATCCTTTTTCTTTTACGAACAGAACAGGTGCTTTCCATGAAGGCACACTAGGATGAATAAACCCACGATCCAACACCTCTTATATCTGGGCCTTAAACTCAGTAAGCTCCTTTGGTGCCATTCAATAAGGGGTGATAGACGCCGGAGCTATACCAAAAATTAACTCGATACCAAACTCCACCTCTCGGCTTGGAGGCAATCCTAGTAATTCCTCTGGAAAAACATCTGAAAAGTCCCTCACAATTCAGATGTCCTTAACCAAAGAGTCCACGGAATCCAAAACACTGATGTAGGCCAAGAATGCCTCACATCCCTTCTTTACTAACTTTTCTGCCACCAATGCAGATATCACATTAGTCAAATAATCTCGTCATTCCCCAATCACACTACCTCACAATGCTCTTCGGCCCTTAAGACAACCCTTTTTCAGCATAATCTAGACACACTTGATCCTTCACCAACCAGTCCATGCCCAAAATTAAATCAAACTCTCCAAAAAGAAGCTCCATAAACCAGCCAAGAATATAGTCCCTTAGACCTCTAACGATATATATCTGAATAATTTACTAACTCTAATAGATTGGCCCAACGGACTCACCATTGTTATCTCACTAGAACTGCTCTCAAACGGAATCCCCAAAGTCTCAGACACAGTACTAACTATGTAAAAGTGAGTAAAGTCTATGTCTATCAGTGCAAAATAAGGTACATTAAAAATTAAGAACGTACCCGAGAAAATATCCGGAGCATCTCGATCCTCACAGCGATGTGC
Source organism: Gossypium stocksii (assembly GCA_020496765.1). NCBI lineage: Eukaryota > Viridiplantae > Streptophyta > Magnoliopsida > Malvales > Malvaceae > Gossypium > Gossypium stocksii. The sequence goes on along the minus strand of CM035625.1, from coordinate 52,263,197 downwards.
ATCATAAACTAGTACAGACTACCTTGCCTCAGTCGGTCCAGCAGCTCTACCCGGTGCTCTCTGTCCACTGCTCATGCCATTACCACCCCTAGTCTGACCTCAACCCCTAGGTAGCTGCTGAACTACCCTCGGTAGCTGTGCAGTCTCATGAACCGGAGCTTGCATCTGATTAACCATCAGTAGACAATCCTTAACACGATGCTCAGTCGACCCACATCTAAGACAAGCCCCAGTAGTCCTCTAACACTCGCCCGGATGGCATCTATTACAAAGTTGACAAATCGCCACCCCAAAAGATGCAACGGTAGGCCCAACTCTCACAGGCCCATCAATCTTGACCTTTTTCTTAGGCCTTATCCCAATATGTGAAGGCTCAGAATCCTTCTTAGCCTTTCCTTTCTCTCGATTTTGGCACTCTGAGCGCTTCACCTATTTGGCGATCTTTGCCTTTTCTACTAGTGCAGAGAAATCCCACTCCCTTTGAGGAGCTATCAGAACACACAGACTGTCTCGGAAACCATAGCTTGGGACATGTGTAGTCCCCAGCTGCACGATCATAAGACCTTGACCCAGTCTCTGTAACAGGCGACATCGGCATCTCACTAGTGTCCAGATTTAGAATAGTATCTGATGCGAATGACTCAGCTCGAGCCCCTCTACGGCCTCTACCTCGACCTTTAGTACCCTGTCAACGAGTACCTCGTGTGCTCATCGTAATTTCAAAATTATCTATATTAATAGTTTTATGCAAATCAGTTTACAATTTCAATATTTATTAGCAAATATTTTATGCAGTACAGTATCAGAAGTTTAAAGTCTGTTATCGCGAGAAATGGTCTCATTAAAGTTTTTAGTCTACACTACCTAGAGTGTTTCAGTGTAGTCTACTACCTATGTAGTCTCAGAATATAATTTCAGATAGATCAAACAGATTTTCAGTATATACTACGCATGCTTTCAAACAATTCTAATAGAGTTTCAGAAAACTTACTGGATCAGCGACGAAGACTCGGTGTACCACTTACTTATTCCAAAACATAATTCAAATCATTTATAAATCATTTCCCAAAACCAAATTTAAAACCCAAAACCACAATCGAGTTTTGCAACCTGGCTCTGATACCACTAAATGTAACACCCCAAATCCGGCCTATACATAATGGCTGAATCTGGCAATGTCACATGAGAGTGTTTTTGAAATCTTATTTTGATACATAAAAATCATTCAAATTATTATCTTTTACTTAGTCGAAAAATAATTACTATTTGATTTGTTTGAAAATATTTGTTTTACGCGAAAGCTATAAAATCAATCATCTCTCGGTGTCGAATAAATTACAAAAACCTTATTAATTTTAGAAAACAATGCTTTGTGGCATTGTAGTTTATAAACCAAAAATAACAGTTCAAAGTCCCAAAATAACAGTTTAAGCAATAAAACCATTACGTCCAAAGTATGTACCAGTGGTCACCATCGAGCACTCCGCTGCACCGATCCATCTACTGTTGGGGGTTACCTGGATAGATTAAATAAATAAAGGGGTGAGTTTCGCAAACCCAGTATGTAATCCCCACAGACAGCATGCATACAAACAAATAACAGAATACAGTCATATTTTGGGCCTCAGCCCTTTGTAGAAATGGTGTGGACCTTAACCCACTCAGCAACAGAATTAGATATAGACTTAGGGCCTAAGCCCATAATAAATATCGCATGCATGTCAGATCAAAATATCAGAAACATGCCCACCAACCCTGCACACTATCTCTGTCCAACCCTACACACCATGTGGGGATAAAATTGACCCACCCAGTCTTGCACACCAAATATGGGGATAAAATTAACCCATCCAACCCTGCACACCATAAGGTATCGTGATACAGCACATATCAGACATATGCAGCATAGTTGCCAGATAACAGGCTTAGAAGCCTTTCAGATACTTCCTTCACTTCATCAATAATCCCACCTCAATGCAATGAATCATACAATTATGGCATGCTACTATGGAGAATAGTAGACATGCATTCATATCTAGAACAATATCGATACACATGCTATGTATAACATGTTAACACATATGTCTTAATATCATATCACAGAATAGGGGTCCAAGTATTGCTTACCGACCCTAAGACAGGTTACAGTCGACTTGGGCGACCCGTGCAACATTGCAGTTTATATTAAGAGAATGGGCTCGCACGCCCATGTGGCCTGTCTGTATGGGCCCAAATGCCCGTGTGGCCCAGACGGCCCAAATTGGCCTTGGCCGTGTGGATCACACGACCTGGCCCAAAATTCCACACGCTCGTATGGTTCACCCGTGCGAGCACACACGCCCTTGTGGCCAACACGGCCTAATTGACCGAGTGCATGTCTCATACACGGCCTCACTGGCCTCACACGACTGTGTTCATCGCACTCGTATCGTGTTACACGGCCTGCCTCATCGTCCACATGCTCGTGTATCACCACACGGCCTACCACATGAGCAATCCACACGCTCATGTGGCATCGGTAAAACTTTTTTTGACTATAACACCGTAAACCTGGCCCAGACGTTATGGCCAAATTTGGCACGTCACATTGTAGTGTTTTTCAAAAATATGAACTATCTATTGGTAAAGACTTGTTTGCAAGTTAAAAACCTCTTTGTGATTATAAAAACTTAAGTATGTTAAGTTCCTTGCCATTGTCCAATCCACTAGTCAAAATGTTGGTCATATTAAATTGCCACTATTTCATTAAACTGATTTAACGGCGGAAGTTTTTCCAAAACTTTGAAGGTTAAATCGTATAGTTTTGAAAAACAATTGCTATTTTGAAAACTCATCTTCTCCTAGGCTAGCAATTCGAAGTAAGCAAGAAAATGCCCAATTAAAAATTCAAAAACCATAGAAAGGCCTTATTACAAAATTAAAAACCCAAAATCAAAATTCAGATAAAAGTATAATCAAGTATAGAACAACTACGGTTATGTGGCCAAATCTGAGTCCCTCACAGCAGCAAATCGTCTAAAGTTGAAGATTACCTGTACAATTAAAAAAAGGGTGAGTTTACAAAAACTCAGTGTGTAACCCCTATTTAACAGTCAAAATAAAGTATGCAGTAATAGTCCTGAGCCCATTACAGTAACAGTAGTAGTGTGGCCTTAGCCCAGTACAGTAACAGTGTTAATGAAGTAATGTAACAGTGAAACCCACCCCAATTCAACCAGACACACCACTCCGTACTACCAGTCACACCATGTGGGGATAAAATCAACCCACCTAGCCAGACACACCAATATTAGCATTGGTTACGGCACTAATCAGTATCGCAGCAAAGCTGCCAGTAAACAGTATAAGAGCCAATAGTATAGTATACTTCCTCCATAAACAATATCCCAACCTCATGCAATATGATATGTCATAACCTCATACGTGAATACAAAATGTCATGCTCAGAAAGACAGTCAAATCATAGCACAAATTAGTTATTTATCCTCAGAAGGTCTAGGTACTCTTATCAACCCATCAAAAGGTCTATAGTCGCCCCGAACTACTTATGTAACCCTAACGGTCATAACAATGTAAATAGGCCCAAGGCCCATTATGTGGCCCAAGTGGGCCCATATGCCCGTGTGGCCCATCAAGTCCAAAAAAATTACCACAGCTATGTGAACTACACAGTCCAGTCCAGTTTTACCATATATTGTGAAATTTATCCGTATGGAGCCCAGAAGCCTAATAGGCCCACACGGCCTATTTCAGCCCAATGTGACACAGAACGGCCCAAACCCATGAGAACGCTCATGGCAGCCTCTACAATCTAACACCCATGCTTTGTGGGCCCTGTTTACCACACGAGTGTTTGCACGCTCATGTGGCCTCAATCGCTGTATTTTTCGGCTTTTCGGCTTTTACCGATTTACAGTAGAGGTGGTGTGATTACACACCTGTTTGCAAAAATGAGTGAACAGTCCACCACGCCAAAGCCTACATTCATTCAAGGCATACAGTCAGTTTCCAATCGATAGAGTTCACAATACTTAATCTCAAATCGAAACTCACTACTCACCTTGATCAAATGGATAAGGCTTACCGCTCCTAGATCACTAGCTAAGAATCGATCTCACGTCCTCGTCGATTACCTGCTTTAGCAAAAAATCTTATTAGGCTGGATTGTTACAAGAATAAGATTTAAGACCCTCATACTAAAACATAGCACAATCAGCCAACAAGCTAACTTACCCCCTAATATTCAATTGAAAGACGAAAGAAGAATCTTGAATTCCTCCATACTAGTGAGGGACCCCTTCACTCTTCGCAAGTTTTGAAACCCCAAAGAACATATTCATAAAAGAAGGGACAAAGAATCAGTCACAAAAGACTGAAATAATCAACTTAAACAATGAAGGAAACCACATGAACAAGAAATAAAATAAGAGACACTAGAAGAGAATCATAAGAACTCACCACCACGTAATAGAGTTGAGAAAGGAGTAGTAAAATCGGCTCTGCAGAATCAAGGTACAATAAGAAGGCAAAAGAAAGGTATTTAGCCTTCAAAGAGAAAAGAGAGAAAGGGAAAAGAAAGTGAAGAGAAGAGATAGGGGTAATTGGCCATTTTACAAGAACAAATAATGATAGTAACACCGAATGAAAAAATAGTGAAGGAGGGAAGAGATGTATTCAGCCACAAGAAAGAAAGAAAAGAGTTGCAGAGGAAACTAAAGTAACACAAAAAATAGAGAAAACGGAATGAAAAAAGAACAAAACAAAAGACCCCAAAATACTCTCAATTGCCGAAATGAAAACACACCCCTCCAAAGCTGAAACCATGAGTTTCCCTTTAGCAAATTTGGCACAAACCCACACACCCTCAAACTCCGCTTTTTCCTTTTAAAATCTCTCCATAATCTTCTCCTTGATTTTCTCCACATATCACTCCCTGACCAAGTCAAACTTCACTCAACAGAGTTTCAAATAACATATGCTTCTTATACGGCAAGAGTAGCAAAATAAATACTCTTTTACATTGCCATGACTTGAACCTTAGACCTCCAACAATTACCACACTCCACTTACCACTGGACCACAAGCTCAATTGCGTCACATTTCAACTACAATTATTTCTAAAGCCTACCTACTAATGTCCAGATTTATTCAAGGGAAAAACCAAAAATTTTGCAAAAGTCAAGACTTTAACCCAGGCTTCTCAAACACTCCTAAACACACCCAATTCACTTTAGCCATTACAACAAACATGCAATTTGGGTGACAACCAAAAATTTAAAAACTTAAAATTTTTGGGGCGTTACATTAGCTTTCGCTGAATTTCAATTTCTGTGCAATCAGAGTACACACCTGTATCATTTTGGAAGTTAGAACGACCCCGAGCACATCAGAACCTAAAATTGACAATTTTGAGTCTAATTTAATCACTTTAAACAAGTTATTCTGAATAGAAAAAATGTCAATCTTAACGGAAACTCTTACTTTTAAGCGGATACTGACAGACACGCACTTTGTCAGTATCGTCTGAAGAACTACAGCCACTTACAAACCTCCTAAACACGAAACCACACCTCTTTAGTAATCAATCGTGAAGGACAGGCAAAATTAATCCAAAGCTTAACTTACCAACCGCTTGTTATCATAGATTGAAAGAGATAGAGGAGAAAACATAATCGAAAGTGTAAAAAGAGGAAAGCAACGCAAAGATTCGCCAGCACAAGAAGTGGAGGGAGAAGAAAAATCAGTAGCAAAGCGAGGAAAAAAGGAAGGAGAGTAGCCAAATTTGAAAAAAAGAAAAACAAACTGATCAGAATTGGATTTCTTAATAACCCCCAACTCACACTACCTTAATTCTCTCCACTGAACACTCCACTATCAGATTTTTAATCCAATACAAATTCTAGCTAAAACCTTGTAGCAAAACTAACACTCTTTTGCCCATGCAGGGATTCGAAGACAAGTCCTTCAGCTTAGCAACACTTCACTTATCCACTAGACCAGCAAGCCCATTCTGAAAAAATTTTACCCATATTTAATTATAAGCCTACTGAACAAGAGTAAGGCTTTATTCAAATAAAAACCCAAAATTTGCCCCAAACAAGGCTTGAACCCAAGACTTCTCAGACACCCCCAAAACACATAACCATTGAAGCAGACAATATTTGTGTCAAATAATTGCAGAAACACATACAGATATTTTTGCGCTACAAATTCACAAAAATCCAAAATTAAGAAAATTTGGGGCGTTACGTTACCTGTGCACATTTAAACAAAACAGTGAGTTTACGTAAAGTCAGTGTATAACCCCACAGAAAACAAACAATAGCAAAACATAGTGTACAGTCTAAACAGTCCTGGGCCTAAGCCCTTTTCAGTATTAGCAAGAGTTTGGGCCCTAGCCATCTCAGTACAGTATCAAGTATGCAGTAGGGCCTTACCCCATCACAATATCAGTATGCGTTAGGGCCTTAGCCCATCACAGTATCAGTAATAGTTATGCAGTATTCAGTAATAAAGTCCTACCCAACTAGCCTCTACACACCATCTCCGTCCAACCCTACACTCCATGTGGGGATTTAATTAACCCACCCATCCCTACACTTCAGATAGTACCGAATGTGGCACAGAACAGTAATTTATAGCTGAGCTGCCAATATATTAAGCTTAAAAGCCTTTCAGTGTACTTCCTCCAAATATAATCAACCCAACCCCATGCAATGCAACATATAATACATGACATGTTATCTCATGATATCAGTACATATAATCAGTTCAAAATACATACATACTATCATCATGCTCAATATATATCAATCAATCAATCAGTTTACACAAATACGGGTCTAGGTAATGCTTACTGACCCTACATTAGGTTCACGGTCGACATGGGTGACCCATGCAACCTTAGCAATCAATTTAGTGAAAATGGGCCCACATGCCCATGTGGCCTGCCCGTGTGGCCCACATGATCCAAATTGGCCATGGCCGTGTGATCCATTTTTAGTTTAACCCATCTATCTAAATATTCATATATGTTTTTCCTCTTCCTCCTCTCCATTCTACATTCTTCATAAATATATATTTTCACTATTTACTTATATGTTCATTCAAAGTTGTCTACTTGAGTCATTGTCACTAAATTATTTATATCTTGAGCTACAGAATTCCAAATTAAGATCCTCTTGATGTTTTTGAAACTAGACTCAAAATATTTCTACCATAAAATTTTCAAAATTTATAGTTTATCCAATAAGTACAGTAAAATCTTCAAATTTATCCCTACTCTATTGTTTGACAGCTTCGACCTTTCTTACTAAAAATTATTTATCTCTTAGTACGAAATTTGGATGCTATTTCCATTTGTTTCTCTTGAAAATAGACTCATTATGGATTTAAACATATAAATTTAAGCCCCTAATTATTTTTTTACAATTTTTGATGATTTTTCCAAATTCAAAATAGGGGAACCCAAAATCATTCTGACCTTGTCTCACAAATTTTATTATATCTCATAATTTACAATTCTATTGTTTACGCTGTTTCTTCCATGAAAAACTAGACTCAATAAACTTTAATTTCATATTTTATTAAACCTCTAACTCAATTTCCACTATTTTTGATGATTTTTCAAATTTAGACTACTATTCCTATCCAAAACTGTTTTAGTCTGAAATGTTGATTTCCAAGTTTATAACACCCTTATTTCCTTTCTCTACAATAATTTCCATCATTTTCTCTTATTTCTCAACAGCAAGTAATTTTGCTTTTCACTGAAAACTGTTTTCTGCATTTTGGGTACACACCTGGTATTGTTTCTGATGTAAAAGCACTCTAGAGATTTCCAGCACCTAAAATTGACCAATATTAACCCAACTTAGCCACTTAATCGTCATTCAATCAAAAACCTAACAAGATTTCCCAACCTTTAACCATTAAAACCCTTTACCTTCATGGAGCAACGGGAATATCACACACTTACAGCCTTGACACAATCTTACCGATCACATTGAAACAACCGAAGCACAATGGAGAAGGAATAAGCAAGGGAAACAAAAAAAGGGCGTAGGCTAGAAGAGAGGCAGATTTCGGCAAAGGAAAAGAGAGGGGGAGAAACCAATGGTAAAATTTGTTAAGAGGGGAAAAAAAAGAAAAATGTCAGAAAGATGAACAATTTTAGGAAAGAAAACAAAATACAACTCTATCAGATTTTCTGATAACCTCCAAAATCCCTTAATTCTCTCCATCAAACTCCCCACTAAATCCACTACTCAGATTTTTAGTCCATCTCAAACTCTCCTGGATGCATGAGCAAAAAAAAATAATGCCCACGCCAAGATTTGAAAACAAAACCTCTTTTACACAAACACTCCACTTATCCACCAGACCAGCAGGCCCTTTTTGTTAATTATTTACCAACTTTTACTTAAAAGCCTACTGCACAAAGATAGGACTTATTCATAAAAATACCAAAATTTTCCAACTTAATGGCTTGAACTTGGAACCTCTCAGACACCCCAAAACACATAACCATTAAAACAGATACAGGTTTGTGTCACACATTCACAATAACAAAAATTAAAAATTTGGGGCATTACAGTATGACTCGTACACTTTGATGTAAATAAAAGCCTAAGTTTGAATAGAGAAGGAATTGAAAGCTGGTGTGTTGGGTGTACGACTTTTGCAGTATGTAGTATCATTCACAACAGTGCAATTCATAGCTCGAGACATGGGTAGATGATATCCTCTCATTGGCATTACATGGTTGATGAAAAGTAAACGTGGTTACAGGTCGTTCGTCTTTGTGATGAATGACTTGATTACTATTTGATAGTAATTGACTTTTCATAAAGATGTAATGGTTACCATGAGATAAAATAAGATCATATTGGCAGAGTAAATATTATCTCAAAGAGATTAAGAATATCATATGAGGGTAACACTTATGACAAGGTCATTGGATGAGCACTTAGTAGATGCTTTCATAATGGTATGTCGTTAGAGATAGCTCAGTCATGATACTATAGTGGAATGACTTTGTGACTAAAGGAGTTTAAAATTAATATGCAAAAAGTCGAAAGTTAATTATAAATCATTTGAGCCCTAATTATATATGTCCAATTAGTCTCTCTACTAGCTCGTTGAAACCGAAAATGAATTGCATATTGGATCAAAATGAACAAAATGAATAGAAATAGAAAAATGGGAAACATTCAAAAAAAACATTTTATGTTTTCTCTGAAATGAAGAAATGAAATAATTTTAGAAATGAATGTGAGTTTCTCAAAAATGGAAATGAAAATGAAAATGAGAAATGATCCATTTGTAAATATCTATCGATTACTTAGAAATGATCGAAAGAATGAGTTTATTTTTTGAGCAGTTTTAAAGCCCAAAAAATAAAAATAATCGTTCGATCATAGTGAACAAGTTGAGTTATGAAATATTGAATATACTAAGGGTAAAATCATCATAATTTTATCAAGGGTAAAATTGAGATGAGAAATTTATTTAATTGGAAAATTAATGTTTATTTTGAAAAATATTAAAATATGTATTGGGTTGGATTAAATTATAAGGTGTTGGGTTAAAAGTCCAGAAAGCACATATAACTGGGCCTAATACAACGAGAGGCTTGAATCCCCATCATAATATATATGAGGGGAAACATATCCTATTAACCATTCTCCCTCTCCTAGTTGGACTAGAAAGTTGTTTTTCTATTTGAGATAAATATCTACAATTCAACAAAGGTTCTACCTTCTTTTCCTATAAATAGATGGCACTGGTATAACTATTTACACAATTTGAAGATATTGTTACTCTGCCAAAAAATAGAGAAAATTTATTCGCAACTATTATATATATTTTTCCAGAATAACAATTCTGTTGGTTTCTATTTTGAAGAGAGAATTTTTGTTTTCACCCCAAAAGTAAAGAAAACTTTTTCTAGTTCTGTGTTTTGATTCGATTGGTTCAAGCCTACACTCGAAGCAGTTCGTGGTACAAGAATAGAAGAGAAGATCATTTAGTTGAAAGCCTAAAAATATCAAAGATCTGCTTATTCGAAAACACAGGTACAATTTCTATCTAAGGTTTATTGCTATAAATATTACAAACTGAGTCGATTTTCAAAAATTTAATTTTTCGTTGTACAAGAAAACCATTTTCAAATTAGATTTTTTTCAATAGGTTCCTCGTTGCGACGCAACTCACTAACGATTTCTCGTCACGACGAACAGGGTTTGACATCGCGACATGACCGTCTATTTCCAATGGTCCAAATTATACAAGTTTTAGGACACCTGAAACAAAACATTTACATCTTCAACTATTTCAATGATATCTCAATTCCATTTATGCCAAAATAGTTGTAACACCCTAGATTTTGGGGCTACAAGTTTTGAGTTTTGTGGTTAGGGTTAGTGAGAAGGTTATGCTCTTGTGTTTAGTTGTGCGTTTGAGCGTTGGAACGGGCCTACTGGTCTGGTGGTTTTGTGAGTGTTGGTATACCTCAAGGTTTTGGGTTCGAGCATGTGTGTGTGCATTTCGGGTAAACATTTTTATGTAATTTTGTTTTGTTAATAGTAGTTTTGTTTAGGTTAAAATATATAACCATTTAGTTATATTTTTTTAGGGATATTATTTTTAGAACTTGCTAGACGTTCTTTTCTTCTTCCTCTGGTTCTCTTTTATTTTTATTAGTTTTTCTTTTACTTTTATTTTTTTCTTTCTTTCTCTTGGGAAACAGTTTGCTTTGCGCACATTTCAAAGAATTTCACTCCTCCGTCGTCAAATCAGGTGTGGGTTTCATACCCTTTTCTATTTTATTTGCAAATTTTCATTCAACTCTATGAAAAGTCAACAATTTGTGTGTGAGTGTTAGCAAATCTATTATTTTTTATGCGATACTGATGTTTTATGCTTAGAACCTGTCAGTTTTGGTATAATCTCGAGTTATCAAGGGTGAGATAGTGCTACGAGAGTAAAATCACTTTTTTAGGCTATTTTAGGGTGGTTTGTAACCACACGGGCATATGCCAGTTTACACGGCCATGTACTTTTAGGAATTAGGATTTTTTGGTAGGCTTTGGGGCCACATGGTCGTGTGGCCAATTTGTAGATTTTGTCGATTTCTACACGACCATGTCCCCTAGGCACACGGGTGTGTACATTTGGGAATTGGGGATTTAGTGATTTGGTGCCACACGACTATGTGGCCAATTTAAGGATTTAGGGATCCTATACGGTGTGTGTTCTGGACACACGGTCGTATCTGGTGGGCACACGGGCATGTAAGACCCTTACACGGCCACGTCTTTCCTGTACTCTATTTTAGCACAATTGGACAGTAAATTACATGACCTGTTCAGACAACTGTGTCCTTGGTTCACACGGGCCTATGTCTCTGCCACACAGTTATATGCCTCCCTCCTCATGGGCGTTTGACCTCCACACAGGCCTGGGCATTTCCACACAGCTGGGGCACACGGCAGTGTGGTTCTAAGTCACAATTTTAGTTTGGGTATGTTTTTGATCTGAAAATACGTCTATGTATTCCGATCCTTGGCTAGGCTATAGTGAAGGTAATTCAAGTCTCTATATCTGTAGCTCTATGTTCTGTTTATGTGTAATTTGTGACTGTTGTGGATTAGATGTCTGATTTTTTAACCCGGTTAGCTGGGTGTGTTTGTGCGTATTTGATTCTGTTTAACTATTTGTTGATATGATCATTGTTTTTGTGAGATTGTATGCACACATAACTTTGCATAAAGTAAATTTTTGGAGTGGTTGCAAAGAGAAAAGAGATTAATTCTGATTAGATCTGGCAGTTCTACTGTGATTTATTCGTATAATGGTTTACTGTACTGTACCGCTCATACATCAGCTATGTTGCGTACCATTAACTGATCTAGCAGTTTAAACTGCAATATGATCGTATAGTGGACTACCGCATTGCACTGTACTGCATATACACTAACTCTACTGCGTAATATATTCTGGGTGGCATAGTCCATATTTTTGGAGTGGAGGGTTGGATTGGCCTTTTGAGGTCCTAATCGGTGCGATTGGTTAGATGAGCTTTAACAGCTCTTTTAGGTGTGATCAGGGGACAGAGAGGTGTGTTGGCTGGATGGGCAGGTTTTGGTACTCGATTACATTTATGTGGATCTGTTTGGGTGTAAGTTTATCTATCTATATCCTGTTCGTCTGAACAACATGTGTGTTAAGTGTTTTGTGTGTACTTGGTGTGCTCTGTTCTAGCTGCGTGTTGAGGCATTGGTTCTTTGTTTGGTATCTGTTTCTACTTATATCTGTAAGTTTGTTCCGCTATAGAACTAAGTTCTGTAATTCTGTTTTTAGTCCTGATACGAACTCACATTGAGTTTGTGTAGCTCACCCCCTAGTGTTTCCCTTTCAGGTACATTTCTGAATTCTAACGTTGGACTCGGTATGCGGAGGTCTCGGACAGTCTCGCTGAAAAATAAGTTATCAGTTGTATTTTCAATTTCTATTTTGTTATTCATTTTTTTAAGTGTAAGTTTTTAAAAAACTATGGTACAAGTTCCATTTTAAATTTTCATTCGTACATTTTATGTTGGTTATATATTAAACCTAACTGTAATTTTACTGACTAAATTTTAAGCAATTAAATGTTTTCGGTTCGACGTGATAACTTTTCTTGTAAAATTTACCTACGATCACTTTGGTGATCAATGTGACCTTCAGAATTTGGTCTAAACTTCCAAGCAGGGTTTAGGGTGTTCCATTAGTGATTCAAATTAACATTGTCCTACAAACTTTCAAAAAGAGGCTATATAAAACATTATTGAGTCAAGGATCATTGGTTGGATGCTGAATCACGTATTGGATCTTCGAGATTTACCTAAACCTATGCACAGAATAAACAAACTTACACTAAATGATAAAAGCTCAGTGATACTTATATGATTCAAGTGACAAAATGAACATTTTCAATATAAGAATTCAATCCAAATATGCTTCAATTCAACCAATTCAATTTGTATATTCAATACTCAAATGCCATTCTTATATATTATTCTAATTGATAATCAAACAAAACATATTATATCATGCATTCTGATGACAAAGATGCAACCATTTCCATTTCAAATTCAAATACTTATGTATGTGTTAATATGACATTCAATATCAATTTTTTATCCAATTTTATTTAATCATTCATTTGACAATTCAATTCTCTTTCTCCAGTCTATTGAATGGTTCAATTTCAATTTAGCCCCTAGAGGTTGTTTTAAACGGCTCGCATGGTCTTTCACATACTATTATTTTTCCACATATCACATTTATACAATCATACCATTTCAAACTCATTCATCTAATTTATCATATTATTGATTCATATTTTTATAACCACATTAACCAAACATGGACTTAGAATGGATATATGGATCTAATACTCTATCACGTCGAGTTGTCCAGCAACGATGACTCTAAGACATGTAAATAGTACCTCCTCAAGTGCACAAAAATGATGGTTTTCATAATCTGATTATTCTGTCACCCCGGATTGCCCAGCCACGACGACTTTATATGTACATTCTACCACCTGAGGTTACTCGACAATGATGGTTTTAATCATTATACTTGACCCTATGACATGCCAACTATATCCGACTTTGTCCGAACAACTAATAAAGTAACCAAAGTTTCATTTATATAATATAACTCAATTCGCATATCATCATTCTCAATTTCCTCATATCATATAACATTTTTCAATCAATTTTCACATCACATATCATGTATCAATTTAATCATGCTACTTTCTATTTCATTCAATTCAATCCAATATCTCGATTTTCAATATCAATCAAAATGAATCAATTCACACTACAATTATATAATCACCTCAATAATCAATCATACAATTAACATGAATATACAAACAAATAAATAGATCTTGAATCATAAAAGTACAGATCAGGATCTCTCGTCACTCGTTGAACACTTTTGCCTTTCTTTTCCCTCTCGATGGCTTGGCGTCATCTTTAGCTACGTATGATAATTCAATAAATAAATAATATCAGAATTCATCCAATTTACATTCAAATACATCGAATTTTATTCAATTTAGTCATTAAACTTGGGATTTGTGTATCTTTTGATATATGGCTTCATATTCAAATTTGATTTCACATTCTTTCATTAGTGACTTTAGACCTTATAGTCCTAGCATAATTTCATAATAGGTTTTCACTTTATTCAATTTGGTCCTTAATGTAACAAAGTTAACAACTAAGTTTATTAATCTTTACAATTTAGTTCTTATCATAATCTAAGCTTGATTTCTATAAATTTCAAATTTAATTCATCAATTTCTCAACAATGACAACTTGCTAATTAACAATTGAAAAAATTGATATATAGGCTAGCTAAATCAACCTTCCATGATCATAAATTTACAAAAAAAATCCAAGAAAAATAGCTTAGAGAATTACTTGAAATTGTTGAGGAAAGATCAAGGGTTTTTGAACCTAACTTTGCTTCACAACAATAGTGGATGATGATGGAAGATGAATAATATGATTTTCATCCACTAATTGTTCTTTTATACTTAGGTTAGTTATTAATTAATGTTAGTTAATTAATTTAATCTTTGTTTAATTACATTAATCATCCATTCATTAAGCACCATCATCATCCACTTTCCACTATTCTAAATTAATTTATTAACTATTTCAGTCATTTAGATAATTGCAATCTGGGTCCGCAAATCTTTTTCTAATTAAAATTCTATAGGGATTAAACCTTTATAATTTAGTTTTTGTGCCTTAATTAATCACTTTTTTAGCTAACTTATTTAACTGAATTTTATTATATTTTTATTAATGTTAGTATCTCAAGGCTTCAAATATTTTTTAAAAAAATAAGACTAAGTCCTAGAGAGATTTGTTAGCTTGTTAGTAGGAGTAGGAGTTGTTAGCTTGTTAGTAGGAGTAGCAATTTGAATTTTTGTTGAGGTTGTTACTTGAGACTTGTATATATGGGCTGCATTGATAATGAATTAGATTATCCTATCATTTTCATCTTTTGTTCTATACTTCAATTAAGTCTTTGCTAAACCAATAGTGGTATCAGGGTCATTTTTCTTGAGGGACTTGTGAGAAAATTTATGTGAGAAAATTTTTGTGAGAAAATTTGAGAGATACACTTGTCAGGTTTTTGAGGAAAATGGAACCAGGATCGAATAACTTGTCCATCTTAGCCCCACTTGTGTTTGATGGAGAGAATTATCAAGCATAGGCTGTGAGAATACAAGCATACATAGAAGGTTGTGATTATTGGGAAGCTATCGAGGAAGACTATGAGGTGACTCCACTTCCCAACAATCAAACTATGAATCAGATCAAAATGCACAAAGAAAGAACCACCAGGAAGGCTAAGGCAAAGTCTTGTCTTTATGCTTCGGTTTCACCAGCCATATTCAATAGAATTATGGCATTTGGATCAATGAAGGAGATATGGGACTACCTCAAAGCTGAGTATCAAGGAGATGAGAGGATCAAGAGCATGAAGGTGTTGAACTTGATTAGAGAATTCGAGAGGCTACAAATGAAGAAGTCTAAGTCAATCAAAGAATACTCAGATAAGCTGATAGACATTATTGCCAAATCTGGTAATGTCACATGATAGAGCTTTTGAAAACATATTTCACAAGGTAAAATCGTTCCAGTTATTTAATCTTTACTTTACCCGGATTAAAACACACGACCATTTATAACGATTAAAACATAACTCTTTTACACGGAAGCTTTTAGAAAACATTCTATTTTAAGAAAATCCGTTATTAATCCTAAAATCCTGAGTTTCTAGGAAAAACTATTCGTTTTCAGAGAAAACCAAGTGTTTGATCATGTAAAATAATCATCAGAGAAAACCAAGTGCTTGAACTTGAGACCTCCCAAGCACACCCAGAACCTTTAACCATTGAACCAGACAGATATTTGTTAACTAATTACGTAAACATATTTATAAATTTGGGGCGTTACAACTTTACCCCCTAAAAAAAATTTTGGCCTCGAAATTTTTACCTGATCAGAAAATGTGAAGATACTACTGACGCATCAAATCCTCTGGCTCCCAAGTAGCCCCTTCAGTGCTATGATTCCACCACAGCATCTTTATTAAGGGAATAGACTTTCTTCACACAACCTTAACATCACAATCCAGACTTTGAATCGGCTCCTACTCAAATGTTAGATCTAGCCTAACCTCAATATCCTCTATAAGAACAATGTGCGTGGGATCAGAGCGGTAGTGTCTCAATATCGAGAAGTGGAAAACATCGTAAATATGATCTAACTCTGGGGCTAGCTCCAACTAATATGCGACTGGCCCCACTCGTTTCAAAATCTGGTACTACCCAATAAAATAAGGGCTTAGCTTGCCATTGCGACCGAACCTCAGTACCTTCTTCCATGGCGAGAACTTGAGAAAAACGAAGTCTCCCACAGAATACTCTATCTCTCGACGCTTCAGATCTGCATAAGACTGCTGCCTATCAGAAGCTGCTTTCAATCGCTCTCAAATCAAATGGACATTGTCCTCGGGCTCAAAAACCAATTCCAGACCCAGAACACGTCGCTCCCCTAACTCAGTCCAGCATAAGGGAGTGCAACACTTACGACCATACAGTGCCTCATACAGTGCCATCTGTATGCTAGACTGATAGCTATTGTTATAAACGAACTCTGCCAATGGCAAGTACTCCTCTCAACTACCTCGAAAATCAATCACACGACTTTTCAATATGTCCTCCAGTATTTGAATCACCCTCTCCGACTGACTATCTATCTAAGGATGGAAAGTAGTACTGAAGTCTAATCTTAACCCCAAAGCCTCGTAAAGCTTCTTCTAGAATGGAGACGTGAAACGAGGATCCCTTTCAGAGATGATCGAGACAGGAACCTCATGCAGTCTTACTATTTCAGCGATGTAAAATTTAGCTAGCTTTTGTAGAGAGAAGTTTGTCCTAACCGAGATGAAGTGAGCAGATTTGGTTAGTTGATCCACGATTACCCAAACAAAATCCTTCTTCGTGGGTGTTAGAGGCAACCCACTAACAAAGTCCATTATCACTCGCTCTTATTTCCATATCGGTATCTTAACCGGCTGAAATAAACCGGAAGGTAACTGATGCTCAGCCTTAACCTGCTGACAAGTCAAACAGTGAGCAACGAAGTCAGTAACCTCACGCTTCAACCCTGGCCACCAGTATAACTCTTGGAGCTCTCGGTATATTTGTTCCTACCAGGATGCATAGTATAAGGGTTACCATGTGCCTCCCTCAGAATCGATAGTCTCAAATCTTCATCATTATTAATCCCAAAATTAGTAGTAACCCCACTCTCAACCTGATGGAATCGCAATTCAAGAGACTTATCCCCCCTCTGCTTCTCTCTAATCTAATCAATCCATGTCGGTTCCACTTGTAGCTCAGCCAATAGACTCCCATCTTCAAATAGGCTAAGTCGAGCAAACATTGATCTCAGATCGGTCATAGCCCTACGGCTTAATGCATCGACCACCACATTGGCCTTACCGGGATGATACTCAATAGTGCAGTCATAATCCTTAAGCAGTTCAACCCATCTACGCTGCCTAAGGTTTAACTCCTTTTGAGTGAGGAGATATTTAAAGTTCTTATGATCAATGTAGATAGTACACTTCTCACCGTACGGACAGTACCTCCAAATTTTTAAAGCGAAGACTACCGCTGCCAACTCTAAATCGTGCATCGGATAATTAGCCGCATGCATCTTAAGTTGACGAGACGCATAAGCAACCACCTTATCGTCTTGCATCATAATGCAACCCAAACCCACATGTGATGCATCACTGTATACCACGAAGTCCTTATCGGTCTCAGCCTGTATTAGAACCGGAGCCTAAGCTAAAATGGTCTTAAGTTTATCAAAGCTCTCCTGTTGTACATCAGTCCAAACGAAAGGAACTCCCTTACACAGAAGCTTAGTCATCGGAGCTGTGATCAAAGAGAACCCTTCTATGAAGCGCAGATAATACCCTGCCAACCCCAAAAAGCTACAGATTTCAGACACGTTCTTTGGCTATTTTCAATCCAACACAGCCTCAATCTTATGAGGATCAACACGAATCCCCTCAGCAGAAACCACATGTCCCAAAAAGGCTATTTCTCGGAGCCAGAATTCACGCTTACTAAACTTTGCATATAACTGTTTCTCACGAAAAGCCTGTAGTACCACCCTGAGATGCTCATCATGCTCGTCTCCAAAATTAGAATACACCAAAATGTCATTGATGAACACCACTACAAATTGATCCAAATAGGGTTGGATTACACGGTTCATCAAGTCCATAAATGTCGCCGGTGTATTAGTCAACCCAAAAGGCATAACTAGGAACACATAATGACCATAACGAGTACTAAATGTTGTCTTATGCACATTGGCCTCCTTAACTCTCAACTGATAGCATCTCGAATGCAAATCAATCTTAGAGAACACAAAAGCCCCTCTGAACTAATCAAATAAGTCATCTATCCATGGAAGTGGGTACTTATTCTTGACCGTTAGCTTGTTCAGCGGTCAGAGTCAATGCACATCCTCATTGTCCCATCTTTCTTCTTTACAAAATAGAATAGGTGCTCCTCACGGAAACACACTGGGATGAATAAACTCACGATCTAACAGTTACTGGATCTAAGCCTTAAGCTCTGTAAGCTCCTTTGGTGCCATTCGGTAGGGAACGATAGACACCAGAATTGTACCAAGAATCAACTCAATCCCAAACTCCACCTCTCGGCTCGAAGGTAACCCTAGTAGTTCCTCAGGAAACACATCTGAAAAGTCCCTCACCATTCTGATGTCCTTAACCGAAGAGTTTCTAAAATCAGAAACACTGATGTAGGCCAAGAATTCCTCACACCCTTTTCTCACTAACTTTTTTGCTACCAAAGTTGAGATCACATTGGTCAAATAATTCCGTTGTTCCCCAATCACAACTACCTCATTGTCCTCCTTGGTCCTCAAAATAACCCTTTCTGTTATGCAATCTAGACTCACCCGGTGTTTAACCAGCCAGTCCAGTCCTAGAATCAGATCGAACTCCCCAAATAGAAACTCCATTAAATCAGATAGAAACATTATCCTTTAGACCTCTAGCAGAACATCTCTACTCAATCTATTAACCTGAACAGATTATCCCAAAGGACTTTACACAGTTACTTCACTATCAGTACTTTCGACTGAAATCTCCAACGTTTCAGACACAGTACTAGCTACATATGAGTGTGTAGAGCCTATGTCTATTAGTGCGAGATAAGGTACATCAAATATTAAAAATGTACCGGTGATAACATCTAGAGCATCTCTATCCTCTCGACGACGAGTAGCATAGACCAATACTCTCGACTAGAATCTCTAACTTTTCAGACACAATACTAGCTGCATATGAGTGTGTAGAGCCTATGTCTATTAGTGTGAGATAAGGTACATCAAATATTAAAAACGTACCCGTGATAACATCTAGAGCATCTTTTTCCTCTTAACAACGAGTAGCATAGGCCAAAGCAAGCTGCCTCGCCTCAGTTGATCCAGCACCTCTACCCGGTGCTCTCTGTCCTCGGCCCATGCCGTTACCACCCCTGGCCTGACCTCGACCCCTAGGTGGCTGCTGAACTACCCTCGGCGACTATGTAACCCCAGTAACCGAAGCTTGCATCTGACTAGTTCTCAATGGAACAGTCTCTAACACAGTGCTCAGTAGACCCACATCTTAGACATGCCCCAATAGTCCTCCAACATTCACCCGGATAGTGTTTACCACAGTGCTCACAAAGCGCCACCCCAGTAGGTGCAACAGGAGGCCCAACTCTCACTGGCCCATTAGACCTAGCCTTTTTCTTAGGCCTCATCCCAGAACTCGAGGGCTCTGAATCCCTCTTACCCTTTCTTCTATCTTAGTTTTGGCACTCAGTGCGCTTTACCTCTTCAGCGATCTTCGCCTTCTCAATTAGAGCAGAAAAATCACGCTCCCTCTACGACTATCAGAACTCACAAACTGTCTCTGAGACTATCCTCAAATCAGATACAACGCTCATACTCGGTCGCCACCATTCCTAGCGTATAACGGCTCAATCTCAAGAATCTGGCCTCATACTCGGCCATTGAACGGTCTCTCTAAGTGAGGTTAAGAAACTCTCACCTCCTAGTGTCGATATAACTTGCCCCCACATATTTACCTTGCAAGGTCGTCTTAAAGAACAATGTCATTCATTCGGGCGGAGTGCCCTCCTTAACGGTCAACCACCACTAGTACGCCTCATCACGAAGCAGAGAAACAACCCCCTTAAGCTTCTGCTTAGCTGTAAAATCCAAGTCATCCATAATTCTTTCCGTGGCCTCTATCCAATACTCAGAGTCGTTCTGTAGTCGACCCAAGGCCCCCAGAACCAGTGTTAGGCCCAGCAACCCTCTCTAAAATTTGTAGCATGGCTTGGGATCATCCTCAGCTGCACAATCATTAGACTCTGGTCCCGTCTCAATAATAGGCGACACCGGCGTCTCGCTAGTGTCTAGATTTGGTATGTTGCCAGATGACAAGGACCCAACTCGAGTTCCTCTACGGCCCCTACCTCGGCCTCTTGTGCCGCGTCCACGAGTAGCACATGTGCTCATCGTAAATTTTAGAATTTATCTGTATTAATAATTTTATGCATTAGTTAACAGTTCTGAAATTTTATTAACAAATATTTTATGCCGGACAGTATCAGAATGTTTAGAGTCAGTTATCACGACTAATAGTCCCACTACAGTTTTCAATTTACACTATCTAGAGTGTTTTTAGTATGGTATACTACCTAAAGTAGTTTCAAAATATTCTAATCATATTTTCAGACAAATCTAAACAGAGTTTCAGAAAACTTACAGGATTGGCGCAGGAGACTCGGTGTACCACTTATTTATTCCAAAAATATTTCATATCATTTACAAATCATTTTTTTAAAACCAATCTTTAAAACCTAAATCCACAGTTGAGTTTTGCAACCTAACTCTGATACCACTAAATGTAACACCCCAAACTCGGCCTGGACGTTATGGCTGAATCTGGTAATGTCACATGATAGACTTTTGAAAACGTATTTGACAAGCTAAAATCATTCTAGTTATTTAATCTTTACTTTACCCGAATTAAAACACACGGCCGTTTCTAACGATTAAAACATAACTCTTTTACGCGGAAGCTTTTAAAAAAATTCTGTTTTAAGACAATCCATTATTAATCCTGAAATACTGAGTTTCTAAGCAAAATCGTTAATTTTTAGAGAAAACCAAGTGTTTGATCATGCTTGTCTAAAATAAAATAATCGTCAACAATTTAAAACCAAAATAGAAACCAGAAAGTCCCAAGTCTAAAAATTATAGCAAAATTGCCAAATATAATAACTAAGGCAATATAAGCAATAAAACCGTAAAAATCGAATGTAAATGGCAATGATCACCGTTGAGTCCTCCGCTGACCCGCCTACTGCTGGGGATTACCTGAACAGATTAAACAGAGAAAGGGTGAGTTTTCTCAAACTCAGTGTGTAATCCCCACAGAAGATATGCACACAGCACAGTATTAGAAATTAGCCATATGTATAAATATATTTTAATCCGGGCTTGAGCCCTTTTATAGAAACAGTGTGGACCCTAGCCCACTTAGATACAGAGTCAGATATAACTTGGGGTCTTGGCCCATTTCAGATACAAAATACAAAACAAAACATATTAACAGATCCCAACCCACCAGCCCTGCACACCAACTCTGTCCAATCCTACACACCATGTAGGGATAAAATCAACCCACCCATCCCAACACACCAAGCTGTACCGAAATGCGACACATAATCAGTTAATTGTAGCCATGCTGCCAGATATCAAGCTTAAGAGCCTTTCAGAATACTTCCTCTATACACATTAACCCAACCCCGATGCAATGCAACATACAAATATAGCATGCTATAATGCAATTTATCAGATCATACAGTCAATCCCGATACACATGCTAAGTATAACATGCTTAATTCATACATCACATAATCAGTTCATGTAATTAGGGTCTAAGTAATGCTCCCAGACCCTACAACAGGTCACAGTTGACTTCGGCGACCCATGCAACCTTACAGAACTTTCCAGAAAAATGGGCTCACAGCCCATGTAACTTGCCTGTATGGGCCCACGCGGCCCAAATTGGCCTTGGTCATGTGGATCAAACAATCTGGCCCACAAATCCACATACCCATGTGGTTCACCCTTGTGAGCCTACACGGCTCAATTGATCGAGCCCGTGTCTCACACACGGCCTCGCCGGCCATCACACGGTCGTTTCATGGGCCCATGTCACGCGCGCATGGCCTAGTTCGTCATTTACATGGCCGTGTACTACCATACAGCCTACCACACGGGCGACCACACGCCCGGATGGCGTTAACAGTTTCGTTTTTTGGCTTTTACCAATTTTCATTTTTTGTGTTTTCGAGTATGCACCTGGTTACGGAACGAAGCTAAAACAACCCTGAGTACTCCAGAACTTAAAATCAGTGTATACAGCATCGATTTAGCAATTTAGAAATCAAGACTAGCGAATTCACCATTAAAGATTTTCAAAACTCATCTTACCTCTAACTGAGAACTTTTACAACCATCATTCGATCCACGACGCGAATCTACTGCTTATAGATTCTGGCCTAAACCAGTAATTCTGGAAAAAGATTTAGACTCTTATTCTAACGATAAGCAAACACAAAAAAAGGAAGAGAAAACCTACCGAAACCGTACCAACGCACCCTTCGACGCAATAGGAAAACAATACTCAAGAACGGAAGACAACAAAAAGAAGTAAGGAGGAATTTAGGAGAAAATCAGTAGAGAAAAGCAAAGAATAGTAGAGGAAAAAAATTGTCAGAACTTCAGTAGAGAAAAGCAAAGAACAGCAAAATTGGGATATCTTAAATCCCTTATTTTCTCCAAAAGTCTCTCCAACACTCCCCCACCACACCACCACTACTCAGTTTCAGTCAAATTCAAACTCTAGTTGAATATTGCAGTAAAAATACTAACCCTTGCCAACACAGAGATTCGACCACTTGACCTTCATCACACCAACACTCCACTTAACCACCAGACCAGCAAGCCCATTCGGATATGAGTTTACTAACTATTAAGTATAAGCCTATTGAACCTAGTTAATACTTTATTCATAAAAAAACCAAAATTTACCCAAGTTGTGGCTTGAACCTGGAACCTCCCAAACATACTCAGAACCCTTAACCACTGAAGCAGACAGATATTTGTCAAATAATTACATAAACATATTTATAAATTTGGGTGTTACAGATATTGCCAACAAGATAAGGGTGCTTGGGACTGATCTTTTTTATTTTAGACTGATGCAAAAGATACTTATCTCTGTGCCTGAGAAATATGAAACAACTATTGCCTTTTTTTGAGAACACTAAAGACTTGAGTTAATTGAGAGTAGTGGAGTTAATCAGTGCTTTACAAGCGCAAGAGTAGAGGAGGCTAATGAGGTAGGAAGGAAGGATAAAAAGAAGCATTGAAGGAGCATTGAAGGCTAAGATGTAGGAAGACAAAAAAGGAGAGAAACAGAAGTGGAATGGGAAGAATGATGATTGCAATAGTGGTTCAGAAACTATTACAAAAGGTAATAGTACTAAAAATTATAATAAGTATTCTTCATGTGAGTATTGTGAAACACAAAATCATCCCTATTTTAGGTGTTGGAGAACGCCAGATGTGAAATATAGAAGGTGTAACTTGATGGGGCACATTAAGAGGTTCTGCAAGGAACTAAAAAATCAGTAGCGAGGAGGAGCACATGCTGTACTTAAAGAAGAAGAGGACTATTTGTTTGTCATCTCTTGCTTCTCATCAAGCATTTTATGTGACAGTTGGTTAGTTGATAGCAAGGCAAAGCACAGTTGGTCGGGCTGAGTGCCCTCCTTAACAGTCAACCACCACTGGTACGCCTCATCTCGAAACAATGACACAGCCCCTTGAGCTTCTGCTTATCAGTAAGATCTAGATCATCCATGATACGCTCCGTGGCCTCCATCCAGTACTCAGCCACGTTAAAAGCAACTCTGGCGATGCCCCTAAATATCTCAACCCTATTGGACCAGAGTCATTCCGTAACCGACCCACGGTCCCCAGATCTAGTGTTGGGCCCAATGACCCTCTCCAAAATATGAAGCATGACCTGGGACAATGCGCCGTCCCCAGCCGCATGATTATACGGTCTTGACCCAATATCAGTTTTAGGTGACATCGGTGTCTCACTAGCATTTACCACCGGTATAAAATCAAAAATGAAGAACTCAGCTCGAGCCCCTCTACAGTCTCTACCTCGGCCTCTAGTACCTCATCCACGAGTACCGCGTATGCTTATCGTAACTATCAAATTATCTGTATTGGAAATTTTATGCAGATTAGTTTATAGTTTCGATAATTATTGTTAACAAATATTTTCTTCAGTACAATATCAGAGATTTAGAGTCTATTTCCGTGAGAGAAAAGAGTAGTCTCACTACGGTTTCAGTCTACACTACCTAAAGTGTTTCAGTAGAGTCTTACCTAAGTAATCTCATATCATACTAACAGTATTTTTCAGACAGATCAAACAGTATTTCAGTGTAACTAAGCATGCTTCCTAACAGTACATATCAGAATTTTAATAAACTTACTTGGATCAGCGTGGAGACTCGGTGTACACTTACTTAATATCAAACATATTTCAAATCATTTCTCAAAACCATACTGTAAAACCCAAGAACCACAACTGAGTTTTGCAACTTAGCTCTAACCACTAAATGCAACACTCTAAACCCGGCCTAGATGTTATGGCCGAATCTGGCGGCGTCACATGAGAGTGTTTTTGGAAAATCATTTCGAATATAAAAACTTGTTCAGATTGATATCTTTTCTTAACCAGAAATTATGTATTTGTTGATTTACTTTAAAACATTTCTTTTTCGTGGAAGTTTTGAAAACCATTTATTCATACGAAAATTTTTAATTTAGTTTTAAAACATGTTTATGGTGTCACAGTTTATAAATCAATAAAAATAACAATGTGTAATCCCAATGTAAAAATCAAGACAGTCCAAAGGTTCACATTATATAGAAACTCCCAAAATAATTAAACATAGTAAAAACAGTAAATAAATAGTAAAAACATAAAATCCAGTAAAGTGTCTAACAGTGGTCACCCTCAAGCCCTCTGCTGCACCGACCCAGCTACTGCTGGGGATTACTTGACAGATAAACAAATAAAGGGGTGAGTTTTTGCAAACTCAGTATGTACATCCCCACAGTACAGCATGTATACATCCAGATAACAGAAACAGATAACATCATAATTTGGACCTAAGCCCTTCACAGAATCGGTGTAAGTTGTGGCCCACTAAGAATCAGAGTCAGATATAATTGGGCCTTAGCCCATATAGATATCATATGCGTATCAGATCATAAACAAAATATCATAACATGCCCACCAACCCTGTACACTATCTCCGTCCAACCCTACACACCATGTGGGCATAAAATTAAACTATCCAGCCCTACACACCAAGCATAGGGATAAAATCAATCCATCCAGCCTACACACAAAATCGTACCGTATTGCAGCATATATCATAAATATGCAGTAGAGCTGCAGATAACAGGCTAATAGTCTTTCAGACTTCTTTCACTTCAACAATAAACCCAACCTAATGCAATGCAACATACATAAATGGCATGCTATTATACAGAACAATAGATCTTACATATCATACTCAAAACAGAACATAACAGTATTAATACACATGCTAAGCATACATATCAGAATCATATCACAGAATAGGGGTCTAAGTATTGCTTACCGAACCCTACATCAAGTCACAGTCGACTTGGGCGACCCGTGCAACCTTACAGTTCAATACAGAAAAATGGGCTCACACACCCATGTAGCCTGCCTGTGTGGGCCCACACACCCGTGTGGCCCACACGGCCCAAATTAGCCACACGGCCTGACCCAAAAGTCCACATGCTCGTATGGTTCACCCGTGTGGGCCCACACACCCGTGTGGCCCACACGACCCAATTGGCCTAGCCCGTGCCTCGCACACGACCTCGCCAGCCTCACACGGCCATGTCCGTCATGCCCGTGTCTAGTGTACGCAGCTTGGTTCATCAATCACACAGCCGTGTCTTGCCGTACGGCCTTCATACAGGCAACCTACACGCTTGTGTAGCATCGACAGCTTCGTTTTTAGCTTTCACTGAAATGCGATTTCAATGCGATTAAAGTACACACCTGGTCTAATTGAAGCCTAAACCAACCACGAGCACTCTCGAACCTAATATTTTACAGATTAAAGCCCAAAATCAATTATTCAATTAAAACAAAGACAAAATTGCAATGGAGCGTCCATCCCAAAACTATAGGATCCTTACCTTTGATTGAAACGTAGACTTTACACGTCTAACTCACTATTTGAATACGCTAACCCGCCTCCTGATTGTCTCCTAATCAATAGTAAAATGAACCTTCATTAAGATCCTACCCATTTAAGGATAGTACCAAAATAGAAGTATCACTTACCGAGTGCTCAACTCAACGAAGAATGTTAGAAATGATCACAAGGAAAAGAATTGATATAGGGAGAACAGTAAAGAAATTTCGGCAGTAGAGATAGGGAGAGGAGATAGAATTCGGCGGTACAAGGGTGGCAAGAAGAGAGAAAAAGGGCAAAAATTGAAAGAGTGAAAGTGTAAAACTGAATTTTGGTAACCTAGGGTATCCTAACAACTCAAAATCCTTATTTTCCTCCACAACTCAAAAACCTCTCCAATTTAAACTCTTACAAAACCAAATAGCAAAAATAAAGACCCAATAACGACTCGAACACTAGACCTCTCACCCCTTAACATACCACTTATCCACCAAACCAGCAAGCCCATTCTGTTATGCTCTTACAAATAAATACTTAAAAGCCTATTATCTAAGAATCAAACTTTATTCTAATAAAAACCAAAATTTAGCCCAAGTCTTGGCTCAAACTTTGGACCTCCCTAACACACTCAGAGCACATATTCACTAAAGCAAACAATTATTTTTTGTCAAATAATTGCAGAAACAGATTCAAAAAATTTTTATGCCACAAATTCACAAAAGCCGAAAATAAGAAAATTTGGGGCGTTACAAGGTAATCAAGCTTTCAGTGGAAAATACAAAATTGAAAAAGGAATTATTAGCTGCAAGAAGATTTGTTAATCAAACTATAAATGGTATTAATTGCAAGTATAGTGACAACACAAGACCTTGGAAGAAGGGAAAGCACTCTGGCCACTCTCATGACTTTTCTAAAGTAGCTTGTGATGATTTTGAATTATGGAATTTTGATTTAGATGGCATTGCATGCTAGGAAACTATTGGAGGCAACTCTTGAAGCCACACTAGTCAAGAAGGAATTCATAGAAGGCAAATATTGAAGAAACTGGTTTATTGCAAATCGGAGATTAGATGATGGATATTTTTACTAAATTTTTCATGTTAGTCGTTTTGAGTTTCTTAAGAACTGCATCACTTGAGTTAGGAGGAGAATGTCAGTATCTCAAGGCTGCGACTATTTTTTTTTAAAAAATAAGACTAAGTCCTAGGGAGATTTGTTAGCTTGTTTGTAGGAACGGAAGTTGTTAGGTTGTTAGTATGAGTAGCAATTTGAATTTTTGTTGAGGTTGTTACTTGAGACTTGTATATAAGGGCTGCATTGATAATCAATTAGATTATCCCTTCATTTTCATCTTTTGTTCTATACTTCAATTAAGTCTTTGCTAAACAACAATTTTAACTCCGTAAATATTTTTATTTTATATTTATAGACTCGGTTTATGGAAATGGGGTTTCGAAACTGCATTTTGCAACACCACTGAAAACCAATTGGGTTGTTATAAAGGACATATTTAGATTATCTACTAATACAAGTTATCTTTTTGTATTACGATTCGACCATGTAATACCGTTTAATATTAGTTAAACGTTAGATTATTAGTAAGCCAATATTTGCTTTCATTTTATTTTGCGCGCAAAAACCATCAAGGATAATATACAATGAATATTTATCAAATCAATTTGTTCAAAAAATACAAGTATACATTGATGAGAATACTACACTAAAAGCTCAAAGGGCTTTTTCTACTCTGTATGATAGAAGCAGACAACATTTCTCTAATTTGTCTCTTAACTACAGTCTTCTAGTTATGGGGAAATCTGTCGAGTCTAAGGTTAATAGGCTTGTACCCTGGTTTTAGAGGAATAGCATGGTCATGGATAGGGGTGAGCATTCGATCAAATCAAATCGAATCGAATGAAAAAATTTCGAGTTAATCAAGTTGACGAATCATATTTTATCATCCTAATTTGATTTGAAAGTTTCTTGAATCGAGTCAAGTGAGATAGAATTCGAATTGAATCAAATTGAATATATTTGTTCGAGTTAAATTTTAAAAAAAATTTGGGTCCTTATAACCACTGTCACCCACCATAATAAAATTGTCCATCGTAATCATATTTTTTATTAACTTTTATCACCTCATAATTTATTTATTAATCTTTTATTTATGGGTTAGCTTCTTTACTTGTTTAGTTGTTTCAATTATCTTCAGATTCTTGTCACTATGTATTTTGGAATTAAAACATATATTAAATGTAAAAAAACGTGAATTTTTAATAAAAGTTATTTTAAAGATAAAATGTGAAATTGATACCAATATAAAATTTTAACACAAACATTTTATGGAATCATTAAAAAATTAATTTTAATATAAATATTCAATATGACTAAACAATTCAATAATATAAATAATATAAAATGTGAAATTTAATTTAATAATATAAATAGTAGATATAAATAAAAATATTATTATTAATGTTTAGGGATTTTTTGGGATAATTTTGATTTTTTATTTGGGAGAAAAGGGTGAGAATTAAAAGTTTAGGAGGAAAATAAAAATTTTTGGAGAGTAAAAGTTTGAGGGAAAGTAAATAGGGGGAGTAAAATTTTGAAGGGAAAATATTAAAAAAAATTGGGGGGATGGGTTTGGGGTAGATAGAGGTGTGCATGAGCCGGGCGGCCCAGCCCGACCCGAAATCCCGCCCGAAATATGGGAGGGTTTAGGCAAAAATATAGGCCCGAAAAATAGGTTTGGACAAAAAAATAAGGCCAGTTTAAAAAATGAGCCAAGCCTCGAGTAAGGCATTTTTAGCCCGGGCCTGGCCTAGCTCGGCCCGAATTCATTAAAGACAAAAAAAATCTATTTTTTTATATTATTTTCTTATTATTTTCTCCCTATTTTGCTACCATTTTACTATTATATTGCTACTATTTTGTTGTTATTATTTAGATAATTGTATAAAACTTATTTTATTGTTAATTTTGTTATTATTTTAAAGGCATTTGCTTGTTAAATTGCATCTATTTTATTGTTATTAAAGTAAACATATTTTTTAAAATTTATTTTTAATTTATTGAGAAATATTTATTTTAATGTTTTTAGTATTTTTGATGGTTTATATATATATATATATATATATATTTAAAATTATATAAAAAATAATATAAAAATTAATATGGGCGGGTTGGGTTAGGCTTGGGTTTTAACATTATTATTCGGGTCGGGCTCGAGTTTTAAAATTTTTATTTGAGTCGGGCTTGGGCAAAATTTTAGGCCCATTTTTCGGGTCGGACTGGGACCGAGCCTAGCAAACGGGCCTAAATTTTTAGTTGGGCCCGACCCGAACCCAACCCGCCCCATGCACACCTCTAGGGGTAGATGGGAGGTGGAAAGGGAAAGAAGTAAAAGTTTTAGGGGGAAAGTAGTAGGGAGTAAAAATTTTGGGGAAAATAAAAAGTTTTGAGGGTTTTTTTAGAGTAAAATTTTGAAGAAAAGTAAATGGGAGAGTAAAATAATGGTGGGAAATGGATTTTGGATAGATGGGAAGGTTGAGATGAGAGGGGAGTAAAAGTTTTGGGGGAAAAGTGGGAAGGAGTAAAAGTTTTGAAGGAAAAGTAAAAAGGTTTGAAAGTTTGAGGTAAAAATATAAAATATTATAGTTTGATATTTAAATTATTCGAGTTATTCGAATTCGAAAATTCAATTCGATTTGGACTCGAAATTTGAAAAAAAAAATTTTGAGTTTACTCGAATAACTTAACTTTATCCTCTATAGATTCACCCTTCGATACTACTTGCTGATCACCCTGGTTGAAAGTAAGTATCCTGGCCTTGGAAGTCAAAAAATTAAGGGACTGAAACCCTTCATACAATCCACCCCTAGGGCCATGTTTGTACCCCCCATAGGAAGTACCCTCAAATTGTCTTGAAAAACATATCCTTGTATCCTCCAATGAAGGTTGTTACATTGTGCAGTACTGTATAATTTTTCTCCATTGGCTGCAGTCATTTCCAAAGGAGGGGTTTGACCTAATTCTCCACTTCCTTTTACCCATTAAGGAGTCATAAAAAGTGCTCCCACTCTCAATCTGTACATTAAAGAACTTGACTCTGAGTGCATGATAACTAGTATTGCCAGTAAGTGCATTCATAAAGATCTCTAACCTTTTTTTTTTTGTTGTTGTTCTTCTTCTTCCAGTACCACCACAGCTTCAAGTTCTTCACTGGTCACAATGGTATCTTGTAGCTCTGAATTTGGCTCTTCAATTGCTATGAAGTTAAGCTACTTGGTCTTACATTGGTGCCCGGGGGTAAATCTCTCCCCACATCTGAAACATAGATTGTTTTGCCTCCTTTATTCCATGAGATTGGTTCTATTTGATGGTTGGTTGTTAGGGAAAAAAGCTTTAGTTTGGGCATTGGCATTGTTGTTAGGAATACGTGGGTTAGTTTGATTGATGTTTTGGTTGGTGTATGGATTGACTGGTAACTGGTTTTGGCTTGCATAGGTATTTCTTTAGTATTGTTGTTTGTGTTTTTTGTGTTCAATTTCCAGGGGAAGTTCATAAAGTTTGGCTTTTCTGTAAGTTGAGGCTAGAGTAGTAGGTTCATTGGCTTTAACTCTTGGCTTAAGATCATCTCTAAGCCCACTAACAAAACTAGGGACAAAATAGCTTTCCAGAAGATGTAGGTTATATTGTAGCATGTAAGGGTGTAGTTCTTCAAACTGTTACTGGTAATCATCTACAAAAGATTTCTGAGTTAATTTATTGAATTCCTCAACTATATCAGAGTAAGTTCTATTAGAAAATCTCAAATATAAATCTTGGGAAAAATCATTCCAAGTAACAAAGTTCTTTTGCATGATGTAGCCATCAAACTAAATCTCTGCCTTTCTAGAGAGGTACATTGTAACAATTTCTAATTTTTGATGGTCAGCAATGGAGAATATTACAAAACATTTGACATTTTTATTATCCAACGCCTAGGATTAACTTCTTCAAACATTTGCTGTTCAATTTTTAGCCTTGGAGTAAAGGTAGAGAATCCATTTGCTGAGTCAGACGTCTCCCCTTCATTCTGAAAAAAGTGTTATCTTGTTGGGGATTGTAACCAGAGTCAAATATCTTCTTTGGCAGCAACCCTGATTGTTGTGGCTTGTGGGTAAATCTTTTTTGATCATCAATCACAATGACTTCTATTGGATGTTTACCATCCCTACTTTGGAAAGGAATGGTAGTAGGGTTGGGAGTGTTTTCATCAGAAGTAACTACAAGAGATTGGGGTTTTTAATCCTTATATATCACTTTCTCTTTACAAGTTTGGGTCTCTTGGAATCTAGCATCAATACTTCTTTGTTGGTCCTCCCACATTTTTTGAACTGTTGCTTCATGTGCCTGCATAGATTCAAGCTGTTTCTGAATGGTTGTGACTTGTTCCTGCAGTTGATTCAATCCAGTATCCTTTGTCATGATCGTCTTCTTTTTGCTTTTACCCAGGTCGGTATGGATTGATGGATCTCTGATACCAATTTGTTATGAATCCAAAGAATGGGAGATTTCAAAAGAAGGCTGAATTTCTTTTCATAGATAGATTAAAGATGTATTACATTCTTGAATATATTTGCTTAGCTCATGTAACTAACCATAGGACATCTGGACAGCTGTAAAAAAACA
Source organism: Gossypium stocksii (assembly GCA_020496765.1). Classification (NCBI taxonomy): domain Eukaryota; kingdom Viridiplantae; phylum Streptophyta; class Magnoliopsida; order Malvales; family Malvaceae; genus Gossypium; species Gossypium stocksii. Next base: position 52,230,997 of record CM035625.1, on the reverse strand, counting down.
ATACATTACTAACAAAAATTATTTATATATATCAGTCGCATTCCAACTCAACTCACAGTTCGGCTTCCCTTATCTTCTTTAGCCATCAGCCTTTCGTCTTTCTCACGAGCATTCTTCCAAAGGCCTTCATTGTTGGGCTTTGCGCCCAAATTTGTGCCTTCATCCTTGTTAGGCCATTCCTTACTCTTCACCATACGGGTCATTTACATTACAATAATTGAAATATATTACTGAAGTAGTCGTTTGTAAGCAACAATACGCATATATAGGTTGAGTTTTTTACTAATTTTCTTAACAAATATATATATATATGTTTCTACAAGAACCATTACCTAGTGCAGTCTGATAATCCTTGCATCAACGATCACCGTCTGAATCATGAACAATTCTAGACCTTTTCACCCCCTTAACAGTTGGAACACTAGCTCCATCATCTTCGACAGCATCAGATTCAGACTCCACTTCATGTGACAACACTTTATCTGATCCATTGCCATCATTATTTCCATCTTCAGAGTCACTGCACCTTTCATTTTCATTTTCATTTTCATTTTCATTTTCATTTTCATTGTCATTATCATTTCCAACATTGTTGGGAACATCTTGTCCGACAACATTTGTTGTTGTTGGGTCCAAGATTTTGAAGTCCCGACAAGTGCTGCGTTTAGCGTGCTTCAATAAGTTCATCTTGGTTGCTTTGCTGAGTCGAATCAGATGTTTTTCATAATCTTCAATCTGGAATATCAGCTCTGGGATGCATTTATTCTCCCTTTTGATCTTGTTTATCATTCCTTTGCTGTTGGCGTTTTCTTGTTGAGCCTGCAACTCATTTTTATATCAGAAAAATGCAGTTGCTCAAGCAAAAATCCAAAATAAAATTGAATAAAGGACTAGGGGTGTAAAAAGTCAAGACAAGCTCAAACTGTAAGAATCCCAATCTAGACCTGACTCTGGCTTTAGTTCAACCAACTTCATTCAAGATGAAAAGCAAATTGCTTGAGCTTGCTAAATTAAACTCATTTACCTAAAAATATTCTAAAACAAAAGTGAGTAAAGGACTAGGGGTAATGAACAAAACTGAGCTTAAGTAGTAAGAATCTTAATCTCGAGCTCAACTCTAGCTCGATCAGGTCTCACTTTTAAAACTCAGACTCAATTGAAGATGAAAAGCAAAATACCTGAGCTTGCTTGATTAGGCTTATTTACCTAGTAAAACATGAGCTCGAGTGGCATACTCAACATCAAGCTCAGTTGTTTGTGCTTGAGCTCAACTTTGAGTGTGAACTCGATTAACATTTTCAATACTAATTCAAAACAGAAAAAGATCAAGCATTAAAATACTTGAATTTGGCTCGCCCAATAACTCAAGTAGCTTGTGAGCACAGATGGCTCGTTTTTACACCCCTATAAGCAACAACAAAATGCCAACAGGATTAAGGTCTGTACTTGTTGCATCTCTGCCACAAAGTTATAAAGCGGAACAGTGAGCTCCTTGCAAGTTAATTCGACAAGCTTCTGGAATTGAAGGCTTGGTAAAAGCTGCTTCTGACCTTTAGGGGCAATCTTGAGCTTTGAAATCAGAGCCAAATTCTTGTAAAATCTTGCAGTTAATCTAAGAAAATGCTCAGCTTGATTATCTGTATTGTATAATATCATAAATTCAGTTTAAAAGAATGATAGAAAAGTTAGAGATTTTGATCTTAATTGCAAAGTTCTTGCTTACCCTTGAGGCTCATCAAAACAAAGGAAGATAATACTTCAACAACAGCTTTAACCCTCGAATATACAATTTCCTCAAATGTGAAACCCAAATTATGCTCTCCATTCTGGTTATGATGAAAGGTCTTTTGAGCAACTTGTGAAGCTGCCTTTAGTTTTTTCGTTGACCAATCCATGTCGATAATGACAGTGTCTGTTATTTGAAGTAGACAAGAAGCTATAGCAATGGCTGTTGACTGGTTTACAACAAGGTATTCCGAGACTTGCGATAAGTCACTGTTGTTTGGTCCTATAAACCTTAAGAGCTCCTTTAACATTTCTTGAGCCACAAGCAAATCTGTTGGTGGAGAGCTCAAATTGATGGCTAGTCTAACCATGCTTTTCGCAACACTGGAATTTGTTGTGTTGTTGGTTTTGCACATATGAAAAGCCCAAGCTCCATGAGAGTTCCTCCATTTGCAGGGCAATTTATGACCAATCATCAACATGATATCACAAAGAATCTGAAAGACAAAGAATAACACTTGGACTGATTTTGTTTCTGAAAGTAGCAGTAGAACCAAAGGAAATAATCACATACCTCAACCATCCGAAAAGCTGATAGTTTCATAAGATCTGTGAGCAGCGGCTTCAAATATTTCTGAATGAATAACTCTTTGTTTTTTATATCTTGGTCATCAATTTCAGAGGCTTGACCACATTCATCATGCAAATCAGCATGCTCAAGTTCGGGAACTGACACGAGATTCTCAAGCAAGTGAGTCAAACAAGAACCACATAGACTGACTGTTATCATTTCTTTCAAGCAAAATAATGCTAGAAGGAGATGTTCCTTTCTTTCCTCTGCATCCTTTTTTGCTTTGCTTTCTTTTTTCCTCTGACTAGTTGCGACATTTGAACCAGGTTTGAGCAGAAGAGTTAATCTCAGCAATGGAGGCCCCAGCATATTGATTTCCCCATAGATCAACTTCTTCATCGGACCTTCATTTCCCACAGCGGCTGAAGATTTTACATGATGAAGGGATGCATTCAAAGCAAATGAAATGATCTTAAAACAACTCTTTGATGTCTTGCTTGAGGATGACTGGCTATGATTCTGTGAAGTTGCTTCTATGTCAGAGCTTTCACTACTGTATAACTTCAGTGCTATTAGCAATAACTGATAGATGCTTGAAGTTGCCAAGAAAAATGTATGTTCTTGAATCAATTTGGGGTTGCCTGAGTCAATGTCATCTGTTGCATCTTTAGCAGTAGCTCGTAAATTTGGTCTTTTGCCAGCATTGCTTTGTCTTGAAGTACTTGCCTCCTTTGCCAATGAATCATGGCGGTCAACAAACTGCATAATCTCCTTTTCAAGTTCAACCTTTTGATCTGCTGCTTTCTCCAAATCCATTGCAACAGTATTCAATACCACTTCAATAACCCCAGACAAAATCAATGCAGAACATTTCCGTTTCTCTTCATGAACAGCTGCAGAGCTTGCATCATGAGTTTGACCAAGAATGTCTGCTTCAATACGAATACAAGAAACTAGTATGGGAAAGAAACCGAGTTCAACAAAAGGAAATAGAAACTACTGCACATAATGTCCTAGATATTAAACTAGGGTACAGTTAAGAAGTCTTCTTTTGTTTTCTTCATAGTTCATGTTGAGGGGGGATTGGCTCCTCCAGGAGAAGTATTCAAAGTGTCGTCCTCGGGGACGCTGACCCGGTCTCTCAATTGGAAGGTATTATCCCTCGGGGGAGGGTTTTGCCCCTCCTCCACGGAGAGCCGTATACGATTCATGGAGGGGGGCACCTGCCCTTGGTAGAATTCGAACCCCTAACTTATGGAATATACCCCAGTAGGTGACTTATATTCCATAGGTCAAGGGTTCGAATCTCACCAAGGGCGAGATGCTTATGTCACCTCTTGGTGGGTGGCCGTACGTCCATGCACGATCGAGGCGCCCCCTCCATGAACCATACACGGCTCTCCGCAGAGGGGGAGCAAAACCCTCCCCTAGGGGACAATACCTTCCATTGTTGACAGTCTGAGTTGGCTACCCAAAGGACGACACTTCAAAGACTTCCCCCAGAAGAGTGAATTCCGTCATCAACAGTTCATATCCAAATAGAAAGATACAAACAATATAAAAGGAAGAAAACCTTCAAACCTTCCAAATTTGCATTTCTTAGAAACTTCCGGATCTTCAAAAAAGCACCGGAAAACACCTCGGTAGACATGTTCCTGCCATCCTGAAGTAGTTTCACGTTATGATGTAAGACTCAATGTATTACCAATGTGACTTTTAGAAAAAAAAATTCATATGCCATTTTAACACCATGAAGTGGATTTTTGTACTTGTATATTCAATGACGACAATACCTCATTCTCTTGCGAGAGGGAGAAACCGAAACATGCCCCAATAGAATCCAAAAGTTTATCGGTTTTGCCATGAGTCTGAAGAAGTAAAATCCAGGAGATACAAGAAAGAAGGCAATCCAGGGGCTCCTGAATAAGTACTTTGCCATTTTCTGATTTAATGCAAGAGCTAACTCCAAGCTGGACATCCGGACCCTGTGGAGATCACATTTCATGTCAAGTTATCAACTGCAGGTTATCATAACTTGCATAACTACACACCAATTCTCTAATATGCAGGATGGATATGAATAACACTACAAGTTCTCCCGTTAGAAAATCAAATATTTGAAATGAAAGGTCTTTGTTTAAATTCAGGATCTATGCTGCTTCGACTCTTTATTTTCCCTGAAGTATCCATTTCTAACAATTGTATCCCGCAAATATCCAGACATAGACCATGTCAGACACATAATCGTGTCCAACATTCACCCTTAAGTCCTACTAACTTAGCTTAGGACTAGTACAAGCTTTACATAAGTTATTTTAGAGCTTCAATAACTACCTCTTTGAAAAACTGGAGAAAATGAGGTAAGAGAAAATCAAAGACAAGCCCTCCGATTGCCGGATCCGCTAGAACGAGCTTCACCAGTCCTTGATACACAACTTGCTTCACCTTTGCCTAAATGCAGCAATTTCACCAGTTAGAAACATAGTTCGTAAGGAACAAAAAGAAACAGTAAAGCTAATATACAAAGAGTACCTGCTGATAAAGACATCTCTGCAGCAAAGCACTCAACTCCTGAAAGAGATCTCCCCCCATGCTGCAAGGTATGTCAGCTTGCTGACTGCAGCTTGCTTGGCTAGACGAGTCTTGGAGAGAAAACAAGCCATCCCCCTTAGGTTGCTTCTCCGCTAGTATAAGCTCGAAAATGGAATTTGTTGCTGCAACACGAACTGTATCCTCTCTTCTAAACACAGCCTTGCGCACAACCAAAATAGCATAATCCTGAAATGTTGAAACAAACAATTAAATTATAAGCATTCTACAAATGAGGCAAATATTCCACCTCGTGATATAACATTTTTCTTCAGGATTGCAGATCACTGATCAGAAACTGAAACATAATTACTAAAAGATTTAATTTGATGTAAGTCAGATTTCAATATTCTAAAAACATTTTGTTTCTTTCATTCATTTCTAGTGATTCTCCATAAACAGCTGCCCACCCAATACACTAGAGGCTAATTTGCAATACTTAAGTTACTTTATAAGTTAAAAGCTGACTGCCTATGCCCATTAAATTGTGCTTGAGATATATACCCGAAGATCACGGCTGAATCTGATGAGAGGCAAAAGAGCACTGACAAGATAAGAGGCAATTTTGCCATCCATGAAAGTGAAGTAATCCAACAATTCCTTAAGCCGGGGACTATGTTCCATCATAGGGCAAGGATAACACTGAATGAGATAACAGAGCAGCCTGCACATCAAAACTAGTGCTATCAATAACCAAAAATAAAACAAAACCAACATTTTATCTTTGCAGTTACCTTAATATTGGCCTACTCAGCTCTGGCTTCAAAGAGAGAATGCGAAACTTGATTTGCTCTATAATCTGTGTCAAAACATTCAAATCAATTACTGAAGCATTCTCATAGGGAGAAAAAGAAGTACGAATTAATAATTTCTAGGGAGAAGGAGATCATAGTTCAAATAATTATTACTAAAAATAGGAACATGTTTCAAACTGAAAGTCTTCACGCAAAAGGCTAATAGATCATCAAAAAGCTTCAAACATTCCTCATTTTATAAAGGCAACTGCGAGACATACAAGTTTCATAATAGAAAGGGAGAGAGCATAGGAAGAGAAAAGAACAAACAAGATAGTTGTTATCCCATAGTTTAATATTTGCAACATTTCCATCATAATTGAATTCCTATTCCATTCTGTATCTCTGGCAATGCTGGTCAGTAGCTTTATAAAAAAAATTATGTAGTCTAATCGTGATTGCATAACTAGACAAACCTCGTTCCTTGCCATATCATGAACCTCAAATAGAGTTTTCAGCATCTGAATACCAAGTTCTTCAATGCCAAGGAGACCATTAGAATTGCCGAGCTCTTTGCAGTTTACCTCCCCAACTGACTCTAGCAAGATAAAACCAAATTGCAAAATACTAGGCACCATGTGCTCTCTCCCATAGTTGCTCTCATTTACCTACACACCAGCACAATGATACATAATGCAAATTTAAATATATGATTACATGATAGGAACATAATTCATAGGGCAAAAGAAGGGAATTACAGCTCTTAACACGGACTTCTCGACCACTTTAACACTCTTCACATATTCTCCCTTAATATCATCCGGTATCCATTTACATTCTCTAAATGAAGGAACAAGTCACATACACATTAATTAACTGTTAGCAGAATTTGAAGGTTTTAAAGGAGTGGCCCCTTACTTGGTGAATTTATAGTCACGGTATGCGGTAAGCAAAGCTGTTTTCAAAATAGCCATTGAGCTTTCACTAAACCTCCGTACCCTTGACACTGACAATAAAACAGCCACCGTGAAATGATTAAAAGCTCGAAGATCAGATTTAACTAACCCCATAACCTCTTTCCCCAAAGAAGGATCCTGCTTGACTGCAAAGTTAACATGCAACAAAACAGTCCCTTCAACTTGCCTAACAGTGGAAGCCATTTTTGAACCCGTTTCAGACCCAAAAAAGTACACAATCCCCTCAATAATCTCCCTTTTATTGAATCCTTTCGAAGCCAAAACTAACAACTGATAAACAAGGGAAGGCAAGTCCATCAAATCCACAGTTTTAATCCCCACGAAAACTTTCTCCAAAAACTCGTTCCCTCTCGTTTTATCAAGAAAAGTAAACTCTTTGGCAATGGAAACCATTTTAAGCAAAAATCCTTTCGACCATTTGGAATCAAGGATCTTATCCACGATGGAATTCACATAGTCCCCACCTTTTTCCTCCGCGTTTCGAATCAACTCGAAACATTGCGGCAAAAGATCGAACAGTTGGGCATCATCCACTGAAACAACCCCTGATAAATCTGATGCAACCAAATCAATAACCAACTTGAGGTCTTCTAAAGGAACATAGATCAAAAGGGTGTTGAAAATTTTGATTGCTCTGAGGGAATTCGAGTCGTGGGGAAGCGAAGGGAATAATTGAGTGTATGATGAGAGAAGAGAAGAGAGCAAAGAACAGACAGTGGGGGTTCCGGGAGAGAGTGAAATGAGGGAGAGAAGAGAGATGACGTACTCGCAGACGGCGGAGGAAGGAGAGGGAGAGGCGGCGCGTGAATGGAGGTAAGAGAGGAGGTCCTTGTGAGAGTGAGGAGAGAGGAGAAATGGAGGCAGTGAAACGTTGGATTGTTGGTGGCTGTTGGAAGGTTGCTTTCGTTGAGCTAAATGCACGATATCGACGTCGTTTAACGGCGGCGCCGCCGATTCTGTGGTGGCCATTGCTGTAATTAGTTGCGGTCTGGGAATCTCTCTCACTATCTACATGTATTTCTCGGGGCGGGAAATTCGGAGTTTAAGCTTTTGCATTTTTGCGCGGGAAAATCTGACATAAAAGCAATCCATATCTGGGCCGGACCCGGTTTAAATTTTTTTGCATTTTTGGTTTTCGCCCAGTTCAAGCCACTGCCTCGTCTCATTTTTCTATACATACACATTGTCTGAACTAATCATTAATTTTCGAAAAAAAAATACACATTAATTTCCAAATTAATTAAATTAAAAAGTGTAATGTGAAATCTATGTTTATATTTTTTAATTTGAGTTTTATTCTTAAATTTAATTATTAATTTTTCAAAAAGAGTCAAATTATTTTTTTTAACTTAGATACTAATTAAAATATTTTTTCAACAATATTGACGTAACATGATTATCTATATGTATTTTATACTGATATGACATTATTTATTTTATATGTCACGTTAATTAATAATGTCAAAATATAAAATATTCAAAATTCAAAACAATATTGAAATAAAAAAATAGCATAAACTACAAGTAGATTGCCATGTAGTCTGTCATGTATAAAAATTTAAAATTTTGATCCGTATTTTCATTATAAAAATAGGAATTCAATTTTTTGTTTTAAAGATTAATGATTAAATTTGACTTTTTAAAAAGTTTTTAACACTAATTTTAACTAAAAAATAATTAAATTGACAAAAAAAATTTAAACGTTAAAAGATTAAAATTAAAATTAAGCCCTAATTAAAGTAGAAGAGAGCATTCAAACTTATCGAAATAAATATATATTAATATTAAGGCTAGTATTTAATCCCATGGGGTTTTTTTAAAAATTATTGTCGAAATCATTTTTTAAAATTTTGGAAAAACAGTGATCGACTTTAACAACATGGAGTCACCACCAACCTTTTTTGTTTAGGTGCGGTTGAATCAACCCTTTTTTATAAAAAAAAAAGATTTTGGTCTACGAAATAGAAAAGCAGGGCTCGGGAGTTGATTACGTACGAGGAAGGATTAGCACCCTCGCACGCCCAAAACTGGTACCATTTTGATCAATAATTGTCCTCATGTTGAGATCTTAAAAAAAAAAAACTTGAAATGCGATTTTTAAAGAACATTTGGTTTGAATTGAATTTTAAGTTTCCCTCGTTTTAAAGGAATAAGATACCACATCCAGCACGTTAGGAGATGCTATCTTCAACCTTTAATATCAAGTTCATCTTTTGATTTTTCAAAATATGTAATTTAAAGGTTATTTAGTTATTTGATCAAATGGAAAATCATAACCCAGTACGTTAGGGCACAATTTTCCGAATTCCCAAATACTAAATATTGCCTGATTTTTACAAAAAAAAAATGCATAAATTGGTGATTTTAAATACTCAAAGTATTGGGTTTGAAATTAGATTAAAGTTGGAGTTGAAATCATGATGCCAAAGCATAGAGCAATGACACAACCAACAATCATGGAATAAAAATATATATATAACCAGATTACTTCTGAAGAACGAACAATGATCATATAAAGATATACATTTCACCACATGAACACCAACTTTAATAATCAAAAAACCATAAATTAGCACGAGGAAATGAACCCTAAAACGAATAGAAAGAAAAGAATTTGAAATTGTTAATGTGCAATTAATAAAGTACATAAAATTCAATTTAGAACTAAGTATAAGAATTTAACATGAAAACATATTTATATTAAATAATGATATACATGAATTTTAAAATAAATACTTTACATAAAAAATGTTATATAATACATTTTAAAACAAATTCTATAAACAATAAAATAATCCAAAAATATACAATAATAATAATACATGCAAAACATTGGATAACCATATAAAATTTTATAACAACATATATATATATAATAAAATATTGGTAGTTTAAAAGAATATAAGTAATTCAAATTACAATTTACAAATGACCACATATTATATATAAAAATGATTTTTAAAAAACCATAAAAAAAAGTTTATATATATAACTGACGAAATTTATATGACATAAAGTAATAATACGCAAATAATTCACGAATAATAGAAATAATAATATATAAAACAAAAATTCAAATATAAATGAAATATATATACGTATAAATGATAAAAAATAATTGAAATAAATGAAAATAAGGTTTTTAGAAGAAATAAAGTTTGTATATGTACATGGTAAATCTAAAATAAAATACATGTATAAAATAATATAAAGCTTAATATATAATTTCTAAATAAACAAAATCCTTCATAAAGATTAAAATAGAACACGCCCAAATAATTAAGGACTAAAAATACAAATATTCCAAATATCAAAACGTAAAGTTGAATCGTGGACTAAAATGAAATCAACACAAAATTCCCTAGCCAGATTAAAAGAAAATCAAAGAAGTGGGAATGGGATTCAATCAAATAGCAGCGTGAAATAAAGGGACCGGCCGCGCAAATGCACCCTCAGAGACCAAAACCCGCGGATCTAGCTGCATACGGGTCGGGTCATCGGGTCAATGCCTAGACGGTAGCATTTTGCAACCCTTTTAATTCGACTGAAACGGCATCATTTATTTCCAAAAGGCTTAATTAAACCTAGTTTAACTCTTCAACACAGATCATTAAAATTTTTTTAAAAACATTTAAAAAACAAACTCTCATTCTCCCCTCTTGCCGATTCCTTTTCTCGGCCAAACCAAGATTCATCACCGAAATCGGTAATTGAAGATGAAAACCTTGGTCACCTGGAGCTGAACTTAGAAGCTTTGAGGCTTTTGACCCTTCTAACTTCGATTGTGACGAAGAAGAGAGGCACTGATTTCCATTCCCAACCACATATCCTATCCCTCATTCGATTTCAATGAAGAGGACAAACTCCGATGGTGCCTACTAAGATAAGTTCCTCAACTTTCCCTATTATTTATGATTACTTGCAAAAATGCAAAGAAAAAAACAATAGAGAAAACAAATCGAAAAGGGAGGAAAATCTCAAAATCACCTTTCGGACTTTTGATTTTTCTATTTGATTCTATTTGCTCTTGCTTGAGTTCGTAAAAAAATTTACAAATGAGAATCGGCTTTTTATAGCCGAATGTAATTATTGGAAACGAAATACACATTTTTATTTTCCTTCTACAATATTCTATAATTCTGTTACTACTTATTTTGCAGGTATGCGCAGCGCGAGAACACCACTCGTGAGCAGAGGCGAAATCACACGGAGGAAGCGCTCGTGCAAGCAGAGATATGAGGACACTCCAGAAGCTTCTCGAGTCACCAGATGCCATTCGGGCTACTGAGTCTGTCTTCGGGACATTGGGCCTCTACAATTAGCCCGGGTCACGCCCGATTTAGGCCTAGGCTAGTATCGGGTTCTAGGCTAAGATCGAGTTTATTTTGTGGTGAATTGTAATTTAAAATTTTGGGCTTATGCTTAATGTTTGGGTTTAATGGTTTGAGCCCCAATTGTAAATAGACACTAGCTAATTGGATTTGGACCTTTTATTGTTTCCATTTTGATTTTTGGTTTAATTTATTTCGGGCTTTGTATTTATGGACTTTGAATTGATAAATTTGGATTTTTATTGGTTTTCATTTTATTTGAATTTACTTTAATTTATATTTGGACTCAGATTTGGGTCAATAAAAATTTGGCTAACCATTTTGGGTAAATTCAATGGGTCCGGGCTAAATTGGGCTATTACAGTTGCCCCTCTTTGCTCATTATCGTGTAACGAGAATGGAGCAAAGACCGTAAGGAACCAATTTTACCCGGTCTTGCCAATTGCAGTGCCTCATTTCTTCAAATCACCTTATTCCTACTTACTGCATCTTCAGGGGTATAGGGATTAGTGCTTCTATCTGCTCTATTGTAAGAAATCTGTTGTCTTTAGTTTGTTACTCTACAAACTCAAAGAAACCAAGCTAGTATCCTCGATATGTTTTACTGCAACCTCGGGAAAACACAAATCAATTATCCTTAATCTACTCCACTGCAAACTCAGGGAGACAAGATTGATATCTTCGATCTGCTTCACTACAAACTCAGGAAGACATGATCTGTCGTCTTTAGTCTGCTCCGCTGCAAACCCAGGGAGACAAGGTTGATGCTTTTGATCTGCTTCACTGCAAACTCAAGAAGACAAGATCCGTTGTTTTTAGCCCGCCCCACTGCAAACTCAGGAAGATAAGACTGAAGCTTTCGATCTGCTTCGCTGCAAACTCAGGAAGACAAGATCTGTTGTCTTTAGCCCACTCCACTGTAAACTCAGGGAGACAAGACTGATGCTTTTGACCTGCTTCACTACAAACTCAAGAAGACAAGATCTGTTGTTTTTAGTCAACTCCACTGCAAACTCAGGGAGACAAGACTGATATCTTCGATCTGCTCAGCTGCAAACTCAGGAAGACAAGATTTGTTGTCTTTAGCCCGCTCCGCTGCAAACCAAGGGAGACAAGACTGATACTTTTGATCCGCTTCACTGCAAACTTAGGAAGACAAGATCCGTTGTTTTTAGCCCGCTCCGCTGCAAACTCAAGAAGAAAAGACTGATGCTTTCAATCTGCTTCACTGCAAGCTCAGGAAGACAAGATCTGTTGTCTTTAGCCCGCTCCGTTGTAAACTCAGGGAGACAAGACTGATGCTTTTGATCCGCTTCACTACAAACTCAAAAAGACAAGATCTGTTGTTTTTAGTCCGTTCCACTGCAAACTCAGGGAGACAAGACTGATATCTTCGATCTGCTCCGCTGCAAACTCAAGAAGACAAGATCTGCAAACTTACTGACGTTGCTACATCGTCCTCTGGGAGACTTATCCTGTAGAATCAGTTTTATGCGCTTATGCTTATGCAAAATGATTAGGATACTATGATCAAAATGGATCAAATGCTCCTAACTGAATGTGTTATGAATAATATATGTATGATACAAAATGAGAATGATCCTATTTGCTTAGGGTGTCACTCCTCCTAGCTTATCAAGGCTTTATCAATGACGCATTATGCTGCCTTCTTGCTTGACCAGTATTTTGACTGAAAACCCAAAGAAACTATCGCATTCTGCTCAATTGGTTTACCCCACTTTCCTTTAGGGGAATAAATTTTTATTTGACTCTACCACCACTCGGAGGTATAAGACCTGTATCATCTTTAACCCAAACCACTACCACTCGGAGTATAATACTTGTATTCTTTTTGGCCCATCTCACTGCCAACCAAAAGCATTGAATCCATTACCATCTCTTAAGTATCATGACCAGATGAATGTAGGTCTATCTTTTCCAAGAATAGCCTCTCTGTAATGCCTAGTGAACGCCGTATCTTGTCATATATCGAACAAGATTTTATTAACAAAATCTGAAGGATAGTCTCAATTTAGACTCATCCCTCTCAAATATTCCAAACCTTAAGTCTGGTAAGTCCTAAACAAAAGTCATGTTTCAGGTTTCTGTACTATCTAGAAATTTCTAAAGTAATATGCAAAACTTCTTTTACGAAAGTATTACCAGTGCATTTAATCATTATTTCAATGCGACACGCTTGCCCAAAGATTATAACAAAGGATAAGAGTAGAATTAATTTGGAGCAAAGCTCGAAGTGAGGAATCCATCAAAGATAATAAAAGTAAACAGCAATTGATTGAAAATGCTTATCTTGAAAGGAACAAAATATTCAAAGACAATAAATTCATTATAAATAAAATGAAGGCTAGGTATGCCAGATATCGTAGCTTGAGCTTCTCTGTACAAACTTCTTGAAGACCGTTTTGAGCTCAACATGTGTTTAGAAGATCTCGAGCACTCTGTCAATGCCCTAAGATGTGTCAAACTCTTTCCTTGTTAATTCAAGTGTAGCAAGATCACTATATGCCCCTTTCTTAGTCAACATTTGTGCCACTTTTCTAGATGCCCTTCCAACATTTGAGCCGCCCTTTTCTGGTTTTCAACTCAAGTCCCCTTTGGTCTCAAGGCGCCCGTTGCAGGTTTTCACATTGGCCTATCCTTTTATCTTTTTATTTTTATTATTTTTTATGGTCTCAAAGCGCCCTTTGCAGGTTTTCACATTGGACTATTTTCTTTTTCTTTTTTTAAGAAGGCCCCAAAGCGCCCTTTGTGAGTTTTACTTTGGCTTCTTTTTAAGCATAGTACTTTTTGACTGAATCCGAATTTACAGGATTGGGCAAGTTTTTCCCATCCATTTCGGTCAATATCAGTGCTCCCCCGGAAAAAGCCTTCTTCACAACATAAGGCCCTTCCCAATTTGGCATCCATTTTCGTCTAAATCCTTTTGTATAGGGAGAATCGTTTTTAATACCAAGTCCCCTTCATGAAATTTCCTTGGGCGAACCTTCTTATCGTAAGCTCGCATCATTCATTTTTGGTACATTTGACCATGTTGGATAGCCCTTAGCCTATTTTCTTCAATCAAATTCAACTGATCATATCGAAACTGAACCCATTCTGCTTCATCTAGCTTTATCTCTGACAAAACTCGAAGAGAATGTATCTCTACTTCAATGGGTAGAACTGCCTCTATTCCATAAACTAACGAGAAAGGTGTTGCCCCAGTACACGTCTTGACAGATGTCCGATAAGCATAGAGAGCGAATGGTAACTTTTCATGCCAATATCTATAAGTCTCTTCCATTTTTCCCACAAATGTTCTTATTGGACGCCTCCACCGCACCATTCATTTTTGGGCAATATGGTGACGAATTGTGATGTTTGATTTTGAATTGACTACAGACCTCCGCTATTGTACTGTTGTTCAAATTCAACGCATTGTCCGATATAATCCTTTCAGGCATTCCATACCGACATATGATTTCTTTTTTCAAGAATTTACTAACTGCTGACTTAGTAACATTGGCATAAGAAGCAGCTTCTACCCATTTAGTAAAGTAGTCAATAACCATAAAGATAAATCGATGTCCATTTGACGCTTTCAGTGAAATCGGCCCAATGACATCCATGCCCCACATTGAGAAAGGCCACGGGAAAGTCATAACATGTAAATGTGAAGGAGGCACATGAATCTTGTCACTATAAATCTAGTACTTATGACTTCTCTAGAATTTTCTTAGCTTCAATGGCATCCACACATCTCAAAAGCACTTGATCCTTCCTTCTTTTGTATAGGATATCCCCATCTAGGACATAATCACAAGCTAGTCTTCTTAATGTCCTTTTGTCATTCTCGGTTGCTTGATCAGGATATTCACGATTCTTTACATATCGTAATATGTTGTAATACCAAGGGCGGTCATCTCTTACATCTTCCTCTACATTGTAATAATGAGCTGGGGCTTCATAAATACTCATTTGAATGGGCTTAACATCCTCTTGTTTGCTTACTTTGATCATGGAAGAAAAAGTAGCTAAAGCGTCTGCTATTTGATTTTCAACTCTCAGAAGATAATTGAAAGTAATATCATCAAACTCCTCAATCAACCCCAAAACTATTCTTCGATAATCGATTAGTTTAGGGTCTCTTGTTTCCCATTCGCCTTTAAGTTGGTAAATCACCAAGGTATAATCTCCATAAACTTCTAACATCTTGATTTTTTGTTCTATGGATGCTCGAAGTCCCATAATACATATTTCATATTCTGCCATATTGTTTGTGCAGTCAAAATCCAATTTGCATGTGAATGGATAATAATTTCCACTTGGGGATATCAGAATTGTCCCAATTCCATTACCCATAGCATTTAAAGCTCCATCAAAGCTCAATTTACAAAGGTCATCTTTTGAGTCATCTTTTTTGGCAACTGCCACATACATTAACTCTTCATTGAGAAAGTCAAAGTTTAAAGGCTCATAATCCTCTAAAGCTCTGCTAGCCAGAAAATCTGCTACTGCACTTCCCTTCACAGCCTTCTGGCTTACATAAACTATATCGAATTTAGAGAGCAGGATTTGCCATCTAGCCATCCTTCCATTCAAAGCAGTCGTCTGCATCATATATTTTAGAGGATCTAACTTTGAAATTAACCAAGTTGTGTGGTACAGCATGTATTGCTGCAATCTTCGAGTCATCCAAATCAAGGCGCAACATGATTTCTCAATCAGCGAGTATTTCATTTCACAATCAGTGAACTTCTTGCTGAGGTAATATATCGCCTTTTCTTTTCATCATGACTCATCATGTTGACCCAGTACACATCCTATGGAATTGTTGAACACCGACAAATACAATATTAATGGCTTATCTGGGTATGGAGGTGACAATACTGGGGAACTTGACAAATACTGCTTAACATTTTCAAAAGCATCCTGGCATTCATCATCCCATACGCCTGGATTGTGCTTTTTCAGAAGACGAAATATGGGGTCACATTTCTCAGTTAATTGTGAAATGAACCGAGCAATGTAATTCAACCTTTCAAGGAATCCTCGGACTTCTTTTTGAGTGCGTGGCGGCGGTAATTTTTGTATAACTTTGACCTTGTCTGAGTCAACCTCAATTCCCCTTTCGCTAACTACGAAGCCCAGTAATTTTCCAGACTTAGCTCTGAAAGTACATTTTTTTGGATTGAGCTTCAATTGGAACCTTCTCAATCATAGGAACAACTTCCTCAAGACTTGGATATGTTCCTTTTCTATTCAGGATTTTGCGATCATATCATCGACATAAACTTCAATTTCTTTATACATCATATCATAAAACAAGGTTACAATGGCCCTCTGATATGTCGCATCTGCATTCTTCAATCCAAACGACATCACCTTGTAACAAAACATACCCCACAAAGTTATGAAGGTAGTCTTATCCATATCACCAGGATGCATATTGATTTGATTGTACCCCGAGAAACCATCCATAAAGGAAAATAATGAGTAGC
The DNA here is from genome assembly GCA_020496765.1 of Gossypium stocksii. Taxonomy (NCBI): domain Eukaryota; kingdom Viridiplantae; phylum Streptophyta; class Magnoliopsida; order Malvales; family Malvaceae; genus Gossypium; species Gossypium stocksii. Next base: position 52,214,569 of record CM035625.1, on the reverse strand, counting down.
CTGCTATGTTATCCACCAGAGTATCAATGTGAGGTAAGGGAAAATTATCTTTTGGGCTAGCTTTATTCAAATCTCTGTAATCTACACACATCCATACTTTTCCATCCTTCTTAGGAACTGGCACAACGTTGGCTACCCACTCCGAGTATTTGACTACCCGCAGAAATCCAGCATCAAACTATTTCTTGACTTCTTCCTTTATCTTCAACACAATAGCAGGCCTCATCCTCCGAAGCTTCTGCTGAATGGGCTTGTAGTCTTCTTTTATGGGAAGGCGATGCACTATAATGTCAGTACTTAATCCGGACATATCTTGGTACGACCATACGGAGACATTTTGAACTCTTGAAGTAACTCAACAAGATCTTGCTTCATTTCTTCAATCATACTCGTTCTAATTTTTACTACCTTCCCCTCTTCCAAGGTCACAATGTCCACTGACTTTTTGTGAGGTAGAATTTGTTTCTCTTCCTATTCCACTATCTTTAACAAGTCCAGAGATAAGCCACAATCTCTATCATCTTCAAAGTTTTGGGATCCCTCTAAGTACATGTCTTGCTAAAAAAATGATTCTGAGCCAATATCAATGTCACTCACATCGTTGATATCTAGGAACCTATTGTAGGTTCAAAAGAATATACAAAGAATAAATGAATTCGAGAATAATTATTTGTATGGTATGATTATAAATAGCTTGAAAGAATACCCAAAGAACAAAAGAATCCAAAATAAAAGAATTTAGAACAATATGGAAAATAAAAGAATATATACTCCAAATGATAGCAAAAATGTACTTCATTGAAATAATGATGTTTGAACATGAGCCTATTTCACAAAAGAAAACTTATTGCCTCTAGGCTTAAAACAACAAGTGTGTTTCCAACATTACTCTGAATAAGCTCTAAATACTACAAGAATTTCCTTCGCAGTCCAATTGTCTAAAACACTCCCAGGTTCATAAGGACGGATATCTGATAAGGTTCCTTCTTCAATTGTCTCTTCGGATATGGCATTCAACATTTCCTCAATGCATTATTCTTTTGGTACTTTTAACTCAGCATGAATAATCCCTCCTGATACAAAGGATTTAGATATGTGGGAAATTATCATAGGTTCCCATTAGATTTTTTCACCATTCAAACGCGCCCTTCTTCTTCCCTGCCTTTTTTTCAACTCCTTCCTTCTCTACCTCATGTCAGCTTGAACCCTAAGCTAAAGCGATCCTACTTTTCCTTTGGCACTGGGACCACGACTCTACCCTGGAGATGTTTTCCAAGCCCCTTTCTTGGCAATGCTCTTTTTCCAACCATTATCTGTAATCCCATTCTTGTAGTCTTAGATATTTTCGGCACTGGAATCTTGTTCCCCTCAATAATGAAAGTTGCATTCACAAACTCCAAAGACCGAAAAGAACACTCAGTTACCTCATCATTTGTCTCCACGTACGGTGCATCACTAGTCACAGCCGCAATAATGTCCTCTTCGGTATTTATTGTTACTAATCGACAATCTGATACTAACTTTAATTTCTGATGTAATGACGAAGGCACTGCTCCTACTGAATATATCCAAGGTCTTTCTAACAAGAAATTGTATGAAGGTTTGATATCAATGACCAAGAAATCTACCTTATAAGTAGTTGGGCCAATCAACAGAGGTATTTCGATTCTCCCCATGATTCTTCTTTGTGTGCAATCAAATGCTCTCACCATATTCTGGTACTCTTTCATATGTGAACTGTCAACAGGCAATATGTCCAGTGTAGATAAGGGCAACACATTTAACGCCGATCCATTGTCTATCAAGATCTCTGGTAACGTGTACCCTTTGCATCTAGTAGTAATATGCAAAGCCTTAGTAGATCCCATACCTCCTGGTGGAATTTCATCATTATTGAAGTAAATGAAGCTATCTGCACTTATATTATTAACTAATCGGTCTAGTTTATTGACTAAGATATCATTAGCCACATACGTCTCATTCAAAACCTTCATTAGTGCACTTCGGTGTACTTCCAAACTCAGAAGCAAGGCTAACACAGATATACGAGCTGGCTATTTACGCAACTGTTCCACGACACTGTATTCACTATGCTTCAAAAACTTTAAAAACTCTTTAGCTTTTTCCTCCCTAATTGGTTCATTAACAGGTAACTTAGTCTCTACCACATTTCCCTTCTTCTGCTCTACCACTGAAGCCTTCTCTTTTACTGGTTTCGCTCGGGTATTTATCAAATCATACCGTCTCCCACTGCGAGTATGGGATCCTATGTCCTGATCTTCTTTTGAAGCACTGGCTGAACTCTCATTTCCCGGGATTTTCACATTACAATCATAATTCCAAGAGACCCTTTTATAATCCTTATACGTAAAAACTGTTGGTTTCTAAATGATCACCTTCGACGTTGTTTGTACCCCAATTTCATTGCTCTTGGATCGTGAAATAATAACCACTGGAAAGTTGACTTTTGAGCCTTCTGACACGCATATGTTTCTCTCCTCTGCACCTTCTTCACAAAACTAATTTTTTTATTATTCATCAAATTTTGCACCAAAGTTCTGAATTTCATGCAACCCTGAATCTCATGTCCCATTTCATGGTGATACTCACAATAATTCATCAACTTTCTACAACCCTCTTATGAAACAATTAACTCCCATTTGACCATTTCTTTCCAAACCAACCTCAAAAGAGTCTTAACTTCCGCAATATTTGCCTTAATTCTTCTTTCCAAACTTTTACTGACTGTATTGACTCCATTATCCGTATGATTGGGCAATGGATTTTCTACATTCGGCGCATCGTCGAACTTCAGAATACCTATTTTAATAAGTCTTTCTACTACTTTCTTAAAGGCAGTGCAATTTTCTATTTAATGCCCCAGAATTCCTGCATGTGAGTCACATTGAACATTTGCATCATACCACTTAGGATATGAGGGGCTGTAATGGTTTTAGGTAGAAATGGGCCACCACATGTGTATTAAATAAACTCTAATATAATTCCCCATACGATATTGGGATTGGCATAAATTGAAGCTTTTAAGCATTTTGCCTTGTACCCGATTCTTGTCTTGATGAACCCTGTCCAGTAGCTGCTACCTTTGGTTGACTCACAGTAACTGATTTGGAATAACCCTGGTTATAAGTACTCGTATTGTTCACCTCGTTTTCTTTTTTTCTCGAGGCTGCTCTCTTGTTATTCTCTCCTGCATCTATTCTTCCACTCCTTATTGCATTCTCAATTATTTCCCCAGCCATTACTATGTCTGAAAAGCTCTTTGTGGTGCTTCCTACCATATGAGTAATAAACGGGGCCTTTAGAGTATTGAAAAAGAGCATTGTGGTCTCTTTCTCTAGAAATGGTGGCTGAACTTGAATGGCAACCTCCCTTCATCTCTGTGCATATTGTCTAAAACATTCATTCGGCCTTTTCTCCATATTTTGAAGAGTAGTTATATCAGGAGTCATGTCTGTCGTATGACTGTACTATTTCATGAACGCCTAAGCCAAATCTTTCCACAAACCAATCCTGGCACGACTCAGCTGATTATACCACTTGGCTGCTGCTCCCACCAAGCTATATTAGAAATAGTGGATCAACAGTTGATCATTATTAATGTATCCAGTCATCCTCCTGCAGAACATAGTAATATGGGCATCGGGGCAACTTGTCCCATTGTACTTCTCAAATTCAGGCATTTTAAACTTATAAGGAAGCACCAAATCTGGGACCAGGCTTAAATCTTTAGCATCAATCTCATAACAGTTATCAGCACTTTCCATTGCCTTGAACTTCTCCTCTAGCCATTTACATCTATATTCCAGCTGTTTTGGTAATTCAGCCTTTGTCCTTTCTCTTTCAGCTACCTCATCCAAATCAGGAATAATAAGATTAATTAGGTTATCTTTCGAACCCGAGTCAGTTTGATGATTCATCGGTATTGATGCACCAGCTTGAAATTATTGTGGCCTAACAGTAACAGAAGGTCTACGCGGGTATGCCTCATGCTGTGCCTGTATATTAGTCGAACTAAATCCCGGAGGATAAAGAGGATCCTTATTTTCTTCAGTATTGACCGCAGGACTTTTTCCTTTATCCAAACCCCCAGCCAACAACTAAGTTAGCTGATTCATAATATTTCTCTGCGATTCCAGCATTCTGTCCATCATATCTTGCTAAATCTTGACCAACTGCTCTTGCATTTGATCTTGCATCTCCTTCTAGAGTTCTTCCAACAGTTCTATCCTTTGATCCATATCTCTTGACTTAGTACAGGTACCATAACGGTGTTTGGTTGATTGGTTTTTGGTGGTTTCCAGATTAACTCTCTCTGAAATAATTTTCATTTATTAGAGTCTTCTTTATGAACTTTTAATGTACATAATGTAATGCAATGCAAATGCATGAAAATGCATAAATGCAAAAAGGCATCAATTATAATTCAATTCCATATAGAAAACTTTATTAGAAAACAAAACTCTTTACATAAAATAGATTACAAATACGACTTTGCCCTAATGCCTAGAGCCTTAATCTTTCTAAGTAAATAAGCTAACTTCTGCCCTCGATCTGATTCCAGCTCATACTTCATGCTAAGTACGTCAGCCTGCATTACTAAAATCTGCAAGTGTTCAGCTACCTCTCGAATCTGTGTTACAGCTTCCCTCACAATATAATCTCTATTTCTGACCTGACCCTGAAAATGGTGAAGCTCTTCTTTCCATCGCACTTCATTCATTTCCAAGAACCCAATATGGTTTTGACAATTTTGTAACACTGCTTCCAACTCTTCAATTTTCCCTTTCATTTCTTCGATTTTGCTTAGACTTACTTTCAATTCCATCACAGAGTTACGGTTTCGATACTGACAAAGAGACTTTTCTAGCTCGACCATCCTAGTTTTTAGTTCATCCCTTCCCTTTTGGCTTTCTAACATACTCCTTTCTAAAGCTTTATTTCGTGCTTGAACCTTCTTAAATTTCCTCTCCCAATACTCAGCTTTAATTCATTCTTTTTAAACCTCTTGCCGCCACTGATATGAAGTTTTCCCTAGCCCAGCAGTTCTCGTTGAGACACGCAACCTTTTGTATTCTGACTTTAAATCTTCCAGATCTTCCTCAGCTTTGTTCTTCCCCTTTCTTAACTTTTTAGCCTCCGCCTTTTGAATGTCTACATCCAATCTCAAGTGCATTTTCTCCTCCTCTAACTGCTTTATCTTCTTCCCCAGTTCTAAATTTCACTTTTCGAAGTCTTGTTTTATAATTTCTAGTTTTGATGGAGCTACGCGCAAATATTCCTCCACTGATCCATCATCTCCCGAATTCAGCCTGGGAACATTGTCATTGACTCTTTTGCTCATCCATTCATTATATTCAAAAGTTGACATTACTCCTTTAGTCACTCTCTTCATCTGACGAGCTTGCTTCCAGGCATTAGAAATTACTCAAGCCTTCTTCTTACAATTTTCCTCCTTATACGAGAACTCAGAGTGAGATAACTCGTGCGTCGTTGGTACAAATTGCCTTGACTTATATTTCCTTAATATGAGCAAATGGGCATACCTAACAGCTCCCTAAATTCCTAACAAAGGGACCTAATCAAAACTCCCATATCTATAAAGAATCTCGTCGGGCACCATCTATGGAGCTCTCCACTCAATATCATCCTTCTAAAGATTCTGAAGTATCGTCATCCATTTCTCTTCCAATATATTCCCCCTTCTTGTCATGATTGATTCCTCCTTAATCGACGAATAATCCTTGGAAAAAATTCGGTAAAAAACCTTATCCACTTTCCAAAAGTGGCCATGAAACCATACCATCAACAATTGCGCACAGCCAATAAACCTCCCTTCACCAGCCCGACGACATGCACTTAAAGACCTGAATGTCTCAGCCAGAATTACAGGAACATGTGTGACTTGTTTATCTAATCGGTCAAATAAATCCGTGACAGCCTCATCTATGTGCCTTAAAGCCTTAGGGAAAATAACTAGCCCGTAAATACCCAAGGCAAAGACATCTATTCTCTTCTTCTCGTCAGGATGTGCCAAAACCAAATCTTCCAAATTTGCCTAAGGAATGCACTTCCCGTCACCCTTTTGCTGCATTCGAGCCGTCACCCACTGCTTACTCATTCCAGTAATTTTCATCAACTTCTTCATAAAGGTTGGGACATTAGCAGATTTAGAGTAAACTTTATCAACCTGAATCTTTGGACAGCGAAGTAGAGTCGTATATTCATCCACAGTTGGTACCAAGTCCACTTTGCCGAAAGTGAAACAACTATAAGCAGGATTTCAGAACTGTGCCATAGCCCTAAACAGATGCTTGTCCACCTTAATATCAAGCAAATAAGGTATGTCACCATAGTTATCATAAAACAATTGCTTCATCTCATTCCCCCAATGAGCCCATATATCTCTCAATTCTCGTAACTCATTTTGCGTCACACTAACACGAGTAAAATCCTACAACTCCGATACATGTCCCTCGACTAAACTATCTCATTTTCGCAATTGCAAATTCTCTGACCACGCACATACGGTCGCATTGTCCACCACTTTATCAAGAAATTCGCATTCCATATTAAGCTTTCTTAGTAATCAAATGGGAATCGACATATTTTAATATGATATGACATGCAATTAAGAACAAATCAAAACACAATAAGTTAGCATCACATAATAATATTTAAAACAAAAATAAAAATAAAACAAAAATATCATGACACCTATCCGGGTAACCACTAAAATTCAGCATGGCTCTACCTAATGTAAGCTCTTATGGTTCACTATATGCTGTTTAGTTCTAAAGAAAAGGGTACCTGAACCAACCCTCACCCATTATAGGCTCATATGGATCAAGTTCGGTTCAAGAGAACACATTTCCCTATGGCCATGTGGAGGTGAAAATCTCACAAAGCGCATAGGTACGGATGTATTCCGGAAACAATCCACTAGCCCATGCTGAGGTGAAAACTTCACGAAGGCATAGTTTCTCACTCCCACTTAAAGGTACGACCACAACGGCCATGCAATGCAATGCAAAGGTATTCTACCAAGTTATAACACAAATGCAACCAAAAGAACATGATTTTTCAAATCGATTTTCAAAATTTCAATCAAAAGGACAAAAATTAATCAATTTATGGCCTGACTCTCAACCAGTCCCCAGTGGAGTCGCCAAGCTGTCGAAACCATTTTTTAAAATTTTGGAAAAATAGTGATCGACTTTAACAACATGGAGTCGCCACCAACTTTTTTTGTTTAGGTGCGGTTGGATCACCCATTTTTTATAAAAAAAAAAATTTGGTCTACGAAATGGAAAAGCAGGGCTCGTGAGTCGATTACGTACGAAGAAGGATTAACACCCTTGCACGCCCAAAACTGGTACCATTTTGATCAATAATTGTCCTCATGTTGAGATCTCAAAAAAAACTTGAAATACGATTTTTAAAGAACATTTGGTTTGAATTGAATTTTAAGATTCCCTCGTTTTAAAGGAATAAGATACCACCTCCAGCACGTTAGGAGATGCTATCTTAAACCTTTAATATCGAGTTCATCTTTTGATTTTTCAAAATATGTAATTTAAAGGTTATTTAGTTATTTGATCAAACGAAAAATCGCAACCCAACACGTTAGGGCACAATTTCCCTAATTCCCAAATATTAAATATTGCCTGATTTTTAAAAAAAAAATGCATAAATTGGTGATTTTAAATACTCAAAGTATTGGGTTTGAAATTAGATGAAAGTTGGAGTTGAAATCATGATGCTAAAGCATAGAGCAATGACACAACCAACAATCATGTAATAAAATATATATAATCAGATTACTTCTAAAGAACAAACAATGATCATATAAAGATATACATTTCACCACATGAACACTAACATTAATAATAAAAAAACCATAAATTAGCATGAGGAAATAAACCCTAAAATGAATAGAAAGAAAAAAATTTGAAATTGTTAATGTGCAATTAATAAAGTACATAAAATTCAATTTCGAACTAAGTATAAGAATTTAACATGAAAACATATTTATATTAAATAATGATATACATGAATTTTGAAATAAATACTTTACATAAAAAAATGTTATATAATACAATTTAAAACAAATTCTATAAACAATAAAAGAATCCAAAAATATACAATAATAATAACACATGCAAAACATTGGATAACCATATAAAATTTTATAACAATATATATAATAAAATATTGGTAGTTTAAAAGAATATAAGTAATTCAAATTACAATATACAAATGACTACATATTATATATAAAAATGATTTTAAAAAACCATAAAAAAAGTTTATATATATGACTAACGAAATTTATATGACATAAAGTAATAATACGCAAATAATTCACGAATAATAGAAATAATAATATATAAAACAAAAATTCAAATATAAATGAACTATATATACGTATAAATGATAAAAATAATTGAAATAAATGAAAATAAGGTTTTTAGAAGAAATAAAGTTTGTATATGTAAATAGGTAAATCTAAAATAAAATATATGTATAAAATAATATAAAGCTTAATATATAATTTATAAATAAACAAAATCCTTCAAAAGGAATAAGGATTAAAATAGAATACGCCCAAATAATTAAGGACTAAAAATACAAATATTCCAAATATCAAAACGCAGAGTTGAATCGTGGACTAAAATGAAATCAACACAAAATTCCCTAGCCAGATTAAAAGAAAATCAAAGATGTGGGAATAGGATTCAATCAAATAGCAGCGTGAAATAAAGGGACCGGCCGCGCAAATGCACCCTCAGAGACCAAAACCCGCGGATCTAGCCACATACGGGTCGGGTCATTGGGTCAATGCCTGGACGGCAGCGTTTTGCAACCCTTTTAATTCGATTGAAATGGCGTCGTTTATTTCCAAAAGGCTTAATTAAACCTAGTTTAACTTTTCAACACAAATCATTAAATTTTTTTTAAAACATTTAAAAAACAAACTCTCCTTCTCCCCTCTCGCCGATTCCTTTTCTCGGCCAAAACAAGATCAGTCGCCGAAATCGGCGATTGAAGGGTTAAATCTTGGTCACCTGGAGCCGAACTTAGAAGCTTTGAGGCTTTCGACCCTTCTAACTTCGATTGTGACGAAGAAGAGAGGCGCCGATTTCCATTCCCAACCACAGATCCTATCCCTCCTTCGATTTCAACGAAGAGGACAAGCTCTGATGGTGCCTACTAAGATAAGTTCCTCAACTTTCCCTCTTTTTTGTGATTACATGCAAAAATGCAAAGAAAAAAACAACAGAGAAAACAAATCAAAAATGGAGGAAAATCTCAAAATCACCTTTCGGACTTTTGATTTTTCTATTTGCTCTTGCTTGAGTTTGTAAAGAATTTACAAATGAGAATCGACTTTTTATAGCCGAATGTAATGATTGGAAACAAAATACATGTTTTTATTTTCCTTCTACAATATTCTATAATTCTGTTACTGCTTATTTTGTAGGTATGCGCAGCGCGAGAACACCACTCGTGAGCAAAGGCGAAACCACACGGAGGAAGCGCTCGTGCGAGCAGAGATACCAGCACAGTCCAGAAGCTTCTCGCAGATGCCATTCGGGCTACTGAGTCTGTCTTCAGGTCATTGGGCCTCTGTAATTAGCCCAGGTCACGCCCGATTTAGGTCTAGGCTAGTATCGGGTTCTAGGCTAAGATTGGGTTTACTTTGTGGTGAATTGTAATTTAAAAATTTGGGCTTATGCTTAATGTTTGGGTTTAATGGTTTGAGCCCCAATTGTAAATAGACACCAGCTAATTGGATTTGGACCTTTTATTGTTTCCATTTTGATTTTTAGTTTAATTTATTTCGGGCTTTGTATTTATGGACTTTGAATTGATAAATTTGGATTTTTTTTGGTTTTCATTTTATTTAAATTTGCTTTAATTTATATTTGGACTCGGATTTGGGTCAATAAAAATTTGGCTAACCATTTTGGGTAAATTCAATGGGTCCGGGCTAAATTGGGCTATTACAATTATGATTATATTATTTATATAATAAATAAAAATTGAATTTTAATAATTAATAATATTTTTCTAAAATTTTGTTAAATATTCAAGGTTGATTTTGAATCTTAAAACACCTTTTTTAAGTGAACCATTTAAAAATTATTAAAATATACCATTTGAAAATTTTGAATCTAATTTTTGTTTTTTTGTTTTCAAGAATTTAATTAATTTACTTTTCAAGTTTTAAAATTTAAATCCAAATCTTCGTCTATCATTTACAACGTTATTTAGTCATGAAGTAAATTCACTAAGATATCATAACTAAACTCTCTATTATATACCATTACAAAAGCAACTTAAATTTATGTTTTAATAAATAACATTTTCATTAGTGTGTTTCTTTCATATGATATCATTAATCTCTTTGGGTCAAATATGTTCACCTTATATGACATTATTTTATCTCATCAGTACCATTGCATCTTCTATAATGAAAATTATTATTACTAATCATAATATTGTAATGCCAGTGAGAATATATGATTTACTCTTTAAAAAAGCTATGAATTCTACTACTGCAAGTGAAGTCGTGCCAAACATAAATCATATACCTAACATACCAACTTTTGACTCTAATACCAATTGAGCACATACTTTCAATATATCAAATTCTATGAGTTATATACACATAGTCAGTCACTTACTCAGGATTAAGGTAAGTTACACTATAAATATCGCAAGTGAATGAATCCATAACAGATCCGAGATAAATTTAACTTGGGTGTTATTCGATGTATTATCAATTTAGACAATCATATATGTCTCTATCTTTTTTAGAGTCATCCCTTCTGATACATAAGCTGAGTGTCTCCCCAATTAGACTTGATGGGCAACATAATAATCTTTTAAATGAATTGCTCATTTTTTTTCTCAAACTATGAACCATTTAGATTACTTACTAATACAAGTTGTCTTTTTGCATCATAATTCATCCCTATGATGCAACTTATTTATTAGTTAAAAATTAGGTAATTAGTGAGCCAATATGTGTTTTGTTCATTTTGTTTTTTTTTATGCAAAAGTCAATGAGAACAATTATAAAAAATAATTTAACTATGGAATTTTATTAATCAATATGTTTAAAAATTGCAAGTATAAATGACGAAATAACTACACTAATTCGATCAAAATGTTTCTTTTGTTACCTCAGAAGTTGCCATATATTCAACCTCTATAGTGGAGTCAATAGTATAACTCTTCTTAGAAAAATTAATTACAAAAATGAGTTTTCTTGCATAGTGAAAATTTAAAATTTTCATAAACTTTAACCTTTGATGTGTTATCTATGACAATAAAATTTACCAAATTCAAAACCTAGGTTTCGGTTTAGCGAGATCTATCAATTTCTTGACTTTCTACGAAATGTTATTTTCTGCTATTCTCATACCCTCAATAGGGGTGAGCAAAACTTGATTCAATTCTAAAAAATCTAATTTTTTTCAAATTTCAAATTAATCGAACAGAGTTATCCAAGCCAACTCGAATAAGTAATTTAAGTTTCGAGTTTGAATCAATTTGAATAACTCGAATAATTCGAATAAAAGTTTGGTGTAAATACACCTTTGGTCTCTATTAGTTTTGAAAATGAGAAATTTGGTCTCTCCTTCAACAAAAATTAAAAAAAAATTAAATTCAAGAAATCTATAAAAATTTCAAATTTTATATATATGTTTAAAACATATAATTATTTTTTTAAATCTAAAGAATATATAAAAAATTTAAAAATTTTATAAAATAATAATTTTGGGACTTAAATAAGTTAATTAATTATTTAAGTTTATCATACTAAAATATTTTCTATTATTTTTCTTTGAAAAAGTTTTTAAATTTATATGGTTTCAAATTTAGTTACTCCAACGGGACATTAGTTATACTATAACAAGATTTTAATTTAACATGTTCAATTTTTTTAATTTAACTCAAATAATTTCACTCGATTCGATTCGATTCAAATACTCGACTCGATTAAAAAAATTACAAATCAAGTTAGGATAATAAAATAGGACTCGTCAACTCAATTAACTCAAAAATTTTTTACTTAATTTGATCGAATGCTCATCCCTAACCCCCGATTAACTCTTAATCCTAAATCACAATCTAAAAACTTTAATTTTGCAGTGAGAAAATTAATTCTCTTTATAATAACCAAAACTTAAAAACTGAACTATTCACAAAATTAAGAATTTATTTGTCTAATAAATTTCCTTAAATTTTGATAAAGTAACCACACATGTGTGTTATGGCTTCCTTTAATTCCTTTATATAAAGGAAAAATACAAAAATTCTACTAGAAAAAGAAGAGAGAATAATAATAATATTTTAATAGTAAGTCATAACTCTACTAGGACTCCTATATGGTGGGTGACATACACATTTAGTGTGTCGCCCATCCATTATTAAATGAACTTATTGAGTCATTTATTGTATTGGTATGTACAATTCATTTTTAAATAAAATAAATTTATATAATTATCCAATTCAATAATTAATTTTTTATTATCAAAATATTAATTTATTCAATTAAACTATTTTTTCAATCTAAGTTTAATTTCGTTAAAGTCATGGCAACTTTACTGTTTTAATATTCATGAGTAAATAAATTTGATAGTCATGTTTGATAAAATTGTGATAACAAATTAATTTAATATTCACTTCAAACTCAATTCTTTAATTAAAATAAAATAAATTAATTTATAAGTCACCTCTTATTCCTTTTGAGAAAATACATTTACTATGGATAGTAATGCATGCAATCTATTTCTTTTTTGTCTTTTTCTTTGGCGTATAGTATTAGTCTAAATGTAATCCATACAAAATTGTGTTGAGCGAGTAGAGAGATCAATTGGACCTACATAATTAGGGCTTAAATAATTTGTAATTAAGTTACAACTCTTCATTTATTACTTGCAATATTATTTAGTCATAGAGTCAATCCACTAAAAGCACTATGATTAATCTCCCTATTATATACAATTACAAAAGTAACTTAGATTTATACTTTATCCAATGACCTCGTCATTAGTGTGTTACCCTCATAGGATATTATTAATCTCTTTGGGTTAAATATGTTCACCAAATATGATTCTGTTTTATCTTATAGTTACCATTAAATATTCTACAATGAAAAATATTTTTACTAACAAATAGTAATAACAATTATTTGTCCCAAATGAATAACCTGTGGCCATGTTCCTTTTGTCATAGTCCTTACAATGCCAGTAAAATGATGTCATTTACTATTTGAACAAGTAATAAATTCTATTATTGTAAGTGAAGTCATGTTATATATAACTTATATACTTGACATACCAATTTCTTACTCTAATAAAAATTGAGCATATAATTTTAATATCTCAAAATATATGAGTTACATACACATAGCCAGTTACTTACTTGGGATTGGGGTTATAAAATCATAAGTGAATAATACATAAATGGGTATAGGATAAATCCAAATTGGGTCTTGTCTAATGTATTATCAATCTAAGAAAATCACGCATATGTCTCTATTTTTTAAAAGTCATTCGCTCTGATACCAAATACAAAGATCTCTTAAATCAGACTTGATATAAAATATAATAGTCATTTAAATCAATTGCTTATTTTTTATTTCTTGGATTACGAGATTACATACTAATATAAGTTGTCTTCTTATATCATATTTCATCCCTACAATGTAAATTATTGTTAGTTAAGCTCTAGGTAATCAACAACCCAATATTTGTTTTATTCATTTTGCTTTTTGTGCAAAAGTCAACGAGAATAATTATATAAAACATTTTTTTTCACTATGAAATTTTATTAACTAATCCGTTCAAAAAAAATTACAAGCATAAATGAAAAAATAATACACTAAGGACAAGAAATCACAACAATCTAGTCTTCAAGACATAATGTGTAAGAACATTAAATCATGGGGTAAATGGTTACTTTTCATGGAGTTTACATATAATTGTTCTATATATTCTTCCATTGTTATGGTTTTAACCTGTTAACTATCTTAGATTTAATTCCTTTACCTTTGAATGAGATTGTTGGTTTAGATTGTGAATAAAAAGTTGAGTTGATGGAAAATTCATGAAAAAGTTCACAAATCTCTTGAAAGAAAAGAATGAGTTAAATGCACAGACAAGTCTTGTTTAAGCTTGGGGATTGAATTTTGGTGCATATGAGAAAGGAATGTTTGCTTTCCGAAAGAGAGGATAAACTCAAATAAATAGGAGAAGATAAGTGGCATTGTAAAGAACGTTTACATTGCGAGAAAGACAACTTACTTCAGTAGATAATCTAAATGAGTCTGTAATCCCGTAAAAGAATCAAAGTGAGCATTTGATTCAAATACTGAGAAGGATTATTATGTCATCTACAATTCCAATTGGAGAGATGGCTAGTCTTGGCTATCAGAGCAGTTAACTTCACGAGTAGAAACATAGATGTATTCATTGGTAAAATAATACATTGGACTGGACCCAAGATGCATTAATTCTGAATCCGTTTGTAAATTAATTAACTTGTGATGTTCATGGTGTAATTTACCTAAATCCTGAGTTAGTCATTGACCATGCATATGCAACTCATGTACTTTGATATAAGTGGAGGCTTATACTTTAAAAATGATCGAGCCCATAGCCGATATGTTGGGTATATGACTTGTGTATAGCATGACTTTACTAGTAATAGTGGAATTCATAACTCAATTAAAGAGTTAATGATATCATTTTATTGGCATTGTCTGGATCGATAAACATGGAACATGGCTACGGGTTGCTTGTTCTCGAACAACCAATTTATCACAGTCATTGGTTGGCAGTGATCATATTAATCATTAAGAAGACACAATATTAATAATGAGATAAAATAGGATTGTATTGAGTGAACGGGTTTAACTCAAAGAAATCAAGGATATCATATGAATGTAACACACACATGACGAGGTCATTGGACAAAGTAGTTGGATGAATTGCTTTCATAAAAAGTATACAATAAGGAGTTTTCAATCATGGTACTTTTTGTGGACTGATTTCATGATTAAGTAATTGCAAATTATCGGAATGATACTTCTGTACATAATTGCAATCACTAAAGCCTAATTGTATACGTCCAATTGGTCCCTTCGTTAGCTTAACAAAAGCTCGATCAGATTGTATTTGAATTAGAAGAAAATTCTACGACTTTGAGAATAATTTAATTGAGTCGATTTATTCAATGTGGAATTAAATTAGGTAGTCGTAAGAATTGTTCAACTAGAGAATTTGATTAAAGAATTTTCTTGAAAAATTAATTTGGAAAATCCAAGTGATTTTTGAAAAAAATAATTTTGATCAAGTAAAATTAAATTAATCAAATTAATTAAAATTAATATAATATTTTTAGAAGTTAATTTTCAAGTCAGACAATTAGCCCAATGGATAATTGAACTTGAAAATTGGATTTGAGATCGTAAATTGGGTTCAGGAGTCCAAAATCGTGACTAAGACCCAAAAATGGTAGAACTGAGCCCGGTATGTGAAACCGGGTTGACGGTCCAACCGGTGGTTAGACTGATTGGTCGGGTCGTCATTGACTCGGACTAAATTGGCTTGGGTGCTGTAAGGGTGTCGCACCTGTATCACCGGACACGGCAATGCGCTGACTGGGATGGCGACATGTCAGTGGCCAGCGACGGTTGGTCGTCGATGGTTGAGTAATGGAAGAGTTACACTCCTATTGGCACTCTACCAGATAATTTGATTTCAGATTAATTATCTTAATATTATTTTAATAGTTTAATATTAAATTTAATTTAATATTGATCTTAATAGTATTTTATTAATTTAATATTAAAGTGATTAAGTTTAATCATAGTTGAACTCTTTAAACTTTCCCTATATAAAAAGAGCCTGGAGTCCTTATTTACAGAAAAATAATCTGAAGAGATTATTTCAGAAAATTTCTAAAGATATTTTTCTAATTTACAACTTGACCTAAAAGTTTAGAGAAATTACAAAATTATCCCACTGGTAATTTTTGTTAAAAATTTTCTGATTCGAAGTGAGCCCACACTCACATGAACTTGAGGATGGCGGAGAAGACTACTTAGTCGAAGTCTTCATCCTAGACAAATTGAAAATGTACAATTTTGATTAAGTGTTTATTACTTTAGATATTACGACCAAGATCTTATTTTTAAAAAAAATTAAAACCTTAATTTTCCCCTAAATTTATTTTCTGCTACGTTTTCAAAACTTATTTTATCCAATAAATTGTGACCAGAATTTCAATAGAAGTTTTCCACTTTTGATCCTTGAAGATAATGACTTTTCTGAGGGAGTGAGTAATTGATATGGAAGCTTTTGTAATTCTGTTACTGTTTGAAATTATGTTTATGATCTTGTCTTACTACTTAATATGTTGCTTTTAGGGGGAATTAAATGGTTAAAATGGTAAGTTTAACCTTTAGTGAAACGGGTCATTTTTGGTCTTTTAATTAAACGGTACATTTTAGCACTATCACAACTGTTAAGTCATCTACTGTAACGATCAGGAACGGCTGTTAGTTATTTCATTTTTAAGTTGAATGAATGAGGAGGAAAAGTATGCCAATTTTTATGCTGATAATCAGATCATGTTTCTCTCCTATATTCTCTCTTCTGTTTTCTTCTTCTTGATAGCTCGTATGATTCGGTTTTTAAAAATTTTCTTTCAAAACCAATCTTTAATAATTTAATTATTAATTTTGATTATATCTGTTTTTTTACACAATACCTAGAACTTATGTCCTCTCGCATTAACAACAATGCTCATGCAAATTGAATTAAGATTTAATTAACAACATTAATTAATTAAATTTTAAAAATCTATTTCTTTAAAGGTTTTTCTTTGAACCTAGAGTTAGGATGGTTGTAACCCTGCTTTTATTTCTTAATTACATTATCTAATACTTAAGCCTAAAAAATTTCTAATTTCTTAAATAAACTTTTAATTGTAACATAAAATTTTAAAACATAAGCATAACGAATATCTATGGGTAGGTTAAGAGAATTCCAAGGTATGCCTATATCAAGTTAGATTTTCGGCAAGAGTTTTTTTTATCATAAGTTTCTAAAATATTAATTTTATATTAATAAAGTCATGTAATAATTTATTTAAGCATTAATTACTAATTAGTATCTGACTTAAAACATACTTAACATGTAAAAAAAAAAAACAAATTGATCAACACATTCAAATATAAATTGATGTAGTAACTACATATCACATTCAAACTATCTATGTAGAAGCTATATATACTTATTAATTGATCAACGCAACTTAAATATACTCTACATCATCTTTAAGATGTAATTTAATGTCTAAATTAATGGGTAAATTGATAAATGGCTTAATTGATATTGTTTTAATGTTTTAAAATTTTAATTAAATATTTTGAAATTTGAGATAATTTAAATTTTAAGCAATTAATAAAACCTTAGCTTAATAATAAGGAGACCTTGACAATTTAAATTTTGGTGAATTAATCTTAAATTATATAAAATTAATTTTCTTTACTTGCGTGATGCACGAGAAAATTGTTGCTTTAAAAATTTTGAAATTAAAATCAATTAATTGCTCTTGAGAAATATAAAGTTTTGAGAAGATAGTTGATGAAGAATATTCTCTAGTTTGATGTGTCTATCTTCCTGTTAAAAGGAGTTCTATTTAGTAAATTTTTTTGAAGAAGTTTTATTTAGTAAATTATATCAATATATATATATATATAAATATATATATTAAGAAAAAAAAGCATAATTAAGTGTAATAAAAAATGTGTTAACTCCGGACTAAATTTCATACAATTGTTTCATTATATAATTGAAAATTCTATTTACAGTTTCGTCCATTAACACAAAAAACTTTAATGATCTTGTCGATAACAATAATAATGAATTTCAACCTGAAAATTAATAATAACGAATAATTTATTAATTATATAATTTTTTTCCAACTTAAAAATGTCAACTTTTTTTAAAACTTGCCGAGTTATTTTTTTTGAAAAAAATATAAGATTAAGCTGAAAAAACGAAAACACTTTTCTTTGGAAGGATTTTCCATTAACGGCTACCCCACCTAATGACTCCCTCACCCCAACAGCTATTTAAATAGCCGTTTAACCCCCCACTAATGACGATTTTTTTATATAAACCCTTAATTCCATTCATTTTTCAATTCAATCTCAACTAATCTTTCTTTCACATTCTCAAATCTCACTCAATTCCCTCTTAATTTCTCACTCAATTTTTATTCCTCTCTCAACTCTCTTTTTTTATTAAAATTGTATTAAGGTTTTTTTAAATTAATTTTTGTATTACAATTTATTTTGTATTTATTGAAATTAGTAATGGAAAAATTTCTAATTCGTTTGGATGACAAGCACATTTTGGTCGATCAATTGCAAATGATAATTTTTTTGTTATTTTAATCTAATGTAATTTAAATATTTTCTTGTTATATTGACATTTAATATTTTGTATTTTTTAAATATAGTCGAAAGATCGAATTTTGGAGACGTATATTCGTAATCTACCCACTCCTCCATCGTCCTTAATTGAACCATGCTTGAGAGATTCGAGATTTTTGCACGTGGCCCGTATGTGTAGGGCATGTAAATTGGATTCCACATTTGTAAGCGCGTTGGTGGAAAGGTGGAGACCTAAGACGTACACATTTCATCTTCCATGCGGCGAGTGTACTATCACACTCGAGGACATACAGTTATAGCTCGGGCTATCGATGGATAGGCTGGTAGTGACTGGGTCAGTTGTTACAGTTGATTGGAGAGATGTACGTGAGCAACTTTTAAGGAGGGCTTTGGACACGATTTATGGAGCCCGGATAAATATGAATTGGTTAAAAAGAAATTTTGGTGGGCTTAATGCGTAATCGAGTGAAGTCCAAAGAGAACAACATGCTCGGGCGTACATCCTTATGATCATCAGAGGTCTCTAATGCTCAATAAATCAAGAAATCTTGTCCATTTAA
This sequence comes from Gossypium stocksii, assembly GCA_020496765.1. Classification (NCBI taxonomy): domain Eukaryota; kingdom Viridiplantae; phylum Streptophyta; class Magnoliopsida; order Malvales; family Malvaceae; genus Gossypium; species Gossypium stocksii. The sequence goes on along the minus strand of CM035625.1, from coordinate 52,195,507 downwards.
GGTGGCTGCTAAAACTTGTGGACTTTAAAGAAGTGAGCAAACTTAGTTAGGGGTCAACTGTGTTGGCAATATTGTACCGAGAGATGTGTTGGGCCACAAAACTACAAAAAAAAAATTAAAATTGGTGGTTGCATGCTACTACTACAGTCATGGGCGTGGTACTGACTGCCACTTTTACATCATCGAGTGGACTAACCTTATACATTCCCACTCGTAACAAGGTAAAATTCATTAGATAATATATTTACCTTAATAAACTTATTTAAAATTTAAATTACTTTGTTAACATATTATTTCAATAGGTGGACTCATGGGCAGAGCTACGTGGGACAATCGGAGGAGCTTCAAGATATACAGCTTCCATTAGATCAATGATAGGAAGTGGAGGTATGTATTTTTTAAATTTGAATTATATAATATTAACATGATTTAAAAATTAATAGTATATATAATTAAATTTTTTATTATTTTAATATAGTTTGAATGGACATCATAATCCAATTCGAGAATTCAAGAATGCATCCCATCTGAATTCTTGGTGAATCCCAACATCTGGCACTTGAAAGTGCCATTGATAGTGTATGCTACGATAAAGATGCACGAATCAGATAAAGTTATGCAACAGTTCGGGTTTAGGCAAACGATTCCATCGTCACCCCAAGACATCGAAGATCTACACTATATTGACTTACGAGGGAGAATCGTTGAAAATTGGCCTACATTCCACATGGAATATATCAACCTTTGGAACAATAGGTACAATTTTTTACCTATTCGCAAACCCATTATTGTTATGGAGTTAGCCTACGATCTAGAGTACATGTCATGGTTTAGACACCATGGCAAGCCATATCTACTAGCGGAAGAGCGAGGGGTATGCCATGTCATACAAGAAGGCCATAACGGATGCCTAAGCGTCCAAGGTCTAGAGCACCTGCCAAGGCGGGTCCATCATCTACACCAACAAAGAATAGACACTGATGACCACACCACCCCTAGTCAATATGGGTAAATTTACTTTGGTGCTTTCACTAACCCCGTCATTTTGACACAAGCACCACATCTTGTACCACATTTTTTTGTTTCTACATCAATGCCAGGTATTATTTTTGGACCACCATTTCTGTCCCCATTATATTTCATGTCAATGCCATTGACGTTTCAGACGGTGATGTATAGGTCACCTATGTTTGCGGCACCGACCGGAAGTTCAATTATTCTGCCATCAGTTGTGGGACACAATATGATTATACGCCTACGCCAGTGGTGTCACAAACACCTTTAGGATCATTGTTCTACCAATGTGGACCATCTTTGCAGCCACCTGTTCCTAGAACATATGATACACAATGGCTACCAATGAGCACTTTCCAATCAACCATGGATGAAGGCAAAGAAGATGAAAGACCGAGACCACAGCCTATACCTGAGGGTAGACGTAATGATGAAGACGAGGAGGTTGGTATATAGCTTGAGTGAAGAAGAAATATGGCTCGTAATCGACGACCACCCCATTGTGGCACACATTCTGGTCGAGGATATGAATGATTTTTTTTTTGTAATTCTGTGACACCCCTAACCCAAATCCGTCACCGGAGTGGGTTACAAGGCATTACGAACAATACTCGATATTTATACGATCACGTTCTAATCAGTTAAATTTTCAATAACCAATCAAATAAAATTTCATCGAGTCAAAAACAATTGCTATTTAAAAACATGACATTTACTGTAATATTCTATTATAGCATCTCTCTCAATTAACCTATACGCATATCAACTATTTTACAAATATATTAAAAAAATCACATGTTACAAATTATAAAAGAGCTCATAATTCAAATATCTATCAAAATGCCATATATTTCGGCACATGATATATATATATATATATATATATATATAATGAACATAACAACATATAAATGACTTAAACCAAATTCAAAAGGGCATGAAATAGTTCATTCCCAAAATTTCTTACTTTCAAATGCATATAACAAAAACACTATTTATTCGGTCATTTCATTAAGTTTGACCGAATATAAACTTGTTTTTTACACATAATTCATTTAAAGCCATTTCACTAATAATCTAAAATTTTATTCAATATAAAGTTCATAGCATTTTAAATAAACCACTAATTCATTTTTATAAACACTCAAATCGGCAAACATATATGTAAAATAATTCAAATTTTAATTATGACATGTCATATAATGAAGTTAAAAATTTCTCTCATTAACCAAATATACAAACATACATGACAATGAGTATGCAACTCAACATAGCTCAAACATGTATAACCCAACTCATTTGTGACCCACTTTAACATTCATTTCTCATTGTATCTGTAGCGACGTAAAAATTTGCTTCAAGTCGCTAATTGTGGCGATTTGTTGGAAGCTTTGAAAAATTGAATTTTGGTTTTATTTAAAAGGGGAGTCGCCACCGATCTCTTCTCTAGGTGTGATCGGATACCTATAAAATTTATTCTAAAGAAAGAAAATCGGGCTTAGGTCTACGTTTAAAATCCAGAGAAAAAAATAGGGTTCGGGAGTCTGTTACGCGCGGGGAAGGTATTAGCACCCCCGCGGCGCCCAAAATTGGTATCTTATTAAAACATGTGTTGTCTTGATTTTAAAAAATACGATTTCAATATATCATTTAACCGTGACCCGATTGAAAAAACGAGAATTTTTAAATTTTTGATTTTTTAGAAGGGCGTCCCATTTTCAACACGAGCCGATACAATTCACCCAACATAGCGATGAAATCGACGACTTAGTATTGAATCGATGCGTTGTCTTCTGTTTTTGAGATGAATTAAAACAAAAATAAGATTTTTGAAGTATGATAAGTAAATTGATATGAAATAAAATAAATGAAGTAAAGAATTAGAAATATATGTCGGAACAAATGATGAATATGACCATAACATTAAACGTCAATAACAATATAAGCGATATCAAACATGATAATCTAATTAAACACGAAATAAAACAATGAATTTATATATGTACACATAATGATAAGTAAGGTGACGGAAGTACAATGAAAACAAATCACACTACACACATATACACAACATATAAATATGATATTAGAAAAATATACACATGATATAAATAAAAATTATACTAAGAAAAATGTGTATATATAATATAGAGTTAAAATATATATACAAAAATATATGCATAAGATAGTGTAATAAAAATTTGTAGCTAATAGTATGAAAAAGTACATGCATAATATATACAAACATATAATATATGCACAATATAGAGTAAAAAGATAATATACACAATATGTAAAAAAAAAATAATGCTAAAAGGATATATATATACATGATAGAGTTTTAAAAAAAAGAAAAAGAAAAAAAGAAATACATATCTAATATGTATAAAACGTATATACATAATAATGGTATTCAAAATATATATACAGCATGGTATTAAAAACGTATACATACATATGAAAAGATATAATATTAAAGTATATATGTACATAAAGTCAAAAATATATACATCACATATAAAAAAACATATACACATACCATATATATTCATATTAAAACAATAATGGCACATATAAAAAACAATCATTAATACTATTCATAAGTTCGTACACATATATAAAAAATAATGATGGTATAAAAAATATATGTAGCATTAGAAATATATACATATTAGGAAACGCATACATAATAATAGTATTTGAAAAACATGCATAATAATATAAAAGAATATATATAATATAGTATCAAGGTATCTACATAATATAATGTCGAAAAAATATATAAGATATAGTATTAAAACGATAGATGGTAAAAAAATAACTAATACCTAATACATACATACGTTAGAAATGGAAATAAAAAAAATTATTAATAATACTATGTAAATATGTGTAAATAATAATAATATTGATAATAATGATAACAAAATACAAAAAGCAGGTATGATATAATAAAATTTAAATATGCAGTAGTAATAATGAAAGTTAAAATATATTTAATAGTAAATAAAATAGTAAAATAATGAAAATAGTATAAGTATATACATAAAAGACTATATATATATACGTATAAAGTATGAAATGGTAATAATAGCTAAGATAATAATAATAATATACATGTATAAAATATTAAAATAAATATTGTGCAAAAATGTAAAAATAGTAAGATAAAAGGAACCTGAAAATAATTGTACAAATGAAAACAAATAAAATCATTAAAATAAATTAACATACACAAAATGTTAAAAGTACTTTACATTAACAGATTATACAAATGAAAGACCAAATTAAGATTAAACCTAAAATAAAAGGGATAATTTACAAAATGAAATAGTTTAAGAAAACGTGCAAAGCATATAAATATATAGGGGCTAGAACTGGAAATAATCCAGGTCCCAAAACGCTGTACCTTGGAGCGAACTAAAATGAAATTGTATACAAATTTTTGGGGAAAAATTAAAATAAAACACATGGATGCCAATAGGGATCTGCTGAAATGCGGCGCAAAAAGTGAGGGACTAATCGTGGAAATTTCCCATTTGACATGGAAATGCATAAATCGGGTCTGGACATGGATCAATACGCGGTCCCCACCCTTAAACACCACCGTTTCAATTTATTTCAAAATTAAAAGCCATTTAATGGCCATTCCCTTTTTTCATACTACAAACCATTAGGGTTTTGGCATAGCAGCTTTCTCTTATTCCATTTTCTTTGCAGCCAACCTTTTAACAAACATTTACAAATCAACCTGCTAGAGTCTCATTTTGCAACCGCCAAACCCACCAGTCAATTTGATGGTCGACGGTGCACGAGCAGAGATCTGATCTGGCTCACAAAGACACCCATGGAAATTAGGTAAATTAATCCCTCTCTTTTTCTTTTAAAAAAAACTCAAATCAAGCGTTAATCTCTTTAAAAACAAAGCAGAAATTCAAAAGGAACAAACATTCGACCCTCGCCTAAATCTCTATATTTTCGAGATATTTAGGTATTCATCGGTGTCGAGTCATATACTAAAAAAATGAACCAAACGAAAAGAAAATAAATCGACCAAAAAAAAACTTTGAAATCACCTTTGTTATTTCGATTGCTTTTTTCTTTTTCTATTCTCTCCGTGTGTGTAGTACAATTTTTGTTATGCGAAAATCGGGAGGATTTTTGTAATCTTTTTTTTTTATAATGTAAAATCCCCCCTTTACAAATGTTTTCTCCCATTCGGTTTTATAGCCGATTTACAGTGAAAATAAAAATACAAAATCTCCTTTTTTCTTTGCTGTTACTCTTGCGTGTAACCTCTTGTTCTATTTGCTATTTTGGTGTTTCTCTGCTCTCTGCCCTTGGTTCTGTTTCTTGCTGCTTTTAGCTCTGTTTGCTGTTCCCGTTTCCGTGTCTTGTTTGCAGGTTGAAGGTGGGTCAACGGTGCCAAACCTTACCGTTTCGGTGCTAGTGGCCAGTGTGCCAGAGGGGGAGCCTCGGGGCCAGAGGCCTCGGGACAAGGTGTCTCGGGACGCGGCATTCGTGATGTGGCCGAGAAAGGGTACGGCGCATTAGGGATAAAGAAACCCTAGGGTTTCTTAATTCCCTGACTTAGGTTTAGGCCTCTTGTAGTTTGGGCCAATTGGGTTATGGTTAGGGGTCAGGTCTGATGAGTGTTTGGGCTGAGGGTGTAATGGGTTACGGGTTTGGGTATTTTTAAATGTTGTAATTTGGACTTCAAAACTGGACTGTTTAATTTTGGTGTTTTTTTATTTTTATTTAATTTGTATGCTATTTAGCGGTTGGGCCCGGGCAAATTTAGGCCCGTACAGCTGCCCCTCTTTGCTCATTGGCGTGTAACGAGAATAGAGCAAAGACTTCAAAAGGGCCGAATTTGCCTGATCTTGTGGGGTCCTAACTTTCTGATACTCTTCTTCTTTAAGTAGCCTCATTCTAGTCCATTGCATCTTGTAGCTTTAGTCCATTCTATCGTAACTTTGGAGGTGAAATCTTGGTATCTTTTATCTGCTCTGCTAGAACTTCAAGAAGATGAATCTTGTAACTTCCATTTGCTCTTTACTGCAACTTTAGTGAGGCAAAATCTGATTCTTCGATCAGCTCCAACCTTTATTCTTTATTGAAACACAAACATCGAAAACAGCCCAGCCTGCACACTCTCGCAACTGGGTTAATCATAAATTGAAAGTACCTCAGTGTGTAACTTGAGACTCAACTCACCTCTCGCAATATGAGTTGGTCCTTTCGAAAACAGAAATTAAAAGCAGAAATTGAAAAAGATCAACTCACCTTTCGCAATATGAGTTGAATAAACAGAATTTGAAAAACAGGAATTGAAAAAGATCAACTTACCTCTCGCAATATGAGTTGAATGAACAGAAATTAAAAAGCAGAAATTGAAAAAGATCAACTCACCTCTCGCAATATGAGTTGAATAAACATAAATTTAAAAAGCAGAAATTGAAAAAGATCAACTCACCTCTCGCAATATGAGTTGAATAAACAGAAATTAAAAAGCAGAAATTGAAAAAGATCAACTCACCTCTCGCAATATGAGTTGAATAAACATAAATTTAAAAAGCAGAAATTGAAAAAGATCAACTCACCTCTCGCAATATGAGTTGAATAAACAGAAATTGAAAAGCAGAAATTGAAAAAGATCAACTCTCCTCTCGCAATATGAGTTGAATAAACAGAAATTTAAAAAGCAGAAATTGAAAAAGATCAACTCACCTCTCGCAATATGAGTTGAATAAACAGAAATTGAAAAGCAGAAATTGAAAAAGATCAACTCACCTCTCGCAATATGAGTTGAATAAACAGAAATTGAAAAGCAGGAATTGAAAAAGATCAACTCACCTCTCGCAATATGAGTTGATTTTTGAAAAACAGGAATTGAAAATACCTCAGCGTGTCCCGAGGCTCAACTCACCTCTCGTAATATGAGTTGATTTTTTTGAAACATAAATTAAAAACTGAAATTGAAAATACCTTAGCGTGTCCTGAGGCTCAACTCACCTCTCGCAATATGAGTTGATTTTTGAAAAATAGGAATTGAAAATACCTCAGCGTGTCCTGAGGCTCAACTCACCTCTGTCATATGAGTTGATTTTGAAACATAAATTAGAAAGAAATTGAAAATACCTCAACGTGTCTTGAGGCTCAACTCACCTCTGTCATATGAGTTGATTTTGAAACATAAATTAAAAATACCTCAGCGTGCCCTGAGGCCCAACTCACCTCTCGCAATATGAGTTGATTTTTGAAAAACAGGAATTGAAAATACCTCAGCGTGTCCTGAGGCTCAACTCACCTCTGTCATATGAGTTGATTTTGAAACATAAATTAGAAAGAAATTGAAAATACCTCAACGTGTCTTGAGGCTCAACTCACCTCTGTCATATGAGTTGATTTTGAAACATAAATTAAAAATACCTCAGCGTACCCTGAGGCCCAACTCACCTCTCGCAATATGAGTTGATTTTTGAAAAACAGGAATTGAAAATACCTCAGCGTGTCCTGAGGCTCAACTCACCTCTGTCATATGAGTTGATTTTGAAACATAAATTAAAAAAAAAAATTAAAAATACCTCAACGTGTCTTGAGGCTCAACTCACCTCTGTCATATGAGTTGATTTTGAAACATAAATTAAAAATACCTCAGCGTGCCCTGAGGCCCAACTCATTTCTTGCAATATGAGTTGATTTTTTTTGAGAATGAAATTTAAACATGGTACCAAACATATCTTTTGGCGAAATTCTAGTGTTTCCCTTGATTCAGTGCAACTATCATCGCATCTTCTTGCTCTGTTAGAGCACCTGAATATGTCGTGAATGATGTTATCATGATATGCATGTGTTTGTCTTAAATGTATGTATGCCTACATGATTATGCTATGCGCCCTAGACATGTTTGTCATATGTTGCTTTTCGTCGAGATTTCTTGTGACGATTTGCATTTATTGCTTCAATTCTTGACTTTCTTTCAGGCTTTGTACTCGTCTTCCATCTTTACGAGTAATCTGTGTCTCTCGAATATCATTCTTTTGCCCCTGGTTGAACCTTGGCCTTACTTTGAGGCTTTTGTATTTGTCAAATTCTTTTCCAGATAATACTCAACATTTTCTTTGTCTGGAGTATGTCATCTCGAAATGCTCTAAATCCTTAACGTATGGACTCTTTCGTATTTCTTAATCAAAAATCTCTTTGAGCATGGCTTCTTGCGTAGAAGGTTTCAAACTGCTAAAAATGCTTCAAACACTGTAATCTTGCTGTTTGACTCACTGATCAAATCATCTTACTCATTGGGCCCAAATCTGCTTCCTTAGGACGCCCTTTCAGGTTTTCATCCCAATTTGCTTACCAAGATGCCCTTTTCAGGTTCTCATCTTGATCTTCTTCTCCCTTCAACTTGGGACGCCCTATTGTTTGACTGGTATTTCGACCCAAAACTCGAGGAAATAATCGCGTTTAGCTCAACCAGCTTGCCCCAATGTAACTCAAAGGTATGGGATCAGTAAGTTGTCCCATCGAGATTACATCACTGACGCGATATCTTGTTTCTGTTCAGCCAACATCTTTGACAGAAAGTCTGAAAAGATGAACTCAATTTTAGCTCAAATATTTCCAACTCTTATACTTGTGAGCTCTTAAACAACGGTCGTGTTTCATGTTCCTGTACTATTCGGAAGCTTTTCAGAGTAATATGCAAAACTCCTTTTATGAAAGCATGATCGGTCCATTAATCATTATTTCAATGTGAAATGCTTGAAATGATCGTATTAATGGACAAGAATAAAATTGATTAGGAGTATAGCTCGCAACAAACAGGTTGAACAATGAGAGCAAATACAAGTTTATTGGAAGCACATTAAGATAATCAAAGAGAAATTCAAAATGGGTAAAATGGAAAGCTAGGTGCCCCAGATATCGCAACCTGAGCTTCTCTGTACAAACTCCTTTGAGATCATTTTGAGCTTAACATGTGTTTAGGGGATTCGGAGTACTTTGTTGATGCCCCAAGATGTAGCGTACTTATTCACTGTCAACTCAAGTGTAGCAAGACTACCATGTGTCCCACTTTCAATCAAAATTTGAGCAGCCCTTTTTCGGGTTTTCAACTCAAAACCCCTTTGGTCTCAAGGTGCCCTTTGTGAGTTTTCACCTTGGCCTCTCCATTTTCTTTTCTTTCTTTCTTTCTTCTTTTTTTTTTTGAATGAATGAAGGTCACAAAGCACCCTTTGTAGGTTTTTACCTTGGCCTCTCCCTTTTAGGTATCTTTGGACGGAATCTGGCTTTAAGGTTAGATTAGTGCTCTTCTGGCGAGAGCTTCCTTTACCTCATGAAGTTCTTAAGCATTCTTTTTCTTTGAAATCCTTTTTTTATCGAGAGGACCTTCTACAATACCAGGTTCCTATCATGAAATTCCTTTGGGTGAACCTTTTTCGTCATAACTCAGCACCATCTGTCTTTCTCACATTTGACCACGATGAATACTTTCAAATCTTTTCTGCAGTCAAGTTTACTGAAGGCATTTTACTTCATCCAATTCTTGATTCAATCGACAAAGAATCTTCATTTCCGTGGGCAAAACTACCTCTAATGCTCCAACGAAATTCCTAGTCAACACAAAGAGTAAAAGGTAGCGTCTTTTGTCTATATTTACAAGTCTCGGTCACCCTTTTTGTATCTTTTTCTTTTGACAGCCTTTGTTGTATTGTGATGCGGCGCCTAACCTTTGAACGAACTGTAATCTTTTGACATTGTACAGCCGTGCACTATAAAACATGATTTTTTTCTTTTCTTTTCTTTTCTTTTCTTCTTTTCTTTTCTTTTCTTTTTCTTTTTCTTTTTTTTTTGATGACTGTCAACTTTTGGCATATGAAGCAACTTTCACTTTCCTAGCGAAGCGATTGGTGACCACGATGATGCCCCTAAAACATCTATGCCCCAGTTACTGAAGAGTCTATGAAATTCTTAGAAATAACTCAATAGTCTAGCCTTATTTCTACGGTGAGCTTAGGCTTCGATCTTCATCTTTTTCCCAAGCTTTCAATGTCAACTGACCCTTTGTCAGTTAGGATCTATCTTTTATCTCATTCTGTCATCCACGACGAGTCAGAAGATAGGCACAATCTCTGTCGTCTTCGAAGTCCTGAGATCCCTCTAGACACATATCTTACTCAAAAGAGAGTCAGTAACAGCGTCGTTCGTGACTTTGATATTTGGGGACCTATTGTGGGCACGAAGGAATATTACAAAGAATAATGATTATTTACATGATATGATAAGATGATTATTTGCATTGTATGATCATTAAAGTAAAATAAAAAAAATGAAAGCCCGAATAAAAGAATAGAAGAAAATTCACTCAAAAAAAAGATGCATTTCATTGAAATAAAGATTCTGGACAGATGCCTATTTCACAAAAGGGCCCTTATTGCCCCTAGGCCTAAGACAATAAGCATGTTCTGAGCATTACCCTAAATAAGTTCTAAAATATAGGTTTCTTCCATAGTCCCGTCGCTCAAAATATTCCCAAGTATGTAAGTGCGAATGCTTGGAAATTTTAATCCTTCGTCACTGCGTTTACATTTCCTTTAGCATGGTCAGGGAATGGATTCTCAGTCGCATTGCTAGCCTTGTCAAATCGCAGAATGCCCGTATCAATGAGTCGTTGGACCTGTTTTTTAAAGGCAATGCAATTCTCCATATAGTGCCCCTGGTTCCCAGCATGATATGCACAGCTAGCATTCGGATCGTACCATTTTGGGTACGGAGGCTTCAAGGGTGCCATGTAGTGTGGGGATATCAACTGTTTCTCGAGAAGTTTTGGGTATAGTTCCCCGTACGACATAGGAATAGGAGTGAAGTGCGGTCTCTCAGGATTGGTCCTTGCCAGTCTTGGTTCGTTCCTGGGTTGGTTTTGGACGGGCATTGTGTTTTGTGGGAGCGTGGCATAAACGGGGTAAGAAGGGTATTGAAGTGGTGTTTGGTAGTATGAGTTTTGAGGAGGATAGTAGAAGTTTGGGGGTGGGTGATTTCGTGGCCGGGGTTGGTTCGGGTATGGATTGGGAGTGTAACGGCTTCTAGTCCCTACCATATAGATTTCTGGCTCTTTCTTCTTCATAGGTGCTGTCCTTCTCATACTATCCTGCCCCTCCATTCTACCGCTCCTGATGGCATTCTCGATAAGCTCGCCGGATATAACGATATCTGCAAAGTCTTTGGTGGCACTCCCCACTAATTTGTCGTAAAATGGAGCTCTCAAGGTGTTAATAAAAAGGACGGTGATCTCAGTTTTTGTCAGTGAGGGTTCCACTTGGGCCGAAACATCCCTCCATCTCTGCGCGTATTGTTTAAAAGTTTCCGATGGCTTCTTCTCCATCATTTGTAGTGTCATGCGGTCGGGTACCATATCGGAGACGTGTTTGTACTGCTCGCAAAATGCCGCTGCAAGATCCTTCCAGGTTCAGATCTTTTCTCTACTGAGCTGGTTGTACCAGCGGAGAGCTGATCCGGTCAAACTGTCCTGAAAACAGTGTATAAGCAGCTTGTCTTCATTAACATAGCCTGTCATTTTTCGGCAGAACATAACGAGATGTGCCTTCGGGCATCTCGAGCCATCATACTTTTCAAAATCCGGTGCTTTGAATTTTGGAGGTAGGATCAAGTCCGGTACCAGACTAAGTTCTTTAGTTTAGTGCCGAGAAGACTTCAGTGCCTTCTATCGCTTTAAGTCTTTCCTCCAGACTTCTATATTTTTCTTGGACTTCATGATCCTCTATCCTTAACCTAGCGATTTCTGCTGGATCGTCCAGGTCTGGGACAGGTGGATCCATCGGAGCAGTTCCTGGGTTTGCCACAAATACTCCCTGTCCTACAGGAGGGGGTGTTATAGGCCTCTGTTCTACGCCCGCGGATCCTCCTTGTGTGTATCCTCTGTGTGGTACATGGGGCGAAGTAAACCCCAGAGGATAAGGCGGTTCTTGATCAAGATTCACAACTTCAGGGTTTTGTAGAGGTCCTTTTCCTTTGACTAGGGCCGACATCATCTCTATCATCCTAGTCATTTGATCTTTCTGTTCAATAGATTCTTCCCGAGACCTCATCATCAACTCTCTCGTCTCCTGTTGCGACCTGGCTAACTGTTCCTGTAATTCTTTCTGAATTCTCTCCATCTTTTCAATTCTTTCGTTAAACTCAGCCTCCATTGCTCTTGCTTGACGACGTGTTCTATACGTATGGTGTGATTCCAGGTTTGTATCGTTGCAACTGCGAATTGCACGATTTTCGCTTTAGTGAGATGATCATGGGCTATGTGCATGCAATGAATGAATAAATGTCAAATGAATGTCAGTCATGAATGCAAAAATTTGGTGTCGATTTTCAAGGGAACCCCTATTTAGGCATTTCATTAATCAAAAGAGTTTATTACAAAAAGTTTCGGTCACTTATGTAATTGACTCTTTCATCAGAAACCCGTTTTTTGGCAGCTCAACTCTAGTCAACACCTTCTTAACAAGATGCCTAATGTACGATGGAAAATAAAAATAAAGACAAACAACCTTGGTTAGTACAGTAAATATAAACAGATGAAAACTGTGGAAAATCTAACAAATTAAGCTATTTGGTCTAAGGGACCCGATTCCTTTGCATAACAAGCGTAAATGTAAAAGAAACAAGAGGTATGATGTGTTTCTCTAGTGTACTTATTTCGGTAACTGCTAGACGGACAGAGGTTCGGCATGGCTCTAGTTGGGTGGCTCGTACGGTTCACTATATGAGGTTTTGGTCCTAAAGGGTACTCGAATTGTCCATACTATCATCTGCTAAGATTAGTACGGAGCCTCGGTCATGGCCCATCACAGGCTTACGAGTTCAATTCGAGGGATCACATTTACTTATGCCTATGCGGAGGGACAAGTTAACTCACGAAAGCATAAGTCGTATGTAACCCGAAAGTATTCACTAGCCTGTGCGGAGGGACGAGTTAACTCACGAAGGCGTAGCGTTTACTTTCACTTAAACGGACAGAGCCCGGGTATGGCGCTCATGTTATGCAAAGTGTACGAGAATGGTGTGGAGAGAAACTCACAAACCTTTCGTTTTATTCAACACTAAACTAAAATCGTAAAAACTTAGAGCCTAAAAACAGAAAGATAAAATAAGCCAGCAAAATATTTACAACAAATGCAAATGCATGATTTTTCAAAAATGAAATTTTCGAATCACGACTAAATATTTACTTGAACAAGAAATTTTGAAAATTTCGACAACGCGCGTTTAATTCGACTCGACTCTCAAAAAGGCTGTCCCCAGCGGAGTCGCCAGCTGTAGCGACGTAAAAATTTGCTTCAAGTCGCTAATTGTGGCGATTTGTTGGAAGCTTTGAAAAATTGAATTTTGGTTTTATTTAAAAGGGGAGTCGCCACCGATCTCTTCTCTAGGTGTGATCGGATACCTATAAAATTTATTCTAAAGAAAGAAAATCGGGCTTAGGTCTACGTTTAAAATCCAGAGAAAAAAATAGGGTTCGGGAGTCTGTTACGCGCGGGGAAGGTATTAGCACCCCCGCGGCGCCCAAAATTGGTATCTTATTAAAACATGTGTTGTCTTGATTTTAAAAAATACGATTTCAATATATCATTTAACCGTGACCCGATTGAAAAAACGAGAATTTTTAAATTTTTGATTTTTTAGAAGGGCGTCCCATTTTCAACACGAGCCGATACGATTCACCCAACATAGCGATGAAATCGACGACTTAGTATTGAATCGATGCGTTGTCTTCTGTTTTTGAGATGAATTAAAACAAAAATAAGATTTTTGAAGTATGATAAGTAAATTGATATGAAATAAAATAAATGAAGTAAAGAATTAGAAATATATGTCGGAACAAATGATGAATATGACCATAACATTAAACGTCAATAACAATATAAGCGATATCAAACATGATAATCTAATTAAACACGAAATAAAACAATGAATTTATATATGTACACATAATGATAAGTAAGGTGACGGAAGTACAATGAAAACAAATCACACTACACACATATACACAACATATAAATATGATATTAGAAAAATATACACATGATATAAATAAAAATTATACTAAGAAAAATGTGTATATATAATATAGAGTTAAAATATATATACAAAAATATATGCATAAGATAGTGTAATAAAAATTTGTAGCTAATAGTATGAAAAAGTACATGCATAATATATACAAACATATAATATATGCACAATATAGAGTAAAAAGATAATATACACAATATGTAAAAAAAAATAATGCTAAAAGGATATATATACATGATAGAGTTTTAAAAAAAAGAAAAAGAAAAAAAGAAATACATATCTAATATGTATAAAACGTATATACATAATAATGGTATTCAAAATATATATACAGCATGGTATTAAAAACGTATACATACATATGAAAAGATATAATATTAAAGTATATATGTACATAAAGTCAAAAATATATACATCACATATAAAAAAACATATACACATACCATATATATTCATATTAAAACAATAATGGCACATATAAAAAACAATCATTAATACTATTCATAAGTTCGTACACATATATAAAAAATAATGATGGTATAAAAAATATATGTAGCATTAGAAATATATACATATTAGGAAACGCATACATAATAATAGTATTTGAAAAACATGCATAATAATATAAAAGAATATATATAATATAGTATCAAGGTATCTACATAATATAATGTCGAAAAAATATATAAGATATAGTATTAAAACGATAGATGGTAAAAAAATAACTAATACCTAATACATACATACGTTAGAAATGGAAATAAAAAAAATTATTAATAATACTATGTAAATATGTGTAAATAATAATAATATTGATAATAATGATAACAAAATACAAAAAGCAGGTATGATATAATAAAATTTAAATATGCAGTAGTAATAATGAAAGTTAAAATATATTTAATAGTAAATAAAATAGTAAAATAATGAAAATAGTATAAGTATATACATAAAAGACTATATATATATACGTATAAAGTATGAAATGGTAATAATAGCTAAGATAATAATAATAATATACATGTATAAAATATTAAAATAAATATTGTGCAAAAATGTAAAAATAGTAAGATAAAAGGAACCTGAAAATAATTGTACAAATGAAAACAAATAAAATCATTAAAATAAATTAACATACACAAAATGTTAAAAGTACTTTACATTAACAGATTATACAAATGAAAGACCAAATTAAGATTAAACCTAAAATAAAAGGGATAATTTACAAAATGAAATAGTTTAAGAAAACGTGCAAAGCATATAAATATATAGGGGCTAGAACTGGAAATAATCCAGGTCCCAAAACGCTGTACCTTGGAGCGAACTAAAATGAAATTGTATACAAATTTTTGGGGAAAAATTAAAATAAAACACATGGATGCCAATAGGGATCTGCTGAAATGCGGCGCAAAAAGTGAGGGACTAATCGTGGAAATTTCCCATTTGACATGGAAATGCATAAATCGGGTCTGGGCATGGATCAATACGCGGTCCCCACCCTTAAACACCACCGTTTCAATTTATTTCAAAATTAAAAGCCATTTAATGGCCATTCCCTTTTTTCATACTACAAACCATTAGGGTTTTGGCATAGCAGCTTTCTCTTATTCCATTTTCTTTGCAGCCAACCTTTTAACAAACATTTACAAATCAACCTGCTAGAGTCTCATTTTGCAACCGCCAAACCCACCAGTCAATTTGATGGTCGACGGTGCACGAGCAGAGATCTGATCTGGCTTACAAAGACACCCATGGAAATTAGGTAAATTAATCCCTCTCTTTTTCTTTTAAAAAAAACTCAAATCAAGCGTTAATCTCTTTAAAAACAAAGCAGAAATTCAAAAGGAACAAACATTCGACCCTCGCCTAAATCTCTATATTTTCGAGATATTTAGGTATTCATCGGTGTCGAGTCATATACTAAAAAAATGAACCAAACGAAAAGAAAATAAATCGACCAAAAAAAAACTTTGAAATCACCTTTGTTATTTCGATTGCTTTTTTCTTTTTCTATTCTCTCCGTGTGTGTAGTACAATTTTTGTTATGCGAAAATCGGGAGGATTTTTGTAATCTTTTTTTTTTATAATGTAAAATCCCCCCTTTACAAATGTTTTCTCCCATTCGGTTTTATAGCCGATTTACAGTGAAAATAAAAATACAAAATCTCCTTTTTTCTTTGCTGTTACTCTTGCGTGTAACCTCTTGTTCTATTTGCTATTTTGGTGTTTCTCTGCTCTCTGCCCTTGGTTCTGTTTCTTGCTGCTTTTAGCTCTGTTTGCTGTTCCCGTTTCCGTGTCTTGTTTGCAGGTTGAAGGTGGGTCAACGGTGCCAAACCTTACCGTTTCGGTGCTAGTGGCCAGTGTGCCAGAGGGGGAGCCTTGGGGCCAGAGGCCTCGGGACAAGGTGTCTCGGGACGCGGCATTCGTGATGTGGCCGAGAAAGGGTACGGCGCATTAGGGATAAAGAAACCCTAGGGTTTCTTAATTCCCTGACTTAGGTTTAGGCCTCTTGTAGTTTGGGCCAATTGGGTTATGGTTAGGGGTCAGGTCTGATGAGTGTTTGGGCTGAGGGTGTAATGGGTTACGGGTTTGGGTCTTTTTAAATGTTGTAATTTGGACTTCAAAACTGGACTGTTTAATTTTGGTGTTTTTTTATTTTTATTTAATTTGTATGCTATTTAGCGGTTGGGCCCGGGTAAATTTAGGCCCGTACAGTATCATAATTGTATACACATAAACTCCAACCATGTAAAATACCAACTTAAATCATCACCACATCATACCACACGTTAATCACATATAAAGAGGTCATAACTAATTCATCCATCCAAGCATGATATCATTGTCTCCATTACTCAAAACACGTAAATTTGTTTATCAAAATAATAAGCCACATTCGCATGGCTTACTATATACAACTAAGTCAAAAGAAAATATTCATAAGGTATCCTAGTTTATACATGCCATAAGTTTTAGATTCAACTTAAAACGGTACCAAAAGATAGATGATAGGTGGATGACTTCAACGCCGATCCCAAACTCGTACCTACTTCCAAAGAATCTATAAAAACAAAACAAGTAAACATACACCAAGTAAGCTATTTTTAGCTTAGTAAGTTACAAGCAATTTAGACTTTAATTTGACTTACTACTTCAATTTAATGGAACTCGATTCAATATAGTTAAATCATGCTACAATTTCTCACAATCTTGATTTACCAAATTAGGGACGTTTTATTTATTTCAATGATAATTCAACTAGATCAAAATTACATATATACTCACTTCCAAGGTAACTATTCACCATTAATCACAAGCCCAAATGTAGTTTAACATGGAAGCATTATAGATCATCGATATATTCAACACCAATGTATTAATATTTCTAATTTAACAATCTCACACCATCTAATCTCAAATACACACATCCATCTAACATTTCATCCTTACCTCAATTAGCCAAGTAAACATTAATTCAAATACCTTCACCACATAAGCTCAATACTTACCATACATGGATTTGGACACATAATTGATAGCTTCTCCCAACGAAAAATCAATGCAAGTACGCATCCGACTATCCGTAATTACTTGATAAAGTCGCATACTCAGTGCTTGTAGTCGTTTAATGATAAATACATCAATCGCACACTTAGTGCTCAATAGTTAAATTCACACACTTAGTGCTTTATAACTTATCTCGCACACTTAGTGCAAATTTTATGATCGAATGATTATTATTCGCACACTTAGTGCCGCAAATCAATAGCTCAGTGCATCTATTTTCTTTTACTTATTCGGCAACTACAATATAGCATATGTACATCTCATTCAATTTGGTATAAATGTATACAATGTATAGCTATTCAAATTAACCTCAACTAATTTGCTTAATAACTTACCTCGGATATCGACGGACAGTTGAATTCGATTACTCAACGATTTTTTATTTTCCCCGATCCACATCCGATCTTTTTGGTTCTTGATCTAAAAAGTTTCAAATTAACCTCATTCAAATAGAATTCATTCATTTAAGTCCAAACACCCATAATTGAGCAATTTACCGATTTACCCCTAATATTATGCACTTTTACAATTTAATCCAAATTTTTACAAAACACAAAATATAAAGAATTTGCATATAAAATGCTAAGGCCGAATGTTAACTAGGCTTATACAAGCCCCTACATTTCATTTATTTCACAATCTAGCCCCTCATTTAATATTTTTGCAATTTAGCTCAAGATACTCAATTTCATCAAAAATTCCTATACAAAATCTAATAATCTAACACATATCTCTTGTTTTCTTCCATTAAACCCAAAATCTATCAAGCCATTAACAATAGCAAGTAATGAAAACATCATCAAATTCACAAATTCAAACATGGGTCTTAGAGTATTCGAAGCAACGATCTCAAAAACGTAAAAGTTATAAAAAAAACCAAGCAAACAACATACCAATTTCAAAGCTTCAAAGTGCCGAACCTAGTTGAGCTTACATGGTTTCTTTTTCTTTCAACATTCGGCCAAAAAGATGATAATCATGGCCATTTTATTTTTTTGTTTTATTTTAACACATGTTAACATACCATTTACAAAATTAACCTTTAAAAATTTAATATCAAACTTTATAATGGTTATCCTTAACCGTCCAATGTAAATGGCACAATTTCATTTTAAGGCCTTCACATTAAAAGAACATAGCAATAAAGTATTTTAACACTTAGCATGTCACTTTTATAAAATACGCAATTAAGTCCTTTTATCAAATTGGGTATTCAAACGACTAAATTAAATCACGAAACTTTCACGAATATTAATTCACACATAATTAACACCAAACAATTTTTAAAAATATTTATTCTGACTCGGATTCGTGGTCCCGAAACTGTTCCGATTAGGGTTAAAATCGGGCTATTACAAATTCTCATGTAAATTTTAATTGTTTAGCTAAGTTATAGTCGATAAGATTGTACCGATATTGGATATGAAATATTTTTAAATAAATATCATTTTTGAATCAAAATTGATTGTTGCTCTGCACGAGAAAAATGGAGCAAAGTTGTATATTGTATTATTCTTTATAGTATAA
The DNA here is from genome assembly GCA_020496765.1 of Gossypium stocksii. Taxonomy (NCBI): domain Eukaryota; kingdom Viridiplantae; phylum Streptophyta; class Magnoliopsida; order Malvales; family Malvaceae; genus Gossypium; species Gossypium stocksii. The sequence goes on along the minus strand of CM035625.1, from coordinate 52,176,310 downwards.
TAAGAACGCGTATTTACAAATTACAAAAAAAAATTGAGTATGAATGAAAAAAATCAACAAATAGATCTCGGTTAAAAAATTAATAAATTGATTAATGAGGTGTTGTCCTTATAATATCCAATCAGTGTGGACATGAAGACATTGTATACCAACCTCGATTGGTTTGTCTTCTCCTGAATATCCATGTTGTCGCGTATCTGAGTAGATGTCGGTCGACCTTTTAGTTTGTGATGCAATTATCTATTGGGTAACAACTTGAATAAAGCACTTGATATCGGTGACTACATACTTTCATCTAGGACCAGTGGGAATACGTTTTTTCATACGTTAGACATGTTTTCTAGTTTGTACACTTCATCCACAAAGCTCATGTTCGGGTTGAAAGCCAACTGTGTTGTGTTCTTCGATTAAAAAATGACCTTATTTTCGGTGTCACGGGCTTCACCTTTGTAATAAACAATAGTATTAATTCGTCCACTCATTTTCAACGAAATAACCTGTTCCACATGTTCGAAACAAAAATATTATGCAGGAAAATAGTGTTGTAATTGTCGAAACCATTTTTTTGAAAAACGTGGTCGACTTTGATTTTGAAAATGAAAATGAAAAAGGGAGTCGCCACCAATTTTTTTGCTGAGGTGTGATCGGGTCACCTCGTAAAATGGTTGTTTTTAATAAACGGTTTAATTTATCAAAACAATGATTTTGGTCTACGACATTCAGAAAATTCGAGAGTCGATTACGTACGAGGAAGGATTAGCATCCTCGTAACGCCCAAAATTGGTACCTAGTTGATTAATTAAAGCCTCAGTGTCGAAAGTTAAAAACTTGAAGAGAGTTTAAAATACAATCCCTCTTTGTGGTAATGTTTTTTTAATTAAAAATCGTTTGGATAAATTAAAACGTATGTCAAAGACCTTCTCATTTCAAGGTAACAAAATGTTACATCCAGTAAGTTAGGACACAACACCTCGACCCTTGAGGATAAGCTTGCCTTTTATTTTTATTTAAAACTCATGTATTTTAATTTTAAAAGGATATTCGATGTTTTAGGTTCAACGAGAAAAATCGAAACCCAGTAAGTTAGGGTACGACTTCTCGAATCTCCCAATACAGAATATTGTCTATTTTTCAAAAATTCTTATCTCGAGGTAACAAAATGTCACATCCAGTAAATTAGGTCACGATTTCTTGAATCTCAAAACGTGAAATATCGCTTATTTTAAAAACACAATTTTATGTATCGAGTGAAAATTATTGTAACACAAATTTATTGTAAAAATATAAAAATAAATCACGATACTAATATGCATAATAGAATAGTAATAAATGTGTAAGGATAAATGATAATAAAAAAGATGAAAATAAAATAAAATAAAACAAACAAGCTAAAGAAAAATAAAGTTAAAACCAAATATAAAAATAAATAAATAAAAGAACCTAATAGTAAACAAATAAATAAATATTATGTAAAACAATTTAAAAATAATGATAATAATAATTATAATTATAATTAAAATAATAATAATATAAATTTTGAAAGTATATAAAAGATATATATATATATATATATATATAAATAAATAGATAAATAACAAAATGACAATAATAGAAATAATGATGAAAATAAGTAAAATTTATTTAAAAAAGTAAATAAACAAAAAATATTTAATACTAAATTAATCAATTTAATGATATAATAATATTAAACTAATTAATTTGAAAATAAAATAGCAAAAATAACGAAAAGGGACTAAATTGAACTTAAAACCAAAATTCGGGGCAAATAAAAAATAGATAAAAGAAAAAAGGACCAATTTGCATGCGCGAATAACAAGGAGGGATCAAAAGGGAAATTTTCTCGTCTCCTCCAAAACGCATAGCATCACAGAGGACCATATTGAAATCAAAATAAATCATGGGGTAAAAATTTAAAAAAAAGAAGAAAAACTTGATTACAAAACAATAAAAAAATGGAAGGGCTAAAAGTGCAATTAGCCCTTCCGTTAAAAACACGCGGATCCTAGGCCTGGAGTGGGTCGGATCTCGGGTCGGAGGACTAAACGGCATTGTTTTGGGCTTCTGATGCTTGCCCTAAAACGACGCTGTATGAGGGGTGCTATAAAAGTCAAAATTTTACAAAAAAATTTCATTTTCCCCTCATCACTTAAAAAAAATGAAAACCTTTAAAAACTCTTCCCCCTTTCCCAATTTCTAGTCATCGGCCACCACCGGACCGTCACCGGCGACCACCGTGCACCACCGCCAGAGCTCCAAAAATCCCTTTTTTCAGGCGAATTAAAGAGTAGGTACCTCTCTTCCCTTTTTTTATTTTATTTATATATATATATATATAGAAGAAAAGAAACAAATTCGAAAAATAAAAAAATAAAAAAAGATGAAATCACTTCTTTTTTTCTGATTTGATTTTGTTTTTTTAGTTATTCTCTCTTTTTTTATATTCAATATATGTTTGAAATATCTATTGTTTGTATTCATAATCTGTCCGAAGAATCTCAAAATACATTAGGTTCATATAGCTTTATAGCCATTTACAACTTGCTTTAACTAAAATGATTATTCTGCCTTTTTTGCAAGTAAACGGGCGGTGCTGTAGTGGCGGCATCAGAATGGCAAAGGGCGGTGGCCAGTGGCGGCTGATCAGAAGACCCTAAGTGCGGCGCACCTAGGGTTTAGTTATTTTTTATTTTTTTATGATTTGGGCTGCATTGTTGGGCCTCGGGTTTGGTTGGTTTTTATTAGGTCTGTAATAGGTTTAATATTAGGTTGATTTTCTTAGTTTAGGTCTGGTCTAGGATTGGGTTTAGTTTGGGTTTAGGTTCTACTTATGGGCCCCGGGCTAAATTGGGCTTGTACAGCTACCCCTCTTTGCTCATTGTCGTGTAACGGGAATGGAGCAAGGACTTTTAAGAAAGACCAATTTTGCCCGGTCTCACTGAGTCTCGATTTCTTTGGTGCTTCTCTTCTTCAGATAGCCTCGTTTCAGTCCAATGCATCTCGTTGCTTCGATCCACTCCACTGCCACTTTAGAGAGATAAGACTTTGTAGCTTCAATCCACTCCGCTACAACCTTGGTAGATGAGATTTGTAGTTATAATAGATTTAATCCCACCTACTACAACTTCAAAGGTATAGGATTTGTCGCTTTAATCCACTTCACTGCAACTTTAGGGAGATAGGATTAGTAGCTTCAATCTGCTCCACTGCAACTTCAGGGAGATAAGATTGGTATCTTCAACCTGCTCCACTGCAACTTCAGAGAGATAAGGTTTATAACTTGTAGCTTCAATCTATTCCACTATAACTTTAGGGAAATAAAATTCGTTATCTTTAGTCTGTTCCTTCTGCAACTTTAGGGAGATAAAACTCGCAACTTGTAGCTTCAATCTGTTCCACTGCAACTTCAGAGAAATAAGATTCATGGCTTTAATATGCTCCACTGCAACTTCAGGAAGATAAGATCCAGCATAATTTGTAGCTTCAATCTGTTCCTCTACAACTTCAGGGAAATAAGATTCCCTATCTTCAGTCTGTTCCTACTACAACTTCAGGAAGATAAGACTTGTAACTTCAACCTGCGCTACTGTAACTTTAGGGAGATAAGGTTTGCTATTTTCAATCCATCCCACTGCAATTTCAGGGGTATGAGATTTGTAACTTCACTAATCTGTTACACCATTCTCTGGGTAACATGACCTATAAAATCGATTTCATGGGCCTATGCTTATGCCAAATGATTAGGATGTCTTGATCAGAATGAATCAAATACTCCTAACTAGATGTGTATGAATGATATTTGCATGAATGCATAATGTCATGAGAATGATCCCTTTTTAATGTTTGGGTTGTCATTGCTCATTGTTCATCAAGGTTTTATCACAGACGCAATATCCTGTTTTCTTATTTAGTTGATATCCTTGACAGAAAATCTGAAGAAATAGTCACAATTTAGACTATTCTTTCTCAAATGTTTCAAACTCTTAGGTTTGGTTAGTTCTAAATAATAGTCCTGTTTTAGGTCCCCGTACTATTTAGAAGCTTTCAGAGTAATATGCTGAACTACTTTTATGAAAGTATTATTAGTCCAATAATCATTATTTCAATGCAAAATGCCTGAAAAAGATCATAATAATGGACAGAATTGAATTCTATCAAGAACTAAATTTGAAAAGAATAGATTAATCAAAGAAAGCAAACATTGCTGAAATACAAAATGAGTAAAAGGAAAAATAAGTGCCTCAGATATCGCAGCCTGAGCTTCTCTGTACGAACTTCTTGAGGGCTATTTTGAGCTCAACATGAGTTTAGAAGATCTAGAGTACTTTGTCGATGCCCCAAGATGTAACATACCTTCCTTGTTAATTCAGGCATAGCAAGACTACCGCATGTCTCACCTTTGATTAAAATTTGAATTGCCCTTTCACGGGTTTTCAATTCAAAACCCGTTTAGTCTTAAGGCGCCCTTTACTGGTTTTTGTGTTGGTCTCTCCTTTTTTTTCAAGCGAAATATTTTTTGACTGAGTCTGAATTCACTGGATTAGGCAAAGTCTTGCCATCCATTTCAGTTACTATCAACGCTCCTCTAGAAAAAGGCCTTCTTTACCACATAAAGTCCTTTCTAGTCTGGAATCCATTTTCCTCTGAAATCCTTTTGTATGGGAATGATCTTCTTCAATACTAAGTCCCCCTCATGAAACTCTCTAGGGCATACCTTTTTGTTGTAAGCTCGCATCATTCGTTTTTGGTACATTTGACCATGACAGATTACTTTTAACCTCTTCTCTTCAATCAAATTTAGCTGATCATATTGGGATTAGATCCATTCTGCCTCATCCAACTTCAGCTCTAACAAGACTCGAAGCGAAGGAATCTCAAATTTGATGGGTAAAACTGCCTCCATTTCATAGACCAATGAGAAATGAGTTGTCCCGGTAGAGGTCCTGACTGATGTTCGATAAGCATAGAGAGCAAATGGTAACTTCTTATGCCAGTCTCTATAAGTCTCAGTTATTTTTCCCACAATCCTCTTGATATTCTTATCAGCTGCCTCAATTGCACCATTCATTTTTGGGCGATATGGTGACGAGTTATGGTGTTTAATTTTAAACTGACTGTAGACCTCTGTTATCTTGCTGTTGTTCAAATTTAGCGTATTGTTAGATATAATCCTCTCCGGAATTCCATACTGACATATGATTTCTTTTTTTAAAAATCTGCTAACTGCTGTCTTTGTGACATTGGCATATGAAGCGGCTTCTACCCATTTGGTGAAGTAGTCGATGACCACAAAGATGAATCGATGCTCGTTAGAAGCTTTTGGCGAGATCGGTCCAATAACATCCATGCCTCACATAGAGAAAGGCCATGAGAAAGTCATAACATGAAAATGTGAAGGAGGTACATGAATTTTATCTCCATAAATTTGGCACTTATGGCATTTCTTGGCATAAATGATGCAATCCCCTTCTATGGTGGACCAATAATACCCATGGTATCATGATATACTTTGTCTAATATTTTCTTAGCTTTAACAACATCCACACATCTTAGTAGCACCTGATCTTTTCTTTTTTTGTATAGGATCTCCCCATCTTTTGTCATTCTCAGTTGCTTGGTCAGGATATTCACGATTCTTCACGTATCATAGTATATCATGATACCATGGGTGATCATCTCTTTCTTCTTCCTCGTCGATGTTGTAACAATGAGCTGGAGCTTCATAAATACTAATTTGGATAGGTTTCACATCCTCCTATTTATTTATTTTGACCATGAAAGCCAAAGCAGCTAGGGCATCAGCCATCTGATTTTCATCTCGCGGGAGGCCACAAAAAGTGATATTATCGAACTCCTAGATCAACTCCAGGACCAGTCTTTTATAGTCAATCAACTTGGGATCTCTGGTCTCCTATTCCCCTTTTAGTTGATAGATCACCAGTGTAGAATCTCCATATACCTCTAACACTTTGATCTTGTATTATATGGCTACACGAATCCCTATGATACATTTTCGTATTCGGCCATATTGTTTACGCAATCAAAATCCAATTTGTAAGTAAATGGATAATGATCTCTATTTGGGGATACTAAGACTGCCTCAATTCTATTACAAACAGCGTTTGATGCTCCATCGAAGTTTAGTTTCCAATTATGATCTTCTAGAACGTCTTCTTCAGTGTTTGCCACATACATTAGATCCTCATTTGGGAAGTCAAAGTCCAAAGCCTCATAATCCTCTAGAGCTCTACTGGATAGAAAATCCACTATTGCACTCCCTTTCACAGCCTTTTGGTTCACATAAATTATGTCAAATTCAGAAAGTAGCATTTGCCATCGAGTCATCCTTCCATTTAAGGCAGTAGACTCCATCAAGTACTTTAGAGGGTCTGGTTTAGAGATAAGCCAAGTCGTATGGTATAACATATACTACCTTAATCTCTGAGTTGTCTATATCAAAGCACAACATAACTTCTCAATTAACAAGTATGTCATTTCACATTCGTTGAATTTCTTACTGAGTTAGTATATTGCTCTTTCTTTTTTTCCTAACTCATCGTGTTAGCCAAGCACACATCCCATAGAATTATCAAATACTGTCAAATACAGTATCAATGGCTTATTTGGACTAGGTGGAGTTAGCATTAGGGCATTGACAGGTATTGTTTTACCTTGTCAAAAGTTTTCTAGCATTCGTCATCCCATACACCTGGATTGTGTTTCTTTAGAAGACGGAATATGGGGTCACATTTCTCAGTTAGTTGTGAAATAAATCGCGCAATGTAATTTAATCTTTCTAAGAAACCTCGAATTTCCTTTTGAGTGCGCGGTGGAGGCAATTCTTGTATAGTCTTAACTTTGTCTGGGTCAATCTCAATTTCCTTTTCACTGACTATGAATCCTAGTAGTTTCCTTGACCTGGCCCCGAAGGTACATTTTGCTGGATTAAGCTTTAGTTGGAATTTCCTCAACCTCAAGAATAATTTCTTAAAACTTACACATGCTCCTCTTCTATTCAGGATTTGGCGATCATATCATCGACATAAACTTCAATTTCTTTGTGCATCATATCATAGAATAGTGTTACCATGACTCTCTGATATGTCGCTCCTGCGTTTTTCAGTCCAAATAACATCACATTACAGCAAAATGTTCCCTATATGGTTACAAATGTGGTCTTATTCATGTCTTCAGGATGTATCTTTATCTGATTGTATCCTGAGAAGCCATCCATGAAGGAGAATAATGAGTAAGGTGTCGATGTGAGGCAACGGGAAATTGTCCTTCGGGTTAGCCTTGTTCAGATCACTGTAGTCTACGCACATTCGTACTTTCCCATCTTTTTTAGGGATGGGGACGATATTGGCTACCCACTCTGAGTATTTAACCACTTGTAAGAAACCAGCATCGAATTGCTTCTTGACCTCTCTTTTTTTTATTTTCAGCAGAACATCTGACCTCATCCTTCAAAGTTTTTATTGGATTGGCTTGCATTCCTCTTTTATAGGTAGCCGGTGTACTACGATATCAGTATTTAGACTGGGCATATCTTGATACGACCATGCGAAGACATCTTTGAATTCTTAAAGTAACTCAATGAGGTCTCGCTTTGTTTCCTCGGCCATGCAGACTCCAATCTTCACCTCCTTCTTTTCTTGTTCCTCTCCCAAGTTCACAATTTCTACTGACTCTTTGTAAGGTAGGATCTATTTCTCCTCTTGTTCTGCCATCCTTAACAAATCTGGAGACAAGTTACAATCTCTATCATCTTCAAAGCCTTGAGATCCATCTAGACACATATCTTATTCAAAAGGAGATTCTAGGTCAGTAGTAGCGTCACTCATGTCGTTGATATTTGGAGACCTGTTGTAGGTACGAAGGAAGTCCCAAAAAATAAATGAATCTAAGAATAATTGTTTGTATGGTATGAATATGAATGAAATGAAGGAATAAAAGAATATTTGCTTAGAATGAGACACAAAAAAGGCATTTTTCATTGAAATAAAGATGTTGTCCATAAGTCTATTTCACAAAAGGATTCTTATTGCTTTTAGACTTAAAGCAATAAGCGTGTTTTGAACATTACTCTGAATTAGCTCTAAAAACTACAGGAATCTCTTTCGCAGTCCAATTATTCAGAACACTTCCAGGCTCGTAAGGGCGAATGCTTGACAAGTTTTCTCCTCCAATTCCCTCCTCAGATATGGTGTTGATATTCAGATTTTCCATCATTTCTTCAGTAGCTTCTCTTCTTGTCATCCTCATGTTCTGGATATATGGGGAAAGGTCATTGGTTCCCATTTAACCTCTGTCTCGCTTATCGCGCTCTTCTTCTTTTTTGCTTCTTCTCCAACTCGTTCTTCCTTTTCTTTGCGTTAGGCTTATACCCCAAGCCAAAGCGATCTCGTTTGTCCGTCAATATTGGTGCCATGACTCGTCCTTAGAGGAATTTCTTAAATCCCCTTCTAGGTAACGTTTTTTTTCCAGCGATCAATTGTAAGCTCATCCTCGTGGCTTTGGATATTTTGGGCACTGGGATTTTGTTTCCCTCAAAAATGAAGGTCGCGTTTACAAATTCGAGCAATCGAAAAGAACATTTTATCGCCTCATCAACAGTATATATGTATGGCGCGTCACTGCTAACAGATGCAATAATGTCTTTTTCCACATTTATCGTTATCAGTCGGCCCTCCGTTACCAACTTTAGCTTTTAGTGAAGTGACGATGGTACTGCCCCTACTGAGTGAATCCAAGGCCTTCCCAATAAGCAATTATAAGAAGGCTTGATGTCCATTACCAGGAAGTCTATCTCATATGTGTTTGGACTGATCAAAAGAGGTATCTCAATCCTTCCCATCACTTTCCTTTCAGTACCATCGAATGCTTTCACTATGTTTTGGCATGTCTTCATATGAGAGCTATCCACGGGCAACCTGTTCAATGTGGGTAAGGGCAAGATATTCAGTGCAGGTCCATTATCAATCAGTACCACTGGCAATGTATACCCCTTGCAGCGGGTGGTGATGTGTAGAGCCTTGGTGGATCCCAGGCCTCTTGACGGTATTTCATCATCATTGAAAAAGATGAAATTATCGGCGCTTATGATGTTGACAAGACGGTCTAGCTTGTTCACGGAGATATCATTAGCGATATAGGTTTTATTTAGCACATTCATCAGTGCGCTACGGTATGTCTCCGAGCTTAAGAGTAAAGCCAATATCGATATACGAGCTAGCTATTTGTGTAGTTATTCCATGACACTATATTCACCGTGTTTTAGAAATTTCAAGAATTTCTTAGCTTTTTTTTCCGTTACTGGTTCATTAACAGGTTGGTCAAGTCTGTTAGACTTCTCTTTTTTTTGCTCGATCGCCAAGAATTTTCCTTTAACAAGTTCGGCTTTTGTATTTGGAGTATCATAGCGCATTACGCTGTACATATAGAAACCCACTTCTTGACCTTCTTCTGATGTGTTAACTTGGTTTTCCTCTCCTCGGGATTGTCACATTGCAGTCATAGTTCTAAGGTACCCTTTTGTTGTCCTTATAAGGAAAAACAACGGGTTTCTGGTTACAACTCTTGGTGTAATTTGTGCTCCGACTTCATTGATTCTTGGTCGTGTGATGATTACCATTAGACGATTGGCCTTATAGACCTTCTCTGTCGATCCTACTTTTGAGGCACACACATCTTCTCCTACTATGTACTCAAAGAATTCTAGCTTTTTGTTCTCCATTAGACCTTGTACTAGGGCCCTGAATTTACTACATTTTTTAATCTCATGATCATCTTCATCATGGAACTCAGAATAGTTCTTTCCTTCTCGGGAACTGTCCCTTGAGTCCTGTGCGATTAACCCTCTTTCTACTATTTTCTTCCAAATCCCTCTCAGCGGAGTTTTCACTTTTGCAATATTCATCTTGGTTTTCTTCTCCGTAATCTCAATTATCACATTTACCCATTTATTCACAAGGTTAGGTAACGAATTTTCTACGCCAAATGGATCATCAAATTTCACAATACCCATTTTGATGAGCCTTTAGACTAACTTTTTAAAAGCGGTGTAGATTTTTATCGAGTGTTCTGTGATCCCTGCATGGTATTCGCATTGGGCGTTTACATTGTACCATTTGGGGTATGGGGGTTGCATGGGCTTTAGCTAGAAAGGGGATACTATATGTGCATTAAATAAATTTTAGTAGAACTCCCTATACATCATTAGAATGGGCATAAACTGGAGTTTCTCTATATTTTACCTTGTGTTGGACTCTTGTCTTGGTGGCCCTTGATGACCAATGGTTACCGTTTTTGGCTGGCTCATAGTAATTGACTTTGAGTAACCCTTGTTATACGTGCTCACATTATTCACCTCATATTCTTTTTTCTCAGGGTCGATCTCTTGGTATTTTCCCCGGCTTCTATTTTTCTACATCTTATTGCGTTCTCTATCATTTCTCTAGACATCACTATATCTAAGAAACTCTTAGTTGTGGTCCCCAGCATGTGATTAATGAATGAAGCCTTCAAGGTATTAATGAAGAGCATTGTCATTTCTTTTTTAATCAGAGGTGGTTGGACTTGCGTGGCGACTTCCCTCTGATAAACGCTAAATTATACATATTTTTACCTCATGTTTAGCTTATATTTTGAATGAATTATTATCAATTTAGTGAGAATTAGTGCTCTTAATCTTTCTTTTTCATGTCTTACACTCATGAGAGCATAGGGAAGAGAAAAGAACGAAAAATAGACCAAAAACCGAAGAAAATGGGCCAAAATATGAAAACGCACGGCCCAAGAAGTCACCACATGGCCGTGGCATACGGCCGTGCCACACGAAGTCCACACGGTCCAGCTCTGACAAACACGGCCAGGCCACACGGCTGTGCCCCAATCGACAGAATCTCACACGGCCTCTTGTCGAAGTACACGGGCCTGGCACACGGGCGTGTTCTATGCGTGAGGAAGAGGAATTTCACTCGGATTTGGATACTTAGGGGCTAAGAAAGCCATTCTAAACTCTATATAAAGACCCTAGGAGGCAACTTCTAGGGTGTGCTTATTTCCCGCTAAGGGAGTACTCTTTTTCTCCCAATAGGAGCGCCATCTTTCTGCCAACAAGAAATTACTCTAAGGGAAGCCGATTGATTCATCCCAGAAGCTAGAGTTCTACATCAAGACTGAGGATTTCCCTAAAATTCCTTCAGGGGTTTTTGGGTTCTTTATGTTTTGCTATTTATTATCTTCTGAGATGTTTTCTTTCTTTATTATGAACTAAACCCCTCAAATACTTGAGGGGGATGAAACCTAAGACGAATCCTGTTATTATTTATTCTTGAGTTATATGATAAATACTTGAGTTGTTCTTAATTATGTGTGCTTAATTCTTGTGTTAATAAGCCTAGGTATTAATTCAAGAAACGGATGTGCTTAAAGCAGAGGAGCAAAAGTCCTTGTGATAAGAGTAGATCTACCATAATTAAGCAGAGTTGCATGTAACTCTAGACATAGGGCGACATAAATCTGCCGGATTAGGGTCAAACCTAATATGGGGAACCATAGACCGAATTAATGCAACCTAGGGTGTTAATTAATAAAGGAACTTTAGTTAACAACCTAGGCCTAGTTGCTCTTCGCCTCGACGGAGGGTTTAGCATAAATTAGGGATCTCTACAGATCAAGTCAAGTGAATAAATCGTCTAGCTCAAGAACCAATAACAAGTGAAGTCTAGGTGGACTCTCCCTTAAGTATTGCTTATATCAATCAGCTTTTCCCTAAAGTTTTCCCCAATTTAATTTTTGTGCACTTTTAGTTAGTTTTAGAATTAGTTTCAACCAAACCTCTTTTATTTTTAGGCTAGATAATAGAAAGGAAGTAAGTATTAGTACTTTTGGTTCCCTTGGGTATGATAACTCGGTCTTGCCACTAAACTATACTATTATTTGATAGGTGCGCTTGCCTTTAACATTGTGATATTAGTTAGTTTTGGTGTGATCAGTTTTATAAATTTTATTACTTAATATTGCGAGTCGTTATCACCCTCCACTTTGAGCATATTGCCTGAAACTTTCGTTTAGCTTTTTCTCCATATTCTGTAATGTGATTCTATCAGGCGCCATATCTGTCACGTGGCTATATTATTTCATGAAGGCCTGGGCCAGGTCTTTCCATAAATTAATCTGGGCACGAATTATTTGATTATACCATTTGGCCGTAGCCCTGCTTAGGCTGTCTTGGAAGTAATGAATCAACAATTGGTTATTATTGACATATCCTGTCATCCTCCGACAGAACATCTTAATGTGAACTTCGAGGCAGCTGGTCCTATTATATTTCTCAAACTCTAAAGTTTTAAACTTGGGTGAGAGCACCAGATCCGGGACCAAGCTCAGTTCTTTAGCATCAATTCTACAATGGTAATCAGCATTTTCCAATGCATTGAATTTCTCTTCTAGCCATTTGCATCGGTTTCAGGCTGCGTTAGGAGTTCCACTCTCACTTTTTCCATTTCTGCTACATCATTAAGATCAGGGACAACGGGATTTACTAGATTGTCTCTTGGGTTAGATCCTGAACCTGTCGGAAAGTTTACCTACGCCGAGTTACCGATTTGATATTGGGGTTTGATGTTGACGGACACCCTTTATGGATATGCATTTGGTTGTGATTAGGTGTTTGTTGAGGTAAAGCCTGGAGGATAAGCGGGGTCCTCGTTATTGTCCCCGAAATTGACCATAGGGCTATTTCCTTTATCCAACCCTCCAGTCAGCAATTGGGTTAATTGGCTCATCATATTCCTTTGGGATTCTAGCATCTGATCCCTCATATCTTGTTAAATTTTGGCGAATTGTTCTTGTATCTGTATTTACAGCTGATCTTGCATCTCTTTTTGCATTTGCTATAATCTTTCGAACCTTTGGTCCATTGCTTTAGTTCTTCCTCATGTACCGTAACGATATTCTAGGGTAACTGCCATGATGTTAGGGTCTTTGTGAGTTTTAATGCATATGATGCAATGCAATGCTAATGCATGAATGCAAAAAAAAAATACATTAATTCTGATTCAATTTCATTAGAGTAACTTTCTAAAAAACAAATTTCTTTACATAAAACGGATTACATATATGGCTTCGCCCTAATGCTTAAGGCCTTGACTTGCTTAAAAAGCCAAGTTAACTCTCGGCCTCGATCTAACTCTGACTCGTATTTCAAACTTAGTATATCAGCCTGGACCGCTAAGGTTTGTAAGTGATCGGCCACCTCTCGCACTTGATCTAGAGCTTCGCCCATGACGTAATCCCTATCCCTGGCCTGATCTTGAGATTGATGAAGTTGCTCCTTCCACCGCTCATTATTCGCCTCAAGGAGTTCAAATTAAAGTTCACAGTTTTGCAGCACGGTTTTAAGTTCTTCTATCTTCCCTTTTAACTCTTCAATTTTGCTCAGACTAGCCTTTAACTTGATTACAGAGTTACGACTACGATACTGATACAAGGATCTTTTTAACTCTGATACCCAAGTCTTTAATCCCTCCTTCTCTTTTTGACTTTCTACCAAACTCCTTTTTAGAGTATCTTCTCGAGCTTGAGCATCTCAAAATTTCTCTTCCCATTGGCTGGCTTTACTTTTTTCCTCTTTAATTTCTTGCCGCCATTGTTTTGATGTTTTCCCAAACCAGCGGTTCTTATTGACCTTCGTAGCTTCTTGTAGTCTATTTTCAAATTATCTAAATCCTCTTTAGTATTATTCTTTCCCTTTCTTAACTTCTCGGCTTCTAGTTTCTAGACATCGACATCCAGTCTCAGCTATATTTTCTCCTTCTCCAACTGCTCTATCATTTTTTCTAGTTCTAAACTCTTCTCAAAATCCTATTTGATGATCTCCAACTCAGACGGGATCACCCACAAGTATTCTTGCATTGAATAGGTGTTTTCCTGGTTTGATGCGGGGATGTTGTCGTTGATTCTCTGACTCTACCATCGATCATACTCAGGGGTTGTCATCGGGTTGGTGGCAAACCTTTTCATTCTGTGAGTTCGGTCCCAGACGTTCGATATTTCACAAACTTTCTTTTTGTAATTATCCCACTTATATACAAACTCGCACTGAGCTAAACCCCGTGTTGCTGGCATAAACTGTCTCGATCTGTACTGCCTTAACACGAGTAGAGGGGCATACTCGACCGCTCTCCATATTTCAAGTAGGGGAACCCAATCAAAATCTCTGCACCGATACAAAATCTCGTTAGGGACCATCAAAGGGGCTCTCCATTTGATGTCTTCTTCTTGCAGGTTTTGGAGAATCATCATCCACTTCTCTTCCGAAATATCATCTCGTCTCAACGTAGCCACTAACTCTTTTAGTGGAGAATAGTTTTCAGAGAATATTTGATACGAGACCTTTTCCACTTTCCAAAAAATGGTTGTTGAACCATGCTAGTTGTACGCACTCGATGAATCTCCCTTCACCCGCTCTTCGGCATGCATTCAAGGACCTAAATGTTTCAACCAGAATTGTAGGAACGAGTGTGACCTTTTTATCCAGTCGATTAAATAAATCGGAAACTGCCTTGTCTATATGCCCTAAAGCCTTGGGGAATATCACCAATCCATAAATGCTTAATACGAAGACATCAACCCTTTTCTCCACATCTGGATGTGTTAGGATCAAATCTCTCAAATTTCTCCAAGGGATGCACTTAAAATATCCTTTTTGCTTGTTTCGGGCTGCAATCCACTGCTTGCTCATTCCTGTGATGTTCATAAGCTTTTTTAAGAACGTCGGGATATTAGCAGCTCTCGAATAAGCCTTGTCAGTTTGAATCCTCGGGCAACGGAGCAAGGTCGTGTACTCTTCTACGGTAGGTACCAAATCCACTTTTCCAAAAGTAAAACAACTATAAGTAGGGTTCCAATACTGGGCAAGAGCTCGGAATAAGTGCTCGTCCACTTTGATATCGAGTAGATAGGGCAAATTATCGTAATTACAGTAGAATAGTTACTTGATCTCGTCATTCCATTGACCCCATATTTCTTTCATCTCTTGAAGATTATTTTGGGTTACGTTGATACGAGTGAAATCCCATAACTCCGACACGTACCCTTCTGTAAGACTATCACATTTTTTTACTTTGTTGTCTCGGCCCATATCCGGATGGCCGCATTATCTTCCACTTATCAAGAAACCCTTTTTCTATAATAAGTTATCTATTTAGCAACCGAATGTGAATCAACATTTTTTTTAATGAAAATGCCATGCAATTACAGTCAAAGTAAAAGATAATAAGTCAGTGTTTCATACACAACTTAAAGCAAGCAAGGAATAATAAATAAAGTACCTACTCGTATAACCACTAGGGTTTGGTATGGCTCTACCTAAGATGGGCTCTTAAGGCTCGCTATATGTGGTTTGGTTCTAAAGTAAAGGCACCTGAACTGGCAAATTCCTTGATCTTCACCCATTATAGGCTCATATTGTAACAGCCTGAACTTGGGCCTAGACAGAATAGTGGTTTCTAGACCATAAATTCGATCAGAAAAAAATTATTTTTATTATATTTTTATGGTCTAAAATTTTATAGAATGATTTCGTGAAAATTTTGTTCAAAAATTTTGACGTTTGAGCACTCAATTTAGTCAAAAGGACTACATTGTAAAAAGTGCAAAAGTTGAGTTCTACATGTTAGAGGTGTCCAATTGTTATGAAATTTTAAATTGAAGGTCCTTAAATGGTAATTAGACCATTGGTTAATTTGTTGGACAAAAATGGACATGAAATAGGTGAAATATAATATTTTTAAGTTAGGGGCATTTTAGTCATTTAGTGATTAAATGATTAAATAAACAAAATTAAAAGCCAATTTTTTGTCCATCTTCAAGCCTTGACCGAATTTCACAAGGGGAAACCATGGCTAGGGTTTTTTAAGCTTCCAAGCTCGATTTTCAAGAAAGACGAGGAATTGACCTTAATTGGGGAAAAAAATGTTTTGGAGTAAAACGCAAAAATTGTCATTTTTGTACCGAGGTAAGTTTTTATGTAAATAATATGTCATTTTTACTTATGTTTTAATATTTTGTTATATTACATAAGATGTGGTTGTATATTGAATGATTATTTGATGTAAATTATGAATTGAGATTGGCTATGGATGAAATTGACAAAGTGAGAATAAGTGAGAAATTTCCCGGTTGACCTTTCGGAATAGAAAAGGATATGAAAGACGTCATGAGAACTCATGTGTAGTACTATGTGTAGAGTATAAGATGGTTATGGTCACATGTGTAGTACTGAGTGTAGGCTACTATGTGTACCGGATAGCTTTGGTCATGTGTGTAGTACTATGTGTAGGCTACTACGTGTATCGAATGGTATTGGTCGCATGTGTAGTACTAAGTGTAGGCTACTATGTGTACCAGATAGCATTGATCATAAGGGTGGTGCTATGTGTGGAACCACCATGTATCTGTTATTATTCTGAAGTGTTCATTGGGAAAATCAACTAAGTGAAATTATGTATGACTATGTGGTGATAAGTGCAGGTATATGTATGTGTATACTCATAAGCAATGTGTTAGGTATGTAATCGAAATGTGGTAAAGTTGCAGAGGAGTAAGTGAAATGATAAAGTCTTGTGTCATGCATGCAAGTTGAATTATGTTATTGAATGTTGAGCATATTGTTATGATGTTTCATGAAAGAGTGAAATTTGAAATAAAATAGTTTTGGACAGTATCAGTTTTGTGACTTTGAAAAATCACCAAAAATGGTGAAAATTGAATTAGAGGTTTAATAAGGTATGAAATTAAAGCTTATTGAGTCTATTTTCATATAAAAGAAACATAGTAAGTAAAATAATTTTATATTATGAGATATTTGAATTTTAGTGAGATAGGGTCAGAATGATTTTGGAATCCCCTGTTCTGACTTGGGAAAATAATTAAAAATTGTACAAAAATAATATGGATATAATTTATATGCTTAAATTTTTTCATGAGTCTACTTTCAAGAGAAATAAAATGGAATGTCATCCAAATTCTGTAAAATGAGATAATTAATTATTAGTGAAGAGGGGTCGGAACTGTCAAATAGTGAAACAGGGGAGATTTTAAAGAATAAACTATACTTATTGGCTAATCCAAAAATTTTGAAAATTTTATGGTAAGAAGATATGTGAGTCTAGTTTTAGAGAAAATTAGCGGATCTAAATTTGGAGTTCTATAGCTCTAGATATAATAAATTCAGTGATTGTGACTTGAGTAAACAACTTGAGATGAACATTAGTAAAAAGTGGAATTGTGTGCAATTATGATTATAATATTTTGAAGACATATTGAAGATTTATAAAAGCATGTTAATAAATTGCTTGTTATTTGCATACTTACTTACTAAGCTATAATACTTACTCCGTTCCTTTCCTTTTTCCTATAGTGTCACAATGCTAGCTCGAGTTGGAGATCGCCAGAGACTCAATCACACTATCAAGCTATTGGTCGATATAAAATAGTTTTCAAGTATTTATGAGTCTATGACATGTATAGAGACTTGGTTAATTGTTTATATATTATTATGAGTTGGCCTAAAATATTGACTTATGCTATTTGAAGGTCTTTGTTGTATAAGGTCATTTAATGTAGCTATTATTAGTTATGTTATAAGTTAAAATGATGCAATTCATGAATGAACATGCTTGCACATGTGTGTAGATGAATTAGTGCATGATGTTAATGTGATAAATATGGTATAAGAATGGTGGTGTAAGTCGTATGTGGTTATTGGCAAAGTGAGTGAGATGTTGTGCACAAGGAATGTGTCATTGGAATGATGAACTTTTGTCTTGAATGTGGCCAATTGAGTGTCCAATAATGCCATATTATGAGTGAAAGGAAATTGGTATAAGTGTGTAAGTATGTCAGGGTGGCAATGGGCTTGGTAAATAGCCTTACTTGTAACCATACGGGCAGCCACAAGGCCATGTGTTCAAGGCATGTGAAGTCTGCACTAAATTTTCATAAATTCAAAATGCCACATGGCTTAGCATACGGGCGTGTGCCTTGGCCATGTGACCTTAAATGAATGATGATATCATAAATAGAATGTCCTAGATTGAGTACACGGGCGTATGTCTCGATCGTGTGATGGACACGGCCTGTCTACACGGACATATTCCAATCCACACGGCCGTGTGCCCTATTTTTCATGAAAAATTTTTAGTGTTCTCGGTTTAGTCTCAGACTATTCCCGAAGTATGTTTCGGACTTCGTAGACACATTTAAGGGACTTTAAGATGAAATATGAATAGTTTTAATTTAAGTAAAATTTTATGACTCAATTTAGTACATAAGCATGTGTCTGTGTTCTGGTAATGCCTTGTACCCTGTTTCGGCATTGAACACAGGTAAGGGGTGTTACACATATGGACCGAGTTCAATTCAGGGGAATAAATTTTGCTATGGCGGCACGGAGATGAAAACTTACGAAGATATAGGTACGGATGTATCCCAAAAGCGATCCACTATCCTGCACGGAGGTGAATACCTCACGAAGGAATAGTTTTTCACTCCCACTTAAAAAGGTATACCAAGCGGTCATGCAATGCAATATGCGGAAATATGCCAAAAGACTCGAACCAATAAAGAAAACATATCAAAACGAAAACCACAAAAATGAAATGCAACCAAAAGTATCATATATTTAAACCAAATTTTCAATTTTCGACAACAAGACAAAAAGTAATCAACTTGTGCCTTGACTCTCTTATTTTGTCCCCAGTGGAGTCGCCAAGTTGTCGAAACTATTTTTTTGAAAAACGGGGTTGACTTTGATTTTGAAAATGAAAACGAAAAATGGGAGTCGCCACCAATATTTTTTTATGAGGTGTGATCGGGTCACCTCGTAAAACGATTGTTTTCAATAAACGATTTAATTTATCAAAACAACAATTTTGGTCTACGAAATTTAGAAAATAGGTTCGGGAGTCGGTTACATACGAGTAAGGATTAGCACCCTCGTAATGTCCAAAATTGGTACCTAGTTGATTAATTAAAGTCTCAGTGTCGAAAGTTGAAAACTTGAAAAGAGTTTAAAATATGATCCCTCTTTGTCGTAATTTTTTTTTACTTAAAAATCGTTTGGATAAATTAAAACGTATGTCAAAGACCTTCTCATTTTAAGGTAATAAAATGTCACATCCAGTAAGTTAAGACACAACACCTCGACCCTTGAGGATAAGATTGCCTTTTATTTTTATTTAAAACTCATGTATTTTAATTTTAAAAGGATATTTGGTTATTTAGGTTCAATGAGAAAAATCGGAACTCAGTAAGTTAGGGTACGACTTCTCGAATCTCCAAATACGGAATATTGCATATTTTTTAGAAATTCTTATCTCGAGGTAACAAAATGTCACATCCAGTAAGTTAAAGCACGCTTTCTTGACTCTCAAAACGTGAAATATCGCTTATTTTAAAAACACAATTTTATGTATCGAGTGAAAATTATTGTAACACAAATTTGTTGTAAAAATATAAAAATAAATCACGATGCTAATATGCGTAATAGAATAATAATAAATGTGTAAAGATAAATGACAATAATAATGATGAAAATAAAATAAAATAAAACAAACAAGCTAAAGAAAAATAAAGTAAAAACCAAATATATAAAAAATAAATAAATAAAAGAACCTAATGGTAAACAAATAAATAAATATTATGTAAAACAGTTTAAAAATAATAATAATAATAATAATTATTATTATTACTATTATAATTATAATTAAAATAATAATAATATAAATTTTGAAAGTATATAAAAGATATATATATATATATATATATAGATAAATAACAAAATGGCAATAATAGAAATAATGATGAAAATAAGTAAAATTTATTTTAAAAAAAGTAAATAAACAAAAAATATTTAATACTAGATCAATCAATTTAATGATATAATAATAATATTAAACTAATTAATTTGAAAATAAAATAGAAAAAATAACAAAAAGGGACTAAATTAAACTTAAAACTGAAATTCGGGGCAAATAAAAAATAGATAAAAGAGAAAAGGACCAATTTGCATGCGCAAATAACAAGGAGGGACCAAAAGGGAAATTTTCATGTCTCCTCCAAAATGCATAGCATGGGGGGACCATATTGAAATCAAAATAAATCATGGGGTAAAAATTAAAAATAAGAAAGCCTTGATTACAAAACAATAAAAAAGTGGAATGGCTAAAAGTGTAATTAGCCCTTTCGTTAAAAACACATGGATCCTAGGCCTGGAGCGGGTTAGATCTCGGGTCGAAGGACTAAATGGCGCCGCTTTGGGCGTCTGATGCTTGCCCCAAAACGACGTCGTACGAGGGGTGCTATAAAAATCAAAATTTTACAAAGAACTTTCATTTTCCCTTCCTCACTTAAAAAAAAAAACTAAAAACCTTCAAAAACTCTCATTCCTTTCCTGATTTCTGGTCATCGGCCACCGCCAATCCGTCGCCGGCGACCATCGTGCACGACAATCGGAGCTTCAAAATTCCCTTTTTTAGGCGAATCAAGAGTAGGTACCTTTCTTCCCTCTTTTTATTATATATATATATATATATATATATAGAAGAAAAGAAACAGATTTGAAAAATAAAAAAAATAAAAAGATGAAATCATCTCTTTTTTTCTAATTTGATTTTGTTTTTTTGGTTATTCTCTCTTTTTTGATATTCAATCTTTGTTTGTATGTGTTTGAAATATCTATTGTTTGTATTGATAATCTATCCGAAGAACCTCAAAATACATTGGGTTCATATGGCTTTATAGCCATCTACAACTTGGTTTAACTAAAATGATTATTCTACCTTTTTTGCAGGTAAACGGGTAGTGCTAATGGTGCTACAACGGTGGCGTCAGAATGGCAGAGGGCGGTGGCCAGTGACAACTGATCAGAAGACCCTAGGTGCGGCGCACCTAGGGTTTAGTTATTTTTTGTTTTTTATGATTTGGGCTGCATTGTTGGGCTTCGGGTTTGGTTGTCTTTTATTGGGTTTGTAATAGGTTTAATATTAGGCTGATTTGCTTAGTTTGGGTCTGGTTTGGGCTTGGGTTTAGTTTGGATTGCTTGGGTTTAAGTTCTGCTTATGGGCCCGAGCTAAATTAGGCTTGTACAATAATTATATACGAATAATAAAAATCGATTCTTACTTGATGCAATTTTGTGGTTGCTCTAAATTATGCCTTATGAAACACCTTGTGAACTTTCTTTTCGTCCAATTCTTTTTGTAATTTTGTTTGCTTAAAATTGCCTTATGCCACTGAATGCTGAACGTCAATCCTTTTATAGAGTTGGGGTGAGTGAAAATTGATTTAAAAATTTTTCCCGGGTGAGTGGAAAGTTTGCATGCATTGAATGTGGTAAAGGGAAAACGCTTTACATAGGGCGCGTTTTCAGTGCATGTCAGAAATATTCATTGAAAACGTGCTCATCTAAACACGTTTTCAGTGCACTGTTAGAAAAATGCATCGAAAACGTGTCTACCTGAATGCGTTTTCAGCTGACATGGCATGAAAATGCGTCTAATTGGACATACTGTTAATGCATTTTTTGAGTTTGAAAATTTTTGATCGACCTCAACCTCCGTAAGCTATGCGTGATCAAAACTCAGTTGCATTCAAAAAAATTAGAAAAAATAAAAACTAAGAGTTAATCGAATCAAGTAGTTCGAGTTTCAATTTTGAATCAAATTAAATTTTATAGTTTGAATAAGTTAAATATACGATTAGTGTGAGTATGATTATTGCAAATATCAACTTAAATAATGATTAACTTTACAACTCAAAAGATTATAAAAAGCTTAAAGAATATATAAAAAAACTTTAAAATATAAAATATTCCCTAAACCCTAAACCATAAAATACTAAAATTTATAAAATCTTAACTTAATCTTACTATAACAAAAATCAAAATCCTATCAAAAAGAAAACGCTTCCAATTGAAAATATTTTTGTATTTTTAGTTTAATTCCATAAATTTTTTTAAAATCGAAACCAGTAATATTTTTAAAATAATAGTCATTTTTTACAACTTTACTCCCATTTTTGTGAGGGTGAATTAACCTTAAATATAAAACTGAAAATGTGGGAAATGAAATCCTTTATGGAACATGGATAGGAAAAGTTGAAACCCAATAATTCAAAAATAGAATATATTCCCATCTTATCCGAAAGTTGAGTTTGTTACGTCAGCAGGATATGGTATTGCGAACTTCAAGAAAAAAAACTAAAATAAAAGTTTACGATTTTGGATATTATTGTTCCTAACTCCTAATTAACGCGCGTGTACAGTACCGTTTTTTCCTCAAAAAAAAAGAAAAAATCTTGGATCCAGGATATAATTTTTTATACAATTAATTAATACCTGTTTAAAATAAAAAATATTTTTTATTGATAATTTTCTTTTATATAATCCTTTTAACCCCGCGTTCTTAGATTATTGCATTAATCAAGTTCCAATCCACTATTCAAAATTTGTATTTAATTTATTTAATATAATAAAAGATATTAAAGGTGTAATATCATAGGAGTTAATTCATAAGAACGTTTGGATTGCAACAATGACATATATTACTCTTGTTTTTAATAAATAATAATTTAAAATAATAATATAATTTAATATTTATCAATTTTACCCATTTGATTTTTTATTTAATTACTTTTAATATAGTGGAGGGTTGGAAGATTAATAAGTGTAAATGTCTACATTTTTTGATAAGTAGTTGTACGCTATGTGTGTTCTAATTCGACGAGTGTTGGCTCTTCAAGCAATCTCAAGCACTTTAGCTCTCTATAGAATTAGGAGACAAAACCTCGATTGAGGACAATATTGACTCGTTGAAAGCTCGTTAGCTCCTAATTGAGTACAAAGGCCTTGAATTTATTATTTTAAAAATTTTATTATTTTTTATTAGTTAACATTTTTGTAGAATTTATAGAATTGTTATTTTATTAAATTTTATTCTTTTTTACTTTTTGAAGATTATTTTGAATATTTTGTCATTTTTTCAAACAGACCAATTTGTTTATTTAAAAATGACAGGAATCCGAGGCATTTACATAAATTTGTTTTTGATAAATTTAGTTTGTGAGTTGTAAAAATTTAACCCAACTCGAATTCAAAAATTTATATTACTTATTCAAGTTGATTCGAAAAAACTGAATAAATTGAAAACTCAAAATTTAAAAAAAAAATTAAATTTTCGAGTTGAATAAAATTTTACCCGCCTGTAAAAATTAGTTCTTATTTGCTTTACTTGTTTAACTTCTTATGCAATTAACTGCTTTGAACTTGCAAATTACACAAACAATTATAAAAAGTATAGTAAGAATTATCATTGTAAATTGGATATTCTTATAAAATTATAATTATAATTAATTAAAAATAACATAAAAGTAAAATTAAAATGAATAAAATTATAAAATAATAAAGTGGAGCTTTCACATTAGACAATAGAATGAAAAAAGAAAACGAAGAAGGATGAGTTTTAAAATAAATTTAGTGTGATATTGAATAAACTAAATAAGCGTGTGATAAATAAATCATAATATTATCTCCTCTTCAATTAAAATGATTATCCATCTTTCTCTAGTTTCATTATCATTTAATATAATTCAATATTTTTTTTTATTCTAATAACCATTACTTTGATACTCTACACGTTTTTAAGATGCTTCTAACTTGTTAATATTAATAATCACTATTTTTCGCTACTTAATTGAATAAGCTTAAGTGTTGGATGTTATTTAGATAAATCTAAATTTTAATTAGTATATATCTATAAAACTAATGAAGTGGTAATTGATCTAAAATAATATAAATTATTAATACTTAATTAATATAAAATTTTTAATACATTAAATCTAACTTCAACATAATTTTATAATTCATATGAATCAAAACTCTATTATATAATAAAATAAATTTTTTATAAGATTGTATGATCCATTCATTTGTAGGCACAATTCCAGAAACTAATATTTCATTCATATCATCTTCGACTTTTACAATTCTTGAAGCTTCATTATTACATTCCAATAGATCGTAAGACATTTCCTTGCAAGAATATTATGAAGCAAACAACACACAAGGATAATTTGATTTTGGGTAGTGATGGCAACCAGGAGAGGTGGGTCGAATTTTTACCTGCTCCAAACATAACCCGATACTCTACCGCCGTGGATTACTGTGTCTATGGTTTACTTTTTGAGCTATTATGATTTACAGCAAAGATCATACATGAAATGACTAAGTAAAATATATATTACATCACAGAAGATAAAATAAAGAACAAAATGAGAATGAGACTTGGGAAAATAAATTAAAAAGCGAGGAGGAAAAGAAACTAATGTGAAATAGAAGTAAATGTGATAAAATTATGTTGGTAGTGATAAAATTTAATTATTTTTTAACTTAATTAATATTAAATATATAAAAGGAAAATTTCATTAATATCTTGAAACGAGATAGGAGGGTCTCATGCTAAACTTGATTCCAACTTGACCCCAGCAGATAGTAGATATTTGACTTTAATAACATTAGTAAGTACTATATTGAAAATCCTACTTATTGTTCGTGTGATCTGTGGAACATATCATCACAAGTTCGATGAGAGATAATGAAAAGGGAAAATTGCTAAAGTAATACAGCCAAATTAATTAAGCTGCTTCCAGCAATAATTTGAGGCTAAGCCAACCTTGACTTTCTTTCAACCACAAAATTTCAGACTCTCTTTGGAGTGAGATTCATGGCATTGGCTATGAAATTACTTCATTCAAAAACTTGCCCACAAACTCTCTAATCTTTGTTATTTAGAACCCATGGACTAAAGAAGAAGGAAATTAAATTAAAATGTAGGAAACTATGATATATTTGACAATCTTTTTTAACTTTATGAAAGGAGTAAACAAATAAATTTACAAAGTAATACAACTTATATTCAACAGAAACAAAACTCCCATGAAATATTTAAAACAAAGACCACAATTTCAAACGTAACAATAATAGACGATTAGTAGGAATGAGTTACCCTCTGGAAAAAAAAACATAAAAATAAAGATAGGGTGCAAAGTAATTTTTGAGAAAGAAAAAACGTGAAGTTGAGTGGTTCTGTATTGGGGTAAAATTGGCACAAATATTATTTAATATTTAAACCGACTTTGACGCAAGTAAAAGTCATCACTTACTTTTAACCGAACAGTCACATGATCTTATTATTTATCAATAAAATCAAATGCTTTATCATTTCAACCTTGTGTGATAAATATTGCTGCACCCACACCTAATCAGCACGACTGACCCGAATGTGAGATATTACATTCGTTGTTGAAGCAACTCAGATTGTCTCGATTTATTTTGCTTGCTGATTAAACCATTAAACATAACATGATTAATAAATTTCAACTAATAAAATCAATTGTGCATATTCGATGTCAAATTAGCTTTCTACTAGTGGCTTAAGATCATATGGGGATCAATCATAGAGTTAGGATCCAAATCCGAACTCAAATTATCAAAGTTCAACAACATGTCTCGAGATAGGGAAGCCCTGTCTCTAAACATGCTTCGTCTGTTTTTATATTTTGCTTCAAAATATAATGTCTTGAGACAAGGACCCTTATGTCTCAAGCCTCCCCTGCTTGAGACCCTTAACTTCAATATTGGTGGTCTCGAGACAATTCCTTCTATGTCTTAAGACCCTAAAATGATTTTAGGTTCAAAGTTTATTGTCTCGCGACGTTGGCCACTATGTCTTGAGATTTGACAATTTTGTCTCGAGACTTGCATGATAAGTCTCAAGATTTATATCTAGAATTGCACAAAATGATCATTCTTGTTCTTGATGTCTCGAGACATTAATGCAAAACTACCTATAATGCATATTTTATCTCATTCAAAGGATCACCTAATCAAACCTAAACATAACTAATAAAATACTAATCCAATATACATCAATTTAACCTTCCTAAACACATTTAAAATATGCAAATTCATAGCACCTAATGCATCATACCAACATAGAAGCATACAAATGATTGCACACATATGAACATATGATTTTTTCACAAGATTAAACTTTAAAATTCAACATTAGAATCATTATAGGTTCAAAACATATCATAGTACACCAAAATAGCCAAAATAACACTTAAAACTCAAAATTCACTCGCTCAACCTAGGTACATGCCTATTTACCAACTACATTTAAAAAGAGATACAAGCATTTTTTGAGTTGAGTCTATATCTTTGGATGCCTTGGATGTTTCACAAACTAATCACGAATCAAAACAATACATGCGGACGGAAAAACACATCCGCGTCCTGAGCATCGAAAGCTTAACATAAAGCAATAACTAAAAGAATAAACTACATTAACATTATAGATATCTATATAAACATGTCATCTTGACACATTTATTTAACACATTATTAACTATATTTTATTTTTATTATTTAGCCTTTATTAACTAAATGTAGAATTCGGGACGGATACATGGATCAAACCTTTAACACTCTATAATATACACCTAAGTGTTGATTGAGCATAAATTCTATGTTATCTCTTAAGACTCTAACGTATGTACATATATAATATCAAAATGAATTGCATTGTAGTGCCAAAATACTCGTATAACAAATCCTATGGTACATGCTAACTATACCCATAACTCTATTCAACATCGTTTAATAGGGCTTGTTCACTATCATTTAACTTTATAATAGGATGAAATACAATTCTCGACATGATATCATTTTAGTTTACTTTATAATGCCATAAGGAAATTCACATGTACAAAATTGGTAACGTATCATCCACATTCATATTTCAACAATGATAATCTATTTATTTATCATTTTTCATGGCAAATCATCACATAATACTAACAAATAAATAGGTTAATAACCTACCATTATTTCAATCAATACTTACCAAATTTTCCCATGCTCAATTCCAACAAATTATAACTATCAAATTCAAGTCATCATTTATCAACAATGCACATATAAACCTAGCTACTCATAATTATGTGTAAGGAAAGCAAATTATATTTGTACAAAGGATATTGTCACACGTCAACTGCTTTTGCCTTCCCTTTGCATTTCGATGAGCCGGTGTCGTCTTTAGTTACGTACAATAATTTCAAATATAGAAAAAAAGTTAGATTATCACCTTCAAACATATGAAAATTCAAATTAAACATGTCACTTAGGTCTTTATTGTCTAAATTATTGTATCTCACAACTTTCCTATTATCTAAATTGGATATTATAACTATGCTCTAGGTACCTCAAACTATGTAAAAGCATATAAATTTTCCCAAAGTTTAAACCATTCTCTCTCAAGCTTCCAAGAATACATCCATGGCAACTTAAGCTATTATTGTTAGTACTTTACTATCTACTCAACCCATTAACTTCTAAACTTAGACCTACTATGATCTAAGCTTAAAACAACTAAATACTCATGATTCCAAGCTTTCTCTCCTAAGTTTTCTAAGTTTCCTTTTATGGTAACTGAACTATACATTAACAATTACAAATTCTAATCAATGGCCAAGGTCGAGTCGGGAATTGGATGTTGGTTATATTTTTTATAGATAAAAATGTCAAAGGAATCGAGAAATGATGCTGGTGATGAGAATTCCAATAATGATCATTAGAAATGTCAGAGGAATCAAGGCACCAAATGTAAATCCAGCTTGTTCTCGAGAAAATAGGGTTGATAACCTCATTAGGAAGGTTGGGATAGTGAGAATCTGTTCCGCACAATTGTAGAAGTTCTTCAGTGAGTGGAAAGAGCTACTCCGCAAGTCACACCGGTAATCACATCTCGACGAGCTCTGATAAAATAGTTGAGCAAATATGGGGCGATTAAATTCAAAGGGTTGAAAGGAGTGGACCCCTTGTCAATCGAGGCTTGGCTTAAATTGATGAATCGGGTACTGTAACAGCTTGAATACTCTCCACAAAAATGTGTCACATGTTGCACGGCACGTGCTAGTTGATTAGATCACTTAGACTTCTTTATAGTTCAAATTCTAAAAGAAGTACGTCGGTGAATTGTATTTGAAAGGTAGAAAATAAGATTTTTTTATGTTGAGACAGGGTGATATGTTGGTGGTCGCTTATGAACGAGGATTTTTACGGCTCAATAACTATGCTTTAAAATTGATTCCATCTGAAGAAGAGAGTTGTAAGCGATTTCTTCGAGGATTGCATGATGAGATCAAATATTAGTTAGTATCATACAAGTTGAAAGAAATTTCCGATCTGATTGAACGTGCGGAAATGGTTGAGCAAGCCATGGGCCTTGATAAAAATATTGAGCCCTTTTGAGCTTTTGGAAAGTAAGTCGGGACATCTAGTTTGCACCTCGTGTAAAATGAGCTAGAGAGTATCGGGGACCTTGAAAGTCAACTTCGAGAACTATTAAGTTAGAGAGAGGTCGAGACCAATAGCCATCAATATTTATAAGTAGTGTTAGAGTCCCTAAGAGATGTTAAAATTTAGAATTGTGAATTGTGTGGAAGAAAGCATAGAAGGAGTATTGGAAAAAGTCTGATGCATGTTTTAATGTGGGTCTTTGGAGCATTTTGCTCAAGAATGTCTGAAGACTAATGATATTTCTCTCGTTGCTACTTAGAGGTTCGTTCCTACAATTAAGGGTCGGGGAAATCCTCATGGTGGTTTAGTATCAATGGGATGTCAGAAAAGAGGGATCGAATCAATTATTTTACAATCGGAAGCTAAAGCCTTAACACGAGCCTATATGGTTAGAACCCATGAAAATGGTGATGCTACTAATGTTGTAGCAGGTATTTTTCTTTTATCCTTAGCATCTGTATATGCTTTGATTGAATCTAGTTCGTTACATTCTTATATTAATTCTAGCTTTTTAAAATTGAGGAATTTGATATCTAAATTGTTGAAAGTCACAATGGTTGTATCAAGTCTTTTGGGACAAACTGTGCTTGTTGACCAAGTGTGTAGGCTGTATCTATTGAAAATCTAGAATAAATGTTAATAATGTCATTTGTGATTTTAACGTGATTCTAGAAATGGAGTGGTTAATCAAGCATGGAGTGATTTTGGATTGTCACAATAAGAAGTTTTCAGTCCAAAGTCTGGATGGTAAGGTTGTAGATGTGAATGGCATCAAATCGAGTGGTTTAACTCGTACCATTTTATCAGTTTAAGCTAATAAGCTTTTAAGTCAAGGCTATGAAGCATTTTTAACCTATATTATTAACTCGAACTCGGATAAAAGCTAGTTAAGCAAAATTCAAATAATATGTGAGTTTCTAAATATGTTTCCTAAGGAATTGCTAGGATTGCCTCTCAATCACAAGGTTAAATTTGTAATTGAAGTTTACCCCAATACAGCTCCTATGTCAATTGCTCCATACAATATGGCTACAACGGAGTTAAAAGAGTTAAAAAATTAGTTACAATATCTCTTGGACTGCAACTTTATTCATCCTAGTATATCAACCTGGGAAGCTTCAGTTTTGTTTATTAAAAAAATACGGGTCAATGCAGCTCTGTATTGATTATCGATGTTGAATAAGATGACAATTAAGAATTGATATCTATTGTCATGTATCGATGATTTATTTGATCAGTTGAAAGGTGTATTAGTCTTCTCTAAGATCGATTTGAGATTGGGATATTATCATTTAAAGGTAAAAGATAGTGAAGTACCAAAAATAGCGTTTCGTATATGGTATGGTCATTATGAATTTCTTGTGGTGCCATTCAGGCTGACGAATGCACCTCCGGCGTTCATGGATCTTATGGACCACATTTTCCAACCCTACCTAAATCAGTTCGTAATTGTGTTTAACAATGATATCCTGATATACTCGAGATCAGAGGCTAAGCATGATAAGAAATTGAGAATCATTTTACAAATGTTGCGTGAAAAGTAACTTTTTGGGAAACTTAGTAAATGGATTTCTATTTATCTAAAGTAGTATTTCTTATCACATTTGATTTTCTTTGAACCCAAAATTTAACAAATTTGGGGTTAAAGAGACTGAAAATTGATAGTCTTTACTAGAAAGCTAAGAAAAATTAGGAATGGAATGGGACATGTTTCAAATCTAATTTTGGTGTGATTGGATTAGAACTAGTTAGTCCTTTAGTGTAGGATAAAATGATTGTAAATGGATGGTCTTTAAACGGTTGAAGATCATGCGTGAAGGGCTATAAAAGGTTGAGAAGTGAATCCTTAGGTGGATTCCTAAATTTTGTTTCATTATTTCCTTTTCTTCATCTTCCATGGTTGATCCAAGGAAGTGATAGTTATGGAAAGCTATTCATGGAGCGATGATCGTGAAGTTTAAGTTGAAAAAGTAGAGAATCTAGTAAGCTGGTAAGGTTCTAAGTCTTTTGGTGTATGTAAGATTTAGAAAACAAAGTTAAAAGGTTTTCAGAATCACTTTAGGGGTTCTGCATATTTTTGGAAAACTAGGAGTTTAAGTTGAAAATGTTAAGTTTAACCCATGATTTTGATTATAATGCTTAGTTGCCAAGAGAATGAAAGCTCTGACACTTGGGAAAAGCTAAGATGATAAAGCTAAAAAGCATCAGGTGAGTTTTTGAACTCTATTTTTTAGAATATTACGATGATAGTATGAGTTCTATAATGATTCATAATTTTAGTTACTTGAGAATGTTGGTTGCATAATGTTGTATAAGTTATGAGCATCCGTCATCATGTCGTTTATAAATTTGCATGTAATGCCTGTTTATTACCGTGAACCATGACGGGGAATATCAAAGGGTTTGACAAGTTTAGGAATGAGAAAAGTGGGTGATTCTGTTAGATACTACCATACAGTATTATTATATACAAATCGAGATGTGCGAAGCTTCGGGCCTTGCGGAGGGGACATTTCGGTGTATAAGTATCAAGTATAGGATGACAAATGAATGAATTGGTGGAGGATTAGAGAAAAAGGAATACTTTGAATTTCATTATGATTCCGCCATCTGAGATTGCTGGGAGTAAACTGTGATGTGTGAAGCTCTGGGCCTTGCTGGATAGATACTCAAGCAGTAGTATTGTAACATCCCGAAATAGGGCCTAATCGGAATAGTGGTTTCGTAACCACAAATCTGAGATAGAAATAATTATTTTATAAATATTTTGAAGTTTATATTATGATTGCATGATAGTGTGAAAATTTCGTGAAGAAATTCTACGCGTAAAGTGCTTAACTTGGAGTTAGGGACTAAATCGAATAAATTGCAAAACTTGCATTCTAGAAGTTTTTATTATGAAATTGCTTTGGAATATTAATTAGGAGGGTTTAAATAGTAATTTGACCAATTTCTTAGCTCATGGACAAAATAGGACATGGGTGGAATTTTTGAAAGTTTAGTAAGGAGGGGCATTTTGGTCATTTGGTTATTAACATGAATAAAAAGGGAAAAGATGACAAAAAAATCATCATCTTCTTCATTACCACGAAATTTCAAGGGTTCTCCATAGCTAGGGTTTGTTTCAAGCTTCCAAGCTCCATAGTAAGTGATTCCAATCCCCGATTTTAATGATTTTTACGTTTTTGAGATCCCAGTAGCTCGATAAAGCTTATGTTAGCAATATTTTAAGTTAGGGTTCATACTTGGAAAAATATCCATAGGTGAAATTTGTGTATTTTGATGTTTTATGATAGAATATGAGGTTTTAAATTATGTTAGACAACTTGAGCTACTCGGTTTTAGGTAAAAACGAGTAAAAGGGCTTAATTGGTAAAAATACCTATTGTACATAAGTGTATGTTATAGTAGGAATTTGAAGATGATGTTGGTAAATAAATGATCAGCATGTCTTAAAATACAAGAATTTGTGATAAGTTTTGATTTCCGAGCCTTGGGGAAAAAGTGTAAATATGCAAAAGTTTAGGGGCAAAAATGTAATTTTGCCAAAATTTGAAAAAGGGCTGTTTTGATAAATGTGAGTATTAAATAAGCTAAATTTGCTATTATAGATCAAGAAGAACGGAATTCAAGAGTAGATCGGGGAAAAGAAAAAGTAAAGGACTAAATTGTAAAGTTAGTCACAATTTGTATCGAGGTAAGTTTACGGTAAATAAATGCAATATTTCATTGTTTTACATTGATATTGTCAATTTCCAGCATTCATATATTTATTTTATGGAAATATTCAAAGTCGAATTTAAAGAGAAGTGACAGAGAAGAAGCATTAGAAAGCCCCGTTTGAGCCTTAGGAATGCTAGGATATTTGGGTTAACAGACAGACAGTAATGAGCCATGTAAGTCCATATTAAACATATGGCTTTGGAGACAGGACAGTATTGCTCCATGTAAGCCCATATCGTGTATATGGCCTTGGAGACAGGACAGTATTGAGCCATGTAAGTCCATATCGTATATATGGCTTTGGAGACAGGAATATTTCATGTAAGACCATGTCAAGGACATGGCATTGGCAGTATTTTATCAGACAGGAATAACCTGAGTATCCTTAGTATTCCGAGTGGTTCAACGGGTCATTGTACAAGTTAAATTCAGTGAACTATCAGCAAAGGGAAGTTAGATTATGTTTATGAATAACGAAAGGTCAGGTAAGAAAGAAGGTAGTAAGTGAGAAGTAAAGAAAGTTTATGATGCTAGACGATATTATGTATAATTGCTCAATATGTTAAATGTTGCAATTTATTTACTTGTAAGCTTACTAAGCCTAGTGCTTACCCCTTTATTTTCTTTCTTATTATAGTTCTTGCCAAGCTTACTCGGGGATCGAAGGAAACGCCGGAGTTCAGATCACACTATCAAAGGAATCATTTTGGTATAACTAGACGTTTCATTTTGTGTATGGCATGTATAGGGACTTAGTCTTTTATGGAATGATATGTTCAATATATGGTGTATAAATGCTTGGAAGTGAGTAGCTAATGAAATGGCTAACCATGCATGTGTTTAATGGTATGTGTGCTTAAATGGTAACTATCACATGAAAACTATGAAAAGTATAAAAGTAGCTTGAAAACAGATGCAAATAGCAGCAGTGATGTGAATTTGAAAAATCACTAAAAATAGTAGGAATCGAATTAAAAGGTGAATAAGGTATGAAATTAAAACTTAATGGGTCTATTTTCATGTGGAAGAAACAGAGTAGGAAAAAGAGTTGTATATTATGAGAAATTTTCAGTTGAGTGAGACTGACTCTGTGATCCCCTGTTCTGACTTCAAAAATTCACTATAAATTGCACATAAATAATTAGGTATTATAGTTTATATGCCTAGATTCCTTATTGAGTCTAGTTTCTAATGAAATAGATGGCATGCCTGTTTGAATTTTGTACAGGGAGAAAATTAGTTCGTAGTGAACAGAGGTCAGAGCAGTTGAGTGGTGTAACAGGGGAGACTTTAACTAATAAACTGTACTAATTGGCCAAGCCAAAAATTCTAGAAAAAAAATTAGTAGATAGCCATATGAGTCTAGTTTCAGGGAAAATTTACGGATCTTGATTTCGAGTTTCGTAACTCGAGATATGAATTTTTGAGCGACCATGATGCAGAAAACAGTTTTTTCCGAAAATGAAAATAGATTTTGTAAAGTTGTTTAAATGATAAATTATGTTCGGTAAAACCTCAGGCTCGACTCCGGCGACGGTCTCGGGCGTGGGGGTGTTACAAGTATTGTATCATTTTTTCTCTACATCAGGTAGCGGTATCAAATACCTAGGCTTAGGTATCGCGATACTCATAACAATCTTGAAATAAAGGGTCCTTTGGGAGTTAGATATCACGATATCACTATGAAGTGCCTCGATCCTCTTCAATTCAGCATTGTCAGGGTTATCACGATTTTCATGCTTCGATGTCATAATACCCCTTTTCTAGGTGATGTTTTTGCACACGTTTGGGCCTCTGATGACTCTCTACAACACTCAATTGATTGTTAGGGTCCAAAGGGCGAATTTGACCAATTTGGGTCCCAAAATGAGCATAAAACACACTATTTCATTTATTAAGTGAAGAACCAAAACTAAATCAAAACACAACAAAAACATAGAAATTGCTCGAAAAAAACTCGTAAAGTGTAATGAAGAGCCTAATTTAACATATCAAATTACGAAAAATTAAGGGACTAAATTAAATAAATTACAAAGTATGCATAAATTGATATTTGGTTATGAACTAGCTGGTAATTGATTGTGTGATATGTTCTATGACTATTTATAGCTAACTTCGCCGTGGAATTTTTTAGAGGGAAGGAAAAATGAAAGTTGTCGATGAGTGATGCGATACCACAGTTTGTACATTTATGATTAAGGGTGATAATAATTGATTACATTTTCATGTTAACTACATTTGGAAATATCAATGTGAGTACCTAGTGATAATATGAGCTATTGAATTGAGTTTGAATGTGAATTGTCAAAATAGGGGACTACTAACATGAATAAAATGTAAAATAACATGAATTGCTCAAAAAATGATATGTGTTATGGGTTTGGGTGAAAATGTATTGAATGACATGAAGTATATGTGATATGTTAATAAATTGGATTATAATAGTGAATATGATTGAGAAATGTTATATGTAATAAATTGTAAATAGAATTGAACATTAGTACCCTATTAACTAGTCGGGCTGAGTCAGATATAGTTGGCATGCTATAGGATTGGTATGTGTATAGGATTATGTGCTTATGTGCCAGGATGCACCTTGTGTGCCAGATATGCGTTTTATACCAATTTACCCTATTTCAGTTTATCCAATGATACACTTCAATGCTAGTCTGGTGTGTTGGTTGGATCTATCCAAGTCCGAGTCATGCTAATAGGATTGTAAATGATAAGGTTGATAGATGGTATTGAAATGAAACGACGTATATGATCGAATATATGTATATGTATGAGTTTGATAAATGAAGTTTATACTAATGTGGAAACAAATTGACAACGAGCCCTGGGGGTCAAATTGAATGCAAATGAGTCGATATACTCTAAAAACAAGTTGAATGGTATAATTTTAATAGAATTTTGTAAAGATACATAATTGAGTACTTGATTATTTAATTATTGGTAATTGGTAAGTAAATTGGAGTTAGTCATATATGTTGCTTTGTTGAATAAGTTGTTTGGTAATGTTCTAGTATGCTTACATATATAAATGGATGATGAAAAATGTTTGGCATTTTGGAAAATAAATTGGTTGGATATCAAGTACATATTTGCATGTTTTGTCTTGAAAAATGTTGTTAATGCTTATGTATATATATCTTGAATCATAAATGTACCACTAAGCCCTATTGCTTAATATATGGTTTGTTTTCTCTATGCACAGGTGTAGGTGATCCTTGAAAAATCGAGAAGTAGTTCCAACATCCAAGAAGTGATTCACCGGCTCAGCAAAGTTTGTAAAGTACTCTTTTGATTTTATATGGCATATACCTAAGGTTTAACTCAGTTTGGTATTATAAATGGTCGAATTTAGAACTTGGTTGTTTATGTTATTTTGAAATACCATTTTCGCATATTTGGCTTGAATGCAATTGGTATATTTTTTTATTTGGCTGTGATTGAGATGTTAAGTGTTATTTTAGGTCTTTCCAACTTGTTTGAAACTAGTCCTTTTGAAAATAGTGAGTCATGTTGCGACAACGTATTCCTAACGTCGTAACGAGGAACAACCAAAGAGTCACGTCGCGACGACGTATACTTGAGATCACGACGAGCCTATGCTAAAGAGTTGCATCATGATGAGGAACCCCCGAAGTCAAGACTACAAACTAAAACTTTGAAATATTTATAATTTGGTCTTATTTCAACCTCGTGTTGGTAAAAGAGCTTTCGTAAGCTCGTATAAGACCCAAAAATGATTATGTATTATTTCATACACAAGTTTTACATATATTTGAATGTTTAATTGTTTTTAATCGAATGTAAATCAATCGTAGTTACTCTGGTAACGAATGTGACACTTTGTAGCTCAAACCTGATGATCAGGTTGGGTAACGAGGTGTTATAAAACGGTTTCAAGGGTGTGTTAAGATTTTTTCCACTGATCAATACTATTTGGATGTTGTTTTTTTGCATTATTTGGCTACTCATTTAACATTATTTAGGTTATTTTTTGTGTTGTTTTTTTGTAAGCTCATTTGGTATTAACTTTGATAAAATTAGTTCAGAAGGTTGATTGATAGTTTGTAGTCTGCTTGTGGGATCTTTTGCCTTTCGTTCTATAATAGGACATTTTGTTTCCTTTGTAGGTTCAAGTAAATCGATTAGATGTGTTTTCTCTTTGTGCTTTTCGTGTCAAGATTGGAACATAATTTAGTGTATTTGTCCAGATTTTGTGAAGAGATAATACTAAAAAATACTTTACTGACTCTTGCAAGGCCTTTAGGATCTAGAATAGGATCCTTTATCGACCCTTATGTGTTGGCATACCAACTTAGAACAAAGTAGTTGAACAAAAGAATAGATATCTTCTTTAGATAGCAAGATCCCTTTTATTTCAAATGGACGTTCTGACCGCCTATAAACGTGTTATTGTTTATAGTATAAATATCACACCAAAAATATATAAAATTAAATCGACGGTGTTCGCAAGCGTACGGGTCAAATTGTAATATAGTAAAGTTTACAACGAAACACCAGTAAGTATTTCGAGGATCATACCCAAGGGATTACAGATTGGAGAAACTATTATTAAATTAATTACAAAAAATAATTACCAACTTAATTGAGTCACGAATTAGTAGTGTTAATCCAAATTAAAGTATTAATTAAACTAATAAAATTAACTAACCTAAATTAACATAATGGACTTTCCTATTCCTAGTTTCAACAATACGAAACTCTAGCCTTTGATCGATTAAATCTCTAATTATTTAATTAAATAATTAATCATCCTAGATCGTGTTATTTATCACCCTTAGCTACGAATACCCTCCGATTCATCTTTACTAATGGTTACCACCTAATTCACCATTCCGGTCTCTTCCTAGGTATATGGATACCCTTCCGGTCTCTCCACTTGGCACAAGTTATACAGAACAGGATACCCTTCTGGTCTCACCTGTCTCGATATTCTATTAGGGGTATCACTCCCTAATATACTAAGACTCTTGAATAAATAATCAATTTCAGGTAAATAATCACATAACAAATAAATTAGATTGTTAATTGAATCATGCGATATATGAAATAAGTACAATAATCTATTCAATTATTCATACAAACGCTAATTGATCAGAGAAATGAAAATATAAATAAAAGTATAAGAGATAGGAGAAAGCTCATGAATATATATATTGAAGCGCGGTGCCGGAGCAATCTCCGCTCGCATTGTCTTTACATCAGAACAGAAAAGTTTTGACTACACGAACATGAAAAGAAAATACAAAGAAAATTGAATAGAAAAAATTGTCTGTCTAAGTTTGCCCCAAATTCTGGTAACCCTAAGATTTCTTATATAGGCAACGACTTACTTGGTGTGCACTCGACTTGAGATACACTTAGATACCAATAAATATAATATTATAATAAATGCTAGAGTCCAAATATGGAAATATCCCAAAAGTGTTGTCCAAGGAATCAACTTCATTTTAGCCTGCCATCGTCGTGTCAGCGTGATGTGGGAAGACTCTTCGTCACGACGTCAAGTGTATTTTAGGCCTTGGCAGCTTCGTTATGTTATCGAGCTCCCTTGTCTTACAAGCAAATCATCATTTCTTGTATTCTTGGTCCTAAATTGGCATCTTACACACTTAAATAGCCCATTAGTCACTCACGAGGCCCGAGTCAACCTTACAAGTCATCAAAACAGTAGACAATGCGTAAAAACGCTTATTTTGTTAATATTTTATTCCAAACCTACTAATATTGAAAATATAATAATTGATTATAAAAGTGCTGGAAAAAACTCGTCAAATGCGAAAATGACCCAAAATAACTACTACATTTGACGTCAGGTCATGTTCCTAAACAATTTTGGGTTAATATTTTGACAAGTTGCTTTCTAATCAATCACATGTCTTCCTTCATACTTGATGGAGAAAACCTATACAATGTTCTATTTCCATCCAAACCATCATTTCCTATGGAACCAATAATTTTTAGGAGTATCTATTTTGTTCAAGATGTTTGGCCTTATGTCACTAAATTGGATCCTAAATCCTTAAAATATGTATTTCGAGAATATTCTCACCTTCAAAATGGGTATAAGTGTTACAATACTGATCTAAACAAGTATTTAGTGTCTATCAATATTGCATTCTTAAAACAAGTACCATTCTTTTAGAAGATATGCTTTCAGATTTTCAAAAATAGATGGAGAATAATAAATGGTTGATTTATATTATCACTAATCAATCAAGGAATTATAATCCTATGACTTCTGCTCCGACAAGGCCACTGATCACTCAAGTGTATTTCAAATGAAAAGAGACTCATAATACATGTTTTAATTGGTGTCTTCACTATTAGATCCAACCTCAAATGACATTGACCTTTCCATTGAGTAAGAACCTGAATGTTGTATCTCAATCTAGTGTAAAATTAGAATACAGGGCTATGGCATAATCCATGTGTGAAATCATATAAATACACCATATCTTAACTAAACTTAGGTTAGAGCATTCATCACTAGCAAAGCTCTTGTGCAATAATCAAGCAAGCCTTCATATCGCCTCAAATCCTGTTTATCATGGAAGAATTAAACACATCAAGGTTGATTGTCACTTCATTTGAGAGAAAATTTTGAGCAAAATTAATCTCCATGGAATGCGAAAGTAAGGGAACAACATGTTGAATTGTTCACAAAGGCACTGAATGGGAATCGGATTGGCTACCTATGTAACAAGTTGGGCATGACCAATATCTATGCTTCATCTTGAAGGGGAGTGTTATAGATTCTTAGGTTTAATTCTAGGATTTTCTTTTCTTTTCTTTTCTTTCCTTATTTACACAATGTAAACTTGTATATAAATAAGCAAACACTAGAGATGAAAGCAAGTAACTTTTTTCTATCAGTTTATTTTTGCATGTATTCTTTTCTTTGTTTCCGTTAATAAATCCTATTTAGTGTTAGATTAGATGATGTCTTTGTATTTGATTGATGCTCCAACACTTAAGGAAGTCCATTTTCATGAAAGGCACATAAATTATAAGAGTCGGTGTTACCTTTAGTTGAAGTTAGAGTTTCGTCAAAATTCTTGATCTAACAAAGGGTCAAAGCTTTGATATGGTCGAAGAAAATATTATGATAACCATTTTATAGATGTTTTAATTTAAGGTTTTAGATTAAAGTTAGAGTTTAAGGTTTAAGAAAAGGGTTAAGCTCTTTATGGGACCAAGTCTAATTTTTAATGTTAGTTGTGGAATCTAACAAAAATCACTAAGGATTTACAACTTACTTAATGTATGATCTCAAGGATTTGGAGTTCAATGAGATGTGTTAGGATTTCTCAATCACATATGTAATATTTTTGGTGGATTTATTTTAGTGCAAGGACCAATAAAAATCACTACATTGTTTTATCTTAAGGTTTGCTCTAAAGATACATTAAAGCAGAGATCGAGAAAATTACCTCGCAGAAATAGAAGTGGATACTTTAGTAATAATCAACTCCGCCAAATTTAGGGACTATAGTTTAAGGGCACAAATTATGTTATATAATTAATTATTTTTACATATAGTTTTTTCAATTTCTTATATAATATATTCAATAAATTTGTTAAGTTTAATTAAAATTAATACTCATAGCCCCTCCCCAATTTATAAATAAGAATATCATGCGTTTCAACGCACTTTAACTCATGTCCTCTTACACTTACAACAATACTGATATCAATTGAGTTAAAACTCAATTAATATAAACATCTTAACTTCAATTCAATTATTTATTAGAAAAAATCAAATAATAATAATAACAATAATTTGATGTTCACTCGCCAAGAAAAGCAGGTGAGGATTTGAATGTTACTCATCTGACATCTTTATCCTTCCTTTTTTCTAGAATACTATTTTATTCATTCCCATTATATTTATTTTATAATATAATATATTACATATAATTTTTTAGTATTAATCCATACAAAATTAACTTATATCATTTAACATTCTGGTTTAAAACCTTTAATTATACCTTTCCCTTTTTTATGACCAACTATTTCTATTATTTATTTACACTAAATAAATTCTTAAATATTAAATCAATCATTTCACCGATTTTGTTTATCAAACTGAGTTTTAATTAAATTAGTAAATGTGATTAAGTATCATTATAAAACTCGATTTAAAAAAATAATAAAATTATAGACAACTACTTTATTCCCATTATTTTTGGAGCATATTATTATAACTAAATTATATAATAAATTAATTACATAGCAATTTATTTAAAAAATAAAAATATTTTTTGTTTTATAAAAGAAATTATTTTTTTATATTTTTATATTAAAAGTATACATGCATTGGAGGCAAAATTAGAACAAATTTTGAGGGGTTGAATAGAATTTTAATTTTTTATAGTCAATATTCTTATAATTTTTAAAAGATTAAAATAATTTTTTATAATTTTAAGAGAGCTAAAGTGTAATTTTACTTACTAATTTAAAATTTTAAAATTTTTTAAAAAATATAAATAACAATTTTCCGTTTCAGGAGAGTTAAGACTTATCAAG
Source organism: Gossypium stocksii (assembly GCA_020496765.1). NCBI lineage: Eukaryota > Viridiplantae > Streptophyta > Magnoliopsida > Malvales > Malvaceae > Gossypium > Gossypium stocksii. The sequence goes on along the minus strand of CM035625.1, from coordinate 52,135,581 downwards.
TCCCTTAAATTCAACTCTGACATACATCATAATATTTTAATTTATATTTTTTATAATTAATATATTCTTCATATCATAAAATCATGAGAATTAATTTTTCAAAAATATTAATTATTACTTCCAACAATAAAAACTTATACTTCTTTAAATTTTCACATTTTTAATTTTAACATTTAACCAAAACCACATTTAAATTAGTTTTTTAAACATTTTTATTACATAATTTCCTTTAAAAATTTAATTATATAGCAACGTCAGTTCGACTATTCTTACACGACACTTCATCCTCAATAAATTGTTATTAGCTCAACCGAAACTTCCATTTTCATTTCCACAAATTTGGATCAAATAACAAGCAAATATCTAATCAGAAGAAGAAAAAGTCGAAAATGGGGAGCAAGAAGGGAAGAACAGTGGTTGAAGTTGGAGCTGATGGGGTTGCTGTTATCACTATCATCAATCCTCCAGTCAATTCTCTTTCACTTGATGGTAATTCTTTTTTTTTTTTTTTGGATCTTATTTGTTTTTGCCAATGACCCATTTCTTGTTTTTGGTTTTTAATCAAGGTTTTGAGTTGTGGAATCTCGTGGGATTTCTTTGTTATTTATGAATTGAAATTTTTTTTAGTACTAAATTGTTGAAAAATGTTTTGATTTTTCGGTTCATTTGCAAACTAATTATATCGGGTTTTATTCAATTCAAGAAGGAAGTTGACTTATTAGTCTACTTGACATTTGTTCTTTGTAGGATCAGAGTTTAGAGGGAAATTGATGTATTAGGCTACTATGTTGTTCTGGTGTGAGTATATATTCATTAAAAATACAGTATCTGTATTCTAACTTATTTGAAGAACTTTTATGTCCTCATATTCATATTTGATTATATAGTGTCGATTCAGGTCCGAATGTCAAATATGTAATCCTACTCGGGTATATTAAAAAGTTTTTAAGTATTTTTCTATATTTAAAGTGTCTCTATATTCATGTTTGATTATACCCTTGGACATGTTTTATATGAATAAAGACAACCCAAAAAGCTGCCATTGAAGACCTGGCCTTTGTTTCCTTTTGAAGAAACACTGGTGTTGATTCGGGTGTGAGTTCAAATACGGGTATGTATTCGAGAGGGATAGTTCAAAATTTTAAAAATGTTCATGTATTTAAAGGGTCATGTCCTTGAATCCATGTTTGATTTACATTGGACAAGGGTGTCAGTTCAGGTGTGAGTGTCAATTTCATAATTTGAGTAGGGTATATTCAAAATTCTTTCCCCTCCTTTTAATGTATTTGAAGGGTCCTGAAAGTATCAGTTTCCTATATCCATGTTTGATTATACATAAGACGTGGGTGTCTCAAGAGAAATAAGAAGTCGGAAGAACATATTTAGGCAACTGCCTGGCTCGGTTTTGGTCACCTAAAAACTATAGTCATCAGGAGTTTTCCTGATATTTGTAGATTAAGTTTTAATGATTATATATAAGTGGGAATAAATGCAATTGATCTCTGATGTCATGTGTATTCCTTGCAGTGTTGCAAAGCTTAAAAGAGAGTTACGATGAGGCCTTACAACGAGATGATGTGAAAGCCATTGTTGTTGCAGGTAAGCTCAAGGAGATTACCCTTAAAATTGAAGGAAAAGTTGTACTAAGATATTGTCCAATACTGGGATTCATTAGTTTGAGATACTAATGTGCCTTGACCTTTGAGCAGGTGCAAATGGAAAATTTTCTGGTGGTTTCGATATTTCTGCTTTTGGTGGAATACAACAGGGAGCAGGTATACATACTAATAAGGGCGTGCAGTCAGTCAGTATGGTTGAAAAAAAATTTTTAAAACCGACTTAACCAATGTACTATAAATAATAACCAAAGCAGAATCGACTTAAGTTGGTCGGTTAACCAAATTAACTGAAAATAAATTAGCCAATCTATCCTTTTTTAGTTCATATTTATTTAAGACTATTATATATTTCTTTATGTTTCCTTAGAAAAATCCTAATCATTTGAGAAACGTAATCAACTTTATATTATAATATTTTCCATATATCTATAATATGTTAAATATATTTAAAAATTATAAATATAATATATTTGTATTAAATCAATTAGTTCTTTCAGCTCGATTATCAGTTATATTAACCGGCAACCAACTGAATTAAACGACTCCTTTAATTGACTAAAACTGAAGCCGAATTAACCAAACCGAATTAATCAAATTGCATCAGCTCTGTTTTAACCATGTTTTGCACACTCCTACATACATTCTTTTGTTTTTTCCCTAGTATATTTGGCATTGATAAGATTTGGTTGCATTTTCCAGTGCAACAGCCAAAGTCCGGCTATATATCTGTTGAGGTTCTCACCGACACCATCGAAGGTAATGACCTGGTTACAATTATTTTTAAACAGGAAAGAATTTAAAATTTGTTTGGCTCTGTGTTGACTCTAGATGTTTTGTACTTCAGCCGCAAGAAAACCATCAGTTGCTGCCATCGATGGCCTTGCCTTAGGTGGGGGTCTAGAGGTTGCAATGGTAGGTACTATTAAACTTAGTTTGATTTTACTTCGAACCAAGCTTGAGCTTCTATAATAGTATCCAGTCGAGCTTGAGCCAAGTTTCAAGCAGTGACTTTCAAGTTGAGCTCTAGCCTCTCACTGTTCGAGCCCGGCTCAGCTTTGCTTACAGCCCCAATTGAACTTTTCAGACAATTTCTTATTTTGTTGCTTAGAAAGAAAAAGACCTTAAATGTCTCTATTCCAGGTATGTCATGCCCGGATATCGACCCCTACTGCACAAATGGGCCTGCCTGAACTTCAACTTGGACTAATTCCTGGGTTTGGAGGTATGACTCTTTAATTTAACAGCCTGTTTATGCTGGTTATCTTTATACGAAATCATAGGTTATTGAGGTGAACTATCGATTGTATGTGCGAGGTGCTGTTTTCGGATTACATAATATGCTAATTTGTTATCTTGGCAATATTTACATTTGGGCAACTACTTTTTCTTCTCCTACTATCATTGTTCTTATGCTTCTAAATTGACTCAGGAACGCAGCGACTTCCACGGCTTGTTGGTCTCGCGAAGTCCCTTGAAATGATGTTGGTATGTTGTTAAATCATCTTTTTGCTTAATCTTATTTTGTTATGACTTGACTAGGGTGGGTTTGGATGGGCGATTGGGTGCGGTGTGGTGTGTTTAGCTTACTTTTTGTCTCATGCTACAGTATCGCTACAGTATCTAATCTTACCGCCACCGCTGTTTCTACACTAACTGCAGCTAAACGTACCGCCCATCCAAATCCAGCCTTAAATGTGCTTTACTTCCGTAAGTTCTTGTTTGTTAACATAGCATTTTCTTCTTTCCGTCACTTTTCTCATAAATAGACATCAAAGCCGGTTAAAGGTGAAGAAGCCCTTGGACTGGGTCTTGTTGATGCTGTCGTTTCATCTCATGAGTTGGTAAACACTGCACGCCAGTGGGCACTGGATATTTTGGCACGAAGAAAGCCATGGGTTGCTACCCTTTATAAGACTGATAAGATCGAGCCCCTCGGCGAAGCGAGGCAAATACTTGACTTTGCTCGAGCACAGGCTCGAAAGAGGGCTCCAAATCTCAAGCACCCCTTGGTTTGCATTGATGTAATTGAGGAGGGCATAGTTAATGGTCCTAAGCCAGCACTGTATAAGGTATCTACTTATCCCGAATAGTGTTTGAATCCCTTTTTTTTTTGTGCTAACGTTTTTATTTATAGCTATAATTCCCTTCAAAACCATATTTCCAATATTGGCAGGAGGTTGAAGCTTTCCAGGGACTTCTCAAATCTGATACCAGCAAAAGCCTGATCCACATTTTCTTTGCTCAGCGTGGAACATCAAAGGTTTAATGATAATTACTGCTAGAAACTGTTTGTTGCATCTCTCATACACCATTAATGGATCTTATATTTCATCCCTTGGTTTAGTGGGTGGTATTCTAAGTCTTTTTGTCTTCTCTACTTGGTCTAATACCGAAACAACTTTTCTATTAAAATCTTTGTTACTAGGACTCTGGTGAGAATGTTAGATGCATATATTTTCTGACACAAGTTTGTTCAATTTTTTACCATGATTTCATGTATTTGAAGAGTCCCATCCCATATCCATGTATGGACATGTGTTATGCATGGGTGCTTTAAAAACAATGAAGAGTCAGAGCAACATAAATTAAAATCCTTGTATATTTTACATGTGGTTTATTTGGCTTGTAACTGGAATCTCAAACTTGTGGCTTTTAGTTAATTATTAATCAAAATGAAGTGGCTGTTTAATATGAGAATTCTTGATCTATATTACATTATTGATTATACTCTTCAAAGCATCTACTGCTGCAGGCTTCCGTAAAATGTAGCCCACACCTGGATGCTACCCTACCCTTTGTTATTTTCTGCTGAACTTTTTAGAAATACTTATCTCTCTGCAATGGACAGGTTCCCGGGATTACTGATAGGGGCTTGGTGCCAAGAAAAGTGAAGAAGGTTGCTATACTTGGCGGAGGTTTAATGGGCTCGGGAATAGCAACGGCTTTGCTTCTTAGCAATTACACAGTGATCCTGAAAGAAGTGAATGAGAAGTTCTTGGAGGCTGGGGTTGGTCGAGTCAAAGGTGAGATCACAATTTGATTATTTATTTTAGAATGGTTCTTGTTCTGAGACCGTGTTCATTTTTGTTCAGCCAATTTGGTAAGCCGAGTTAAGAAAGGGCAAATGACTCAAGAAAAGTTTGAGAAAACCATGTCTCTGCTCAGGGGAGTTCTTGACTTTGAAAGCTTTCGGGATGTGGACATGGTCATCGAGGTAGTTAATGACACATTATAAGTTCTCCTCATGGATAAAAAAAAAACCGAACTGGAGGTTGAACTAATTGGGCCTCCAGTTCCGGTTCAACCATCTTGAGAAGTCTCAAGACTTAGAAATTAATAAAATGAACCAAAACATAATGAAAAGGTTCAATTTTTTGTTAATGAAAATCTAGTTTTACTGGTTCGGTTATGTCCGGTTTCAAATTTTCTGGTTCAATAATATGGTTGAACTGTCAGATCAATTGCTACCCAGTTTAATTTGTTGAATTGTCCTGTCCCCTCATTTTAGTCCATGGCTTTCCTTTCTTGTGGTTCATGGGGAGGTTTAATATAATATTTTCACCATTTATACCATTTGTTTATAATCCTTGTAACAGGCTGTAGTCGAGAATGTGTCATTAAAGCAACAAATTTTTGCCGATCTTGAGAAATACTGTCCACCACATTGCATACTTGCAAGTAACACTTCCACTATTGATTTGAACTTGATTGGTAAAAGGACCAAATCCCAGGATCGGATTATTGGAGCTCATTTCTTTAGGTAACATCATAACTGCAGTTACCATTTTTCTGCTTTTGCTGTTTCATAACACGGATGATTTATCTGTTACATGTCTATATGACGCAGTCCGGCTCATATCATGCCGTTATTGGAAATTGTTCGTACTGAGCATACATCTCCCCAAATAATTGTTGACTTGCTTGATGTTGGGAAGAAAATAAAGAAGACTCCAATCATCGTTGGAAATTGCACAGGTTTTGCTGTCAATAGGATGTTCTTCCCGTATACGCAAGCAGGCCTTTTCCTTGTTGAACGGGGAACAGATGTTTATCGGATTGACCGAGCAATTACTAAGTTTGGAATGCCAATGGGCCCGTTTAGGTACCTGATTCTGGAAAATATGGCTTGTTATTTTTATTCTTGCAGTTGCTTAACTTTGATGTGCCAATGAATCGGACTTGGTAATTTTTGTATTAATGCAGGCTGGCTGACCTTGTCGGCTTTGGTGTTGCAATTGCCACTGGCTCACAGTTCATTGAGAACTTTCCCGAGCGAACCTATAAATCAATGCTTATCCCAATTATGCAGGAGGATAAGAGAGCAGGTATGATTTTCAGTTGAGCCCAAGCTGACAAACAAATTACGTCCTTGAGCATATCCTGTTAATTATATCCAATTTTGTTTCAGGTGAAAGTACTCGAAAAGGTTTTTATTTGTACGATAATAGACGCAAAGCTAGTCCCGATCCCGAACTAAAAATGTACATTGAGAAGGCGAGGAGCATCTCTGGTGTAGCTGTTGACCCTAAGGTCAGTCTTCATGGATCACAAAACCAGATTGGACCTGCAGGTTCAGTTGGTTGGTCCTATGGTTCAATCATATAAAATTAAACTTAAAAATTGGAGAATTGACCAGAACCAGTAAAATCCCAATAAAACCGGATTTCTTTTAATTAATTTTGGATTTTTTAATCAAAAAAATTGGGCCTTTTCATCTTTGGCCCATTTTTTTTAAGTTTCTGTTTCTTTTCTTTTTTTTTAATTTCTTTTATCTTAATTATTATCAATATGTGTTTTTAAAAATTTTAAGGTGGTTGAATCAAGAACCGGTGATCTAATTGATTTAACCTCTAGTTTGGTTTTTGCAACTATATTTATATGTTTGAAAATGTGGTATTTTGCATCTCATATTCTATGAACATATATACTACAGTGAAGCACGAGCTGCCTTGATATCAAACATTATAAAGAATAGAATCTAATTCTTTTCCTTTTCATCACTCGTTCTCAATCTCATATTTGTGGGACTACATTTGTATGCAGTTTGTGAAATTGTTGGAGAAGGACATTGTGGAAATGATATTCTTTCCAGTGGTTAATGAGGCTTGCCGAGTTTTTGCTGAAGGTATTGCAGTGAAAGCATCCGACATTGACATTGCTGCTGTTATGGGCATGGGATTCCCACCTTACAGGTTCGAAACATCATCGATTTTTTTATTAATTCTTCTTGGTTTTCCATTGGTTTCTCAATCTAATAACTTGCTTAAAAATTTTCTCAGGGGAGGACTCATGTTTTGGGCTGATTCTCTTGGTTCTAAGTACATTTATTCGAGACTTGAGGAGTGGTCGAATTTATACGGAGGATTTTTCAAGCCTTGTGCCTTCTTGGCTGAAAGAGCTGCCAAGGGTGCTCCATTGGTAAGCAAACTCCAAACTGTACATATTTTGCTACATTATTCGATAGGCTACTTCATGAGTTTATTGCATCCATTAGAAGCATTGTGGGCATCCACTGTGTCTCGCAATCTTATGAGGGCATTCTTTTTTCCTCTTATTTGAGTATGGAAATTGTCAGCTCTTATTAGTTCCGAGTGTTATCAAGGGACCGGGACAATTTTATCTGTTTCCTCATATAACACCTTTGGTCATTTACACATTGCTATCCCCTGCAATTTTCACCAGAGAATAGTTATGGTCTATCTAGGGATGGCAAGAATCCTCGAATCTGTTCAGTTTCCTACCCTCCTCGATTCCATAGGATCAGCCTTTTTTCCTCCTAATTTGGATTCACAGACAAGGTGGTTCAGGTATATATGGATAAAAATCTTGTCAAAAGGACAAAAAATCACCCGTCTTGTTGCCAACTGATTAGGTTGCTCTCCACCTACTTTACTCGGACGTTTTAGGTTGTTGTCTACCTACTTTGCCTGAAAACTGGTCTGAGTGTCGTTTATGGGTTATCCAGCAAAGTATGTTTTTAAAGTTTCCATGTAAGTCAAGAAAACCAGAAAGCCGGTATAACATAGTTTTCCACCAATTGATATCGAAAACTGTAATATTGATGCTCATCTGATGATTGACTGTTACATTGCAGAGTGCACCACTGGAGATGGGAAAATCAAGACTATAAAACTGCTTTGATTGCAGTGCTTGGAGATGGCCATTGATGTTTTGGTTTTACCAATTTGCTGCCATTGATAGAATGATAAAGCTCTCAAGATGAGCTCTCAATAATGTTGTTTCAAATCCAAAAAGGGATATGGGATAGGGAAGCAGATAAGCTAAAGAATGAAACATGAATAATAATAGTAATAGACATCTCAGATCATTTCTAGAAATAATCTTAATGTCATTCCTTTCATTGTCTACGGTTGTATGCCTCTCGTCTTCCGGAAATCTTTGATTGTTTCCTCTTGATATTAGATTGCAGTGTTAAAATTCGACTTTATTGAACTGTCCAAGGGTTGGGCAGGCCGTCCGGAAATAAAATAAACAAAATGAAAAGCAAGTTCTGTGCACCACTTCGACATGACCTGTGGATACGTCACTATCTTGCAAAGATAATCGTATTTTTGGTAAAATTTTCATAAACTTATATCGTCAAGTAATGTTCTGTTATTATTTAGTTGTTTAAAGTGGTATTTTCACGTCAATAATTTGATTTATAAAAATATTATTTATTAGTCGCTCCACTTGAATATGAGATTTATGTACCAATATGGGGCAGGGAAAAAATTGTTGGGTGGAGAACTCTATTTCAAGCACTTTCCTTATAACAACTTGTACTAATATGAGAAACTTTTTAGCAATCTTAATCGGTAGGAGATAGCATAATGTTCAAATCAGACAAGAGATGATTATTGATACAGAACTTAGGACAAGTTGGGTTGGGAGAACAGCTTTTTGTTAAAAGGGTTTTTGTCAATACAAAATAAATAGATTCAAAAAACTGCGTTATTAGTTATTTTCTATGATAAAGTTTTTGATATTTGGGTTGTAGATATGTTAAATTTTGTTAATATTGTCGGGAATTTATTATTTCTGTTGTAATTGATATGTTATTGTTTTATTAAAAATTCTAGCTCATAAATAAATTTGGGAAGGGTTATGATTAATGGAGTTATAACCGTTCTCTCCCAAATTCTTGTAATCTTCTCTTTCCTTTCTTCTTCTATCTTTCATTCTTAATTCTTTTAATCTTGTCATTCTTGGCCATTTCACAAGTTCTATCAAATTGGTATCAAAGTCTCTTTTCTGGGTATCAACGGCATCATAAGGTAAAGTTAATCAAATTCAAATTAAGAATGCAAAAATTCAAACACAGGTGCAAGAGAATGACTGTCTAGTCGATCTGAGGTTTCAAGGATTTCATGGGGAAATGAAAGCTAAAATCAAGGCCATATTTTGAAACGTCTCTGGGTAAGTTTGGACTGGATGAGGTGCAAGGAGTTCTTGGAGCGTCCCCTTTAGTTTACTCCCATGCAGGCAATAGTCAAAATAAGATGATGGTGATAAAAATTGTGATTCTTGTGCTGATTCTTTCGGTTTGATTGTCCGAATTTTTTGGTAGATGATTTTCGAGGATGGTGGCGTAAAATGGAGCAGTATTTTGCAGTAGAGATGGTGCCTGATAGTGCCAAGGTTTGTGTTATGATACTACATCTGGAAGGACGTGCTCAAGGTGGGATTGAGCAATTGGTATGAAGTTATTATTTGCTAGTCATTCGTGATAGGTTTGCACTAGAAGAATTTGATGATCCTAAGTTTCAGATGATGGCGCTGAAACGACTGGGATCGATAGATCAATTCTAGGATGACTTTGTAAGCCTTCTCAATTAGCATTTAGATGATTCTTATGCACTTAGCATGTTTGTTAGTAACTTCTGACCTGGTATAAGTCAGCAATTAGAACTATCTGGACCAAAAACCATTAAAAGAGGCTTTCTGTTTAGCTAAATAAATTGTATCCATCCAATACTTGTCTACAAGGAAACAAATGAATTCATTTTTAAACAAGTCAGTTATGATTTACCTAGCCATTCTCAGTCTACCTTTCCTAAATCCAACTATCTCAATCCTCGGCCTTTTAAAAATCTATAACGCCAACCTAAAGGAACCACCAATACTATAACAATTAAAAGTAAAGTGCTCATCAACCCAAAACCACCAAATAAGTTACCTACAACTGCTGAGGTTGAAGATAGGAACCGTATTGGGCCTTTGTGGCCTAAAATATACTGTAGGTCATAGTATATGCAATACTAATTGTATTAGCTGCTTTTAGACAATTTTGAAGTAGGAGTTCAACAAGAAGAATTTGCTAAATATGTTGATAATATGGATCAGAAACTATGCATGTTCAAGCTACATTGGTAATAGAAGTTTGCTTGTACGGATAGACAACGGTAGTATGCATAATTTTCTAGATTATGTTGTGAAAATTTTGGGATTACCTGTAAAAAGACATTTTGCACTGAAGGTTACTGTAGTTGATGGAAAAAGTCTTTAGTATTAGGGGAATTTGTGAAAATGTGGGGTGGCTTTGCCGGGGAGTTGAGTTCCAAAAATGATTTCACGGTCTTCCATTGAAGGGATGTGATCTAGTGTTAGGGGTCCAATAGTTGGTGAGTTTGGGACCTATCTTTTGGAACTTTGAAGCTTTGACTATGAAATTTTAACATCATAGTGATTGTTCTGAATTGAAAGGACTGTAACCAGGCGCAATGCAGGCAATGAATGCTAGATTATCCTCTAAGATGTTGTTGCTAGTGTTAAATAGTCAAGGACATCATCTTAGTACTTATTTGATGGTTATGACAACTATGACTGTTGAAAAAAATATGGTGTGAAACAATTTTTTCATAAAGTGAGAAATTAAAATTTTAAAAATTGATCCGGTTTATGATATTTATAGCAATAAACTTACCGAAATCATATTTGTGTTTTCGGATGAGCAGATCTTTGATGTTTTCCGACTTTTAACCAAACGATTTTTTTCGCTATTCTCGTACCATGAACTGCTTCGAGTGTGGGCTTGAACCAATTAAATCGAAACATAGAACTACAAAAAAGTTTATCTCTTTTATTTGAGGTGAAAACAAAACTTCTCTCTTCTTAAATAGAAACCAATAAAATTGTTATTCTAGAAAAATATATCTAATAGTTGAGAATAAATTCTCTCTATTTTTCGACAGAGTAACAATTTCTTAAAGTTGTGTGTCACCGATATATAAAAAGAAGAGAATGTAGCACATTTGTTGAATTGTAAAGGTTTATTTCAAATAGAAAAATAACTTCTTAGTCCAACTAGGAGAGGGAAAGGTGTTGATAGGGTGTACTTCCCTCATATGATGGGGATTCGGGTCTCTCCCACATCGGGTCCAATTACGAGTATTTCTTAGGCCTTTTGACCCAGTACTTTATAATGTGATCTAGCCCAATTCAAATTTTCTATTTCCTAAAATAAACTTTAATATTTTATATTAAAAAATTTTCTCGTCCCTATTTTACTCCCAGTAAAATTTTGACGATTTTACCTCCGGTAAAATTTTTGATGATTTTATCCTTGATAAAATTTTGAGAAAATATGTTTAATATTTCATAACTCAACATGCTCACTGTGATCAAATGGTTTATTTTCATTTTTTAGCTTCAAAACAGCTAAAAAACATAAATTCATTCTTCCGATCATTTTTAAGTAATCCATATAGAATTGTAAATGGATCATTTCTATTTCCATTTTTGGAAACCTTTCCAAATGATTCCATCTTTTCATTTCAAAAAAAAAAAACTACAATCATGCCTAAATGTTTTCCATTTCTCTTTAACTTTTCATTTTGTTCATTTTTATTCAAACTCGCAATTCATTTTTGGTTTTAACAAGCTAACGAAGGGATCAATTGGACATATGTAATTAGGCCTCAAATGATTTATAATTAAGTTTCAGTTTTTTCCCTATTAATTATAAACTCATTTAGTCATGAATTCATTCAACCATAGTGTCGTGATTGAGCTCTTCCTAACAACATACCATTACAAAAGCAAGTACTCAGTGCTCGTCCAATAACCTTGTCATGAGTGTGTTACCCTCATAAGATATCATTGATCTCTTAGGGATAATATCCACTCTCCCAATATGATCCTATTTTATCTCATAATAACCATTACATCTTCCTTCATGAAAAGTCAATTACTATCAAATAGTAATCAAGTCATTCATCACAAAGACGAATAACCGTGACCACGTTTACCTTTCATTAACTATGTAATGCCTATGAGAGGATATCATTTACCCATGTCTTGAACTATGAACTCCACTGTTGTGAATGACGCTACATAGTTCAAAAGTTGCACACCCAATGCATCAGCTTTCGATTCCTTACTATAAAAGTCACAAGTGAATAAATCTAGAAATGAATTCAAGATCCATTCTACTTGGGTCCAATCTGATGCATTGTATCTAATACCCTAATGCCCAAGACAATGTATCTCCCCAATTAGACTTGATAGACGATATATTAGTTGTAACACACCCTAACCCTAAATCGTTACCAAAACAGGGTTATTCAAATCTTATACGAAATTTAAACAGATAATTAACATACTTTTCACAAATATATCAAAACGACCCTTTAATGGGCTCTTGAAGCCCAAAACATATGTTAATAATGAATCAAGACCCATTCGGGGCTTTAAAATAAATTCAAATACACCTAAATCATGTAAAAAAAACCACAACCTAAGAACCTAATCAATGTTTATTCATAAACATTATCATATGTATTATCCAAATCAATTCAATTGATTTCATTCAATCCAATTCAAATACCATACCAAAATGACCCAAACATGCCATTTCATAATCTTAACATTTCATTTATATTGTATATAACCATCCAAGGTTAATTTATAGTACCATTCACAAACATATTTCAAAATGACCTATAAAATCAACATAGGTAAATGCCATTTTACAAAAGAGAATATACATCACCACTTTGCTGAGTTCAGGATTGGCTTGAATACTGGACCGAAACTTTTGACTTCAAGTAACCTGTGCACGGAAACAAACCGTACGCTGAGTATATACACTCAGTGGTATTACTATAATATAAATTTTAAAAGCAAAATAAATAAATAAATAAATATGCACTAAACTTTCTTTTCTTAACAATAACTATTTCAAATAACTTTTCTCCACTTTGATTCACACATTATTTCACTATATCAAAAATCCATTCCATGGACCCATGGTTCAAACATTTCGTTTTCATATCTCAATTCAATATCTCATTCCAACTCATATACAAAATCATACAGTTTATCAATCCATTCAATACCAATTTTAATTTCCAATTCATTCATTTGCCCCTATTAACTTGACTCGGACTTTGAAGGATACACGGATCCAACCAAACACACCAGTACAACATCTTGTGCCTTATTGGCCTTACCGAAGTGAATCGGTACTTAGTACCTCATCGGATTTAATCCGAAGCAATAATACTACACATAATGCCTCATTGGAATTATCCAAAGCAATATTAAGACACATATAGTGCCTCACCGACTTGAGATTGAAGTATCACTGAACACTTCCAATCCTATGGCATGCCAACTATATCCGACTTAGCCCGACTAGTTAATAGGGTTTCCAATTCACTTTCTCAATTCAATGTCAATCAAATTCATACTAATCACAAATTCTCATATTTTCATTTCAATATCACAATAACTTATTTAATTCAATTCAAATCACTTTCAATTTCCTATCAATATACATTCAAATATTCACATAATTCACAAGTCAATTCCACTTACCACACACATTAATTAAAGTTTAAAAATAAATAATAACTAAATTCGAATTATAGTAATACAAACCGTAATTTCGGATTACTCCTCGTCAACTTTTTCCTTTCCTTTCTTGGTCGATGTCTTCGGCACGATGTTAGCAATTTAAGTTTGAACCCCAAAATTTCCTTATTCTTTCTTTCTCTTTCTTTCCTTCTTTTCTTCTCTGTTTTCGTTTCTAATTTTGTTCTTCTTTCTCTTTTTTTTTGTTTTATAGTTTATAATAATATAATATAATAATATTAATTAATATATTACTTATTTATTAAGTTAATATAATATAATATATATTTTAATTAAAAATATCTTTGATATTTTTATTGTAATTCGCCTCAACATTTAAGAATGGCATAATTGCCTATTTGGTCATTTTAACTTTCTTTAATTTATAATTAAACTTTCACCTTTATTGTAATTTAGTCCTTTTTCCTAATTACTCTTATTTTACTTTAATTCTCCTATCCAAAACCTAATTGACCACTCAACTAACTTTGTAAATATTTTTAATAAATATTTATGAATCCGTTTTACTAAAACAGAGACCTGACAACTCACTTTTTTGACACCCCTAAAATTTTAGGTCGTTACATTAGTCTTTCAATCGGTTTACTCATTTTTTTATTAGACTAAGGACATGTTTAGGTTCGTCTAATAATACAAATTATCTTTCCATACGTAATACCGCTTAATGTCAGTTTAAACAATAGACAACCAATGAGTAACATTTGCTTCTATTTTTCTTTGCATGCAAAAATCGTTTGAGGATAATAATACAAAGTATATTCATTGTAATAAATGAGTTTGTTTTATTAACCAATTTGTTTGAAAAAATTACAAGTGTATATTGATGAAAATACTAAACCTAAGGCATGACCTGTTGTAATTAGATGTAGCAAATTAAACCATTTTTCGTACTTAAGGAGCTTGTATAAATGCAATTTCATTATGTTTTACTTAGTTTTCACTTTTAGTTTACAAATAATAAAAAGTGTGATTTGAGTTATTTATATTACCTTAAGGGCCAAAGTAGGCCTAAAGGAAGACTAATGTATTTGGTGAGTGTGTAAGGTATCATTCGGAGGCACGAGAACACGAGTTTGGTCGTCATGTTGCAACATAGAGGGTCAATGTCGTAACATAGTAAGAAAGATACCCAAAATAGCAAAACTACCATCAGTGTCACGATATAGCTAGAAGATGTTGTGACACAGCCCTAAATCCAAGTCTGAGCTTATAAAATGTCACTAGTGTCGCGGCATAGGACAGAGGATGTCGCGACACTACCTTGACTTGAAGAATTAATGAGCCGAGGATGTTTTGGTCCTCGCAACAAATTTTAACATGAAAACGTCAGTCGAATTAGGTTAATGGACAATGACCAACCCTAAATCTATAAATAGGCTTCATTAAACACTTTGTAAACATCTTTTTTGTACCTTTAATCTTTTATTCTAGTTTATGTTGCAACTTTCATTTAGTTTTTAATAATTTTTGTACTTAGGATTTCCATTTGTAATTCGATTTTATTTTCATTCTTATTCTTCGGAGAATCTGACTTGTGGATTCATCAACTCTTTATGGATTTCTGCTCTTTCAATTATCAATACAAATCAGGATTTCTCTTAAACCCTTATTATTGATCTAGTTTTCATGTTTAACTTTCTAATCAATTTTATGTTGTTAATAATATCCATGAGGAACTAATCCTCTTATGGGGGATTAGCGAGTGGATGTAAGAGTAATTAATTTCTTAGCGGATCAATTCGTTGGGATAGGAAGAACTTAAACCCTAAGCCTAACAACCCTAGGAAGTCATCTACGTGGGAATGAACCCAAAATTGGTATTGCCTATCCGTGAACACCTTACCCCAATTTGGTATAGATTGTGAGGTTGACAGATAAGTAGTTCTTTTTGACTCGTTAGTTTAGTGAAAGATCGAGAGGTCCTGCTAGGTTAACGGCTAGTTGATTGAGTAGAATCCGAAATAGGAATTAGTTACGACCACCAAAGTGAGTTAGTCTTTCATACCTAGAATTGATTAAGTCAGCAAGTTAGTTTTTTTTTCTTTTAATGCAATTTATTTCTTTTTATTTAATACAATTTTTATTTATCTTATATTTTACCGTAATATAATTTAATTAAAATAATAGTAAGATCTATTAATGTCAGAGTTATTACTAATTTAGTATTCGCCTCCCTTGGGTACGATCCTCGAAGTACTTCTATACTTCGTTGTATAAACTATATTACAACCTGACCCGTATACTTGCGGAAACTGCCTAATACTTATATTTGGTTGTAGGAATTATGCTCTAAACATTAGTACATCTGGAGCCGATCAAGTTGTTAGCGCCTACTGGGGAGCCAATGTTTTTTTGCATTTGATAAAATAATTAGGAAACTTTAAATTATGGATACGGTTTTTATAATATTTTTCCTCACTAACGTTTTTACTTTTCCTTGTGGTTTTAGTGTATGACTTGCAGTAGGGGCACATCTATAGAGCCAGCCACTAATCTAGAAATAATAATTCATAGAAATCGTCGACATCAATAACAAATGCAAAACAATCCACTTGTTGCAGTTAACCCACCACGAGAGAACCCATTGTTTTACGAACTTGACTTACCCCCACAATTATTGTTAAACCCACCAATGGCTCGAGAAGAAAAAACCTCAAGAGACTATGCATTACCAAATCTAGATATGGTACAATGAAGCATCATAAGGTCGACCATTATGGAAAATAATTTTGAGATCAATCTGGCCATGAGCCAAATGATCTAGGATAATCTGTAATTTAAAGGGACAATGATGGAGGACCCAAATCAACATCTAAAGCGATTTTTTCCAAATTTGTAACACTTTTAAATTTAACGGGGTTACCAATAGTGTTATTTGTCTTCAGGTGCTCCCCTTCTCCTTAGTAGATAATGCTTTATCTTGGTTAGATTCGCAAGCACCAGGATTTATCATGACATAGAACAAACTTGCAGAGAAGTTTCTACACAAGGTTTTTCCTATTAGCAAGACGGTCCAACTCAAGAGGGAGATTGCCATGTTTAAACAACTAGAAGGAGAAATTTTTCACGAAGCTTGGGAATGGTTTAAGATGTTGGTTCAAAAATGCCACATCATGGTTTGCCCGACTAGTTACGATTGCAGATGTTCTACAACAGGTTGGATACAAATGTAAGATCAGGTATAGATAGAGTCGCAAGAGGAGCCTTGATGAATCGAACATACAAGGATATGTATGATCTTATAGAAAACATGGCGATGAATTTCTTCTAGTGGCCAAATAAACGATTTACTTGTGGCCAGAGATCATTTGCAGTAAAAATTGTTCAGAAAGAACATAAATATCAACAGATCTTAGACAGACTTAACCGGATAGAGTCAACATCTAGTGGATTTTTGATATACGACAGAGATAGACCTGTTGGTCAATATTTTGAGAACCTAGCTGAGAATATGAATTACATCGGGAATAGGGGTGGAAATCTCTATTAAAATACTTATAATCCAAGCTGGAGAGATCACCCGAATTTGAGATAGGGCGGTAATCAATGCGGAGGCAATAATTCTAACCCTATTAAATAAAATATTACTTACCAACCTCCATATCGGTAGAAGCCTCAGGAAAGGGCCAACCCAAATGACAATATTGTATGTGGTCAACAACTAGATTTAATCAAGGGACAGATGCAGATAATGCGAATTGAAGTGAAACAGGTGCAGTCTGAGTGTAATCAAACAAAAAAAACATTGATGAAACTTAAAGATCCAATGAGCCAATTGATGAGAATGATGGGAGACATCAAAAGGCAAATTTGCATCAGGATCCCAAATAATACCGAGAACAATCCTCGAAGGGAAGGGAAGGAGCACATGAAAGCAATTGTGCTTCGATAGGGTAAAGTACTGAGTAGCCCAGATAACCCAACTGAAGAGAAGGATAAAGAGGATATCGATGATATTCAAGAAGAAACCCCTCGAAACAACAATGCTAAACCAGAACCAGAAAGGGTAGTCGAGCCGGCAGCTGAGCCAAACCGAGAACCTGTACTGACCAAGGTACCATTCCCCTCACAGCTAGAGGATAAACGAAAACGAGATGAAGCAGAATTTGTATGCTTTCTAAACTTATTCAAGTCACTTAACGTTAACTTGCCTCTAATTGAATTAATTGAAAACATTCCTAAATACACTAAGTACTTAAAAGAAATCATGGGTAGGCGTAAGAAAATTAAAATAGGAGAGGAAGTCAATATAGATGCATCTTGTAGTGCAATAATCTCTAAACAAATACCTCCAAAACTAAAAGAACCAACGAGTTTAACAATTCCTATAGAAATAGGAGATATTCACTTTAGTAAGGCCCTATGTGATCTAGGAGCTAGTATAAATTTAATGCCCTTATCAATATACAAAAAACTAGGGTTAAAGGAACTTAGAAACACATAAATCACACTACAATTAATTGGCAGGACTTTGGCACAACCGAAAAGGGTACTTGAATATGTGTTGGTTAAGATGCATAGTGTTATCATCCCGATTTATTTCGTGATTTTAGACTTTGAGGAAGACCGTAAGATACCTATTCTGTTAGGTAGATCATTTCTAGCCACATCTAGGTTCACTATTAAACTAGAAAATAATGAACTAATTATGAAAAAAATTGTGAAACTGAAATATTCAAATGCAATTAGCAACAGAATGGGGGAAGTAGGGAAAAGTTAGGGAGATTATGTTATGAAATATTTGTAAAAACCCTAGCTATCTTGAGTCAGAAAAGGTATTCTCTGTAATCAATGCAAGTAGAAAGAGCAAATTCAAAGAGTGGGACAAACAGAAAAAGGTGGAATGGCATGATGGATGTTGGACCAATATGGATAGAAAAACAATCAAAGAGGCATCCATGTATACACTAATGGAGTTGATAGATGGATCCGATAGTAATACCTAACACTTTTTTAAACTGTGTTAAAATTTTGTAAATTATTGTATTTTAGTAGACTTACAGGTAGATTAGGAATTAATTTGATTTAAATTGTTTAGAATTAGGTTATGTATGCTCGAACACTTTAAAATTCAAGAGGGGCCAAAGCAGAGCCAGTGTTGCAACACCGATAATGTAACACCCTCTAACCCCAAACCGTCGTTGGAACAGGGTTACAAGGCATTACCGGACTTATACACTAGTAAACGAGCAAAATCGAGATATAATTTTGAGTTTCAATCTAAAACCTTCTAATTTCCATCAAAAAGTCTTTAATATGGACCTACGGGGCCCAAAATAAGCTTAGGAAGTGATTTGGAATTAAACCGGGAACTTTGGAAACTTTTCTTTGAACATAGGGGTACACGCCCGTGTGGCCTAGAACATGCCCGTGTGGCCTGCCCGTGGGGCTCCCATGGCCGTGGGGCCAGGCCGTGGGTAGATCTGACTTGCTACACACGCCCGTGGAACTAGCCTGTGGGCAAGCCTGACTTTGCCACATGGCCTGGGCACACGCCTATGTGTCTTGGCCATGTGAAAACAACATTTTTTTATCATTTTTAAGCCACTTTGATCCACTAAACATACCCAATTCAAGCACAAATCATTGACTTATAAACCTTAATCAAATACCCTTCATTTCATTTTCAAACTTAGCAAATATTCAAGGTTTATAAACCATATTTGCATTCAAAACATAAGTAATTACAAGTGGCTAAAACCAAACCTAGTACATGCCACATTTTTAAAAGATAGATTCATCACCAAAATTGAGCTGAAGTCGGGATTGATTCAGATGCTGAGTTAGACTTTACTTGACCTATCCTGCGCACGGAAAATAACCATACATTGAGTATTGAAAATACTCAGTGGTATTATCATAATTCAAATTATAATAATAATAACATATCATATCATCAACAAATAATAACAAATCATAAATATAGTTTCATACTAATCTATCATATTTCCATTACATCATTTCCAATATTTGGTTCAATATCTCATCAATAAAATTTCTAACAATTCATAAATCCTTGAATTATTTCCCAATCACATAAGATATCTCAAATCACATTTCAACTTTGAACATTTCATGAATCTTTGATTCATGCCTTCAATCACATATCACAAATCTCATTTCAATAACTCAATCATATTTATTCAAAATTTATCATTTCACTTATTTTCCCCTATTAACTTGACTCGGACCTTGGCGGACACACGGATCCAACTAAACACACCAGAATGGCGACCAACGCCTTATCGGCATAGTTGAAGTAAAGTGGCGATCAACGCCTCATCGGATAGTTCGAAGTACATCTATGACACACTAAGTGTCTCATCGGCTGAGCCGAAGCAAAGTGGTGACCAACGCCTCATCGAAACTATCCGAAGCAATCTATGACACACCAAGTGTCTCATCGACTCAAGGTCGAAGAATCCCTGAACTCTTCTAATCCTATGGCATGCCAATTATATCCACCTTAGCCCGACTAATTAATAGGGTATCAGAATCACATAGTAATTTCACTTTCAATATCAAATTCACTTCCACTTTAAAATTCACTTATCAATTGCTCACGATCATTCAAATTCGTATCAATTAATACTTCGGTCACATTTCTCACATCTTTCTCATTTCAAACACAAATTGTTTCCAATTCACATCATCATACATTTTCACTTTGATACACATATAATTCATAAAACAATTTCACACATATATAAATGTACATATTCACTAATCATATCCAATCACATTCAAATCAAATATCACTGTTTATCCCAATTTCAATTCCATGCATATATATACATATATATTATAAAATTAAACACATAATAATAAAAACATGAATTATGATAATACAAACTGATATTTCTCGAGCTACCCTCGATCACTTTTTCCTTCCCCTTCGCATTAGACGTCTCGGTTTCCTTGTTTGCTACAAAAATTAGCATAATTACAATTAATTAATTACACACACATTTCACATTAAATATTAAATTTTTACCTAAATTTCTAATTTAACTCAATTGAACCCATTTACTTTTCTAGCTTAATTACTACCTTATTTATACTCAATTTCCTTCCATATTCCTATTAACTATCAAATGTTCATATTAGAACCCTAATGCAAGTTTTCTTTCAACTTAGTCCCTCAAACACAAAACTTATAACCTCTTTTACAATTTAATCCCTTAATCAATTCAAATTAATAATTCTATCAATTAAGCCCTTAATTCAACCATTTACCCAACATAAACTTTACTCAAAAACTTAAAAACCTCCATAACTTCCACTTAGTTTCAACAAAACTCAATTCTAAAGCTTCTAAAACATTTAAATTAAAGAATAATGGCTTAATTGACTTACCTTTCAAACTTCTAAGCTTCAATTCTCCAATTTCTCCTTTTTCTTTTCTTTCTTCTTTTCTTTCCCAAATTTTTGTAACTTCTCTGTAACTTTCTTTGTTCTTCTTCTTTGTTTTCTTTATTTCTTTTTACTATTATTTACTTAATTAATCATTATTATAAAATATCTAATTAATAACTAATAAATATATTACATGTGTATTAATACACATATATACACATGTATTATCCCATCACCATACATTTGGCACCACTTATTTATTAAATAAATTATAATATGACATAATAATAATAATAATAATAATAATAATAATAATAATAATATCTTTTACTTAAATTATAAGTAAATATGTATCTAATATAAATTTGTACTAATAATTTAAATATACATGTATTCATTCTCTAACATACACATGTCACTAATTTGGTTTAATTACTAATTTAATCCTTTAACTTTTCTCTATTCTATAATTAAACTTTTATGCTCTATTCAATTTAGTCCTTTCTACTAATTATTTCTAATCAAACTAAATTCACTTATCAAAAATCTAATTGAACTCGTAACTAACTTCGTAAATATTTTTAATAAATATTTACGGACTCGTTTTCCTAAGACGGAGGCCCTAAATTCACTTTTCTGATGCCCGTGGAATTTGGGTCATTACAGATAACAAGATCAATGAATCAAGCAACTCAGCTCGATGTCGTGACTTGGCACCTTTATGTCATGACAAAGTAGTCAGTACTCCCAAAATCTAAAGATTCCAAGGTGTGTCGCAACATCAAACCCTGATGCCGCGACATCGATAGCCTGCCAGGGGTGTCGCAACATGGAACCCCTATATTGCAATATAGCTGCAATTTTCTGCAAGGCCGACTCGACCCGTTGGGCAACCTGTCGGCTTTAACCTTTATTTTAGCTGGTTTTTAACCTAAAAACACCAAAATTTTTAAAACTAAAACACTTCTAACTATTTCTAAACCTTCCTAAACTCTTCAATCGCAAAAAAAAAAAAAAAAAAGAAAAGAAAAGAAAAAACCCTATTTTTTTTTTCTTTCTACTTTGCTACAACTTTTTCTTCCTTTTCTTGTATTCTACTTTGTGCAAGGATAAAAGCACCACATAAATGAGGAACTTGCAACAAATTTTCGTGAGGAATCACGAGATTTCAAACAAGGCTAAGGGTTCTTACTTAAGTTTATTTTTCCATTGCATTGTTCTTTTGTTTCTTTGAAATACGTTGCTTGATTTATCTTCTTCTAGTAAAAAATATTATTGAAAATGCCTTCTAGGAAATTTAGATGAACTAGTGAACAAGAGCCATTGGTGGTCACAAGCCCTTCGAAATTTCCAAATGCGAATGTCAAAAAATATTTTCTAGAATTACCAGGAAAGACATTTGTTCAAGAATGGGGTTTTGAACCATTTATTATTCTTCGTAAACAAATTTGGGCATTAGTTTAGTATCATGGATGGGAGGAATTTTGCATGACTCCCAAAGAGACGTTGTTATCCCCGTGGTCCAAGAGTTTTATGCATATTTTAAGGATCAAGAGATGAGGTATGCGGCTATTTGGGAAACCATAACAGTATAAGGCAAAGAGGTACAGATCACCCCTATGGGAATTTGTGACTTTTATAATACTCCGTACTATGAATATGATTTCCTTGAAAACACTAATTTAACAAATTTTAATGACATAGAAATGGATAACATTATAAATTACCTAATCGAAGGGAGGGGTGAGTGGAATCACCGATTGGATATCGGACTACCAACCAATTTTAATCATGTGCTAATGTTTCCTAAAGCTAAGATATGGATGTCATTTCTTTGTAGAAGAATAACACCTACAATGAATGTTTCTAACGTAAATATTTTTCAAGCTATTTTGTTATATGGCATTTTGCAGAAGAAACATATATGCATCAGGGAATGGATCTATCACAGCTAGACCTATTCATAGGTCGGGCCACATAGCCCAGCCCAAAGGCCTGCCCGAAATATGAGAGGATTTGGGCAAAAATATAGGCCTAAAAAATAGGCTTGGACCAAAAATAAGGCCCGTTTAAAAAACGAGCGGGGCCTTAGGTAAGGCTTTTTTTCTCAAGCCCGACCCGAATTCACTAAAGAACAAAAAAATCTACTTTTTTATTTTTTAATATTATTTTTTTGTTGTTTTCTCCCTATTTTGTTACCATTTTACTATTATGTTGCTACTATTTTGTTGTTATTATTTGGATATTGTATAAAACTTATTTTATTATTAATTTTGTTATTATTTTAAAGACATTTGTTAATTTTGTTATTATTTTAAAGGCATTTGCTTGTTAAGTTGCATTTATCTTAGTGTTATTTAAGTATATATATATTTTAAAATTTATTTTCAATTTGTTGGGAAATATTTATTTTGATGTTTTTAGTATTTTTGATGTATTATATATATTTTAAAATTATATAAAAATTAATATGGCTGGGCTGGGTCGGGCTCGAATTTTAACATTTTTATCCGGGTCGGGCTTGGGCAAAATTTTAGGCCCATTTTTTGGGTCGGGCTGAGCCTAGGCTTAGCAAAAGGGCCTAGATTTTTAGTTGAGCCCGGCCCGGCCCATGCACACCTCTAATCACAGCATGAAGTGTTGTATCTGTGGCCAGAAGGTCGGCCTTTTTCTTCCCTGACCTAGTGACGACATCATACAAAAAGGTTGGACTTTCAATGGAAGCAAATGAATAGTTCATAAGGCCGACGAAGAGCTTAATAGGTGACTCTATGTATACCCAGTACGTCGAGCTCAATTGAAAACAAATTAAGGATTGGAACCAGCAAAGAAAGCAAAAGATGGATGTCTCGGTATCTCGAAAAATAAAAGAAATATCAAAAGCTTAGAAAGGAAGTGAAATTTCGAACACCGAATGGATGAAAAGGTAGATATAGGTAGAGGTGCTCATGGGCTAGGTTCGGGCCGGGTCTAAACATGATATTACCATACTTTATGCTTGCCCAAGCCTGGCCCAGCTCGAAATCAAGGCCTAAAATTTTGTCCAAACCCGCCTATATTTGTAAAAGACTAACTCAAGCCCATTTTATGTCCGCCCATATTATTTTTAAATTTTTTTAAAAATATTTATTTTATTTTTATTTTATTTTAATATTTAATAATTTTATACATTTTTTACTTGTTGAAATTTTTTATATAATCATCTTAACATTGTTTTAATGTTTATATTAGAGTAGTATTATAAGTTTAGTATAAGTTTTTTTTTAATGTGTTCTAAATTACACAATATATAAAAATAACATAATATAAAGTATTATAAACTTAAAACGGGTTGAGTCAAGCTCCGCCCTTGAATGTTCAAGCTCAAACTTGAGCCCAACCCATATTTTAAACAGGCCTAATTTGTTTGCCTAAGCCCATTTTTCAAGTCTAATATTTTTGCCTAAACATTCCTAAATTTCAGGCAGATCTTCGAGCTTGGGTAGGTAGCTCAGCCCATGAACTTGTCTAGATGCAGGAAATGGGACCAGTTGGATAGGAGTTTGCACGACAGAGCACTATGAGAATACAAAATTTACCACCAAACAAATATGGACCCATGCTATCCCATCATAGATTCGAGGAATAGGGGAGTAACAAAGAAGGCGAAAGCGATAGACAAGTGGAGGAGGAAGAAGAAGCTGCAAAACAAGACTCTTAAGAGGAGGATGACAACTACGATGCGGCATTTCAACCACAACATTTTACACAGAAAGGGCCAGTCATCCGTAGCCCAACCTGGCATACACATTCATTAGGCAATGGCTCCTCCCGAGGCCACATCTCGGGTCGAGGGAAAGCTCCAATGGTGGGGGACAATCGACATATTTTAACGATTGAAACACTTTTTCATTTTGTTAAATTGTAAAACAATTAATTAAGATGATTTTTATTTTTATTCTTAGGAGTAGGAGTAACAATAGCTTTATATATCTATATTTTTTTTGTTTTTGTTTTTAAATTTTCTATGCAGGAACCTTACATGAAGGAAGCATTAAATTTACAAAATTTAAACGAACAAGGAATGAAGCACCCACCATAATATTACGATAATGTCACGATCAATTGGGTAACTTCGTTTATCTACTTAGGGGTTGTACATTAGGGACAATGTCCTGTCTAATGAGTAGGGGTAACATAGAAAATTTATTTTTTATTTTTATGATTTTTTGTTTATTTTCCTTGCCAAAAGTGAGCTTGAGCTTATAGAAATATAATTAATTAGTTAGGAGCATGTTTATAGGTTGATTGTATTTACTGTAAATTTGGCATGACAGTGAATGATTTTAAAAATTCTAAGTTCTATGTATTACAATATAAATAGACAGTAAGTAATTGAATATACCAAATGATAGAGAAAATATCGGGAAACTAGCATGCTAGTATGTATGATAAATAGTTAAAATTATGATTTTTTGATTGATTAAATTTATGAATATTAAGATACCTAGGGATGACCTAAGGCATTGTTTGGTATAACCTAAAGCCAAAAAGCCAACCTTATTTATCAATCCTTAGTACATATATCTGAGCTAGAAAACTTTTCTTGATAAACCTTCATGCAAAACTCGAGCCAAAATATGAACTTGTACTTACCCTTTTTCTTTGGTCCTTGAAATGCACGAATTTAGACATCTAGTCATACGTATTGAGGGATAGGTAGATACATTATGGTGGTTTTTTAAAATTTAAAGTGAAATAGGAAGGACCACTGTGATATAGTGATTATAGGTCTAACTAAGATGTGCAAAACAAAAGAAAAAAAGTCAAAACTGGTAAAAAAAAGTACTTGAACATTGAAAAACAAAAGCATTATGAATGAGATATGTTGAAAAAGTCAAAACTGACTTAAAAATAGAAGTCATAAAATTAGAAACCTCAATCATTAGTGCACAAAAACTCGTAAGTTGACCATAGTTACTTTATCAAGTTGTGACTTCCTACATGGAGAAATAAGGAAGTTGAGAAAAGGAGAAATAAGGTGGTAAATGGGAAAGGGTCATTAAGGGAAAGAATATGGGGCAATATGATGTGCCAAACTACTTTTATGCTTGAAACTATTTTGATGCTCATTGTTTTTTAATTTCATACCTATCTTAAGCCTCAGAACGTTACAAGCTAAAAAATCCTATGTAACCTAGGTAAATCTATTCATGAATAGACATTGTATTGAGTAATTGCAATAATGATTGTTTGTATTCTGCTAGGATAACCAAATTACCTATATGATTTATTGATAGATTAATATATTTGAGGACCTTTTTGTTTATATACTTTGTAATATACTAAACTTAGATGTTAGAGATTGAGAATGGAAAGTCGTTTACATTTCATGTTTGAATTCCCCTACACTCATTTTATTTATTTTCTCATCCTAGTCGCAATTGTTGACCATTCTAGAAGGTCAACACTCCCCCTTGCTGTCCAAGTCTTTCCATAAAAGAGGGGGATTTTCCTTCTTTTTATTGACTCAAACTTTCCTTCCACAGCCTCTTTCTACTTTCTTTTTTGTGCAAAACCCCTCTTTTCACTCCCTTTTTCCCCAAATTTACCCAAAATGAGTCATTGACTACCTTTGGCTAGCCCTAGCTATCCCAAAACCTTATTTTTCATTTTGTTGCTCCCTTTTTTTCTCCCATTTCCTCCTTTGCCATCCACCACATTCTTCTCCACCATTTTTGGCTTTTTCAATTATTTTTCAACACTTTTGAAGCCATTTTTCTTCAAATCTCTTCCCCTCCTCCATCATACTTGACTCTCGCACCACTTTCCTTCTCCATTGCCGCTATCGCCGTACCACCGCTGCCGGCCACTGTCAAGTTTTTTTCCATTCTTCTTCTTTTCTTCTCCTCTTTTCAAAAATCATCTTGTAAACTCATGAATCTGATTTTTCATTATTAAAAATCATCTTTCAAATTATTATTTTATTTAGACTTTTTTATTTTCTAATTATAGGCTTAATCCCCCTTTTTGATCGGTTTTTCAAGATTTTGTTGCCAAGTCCTTTTCTCTTCGTTTAATTGTAAGTATGAAGAATTATCGTAAGCATTATATTTTTGAAATATTATTTTTATTCAACAAGGATCTAACTATTCGGTTTCGTGCATCATTGAGGAATACTCGTAAATCTTGGAATACGCGTATCAACTGTAGAAAGGGTGATAGTTGACAATCTTTTTGCGTAACTAGTGTTGAATCAGTGTTATTTATTTAAGGAAATATTATTAATTCATTAGATCGGTACTAACACATATTTTGATTTAACATAGTGACCAAGAAAAATCGGAATCATCTCTTTCGAACTGGAGTTGAGATCTAATCCATCAAATCTAAGGTGTGGGGATTTAAATGATATTATTTGTTATTACGATTATATAAATAATGATGAATAATATTTATATATATAGCAATTGTATTACTTATGGATATTGATATTTAATATTTATGATTATGTGAATACTCATAGAAATCGGTAAAATTGATAAGCGATAATAACAAGAGAAATTCTGTGATTCTGTAGTGTGATTGGTTTATTGGATGATTCTAAGATGTATGATAATATATGATTTCCATCACTCGTGTCATGTAATTTATGGCTTATAAAAATATGGTATTCTTATTTATATGGAAATAATATATGTTATTAAATTTTGATCTAAGGATTTGTATGTTGATTATGCCCTACTATGATGCTTTGATTTGCTTGATAAAACATGCTATTATGAAATTATGTGTAAAAATATGAGACCTAACTCGCATGTTAAGCATGCCATACTCTGATAATTCGATTCGCATGTAAAGCATGCTACTGAAAAATCTGTTATGTTGCCATAACATATGCATGGGGTTGGAAAAATGTACGAAGGAAGTATTTGGCAGTAGATCTGCATTTCTGGTGGCTTGTCCACAATATTATGTATCTAGGAGTAAATCTGCAATTTCTGGTGGTTCGACCACATTTTGGTGTGTTATTGGTTGGATGAGTTCTAGGGAACTCTATATGGTGTGTAGCAAAGTTAGGTAGGATTTAAGCTCAAATATCTATATTATATTCTAAAAATGTTGCATTGATTACGTCATTACACAATCTGCATATCTGATTTATAATTGAGTAATTTATATATGTTATGGACTGATTAATATAATGTTGTGATCAATTACTTTGTGAAATAATTTTCATTTAAGACCTACACTGAGCCTTTTAAGCTCACCCCCTTCAAACTTTGATTTCAGATAATTGAGGTTAGGATGGGCTTGGCTACGGAGGTCCTCTTAGTTATTTTTCAGAAAACTTTGCAAGTAGTGGTATTGGACATTATGGTTTGTGATCATGCTTTATGGGCTTTAATTTAGGGACTTTGATTTGGCTTTTTTTTTATTTGAGAACTTTGGATAATATTTTGGGGTTTTTCTTTTCTACATGATTTGTTATGTTAAATTATAATTTAAATAATTTGAAGAAATAAAACTAAAACGACAGACTATTTTTATAACAAAATTTATTTGACTCCAAGTACCGATTTTAAACTCAATACGTGATTTTTTAAAACCCATCACAACATATTTCCAAAATCGATGATTTCCAAAGTATCAATGATGTACTCTTATATTTGACACTTTTTGCTTGTTAATTCCTTTGTCTTGTGAATTTTCCACTACTTAATTGGTTGCATTTGATTTATTTCTTGTGTAGTGAACCCAATACTGGAAATGGCAACAAAAGGACGTAATCTGCAGTTTTCTTTCTTTTTATTTTGTCATGGCTGGAGTCGCGGGCACGACGCTGGGCACGACGCGGATCTGACGTGGCAGATCAAAAGTCAACGCGAGGAATATTCTGGAAACAACTTATCTTGATCTATTGACGTGATTTGGGGGATTTTAGATTTCATTTTCATAATTTTAGGATATTATCTTATCTTTTTTTCTATTAGTTTCCTTGTTGTTTTAAGAATTTGAAGCCTATAAATACCTACCTTTGGGTAAGGCTAAAGATCATATCTTGTCTTAGTTCTTGTTGTTACTTTGTTTTCATTTTCAATAAAATTTTCTTCTTTTGTTTTATTTCTACTTTCTTTTATTTTATTTTATGTTTTTACATTATCAAAATATGTTAAGGATGATAATCAGTATCAAGCTAAGAGCTAGTACGAATCAATTCCACGTGTGAGAATTGAATATTGCTTAAATCCATTAGGGATACATTTCGTCTTTCTACTCAGATAGTTTGGCAATTGGCCTTACTAAAACTTTTAAACGTTTTTCAAATCAAAAGGATTCGTTGGTCTGGAATCGTTTAATTATACAGTTGGGAGGAAGGATCGGCTTGTCGCATTTCGACTTCCTATGAACACTCTTAGCGGCGGTTCGCTAAGGAAAGACGAGATCTAAAACGATTCTCAATGAGACAACTTCCGTGTCGGGCTTTTCCTGTTTTAAAACTAAGTATTTCAACGGTGATAGACATGGCTGATTTACTTAAGAATCGACTTTCGAAGATAGACTTGGGAAGATCGGTTACATGAGAGAAAAGCAAGTTACGATGGGTTGGGCCTCGTACACTGTAACCGACATGAATCCTGGAGCAAAAATCTATTTTCAATGATCGTGGGAATTGACGAAACTAGCTCGAGGCGATTTTTATACTTGTGATTTTTCAATTTAATCTTTCACATTATTTGTTTTACTGCTTCTATTTCAATACATCTTTCTTTACAATCTTACTTTTTTTTTTCTTTCCTTGTTACTTCTCAGCTCCTGGGTCGGGATCAAGAAATTCAATCAAGAATTCTATTAAACTCCCTGTGGATCGACCCTCTTCCACTATTCTACCTTTTTTTTTAATTTTTGAATAGGTTTATTTTATTTTGATAGGCAAAACGACGCTTGTCAATCAAAATCAATCTTAGGGTTTTCAAAATGACATTCTTCGCTACAATATTTTTTTTTTGAATCTTGACATTTTTTATTTGAACATAAGATCGAATTTCTAAAAAAACACTTAAATAACACAACCTTTGGTTTTCGTAAAGTGATTTTCAAGAGATAATTTCTAAAATATTTTATTGGGCCATCATCATGGCCAATGTAATCTTCAAGATTTGGCCATAACGTTTGCGCCAGGTCTAGGGGGTTACAAAACCATTTTTCGTACTTAAGGAGCTTGTATAAATGCAATTTCATTATGTTTTACTTAGTTTTTCACTTTCAGTTTACAAATAATAAAAAGTGTGATTTGAGCTATTTATATGACCTTAAAGGCTAAAGTAAGCCTAAAGGAAGGCTAACGTATTTGGTGAGTGTGTAGGACATCACTCAGAGGCATGAGAACATGAGATTAGTTGTCATGTTACAGCACAAAGGGTCAATGTCGCAACATAGTAAGCAGGATACCCAAAAGAGCAAAGGTGCCTTCAGTGTCGCGACATAGCCCTGAATCCAAGCCTGAGCCTATAAACTATCACCAGTGTTGCGACATAAGCCAGAGGATGTCAAGACATCCCTCTGACATGAAAAATTCATGAGCTAAGGGTATTTTGGTCTACGCAACAAACTTTAACATGAAAACGTCAATCGAATTAGGTCAATGGACGACAACCAACCCTAAATCTATCAGTAGGCTTCACTAAACACTTCATAAACATCTTTTCTGTACCTTTAATCTTCTATTCTAGTTTAGGTTGCAACTTTCACTTAGTTTTTAATTCCTTTTGTACTTAGGATTTCCTTTTGTAATTCATGTTTATTTTCATTCTTGTTCTTTGGAGAATCTAACTTGCGGATTCATCAACTCTTTATGAATTTCTGCACTTTCAATTATTAATACAAATCAAGATTTCCCTTAAACTCTTATTCTTAATCTACTTTTCACGTTTTTCTTTATAATCAAGTTTATATTGTTTATGAGATCCGTAAGGAACTAATCCTCTTATGGGGGATTAGCGAGTGGCCATAGGAGTAATTAATTTTTATTTAGGGTTTCTTAACAGACCAACTGGTTAGGATAGAAAGAACTTAAACCATAAGCCTGACAACCTTAAAAAGTCATCTAGGTGGGAATGAACACAAAAATGGTATTGTCTATCCATGAGCACCTTACCCAAATTCGGCCTAGACTGTGAGGTCAACAGATAAGTAGTTTTTGCCGACTCATTAGTTTAGTGAAAGATCAAGAGATCCTGCTAGGTTAATGTAACAACTTGATTTTGACCCTATTCAGAACGGTGGTTTCGGGACCACGAATCCGAGTCAGAAAGATATTTAAATATTATTTTCTATGTTCATTATGTGTGAATTTATGTGTGTGAAATTTTCGTATAAAAACTTGATCGTTTGGATGCTTAATTGTGAAAAATGGCTTAATCACATAAAATGAAAATTTGATGGTTAAATGTTTAAGTGCCAAATTGATGATGGTTTTATAAATTGAAGTGTTGATAGTTTAATTTAGCCATAAATTAACATAGTGGTCGGTTTGGTATGCATGTAATAGTAAATGGATTATTAAATTATTTTAGTAATGATTTTTTTTATTTTGTTAACTTATAATAATATAACAATAATAAAACATAAACAAAGTGGCATGTTCATCTTTCTTATTTCTCTATTACCGAAACCAAAGAAAGAAGAAAGGGTTGAGCTTTTGAAACATTCGGCCTTTACCAAGCTCATTTAAGGTATGAAATTTATTCGGTTCTTGATAATTTTTACGTTTTTGAGATCGTTGCTTCGAACACTCTTAGACCCATGCTAGAATTTTTGAATTTGGTAAGATATTCATGAGATGCCATTGTTGATAGCTTGATAGATTTTGTGTTCAATGATAGAAAATAAATGATATGTGTTAGATTATTAAATTTGTATTGGAAATTTTCATGAAAAGTAAGTAAATAGGGCTTAATTTCAAAAATGGTAAATAGAGGGACTAAATTGTGAAATAAATTAATTGTGAGGACTTATAAGGGCATGGAAGGTATTCGGCTATAGCTTAGAGTAAGTAAATTATGTTTGTTTTGTGTTTTGAGAATTTTGGACTTAATTGCTAAATGTGTAAAATGTATGGGGCAAAAATGTAATTTGTCCATTTATGTGTTGTTGGATTAAAATGAATAAAATTTTATTTAAATAAGGTTAATTTGAAATGTATAGATCAAGAAACAAAAAGATCGGACTTAGATCGGGGGAAAGCAAAAATCGTTGAATAGTCGATAATCCCTGTTCGTAGATATCCGAGGTAAGTTTTTAAGCAATTAAGCCATGTTGAAGTTATTTATATATGATGTATATGATTTAATTGAAGTATGTGTATATATTATTGATAGCCGAATGTGATATTGGTTTGGGAGACAATTAAGTTAACATGTATGTATATGATTGATATTTCGGCACTATGTGTGCATATAAAAAAAAATTAGTTGCGGGTTTGAGAAATGCACTATGTGTGCGAGTTGATTTTAAGCACTAAGTGTGCAAATTTGATTACCAAGCACTATGTGTGCGAATTCGATTATTGAGCACTAAGTGTGCGAGTTCAATTTAGCTCCGAATTAATTAATTAGCACTAAGTGTGCGAAATTATCAAGTAACCAAGGATATTCGAATGAGTAGATGCTTTGAATTTCTTGAGAAGTAATTTATATATATATATATGTTCGGATTTGAATATGGTAAGCCTTGAACCTATGTGGTGATTATAATTGAGTTCGAATATAACTGATTTATTGTGGTAAAGATGTAATGCTAGTTAAATATGATTTAATTGAACGAAACGATATATATATATTACCATGTTATAAGATATATGAAATCTTATTTGAGATTTGGCCATTTATGAATTGGTAATGATAGATGAATGAATAGCTTTCTGCTTGATTCTATTGATATTCAAATAAGATGATGTTCGTGTTTGGAAGATATATTGTAGGCTGAGGCGAAGTGTATTATGCATATTGTATTCACATTATATGATGTTGGAAGGACATAATGTATTCGGCCTTATGTTTGTTATTAATGAAATAATTTGTGAATGAGTTGATGCATATAATTTCTATTTGAGATTTCAATCCTTGATGAATAAAACGCCGAATGAATTAATGAGATGAGATTATATGGTTTAGTAATACGAATTAACTAAATTGAATTGAGCTATTTAAATCTAGTTAGCAAGTTAATTAAAGGTTAAATTTGCTTATAACTTACTAAGCTGTTAAAGCTTACTTGGTGTGTTTATGTTTGCTCTTTGTGATAGATTTTTGGGATTTGTTACGTGCTCGGGGATCGTCAGTGAAGTTCGTCACACTATCGCCTATCTTTTGGTACTTTTGGAAGTTTTAGTTTGGATATATGGCATGTATAGACTAGCCTGTGTTAAGTCTAAATTTGGGTTATGTGTTTAATGTGCCATGCGAATATGGCCAAATTAATTTAGAAGTTGATGTTATATTTTTGAGCAATGATTTTAAGTGTGCTATGCTTAAATATAGTTAATTTATGTATAGGTTGTTTGACGTTGTGAATGCCACAAATATAGTATGAGTATAATGAGTAAATTAAACATGAAATTGGCTTGAAATAGATATCCGAAATTTGCTTAATTGTATATGGTCTTGTATGCATTAAACATAGATGACTTTCGGCATTAGTTAAAAAGTTAAAATATTTGAACTTGTAAATTGGTTGATTGATGGTGTAAGTGAATTATATGCAAATTGAGCATTTGGTATTCGACAATTGTACTAATATGAGTTAATGAAATTGGTCACATGTTTTCGGTTATATGTGAGCTTATATATATACTATATGTTATGGATGTTTGAGTCGCATTTAGATGTATTAGTTACATTATAGATTTGGACTTGTCTCATAAAATAAGTGCATGGGATAATATTTGATAATATGCCTTTGCCGAATGTGGTTGGAAATGTTTGGTTATTGAAATGCTTGATATATGCAATAATTGTTAGCCATGTATAAACTTGATTATATCTTAATGAAATTTATCAGGTGTATCGTAATCATGACTATGTGATTATTTATGCTAGTTTACCTTTAAGTTGTAAAAGGACTAAGAATATTAAATATGTCTGACTATAATTGTTGGTAATTGAAGTCTATCAGGTAATGCCTTGTAACCCTTTTGACGACGAATATGGGTTAGGGTTGTTACAGTTAATGACTAGTTTATTGAGTAGAACCCAAAATAGGAATTAGTTATGACCACCAAAGCGAGTTAGTCTTCCATACCTAGAATTGATTAAGTCAACAAGTTAGTGTTCCATTTTTCTTTCAATGAAATTTATTTCTTTTTATTTAATATAATTTTTCTTCACCTTATATTTTACCGTAATATAATTTGATTAAAATACTAATTAGATCTATTAACGTCGGAGTTATTATTAATGTAGTATTCGCCTCCCTTAGGTATGATCCTCGAAGTACATCTATACTTTGTTGTATAAACTATATTACAACCTGACCCGTATACTTGCGGAAATTGCCTAATACTTATATTTGGTTGTAGGAATTACACTCTAGACGTTAGTACATCTGAAGGCGGTCAAGGCACCAAATCCACCAACGAAAATCTCAACAGGTGATGACAATCAATTGAGAATTAATTTACACTTGCTATTGGAGGAATTTCAAGATGTTTTTAGTGAACCTAAATAGTTGTCACCCTATAGAGCATGTGATCACAAGATTCCCATGAAAGATGAATCAGAAGTGGTGAAGTTAAGGCCATGTAGATATCCAACCATTCAAAAAGTTATGTAGGAGAAAATGGAGTAAGAAATGCTCGATGTTGACATCTTTTGGCATAATAGTAGCTCTTTTGTCTCACCTATTGTTATGGTGAAAAAGAAAAATGGTTCCTAGAGGTTGTGTATTAAGTACAAGTTTCCTATACCCTTATTTGAGGAGTTTTTGGATAAGTTAGGCCAAGCAACCTATTTTTCAAAGTTAGACCTAAAGTCAGGGTGTAACACCTCTAAATCGTATCTGTTGCCGGAATAAGGTTACGGAACATTACCGAAATTTACAGATTGAATAACAGAAATTTCATATCATCTAGCATTCATATCAGAAATCAATCCAAAATCAATCATATTGTCCCTTAAGTGAGCCCTCGAGGCCCAAAATACACATTAGAAACTAATCAGGACTAAACTGGGTACTCAAGGAATTTTTCAGAAAACATCAAAATTTTTCAAAGGTGCAGGAGACACACGTCCGTGTGGCCAGGCCGTGTGGGCATTCGAAATAGGACACACGGTCGTGTCCAAACTTGGGAGCTTTCTGACTTGGGTCATACAGGAAAGCCACATGCCTGTGTGCTAGGCCGTGTAAGCATACTGACTTGCTTTAATAAGGTGCAGGGGTCACACGGCCAAGCCACACGCCCGTGTGCTAGGCCGTGTGAAAATTTTAAGCATACTAACTTATGCAAATTAAAAGATACAGGGGACACACGACCGTATCATTTGGCCGTGTGGACAAAAATAGGCTATTTTCTAAGCCACATTTCTCACCCACATGGATACCAACCTAACCTCAACAATTTACACATCATTAGACCATATCAAGAAATTCAATACAAGCTGTCATAAGTCTTGAACATTCATCATTACAATAATCAACCAACATGCTCTTAGACACCTCAAATGACAACTCATAAACATGTTAACCAAATACTCAAACTTACCTATTTAATGCATTTAACAATTCTACTAAAGTCCACCATAAATTAAATGTACACAGACATATATATCATTCACACCAACATCCCTAATATGCCTTATTCTCAAACCCATATGTATATATATATATATATATATATATATAAGTTGGTTATATAAATAAAGTTATAATTCTTAACATTTACACAAGCCAGACTTTGAACAAATCCACACAAACACTATACATGCCATATAAACAATATTGAGCATTTTAAAAACTACGGGAATAAGCTGGATAGTGTGACTTGAGTGTTGATCCAATCGTCTAATCTTTCAAAAATCTACAACGACATTAAACAACTCAAATAAGCCTGTTGAAGCTTAGTAAGTTTGACGAGTTAAACAGAAATCTTACCGAACCTACTATAATAAAGCAAATAATAAAAATCATTCATATCAATTCCCTGTCAATCACAACTTCAATCGATGAATACTCTTGTTTTCTTGTTTTCAAGTCGATATCAAAAATAAATAACATGTCTTTCAATTTCAATAAATAAATCACCTTACCAAAATCTTTACAAAATTGAAGAACGACTGACGGGTATGAGTACATCATTAATAGAAGCTCATAAGAGCTGGGCTTCTCAGATATACCAACAGAAGCTCAAAAGTTGAACAGAAGCTCATAAGAGTTGAACAGAAGCTCGTAAGAGCTAAACAGAAACTCTTAAGAGTTGCAGAAGCTCGTAAGAGCTGAACAGAAACTCTTAAGAGTTGAATAGAAACTCGTAAGAGCTGAATAGAAACTCATAAGAGTTGAATAGAAGCTCGTAAGAGCTAAATAGAAACTCGTAAGAGCTAAACAGAAAGTAAAACACAAGTTTTCGCAACAAATGTTGAACCCCAATTTACTTGGGTAATTTTCCGTTATTTTTCTCCAAAACCGTCATGGGCCAAATCACGAATGTACTCCCGCGTTCAATTTAATCCAATTATCCAATTTAATATCATAATTCCAATAATAATTCATTTTTAATAATAGAAAAAATACATAATTTCATTCATTAAATTTATACAAGTATAATATTTAAACCGTACGAACTTACCTAGATTGAATTGTAATATTTGTAGAAGTTCAGGGACTATTCCGTTATTTTTCCTTTTTCACGAGTAACTACAGGATCTTGATCTAAAATATAAAATTAATAATTCATTAGCATATATTTCAGTTCCAATTCATTTCACAAATAATACCCTTCAATTTTTTTGAATTTACACAATTACCCCAAACTTTACAACTTTTGCAATTTAATCTATTAACTAGTTAATCTATCAAATTAACTAATTTTTCTCAATTAATAATTTATCTAAATATTCTAGGCCATCATACAGCCCTTAATAAACCAGAAATTTACTACCAAACCCTAACATTTTAACTTTTCACAATTTGATCCTAAAATCAATATTTAACAAAATCACTTTATAAAATCATCATACAACAAAATCAAAGCTCTAAATACATGTTATTTATAAAAAAAAATCTAATATTAATCAATGGAAACTTCCAAAATTTTCAATAAAATTAAAAAAATAATGTAAATTTTAATTGGACCTAATTGTAACAATCTCAAAAACATAAAAATTACAAGAAAATGGTAAGAATTAAACTCACATGAAGCAAAAATAAGTAAAACCAGCTTAAGGAGCTCTCCAATGGCTGTTTTGGCCAAAATTTGGAGAAGAAATTGTCTAGAAACTTTTAGAATTTCAATTTGTAATTTTAATTTCACTTTATTTACTATTTTTCCATTAATGGCTTTATTTTATTAATTTCTCTGCTTATGCCTCCTCACCCTTTTATTTTAGGCATATTTAATCCTTAAGTCCTCCCTTGTTTATTAATTAGTTCATTTAATCACTATTTCTTATAATTAACAAGTTTTACATCTTTTTCAATTTAATCCTTTTAATTAATTAACTATCGAAACATTGAAATTTTTCAACAAAACTTTAATACTACCTTAATGACACTCGGTAAATAGTTATAAAAATATTTATGACTCTGTTTATAGAAACGAGGTCTCGATACCTTATTTTCTAAAACTAATTAACCTAATAAACTATTATAAAACATAAATTACTAATTCAAAAATCTTTTTGAAACCGCATTTGACTTGTAAATACTAAATAATAAAATTTGCGAGCTTACTTGTCAAATTTGGTGGCCTTAAACCACTATTTTCCACACCACTGAAAAATTGGGCTGTTACCCAAGGTGTCATGAAATAAGGATGTGGGAGTCATATATGCATCAGACTGCCTTTAGGACCCATGAAGGTCACTATTTGTTAGGGATCGACCATATAAATAATGAAATAGAAAAGGTAGAGAAGTTGAAACACAAATTTTACGTGGAAAACTCCTCCGAAGAGGATAAAAAACCACTGGCAAAAGAGGCTTCGGCTTTTCACTAAATGAGTAAACAAACGAGAGTACAAGATGGAGAAAATAAACCTAAATATACTAAACGTAGAAACCCAAACCCCAAAAACAAAGCCCTAACTCTCATAAAGTTCTCTCAAAAGGGGTACAAAATTCTCACCATGTTACCACGAAAACTCTAGCCAAAACTCATTTGTGCCTACATTTTGTCGCCCCCAAAAGAAAATTCCTGTAGTACTACATCTTTAATTGTCTTATCGAAATAGAGATACAAGGCCCCTTTAAATGGGCTAAGTTTAAAGGGCTAAAACGACTAAAATATCCCTGAAGTAATCAAAGTTCGACTAGAAAAAGATAGCAGAGTTTAACTAGGAGAAGAAACTTAATTTATGTAGGAAAACGTTGTGACGTCGTATGTTGCCTCATCAGGACGTTAAGTGTCACATCGTCGATAGACCTATCCATGGGTCACTCGACTCAGCCCGAAGGCTCGCCGGAAAAGTATGAGGGTTTATGCAAAATTATAGGCCCAAAAATAGGCTTGGGAAAAAAATAATACCTATTTAAAAAATAGATCGGCCTCAAGCAAGGTTTTTTTTTGCCCCAACCTAGCTCGACCAAATTTGAGTTAGCAAAAAGACAAAAAATATTTTATTTTATTGTTGTTTTGTTGCTATTTTCTTGTTGTTTTATCACTATTTTGCTACCATTTCACTGTTATGTTACTACTATTTTGTTGTTATTATTTAGATATTGTATAACTCTTGTTTTATTATTAATTTTGTTACTATTTTAGAGGCATTTGCTTGTTAAGTTATACCTATCTTAGTGTTATTTAAGTATAATATTTTTTAATTTATTTTTATTTTGTTCAAAAATAATTATTTTAATTTTTTTAGTATTTTTGATGTATTATATTTTTTAAAAAAATTATATTAAAATAATATAAAAATTAATTTGGACAGGTCGAGTCGAGCCCGGGTTTTAGCATTTTTATTTGAGTCAGGCTTGGGCAAAATTTTAAGCCTATATTTTGAGTCGGGCTGGGCTTAGGCCTAGCAAACGAGCCTAAAATTTTGGCAAGGCCTGACCCATGGATAGGTCTAGTTATTGGGATGTTGAGTGTCGCGTCGTTGGGACATTAGCTATTCTTCGTGGCAACATCGGCTCTGTTTCGTCCCAAATGCGAGGCACAATCTACAAATCTCCATATTGACTTGTATTTTCACATGCCTTCCTTTTTCGTGCCTCGTTATGAGCCTAACTCTATCTTTATAGGATGCTGGCCAAGTTTAAGCAGTGTTTGAACTTGGAAACTGGAAGGCTTTTGGTTATCATATCGACTAAATTATTTTTTGTGTCAATTTTATGAATTTGAACACCACCTCCCGAACAAAGCGATACCAAATATCTATGTGCTTTATTCTTTCATGGTGATCTGATCCTTAGTGAGATGTATAGAACCCTGACTATCGCAATATACGACAATTGTTTCTTCTTCCTTAACTAGCTCCCCGAGCAAACCTCTCAACCAAATGGCTTCTTTCATAGCTTCTGTGATTGCCATATATTCAGCTTCAGTAGTTAATAAAGCCATAGTGGCTTGAAGCGTGACTTTCCAACTACTAGCACAATTGCTGAAAGTAAATAAATAACCTATGAGAGATCTCCTTTGGTTTAAATCTTCTGTATAATCTGGGTCCACATAGCCAACTAGACCCTCTGAACTTCTCCCTAATTCCAAACAAACATTGAAAGCGCCCCTTAAATACCTAAGAATTCATTTAACTACTTGCCAGTGTAATTTTTCGGGTCTAGTCGTGTATCTATTTACAACACTAACATCATGTGAAATATCGGGACAAGTGCAAACCATAGCGTACATCAAACTTCTGACTGTACTAGAGTAGGGAATCGAAGACATTAATTTTCTTTGTCTTCAATTTGTGGTGACTCTGAAGCCAAAAGTCTAAAGTATGAAGCTAATGGGGTACTCACCAGTTTTGAATTTTGCATCCCAAACCGTTCGAGAATTATTTTGGTGTACCTTGGCTAAGACAAAAATATCTTCCTAAAGCTTCTATCTCTAGAAATTTTCATCCTTAAAATTTTCTTAGTCGCACCAAGATCTTTCATCTTGAACTTAGTGTTAAGCATGATTTTTAACCGATCAGTTTCAGATGGATCCTTAGCCGTAATTAGCATATCATCAACATAAAGCAACAAATTTATAAACGATCCATTATCAAAACAATGTAAATACACACAGTTGTCATACTTGCTTCAAACAAAACGAATGCTTAACATGAAAGAGTCAAACTTCTTATACCACTGCTAAAGATACTACTTCATGTTATACAATTATTTCTATAGAAGCCAAACATGATCTTCCTTGCCTTCGTCCTAAAGCCTTCATGTTGTTGTATATAAATATCCTCCTCTAGGTCACTATGAAGGAATTCAGTCTTCACATTTAACTGCCCTAATTCAAATTTGTATAATGCAACAAGGGCTAATAATGCCTGAATGGGCATATACTTCACAATAGAAGAGAAAACTTCGTGAAAATCAACTTCCTCCGCTTGACTGTCACCCTTTACGACCAACGTTAAAACTTCGTGAAAATCAACTTCCTCCACTTGATTGTCACCCTTTACGACCAACGTTACTTTAAACACTCTGATTTATTTGAAACTACTACAATCTGAAATATGTGATTCCATCAAACTTTTCGATATCAAAATTCATTTTTGCCATCCCTGAACAGGTCGATTACTAAAATATAACCTTGTCCTAAGACTAGTTTGTTGGGGATCAACCCATATAAACAACAAATAGAAAAGGTAAAGAAGATCGAACATAAATTTTACGTGAAAAACTCTCTGAAGAGGATAAAAACCACATGTAAAGGAGGCTTAAACTTTTCACTAAATGAGTAAACAAACAAGAGTACAAGATGGATAAAATAAACCTAAATGTACTAAACGTACAAACCTAAACCCCGAAAACAAAGCCTTAACTCTCATAGATTTTTCTTAAAAGAGGTACAAAATTATCTCCATAGTTAGTACGAAAACTCTCACCAAAACTCATTTGCAACTACATCTTGTCGCCCCCAAAAGAAAAGCCCTGTAGTACTATATCTTTAATTGCCTTATTGAAACAATAATACAAGGCCCTTTTAAATAAGCTAAGTTTAAAAGGTTAAAACAACTAAAATATACCTGAAGTAATCAGAGTTTGATTGGGAAAAGATAGTGGAGTTTAACTAGGAGAAGAAACTCAGTTTATATGGGAACACATCGCCATGTCGTGATGTCAGATGTTGCCTCGTCAAGACGTCAAGTGTCGCGTCGTCGGGACATAGCTTTCTTCTCATCAGGATGTCAACTCTTCATCGTGGCGGAGTTAAACTCTGTTTCGTCTAAAAAATACAAGGCACACTCCACATTATGAAGTTTTAGTGATGCCATTTGGCTTACATGCACCCTCCACTTTTCAAGGATTGATGAACTCTGTCTTTAAACAACTGTTAAGGAAGTATGTGCAGCTTTTTTTATGGTATCCTGGTATATTAAGAATGTTGAAGTTCACATTTGTAGCATCTCGTACAAGGGTTGCATATTCTTAGAGAGCATAAGGTGTTTGCTAAAAAAGCAAATGCCATTTTAGAGGTTAGGAGGCGAA
Organism: Gossypium stocksii; assembly: GCA_020496765.1. Classification (NCBI taxonomy): domain Eukaryota; kingdom Viridiplantae; phylum Streptophyta; class Magnoliopsida; order Malvales; family Malvaceae; genus Gossypium; species Gossypium stocksii. The sequence continues at coordinate 52,093,883 of CM035625.1, read as the reverse complement.
ATATTAAGGACCTATTATCAATAAAGGGCAAGTATCTATGGATAAAATATAATGAGGCTAACGTTTTAAATTGGGCAATACCTAAGCCAATTAAGGAACCCAGTTTTTTGGGGCTCTCTAACTATTATAAGAAATTCATTTAGAGGGCCAAGCTTCTCACTCAATTATTAAAGAAATCAAGGCAGAAGTAGTCTAGTTTGCAAGATGTTGCTTTTGAAGCTTTGAAGGTTGCTATTACTACTGCTCTTGTTCTCACTCTTGTGAATTTGTGGTAGAAATGGAAGCCTTATGAATTGGAGTATGTGTTATATTTACTTAAAAAGGTAAACCTTTGTCATCTTCCAATAAAGCTTTAGCTCATAGGCATCAAGCCTTGTTCATTTATGATAAAGAGGTGCTTGTTGTTTTATTGGTTGTTAATCACTGGAATTCACACTTGGTTTGCAAGCATTTAAAGATAAAGATAGACCATGGAAGAATAAATTTTTTGTTAGATCATGAAGATATTACTCCAACTCAACAAATGTAGGTGGAAAAAAATGATAGGGTGTGATTGTGAGGTCTTTTACAAAAAGGGGAGTTACTAATTAGGTAGTTGATATCTTATCTAAGCAGCCTAATACTGGTAAGGAGACATAGGCAACTAATGATAACTTATGTTATTACTACTGGATTGATGGATAAGATTCAGAGACCATGGTACCAGGATCCTAAATTGCAACAAGTTATTCAAGCCATTGCACTTGACCATATACTTTTCCTAACTATCAGTGGGATGGCAAGTAGACTTGTTCATGGGTCGAGCCAAGACCGCCCAAAAAGTAAGAGGGTTTGGACAAAAATATGTCCGAATGATGGGTTTGGGCACAAAAATAAAGCCCATTTAGAAAATGAGTCAGGCCTCGGGTAAAGCTTTTTTGGCCTGAGCTCGCTCAGCCTGAACTTGCAAAAAAAAATCCATTACTTTCTTGTTTTCCCATTGTTTTGTTGTTGTTTTATCATTGTTTTGCTGCCATCTCACTATTATATTACTACTATTTTATTGTCATTGTTTAGATTTTTTAAAATTTATTTTCAACTTGTTAGAAAATATTTATTTTAATATTTTTGATGTATTATATATTTTTTAAAAAAGTATATAAAAAAAATTTTACTACGGGCAAGTCGGGCCGAGCCCAAGTTTTAGCATTGTTATTTAAATCATGCTTGACCAAATTTTTAAACCTATTTTTTGGATCAAGTTCAAGTCTCTCAAATGAGCCTAAAATTTTGTTAAGGCCCAACCAGTAGACAGGTCTAATGGCAAGCAACTTGGGCAAATTGGTGGTAGGAGCTGGGGAGGAACTAAGGAATTATGGGGCTACTTTCGCAATAGTTCCACAGCTGGCCAATTGGGTGCTCCAGAAATCGTAAGTAGAATGAGAAATATCTTATATTGGAGAGGCCTAAGGAAAAATGTCAGGAAACGAGTTCAAGCGTAATGCAAGGCTGATAATGCAGCCAAGCTTGGACTACTTCAGCCTTTGTCAATACCTCAAAGGATGTGGGCTGATATAAGCTGGGATTTCCTTGAAGGTTTGCCAAGATCAGGGAGTAAAGATACTATACTGGTAGTTGTGAACAGACTCGCCAAATATGCCCATTTTGTGGGATTTTCACATCCTTTAACTACAAGTGGCCTAAGAGTTCCTCAATAAGATTGTCAGTTACATTGACTTCCAGAGAGCATAATTTCAGATCGAGATAAAATGTTCATGAGCAATTTTGGAGAGAGCTTTTCAAGTTGGGAGTTGCCCCTAAACAATACACTGCCCATCATCCTAAATCGGATGGCCAGACTGAAGCGGTGAATAGAAGTTTAGAATCTTAATTGGATGCATGACTGATGATAGGCCAAAAGACTGGTATAGTTTGTTGCCATTAGCCGAGTATGGCCAACAACCACCAACACATCTTCCGTACTTGGCTAGTATATCTTTAGTGACAAGGTAGATACGCCTCTGCAGGCCAGGGAAGCAGCTACTAAAATACTTCGATTTTATTCTCCTCTTCTTTTCTTCTTTCTCTCATTCTTATTTCTCTTAATTTCGCCATATTTGGCCGTTTCATAAGTTCCAGCATATATCAGCTTCAAGAAATTGAAATGTTAAAAAAAGTTACAAGGAAATAAAAAGAACTGAATTGAATTGAACCTATCCAGGCTAAGCAGGCAACAATTCTAGGTTATTATCAACACAAATAGTCTCAATATATAAATTGGGTTTTGTAATTTGATAATATTCCAAGCCCCAAATGACAAAATTCAATCAATATTTTATATAATTTCATGCATCCCAACGAGTTCATCGACAAAAAAATAAAAGGTCGGAGTAAAAGATTTTTATCCAAAGACAAAGAATACAGTATCAAACAGCCTAGAAAATGTTCCATGTTTTCAGCATAGTTTAGGAGACTCAATGTAATGCAAGGAACAATGAAGTTTCTATCAAACATTGTTTTCGTCTCCACCTCACAAAAATAGTACCAAGATATTGTCTACCTTCCCACATTTTCAACAAAAAAACAAAAATAGACTCTTCCGGCTTTTTTTTTTTCTTATCGATGCTTTTACTTTCTGTTTACCTGTTTATCAGCTATTACAGAGGGCAGAGTGGGACTTCAAGGGTTGTTCCAGCTTGGATTTGGCCCCATCCAATTAGACGCCAATGCTTCTCAACACGCCGACTAAGTGCAATTTTCTCTCCCTTGCTGGTGCATACAGGGGACGTGAGTTGCAGCTTTGCCAAATCATTCTTTACAGCTATGACTCGAGCACCGGTCGACATAGACCCAATATTCAACATTAGGATCTCTCCCTTGGCCAACTTTGACACTTTTCCTTGCCTCTCTGAGCCCTTTGTCCTAACACCAAGAAGCCTTCGGAGAAGGAAGAAATTTACCTACACAAATAGAAAAGATGCACCGAGCAAGAAGATGCCAGCAGTTAGCATTTTTCATAGTTTTCTCTGATGTAACAACCTACAATACTTGGACTCGGATGTAAGGGCCAGATTCGAGTTTGTGTCTGATTCAAGTATGTTCATTTTTTTTATAGCTTTTTTATTCATTTCGAGAGCCATAACCCTATATATCATTAAGAAAAATGAAAGTTCAGGTAATATCTTGCTAAAGAAACTTAGCATATACCTCGAGCTCAACATAAACTTCTGGAAGTGACCCGACCTCTCCAAGAACTTGACCCACCAACCTATCTGCACGAGTTAAAGTTGGGTCCATAGTTGTTCCAACACCAATTAGACCTCCCGGAACAGCATATTGTAGCTCATTTTGTTCAGCATACAATGAGACTATTCTCGAATATATGGGTGTGCATTTGATGTTTCCGCTTTCATCCTTGACAACAATCCCAGGACGAACTTCAATAAATTGGTTCACCTTCAAAACACCCTGAAATAAACAAGTATTAACAAAATAGTCATGAATACAAAACCAAAGCTACCGACGCTCAATCTAAATTCACTCTAGCATCATTTTGGTAGAAGTCGATATAGACAAGAATGAAACAACAAAAAAATACGGTAAGGACCCGGCATGTGGTAAGTCAAAATGTGCATCAACCGTACCATTCATCTCCAAATAAAGATTGAAAACTACATTCCAAAGAAATGCATACCCTGAGTATACTTCCACCAGCAACACCACCTTTAATCTCATCAACCTCAAACCCCGGCTTATTGACATCAAATGATCGGATTACAATCATGTTAGGGGGTGAGACAAAGTTTCTCTCAGGAATAGGGATCTTCTTCACAATGTACTCGCACACAACATCAATATTATATTTCAGTTGTGCAGAGATTGGCACCACTGGTGCACCATCAGCAACTGTACCCTGCAATGAATTATTTTGAGCAAAAGATTCAGAAGAAAATCAATAATTAAATATCCATCTGTTTTCCATGAAAAGAAAAGCGATTAACCTGAATAAATTTCTGAATTGCTTCATGCTGATTGATGGCTACATTCTCTTGAATAAGATCAACCTTGTTTTGAAGAATTATAATATGCTGGAGTCGCATAATCTCAACAGCAGCCAGATGCTCAGAAGTTTGAGGTTGCGGACAGCTTTCATTCGCAGCTATAAGAAGTAATGCCCCATCCATGATTGCTGCTCCATTAAGCATAGTAGCCATGAGAATATCGTGACCCTGATGGAAAATTTGAAGATAAAAATAAATCCACATACGACAAAATAAAAGATTTGTATAAATCTCAAGAGAAATACGCTTAAATCCCTTTTATAGCACTGCAACAAGAGTGACAGATCAAACAAGAGAATTAGAAAACTTAAAACTATCCCTAAAGTGTAGCACTTAGGACCTTACTGGGCAATCTACAAAAGATACATGTCTCAGCAACTTCATCCTACAGTTTTCAAAGCCGGGCACATCACAAAAAGGACTATCCTCCTTTCCACTTCCATATGCCCTACAGAAAAGATAACAATTGCAGGAGTTATTAATACTCATTAAATTAGTATTTAAAAAACCAGCTGGAGATCAAACCAATGCAGCCTCCAGTTACCAGTTGATTTGGTTCGGTTGTAGCAAAAAGAAAATAATATTAAATAAGTATAAAATGTAAAAGATATTAAATAAAAATAGGTTTTTGGTTGAATGGTACAAACTTTCACATTAATTAAAGAGGTTAAAGGACAAAATCCATTCACATATAAAAAAAAAACTTCATTAAGAAATTATTTTTAAAAAAGTTTAAAATTAGTTTTTTGGGATTTTTAAAGTTCTCTTCTTTTTTCTTTTTTTTCTTTTTTTTTTAATTTTTTTGTCGTTTTTAGCCAGTTAGAAAACAAAGCGGTTTAATGATATATGCCAAGGACTAGATGGGCCACCAGTTCGACTGATTCAACAGGGTGGTCTTGTCCAACTTTTTAAACACTGCATTAACTTGGCTAAGAAAACAATTGCTAGATATCAACATACTTGTAGCACATAGGACGAGGGCATCGTTCATCTTCACATTTGTATATCTTTGCATTTGCATATCCAAGCTTGATAGTAATATTTCTCTCCAACTCATTCTTGAAACGAACAGTCTGCAGAAAAGGCACAAAGCATAGAAAGCAAAATGATTTAAATTTACTAGACTCCAAAATTCAAGGTTATTGTAGTCACTGTTCAAAAAGGAAAAAGTATTAAGTGAACTCTATAAAGGTAAGTTATCGTATCCTAGTTCAATATCACTCGTTAAAAATAACTGAACTCACCTGAACCCCAGATATTGCTTTCACAACTGTTGACTTCCCATGTGCGACATGCCCTATGGTGCCTGATAAATTGAAATCCGAATCCAAAGATTGATAAGTAAAGTCCCTAGCATAACAACTAGGAGAGTAGGAGTCATAATAACCATAAGTCCATAACTATTGGCACCATATGCTACAACTAGTTCGATAACAATGGAGTTAAAGCATTACCAATATTTATAGTAGCCTGGCGAGATATGACTTCAGGAGACAGTGGATGCAACTTAGTTACATCCAGTTTACTTAAGTCTTGCTCCATCAAACCTTTTTTCGACATTTTCACTGCTCCCTTTGTCTTTCTTCTTCAATATGAACTGTAAACAGAACATATCCCAAAAAACAAATCATTTCAATTAATGTAGAAGAAAAGGAATAGCCAAATATTGGAATCTAGCAATTAAGCAATCCTAAGAAGTAAAATCAAAATCCAATGTTACAGAACAAAAACCTTAAAAAGTTCAGTTTTCCTACAACCTACAAAGCACAAACACAATATGAGGCGGAGTTCGGTCGAAGGGCCTTTACTCGATGAAGCTTTTAATCTTAATTCTGAGCCTCAAATGACAGTGAGGAAACGTTGGATACAGATAAGTACAATTCTGGAAACGAATCGAACTGTGATTCATTACGTTCTAAACTCACTGCCCAAAAACCCTATACCCAATAAACCCTGATTAATTAAGTTCCTAATTCCTAGCCCAAAACCCTAAATCCAATAAACCCCCTAGCTCAAAATTTCAAATCCTTAAGCATCGATCTTCAAACTCAAAATAAGCATAACTTATCCAGAAACATAACAAAAAAAGGAAAAATGAGAAAGCCAACAACAAAATTTGAAGAAGAGGCAAGCAAAAACAGCTCACATCAACAAAAAATAAATATTAAAACTCAAAAAAAATACGAGAAGAAGCATGAAACAATCAAAGGAACCTGATAAAAAGAAAGAGTTGCTTGAGACTGATTTGATTAGTTTGCCTGAAGAAAGAAGAACGCAGCCTTTTTCAGTCGCTAGGGATGGTGAGAATTAAGCCTAAAAAACTGAGCTTTTTAACAATGGTGCTTTATTTTGTCAATCGAATCAAAGATCCAGTATTCTTTGGGTTGGATTTGGGCTTTTTTTCTGGGTTGAGAAACACCTTCTTAATCAATTATTATAATTTTAAATGATTTAAGCTACAAAATGGTACCTAAACTATATTGTTTTTCTCAAATTAGTACCTAATCTTTTTTTTTGTCACAATTAATACCTAAAATATATTTCATTACCTAAAGTGATACCTAAATTATACTCTATTACCCAAATTATTCCAACCGATAAAAAATCTCTTAATCAATTATTATGTGACACATGACAATTTTTTACTTAAAAAATCTCCCAAAAATTAAATATCATTTCCTTACTCTATATTTAGAAAAATATTTATTAAAAAGAAATAAAGGAAAGGAAACAAATGAAGGTTAAAAAAATGATATTATATATGTTTATTTTATTTGAATAGATAAAATTAATAAAAGAACCAAAATAAATAAAAATTTACAATTTTTGTTCGATTAAATTATAGAAAGTAAAAAAATAATTGATTATAATATTTTTTTCTTATGTCTTTGTAAATAAGATAAAAATGTAACTTTGTAACTTAAAAATAACTTTCCCTTTCTTTTCCTTAACTTTTCCTCTAAATTGAAATATTTTAAAATTAAGAGTAAATTTGAATAGACGATGAGGTACAATGCGTTTAGTTTAATTTTTATCTCATGTTACAATATTTAATTTTATTATTACTATTATTTTTACTCTAATCGCAACTAAAGACACCACCCATATAAATCCACCCTAAAAATAACTCAAGAAAAGGGAATGGAAATTTGAACTTCCTTTTATTTTTCCCTTGCTCATAAAAGAAACTATCCAAATAAGGGAAAAGATATTATTTTCATTTCCTTTCCCTAATTCCAATGCAATCCAAACATGGTGTTAAGGTTTTTTTTTTTTTTTTGTTAAACTTATAAACATACTTAAGTATACTGGAAAATTTAAAGACCTGTTGAAAGATTTATTCAAATCTAGTTTTGAACGACAAAATTGAAATTTTTTTCTTACCCCAATTCAAAACTCATGTATTATTGTTCTTAAAAATACCTTTTTTCTGTTTTTTTTATATACTTTGTATAAATTAATTAATGTCCAGTGAATTTTTACGATGAAGAAACCCCAAAAAAAACAGGAAATCCAAATATTGAAAAGAAGTTGAGTAAAAAAAATGGTAATAAGATTGCAATAAAAGGTTATCTAATAGTTAAAAAAAGTGTATTGAAATAGAAGAAAAATCGTGATAAAAAGAGTGTAAAATTGAAAAAATTTAATTTAATTATTTTTTATAATTTAATTTAAAAGTGCATATGTGATAAAATGATTGATTAAAGGTTTATTTGAAATGGCAGGGAATAATTTAGGTAACAAAATTAATTTAGGTATCACTTGTTACCAAAAAAATATGTAAATATCAACTTGAGAAAAAAAAATATACTTTTAGGTATCATTTTGTGATTTAAGTCATTTTATATTAAACCATATATTACAAATATCATATTTTAAAATTAATTAAAAAATATGCAAATGCTACATGAGTATATAAATATATAGCACCATCTAATATAATTTTTTTAATTACAATATTAGGGTAGGAGATGGGGTCATGGGATAATATAATTTATTACGAGAAAATATTTGGTACATTGTCGTGGAGTTTTTAGCCTCCATAAGTAGAGTCAGAAGATTAATAAATATCTTATAGAGGTATAATAAAATATTAAAAAAAAGATACATGTAATTTTTTAAAAATACATAAATTAACAAATTAGATTTTAAGTTTTGTAAGGCTTAAGTATTAAAAAAGTTTGTAGAAAATAATGAAAATTAATTCAAAAATTAATTGAGTCCCTCGTTGAAAGTGTAATCATTTGAGCCATTAATCAAAACCCTTAATGGACCTTTAAGTGTTAATATGATAGGTAACGTGAAATTTGACTTAAAAAAATCAAATGACATGGTGGTTAATATGGCATCTAGCAGTATGGGAAAATACTGATGTGAAGGGGGTAATTACTTTTTTTTAATTATTTTACGAGAGCTTGATTAAATTTCTTTAATTATTTTAGGAGGGCTTAAATGAAATTTAAGGAGTATATAAAAATTCTTAAAAATTTATAATAAAAAATAGTATTTTTTAAATTAACATCTAATATTTTTAGTAACTTATAAATTTTTTATAATTTTCTTTGTAATATTCTAGTAATTCTAACCGTTTTACAATTTTTTAATAAAGATTACTATTATTTTTATTTTCCAACGCATGCTAGCCTACATCATACTTTTAACCCATACATTCTTTATTAACATCTATTACATCACTTCTCTTCAATTAAAATTATTATTCATAATTCACGTGAAGCCACCAAACACTAAATCTATTGTATTTGAACTCAACATCCCATATATGTCTAATTACCATTTTTATAAAAACAAGTTACTTCTAATAAGTTTTTATAACAATTTTTGTAGATTTTTATCATTTTAATTATTTTATATAATCTCCTAAATTTTTTATAATATCTATTTAATATTTTCATAAGATTTTAATAATAATTTATAATATTTAATAGTTTTTATAATGTTTTAAAATTTTATGATATAATAAGCTCATTGTAGCTTGATGCTACTAATACTAAGGTTGCAGGTTCGAAACCTGTAGGCCAAATAAAATTTTATGATATTTAATTAATTTTATAGATTTTCTATAAATTTTAACTTTAAAATAATTTTTAGACTTAAATAATTACAAAATCAATTAAACCCTCATAAAATAATTAAAAATTAATTAAGCCCTATACTTCAACATTTTTTCACGTCAAATGTCACATTAATTATCATCTCATCAAAATTTTTATGTTAGATGCCACGTCACACGCTATATGACCTACTATTTTAGCCATTAGCAGTCCATTAGAGGCTTTAACAGAAAACTATATTTAAGGAGTTTAATTTATTATACTTTTCAATGAGGGACTCAATTAATATTTGAATTATTTTCGTGAGGCATTTTTTAATTACTTAAATCATTTTAAATTATATATAAAATCTAAAATTTTGTTGAATTAATTTTTAAAGGTATGATATTTAAGGATATCTAATGATGCTCTCATATGCCCTAACATGATTGGTGATTAGGATGTCTCGTTGATTTTTATTTTGACAATAAGACAAGTATCTTATGAATATGAACCCATGCTAAGAAACCATAAGACCAGAAATAAAAGACTCATCCTAAAGCTGAAGCAAGTAAACAAATTATGAAACATGTAGTGGCTTTGATTTGACTATTAGGTCATTTAAATGTCTTTCGAAAAGAAAATAAGTGTGTAGATGCCTTAGTTCGATTTGGAAGCAATTTTCAACCTTCATTATGATTGTGTTACTCCTACTTGTTTAATTTCTTCATTAGCAAGCAGGGTAGTGTATTGTATCCAGCAATATACTAATTTCGGTTTAATGCAAACGCCTTCGGCCACTTGTTTGTATCTTGTAGAGCTTGATTACACACAGCTGAAGAAACCAGCTTAATCACTAGAGTTGGCAATCCTTCAAGATGCCACTACCAAGATTTGTTGCCTCCTTCACAAAAACTACAACTTGGAGCTAAAATCTTTTAGAATTTTGTAAGGAAGGCTTCTCCCAAAATATTGAGAAAAGGCAAATACATACTTCTTTGTGTTGAGATCCAACAGCTGCATTGCAACCAAGTTTTCCTCTTTTTTTATCCACGAAAGCAGAATAAAAGAATGCTCCATGCCCATGCAATGTAAAGTACTGACTTGTGTTCTTTTAGCAAAGTTGGTATCAACAAAGTCGAAACACTGATTCCAAGAGTGATAAACAAACCCCTTAGCAGCAGAAATAACACTCGCTGGGTTGAAAACTTTTCTCTCAATTACGATGAATCTATAGTGACTAGAAGGTTTCAAAATCTCAAGAAAAAAGCTATGTTCAGGCAAAGTTTTCTTTACCATAATGAAGAAGTTTATCCCATTGATTAGATTGATGTTATCAGACATAAATTCAGATCTGCTCCGAAACCACAATTTTGCATCTTATTCTGAGCTCTCTCTAGAATAGATTGGAAGAAATGGAATCTTTTAGAAGGTGCTTCAGCTCAGTATCTACCAGCAGCAATTTTAATATGCAAGATTTCCTTGAACATCTTTTTGAAACGAGGATGACGATTTGGGCTAATTACCAAGATTAGTAAGATGACTGGAGAACTCACTCTTAACACTAAACAGCTTCACATTCTTGCAAATTGGCTCTGAAGAAAAGATAACTATCATTTGCGAAGAAGAGACGGAAAATAGGAATATTATTTCAGCTGAGTTTCAAGCCTTCAATTTTCTGCAGAGCATCGAAAGCACATTATGACGGATAAAAGATCTTTTGTCTTAGTCCTCGTCGAGGCTTAAAAGAGCTTGTCATGTTCCCATTGACAAGAAATTTAAAATAAAAAAAAAAAAAAACCCCTCAAATGGCTCTAAACAATGCAATGTTTATCAATTAAACTCGAAATTCAATTTAGTTAACGTAAAGGAGGCGACGTTTATGGTAGAATCCGGTTTCCAACCATAAAATGGCTCTAAATTCTTTAATCTATCAATAAAAAAATATTAATTCAAACAATCATGTTATCGGGATTTTCTTTTATCTATGATAAGAGCTTCAAGAAATTGAGAAAATAAATGAATTGAGCTTATCCATGCTAAGCAGGCAAACTTCTAGGTTTTCAACACAAAAAGTATCAATATATAAATTGGGTTATGTAGTTTGATAATATTTCAAGCCTCAAATGACAAAATTCAATCATTATTTTATCTTATTTCAAGCATCAAATATGAGTTCTTCGAGAAAAATAAAAAGTCCGAGTAATAGATTTTATCCCAATAAAAAATTACAGTATCATATATCCTAGCAAAAGCTCCATGTTTTCAGCAAGGAACAATCAAATTCTCTATCAAACAATGTTTTCTTCTCCACCTCACAAAAATAGTACCAAGATATTGCCTACCTTCCCACATTTTCAACAACAAAAAATTTGATTATGTTTTTGCTTTCTGTTTACCTGTTTATCTGTTCTTAAACAGGGCAGGGTGGGACTTCAATGGTTGTTCCAGCTTGTATTTGGCCCCATCCAATTAGACGCCAATGCTTCTCAACACGCCGACTAAGTGCAATTTTCTCTCCCTTGCTGGTGCAGACAGGGGACGTGAGTTGCAGCTTTGCCAAATCATTCTTTACAGCTATGACTCGAGCACCGGTCGACATAGACCCAATATTCAACATCAGGATCTCTCCCTTGGCCAACTTTGACACTTTTCCTTGCCTCTCCGAACCCTTTGTCCTAACACCAAGAAGCCTTCGGAGAAGGAAGAAATTTACCTACACAAATAAAAAAGATGCACCGAGCAAGAAGATGCCAGCAGTTAGCATTTTTCATAGTTTTCTCTGATGTAACAACCTACAATACTTGGACTCGGATGTAAGGGCCAAATTCGAGTTTGTGTCTGATTCAAGAATTTTTTATTTTTATTTTTATTTTTATAGCTTTTCTATACATTTGGAGAGCCATAACCCTATACATCATTAAGAAAAATGAGGAGTTTGGGTAATATCTTGCTAAAGAAACTTAGCATCTACCTCGAGCTCAACATACACTTCTGGGAGTGACCCAACTTCTCCAAGAACTTGACCCACCAACCTATCTGCACGAGTTAAAGTCGGGTCCATAGTTGTTCCAACACCAATTAGACCTCCCGGAACGGCATATTGTAGCTCATTTTGTTCAGCATACAATGAGACTATTCTCGAATATATGGGTGTGCATTTGATGTTTCCACTTTCATCCTTGACAACAATCCCAGGACGAACTTCAATAAATTGGTTCACCTTCAAAACACCCTGAAATAAACAAGTATTAACAAAATAGTCATGAATACAAAACCAAAGCTACCGACGCTCAATCTAAATTCACTCTAGCATCATTTTGGTAGAAGTCGATATAGACAAGAATGAAACAGCAAAAAAATATGGTAAGGACCCGGCATGTGGTAAGTCAAAATGTGCATCAACCGTACCATTCATCTCCAAATAAAGATTGAAAACTACATTCCAAAGAAATGCATACCCTGAGTATACTTCCACCAGCAACACCACCTTTAATCTCATCAACCTCAAACCCCGGCTTATTGACATCAAATGATCGGATTACAATCATGTTAGGGGGTGAGACAAAGTTTCTCTCAGGAATAGGGATCTTCTTCACAATGTACTCGCACACAACATCAATATTATATTTCAGTTGTGCAGAGATTGGCACCACTGGTGCACCATCAGCAACTGTACCCTGCAATGAATTATTTTGAGCAAAAGATTCAGAAGAAAATCAATAATTAAATATCCATCTGTTTTCCAAGAAAAGAAAAGCGATTAACCTGAATAAATTTCTGAATTGCTTCATGCTGATTGATGGCTACATTCTCTTGAATAAGATCAACCTTGTTTTGAAGAATTATAATATGCTGGAGTCGCATGATTTCAACAGCAGCCAGATGCTCAGAAGTTTGTGGTTGTGGACAACTTTCATTCGCAGCTATAAGAAGTAATGCACCATCCATGATTGCTGCTCCATTAAGCATAGTAGCCATGAGAATATCGTGACCCTGATGGCAAAATTGAAGATAAAAAATAAATCCACCTACGAAAAATTAAAAGACTTGCATAAATCTTAAAAGAAATAGGCTTAAATCCCTTTTATAGCACTGAAACAAGAGTGACAGTCTGATAGATCAAACAAGATAACTCGAAAACTTAAAACTATCCCTGTAGCACTTAGGGCCTTACTGGGCAATCCACAAAAGATACATGTCTCAGCAACTTCATCCTACAGTTTTCAAAGCCAGGGACATCACAAAGAGGGCTATCCTCCTTTCCACTTCCATATGCCCTGCAAAAAGGTTCACAGTTGTAATTGTTATTAAATACTCATAAAGTCAATATTTAAGAAACCAGGAGTCAAACCAGTGAGGCCTCCAGTTACCGGTTGAACTGGTTTGGTTGTAACAAAAAGAAATTTTAAATATTAAATGCAATAGGTATTAAACAAAAATATGTATTTGGTTAAATGGCACAAACTTCGACATTAATTAAAGAGGTTAAAGGATAAAATCTAATCACATATAATAATTTTTTATTAAGAAATTAAAAAAATAGGTTTAAAATAAGTTTTTTGGGGATTTTATTCGTTTTTTTGCTGTTTTTAGTAGTTCAAAAATAAAACGATTTAATGATATATGCCGAACCAGATGGGCTACTGGTTCCCAATTTGACTGATTCAACAGGCCGGTCTTGTCCAATTTTTTTAACACTATATTAAGTTGACGAAGAAAACAATTGCTAGTTATCAACCTACTTGTAGCACATAGGACGAGGGCATCGTTCATCTTCACATTTGTATATCTTTGCATTTGCATATCCAAGCTTGATAGTAATATTCCTCTCCAACTCATTCTTAAAACGAACAGTCTACAGAAAAGGCACAAAGCAAAGTGTTTTACATATACTAGACTCAAAAATTGAAGGTAATAGTAGTCACTGTTCAAAAAGGCAAAAAAAAAAAAAAGTGAACTCTTGAAAGCTAGGTTATATCCTAGTTCAACATCATTGGTTAAAAGTAACTAAAATCACCTGAACCCCAGATATTGCTTTCACTACTGTTGACTTCCCATGTGCAACATGCCCTATGGTGCCTGATAAATTGAAATCCAAGTCAAAAGATCGATCAAAGAAGTCCCCAGAATAACGACTAGGAGTCAAAATTACTATAACTATTGGCACCGTGATGATACATGCTACAAGTAGTTCAATCACAATGGAGTTAAAACATTACCAATATTTATGGTAGCCTGGCGAGATATGACTTCAGGAGACAGTGGATGCAACTTAGTCACATCCAGTTTACTTAAGTCTTGCTCCATCAAACCTTTTTTCGACATTTTCGCTTCTCCCTTTGTCCTTCTGCTTCAATATAAACTGTAAACAGAACATATCCCGAAAAACAAAATCATTCACTTAAGGTAGAAGAAAATAATAGCCAAATACAGGAATCTAGCAATTAAGCAATCCTAAGAAATAAAATCAAAATTCAATGTCACAGAACAAAAACCTTAAAAAGCTCAGTTTTCATAAAACCTACAAAGCACAAACACAACACGAAGCAGAATCTGGCCTAAGGACCTTTACCTGATGACACTTTTAATCTGAGCCTTAAATGACAGTGAGGAAATGTGATTCATTACGTTCTCAATAAACTGTCCAAAACCCTAAATCCAATAAACCCTGATTAATTAAGTTCCTAATTCACAGCCCAAACCCCAAATCCAATAAACCCCCAAGCTCAAATTTTCAAATCCTTAAGCATCGACCTTTAAACTCAAAATAAGCATAAATTATCCCAAAAACAGAACAAAAATGGAGAAATGAGAAAGCCAGCCACGAACTTGAAGAACAGACAGGCAAAAATAGCTAACAGCAACGGAACATAAATATTAAAACTCATAAAAAATTACAAACAAAAAAAAAAAGGCACGAGAAGAAGCACGAAACAATCAAAGGAACCTGATTAAAAGAGAGAGTTGCTTGAGATTGGTTTGAATAGTTTGCCTGCAGAAAGAAGAACGCAGCCTTTTTCAGTCGCTAGGGATAGTTGGATTTAAGCCTAAAAAACTGAGCTTTCAACAATGGTGGTTTTTTTTTGGTCAACCCAATCCAATCCAGATACAGTATTCTTTGGGTTGTCTTTGGGCTTTGTTTGTTGAAGGATACTGAGCCGATTACATTCTTTTCATCTTTATACTCCACCTTAAATCAGTTGTTAGGAAAAAATTAAGTAATAAATTTTAAAAAGTATTTGATATAAAAATTTAAATAACAGATCGGTTTAAAATAATGTTAAGACATTATAGGTTATTATGTTTTAATTTTAAATTCTAATTATTTTTTAAATTTTATATAAAAATATAAAATGATTAAGTCATTATTTCGAATCTAAATTTAAAATTTCTTTCATATTAAGACTTGAATTTTTTTTTTTAAATTTAAATCTTTAACTTGACTTTTGTTAAATAAATTAATTTCTATAATAACGCCATTAATTTTTTAATACAATGAACCATGATTTGACACGTGGTTTTTATAATATAATTAAAATATATTTTAATTAAATAAAAATTTTAAACCCCCATAAAATACATATAAATTAACCAACATTTGTGGCAGCAGCTATCTCCTCCTTTTTTACTTTCACGTGAACCATGATGAGGAAGATTTTTTTTTTCTGAAATCGTCACTAAAAAATCCCTACTCTTCGATTCCTTTAAAAACATATTTTTATTTAATTAAAACATATTTTTTTTATACTATAAAAATCATGTGTCAACATGTGTTTCGTTATATTAATAGAAAAAAAAAACTTAACATTTTTATCATAGAGCCTAATTTTATTAATAGAAGTCAAGTTGAGAGCATAAGTTGGAGAAACAAAAAGTTTAAATTCTAATGGGAGAAATTGTCAAGTACAAACCACTTAATCCAATATAAAAAGATAAAAACTTTTTTAGAATAATTATTATTATTTTGTAAAAGTTAGAATTTTTAATATTTTCACAACTAATATGAGATGTGATCAATAGGTGACATCAACTCAATTAAACACAATATAAATTTATATCTTTTATTAAAGTATATATATTTATATTGTGGACTCAAAGTAGGCATATTCAAAAATAGGATTACTTAAATTGAGCATGGTGAATTTTAATTTAGATTAACTTCGTTTGGCTTGAAACTAATAAAATTAACATTTTATTTAAATTTAATACTTTACAAACATTTTTTGAAAAAAAAAAAGGAAAAAATATAAAAAATAAAAAGCCTGCTATCCTAGCACAATACTGCCTGTCTTCTCTAGTAAGGTTTTAGGTTTTTTTGTTCTTCTGTGGCGGCGGTTTGTTTTGGCAATTGGAATTTATTTAATTATTCTTCTCATCGTATGTAATTGAATCAGCCTTCATGGAGGACGAATTTGCTGGTTTAAGTCTTAATGAATAAGAGGAAGCGATCTTACAAATTTCACATTTTCCAATCCAAGAGAAGGAAGAAGGGGGATTTCGTCTGGTGGGTTGCTTTTTAACAGCTAGTGTTATTCACTTTTCGGCTATAAAAAGTACTATGGCGAATTTATGGCATCCGTTTAGAGGTGTTCGAATTCTGGATCTAGGGGAAAGAAGATTTTATTTTAGTTCTTTCATAGTATGGATATGGAGAGGGTTCTGAAGGGATCATAATAGACTTTTAATAATCATTTATTATTATTACATAGGTTGCAATGGGGGGAAGATCTATTAAAAATCCCTTTAATTTTAACACATTTTTGGGTTCAGATCCATGATGTTCCTACATGTTTCTTTTTTGAGGCTTTGGCAAAGTAATTAGGTGATTTCATAGGCACGTTCTTGGAGTATGATAATGCTAATATGAGATAGGGATTTTAGAATTTTTTTGCAAGTCAACATTCAATTGGATGTAAGATTTCAACAGATTATGTTCTATAGCAACCGATCATATGTCAGGTTCAAGTATGAAATATTAACACTCTCTTGCTTCTATTGTGGTCGTTTGGGACATAGTGATTCCTTTTGTAAGGCAAAAATAGCATTAGGTTTGGAGATCACTGAGATGGGTTGGGATCTTTTTTTAAGAGCACAATCTAGAAAAGTCCGAGCACAAAACAGTGTCTGGTTACGTGAGGAATAAGGGATGGAATTCGGACAGCTGAAGGTAGAACATGGGGTGCGATAAATAATCCTGAAAGTGGGTCGCCTATTGATCCTATTTTAGGATTTAATCTAAAAGGGAACTTGTCTACTTATTCTAAAAGGTGGGAAAAGCAACCAATAGCAAAAGCTCAATTTTCAATGGATCATGATGCTGAAGAAGGTATTCTAATAGGCAAAGAGGGGAAAAAACGACAAAGAGAGGAAATTGAAGCCTTTATTGTCAGTAATGATTCTAATAATCTGACTATAAAGGATAGGAGAACGGTAAACAGTAATCTTTTATTATTGGCAGATGCCAAAAGGCAAGCCAACTGGGAATAATAAAAATCTTAAGTTGGAATGTCCGTGGCTTGGGGAATCCACAGATGGTATGTAGACTTCGGCATTCGCTAAAGATATATAATCCCCAAATGGTCTTCTTCATGGAGTCAAACATAAATAGGAATCAGATGGAACAAATATGAAAGAGTTGTGGCTTTCAGTATGGTATCGATGTAGATTCGGATGGTTTTAGAGGAGGATTATGTTTGGCATGGCGTGATAATGCTATTATTATACTTCAAAGTTTCTCAAAAAGACATACTGATGTGTTTATTGAAGATACTAATGAAGGTAATAAGTGAAGATTTACTGGATTTTATGGCTCTTATTATATACAAAATAGGAATGAATCGTGGGATCTCCTAAGAAATCTAAGTAATGCTTAGGAGCTCCCATGGTTTGTTTGTGGGTATTTTAATGAAATTATGTATGGTCATGAAAGAAATGAGGCTTACCTCGAGAGGAGAGACATGTAGATGCTTTTCACACTGTGTTGGCAGATTGTCATCTAGTGGATGTGGGCTATACTGGAAACTAGTTTACTTGGGAAAGAGGAAATTTACCGGAAACAAATATTTAAGAACGACTAGATAGGGGAGTTACGAATGAAAATTGAATATATTTATTTCCTAAGGTTATAATTCAGCATCTTACACATTTTTTTCGGATCATTGCCCACTACTTATCACTACGAACAGGAAAGATAATAAGTGGCGTAAAAGAAGTTTCAAGTTTGAAGCTTGATAGGTCTTGGAGGAGTTGTTCGTTGAAGAGGTACGACGCATTTGGGACAATTCAACAGGAGATTTGTTGGAAAATTGGAAAATGTACGAAAATGTTTGAATAGATGGGCCAGTAAAATTTGGCAAAGTAGGAAGATGAAAAATGAGGTGTTAACTACTAGGTTCGTTGAGCTGATGGAATCTAACATGAATGATAAAAATTTGGAAGAACTCATTGATACGGAGATTCAACTGAACTTTGAGATTGATAAGGATGAACGATATTGGGAACAGAGGGCGGGAGTTAATTGGCTGCAATTTAGAGATAGGAATATTGCATTTTTTCATAAACAAGCGACACAATGACGAAGAAGAAACTTTATTCAAAAAATGCGATTTGAATATAGTAGGGAAACGGAAGAGATTTGTGAAATGGAAAGAATTGCTAGATCCTATTTTCAGAATTTGTTTTTAGCTAAGAGGAGGGGAAATTATGAACATCTGTTGATAGGAATTGATTGTTGTATTTTTTCCGAGGACAACTCCCGGCTGATGGTGAGGTACACAAAGAAGGAAATCCTAGTGGCTTTAGCAGAATTGGGCCCAAAAAAAGCACTAGGGGAAGATGGATTTCAGGCTTTATTCTACCAGAAGTGCTGGTCAATTATTGGGGATGATGTTTCGTCCTTTTGTCTATAACTTTTAGATAGAGGTATGGATATTAGTTTAATTAATAAAACTAATATTGTGTTAATTCCAAAAATTCCAAATCCTTCAAATATTAATCATTGTCGACCTATTAGCCTATGTAATGTGCTTTATAAGTTGATGGCTAAGGTCATTGCAAATCATCTTCAGGTAGTCGTAGAAAAATGTATTGACCTAGCGCAAAGCGCTTTTGTACCAGGGAGGCTAATTTCGGATAATGTGTTGCTGGCTTATGAATCTTACATACTTTAAAACAAAAGAAGATGGGGAAAAAAAGGATATATGGCAGTAAAATTGGACATGAGTAAAGCATATGATAAAGTTAAATGGAATTTTATTGCAGAAATTATGAAGCGGATAAGTTTTGATCCAGGGTGGGTTGAATCTCTAATGAAATGTGTTTCTACAGTTTCGTATTCGGTGGTTCTTAATGGCCATACTAGAGAGAATTTTTGCCCCATAAGGGGACTAAGGCAGGGTGACCCTTTGAGTCCATTTCTATTTTTAATCTGTGGGGAAGGTCTTTCTAGTCTTATGAAGCTTGTTATACAAGGAAACATACTTAGAGGGGTTAAGGCAAGTAAAAGTGGTCCACAGGCTTCACACTTATTATTCAAAAATGATTGTATTTTGTTTGGAGAAGCTACAGAAAGAGGAGCTCATTCATTAAAATAGATTTTGCTTAAGTATGAAAATTGTTTTGAAAGAAGATGGTGATTTAGGTTTTCGTAATCTCGATAAATTTAATATCGCGTTATTTGCTAGACAAGGCTGGCTTCTTGTTACTTTTCCTAATTCTTTACTAAGCCATGTTTTAAAAGCAAAATATTATCCAAATTCAAATTTTATCAATGCTCAATTGGGAAATTTACCTTCGTTTACCTGGAAGAGTGTCTGGGCAGCTAAAGGAATTTTGGAGAAAGGTTTATGTTGGAAGGTAGGCACGGGGAACGTATCTCTGTTTGGGGCGACGTATGGATATAGGGAGCTGAAACAGATAGATTGCAAAACAAGGCTCGCAATGAGAATATCAAGTTAGTATCAGACTTGATTGATGCCAATAACAGAACTTGGAGTACATATTTAATTTTTAGTACCTTCAATGAAGATACTGCTAAGAAAATTCTGCAGATCCATTTGGTAGAGACAATATATGATGACTTCTAAGTGTGGAAAAAGGAACCGTCAGGGAAGTTCTCAGTCAGTACAAGAGACTAATTCGGGTCCTAGTAATAATTTTATACAGACTAAGATTAGAAATTTCTATAGGAAATTATGGAATTTACAGCTCTCCTCTAAAATTAAAATTACAATTTGGAGAATCTCTTAGAATTATATCCCTACTTTATTTAATCTCAAGAATAAAAAAGTTGCAGTGGAAACTCTCTGTCCTACAGCAACAGAAGCATGGTCGAATTTAAATTCCTCATGGGTATGTAATAATGATACTCAAAGCATGTGGGAATGGCTTACCTAGGTTTCCAGTCAGGGAACCAAAGAGCAATGTCGCATTTTTTACTGTGGGCTATGGTCAATCTGGATTCACAGAAATCAGTTTATGTACGAAAGGAAAAATACAACAGGTAGGGACATTTCAAAACAAATTACCCGCTTTATAGCAAAGTTGAATGGAGCTGAGGAAAAAAAGCTTGCTCTATATATTGACAATGGCCACAAACAGATAGAAAGATATACGAGAGCGACAGTTTACTTTGATGCGACTTTTGATAGGAGATCCTCTAAATCTGCTTCAGGTCTGGTAGTATGCGATGTAGAGGGATAGATCGTACCTTCTAAGACAATTATTCACTCCAAAATACCGCCTCCGTTTGCGGTGGAGGCACATGCAGGATTACAAGCTATTTAGTTAGGTATTACTATAGGTTTTAACACTCTGGAAATAGTGGGGGACTCAAGAACAGTGATAATGAAATGCAAACATTCAGATCATGATAAATCGATTATAGGGGCGATCATTAGAGGTATCCAAAGCAAAAAAGCATATTTTCAGGAAATCAAGTTTCATTTCATTCCTAAAGTAGATTCATTTTCTTGCTAAAGAAGCACTGAGAAAGGGGGAAGGACATTACCTATTAGGGACGAATCTAAGCCAGGTTCATTATGAGAGGAAGAGATGGAGACCAAGACAGCCAGACTGAAGGGACTAAAGAGTTTTTCAGAAAATATTGATAGCAGTAGTAGAAGATCTTATTGGAAACTGCTATTATTAATGCTGGGCGGTGGATATGAAAAAACAAGATTTGGTGGTGCCTAGCTATTATGATTGATTGGACTAGGATTAGGCTAGTTTTTTAGCTATTTTAAATTTGGTTGGTTATGGATCATTCCTATTCAGGTTTGGACTACTATTTAGTTTCTTTAGTTTCTGTTGTTTTCTTTTATTTTTTGGTTTCAAGCCCAACTTAGCTGAAAAATCATTTAGTGTTAAATTGGTTTAATTTGTTATAAAAGTCCAGTTGATTTTTTCAAAAAAAAAAGTATTTTACAAAATTTTTTTCGTACAACCATAAGTGTTTTCATCCATTTTACGGTTTAACCTTGGTTATGTTTGGGCCAATAGTGGTATTTAGGTAAAGCTCTCCTAACAATGTCGATTCTAGGATCCAAACTTTTTCCAAATACCAAGACTATTATGATTGGTCCTGGCCTAACTCGAATGGACTTTGATAATGAATTTCAAAAGTTTTTTAGTCATAGCCTTGCTTGAAACACGAGCACGTTTAGGTAGAAGATGGTATTATTATTTGGCTTGGCATTTCTTGATTCATATGTTTTTTTATTTATTTCATATTTGTATTTTAAATTTTTTATATTTATATAACGTTGATAATTTAATAAATTTTAATTTTCTTAAATTTTGACATATTTTCTATCGTGTTTGTGTTTCTTTTCCATGTCATGTAGTATTGTGTTTACATAATATTTTTTTCAATGTCTTGTAATCATATCATGTTCAACATATCTAAACATTATTTAAACATCCATGAACACAAAACGGATAAAGCAATTTGTTAGTACTCGTTGCATTGTCAGTTGCAAGTCACTTAGTAACTAGACAGTTGTGCAATTTATCATATATGTTGGCATTTTTTTTACCAAAAAAATATTGTTTTATTTCTTACATTTCATTAAGAGTTTTGAGAAACAATTATATAGATTTAATCTTGTTGAAATCGGTCAATTAACAACTTTATTTGAACAGTTTAAATGTGTAACAGCCCAAATTTCAGTGGTGTCGGAACAGTGATTCGAGATCACTAAATTCGAAAAATTAGTATAAAATATTATTAATTTAATGAGTATAAGTTAAATGTGAAGTTAGGGAAATAATTGAAATAGTGAATAGTGTTTTAGAAATAAATATTAAATAATTGAGAAGTGAAAATGAGGTATCGAGACCTCGGGATATTAAAACGAGCCGAAAATATTTTTATAAATATTTATAGAGTGTTAATAATGTGGTGTTAAAATCTCGTTAGAAAATTTTATCGTTTGGGTGGTTGATTAAATAAAAAGGACTAAATTGTAATAAATGCAAAATTTGCTAGAAGGATTAAATAGCTTAAGTGTTAAAAGAAAGAGGATTTAAAGGGAAATTAAGCCTAAAAGTGAATAGGTTGGACGGCAAGGGCAAGAAAATCAGCAGAAAAATAAGGGAAGTAAGGGCAAAATTGGAAATTTTATAATTTTAACATATAAAATAAGGACAAAATTGAGAAATCTAGAGATCTCTTCATATTTCTCAGCCAAAACGCCATAGAAGGTCTGGAGAAAGCTGGTTTTTCATATTTTTACATAAGGTCTGGAGAAAGCTGGTTTTTCATATTTTTACATCATGTGAGTTTGATTCTTGCTTTTTCTTGATAATTTTTATGTTTTTATGACTTTTACAACTAGGTCCACTTATAGAATTCATTAGTTTTTGATTTGGTGGGTGAAATTGGAAGTTACCCTAGCTGATTAAGGGAAGTTTATGATGAATTATTATGAAATTTAAGTTCTAATTTCATATTAAGGTGGCTTTATTAAGTGATTTTGATAGAAAATGGTATTTAGGACCTAATTGTGAAAAAGTTGTGAATTAGAGGTTGGTGTTGAAATTCAGAATATCAAAGGTTTTGAAATAGTTTATAATGATAAAATAAAGTGTTAATTGAGAAAAATTAGTTCAATTGATGGGTGAATTGAGCAGGGACTAAATTGTAAAAACTATAAATTTTGGGGTAAAAGTGCAATTTCGAAAGTTGAACAGCATAAATTGTGAAGTGAAATAGAAATAAAATAAATGCTAATGAGTGAAAATATTTTGCATTTATAGACCAAGAAATCGAAGCAAGTCGCGGAAAGGAGAAAATAACCGAATAATTCCCGAATTTCTATAACTTTTGTGAATTAGCCCAGGTAAGTTCATGTGGCTAAATTTTAATGATCATTGTTAGTATTATGAATTTTGTAATGTGTTATATGATGTGTATGTGACAAAATTATGTGATAAGATTATAAACAATGTAAAAGCATGAAATTGTAGGAAACTATCGGATTGAGTACTTTTGTCTCATGATACGTGACGAATTGACGGAAAAAGACCATGGTTGGACCATGGCAACAAATGATAAGTGATTTTCGTATAAGACCATAGCTGGGCTATGGCATCGGAAACAAATGATAAGCGATTCCTGTATAAAACCATAGCTGGGCTATGGCATCAGTAAAGTGTGCCAAGTGATTTCCGTATAAGACCATAGCTGGGCTATGGCATCGGAGAAAAGTGATATGTGACCCGTGTAAGACCATATCCGGGATATGGCCTCGGTATGATACGTGATCCGTGTAAGACCATGGTTGGGCTATGGCTTCGGAAAAGGAAATGTGATTATGTGTAAATCCATAGTTCTACTATGGTATAAAGAAGGAAATGTACTCAATTCCGTATAGTTCCTAATTTGTGAAGAAGTGATAAATGGTTAACGGGCCCAAAAGGATGAATTTCGAGTATGGATATTATTGAATAATACTAAGTAAAATTGATTTGATTTGTGAATGACAGGAGATAGTAGTGAAATGTAGATTATGTGAATGATTTATTAATTTGGTAAGTTTACTTCCCAAGCCTATGAACTTACTAAGCTTTCATAAGCTTACTTGAATGTGTTTGACATGTGTTGTAGATTAACGTGAGTTCGGAGGATCGGATCATCACGAGGAATCACACTATCCTGATTTATTCCGGTAGTTCTTGGGTTATTATCTTTTGGTTTATATGGCATGTATAGTAATATACTCATTTTATGTAATTAATCTTGCGATATGGTTGTGGTTGGGTTGAGAAAATGCCTGATAATGATTAGTCCTTGGAATGGTTAATTTAGATCATGTATGAGACCATGTATGTTCAAAGTGATAATAGTTTATAAATTTTCATAGAAAAGTGAAAATTTGACATAAAACAGAATATTGTAACAGCAGTGATGTGAGTTTGAAAAATCACTAAAAATAGTAGAAACCGAATTAGGTGATGAATTAAATATGTAATGGAAGCTTATTGTGTCTACTTTCATATGAAAGAAGCAAAAAAAGTAAAGAAGTTATATGTTATGAGATATTTGAGTTTTAGTGAAACAGGGCCAGAGCGATCTTTGGATCCCCTATTCCAACTTTGAAAATTCACCATAAATTGTACAAAAATAATTAGGAGGTGTACTTTATATGTTTAGAATCCTTATTGAGTCTAGTTTTAAGAGAAACAAATATCATATTCATGTGAATTTTTTTCAGAGATAAAAGTGGTTCGTAGTAAGTAGAGGTCAGTCCAGTCGAGATCTGAAACAGGGGTAAATTTAACTAATAAACTGTACTAATTGGCCCAGCCAAAAATTCTAGAAAAAAATTAGTAGATAGATATATGAGTCTAGTTTCAAGGAAAATTTACGGATCTTGATTTTGAGTTTTGTAACTCGAGATATGATTTTTAAAGCGACCATGACGCAGAAAGACAGTTTGCTACGAAAATTAAATTGGTTGTTATAAAATTCAAAAAGTGATGAAACAAGTTTGGTAACACCTCAAACTCGACTCCGGCGACGGTCTCGGGTAAGAGGGCGTTACAATATGTGATTGAGTTACCATATTTGAGGAGATTTAGTTTCCATAGAAATTTAGATGGAGAATATCTCTACTTAATTGATGTCATATCTAAGATTAATTGAAGTACAATTCCAATAGCATATCTCATTCACCGTAGCGGAAGATTTTAAGTCTGCAATGCCTATTTGAAGAAGAATTGTCTATATGATTATGTACGAAATAAAAACACTTATTTTGTTCATCAAGAGGAACTTGTTTTAATACATAACACATGTAAAAAAAATTATTTTCATGATCATTTTGTAGCTATGCTTTCAAGGGGAAGAAAGTCATAATGGGAAAAGTGATCTTACTTTGATGTATAGGTGTAAGTTTGGAACTCGGTGAGAGGGTTGAGCTTAAACCACAATTTGTAATATTGTTTAATTATAGAATTCTCTTTGGATACTATCCCACGGACATAAGAAAGGGTTTCCAACTGCGTAACCAATTTTTTGTGTCCACCTCTACTTTTTACTCTTTTAGTTGGTACTCTAGTTGCAACTTAACATATAACTGACAAGCAACTCAACACTAATAATTGGTATCAAAGCTAGGCACTTGATGTATTAGGTGAAGATCTTGTTATTTAGTTGATTAAATGTGAAAAGAAGCTCAAATTAAAGGCTCCTTATACTTGATAGTTCCAACTATGCTATTGGAAAGGCAGGATGATAACATTTATCAAGTCTTTGGATAAGTGAGGTTGGAAAGGTGATGCTGGCTAGTTAGGAGCCTTTTACTGTTGATGTAAATTACATGGATCATTGAGGAAGCAGTTGATATATGCACATTTGAAAGCTTTCATGTTATTTTCAATGATAGGGACCTTCAAGAGTTTAGAAAGAACTCCAAGCACATTACTCCATGATAAGCTTGGAAAATATTAGAGACAACATGTGAAGGAACTTCCACTACTAAATAATCAAACTTCAAAAGTTAACGATCAAGTTTGGAACTCCCAAAGTCAAAATTCTTGATGGTAAATCCTTGTCTAATTTTCATGCAACGCTTCATGATATCTCTGACCAAGCTTTTGCTCTTGGTGTATTCAAATGTTATGCTGGTTAGGAAGATTTTAAGGTTATTTCTTAAACGTTTTGTGATCAATGTGACTGGTTTAGAAAAGGTCAAAGATATCGACACAATGAAAATCGGTGAACTCATTGGATCTCTACTAACCTCTAAGATTAATTGATTGCGCCCTCGCATATGTGTACTAAGGCTATTCATCAACACAAAAACAATTATAATCTAGCAGTGTATTTGCAACACCCTTAACCTATCTCCGTTGCCGAATTAGGGTTACAGAACATTACAATACAAATCAGAATAATTTACTTTGAAATAGATCAATAATACCATTTGTTATTAATTATCAAAACTAATCACAATCTTAATAAACATACACATTTGGACCTTAAATCGAGCATTCGAGGCCCTAAAAATAGTTTAGGAACAAGTCGGGACTAATTTGAAACAAATAAGAAATTTTAGGAAAAAGTTAAAAATTTTGAAAATAGGGGTCATACAGCCGTTTCCTAGCCCATGTGTTCACCTATGTGTGTATACGAAGCTGGGTCACACGGCTATGTCGCCAGGCCGTGTAACTCTCTGAGTCCATGTGGTTCACCTTGCACCTAAAAAATTTAAATGACGCACGAACGTGTAGGGTGACTGTGTGTAGCACACGGTCATGTGACAGCTCGTGTCTTAGGCCGTGTGTAGCAAAAGGTTCCTCTAAATCAAGTTATTTCAAGCCCAAAACTTGCACACAAAGATTTACCAGTTCAACTATCATTAATATATATAAAACATACCTCAAAACATCTATAAACATGCCAAAATCACATTCAACCTATTTCTAACCAATATGCCATTTAAACGGCACCTCAATTGTAATAGGCCTATTTTGCCCGGCTCGGGCCCAAATTACAGAAACAAAACCAAAACCAAAATAATTAAACAGTCCAAAGTCCATTTACAAAGTTTAGTAGCCCAAACAAACCTTGACCCAACTAAGCCCAAACCTAGAGGCCCAAAAGGCCCAAGAACTAAACCAATTAAGAAACCCTAGGGTTTTTGAACCACCCTTGCGACGCGCCTCTATGCTGCCAACCACGTGCCTCGTCAGCACGTCCAACGCCCGAGGCTCAACTTCGCTTGCTCCTTTGCACCAAAATGGTAAGATCAGTCCTATTGACCCCTCGCGAACCTGCAAAAGAAAGCAAAAAGAAGAGAAAATGTAGAAACAGCAGTAGGCAACACAGAGCAGTAGCAAAAAACATAAAAATATTGTAATGAAACAGCTATAAAAGCCAGATCCATTATGTATTTGGACACAGATTGAATACAAAAAATACAAAAAATTGAAACAACAAAGGTGATTCTTTCTATTTTTTGGTTTTATTTTTCTAAAATAAACACAGGAATAAAGAAAAAATCGTTGTTACCTATGTTGACTCACTTTCCACAGCGGTCGGATCTCTTATCCGGCGCCGAGATCGGCAAAAAAGAGGCCAAGGCCGAACCTTTCTATTTTTTCTTTTATTTTTTTATATCTATTATTTTTTTATTTTTTAGGCATTTGCCTCCTAGATACAAAATCTAGTCCAAAAAATGAAAATTTTGATATTTTTGGCTTTCCGACTGCCGTAGACGGCGGCGCCGTCATTGGCGACCGGTGGCCGGCACGGTGGAGGTTTGTTGGAGCCAAGGTTGACCGATGGGTTTTTGGAGAAAAGGGGGAGAGCTTTTTCAAAAAAAAAATTTAAAGAAAAGGGTGGAATAATGGTTTTTTTGGAAAATTTTTATTTAAATAGGAGGCTAAAACGACGTCATTTTGGCCTTGACCCTAAAATCGACCCGGTTGCCCTAAGGATTCGCGTGTTTTTGCGATGAATGGGCTATTTCTGCGCCCGGTCCCTCCAATTTTGTGATTCGTTGCAATTTAGTCCTCGTTATTTTCTCTTTTTTTAATTTTTGCCGCATCATTTTGTTTTTGCTTCATTTGGTCCACATTGAAATGCTGTGCATAAAGGCTGGGAATAATCTCCCATTTAGTCCCTACACATTCGCGCGCATTTTATTTCTGCCCTTCAATCTGCCTTTTTTTTTCTAAATCTATCCCATAAATTTCATTTAATTTTTGATTTAGTCATTTATTTATTTATTTACAGTTTAGCCTCATTACTAATTATTTTATCCTGATTCACTCTTTTTTTAATTTTATTTAAGTTACAATTAAGTCATTTTATTTTAATTCTTTATTTGTTCATTTATCTCTTTACTTGTTTATTCATTCATTATTCCTTTTATTTTATTCGTTTGCTTGTTCAGTTACTTGTCCATTATATTTTATTCGTTCATTTATTTATTTATTTTTATTTTAATCTTCGTATATGTAAGAGGCCCATTTTACCTGGGCCTATAAAATTATCCAAAATAAATAAATAATGTAAAATAAACAAAAAAACCAATGATAAAAGTCCATGAACAGTCTTCACTACCCCAAATACAAATTGTAGCCCAAACTATAAAACCCATTTTACAATAAGACCCAAGACCCGATCATTAAACTAGCGTAAAAACCCAAGCCTAAAATAAACCTAAATAATGGCCCAGACTAATTAAAACAAAAAAGGGCCTGATTACAGTGGCCCAACATCCGGACAGATCTAAATGGCCCCAAGCAAACTGAAGCTTCTGGAAACCCTAGGTTTCCCGTGCGCCGCAGCTCCCACGATCGGGCCTCCACGTCACCCCACGAACGGCCTCTTCCTTCGTACGACGGTTATACTTGCAAAAGAAGAGGGAATTAATAGCTCAATAACAGCAACAATAACAGTAACACAGCAGAAAAATCAGAAAAGAAAAGGAAAAAGACTTTTGTATTTTTATTTTTTATTTATTCTAGCTATAAAAAGCCGATTATAATCAGTGTAAAACACTTACGAACCCTAATACAAGAACAAAAAAAGTTCAAGAAACAGAGAGTATTTTTTGAAGGTATTCTTCAATATTTTGGCATATTTATTCAAATATAAGATATATATACATAAATATAAATAATGTATAAAATTTTTACCTCTTTTGCGACGAACTCGGAAGTAGAAACCGAAAGGTTTCTTTGATTTTCTTTGATTTTTGAGTAGTTTTTGATGGTTTCGTGCTCAAATCTGGGTTAGATGGGGTGAGATGGTCAAATAGACCTCTTTTGGTCTTCTCTGGCCACCGTGAACGGCGGCGCCGTTACTGGCGACCGACAGCCGCCACGATGGTCGGAGATCAGAGCTCCCGAGAGAAATTTCCCCCCTTTTCTGAGTTTTTTTTTTTTTTAAAAAGAGCATGAAATGAATTTTTTAAAGAAATTGGCTTTTATAGGCTTCGTATAGGGCGTAGTTTAGGGCTAATGGAAATAGCTCCAAAACAGCGTCGTTTTGAGCCGAATCGGGTTGACCCGATTTGAACAGCCTAGGATCCGCGTGTTTTTGGGAAAAATGGGCTATTTGCGCTCCAAGCCCTCCCACTTTTGAGGCTGGTTTTAATTTGATCCTACTGCATTGTTATGTTTTAATTCTTACCCCATTTTTTATCTCAATTTCAATTTAATCCTTATCGGAACGATGCATTTTGGGTGGACGGGTATAATTTCCCTTCTAGTCCTCACATGTTATTCGTGTTGTTCAGATAGATCTTCCCCTTTTCTGTAACGCCCCTAACCCGAATCCAACACCAGAATAGAGTTACGGAGCATTACCGGAGTTACCGATTTATTTATCAAATATTTTATTTCATCTAACATTTATATTTGGAATCAATTAAAATTAAACATATTGTCCCTCAAACATATTTATTTTCTTGTCATGTTTTACTTGAATTTATTATTCGTCTCAACATACTTAATTTCCTTGTATCAACGATCAAAGATAATCACATATTTACATGTCATGATAAATATCATTTCTTTTCCACGTTCAAGTCTCGTATTTGAGTCATCCGGATCTTTATCAATAAATTTGGTCATTTTTTTCATTTATTTCATATTCTAATACATTCAATTAATGCTCTAAACAAAATCACCATTTTACCCCTAAATTTTTTATTAATGACGATTTCATCCTTAGGCTCAAAAAAATAAAATTCTTACAATTTAATCCTTATTTCCAGCCGTTATTCTCATACAAATTGATAACAACCCATGAATTCTATAAAATATTAGAATTTTTCATAATTTCAACACTTTTCAATTTAATCCTTAAAACATGTTTTTCCCCAATCTTGAATTAAATTAACAATTTCATTCAATTTTGAAATTTTAAATAATAAAATAATCTATTTCATTCAAATTGGCCATTTCTAACATTTTTACAAAATTGCCCATAAAGTTTTACTTTTATTCAATTTAGTCCCTGAGCTTAAACATGCAAATTAACCATGCTAGCTGAATATTCATACATATTTTCCTCCTCTTCCTCTCCATTCCACATCCTTAATTTATATAACATGCTATAAGTAACATTATCAATAATTTCACTATTTACTTATATGTATATTCAAAACTGTCCATTTGCGTCATGGTCACTAAATTATTTATATCTCGAACTACAAAACTCAAAACTAAGATCCATAAATTTTCCTTAAAACTAGGCTCACATATAGTATTACCATAAAATTTTCAGAATTTTTGGTTCATCCAATAAGTACAGTTTATTCTTTGAAGTCACCCCTATTCTGTTGTCTGACAGTTTGGACCTTTTCTCACTAAAAATCAATTATCTCCTCGTACGGTATTCGGATGATGTTCCCATTTATTTTTATTGAAAATAAACTAATTCAGGAATCTAACCATATAAATTATGTCTCAAAATTATTTTTATAAAATTTTTAATGATTTTTCCAACTCAGAACAGGGGATCCCCAAATCATTCTGAACCAGTCTCACAAAAATATAAATATCTTAGACTACAGAATTCTTTTACTTTCTTTGTTTCTTTTATGTGAAAATAGACTCAATAAGCTTTAATTCCATATCTCACTCAACTTCAAATTCAATTTCTACCATTTTTGGTGATTTTTCAAATTTAGGCTACTGCTTCTGTCTAAAACTATTTCTTATAACTTATTTCTCAATTTAATCATTTCATCAATTCTAACTTGAAATTCATTCAATTAAGTCTCTAATTCATCTTTTAGTTTAACATAAAATATACTTTAGAACTCATAAACTTTCAATAAGTCAATTTAGCTTCATCAAAACCTTATTCTAAAGCTTCTAAAATATCAAAATTAAAAGAAAATGACTTGATTAACTTACCAAAATGAGCTCCAAGCTTCAAATCTCCAATTTCCTAATTTTTCTTTTCTTTCCCTTTTTCTTTCCCTATTTTCGTTGCTTGTTCTCTGTAACTCTCCTCTCTTCTCTCTTTCTCCTTTATATCTTATATATATGTGTATATATATATAGTTAATAATAAATATCTAACTAACAACTAATACATATATTATAAATGTATACAAATATTTTTTTACACTTGTACTTAATCAAATAAATATCTTTTACATAATGATAATAAATAAATAAATATCTATTTAATAAACAATATAAACATTACACTTGTACACATACATATTATTACACGTGTTTTATCATTACCATCCATTTGTCATATTTTAATTTATTTCATAATAACAATAATATTAATAATAACAATAATTAATATATAAATATTAAATAAAATAATAGAATAATAATAAATATCTTATTAAATAATATTTTTCTAATTAAATAATTATAAAATATTATCAACATCATCATTACTTTCTAGATTTCTCTCTCTTCCAATTGATCATTTTACCCTTTATGATCTTTTAAAATTCCATCCTTGAGTCATCACTTAATTTGGTAAAATTGTAATTTAGTCCCTCATAATTCTTCACATATTCAATTTAGTCCTAATTCATCAATTTTCCTTAGTTTCTAGATTATTCTACCCTTAAAATATTTGCACTATTGATCTTTTAACTTTTCATATTTACTCTTTAACCCCTTAAATTTTGAGTATTTACTCTTGGGCAACAAAACTTTTCTCACCTTTACAATTTAGTCCTTTCTTGAATTAATATGTCTTAATATACTTCCCAATGACATAACTCAAATTTCCTCTTCTCGTCACTTTATTTCCTTATTTTACTATATCAAGGATAATATTTCACTCTAGAAATTTTCAGGGTGTTACGTTTTCCTTTTTATTTCAGATTTATCCCAAATTTTCATTTTAGAATCCAATTTAGTCCTTTTATTGCTATTTTTGTTTATTTTATTATAAAATGAATTAATTTTGCAATATCGTTGCTATTATTTTTCTTTTACATATTTATCTAAATTTTTTTTTACATATGTAGATTTTATTTTATCATTTATGTATTTATATTCTTTAATATAATTTCAACACTATTTTATTTTTCTTTAAATTTAGTCTTTTATTTTTATCATTTCACAAATTACTTTCTTCAATATTTTTATGTATTTATTTATTTATTCGTTTGTCATATCTGTTTTAAAAAATTTTTGATTGATGTCTATTGTATTGTTATTGCTATTGTTGTTATTTGTTTTATTATTCATATTTTTATGTAATTGTTAATATTGGTATTTAAGTGATATATGTTATGTGATTATAGTCATTGTGTGTTCTGTAAACTGTTTATTCGCATTTTTCATCAACGAAACTTTACTCGTACATTCTTTTTAACATTTCATTAATTTCTACCTAAATTCATAAAAAAAAGATTTTTTTTAGGTAACATTCCATATTTAGAAATTCAGGAGATCGTGTCCTAACTTACTGGATTTTGATTTTTCTCGTTTGATCTAAATAGTGGAATACCTTTTTAAAATTAAATGCATGAGCTTTAAAAACTTATTCTCGAGAATTTGAGATGTTGCGTCCTAACTCACTGGATGCAACATTTTGTTGTCCCAAGATAAGAATTTCTAAAAACAAAGGCAATATTCCGTATTGGAGAAATTCGAGAGATCGTGCCCTAACTTACTGGGTTTCGATTTTTCTTGTTTGACCTAAATAATCAATATCCTTTTAAAATTAAAATGCATGAGTTTTGAAAATCAAAAGACAGTCTTATTCTCAAGGGTTTAAAATGACGTGTCCTAACGCACTGGATGTGGCATTTTATTACTTCGGGATAAGAGAGTCTTTAGCATACACTTCGATTTATCTAAACATTTTTTTTGTAAAATTAACATTAATAAAATGGATCGTACTTTAAAATCTTTTCAAATTTTCGACATTAAGACATTAATTAATTGATTAGGTACCAATTTTGGGCGTTACGAGGGTGCTAATCCTTCGTCGTGCGTAACAGACTCCCGAACCCGTTTTCTCGAATTTCGTAGACCAAAATTGATGTTTTACTAAATCAAAATGCTTTATTAAAATGACTAATCTTAAGGTGACTCGATCACACCTCGGAAAAAGATTGGTGGGGACTCCATTTTCGTTTTCTAAAAGTCGACTCCCACTTTCCAAAATAAAAAAATAGTTTCGACAATATACATTTATTTATTATGCTTTTTTGAACTTTTTATTTTCTTTATTTTATTTATGCTTCCATCACTATTACTACTTTATTATCTATTCTATTATTATTATTTTATTATCATCTATTCATCTATTTATTTATTACCCTTTTTTATACTTTTAAAAATTAGATTGTATATGTTTTTTTATTTGTACATCTATTGTTCTTACTGTTATCATTATTATTAGGATTATTATCACTATTATTGTACTACTATGTATATTTTTGTTATTTTTATTATTATCATCAATTTTTATGCTTTATTTGTTTATTATAAATTCATGTTGCATCATCGTTTATTAAACAAGAGTTCATGTTTTAACCACACAAATAAATTAAGTATATATCATTTTAAACATTACACTAATTTTTACCTAAATTCGTAAAAAATGAAAATTTTAAAAATAAGGCAATGTTTTGTATTTGGAGATTCGAGGAAGTCGTACCCTAACTTGTTGAGTTTCGACTTTTCTCGTTGAACCCAAATAACCGAGTATCCTTTTTAAATTTAAATACATGAGTTTTAAATAAAAAGTAAAGGCAAACTTATTCTCAAGGACCCAAGGTGTTGTGTCCTAACTTACTGGATGTGACATTTTGATACCTCGAGATAAGAAGGTCTTTAATATACATTTTGATTTATTTAAATGATTTTTTAAATAAAATAACATCACCACAAAGAGGAATCGTATTTTAAACTCTTTTCAAGTATTCAATTTTAGACACTAAGACATTAATTAATCAACTAGGTACCAATTTTGGGTGTTACGAGGGTGCTAATCCTTTCTTGTACGTAACCGACTTTCGAACCTATTTTCTGGATTTTGTAGCCCAAAAATCATCATTTTAGTAAACTTAAACTTTTATTAAAATGATTGAATTACAAGGTGATCCGATCACACCTAATAAAAAAGATTGGTAGTGACTCTCGTTTTCATTTTTAAATAAAAGTCAATCGACCCTTTTCAAAAAAAATGGTTTTGACATCAATCATTATTCTATTCAATTCATTCAAACAGGCATTATAATCTAAACATATATTCCTATGCTCACACCATCATTATACCATTTCTACCACATATGAATGAACACAAAACACATATTTACAAGGCATTTTAAAATGGTCCAAAGTCACAAACATATACATTCATTTACATAGCCATATTAACATATTAACATATGCATAAGTTTGGTAGCAATCCAAACATACCAACTCAAACATCAAAATACCAAGTGGTAACTGGCCTATATATGCCAAACAACCATATCACAACATATCACACAATCATCTTCTCTCTACTCACATGAGGGCATGCATAGTTACTATCATCTCATATGAATACACATCATTTATAAGCTTTCATTGGAAGATATGAAAATAAATGAACTTGGCACCATTTAAAAACAAGCCAATTACCAAGACTACAGTTATAATCCTATTACATGTCATTTATAACCATTAGCCAAAATAACCAAAATTTACCAATATGGATCATTAGATAGTGTGATCGTACTCTAACATAATTTTCAACCGGTCGAGCTTTCCGATGGCTTAAAGAAACATAGAAAATCAACTAGATAAGCAATTAATGCGTACTAAGTTTATATAACCGAACTTAAACTTACCAAATGCATTAATTAAACAACCATAAATGATTCTATTTAGCCATAGTCTAAATTTCATTCTCCTGTATACAACACCTCACAAGATTAGTAGGTGAAGCAATGCACATATAAATTTAACCAAATAAGGCATATAACATCTCAAGCTTTTTAAATTCATCAATCATTTTCATCATATACTATGTACTTTTATTTTCATTACCTTTCACACCTCAAACTTCATATATCATACATACTATAGCATAGTAAATCATGGCATATACCTAATAAGCATTTAGGTTTTATAAATCATCCATCACACACACACACACATATATACATATCCATTTTACATTCTACTCATTTGAGTCCACATAGTTAGTAGATAATAAGTAAACATAACATCTATGAAACATAACATATGTTAAGAAATAAATTCTATGCATATTTCATCCGTCACATAATAAATTCTCATCCTTTTCATTGCATATGTGCATATCCATCTTTCCATTTTATATGAACATTAGTATGTTAAGTTTTTATACATGTCTTTCTATTAACCTTTACTTACCCATTGAACCATCTAGAATTTCATTAGGTACTAGGGAATGCTCACACATAGTATGCCTTTTCATGTAATCATAACATTTCCTTTTCAATAGTGCTCACACGAGCTGTAAAATAGGCCTACGCACACGAGCTGTGAGTCAGAATGTTAGCTACATGATGCTGCTCACATGAGCTATGGGGAATTCGCAACAAATGCAGGACCTTAGCCATCGGTAGGACATTCAAGACCAGCATCCGAAATCGTATAAACCATAATGACATGTCATTTGAATCTTAATAATTCTTAAGGTTGAAACATGACTTTTACATCTTAAAATCCTTTACTTCCATTACATTATAAAATTTCCGTATATCATCACGATTTTCACATTTCTCAATTACAAGCTTTAGATAAACTAACCTTACAAATCAATCCATATTATCCATTACCAAACAATTTACAAATCAAGATTTTAATTCACATAATTATTTATAGTAACTCATTTAAAACATCATATAAAAATAATTTAACTCTATACAAACTTATTTGTACCAAAACAATGCCCTAATGTGATCCAACGACTAATCCGCTATTTTGGTTTTTCCGTGATTAGTGTCTGTTTGAGTTGTTTCTTGATCTAGATAAATATTTTTATTTAATTAATCCCATTCCAGTATTTAAAATAATAAATTTAGCTTATAACCCTTAATAATGGAAATTTACAAAATTACCCTCAAAATTTACCTTTTATGCAATTTAGTCCCTAAACCCGAAACTTGCAATTTCACCATTTTTAACCATAAAACATGCTATCCAATTTTTACCTAATCTTATAACAACCCAAATTTGTCAATAATTTACAATATTTTTCTTAAATTTTACAATTTTCATAAATAACTCCCTAAACCTTAAAATCATAAAAAATTACTTAACAAAATATGTCTATTTAACAACCAAACTTAACAATCTACCATAAACTTCATAAACATGTCAAATGCATCCATGGCATAATATATAACATTTAACAATTTTACAATTGACCCCCTAGTTAGCTAGATTAAGCTAAAACGAGCTACAAAATATAAAAATTACTAAAAACGAGGCTCAAAAACATACCACGCATGAGATTTCAACTTTGGCCGTAAGTTTCTTCACCAAAAGATGGTGTTTTGGCCATCCTCGTCTCCAAATGAAAAAGATGATACATTTTCATTACTTAATTTTAAGTTAAATTAGCTAATTACCATTTTAAGCTTAAATATTAAACCAAATTTCACCAAATGCCAAGCCATGATCATCCACTAAACTTAAAATAAGTTTAATTACTACTTAAGGCCCTTATTTCATGCTTTTATATCCATTTAATATAAAAAAAAGCTATAGCTACTAAGTTTCACATATTTTACAATTTTATCATTTTCAATTAATTAACTATCTAAACATTAAAACTTCTTAACCAAATTTTAATATGACCCTAATAACACTCTGTAAAATATTTAATAAATTATTTATAACTTAATTTATAGAAACAAGGTCCCGAATCCTCATTTTCCAAAACCACTTGACTTTAAGGATTTGCCACTTGAACCTAATTATTCGTTCAAATAACATAAACTATCAAATAAAAATTTATTATAATACTATATTTGGCTTGTAAATATTAAATAATAATATTTACGAGCTCACTCGTCAGATTTGTGGCCCCAAAACCATTGTTTTCGACGCCACTGAAAAATGGGCTATTACAGTACTAAAAGTGTGACAGGTCGAGTTGTAATATTTGTAGTGTTACAGCGGAACACCCTAGTATTCCAAGGATCGAACCCAAGAGAGTTCGAGGACTAAGTGATTATTAAGCAACCAATATGCAACCAAGAATTCTAGTTAACTACTTGTCAAGTGCTATATTACGACAATCCATGATCAACAGTTAATTACACTAATTGACTACCTAACATTAAAAATGACGAAATTGTAAAACAAAAAATTAAGCACTTAACAATTCAAATCAACAACAACAGTTAGTTGGTTGACTTCCATGCTGCTGATTAGTCTTCGGGTTAGGGATATAAAAAGTCTAAACTTCTAATTGGCTCAATTTCACCTCTCGGTCTTCATTTTACCAAATTAGACAAATGAGTCCAGTTTAACTCTAGACCTCACCAAACTAACTCGGGACAACCAAATCGATGCTCAATAAAATCTCTTATCGGTATCACCTATCTAAGTTTTCTTGTAGAGGCGTCAGTTATAAGTTTTAAAGTTTATTCAATTTAGTCTAGTTTTTATGATTTAGTTCATGTACTAAAAACTATCCAAGCAGTATTTCCATTAACCAACCACCATAGATTTAGCTACTCATCATCATTTCCATACAAGTAATAACCCAATATACATTCAAATCATACATTAAAATAAACACAACAAAAGAGTTAAAAAAATCTTAGAGTTTTCTTTATAGTTACTTGAAGAAGATGAAGTTGGCAGTAATGATGGTGAAAAATAACACTAAAGTTCATATTTTTATCTAAGAAAAGAAAATAGAGCTGAGTTATATTAATGACTATAGATTAAATTGAAAATACAAAGAGAGTTGGAGTAACAAAATGCAAATAAAACCAAGCTACAGTAAAAACTAACTAACTAACATTAAAACTAGAAAAAAGTTGACACTAAATCCTAGAAAAATGAAGAAAAAGATAACTAGAAAGCTAAAAAGATGAATGAAAAGTAAATGTAACAACCTCTATTCAGTTATCAGCCAAAATGGCTTTTAACATCTAATTACAACCCAAAATTTTGGATCAAAATGCCCCTAAACATTGTATTATGATTGGTGTTGGACAAAAAACTACCCCTGCAAAATGTTTATAGGTCTTTTATTGAAAAAATTACAGATTTGCTAAGTAATAAACCCTTCTCACCAAAATTTTAATAGGGCATTCAAGAATATTACAAGGAATAGCAAAAACTTTGAAAGGGGTTGTAACTTTAACAAAGTAAAAGGAAAACTTGTTGTAATCAATGATTAAGCTCCCAAGAAGAAAAGAAAAAGCATCAGTGTTATGAGTGTTAGGTGTATGGACATGTCCAAGCTGAGTGTCACAATACACTAAAGCAAAAGATATCTCATTGTGTAATCTAGAGTGATGATGATTCTTTCAGTAAGTCATAAGAAGATAATGAGCACTTAAGTAATTATGTGGCTTTCACTTCCAAATTTTTTCCAATAATTGTAATTGACTTAAACAATTGCTATGGCAACGACGGAGATAATGGTGTTGAGTCTACTAAAAACTTTATGGAAACCTACAAGCATACACTAGAAAAGTGGGATCAAGTATGCGATATATATAAAAGCTTACTAATGATAATATGATGTTGAAATATGAAAATAAAGAACATTGCAAAAAGGGAATTAAACCAAGGTGGACTATGTTTTGTTCACAAAAGTGACAAGACAATACTCTTACAGTTTTTTTCAAAACCAAGAAAATTGCAAATCAAGTGATGCTTTAAGAAGCCATATATTGTTCACACAAAAAATAGCCATAGATACAATAGTAATTTTTTCCCACTATTGTGGTACCCCAAGTCATATCAGGCCTAGTTGTTACAAGTTTTTGAAATATCTCAAGAGAAAGCAACCGATTGCATCTCCAGTTGCAACTCAAGCCGCAACTAAGCTAGAAAGAAAAACTTGTCTTGTGAAAGGAATATCAAATATGTCTCATTATTTCACACCAATCTTTGAATGCTTCCATTGAGCATATATGATACTTCAATAGTGGAAGTTTTAAGTATATGGCTAGAAATAAAAGTTGCCTTAAAGAATTCCAAGAAACCATAAAAGTGATGTAACTTTTGAAAATGGTAAAAAAAGGAAGAATACTTGGAAAGAGAGTACTCGATGTATAAGGAATGCCATGACTCCAGAACGTATTCTTTGTTGAAGGTTTGAAAGCCAACCTGGTTAATGTCAATGAGTTATGTGATCAAGGTATGCTAGTGAACTTCATAAAAGAAAAAATGTAAAGTGACTTGCAAGTTAGATCAACTGGTTATAGAAGGTGTCAAGATGTTCGATAATTGTTATAGGTTGATAGAATCTTTGACTTACAACAGAGTTAGCTCTTCAGATCTTGAGCTATGGCATGAGAGGTTGGGCCATGTACGTTTAAGAATCTACAAAAGCATGTGAGAAGATTACCAAATTTATGGAGAGCAACGCCCAAAGTATGTGGTGAGTGCTTAAAGGGAATGAAGAGACGTGATTCACATCCCTATAGTTGCAATTGATCTAAACAACTAGACCATTGGAACTACTACATATAGACTTGATGGGACCTATGCAAACAAAAAGCTTAAGAGGCAAACGTTACAATCTAGTTTGTGTAGATGATTATTCCAAGTTCATTTCGGGTAAAGTTCTTACGAGAAAAGTTAGGAACATTTGATGCATTCAATAATCTAGGTAAGAAGTTGATGAACAAAAAAGGACAACTCATTGGGAAAATAGTCAGAATATGAAATGATTATGGAAAATAGTTAAAAATAATAATAAATTCGTTGATTTTGGTGATAATGCAAGCATCCACCATGTGTTTTCTGCACCAAATACTCCACAATTGAACAATGTCGTTGAAAGAAAGAATTGAACAATCCAAGACATGGCTAGAATCATGCTTAATGCCAAAGACATTTCATGTGGGTTTTGTGCAGACGCTATTAACATAGCATGCCATGTGATTAACAAGGTATTGCTAATGACTACGACAAGGATGACACCCTATGAGATGTGCGGAGGAAGAAAACCAACTGTGAGATACTTCAACGTGTTTGAAAGTGTGTGCTACATACTTAGAGAAATAGCTTACTAGGGAAAATTCAATGCTTGCAATGATGAATGCACTTTTCTTAGGTACTTAGATAGCAGGGCCTGTAAAGTGTTCAACAAGTGCACAGTAATTTTAACATACACAAACAAAACCTATAAAAATGTAAATATACATGTAAATTTTTTTAAATATCTATGGTTTTATTTATTTATTTTGAGAAAATGTGTTTTTATGAGAGTAATTATTCTAAAAATAACAAATTTTAGGATGGAGTATTTCCTTTTTTTTTTTTAAAGAATGATAAAAATTTTTAAATAAATATTTGTATAAAATATTTAAGAAAACCTAAACAATCTCTTCAATAATCTATTTGATTTTAAAATAGGTTTTAAATTTTATAATAATTGAGTTAATAGTTGATTAACTTGCAATAATAATTCAATTAAAATATTCTATAAATAGTATGATTAGATATAAAGATATTTTCAGCATATTCTTTAAGGGTAATTATTCTGTCCACTATTAGTAGAGTAAAAAAACTCCACAAACAAGTTTAAAATGATGTCGAGTGTTTTTTTAATTTTTTAATTATTATTTTGTTATACCCTAAAACCGTTTGTAGAATTTTTTTTTTTACTCCACTAATAATATATAGAACAATTATCCACTCTTTAAAAGGTTAAAATGTTTTTTTTCCTAGTTGGCGTGCCTTGAGATCCAACCATCATCCTTCTTCATCAGGCCAAGTGACCCAAACAACTCACCTTAAAAGTAAAAGGTATATTTAAAGAAATGGAATTGATAACATAATTAAAAAAAAACAAAACAAGTAATAAAAATAAAATAATATATAAATATATAAAAATGTTTATAATATAAACTATTAATACGTTAGAATATATTTAAATATAAAATACATTAATATAATATAAATACTCAATTTATTTAATCTACAACATTACACAAACATCTATATCTATATTATTATTTAAACTTTTAATTGAATTAATAAGTATCAACTCATTTAAAAATAAAAAATAAAAAAATAAAAAATATTCATTTGACAAAAAAATTATATTATTAAAAAAATATTCTTATCTTTTCACATTTTTATAAACAAATAAAAACTTACCAATAAAATATTATAATTTTTTTTAAAGAAGGAACACTATAAATTTTAAATCTTGCACGTTACCTTTTTGTCCGATACTTTATTTTATTTTTAATATTTATTTGTTGCATAATATTTTTTCAGTAATCTAATATTTTTATAATTACAATCTTCCGCTTAGGTAAGCTGGCTCCATTATAAGCAAAGGACATTAATAAGTGCATGATGCTAAAACCAAGTCTTTCAAAGGAATTTTATTTTACTCTTTTTTCACATAAAAGTTCACTTACTAAAATACAACCATTTATTTATTTATTAAAGTTTTAGATCGTTATCATCATCATTTATTCCACTCATTTTTTAGTACTAATTATAGATATTTACAAAAGAGAATTTTAAAGGAACTTCTTAAATTGTTTTGCATAATTTTTTCTTCTGCAAAGTTATTTGTAATTTAATAATAAAATTATGAAATAAATTAAATTAAATATATATATTTTTAAATAAGATTATATTGGATAACCATTGAAGTTCATTTCTTTTAAATATGTTTGATAATCGTAATAAATTTTTAATAAAGAATCATTAAATAAATAATTTAATATTGAAAAGATAAATTGATTTTATTTTTAAAAAAAATTATTCAAAATAAATCATCTTTTTATTATTGTCAAAGAATAAAATATTTAAATTATTATATCGAGAAATTATTTGGTATACTACCCGTAGAATTTTCAAGACTCCACAAGCAAGGCAAAGACTTGACAAATATCTTATGAAAGTATAGTAAAATATTAAAAAAATATTTTAAAAAAAGAGACACTTGCCAATTTTCAAGGTTATTTGTGAAATGAGAAAATTTACATTGTTAGTATATCAAATATTAACCCTATTATATTGAACTTTTATCCAAAACTATATAAAATAGTATAAATATTATATTAATAAGATTAGAATTATGAAATAAGTAATTTTAAAAAATCAACATTTATAATTATTTAAATAAAATAATTATTTTCGATGCCTATTTTTTACTAACAAAATAAATAATTTTATAATATAAAATTAGAACTTATAAAATTTTATATTAAAAATCCTATATTTAATTTTTTTTAGTTTATAAAACAATACCTAACTTAAAAAATTAGACATTGACATTGATTTTTTTTTTTTTTGCCTTTTTCACAATTATATTTATAATCATAAATATAATCATAAATTTAGAGAAGACTCACATTTTAATTACATAAAATTTAATAATAAATATAAAAAACATAAAAACCTTTGAATGTATATTTATTTATTTTATCAAAAATAAGATGAAAATAGATATATGTATTTTTTAATTATTTGATTAAATTACAATAAAATTGATTTATTAGTATTAATTATTTTGAGAATATTATTAATAGAATTAATAAAATATATAATTTTTAGTTTTTCCTAAAAAGTAAATCTAAAAATATAAAGGAAATATAATTAGACTGTGACATGACATAAAATATCGTATGGACACATAAATTAATATACTTATATTGTAAATGTAAAAAATTATAGATATCAAATTGAAATAGAAATTAAATATTGTACGTGAATAAAATTACGATTAAGGGCATTTTTGTCACCAAAACTCAAAATAAAAAGAATCAGAGGGAAATAAGGGCATTTAAGTCATTCGAACAACTTAAGCATTGCCTTCCAATAATTTTGAAAACAAAGAAAGGCAACTTACCCAAAATAACCAAATCCAAATTAGCAAACTATAATTATATTTCAAAGAAAAAAAGAAAAAAAAAATCATAACTCTCTGTCTCTCTCTGCTTTCATTTTCTCCTCGATTTTTATTTTCAAAGTATTTAGAAAAGGAAAAAAAAAAATTGAATGGAAATTAAATCGGAGCGGCCATTCTATCAAATTTAATCACTGTTTCTGATATTAAATAATTTTGTTTCTGTTTCAGATCTGATCGCAGATCTTGAATCTCCGACGTATCTCTTCATTTTTTTTCGTATTTTTCTCTGGTAATTTTTTTAATTTTTCCCTCTCTTTCTTTGTTCTTTTAATAATTTAAATGCTTGAATTTTGAGTTATTTTTTGGTAGGATTAAGAGAATTGTACGGACTATTGGAAGTCGAATTTCCGAATAAATTCATTTTCATGTTCTTCTTCGAATTCGGATTTTCTCCGCCCTGTGAGTAAAAACCTGTTATTTTTTATTTGTTTTATCGTTATCGTTATTATATATGAAGTTTGATTTTGGATTTTTTATTTTTTGTTATGGCAGGTTGGTAAATATAGATCTTAAAAGTTGGCTCCTCAAAGGCGATCGCAGCGCCACATGGGTGGCCAGATGCAGCAAAGCAATGCTG
Organism: Gossypium stocksii; assembly: GCA_020496765.1. Taxonomy (NCBI): domain Eukaryota; kingdom Viridiplantae; phylum Streptophyta; class Magnoliopsida; order Malvales; family Malvaceae; genus Gossypium; species Gossypium stocksii. The sequence goes on along the minus strand of CM035625.1, from coordinate 52,049,657 downwards.
CAGCGGCGGCGCTTTACGATCACGCCGGCGGAGCTGGCGGTGGGTCCTTGCACAATGCGGGCCCTGCCGGCGGCGATGCTGGTGATGCCGTTATGGCGCGGTGGTTGCAGTCTGCTGGATTGCAACATCTGGCCTCTCCGTTGGCATCTAGCGGCATAGACCAACGCCTTCTTCCGAATCTCCTCATGCAGGTAAACCATCGCTCTCTTTGTAATTTCCACGCGTATTTATTTATAATTTCTGTTGTTTTAATTGTTCCCTGTCTATTGCTCGATTCCAATGCGGCAATTTGAATTCGGTTAATGTATATATTTAATTGCTTTTAATTTATTTTAAATTGTCATTTTTATGAACTTATTTGGTGAACATAATTGAATTTGGTTAATGTATATATTTATGGCTTTTAATTTATTTTAAAATGTTATTTGTTATGAACTTATTCGGTGAACATAATTGAATTTGGTTAATGTATACTTTTAATTTCTTTCAATTTATTTGAAATTGTCATTTTTTATGAACTTATTTGGTGAACACTCTCATGACTATTGGCATTTGAATGATGGGAAATGTTTTTGAAGATGTACATAGTTCTTCATCTAATAATGTTTCTTTTTTACGATATATATTCATTTTTTCTTTTGCATGAAGTTATGAAAAATTCATTTCTAGTGTTGACAATTAGGGTGGTTAACCTTTTAATTCATTATTACGTGATAATTTGATGCTTGTTTCCTTGTTTTCCCATAAGTTTATTAATTTTCACCTCCTTTCGATTGAACTATCTGTGTTTTAAATACTTCCTATTGTGGTACCTTTATATGTTTAAATGATTTACATTTTATATGTATTCGAAGATAATGAGAAGTTACTACATTATTGAAGGGTTATGGAGCTCAATCTGCAGAAGAGAAGCAGAGGCTTTTTAAATTAATGAGGAACCTTAATTTTAGTGGAGAACCTGGGTCAGAGCCGTATACACCAACTGCCCAAAGTTTGGGAGGGCAGGGTACATCTGATGGTTTTTATTCTCCAGAGTTTAGGGGTGATTTTGGAGCTGGGCTTCTTGATCTTCATGCTATGGATGATACAGAGCTTCTTTCCGAGGTTTGGTTTTAGGGATGTGCATATTGTTTTTCATGGGATTCCATAGTTCTACTATTTTCCTTTCAGTTTTTGTGGTGATATGGTTAGATATTTCTGGATGCTGTTTCCTCTTGATATTTTTTAAAATTCAGTCAAAATTTTACTTCAATTTAAGTTTTGTTGAGCATCTTTCTTTTTCCCCTTTTAACTTTTATTCCCTTCAGGAATAAATTTCTATTTGATTTGTTTGCAGCATGTTATCTCAGAACCTTTTGAGCCATCACCATTCATGCCTAGTTTGAATAAAGAATTTGAAGATGAACTTAATGTAACAACTAATTGGCAGCAAAAGGAGATAAGTGATGCAGATGCCTCAGCTTCATTAATTTCTGCCAATGAAAAAGAGATGAGTGCAAGGGAAAATAATGTTGCTAAGATTAAAGTTGTGGTATGTTGATTTCTAGTTATGGTGGTTCATTTCTCTCTCCTTTGCCTCTCAACCTTTTATGGAGATAGGGACATCCTTATTTCGTTGCTAAGATTAAAGTTTATGTTCTCCAATATGGTATCTTTTTATTCCCCTTTTCTTGCATTATTTATCTAGGCTGGGAAAAGTTGATATGTCTATGCGCTGCATGTTCATTGCACAAACATTATGTGCCTTGCTTTTTAGTTTTCCTGTAACTATTTCTTCAAAAATAAAAAATCCTGTTATTAAATTTCTGTCTTGAATGTGCTATAAGGTCCGCAAAAGACCATTAAACAAGAAGGAGATTTCTCGGAAGGAGGATGATATAGTAACTGTCAGTGAGAATGCTTTAACTGTCCATGAACCGAAGCTAAAGGTTTGTGTCTTATTTACAGTAGTTAATGCCACGTGACTATGTGTTATTCAGATGAACATTTTAGAACAATTGGTGCTTGATTGATATGCCATTTCTTATATATGCTTTGATTGTTGTGTAAAGGTGGACTTGACAGCGTATGTAGAAAAACATGAGTTCTGTTTTGATGCTGTTCTGGGTGAGCATGTTACAAATGACGAGGTAATACATGGTTGAAATATTTTTCCATCTATATTTTTGAGTATTTCATGACCAAAGTTTATCCTTTGTTTATTGATTTTGTGGAGAAACTAATTGATTTCTTCTTTTGTTTGCTTCTACAGGTTTATCAGGAAACTGTTGAGCCGATTATTCCCATCATCTTTCAGCGAACAAAAGCCACTTGTTTTGCATATGGTCAAACAGGTGAATAGAGTTCCTGAACTTTCTTCCTGAATGGCGGGCACCTTTGCTATATTTTTTTATTTTTTATTTTCATAAACTTGAAGTTATATTCATGTGAAGGAGAACATTTTAGTATCCAAGCTTGCATGCATCTTGGATGCCATCTACATTTCATTTGCTTCCAAAATATACTTTTACGTGAAGATTAATCCTCATTCCTTCAAGGAGAACTATATCTGGATGTCAAAGTATAAATGTCTTTAGCTACATTTGTTATTTTCTATTTCATTTTTTAATGTCTTCCCTCATGCCAGTAATTATCACTTTGGTTTATATAAAATTATTGTTCACCCTGAAATCATTTTACAATATTCAAAGAGCTAGGAAGAAATTAGATTCTAGTTTAGAACCATTTTTTTTTTGGTTAAGTGACGCACATGGTATTTTTTGGTATTGTAAATATAATGGAGGAAACTATCTGGGAGGTTTAGAGACTGCAAATGTTTGAGTATGTTGATGCGTTTGTGCCATGTTAATAGGTAGTTCCCAAAAACAGGAATACTCTGTTGTGAAATAAAGAAATCACATAAAACACAATACATGATAGTCATTTTCTTATTTTCCTTAGGTTCTTGTTGGACATCTTGTTGCTAATTTCTGCACCATGTCATGGGATATACTTTTGATTTCAGGTAGTGGTAAGACGTTCACAATGCAACCGTTGCCTCTCAGAGCAGCAAAAGATCTTGTTAGATACTTGCATCAGCCAGTTTATCGGAATCAGAGATTTAAATTGTGGCTTAGCTATTTTGAGATATATGGTGGAAAACTCTTCGACCTTCTAAGTGATAGAAAGTATTTCCTTTTATTCCCTTCCTTATTTTTGTGTTGGTTTTTTAAAAAAGAAAATCTTTTTTCCCTTAGACCACCTGATTGATTTATGATGAAGTTTCTGCTGGTCCTACCTGGAACACACATTCTCTTTCAACATGCATGATGATGTAACTGTGGATGCATATATGTATTAATGATAACGATTAGATTGCTTAATATTCTAAATGTTCTTCTAAAGGAAACTTTGTATGAGAGAAGATGGGAGACAACAAGTCTGCATTGTTGGATTGCAAGAATTTGAGGTGTCAGACGTGCAAATTGTGAAGGAATACATTGAGAGAGGAAATGCTGCTAGAAGCACAGGATCTACTGGTGCAAATGAGGAATCTTCAAGGTCACATGCAATTTTACAACTTGTCATCAAGAAGCACCCAGAGATAAAGGAGTCCAAGCGGAAAAATGATGGGGATGAGTCAAAACCTGGGAAGGTTGTAGGAAAGATTTCTTTTATTGATCTTGCTGGCAGCGAAAGAGGTGCTGATACCACTGACAATGACCGGCAAACTAGGTAAGTTTAAGTCTGTCCATGGGAAAAAGAAGGTTTTGGAAACCACTTCCAAAGGTCTAATATGTGGATTAGCTTTATCCATCAGCTTGTTAACTAGCTTAACACCTGGTTTGTTTTTAGCTTGGTTCTGATATAATGGTTTTAATTCTTGCTAGGATTGAAGGCGCTGAAATAAATAAAAGCCTTTTGGCTCTTAAGGAGTGCATTCGTGCGCTAGACAATGACCAGATCCATATACCTTTCCGTGGGAGCAAACTCACTGAAGTACTTCGTGACTCCTTTGTTGGCAATTCAAGGACAGTTATGATCTCCTGTATTTCTCCAAATGCAGGATCATGTGAACATACTCTCAATACTCTGAGATATGCTGATAGGTATGCTTGTTTCTATAATGAGTCTCTACAAAATGGACTTCCTTTGTTGCAGTAGATAGTATTGTCATAGTTTTGGACTAAATAAGGGTTATTATTCTCCAAATCAACAGGGTTAAGAGTCTTTCCAAAAGTGGTAATCCGAAAAAAGAGCAGGCTGTAAATTCTTTTCAACCAAGTAATAAGGATGCTTCTTCAGCATCGTCTATGTTACCTACTGCTGTTGTAGAAGATATTTATGAGCGACAACCGGAAGTAAAAGTTGTTGATACTGGTCGAAGGGTAGCAGAGAAAGATGTTTATACTACAGACTTTGACAAACAGCCCTCTACTTTTTCGTCAGGTTACCCTTTCAATGGGAGGGAGGAAAGTGGAAAGGCTTCTGGCCCAACAGATAGGGAGCGATTTGAAGTGAATAGTAATTATGGTGGTTCTTCGAGCCAAAGAGTTTATTCATCAAATTCTCAAAATTCAGCTGATACAGAAGAGAAAGTTCCAAAGGTGTCACCACCTCGTAGAAAAGCAACTAGAGAAGAAAAACTGGAAAAGACGAGGAATTGGGCCAAGAAAGACGGAGGAGGATCTGATTCATCTGCTTCAAACTCAAGGCAGGTGAATGCTGTTAATAATAACGAAACTAATACCATTGGACATAGACAATATGATCCAGAAGAAAAACAGGAAAAGACGAGGAATTGGGCCAAAAAAGATGGAGGATCCGATTTTTCTGCTTCAAACTCGAGGCAGGTGAATGCTGTTAATAATAATGAAACTAATACCGTTGGATATATACAATATGATCCAGAAGAAAAACCGGAAAAGACTAGGAATTGGGCCAAGAAAGATGGAGGATCTGATTTGTCTGCTTCAAACTCGAGGCAGGTGAATGCTGTTAATAATAATGAAACTAATACCATTGGATATAGACAATATGATCCAGAGCCTCCCACTGATGAGAATATCAATGCAATACTTGAGGTAGGTGATCTGTACTGTTCATTTTGTTGTTTTGTATTTACGGTCTTGAGATTTTCTTCATTCTGTGGTTGCTTTTGGTTTGTTGCAGGAGGAAGAGGCTCTAATTGCTGCTCACAGAAAAGAAATTGAGGACACAATGGAGATTGTTCGTGAAGTAAGTAAATTTGCATTTGATCCATGGTGAATATTTTTCATTTTCGAGTACTTGTGTTGTGAGGCATTTACATTCCTTATACTGAAGCCACATCAATAAGCTGAACAATTATCCTTCTCCCTTTTCCAAATATTCATATCTATGCTGCTTCGTCTCTTCATTTTTCTTAAAGTAGTCATGTCTAAACACTTGTGTCCAAAACATTCTCGGACAAGAGTATCGGGTATGACACTTCAAAGTCCCTCCAAATACATGAAAAAACTAAAAAAAGAAATATGTCTTTTGACATATACTTGCATCCAACACTTGCAATTGAGTTTGAGAAACATAGATTCATCCAACAATTGAACCAGTGTTCATCTTATTTTGCGCCTTTATGATAGGAAATGAAGCTTCTGGCTGAGGTGGACCAACCAGGCAGCCAAATTGACAATTATGTGACCCAGCTGAGCTTTGTTCTTTCACGCAAGGCTGCTAGTCTGGTGAGTCTTCAAGCTCGCCTTGCCCGGTTCCAGCATCGACTGAAAGAGCAGGAGATACTGAGTCGGAAAAGAGTTCCTCGTTGATGCCGGCTCTTTGTTCTCTGCTTTCATTGCTGCATCAGACTCTGTCCAGTAATTTCCTCTCCTATAGATTATTATGGTACTATTTGTCCTACTGGACATGTTTGTTAAATATTTGATTAAACTACCTGACGGTTCTAAGCTTAGGAACAAATTAGTCCCTCTACTATGAAGTGAGCGATTTAGTCTTTGTACATTTAGTTTTGAAGCAAATAAGTAAAACTGTAAACAACAGTAAGGTTGAATGTTAAAAAGATACTAACCTGTGTTTTAAAGTGACGCAAAAAGAAAGAAAATGTATAGGGACTAAATTGTGCACTTTTATTTGCTCTTCAGCCTATGGCATAGAGACCTGTCAGATAGTTTAACCTTAAACATTTTTACAAGCTGATGAATTCTCTTAAAAGAATCTACTTGGTTCTTGCAGTCGATGCACGGAGCTGCATTAGGGTCTTGAGAGGAAATTCAGCAGTGTGCAAAGATCCCGATCCTATTTCCCCCAGCATCAAACGTTGCACATTGCGTTTCCTTCAAACGCAATGGCAAAGATAATTCAGGTGCAGATACTTGTGTGATGCTTGATTTATCAAAATGTGTATTGTTTTAGATGAATCTGATAATGTTCTGGTTGAAGATTGAATGGTTTTGGTGGCCTTCTGTTGTTTAAAGGGCGACAAGAAAATGCTTTCTTTGAAATCATTTCTAGGAAATGAGAGAGAGAAAAAAAGAAGGGAAAGTAAGGTTTTTGTTTTTCCCCTTTGTTTATTCTGTACTTTTGAAACTATATATATTCTGTTTTCTCACCTCAAAAAGCACTTTGTGAATGTTATATAGACCCAGTAGTATGTAGTAGTGTCCTTTTCAAGTATTTTGTTATGTCATAATTGTATTTTAAGGTATTTTATATTTGTATTATATTTTATACATTAATAATTTGTATTTATATATTTGTGAACATTCGTGCATTTGGGTTATGTGTGTTATTTTACTGTCACTTTTAGGTTTTTCTTTAATTAATATTTTTCAAGTATTTTTTGTTTTCTCACCTAAAAAGCTCCTTGTGCACCTAATATAGGTCCGGCAATTCATTCCAATGTGTAATGATGGTGTTTTTGGTATTTTAACAATTTGAATTATATAAATCTTGTATGTGTCATGCCCATGTCTTTTTTCCGATCGTGTTTAATATTTGTCAATTTTACGATATTCTAACCTCAAGACTAATATATTGTACTTGCTTCGGCATATGCTAGAGAAAAGCATTTTCGAGTTTGTTTAATATTTTAAATAATTGGTTGGGGGAAGGCAAAAAAAGTCATAATAAATATGTTGTAAAATTTGAAGCTTTACACGCAACATGGTTTTCAAAATTATTTGGGATACATTAATTTTAGTTTCATGTGCAATTTGATATATAAATTTTCACTTAGTGTAATTACATGCATAACATTTTGTTTGTGTGTTCAAAATATATATATATATATATATGAAAATTTGAAGTTTAATTGTAAACATTTAAAGAAATAAATATATCATTTTATTTTTATATTGAATAAATATATTTATATGTGTTTGCAATATAAAAATATAAAATGATCGTTATAGTAATAATTCTTATATAAAATTATACATTAAATCAAAATTTTATATAATTTTGAGATTTATTAAAATTAATCGTGTATTTACATCCTATATTATTATAATAATATTCGACTCTTCATTTTTGTTTAAGCAGCACCTGTGTCTGAAATTCAGTTTTGACGTATAAATATTAGAGTATGATCTTCAAGGATCTCCAAAATGCAAGTACAAATTTGATCATATTTGTATCAAGACATGAGCATGCCTGAAATCGAGTAGAGCATATCAGTTTTAATTCACAATGACCAGAAAGAAATGGTAGAAACGATCCAAAGAAGAGTCGATATATATAAGCGAAACCATAGGAATTATCAGTGTAAAAAAAAAAAAAAAAAAAAAACCAAAATTTATGTTACAGATGAAATGCCTGTTAGAATCCTCTAGAAAATCTAAAATCTAATTTCATCACTTATTGGTGCTGCTGAGCTCCTAAAGGTTCCGATGGTTGCTGCAGCAACTCAAGTTCCTCTAAATCCAGATCCTCGGTGGGGATCGGCGGTATATCCTGTTTTAAAATCAGAGGACAAGAAAACAAGGATTGTTATCGTTTATGGATATCAATTTTAGATGGAATCTAATGCTAAATTCTTGGTTCGAACCAGGCTAGGTTTAGGTCCAGGCTGGACCTATGTATTGACCAAGCCTGACTTGCCCGAAATATGGAACTCAAATATTCTACCAACCCAAACCATATTTGTAAATGATTAACCCAACTCTATTTAAATTCACCTATATATTCTTTTTCTTTTTAAATATGTTAATTTTATTTAGTATTTAGTATTTAGTATTGTCTTATTAAATCTTAAACATATATAACTCAAAATATTTTTTAATATTTATATTATAATATTATATATTTTATTTTATATGATATAAATTAATATATATATATATATCTATAAAGAAAAGAAAAATAAAATTATATAATTAAAAATAGGCCAGATCAAACTTCAACCTTGAATGTTAGAATCCAAGCTTGCCCTATTTTCTAAATGAGATTTTTTTTTCTTTTTGCTAATACTCATTTTTTAAGCCTAATATTTGTCCAACCCTCTAAATTATTGTACGGACCTTCAATTTTGGACTAGTATGAGGATATGATCCTCTAAATAGACTCATGTTAGACAAATCCGTATGCGACAGTCCTAACTGACTCTGAATAACTTATATCAAATGAATCCAATATGAGCTGACACAATATTAAGCTGGTACCTGAGCCTGTAGTAACTGATGTGGTTGCTGGTCTTGTGCCATTGTGTAGGGTTGCGGCTGTGACATACGGTAATATGGCTCCTTGAGATCAAGTTTGCAAGATGATGTCTGAATGATTCCTCCTTGTTCTGCCCCGGGACCCCACATTTTAGCTATAACAGTTGATCTACCTCATTAGAAAAAATGAAACAGCAAACCAGAAGCACAAAAAGGAGATGGGGACCTACCTGACAATGTTAGATATATGGTATAACTTTGAGCATTATGAGCAATCATATGAAGTCGGCCTGTTATTTCTTGCCCGGCCATAACGTAAATCGGCTGTGAGAGGACACATCGTATCTGGTACCAGTGTGTTGTAGGTGCACCGGGGGCGGTCGTAAGCCATCTTTGCACGGTACTGTCAATAAAGCAGTTTGATTGCATTTAGATAGGATGAAACACCAGTTCTGATGAATAAAGCAAAATTTTAAAATATTACCTTCCATTGAACAGAACATCGAACCAACAGGCCAACCCGTGGACTCTAGTCCCGACAGATGCTGTGAATTTCAATGGAATATCTATTTCATACAAGTCCTCTTCCTACACAAAAGGGAACAAGTTTACTAAATATTTTGCTTTTGCTAAATAACCATTCCAACTCTATGCTTTTCTTTAAGTACCCATGCCTAATGCATATTTGGTAATGAGCATGGGGATATGAAATTCCATGCACCCTCCAAATACAAGATAAAACTATAAAAGAATTGAATGCACCCGTGTTGGATATGTAAACCGTATCCTACCCTAACACCCAAGTCTGAGTAAGATAAATTATAAGTAGTCAACTATGTTTTGACTTTCATTTTTCTAGAAGTACTTGCGTCCTATGAACATTTGTGCTTTGATTCCATCAAAATTACCATAAGAGGCTACATTAGTTAATAACAGGAGTGTATAAAGGCTCTCGCTTATACCTTTATTTCATTGAAGTTGAGAACATGGCACATGGGAAGACACACCAATAATCTCGGATCGAAAGCATCCACCACAGGCTGAATGAAAGGAAAACACATTCAGTTAAAAATTAGTTGAAACAGAATGAAATATCAATGGAGTAACCATAAACACACAAAGATTGGCGACTGCCATAGAAATTTTATGGGCAAGCATTCTAAACCCTTGCATTTTAGTAAGGATTCTGTAGAAGTGCCGGAATTTAACTTGACAGATTCATGTGAAAATGTATGAAACAAACCTGAGAAAAATATCCCTGGAATGCAGACCCATATAGCGGTGTCAGATCCACACCATAATAGTTTTGCTGCTGCCAGAAAAGAGCCTGCAAATTCTTCCAGGTTAGGGAGAGGAACAGAAAAGGTCGATAAAATGAAAAGTTAAATGAAACTGTAGTAAAGTAACAGCAAATCAAGGAATGCAGAATGGGATGCTGTCTGAGCCTTATATTACTCGAACTCAGGCTAGAGTGTTGAATATGGATATGTGTTCAATACAAGTATGTTCAATTTTATAAAAGCTTTTTTCATGTATTTAGAGGGTCTTCGGAGGATCATATCTCCATACCATATCCGAACATATGTTGGATATGATTACTTCAAGAAAAAGGAAGGAAAAAGATCGCTCCATAAATTTCAGACAAGAACTATAAAACAATTTATACAGCCAACAAGTTTCTATGTAATTTTCTTAACTGGACTGGATAAGGAAAAGGATTCACGGCAACAAGTCATGAGATTTTGAGATTGACTTTCCTCGTATATGTATAAGTTTACACAGAAGGATAAAATCACTTTATATTACTTTAGAAAAACAATGTTGAATACATACCTTATTTGCAATTTCAACAAATAAATATTCATCACTGAAGGGAGCCATATGTATCCTACAATATTAAGATAGCATGAGATTATCTCAAAGAAAAAGCATTTTACAGCTTGATGAAAACATTGATCAATGGAGAGTTGGAGACTATGAGACTATGTTCCTCGGACTCAAATGCAAGTATCAGATACTGACAGGTTTGACACTAGAGGTGTCCATAAGCCATGCCAAGCCATGACTCGAAAAAATTTCAAATCTATTATCCCAAACCCATTCAAGCTGGACCCAGTTCAGCCTGCCCATTTTTACTATTCAAATAATAATAAGTTTTTAAAAATTTATATTAATATATTTTATAATTAATTTTAAATAAAAAATATTAATTTTATCATCAAAGTTTTAATCTAGGCCGGACCAGTCCAAATTAAAATCACCTTGTCTAAGTCCAACCCAAGTCAGGTAGCCCGATCTTTGAACAGGTCTGTCTAACATGGATACATTCAATTTTTTCAGTTTTTCTATGTAGTAGGACAATCCTTGAAATGTCATATACTGACACCTATGTCCTACTATGTATAGAACACGAGTGTCAAATGTCAATACTTTAAGTAAAATAAAGAGTCCAAACAATCATTTAACTAGTTTAGTTTGAGTAAGACCGACAAACCAAGAAATGAAATGCATGTCTTCACTGACAGTGGAAATCCTACAAGTAATGGGCTCTATGTTATTTGGATTCAAGTATGAATGTTGGAAATAGGAGTGTGCCCGACACAGGTATATTCAATTTTTTCTTAGTTTTTCCTTGTATTTGAAAAGTCCTTGAAAGGTCATATCTCTATATCCGTATCTGAAGATATGTCGGACAAAGGTGTCAAATACAAGTACTTCAAGAAAATTTGGGATAACATTACCAGCAAATTGAAAATCATTATCAACTACATGAGAAACAAACGTATTGAACGGAGTAGCTTTTACCTTCCAGTCGAAGGAAACATTTTCCCATTAGGTACAAGAAACCGATCTCTTGCAATTATATAGGATTCCAACATTCTCTCATTAACTAATAAGGTGCCTGCAAGTGACAAAATCAAATAAAGAATCAATGAAAAACAATGTTGAAAAAAGCAGACTGAAGGTAAAACCGATGAGACCTCCAGTTATCCGTTTAACTGGTTGAACGGAATGGTTCATTAAGAAGAAATATATTAAATAACTAATTCTAATATTAAATAAGTATTAAATATGACAAATATTAAATAAAAGTATGTAATTTGATTAAATGGTCCAAATTTTCATAAAGTTAAGGGATTAAAGGTTAAAATCTAATAACATAAGATAATTTTTTATTAAAAATTTTCTTAAAAAAATTAAGAACCAGTTTCTGCCTGTTTCTTACTGGTTCAACCGGTTAGAAAACCAAGCAATTAAATTATAGTATTATATATATACCAGACTGATTGGACCAACGATTTCCGATTCAACCAGCTCAACAGGCTAGTCCGGTCTAGGTTTCTCAACACTGATCAAAAGTAAGCAGAAAAATTTAAGCATCCACAAAATAGTTCATTTTGAAAGCATTTTCACTCATCATTTTCTTATCGGAAAATCTTCATTTCCATAAGAATAGAGCATCAAAGCAAGGATTATAAAAAGTTATCAAAAGTTCAGCATAGTGAGATTTATATCATATATAACGAAAACAGCAGAGCCTCACACACCAACATACCCATTGGTTCAGAGATGAGAATATCCGCTTTCTCCGGCAACTCAACTTCCTCAACTTTGCCTTTAATTACCTACATTTTGCATGTCATTTGTAACCGAATACATGAGAAACCGGATCAATCTAGATAAAAGAGGAAATGCGAACAATGTGACAAGACAAGCACATACAGTAATTCGTTGACCTAATGTCGGGTTCCCAGTGATAAGTTTACGAGCATAATCTGCCATTTCAGAAGCTTCAACAGCATAAACATGCTTTGCACCAGCCTAACAGGGAGTAGAAAACAAATTGAGTATTTACAACCAATGGGAAAAGCAATAGCATATGCACACGGTCAAAATCTATATTGTTCTGACTCTTCGTTTATGCTGAAATACAGTATCAAATGCTGGTGTCTGACATTATTATGCATAGGCAGAGCATAGTGGGAGCCAAAGCCCCCCACCCCAAATTTTGAATTATTTTTTAATAAATATATTCATATACTAAATAATATTGACTGGCCCCCTCAAAAGTAAATGTTATATGCTTATTTATAACTTAAATTTATGCATTATACACTAAAAAAATTTAAAACACATTATTGTTTATCTTTTCATTTCACCATTTATCATTATATATTTACAAACTCTTCAAATTAATTGGTTTATTATAAATATCAAGTCCTATCATTTGAACTTAAACTAATTGCATGACAAGAGGCTTTTGCTTCTTCTTGGATTTAGTATTTGTTAAATTATTATTAAAAAATACGCAACAAACTTAAAAAATATGAGTTCCTTGCAAATATTTTGTTGTCAACATCAAAAGAAAGATTGTTTTTTATACTTTTATTCAAGAATTGACAAAACTTATGATTTTATAAGTTCTTAATTTTCCTCCCTCCAAAAATAAATAAATGTCAAGGTCTATCATTGTGGTTATAACCTCCAAGTATCCTCCAAATACATGGTAAAACTTATAAAAGCCTAATCATACCCGTTTTGGACATGAATCAGACACTAACACTGAGTACGTGTGACATACGGCAAAACAAACCAAAAGGTTAAAAATACCTGTGCAGCAAATAATGACAAAATACCACTGCCTGCACCAACGTCAACCACCACACGACCTGTAAAATCCACTCGGTTCTCAATTACAGCCGCATAATAGGTTCCTGGAGAAAAACCATTAATCAATCATCAGCCTTTAACTTCTTTTCTATGTTGATTATACACAATGGCATAATGTATCACTTTAGTGGGCTTTGTTAGCATTGTCTACAAAAATTTAAGACTGTACTATAGGCTTAGGAGCGAAACAGTCTATCTATTAAAAAAAATGAGCAATTTAATCATTGTATATTTAATTTTGAAGAAAATAGATAAATTTGTAAACAGCAGCATGGTTAAATGTTAAATAATAGACCTGGAAAAAAAAAGTAAGTTGGACTTTTTTGTGTTTTAAAAAATGTTGAATTTTAGTTTTTCTTTTGTATCACTTTAAAACACGACAAGCCAGCACCTTTTAATGGTTAAGGTTACCCCCATGTAAAATTTTACCTATTTGCTTCAAAATTAAATGTATCGAGACTAAATTGCTCGCTTTTATAGAACTAATTTGCTCTTCAGCTTATAACATGAGGATCTGCTAGATAATTTAACCAAAGAAAATTTGTAATAGAAAATCAAATGAAACACAACTCTGTGATTTAACCTGTTCTCACATAATCTTGTAACATATTCTGTTGATGTAGCAATTGTCCATAATAATGGAAGTACATTTTAGCAGAAGATGGCTCAATTTTATTATCGAACTTGCTCTTAGAAACAGAAATGTCTCCATTAGGCAAATGTGTTCCTGGACGAGAATGGAAAAATAAAAATTATGAAAGGCTACATAACAGTCAATTTTTCTGCATCATCATAAGAAGGTGTTTGAAAATAGCACCTTCGCTTTCCATCTGCCATTGTTCGAATGCAGAATGGAAGCCCCTGCTCTCCTCCTCATTTCTAAACCGGATGGAGACTCCCCGAGAATATGATTTCTGATTAAAACGTAACCATTGTATATCATACTTATCTATAGCAACAACTCCACAAAACTTTCAACGGAACACATTTGGCAAGGATATATACTCCTAAGTCCGTATTGCAATATACTAGATAGAAAGTGCTTATATATGTAACCATCAACCAGCATTTGAACTAGGAATGGCAAAAATCTTGAAAACCATCAAGTTTTGATCTGTTCTGTCCCTTTAGGGATATTCTTTTCCTTTTGAAATCAGGTTTTGGGGCAGGGCGTTTTTCTCATTAAAATTTTCCAGGTCAAATCAGGATGGTTTTAGGTATAAGACACTCTGCCCTACCCCGATAAATTTACTAACATGATACTTTTTTTTATATTTTATAACCATTTTTATATTTTTCATTATAATTTCTTAATTTTATGAGAATTTGTAGCACAAATTTTAATTAATAAATTTTTATATCTTTTTTATTACAACTTTCTAATTTTATAAAAGTAATATAATATAGAACATTATGTAAATTTTCAAAACCAATTGGGAAAATCATTTTACAGTCGGGACAAAATTGAGGCTAAAGTTTTAAATAAAGTTCGGGACAGAACAGATAAATTTGGGAATATATAAGTTAAGGTCAGGTCAGGCCAAGGAAGCAAAAAAGCCCACCTGTTGCCATCCCTATTCTATAACCTGCTGTTAAAGTTATCCCCATTCAATGAGAAATCAGAATTTTAATTTACTTTTTTGAAAAGTTTTCTTTCCCGTGTATAGGGCAATTAAGTTGTATCACTAATGAAGATTTAATTGACCTTTTAGGTACTTAGCAATTAACATTACAAAACTGTTTTTAAATGAGAAACTTTTAGCAATTCACAAAATTATGCTAGTATCATTATGCATCTGGACTTAGATTAAAACAAGTCTGGACATGACTCACATTATATATATCGAAGAGAACCAATAACGCATAATTGGACAACAAAGTTTCCATGGTCTCAACTTTGTCATTTCAGCCAAAGCCTTATTGACATTTAGTTAAATATTTTAATTCATATTATATTTTGCATAATTTATCAAATTCATTTCATTTCAACTCTAAATTCATTTACCTGAAGGATTGAATCATTGCACTTGTCATTCATTAGATAAAAATAATGTTCAAAACTTTTAATAAGCATAGCCAGAGCATATTCTAGTTTTACAGACAATGTACCAAACCAGAATTCCATTGCTAATCATAGTAACATAATATATACATATTTAATGATTTTAGTACCTCTTTATTGGTATCAGCACTCTCTGAGACACAAAGTGATTGAAGCGGTCCCAACTTGAAGAGCTGAAAACAATAAACACACACACACATACAAATTTCAACCATTTTACAACATCGTAACTGTCAGTAACTAAAATTTTCCATGCAAAAGTAGTAAATTTCAACAATTCAATCTAATTTTCAACTTCGCCATTCTTCATCAAAAGAAAAACTATACCCAAAATAAAAATTGTAATAATAATAAAGAAAAAAAAGAAAAACCTTGTGCAGCTCTTCAATGGTAAAGAAAAACATAGACGTTCATTAAACCAAAAACAATTGAAGTTCTTTGTTTCTCATTTTTATTAAGACCATAAAAACCCAATATTACATATTTCATTACCATTTGCTCCAGAATCAAACAAGACCCTCTTTCACTTACCTGAGAGGTTCCAAGATCGGCATTGAACCCGTCAATAAATTCCGAACTTTGATGAAACCGAAGCGCGGCAACTCCATCATCAGCACTGAATCGAGCAATCACCGGTGTCGAAGAAGAAGAAGAAACCGATGAAGAAGAAGACAGTTCAGAAACAGCCACCAATGTGAACTCCAAGTGTTTGTGTTTATGCCCAGTTGAATCCCCCATTATTATTATACAAAACTCCACCTAAACAAAGTAGATAGAAATTTTTCTAAAGCTAATCAATTTCCAAATTAGGGTTTTTATCAGAGAAAGGAAAAAATGAATTTAAAAGAAAATTAGAGCCGCCACTAAGTGAGAGATAGAATAAAAGACAGTGGCTTTAAGCTGATGTCTCGTAGATCTCTTAAGGTTCGAATTTGAATGAAGTGATTATAATTTGGATCGATTTAATTAGGTTTTGAATTATTATTTTATTATTCAAATTTAGGGGAAACTGCACCATTAGCCACTAAATTATGCGCAAGTTTTCATTTTAGTCACTTAATTAAAAAAAGTTAAATTTGGTTAATTATTCAAAAATTTTCATTTA
Organism: Gossypium stocksii; assembly: GCA_020496765.1. Classification (NCBI taxonomy): domain Eukaryota; kingdom Viridiplantae; phylum Streptophyta; class Magnoliopsida; order Malvales; family Malvaceae; genus Gossypium; species Gossypium stocksii. Next base: position 52,033,189 of record CM035625.1, on the reverse strand, counting down.
AGTCACTGAATTAATTAAAATTTTTTATTTAAATCACAATGTTGTTAATTTTTTTAAAAAAAGATTCCACCCAACAAGCTCCAAGCAATGACTACAATCGGTATGATGGATCAATGCACATCAATGAATAGAAGAACATATATTAGATCCAATCTGATGGTTAGTGTCGGAGATTGGAAAAAAAAGTTGATTAAATTTTAATTCGCAGTTCCATGACGTCTAAAGTTGTTTCATGAAAAAAAAACTGAGCTATAGAAGGAAAGGGGAAAAAGAGCTTTTGATTAGTGTGAACAGAAAAAGTCATGTATCATTGATTTTAACAGCTCGGTGACTTAAATAAAATTTTTTAAATAGTTTAATGATCAAATTGTGATTTTTTTAGTTAAATGACTAAAACAAAAATTTACCCATAATATAGTGATTAATGATGGAATTTACCCTTAAATTTAATTATAAAATGCTAAATAAAAATGGACATATTCTTTTCAGTTAAGTCACTCTTTTTTAATAAAAAGTGCTACTTAAATTATGAGTCTATTATACTTTTTGGTCCAATCAAGTTTTGGGAAGCGGTATTTTTAATTAAATAAAAGTTTAAATTTAATATTAGATGAAAAGTTCTCTCCCTAGTTTTTATTATCTTCTTCCTCAGCATATTTTATCTCTTAATCTTCACTCAAGCATCTCACTTTTCACTTTAAAATGTAATAAAAAAGTTCATCAACTCCTTTATTTTAAACGACAATAAGGATCTATATCAAGATTGCTGTTTTTTTCTTCTTCTTTTTTTATGTAAGTTTAAGGTATAATGATAAGTTTAACTTTGAATGTTTATTTATCTTGTCATTTTGTTTCTAATTCTTTTTATTTTGCATTATTTTTAATTTTTATTTTCAAAATTTAGTCAATTTGCTTTTATTTTGGATGAAAAAGTTGATTAGAATGTAAAAAATTTAATGGCATTTTACGTATAATTCATTACCAACATGAACAATTTTTAGTTCTTTGATGAATAGGGTGAAGCTAAAAATTCTTTTTTGAGGCAGAATTAAGTTGTATATTTTTACGATAATAAATATGCAATTTCACCATTTTAATAGCTTCTTTTTATAATTTTTAAAATATTAAATCAAAATTTTATCCTTTTTTTAGATGGGCAAAGTGCAATTTTACCATTACTAATTAAAAATTTATAAATGATAAAGGGGCCTAAATGAAAAATTTTCTATTTTAAGTGTGATTAGGGCCCCTGCCAACCCCTAGCTTCGCCACTGTTCATGAACCTTTTTAAATTTGTTGAAATTTTAATAATTAATTTGAATTTTTATAAAATATGTATAGTCTGTCACGCCGATGCCATTAAAATTTTCTTGTTCCATTTAACTTTTTCATCTATAAAAGAAACAATTTGACAAAACTTCGAAGTGTAACATCCCGATTTAGGGCCTAGTCGGAATAGTGGTTGCGAGACCACAAATCCGAAGTAGAAATATATGTTTTATGATTGTTTTAAGGCCTATGATATGATTGCATGATTGTGTGAAAATTTCATGAAGAAATTTTATGATTAAATGATCAATTTGTCTTTTAGGATTAAATTGCAAAAGTAGTAAAATATGAGGTTCTAGAAGCTTTGGGAGACTTAATTGAAATGCATGTGTAAATTAGAGGTCCTTATTTAGTAAATACACTATTTTATGTCATAATAGACAAAAATAGACATGGAAGGGAAAAATCTCAAGGAAGGGCCTTAAGGGCATTTTGGTCATTTAGTTAATAAATTAATAAAAAGGGAAAATCAAGTCAAAATTGTGTCCATCTTCTTCCCCTTTGTGCCGAAAATTGAAGAGAAGCCATAGCTAGGGTTTTGTTTATTTTCAAGCTCAAAGTAAGTGCATCCTAGCCTCGTTTTTAATGTTCTTTACATTTTTTAAATCCTTGAAACATAATCTAGCTATTTTTACCATTATTTTAAGCTAGGGTTCATGTTCAAAAACTTACCCATGTATGACATGCAAGTATTTTTATATTTAATAGAGGAATATGAAAGTTTGATGTATGATCAACATCTTTCTCTAGGTGATTTTTCATGGAAACACCTAAAAAGGACCTATTTGTAAAAGTGATAAAATGTGTAGTAAAAATTTGATTTGAAGGAAAATGTGAGCTATTATATGCTTAAGGTAAGTTCAGCTAGGCTTGGGTAACCAAGAAAATGAGTACATTTCATCATATGAGCCTAGAGACCATTTTGCAAATATGTGAAAGATTAGGGGCAAAATTATAATTTTGCAAAAGTATGATTCATGGGCTATTTTAGTCAATGTGATAATTAAATAAATGAAAATTTTCATTATAGACCAAGAAACACGAAGTCCGAACCTAAACCGAGGAAAGAACAAGGTGGTGGACTGAATTAAACAACTATCTATATTTTGGTATCGAGGTAAGTTGTGTGAAATAAATCAGCATTATGTTATTATGTATTTAAATGCTTGATATTGCATGAAATGTATAATCCTTTTATGAAATTGATTAATGAGGTCTCGATGAAAAAATGATGAAGTTATGCTATATCAAAATCCCGGTTGAACCTTAGGAATAAAAATGATACCATTGTCACGACATTAGATTAATAAGGTCCCATATAAGACCATATCTGAGATATGGCATCAGCACCGAATTGAGATCCCGTGTAAGACCATATCTGGGATATGGCATCGAAATCAAATAGTGATTCTGTGTAAGACCACGTCTGGGACCTGGCTTCGATATGAAATCGTGTAAGACCATGTTTAGGACATGGCATCGATATACGATCTCATGTAAGACCATATCTGGGATATGACGTCGACATCGATATGAGATCTCAGATAAGACCATATTTGGGATATGGCATCGGCACCGACATGTGATCCCATGTAAGACCATATCTGGGATATGACATTGGCATCTTACCACATGTATGACATTTTCTGAGTATCCTTCAATATTCTAAGTGGTTCAACAGGAAAAATAATTAAAGTTTATGTTAAAGATGAAAAAAGGCTAAAGTTATGTGATGGAATGATGCAGGTACACATGCGAAACTCACGAGAATTGAGTCTGGTATGTTATATGTGTTCAGTAAGAATGAGCTTAAGTAAGCCATGTCAATGATCACTTGATAATTATGAGTTAATTCATAATGTGATATGTGGATGTTATTACAATATTTTGTATTGTTATCTATTACATGCAAACTTACTAAGCTTTATGCTTATTCCCTCTCTTTTCCCTTTTCTTGTAGTATCGCCAAGCTAGCTCAGGATCAAAGGACGTCGGAGCTCGATTCACACTATCAAGCTATTCTTTTGGGTATAGTAAATTTGATTATTTTGGGTATGGCATGTGTAAGAACTTGGTCATTTTGTTATATGTCATATTGGTTAGCCAATGTGTTGGCTAGTAATGTTACATATCTCATTTTGTAAATGGCCTTTGGAATTTGCCAATATTAGTTAAGTTATATTTATTCAATGATGATGAAATTCATGAAAGTGCAAGCTTACATAATTAAATGAGTAATGTGTGAAGTATATGCATGATGAATGTAGTATGAAATTGAGGTGTGAATGTCTTGATTGTGGATATTGAGGGGTGTATTATTGTCATGCTATGTGTTATTGTAAATTGTATAAGTGTGGTTGCTTTTCATAGTGGCAAATGGGTAGGTAAATAGCCTTATATTTGTCCACACGGGTAGACACACGAACGTATGTCTATACCGTGTGTGACACACGATCTGCCTCATGGCATGTAGTCCGGTCGTGTGTCCCCTGCACATTAATTACAAGAATTAAATTCACCACACGCCTTAGCACACGGGTGTGTGACTCGACCGTGTGACCCTAAATGTTTGCTGACGTCATAAACAGAATGTCAAGGTTTTCACACACGGGCGTGTCATGGCCGTGTGAGGGACACGGGCATGTGCCAGGCCATGTGAAAACCCCTATAGGTTCAAAATGAAAAATAAAATCCACATGGGCTATGTACATGAGTGTGTGTGACCACACGGCCTGCCCACACCGGCGTGTTCCTTTCCACACGAGTGTGTGGCCCTGTTTTGAGCAAAAAATTTTTAAGTGTTGAAAAGTTTCTGATTTAGTCCCGAACCAATCTATATATATATTTTGGGCCTTGTAGGCCTATAATAGGGACGATATGAATATGAATGAAAAGTTTTAAGTTGGAATGAAAATTTATGGCCCGATTTTGTATGAATAAGTATGTTTAAGTCAAGTAACGCCTTATACCCAGTTCCGGCGTCGAATATGAGTAAAGGGTGTTACATTTAGTGGTATCAGAGCTATGGTTTAGTCATTTCTCGGGCTACCGTAGCATGTGTGAAAGTCTAGCTATACATGCCATACATATGTGTATATACATAATGATAGTGTGACGACTCCTAGCGATTTAAAATGTGTTTTTATAGAGTAAATGAATCCTGATAGATCAGTGGCAGATGATGTAAAAAGTAACACGCCGGCCTCCACCCAAGGGACAGTGCCAGCTGAAAATAAAAATAGACCAGTGATTGTGAGTCAAGGAGGAAAGGCTGAGGAAACCTTTTTCCAAATAATAAACGAGTGATTCTCAGAGTTCGTTCGAACGAACTCAGCCGCTTAACAACAAGCTCCACCCCCTCCAAACCCTCAGCCTACTCTTGTAGCTCCCCAAGTTGTAAAAACGGTAAGAAGGGAAAAGCTTCTGGTTGATAGAATTCGGAAACAATGAGCTGATGAGTTCCAAGCTAATAAAGATGATGATCCGGAAAGAGCAGAATTCTGGCTTAAAAATACCATCAAGGTATTTGATGAATTGTCTTGCACACCCGAGGAGTGCATGAAGTGTGTTGTGTCACTCCTACGATACTCGGCTCACCAATGGTGGAACACCCTTGTGTCGGTTGTACCAAGGGAGAGGGTAACATGGGAATTTTTCCAAAAGAGTTCCAAAAAAAGTATATTAGCCAAAGGTTTATCAATCAAAAAAGAAAGGAATTTCTTGAGCTAAAACAAGGTCAAATGACAGTAACCGAATATAAACATAAGTTTGTAAGGCTAAGCAAATACGCTCGGGAGTGCGTATCCACCAAAGCCATCATGTGTAAGAGGTTTGAGGACGGATTAAATGAAGACATCCGATTGTTTGTTGGCATTCTTAAACTGAAGGAATTTGTTGTGCTTGTAGAGAGAGCTTATAAGGCCGAGGAATTGGCTAAAGAGAAAAGAAAAACTGAAATTGAGTCCCGTGACTCAAGGAAGAGAAATTAGGTAAGTTATTTCAATCCTCATCTAAGAAATCGAGAGAGTTCACTACTCGATCAGCCGTTTCAGTTGGGTTCTCAAACAGAAGTAAAAGTAAATAGTACTCGGTTTCTAAAGCTCAGATCACTTCGATTGCTAGTGTTGGTAATGCTCGACCAAATAGATCGGAATATCCACAATGTAGTAGACGTCACCCCGATGAGTGTCAAGCAAATGAGAAAGCTTGTTTTAAGTGTGATTCCCAAGATCACTTCATTAGAGACTGTCCCGAGATGGTTGAAAAAGATAGAAATCAGAGCGTGAAATCGAGCAACACTGCTAGTAAAGGAAGACCATAGAGAGATTCAAGAAATGGAACGAGTAGTAAGAATACACCTAGAGAGCAGACTGCAAGATCTGAGGGTAGAGCATTTGCGAGGACTTATGCCATTCGTGCTCGCGAAGAGACGTCATCCCCTAATGTGATTACAGGTACATTTTCTCTCTATGATACTCATCTTGTTGCTTTAATTGATTCGGGATCTACCCACTCGTATGTTTGTATGAAGTTAGTATCTAGTATGAACATGTCTGTAGAGTCTACAAAATTTGTGATAAAAGTGTCAAATCCCCTAGGCAAATGTGTGTTAGTTGACAAGGTATGTAGAAATTGCCCTTTGATGATTAAAGGTCATTATTTTTCGGCTAATCTCATGTTATTTCCGTTTGATGAATTTGATGTAATTCTTGGTATGGATTGGTTAACTGCTCATGATGTGATAGTGAATTATAGAAGAAAATTTATTGAACTGAAATGTGAAAATGGAGATATTCTTCAGGTTGAATCAGATGAACCGGATAGATTGCCTGTAGTGATTTCTTTTATGTCTGCTCAGAAATACATAAAAAAGGGATATGAAGCTTATCTTGCCTTTGTAATGAATGCAAAAAAGTTTGAGTTGAGAATTGAATCAGTGCCGGTAGTATGTAAGTATCCAGATGTATTTCCGGAAGGATTGCCCGGATTGCCCCTGGTTAAAGAGATTGAATTTGGTATTGAGTTAGCCCTAAGTATTATGCCTATTTCGATTGCTCCGTACAGGATGGCCCGACCGAGTTGAAATAATTGAAGGCTCAGTTACAAGAATTGACAGATAAAGGCTTCGCAAGACTGAATTATTCTCCGTGGGGTGCTCCCGTACTATTTGTGAAAAAGAAAGATGATTCTATGAGGTTATGTATAGATTATCGATAACTTAATAAGGTGACCATAAAGAACAAGTATCCATTACCAATGATCGATGATTTGTTTGACCAATTAAAGGGAGTCATGGTGTTTTCCAATATAAACTTGAGGTCTGGTTATTATCAGTTGAGAGTCAAAGACTCAGATGTGTCGAAAATTGCATTTCGAACAAGGTATGGTCAATATGAATTTCTAGTTTAACAAACACCATTGCCGTGTTTATCGATTTAATAAACCGCATCTTTCGACCATACTTGGATAAATTTGTTGTGGTTTTTATTGATGAAATATTGATTTACTCTCGTGATGAGACTGAGCATGAGGAGCACTTGAGAATTGTTTTCCAACTTTGAGAGATAAGCAGTTGTACGTTAAGTTTAGCAAAAGTGAATTTTGGCTTTGAGAGGTCGGATTCTTGGGGCACATTGTTTCGAGTGATGGTATTAGAGTTGACTTGAGCAATATTTTAACGATTGTTGATTGGAAACTGCCAAGGAATGTATCAGAAGTTAGAAGTTTTCTAGGCCTAGCTGGTTATTATAGAGGTTTGTCAAAGGATTCTTCATGATAGCTACTCCGATGACAAGGTTGCTACAAAAAGATGTTAAGTTCGAGTGGATAGAAAAATGCTAAAAGAGTTTTGAAAAAATTAAAGACATTGTTGACTGAAGCTCCTGTTTTAGTGCAACCTAAATCGAGAAAAGAATCTGTGGTATATAGTGATGCATCCTTGAATAGATTGGGTTATGTACTCATACAAGAAGGCAAAGTAATAGCTTATGCCTCTAGACAGCTAAAGCCGCACAAGAAGAATTATCCGACCAATGATTTAGAACTAGTCGCCATTGTATTTGCACTGAAGATCTGGAAACACCATCTGTATGGCGAGAAATGTCGAGTATTCACTGATCACAAAAGTCTAAAATACTTGATGACTCAAATGGATTTGAATCTATGGCAACGGAGATGGCTAGAGTTGATAAAAGATTACAAGCTAGTGATTGACTACCACTCAGGAAAGGCGAACGTAGTCGCCGATGCATTGAGTAGAAAGTTATTGTTTGCATTAAGGGTTATGAATACACAGTTGGCCATGTTCGATGATGGTTTGATTTTAGCAGATATGAGAGCTAGGCCGATATTTATTCAAGAGATTTGTGAATTTTAGAAAAATAAAAATGAATTGCAAGCCAAAAAGGCTCAGTGTGAGTCGGGTATCGACTCAGATTTTTAGATTGGTTTCGATGGTTGTGTAATGTTTTGAGACAGGATTTGTGTACCGAAAGATGATAAGCTTATTCGAAGAATTTTATACTAGGCACATAGTAGCCGTCTGTCTATTCACCCCGGCAGTACGAAGATGTATAATGATTTGAAAAAGTTGTATTAGTGGCTAAATATGAAAATAGATGTTTTTGAGTTTGTATCGAAGTGCTTAGTTTGTCAACAAGTAAAAGCGGCACACCAAGTACCATCTGGTTTACTACAGCCTATCATGGTTCCCGAGTGGAAATGAGACCATATTACCATGAACTTCGTGACGAGTATGCCCTTGACATCGAAAAGGAAAGACATCGCTTGGGTTGTAGTTGATCAGCTTACAAAGTCAGCTCATTTTATACTGGTACGTACTGACTATTCATTTGATAAGTTGGCTGACTTGTATATTTCTGAAATTATGAAACTATACGAGGTACCTTTGTCGATTATTTCGAATAGAGATCTGAGATTTATCTCGCGATTTTGGAACAAGTTGCAAGAAGCCTTAGGCACAAAGTTGAATTTTAGTACAGCTTTCCATCCACAAACCGACTGTCAGTCGGAGAGGGTAATTCAGATACTTGAAGACATGCTCTGTGTTGTGTATTGGAATTCCAAGGTAGTTGGGAAAAGTATTTACCGTTGGTAGAGTTTGCCTACAACAACAGTTTTCAGTTGAGCTTGAAAATGGCACCTTATAAGGTATTATATGGGCGTAATGTCGAATGCCTTTGTATTGGACTGAACTCAAGGAAAATCAGATTCACGGGGTTGATTTAGTCAAAGAAACCAAAGAGAAAGTAAAAGTGATTCGAGATTGTTTAAGAGCTATTTTGGATAGACAAAAATCCTACACGGACTTGAAAAGGAAAGAGATTGAATTTTAAGTCAGAGATAAGGTATTTTTGAAAGTGTCACCATAGAAAAAAGTTCTCAGATTTGGCCGGAAATGCAAATTGAGTCCACGCTTTATCAGACCGTATAAGATCACTGAGAGGATAGGGTCGGTAGTATATCGGTTGGCTTTGCCATCAAAGTTAGAAAGGATTCATGATGTGTTCCATGTATCTATGTTGCGAAGATATCGATTAGACCCTTCAAATGTGATTGTGCCGATAGAGGTTGAAATTCAACCAGACATGACTTATGGTGAAGAGTCGGTTAAGATTTTGGGTCGAAAAGTCAAACGATTAAGAAATAAAAGTAGAGCTCTTATGAAAGTATTGTGGAAAAGACATGGGGTCGAAGAGGCTACGTGGGAGCCTGAGGAGGCTATGAGAAACCGATTTCTGAACTTTTTCACTGGTAAGATTTTCGGGGACGAAAATCCTTAAAGGGAGAGAGTTGTAACATCTAGATTTAGGGCCTAGTCAAAATAGTGGTTGCGAGACCACAAATCTGAAGTAGAAATATATGTTTTGTGACTGTTTTAAGGCCTATGATATGATTGCTTGACTGTGTGAAAATTTCATGAAGAAATTTTATGATTAAGTGATCAATTTGTCTTTTAGGACTAAATTACAAAAGTAGTAACATATGTGGTTCTAGACGCTTTGGGGGACTTAATTGAAATGCATGTGCAAGTTAGAGGCCCTTATTTAGTAAATAGACCATTTTATGCCATAATGGACAAAAATAGACATGGAAGGGAAAAATCTCAAGGAAGGGCCTTAAGGGCATTTTGGCCATTAAGTTAATAAATTAATAAAAAGGGAAAAATCAAGTTAAAATTGTGTCCATCTTTTTCCACCTTCTGCTGAAAATTGAAGAGAAGTCATAGCTAGGGTTTCGTTCATTTTCAAGCTCAAAGTAAGTGCACTAGCCCCGTTTTTAATGTTCTTTACATTTTTTAGATCCTTAAAACATGATCTAGCTATTTTTACCCTTATTTTAAGCTAGGGTTCATGTTTAAAAACTTACCCATGTATGACATGCAAGTATTTTGATATTTAATGGAGGAATATGAAAGTTTGATGTGTGATGAACATCTTTCTCTAGGTGATTTTTCATGGAAACACCTAAAAAGGACCTATTTGTAAAAGTGATAAAATGTGTAGTAAAAATCTGATTTGAAGGAAAATGTGAGCTATTATAAGCTTAAGATAGGTTCGGCTAGGCTTAGGTACCCAAGAAAATGAGTACATTTCATCATACGAGCCTAGAGACCATTTTACAAATATGTGAAAGATTAGGGGCAAAATTATAATTTTGCAAAAGTATGATTCATGGGCTATTTTAGTCAATGTGATAATCAAATAAATGAAATTTTTCATTATAGACTAAGAAACACGAAGTCCGGACCTAAACCGAGGAAAGAACAAGGTGGTGGACTGAATTGAACAACTATCTATATTTTGGTACCGAGGTAAGTTGTTGGTAATAAATCAACATTATGTTATTTTGTATTTAAATGCTTGATATTGCATGAAATGTATAATCCTTTTATGAAATTGATTAATAAGGTCTTGATGAAGAAATGATGAAGTTATGCTATATCGAAATCCCAATTGAACCTTAGGAATAAAAAGGATACCATTGTCACGACATTAGATTAATAAGGTCCCATATAAGACCATATCTGAGATATGACATCGGCACTGAATTGAGATCCCGTGTAAGACCATATCTGGGATATGGCATCAATATCAAATAGTGATTCCGTGTAAGACCACGTCTGGGACCTGGCTTCGGTATGAAATCGTGTAAGATCATGTCTGGGACATGGCATTGATATACGATCTCATGTAAGACCATATTTGGGATATGGTGTTGACATCGATATGAAATCCTGGATAAGACTATATCTGGGATATGGCATCGGCACCGACATGTGATCCCATGTAAGACCATATCTGGGATATGACATTGGCATCTTACCACATGTATGACATTTTCTGAGTATCCTTCAATATTCTAAGTGGTTCAACAGGAAAAAGAATTAAAGTTTATGTTAAAGATGAAAAAGGCTAAAGTTATGCAATGGAGTGATATAGGTACATATGCGAAACTCACGAGAATTGAGTCCGGTATGTGATATGTGTTCTGTAAGAATGAGCTTGAGTAAGCCATGTCAATGATCACTTGATAATTATGTGTTAATTCATAATGTGATATGTGGATGTTATTACAATATTTTATGTTGTTATCTATTACATGCAAACTTACTAAGCTTTATGCTTACTCCCTCTCTTTTCCCTTTTCTTGTAGTATCGCCAAGCTAGCTTAGGGATCAAAGGACGTTGGAGCTCGATTCACATTATCAAGCTATTCTTTTGGGTATAGTAAAGTTTGATTATTTTGGGTATGGCATATGTAAGAACTTGGTCATTTTGTTATATGTCATATTGGTTAGCCAATGTGTTGGCTAGTAATGTTACTTATATCATTTTGTAAATGGCCTTTGGAATTGGCCAATATTAGTTAAGTTATATTTATTCAATGATGATGAAATTCATGAAAGTACAAGCCTGCATAATTAAATGAGTAATGTGTGAAGTATATGCATGATGAATGTAGTATGAAATTGAGGTGTGGATGTCTTGATTGTGGATATTTAGGGGTGTATTATTGCCATGCTATGTGTTATTGGAAATGGTATAAGTGTGGTTGCTTTTCATGGTGGCAAATGGGTAGGTAAATAGCCTTATATTTGTCCACACGGGTAGACACACGGGCGTATGTCTAGGCCGTGTGTGACACATGGGCGTATGTCTAGGCCATGTGTGACACATGATCTGCCTCATGGCGTGTAGTCCAGCCGTGTGTCCCCTGCATATTAATTGCGAGAATTAAATTCGCCACACGCCCTAGCACACGTGTGTGTGACTCGGTCGTTTAACCCTAAATGTTTGCTGATGTCATAAACAGAATGTTAAGGTTTTCACACACGGGCGTGTCATGGCCGTGTGAGGGATACAGGCCATGGACACGGGTATGTGCCAGGCCGTGTGAAAACCCCTGTAGGTTCAAAATGAAAAATAAAATCCACAATGACTAAGGACATGGGTGTGTGTGACCGCCCGGCCTGCCCATACGGACGTGTTTCTTTCCACATGAGTGTGTGGCCCTGTTTTGAGCAAAATTTTTCTCAGTGTTCGAAAGTTTTCGGTTCAGTCCCAAACCACTCTATATGTATGTTTTGGGCCTTGTAGGCCCATAATAGGGACGATATAAATATGAATGAAAATTTTTAAGTTGGAATGAAAATATATGGCCCGATTTTGTATGAATAAGTATGTTTAAGTCTGGTAATGCCTCATAGTCGGTTCTAGCGTCGAATACGGGTAAGAGGTGTTACACGAAGTTTGAAGGTCAAGGTGAAAAAAAGAATTAGAGCCAATATAACAAAAAAGATAAACATAAAAGGCTAAATTTATGGTTATACGGAAGATTTTTTTGGTTTAAAATTATGAAGGGTGTTTAGCCATATAAGATAATCAAATATAAAAAAATAGTTAAAATATGCCATTTGATGCGAGTCTCAAGGCCCAATTTTAAACCCATGGATGCGATGGGCTTACACTACCTCAAGACCCAACAATAATGCCAAAGGTCAAGCAAATCAAACTAAGATTTAATTAAAGACAAGATTCAACGACGAATCTTTTTGAGGAATGGGAGAATGATGCATGCACGTATGAGATAAAATTTATTAAATTCCATTTGCCAAAGCTGCCAATTTTCAATTTTAGGAAATCAGCAGAGTTGCGATGATTTTTTTGGATGGGATCCTGGCATTTCTAGGTTGAGATGTCTTATGGAGTTCGAAGAACTATCTCTTAGCTACGAAACACACTTTGAATCACTCATTTTTGAGTTTGGGAGATCAAGTTATGGTCGTTTTAGTGAAGACTACGCGAGCAAAACTTTTGAACGGGATTATGACGGGAATTACGAGTTTCGGGCTTTTAATTCGAGTTTAAATCATATTGGGTTCAAGTTTTGGGCTTAATTTTTATTATATATGAACCCAATATTGTTTTTATCAACTCTTATTATTTTATTATTTCGAATTTTTAATAATTATTAAGTAGTTTAAGTTATTTAGGAGTTTTATCTCAACAATAAAGTTTAGTTTAAAACTCTTCTTGTTTAGATTAATTAGAGTTCTAGTATACTTAAGAGTTTTATTTAGATTTATTTAGCTAGAATATATATAGGCCTTTGTATTGTACACAAATCATTTAATCCATTATTACTCAATTTCTGTTTTTAGTCAATAAATTCTCTTTGAGTTTTCTTTTCAAGAATTTCTCTTGAGTTTTTTTTAGAAGAGTTTTAACAATCTTTTCAAATTGTGGGGATCATATTCAAACTTTTTTAAAAAAATTTCTTGGAGGAGAAATTAGAGCCGCTTGAAGGGGTTGTGGATTCTTCGTGTTTCCAAGGCTTCTTAAGACTTCTACATACCACGTTCTATCTTTCTATCTATCTTCTTTATTTTCTTTCTTATTGTTCTAATTGTAAATTTATTATTCTATTTTAATTATCTTAGTTATTTATTTTAATTGTTTTATCTAACTTGGATCTGATTGCATTTTGGGTTGTGTCAAAATCTAATTTTCTTTCCCAACGTCTAGAGTCCTAAGTCAAATTTGCAACTTAGACAAGCTTTGATCCTGTTCCGCACGCGTTCTTTATTACTATTAGTTCATGTACTTTATTTTGATCAAATTTGTCTTTGTACTTTTTCAAATTTGAAATTTTAGTCTTGACCCAAACAATAGTAGTTAAATCCATTTGATTAAATTCAATTACAAGTCATATACTATGCATACAACTGCTGATTTAATTCATTGGATCATTCAAAGTCCATATACTTTTCATAGTTTAAAAATTTAGTCTCGATGAAAATAATAGTCATTAATCCATTAACCAGATTTTTAGCGAATAATACATGAAAATAATAAGTTAACACAACATTACACATATGATAATATGTCTGCTAGTTATATTTTAAAAATAACAAAAATTAATTTAATAAATTTAACAATTATCATTTGATGAGAATTGAAATTTAAAAATATAAAAACTAAAAATAATCAATTTAAAGTTTGGGGATTAACTCCGCAAATTTTACAAACTAAAGGTACTAATAACAAAATCCTAACTCTCAAATGCTGAGTTCTGAAGCTCGAATCATCTCAATGGTTGACAATACCTACATTTCCATGACATCACACAATTATCATTATTAAAAGGCGAAAATATTTTGAACCAATAAGCTTTCTCTCATTTGCATAGTAAATTTTTGGTTTGACAATCTCTACATCAAAATAAATCTAAATTGTTGGGTAGTGATGAATTGACTACATAAGTTGCATTAATTACCAATGAAAGATTTGATAACTTTGTAATCTATCGATGGTAACAATTAAACTTGAATTGTATTATTTTCATCGCTCGTTAATCTCAAACCTAAGGTAGCATTCTTTTATTCAAAGGTAAATTGAATCATTAGTCACTAAATTATAGGTAAGTTTTTATTTTTTCCCACTTAACTTGTTGGGGATCAACCCTGTCAAGCCTTGAATTTCTTAGATATGGAATGTTAAATTACGTTAAGAAATTTAATTTGGTTTGGTGGTTATGTGTTTTGTATGTGTGTGTAAGGTCCTAAGTTCAAATTCTAACTCTTGGAAGTTTGTAAAATTTTTAGCTCAATTCCTATCCCTAATCTATTGACTTTATTTCCATGCAAGTTATAATAGAATGATCTAAAATTTTTAGCTCAATTCCTATCCCTAATCTATTGACTTTATTTCCATGCAAGTTATAATAGAATGAGCTTACCAGTTCAGTGGTAAGGTGTTAGCTTACCTTTAGGTCTTGTGTTTAAATCTATTGACTACAGTTCGGTGGTAATCTATTGCCAGTTCGGTGGTAAGGTCTTTTGACTACAGTTCGGTGGTAATCTATTGCCAGTTTGGTGGTAAGGTCTTTTGACTACAGTTTGGTGGTAAGGTCTTTTGACTACAGTTCGATAGATTGTTTTTGCTTCGACTTTTGCTGGGAAGTAGAGTTCAACTTGAATTCCATAAAAAAATCTATTGGATAAATCTTTATTTATTTTTATTTTAGTTTGTTCCCAAATCCCTATTTTCTCTTAGTCATCAACCGTCCACTTCCCTCTATTCCCTTACGTTAATTTTGTTTTGTTTTCTTCCTGTTCTTCTTTTCTTTTTTCTTTATTTTCTTTTGTTCTTTTGGTACTCCTGAGATTCTTTTCTTGCATTCCTTGTTGGGTTGTGTGTGTTGACGTTTTATCTTCCTTTTGTTATTGTGCTCGGAAACCACTCTTTGATAGTTTCAACGTGGTGTAAGTCTAATCGAACTGATTTCGATTACTTTACTATTAATCATTTCTTGATCAAGATAGGATTACTTTAATGTGTAACTCTTGTTTTAGTAGTGCTTAACGTTATGGTGTTTTGGTTAGGCGAAGGGAGCGAAAACCAACTTCCTCCAACGGAGTAGGTTTCGATTTGGACACTGATTTCTAAATGGTAAATGTTTAATTTCAATTCAGGTGTTGGAACTTTGGTAAAAGTGTGCTATTTTGGATTGGTTTTTGAGAATTAATTAGTATGGTTTGATGAATAATTGCAGGACTCGTTGGTTCTAGTTGTGTGGTTGAACGAGTCTACTATTAGATGCGTGAAACTAACCCAAAATCTCATTTGAAACTCGATAAAATTGCAAAACATGTGCTATTTTCGAAACTGCCCAGTGCCACACGACCGTGTGGTAGACTGTGTGCACCATACGGTTGTGTGCAATTACACGGCCTGAACAGGTAGGCCGTGTGGACCACACGGGCGTGTGGGCATTTTTGGGCCAATTTTGAGGCCTGATTAGGGCCCGATTAAGGGACTCATAAATTGGGTCCATAGGCATTATGTAGGCTCAGAAAAAAATGTAAGTTTCAGTATACAAACATAGGGAAGTGTAAGAAGCATGTTAAGTAAGTTTTGATAAGTATAATGATATGCTCTACAAGTATATATGTTAGCTATGCATGCTATATAATTTGTGAGTTACATATGTATGTTATTATGTTTATGTATACGTATATGTATTGGGGTGGGTTATGATTTGATGGAGGAAGTGTGATATGGCAGTTATTGCTGTAATTATGGCGACAAGATCCCTAATTTTTATTTGGTAGCTCAACTATGTATTTATGAGTGGCATACTGCCACATATTAGTGTGATTGGATGGATGGACTCTTGAAGCCCTAATTGGTGTGATTGATTGGACAGAGATGGTGAGTAGCGAACGAGGGTAAGATATGATATGATATATGTTATGCTACGATATGATATACAATATGCTATGATATGATTTGAGATTTGCTAAGATATGTCATGAGATGTGTTATGATATGTTACAAGATATGTGAGCCAAATCACACACTGGGTGTAAAGCTTACACATTTGATTGTTTTGTTTCAGGTGATCCTTAGGCTTAGGATTGGATGACGACTCTGAAGCTCAGTTTTCATATTATTGGGTTGCACATTGAGTTTAAATATGTTTTGGACTTTCTTTGGACTTTTCGGACTTTTGGATACTTTAATTTTTGTTTGGGGACTTTTAAATTGTTTTGGTATTCGTTTTTCAAATGACTTAATTTTAACTGGTATTTAAGACAAAACAACATGACTAACAAATTCTTAAGGTTTTATAAAATTGAATTGCTATAACGTTGTTTTCTCGTTGTAAAGTTTTTGACTAAAATCATTACAATGTTTTACTCACAAACTGTTTAAGTAAGTCGGATTTGTTTAGTAAAGCTAATTAAACGTGGTTTTCATCAAAGTACTCACGAGTTTCAGAATTGATCGTTTGTTTTTCAATGGGTTATTCAAATTGGTTTTCTCAAAGTTGAAAGTGGATTTTCACCAAAATTAAGCATTAATGTTTTCACGTACAATGTAACCTCCACAATTCGACCATAATGTCTGGGTCAGGTTTAAAGTGTTACATTTGGTGGTATTAGAGTCAGATTGTAAAACTCAGGCTGTGTATTTTGGGTCCAAAATATTTTAAAAAATGAATTGAAAAATGCAATGTTTAACCGCAAACACGAGTAAGTCAACCGAGCAATTTTCTCAATGCTATTAAATTGTAGCTTGGATGCTAACGATATTGACGATCTCACCTGTGTGATTCGATTTGGGATTCCTTGAAACCTTCAAACATCTCATTGACTCAAGGAATCCCAAATAATCCACCCGTTGGTTGCATAACCAATTTGAACCGGTTATCGTCCTACCACAGCCAATGGAAACACTTACATAACCAATATGAACCCGTTACCGAATAAATAACTGGCATCCAAAAATAACCATTAAATTTACCAGTGTCAGAGCTCCACCGAATTATAGTTAAACAAAACATACATTCAAATTAAAAAAATTACTAATTAAGTAAAAACACAAATACATAAAAAAAGGCTCAACATCTCTCTCCCAGTCATCCTCTAACAAAATATAAGTAAAAAAAATTCCTTCAACTCAGATTGATTTGCTACTGGGGTTATATATAGTTATTTGGCCACGCTAAAAAGAATGGCTCCACCAAATAAAATATTACTTTTTTATATTTAAATTTAAATTTAATAATAAGCATTTAAAAAAAATGGTATAGTGCACACTGGTGGCACCATTCTAAATGGAGCCACCTAAGAAAATAATATATATTTTTTTTAAAATTTTAAAAACAAAAAAAAAGCGCCTCACATGTAAAAAAGTGTTGGTGCCATTCTTAATGGCTCTACAAAAAAATGGATTACTTTTTTAAAGCCCCATAAATACTTTTAAATTAAGTTATTTCCCAAGTATTTATACAGCGGGCCCTATTCTCCTTGGCACCATAAAAAATTAATTTTTTTTATTTAGGTGGCTGATGTGGCATGTTGTTGGCGCCATTCTTTTTAGCTCCACCAACTTTTACTATTCATTTTAGGTCATTTACGTATATAATCAGAATATGAGTCATTTAAGTAATTAATCAAAATTTTAGGATCATTTACATAAAAAAAGCCAAACGAATGGTTGCTTGTGTTAGAACATTCTAAAAACATGGTAACATATTTCAACAAAAAGGAGAGTGAGTGGAAACATAGGTTTTCACACAGAGTGAGGTTAGGTGGTTTACTTATATTAGAATACATGTTTTAAAGATATTTAAAAAATGCTGCTCGTAATTGGGCTAGACATCCACACGGAATACTCGAGTAAGTGTTTGCTCATTATGGATTCCGATGGCCACTTCCTTATTAATTTAGATTATCTCAAAAAGAGAAATGTGCTTGATGTGAAAGCATATTATAAAATTAAGCATATTTGCAAAACTTGTGCAACATATATGCAATTATCAATTATCATATTTTAAAAATATAATAATTGAAGTTTAAAACTTGTGCAGCATATGTGCAATTATATTAGTACATATATATGGGAAAACTAATACGAATTTATAAACGGAAAACCAACACCATCTATTTGCACTTTTGAATGGTAAAAGTAACAATTTATAAGCATATTGCATTCTGGAATTTGATGTATCTAAATTGGGTAAAATTTTTACCCGACCATCAAAATCCGTAATTAACAAACAAATACTCGAGTATTCCGTGTAGATGTTTTTACACCTCCTTTCATCACTTTTTCTAGCCCAAATACGAGTAGCATTTTGAAAAATCTTTAAAAATCTCCTCTAATATAAGTAAACGACCTAGCCTCACTCATGTGTGAAGACCTACGTTTCCACTCCCTTTACTTTTTGTTACAATATGTTATTATGTTTTAAGAATGTTCTAACACGAGCAACTATTCATTTTCATAACATACAAGTTGATGACATCTCAATATGTCATCGTCATTGTGATGCTTAGCCAAAAATTTGTACATCCGCAAAGCCACCCTTCTGTCTGTATCAGAGGGTTTTAAAATTTTCAAGCGAAGAAATTCACTCGACTTTTCTTCCTTAAACTGACAAAAAGGCAGTTTTGTGGATATACAAATTTATGGCTGAGCATCACAATGACGATGACATATTAAGGTGTCATAAACTTCCATACTATGAAAACAAATAGTTACTCGTATTAGAAAATTCTAAAAATGTAGTAATACATTGTAACAAAAAGGAGAGGGAGTGGAAACATAGATCTTCATAAATGAGTGAGGCTAGGTGGTTTAATTATATTAGACGAAAAATTTTAAAGATATTTCAAAATGCTGCTCGTATTTGGGCTAGAAAAAGTGATGAAAGGAGGTGCAAAAGCATTTACATAGAATACTCAAGTAAGTGTTTTTTCATTATAGATTCCGATGGTCGAGTAAAATTTTTACCCAATTTAGATACACTGAATAAGAAAATGAAAGATGATATTGAAGAGCTAAAAGTTTGGATGGACTTCATTATCAACTATCTGTTCGGATTTGCTATCCGAGATTGTAATCATTTTAGATTGCTTGCTAAACTGATAGCTTTTCTTGGCTATATCGATTCTAAAATTTTTAAGTCGATTGCATCTTTGGTATTTTTATTTTAATTTCAACATTGATAGGAATAATGTGAATCCCAAGTTTTTACTTGATGTTCATTTTGTTTGGGGAGACGTTGAAAAGTGTCAATTCCTTATAAATTTAGATTATCATATAAAGAGAAAAATGCTTGATATGAAAACATATTATAAAATTCAGCATATGTGCAAAACTTGTGCAACATATGTGCAATTATCAATTATCAATTATCAATTATCAATTCTTATATTTTAATTCATATTTTAAAAATAATATAATTAAAATTCAAAACTTGTGTAACGTATGTGTAATTATATTACTATATATATATATATGGGTAAACCAATATGAATTTATAAACGGAAAACTAACACCATCTATTTGTACTTTTGAACAGTAAAAGTAATAATGTATAAGCATATTGCATTTTGCTAGTCGGTGTATCTAAATCGGGTAAAATATTTACCTGACCATCGAAATCTATAATGAAAAAAAAACTTACTCGAGTATTCCGTGTGGATGCTTTTGCACTTTTTTTCCTAAATTTTTTTTAGCCCAAATACGAGCAGTATTTTCAAAACGTTCTAACACGAGAAACAATTCATTTTCATAGTATACAATGACACCTGAGTATGTCATCGTCATTGTGATACTTAGCTAGAAATTTTTACATCCGCAAAGCTTCCATTTTGTCTGTATTAGAGGGTTTTAAAGTTTTCAAGTGAAGAAATTCGCTCGACTTTTCATCCTTATACAGAAAAAAATGTAGCTTTTCGAATATAAAAATTTCTGGCTGAGCATCACAATGACAGTGACATATTAAGGTGTCATGAACTTGTATACTATGAAAACGAATGGTTGCTCGTGTTAGAACGTTCTGAAAATGTTGTAATGTATTTTAATAGAAAGAAGAAGGAGTGGAAATGTAAGTCTTGACACAGGAGTCAGGCTAGGTGGTTTGCTTATATTAGAATAAATTTTTAAAATATATTTCAAAATACTGCTCGTATTTGTGTTAGAAAAAGTTATAAAGGGAGGTGCAAAAACATTTACATTGAATAACCGAGTAGTGTTTGTTAATTACGGTTTTCAATAGTTAGTTAAAATTTTTACCCAATTTAGATACACTGAATAGCAAAACGAAAGATTATATTGACGAGCTAAAAGTTTTGATTGTCTTTATCATCAACTATCTATTTGAATCTACTATCCGAGATTATAATTATTTCAGATTGCCTACTAAAATGGTAGCATCTTTCTTGGCTATCTCGATTCTAAAGTTTTTGTAACACCTCAAACCCGGCCTAGAAGTTTAGACCGAATCCAGGATGCTACATTGATCACTGAAGTGATCGTGGAAAAAATTTAGTTTATCCCTTTAGGAAACACTCAATTAATTAAGTTACATAATACCTCAGTTTATCAAAAGTTCATTATTCAGCGTAAAGTAGTTAAATTCAAATAGATTAACTCAGAACATTTGTACCACAATGCTTAAAATAGAAATTACAACCTAAATCTATTTTCATAAAACCACGGAATTAAAAAAAATCCTTTCATAACCAGTTTAAGGAAAAGATGAAGTTTCTGAGACCTCCGACTTGCCCTGTCCGGCTGCAGAAAATGGAAGTGTACCTGAAAGGGAAAACAAAAGAGGGGGTGAGCTACATGAGCTCAGTGTGAGATCAAACCGACTATTTACAAAATTAGAAACAGAAAGCCAGAAAGTAGTCCAGAAGCGGAGCATACTTACAGAGCTATACAGAACTAGTTGGTACATTCAAAACGGACGTATCGACAAATAGCCATATTTAGAGCATATTAAAAACACACTCAGACACACAGTCGCAAGTACCATTCAGTCACAGTAACAATAATTCTCAATCAGTTACACAGTCACAATAACTATTCAGTCAGACAGTTGTAATCAGAGTCTACAAAAATCACATAGTCATATGTGCTTTTCAGTCGAACAGAACAAACAGACAGTCTAACATGCAGAACAGTCTACAGATGGTTATGAATTCAGTTAAATTATAGAACTCATCTATCCAGCCAACACACCTCTCCGTCCCCCGATCACACCACATAAGAGCTATTAAGCTCATCCAACCAATCACACTATATAGGACTTCAAAAAGCCCATCCAACCCTACACACTATATGATGTCATCCTGGGATGCCCGGTAACGATGTCTATCAGAAATATCCACGACCCTCAAGGTATTGGGATTGCCCACAAGCCTTTGGGTATTAAGGCTAATAGTAAGCAATTAAACTACCAAATCATGTATTACGAAGCAAAGCTAACGTATAAGCTGTACAGTGCCATGCAGTAAACCACGGTATAGACATGCAGTATGAACTGCCAGATCAAATAGTGATGATATGCAGCGAAGCTGACGTATATGTAGTACAGTGTAACACAGTTGTAACACCCCTAACCCGTATCCATCACCGGACTAGGGTTAAAAGGCATTACTGGACATTTCAGAACATTTTATAAACATTTTACAAACATTATTCATACATCATTATTTCAAATCAAATCATACATATACAGTCCCTTTAGAAGGTCTACGAGACCTTAAATATGCTTTAGAAAGAAAGGGATCGGGACGAAACCGAACACATACAAAATTTTTTCAAAACTTAACAAATTTTCAAAGTTACACAAGTCACACGCCCATGTGGACAGGCCGTGTACCTCAAACGACATTAGACATGCCCGTGTGTCTAGGCCGTGGCAAAATAGGGCATACATACTGACTTATCCATACAGCCATAAGACACGCCCGTATGCCAAGCCGTGTGAAAATTAGGGAGGTTACTAACTTACTCACATAGCCAGTCATACACCCGTGTGTCCAGCCAATGTGGCTATTCGAAATGGCCCCACTCACCCGTGTCTGAGACGTGTACTTGGCCGTGCCAAACCTATAGGGTATACTGGCTTGGCCACATACCCGTGTGTGAGACCGTATGGTCTGCCCTGGCTCAATTTAAATTGGCCTTCAAGCAACACGGTAGAGACACACGCCTGTGTCCCTGTCCGTGTAGGCAAAAATAGGCCATTTACAATACCATAATGCCACCCATTTTGGGTCATCCCTACAAGCATCAAATGACACATAATTTTCAACCAAAATCCATCCAAAACATTACCAATTCAATCACCATTCAAACCATTTCATCATCAACCAATTTTATGCTCATTTTCCATACCAAAACATACCAAATTCACATGCCAATTCCATTCATTCAAATATGATCAACATCCCAACTTCCATATCAAAAACTCATGCCAAAATTCATATTAACTCCACAACTATAGACATACCAAATTGACCATTTCATTAGGCCATATACACATATCAAAATATACCATTTCTTTAAGCAAACATATACCAAAATCAATTCATAATCTCTAACCATAATCAAGCCATATCACATGGCAAGATCTATACATATCGTCAAACATAACCAAACTTCTCTAGCCTATACTTGCCATACTTTAATATTCACATTTTTAAAAGGTACCAAAATGTAGTTTGATAGTGTGGTGATGATCCTCGACGTCTCCCGAGCTTCCGGTAGCTTCGATAATCTATAAAATAAGTGAAAACATACACAAAGTAAGCTTTCAAAGCTAAGTAAGCCATATACAAATAAACTTATCACATAACACAATTATAGACCAATTCATTCATGTATCTCATGGCAAAACACAATTACAAGTCTATATTTCTCATATAGCTCATTTAATCATAGTGCACTTTCATATAACACATTTCATTCTCATGTAACTTATACATCAATATTCATATTCAAGCTTACATTTCATTGCCAAATTTCATATGCATTTCATACGTACCTGAATCGGATACACGTTCACATAGTCATACATTTCTTGATATTGCCTGTTGAACAGTTCGGAATCAATATGGATACTCAGATAACTCATAAAGCTCGTACAATGTCATATCTCAGATATGGTCTTACATGTAATAAAATATCAATGCCACTATCCCAGACAGGGTCTTACACGAAATCATATACGATGCCGATGTCCCAGACATGGTCTTACACGTAATCTCTAGTTGATGCCAACGTCCCAGACGTGGTTTTACACGATAACACATCTCAAAATCCTATGTCATGACATACGTATCCTATACTATTCCTATGGTTCGTACAGGGCTTTTGGATGTCGTAACTTTGTCGCTACTTTCTCGGATTCAATAATTTAGCTCCAATAGTAATTCCATACATTTCCACAACAATCAACATATATAACTCAATTAAAATACATTTATTTGCATATGAACTTACCTCGTACGGATACGAACGGACGGAATGACTACTCGACCACTTTCAACTTCCCCTGATCTAATTCATTTTTCTTTTGTTCTTGATCTATATAAATTCAAATTTGGCTATTCAATAACGCATTTCATTCAATTCAATCCATAAACATATAATTAGGCATTTTTACAAAATTGCCCTCATATCACACTTCTGCATTTTAGTCCCTATTTCATAAAATCACAAAATCTTTAAAATTTCTTTTTATACATGCTTGGCCGAATATTCAATTAATTTATATAAGCCCATATGTTTCATTTATTTCACATTTTAACCTCTAAATTTCTTGTTTTCACAAATTAGTCCATAATTAGCAAATTCATCAAAAATCCCAATACAAAACATGTTTATCTAACACCAAACTTTCATATTTCACCAAAAAACATCATTAAGCTCACAAAATCATCAAAGGCATATCACACAATCATCAATAATTTCTGAAATTTAGGCATGGGCTTGATAGAATACAAAACAACGATCTCAAAAACATAGAAATTACTAAAAACCGAGCTAAAATGAACCTTTAATCAAGATGAACAAGGACCGAATGCTTCAAATCTCTCTAACCCTATTCTTTTCTTCTTATTTTCAAAAATAATGATGAAAAGATGAACAAAGTAATGTTTTGTTTTAATTTTATTAACTTAATAATCAATTTCCATTTTTAACCTTACTAAAATCATTCAAAATCCACTAATTCATGTCCAACTATGTCCATTCATCAATTCAATGGTATAATTTCATCATAAGGACCTCACACATAAAAAGACATAGCAATTTGGCACTTATTCACATAGCACACCACTTTTGCATTTTCTGCAATTAGGTCATTTTTCATAAATTGACACACAAACGATAACATTTTCACACGAAATTTTCACACGTCTCATATATCATACTGTAAACACAGAAAATAATATTAAAATATTTTTGACCTCAAATGTGTGGTTCCGAAATCATTGTTCCAACTAGGGTCTAAACCGGGCTGTTACAGCGGTAAACCACTATGCCGGTAAAATAATAGTCCACGACCCTTATGGTATTGGGACTGCCCATGACCCTCTGGGTATTGGGGCTAACAGTAAGCAGTTAAACTGCCAAATCAGTTCAGATTCAGTCTCCCTTCTCTTCAAAATCCCACACAAAATACTTTATGCATATGTGTGTATGCAGACAGGCGTACAAAATCATAATACCGATTCTAGACAATCATTCAGAGTTAGACACTTACATCCAGTCAGTCAGTTATAGAATTTCTCGTGCAGTCATAGTTTGCACACAACACACAAACATTCACAAACAAATCACAGTCCATGCATACACAGAACACATAGATACAGTTATAGGGGTCTAGCCACCCATATTAAAGCCTAGCTAAGGGTAAGATTAACGCAGACTCATATTCCAGCTCAAAATACACACAAACAGAATTAGGTGTTAGAGGACCATACGCTTGTGTGCTCTGGCCGTGTGGAACAACCTAGGCCGTGTAGGGTCATAACGCCCGTGTGGAGAGAAGCACACGGCTGTGTGGCAGAGGCACACGCCCGTGTGAACCACGGACATGACCATGTGAACAGGCTGTGTAACTCACTATCTAACTTTGCTAAAATAAAGTGCAGGGCAAACACGACCGTGTGAGGGTCTCACACGTCCGCGTGCCCACCAGACATGGTCGTGTGTTCCGAAACACACACCCATGTTGGATATCTAAATTCCCAAATCAGCCACACGGCCGTGTGACTCCAAATCCCTAAATCTCTAATTTCTAAATTCACACGCCCGTGTGCCCAAGGGACACGGCCGTATGAAAATTGACAAAATTTCCAAATCAGCCACATAGCCGTGTGGCACCAAATTGGCCGGAAACCCTAATTCCTAAAATCATATGGCTGTGTGCTTCAGCACACGCCCATGTGGACGGTTGAGTGGCCACAAAACCACCCAAAAAATAGCCCCAAAAACACCCTTTTATCCCCAAAAGCCGTCCCCAACCTTAGTAATAATGGAATATAACCCCAAACATGAAGCACTCCCCTAACTCTTCACGATTACAACCCAAATCTAATGGTTTAACACACCTTCAAGATATGCCGAACAAAAGTTCACAAAAGAAAATAAGAGAGTGTAGTCAAGTTTCGATTCCCACACCTGATTTGACGACGAAGAAAACGACAGGGGAGTGAAATTCTTGAACCCAACCAGCAAAATCATTTTTGAAGAAAAGCAAAGAGCAAAAAGAAAAACAAATGGAGGAAGAAATAGAAGAACATGAAAAAAGAAAAATAAAAATAAAAATAAAATAATAAAATAATTAACATAATAAAAGAAATCAAAATAAAATTAAAACTAATAATAAATAAATAACATAAATAAAAAGTACTAAAAATATCTTTCCAAAATGTTCACACTAGGACTCGAACCCACAACCATAAGGTTCGTTAACATTCACTCAACCATTAGACCAACAGGCCAATTCTGACACTAGAATGCACATATATACACATATGTGCAACCTCCCCACTGTCCGTACGCTCAAAACTCAAAACTTCTAAGCCCAAAATTCGGGGTGTTATAGTTTTATAAGTTGATTGCATCTTTCATATCTTTATTTTAATGTCCACATTGATAGGAGCAACGCGAATCCAAAATTTCTACTTGATTCTCCTTTTGTTTGTGAGACTTTGATAAATGCTGTTTCCTTATAAATTTAAATTATCTCATAAAGAGAAATATGCTTGATTTGAGAGCATATTATAAAATTCAACATATTTGCAAAACTTGTGCAACATATGTGCAATTATCAATTCTGATATTTTCATTAATATTTTAAAAATATGATAATTGAAGTTCAAAACTTGTACAAAATATGTGCAATTATATTAATATAAATATATATGTGGGAAAACCAATATGAATTTATAACCGAAAAACCAACACCATCTCTTTGCACTTTTGAATGGTAAAAGTAACAATTTATAAGCATATTACATTATGCTATTCGGTGTATCTTAATTATGTAAAATTTTTAATTCGTAATGAACAAACACTTACTCGGGTATTTAGTGTAGATGCTTTTGCACCTCCTTTCATCACTTTTTCTAGCACAAATACGAGAAACATTTTGAAATAATTTTAAAAAATCTCTTCTAATATAAGTAAACCGCCTAGCTTCACTCCTGTGTGAAGACCTATGTTTCCACTCCCTCTCCTTTTTGTTAAAATACGTTACTACGTTTTCAGAATGTTCCTAACGCGAGCAACCATTCGTTTCATAGCATACAAGTAGATGACACCTCAGCATGTTATCATCATGATGATGCTTAACTAGAAATTTGTACATCCACAAAGCTGCTCTTTTGTCTATATCAAGGGGTTTTTAAGTTTTCAAGCAAAGAAATTCGCTCAACTTTTCTTCCTTATACTGACAAAAAGGTAGCTTTGCAGGTATATACATTTCTTTCTGAGCATTACAATGAAAATGACATATTGAGTTGTCATCAACTTGTATACTATGAAAAACAAATGGTTACTCATGTTAGAACATTCTGAAAATGTAGTAACGTATTTTAACAAAAAAAAGAAGGAGTTGAAGCGTAGGTCTTCACAAAAGAGTGAGGCTAGGTGGTGTAATTATATTAGAAGAAAGTTTTTAAAGATATTTCAAAATGCTGCTAGTATTTAGGCTAGAAACAGTAATGGAAGGAGATGCAAAGGCGTCTACACAGAATACCCGAGTATGAGTTTTTTCATTACAGTTTCTAATGGTCAGGTAAAAATTTTAACCAATTTAGATATGGCCAAAAAAAATGAAAGATGATGTTGACTAGCTAAAAGTTTTGATGGACTTCATCATTAACTACTCATTCAGATTTGCTATCTAAGATTATAATCATATCAGATAACCTACTAATCTGATAACTTTTCTTGGCTATATCGATTCTAAATTTTTGTAAGTTGATTGTATATTTCACATTTTTATTTTTATTTTCACATTAATAGGAACAACGTGAATTACAAGTTTTTACTTGATGCTCCTTTTGTTTGGGGAGACGCCTATAGGTGCCGCTTCCTTATAAATTTAGATTATCTCATAAAGAGAAACGTGTTTGATGTGAAAGCATATTATAAAATTCAGCATATGTGCAAAACTTGTGCAATATATGTGCAATTAACAATTATCATATTTTAATGCATATTTTAAAAATATAATAATTGAAGTTTAAAACTTATAAAGCATATATGTAATGATATTAGTATATATACATATATATGGGAAAACTAATACAAATTTATAAATGAAAAACCAACATCATCTATTTGCACTTTTGAAGGGCAAAAGTAACTATTTATAAGTGTTGGGGATCGAACTGATTAAGCAACGAACAAGTAAAAATAACGGGAGAAATTGAACACACAAATTTAACGTGGAAAAACCCCTTCAAAGAGGATAAAAAACCATGGGTAAATTTAATTTTACTATAATGGCAAAAGAATGAAGAGTACAAAAGATGGAGATAAAAAAACTAAACCCCAAAAACCTGAAAACAAAAAACCCTCAAAACGTACACACAAAATTCTCTAAAAGTGTTATGAGTTCTAATATCTAATGAGTGTATTTTTTAAGATTGTAAAAGAGCCTATTTATAGGCTAAAATCATAGGTTAAATAATAATAAAATAATATAAACTAATCAAAATTTGATTCAAACACATAAACAAGGTTTAACTGGAATATTATTTCTCAAATTTGACCGAAATAGGAATCATACTTAACAAATCTCCACCTTGACTCATATTTCCATAACACCATTTTTGCCAAATCCCGCCATAGGTCCTATCTTGAACTATACAAGGAATTAACTGAGTCAAATCTATGCTTAGAAACTAGAAGACTTCTAGCCTTCAACTTGTACTCTGCAAAATCAAAACTAACCCAGGTCTGATTTTAATGAACACAGTGCCCTAACTTTTCAAAACTTGCATCCAAAATAGAAACTCTATTCAATGAAATGGTCATACCTTTTTCCCTCCTATGACCAAGTTGTCTTTGCTCCAAACAAGTTGACTTCGACTCTATAACGGATGAGGGACGTCTGATTTCACTGGTAACTATAGAACCTTCCAGAATATAAAAACTATCGATCATTTTACCTTTTAACAAAACAAGAGCTCCACGAGATACCTTAATATCGTTTGACTCGATGTTGATTTTGTATCCTTTCGAGTCTAAAATACTCAAGGAGATGAGATTCTTTCATAAATTAGGTACATACCTGACATCTGATAGTGTTCTAATCGTCCTATCGTGCATCCTAATTTTAACAATACCAATACCAATTACCTTACTAGATGAATCGTTTCCCGTCGTACAACTCCACCTTCAACCGAACTATATGTAGAGAACCATTCTCTATTGGGACACATGTGGAAAGAACATCCCGAATCTAGGATCCACTCGGACGTAAGCTTAGAGTTATCACTCGTTGACACTAATAAGAAATCATCATCACTTTCATTGACCAAATTAGCACCAGCTACATCTTTCTCGTTGCTCTCAATAGTTTTTTTATTTCGTAATTTATAATAATCTACTTTGATTTGACCTAACTTTTTATAGTAGCGATTCCTTTTTCTCGGTCTTTTGATGCTATTAAAATGGAATATTGTCTATCTGCATTGCTATCCGAACCAAACTCATTTCAAGTTTGTCTCTACTCAACAAATGACCCTTCAAATCTTCGAACGAGAGTTTGTTTCTACCATAAATTAGGGCCTCCCTGAAATACTTCTTTGAATGGGGTAAAGAGCACAATAATAGTATAGCCTGATCTTCATCGTCAATTGGAACCTCAACATTCTTTAAATCATTTAAAAGAGTAATGAATTGACTGATGTGATATCTAAGAAGCTCATTTTCATTCATGTGAAACGTAAATAGACGTTTCAATACTGTACAGTTAGCCAAAGACTTAGGGTGTGTTCTCCATTGCTTTTGGGATGAACTTTTCAACAAAAAAGTACTTTTCTCTGAAAAGTAATAAAGAACATATATCAGTGCGGCAACTTTTTTAACTTTTTTTAAGTGCTTTTTCACAGATGAAAAAGCAATAAATTTTAGCTTTTCTCAAGCCAAAAGTCTATTTGGTTGGTATTTTACCTTTTTAACCTTGCACTTTTTCTCCTTCACGTTAGAACTTTTTTTTCCCCTTTTTTCTTTGTGTGAACTTTACCTCTGGTTCATTGTTCTTCTTCTCTTCTCCACCGGTGAGTTTATCTTTTTCTTCTATTCTTCTTCTAATTGTTCATTATGCTTTAGTTTTTATTTTCTGATTGTTTGATTTTATGAAAGAATTATAGTTTAAATTTTTCACATTTCTTTCAGCTTTTCTCTTTTGCTTTTACCCCTTTTCTGATTGTTTGCTTTTCTATGGGAGAAATTAGAAGCTCCTCCTTTTTAAGTTCACTATCTGCTCTCTACCTGCTCTTAACTTCCATTTTTAAGTCTACTCATTGATCTTAAGGATCTACTAAATGATGCATCAGTAAACATTTAATTTATCGCATGCTGATAATTATTTTCTGCTTATTTCCAGTGGATTACTGAGCTAAAACATTATGCCCCTAGTGTACCAATAATTCTTGTTGGAACAAAGCTTGGTAAGTTAACACATTTTCTTTTAAATAGCTTTGCTTCTGTCTTTGTGCATATAATTATGCGTGAGAGGTCTTAGAGAATAAATTTATTTAAGTTGTTTGCATGATTTTTTTTTAATAAGAGATAAATTTAATTATATGTCTTAAGATTATTGGTATCAATAACAGTGATGTAACGATTTGAGATATACATATTAAAAGAATTAGCAATAAATTGTTTTGAATTTTTATGTTGTCTCAGCGAAAATTTACAATTCTAAAATTTATCAAGTTATGATTTAACTAGTTGTGGGTTCATGACATTATTGGTTTAATTGGAAGACACATGTGAAGTTTTTTTATGAATTTTGTTTGAGGTTTGCAAAGCCCGCTATCCAAGGTATAGCAATATATATATTATAGCAGCTCTTTTGCTAATGGACACTGCCTTCAAAGGCCAAACTAGATGAAACAAACCACTGTTTAATATTAAAATAACTTGGCAACTTGCTAGATAAAACCAATGACTGATAATTGCAATGCTAAACTTGAGAAATGATTAGTATTTTTTCATTAATTAATATTAATTTAAAGGTAAAGGGATGGCCTACTACTTTATCTTTAATTATACGATGTTCTAAGTTACAATTTTACTTTGGCTTAGCAAAAGGTGGTGTGTGGTTTATAAGTCTTCCTTTTGTTTTATAAGCATTGTTCAATGTTATCTTTTACCCTTATCTGTTACCAGCTTTGTGGTTTAGTGTTACATCGCGACTGGTCACTGATTATGCACAGGGAATTGCTTGTACAATTATAGCCTACTAGCTATTTTTATTTGTGTGTTGATGGTCTAGTTGTGTTTAAGCATTCAAACAACCGTCTAAGTAAGGTTCTTTTGAAAATTGACCATAAGAACCTTTTACTGAAATCTGGGGTTTGAAACAGAATGTTCATATTCCTTAAGGGGCTTATATGGTCGTCTAACCTTTTTCGTCCACTTCATGAAAGTATGGTAATTTGTAACCAGAGATGTAAGTGAACTCACAGGCCGCCTATGTTTTCTTACTTTAATTAGCATTTATTAAAGGGAGTGGTGCTTATAAGTTTGCGATTATGGTGAGTTCAATTGATATTAGACAGGTAAAATTTCCTTGTGCCTGTTATACTGGTTGCTTAACTTTTGTTCTGTTTTACATGTCCTTTTCTGGGAAGACATTGTTTATTGTCTTAAAATAATGTACTTTGATCTCAATGTTGGTGGGTTGATTTGATACTTATTTCTTTCCACTTTATTGTTTATTGTTTATTGTTTATTGTTACCAGCTTTGTGGTTATTACTTGTTTATAGTCCATAATTTCCTGAAATATTATGCAGTTATTACTTGTTTTCTTGTTGCATGGACTTCTATTATTTGCAATTATCTAGCTTAGTGTAGTGCAAAAACGCAGGAGGTATATGTTGTTTTCACAATTTTTAAAAGGAACTCACTTTTCCACAATTTTTTTAAATTATAGTTTTTAGGTTTTTGTATGCTTTTTAAGAATAATATGTGTCTCAATTTTTAATCTAGTTTTGTAAATAATTAATTGCAATATTAGTGTTTCTTTGCTTCTTTTTTTTCTTTTTAAGTGTTGGAAGCTAAAGAAGGAACAATTTTCATTGCCTCTGCTTCTCCTGGTCATCAAGAAGGTACTTGTCAATTTTTCATAGGATTTAATGTTAAAAAGCTAATATTAAATGGCCTCTTCATAGTTGCCACCATTAGAATTATTTCGGTAGATTCAAGATATTCTTTTTATTCATTGAATTTTGCATATTGTTTTAGTTTAGTATTGGAGATTTACTTCCTTCAATACACATCTTATAGTTTATTTTTTTAGCTGTAACAGTTTATAGACCAGATGATGTTTATGACCTGGTATATTGCTTGCATATGCTGTGCTAATTTATGTTACCCGGGGCAAGTCTAAACATATGTCAGACATGGGTAGCATCAATCATAGAGAAAGTAGACAGGCTTAGTTAGCCTAAATATTTCAGTAGGTTATTGGCCCATGTTGCTAACAGTGATTTTGATTTTGATTGAGAAAAAAGTTGATTTTCTTAGGATCTTATCTTGATTTTGATACACATGTAAAAAAATATACTTATGTGACATTTGATTTTCTTGATTGCTTTACTGGCTGAAACGAATCTGTTCGTATACACAATAGATGAGTACTTCGGCGGTTGAAGTTAGTGGTGAAAAAATGAAAGCAATGTGGGATAAGAGATTGACAGAAATATTTCGTGATATTTGTATTAAAGAGATATTGAAAGGCAATAGGCCTAGTACTCATTTCACAAAAGATGGATGGTTGAAAATAATGACCAACTTTGGGAAAGAAGCGGGCAAGGTTTTTTCACAAAACCAACTTAAAAATAGGTGGGATGCCGTAAAAAAAGAATGGAAAGCTTGGAAGAAACTTAAAGGCGAAGATACTGGTCTAGGGTGGAATCCTATAAAAAGAACCGTTGATGCACCGGATGATTGGTGGGAGAGTAGGCTAAAGGTACATTAATAATTTTGAATATTTTTATATTTATCTTATTTATGATGTTATTGATAATTATTGTTATTAAACTATCATTTTATATGTAGGTTGTGCCTGAAGCTCAAAAATTTAGAACATCGGGCATTGGTCCTGAATTCGAAGGGAAGTTGGACCAAATATTCATGGGGGATAGTTGCAACAGGTGATAAAGCATGAACACCTTCTTCTGGTACACTCCGTATTGATTTTCTTGAGGATGTTAACAATGAAATACCTATAGAGAATGAAGAAGAAAATGTGAGAAATGATGTTCACATTTCAAATGATGTTCAAATTGATGGAAACGGTCAAAAAAGAAAAAACCCTGAGATATCAAGTTCACAATTTAAAACTGGAAGAAAGAAATCCTCAAAGCAAATTGGAGTGGCTGCAAGATTGTCTAATCAAATAGAAAAATTATGCAATGCAGCTGACAATATGAGTCAAGCCACATCTAGTTTGATTCCTATTATGGATCCATATGGTATTCCACAAGCAGTCAAAGTGCTTGACAGCATGTTGGAAGAAGTTCCAAAAGCTAATCCGCTATACTTTTTCGCACTTAAATTATTGCTCAATAAGGACAAGCGTATTATGTTTTTATCAATTAATCCCAAGATTAGAGCTTTGTGGCTTAAGACAGAAATGGAGGATAGTTGAAAAGTTTTTGATCTTCTAAGGTTCAGAGATATCTATTATGTGACTAAACAACAATGCTAAACTAGTTTTATCAATAGTTATTTATGTTTGGTATTTGGATATTGAATTTATGTTCTACTTATTTATATGTAATCTAGTTTTATCAATGGCTGTTTATGTTTGGTATTTGGATATTGAATTTATGTTCTACTTATTTATGTGTAATCTAGTTTTATTAATAGTTGTTTATGTTTGGTCTTTGGGATATTGAATTTATGTTCTACTTATTTATACTAAATTAATTTTATCAATAGTTGTTTATATATGATTTTGGATATAAAATTTATTCACAGGTGATGAGTATAGTTGAGAATTACAACGGTGATGAAAGTGACGATGATAGGGAAAAGAAAGAGATATTACAACGCATGGAAAGTTGTAACCGATTATTTGTTGTTGCATCTTCTTCCGTGCAATTATATTATGAGAAGTATATATTGAAGCAACCATGCATGGATTCAAAACAGACAGGTGAGACATGGATCCGAGAGATCCTTGACGGTCACAAATCACGTTGTACGATTAATTTTAGAATGTCTAAAATGGTATTCACAAGTTTGTTGAGAGTTTTGGAGACAAGATACAACTTGCAAACTTCAAGAAACATATCTTCTACTAAAATGTTGGGAATTTTTTTATACATCTTGGGCACCGGTGCAAAAGTTTCCTAATGTCGAGAAAGATTTCAAAGGTCTGGATCAACAATAAGTCGATACTTTGCAATTGTGCTTGAGAAAGTTTCAAGGATGGCCACTGATCTAATTGCACCCGAAGATCCTTTTTTTAGCTCAATACTCGAACAAATACATAATGATTCTAGATATATGCCGCATTTTAAGGTTAAAATTTAATTTTATATTATTTTTTTAATATTTATGGTCGACTAAAAATATGCACGAGACTAGTATAATTATTTGTTCAAGATTGCATTGGTGCAATTGATGGTACTCATATTGCCGCTATTCTTCCACCAAAAAAACAAGTTCCCTATATTGGCAGAAAAGGTATCCCGACTCAAAATATTATGGCAGTATGTTATTTTAATATGTGTTTCACCTTTGTCATGGCTGGATGGGAAGGATCGGCACAGGACACTAGAATATTTCTTGATGCAATTCGAGATCTAAAATACAAATTTCCGCACCCACCAAAGGGTTAGATATTTTATTTATATGTGGATTTTTTTAAAATAATAAAGTATAAGTTCTTTAATTGATAATTTTTATAAAAAAATTCTTGAATTAATTGTTTGTTATATTATGACATGTAGGAAAATATTATCTTGTTGATTCTGGATATCCTCAAATGAAAGGTTATCTTGGACTATATAGAGGTCAGCGATATCATTTACCTGACTTTCATAGAGGTAGACCGGTATCTAGTAAAGAAGAGATATTCAATCATTCATATTCATCATTACTTAGTGTGATTGAACGAACTTTTGGTGTTTTGAAAAAAAAATGGGCCATTTTAAGAGATATGCCAAGTTATAGTTTTGAAAAGCAAACGATGATCGTTGTTACTACAATGACAATACACAATTTTATCCGAAAACATGTCGGTCGAAATGATACAGATTTTATGGAATTCGAAGATATTAACTGGGCACATGAGAATATTATTAATTCAGAAAATGCGCATGGTCAAGAAAGTGATGATGATGACGACGACGATGATGATGGTGATGATGACGGTGAATCAAACAATTCAAGTGGTTTTGAAATGGAATTAACAAGAGATGCTATAGCTTCTAGTTTAATGAATTCACTTTAAATTGATGTTATTGTAAATTTTTTAGTATTTATATTTGGTATATAAATATTATCCCTTTTTGAAGATTTAATCCAAATATATGTCATATTTTAATTTGTTAGGTTTATGTTTTCTATATTATGTTCATATCTAATATGAGTTATATATTCATAGTATATTTTAAAATAAAATAAGACAAATCTGTTAAAAGTATTAATTAAAAATGAAAAATAATTTTTAAAATAATACAATTCTGTCAATATCTAATTACAAATATTTAATTATTATATTTTAATATTTTAATATAGTTTATATATTCTAATTAAATTTAATAAATAATTAATATTAATTACTTAAAAATATTTAAAATTAATATTATATATTAAAATATTAACAATAATTAATATTATATATTAAAATATTAACAATAAGTTATAATAAATTATTTTTTATATTATTGCTAAAATATCATAATATTAACTAATTTGAACATTATTTAAATATATATTTGCTACTTTATAATATCATGTCTAAAATGGACATTTTATTTCTCAAAAGCACTTTTTAATAGCAATACCAAACACCTAAAATTTTCAAAAGCACTTTTCCACAGCACTTTTCAAAAGCATTGCCAAACACACCCTTAGTCGCATAAAGAGTTTCTAACCATTTTCACAAGGCGGATGAGGTCTTCTCCATCAATACCTCCTGCAATATCATATTCGCGAGGCACAACTAGATTGCAAATAAAGCCTTTTCATCAAGCTCTTCCTATTCTATTCTATTCATATTCTTAGGCCTTTTTCGTTAACAACTTTTTTCAGACTGGTTTGAACTAGAATTGCCATCATCCAAACTTGCCACAGATTAAAATTTGTGGCACTATCGAAATTCTCAATTTCAAACCTTCTTGTTGCCATATCTGAACAAGCTGATCTATAAAAATTAAACTAGCTCTGATACCACTTGTTGGGGATCGATCTAATTAAGCAACAAACAAGTAAAAATAAAGGAAGAAATTGAGAAATTGAACACACAAATTTAACGTGGAAAAACCCCTCCAAAGAGAATCAAAACCACATGCAAACATAATTTTACTATAATGGAAAAAGAATGAAGGGTACAAAAAATAGAAATAAAAAACTAAACCCCGAAAATTTGAAAACAAAGATCCATCAAAAGGTAAAATTCTCTAAAAGTGTTATGAGTTCTAATATCTAATGGGTGTATTTTCTAAGGTTGTTAAAGAGCCTATTTATAGGCTAAATTCATAGGTCAAATAATAATAAAATAATCTAGAATAATCAGAATTTGATTGAAACAAATAAACAGAGTTTAACTAAAAGATTATTTCTCAAATTTGACTGAAATAGGAGTCATACTTAACAATAATTATATTGCCTTTTGCTATTCGGTGTATCTAAATTGGGTAAAATTTCTACCCGACATCGGAATCCGCAATAAAAAGACACTTACCCGGGTATTCCATGTAGATGCTTTTGCACATCTTTTCATAATCTTTTCTAACCCAATGAAAGATGATATTGACGAGCTAAAAGTTTTGATGTACTTCATCATAAATTATCCATTTGGATCTACTATCCAAGATTATAATCATTTCAGATTGCCTACTAAACTAATGACATCTTTCATGCCTATCTCGATTTTAAATTTTGTAAGCTGATTACATCTTTCATATCTTTATTTTAATTTCCACATTGATATGAACAACGTGAATCCCAAGTTTTTACTTGATGTTCATTTCGCTTGGGAGACGCCGATAAGTGCCGCTTCCTTATTATTTTGGATTATCTAATAAAAAGTAATGTGCTTGATGAGAAAACATATTATAAAATCCATCATATATGCAAAATTTGTACAACATATGCGCAATTATCAATTATCATAATTTAAAAGTATAATAATTGAAGTTCAAAACTTATGTAGCATATGTTCAATTATATTAGTGTATATATATGGGAAAACCAACACCATCTATTTGCACTTTTGAAAGGTAGAAGTAACAATTAATAAGCATATTGCATTTTGGAATTCAGTGTATCTAAATTGGGTAAAATTTTTACCCGACTATCGAAATTTGAAATGAACAAACAATTACTCGGGTATTTAGTGTAGATGCTTTTACACCTCTTTTCATCACTTTTTTTAGCACAAATACGAGCAACATTTTGAAATATTTTTAAAAAATCTCTTCTAATATAAGTAAACCACCTAGCTTCACTCTTGTGTGAAGGCCTACGTTTTCATTCCCTCTCATTTTTGTTAAAATACGTTACTACGTTTCCTAAATGTTCCTAACACGAAAAACCATTTGTTTTCATAGCATACAAGTCGATGACACCTCAGTATGTCATCATCATTGTGATGCTTAGCCAGAAATTTGTACATCCATATAGCTGTTTTTTTGTCTGTATCAAGGGGTTTTAAAGTTTTCTAGCGAAGAAAATTCACTCAACTTTTCTTCCTTATATAGAAAAAAAGGCAGCTTTGTGGATATACAAATCTCTAGCTGAGCATTATAATAACAATGACATATTGAGCTATCATCAACTTGTATACTATGAAAAATAAATAGTTACACGTGTTAGAACATTCTGAAAACGTAGTAATGCATTTTAACAAAAAGGAGAGGGAGTGGAAGCGTAGGTCTTTACAAATGAGTGAGGCTAGGTGGTATAATTATATTAGAAGAAAGTTTGTAAAGATATTTCAAAATGCTACTCTTATTTAGGCTAGAAAAAGTGATGAAAGGAAGTGCAAAAGCATTTACATAGAATACAAGAGTATGTTTTTTTTATTATAAATTCTGATAGTCGGGTAAAATTTTTACCCAATTTTGATACGGCAAAAAACAAATTGAAAGATTGTAACGCCCCAAAATTTTATGTTTTAACTGGGAAAATCTACATTAATTAGAATTCTGTGTCATTGGTTCTGTGTTCTGCTTCTCTGTTTAAAGTCTGGAGTTCGAATCGCTTTATAAAGAGTTTTATTGTTTTTAAAACAACCCGTAAGCAAATACTGCCGCTTAAGTTTAATTTGTTTTGATAGTGTAACAAAAATGGGCCTGCTGGTCTAAGCATCTATTGGTATTCTGTCTGGTTCTAAGTTCGAATCCCTTCGTAAGCATTAGAAGTATTTTTGCTCAATGCCGAAAAATCTTCAAGGAAGTTAGATTTTTGAACAACGATAGTTTTATATTCTTCATCTTTTCTTTTCCGTTCTACCATTTTTCTTCTTTTTATTTTTTTTCTTTTTATTTTGTTAATTACGATCAAGAAGGGCTCGGAACTAGTGAAATCTTGTCGTTAACTGTTAGACGGAGGATTGTTGAGTAAGTAATTATGAATGGTTTTGAGTTATGATAGTTCTTCATTTTACAAGTTGAGCGAATTGGTTTAATTGCGAGTTAAGAGAATCGCTGATGAACAGTTGTTTGTTTTCCTAATAGATGAAAATACTCGCACTTCATAACAACGAACGGGCAGTCTCGATAGTCATCATTGAAATTTTGGTATGTTAAAGTTATATGAAAGTGGTGTCGAAAGTTTTGACATCATTGTTAAAGTGATCAATTGAGTGAATTGATGAGTAATTAGTTAAATTGTGTGATTGAATGCTTCTAATAGGCTTCGAGAAACTTTAGATTATTGCTACTTCATTTCCCAACAGGTGCGTAACAATTTTCACAAATTTCGCAGGTTTCAGGTTAACAAAAATGGTGGATGTCGACGTCACACGGCCAGGCACATAGGCATGTGGCTAGGCCGTGTGAGCCATATGGGCATGTGAGAGGCCGTGCGATTTACCGTGTAACTCACTGTTTGTCGAATTAGAACCACACGGGCTAGCACACGGGTGTGTGTTAAGGCCGTGTGAGATCAAAACGGTGCACAGTTCACACGGGCACAAGACACAGCTGTATGTCTAGGCCGTGTAACTCACTGTTTATGAATTAAGGACCACACAGGCCAGCACACGAACGCGTACTTAGGCTGTGTGAGTCACATGGGTAAGGACACGGCCGTGTGTTCAGGCTATGTGGTAAACCCTGGAATGTCGAAACCCCGTTTTACGACTAGAATCAATATTATGGCTGATGTTGATTACCTATGACGTGATTGGCATGAAATGAAATGCATGAGAAACTACAATTATTGTGAAATTGATATCTGATGGAAAATCTATAAGTACTATGTGAATTTCTGTATTCTGAATGTGTTTGGATTGAAGAAATGCGAAGAAAAAAGTAATTTTTTTTTATCAGCGGTTTACTCACTTTCTGATTAAATCTGGATTAGTGTTTAACGCTGCACAGCATCTATGATACGATTCTGCCACGTGTCAAACCGACACATTACGGTGTGTAGGGATGGACGGACATGGAATGTCATTAGTGGTGTGTTGGGTTGATCGGAGACAGTGTGTAGCAGATGGAAACTAGGAATATCTGTTATGAATCTATTCCGTTATCTGATTAAGCATATTGATAAACTGCTACCATCTGTATGTATTATCTGAGTATAGTTGATCAGTTTATATTGATATTGTGAACATTGAGAACTGTCTGATATTCTGCGTAAGATCACCGGGTGATCGTTTATAGTGTATTTTCTATTACGCACTGAGTTCACAACTCACTCTATTACGTTTGGCCTTCAGGTGACTCTTCTCACTGAACGGGATTGATGTCGCGGAGGTTTGGCTAACTTTATTACCTTATGATCTTACTTTATTTAAAAGAGACTATGTTATTACTTTATTATAGAGTTATAGTGTTTAAGCATTCAGACATTCTAGAGATTGGTGGAGATATGTAGTTTGATTTATCTATCCTACTAACTAGATAATTTTAGGTATGAATGCTTATAATTCTCTGAACTCGGTCTAGACGTCTAGGCCGGGAGTTAGGGTGTTACAAAGATGATATTGATGGGCTAAAAATTTTGATAGACTTTATCATTAACTATCTGAGATTATAATCATTTTAGCTAACCTGCTACACTGATAACTTTTCTTGGCTATCTCAATTCTAAATTTTTGTAAGTTGATTGCATCTTTCATATCTTTATTTTAATTTCCATATTAATAGGAACAACGTGAATCACAAGTTTTTACTTGATACTTTTTTTGTTTGGGGAGACGTCGATAAGTGTCATTTCCTTATAAATTTGGATTATCTAATAAAGAGAAATGTGCTTGATGTGAAAGTATATTATAAAATTCAGCATATATGCAAAATTGTGCAACATATGTGCAATTATCAATTATTATATTTTAATTCATATTTTAAAAATATAATAATTGAGGTTCGAAACTTGTGTGACATATGTGCAATTATATTAGTATATATATATGGGTAAAACCAATACGAATTTATAAACAAAAAATCAACACCATCTATTTGCATTTTTGAACTGTAAAAGTAACAATTTATAAGCATATTGCATTTTGCGATTCAGTGTATCTAAATTGTGTAAAATTTTTACCCGACGATCAAAATCCGTAATGAACAAACACTTACTCGGGTGTTATGCATAGTTGCTTT
The DNA here is from genome assembly GCA_020496765.1 of Gossypium stocksii. Lineage (NCBI taxonomy): Eukaryota > Viridiplantae > Streptophyta > Magnoliopsida > Malvales > Malvaceae > Gossypium > Gossypium stocksii. The sequence continues at coordinate 51,992,267 of CM035625.1, read as the reverse complement.
TGCACCTCCTTTCATGACATTTTTTAGCTCAACTACGAGCAACATTTTAAAATATATTTAAAAAATCTCTTCTAATATACATAAACCATCTAGCCTCACTCCTGTGCGAAGACTTATGTTTCCACTTCCTCTTCATTTTGTTAAAATATGTTACTACGCTTTTAGAATGTTCTAATACAATCAACCATTCATTTTTATAGTATACAAGTCAATGACAAATCTATACGCCATCGTCATTGTAATGCTTAACCAAAAATTTGTATATCTACAAAGCTACCTTTTTGTCTATATAAGGTAGAAAACTCGAGCAAATTTCTTCGCTTGAAAACTTTAAAACCCCTTGATACAGACAAAAGGGTAGCTTTGCGGATGTACAAATTTCTTGCTGATCATCATAATGACGATGGCATATTGAGGTGTCATCAACTTGTATACTATGAAAACAAATGGTTGCTCACGTTAGAACATTCTAAAAACGTGGTTATGTATTTTAACAAAAAGGATAGGGAGTAGAAATGTAGGCTTTCTGTAACACCACTAACTCGTATCCGTCACCGAAACAGGTTTACAGAGTATTACTGAAATTTACAGATCAAATAAACAGATATTTCCCATCATATAGCATTCATATCAGAAACCAATTGAAATAACTCATATTGTCCCTTATATGAGCCCTCGAGGCTCAAAATACACATTAGAATTAAATTGAGACCAAATCGGAAACTCAAAAAAATTTCAGAATATTTCAAAATTTTCCAAGGTGCAGAGGACAACGCCCGCGGGATAGATCGTGTATCACACACGGCTGAGACATGCCCGTGTCTCTGCCCGTGTGGACGAAATTAAGCCATTTTCAAGGCCACATTTCTCACACATTCACAAACCAATACAAGACATTCAAGTCAAGCCAATATTAAGTTTTATGTTTACTTATCAAAATATATGTTCAACTATCCAACTTACTAAAATAACCATAGAAACATATAGGCATATTTTACTAATTATATTATCTCAAACCAATCACATACATGCCATCATTGGTAAAATTTAACCTATACATGCCATTATAACCAAAATAAGTATACTATAAATATACCAAAAAGGCCGATGGATAGTGTGATGTAGCTCCGACCAGCTTCCAACCTTAACGAGCTTTCGAATAGTATAAAACAGAGGAAATAAAACAGAGTAAGCATTTAATGCTTAGTGAATTTGTATAACATGGAATTTAACTTACTATTATTTCACTTATAAGGTAAGTATACACAAAATATTCCAAAGAACTTAGTTAAAAGCCTAAACACATATCAATATCACATTAGCCAGGTAATCACAAGTAATAAATCATAATCATGGATAAAAAAGGTTATCAAGCAAGTTCCATATTAGTATAGCAACCAATTTATTTTCAATAAATCAAGTAATATCAAAAACTTTTTTTTATATACAAGTATATATATTATTCTTAAATTACTATGATATAAAATATAAATCGATTAAAAAATTACAGTGTCTATTGTATGCCCAAAATATAAAAGATATAAAATTTGTGATAAAATTTTGATGTTAAAAATTGTTTCAAAATTTAATATATTACCAACATTTACATACTATTAATTAATTTTTTTGATGAAACAATATATCAAAGATTATATATATAAATATATATTGACATGAAAAGAAAATTAAAATACAACAACATAAAAACATTATATAAATAACTGAATTGCTCAAAATTTATATAAAAATAATTTACTAATATATTAAAATCTATATAAATATAAAATACTTAAAATATGATTGTAATATATACAAAATGAATACATAAAATAGTAATTTTGCCATTAAAGTTCACTTTAGGTCCAATCATTTGCCCCATTCACTCACACTATTCTCACGCTAGTTGGTTCTTTGTAAAGTTTAGAACTTTTTCGTCTATGCTCCTCATGTCTCGCATGTTAAGCCTTGTACTATTTTTCAATGAAAATATTTCCTTTTTTTTTTTTAAATTAAATTGTTCACCTTGAAATTAACAATTTATGAACTTGATTTTATTAATTTTACTTGTAATTTACATGATCTAATTATAAAAAGTTAATGTTATATTAAGTATCTATACTTTATAAAATGTCTAATACTTTACTTATGTTTTGAGAATATCCAATGTACTTGAATTATCTATATTTGTCTTATTATGGTATTTGTACTTATAAAATGTTCAATATAGTGTATGTACTTTGAAAATGTTCAATATAGTACCTGAACAATCAATATATATTATTATGGTTACATGATTTAGTGAACTGCTAAATCAGTTAATGAATATCTGATATGTAAAATTTTTTTTCTAATCATCAAGTCTCCATGAATAATATAATATTATGTGAAAAAGTAAATAAAAGAAACAAAATTAATTTAATTTAAAAACAAATATATAAGAATGTTGTTGATAAAAAAATTATAATAAAAAAATATTTAAAATTTAATTAAAAATATTATTTCGAATGAATTTTTTTTTGAAGAAAATTAATTTTTACTTACATAGAGAAGATGCCCTTTTTATTTAAGTTTAGAATTTACGTCTTCTTTTTTATTAACCATGTGTTTAGTTTTTTTTTTTTTTCTTTCAATTTTTTAATTTATTTTATTTTATTTAGCCTTTTACATAATTTTATATTATTCATGTAGATTTGGTAATTTGGAAAAAAAATTGTGTGTTAAATTTTTATTTGTTAGTTTAGCAATTCACTAACAATGTTAGCAATGACTACAATAATAAAATATATACTGATCCACATTAAATATTTTTAAAATACATATATTACATTTTACATTTTATAAAAATACAAGTACCATAACAAAACATATATTTATAGTTCAAATACCACATTTAACATATTCAAAGTATAGATATTATATTCCACATTGAGACACCCTATTATAATAACCATTCCCATTAAATGCCTAAAATTTGCTTCATAGATATTTTGGTTGTTGCTATAATTAAAGTTAAATTTACAATATGTAAAAATCACACTTTAGCAACTAGCATTTTAGTTTTTCCAATAAAAAAGTTTGATTCATATATTGCTAGGACTGAGTTGTAAGTTTTTAGAACTTAATGGTTTATATATCACTATAACTTAATTTTAATTTTTTTACTTTTTTACTATCCAAATTCATATTTTTCCTGATAAATTATTTACTTTTATTTTAAAAAGGCTTAAATAAAAAAAGGTAGTTAAATTATATCATTTTCCTAAAATTAGTATCTAAACTTTTTTTTTTGTACAGAAATGATGCTTAAATTATATTATGTTACCTAAAGTGGTATTTAAATTTTGGGTAGTGTCAAGAGGGCTCGTAGGGGCCCCGACCCCCAAAAATAGGAAATTTCTTTTTAATCCGTTTATAATTTATAAAATTTTAATTTAGTAATGGTAAAATTACACTTTAGTCACTCAAAAAGGATAGAATTTCGATTTAATCATTTAAAAATTATAAAAGTCTAGATTATTATAATGGTGAAGTTGTATTTTTGCTAACGTAAAAATATACAACTTAATTCTGCCGCACTAAAAAAAAATCATAGCTTCACATCTGCCTAAATAATACCCTTTTCTTAAGTTGGTATTAGAACTGTTTTTTTTTTTACAAATGGTACTTAAATTATACTTTGTTATCTAAAATGGTACATAGATTATATTCTGTCACTTAAATTACTTCAGCTATTAAAAAAAAAAAATCTCTTAGTTAGTAATTTTGTAACATGCGACACTTTTAAGGGATGTTTTTGAAAAAAACAATATTTTTCAATGTTTGGATGAATCAAATATAATATTAATGATAATTTTTTCCATAATTGATCTAGAACAAAGTCTGATTATTAATTAATTAAATTAATAAATAACATTGATTTGAAATGATATTTTCTATAATAACATAAAAAAGCTAAAATTTAAGTAATATGTATAAAATTTGTAATATAATTAGAAAAATAACCAAATGCATAAATTGAACAAAATACCATACTGCAACAATGTCTAAGTGCATAATTAGAGATATATTGAAATTGTCCATAAGCACACAATTTTCAATATAGGAACCACATTTAAACAACCAAATTAAAATATGGTAAAACTTTGAAGCAAAATTTTATATATTACATAATAAAGGTAAATATTATAAATTAAAAAAATAAATTGACCTTTAAAAATGGATTTACAGCAAATCTCAATCCAATTTATAAATTAGAATTTTGATTTATTTTATGTTTTTTTTTCAAATTCAATTAGCAAGTTTAATGGAAAATTACTTGTTTGGTTTATTATTATAAATTTAATTTAAGATCAACTTATTAGCACTTAATAGGAGACCATTTTGAAACATTTTTTATTATTATTTTTTATTCGATAAATAAAAAATGATGAATTGATTTTAAAAAAAGCTTGGGGTGAGAAAATAATTAAAATTGAAGTTTAAAAACGGAAAAACACTCATTTTAATTTGAATTTTGTGGCCAAAAACAGAGTTTAGATGAGTTTTAACGAGTTATTAAATTTTCTGTCACTATAGTTTTTTTTGTTCAATACATCACTATTCACTAGAGTTCTTTAAGAGAAAAACAAGAGAAATATGTTTATATTATATTTTATATATATATATTAAAAACGCTTAAAAAATGATATTAAACCTTTTTGGACTTTTTAATTAAAAATGATATGTGTCACGAAATGATTAATTAAGAGATTTTTTTAAAGGTTGAGATAATTTAACTAACGAAATATAGTTTAGGTACCAATATAAGTAAAGACAAATTTGATTTAGTCTTTGTCTAATCGAGCTCAAGTAATTTGAGCTATCGAGTGAATTGTGTTCAAGAATCTTAATACTAATAAAGAAAATGTAATATATATTTGTTTTTAATTAGTACTGAATTTGATTTCGAGCTTGAGCACAAATGGCTAAATTTAAAATAAAAATCAAGAATGAAATTTATCTTTTAAAAAGTAAACAAATACAATCGATTGAGTTAGAACATATGAATTTGTATCTTAAATTGAACTCAAAGTAAAACTCAACTAAATTTTCAACTTCAAAAATAAAATCCAAGCTTCGAGACTCAAATTTCAAATTGACGAAACTCAAGCTTCTAAAAACTTCAGTTACATCCCTAATTTTGACATCATTCACAGATATCAATAATTAAAAATTAATCCCTAATATTTTAAAAAGAAACAAAATGTGAGAGCCTGTAACATTAATATGAAATGGTTTAAGAGTTTACTTGTAAAATAAATAAACTAAGAACATGCTGTATATTATAATATTCCCAAATAATAAAAAGTAATTTAGAAAGGAAAAATTAATATAGAAATTAAAAAAACCCGAAACCCGAAAGGTTCTTTCAATGCTTTGAAGCTTTCACTGCTCGTCTTCTTTAGGAATTATTTTGCTTTTTTCAACGATTTCAGGTCTTTTAATTAACTTGAATTTTCTTTTTTTTTTTTGAACATTTTGTCTTCTTTCAATTTATCGATCAGTTTCTATTTTGATTATCTCTTAACTTGTGATGGAATGGTTTTTTTTTTTTGTTTCAAATTGATGAATTTGTCTTTTAATTTTAGGTTAGATTGAATAGATTGGCTTTGATTTTTAAAGGGCTTTTCAGAAATGTTAAGTTTTCTGTTTGGTTACCGAGAAAATTTTCTAATTGTTGCTTAAAGTTATTATTTTTAAAGATTATATTTTGGGAACTTGTTGTAATTTGTGAGGTTTTGATGATTGAGCTAAGGGCTATAGAATGTTGGTGATTTTGAGCTGAAACTTGAGCTAATTATCTAATTTGAACATTTTCTTTTGCAGATTCTGGCTTTTAGGGTTTTACGATGAATGAGAGAAAGACGATTGATCTTGAACAAGGATGGGAGTTTATGCAAAAAGGAATTACAAAGTTGAAGAACATTTTAGAAGGCTTGCCGGAGCCACAATTTAGCTCCGAGGATTATATGATGCTTTATACGTATCCATTCGAAGTCATTTTATTGAGTATTATATGTGTGTGTTAATTTATTACAAACATTACAATTTTAGTTTGTTATGTGCTATGGTACTCAGACTTGGGACTAAGCTTCCGATATGGGTATGTTCGTCATGGGTATATTAAAAAATTTCCAAGCTATTTCATGTTTGGGAGGTCATATTTCTACACTCGTATTTGAATAAGTGTCACACAAGGTGTTAGACGAGGGTATTTCAAGTAAAATGAAGAGTCAAAACAACCATGGTTATGAGTGGTTTTGTTTAATGTATTCCACTAGTTATATCTCCACACATCGGACACGGATTTCGGACTATATTAGTTTTAGCAAAATGAAGAGTCAGAACAACAAAGGTTATAAGTGTTTTTGTTTCAAGTGTTTTTTCATGTATTTAGGTCATATTTCACATCCAGATGTGTTGGATGTGGGTTAGACAAGGGTAGTTTGAGCAAAATCAAAAGTCGGAACAACAATGGTTTTGAGTGTTATTGTTTCACGTTTTTTCATGCTTTTGGAAGGTATCTTCACACCATGTCCAAATACGCGTCGCACATGAGTCAGACAAGGGTACTTTGAGCAAAATAAAGAGTCGGAACAACAATGGCTATTGGTGTTTTTGTTCCATTTTTTCATGTATTTGAAGGTCATTTTCCATATCAGTGTCTGATTATGTATCAAACGTGGGTGTCAGAAAAGGGTACTTGGAGCAGAATAAAGAGTCAGAGCAACAGTGTTTATGAATATTTTTGTTGCAGCCCTTAACCCTTATTTACAGAACAATTTACAATATGTGTACCCAAAAGCCTCCTCATGACTATTCGCAGCAGTTGTATGATAAGTATCGAGAATCCTTTGAAGAGTACATCACTTCAACAGTGAGTCATTAGAATGTGGCTTTGGTTTTTGTTGTAATTATTTTGCTTATGTTTTTTAGATTTTGTTTAAACTTAAAAATATGTACTTTATGGTGACGTTTTTCTTGTTTCTTTGGGGATTGTTAACTACTTCAAGGGGTTAATTCTTAACAAGAAGCACAAGCTAGTTGAAATGTGTGCATTAGATGAATCAAATGCCTTGGGTTTCTGTTGTTTGTTATGATTTCTTTAGAAGGGGTGATCACTTCTTATGCGTTTATTGGTAGTGTAGAAAGCTATGTTTCTTGGACTTGGGTGTGAGTGCCGGATACAGTATGTACCTAGCACGGATATGGTTAGACTGAAAAGCTGTTCCAGTTATTAGAGAATCCTTGGAGATCATATTCCCGTATCCATGTGTTGGACACGAGTGTTAGACATGGGTACTTCAAGAAACATGAGTCTGAATAATATAGGTAGAAAGTGCCTTGCCATTATATATATGGAAATTTGTGTATCCATGTCATATTCATGTTTATTGCATCGTGACCTTGTTTGAGGTATTCTATATTTTTATACATTTTGATATGTTAATAATTCATATGATATAGATTTTAAAACTTTTGTGTGTTAGTGTTATGTTGTGTTTTATATTTTTTTTCCATAGCGTGTCTAATATTGCTAGGTCTACTTACCAACTCCTCACCCTATGTTACTCAGATTTGAGTGTGAGTTTTGGATATGGGTGTGTGCCCAACATGGGTATGGTCAGATTTTTAAAGTTTTTCATGCATTTGGGGGATCTTGACGGTCATATCCTCATATTTGTGTAATGGACATGGATACTTTAAAAAAAAAAAAAAATGAAGAATCAGATCAACATAGTCCCCACCCCAATCCCAACTAGAATCCATTCGCTACCTTCATTTTAGTGAAAAAATAAGTTGCTTTGAAGGAAGGTTTTAAGCCATTGAAGGAAGTGAAATCATTTTAGTTAAGCAAGTAATATTGTTGAAAAAAGAACAGATTGGCATTTATATATTCTGTTCCTTGTTGAACATTGTGTTAATTGTGCTATATCTCTTCATTTTGATTCTTTAGTAATACAATTCATAAAATATATCCTCTGTAGGTACTTCCTTCTTTACGAGAAAAGCATGATGAGTTTATGTTGAGAGAGCTGGTCAAAAGGTGGAGTAATCACAAAGTAATGGTTAGGTGGCTTTCTCGGTTCTTCCATTACCTTGATCGGTACTTTATTGCTCGGAGGTCACTACCTCCCCTTAATGAAGTTGGACTCACGTGTTTCCGAGAACTGGTATGGGCGGATAGGATGTACTTGCCATAATCTTGTCTTTTTTTTTTCCCCCTTCTATGTAGAGTAACATTGGCATCTTATATGCTAGGAATAAAAAGCCGGACCAGATCAGCCGGTTCACCTGGTTGAAACAGGAACTGGTGGTCAGTCTGATCCAATAGGTATAAAAAGGTAGATAGACGTTGAACTTGTCAATAAGTGGTTCAACAACAAAAAATTTGGTAAAAAGCCAGATCGGACCAGTAAAAGACTGTTTTCTATATATGTTTCAAAATTTTATTTGTAATTCCTGAGATTTAAGCTATTAATATATTAATTTTATATTAAAAATATTAACATTAAGCTAAATGCGCTTTTCTGTTAAATTTTATCTATTTTTATAAGTTTAAAGTATTTAAACATTAAAAACTCAAGAAAATATCGAACCGACCACGGTTGAACCGATTGAACCTACTGAATTGGGAACTGGAGGTCTGATTAGTTCGGTCTCCAGTCTGGTGTCCTTTTAACGTTGCTTATATGCTAACATTCTCTGGTTTAGGTGTACCAAGAGCTAAATGCAAAAGTGAGAGATGCTGTAATTTCTCTGGTAAGTTCAATTTTCTTTTTCGCATTAGTTGTGCACTTTCCATTTTTCACCCAAATAATGGTAACAAGCATCCTAATCTCAAACCAGATCGATCAAGAACGTGAAGGCGAGCAGATTGATCGCGCTTTGTTGAAGAACGTATTATATATATTTGTTGAAATTGGAATGGGGCAAATGGATTACTATGAGAATGACTTTGAGGCTACTATGCTCAAAGATACTGCTGCCTACTACTCGAGGAAGGCTGCAAATTGGATCGTAGATGATTCTTGTCCAGATTACATGTTGAAAGTATATATATGATTATATGGTCATTATTATTTAATTTTTGCCACTCAAATAGTATCCAATTGTTCGTTTTGCTTTCGTATTTCAGTCCGAGGAATGTTTAAAATGTGAGAAGGATAGGGTCTCCCATTACTTGCATTCTAGTAGTGAGCCAAAACTGCTTGAGGTTGGTATTTTCTTTTATAATACGAACAAATTCACCCTTCACCCTTCACCCTTTGGTCTTGGATGAAAACTTTTTTCTAAAAATGTTTCTTATATGTTCTTTTTTCTTTTATAGAAAGTTCAACATGAGTTGTTATCTGTGTGGGAAACCCGACTTCTCGATAAAGAGCACTCTGGCTGCCATGCATTGCTCAGAGACGACAAGGTGCTTACCGGATTTATTAGTTATTGATTTTAATGCTTAATATATTATTAATTAACCATTGATCACCATTCTGTTTCAACTTTTAGGTGGACGATTTGTCAAGAATGTTTAGACTCTTTTCTAAAATTCCTCGAGGCTTAGATCCCATATCAAGCATTTTCAAACAGGTTAACTATTTCTTAGCTTCTCCATGGATTAAGTTATTATCCCTTTTCATTTATTCATCCTTTACGTAATAATTCCATTCTTTCACCATTTGAAATATATGATCTCATTTCCGATGCCAGCATGTTACTGCTGAAGGCACAGCTTTGGTTAAACAGGCTGAGGATGCTGCAAGCACCAAAAAGGTATGCATTTTTCTTGTCAGTCTTTCAGCTTATGGTATAAAAATCTGATTAAGAATTTAATGAAGATATCACTTTTTTTTTTCTTAAAAAATCTCTGATCATATCGAAATGTTTTCTCCCTTAAATAGGCTGATAAAAAGGATGTTGTTGGCATGCAAGAACAGGTAAAATCTTCACTTGTTCTACATAGCTCTAGATCGAATCAAAGTATGGAAGTTGATTTTTTACTTCTATCTTTTGCGGTTTTCAGGTTTTCGTGAGGAAAGTGATTGAGCTGCATGATAAGTACCTAGCCTATGTGAATGATTGTTTTCAAAATCATACTCTCTTTCACAAGGTTCGTAATAAATAGTGTTTCAAAGACAGTTTTCAAGATACATCCCATGATTTGTTGTATTTTCTCTAGGCTCTCAAGGAGGCTTTTGAGGTCTTTTGCAATAAGGGTGTTGTTGGAAGCTCAAGTGCGGAGCTACTTGCCACTTTTTGTGATAATATTCTCAAGAAAGGTGGCAGTGAGAAATTGAGTGATGAAGCAATAGAAGAAACACTTGAAAAGGTTTGTTGTGATGCTACTTTGGCTTTTTATGTTTTTTAAGCACTTGTGTCCATCTCATACTCAGACATAGGTATGGGGATATGATCCTCCAATGACCCTCCAATTACATGGAAATCTCTGAAAATTTTGAGCATTTGTATGTGTCCACATACCCATGTCTAAACTTGCACAGTTGCACCCGAGTCCAAGTAACATAAGTTTGTCAGGCTCTACTTCAGTGTTCCATCTACTACTTGAATACTCGTTACATTTAACATTGTAATCTTTTCATTGTAAATTTTCAGGTTGTGAAGCTACTTGCTTATATTAGTGACAAAGACTTGTTTGCTGAATTCTATCGGTAAATATTGTGCTTCTAAGAAGATGGAATTCATTTGGCTTGTAAAATCTAAACCGATTTCGTTTTTGTGAATTATTGTTCATAGGAAAAAGCTTGCTCGAAGGCTTCTTTTTGACAAGAGTGCTAACGATGACCATGAGAGAAGTATATTAACAAAGCTGAAACAACAATGTGGTGGTCAGTTCACCTCAAAGATGGAGGGGATGGTCGGTTGCCATTTATCATCTTTTGTGAACTGAAAACTTTTTATTGTTATCTCCAAATGATCTTAATTTCTCAAACAAATCTTACTCAAAACACTTCTCTGTTCTTCAGGTTACAGATTTGACATTGGCAAGGGAAAACCAGGCAAGTTTTGAGGAGTACTTGAGCAATAATCCGAATGCAAATCCAGGGATTGACTTGACAGTAACTGTTTTGACTACTGGATTTTGGCCAAGTTACAAGTCTTTTGATCTCAATCTTCCTGCTGAGATGGTATGTTCATAAATGTTGTAAAAAGAGTTGTTTTTCAGCTCACAACTTGCCTGTTTAAGTTTACCAGAAGTTACTAATATAAATTTCTTTCTTTTATATCCTTTTTTGCCTGTGAAACTCTTGTTAGGTCAAGTGTGTTGAAGTTTTCCGGGACTTCTACCAGACAAAAACCAAACACCGAAAACTTACTTGGATATATTCTTTGGGCACTTGTAATCTTATTGGGAAGTTTGAACCAAAGACGATGGAGTTGATTGTCACAACATATCAGGTAATAATGTTTTCTTTGTCGTCTCTAAAGTAGCCAAATGGTGTTGAAGAATCCTTTTTGCTAACACCAAGTCTTCATGGTTATAGGCCTCTGCCTTATTGCTGTTCAATTCCTCAGATCGCCTGAGCTATTCCGAGATCATGACACAATTGAACTTAACGGATGATGATGTAATTAGACTTTTGCATTCGTTATCTTGTGCGAAGTATAAAATCCTTAACAAGGAGCCAAGCATGAAAACCATCTCTCCCACTGATCATTTTGAATTCAACTCCAAGTTTACCGATAAAATGAGGAGGATCAAGGTTACATTTTAATGAAGAAACCTACCAATATCTGGTCTTACTCGCCTTTCCACTCAACGATTTTGACTACTGTGATTTTTTTGTTTAACATTCAGATTCCTCTCCCCCCTGTGGATGAGAAGAAGAAAGTAATCGAAGATGTTGACAAGGATCGACGATATGCCATTGATGCCTCAATTGTGCGTATCATGAAGAGTCGGAAAGTTCTGGGTCACCAGCAGTTGGTTATGGAGTGTGTGGAGCAATTGGGCCGCATGTTCAAGGTTCATATACAAATCTTTTCCTCTTATATGACATCTTCGTGACATCTTCATGAGTGTCTTCCGTTAAATTCTTCCTTTACATAGCTTTGTTAATTACATTTTGCAATCTGCAGCCGGATTTCAAGGCCATTAAAAAGCGAATAGAAGACCTGATTACTCGAGACTATCTTGAGAGGGACAAAGATAACCCCAATACATTCCGGTATTTGGCATGATGTGACCTAGTCATTATCCTGTAACGAAGCGGCAATTGTTGCCGCTGCAAATAACTCAAAGCGGCTGGGTATGATCGGTTCGTGACAAAAGTTGCATACACATAATGAGATGCTGCTGAGATGCTTGTACAGTAGGAGCCAGGTATGGCCAAGTTCTATAAACTGTGAAATTCGAATCTGAATCTGAATCTGAATCTGAATCTGAATCAAAACCGAAATCGGAATCAATCTCATATCATTGTGGTTCCTTATTACTGCAAAATCCCATTTTATGACTTAGTTTATGCTTATTTGTTTTGCTTCCTCTGTTCCACCAACCAAGCCAAAAAAAAAAGGAAAAAAAAAAAGTGTATTTTAGTAAACTCAAAGCTCCATCATGAATGTAAGTTTAAAATATGTTTGGATTTTTTCCCCCAATTATGTTGAATGCAGCCAGCTGTTTTATGTTATGGTACTTGAGTTCTTATGTAATTTCCTTTTTGGGTTTAATTTTTTATGTGATTATATAAGGAAAATGAAGAGTTGAGATTTACATTTTATATTTTTTATATTTAGGGATTAACATACAATAATTATAGATTAAAACTCAAGATTCGTAATACCCAGATTCTCGATTGTCATCTTTCATTAGGAAAAAGATATTAGAAAAAAAAGATTTGAGTTTTGATAAATATATCTCATTACACATTTAATTTTGGGATTTTGTTAAGGTGAATTACACAGATTTTTCAACTATTAGTAAATCTACATTTTACATTTTGATGATCCAAGTTATAAATGGGTCATTGAACTATTTAAAAGTTACTATTGAAGTTATTTAGTGGACCATTAAGTTGATAATGGATGTCAACTCAATATTTGTTATAGGGTAGATGTTAACTCAATATTTGTTATAGAGTAAATTCCACCTAAGGTTAAAGGTTACTTGAAGATTAATAAGTTTACATTTTGGCCAAAAGTTACAAATTGAATTGTTCTAAAGTTTTAAGAGTTCGCGAAACTCTTTCACAATTTTATTCCAGTAATTTTATTGCCGTCCGGTCACCAAATTAGAGTTTTTCTCTCCTCTTTCAACTTTATGATTTAATTTTCCTTGAAATGGTTTGAAATTTTGTTGATTTAAACTTGAAACCTTCAAGGAGAAGCTCAGTCTTTGCCCGCTGTCGTCAAATAGCCACCTGACTTTGCTATGTTTTTTTTTTTTCTTAGCAAGGCTTTCTCCTTGACCTTTTGGAATAAGTTTCTTGATATTTTGATCCTCTTCTCTTTGATTTTATTCTATCATTTTGCTTTTGTAGGTTCTTTTGGGGCTTGCTGAAACATTAGGCTTTCTTTTTTTTTTCTTTAATCGCTTTTTATTTGTTTTGATTGCGGGTGTGGTGACATTTGGTTGTTGGTTCGGGATAAGGGTGTGAGAATAGTTTGATTGTGGATTTTCTTGGATTGCGGTTTCTGTCGAAGAAGAAATGGCGAGTGAGTTAAGAATGAAGGATTATTGAGTTGGTTGAGTTTAAACTGAGGCATGGGGTTTACAGTGACTTTATTAAGGTTTGTGGTTGAGTTATTATCAATATAGTTTGGATTATTAGATTAGGGAGTAATGGTGCAAAGATTGAGTGATTAAAGTGTTAATTTGTAAATTTACTAATAGTTTAGTGACCAATTTATAAATTTTTGAGATTGAGTGATCAACTTGTAAACTTATTACTAATTGAATGACTAAATTGTAAATTTACCTATACCGACATCCACGGTCGGTTAGAAACTTAATTTTTCAGCTACCAAGAATAATCTATTTATAAATTTTGAAATTGAGTGCTTAGGTGACTTGGGTTTACTTAAAATTTTTTTTTAAGTGAATGAGAAATTAGTAAAAAACAATTATTTATTTGGTAGAAAAAAGCATAGGTAAAACAAATTATTCCACAATCAAGTTATCTCTAGATAGGCTCTGCAAGCTCTAATGCTTCTGCAATAACCCTACAAAATATTTATAAAAAATTAACTAAATCCAATTGATTTATGCATTTATCTTTAGGGCAGATTTCAACTAAGTTATTAAACTATTATTTGAAAAAGTTACGAATTTGTTATTGAATTATTTGAAATGTTTTATTTAAGTTATTTGAGTTCTTTTTTTTTTTCTGATTCTGCTAGCAAGCTTCAAGTTACGATTTAATAATCAATACGGTGAGTTAGTACTTATTAATGAATAGAAGAATACATTTTAGATTCAAATCGATTTGATAGTACTGTCGAAGAAGATCGAAAAAGAAAGTTGTTCATATTTTGATGATATTTAAATTTGTTTTATAAAAAAAATTGCAAAAAAAAAAAAAGAGAACTTAAATGACTTAATGTTTTTAACAGCTCAATTATTTAAATGAAAACTTTTGAATAATTCAATTAAATAATTTAATGACCTTATAAGTGTGATGAGATATTTAATACGCTTGAAATATGATTAGGATATATTTTTTTTTAAAATCACGGAATTTGACTTTTTTTATAAAATTAAAAAAACATGTTAACCTCGTCTATCCATGAATATTGATATTCATATATTTCTATAATTAAAATTAAAAAAATCAGTAATACTTTTAAAAAATAATTTGAGATAAAATTCCAATCTTAATTTTAGAACTTTTATCCGCAGCTCGATTCTTGCAAAAATCTTATTTAATACCCGGCCCAAAATAACCGGACCGGTCCAAGTAACTTCACTCATATTCTGTTTACCAAAATAGGAGTAATGAACAAGATGACATGAAGAAGCGGTTAAGCCATAATCTCGTTTCAGCCGTTAACTCCCTACATCTTTCCGGCTCAAGTAAACCGTTAAGCTTCCATAAAAAAACCCGATTCATCCAAAACGTTCAGACTTGCAACGACCTCGTTTTACCAACCTTAACCCACTCCAAAATCCTTAAATCCGGACTCCTTAATGACACCATCATCACTAATCATCTCATTAATGGCTACATTAAGTCCCAACAAATATCCCAAGCACATCAGGTGTTTGATGAAATGCCTGAACCAAATGTTGTCTCCTTCACTTCTCTTATGTCAGGTTATATCAGTGCGAGTAAGCCTCAACTTTGTCTTTGGATGTTTAGAGAAATGCATAACCGTCCGGTTTTGCCAAATGAGTTTACGTTCGCCACCGCGGTAAACGCTTGTTCGATACTTGCTGACCTTCAAAAAGGGAAACAAATTCATGGTCTTGTGGAGGTTTTCGGGTTTCGGTTTAACCTCGTGGTTTGCTCTTCGCTTGTTGATATGTATGGGAAATGCAACGAAGTCGATTTTGCTCAGCTGGTTTTCGATTCGATGGCGGATAAGAATGTTGTTTCGTGGACTTCGATGATCACTGCATATGCTCAAAATGGAAGAGGGAATGAAGCACTTGAAGTTTTTAGAGAATTCAATTTGTTAGATTGGGAGATTCCAAATAAGTTTATGTTGGCTAGTGTTATCAATGCTTGCGCAAGTTCGGGGAAGTTGGTTTCGGGGAAGACTACACACGGTGCAGTGATCCGACACGGTCACGATTCGAATGATGTAGTTGCTAGCACATTGGTAGATATGTATGCCAAGTGTGGTGGTATTGTTTATGCTGCTCGGGTTTTTCGGAGAGTTCGGAATCCTTGTGTGATCCCATATACTTCCATGATTGTAGCTGCTGGAAAACATGGACTTGGGAAAGTTGCTATTGAACTTTTTGAGGAAATGATTGACAAAAGAATAAAGCCTAATGATGTTACTTTTGTTGCCGTTTTGCATGCTTGTAGCCATTCCGGTCTAGTAGACCAAGGCCTCGAGTACTTCAACTCCATGTCCTGGAAACACGGGGTAGTCCCAAAACCAAAGCATTATACCTGTGTTGTTGATATGCTCAGTCGAATTGGTCGTTTTGACGAGGCATATCGGTTAGCAAAATCGATTAAGGTGAACCCTAATGAAGGCGCTTCATTGTGGGGGACGCTTCTATCGGCTAGTAGACTTCATGGGAGGCTAGATATTGCAGTTGAAGCTAGCAAAAGGCTAATAGAATCCGATCAACAAGTAGACGGCGCGTACGTTACATTGTCGAACGCTTATGTTTTGGCTGGTGAGTGGGAGAATGCTAACGATCTTCGGAAGAAAATGAAACAAACCGGAGTCTGCAAGGAACCCGGCTGCAGTTGGATCGATATTAAGGACTCGACTTAATTTTTCTACGCCGGAAACATCTCGTTCGAGAGAGGGACCGAGGTATTGAGAATGTTGGAGGAGTTGGAAAGAGAAATGAAAGAGAAAGGAAGGAGTAAAGGGTTGGTATCTGTTGACGTCGAAGAGGAAGCCATGGAAGAAACAGTTGACCATTGAGTTGATTACCAGTGGTAAAAAAACAAATTAAATAGATTGGTTGAATCGAGAACCATGATTTATCTGGTCTAATATATATATATTTTGTTTAAAAAACACAAAAATATAAAAAATATTAAACTTTTTTAATTTTTATTATATAAAATCAATTATTAAATATGTTTATTTTAAAATTATAAATTTGTTTTATAATAAATTTTTACTGATTAATAATTTTTTTCAATTTTATTGATTTTAATTTCATTTTTAAATTACTTTGAAAAGTCGCAAAAAAAAAATGTTGGAAATGTTTTTACACTATTCAGTTTTAAACGTTTTAAATAAATGATTATGCCGACTAGCATAAACATGATTCATTACAAAAATAAGTGAAAAAATATTATTCCAAAAGTATCATATATATTTAACAACTAAATTTTATAAAAAAAAACTAGTTTTAAAAAATTAGGATTTTGAGTCTATTTTTGGGATATTTAAAAAAATAGATCGATTTTAAAAAAAATAAAAAAAAATCTCTTATAGGACGTGCAGTGACAACATGTCCTATAAGGCATGCTTTTTAACTTTTTATACATAAACTCTTTTGATTAGATTGTCAAATGTTAATAATTTTATTTTTGAGTTCCAGGTTTAATTCCCTCTCTTACTTACATTTGTGTTTTTAATTTCATTTGTTTCAAACTTTACTTTTATTTTTAATTATTCTTAACACTTTAGTTTTTTTTTTTTTTGTTAGATAGTTAATTAATAGTGATTTTATTCTTGAATCCTAGGTTCGATTCTTCTATTAAGCAAATATGTGTTCTTTTTCTATTTTCATGTTTTCTTAATTCATCTTTTTAATTAATAACACTTTTATTTATAAAATCAAATAATTATTGTCAATTATATAATAACAAATAAATCATTAATATTTAACCATATGACCAAAAGAGCTAGTGTGCTAAAAAGTTAGAAAACAAGTCTTTTTCATTGCCCGTTACATGTTTTCTATTTTTTTTTCTCTAAAATCTACTTACTTTCCTAAATATTCTAAAAATAAATCTAAAACCTAAAATATTTTTTTAAATTAGCATTCTTTTTCAAATTTGACTTAAACTTGATATAATTTCAATAAGTTGTTATTGATTTTAAATTGTAATTGATGAGGTATCAAGTAAATATAGCATTTATTTGTCACAATCTTAAACGTGACACTCGGGACTGGATCCTATTTTGGTCTAATACCTTATTGATTGACATTAGATTTTATTTGCAGATATAAAAAATTACATATATAAAAAAATACAAATATTCTACAAAATAAAAATATATAATTCAATCAACAAATAATACCAACTAAAATTTATTTACAGATACAAAAATAATATAAACATTTTAGAAAATTGATATACGAAATATAAGTTCGACCGACAAATAATACGAACTAAAATCTTTTTACAAATCCAAAAATAACACAAATATTTTACAAAACTGATATACGAAAATATAAAATTTGACCAAAAATAATATTGACTAAAATTGATTTTCGAATACAAAAATAATACAAACATTTTGAATAATAGTTTCTCCACAGTTAGTAGTCTTCTGCTTGAATCAGGTCTACGTTACATTTAGTAATTTCGACCATGTATGTCTGACATATCTTTTAACCGTAATCGGTCTACACAGTTCGCCATCTATGACGGAGGAAGTCATCCAACATTTGATGGCATAATCTTTACTGTTCACGTGACAGTATATAATTCAACCTCGAAATTCGGTTGTACACTCTCATCTGCAATCCACTACATCACACCTATTTGATGATACACTCCCAAATACATTATCCCCATTTGATGGTACACACCCAAACACTCTCATTTGATGATAAGCAACAAATTTTTTCCCCATCTAATTACAATACCACAACCAAATAGCTTCCATATATATAAACTAAAAGGGTTCCGACCATTAGTGTCCCAATGCCCTAGAATATTTTTTTAAAATATGGTACAAGGGTGTCAGCCATCAGTGCGTCGGCACCCAAAAAAATTATTTTTTTATTTCAAAAAGTGGTGTTGATCACTTAAGTCCCCCCACCCAATTTTTTTTTTAAATACTGGTATAAATGTATATCAGTATGCTACGGGTTGAAAAAAATTCATAGGTGCTGGCCATCTAATGTCCAGCACTAAAAAAATAATTTTTTGACCCTTGACACAATTATTGCCAAATGATTGTGTCAAAATGTATAGTGGTGTCGGCCACTTAAGTCCCCTAACCTATTTTTACTATTCATTTTAAATCATTTGGGTGATTTTTTTTAATCTGGCCATTTTTGTAATTGATTTTTTTTGGGTCATTTGAGTCAAATAACTGGGTTGTTTGAAGACCCCTACCTCCTCCCTTTATAAAAAAAATCCCAAATTAAATGGGTTTTTCTTTTGACTTCGACACACATGCTTGGTGAAATCAAAATACCTGTGTGGAAATAGACTTGTTCATGGGTTGGGCCACTTGGCCCGGCCCAAATGCTCGCCTGAAATATAGGAGGGCTTGGACAAAAATATAGGCCTGAAAAATGGGCTTGGACAAAAAAATGTCCGTTTAAAAAACGGGCTAGGCCTCAGGTAAGGTATTTTTTCCCGGGACCAACCTAGCCCAAATTCACTGAAGGACAAAAAAATCTATTTTTTTAATATTATTTTCTTATTGTTTTCTCTATATTTTGCTACAATTTTACTATTATGTTGTTACTATTTTATTGTTATTGTTTGGATATTATATAAAACTTATTTTATTGTTAATTTTGTTATTATTTTAAAGACATTTATTAATTTTGTTATTATTTTAGAGGCATTTGCTTGTTAAGTTGCATCTATCTTTGTGTTATTTAAATATACATATTTTTTAAAATTTATTTTCAATTTGTTGGGAAATATTTATTTTGATGTTTTTAGTATTTTTGATATATTATATATTTTTTAAAATTATATAAAAATAATATAAAAATTAATATGTGCAGGCCCAAGCTTTAACATTTTTATCTGGATTGGGCTTGGGCAAAATTTTAGACCTATTTTTCGGGTCGGCCGGGCTCAGGTATAGCAAACGGGCCTAAATTTTTAGTTGAGCTCGCCTCGGCTTGGCCCATGCACACCTCTATATGGAAAGGTGAATGGTCTAATTTTAGTTTTAATCCTTCTATAATGCATAAATTTATGATAAAATCTTTTACTTTAATTTCTCATAATTCCCTTTCACAATTTATATATATACACTGTAATTACAACTGATTAATTAGGGTTAAATTATTATTTGGGGCTTGAACTAGGTAACTATTCTTATATTGGGATTTGAATTTTTTTCTTGATCTAATTTTGACACTAAACTTGACATTTACTCCCATATTGAGACTTGAACTTGGCAATTATTCCTCTATTGATGCCTACTTTCAAGGAAATAAAAAAAAAATTCAAGATCCAATGTAGGAACAATTATCAAGTCTAGGGCCTAACTTAGACAAAAAACAATGCAAGCCTCAATGTGGGAATAATTGTTAAATTTAGGGCTTTAACTTAGACAAAAAAAGTTAAACCCTCAATATAAGAATAAGTGTCAAGTTTAATCCCTAAAAAATAATTTAACCCAGTTAACTATAACAACAAATCCATTTAGAATTGAATAATTTAACTCAATACATAATTTTCATACTGTAATTTTATTTAAAAAAACCCTAAAGCATAACTACATCATATTAAATTGTTTGAATGGGATTTTTTTTTGAAAAACACATTGGCATATAATTTTAGAAAAGAATCTATATATACGTACAATTTAACGAGAATAATTAAGGGTGTCAAGTAACTAATAATATTATACAAATATTATAAAATTAAAAAGATTAAATTATATTAAATTAAAATATGAGAGTTAAATTGCAAAATTTTTTGCATAATATAGATGAAAACTATAAATAAACCATTGACTTTTGAGTGTTTTTTAAAATAATTTTGACCTCGACACCCAAACACATTTGGATAATTCACAAAACTTTCTTTTCCCAAATCACATTGAAATTAAAACAAGGGTAAATTACACCAACAATCACTCAATTTTGGGGTAGCTAGCAAAACAATTACTTAGGTTTCAATTCAGTCATTCAACTTTCGAAAAATAACAAAACAGTCATCACTAACCATTTTCCATTACAGGCGTAACGGAGCTACCGTATTTCGTTATAGACTTGACGGAGCTACCATTTTCCATCCTTCTATCATTGTTCTCTCATCCCTCTCTCTCTTCCCCACCATCCCCCCTTACTCCGATTCTCTCCCCCTCTTCCCCTCCATTGCTTTAATCAAACAAACCCCTTTACTTTTTTTTACAGACTTTCCCACCCTTACCTCTCCCCCTCTTCCCCATATTTCTTCTTCACCATCATCCCCACCACCATTACCACCGTCGCCGCTATTACTACTCTATTCTTTGCATTAGATTTTGAAGTCAAAGGGTTGGCATGGTCTTATAGGAACAACGTGCTTATACGAACTTGTTGCTTAGGTCAAAATGATCTTGGAATTCATATCCTTTTCCCCAAAGGACAACACTAAGCCAAAAAAACACACTAATAGAGATCACTATTGGCTTCTATTTTTTTTTGAAACTATATATTTGGGTTTTCTGTTGAATATACTGCCAATTCATTTCAAGAGAAAAAATTGAAGTTTTATCATTTGATAAAGTGGTTTATATTGCTCTGCATGTAGAGGGCAAAATTTAGAATAAGTTCTGATGTTCACTTTGATAAACATACTATATGATGCATTTATTATGTCTAGTCTTTTTTGAAAGGAAAAAAATAATGCAAGAGTTGGTGTTGTTACGAACCATAATTATTGTTTGATTTAAATGATTATACAAAGTTGATAAATCAGTCACCATGACAATAGAGGATTTGCAATAACATTTCCTTGAGGTTCAAATAGAGGTATAATGAGCAACTCTACATATTGATTTCACCACTGAATTTTATACTCTAAATCATATGAACTCAATGCAATGATGACAAAATTGAATATAATAATAGGATACCTCCCTTCCCTCTCTTTTTCCCTTTTATTCTAAGATGACCTTTCAAAAATCTAATTTAACATCTCGATTTAGGGCCTAGTCAGAA
The DNA here is from genome assembly GCA_020496765.1 of Gossypium stocksii. Taxonomy (NCBI): domain Eukaryota; kingdom Viridiplantae; phylum Streptophyta; class Magnoliopsida; order Malvales; family Malvaceae; genus Gossypium; species Gossypium stocksii. Next base: position 51,970,501 of record CM035625.1, on the reverse strand, counting down.
TAGTAGTTTCAAAACCACAAATTCGAAGTAAAAATATTCATTTTATAATTTTTTTAAAGTCCATGACATGATTGCATGATTGTGTGAAAGTTTCATGAAGAAATTTTGTAAATAAGAGTCCAATTTAACTTTTAGGACTAAATTGAAAAAGTTGTAAAATATGAGATTCTAGAAGCTTTGGGGTACTTAATTGAAATACATGTGTAAATTAGAGGTCCTTATTTAGTAAATAGACTATTTTATGTCATAATGGACAAAAAGGGGCATGGAAGGGAAAAATCTCAAGGAAGGGCCTTAAGGGCATTTTGGTTAATTAGATAATAAGTTAATAAAAAGGGAAAATGAAGTCAAAATTGTGTCCATCTTCTCCATGCCATAGCCAAATTTTACAAGCCCTCCATAGCTAGGGTTTTTGACATTTTCAAGCTTACAAGTAAGTGCATCTTAGCCCTGTTTTTAATGGTCTTTACATTTTTGAAGTCCTCGTAACCAGATTTACCTATTTCTACCATTATTTTGAGTTAGGGCTCATGTTCAAAAATTTACCCATATGTGACGTGCATGTATTTTGATGTTTAATGAAGGAATATGAAAGTTTGATATGTGATGAACATCTTTTACTAGGTGATTTTTCATGAAAAAACTTAAAAAGGACTAATTTGTAAAAGTTACAAAATAAGTAAAAAAATGTGTTTTAATGGAAACTGTGGGTTGTTATAGTTATGAAAATGGTTCGACTAGGCTTTAGTAGCAAAGAAAATGAGTCCATGTTATTTTACGAGCCTAGAGACTAATTTGTAAATAAGCAAAAGTTTAAGGAAAAAATTATAAATTTTCCAAAGTATGATTTATGGACTGATTTGAACAATGTGATGGTTAAATAAGTGAAATTTGTTATTATAGATCAAGAAGAACGAAGTCCGAACCTAAACCGAGAGAAGAATAAAGTTGCGGACTAAATTGAATAACTAGTTACATTTTGGTACCGAGGTAAGTTTGCGGGTAAATAATACAAAATTTCTTCATTATGTATTAAATTCTTTATTATTGCATGATATGTGTAATTGTTCTATGAATTTTAATTTACAATGACTCAATGACGATGTGAGGAGGTTTTGAAGTCTCGAAATTCTGGTTAAACCTTAGGAATAGTTAGGATACAAATGTCATGACATTAGGGATATGAGATCCCGTATAAGATCATATTTGGGATATGACATCGACATCTAAGTATGTGATTATGTGTAAGACCATATCTAGGATATGGCTTCATTATGAGATTTCGTGTAAGACCATGTCTAAGACATGACATCTATATGAGATCCCGTATAAGACCATATCTGGGATATGTCATCAACATCGATATATGATCCCATGTAAGACCATGTTTGGGACATGGCGTTGGCATCCTACCATGTATATGAGATTTCTCGAGTATCCTTTAGTATTCCAAGTGGTTCAACGGGTAATCTAAAGAGTATGCCAAAGAAAAGACAATGTATGTTCATGTTGAAAAGGTACAGGTATGTACATGGAGCTCATAACTATTGAGTTTATAAATCGATGATATCTCGATAAGAAGTGAATTAATAAATCATAACTATGAGTTTTATGGTATACTATGTAATTGACATGAGTAAAGATGTATTCTTGATATTTAGTGACATTTGTGATAAGTTATAAATATGTTATGTGTATGATATTGCATGATTAATGTTATTATTTATTTACATGCAAACTTACTAAGCTTTATGCTTACTCCCCTTTTCTTTTCCATTTTCTTATAGTATCGCCAAGCTAGCTCGGGGATCGAAGGACATCGGAGGCTCGATCACACTATCACTATCAATTGGAATGTTTAGGTATAACTAGCCTTTTATTTTGAGAATGGCATGTATAGGAACTTGGTCATTTTGTTATATGTCATATTGGTTTAGCTAAATGTGTTGGCTTACGATGATAATTGATGAAATTTCATTTTGTATAAGGCTATTAAAAGTTGGCCAATATTGATACTTGATATATGCATACGATGATGTTATTCATGAAAGTGATAGCTTGTATGTTTAAGTTGCTAAGTATATGATGTATAGGCTTGATAAGTGTGGTATGTGAATGATGTGTGGATGACTTGGTTTTGAGATATTTGACAACTTAAATATGTTATGTTATGTACCTTTGAATTGGTGTAAGTGTGCCTGTGTTTCAGGGTGGCAAAAGGCTTGGTAAATAGCCTTATAATTGTCCACACTGATAAACACACGGGTGTGTGTCTAGGCCATGTGTGACACACGGTCAGTCCCATGGGCGTGTTGATAGGACGTGTGCCCCCTGCATCCAAATTTGGCAAAACAAATGCCCAGTAGTAAACACATGGGCAGAGACACAACCATGTGTTTCAGCTGTGTGAAGGACACGGTCTCAGGACATAGGCGTGTGCCTAGGCCGTGTGAAGTTTGCACATTAAATGCGATAATTAAATTTGCCACACGGCCTAGCACACGAGCGTGTGACTTGGCCGTGTAACCATAAATGGGTGATGACGTCATAAACAAAGAGTTACACGGGTGGAGGACACGAGCGTGTCCCGAGCCACACGGGCGTGTGTGATCACACTGCCTACCCACACGAGTGTGTGACTCTCCAAAACATGAAAATTTTCTAAGTATTGTAAAAGTTTTGAAAGTTCTCGGTTTAGTCCCTAACCACTTCCAACGTATGTTTAGGGCTTCGTAAGCCCGAAAAAGGGACGTTCTGGTTATGAACGAAAAGTTTTAAATTAGACGTAAATTTTATGGCTAGGAAGCGTACATTTGTTTATGTTTAAGTCCTAGCGCCGGACACGGGTAAGGGTGTTACATCTAAGGAAAACAGATTGAATTATGTAATAGATGAGAAGGGAAATAAAAATGGAAATCTGGGTTAGGTTGAAATAAAAATGGACTCTAACCAATTTGATGTAAACTCATAAGTGACAAATGTTACAACATCAATCTGATGTAAAGAATAGAGCAATAATAGCAGTGACGGTGGTAATGGTGGTAGGGCTGATGGTGAAGAAGGAACCGGGGGAAGAAAGGGAGTGGGCAAGGGTGGGGAGGTCTACAAAAAAGTAAAGGGGCTTGTTTGATTAAAACAATGGTAGGGAAAATAGGGAGATAATTGGAGTAGGGGGAGGGATGGCGGGGAAAAGGGAGAGGGAGAGGGAGAGGGAGAGGGATGGGAGAGCAGTGATAGATGGATGGAAAATGACAGTTCCGTTAAGTCTGTAACAGAAAATGATAGCTCCGTTACATCTGTAACGGAAAATGGTTAGTGGTAACTGTTTTGTTATTTTTTAAAAGTTGAGTAACTGAATTGAAACCTGAGTGACTGTCTTGTTAGCTACCCTAAAGTTGAGTTTCTATTGGTGTAATTTACCCTTAAAACTATTTATTTTGGTTTTAACGAAACGAGAAGTGAACAATACACTAAACATTAGTAACAAATTAAATAAAAAAGTAATTGTAAGATTTATATATATAGTAAAAGTACTCTAAATACAATGTATTAGGAGTTAGATTATATTTAGGGGTGAAGTATAAAAATTTTTTAGGGGATCAGAATTAAATTGTATTTTTTATGATAGTAAAAATGTAATTTCACCATTTTAATATTATATATGTTTATAATTTTTAAAGGATTAAATCAAAGTTTTATCATTTTTAATGTGTCAAAATGAAATTTTATTTTTACTAATTTAAAATTTTAAAAATTTTAAAAGGCCTATCAAGCCCCTGCTAACCATTTATTGTATTTGTTCTTTTTACTTAAAAAATAGTAAATTAATCCCATAAGGTTAAATTAAATAGCTAATTTGTACTTTTTTGATGAATTATAAAAAGAGTATAAAACTTAAAAATAATGCGACTAGCACCATTTGAATCCGGAACAGACATATGGAGTCAATTTTTATTTTAATATAATATAAAAAAATTAAATGAAATCTAACTCTTATATAAACTACTTTCACTTACATATGCTAATAATATGAGTAATTATGAGAAAGTAATTATTTTAAAAATAATTACAGAAAATGAATTTACCTACCACTAAAGTAAAATAATTTTAGCCTCCCCCCCCCCCCATCTTTTTCTTTCTTTACTTTATTTTCTCTTATTCTTACACAACATAAGCTTTTTTTTTCCTTTTTTTACTTCGAATTGTTGATCTGCCACTTTGGACTCGATCTTTGTCTTAAATGAGAGCTTAAGATTATCCAGAGGAGCTCAAAGAAAGAAGATTCCAAGGCGATAAAAGATTTTTTTTTTTGTGGGGGGGGTTGAAGGTGTGAAAGTGAAGATAGATTGGAGTAATTATAGAAGAATTATGTGAAAATTAGGGTTTCAATTCTGGTTTTGTTTGGTTTGCTTGGATTTTGATTATGGGTGGGTGTTTTCCTTGTTTTGGATCATCAAACAAGGAAAGCAACAATGGTGGAACCAGTGTGAAAGAACTGCAAAACAAAGATTCTACTAAAGATGGCTCAGTTGGACAATTTCATCATGTTAATAGAGTTAATTCAGGTAAAATTTTCATTTCTTACCAAAATTTTACTCTATTTTTTCCCTCTGAATTGTTGTAAATTGGTGGTTTCTGATCATCTGAAACATGTTCAATTTTCTTTTCTTTTTCCTCCCCAAGTTCTTTTATGATATATGAACTGTTAGAATATGTAGCGAGTTTGACCTGATACATTTATGGTCTATGTACGAGTGTTATGTATATGTATATGTATATGTATATGTACATGTACATGTATATGTCGGGCATGGTCAGCTGTTTCTAAGCGTTTTCATGTATTTAGATTATCCTTGGAGATGTATCTCTATATCCATGTATTTGGGTATTGTTATAATTTTTTTATAAGTTCTTTCACGTATTCGAAGGATCCTCGGAAGTAATATCCTATATCTATGTGTCCAATGTGAATGTCGGAGTATTTTAAGAAAAATGAAGAGTCGTAGTAACATAATTAATGGTTGCTTTGAGGTGTTTGATTGATTTAGATTGTTCATACAATTTTAATCCATCTATAGCTTGTTTTTCTTTGATGAATTGTTAGTGGATTTGTTGATTGGGTATCTGGTCTTAGATTTAGGCATGATTTTCACTTTTCCTAATAAAATCTTGTTTAGGATTTTACTTGAACTCGGGTATCAGTCTCAGTTATAGGCATGTGTTAGATACAGGTATGTTCAAGTTTTTCATCATTTTTTTCATGTATTTGGAGGATCCTTAGATGGTCATTTTCTCCTACCAATGTCTAAATATGTGTCGGACTCGGGTACTCTAAGCAAAATGGAGAGTTGAAGCAACATAGCTTGTTATCTGTAATTGTTCCTCGAACTTGGGTGTAAGCTTTGGATATGGGTTTGTGTTTGACAGGGATATGTTTAACTTTTTTCATGGTTTTTCCGTGTATTTGAAGGATCCTTGGAAGGTTATATTCTCATACTCATGCCTCTATGCATTAGGCAACCGTTTTCAAGAAAATGAAGAGTCGGACCTAAATAGCTTGTTAATCCATAATTGTTAAGCTGATATAGACTAAATACTAGTAAATGCATTTCAAGTGAGAATTTGGATGTTCATACAAATGATAAAGGATGGAGTTGAATTTACAGTTAGAAGCTTTGTTTGTGATGTTTTCTTCTTCCTCCTAGAATGTATGTATATATATGTATATACATGTAATATGTATTATAATTTTTATATTGTTCTGACTCTTTGTGTCGAGCACATAGATACAGGATATGTCCTCCAAGAATCCTTCAAATATATGGAAAAACTTAGGAAATCTGACTTTGGAGACATACCATATCCAATAAACTGACACTCACATCCGAGTTCAAGTAGTATATGTTGATTTTGTGCACAAGTGAGACGGGTTTAAGTCTTTTATTGAGCAAGTGTATTATGCTGCCAAATCCTAAAGTTGTAGAAGGCTCCATTTCCGTTTCTAGGTGACAATTTAATTTTATTGGTGTTGCAAATGAACAGTTGTGCTCACAGGTTGCATTGCTTCGACTCTTCATTTTTCTTAAAATAATTGTGTCCAACATGATTTCAGAAATTGGTATAGGGATGTGACTTTAGACAGGCCCTCTAAATGTATGAAAAAACTTTTTAAAAAATTGAACATACCTGTGTTAAACACATACCCTTGTTCGACACTCATACCCAAGTCTGTGTAACATAGCTGGCCCGTTATCTTGTTTTGGCCTTTTAATTGTGATTCTGTTGTTCTCTATCTTCATTCTTTACTCTTGTTCAATGCATCTGATTCACTTCTCTGACCAGACAAATCGAAATCTCAGAGTGGTTCTGATTCTAAGAAGGAACCTGCAGTACCTAAAGATGGACCAACGGCAAATATTGCAGCACAAACATTTAGTTTCCGAGAGCTTGCCACCGCCACAAAGAACTTTAGGCCAGAATGTCTATTAGGAGAAGGTGGGTTTGGACGTGTTTACAAGGGCCGCTTGGAGAGTACGGGACAGGTCTGTAACGGATGCTTGAATTAGATGTAGATGACTGTGTTATAAAAATGATGTAATTCAATTTTTATGGATTAATTTGAATTATGGGTGTGAAGAAGTGAAATCTTTTGCTTTAGTAATTGTTTTATGTTTGCAGGTAGTTGCTGTAAAACAGCTCGATCGAAATGGTCTTCAGGGAAATCGAGAATTTCTTGTTGAAGTTCTCATGCTTAGCCTCTTACACCACCCAAACCTTGTCAACTTGATTGGTTATTGTGCCGATGGGGACCAACGCCTCCTTGTGTATGAGTTTATGCCTTTAGGATCATTGGAGGATCACTTACATGGTAAGTTAGCCAGTCTTTTGGTGTTCATGGTACATGCAATTTATCTTACTCGGACTCGGTGCGAATATCAGATATCAGGAAAAATGAAGAGTCAGAATAACATAGATTGAGTCCTCTACTTTCGTTTTGACTGCAATGTAATACTTTCATATTGGTGAATATGCATGGCTATTTGCTTTTACCCTATGTTGCTCTTAACTGTTCTCTTCCTTAAATCACATCATAATCTCCAAGGATCCTCCAAATGCTTGGAATAACTTAGGAAATCTAACCATACTCATGCTGGGTACATACTAGTACCTCGGGATGGAAAAAAAAAAACTCGAATTCAACGGGTTCCTACTTGACCTGATCTGTTAGTGTCGGAATTTTTTTTTTTTTTGAAAAATGGGTTCAGGGCGGGTTAGATCAGGTGAATTTAGAAAATAGTTGGTTGGGTCGGGGTCGGTTTGAGGTAAATCCGCCCTGCCTGGCCCTGGGATTTTTACAAAAATGCCACACACACACACACACACACACACACGTATATACGTTAAGTTTTTGCTTTCAATAAATAAATAAATTAAATATATATATTAAGTTTTAAGTCTAAACTCAAAAAAATTAATCTTATTTGCTTCAAAATAAAAGAAAAATAAATTAAATTAAATTTGGGTCAAGTCGGGTCTCATATTAAATTTCGGGTTTGGGATGGAAATTTTTTCTTTAAGAGTCGGGATTGGGTCGGGGTTGGGACGGATTCATCAATATTTGGGTCAGGGTCAGCAAAACTCTGCCCCGCCCCGTTGCCATCGCTACAATGGAGTTTGAATAACATAGCTTTTACTTGATTTGTTACCTTAATTACCATGTTATTTATTGATGAAGCCGCATCAGGCTTGGGTATAACATTGCTTCCTTCTAGATGGGTCATTTAACAGGTGAAGAAGAGTTAATTTCTAAGAAAAGATATCTAGATTTGTAGACTTGTAATATATGGACAATGGCCTTTATTTCACCTAACAAATGAGGTTAGTATAATAAAAACTAACATACCCTGTCAGATGATGCCTGTATGCGACAATAATCTCGTCCTTGAAACTATTCCGTTGGCTTCGGTTTTTTAATTGACATCTAATGACAAGTTTAACTTTTAAATTGCATTTAAGTGATGCTCTTATATTTATGGCCACATGTAACATTAACTGAATTTAGTTTGTTGGCTTATTCTGCACTCGTTTCGTTATGTGGAATCACACTTTGGCAGACCACATTGATAACTGTGTTTTAAATTCGTTTTTCAGATCTTCCGCCTGGCAAGGAACCTCTGGACTGGAATACCCGAATGAAGATTGCTGCAGGTGCGGCCAAGGGGTTGGAATATTTGCACGATAAAGCTAATCCTCCTGTTATTTACAGGGACTTAAAATCGGCTAACATCCTTCTCGGTGAGGGCTATCACCCTAAGTTATCAGATTTTGGGCTTGCGAAACTGGGTCCTGTGGGTGACAAAACGCACGTGTCCACACGTGTGATGGGCACTTACGGCTATTGTGCTCCAGAATATGCAATGACTGGCCAGCTCACTCTAAAATCCGATGTCTATAGTTTTGGAGTGGTCTTTCTCGAGCTTATCACGGGGCGCAAGGCCATCGATAATACACGGTCTCATGGAGAACATAATCTTGTTGCATGGGTGAGTATCTTTCTTTACGCGGCCATGATTCAGAAATGCAAGAAATTTCTTCAAAAATTTATACTCATGTGAAATGATTGTTACATTTTATTTATTACTACTTTGACTCAAATCGAGATTTAGTGTACCGCTTTTCTAACTTCGGGAAAATGAGGGTTTGTAGGCACGACCACTTTTCAAAGATCGTAGGAAGTTTCCGCAAATGGTGGATCCACTACTGCAAGGCCGTTATCCGATGCGAGGATTATACCAAGCTCTTGCCGTGGCAGCAATGTGTTTGCAGGAACAAGCTGCTACAAGGCCTCTAATTGGTGATGTTGTGACAGCACTTACATATTTAGCTTCGCAAACTTACGACCCTAATGCGGCCAGCAATCAAAGCAACGGAGTTGGTCCATCAACTCCGAGACGGAAGAATGATCGAAGGGGTATGGTGGATGGGCTGGACAGCCCAGATGAGCATGGACAACGTGGTTCCCCTTCCTCCCATAGAGATTCACCCGATTACCGGATGAGGAACCATGCTAGGAAATTGAGCACTGGTGCCGAGCTTGGTAGGAATGGAACTGGTGGCGGATCAGGGAGGAAATGGGGCTTTGAGGATTCAGAACGACATGAATCTCATCGAGGCAGCCCTCTGAATACTACAAGAACAAGAGAAACTTCACGTAATCGTGATTTTGATCGAGAACGTGCTGTTGCAGAGGCTAAAGTATGGGGTGAGAATTGGAGGGAGAAAAAACGAGCAAACGCCATTGGTAGCTTTGACAGTACAAATGGCTGATACTTCCAAAATCTTTAATTCATGTCGTTTCTCTCTTTCGAGCTAAGACATGTCTTAACATTCTGATAGTCACTCGCAAAAGGTAGCTTTGAAGAACACTGTCCTTCACCGTTTCAAACCCCGGCAATCAGAGTTCATCCATGTATCAGTAATCCGTGCAACTTCTATAATCATTCATGTACTTCCCGGTTGCTTCAAACCTTGTGGTTGAAGGAAGAAAACACAGTTAAAAGAAGGAATCATAGAGTGACAGATTTTGCGGGGAGTATTCTCACAGGCAAGTTCTCCATTGCGAAACATAAACTAGTGAATGAAACATGTTAAAATCTATGTATTTAGACTTCACCTTTTTTTTATTATTCATGTTATTACGGTAAATGTTGGAAAGATTGTCACATTTTTTGCATCATAAATGTTGTCATTGTTGTTAAAATCTTGTGTATGAATTGCTCAGTTTTTTCATGTTTAGGGATTTTCATATCTTATATATAAAATGTTCAGTATAAATTTGTTCATGGTCAGGCTTCAAGTTTTATTGGAGACATGTTCATGGGTTAGTTCCTAAGTTCGGGTTTTACCTAATTCATGGGCTTGAGTTAGGGCTCATTTAATATTACAAAATAATATTAATATTTATACAATTTTATAATTAAATTTTGACAAATAATAACATTTTAACTATTAAAAGGTTATACCTTTTAGCTGGAACGAAATTATCCGCTTGGGCTGAGTAAAAGCATAAATCACATTATTAAATTAAAATTTGTATGTTTCTATATTTATATAAAATTATTTTTAATTAATAAATATTTGGGTCGGGCTGAATAATACTAATTATTATCACATCTCAATGCCTACTATAATTATTATTAATGAGTATTTAATTGGTTCCACACAATTGGCCTAGTAGTTAAAAGTTGTTAATTCATAGAATTCATTCGGGTTCAAATCTCCGAGTTAAATGGTAGCCTTTTAACATTTAAAAATTTAAAATCTTTTAATTATAACAAAAGAATAGACAAAGTATAAATAAGAGAGCAAAAGAGAAATATGTATTTTATTTGACCAGTTGAAATATTTATCATGTTTCTTTAAAGTTTATATTTATGGTATAAATGAAATAAAACTCTACTTCTAATAAATATTAGAGTCTTAAAGTATATCAAACTTATTTTAATTTTGATGGACATTCATTTAATAATAAAATATTTACCATTGGTAAATAATGTGTTTTGTTAAAACCTTATTAAAATAAAAATCATGTGAAAAAAATTGTTCGTGAAGGAGAAATAGTACACTTATCTATAATACGTATAACATTCTGCCTCATTAAAAACCTTATCAAGAAAACCCAATAAAAAAAACCTCGGTTAAGGAAAAAAGAGTACAACACATATTTATTCCTCCTAATGATAACATCACATGATATCTCAAATTCTACGTATTCAATCTTGAATGCTAACTTTTCATATGATCACTCGAGCAAATTTACTAAAGTTCATATCATCATTCTTTTGAAAGTCATCAGTGAGGAAGACTTTGAAAGAAATATATTTTGATCTCTTTAGGAGTTCCAATAATAATTATAACAAACTTTGAAAATGATCTATCTATGCAAATAGATATTTTCAAATCAAATAAATTCATACAAATATTTACTCAAACATATCAAACAAATTCTTGAAAATTTCTATATGCTTCCAGCATTCTAAATCCTTCAAGAATTTTAATATAAATTTTGCCATTTAGGGATTTATATAAAAGTCTGTAATAACAATTATTAGGCGAATGTCAAATTTTCATAAACTATCAAACTGATAAGATATTTAAATGTTGTTACATCCACTACAAAAGACTATCTTTCATAATCAATACTAGGACTTAGCGAAAATTTCCATTTTTCTTATTTCGTTTTCGTAAAATTACTTTATTTGTACTCTCACTAGCTTTACACCTTTAGATGCTTGAATGCTAGTTTAGAAACTTCACAATTTAATTTTACTTGGATTGGGTCTTTCTATTTTGGCCAATCTATTCATGCCTATATTTCTCAATAAATTTATTTAATATCATCATTTTCTTTCATTATCTCCAATATAATATTGTATGCAAAACTGTTGTCGGTAATTTTCTATTTTTACAGTTCCATATTTTCTCATATGGACATAACTTTTTGAAATCTCTTCATTTTTATTATTTTCACCTTCAATTTTAGGTATCTGAATCTCTTTTGGAGTTTTAATAATTAGTTATGTCTTAGGTCTTTTTAAGAGCACCCACCTCCATTATATGACATCTAGATTAATTATTTTCTTTTACGATAATTTTTATTTTTGGAACCAATTGATTTATCATACTTCACATTCATTACTTTCATTTTAATTGGTTGTCATACCGAGACTTCAAAATATCAGTTGATATCTAACACTTTATTCTTCTCATGAAGTCAGTAAATATATCTAGTAGTTAACTTGCAATAAAGTGAATTATCCTTTTTGAACTTGTGGTTCAAATTGCTTTCTACAAGGATCTGAATAATGCTAATTTATTCTAAGTCGAACTGTTCATTTCTCTCCCCTGATGTTGGGAAAACTTATCAAATCAAAGTTGTAATCACCAAATCATATTATAATTGAATCTCTAATTCCTTTAGGACATTTAATAATATAATGAGATTAATATATATTCTTAATTTTCTTTGAATACCGATAAATAATATTATAATTGTAATGGGGAGTATTTATCATTACTTATGGCATGATGCATACAAGTGTTGATTCATATAAAATATCATATCTTTATACATATATACAAAAAATTTTGTTCTAAAAAGTAAGGGTTTAGCTACTAACAGGAGGTATTTAATCATTAATTCTACTAAACCATTTTATATGTTTAAACATTAGGCTTTGCGATAGTTATTCACATTGACAACCTAACATACAGTAATCATTTAAAGCTTGAGATAAGCCCACCAACATTAGCAAGAATTGTCTCGATTGCATGATCTGACAGTTTTATTCTTAAACAAATCATTAAACAAGTGATCTTGCAAACTATAGGTTGTACGTTGATAACTCACATGTGATTAACTTGCAGATGCATTTACCAAATGATATCAAAACATCCACTTGTTAGATAAATGGGCCCATCTTTCTTTCAAAAATGCAAGAGATTCAATCTAACTTTTGTTAGTGAGGTTTAATAAATCTTCTTTGAGAATAAGCAATACTTGATAAATGAAGAATCTTTAGGTTCTTTAATAAATATGCATGTAAATTCTTATCCTGTTGCATCATTATTGATCGGGATGGTCTAATTAGTCATGCCAATTACTATGCCAATTACTATGTATATAATTCAATGATACTAAAATAATATGCCAACTAATTAGTATATTTAGACTAATAAACTTTTAGTTTACTATGCATATGATTTAACGATATTAATGTAAACTTCTGGTTTACCATCTCATATGATTTAACTATATTGATATATACATAGTACCAACTAGAGGAAAAAATAATAGTTTTCCAATACAAAATTCTTACCCAATGTAATAGATTTAATTAATTGTCTCCTCATCTGCAGTTTCAATATGATATTTGTTACAACGTATATCCTTTAAAAAAAATAATTTATTTGGGACTAACTATAACATAGTGCAACAAATGACCTTTCATACCACATCGATAACATAAGTTATCTTCTCTCCTTAAATGGTTCTCTTGGCAATTCTTGTTCTTTTCTCATTGATCTTCATTTTTCCACTTCTAATGGTAAGAAAAATTATTATGATCATTCCTTTTATGATTATTATTTTGCCACTTACTACATTCACGTGAAAGATTACGTCTTATATATTACTACATTTGCTTCAGGAAATGGAGAAAATCTAATACAATGACAAGCTTTATGGTTTTTCATTTAATAATTCGTTATTTAATAGCACATTTGAAGCATCAAAAGTTAGAAAAAAAATTTCTAACAAGTCTTCATCAGTAATATTCTCCAAATAATTTTAATTGAGAACTTTGCAGAGTTATACTCACTCACAATTTTAAAACAGTGCAACTTCAGGTGCATCCAATCATAATGAGCTTTAGATAGAATTATCATATTCGATGGTCATATATTTCTTTTAGATCTTTCACATTCAAATATTCAGCTTTTGACCCTTCATGGGGATGATGACAAAGGAAGACCACGAAAATAGTTACAGCCAATTTAATTTAATAACAAGGGTGAAAAATATAATTCAATAACCAAACATTTCTCTATCCTTTTCAAAATCAAAATAGTAGATATTTATAGTAAAAGTGATTCTTACCAAATATAATATTTTCCTTATTCACAATCTTAATACGAGATACATTACATGATACATAAAGTTATACTCACGAATTTAAAATCTTGTAACTTCAGGTGCATTTAATTAGAAAGAGCTTTAGATAAAATAATCATATTTCAACAGTCATATATTTCTTTTAGATCTTTCACAATCAAATATTCTATTTTCGACCTTTCATTGGGATGATAACAAAGGAAGATCACAGAAATAATTACAGTCAATCCAATTTAATAACAAAAGTGATAAATATAATTCAATAACCAAATCTTTCTTTATCATTTTCAAAATAGATATTCATAACAAGACTAATTCATGCCAAATATAATTTTTCCTCATTCACAATCTCAATATGAGATCTATTACATGATACATAATGCATTAACTATAAAAAAATTTTGTTCCTTCGAATATTGATATATTAGCTTTTATCGAGCTTTTAACTAATTTCGTACATGTAACAACCCAGTTTCTAGTGGTGTCAAAAAATAGTTTCAGGATCTCATTTTCGTAAACCGAGTCCGTAAATATTAAATAAATATATTTACAGAGTTAGTGTATCAATGAATTAGAATTTTGTTAAGTGATTTAACGAAATTATGAGTAATTATGGCTCAGAGAATAAATTATAAAAGTTTAATTGCTATAGATTTTTAAATAATAAATGGCCTGGAGACTTAAATTGCAATTAACCAAAGGTTCAAAATAGCAATTATACCATGTTAAATCCTATGTTAGTGGATGACATGCTTAATTAGATATTAACTTAGTTTAATTAAGGATAATTTAGTAAAAAGATGATTAATTAAATTAATTTATAAACTAATCCTAATATATATGTATATTCGGTGGGAAGAAAGAGAATTACTTCTTCTCTACCAATTCTAAAGAAATAAAAGAGGAGAAAACACCATAGCTAGGGTATAAAAGCTTTTTGGCTTTAATTTCAACTAACGTCGACGTGGAAATGACAAGAGGGAAAGGAAAAAAGAAAGTGATCGACGAGTAGTTGAAAATTTCGATTTGTGCATTTATAATTTAAGTTGTATAAATTGATTGCATTTTCATGATTACATGTATACAAGAGTACTAAGGTAAGTATATATTAATGATATAAGTTATTGGATTGAGTTTAAATGTGAATTCTTGGAATATAGGACTAAATTGAATAGAAGATAAATTAGTATAAATCATTTGAAATATGAATTATGCTATCGAACTGAGTGAGAATATCTATTGATTGATATGAAATACATATGTTATGTTGATAAATTAAATTGTTATAGTGTATATGATTGAAAAATTGATGTGTACTAAATTGTAAAGAAATTAAAATTGATACCCTATTAACTAGTCGACTTGAGTCGAATATAGTTTGGCATGGCATAGGATTGAATTGTGTATGAGATTATGTGTTTGTGAGCCAGGAATGCACTTCGTGTGCCAGATATGAGCTTATTTGCCAGGAATGTACTTTGTGTGCCAGGAATGCTTTTTGTACACCAATATGCACTTTGGTGCTAGTTTGGTTTGTTGGTTGGACGATTCGAGTATCCATTCGAGTTCAGGTTGGGTTAATAGGGGTTACAAAATATAAACTTGGTAAATGCAATGAATGAGTTATAAATTAGTATCTTTAGAATGATTTGTGATTACAAATGCAAATGAAATGTTGTAATCATATAGTTGAAACATGCAAATTAGATAAAATCGAGCCCTGAGGGCTGAAACAAATTTGAATGAGTCGGTAGACTCCAAAAATAAATGAAATATGTGGTATTATAAGTGGTATATTGAAAAAGGACTTAGAACTGAATGTTATGACATTGATATGTTTGAAATGTTATTATTTTAAGTAAAATGAGTTGTCCACATATGTTGAATTGAATTTGAATGAACTGGTGTTTGATTTATACACTTATTATGTTTAGATTGATAATGTAAAGCTTGGTAACTCCAAATTGTAAGTAGCTAGTTGAGATGTGCATATAGATATACATGTTTACTTTGGGATTGATTTGTTAATGCTTATGTTTTATACTTGAATTAAAAATGTACCACTGAGCCTATTGCTCAACATACAGTTTGTTTTCCCATACACAAGTTTATGTATCTTTCGAAGCCCCGTGAATTGAAGTCAGCATCCAGACGATCGTTTCCAACTCAACAAAGTTTGTAAAGTACCCTTTCGATTGTAAATGCCATGTTCCTAGGGTTTTAGTCGATTTTGTATTGAAAATGGTCAAACTTGGAATTTAGTTGTTTAATGTCATTTTTAAGTATTATTTTGATATGTTTTGCCTTATATATAACAACCCATTTTTTAGTGGTGTCAGAATAGTGGTATCGAGACCACAAATTTTAATGTGTCAGTCCATAAATATTAATTATTTAATATTTATGAAGTCATTAATGTCTTATTAAATTTTGATTTAGAAATTTTGACGTTTGATTAGTTAATTAACTAAAAAGTACTAAATCGTAAAAGTTATAAAAGTGAAATTCTATTAATCAAAGGTGTTAAATAGAAATTGGTAAGTAACATAATGGATTTAAATGGAAAATTTACCACAAGTGTATATAGTGGACGGTTTGGGGTTGGTAATGCATGAAAATTTTAGTATGTTAATTTGTTGTCTACTAATCCGATGCTTTTTCTTTTCTACGATCTAACTTCGTGCTTGATCAATCCGGATCCAATTAAGCGAAGTAAGCTTGCTAACTTCAAGCTCTCCAAACTAGGGTTTCCATGTTTTTATTTGGGAAAGATGATATAAAATGATGATATTTTCTTAATTAATAAATTTATCATCTTTTATTTATTTACTTTCCAATTTAGTCATTTTTTTTTCTTAAATTTCCAATGATGAATCATCATACTTATCTACTAACTCCACTAATTGGTCTATTTGCCATATAAGGACCTCAAGTTTTGAATTCCATAACTATTTGGCATCTTTAGCTACTAGAATTCAAATTTTGTATTTTATGCAATTTGGTCCTTTTTATCATATTAAACATGAAGTCAGTAAAATTTCTTTACGAAATTTTCATACAACATTTCTATCATAATGCAAACCACGAAATAATATTAAAATAATTTTTCTTCCAAACTCGAATTTGTGGTCCCAAAACCACTGTTCCGATTTCACTGAAAACGGGTTGTTACATGAAACGATGAGATATCAAATATGTAGTGGGTGATAAGGTATTCTTGAAAATATCTCTGTGGAAAAAGATCTTGTGTTTCAGACGAAAAGGGAAATTAAATCCTAGGTTTATCGGGTCGTATGAGATTGTTGAGAGAACCGAACCGATTGCATATAACTTAACTTTACTGTTGGAATTGCAAAAGATTCACGATGAGTTCCACGTATCCATGCTCTGGCGATACCGATCTGACCTGTCTTATGTTATTTTGGTGGAAGAAATTGAAGTTCGAGAAGTGAAAGAGGTGAGGAATAAACGGGTGCCTTTAGTAAAAGTCCTATGGCGTAGCCATAGTGTTGAAGAGGCGACCTGGGAACTATAAGATGTAATGAAATCCCAATATCCCCACCTCTTCTCAAGTAAATTTCAGGGATGAAATTTCTTAAGAGGGAGAGAATTGTAACGACTCGGTTTCCAGTGGTGTTGAAAAAGATGGCTTCGAGATCCCGTTTCCGTAAACTGAGTCCGTAAATATTAAATAAGGATATTTACGGAGTTAGTGTATTAATAAATTAGAGTTTGGTTAAGTGATTTAACCAAAATAGTGAATAATTATGCTCAGGGACTAAATTGTAAAAATTTAATCTCTATATCTTTTTAATTAATAAATAACTTTGAGACTTAAATTACAATTAACCAAAAATTCAAAGTAACAATTATACCATGCTAAATCATATGTTATTGGACGACACGACATGCTTAAATAACTATTAACTTAGTTTAATTAAGAATTATTTAGTAAAAAAATAATTAATTAAATTAATTCATAAACTAGGAAGAAAAAGAATTGTTTCTTCTCCACCGATTCTAAAGAAAGAAAAGAAGAGAAAATGTCTAGGGTTTATAAGTTTTTTAGCTTTAATTTCAACTAAGGTCGACGCGGAAACATCGAGTGAAGAAGAAAAAAATGAGTTATAATAAAATATTTATAATATTTAATGTAATTTTAATTAAACATCTATTTTTTTTTACGGTTTCAGTTTACGAAAAAAAATCCGATCAACTATCACACTAAAATCAAGTTATAATAAAATCAAATTGGACAATTTAACTAAATTTCGTCTATTTGCATTTCTGCTCACGCGCGCATCCAACAAAGGGCAGACAGGTAACTGAAAAAACAGAAAATCGAAAGGAAAAAAGAAACATATATATAAAAGAAAAAAGAACCGTATTGAACACTAAATTCCCTTTCTCGTCTCTTCCATATAGAAAAAACCGTAAATTCATAAAGATAAATTATTAAATTTCCCTCCCCTTCCTTTCTCAGTCATTTGATCCTCCTCAAAACGGCACCGCTCAGGCCAACCGGAGCCGTACGGTCGCCGGGAATAAACCACGATTCCTTCTTAATCGGAACTCCACAATCCCCGTTTTTATCAGGTCCGTTTCTAATTAATTTGCTTCCCTTAGAATTTTCCTTTTTTTTTTTTCTTACTATTCCTAACAATTTCTCCTGTGTAGATTATGGAGCAAAAATCGTTGATTATTTTGATTATTTTGACGTGTTTAATTGCACCTTCTTGCGGTAGAGGTACTACTTAGATTCAATTCTTTCGGTTTCTGAAACTTTCTTTTAATATTAAACCTTCCTATTGTAATAATAGTGAAAATCAGGTCAAAATTTTTGTCCTTTTATTTGATTTTTGCAGCTTATGAGTTTTTAAAAATATTAATCGAGGATTTTGCTTTTGTTTATTGCAGAATTGCAGGTGAAGCACAAGGATAAACAGGCAGTCTACAATCGTACGGTTGCCACTATTTTAGTAGAATATGCATCTGCGGTAAAGTTGTTATTACCTCCTGTTTACTTTATGATGACTTCGACCTTCAAACTATAAATAATTATCTAAGAAATTTTAGTTTCAAGCTGTGGTTGTTCTTGCCATCAGTTAATTTATTATATTCTCACACACTGTACACACACACACACACACGTCATCTGTGAACCATACAGCTTATAAGATGAGATAGAAGTCTTAAGATCGACGTAAATGATCCCATTTAATTTGTTCAAGACTAGAATTCCGAAAAAGATGAGACAGAAGTCCTAAAATCAGTGTAAATGACCCCATTTTGTATTTTCTAGACTAGAATTCCGATAAAATGAGATAGAAGTCCTAAAATTGGTGTAAATGACCCCATCTTGTTTGTTCAAGAATTCTGATAAAATGAGATAAAAGTCCTAAGATCAGTGATAAAAATCCTAAGATCAGTGTAAATGATGAGTCCATCTCCTTTGTTCTAGAATTCTGATAAAATGAGGAAGAAAGTCCTAGGCTTGGTGTAAATGATCCCATCTCATTTGTTCAAGAATTCCTATAAATTGAGATAGATGTTCTAAGATCAGTGTAAATGATGACCCCGTCTCACTTTCTCTATAATAGACTAATCAATGAGTTGGATGTTGTTGGCTAAGGTGTTATATAAGAGTTTTGTGCGTCACTTATATTGCTTTTGTTTATCTTTAATATGGTCACCCAAGCAAATTTGTCCCTATAGGTGTACATGTCGGATTTGACTGAACTTTTCACCTGGACATGTGCAAGATGTGGTGGTTTGACTAAGGTACTTGATTTTCTAGTTCTTTAATATTTGATATTCAATATTTAAGTAGGCTGCCACTTGCATTGAACATCCTAATGTTCCTCTATACTGAAACAGGGATTTGAAGTTATTGAGCTTGTCGTTGATATTCAGAACTGTTTACAGGTGCATTTCTTATTTTTCATTATGTTTCTCCGACTCTTCATTTTCCCTAAGTAAATTATGAGGTTGGTCCTCCAAATATATGAAAAAAACTTAGAAACATTTTATCATACCTCTGCTAGATATATACATGTATTTGACACTCACCCTTGATAGATTAGAATCATGCTCAAAGTATGTGTTATACAGAATACTTTTGTTCGTAACCGACATTAAAATGACCATCAATTGATAGGGATTTGTTGGAGTGGCAAAGGATCTTAATGCCATTGTTATTGCCTTTAGAGGAACGCAGGATAACAGGTACTTAAATCATTTGGCTCCATAATCTCTGTTAAGCAATGTTTTCAAAAGGAGTTGTTCATTGACATCTAATGATAAAAGATACACATGATTTTAAGTTTTCCAAAATTAATATATTGTTTTTCTTACAAATGAATGAGGGCTTTTTTTTTCTTTAGTTTTGATTGCTTTATCTGTCTGTTTGCAGCATCCAGAATTGGGTTAAAGACTTATTGTGGAAACAGCTTGATTTAAAGTACCCTGGCATGCCTAATGCTATGGTATGCATAACAAATATCTCCAAATTGTGAATTTATGCCGGAGTGATTTTTATTAATCTTTAGTCTTGTTCAATTGTTTCAGGTGCACCATGGATTTTATACCGCTTATCACAATACAACCATACGCCCTGGAATTCTATATGCTGTTAAAAAAGCAAAAGAGTTTTATGGGGACCTCGACATCATGGTTACAGGCCATTCAATGGGAGGGGCTATGGCTTCCTTTTGTGCACTTGACCTAACGGTAAACTTGGCTTTATTTTATTCAGCTGGAAATACATTAGTATTTTTGTTTTTATCATCGTTGGGTAAACATGAAACCTTCTTGTTTAAATTATGGTAATGAGAAAACATTATTTGATTCCCAGGTTAATCATGAAGCCAAGAATGTTCAAGTTATAACATTTGGGCAACCTCGTATCGGGAATGCCGCCTTTGCTTCTTATTATGGCAAACTCGTGCCAAACACAGTCAGAGTCACTAATGAACATGACATCGTGCCTCATCTGCCACCATACTATTCTTATTTCCCTCAAAAGACATACCATCACTTTCCTAGAGAGGTAAGTATCATTGTTTCTTCAAACCAAAAATATGTTCTCTTATGATTTTTGGTATTGCATTTAACTGAGCAACTAAAATTGGCAACATGAGTGGAAAATTAGGGCTGATATTTTGCTAATTGGATTATTATCAGTATTTGAATATTGAAAATTTTAATGTTATGCAACTTTCAAATGAAAAAATAAAATCAAAGGTTCGGGAAACTTTGATGCTGCCAATTTATATCCTTCTGCTATCTCGAGACCAATTAACACTAATGGTGAATGCCGGTATGGATGAAATGTTATTGCATGTTCCTAATTGTTCTCGGAAGATAATCTTTATCTACTTGTTCAGTATATAAAATTTACATTAGATTTGTCTTTTCCAATTCCCATCTTGAGAGTCGTAATTTACTTTGAGGGTTTCATTGTGCTTATTTATGGTTTTGGAATTACACGAGTATAAACATAAATGAGGTGCTTGTTTTTAAGTCTGTAAACATTTTAAGATATCTTAAATGGTGATGTGATTATGCTCTATTGTTTGACACTCTAAAATGCCTAAGGTTTATGTATTACTATCATAAGCTATGTTAACCCGGACTTAGGGTGTGTGTTGGATATGGATGTCTCCGACATGGGTATACTCATTTTTAAAAAAAAAAAAAAATCCATAGATTTGGAGCATCACACCCTCATACGCATTTTTGAATATGTGCCAGACATGAGTACTTCAGAAAAAATGAAGACTCCATGCAACATAGATAGAAGACTATTGATGTTTGATACATATAATACAGACTTAATTTCACAATGAAAGACGTGGATAAGTTCAGTAAATACATCTTGTATTTGTAGGTGTGGCTGTATAACCTCGGACTGGGAAGCGTGGTTTATCAATTTGAGAAGGTCTGTGATGGTTCCGGCGAAGATCCAGACTGCAGTAGGTAAGCCTATTTCTCTACACGGATTTTGATGATGAAAGAAAATTTAACGGTAGTTTATGCTTCCAGCTATTACTTAAGCAGCTTTGTACTTTCATATTCATTAGTTTTCGGGTTTGTTTCCTACATCTTCGTGGCAAAAAACTAAGAAATAATGGCTTGGATAAATTATGCATTTTCCAAATCAGAATCGGGTATGAGTTGTGATGAGAGTAGAATTGTTAATTTGGAAATCTTTCATGAACTCTTCTACTTTCACATTCTATTGCAGGTCAGTGACCGGGAGCAGCATCACAGACCATTTGAACTATTACGGTGTTGATTTAACATTCATACGATGGAGATCCTGCAGAATTGTGATGGATCCTCATGTCGAAGAGTATGGAAAAACAGATGACAAAGGGAATATCGTATTGTCAAGAGATCCAGCCACGCTTGTTCCGAGAATGAATACTCTGTCAAACGGAAGGGAAGCTACATATAATGCATAGTCTTAACAGTTTGTGGTTTCTTCTTCATTGATCCCCACTTACATATTACTACGCCTTCCATTCTTCCATTGTAAAAACCATTGAAAAAAGATGATTGTTTGAGTTCGTTCTTCGTTATCCGAAGGAGAAACTCCCGACTACTAATATTACAGATTTCAGTTCGGCTTATGAAGGAGGTTGTGTAAATAACAAAGTGTACATCTTTTTTTCTTTTACATATATGTATAGTAATGCCAGTTAAAATTTGTTTACTCGATCTTTAAGATTTATTGTCTTTAGAAGTTTTTCATGAAAATAACATAGTGAACCGAAAGACGCCGAGCCCTTGTTCTAGTTCAATCGGAATGAAAGCTCGGCTCATTTTTTTTGTCGGGGAAGGATTACTACCAGCTCAAGCACTGAACCAACTAGGGAGAATAAATGAAAAGGAAAAAACTCGAGCTTGAACCAACAACTTGGATCAAATTCGAGGATCATTAAGGCAAGGACCAGTTCCTAGGATTGATTTAAGAAAAAATTAATATTTAAGAAGTCAATTTTAATTTCAAATAAATCAATATTCAGAAACTGGATTTTAATTTCAAATATTTTAATGTAATATTTAAAATGTAATTGTATTAATTAGCTAAGTTAATTTGTTTATAATTTTCTTTCTTTGAAGTTACAATTTATAAAAGTATCAATAATTGCAAGCAAAAGCTTATGAACACTAAACCGAATAACTTAACTCACTAACTCATTCACACATGATTTATACTAATCAGACTTCAACTTAAGATTTCACTGTTATTAAGTTTTCCTTGTTTCAATTTGTTTATAAAATTTTAATTTCTTTTGAATGTAAAATTTTACTTTAAAAAATCTTTGCATTGGAAAAGAGGTTTTTGAATAGGGATAGACTAATTCATCCCAAATTTAAATTAAATTATTAATTTTTTATTTAAATTTAAGCATAATTATTTTTTGAAATTATAAATAAAATTATTTTATTATTTGGATACAAGTGGAGTCTAAGCATAAAAGATTTTAAAATCAAAATTGAACTCCACTTGACATGTGGCTTACGAAATAAGTATATATTAAAAGTGAATTGATAATCTTCTAAAGGTTTTCTTTAAATTAAATCTTTATACTCAAAATATGAGATTGAATGGCAGGATTTATTTGTTAGTGACGTAGGTATCACATTGATTTGTTCCTCATAATGGTGCATAAAATGTATAAAAAAGTTTTTTTAAAATTCTCAATATCTTAAAAAAAAAACTATTTTGAATTAGTGAATTTTTTTAAAATTTTAAAACATTTATGATTTTTTTTCTATTTATACTACTATTAAAAAAAATTCAGTTTGACGTCACCAAATTACATCATCAATAATATATATATTTATAAAGTAATATTTATTCATTGAATTTAGAAACTTTTATTACATTCATTCTTTTTTCACATTAATAACTTTTATATAAAATTTTAAAATTTTCAAGTAATGATGTGATATAATTTTATAGTGTCATATTATTATTCATAGATAAAATTCAAGTGAAATGATCAAATTGAAATTTTTAAATTTCAAAATTAATGTAGACAAAAAAATGTTTAGCTATTGTTGATTAAATTTTAATTTAATTGGTATTATTATTATTGCAACAATGAGGGGCACATCAGTTCCAACATATTTAAATATGATTTTTTTTCTTTAATTTAAAAGTTAGAAAAAATTATAAATAGGAGTAGAGATGAGATTAAGTTGAAAAAAGTTGTCCAGAGAAATTTTGATTTCTTCTAATAATAATAATAATAATCCATACCTAAATATATAAAATGAAGGTTCAAACACCCTCCTCCTTATGACACGTAGCACATACTTATTAGTTCTTTTTTTTATTTTATAAAATGGTTAAATTTTAATTTTGGTCCTAATATATTTAAATCTAAATTTTAATCCTTATACAATAATTTTTAATATAATTTCGTCTATATATTTATAATTTTATTAATTAGTTCAAATAGTTAATAGCTTTTCAATTGAAATGTTACGCGATTATATATAATTTAAAAGTAGATTTTTAAATTTATAGAGTAAAGAGATTAAATTCTTGAAAATAAAAGTTAGAAGACTAAATTCTAAATGTACAATGTGTAAAGATTTAGAGTCATGGTTGTCTGAACTAGACCAAACTGATTGGCTAGACCGAGAACTAGCCAAGGTACTAGTCTAAAAACTGATTGATTCTTTAAATAATAATAATAATAATAATAATAATAATAATAATAATAATGGTTAATATGTAGTTTGCCCTCTGAACTTGTTAGTGACATATAGTAGCTTCTCAATATGTCACATAACGAGCATAAATTTTAAAAAATTTAAAAATTATCTAAAAATAAATTAATTAATAAAAAAGAGTATAATTTTTTGTCGTGGTTAATTTTTTATGTGGAAAATATATATTTTTTAATTAATTTATATATTTTTAAAAAATTTTTTAAAAATTAAAAATTTATATATGTTATGTGGCATATTGA
Source organism: Gossypium stocksii (assembly GCA_020496765.1). Taxonomy (NCBI): domain Eukaryota; kingdom Viridiplantae; phylum Streptophyta; class Magnoliopsida; order Malvales; family Malvaceae; genus Gossypium; species Gossypium stocksii. Next base: position 51,945,838 of record CM035625.1, on the reverse strand, counting down.
GAGGCTATCACGTGCCACTAACAGATTAGTTATCAGTGTCACGTTAGTATAAATTAACGGTATTAGTATGAAGATACCCACCTGAATAATAAAAAACAAGTTTAAATATCAATTAAGTACTTTTGGATAAGTTTAGGGAATAATAATAATAATAGCTCCACAGGAAGAACCATGAACCGCCGCTCTACCAAAGCACATCCTTCCTTCATCACCTAAACTCCTAAGCAGATTAGAGACAAAACAACAATTGCGAGCTTTGAACCCAAAAACCTGCCGATTTAACTCGCACCACTACTTTAACTCAGCTCTCCCTCGGTCCCCAACTCAAAAAGGAAAAGTTATTTGTATCTTTAAGTATAAAATGCAAGTCCTTTCGAATTCTCTAAAACTCGCTAGGGTTGTAGGAACCCGAATGATTCTACTCAATTCAAATAATCAATTACTCTCCTCTTTGACTCAGTTCAGCTCGTCTCCTCTCTCTTCTCTTCAATTCCAACTCAGAACCAAAAGTTCATCAGGTACGCTCGAATTTTCAGCTATTTTTAAAAATTTTCCTTAGTTAAATCCTTGTTTGGTTAGTGAGATAGAGAGAGAAATGGGTTTTCTTTTAAATAACGTAAATTTAAAAAAAAAAATCCTGCCAATTATTAGCTAAACGGAGAAATGGAAAATTTGTTTGAAATTTTTTTGTTGAATTCATGATTGTTAAATTACATAGGGATGTTTGGAGATTGTTATTTTCCAAGCCACAGCATTCGATTCATACGATGATGTCAAAGACATGTTATTCTATGAAAGCTGGAACTGCTTCCAATGGCAATCTTATTGGGGCTTTGCTTTATTTCATAGTTTTAGTTCTATGTTGTTCGGATTCTACATTTTTTCTCTATCTGGGTATGAGGATATGACCCTCGAAATCCTCCAAATACATTGGAAAAACCTATAAAAAATCGAACATAACTATGTCGGACATGTATCCTTATCCGACTCATATCCTAGTCTGAGTAATGCAGGTTTAGTTTGATGCTTTCATTGGACAAAACCTTAGTTCTTATAACCACAATTTGTTGATTTCAGATAGTAAGACTTACAAACCATATCTTTGCTGCCCAAACTTTGATGCTTTTCGATGAATTCAATGTGCTTTTATGCTTACATTATAGTGGATTCATGCATATCTAAAACTCCTTAAAATGGTATCTCGCTTAGAGAGCTAGCTGAAAATTAGAGGTCCAATTCTCGAACACGTTTCCCAACTGGTTTTAATAGTCAAATAGATAAGTTCAAGGTTTTCTTCCGATCTTTTGATTTTATGCGGTGAGCTATTAAATTTGCATTATGAGGAAAATCTGAGGCAGATGCTTGGACATGTTTTTAAACCGGTTTCAATTGTCAAATAGACAAGTTTGAGGTTTCTTCGGACAAGAACATTGTTCTAATATTCGCAGTTTCTTGATTCCATACACTGAGTTTTACTAAACCATATCTTTGCTGCCCAAGATTTGATGATTTTCAATGAAGTCATCGTACTTTTGTTCATGCATTATAGTGGACTGATGTATATGTACAGTCCTTAACAGTGTCTTGCATATAGTGCAAGCAGAAAGTCCAATATCTGATGCATGAACACGTTTGCGCACTGGTTTCAATGCTCAATCAGACAAGTTTAGCTTTCTTCGGAGAAGGACTTAGTCCTTGTCTCTGCAATTTATTGATTTCAGACAGATTTGCTAGACCTAATCTTTGCTGCCCAAAATTTGATGATTTTCGATGAATTCATCCTGCTTTTATATTACGCTATGCAGAAGTTCTGAGACCAGATGCTCGAAACACGGTTTCAAACTGGTTCCAATGGTTAAAAGACAACTTTAAGGCTTTATCCAGACAAGACCTTAGTTCTTGTATCTGCAATTTGTTGATTTCATACTATGAGATCTACTAAAACATATCTTTGCTGCCTAAAATTCAATGATTTTCAATGAATTCATCATGCTGTTGTAAGTATTTATAGTGGATTGATGTATGTGTACACTTTTTAAGGGTATCTTGCATAGGAAGGAAGCCGAAAGTCCGAGGTTAGATGAGCGAACATATTTTCAAACTGGAATTTTTTGGGGCATGTTTCTAAGACCATAGTTTTTCTGGATTCTGATTACTAAAACTATATATAACTCGGATTTAGGTGTAAGTGTAGGATACAAATATATACATTTTTTGAACTTTTTTCATGTATTTAGAGGGTCATTAGAGACTCAGATCGTACCAATGTTGGGATATGAGTCAGATACTAGTTCGGGACACGAGTACTTTAAGAAAAATGAAGAGTCAGACTAACATAAGTTTTTTTATACAGACATCTTTACTACTGTATTCTTCGGCAAGAAATCTTTATTACTGTTGAATTAAATTTCCCTGCAGGAAGACATAGGGCTGCCATTGCCACTGCGGATGTTTGTGATTCAAACGCAGCACTTCTGGTGAATGGTGACCTTCGTGCTCTTGATCCAATCTTCAAGATCTACGGCCAGCGTCTTGCATTTTCAGGGCCCATCGTAACCGTTAAGGTGTTCGAGGACAACGTATTGGTCCGGCAGCTTCTTGAAACCGAAGGCAACGGAAGAGTTTTGGTTATAGATGGTGGGGGAAGCACAAGATGTGCTGTAGTTGGAGGGAATTTGGCACAGTGGGCTCATGACATGGCATGGGCCGGTATCATTGTGAACGGCTGTATTAGAGATGTCGATGAGATTAATGCATGTGATATCGGGGTTCGAGCACTGGGATCAAATCCGTTGAAATCAAATAAAAAGGCTGTCGGTGATAAACATGTCCCGGTTCGGATTGCCGGAACATTGATCCATGATGGGGAGTGGCTATATGCTGATAGTGATGGCATTCTCATCTCCAAAACTGAACTCTCTGTCTAAAAGCAGTTGGTTACTGATCATTGAATTTCTTACCCATCAATTTCGGTTATATTTTGTATTAGTGTTATTTGGATTCGAGCGTAATATCGAATATAGATGCGAGTCCAACATGTATATATATATATTGGCCATCAACAAGATAGATTCAATTTGTAGCCAGATTGGTGACTTGTGAACCAGTTAGAGATCGATTGAACCGGGTTGAAGCAGGTTTTTCTATTTTTTTTAACAATTTATTCAATCTAACCTGTAGTGTAATTGGTTTAACTACCAAATCAGCTTTGAAAACCGTGATACATATTTGTTAGAATTATGTTTTATTTTTTAAAAATTATTTTTAATATATTTGAAGGATTATATCATACATATCATGAACTAGTAAGGTACTTTCGATTAACATTGGTAGGAAGGCCTCATTTTTCATAAATGAAAAAGAAAGGTCCCTATTATTCAATTTTGACTTTAGTTAAATTTTGATTTAGTAATTATGATTACTTTTTATTTTCAGTTCATGATATACGTAATTTATTCTTTTCAACTTTTTTATAATATAGAATAAGTATTTTATTTTTAAATTAGTAAAAGAAAAACCCTTAAAATATTATAGATATTTTTAAAAGGTATAATGTTAAATTTTGATTATTAACTTTTCAAAAAGAGTCAATTTTTTTTAAATAGAAATGTTAAATAAAGCATTAATTTTTTAACAATGTTAATGTGATAATCTACATGGCAATCTATATGTTATGTTGACATGACACCATTTGTATTATATGCCATATCAACAAAAAAAAATACAAAAAAATTACATAAAGTTCATAAATATTAAAGAAAACATGAAGTACATGTGGATTGTCATGCAAGCTATTATGTTTAAAAATTTAGCGTTTTAATTATTACTTTCATTAAATAATAATAATAATTGAACACTTTTTAAGAGTTGATGATCAAATTTAACTATTTTAAAAAGATTGTAAATTTAATTTAACTAAAAAATACTAAATTGCAAACATTAAGAACTAAATTTAACTTTACAAAACCTATAGGTCCTTAAAGTTACAAATGATATTTTCATTTAAATCAAAATACTGTATGAATTGCAAATTTATTGTACTTTTATTAAATTAAACCAAACCGAATTGCTATTAAATTATTAGATGAAAAACAAAGCAAAGGAAGATACTCATAAAACAGTTAATTATTTACAAAAACTAAATCTAAGCTGAAATATCATGTACCTTCTTTCCACTTTTACCCCCTAAGATTTGTATTTGCATCCATCTTCATACATATCCCTGATCCTGGACAAAATTGGAAAAAGAAAAAAGTTAGTACTATTCATTTGTTTCGATAATAGTTGTTACACGAACACGACGCAAATATACGAATTGCCAGATCTACTGATCAACCTCTTCAAGCAATTCCATGTATTGAAATGTAATAAAAACAATAGGTAAATATTACGAAACAAAACCCATAGTGGCTATGATTAAATGCTAACCTGTTTACGATTGTCGATCGTTTATCATGTCGTTTATTCACAAGCAATCTTCGTGTCGAAGCTGCTGAGGCAGATAGCAAATGCTTGGAATGCAGAAATCGGATACCGGTAATCCATGGTGAATAAGTCCTTCCCAACTTTTCCGAACTGGAGGATAATCTTCTCATGTTCTGGCCCAGCCGGTCCGTTTTCGGGAGAAGCCACTAGTTGAAAGTTCTTCACTGAAGCAACCGTCACTCGTCCATGGAAATTCAAGCACCAACACTGGAGTTGCTCGTGCCACCTTGGAGATTTATTTCTCAACACCAGTGCACCACCGTCCTTTTGATGGGTCAAAGGTCCAGATAGAAAATTCTTCATGCTTGCTGACTTCGAGTGGAAGCTCGGAATTGATGGAAACACGTTGACATTGTTGACAGAAAACTCAGCCGGGGTCGGAGCAACTCCTCCTGGTCTTATTGAAGTTGACGGGATGGTATCCATAATACACTGCATTCTCCTTGGACCCCTGCAAATCATATAAAACAGATCCGTATAAGACACTCAAGGAACCGGCATTCTCGGATCTCTATATGACGGTGAGAGTAAGAAAATATCGGATCCTTGCGAAAAATAACCTCGAATCTTACCGTGAACCTAACATATTCAATTCATATGAAATGTGTGCCGTGGGATAGTTTCTGAAAGGGACTCTAGGCATAACTTGTTTCGAATATGCTAGCCTAGACGATCGACTTTTAGTCATCTTTGCACCGGCATGACTAGACTGTCCATCAAAGACACTGAACTTGGTTCCTAAAAAATTTGATCTTTGCCAAAATGAAAGTAAAACATAAGACTCGAGATTGCAGGTAAGTTAAAAAACGAATCAATTCAGTATAATTTCGTTCCTTATAGCTCACTGCTTACCTTAGTTTCCCAACATAAGTACTGCTCCCCCTCGAAATATCCTCTGCCCGTAGCGAAATTATATAATCCGTGCAAGTAGGACGCCTACACTTGCAAGCAGCAAGAAGGAACTTTCCATCATCGGTTAGCGCTGCCATAGAGAAACGAAGAGAAAATTTCAAAGTGTTACAGATCAAAACAAAGATATATGAAGATGTACTGTCCCTAATCGATTAGTCAATTTCAAATACACCGGCAGCTTCGGTTAAACAGGCATAAAAGAAGGAAAAAGAGCTCACCGTTCGTTAAACTGAGGTAAAGGTGATAAGTTTGAGTCGATCGGTTCCGTTTTATAAAGCATTGGAGGAGACATTCCTTCGGACCAGGCTGCAAATGATCCAACACAAGACGGAAGATAGAATGATTAACATGAAAATCTTAAAGTTGAACTGCTTCGATTCATAGAACTAGTAAACGAAGACTGTAGCTTTGTTGTTGAACCCTGAGGCTTAAACCAGTTAGTTCATACATCCACCATTAACAAGTGGAGTTCAATAGGTTCAGGATTCAAGTCCCGTTCCCCTGCCTGCGAGTTGCAGCCTCGTCCGTACTTGAGAAAAAGGCTTTGATGGAGGCTTGGGGATGAGTGGTAGCAATTGTGGGAAGAAAGAGAAAGAAGAGCATTCTATATAATCTATGTTACTCTGACTCTTCATATTTCTTGAAACACCGATATTCAATACATATACGGACATTGATCGGAAATATTAAGCTTCAAAGACTCTCCAAATATATCAAAATCTCGAAAAAGAAATTGAACATATTCATGTTCAACTCAAACAACAGTGTGTAACATAACTAATGATTAGTTAAGCTAATAATCTATGCAAACCCGATTTTTATTTTCCTTGAAGCACTTGAAAAAATATACACGGTGGTATGTGGATAAGGATAAGGATAAGGATAATTCAAGCAAGAAAAGTGAAAACGACACTATTTCCAAACAGTGAATTGGAATTGAATTACGATTGATTCAAGCATGAAGCTCTAATCATTTCATTCAAATCTTCGCTCTAAAATCAAAAACAAAAATTGAAAGAACAATGTTTAATAACAATGAAGGGGGGAAATGTTAAGAACCTGTTTAACAGAGATAGGAAAAGTTAATTTCCCTGAAATTTCAGGAACTTGAACGATCTCTTTAATGGCGAATCTCCAGCTCCTGCAAACGCCAGCACAGGCGACAACGTTTCTCCTTTGAGGCCAACGAGTTTCAGACTCTTCAATCCTTAACAAAACATCCCTTAACAATTCATGAGGCAAGTTGGCCCAACAACAAACACCACCACCACACTCCACCGCCGCCGTGGCCGTGTCTGAACCTTCCAGTTGGTCTTGAACCACCCGGCGTGATCTGAGCCTAGCAATGCACTGTATTGTCATCAATACACGTTAAGAAAAGACTCAAAAGTTTAAAGAAGATAATGCTCAGTTGTTTTAGGAAATGAAAAATCTGAGGAAAACGGTTTTAAGAAAATGAGAAAAATTGTTGGGTTTTTTTTTTGTCTTTGAAGATTTGAGTTTGGGATTTGGATTTTCAAGGAAAATTTGAAAAGTTGTTAGACTTTAACACTGATAATAATTATATAAAATTGGATTTTTCTTTTCATTTCTAAAGTTCCATAATTATATTCAAAATTGGAGGTTAAAAATATTATTTAATAATGAATATGGGTGGAGTAGTAGTAATTTTATATTTTAATATTATTAAATATATGTTTATTTTTTTATTTTTTTGTATTATTTTTAGCAAATATTTTTGTAATATTATTTCATATTTTATTATGATTTTTGTATGTTTAAATTATTTTTTTCTATCTATATTTAAGATTGTCGTATTAACAGGTTTTCAAAATCTCTTTATTCTTATAAAGTAATAAATATTATTTTGAGGACATTTTTATCTTTTCATATAAAATTTTAAAAAAATTATTTGCATATGATAGAATTTGAACCCAAATATTATAATCTTTAATATCATAATTTTATCATCTCAACCTAAATGATATTTGATTATCATATTTTCTTTTGAATTTTTTATATAAATTGTTCACTCACATTCTATGTACACGAGAATCTAGTTTGTATGACATTCCTAGCATTTCAATAAATTATAAATTATATTTAAAATATTTTTTTTATAATTGGGGCAAAAAATAGGATTTAATCTAAGCTCTCACGACTACAACATAATAATATCCTTGCCACTAAGTTAAGAGTTTATTCGTTATATTTAAAATATTATTTGTTTACTAATTTTCTATATGTAAATATTTATTTTATATAGATATATACATTATGTTCATGTTATTGATTTATTATTTATATTTCTTTTAATTAATTTTTATTCAAATTAATTATGTATAAACAAGCAAAGCTTTGAAATCTGTGGATATTTTCAGATATTTTTGCTTTAGGTTTTTTTTTCTTTTCTTTGGATGGAATGTTTGCTTTGGTTCTTACTATATTATAAATACATGAAAATGAAACTGATGTAGAAACATTAATAATTCTTCAATTTGAAACATGAAATTTCCAATTTTGCCCTTATCCTTTGGTTAAAATATGCCATAAGTCTCCATACATTTTGTAAATCTAAAATTTAGTCCCCATATTTTTATTTCTAAGAATTTAATTATTCTAATTTTCAAAATTTTAAATTTAGGTCCAAGATTAATTGTTAAATTTACTTGTGTGCGTTTATAAATTAAAAAAATTATATTCATTCTGTCGAAACCATTTTTATCTTTGAAAAAACGGGGATCGACTTTAAAAATTTGGAGTCGCCACCAATCCTTTTTTGAGGTGTAATTGGGCCACCTTATAAAATATTTTGGTCTACGAATTTTTAGAAAACAGGTTCGGGAGTCAGTTACGTACGAGGAAGGATTAGCACCCTTGTAACGCCCAAAATTGACACCTAGCTGATTAGTTAATGTCTTAGTGTCAAAAAATTTGAGAAGATTTTAAAATGCGATCTTTTTATTTAAAAGAAAACCTGAGTAAACTAGATAAAATGTAAAGAGCTACTCATCTCAAAGGGGGAAAATGTCATACCCAGTAAGTTAGGGTCCAACACTTCACACCTTCAGAAACAAGCTTGTCTCTGATTTTTAACACTCGGTTTAGAAAGGATATCCGGTTACTTGGGCCTTATGAAAAATTGGAACCCAGTAAGTTAGGGCACAATTTCTCAAAATTCCCAAATATCAAACATTGCCTTTGTTGAAATCCTTACCTCAAGATAGCGAAATGTCGCATCCAGTGAGTTAGGGTGCAGCATTTCGAGTTCCTGAAGATAAGCTTTTTATTTGAAACTCACGTATTTTGTTTTCAAAAGGGTACTTGGTTACTTAGGATCGACGAGAAAAATCGAAACTCAGTAAGTTAGGGCACGATTCTCTCGAAGCTCCCAAATATCAAGCATTGCCTTATTTCGAAAACTTTTGAAATAAAAAAAAAAAGATTTCAGAACTTAAACGATGTTGAAAGGCGGCCTTCTAAGCGAATGAAATACGATGGAATGATAATATAAAACCCAAAAATAGTAATTCACAAAATAAATGCTACACTAATATACCACAAATAACCCATAAATACCAATTAATAATAACAAAACACATGATAGCAATAACCGCAAAACATGTGTTAATTTAATGATAACATCGATGATCCAAGACTAAAGAATTTAACAAAATGTAAAACAAATTGAAACAAATAAAATGTAACAAGTTTAAAAAAAATAAAAATAAATAATATGAAAGAATGAAAATTTGAAATCATCATACAAAAGTTTAAAATAAATAATAAAAAGTAAGAATAAATAATATACTAAATAGTAATATATAAATGAATTTAAAATAAATATTATTTAAGAAGAAAATCAAAATAAATAACATACAAAATAATTTATATCAATCCAAAGAAATAATATACATGAAATGGAAAACTTAATATTAATAATTTATATACAAGTAATAAAAAATGTTTGAAATTAACAAAAATGTATAATAAAATAGGGTTCTTAAAGAAATAAATTATATACATAGATTACGAGAAAAATATATGTGAATATATATATAAATAGATTTAAAATAAAATATATATACGTAAAATATTATGAAACTAACAATATGTACATTGAGTAAAAAAAATTAATATAAAACGTGTATATACATATAACACAATGATGTATAGGAGTATATAAAATACGAATCATGTAAAATTTTAAAACCGAGGAATAAAAGAGAATTTTTAAAAAAATTATATGGCAAAACAATAAGAAAAAAATGGAAGGAAAAAAAGTAGCGAAAAAAAAAGGAAATCACCTAAATCGAAAAACGATTTCTTTGCAATTTGCGTACTCGAAAATACTATTCTTTCTATTGATTTCCATTCTCCCCCATACAATCCTTTTCAATGGCTTTTATAGCCAAATTTTACAACTTATAGGCAAGTGGGGTGATGGAGTTAGTGGGGGTGATGGAGGTAGTGGATGGTTTAGTAGGGTGATAGAGTTAGTGGTCGGTTTAGTGGGGTGATTGGTTTAGTGGTCGGTTTAGTGAAGTGTTTAATTTGGGCTGGTTTGATTGGGCTCGGGCAGAAATTGGGCTCAACAGCTGCTCTTCTTTGCTCGTTGTCATGTAATGGGAACAAAGCAAAGATTACAAAGACCAATTTTGCCCGGTCTTACTGAATCTTGACCCTTGACACTTATCTTCTTCGAGTACCATTATTCCAATCCACTGCGTCCTTCAGAGTAAGGAATAGGTATTTTGATATGTTCTAGTGGCTCTACTCCGCTCTTGCTCCGTGAAGATAAGATTTGCTGTAATTTTTAGCCTGTTACCCTACTGCTTAGAGAGTTAAGGTTCACCGTCTTCGATTTGCTCCACTACCGCTTAGGGAGACAAGATTTGTAGTTTTTAACCTGTTACCTTACTGCTTAGGGGGTTAAGGCGAGTCTTCGACCTGCTCCACCACTACTCGGCGAGCCAAGATCTGTGAATTTTAGCCTGTTACCCTACTGCTTAGGAGGTTATGATTGGTGGTTTGAATCTGCTCCATTGCCAATACATGGAGATAAGATCCGCTGAAATTTGATCAGTTCCACTCCTGCCAGTGGGATGAGATCTGTTATATTTAGCCTGTTCCACTCCTGCTTGGCGGGATAAGGCTGGTGGTTTGAATTTGCTCTATTGTCGATACATGGAGATAAGATTCGTCAAAATTTGATCTGCTCCGCTCCTGCTCAGCGAAGATAAGATCTGGAGTTTAGCCTGCTCCACTCCTGCTCAGTGAAAATAAGGCTGGTGGCTGAAATCTGCTCCATTGCAGATATATGGAGATAAGATTCGCCAAAATTTGATCTGTTCCACTCCTGTCAATGGGATAAAATCTGTATATTTAGCCTGTTCCACTCTTGCTCAGTGGGATAAGGCTGGTGGTTTGAATCTGCTCCATTGCCGATATATGGAGATAAGATTCGTCAAAATTTGATCTGCTCCGCTCCTACTCAGCTAAGATAAGATCTGGAGTTTAGCCTGCTCTACTCCTGCTCAGTGAAGATAAGGCTGGTGGCTGAAATCTGCTCCATTACCGATACATAGAGATAAGATTCGCCAAAATTTGATCTGCTCTGCTCCTGCTCAGCGAAGATAAGATCTGGAGTTTAGCCTGCTCTACTCCTGCTCAGTGAAGATAAGGCTGGTGGCTGAAATCTGCTCTATTACCGATATATAGAGATAAGATTCGCCAAAATTTGATCTGCTCCGCTCCTGCTCAGCGAAGATAAGATCTGCTATATTTGATCTGCTCCGCTCCACTCAGCGAAGATAAGATCTGCTGAAATTTGTAATTTTCAATTTTACTACACTGTCCACCGGGGAATCTATCAGTAAAAGTGATTTCCTAGGGCTTATGCTTATGTCAAATGATTAGGATGCCATGATAAGAATGAGTCAAATGCTCCTAACTAAATGTAATATGAATGACATTTGTATTAATGCAGAATGCCATGAGAAAGATCCCATTTTTAATGCTTGGGCTACCATTACTTGCTGTTTGTTAAGGCTATCGCTTCACTGACGTGGGTCTTCTTGTTCAGTTTATATTTTCTGACAGAAAACTTGTAGAAGCAATCTCATTTTGTTCAACTGGTTTACCCCACTATGACTTCAAGGTCTAGTCTACTGTACTTCTGGGACATAGGGCTTGCACCATCTTCAAACCCTTCCACTGCAACTCAGGGGAATATAATCTGATTCTTCAATCCATTCTCACCGCAATTCAAGGGTATATGATTTGACTTTTCTTCCAACAATTTGGTTTGTTACATCGTTCCTTGGGTGTCATGACCAGATATGTATACATGATATTCGCATGAATACAAAATATTATTTCTCTCGAGAATGATCCCCTTTTCAAACTTGGGTTGACATTGCTCATTATTTGTCAAGATGATATCTTTGACAGAAAATCTTAAGAGGAGGTCTTTCAGACAATTCCAACCCCTAGGCTTGGTAAATTCTAAACAACAGTCTTGTTTCAGGTTCCCGTATTATTTAGAAACTTCCAGGGTAATAAGCAGAACTTCTCTTGTGAAAATATCATTAGTCCTTTAATCTTTATTTCAATGCAAAGTGCTTAAAAGAGATCATGGCAAGGGACAAGAATGAAATTAATTAAGAGTATAGCTCGAAATAATTAAATTAATCGAAGATAACCAAGAAAATAAAATTAATTGAGGCGTATCTAAAAAAGAATAAGGTAATCAAGGATAACAAACATGGGTAGGATAGAAAATTAGGTGCCCCAAATATCACAGCCTCAGCTTCTCTATACAAACTTCTTGATGACTATTTTGAGCTAAATATATGTTTAGGTGATCCGAAGTACTTTGTCAATGCCCAAAGATGTAGCATACTTCCTCATTGTTAACTCACGCATAGTAAGACTATTGCATGCCCCACTTTTGATCTAAATTTGAGCCGCCCTTTTCGGGTTTTCAACTCAAATCCCCTTTGGTCTCAAAGCGCCATTTGCGGGTTTTCGCCTTGGCCTCTCCTTTTCTTTTCATTTCTTTTTCTCTTTTTTTTCTTTTTTTTCTTTTTTTTTGTTTTTTGTTTTTTCTTCTTTTTCCTTTTTTTCTCTTCTTCTTTTTGAAAGCGAAGTATTTTTTGATTAAATCTAAATTCGTAGGGTCAGGCAAGTTCTTGCCATCCATCTTGGTCAATATCAATACCCCTCCAAGGATAAGGTCATTCCCAATTCGACATCTATTTTCTCTGAGATCCTTTTGTATGAGAAGGATCCTTCTCAAAATTAAGTTTCCTTGATAAAATTTTTGGACAATCTTTTCATCATCACTTCGTATCATCTTGCTGTATTTGATCGTGACAGATAATTTCTGACCTCTTTTCTTCAATCAGGTTCATTTGATCATCAGAACTGAATTTATTCGACTCCCACTTTGCCAAAACTCGTGGAGAAGAAAACTCAACTTTAACAGAAAAACTGCATTCATTCCATAAATCAACGAGCAAAGCGTTGCCCCGGTAAAAGTTTTGGTAGAGGCTCCCACTATCCTTTTTTTTCTGCACCGTTTATTTTTGGGAAATATGGTGTTTAATCTTAAATAGACCGGACGCTTCTGATATCGTGCTACTGTTTAAATTTAGTACATCGTCAGATGTGATCTTTTTGGTACTCCATACTGACAAAGTATCTGCTGGCTATTGACCTCGCGTCATTGGTACATGAAGCAGCCTCCGTCTATTTGGAAACATAATCAGCGACCACAAAAAGATGAATCACTACTTGTTAGAGGCTTTTGACGAAATCGGCCCAACGACATACATGCCCCATATAGAAAAAGATTATGGGTTCCACCGTTTCTTTGCAACATGAGATTTGCTTCTCATCACCGTCATCAACAGATCAGAAGATAAGCTACAACCTTAGTCATCTTCAAAGTCCTGAGATCCCACTAAACACATATCTCGCTCAAAAAGAAATTTTAAGTTAGTAGCAGTGCCGCTCATATTATTGATATATGGAGACCTGTTATGTGAGTGAAGCAAGATCCGAAAAAGAATAGAGTCCAAGAATGTAATCATGAATGAAATGGCAATAAAGAAGAACAATTGTTTGAAATAAGAAACAAAAATGCATTTTATTGAAAATAAAGAATGCTGGACATAAGCTTATTTCACAAAAGAATTCTTATTGCCTTTAGGCTTAAAGCAACAAGTGTGTTTTGAATATTACTCTAGATTAACCCTAAAAAAATACAGGAATCTCTTCTACCGTCCCATTGTTCAAAACACTCCAAGGTATGCAAAGGTTAAATTTTCTTTCTCACATTCTCGATTATCGCATTTACCCCCTTATCAATATGGTTGGGTAATGGATTTTCTACACCGGACTGGTTGTCAAACTTCACAATGCCCATGTCAACAAGCTTTTCGACTAACTTCTTAAAAGGGATGCAATTTTCTATCGAGTGCCCTGTGATTCCCGCGTAGTATTCGCATTGGGCGTTTTCATTGTACCACTTTGGGTATAGAGGTTACACGGGTTTCGAGTAGAACGAAGCTACCATACGCGCATCAAACAGATTTTGATATAACTCCCTATAAGTCATCGGGATAGGAGTGAACTGGAATTTTTCTGAGTTTAGCCCCGAGCTGGATTCCCGCCTTGAGGGGCCTTGAAAGCTAGAAGTCACGGCTTTCGGCTGGCCTACAGTGACAAATTTGGAATACCCTTTACTCACATTGCTCACTTCATTTTCATTTCTCTTTGGGGTCGACCTTTGGGTGCTTACTACTGTACCTATCTTTCCGCATCTTACCGCGTTTTCTATCATCTCGCCGAACATTATTATATCTAGGAAGCTCATGGTAGTGCTGCCAACATATGGTTAATGAACGGGGCCTTTAGAGTGTTGATGAAAAGCATTGCTGTTTCCCTCTCTAAAAGAGGTGGTTGTACTTGTGTGGCTAATTCCCTCCACCTCTATGCATACTGCCTGAAGCTTTCGCTTGACTTCTTCTCTATGTTCTGTAACGTGATCCTGTTAGGCGCTATATTCGTTACATGGCCATATTGCCTCATAAAGGCCTGCGCTAAGTCCTTCCAGGATTTGACTTGGGTACGGCTCAACTGATTGTACCATTTTGTCGCGGCCCCCGTCAGGCTATCCTGAAAACAGTGAATCAACAATTGGTCATTATTGACATATCCTGTTATTCTCCGACAGAACATTGTGATATGGGCCTCAGGACAACTGGTTCCGTTGTATCTTTTGAACTCTGGCATCTTAAACTTTGGAGGAAGTATCAAATCTGGTACCAGACTTAACTCTTTAACATCCATTCCGTATTGGTAATCAGTACTTTCTAATACTTTGAACTTCTCCTCCAACCATTTGCATCGATCTTCGAACTGTTTAGGAAGCTCCGCCTTTGCCTTTTCCACTTCTACCGCATCATTGAAGTCGGGGACATCGAGGGTTATAGGATGGTTTCCAGGGTATGAACTTGAACCTATTGGGAAATTTACTGGTGCTGAGGTACCGGATTGATACTGAGGTCTAATATTAACAGACACCTTCAGTGGTTGGATACTTGTTGGGGCCAAACCAGGAGGACAAGCAGAGTCTTCGTTGTCGTCGCCAATATCCACCATAGGGCCCTTCCCTTTATCAGGCCCTCCAGTTAACAGTTGTGTTAGCTGGCTCATCATGCTTCTTTAGGACTCTAGCATTTGGTCCCTCATATCCTGTTGAATCTTGGCTAACTGTTCTTGCATCTGAATTTGTAATTAATCTTGCATCTCCTTTTGCATCTGTTCTAACTTTTCTAACCTTTGACCCATGGCTTTCGTCTTCTTCCGAGTGTAGTAGTGATATTTCAGGGTAACTAGAAATAGCCTCTAGTTAATAGGGTTCTTTTATGAAATTTAATGCACATGATGCGATGTAATGCAAATGCATGTTAATGAATGCAAAAAAGAAAGAGAGGCATTGATTCTGAATTCAATTCTATTAGAATAACTTTTCTAGAAAACAAACTTCTTTATATAAAATGGATATTTATACGGCCATGCCCTTATAGTCTAAGTAAAGACATCAATCTTTTTCTTCATATCGGGATGTAAGGTCAAATCTTGCAAACTTTTCAAAGGATGCCCCTTTTAGCTCCTTTTGCTTGATCAGACCCGCGACTCTTTACTCGAGACATGACGGCTCTCGCACAGTCTTTGTCAGTTTGAATCATTTGGGTAGAATTTTTTCATTCTTTCGCGGACTATCAGCCTTCCTCTATTGTGTTTACTTGAACTATATTCAAACGCCAGTATTATAATCCACCTTATCAAGAAATCCGTTCCCTCATGACAAGTTATTCTATTTAGCAATCGAATATGAATCAACACTTCCTTTCTAAAATAATGCAATGCAATACGATGCAATTATAAACAAATGAAACACGTTAGTACAGGAAAAATAAACAACCTAGAACACCTATCTGGGTAACCACTAAGGTTTGGCGTAGCCCTAATTAGGGTAGGCTCCTAGGGTTCACTATATGTGGTTTGGGTCTAAGATAGGGGTACCTGAACCAGCAGGTTCCTCAATCTTCACCCATTATAGGCTCATTTAGACCGAGTTCAGTTCAGGGGAATACATTTCCCTATGGCTGCACGGAGATGAAAATCTCACGAAGACATAGGTACGGATGTATCCCGGAAGCGATCCACTATCCTGCACGGAGGTGAAAACCTCACGAAGGAAATAGCTTCTCACTCCTACTTAAAAGGTGTGACCACAACGGTCATACAATGCAATGATAGAAGATATAAAAGAACTTGAAAACATGAATATAACGATGAAAACCATAACCCCAAATAGATGAAATGCAATGAGATGATCGTAATTTCAAAACCAAATTCAATTTTCGACAAAAGATAAAAAGTAATCAAATCGCGGCTTGACTCTCTTATTGGTCCCCAGCGGAGTCGCCAAGCTGTCGAAACCATTTTTATCTTTGAAAAAAAAGGGGATCGACTTTAAAAATTTGGAGTCGCCACCAATCCTTTTTTGAGGTGTAATTGGGCCACCTTATAAAATATTTTGGTCTACGAATTTTTAGAAAACAGGTTCGGCAGTCGGTTACGTACGAGGAAGGATTAGCACCCTCGTAACGCCCAAAATTGACACCTAGCTGGTTAGTTAATGTCTTAGTGTCAAAAAATTTGAGAAGATTTTAAAATGCGATCTTTTTATTTAAAAGAAAACCTGAGTAAACTAGATAAAATGTAAAGACCTACTCATCTCAAAGGGGGAAAATGTCATACCCAGTAAGTTAGGGTCCAACACTTCACACCTTCAGAAACAAGCTTGTCTCTGATTTTTAACACTCGGTTTAGAAAGGATATCCGGTTACTTGGGCCTTATGAAAAATTGGAACCCAGTAAGTTAGGGCACAATTTCTCAAAATTCTCAAATATCAAACATTGCCTTTATTGAAATCCTTACCTCAAGATAGCGAAATGTCGCATCCAGTGAGTTAGGGTGCAGCATCTCGAGTTCCTAAAGATAAGCTTTTTATTTGAAACTCACGTATTTTGTTTTCAAAAGGGTACTCGGTTACTTAGGATCGACGAGAAAAATCGAAGCTCAATAAGTTAGGGCACGATTCTCTCGAAGCTCTCAAATATCAAGCATTGCCTTATTTCGAAAACTTTTGAAATAAAAAAAAAAAGATTTCAGAACTTAAACGATGTTGAAAGGCGGCCTTCTAAGCGAATGAAATACGATGGAATGATAATATAAAACCCAAAAATAGTAATTCACAAAATAAATGCTACACTAATATACCACAAATAGCCCATAAATACCAATTAATAATAACAAAACACATGATAGCAATAACCGCACAACATGTGTTAATTTAATGCTAACATCGATGATCCAAGACTAAAGAATTTAACAAAATGTAAAACAAATTGAAACAAATAAAATGTAACAAGTTTAAAAAAAATAAAAATAAATAATATGAAAGAATGAAAATTTGAAATCATCATACAAAAGTTTAAAATAAATAATAAAAAATAAGAATAAATAATATACTAAATAGTAATATATAAATGAATTTAAAATAAATATTATTTAAGAAGAAAATCAAAATAAATAACATACAAAATAATTTATATCAATCCAAAGAAATAATATACATGAAATGGAAAACTTAATATAAATAATTTATATACAAGTAATAAAAAATGTTTGAAATTAACAAAAATGTATAATAAAATAGGGTTGTTAAAGAAATAAATTATATACATAGATTACGAGAAAAATATATGTGAATATACATATAAATAGATTTGAAATAAAATATATATGTAAAATATTATGAAACTAATAATATGTACATTGAGTAAAAAAAATTAATATAAAACGTGTATATACATATAACAATGATGTATAGGAGTATATAAAATATGAATCATGTGAAATTTTAAAACCGAGGAATAAAAGAGAATTTTTAAAAAAATTATATGGCAAAACAATAAGAAAAAAAAAATGGAAGGAAAAAAAGTAGCGAAAAAAAAAGGAAATCACCTAAATTGAAAAACGATTTCTTTGCAATTTGTGTACTCGAAAATACTGTTCTTTCTATTGATCTCCGTTCCCCCATACAATCCTTTTCAATGGCTTTTATAGCCAAATTTTACAACTTATAGGCAACTGGGGCGATGGAGTTAGTGGGGGTGATGGAGGTAGTGGATGGTTTAGTAGGGTGATAGAATTAGTGGTCGGTTTAGTAGGGTGATTGGTTTAGTGGTCGGTTTAGTGGGGTGTTTAATTTGGGCTGGTTTGATTGGGCCTGGGCAGAAATTGGGCTCAACACATTCAATAGTCATATAATTAAAAAGATGATGTTGTATTAAACCAGAATTTAATCCCAAAAGAAGTTATTAGTGTAAACAGTTAGACTTGAATTTTGAAATATGAAAAGTAGATGGACTAAATTCCTGAAAATAAAAATATAGAGACTAAATTCTAAATTTTTAAAAGTACAAGGACTTGAAACAAAATTTAACCAAGGTGTCACGTTGTTTTAGTGGGAAAGCCGGAAAGGACATATTCTTCTGTACTTAAAAGGGTTAGAAAAGTAGAAAAAGGTGACAGGGAATATAAATGATGATTCCTTGGTATAAACACCATCTTATTGTCGTTAGTCAATATATTATGATTTTAAATTAGATACTTTGGTATAACCATCTTAGGATTCCCTTCTCTTTCTACACTCAAAAGCTTCTTGTAAATTCTTTTATTAATAATGATTTGTTTTAGATTTTATTTACATTTATATCTTCTGAACTTATGGAATATAAATTTAATTGAAATCGAATTAAATTTTATTTTTTATTTAATATATAATTAATTTTAATTTTTATGATGTAAAAATAAGTATTTTATCTTCAAAATAGTAAAATATTTATGAAAAATTTTTAAAATTTTATCAAATTATATAAAATAAATTTAAAATTTAATATTAGAAATCACCCCTAGTTTTACCAATAGCAAATAATAGATTCGAATTTTGGATCCATTATCTATTTTTTTTTAATTATTTTGGTTTACTAAATTCGAATATTTAATGTATTTATATATCCGGTAAATAATGTTATTTAATTTGGATATGAATTCATGTAATGATACAAATTTTTTTTACAATATTAAAGACAGGGAAATAAAGGTCACACGATTTGAATTCATGTCAAACATATGTCAGATAAAAATTTTAATCACCCTTCCATTCAATATTATAAATGAATTTAGATATCCAATAAGTAGTGTTATTTAATTCAAATTCATATCAATTTTTTAATATATATATAAATTAAAATTAAAATATATTAAAAATTAATATAAATAATAGGTTGAACTATAAAGTAGCCATCTCGTTATATAATAATAATAATAATAATAATAATAATAATAAATAAAATGGTGAATTAAAAAATCAATTGGCTTATCTAAAATTGATGAGAAGTTTGGTTTAATACGTGACCCTTTGGACCCATTCATTGAATCCCCTCAATTATTTATCTCTTAATCCTTATCCTTTCTCTATATAGCTTAACCCTTTTAACTTTAAGATTTTAGTGTACGGGAGGAACTTACAATGACCGTCTCATTTTTCTTTATCTTATTAACAATATTACAATATTTTTAATATTAAAATGGATATGGAGAAAGTGTGGGTTTCAATTTATCAAAAATGAGAAAATAGTGAGGTTGTTATTTATTAGAGTAGATAAGCTGGATTAGCTAGATCAAGAATCAATTGGATATTAGTTTGAAAAGGATATTGAATCAATAGGATATTGGTTCTAAAAAGGATATTGAAACGGTTGAACCAAATTTTTAATATTTTTTATTTTTATGAATTTTTCTTTATTTATTTAATCAAACCGAACAAACTGATTGAACTAACAAACTGGTGACTTGATCACCAATTCAATTTTAAAAACCTTAAAAAATAGATGTTTAACAAAATTCGTATTAGAAATAAATATAAAATTTAACCTTTTATATATATATTTCCTATAATTTTCATAAACGTGACCATTTAAGGTCAAATTGGGTGCTGATTCAAAGGGGAAAATTTGGTAGAGAATTTGAAGCTTTTTTTAGGAACATTCTGTCCAACCACCACTAATGATGGTGGTTTTTGCTTTCAAAACTAACATATCAATTATCCTTTTAATTTTTTGCCCCTATGACATTTGTATAAATATTTATAAATCGTATCAAGTGAAGATTTAATTCATCACTAAAATTCGAATTCAAGTGAAATTCTCAATAAATTTAATTTCATATCATATATGTTTTTCCTAATACATTCTCTATAATACTACCTACATGCAAAGCCTTAACTAATTATTCTCTTCAAAACACTATGGCAACTTTTAAGAATTTTCAACAGCAATAGGTTAATTCAAAAGTTTTTATTTATTTATTACAAAAAAAAAAAGAAAATATTGTAGCTTAAAAACAGAAAAAAGACAGTTGATAGTCGAATCTCTTTTAATATGAAATTACCTATGATGTAGAAAACCTCCATGGTAATAAGCAAATATTATAAAAAAAAAAAAAAGATCTCTTTGAGTTCAGAAAAAGAGAAATCATGAAGTATATTTAATGTTTAAATACAATAAGAAGAATGAAAGTTCAACAGTTGGACATCTCTTTTTCGTAATAACGGTTTAAACAAGAAATGATAGCTACAGGCTAGAACGAATTATCCGTGTGCCATAGGGTGTGCATGCTACCAAAAATTAAAGAAGAAAGTGACTTTTCCTTTCCAATTGTCACTAATTTGCTTTACTTCACGAATGTGAACCACCACCAACCAGCATGAAACTACACGACAAAGCTACATAATGCATATATATATAGGGTTAATTCCATGAAAGCTTCCTAAACTTTGGAGCAATTTCTATATTGATCCCCACTTCAAAGCATTTCAATACAAGTATCCTATTGAATTAGTCCCTAACCGGTCAATCATTCACGTCTATTATTAGTACTAGTTCCATTAAATAAATCAATTCAATACTTACCCTAAAAAAAAGAATCAAATAAGACAACTTTTAATAGAATAAATGCTTACCATTTAACAAAGTTAATGTTTTTAAAACTTTATAAATATACAAATGAAATGTTTAGTTCAATTTTTTTTTTAAACCAGACCGATGATTGAATTGATTAAGTCATCGATTTTGCCGATTTAACTAATTCGATTGAATAAATCATTAAAGCATTCATAAAACTAAAAATAGATATTAAAAACCTATTCAATCGACATTTTGATAGCAACTAATTCAACCTTTTTTAAAAAATATAAATGTCAATTCTATTAAAATTCAACATTATCTAATTCATTTTATCAATTTAATTTAATAGTCCAACTAATTTGAACTGATCTCGATCTCCATAATAGAGGGACCTGATAGGTACTTTCACCATCCTTTCCATCACACATTTTCCGCTAGTTAGCAAACCGTCACCGACTGCTAATGGAACGATCCCGGAAATGCCAACAGAAGGGATCAATTTGGTATAATATTAAAGGCCAAATTAGGACATTTTAAAATTTAGGAACTAATATAAAATTTGCCCTAAAGGGACCTTTAGTGCGATTATATATATCAGACACACTAACACCATATATATGAACAAATGTGAAAACTGATTCCTGTGAGACCCACTTCTCCATTGTCACTGTAATTGGGAACAAATTGCAAAATATCACTGACCCTAATTCTAAAGAATCCCTGTCGCGGCTTGTCGTTACCCTATTTTATCCTGACAGGTTAGGTTACATACGAGTATTTGACACTAAATGTCAAATATTTATATAAATATTTATATATGTATTTGACACATATATAAATATTTTCAAGTTTTTCATATATTTAAAGACTCATGTCCATAATCCTATTTCGAACACAGATACTTAAGAAATTTTTTTAAAAAAGCAACAAAGTCCACATAACTGATTGCAACTGGCCACATCATCAACAAACCAGATTTCTCTTTGAATTTTTTTTTTCCTTGTCAGTGAACTGGAAGTTTCCTCAAAAGAAGTACAAGTTAGAGACATTTAGCAAACCTTTCGGACAAAGACAATAGGCTGTCCAAATCTGTTGCTATCAAAAACCACCATTGTGAATTGCATTTGCTGGTGGTAAGGAAAACCCTGCATCAGTTTGTCACTGAACCAAGGCACGGACCACCTTGTAACGGTCCTACCATCCTTCATTATCTGCAATACCAATCAACAACATATCTTGAAAGCTAATGGCCAAATCTTCTATTCCTTACCTAAATGGCTTCTTAGGAGCGAAATACGCAAGATAATCAGATCCTTTCTTTGACATTTCTGTTTGGTTTCGACCAAGTTGGATAACTAGACCTAGTTCCAGATGTTGAAATTAGGCTTGAGATCCGGAACGAATAAATGGATACACTATTCGAAGCAGGAGGATAATAGACTATACAACACCTAAAACTGTAAAAATGGCATGAAGGAGCTCAAATAGACCAGCGGAATTGAAAGATATTTACTTCATTTCCATGAAATATAAATAGAAGCTAGTTGTCAAAAGTGTAATTCAGAAGACTAGAATGAACAATTGAAGAGATATGCTTTCCTAGGTTTTCAAAAATGGATCCTAAATCTCATGTATGGCTAAATACACCTTCGCCAAGCAAAAAAAAGATCCCGGGACAGTCTATACAACAGGAACACTTCCATTAGGAGGCTGCAAGGGCCCCAGCAGTTTGTCTGCAGAAAATCAAACTACAAGAAGATTTGTAAAGAAAGAAGTCAAAAACTTTGGAACAAAACCGCAACTATGTTAGTAGACTACCTGAGTTTCCAGCAAAAGCATGGTGCTCAGGAACATATTTGCTTCGGGTCAATCCAACAGAATCAGCCTGAGGCCTTGGAATAATATCAACAGGATGCGGATTTGAGAAGTCATTGGATGGCAGGCACACCTCAGATTTACTCAAGCATAATTCTGAAATTTGAGCAAGAACTTGATCGGGCTTCTGCAGAGAAGACTCTTGCTGTATTTCAAGGAACATGAAATTAGTCAAAAGTTTTTCTGAACTCAATGAATACTTCTAGATATTGCAGTGCAGCAAAAGCGTTATGGCAATCGACCATATAGATACAAATTTATTCTATTTAACTGATAAACAAGCCACTCAATCCTTGAAGTTTCAGTTCATCTAGATGCATAAAACATATGAATCACATAGGGCACATCAAAAAGCACTTCATTATTCTTAAAAATCCATGCTGTGCTTCTTCATGATTAAAGAAGCACTAATTGCTTCAAATAATAAGCATCAATCTTTAGTTTGCTTGGTGGATATTCGTCTGTTGAACTTTGAATAGCATTCCACCGATTGTTCAGGACTTTAACTTAAAGCCAAGGATGAGATCTTGAAGATATAAATGAAATTAATACTAGGTATCTTTTAAAAGTTAAATGGTGACTCTTTTTTCTGTTATTTTCGGTTTTTCCTACTAAATTAAAACAAGGTTGTAAGGGAAACTCAAGATTAATCATGAAAAAGGTTCCAGTTAGATGATTTAAAATAATCTCTTTTTAATTCATTTGCGTCCTTAAGCAAATCACATTCAAACTCATTACAGCCTAGATGAAAGAGGAAAGCCTAAGGTAGCATAGTTAGCAGGGGCAAACCTTCTTGGTAAGCAGATTATCTGCCTGTTCAAGAGGACAGACCCCCTGAGAAGAATCCCGTAACGTCATCGTGCTCTGCTTTGACACTTGTCGATTAGCCATTTCACTGCAAAGTTCTTTGGTTGAAGTAATGAAGTACTGATGACTAAGCGCTAAGCGAAGACGACTATTTCTTTGAGAGTAATACATTTTGGTACTAAGAGGGGCAGGCGGATCTGATTTAATGGCAGGCAAAAATAAAGTTCATGGTCAATTACAAGATTCAGAAACTATTATACTTAAGTGAAAGCAGTAAGGCTTACCTTTTGTCAGTTTACAGTTAACATTAGGGGTTTCACTTCTGGAAACTGTTCTAATTGGAGAGTCCTTTGCTGCAAATGTACATGATAAACATTAATGAATGAGTAGCAACGAGCAATAATTCGGTAATAGGATAGCCTTTCTGAGAGGCATATATCTCTGCTCCAGAATTTTGGTTAAAAGCCATCCCAAGATCCTCAAACAAAACATTGAAAACTCTTATTGTGAACCAAAACCTTTCTGCATTAGCTAAATGCCAGAGATATTGTCCAACTGAGAATTTTCAGGAAATAGAATGACAACAACAAATTTAGTATAGCCTTACATGCATACAGGTCATGTGAATTTAGAATCTTTTTCACACCAGAAGCTGTTTTTGGATCATCCGGCAAGGGAAGTCGGTTACCAGCTAGCCTACCAAAAAAAGAGAAGGAAGGCATCATCCACTAGAAAACAAAAAGATATTCAGAAAGAATAACAAAAACTTGAATAACAAGAGGTGACCTACTTCATAAGGAGCCCGGAAAAAAGCTAACAAAATATCACAATTCACAAGTACAACATTTACAAAATCAATCACCCCCAGGCTGGCAGACTGTAGAGAAAGAAATGAATCAACCTAAATGCCAATATGCTCAGTCACTTAAAATTTTTCTCAAACATTTGCACTCATATACTCCATGTTTAAGCTACAGAAAAAAAGAATACAGGTTTCATCTCAAAGGAAAGGAACAAGAAGAGGAAAAAAGGTTTCTGGAAACCACAAATTGGGTAGAGTCAACAGTAATGAAGAGGAAGATAATTACAAGCATGCTAAGGTAAAATTTGTTTTTGAGAAAAGACAAATTTATCATGCTAAACTATAAGCAGACATCATTAGGACAAATGTACTATTATTTGAAAAGAAAAAAAAAGGACAACGAGAATACAATTTAAAGCGTTTAGTTGAAGGTAGCACTAGGGAGGCCGATTGATCAGTATTCTGGGGACTAATTCCTGAGCCATCCATCAGATATCCCATATCTATACAAGTTGAATTCCCTAAAAGAAAAGGGAAATGATGCATCAAGCTCAAATAACGAAGCACTTGCTGCAAACGGAGAACTGACATGTATTAACAAAATAATGACACATTTCACATAGGCATTACATCATAAAATCATATCATTAAATAATGGGAAAAGCAAGAGAAATCAACAACATGATCCACTTACGTTTCACATGCATGGTTAAGGAAGAAGTCATTCCAATTTGCCCATCCACGAGGGATTCTGATGCTGTACGATCATCATCAGCATCAATAATTTCGGATCTTTCCTGGTCCCCAGCTAGTGTAGGTTGGTCTAAGAGAGGTTAAGAAATATGAAAATATGAATCAACTGGGAAATACAAGTTTCCTAGTAATGAAACTGAAAAAGTGAGGCACTTCTTTAACATAAAACACAAGAAAACCAAAAAATAAATTTTCATTTAAAGAGAAAAAACATCTAAAGCTATTTTAAGTACTTTTGATATTTCTTTTATCCCAAAAAAAGAGTACTAATATTAGTATAGTACCAAATTGAATAAAAGGAGATTGAAACTTAAAAGCGAAGGCAACAAAAATAATTAAACACATTGGAGAAGAAAAAAGTGAAAAAAAATTGGATACTAGCATAAGCTGCTAGTGACTTCTTCCTTTCCTTCCTTGGAGGTTTCCTATGGCCTGTATTACCATCAAGCTCCAAAATAATTTCTTCTGTGATTTTTAGTGACCTACAGAGTTCTGGAAAAATCGGCAGGGAGAGAAAAGAAACAATTTCAGTGAAGCACCACTAACTAGAGAAACAATGCAGACAAAATGACCATAAATCCCTAGTTCATACTGCTTGTAGAAAGATCATTGAGAACAATAGCAATTGACTGACAACAGAAATTACATTAAATGCGGATAAATGTTTATCAAAATTGTAGATGATAATAGTAAACTAGTCTTAACATCAGTTTTAGCAACAGGATTCAAATAGTGCAAAAACATTTTAAGCGCCTTAACTGTGTTTAAATTAATCATAATGACAAATTGGGAAAAGTTGGTTACAAAAGTAAAATGCCTCCATACCTGCATGAGCAGCATATTGACTGGCCTTGACCGGCTTCTTACAAGCATTACAACATACCTTCATGATTATATTAAACAATTACGCGACAGAAAAAAATTTTGGTGTGCACAAAAACAACTTATGTAAAAACCAACGAACTGACTGTATAAAGAACAAATTTCTACCTTGGTGAAGACACAACCTTAAAACTAAAAGAAAATAAAACAGACTTTGGATGCTACAAAGAAATTTGGGTAACTAAGAATGTAAAAGGCAAGCCACTTGGTGAGTATTCTCATGCGAAAAAGTTAAACTCTAGGTGGCATTTAATTAAACATACATTTGTAAACCCCATGTAGGACTCAAATGTTGAATTTCCTTTTTATTCAAGATTATACATCAGCAATCCAAACCATATAGAGGGAGCCTCAATAGGCAAAGGTATCATAATCATAGATCAGAGAGAGCATTAACAGAAACAACTCTTTAGATGAAAGAATTTTATACATGATGTCAAAGAGAACTGAGATTTCATAGCTCAGATAAACTCACCAAATTTAAAGGATCAGTCATGGGCTTCAAGCCAAAGACATGCATATCTGTGAGAAAAATCAACGTGCCATCATAAACAATGAACACAGCATGGCCCATATAATTTGGTGCAAGAGAAACATTATTAAATTGAAAAACCGATAAAACAAACATTAGTCCGCACGGCATCACCTTCTTCATCAAGTAAATTTGCCTCATCTGCCTCATGCAATTCTCTGTAAATGTATTGAGCAGCTAATTTTTTATTGCCAACCTCCTCTGCCAACAGCGAGGACAATGTCAATACCATGTTGTTTAATAAATTGTACCAACATATCCAATTCATTTGAAACAGTAAGACCTAAATTTGATAACACATCCTCCGAGTGCAAGCAACAATGGTCAAGTTTAAGGCGCGGTTACATAAATTGGACAACATGCTTCTTTTGTTTTAACTATTTTAAAAGTAAATCAAGATTTTTACACATCTAATTACATGCTTGAATAAGACAAAGAGAGAGAGACCAAAAACAAATAAAAAAGAACCATTAAATGGATCAAAAGTGCAAAATATTCATGGAGAAACAGAAGTTGTGGGTTCTCATTTTGTGGTGGAGCAGAGCTACCACTAACTTCACTATAATAATTACAGAGACCTTCTCAAAAAGAAAGAATAATTACAGAGTTTCTCAAAAGGAAGAGACCAATTGTATGACGCAACATATTTATCTCCCTTAAAGCATTCAGAACATGACAGTCACGTACAGTATAAAAGAATAAAAGTAAGAAACGGGTGATGCAAAATTGAGATATTTCTTTAATCATTTCTCTTATGTCACTTCATTTGCAACGTTCTATTTCACTTCCTAGTAACTAATTACTGATTGCTCACAAAATTAGACCACATCATTTCAATTTGGCCATGCAACCAAGGAGTGCAAATTATTAAAATTTGTATAACACATAGGATATCAAAATAATATGCGTTGCTTCAACTCTTCATTTTTCTTGAAATACCCATGTTGGACACATATGGACGTGGATGTGAGGATATAATCCCAAGACGCTCTAAATACAAGGAAACTTGTTAAGAAAAGGCATACACGTGCCAGTCACATACTCTATCTTCACACCCGAATTGAAGTAACATATTGGAAGCATACACATTCTGATATTTCATACCATGTAATAATAGTGTACCTGCTATACTCGGCGAGATGCTTTCTGCTTCAAGAAGCCTAGCCATAACCGCCATTCTACCACTTCCCAGTGAGCATACCATTGAGACACAAAGCTAGCTCCGAATCTATACACTGCAATGAGCAATGCAGATAAAATCACCACAATGTTACTACAGCAATGTATAGCTCATAATTAATAGCATCAAAATACTAATACTAATAATAATTCCACGCATTTAAAATTTATTGTTTTTCAATAAATGCTGGCAATTCAGGAGTTAAATAGTTTGATAACTGTCATGTTTGTAAAATTGTATATTATTAACCATTTCCTTTCCATATTAATTTTTAAGAGAAATAAAATTTAAATAATTAAAGGAAACTCAAATGTAAAAAAAATGTGATTAAACAAATTTTAAACTAAAAACGAGGAACAATTATATACATTGTAAATTCACATATACAAAAAAAAATTTACGCAGTCATGCTATCCAGAATAAAGAAAATACAAGAAATTATAGCTCGATAAAAAAAATTTTAAAAATAAAAAAACCCTATAAAAATAGAATATGAAAATGATATAGAATAAAGACTCACCTCGATCTACACCATAAAAATTCTGGGAAAAAAACCCTAAAATTGCGGAGAAAATTAAAAAATTCGAATTAGTTCTCAAAACAATGCGCTGATCCCGATGCAATGTGAGTGAAACTAAAAGTTCAGGAAAGAGCTGCAATGGCGGAAATGGAAACCCTAGGCGGAGAGAAGAGATGAGTTGGCATTGTGGCGGAGCAAAATTGGGAAGGAAAAATAAAACGAAAACAAAAAACTGACGGTTTTTCTCTTTTGGATTTTGGTTTTGCGCTAATATATGCGCAGGGGGTTGCATTATAGTGATGTGGTCCTCGCCGCATTGGATAACAGGCTACTTTAGACACTTTTAAAATTAAAAATACTATAATTTACAATATAAATTTTGAACTGACATCTTTGAAAAAGAAATTTGAATTGACCTCTCATCCGCCCGGTTGGGTAGGCCCAGCTCAGACCGGGCTATATTGCGTTTTAATTCAACTTGTTTATGGGCTACGTGATTAGATCGGTCCATCCGGCTCGGCCTGAGTTTTGGCAATGATATGTTGTCTTTGAATCTGGTTCTGTCCGAATTTAAATTGAATAATTTGAAATATATTTTCATTTAAATTTAAGTATATAATATAAAAATATTAGTATTAGATATTTTATTTTTTTAAAATAGTAGGACTCAAATATTTTATTTTTTTTAAATAGTAGGACTCAAGCCTATTTTTTTTAAATCAGACTGTAGCCTGGCCCAACTTAATTAATTAACCCTACTAGTTTGAGTAAAAGAAATTGTAATATGGTTATTTACCCAACAAATCTCAACAACTTTGGCAATCTGTCAAGATTACGGATACTTTGTTATTTACCCAACAAATCTCAATGATCCTTCCATACTTACTGCTTGACGGCTGACGTCATCTAGATTTTTTTAAAGTGCAAACAATTGTTTTTTCAAACTTGATAAATGATGTCAACTTGAAAGACTTGGTAAATACATTAACAACTTGATCTTCACTTTTACAATACTTTAGCTTAATTGTTCCTTCATGATTAAGGTCTCGCAAAAAAGGTAATATTTTATATCAATATGCTTGTTTCTTTTGTGTAGCACAAGATTTTTTTTTTTTTTGACGATTGGATGGTTGAATTGTTCTCTCAAAAATTTGTAGTGTCTTTTTCTTGCTTGAATTCCAAGTCTTTAAGGAGTTTTCTAAACCAAATAGCTTGACAAGAACAAACTTGTGAAGCTTCAATATGACCACACCAAACTTACCAAATAGCTTGACAAGAACAAACTTGTGAAGCTTCAATATGACCAGACCAAACTTTTGGAGCTTATTTTAGTCTATATAAAACATATTTCAATCTATAAATTTTATGCTCTTTTCTTATCTTAATATAATTATGGGGTTGTCCAATAAATACATCTTCCATGCAAAAATACTGATTTGATATTTAATTGAAAATTAGGCCAATAATTATGTATTACTGATGCAATCATCAATATGATGATGTCATGTACTATAACTAGGGCAAAAACTTATATGTAATCCACACCATACTTTTACTTGTACCCATTAGCTACTTACCACGCCTTGCACTTGTCAACTTGGCCATTTTCCTTCACATTTATCTTGTAGACCCACTTAACATCGATGGTTTTATGCCCTTTAGGAAAATCAACCAACTCCCAAGTATAATTCCTTTAAGTGGCCTCAATTTCAACATCCATTGCCTCTTGCTATTTTGCTTCGTTGAAAGCACTTTCAAAATTTGTTGTGTCACAAACTACAAGCATTGCAAAATGAGTAAATGCATCATCATTTTCTTCAATTTCAGTAACCTCATAATCTTGCATCCATATATGCCTTCTTTGTACACGGGAAAGTACTTTAGTAGCTACACTAGTTTTTTCTCATTATGTTGGCAAAATTTCAGTGGCTGGTGGAGAAGTGTTCTCGGTCATTTGAGTTTCTTCAACTTCTTTAGCACAAGGGTGTAACGACCCTATAGTTGGGGGTGTCGAAAAGTGCATTCTCGAGACTCCGTTCCCGTAAATCAGACTCATAAATATTTATTAAAAATATTTACGAAATTAGTTGTGTAGTTAATTAGGTTTCAGTTAATTGAATTTGCATTAATTAAGAGTTACTGTAGTTTAAGGACTAAATCGCGTATAGAATGAAAGTTAAATTACAGATTAAAGATTAATTAAAAGGGCTAAAGAAGCAATTATACCTTATTCTATTAAGTGGATGGTATTAGTGAATTATATATATAATTTATATGTAAATTTACTTTATATATTATAATAATTAAAGTTAAAATATGTTATCTTAAAATATTTTATCTTAATAATTAAGTAAATGTATATATATTATATAATAATAAATTAAAGTATAATAAAACAAATAGGTAAAAAAAAAGAAAGGAAAAGAGAATGCCATACAAAACTAAGAAATAAAAAAAAAAGGGAGAAAGAAAGTCATGCACGGCCTAGGGGCTTCTAGGGTTCAAAGTTCAATTCGTTAGTCAATTTAGTCCCATTTTTCTTGTAATTTGTATATTTTTGGAATCCCAATACCTAGGGCTACCCGACCCATATCGAAATTTTAGCAATTACTAAGTTTTAAATGTTGTTAATGTTAAATAGTTTTAGTATTAGGGATTAAATTGATAGATTTTTAAGCTAGAAATAGAAAAGGATTAAATTGTAGAACAAATTGTAAATTTTGAGTAATAGGGGTTAAATTGTGAAAAAATTAAAATTTAGGGGTTTAATTGAAAATAGGGATTTAAATTTAGTTTAAAGTGAAATTTGTATGAAAATATAGAATTAAATGTAAAGAATAAAAAAAATTAGTCTCCGTTAGGGACTAAATTGAAATTTAGGCAAATATTGAGTAAAAAATAAAATATTCAATATGAAATTGAATTATGTTGTATTGATGAATTTTAATTGTTTTAATTCCATAGTTAACGTTATACCGGAATCCTCGACTAAAAAGGGGAAGGGTTAAATCGACGTCGGATAGCTCAGAATCCTTTGTATTTCTATAATCCGAACCTAGTTACTAATTGTTGTATTTTGATTTTGTAACACCCCCTAACCCCAAACTGTCGTTGGAACAAGGTTACAAGGCATTACCGGACTTATACACTAGTAAATGAACAAAATCAAGTTACAAATCTGGGATTTAATCTAAAACTTTCTAAATTCCATCAAAAAGTCCTTAATATGGGCTTACGAGGCCCAAAATATGCTTAGGAAGTGATTTGGGATTAAACTGGGAACTTTGGAAACTTTTCTTTGAAAATAGGGGCACACACCCGTGTGGCCTGGGACATACCCGTGTGGCCTGGCCGTGGGGCCAGCCTGTGGGCAGATCTGACTTATTACACATGACCATGGGACTAGCCTGTGGGCAATTCTGACTTTACCACACGGCCTGGGCACACGCTCATGTGACTTGGCCATGTAAAAACATGATTTTTCATCATTTTTAAGCTACTTTCACCCACTAAACATACCTAATTCATGCCCAACTTAAGTTTCTTATAATTCTTGAATCAAGTAACATCATCATACCTTTCAAACTTAACTAATATTCATATATTCAGACCAAAAACTTCTTAAGAATTATGTACCACATTTACAATCAAAATATAAAATATTTACAAGTGACAAACACCAAACCTAATTCATGCCACAATTACCAAAAGATTGATTCATCACCAAAATTGAGCTAAAGCCGGGATTGATTCAGATGCTGAGCCATACTTTAACTTGACCTAACCTGCACACGAAAAACAACCGTACGCTGAGTATTAAAAATACTCAGTGGTATTATCATAATTTAAATTTATAACGACCATCAAATATCATAAACGTACATAGATAATTACAAATCATACATATAATCTCATACTAAGTTATCATATTTCCATTGCATTATTTCCAACATTTGTATCAATATCTCATCAATAGGATTTCCAATAATTCATGAACCTTTGGTTCATCTTTCAACCACATATAATTACTCAATTCACATTTCAAATATGAATACTTCATGAATCTTTGGTTCATGCCTTCAATCTCATAGCACAAATTTCATTTCACATTTCATTATCACAAAATTCCTTCCACCTTTCATTCAATAAATCAAGTAATCAAATTCAGATAACTTACTCATTTCGCTTATTTATCCCTATTAACATGACTCGAACTTTGGCGGATCCACGGATTCAACCAAACACACCAGAGTAGCGACCAATGCCTCATCGGATAGTTTGAAGTAAATAAGTGACGACCAACGTCTCATCCGCTAAACCAAAGTAAAGTGGCGACCAACACCTCATCGACTCGAGGTCGAAAAATCCCTAAACTCTTCCAATCTTATGGCATGCCAACTATATCCACTAAGCCCGACTAGTTAATAGGGTATCAGATTTCTTTCTCTATTTCAGTCAAATTCACATCAATTGCACTTTGGCCACATTTTCTCACATATTTCTCAATTCAAGCACAACTTGTTTCAAATTCACATTATCACATATTTTCACTTCATTTCCATTTTCAATTGATCAAAATCATTCAAATTCAATTCAATCACATTAACAGTTCAATCTCAAATTTCAAATTCATAAGCATACCAACATTACTCAATTCAATCATACAATTCAATTTCACATGCATATATTTATTCATCAAATAGATCTAATTCACATTCAACTCAATATCAATATTTACCTCACATTCAAATTCCATACACATATATTAAAATTAAACATTTAATAAGAAATAACTTGAATTATGATAATACAAACCGATATTTTTTTCGAGCTATTCCTCGATCACTTTTTCCTTTTACTTCGTAATCGACGTCTCGGTTTCCTTGTTTGCTACGAAGATTAGCATAATTACAATTAATTAATAACACATATATTTTATACAAAATAATAACTTTCCATGCAACTTTTACCTAAATCCCAAATTTATCCTAACCATTTTCATCTTTTTCCTTTTTACAATTCACATCATTTTCTTATTCAAATTCCATCAAAACTTTAACTCAACTATCAAATTTCATCATTTTTCCATAATTTTGAATTTCTATTAAATTAGTCCTTACAACACAAAAATTATGACCTAGTTTACAAATTAATCCTTTAATCAATTCAATTCAAAATTTCTATTAATTAAACCCCAAATTTCGTCATTAGTTCAACTTCAACCCTATTCAAGAATCTATCAACTTTCAATATTTCCATATAAACTCAAAAGTATTCAACTCTAAGACTTCAAAAATACTAAAATTACAAGAAAAAGACTTAATTAAACTTACCAATTAAAACTTCAAGCATTAAAACCCTAATTCTCCCTTTTCTTCTTTCTTTCTCTTTTCTTTCCCTATTTTTGTTGCAACTTCTGTAACTTCTCTTTCTTTTTCTTTTTATTATTTATTTTATCAATTTCTTTATTTCTTAATTAATTATTATTATAAAATATCTAATTAATAACTAATATATATATTACATGTGTACTAATACACATATATACACATGTATTATCCCATCACCATACATTTGGCACCATTTATTTATTAAATATAATAATATAATATTACATAATCATAATAATAATAAAAAAATATCTTTTACTTAAATTATAAGTAAATATATATCTATTATACATTTGTACTAATATTTTAATTACACATGTATTCATTTTCTAACATACACATGTCACTAATTTGGTTTAATTACTAATTTAATCCTTTAACCTTTCTCTATTCTGTAATTAAGCTTTTATGCTCTATTCAATTTAGTCCTTTCTAATAATTACTTCTAATTAAACTAAATTGACTTATCAAAAATCTAATTCAACTCATAACTAACTTCGTAAATATTTTTAATAAATATTTACGGACTCGTTTTCCTAAGACGGATGCCCTAAACTCACTTTTCCGGTGCCTGTGAAATTTGGGTCGTTACATTTAATGCATATGGTAAGTGGTTGAGGTGAGTATTTGGCACTTTGACATTAAATTGAATTAAAGTTGATTGAATGGATTGAATTGGTATATATATTATGAATGTATTGATTATTTGAATTGAAATGAATATATATATGTGTGTGTAAATGTAATAATATGCAAATATGATAATTGGATATTGGTTGTATTTGGAAAGGGAATTAGAACCCTATTAACTGCATCGGGCTGAGTTGGATATAGATGTATGCCATAGGATAGGAAGAGTTCAGGGATTTCTTCGACTTCGAGTCAATGAGACACTAGGTGTCAATTTATATAGCATTGGGCGCAGCTATTACTTTGGATTTATCCGATAAGGCACTAGGTGCCAAACTAGTGTGTTGGTTGGATCCATGTATCTGTCCGAGTCCGAGTCGTACTAATAGGGGTAATTAAATAAACGATTCTATAATTGATATTGGATGATATTATATGTGAATTGAAAATGGGATAGAGATTTGAAAAAAAGAAAATGAGATATGTTGTGATTATAAATGAGATATATGAGTAATATACTCATTAATTGAATATAGTTGAATTTGCAATTGTTAAAAATGAAATGTGGTTTGATATGTGAAAAACTATTTATATAGCAAGTATGAGAATTGGGATAGTAGTTAAACAAATGAAATATGATGTGTTATTATGTATGAATTCAAAGGGTTGGCATATGGTAGTTGTGCTTTTTAAATATTAATATGTGTTTATATTTCAATTATACATTTGTAATCTCTTGTCTTTAAATATTCGGATTATAAAAATATCACTAAATTTTACTCAGCTATGGTTTTGTTTTTCCATGTGCAGGTTAAGCACTTCTCTTTTGATCGTCGATTCAGCATCCAACAACGATTCCGAACTCAAATGTGATGATGTTTATCTTTTATGTCGGCATGTACCTAGGATGTTTAAATGATAGTTATTTTGTGGATGGATTGTAAATGAGGTTATAAATGTAATGTTGGTTTGGTATATATATATATATATATATATATATATAAACATGTGTTTGTGTTTGAAGCCATAGTATGGTATGGTAAATTTAACCAAAGCTTAGTATTTGCATGTGAATTTAAGTTAATGTTTTAGATAGATATGAGCTAGGCCAAATTGATGGATTTTGGCATGTTTTTATAATTTTAATTTTAATGATGCATTGATGATATGTTTTGATGATATAAATGCAGTACCAATAAGGGTACATTGGTTAGGCAGCTAAGATGATTGTTTTGGCATGTTTTGAATGTGTTTGATCGTATTTTGAACAGGATAAATGAATGGTTTTTAAGTTATTTAATGCCCAAGCGAGTAGGAATTGGTAAACTTGTTGTTTAAGGTACATTTTAGGTCCACACGGGCGTACGAGGCCATTTCGAAAAGTACAGGGCTTGGCACACGGGCATGTGGCTTGGCCGTGTGACCTAAGTCAGAGAGTTACACGAGCACAAACACAGGCTGAGACATACCCGTGTGTCCCCACTTTGAATGCCCAAACGTCTAGACACACGGGCGTTTGACTTGTTGACTATACAGCTGTATAAACCCTGCAGTTAAAAGTTTTTTAACTTTTTTCAAAAATTTTCAAATGTTTCCGATTTAGTCTCAAATCATTTCTAAAGTGATTTCAAACCCTCAAAGGATTTATGTAACACCCCCAACCTGACCTAGAAAACTAGATCGAATTCAGAATGCTACATTGATCACCGAAGTGATCGTAGAAAAATTTTATAAAACAACTTATCTTCGTAAACCAAAATCGTAAATAACCACATAGTAAAAGTTTACTATAAATCCTAATAAAAAACATGTTTAAGTTATGCGAATAAAACATAAATCAGAAACTATACCACAACATTATAAATCCTTACAGTTTAAACTTTAACCAAATAATGAACAAAACCAAAATTAAAAAACCATAGTTTATCCACCAAGATTGTCCGAGACGTCCGCGTACTGAGTCCAGCATCCAGAAACCAGAACTGTACCTGAAAGAGGAAACAGAAGAGGGGTGAGCTACTCGAGCTCAGTGTAAGATCAAAACTAGTAAAAGTACAGAAATCGAAACTGAACTGAGACAGAAAGGTTTGGAAACAGTTCTAAAATAGAACATACTTATAGACTGTTTAAAACAAGAACATACCAAATGTAACTCTACAGTCATATGGCTTTGTCAAACACAGTAGTAGTATTTCCCAAGTGTTATAGACTGGGCTTAAGCCTTTCCCAGAATCAGTCCCATTGTGGGCCTTAGCCCATCACATTAATTATCTAGTCAGACAATCACAGACAACCCTACAAGGTTCTCATAGGCACGAGTGCCTTTCAATCGAATATTACAATAGGATATTTCAGTCTATCAGACATTCAAGTCTTTCCATCGATTAGTCAATCAGATATTTCAGACAACAATATAGTCACATACCGTCACAGTATCACATCCAGTCAATCAGATTCAGTCAAATACATATGAGTGCAAATGAGTTATAAATTAACCCACCCATCCAGCCAACACACCATCTCCGACCACCCCTACACATCCTGTGGGGATAAAATCAACCCACCTATCCCTGCACTCCGTATAGGACTTCGAAAAGCCCATCCAACCTTATACACTATAGGATGTCATCCCGGGTTGCTCGGCAATGATGATCATCAGTATTGTCCTTGACCCACAGGAAATTGGGATCGCCCTCGCCCCTTTAGGAATTGGGGCTAACAGTGTGCAGTTAGACTACCAGTCTCGTATATTACACATGCAAGCATATGAGTTGCACTGTGTAATACGGTGAACCACGGTACAAACATGCAGTGTGAACTGCCAGATCAGATAATAGTACATAGCGTAGCTAACGTACACGTGGTACAGTGCAATGCGATAAACTGTTATACCGACAGGTTGCAGTAAAACTGCCAGATCATTCAAATCGTCTATGACCCTCTGAGTATTGGGACTGCCCACGACCCTCTGGGTATTAGGGGCTTCAGTATGCAGATAAACTGCCAAATCGTAAATCTCCCTTCTCTTCAACATCCTATCCCAAAATACTTTATATGCAGATGTATGTATGCAGATGTATAAATGCAGATGCACCAATTTAGAATTCAATTACATATAATCATTCCAAAGCAGTCATTTAGAGGCAATCATTTGCAATCAGTCAATCAGTTACAAAAACGTACATACTTATATACTCAGATTTGGTACAAACGTAGCACACATTCAGTTACAAGCAATACATAATTCGAGGTTAGAACAAGGTCGTGTTCACCCTCAGTAAACTTAGTCGAGGGGTTTGGAACATATAGGCTCGCAATAGCATTCGACCTACCCTAGATTCAAAATTTGGCGAGTTAAGGCCATACGCCTGTGTACTCTGATCGTGTGGACCAATCCAGGCCGTGTGAGGATCCAAACACCCGTATAAAGAGTAGTACATAGCCGTGTGACAAAGGCACATGCCCGTGTAGTGCAGAGGTACGGCCGTGTGACCAAGCCATGTAATTCACTGTTCAATCTCTCTAAATTCAAATGCAAGGCTGACACGATCGTGTGAAGGTGTCAGATACGGCCGTGTGGCCAATAGACACGACCGTGTGTCCAATAACACACGCCTGTGTGAAATCTCTAGGTCCCAAATCAATCATACGGCCGTGTGTCCCGAAGCATATACCCGTGTAGGAACCCTAATTTCCCAAATCTGTCACACTGCCGTGTGGCCAAGCCGTGTGACTCTAAATCCCTAATTCTCAACCTCACACGCCCGTGTGCCCATAGGACACGGCCATGCTGATTCTGACAAAAATCCCTAAATCAACCACACGGCGGCGTGATCAGGCCGTGTGGCACCCAAAATTGACTGAAAACCCTAGTTCCCAAATCTACACGGCCGTGTGCCAGCCCCTGTGGTCGTCAAGAAGGCTACGAAACCACCCCAATTCAGCCCTGAAAACCACCGTTAGGCCACCAAAACTACCCACTACCTTCGCCCTATCAACATATATCAGAAACAACATTTTCCCTGCACTTTTAACATATAAAAACTCAAAATCGATGGGGTTAGCACTCAATTAGGAAAAGCCGAATGAAAATTTACAGAATCAACAAAAACTACAGAAACATAGTTACAGTTCGAATCTCACGCCTGTTTCGATCGAGGCAAAAAAGGAGAAGGAGTGACAATCCCAAAAATCGCAGAAACAATCGTCTTTCAGTACAATTTTAGGGAGATGAGAGGAGAAGTGGAAAACGTCAAAAAGAGAAAAAAAAACCCCAAGAAGAGTAATCCCAATAAAAATTAAAAGTAATAAAATAAAAAATAAAAATATATATAAGTTAAAAGTACTTAAAATAACTATCCAAGAAGTTCTCCCTAAACTCGAACACAGGACCTCCAAGTTCACTAACACCAATCTATCCACTAGACTAGCAGCCCCATTCTTATCGCTAAATTGCACAACTAAACTCTTCTATGCAACCTTCACACTGTCCCTATGCTCAAGACCCAAAACTTCTAGGCCCAAAATTCGGGGCGTTACGCTTTAATAAGAAACTCTATGCATGTTAATGATGAATCATATTGTGATTTTTTTAAAAAATGTTTTAAATAAATGATTAGATTACGATTACTCAGTAATGCTCTGAAACCCTATTCTGACGATAGATATAGGTTAGAGGTGTTACATTTAGTGGTATCAGAGCTTGTAAGTTTAGCAGATTCTCGGACTAAATCGAGCTCGGAATTGAATCTAGAGGTACATGCCATAATTGAGTTGAATTGAATCAGGATTTGGATGCTGATATATTTGTTTTTATTTTATAGTTGAAAATGTCAAATGATTACAATGACGATGTGGATCAAGAGATGTATACCAGAGATGATGTCTCAAATGAGTTAGATGGAACCAAATCGGTAACACTAAGTGTTAATCCAGTTAGTACTCAACAACCTAACTTTGAGCGAGGTAAAACTGATGGAGGAGGTGATTCACAGTTACTTCGAGTTATTGCTAATTCTTTTTTGCGTATTTTGAGAACCACATTCGCTACGGCATCTACACCTACTATTCGTCGAGCTCTAATTAAAGAGTTGTATAGATGCAGTGCAACTGAATTCTTAGGATTGAAAGGAGTTAATCATTCCGCAGCTAAAGTTTGGATTGAATCCACTAAACGTATCTTACAACAACTTGAATGCAACCCGCGTGAAAGCGTAATATGTGTTGTTTCTTTACGATAAAGAGAAGCATATTGTAACACCCCTAACCCGTATCCGTCGCCAGAATAGGGTTATAGAACATTACCAAAATTTATAGATCAAATACAGACAATTCATGTTATTTAACATTCATGTCAAAAATTAATAATAAAGTCCCTTATATGAGCTCTCAAGGCCCAAAATATGTATTGGAAACAGATCAGGACTAAACTGGGAATTCAGGAAATTTTTCGTGAAATTTTAAAATTTTTCCTAGGTGCAAGGTACACACGCCCGTGTCTTAGGCCGTGTTACTCTTTAACTTATGTCACACGGCCCAGTCACACGCCCGTGTGCTAAGCCGTGTATAGGTGCAAGGGTCACACGGCCAAGCCACACGCCCGTGTGCCAGGTCGTGTAAAAATATTTGAACATTCTATTTTGAATTTTTAAGATGCAGGGGACACACGGCCAAAACACATGCCTATGTGCTAGGTCGTGTGTCTCACACGGCTAAGACACATGTCCGTGTCTCTGCTAGTGTGGACAAAATAAGGCTATTTCCTAACCATATTTCTCATTCATACTTGTCTTTCACTTACATCAACACTTAAATACATTCACAAGGCAACACAAGACATTTAAATCAAGCCAAAACCAAATTTAACACATCTCATAATACCCCATATATCCAAGTATTCAATCTTACCTAATTGACCATATAAACCTATATGCATATTTCTTCAATCATACTATCTTAAATCATACATTATCATGTTCATAAATTATTCACTACTTAACCACATTAAACACAACAAACATATTAGGCCACACATATATATACATATCAAAATATGTTCAACTCAAGCCATTCAATTGGCTATTTACAACCAAAAACATATATATGCCAACATTAGCCAAGATAACCTA
Organism: Gossypium stocksii; assembly: GCA_020496765.1. NCBI lineage: Eukaryota > Viridiplantae > Streptophyta > Magnoliopsida > Malvales > Malvaceae > Gossypium > Gossypium stocksii. The sequence continues at coordinate 51,905,330 of CM035625.1, read as the reverse complement.
TACATGCCACTATAACCAAAATTGATTCACTAAACATACCGAGATGAGCTGATGGATAGTGTGATGAAATCTCTGCCAAGCTTCCAACCTAATGAGCTTTCGAATTACTGTAGAGTAGAGGAAAATAAAACAAAGTAAACATATTTTGCTTAATTAGTTCTTATAACAGAAAAATAGCTTACCATTCATTTACATTTAAAGTAAGCATGCAAAATTTCTCGATATACACATATAATCTCAATAAACATGTTAGTCATGTACTTCATGTGAATATCGAGAAATCAGGATGAGCTTATCATGTAACAATTTTCATATACATATGTTTTTTTCCATATCATATACTCATTTAACATACATTTTCATAATAATTCATTTCAAGTTCAAATTATCGCATGTTAGAACTTTACCCATTGAATTTATTTGAAATATCGATGAATACACTAGTAGTACACTTGAACTGTACAAAACTGTAATTCGTCAATTCATATTCAAGGGTGCTCATTGAAGTACATAATTGGGAAGCTTTCTCTCAAGCCATATAACAGGAAGCTCAAGCGAGCTGTATAATGGGAAGCTTATCCGGCTATATAACGGGAAGCTCATAAGAGCCATAATCAGGAAGCTCATGCGAGTTAATAACGGGTAGCTCCGAAGAGCCATTAATTAGGAAGCTCCAGATAACCATATCGGAAGTTCAAGCGAGCCATATCGGAAAGCTCCGGAGAGCCATTAATCAAGAAGCTCACAAAGTGCCTTTAATCGGAAAGCTCACGAAAAGCCATATAACGAGACGCTCATAAAAGCTGCGATGTGTCCACAACACATGCAAGATCACAACCAATCGGGATGCTTCGAAGAGCTATTAACAAGAAGCTCGCAAGAACCATATAACAGAAAGCTCGAGAGGGCTAATAACAGGACGTTCATGAGAGCTAATAATGTGTCTGCAACATATGCAGGACCACAACCAATTCGGAAACCTTGTATCCATCGAATTTATTTATTCGAACAGGATTTAATATTTATCGGTCATCGTCGGATATGATTATTCTCATATAAAATGAAATAATACAATCACATACATACAATTCAATTTAAACATATAAATATACAATTTGGTTACACGAACTTACCTTGATAAGTGTTCATGAATTTGTTGTCTACTAATTCGACATTTTCTCTTTTCCTCGATCTAATTCTGCACTTTGTCTATCCGAATCTATAAAAGTAAATTTAACTCAATTTAATACAATTCATATTCAATTCAATCCAATTCACATCTTAGGAAAAATTACTATTTTGCCACTATACTTTTAATTAATGATGATTTTGTCCATAGGCTCAAAAAATAAAATTCATGCAATTTAATCCTTATTCCAAGCCTAGCCGTTTTTAATATATAATTATAATAGCCCATGTATTTCATAAAATTTATAATTTTTTCATGAATTTTACATCTTTACAATTTAGTCCCTAAATCACAATTTCATCAAAATTCACTTTATAAAAGCCGTTTATCTATCAACAACCTTTCATTTTCTACCATAAAACTTCATAATTCATGTATTCTCATCCATGACAAAACTTTAATACTTTGATAAATTTACAAATTAATTCTCGAGTTAGCTAGATTAGGTTATTACGATCTCAGAAATATAAAAATTATTAAAAATGGGACAAAATTACTTACCCAATTAAGCCAAGAAGCTTGCTTGATTTCTCCTCTCTTCATTAGGGTTTCCATGGAAAAGTTTTGGGAAAGATGATGAAAATGATGATATTTTGTTATTTAATTAAAATATCATCTTTTATTATTTCATCCTTCCAATTTAATCATTTTTATTTATTTAATTTTCCATGGATGACTAAACATACTTATCTACTAACTCCTCCTAATGGTCTATCTGCCATATAAGGACCTCCAATTTTGAATTTTATAGCTATTTAATAGCTATAGCTACTAGAACTCAACTTTTGCATTTTATGCAATTTGGTCCTTTCCATCTAATTAGACATGTAACCGATAAAATTTCTTTATAAAATTTTCATACAATATTTCAATAATAATGCAGACCATAAAATAATATTAAAATAATTTTTTATGGACTCAGATTTATTGTCCCGAAACTACTGTTCCAATTTAACTAAGAACGGGTTGTTACATAGATACTGGTAACAGTCAGTGACACACCATATATTTGTAGATTAGGCTAATTGGAAATTCTTCCAAAAGGAATTCCAAAAGAAATATGTTGGCGAATTGTATATCGAAGATAAAAGACAAGAGTTTTTTATGCTAAAACAAGGTGGGATGTCGGTGGTTGATTATGAACAAGAGTTTTCACAATTTAGTAGGTACACTGTTGAGTTTATACCGAATGAAATTGATAGTTGCAAGCGATTTCTACGTGGTTTACGTGATGAGTTGCGAGTATAGTTGATACACATAGAATTACTGAGTTTGGGGATTTAGTTGAACGGGCAAGAATGGTAGAACAAGTTTTGGGTTTTGATAAAAAGATTAGAAATACCCGTACTGCTGGAAAGCGTCTTGGAGTTGCGAGTTCAAATCCACAACTGAAGAGATCAAAAGAATTTCGTGGTTGTTAGAGATCGAATTTTAAGTCAGATAGAGCTAATAGAAATCGTGATAGACAACCGACTGTGCCTACGGGTAGTGTCCGAGGTCTATCCAGGGATACTAATATCCCGAGTTGTGAGCATTGTAGAAAAAAGCACCATGGTGAATACTGAAAGTTAACTCGAGGTTGTTTTCTCTGGGGATCTATGGAACATTTTATCAAGGAGTGTCCGAAGAAGGAGAATGCTATACCTGTTACTTCTCAGAGACCTATACTTGCTCCTAGGGGTCGCGGGTTGAGTCGAGGTGGTTCATTTTCGAGAAGTAGTGCTACAAAAGGGAATGATGCTGTTACTCATCAGTCGGAGGTCAAAGGGCCAACCCGAGCTTATGTTGTATGGATTCGAGAGGTATGGCGATGTTAATGACGTTGTGACATGTATCTTTTTATTACATTCAAAACCTGTTTATGCTTTGATAGATCCAAGATCTTCTCATTTGTATGTTAATACTAAATTGGTTGAGTCGGAAAGCTTAAAATCTGATACATCTAGAGTATCGATAGTGGTGTTTAGTCCATTAGGACAATTTATGTTAGTGGATCAGGTGTGTAAGAGATATCCGTTAGTGATACAGAATACAACCTCCCTGTTGATTTGTTGATAATGCCATTTGGTGATTTTGATATGATTTTGGGTATAGATTGGCTTACGGAGCTCGGGGTGATTCTGGATTGCTGTAAAAAGAAGTTTGTGGTTCAAAGTGAATGCGGTGATATGATTGAGGTGAATGGTGTTCGAACGAGTGGTTCAACTTGTATCATTTCAACAATTCAAGTTGATAAACTTCTTAATCAAGGTTGTAAAGCTTTTCTAGCTTATATTATCAACTCGAATTTTGGTGATAGTCAATGCGGTGAAATTTGAATTGTTTGCGAATTCCTTTATGTGTTTCCTGAGGAATTAACAGGATTACCACCAGATCGGGAGGTTGAGTTTGCAATTGAAGTGTTTGTTGGTATGGCTCCAGTATCAATTTCCCCTATCGTATGGCACCCACAGAGTTGAAAAAATTAAAAATACAATTGCAAGACTTATTGGATCGTGGCTTTATACACCATAGTATATCGTCTTGGGGAACTCTAGTGCTTTTTTTGTCAAAAAAATAGCTCGATGCGACTTTGTATTGACTATCGATAATTAAATAAGTTGACAATTAAGAATCAGTACCGTTTACACCATATTGATGACTTATTTGATCAACTAAAAGGAGCTTCTATCTTTTCAAAGGTCGATTTGAGATCGGGTTACTATTAGTTGAAAGTGAAAGATAATGACATACCAAAGACGGCATTTCACACGCATTACAGTCATTTTGAATTCTTGGTGATGACTTTTGGATTGACAAACACTCCAGTAGCATTCATGGATTTCATAAATCGTATTTTCCAACCATATTTGGATCAATTTGTGGTAGTTTTTATTAATGATATTTTGATCTATTCGAAATCCGAATCCTAGCATGAACAACACCTCAGAATTTTTTTGCAAGTGTTACAAGAGAAACAGTTATACAGAAAGCTTAGTAAGTGTGAATTCTGGTTATCAGAGGTTGTATTTTTGGGTCATATTATCTCAGAAGATGGAATTAGAGTTGATTCAAAAAAGATCAAGGCAATTGTTTAGTAGAAAGCACCGAGAATGTGTCAAAGGTTCGTAGTTTTCTTGGACTAGCTGGTTATTATCGAAGATTTGTAAATGAATTTTCGAAGATAGCTTTACCGATGACAAAGTTGTTGCATAAGAATGTTCAATTTGTTTGGGACTATCAGTATCAAGAAAGTTTTGAGAAATTGAAATAGATGTTGACTGAAGCGCCGATTTTGACTTTACCAGAACCGGGAAAGAATTTTGTCATTTATAGTGATGCTTCCTTGAGCGGTATTGGTTGTGTTTTGATGCAAGACGGGAAAGTGATCGCTTATGCATCTCGTCAGCTAAAAATGAATGAATGCAATTATCCGGCGCACAATTTAGAGCTAGTGCTGTGGTTTTTGCTCTAAAGATCTGAAGACTTTACCTGTACAGCGAAAAGGGTCATATCTATACCGATCATAAGAGTATCAAATATCTCTTATCTAAAAAAAAGTTAAATTTGAGATAGCGACGTCGGGTTGAACTTCCCGGTGCAAAACTAAGAAAGAAAAAGAAAGAAAGGGAGAAAGAAAATCACACACGGCCTAGGGGCTTCTAGGGTTCAAAGTTTAATTGGTTAGTCAATTTAGTCCCATTTTCTTACAATTTGTATATTTTTAGAATCCTGATACCTAGCGCTACCCGACCCATGTTGAAATTTAGCAATTACTAAGTTTTTAAATGTTGTTAATGTTAAATAGTTTTAGTATTAGGGATTAAATTGATAGATTTTTAAGCTAAAAATAGAAAAGGATTAAATTGTAGAACAAATTGTAAATTTTGAGTAATAAGGACAAAATTGTAAAAAGTTCAAAAGTTAGGGGTTTAATTGAAAATAAGGATTTAAATTTAGTTTAAAGTGAAATTTGTATGAAAATTTAGAATTAAATGTAAAGAATAAAAAAATTAGTCTCGGTTAGGGACTAAATTGAAGTTTAGGTAAATATTGAGTAAAAATTGAAATATTCAATATGAAATTAAATTATGTTGTATTGATGAATTTTAATTATTTTAATTCCATAGCTAACATCGTATCAGTTTCCTCGACTAAAAAGGGGAAGGATAAAATCGACGTTGAATAGCTTGGAATGCACAGTTTGTATTTCTATAATCTGAACCTAGTTACTAATTGTTGTATTTTGATTTAATGCATATGGTAAGTGGTTGAGGTGAGTATTTGGCACTTTGACATTGAATTGAATTAAAGTTGATTGAATGGATTGAATTGGTATATATATTATGAATGTATTGATTATTTGAATTGAAATGAATATATATGTGCAAATGTGATAATGTGCAAATATGATAATTGGACATTGGTTGTATTTGGAAGGTGAATTGGAACCCTTTTGATTCATTGACAATATTTGGAATTATTTCTCTAGAAAGATGAAGCCCCAAATAACAAATGAAAGGAATTAACCCTTCTCAAAGACCAACAAAAGATAAAACATTAAGCCTACACTACATAGGTGAGTACCATCCCTTACCTTGGACAACCACCGTATATGTTTTGTGGTTGGAAGATCAAAAAAAAAATACATGATAGAGAGACAAAAAAAATACTAAAGGAGTTAACATTCAAACCTTTACAAGAGAAGCCATGGTTAGGGGTGTTTAAACTTCGATTAAAACTGAATTAATCAACCGAACCAATCTAATTCGATTAATCAATTAGTTAAATGATCTAATTCAGTCGGAGGTTGGTTAATGATTTTTTGCATGTTTGATTATTGGATAATTCAATTCAAAATCGGGTAATTAATCAAACTTAATAATTAATAATACAAGTTATTTGAAGTTTTAATTTGAATAATTCGGTCAAATGAACATTATCAATTTATTTTTTTGATATGTTTTATACTTATTTTAAATAAAAAAACAAAAACATATAAATTTTGGTTAATTCGATTTCATTTCATTTAACTTTTTTGAAAAAAAATTCGATTTGGTTAATGATTAAAGGATTAAAAGAATTCAATTAATTCAATTACTACTAATTTAGTTTGGTTAACCGTTCGGTTAACCGTTTGAACACCCCTAACTATGGCAACTATTTAAAATGATCGACAACTCATCCTTGTTAGTCTTGTACCAACTCTGCAAAGATAGCTTAACCCAAAAATAATATAATCACAACCCTCTAGGTTAACAAACTAAAAACTATATACATTACTTCGAGCCGAGCAAAAAAGGTAAGGTAAATTACTCCAATAGCACCCGATTATTTGTAAGTTTCTTTTTTGGCCACTCAATTATGAAAAGTACTTACAAAATGATCACCCAACTATTCAATTTTTGTTGTTGTCACTAATCATTAATAGCTAATGGAAAGATAACATGACATTTTAAAATTGGCATAATAACAAATTTAACCCTTAACGTTTATACATTGTGTCAAATTAATCTTAATTTTTTTTAATAATAACAAATTTAACCCTTAACGTTTATACATTGTGTCAAATTAATCTTAATTTTTTTTAAAAAAAATTAGCTCTTAATGTTTACACATTACCTAATTTTATCCTAGTTTTACATGAAAATGTAATTCATTACACAATGAGTAAATTAAAAATAAAAAACAAAAACAAAAACAAATTTTTTAAATTTATATTTATTATTAAATTAGGTAATCCTCAATTTTTTTTACATGAACTTGATATCTTTTAATAACAATTAACTCGTTTTTATTAGCTTGAGTTAACTGGCATTGATGAAGCAAATCAAAGCTTAGTCTTTTTGAAGTTGTTAGACTTGAAATCGGGTTAAATTAACAAAATTGATACTTCTTATTTTTAAGGAATTGAATTAGCTAGTTTACAAGATTTGGGTCATTTTATTTATTCTTCTTGTTCTTCATTTTTCCATTGAGTCAAATGTAGGGATGATATCACAAAAGGACGAAGTGGTAGCATTTTAATCGCTTCTATTTACTAATGAAACCCATCGTTTGATGTCAACTTTGGCGACCAATAATGCAAGTTCATTATGACTCTGTTTGAACTCTCGGGTCCCTAGACCATCTAGCTTATCCACTCCCAAAACTTATCTAAGATTATTACATCTTCAACTATAGAAGTTGATGATTTCAAAAGCACTTTTATTTTCCTTATAATAGTGGACTAAATGAAAGAGTGGCAAGGCTCTTTGTGTTTGCAAAGATGTAATAATGACAACAATAATAATAACGAGAGCAGCTCAGTTTAATTGACATCGAACGATTCAAGCACTAATCTTATGAAATCTGAAAAAAATGAATCAACGAAAACTTAGTCATTTCAGTTGTTATTGGTCAATCCAAAGATGAAGAATTAGAGTATCAAAAGAAAATAATGAGATAAGGTTAAACATTTGACCTAGGGTTTTCGTATGTTTCCATTTTTGGTATACTTTTAATCAAAATTAGTTGATAAATTTATTTATTCTTGTTAGGATCAACCTGATTAAGCAACAAGTAAAAAAAATAGTAGGATAAATTGAGAAATTGAACACATAAATTTAACACACAAATTTTAAGTGGAAAAATCCCTCCAAAGAGGATAAAAAACCACGAGCAAAGATAATTTTACTATAATGGAAAAAGAACAAAGAATGCAAAAAATGGAGATAAAAACTAAACCCCGAAAACCGGAAAAAAAAAGAACCCTCAAAATGTAAACACAAAATTCTCTAAATGTGTTATGAGTTCTAATATAATGGGTATATTTTTTAAGGTTATAAAAGAGCCTATTTATAGGTTAAATTCAAAGGTCAAATAATACTAAAATAATCTAAACTAATCAGTGTTTGATTGAAACAAATAAACAGAGTTTAACTAAAAGATTATTTCTCAAATTTGACTAAAATATGAGTCATATTTAACAAATCTCCACCTTGACTCATATTTTCACAATGTCATCTTTGTCAAAGCCCTCCACAAGCATATCTTGAACTATGCAAGGAATTAACTAAGTCGAATCTGTGCTCAGAAACTAGAAGACTTCTAGCCTTCGACTTGTACACTGCCAAATCAAAACTAACTCAGGTTTGATTTTCACGAACACAGTGCCCTAACTTTTCAAAACTTGCATCCAAAAAAGAACCTTTCTTTAACGAAATAGTCATACATTTTCCCCTCCTATGACCAAGTCGCCTCCGCTCTAAACGAGTTGACTTTGACTCCATAACGGATGAGGGACGTTCGATTTCACCAGTCACTGTAGAACCTTTTAGAATATAAAGACTGTCAGTTCTTTTACCTTTTAACAAAATGAGAGCTCCACGAGATGCTTTAATGCCACTCGACTCGATGTTGATTCTATATCCTTTCAAGTCTAAAATACTCAAAGAGATGAGATTTTTTTGTAAATCAGGTACATACCTGACATCTGAGAGTGTCCTAATCGTCCCATCATATATCTTAATTTTAACAATAACAATACCAATTACCTTACTAGATGAATCGTTTCCCATGTGCACAACTCCACCTTCAACTGAACTGTATGTGGAGAACCATTCTCTATTAGAACACATGTGGAAAGAACATCCCAAATCTAGGATCCACTAGGACGTGGGCTTGGAGTTATCGATCGTTGACACTAACAAGAAATCATCACCGCTTTCATTGGCCAAATTAGCACCAGCTACATCTTCCTCGTTACTCTCAGCAGCTCTTTTATTTCGCAGTTTATAACAATCTGCTTTGACGTGACTTAACTTTTTACAATAGCGACACCTTTTGTCTTGTTTCTTTGATGCTACCAAAACGGAAGCTTGGTTATCTACCTTGCTATCCAAACCAAACTCATTGTTGAGTTTGTCTCTAAATGACCCTTCACATCTTCGAATAAGAGTTTGTCTCTGCCATAAATCAGGGTCTCCCTAAAAGACTTGTATGAAATAGGTAAATAGCACAATAATAGTATAGCCTGATCTTCATCGTCAATATGAAACTCAACGTTCTTTAAGTCATTTAAAAGAGTAATGAATTGACTGATGTGATCTCTAAGAAGCTCACCTTCGTTCATGCAAAATGTAAATAGACGTTGTTTCAACACTAAACGGTTAGTTAGAGTGTAATATCCCGAAAATCTCTATAGTAAGATATTATTTTTGATATAGTAAAATAAGGAAATAAAGTAACAAAAAGGGGAAATTTTGAGTTATGTCAACCTTGGGAATTATATTATGATATATTAATTCAGGAAAAGACTAAATTGTAAAAGTGAGAAAAGTTTTGTTGCCCAAGAGTAAATACTCAAAATTTGAGGGGTTAAAGTGTAAATATGAAAAAGTTGAAGGACCAATAGTGCAAATATCTTAAGGATGGAATGATCTAGAAACTAAGGAAAATGGATGAACTAGGACCAAATTGAATAGGTGAAGAATTATTAGGGACTAAATCATAATTTTATCAAATTAAGTGATGACTCAAAGATGAAATTTTAAAGATTATAAAGGGAAAAATAGTCAATTAAAAGGAGAGAGAAATCTAGAAGGTAATGATGATGTTGGTAATATTTTAGATTAATTAATTAAATAAATAAATATTAGTTAATAAATATCTTGAATTGATTTTTTTATGATATTTTTTTTATTTTTTATTATTTTATTTAATATATATATGTGTGGAAAGAAAGATGGAACAACACACACCATCCACCATCTTCCCTTTCCCATGCACCCAACGTATGGAGAGAAAAAGAAAGAAAGAAACTTTCTTTCCTTTACAATTTGGTTCCTCCACCAAAAATTCACCATTTTCACCTAAAAATTAAAAGAATTTCCATGGTTATCAAGAGAGAAAAATATTAAGGAGACTATGGGGAGCTAGAATATCAAGTTAGATTCAAGAAATAAAAGCTGTAGGAGAGAGAAAATTAAGTTAAAGATTGAAATCAATGGGACAAGGTAAGAACATTAAGATTTCAATATATTTCTAAGTTTTATATTATTGAAAAAGAATAAAAATGATGTTAAAGTAGAGTTTTCTTATATATGGTTGTATGTTCTTGATATGTTAAGAGAAAATGATGGGAAATATTGTAGATAAAGGAAATAAGGGTGTTATAAACTTGGTAATTAACATCTTGCACTAAAACAGTTTTGGACAGCAACAGTAGGCTAAATTTTAAAAATCACCAAAAATTGTATAAATAAAATTAGAGGATGAATAAAATATGAAATTAAATATTATTGAGTCTAGTTTTTCATAGAAGAAACGTTGTAAATAATGGAATTGTAAATTATGAGATATAATAAGTTTTGTGAGACAATGTTAGAATGATTTTGGGTTCCCCTATTTTGAGTTTGGAAAATCATAAAAAATTGGAGAAAAATAATTAGGGTCTTAAAATTATATGTTTAAATTCTTAATGAGTCTAATTTAATAGAAACAAATTGAAACATCATCTAAATTTTATACTAAGAGATAATTAATTTTAAGTAAGGAAAGGTTGAAGCTGTCAATCAGCAAAATAGGGATAAATTTGAAGATTTTACTGTACTTATTGGCTAAATGATAAATTCTAAAATTTTTATGGTAGAAATATATTTGAGTCTAGTTTCAAAAACATCAAGAAGATCTTAATTTGGAATTATGTAGCTCAGGATATAAATAATTTAGTGACTATGACTCAAATAAACAGCTTTGAATAAACATATAAGTAAATAGTGAAATTATAGATAATGTTACTTATAAGCATGTTATATACATTAAGGATGTGGAATGGAGAGGAAGAGGAGGAAAATATACATGAATATTCAGCTAGCATGGCTAATTTGCATGTTTTAGGCTCAGTGACTAAATTGAATAAAAGTAAAACTCTAGGGGCAATTTTGTAAAAATGTCAAAAATGACCAAATTGCATGAAAAGGATTATTTTATTATTTAAATTACAAAATTGAATGAAATTATTAATTTAGATTAAGATTGGGTGAAAAAAATTTTTAGGGATTAAATTGAAAAGTGTTGAAATAATGGAAAATTCTGATATTTCATAGAATTCATGAGCTGTTATCAATATATATGAGAATAATGGCCTAAAACAAGGATTAAATTACAAGAATTTTATTTTTCTGAGCCTAAGGATGAAATCGTCATTAATTCAAAGTTTAGGGGCAAAATGGTAATTTTGCTTAGAGCATTAATTGAATGTATTAGAATATGAAATGAATGAAAACGATGATTAAATTTTTTAATAAAGATCCGAACGACTCAAATACGAGACTTGAATTTGGAAAAGAAAAGATATTGGATTAGTGAAATTATAAACACGAACAAGCAATGAGGTAAGTTCGTATAACTTGAATTAAATCTTTAATGCTTGAATTGTATGTTTGTGTGTCATGAATGTGAATTGAATGGTTATTGATTGGCAAGATATTTGAAATGTTGATATTACTTGATAAAAAAAAAAGAAAAATAAATCCTAGTTGAATGGAGTGGAATTCGATGGATGACTGGAAAGGATTTGACGGTAAAAAGGATCTAGCCTGGGCGGGTGATCCTGATATAAGCCCTCCCGAAGAATATGTGTGAAATGGATTTAGCCCGGACGGGTAATCCGAATTAAATATGAGTCTAGATTTAGCTTGGACTGGTAATCTAGATAAAGCTCTATAGAGTATTTGTCATTGTAGGGGATTTAGCCTAGAATGGTAATCCCGACAATATTTTTTTGTGCATATGTTACAGGGGATTTAGCCTAGACTGGTAATCCCGCTGTAACAAATGAGGTTCGCAGGAGTGTGCTCTCTAAAAAGGACTTACGTATATATGTGTACGAATTGACGGTTAATGAGATTGTACACTACAAGTGTACTACTAGAAATCCATCGAAATTCTGAGAAATTCAACGGGATAAATATAGAAAATGGTAAGTACTTGAAATCATGAAATTAAACTTGAAATACATAGAAATGATAATTAATTGATATTAAATATGACATGGAAAATACATGTATGTGAAACTTGCTTGATAATTATGCATATTCAAAATTATGAACTTCTACCGGAATAAATATACACTAAACTCATGAAAATGATGATACATGAAATATTATCATAATGAATTGAATGATTTATATTTATGAAGAAACAGCTAGAGAATGATATGTATCATGGCATGTAAATATGAGATCATGACATGTAAATATGAGACTGTATCATGACATGTAAATATGAGACTATCTTTGATATGTTGATACAAGGAAAATTATGTATATTAAGACGAGTAATAAATTCAAGTGAGACATGTCGAGAAAATAAGTTTGTCAATATTAAAGTACACTAACCAATGTTGTTGCTTGAAGTTTAGGCAAGTGCCAAATTACTGATTGAATGGTAATATGTTTAATTATAAGATGCATTGAAATGATAAGTGCTTAGATGAAAATATAATTGAGCTTATGAAAGAGTAGAAGGGTTTCAGTTATGCAATTTCTTATGAAATGATTTGTTATGTGATACGGCTGTATGAATCCTGCACCTAATTCGAAAATAAAAATTAACCACACAGCCTATCGACACGGGCGTATGCCTTGGCCGTGTGAGATCAATTTGTTCATGAATGCAAGTCAGAGAGTTACACGGCCTAGAGACACGGACGTGTGATGCCACACGACCTGGAGCGAAGTAAGGCACAAGGGCGTGTTGGTCACACGGTCTGAACCACACGAGCATGTCCCGCAATTACACGGGCGTGTGAACCTTGAAATTGAGAAAAATTTGGGATTCTACGAAAAGTTTCCCTACGATTCCGATTTAGTCCCGAATCGTTTCTAATACATGTTTTAGGCCTCGATGACCCACTTAAGGGACGTTAAGATTAATCTTGGGAAATGAATATTACTTGACTCGGTTTGTTAAAAAATGGTTCTGTAAACTCCGATAATGCCTCGTATCCTATTCTAACAATGGATACGGGTAGAGGGTGTTACATAGAGATTTAGTCGCATAAAGAGTTTCTAACCTTTTCCACAAGGCGGATGAGGTTTTCTCCATCAATATCTCCTGTAATACCGTATTCACAAGGCACAACTGGATTGTAGATAAGGCCTTTTCATCAAGCTCTACTCATTCTGTTTGATTTATATTCTTAGCTTTTTTCCGGTAACAACCTTTTTCAAACCGGTTTGAACTAGAATTGCCATCATCCGAACTTGCCACAGATTGAAATTTGTCTCACCATCGAACTCCTCAATTTCAAACATTGTTGCTGCCATCTCTGAACGGGTTGATCTATGAAAATTGAACTAGCTTTGATACCACTTGTTGGGATCGACCCGATTAAGCAACAAGTAAAAAAATAACAGGATAAATTGAGAAATTGAACACACAAATTTAAAGTGGAAAAACTCCTCCAAAGAGGATAAAAACGACAAGCAAAAAAATTTTACTATAATGGCAAAAGAACGAAGAGTACAAAAAATGGAGATAAAAACTAAACCCCGAAAATCTGAAAATAAAGAACCCTCAAAACGTAAACACAAAATTCTCTAAATGTGTTATGAGTTCTAATAGAATGGGTGTATTTTCTAAGGTTGTAAAAGAGCCTATTTATATGCTAAATTCATAGGTCAAATAATAATAAAATAATCAAAACTAATCAGTGTTTAATTGAAACAAATAAACAAAGTTTAACTAAAAGATTATTTCTCAAATTTGACTGAAATAGGAGTCATACTTAACAATTCTAGCTTATTAGGTGAAAAAATCACAGAGAAGCAAAAAATGCATAAAAAAAGGACTAAATTATATAATGTGTAAACTTCGAGGGTTAAACGTTTTAGAATCAATACTAAATTGACACGTATAAATGTTTGAGGGTCAAAGTTGTTATATGCCAATTTTAAAAGATAACACGTCAAATTTTCGTTGGCCATTTAATGACGGGCGACGAAAAAGAAAAAAATCAAATAGCTAAGTGACCATTTTGTAACTTTTCATAGTTGTGTGACAAAAAATAAACTTACTAATAGTTGGGTGACTATAGGAATGAATATGAAGAAGGTAAGCAAGGGCACTCAAATGGAAAAATTGTTATATAAATTTTTATTAAATGATTAAATTAAAAATTAGTTTAAGATAAAATTACACTTTAATCTTTTAAAATGAAAAAAAAATATTGAATCTCTTTAAAAATAATGAAATCGAAAATAAATATATTATAAAACTATATTTTGATGTATTAAAATTTATTATTTACTCCCAATTCTTATTCACCAAGGGATGATTACCACCGTAATCTACCCAAAAATAATATATATTGACTTGGACTATCGTAGAGAGTCCTTGAAGCCGAAACAACGAAATGTAGAACCCATTTATAACTAGAAACACTAGTAAATTTCAGGCCCGTCACACTCTTTTCCTAATTGACCGTAAGAGAGTGCTTCAAATCTATCAAAAACGACCATAGAAGAGGCCATGGCAGGAACATATTGTATAGGGTCTAATTTCACAAAAGAAAAACCATATCATGTCATGTCATGTGAACCTTCATTGCCTTATTCCTTTCTTCTCCTTCCATTCCCTCTCCAAATAATGAAGACCCATGGAATCATCCCATGCATCCAACACCACAGTCACGGCCATACACTTATCATACTTTCATTGACTTAAAATGGTATAAATGCTCCTTTGAAATACATGTTAAAACATCCCTCATATTAGACTCACCCTTTTCTTCTTTTTCCCTTTTTATGGAGTGATTAAATTTGAACTCTTTTGATAAATTTGCATCAATTCATTTTGCAATTTAATGATGTGATAGTAATTTTCTTCTTTGACGAAATTAGGTATATATAAGTAAAGTTAAAATAATCTATAAAGTAAGTCTGGTAGCTGATAATTTATAATCGGAATTGAAAAAGTTAGAATCGACCCATATAAATAATGAGATAATAAAAATGAAGAAGAATGAGTATAAATATTTTACGTGGAAAATCCTTTAAAGATGATAAAAAATCAGGGGTAAAGGAGACTTCAACTTTTTACTAATGAGTAAACAAACATGAGTATAATATGGAGAAAATAAACTTAAATGTACTAAACGTACAAACCTATACCCCGAGAATAAAGCTCTAACTCTCATAGAGTTCTCATAAAAGGCGTATAAAATTCTCTCAATAATTACCACGAAAACTCTCACCAAAATTCATTGCAACTATATCTTGTCACCCAAAAAAAAAGTCCTATAGTATTACATCTTACCTTTTTAATTGGCTTCTCGAATCAAGGATACAATGACCCTTTTAAATAGACTAAAACTAGAGTCTTAATATGACTATAATATTATTAGAATAATCAGAGTCTAACTAGGGAATAAATAGTAGAGTTTAACTAAAAGAAGAAAATTCGATTGAATTTGAAAACATATAGTCATGTCGTTTTCTTATTGTCATAACATCGCTCGTTGCGTTGTCATGATGAGAATTACAATGTCGTCTAATAAATACGAGGTACACTTCATAAAAAATCATATTTCAACCTTATCTTTTTTGTGGTTTTATATAATTAGAAATTTGTAGGACATGATTATTTCTTTTACAGCCAAAGGCAAAAGAGAAGGATTTAAAATAATATAATGATTTTTACTTAATATTAATATAAAAATTTTAATTAATTTTTATATAAATTTATATGTAATTTTAATTTATTTTTAATTTTTTTAAAAATTTAAAATAATTATTAAGAAAATAATTAAACATATCAAAATAATATTTTATTGATATTTTTAAATTGATTATCCGCCTTTTAAATAAAGGTGTCACGTTATCATCTTAATCAGAGGTAATACATAAATAACAAAAATATAACAATTCGATTTGAATGTAAAAAATGTTAAACGGTTGAACCGTACTCTTGACCAGAGTCAAGGGATAACAGGTGTAGTTTACACTTAAATTTAATATATATATATATATCAGAAATTTAAAAAAAAAAAAAGTATTCTCTGTTCTTTGTCAACTCGAATAAGCTGCTTTTCGGTTAAGATACCGAATCAGATTCTGGTTGGAACTTTATGATCCAAAACGCGGACGTTTTATTCTCAGTTCAATACTTTTCTAACCACGGAACTGAGTTGAGGTGAGTTGGATTCTGACTCAGTTTTTCTCATGCTGATTTATTTGTTTTTTTTTTTTTGATAAATTCTTCTTTGTATATTTGAAGCTTTCTTTTTTGAGTTGCTGTAGTAGTTCTGTTTGGCCGGTGAGAAAAAGAGTAGGAAAAAGGTGGAAAAAAACAAGGAATTCGTTGTAGAGTTTGAATCGTTCCATTTTTATTTTCGTTCTGAAATTTCTTATGTGTTTCGAATTTTATTTTCACCTATTTTCCTCTACTGTTTCTCTGCAGTCAAACTAGAAATTCTAAGAAACTGAATTTCCAGCGGAATTAGCACCTGGAATGGGAGTTTCCTGATCCAAAATCAAAATTAAATTCTTAGTTCGTACTTTCAAAATCATTTAATTCTTGATTGTTAATACGATGACAATCGGGATAATAAGCTCCGCTTTAGCAAATTCAGAGACGATTTTAGCCTCTGATCATGGCTCAATAGTTTCAATAAACTTATTCGTGGCGCTTCTTTGCGGGTGTATCGTGATTGGTCATTTACTAGAGGAAAATCGATGGATGAACGAGTCTATTACTGCTCTGGCCATAGTAAGTTTTAGTTTTTGTATTTATACACATAAATGTTGTTAAGGAAACAAAAGCCATTAATTTTCGTAATTCCGAATATTTCTTTTTATTGCAGGGAGTATGTACTGGAGTTATAATTTTGCTTACTACAGGAGGAAAAAGCTCACGTCTTCTAGTTTTCAGTGAAGATTTGTTCTTCATTTATTTGCTTCCTCCTATTATTTTCAATGCGGGGTGAGTTATTAATGCTTGCATTTAATCTTTACTTTTGTATTGTACTTATTTTTTTAAAGAACACGATTTATTTGTTTTAGTTGTTTATGTATAAGTACATATAAATTCGGCTTTTTTTTTTTTTTTAATTTTTTCAGTTTAGTTTTGGAAGGTATACCAGGACTATGTTGCTCTGACTCTTTGTTTTTCTTAAATTATTTTTGGTAACCACACCCGAGTCCAAGTAACATGGTATTGGGATAATACTTGATTGTTCTTTGCTATACTAAAAGCATCTGAACAAATGATTGATAATTTATCTTTGTACCACCAGATTCCAAGTGAAGAAGAAACAATTTTTCCGCAACTTTATGACTATCATGCTGTTTGGTGCAGTTGGTACTGTAATATCCTTTTGCGTCATTTCTATAGGTATGTTTAAGGGTTTAATAACCTTATTATGTTTGATATTTTAATTTAGTTGCTGAAGCTCAAAGGTCTTACCCTGCTTGTGTTTTCTTGAACAACTTAACATTGTAGTTGAAGGTGGCTGGTTTATGGAATCCATTGGTTTCGAATTATTATTGAAACTTGGACTCTTATTCTGGTTGAAGTACCTTTGTGCAACATTCATGTTAGCACATATTGAGGCATGAGTATGAGATATGATCCTACGAGGATCTTCCAAGTACAGTACGTGAAAATACTTGGGAAAATTGAAAATAGATGCATCAGACACATACTCGTATCTGAGACTCACACCTAAATCCTAGTAATATAGCAATTTATAATGAAATTGGTCATATTCCAGAGAATAAGGCTGGTTAAAGATTTTATAGCATGATGATGGGATAATTGGAATCATGCCCTTAAGTTATTTGTGTTAATAACTGTATATTGCATCTATATTACTTGGAGTCAAGTGTGAGCACTAGGTAAGAGTAGTGTCTAGAACGGATATGTTAAATTTTTATAAAGTTTTTCCATGTATTTGGAGTCTTTGGAGGGTTATATTCTTATACCTATATCCAAAAATGTGTCCAACATGGGTGATGAACTTAGGTACTTCAAAAAAGAAAAAGAAAGTACTGGAGCAATATGGTTATCTACATAATTTATATCCTACCATCTATTAATTTGTCCTCTTATTGTGAATTAGGTGCCATACATTTCTTCAAGAAAATGAACATGGGTGATCTTACTTTAGGGGATTATCTTGGTAATATTCGTGTCCCTACATCTTTTCCTATTATTGTTGAAATTTATGTTTTACTCTTTTGCTAATTCTACTTTCTTAACGGCAGCAATTGGTGCAATATTTTCTGCAACAGATTCTGTGTGCACTTTGCAAGTATGTCTGTGTGAGATCTAGATTCTTATTAGAACTTTTAAAGGGCAGTTGTGCTCTAGTTGTTGGGCTCTTTCTTTAAGAGTTCTTAGGTTCGACACCCGTATGCGACACTCATAATTGAGTTCGAGTAACATAAGTTGTGGTGACCTATTCTCTCCTTATTCATTCAGGTGCTTAATCAAGATGAGACACCTTTATTATACAGTCTGGTTTTTGGTGAGGGAGTTGTCAATGATGCCACATCAGTTGTTCTTTTCAATGCAATCCAAACCTTTGATCTTTCTCACATCGACTCTACCATGGCTTTGCAATACATTGGAAACTTTTTGTATTTATTTATTTTAAGTACTTTGCTTGGAGTTTTGGTGAGGCTTTCTTTCTCTTCTCAGTTTGAATTTCCTTGATTTTGGTTGGATTTGTTTATTTATTTTTGTTTATCTTCTACAGGCTGGACTGCTTAGCGCTTACATTATCAGAAAGCTCTATTTTGGAAGGTATGCATATAAGTAGTGTTCATTTGTTTGCCTCATCTAACTTGCTGAGGGTAAATTGAATTATCTGATAATTTCATGAGATATGAGAATGTAGAATGGTTGAACATTTCACATCCTCAATTTGGGTTGAACATAATAAATTTATATATGTTATTGTGTTATGTAGCGTTGATAACAGTTAGGTTCAGTTTTAAAAAAATTATGATTAATGTGCAGTATTTTTTAAGTTATAAAAATATTTATTACTTATTTTTAATATTACTTTCTTTCTTTTTTTAAATATTACTTTCTTTTTTTACTTATGAATATAAAATTTGAACGGAATCAAATACATTCAGATAATATATGAACCAAATACTCCTATTCGAATCAGCTTTCAATTTTCTCTGTTTCTTTAAACCCTACTGTTATGTAATTAGTTATATACACTAGTAAATACTTGCTTATGTCATAAATGAAGGAAAAGAGTTCCATCTTTTAAGATAGTGTTCTTATTTCTCTCCCCTTCTTGTAAAACAGGCACTCCACTGATCGTGAGGTTGCTCTCATGATGCTTATGGCTTACCTATCATATATGCTGGCTGAAGTAAGGTTTCCCCCTACTTGTATGGCATCTCTTCGGTTAACTTTTTTCTTTGTATTATGCTAAAGGCCGTCTCACCACAATATTTGGCCCTATTGTCTTGCAGCTTTTCTCGTTCAGTGCTATTCTCACAGTATTCTTTTGTGGGATCGTTATGTCTCATTACACATGGCATAATGTTACCGAAAGTTCGAGAGTAACAACCAAGTATGTCTGATATCCAAAATCATTTATTTTGATAGTTGAATTCTGTGTTGATTTGATACTTGTGTTGAGCACATATTAGAACATAGATATGAGAATGCGACTCTTCAAGGACCTTCCGTTTATATGGAAAACATAGAAAACATACTCGGGTCAAATATATATTCGTATTTGACAATCATATCCAAGTCTAGTACCATAGGTTGAATTAGTTTGCCACTTCTTTTGGGTCTTGGGAGAAAGCCGGCCAATCAGTCATGGTACTGACATGTCATTACACCTAATCAAGCAACAAAATATTGAACCGACTAGCCATTCGAATTGACTGAACCAAAAATCAGTGGGCAGCCCATTCCTGTGGGTATCAAAAGAAAATTGAAGTGGTTTAATTGCTGAAAACCAGTAATTTTTTTATAAGGTACACATCTCTTAGTTTTATATTAAAAATACGAACATGAAGCTAAATACATTTTTTTAATTATTAAATATTTTATTAGTTTATTTCACATTCACGAAGTGTTTAAAGTATTTAAACACTAAAAATTCGAATCAGCATATTTAACCAGTTAAACCAGATGAACCAGGAAAACTGGCTCAATCTGTGGTGGTGTTATTTAACATAGGAAAAATTGAACATATCCTTGTTGGATACACACTCATATTTGACATTAATATCTGAATCTGACTTACATAGGTTGAATTACTTTGCTACTCGTTTTTGATCTCGGAAGAAAGCCAGCCAACCTTTGATAGTACTGATATGTTATTGCTCCCAATTGATTATTGCAGGCATGCTTTTGCAACACTATCTTTTGTTTCTGAGATTTTTATCTTTCTTTATGTTGGTATGGATGCATTGGACATTGAGAAGTGGAGAGTTATCAGTGACAGGTGAGGTCAATATAAAACTGTTTTTAGATCGTACAGATAACTTAAATGCAGACTTAATTTAACCCTTTCCTTCGCAGCCCCGGAACATTAGTTGGTGTTAGTGGAATTCTGTTGGGGTTGATTCTTGTCGGACGAGCAGCCTTTGTTTTTCCCTTATCCTTCATATCTAACTTGACAAGGAAAGCGCCACACGAGAAAGTTGACTTCAAACAGCAGGTATGAGTTTCAAACCATTCTGATACATTATGATATTTTTGATTCTTCATTTTTGTTGAAGTACTTCTGCCCGATACTCGTGTGACAGATGGATATGGTGATATGACCTTTAAAGATCCTCTAAATATATGAAAAAAAAACATTAAAAAATCTGACCATACTTGTACCAGATACATATCCATATCCAACACTCATACTTGAGTCCGAGTAACATAGCTGATTTGTATCTCCAGTGTGCTTGAGACAGATTTGATGAATTCATAGCTCTCTTTTGACATCTGTTTTGCAGGTCACGGTTTGGTGGGCTGGTCTTATGCGTGGTGCTGTCTCGATGGCACTTGCTTACAATCAGGTATAAGATTCAATTGCTTTTTCTATGCTTGATTGGACCCTTTATCTAATAAAAAATGAGTTTCGATTTCCATGCTTGATTTTATTTCTTGTATTCAAGTTTGAAATGAAATTTTTTAATACTAATTAAAAATAAAAAAATAGATATTAAAATTAAAATTAAAATATGACTTAACTAGACTTGCGACTAGTCGAGTCAAGCATTATGATAGTCGATAGCTCGAGATGTTCAAGTTCAACTTGACAATGACCGAGCCAACCCAAATAGTTTTCATACACAAGTATCTCTTGTTTACACCCTATTTAAACCCTATGTTACTTTGATTGGGGTGAAACTGTCGGACATGAGTATGTCTCCCGAGCGGGTATGTTCATGTTTTTTCTAATATTGAGAGTCTTTAGAAGATCATATCCTTACACCCATATCTGGATCTGTCTGACATGGTAGAAAAATGAAAAATTATACGCAATTATATATTCTATTTAGTTATTATTTGAAAATAAAAACGAATATTCACCTGCAAGTAACATACGCAACAACCAAAGATAGTAGAGAGACAAATATGTAAGGATGGACCAACTATTTGTCTTTGCAGTTTACCAGCTTAGGTCATACGCAGTTGCGAGGAAATGCGATGATGATAACCAGCACAATCTCGGTTGTTCTTTTCAGCACAGTGGTAAGACAAAGTATATATGTTATTTGAATTTGGATGTAAGCATTGGAGACGAGTATGGTGAGATCTTTTCAAGTTTTCCCATGTATTTATAGCATCTTTGGTAGTCCTATCCTTATAACCCCATGTCAGACACGAGTGTCGGGTATAAATACTTTAAAGAAAATAGAGTCGGAGCATCATAGTAAACTATCCTTTCTTTGTCACCGAAGTTTTGATCATAAAATCTCATATTTTTCAAGTGGCAACATGGCTTTAATTGTAGCACTCTATGTTATCTGATCTCGGGATGAATATCGGATATGAGAACATATTTGGTACCCAGTATACTTCTTATAAGTTTACATATATATATACACATGCATATATTTAAAGGATTATATTTTCAAACTCATGTTTGAATATGCATTCGACATTAGTTTTTTTAGAAAAATAAAGAGTCTCGGTAACATATGTACTACTTCATTCTTATATTCCTCCAACTCTTCATTTTTCTTGAAATAACCATATCCGATATCTGTGTCCGACATATTTTGAAAACGAATATGGGATATGACCCCCCCCAAAAAAAAAAAAAAAAAGACACCCATATCAGACATCTATCCAACACTCCGACATTCACTCATGAGTCCCAGTAATCTATCTTTGCTATGTTTCACTTAGCATGAATCTCCCTATGTAATTTTATGTTCCTCTAAACCATACAGGTTTTTGGATTGATGACTAAACCATTAGTGAGACTCTTGCTTCCCTCTCCAAAACATCTCACGAGGACGCTTTCGTCTGAACCATCTACTCCAAAATCATTCATTGTACCACTTCTTGGCAATGAAGGCGAACCCGAAGCTGACCAAAACAACCGTAATGCACATCGACCGACTAGCCTGAGAATGCTCTTGACAACTCCTTCGAACACTGTGCATTACTACTGGAGAAAATTCGACGATGCTTTCATGCGACCTGTGTTCGGTGGAAGAGGTTTCGTTCCATTCGTTCCCGGATCACCCACCGAGCAAAATGGTCATCAATGGCAATAAAAAGGTACTAGTAGATTTTACATTAGAGCCAACAATTAAGGTATTTTATATGTATATAAATATTGATACATTAATAAATCACATTATATAGATTTGTGACATTTGTTTAATAGTACTGTTTTTTATTTTTTGGGTTTTGTAGTGTTTTAATAATATTTTATTTTATTTTTCTAGCTCTTTGTTGTGATTTAGTTTATATACAGATTGGAGGATAATATGCATTTAAACTTATTTGGACCTATATTCTCTTGCATATTGCAACAATCACGGAACTATGTGTTTAATTTTAATTTTTTTTCAAAATATATAAATTATTTTATATGCTTTAATAATTTGTTATACGATATATTTCACTAATTAAACCCTCATACTTCATTTTCATTCGAGTTTGTTTCACACAACATATTAAGCTTTTTATAGGTTGAATACCTTAATGCATATATATACACATGATTATTTTACATTTGATTAATCAGATTCTTGTATTCATTTTTTATATGACATATTCATATAATGCAACATCTATTTAACTTGAGTTAAAAAAAAATTTATGGTTTGAATTTAACTTAGCTCGATTATACTTGAATATGTTTTTTTTTTTTTTTTAAAAAGATAAAATTGCTATAAAATTTTCAATATAACGTAAATAAAACCATCACTCAAAACTATAACATAGGTTGAATATAATAAATTTTCCAATTGCTTTGCTCTTTTTACATAAGATTTGTTCAGTTTATTTTAAAAAAAAAAAAGCAGTAAGAAGTTGTATCCAAATAGCAAGATGAGAAGGGGCACAGCAAGGCAAAACCCACCTCAACTCTTTCCACTCCACATTTCCTCTATAACATTTATGAAAAGCAAATATCCTAAAGTTGAATAAGAGTTTGAGAAATGCAAATACTCTACACTCCCAATATGTTACCCCAATTCTTTATTTAAAAAAAAGAAAGTATTTGTGCTCATTATGTATTCATGCATGGCTATGGAGAATATTTTAGCTCATATCTTGAAATTTTATATTTTATAATTTAGTCTCAACTTGGCTGAAAAATTTCATATTCGGAGGAGTAGGAATAAAATATTTACCATGATTATTTGAATAAAGTTAAACTGATTGGTCGGGTTAAGAATTAGTTGAGTATGGGTCTAAAGAGAAGGTTTTAGATTAGTTGAGCCGTAAACCAATATGAATCGATTGGATTGATTTTTAATATTTTTTTATTTTTTAATAATTCATTAAATCGAATCGTCTAGATTGATGAATCAATAGTTAGATCAGTTTGACGATCAATTCAATTTATACTTACTCATAAATTGTGTTTGGACAAAAATTTTTATACCTCGACTCAACTTGGCCCAACATGAATTCAATTTAAATAAGAATAAAAATATTTTTTAATTTTAATATAATCATAAAATATAAAAAAATATCAACTAAAAATATTTTTTTAATATTTTATTAAATTTTGAATATTAAAATAATTTTTTTACCAAACCAAATCAAAACAAATTGAAATTTAATTTATTATTTAAAATCCAAGCTGGACTTTGACTCAACCTACAAACACCTTTTATTCTATGTATGAAAACCTTAATATTTATAGTTTTAAGATGTTGGTTTTAGTAAGTAAAGTTTGTGATATATGGTAGGTAGGTGTCTATGATGGTGTTAACATATGACAAATGAACCTCAACCTTTTAGACTGTTGCACCAACAAACCCCCTCTCTCCCACCTACTCCTTTTTTCACTAACCAATCTTCATTTCTATCTAACAAAAAACAACACCAATTTGGTACTGAAATCTAATCCGTTTTAATTATTTAGGTAAATATGATAAATTTAAACCCAGTACAATTATAATGAAAGGTTTCAACTTTTTTTCTCTAACTTAATCCATAAACTTGGCAATTGTTCCCACATTAGTGGCCTAAGGGTGAAAGGGAGTCGAAATTAAATTGTAATTTTTACGATAAAAAAATACAATTTCACTATTTTAATAGACTATATCTTTATAATTTTTAAATGATTAAATCGAATTTTCATATTTTAAGGAGGCCAAAGTGTAATTTTATTTTTATTAATTTAAAATTTTAAAAATTTTAAAAGGGCCATATGGAAAAATTTTCATTTTAGGGGGGTTGGGGCCCCTGCCAACCCCCTAATTTCGCCACTGTAGGGGCCTATAATTTTTTTGAATCAAACTTTTTTGCAAGGAAATATGAAAGATTAGCTTTGACTCTCAAAAAGTTCTAAATTGTGTTTAGTAATGCTTAAAAGAAATACTTTTGAAAGAAACATTGTACTAAACAAGCAACTTTTAGCTGAAAGGAGTAACTTTTCAAAAGCACTTTTACTTATAAGCTAAAATTTTTTAACTTTTCTTGAGCCAAAAGCACTCTTAGAAGCATTATTATTTTTTCATTCCTCTATTTTTCTTGTCCCATTTTTCATTCACTTTAAATTGTAAATGTTAATGTAAAATTCTTAATATTTTAAAATACATGTAATATTTTAATTTATTATGTTTATGCTTTCTATGTTAGATTAATATCTAATATGGGTTATATATTCAAATTATATTTTAAAAATAAAATAATTAATTAAAATTTTTTTTCTTAAAATGATACAAATATGTTAATATATAATTAAAAATATTTAATGGTTATATTTAAATATTTAAAATATAAATTTTATAAATAATTAATATTAATTGCTTAAAAATATTTAAAATTTATATTTCATATATTAAAATATTAACAACAAATTATAATAAATTATTTTTTATATTCTTGCTAAAATATCATAATATTAACTAATTTAAATATTATTTAAATGCATATTTATTACTTTATAATACCATGTTTAAAATAGATATTTTATTTCTCAAAAACACTTTTTGATAGCAATACTAAATACTTAAATCTTAAACTAAAATTTTCAAAAGTACTTTTCAAAAGCTTTTTTCAAAAAAATATGTTAAACTAGTAAATGTGATCAAAACTCAATTCGACTCGAAAAAATAAAAAAAATCAAATTTTGAGTTAAACGAATCAGGTTAATCGAGTTATTCATGTCTAATTCGAAATTTTTTCGAATTTCGAGTTCGAACCGAGTTGAGTTTTTGAATTCAATTAATTCGAATAAATCGAATATCAAACTATAATATTTTACATTTTTATCCCAAACTCCCAAACCTTTTTACTTTTTTCTCAAAACTTTTACTCCTCATTTTCCCCCCAAAACTTTTACTCCCCTCTCATCCCAACCCCTCCATCTACCTAAAATCCATTTTCCACCAAATTTTTTTAAATATTTTCCCTCTAAAATTTTACTCTCCTATCTACTTTTCCCCAAAATTTTACTTCCCAAAATTCTTAAAACTTTTTATTTTCTCCTAAAATTTTTACTCCCTCCTACTTTCCCCCTAAAACTTTTACTCGCCTCCCATCCCACCTTCTATCTACCCCAGACCGGTCCCCCTTTTTGTAATATTTTCTCTATAAAATTTTACTCTCTCCTATTTACTTTCCCTCAAACTTTTACTCCCCAAAACTTTTTATTTTCCCCTAAACTTTTACTTCTTACCCTTTACTCTCAAATAAAAAATCAAAATTATCAAAAAAAAATCCCTAAACATAAATAGTAATAATTTTATTTATATCTACTATTTATTTTATTAAATTAAATTTCACATTTTATATTATTTATATTATTGAATTGTTTAATCATATTAAATAATTATATTAAAATTGAATTATTAATTATGGCATAAAATATTCGTGTTAAAATTTTATGTTGGTATTAATTTCACATTTTATTTTTAAAATAAATTTTATTAAAAAATCACATTTTTATATTGAATATATATTTTTAATTTCAAAATGCATAGTGACAAGAATCTGAAGATAATTGAAACAACTAAGCAAGTAAAGAAGCTAACCTGTATATAGAAGATTAATAAATAAATTATAAGGTGATGAAAGTTAATAAAGAAATTGATTACAGTGGACAAATTTTATTACGATGGGTGATAGTGGTTACAAGGACCCAAACTTATTTTTTGAATTTAACTCGAACAAATATATTCGATTCGATTCAAATTCCATCTCACTCGACTTGATTCGAGAAAATAACAAATTAAATTAGGATAATAAAATATAATTTGTCAACTCGATTAACTTAAAATTTTTTATTCGATTTGATCAAACACTCACCCATATAATTTTACCCCTAGTCTTAAAACGAGAACAATTAGTAAGCTCAAAAATAGTTTAAATTCTAATATAAAAATAATTACGAAGTTCAAAAGAGTAATTTAGAAAAAAAAAAAAAAAACTAGAGCCAATATAAAAATCCCGTTTATGTATGATACCTTCTAAATTTAGACTAATGGAGTCTTTATGACTAGCTTATATAGAGTAGATTTTATTCTCTTCCTCCTTTTACTGTACGATAAATATAAGGGTAAATTGCACTATTAGTCATTAAATTATAGATAAATTTAATTAGAAAAGTTATAATTTGGTCACTAAATTATTCGAAAGTTTCATTTAAAGTCACTTGGCTGTTAAGTTTTTTTTTTTTAAAGTTCAGCTAGCAAGCTTCAAGTGAAGATTTGACGATCAGTGCTGTAGATCAATACCTTATATCCAAATCGATCTGATGGCTAATGTTGGAGATCGAAGAAAAAGACTTATTAAATTTTGATTTGTAAATTCATAACGTGCAAAACTATTTCATGAAAAAAAAAACTGAATTGTAAAAAAGAAGTGGAAAAAAGTTGATAGGTGGATACAATTTTTATAGCCTAATGACTTAAATAAGAACATTTGAATAGTTAATTAAATTGTAGCTTTTTTAGTTAAGTGACTAAAACGAAAATTTACTCGTAATTTAATGATTAATGATGATGTAATATATATTAAATATAATCATCTCCTAATTTTTTTAATTTTGAAAATTAAAAATTTTAAATAGATATTATTCTTTCATTCACTCATCATAAAATTTAATAGTGGTAAAAAAAGAAAAAAAAGTAAAGGAGAAGATAAGGTTTAATAATAAAAGGTAGGTGGCCCAAATGATTGCTAAATCCATTGAAATTAAAAACAAAAGAAAAAGCGAGTATTGAAACTCATGGTTAAACCTATTTCCTAGCTGTCTCTAGTCCCACAATGTTTTTCAATTCCCTAGTTGAATTAATTAGGGACTTAGGTTTTTTTAATTTATTTGATTAAATAAATTATTAAAAATTTATAAATATAAAATATAAAATATTCTATTCAATTAAACTTTTTTTATTTAATTAGTTCATATTAATTTTTGAATTAATCAATTTAATATTTTTTTAATTGATACCTTAATTGATACAATTTGAAGAGTCATAGCCACAAAAGAAATTTTTATTTTTATTTTTATTTTTTTTGAGATTAGCTTGAAAGCTAATTCCACTATTTAAATTGTACTAACATTTAGACTTCACCAATCTCATAAACATATTTTATCCCTAAACTTCATAATTAGGTTGTTTTTAATTTGTATATTTTTCTTTTAGTCTATTTTGACATTTAAATTTGATAATTAGATCCATTTTAATTTTAGTATATGAAATTGGAAAATATAAAACTTTGATGATATAATACTCTAAAATTATGCTTCATCATCACTTGAAAACTAAAAAAATTATATAAAATTCCAGGCGATGATATGATACAATCACAAAATGTTATATTCGATGTTTTAATAATTGGGCTAATAGTTGGACAAGTCAGATCACTGATTCTCAGTTCAACCAATTTGATCAGTACAACCATCAAAACTAATAATAATTAAATACAAAATTCATAAAAACCTAAAAAAATAAAAATATTAAGCTGGTTAAACTACCTATTCTTGTCCCAGTTTTGTGATTTTTACAAATTTCAAGTAATTTTCAAATTAATCAATTCAATCTCTTTCTTCAGATCATTATATTGATTAGTTCTCGATCTGACATTATTCCAGTAACACTAGTTACATCATCAAATCTTTAATAGAATCTGAATACAAAAACTAAAATAGATTTAGTTGTCAAGTTTAATGATTAAAAATAAATACTAAAGTGGACTTAGTTGCCAAGTTAAGAGGTCAAGAATTCTATTATCCCGTTATTTTAATATTCATTTAATTCTTATTAAACCAATAAGTGGATCCAATAATTGTCAAAAAAGTCCCACCAACCAATTAGGTTCCCAGATAAAATTAGCCTACACCAATAACCCGTACACCCCCAAAAGTGGGCTTTGGCTTTTTTTTTTTTTTCCTTCGAGTTTTCACACTCAAAAACTTCACCAAATCCAAATGGATACTGTCAACCCCTTGGTAAGTCTTCATTGCTTTTGATTTTTGATAAATTTAGTGTTTTTTTTTTTTTTTTTTGTGTTAAACTTATGAACAGATGAAAGATGGTTTGATTTTTTTTTTTTCAATTTGAAAGCTTGTTTCATCAGCTTCTAGTTTGAAAATGGATGCGAATGGAGGTGAAATGATGAACAATGCCACACTGATTTGTGCTCCAATAATGGCGGATTCCATTGATAAGATGGTGACTCTCATGGCTAAAGCTAAAGCTTCTGCTGCTGATCTTGTGGAAATTAGATTGGATAGTCTCAAGAATTTCAACCCTTTTGAAGACCTCAATGTTTTAATCAAACAATGCCCTTTGCCTACACTCTTCACTTACAGGTTTTTTTTTTTTTTTCAATTTTCTTTTCTAGCTTATTTTCTTTGGTTTGATGCTAATTTTAATGGGTATTTTTTAATTTTTCTTTTGTTTTCTGGGATTTCCCTCTTTACCCGTGCTTGAATCTTTCATAAATTCCACCATTGATGGATCTTTTAAGCTTGTTTTGACTTGTTTAACTTGCAAATCTGTGTTGCAGACCAGTATGGGAAGGTGGCCAATATGATGGTGATGAGAAAAAGAGATTAGATGTTCTTCGATTAGCCATGGAGTTAGGGGCTGATTACATTGATGTTGAGCTTAAGGTTTGCTTCATAGAACTTAATTTGTATGTTGCTTGTATCCTACTCTTTTTTTTTTTTATCATTGTTACTCAAACTTAGGTGTGAGTCTCAAATGCATTAAGTGTCCAACATGTGTATGTTCGTTTTTTCAAGCTTTTTCGTGTTTGTGAAGAGTTATATCCTCCTGCCTCTGTCCAGATATGCGCCTAACACTAGTACTTTCAGAAAAATCAAGAGTTGAAGTAACATAGTGCTTGTTTCTTTCTCTTTGATAAATGTTATTCGAACTCCAGGATGAGTGTGAGTGCCAAATATGAGTATGTACCTCACATGTGTGTGTTTAGTTTTCTTAAGTATTTAAAGGGTTATTTTTTCATACCTATATCTAGATACTTCGTGTGTAAACTGGAAAGTCTACTGATCTTGGAGTGATTCAAATTGTATAGTGCTCGTTTCTTACTCTTTTGATCAATGTCACTTGTGTTTGGTGTGAGTGCCAAACACGGGTATATTTTCGACATGGGTGTGTTCAAATATTTTTTAGGTATTTGGAGGGTTATATCTTTGTACCCATGTCTGGACATGGGTCGAATATGGGCACTTCAAGAAAAATAAAGAGTCAGAGTAGTATAGCTCTAGATTGAAACATAAGCTATGTTACTTGGACTTGAGTGCGAGTGTTGGATACAGATATGTGCCTGATATGGGTCAGGTCAGATTTTTCTAAAATTTTCCATGTATGTAGATTACATTTGAAGGCCATATCCCAGCATCCATGTGTCAGGCACATGTACTTTGATGACAATGAAGAGTCCAAGTAACATAGAACATAACATCTTATTATATCAAATTATTTTGTCTGTAAACTGTAAACTTATAGTGATCCAAATTGCTGTCTTTTCAAGGTTGCTCATGAATTCATAAAATCCATCGGTGTAAAGAAGCCTGAAAAGATCAAAGTTATAGTTTCTTCTCACAATTATCAGAGCACTCCATCTGTTGAGGAGCTCGGAAACCTTGTTGTGAAAATACAGTCAACTGGAGCCGATATAGTGAAGATTGCGACAACAGCCATCAACATCACTGATGTCGCACGAATTTTTCAGATAACCGTGCATTCTCAAGTAAGAATCATATACGCCATGAATATAAATATGAAACACAATCTTATAGCTTTACATTTGCATTCTTGAGTAGATTTGTTTATGGTTAATGCAATGTTGGACTTCTGAAAACCGAGCAGCAGTAGTGTTAATGTAAAACATTCGATAATCTATGCCGAAAACTTTTGCATAATGACGAATGTGACAGAAAGAGCCATTTCTGTTATAGATTTGTCGTTTTCTTTAGTCTCGTTGGGGCATTATATGTTTCTGAGATTCTTTGTATGTTCAAATTCTTTGGGTTGATTTGCTGCTGAATATTTCAGGTACCTATAATCGGACTTGTTATGGGTGAAAGGGGGCTGATTTCGCGGATTCTCTGCACAAAATTCGGTGGCTATCTTACTTTCGGAACTCTTGAGCCTGGAGTTGTTTCAGCTCCTGGTCAACCGACTATCAATGATCTGTTGAATCTATACAATTTCAGACAGTTAGGTTCCGATACAAAAGTGTATGGGATTATTGGGAAGCCTGTTGGTCATAGCAAATCACCTATGCTCTACAATGAAGCATTCAAATCAGCTGGATTCAATGGGGTCTTTGTTTACTTGTTAGTAGATGACTTAGAAATGTTTCTCCAAACTTACTCATCGACCGATTTTGCTGGATTCAGGTTCGATCCTGTGTTGGACATTTTCATTTCTCATAGTGGCACATTTTTAGTTAGCGTACATATAGGATGTATCTTGTGTAAGTTATTTACAGTTTAGCCTGATTCTTTAATTTTCTAGAAGAACCTCTGTTAGATGCATATCCGAGCATGAGTGCCGGGATATGGGCTTCCAACGACCATCCAAATGCATGGAAAAACTTGGAAATATCAAACATTCCCATGACAATTTACATACCGTACCCAATACTCGCACCCAAGTCTGAGTAGCATGGGTTAAGCCTATTATTACACTCCGAATCTTGGTTTCGTATAGCATAATATTGCAAGATGATGTACTTCTGTGGCTCACATGCAGCTGTACAATTCCTCACAAGGAGACTGCAGTGAAGTGCTGTGACGAGGTAGATCCGGTTGCAAAGGTAATTTACTATTTACTTATCTAGCAATGGTAATATTGCCATCCACAATTATGTACATCACAATTCTTTCAACTTTTTCGGAGATGAGTGTTTTCTATGTGTCAAAACTATGCATGATTGAACTTTTATCTTTGATTAAATATTACAGTCCATTGGAGCTGTTAATTGCATTATAAGGAGACAGAGTGACGGGAAGTTGTTTGGTTATAACACGGATTATATCGGTGCTATTTCAGCCATCGAGGATGGGTTACAAGGTTCCTTGTTCGTTTTTAAGCAATGTACATTTTCAGTTGTTTGTTTTGTCTGAAGTTCGTTAACTGTCTTTTTCCTTGACAGCTAGATATAACATAAGCAGTGCAGCTGGATCGCCATTAGCTGGTAAGCTGTTCGTGGTTATTGGTGCTGGTGGTGCTGGGAAGGCACTAGCTTACGGTGCAAAACAAAAAGGGGCGAGAGTCGTAATTGCCAATCGAACCTATGGTATGATGCACTTGTTTTTCTTGTTGTAGCATTCTAACAAGAGTTATTTTTTGTTTTATACGTTTTTCCGAATCTGCTTTGGTGATAATTTGAGATTATTGTTTATTTTATCGATTTAACTTCAAGAACGAGCTCGAGAGCTTGCCGATGTAATTGGAGGAGATGCTTTGTCTCTTGACGATTTGGCTAGGTTCCATCCGGAGGATGGCATGATTCTTGCCAACACAACATCCATCGGAATGCAACCTAATATTGATCAAACACCGATGCCCAAGGTTTGCTTTTTCTTTTTCCTTTTCCCATTATGATAGCAGATCCTAATTCGAAAATTTCCAAAGTTTGGTTCAACAAGTTTTTTAGTTCCCGCAAGAGAGAAACAGGAGTCCGTCCTCTCGTAGTAAGCATTGAGTGATCTGCTCAACATAAATTGCAACAATAAGGGAAGTAAGCAATTTCTTTATTATTGCAGGACGCTTTGAAATACTATTCACTGGTTTTCGATGCCGTTTACACCCCTAAAATAACCCGACTCTTGAGAGAAGCCGAGGAAACTGGAGCCACTATTGTTTCCGGAATGGAGATGTTCATAGGGCAGGCCTACGAACAGTTTGAGCGATTCACCGGTTTACCAGGTAAAACCTAACCGCAACGTATAATTTACTGTCTTTTCAAGTGGATCCACTCAATTTATTTCAGTTGATTAATTCATTTCCCCTTGTTCTTCCATTGTCCCCTCCCCACAGCACCGAAGGAGCAGTTCCGGAGAACTATGTCAAAGTACTAACAACGTTGACACAACGACACGTTTGTCTGCAACAAATTGCTGGTTGTTTTTACTATTCATTTGATGAGAAGGGCATTGAAACAACAATTTATTTAGGGAGTAATTGTAGTGTTTTTGAATAATTCCAGGTTTTCTTTCATATGAACTTTATTTTCTTTATTTCCTATGATCTGTGAGTATGTACGATAGACCGGAAATTTCATATATTCCTATTCGTGTATTTTGCTTTGTAGTAATCGTGTTTATGATATAAATTTTTACATATTAACAATATTCGTGTTATATAAATTTTGAGAAAAAGAGATTTTTATTTTTTTAGCATAATTATTCATTTTTACTCATTAATTTTTTAGATTTTAATTAAATTACTTTTTTAAGGATAAAATTTTAATAGCATTAGCGTGATAACGAGTGTGATAGCTCACTTGTATTCTATAAAAATTCAAAACATTAGTAAAAGTTTAAAAAGTTAATATCAACAATTATATAATTTGTCATGTCATTCTAATTAATGTTTTTGAAATTGGATTAGTAGTTAGAATTGGTTAGACCACTAATTAATTTTTCTTATCTGATATGATTTATTAAATAATTCAAAAAATAAAAAAAAATATAAAACCAATTCAACTATAGCAGTTTTGTACCTCGCATTTCGTCAGTTCGGTACCCTAGTCTCACCAACTGGTTCGGTCAAATTTGACTAAAGTTTTAACAATATAGTTAACTCTCTTATAAAAAATATTTTTATTAATAAAAAGTTGAAAAAAAATGAATTTATTTCATGTCGACGCAAAACTCAGGACTGAGCCCCGAAATTCAAAACGTCAAAACCTGAAATAATCCGCCAGCTGGGACTCGACATTTGACATCAACGTCCAACTTCCAATGCTTTGAACTATGAGACATGCCTTCAAATTTGCACCAACTGACCACCAAAATCGTGTCTTTGTCGAAGTCCGGCTTTATCACGACCGCTCGCAAACTGTTCGATGAAATGCCTCACAAAGACTCCATTACTTGGAATGCAATGCTTTCAAGCTACTCCCAATTGGGTCTTCACAAGGATGCACTCTCTCTTTTCCACCTCATGAGATATACCAACACGAAGCCTGACCACTTCACCTTCACATCAACTCTAAATGCTTGTTCGGGCCTTGGCTCGTTTCGTAATGGAATAAAAGTCCACGCATTAATCATTGCTTTCGGGTACCAATGCTATTTACCTGTTAATAATTCTGTTATTGATATGTATGGGAAATGCTTAGATCCTTGTAGTGCAAGAAAAGCGTTTGAAGAGGTGGGTGAAAGTATAAGAAATGAAGTGACTTGGTGTTCTCTTTTATTTGCTTATGCAAATTCCGGTCAGTTTAATATTGCATTTGAAACCTTTTATGAGATGCCAAAAAGGGTTTTAGTTGCTTGGAACATTTTGATTACGGGTTTTGCTCGATATGGGGAAGTTGAAATGTGTATTCAGTTGCTTAAAGAAATGAGAGAGAGTTTGTGTTGTTTTCCTGATGAGTGGACTTTTAGTTCTCTAATGAATGCGTGTACCGAATCCTCGGATTATACATATGGGTGTACAGTGCATGGGTTTATTATTAAAATCGGTTGGAGCTCGGCTATGGAAGTAAAGAACTCGATTTTGAGTTTTTATGCTAAACTCGGTTGCATGGATGTTGCTATAAAAGAGTTTGAATCTGTAGGGTTACTCAGTCAAGTGTCTTGGAATGCTATGATTGATGGTTATATAAAAATGGGGAACACCATTGATGCCTTTCACGTGTTTCAACGTGCACCGATGAAGAACGTGATTTCTTGGACTAGTCTGATTGCAGGGTATGCGAGAAACGGGGAAGGAGAACAAGCTCTTAACTTGTTTGTTCAGATGGTAAGAAGTTGTATATGCCCGGATGAGTTCACATTTGGAGCTATACTTCATGCTTGTTCGAGTTTGGCAGTACTTGGGTTTGGCAAAATGGTCCATGGTTGTGTGATTAGGTATGGCTTTCAAGCCTATGTCTATGTTGGCAATGGCCTGGTTAACATGTATGCTAAATGTGGGGATATCAAAGGGTCAAGCTACGCATTTAATGAAATTCTTGAGAAGGATTTGGTTTCTTGGAATGCGATGTTGTTTGGATTTGGAATGCATGGGTTGTCTACTCAAGCATTACAGATCTATGATGAGATGGTGGCACATGGGATGAAACCAGATAAAGTTAGCTTTATAGGCTTGTTAATGACTTGTAGCCATGCAGGCCTTATCAATAAAGGTAGTTTATTTTTTGATATGATGAGCTCTTTGTATGGTCTTACCTATGAGATAGATCACGTAGCATGCATGATGGATATGCTTGGCCGGGGTGGGTATTTAGTAGAGGCAAAAGAGTTGTCTAGTAAATACTCGAAAAAAGATACTGTTGAGGCTAAGAGCAGCTCATGTGAAGCCCTGCTAGGTGCATGTTCCATTCATGGGGATGTCAGAATGGGGGTTAGTGTCCGGGACGATTTACAGCACAGTGTAGACTCTAAAAAAGATATGGGTTATGTGTTATTGTCGAACTTGTATTGTGCTAGTGGGCAGTGGAAGGAAGCTGAGATTGTGAGGAAAGCAATGGTGGATCAAGGGGTCAAGAAAATGCCTGGTTATAGTTGGATTGAAGTGAAAAATAAGGTGACAGTTTTTGTTGCGGGTAACAATTCACATCCATATAGGGAAGAGCTATATATGATATTAAACTCTCTTGATCCGGAAATGAGAAATCCTTGCTTTTCTAGTTTCGAAATTTGAATATACATATATACACACACACATACACATATTCAGATTCTCCCACAAGGTTCCATTGTTTGTCCTGAATGGTTAATAGAGAATAAAGGTAGCAAAAAGTTCTTTTGAATTCTTTCCAGCTTCTTTGCCTGAAGAAATTGTTGTTTCCAAGGACTTGAAGTCAGATGTTGATAGCAGACATCTTAATGGTTCATGTTTGAGTGCTTCAATAATAGTGAAGCCAGTAATGGGATTTGATAGCAACTCCTGGTCAACTTCGACATCAAAATCCTTTGAAATTCCAGAATCAGTGTTGTAAATTTTGATGCTGACAAATCCCATGTAAAGTTTGTTGTTGGTCAGATAAGGGCATTGTATGGGTGATGATGATGACTCTGCCAAAGTACATGGAGAGATTAAGAACATTGAGTTAAACCCAGTTTCTCAAAATACATGTGAGACGGCTTATTTCCAAGTTAAAAACGGTTCCAAAGTTATAAGCAGAGCCTACTGGTAGGAAGGATGAATATGCCATCTTAACTAGAAAAGGTGAGAGATTGTTAGGAACTGGACGTCTAAAATTGTATGTTCTGGAGAACTGGGAATGTAACATGGAGCAAGTTACAGACAAAACTTATTGCTGCAGAGAGGCAGTAGTTTTAGAGCATATGGTTGGTTTTCATTCTGTTACAGTTGAAATCCATTGGACCGATCAGATTAGGTTTCTCTCATCAGATAAATGGCAGCCTAAGCCTAAGAGGCTCCTGGGAACATTGACCCTGCAACACTGGAGGTACATTACCTATCTTCTTGGTTCTGAGTAGTAGCAAGATATGAAGTCCAATGCTGTCTGTTTTTTAACACCTTATATGTGTACAATACATGCACTTTAAGTCGGTCAGTACTTTCTTATGATGCCTGATGTCATAAGAGCAATACAACTTTGGGGCAAAATCTTTATTTTTTTTTGTTTGCTACTAGGCAAAGCATGTCATGGTCTAAGAGAGTTGTCATGAATGTCACATTGGTTATGTATTAGAGTTGGTCTTGCTATAAGTGTTCATATGACGTTCAACTTACGAGGTGCTTTTTTTGTGCACAAAATCGTGAGGCTCAATGGATTGAAATGGACAATACCTTGCAAGTTGGCGGGAACCATGAAATTTGGTATCAGAACTGGCTCTGGTGGTGCTAATAATATGCCATTAGGACAGTTGACCTTTGTTGGACTAGAGGATGTTGTGATCTTAAAGAGAAGCCATGAATGCTACCTTGGCTGTCTTCTAAAGTTGGCCTTGGATACAATTGTCCGCACTACTTTCATCCTAGATGCCCAATGAGTTAAAGTAGACAATGCTCATTCAGTATATTATTAATGTTTTGGCAAACAAAAAGTCTATGTATTAATAATGTCTCAAATATTAACAATATCTCTTGAGGAATGAATGTCTTAGGTCAGTTTGTGATACTTAACCAACTTGACTCTCGATCTGAACGCATGAAGTTGTGTATTCTAAAGATCATAAAAAAGGGTAGTAATTGCTCGCCTTCTGTATCTTGTCATTTCATTCTGACTACTTATAGTTAAATAAATTATTTGAAACTCTTGTAACAAACAGGGCGTTTGGTCTAGTGGTATGATTCTCGCTTTGGGTGCGAGAGGTCCCGAGTTCGATTCTCGGAACGCCCCTTTGAAAGTAACTTCTTCTTTTTGTCCCTTGTTTAAAAAAGTCAAGCTCTTTTTCTGATCTAAAAAGTCAACGAATAGTCAAGCTTATTTGAACATTAGGCGTTGGGTTTAGTTTTTGGGTCCAAGCCCATTTAAGAAACCAAAAAGGTATACATAAAGCAGAAGGGGGCATTCCGAGAATTGAACTCGGGACCTCTCGCACCCTAAGCGAGAATCATACCACTAGACCAAATGCCCTTTTGACTTTTCATCTTCAACTAGATAAATTTAATTATAAAATATAAATCTAATAAATAACACTTTGTATCTTGAAAAAAGAATAAGAAAAAAAAAATATAAATAACTATTAAATTAATTTGGCTGAAGAAGGATGATAATGTGGTGGCAAAGCATAAGTAGTAGACTCAATAATTTGTGTATTTGTTTATTTATGTTACCATTTTCAATACATTCTCTATGATGCATGAATAGTTGATATTTTAATACATTCATGCACCGTGTGTGCAGCACTTGGGATCGTTCAAAAATCCATTTCCCTGGAGCTAGGAAAACCCCTATTTACCGGGTCTGGGATCGATTTCAACTCGGATCTTGCCTGGTCTTTCTCGCCTTTCTATACTATGCCTTTCATCGTGAACTACTAAATCGACTCCTCTTGTTGGCAAAGAGAAATCTAGAAGGAGAACTCCCAGCTCTGGAGCTGATTGAATGATTCTTGTTCACTGCTAAGCTAATCGTTCTGTCCTACTTGACTTTATGTTGATACCTCACCCTAGGGTTAGGAGCTGGCTTAAGCCATGCCCTTACTTGACTCCCAAGACCGGATACGCAGCTAAGAAGAGAAAGAGCTTATCCCTCGGGTCAACTTTTGATTTTAGCTTTAGAGAATCTAGTGAAAGCAGAACCCGCGCCTTAAGGAAGAGTAGATAAATTTAGGTCATCCCAATAATTACACAACTATGAAGTAAATTATGTATCATGTGAAATAATTAATTAAGTTAAGGAAATGGATTAAAACAATTTGCAACAATAAGTTGCTTACAATTTAAACAAACATAATTAGCTTTTCATTTTATTAATTATTTACTTTGATTTTGATGATTTGTTAATGTTAAGAGATCTTAAGATGCAAATGCAATGAATGTGCTGGAAAGTTTATATATATATATAGATGCTGATGAAATACAAACAAAAATCAAATTTATTTAAATATTAAATATTTAAATCTATTTAAGGGTCGATATATAATAATAGAACCCAAGTCCCAAGTTTAAGTTTCTTCTTACCCAAGCATAAAATTATCCCATAAAATTGGGGTCATTATTCTTTTCTTAAGCTTTAATTCTTTTATCATATATAATTGCTTTCTTGGTTGCAAATTAATAAAAGGGGTCAAATTTATTATGTATTTTCATAAAATAATGTGAGAAATAGGAATTTCAACCTCTTTTATCTAAACATATATATATATATATATATATATATATATAGACCTAACAATATAAAACATAATAAAAATAAATCTTAAATTTTCAACAAACCGGGATTTATATAAATATTAAACATATTTACAACACAAAAATCTTTTATAGGGTTTGACTTTGAGAAAGAAAAATGGAAACTTTGTGTTCATTTTTTATTATATAAAATTTAAAAATAATTAGATTTATTCCTAACTTATTAATTAAAACTTCAAAGTCAATTTCCTCCAATTTTTAAAAATTACAACTAATAATTGGGAGACAACCACACCGCCCTTATTTATACGTTTTATTTAATTTGAAAAATCAATTTAAATAATCAATGACTTCATTAATCATGGGATTAGTATATCTTTATAAATTTGAAATTTAATCTTTATAATTTTATTTTTAGAAATTTAGTCTCTTTATTTTTCAAAATTTAAAATTCAGGTTCAATTTATTAAATTTATTGATGTGACCTTTGAAATTAAAAAAAAAAAGAATTCACTTGGTAGCAATGTAATTTTAAAAAATGACATTATAATGAATTTGAATTTAATAATGTTAATAGTTGGGTCTGAATTTTAAAATCTAAAAAGTTATGATGACTAAATTCTTAGAAATAAAAAGTATAAGAACTAAAATTCTAAATTAATGAAAAGTACGAAGATTTATAGAATATTTTAACCCTTCAAATATTATAATTATTATTTGTAATAGATGTAGATCATGCATGGCTAATGGTCTTTTTTTTAAATATACATTACTTGGATATGCTTTATGTTATTTATTTTATTTATGTGTATAATAAATTCAGATATTCAAATATACAAATAATTTTAATATTACTAACAATCCCAAACATTTTTTCTGTTGGCCTATATAAAGGGGTTCTTAAAGCACTAACCTTCTCAATTGAGTCTTAATTTGGTCAGAATGAGGGTTGGATATACCATTTTCATTCTCTTTATTTCTCTTTCTTTGCTCGGATTTGTAAATGTTTGCAATGCACATAGGTTAAGGTATAACTTTTACAAGGAAATTTGTCCGCAAGCTAATCGGATAGTAAAACGGATTATCACGAATGAAATTCGAACTAATCCAGCTTTGGGCGCTCAACTAATTCGAATGCAATTCCATGATTGCTTTGTTAGGGTAACTATATATTCAAATAAAGTGATTTTTAGGCTTCTTGGGAGCCAAGTTACATGTATATTCAAATAGGTTGTTTTTTTGTTAGGGTTGCGATGGTTCAGTGTTGTTGGATGCAGTTAATAATGGCTCCAAGGTTGAAAAAGACGCAATTCCGAATCGATCTTTGAAGGGTTTTGATGTGATCGATGATATCAAGAATGCTATTGAAAATGTTTGCCCTAATATTGTTTCTTGTGCTGATATCCTTGCATTGGCAGCTCGTGATGCTGTTTCTGCACCGGTAAGTATATCTATTTGATATTTCATTGTTGACATATTTCCACTTGCGTTATTGTGGTCGGTATTTATTTTTTGTGTTTCTATATAATGAGGCATTTGAGGATGTAATTGAGCTAAGATGAGTTTCGGTTATAAGTATCTTGACTTCAGCTCAAATTTTAATGTTCAAATCTCAAGGTCAAGTTTAATTGAATTTCAAATTTGAAGTTCAAGTTTGATTTGATATAAAAATCAAAATTTTTGAGCTTGTTCAATTAAACTTGATGAACCTTATTTACTTGATAAAAGTTAAGTTGGATTCTCATGCTCGATTATATATGTTTGAGCTCGAGTTTCGATTGATAATTTTTATTATAATTAAATACATAAAAAAAATTAAATAGATTATAATTAAGTACATAAAAAAAACTAAATAGATTCATGAGTTTCTCCAAAAAAAAATTAGAATACTTGAATTCGACTCGCATGATAGTTCGAGTTACTCAAATTCAATTTGAAAATAACGAATTGTATCTAATTCAAGCTCTTTTTTCGAGTACCAAAACCTGAGTAAGTTTGAGTATATATGTCTCATTTAGAACTAATATCATATCAACCAGGACTATCATATTCTTACTTTTAAGAGATAATATTGAAAAATTCGAGAATCGGTATTCAAATCACAATATTTACAATAATTCCTCTATTTCCGACTATAATTTTTTTATAACAAAAAAAACAATTAATGATATTTTTTTTGAATTAATTTTATAGTTTAAGAGACGGTTGTGGAACGTAGCCCTTGGAAGAAGAGATGGGAGAATTTCACTTGCAAGTGAGACCAATGGAAACATCCCTTCACCCTTTGCAGATTTCACCTCTTTGCTTCAAACTTTTAACAACAAAACCCTTGATGTTAATGATCTTGTTGTTCTTTCAGGTATATTTTTTATTTTATTTTATTACTTTATATTAAATTTGATAATACCAAACACGCGCACACATGAAAAATAATACTAGTCAGTTAAGTCATAGCTCGATTGATATGGATATTGTTGCCAATGTAGGATGACATGGGTTCGAGTGCGCTAAAGCACATTATCTTCTTATTTATGAATTAGGAGGGACTAGAAATAATTCTAAACATTATTTAAAAAAAAAGAGATATAATTAAAACCTATAATAAAATGATTAAAAAAAACTAAAAACACAATATTAAAACATGAAAAAAAAAAAAAAAGATGGGTCAAAAGACCTTTTTTTAAGGATGACGGCAGGTCAAATATCACTCACAAATTATCCAATTTTTAATACCCAAATCTGAATCCAAATTAAATATCATTTTTCGCTGAATATTTGAATCTCATTCATTATTCAGATGTTGATTTGAATATTCAACGCTACATTGGTTACAAAATATATAGATTTTTGCTTCCTAAAAAATTCAAACACATTACCTTTGATGACTAAAGCTATGTTTTAGCCATCAAAACTATTCCTCAACTTTAGTTAAAGTTTACACAAACTAATAAATAGCGTATAAATATCAATAAAATAATTTATAATATTAAATAGAATAATTAATAATAAATTTAAAAATGTTTAAAAAATTATAAAAAAAGATCTTATTTATCATCTTATTCTCTTAAATCTTATTCTTTGTATTTGTAAGCCTAACTGAATAATAAGATGGAGTCATCAAAATTTCTAAATTTATGATTATCTCTTTGATTACTTGATTAATTCAATTAGTTATATTTTTTAAACAAAAATTATGATTAATATTTATATAATTAAAATAAATATTATGATATGAATTTATTTTAAAATGTGAAATAATTATATTTAATACATACTATATCATATAAAATAATATATATACATTTTAGGATATATAATATATTAATTATTATATCATTAAATTACTAATGTAAAATAATTATTATAACATTACGATATTACAATGAGCATTCTTCTATTAATAATATGCAACTTAAGCATTAAATATGTAACTAATTGTATATAGGCTAGGCTCCTCTGCTACATCAACTAGACTCATTCCCATAGGAAAGTATTTTTTTACCGGCCAATCCTAATTTCAAATAAATCACTCTTTCTCATTTGTTTCTCTTTTCTTACCTTCTTTATTAGTAAAAGGGATCCTCGAAAAAGCTTTTTGACCAATTCGATAGAATTTGACACATGGTGATGTTATCTCCAACCAACACGCCAAACGAAATTTAATGTGTAACCTGATATATAATTATGTTATTATAATATACATAACTAATATACCTTAATTATATAATACTAATTGTATATCTTATAGTATACCATAAAATTAATTACATGTTTAAGGATTAGGTTGCACATCGTTAACAGAAAAATGCACATTGTAATATCATAATGTTATAATAATTACTATACATTCACAATTTAATCATATAACAATTGATATATTATATGTCCTTAAAAGTGTAGGTATACTATTTCATGATATAATATGCCACATTACAAAATAAGATAATCGCAAATATAAAAATTTTGATAATTTCATCTCATTGTTCAGTCAGGTTTATAAGTACAAAAGAATAATATTTAAGAGAAGCTCCATTATATTTAATAAAATAATATATTTTTTGAACATATTTAAATTTATTATGAATTAAAATATTTAAGTTTAGAAAATATTTTTAATTTTATTATTAATTAAAATAATCCCTAACCACTTCAACTCAATTAGTCATTGATTAAAATATGAATAAAATTCGTATTAGTAATTTAGCATTAAATTCTTGAACCAGGCGCTCACACCATTGGAGTTGCTCACTGTGGAACATTCTCAAGAAGACTCTACAATTTCACCGGCAAAGGTGACGCCGATCCAACCTTAGATCCGACATACGCTGACATCTTGAGGAAACAATGCCCGAACCCGGCAAATCCGAACACGACAGTGGAAATGGATCCTGGGAGTTCACGATCATTC
Organism: Gossypium stocksii; assembly: GCA_020496765.1. Taxonomy (NCBI): domain Eukaryota; kingdom Viridiplantae; phylum Streptophyta; class Magnoliopsida; order Malvales; family Malvaceae; genus Gossypium; species Gossypium stocksii. The sequence goes on along the minus strand of CM035625.1, from coordinate 51,861,616 downwards.
GACAAACATTACTATCATATCTTACGCCAAAACAAAGGATTGCTCATATCAGATGCGGCGCTTCTCACAAACAAGGAATCGGAATCGATTGTGACTCGGTTACAAAGATCAAGAGGCTTGTTTTTCGCTGAATTTGCGAGGTCCATGAGGAAAATGGCCGCCATTGATGTTCTTACTGGAAATGATGGAGAAATCAGGCGAAATTGTAGGGTTGTTAATCCCTGAAGCATTTCTAAGATTTAAGTTTTGGGATTCGCAGGAATACATACATGAAAAAAGAAGGTTCTATAATATATATATATATATATATATATGGAGAAAAATGAATAAATTTTAAGAATTTAGTTTTTTTTTTTAAATTTTAAAGGAAAATAAGGTAAAATTACCATAGAAGTCCATGCATTATACCCTTGTTTAGTTCCTTTACTTGAAAAATAGAAAATTAATCTTCCTACGTTAAATAAAAGGAGTACAATAATCTTTGCGTTAACATTTTATCGTTAAATACTTATTTTGATGTTTTATATATAAAAGATGATAAAAAAAAAGTTAACTCTTCACCTTCACATCATTATTCAATTTGATCTCTACTGATTTATTTGAGCAAGTTAGCCTTTTACCTTTCAATGTTGATGTTGTATTCTTTTGTCTTATTATCATATTAATAAATAATTTAATTTTTTAAAAATCAAAATAATTTTTAATTTTCCAATAAAATTTCTATATTATTTTTAAAGAATTTTAATCTTTTTAAAATTTCCAAAATTTAAAGAATAATACTCTTCAATTTTTTTAAAAAAAAAAGAAAACTTAAAGATTATCTTAATTGTGTAAGTAGTATTAAAATATATTTATACCAAATATATATATCAACGATTCATTACATTTTTGTTTTCATATTTTTTAATAAAAATACATTAAAATTTATAATATTATGTTATTTTGATTTTTTTAAATTGAATAGGTTTCTATTTATAATTTGGTAACTTCTAATAACTTTTTTTTTACAAAATTATTTGCAATTTTTCAATTTTTATAAATATTTATGAAAGTTTGAAAAAATTATTTTTTATTTTTTAAATATTTTGTACTACACTTATTGGTTTTGAAGAGTTTTTATTTTTAATATATTTTTTAATTTTTTATAAATTTTTTATAAATATTTTTATTTTTATAATTTTAAATTTATTTATTAATATGACATATAAGCTAAAGTAGTGCCATATGTTTAGATTGCTATACAAGTTGTCATGTTAGCCTCTAATACAATTCTTAAAAGATCTGTTAAGTTGTAATAGGCTTTTTCTAATTTGACTCAAAATAAAAAGGTTGAGAGTTAATTTCTCCCAAATAAAAGAATGAAGTCAAATTAAATGAAGATATAAAAAGCGAGAGTTAAATTTATTATTATATATAAAATGACAAAATATGAATTTTGTTAGGCTCAAGGGTGAATTGAGATTTATAATGGTTAGGTTGCTAGAGTGTTTGATAATTGTTGATACATATGATCAACGGATGTGGAAGTAAATGGGGGAATTTTGGTCTAGAAGGCCAATCAGTAGAGAAGAAGAAGATTATAAGAAAAACGGGGTGTTTCTAGTCCCCGTCTCAAAAGGGTTTTTGGAATTGTATTTTAGTGAGTTTTTTTGGGTCGATTCTCTGGGTTAGATTCTGGGTCAGGTTATTATATGATAAAATATAATATATATATATAGATAAATTATTATCATCGTATAATAATTTGTCCCCCATCTGATCGAAGAAGAGTTATAAAGTGACTCTTTTGAGACAATCTTACATGTGTGAAGCGTGAAATTGAGGATTTACCGCGTGAGTTTTAACTTAAAATTTTATTGAATTAATGAGATAGATTTAAATTCTTTCCATTTCAAATCAATTATTTTAAGGGTGTCGAAACCATTTTTTTTTGAAAATAAGGGGAATCGACTTTGGATTTTAAAAATGAACAGGAGTCGCCACCGATCCTTTTTTTACTGAGGTGTGATCGGATCACCTCGAAAAGTGGTTGCTTTTAATAAATATTTTGATTTATCAAAACAACGATTTTGGCCTACGAAATCAGAAAAGGGTTCGGGAGTCGGTTACGCACGAGGAAGGATTAGCACCCTCGATACGCCCAAAATTGGTACCTTGTTGATTAATTAATGTCTTAGTGTCGACTGTTTTGAAAATTCGAAAGAATTTAAAATACGATCCCTTTTATTAAAACACATTTGAATATGTCGAAATAAAAGTCGAGACTCGCTCATCTTAATGAAATAAAAATGTCGCATCCAATAAGTTCGGGTGCAATATATCAATTTCTCGAAATTAAGCTCGTCCCTTTTATTAAAAAGATTTATAAATTTAAATCGAAAAGGGATATTTAGTTATTTTGGGTCGAATGTAAAATCGAAACCCAGTAAGTTAGGGCTCGATTTATCGACGTTCCAAAACATAAAACATTCCTTTGATTTTTAAAATCTTATCTCGGGACAATGAATATCACATTCAGTAAGTTAGAACGCAATACTTTAAGTCTCCGAGGATAAGTTTCATTTGAAAACTCGCATGTTTAGATTTTGAAAGTGATACTCGATAGTTCGGGTTTAGTAAGGAAACCGAAACCTAGTAAGTTAAGGCTCGACTTCCTCGAAATTCCCAAACACGAGTTAAGATATCAAAGACTTTTGAATGGAAATTTTTACTAAAATGACGTTTAAATAAAAATTTTTAAAATACAAACATGCAATAACAATATTCAAAGCAAGGAGATAATTTGTGAACAATATATTTCATTCATGAATCCCGATAAACAATAAATGTAAAATAGTGCACATAATAACAACAATTATACGACATGTCATCATATGTATGAGATAAATTAAAATAAATGAAATAAACAACTTTGAACAAATCAAATGAATAATCATGACAAAAGGTTTAGGATTATAGGAATTCAAATAAAAATTTTAAATAAATAATGTACCTAAGATAAAAAGTCTTTTAATGAAACCAAATTATATACCTTTTAAAATAAAATATATATATAATATAATATTCAAAATATTTACATAGTAAAATATAGAAAGTATGTAAAAGTAGGTAAATACCTAATGTGAAAAATATAATATACATAATGTATATAAGCGTAATATTTAAAATTTTATACATCTGATACACAAAATATATTATAGTATTATGATATATACATAATATAGGAATAAAATAAAGACGAAACATAAAATATAAAACAATTATAAGAATAATAGCATACGATAATAGAAAATAATAATAGACTATGAAAATATAAAAAAAAAATACTAGTACGATAGTAAAGATGGTAACAAGGAACTGTAATAATTAACATGATATTAAAACGATACTAGATATGATTATAATAGTAATAAAATATTGAAACAATGCTAAATACAATCACATAAAAATAATAATAGTAATGACAAAATATAATAGTAAAATAACAATAATAATAGTGAAAAATAATAACAATAATAACAACAATAATTCAAATAATATAGATATAATAGTAAAAATATAAAAAGGACATAATCGAAACAAAATAGAGATTTGGGGCAAATAAAATAAAATAAAAAGGAGACCAGGATCGATTTGAATGCGCTCAAACCGTGCAAGGACTGAAAGAGCAATAAGCCCGTTTATCCCAAAACACGCAGTGTTGGCATGGACTAAATCAGAAATGCGTGCAAACTTTAGGGCCAGATTTCAAATAATAAAAGACGACTGCAAAATAATAAGAAAAGCGGAAGGGTCAAATGCGCAATTTGCCCTTCCGCACAAAACACGCGGACCCTAAACACAGGCGGGTCGGGTCAAACGGGTGGTGCCCCTATACGGCACCGTTTAGCTTCCTTAGAAACTTAAAAAATTTTCTCTTCAGCCACTACCCGAAAGACGAAACAGCAGCCTCCCCCCTTTTTTATTTTCTCCCTTTCTTTCCCTGCTAGGGTTTCGAAAAACCCTTCATTGCACTGCTGCTACGGAGCCACCAGGGGTGGTGGTTACGGTCACAAGCAAGTGTGTTTCTAACCCGATTTCAAAGCCCTTTTGAAGGTCAAAACACTAAGATCTAGAATGGCAGAAAGATTAGCCCACGGTTCCCCCTATTCCGGGTTTGATTTCGACCACGAAGAAAAGTCCCTCCGGTGTCCAAAGACGGAGGTTAGTGGCTCTTAACCCCGCCCGTGCGAACATAGCAATGGAGAGTGCTCTCCGACTGCGCCTGATGAAGACCCTAGGTATGTCCTTTTGAAGGTCAAGACACTACCTTTTAAAATTTCTTTTTTTAAAAACTTTGAAATCTAGATCTAAAACCGAAACTACAAATTAAAACCAAAAAAAATGAGAAAAACGCAACCTTTGATTCACTTATTGTTATCTGTTTCTTTTCAAATCGTTTTTTCTTCTTTTTATTTCTCAAGTATTTGTGTACATCACTCTCCGGGTTCTCCCCCCTCTTCATTACATTTTTGAATTTTGCTTTATAGCCGATTCTACATTCGGCTTTTACTACTGTTTCGTTCCACTGTTTCTGTCTTTTCTCTTGTCACGATTGCAGGTTTCTGAAGGTGATGGGACGGAGGCAGGTTCGGCCAGGCCTTGGAATGATGCGCGTTGAGGTAATGAGGAGCCTCGATGGTCAGGGGTAGGCCGACCTAGGCGCGTCGGCTGAAGCCTTAGGGTTAGGGGTAGCTTCTGTTTGGTTGATTTTTAGTTTTGGGGCTTGGTTGTAAACGGGTAATGGGCTCCGGGTTGCTATTGCAACATTAGATTTTGGGCTGAAATTGGGCATTTGAATTGCGCTTCAAAAGGCCCCGGGTTTAGTGTTTTGGGTAGGCTTTGGGCCTTTGTTTGTAAAATGGACTGGACATTTAATTTGATTTTGGATTTTGATCTTGTTTTTTGTTTGATTTGGGTATTTATTGGGCCTGGGCAAAATTGCCCTATTACAAAGGGGATGTTTGGTTCGCCGAATGTAACATTATAACTCGTAATGTTACATTTTAGAATGTGATTATGATTTTTGAATTGTCAACATTTTGGCCATCTCTTAATCACACATTACTGAATAGTGTCAAGATGTCATAATATAGGATGTAATATCATTACGACTCATTCTTTAGGTTATCTTAGATTACAAGTGTAATATTAAATTTTGAACCAATTTACCCTTTATTTTATTATTTTAATCAATTTAAAATTTTTTTCTTAAATAAAGTTTATGACTAATTAAAAACAAATACATACAAATAAATCACAATTTGAAATTTATGAAATTATTTTATTTTCTATTTAACTTAGCAAACAATTCTAAAATGCACAATTGTTTTTAATTTAATTAAGACATAATATTGTATTCTACTTAATATATATACAAATAACTATTATATTTACGATTATTTAAAAAAAATAAAAAATGACATGATACTAAAATTTAAATTAAATAATAATTGTAAAATCAAATACTAATTAAAGTAAATTTAAATTAAATTATTAAAATGACAGCCTCACAACTGTAATGCCATGTTTGGTTTGGGGGAATGGAATAGGGCTGTAATGAAATTGGACTATAATGGAATTGAGCTGTAATTAATAATTCAGTTGTTTGGTTGAATAGAATTGAATGAAATAGAGTTGTAATAGTATTATTGTGTTTGGTTGGATGGAATAGACGTTGTAATAGCACAACGAAAAAAGTTTAAATGACCAAAGTATCCTTAATAAATTTTTTAGATGGATAATAATTATTATTATTAAATTTTAATAAAATTATTATTAAATATAATTTAATAAAAATAAAAATAAATAATTTAATCATATTCTAACATAATTATTATTAAATACAATTCAATAACATTTTTAATATAATTATTATTAAAATATGAATTAACAAAAATCATAATATATAATATTAGAAAAATAATATAAAACCTACATTATTATTTTTAAACTGTAATACATATTTAATGTGTTAAAATATAATTAGCGAAACAAATAATTTAGTTATCTTCTAAACTAAAAAGCAAAAGATTAAAAGTAATAAATAGCTTAAAAATTATATTTTACATCCAAACATAATGTTCATACATTAACAAAAAGTTACATGATATCATTAACTTATATGCCATCATTTATATGTTAAATTTTACAACATCAAAAAGTTATAACAGCTTATGGCATTCTACTAATGGCATCTTACCATCTAAATATTACATATACAAAAAGTTACCAAAATATCACTAACACAACCATGATTTTTAATGGTCAGCAAGAAATTTCACCCATTCCAATCATACAGAAGAAGGTAAACTGAAGAAAATTAGCATATGCGTTGGATGGTTTGAGATTTTGCTCAACGCATGATAGCAATCATCCTCAGTTAGTCCTTCTACTTCACATAAGGCTGGATATAATTTTTGAACACTTTCTTGAATCACTTTCTTGGAGGCAATGCTCCTACTTAATTTAAGGCCAACAGTCCATATGTTTTAATTTCCCCCAAAAATATGGCAGCATCAGTAATTGAAGTAGAAATTTGTTCACTTCCATCAGAAATTTTTTTCCCTCTTTGAAGACGTGGAACTATCTTGGTTTAGCTACGACGGCTACGATTTTGTAGCCAAGACATCCATCTCATCCAAGGAAACATCATCTTCATATCCCTGGTAATTGTTTCCTTCTTCAAGATTATTTCCAGTAGCTACATCCTCATCATCTGTTTCTTCAACAATATCTGCAGCTGTTTGAGTATCTTTCCCATTGGCTCAATCTTTTGCATATATGGAAGTAAGTTGATCATAACAAGAGAAACTACGATGTCTAAATTGACCGACTGCTTTATGACTCTATAAAAAAAAGAAAGAATTTACATTAGAAATAAGTTTGGTCAAAATAATATAATAAAAAATAAAAAAATAATTTTTACGCTTATATATGAGTTCCACACAGCATCTTCAGCAAAAACCATTTGCCTATACTCGTCCTAACCAAAGCCGCTATTGTCTTTTCCACTAAGCATGTCATAAACAGTTGCCCAATCCATTTTCAATGTCTTAATCCTCGATTCAAGATTAGGTTTAGCCTTCAATATAGCATGAGGTAAAACTTTTTCTAACATTCTTTCTAGCTCATTTAAATAACCGGCCTTGAATCCCGTATTTGCGCTATAGGTTCCAACATTGTACAAGTCAACCATACGAGCAACCAACACAACAGCTTCTTTTGGAACCTATTTCCTTTTGGTTCCTCGAGAATTTTGGGAAGAAACACTTGATTGTGAAAAACCTGACATAATTATTTTAAGAAAAAACACAAATTAGAATTAGATTCAATATTATGAATCAAAAGGTTGACATTTTATAAACTTATAACACATGACAAATCAAAAGAAAATAAATTGAAGTTATAATTCAACAAGTCTAGTACAATTCATAAAGACAATTCAAACAACACCAAAGTTTCGTAAAATAGATACATCAAATAACATAAAAAAAATTAACCTTCTACTATGTTTTAATAAACCTAACTAATTTCTAGATTCTTCCCACTCATAGAACATTTGATTGGATAGTTCCATCCTCTAAGTAACTATGTATATGATGGATGAATACTTACGATTTTTGGTTCATCGTCATCTATCACATGTTAGGTAATCCTTCCCCCAACTCCGCTTCAATAGGATCGAGACTCATATAGGTTTGAATAAAATTATATAACAAACAACATGTAATATTGATTCTATTATGCACCCTTACAGGATAGAATGACAGACTCCTAAGTATGCCCCATCTAAGTTTTAATAACCTAAAGCATCTTTCAATAACATTGCGCATTGAAGCATATTTCATATTGAAAAATTCTTCTGGAGTACTTGGCTGGTAACTTCGACACCACTCATTTAAATGGTATCTTTGACCTCTAAAAGGCGTAAGAAATCCCTCACAGTTTGTGTAACCAGCATTAACTAGATAATAACAACCTATAAAAAAAAAAACTATTTATCATGGTTAACTTTCCCAAAAAAATATAATTTCAAAAATTAATTCAAATTCTTTAAATTCTACACCTTACCATGATGAACTTTTAGTCCATGTCTCCTACTAATGGCATCTCAAAGAATACGTCCATGATGAACTTTTCGTGTTTGATATCTAGATTTATCAACTTTTGGAACCCTAATCTTGATATAGGTTCCATCTAAAGCACCTAAGCAATTCTACATCACATGTATAAAACATCAGGTTAAGATACTATATTTAAATCTAAATCAATTGAGTTATGTACAAACTATATATGGAATTCACTCCAATACCTTGAATCATTTCCACCTTGGATCTATAGAATTAGCTGTAATTGGCTCTGCCTTTTTAAATAACACATCTTGTAAGCGTATGACAACATTTAAAACATTGTGAAATGATCTGCTAACGATTTCCTCAGACCTATTAAAGTGATGTTTGATAACTCAGTTTTTAAGGTGATGAGAAATGATATGTAAATACATTGGTACTTGCTCATCAACAAGCATGTTCCTTGACGACTTCAATCCTCCTAAAGATTGTAACATCTCACATAATTTAAAAAAAAAATCTATTCATCCTAACTTGTTCAATACAGGTTTCATCACTAGCATGCACAAGTCTTTTTACATAATCTTGTTATGCATAAAAATCTAAAATATATGATCTAATGCTTGGTCTATAAGTATGTAGGCTGTAGATGACACCTAATGTAACAAAGAACCAACTCGCAACTGTACACATGTGCAACTATACTGTTATTTTCACCTCTCACTTTGTACTATTAAAGGCAAACGAGCCATTACTACAAGGTGTTAAAAGTGTTAGATATCTTCAAATAACATTATAAATTAATCTTAAAACAAAATGTGATGCATATATCTTCAAAGCACACAACCTAAAGCTAAAAAGAATAACTAATTCGCTATTTTGATGTATTATATTATGCATTATAAATACTATAAAAAGCACCATAATCATTAGCTTAGCAATAGTGTGGAGCCGTGGACAACTACAACTACATATTTCTTAAGAAGTACTGCTAGATTCAACTTGACTGATATTTGGACTAGTTATAACATATTTCCTTCACTGTAGTTTTAATAACTAAATTAAAAGACTTAGCAATGCCAATTTGAACCATGATTACTTTACTGGTTCTACACCAATTACTCAATTAAGTCTCTATTATAGAGTTGGCAATCCATGAATAGATGTATTTTTTTGAGATAGTTTCTATTATAAAGTTGGAAATCCATGAATAGATGTTGATTTTTTTTGTTAAATTATGTAAATATGATATAAAATTATAAAATATATTAATATTTAAACATTAATATGATATGTGTGAATTAACCCTAGATCTTATGTTCAACATGGTATAATTGTATGCTATTTTATGATATTCATCGTTGTCTAATTGCTGTGATATATGTATATCCAAAGTAAAAAAAAAATCATGAAAGATGTGTGAGTATATCTTATTTAATAGAAATAATATTTTTTTAAAATTAAAAGAATTTATATACACCAAAATAAAAATAAAATTTATAATATAGATTGTCGAAACCATTTTTTTTTGAAAAAACGGATTGACTTTTAAAAACGAAAATGGAGTCGCCACCAATATTTTTTTCGAGGTATGATCGGGTCACCTTGAAATTGATCATTTTAATAAAAACATTTTGATTTATTAAATTAATGATTTGGTCTATGAAATTCGAGAAAATAGGTTCGGAAGTCGGTTACGCACGACGAAGGATTAGCACCCTCATAACACCCAAAATTGGTACCTAATTGATTAATTAATGTCTTAATGTCGAAAATTTAAGAAGATTTTAAAATACGATCCTTTTTATTTTAAAAAAATGTTTGAATAAATTGAAATGGAAGACCCTCTTGTCCCGAAGTAATAAAATATCACATCCAGTACGTTAGGACACGACATTTTAAATCCTCAAAATTAAGCTTGTCTTTTGATTTTTTTTTAAAAAATGTTTGAATAAATTGAAATGGATATTAAGACCCTCTTATCCCGAAGTAATAAAATATCACATCCAGCACGTTAGGACACGACATTTTAAATCCTCGAAATTAAGCTTGTCTTTTGATTTTTTTTAAAAAATGTTTGAATAAATTGAAATGGATATTGTCCCGAAGTAATAAAATATCACATCCAGTACGTTAGGACACGACATTTTAAATCCTCGAAACTAAGCTTGTCTTTTGATTTTCAAAACTCATGCATTTAAATTTTAAAAGGATATTCAATTATTTGGGTTAAAAGAGAAAAATCAAAACCCAATAAGTTAGGGCACGATCTCTCGAGTTTCCAAAACATAGAATATTGCCTTTGTTTTTAAAAGTTTTCTTTTTGAATTTGGGGGAAAATTAATGCATTATTAAAACAAATTTAAAATGTAAACAAATTTGAAAATAATGAATTTGAAAATGAATAATAAGGGAAAAAGAAATTTGAAATCAACAATATACAAATCAATAAATAAATTATATATATAAAAAAAGTAGGTAATATATGTATAAGTTTAGAATAAATAATATATATAAAATGAAAATAGGTAATATATAAAGTAATAATATATAAATGAGTTTAAAAATAAATATTGCGTAATAAAGAATTTAGAACAAGTTATACACAAAACATCTTAAAAATAAATGGTATATAAATGGATAGTATATAAAAAAGATTTGCAATTGATAATATATGAAAAAAAAATTAAAGCAAATAATCAAACAATTTAAAATGGATGCTATATAAAACGAGTTTAAAAAAAACATGTGTGACATAATATTAATAACAACAAAAAAATAAATAAAATATATAATTAATGGAAGAAAATAAAAGAATGATAAGAATGGTTAAATGAATGAACAATATATAAATAAGAAAGTTGATGGATAAATAAACGAATAAAAATAAAAAGAATAATTAATTATTAAACAATTAAATGGATAAATAAAAAAGTTAAAAAAAGGCGTAAGTCAACCTAACTCTCACAATATGAGAATTCAACGAAATTCCTCCACTAAAATCCAACTCAAATGAAAGCAACTAAAAAAGAAACAAAGATGAACGAAGAACAAAATAAGAACAAGCCACAGAAAATAAGAACGCAAGAGAGAGAGAGAGAAATTTGAGTGAATGCTCTCAAGAATTCTTATTGCTCCCAAAACTCAAGTGATTTACAATGAAGGGAGAGGCCTCTATTTATAGTTGAGCCTTCCCAAATCCAACGGTACAGATCAATTACATCAACGGCTAAGATTAAAGGGTATCTACAAATTAAATCTCTAAGATTACAAAATCATATCTTCTAAGATTGTATATTATATCTTCTAAGATTGCATATCATATCTAAGATTGCATATCCTTGAAGATTATGTTTCCATATGCGTTAAGCTTGTAGATGGACCTTTAATCTTCTCAAGTAATGGGCCATTTCGATTGGGCTAAATGATATATTTGTAATTTTGGACTGGACTTAGACTTTGTTTTATTATTATTATTATTTTTTTTTGTACGGACCCGGGCTAAGTTGGCCTATTACATAGAAAAAATAAAATTTAAATAATAGAATAAAATCTAAATAATGAAATTGACAGTTATGTCTCAGCTTGTAAAATATACAAAGCTAGAAATATGGCATAAGTGTCACAAATAAGGATTAAAGGGGATTGAATTTTCTACAAAAAAGGAAAAAGGATTGAATTGAATTTACTAATAAGAGTTGGGTGCAATTGTAATATGCATTTTACTTCTAAGGATAAACTCAAGTTCAAACTTTAAAGATAGCATTGTTAAAATGGAAAACCATAAATCTCGAAAAAAATAATTCAATTATTAAAAACTGCATTGAAGGAAATATGTTATAAGTAGTCCAAATATCAATCAAGTTAAATCTAAACCACTCATTGCGTAGAAAAGACTAAGAAAAGACAAATCTTCAAGTCTACTGCTAAATCAATGGCTACCATTGCCAAGAAACTACATGGAAAACAACAAAAAAAAAAAAGGCCAAACATGTTTGTGAAAATCAAAGAATCACATTTCTTTTCACTAACCATATTTCACATAAATCAATACATCAAGATTTTTTTCCCTTGCTTCTGTAGTAAATATGCTAAAAGAAATTTAAAAAGTAAAAGCAAAGCCCCTCAAAAACTCACCAAAAATTAATTAGACAGAGTATTGTAGAATCTAACTCCAAGACAGTCTCAAAATTTTTCTTAATCTACAACATTTAAAACATAAAAGAAGAAAAGAAGATACGAAAGCTTAACAACATTTTGAAGTTTCATCATTCCAATTTTATCTACAATATTTAGATTTAACCTTAAAATCATAGAATTATTCATCACTTAACTGCCAAGCAATCAAAAAGAAGAGTATATTGGGAGTATGCTCAAGTTTATATGTCACCTAGCCAAGATTGTTCATAGAATTGTTCATCACTTAACTCCCAAAATTGTTTGAGGTTTCATGCTTTTTCTAGGGACCCAAATATCAAAAAAATTTTAATATTCGTTTAGGGGATGGGACAATCAGACGTGGTCAAGTCCTTGAAGTTGATGGAGAAAAAGCTGTTATTCAAGCATTTTCTGTCTAAAATTCTCTACCTTTCTTTTGTAACTATGATTTCCTATTATATGCACCTTTATATCATGCCAAAACGAATAATGTCTAGTGCTACAACTTCACTAATAGTAGATTCTTTTATCCCTCATAGCTCTAATTATATGTCACTTTGTCTAGGTTTTAGAAGGAACATCTGGAATTGACAACAAATATACAACTGTGCAATTTACAAGAGAGGTATGTGACGACCTAATTTTCTCTTTTATGTTCAATCCTATTCTTGAATCTCCTAATTTGATTTGAAAATAGCTTACCTTCAAAATAGCTTTGTAACACCCCTAACCCTTATCTATTGTTGGAACAGGTTACAAAGCATTACCGGACTTTTCAGATCAAACACATTCAAAACATGTCAGAACGGTAAACCTAGGTATCTAACCAATGTACCCTTATATATACCACAATTATATCATCGAAACACATCAATAAGACATCATATAAATCCAATTTGTAAAGATATCAAATTCATTCTAATTTGCCTATATCATGTTCATTTATGCACTAATTTAAAACATGCCATATTATAGCCTTAACATAACATATACTCATATGTATATAATCAACCAATATTAACTTATAATCTTATTTGCAATCAACTCACAAAATAGTTAACATTTAGACGCCTTAGGTACATGCCAACACAAGGATAAACATCACCACATTTGAGTTCGGGATTGTTGTTGGATGCTGAATCAGCGATTAAAAGTTAAGTACCTAACCTGCACACGGGAAACAAACCGTACGCTGAGTATAAACTCAGTGGTATTTCTATAATCTGAATATTTAAAGATAATAAATTACAAATATACAATTTAAATATAAACACATACTAATATTTAATTATTACAACAACCATATCATATTTCATTTGTTTCACAAATATCTCAATTCTCATACTTGCTATATAAATAGCTTTTCACAATTTATTTCACATTTCATTATACAATTGCAATATCCATTCCATAATCATTTCATGAGTATATAACTCATATAGTCCATATATTTGCAAATATTTCACATTCTATATCCAATTCACTATTTCACTTCCATTTCTCATACCATACCATTTCAATATCAATTATAAAACTTTATTATTCATTTACCCTTATTAACACGACTTGAACTTGGACGAATATATAGATCCAACCAAAACACACCAGTTTAGCACCCAATGCCTCATCGGATAGTTCAAAGTAATAAATTGACACCCAGTGTCTCATCGGCTAAATTGAAGTAAATTGATACGCAGTGCCTCATCGAATTAATCTGAAGTAGTAAATTGACACCCAGTGTCTCATCGACTCGAAGTCGAAGAAATCCTTGAACTCTTCCAATCCTATGGCATGCTATCTATATCCGACTCAGCCTGATACAGTTAATAGGGTTTCAATTCACTTTTCAAATACAACCAATATTCATTTCAATTCAAATAATTAATATATTCAATATATATACACCAATTAAATCAATATAAATTCAACAAATTCATCACATACTAAATCAATCCATTTCAATTGCAGAACATAATAATTCTCACCTCAACACGTACCGTATACATTAAATTGAATTATAACATTAACAACTAAATTCGGATTATAGAAATACAAACAAGAACTTTTGAGCTACTCCTCATCGACTTTATCTTTTCCTTTCCTAGTCGTGGTTTCCGGCATAATGTTTGCTATGAAATTGAAACAATTAAATATTCATCAATATAATACAATTCAATTTCTGTAACGCCTCGAATTTTGGGCTTGAAAGTTTTGAGTTTTGTGCGTAGGGCCAATGAGGAGGTTGCACATATTTGGTTAGTTGTGCAAACTAGTGACAGAATTGGCCTGCTGGTCTGGTGGTTGAGTGATGGTTAATGAATCTCAAGGTTGTGGGTTCGAGTCTTGCGTGGGTATTTTGGAAAAATTTTATTTTTTCTTATTTTAATTTAATTTTTTAATTATATTTATATTTATTAGTTTATTTTTAATTTTTAATTTTATTTTTTTCCCTTTTCCTTCTTTTCACATTCTCCTGTTCTCTTCTGCTCCTTTTGCTTCTTTATTTTTTTCTTCTTTTTATTATTTTGAAAATAATACTCAAAAATGGTGTTGGCTTTTTGGTTTCGAGAATTCTGCTCCTTCGTCGTCATCCTCGATAGCAAAATAGGTGTGGAATTTGAACCTTGACTACTTTTTTTTCTGATCTATTTTGCAAACAGTTGTTTCGGCATATTGTGTGTGGGTGCCAATTCGCTAGTTTTGGGGTTGTTAATCATTGAAAGTGAGAGTAATACTCCATATTCTGAAACATTCTTGACATGGCTAAGGTTGGGATCGGGTTTGGTAGCTAAAATGACGTTTTCGGGGCTATTTAAGGATGGTTTCGTGACCACTCCAGCGGCCACACGAGAATGTATCGACTCATATAGCCATGAGAAATTGGGCGCTAGGGTTTTTAGGCTAAATTGGGTGCCACACAGCCTGGCCACACGGCCATGTGGTCGATTTGGGGATTTTATCAATTTTCACATGGTCGTCTCCCTTCGTCACACGGGCGTGTTTAATTGGGAATTAGGGATTCAGGGATTTGGTGTCACACAGCCTGGCCACACGGCAGTGTGACTGATTTGGAGATTTAGGAATTCTACACGGGTGTGTTTCGAGACATAATGCCGTGTCTAATGGGCACATAGGCTTGTAAGACCCTCACACGGTCGTGTCTGCCCTACACTTGATTTTAGCAAAATTGGACAGTGAATTACGTGGCCTGTTCACATGGCTGTGTCCCTGCATCACACGGGCATGTGCCTCTGCCACACGACCATAAACATAGATCAAGAAAGGAGGAATTTTGCAACGCCCCTAACCCGTATCCGTCGCTGGAATAAGGTCATGAGGCATTACTAGAGTTTACAAAATTGTTTCAGATAAATCGAGTCAATTGTTATTCATTTTTAAAGATTAATCATATTGTCCCTTAAAATGGGCCCTCGAAGCCCAAAACATGCATTAGAATCAATTCTGGACCAAATTGGGATCGCGAGAATTTTTTCACGAAATTTCAAAATTTTTCTCACATATAAGAGTCACACGCCCTTGTGGTATGGGACACGTTTGTGTGGTCAGGCTGTGTGGGTTCACATACCCGTGTCCCTGTAACAGTTTGATTTTGATCCTATTCAGAATGGTGGTTTCGGGACCACGAATTGGAGTTAGAAAAATATTTAAAAATTATTTTTGGTATTTATTATATGTGAATTGATATCCGTAAAATTTTTGTGTTTTAATTTTGATGTTTGAGTGCTCGATTAATTAAAAGGGCTTAATCGCATAAAATAAAAAGTTAATAGTTAAATGTGTGAATACTTAATTGAACTTGTCTTTATAATATGAAGCACTTAAGTTGGAATTAAACCATTTCTAATCATATGGACGAAAGTGGACTTATATTATAAGCTTATATATTATTATAAGGTTAAATATGTAAAATGGTTAATGGTTAACATATTATAAAACATAAAATAAATAAAACATAGCTATTATCATCTTTAAGAACCGAAACCATAAAATAGAAAGAAAAAAAGAAGAAAGAGTTAGGCATTCAGCTATCTTCTAATCTAAATCAAGGTATGTTTTTACTTCAGTTTTTGATAATTTTTATGTTTTTGAGATCGTTGCTTTGAATATTACTCGACCCATGCTCGAATTTTTGATATTGATGTATATTTTGAGTTTTTCCATTGCTGATAGCTTGGTGAATTTTGTGTTTGATGATGTTAAATAAAGCTAGGTGATGAATTAACAAGTTTTGTATAGGAATTTTTGATGAATTTGATTAAATAGGATTAAATTTGCAAAGTGTTTAATTGAGAGACTAAATCATGATATAAATGAAATGTGGGGACTTATATGTGTATGGGGAGTATTCGGCCAAAGCATAGCATGGGAAAATTATGTTTGTTTTGTGTTTTGTGAATTTTGGATTAAATTGCTAAAAGTATAAAATGTATGGGAAAAGGTGTAATTTGTCTATTTATGTGTTTTTAAATGAATTTTATTGGATATTTGATTAAATAAGTTTAATTTATATTAATTTAGATCAAGAAAAGAGAAAATCAGATTTGGACTAGGGGAAGGCCAAAATAGTTGAATAGTTGATTAATACCGTTCGTCGATATCGGAGGTAAGTCTATAAGCAATTAAACATCTTAATTTTGAATGAAAATTAGTTTGATATGCCAATTGGGAATGTATAGATTATTGTTGGTGATAGCCGAATGTGGTATTGCTTGAAAATAACATATTCGAGTTTAATTCGATTAAGTTACGATATTGAACGGCCCGTATGAAAATATGTAGCAAATGAACTTCTTATATATATGAGTTGAATATGTAATGATTTTGTATTAGTGATATTTGGGCTTCGAGCCTAGCAAGCCTTGTGTTAGTGGATTAAATCGGGCTTTATGCCTAGCAGGCTTATTACCGGTGTATAAAAAAAATCAGGCTTTGAGCCCAGCATGCTTTGTGCCGTGAATTCAGGTTTATACCTAGTAGGCTTAGTGCCGGTGAATTATTAAAAGTTTAAGCTTATGAGACTTTGTGCTGTTGTGGTAATTGAAATTGTTAAACGAATTATGATGTTCAGGTACGTGACGGTTAGTTATCTATTTGAAAATGAAATTAATTGATTTCTTGATGTGTGATGAGAAAGAATATGTGAAGTTGATGTAGTATATATATGCTAATGTGAGGAATATATATATATATATATATATATGTATTTGGCCTTATAGCTGTTCATGGAAGAAATGTTAAAGTTGAGTGATGAAATTATGTTTATAATTGTACATGTGAATTCAATTGTATAAGACAAGTTAGTTATGAAATCGAAGATTTAATGATGATGTAAATATGTATATTTGGCCAAGGTGAAGT
The DNA here is from genome assembly GCA_020496765.1 of Gossypium stocksii. NCBI lineage: Eukaryota > Viridiplantae > Streptophyta > Magnoliopsida > Malvales > Malvaceae > Gossypium > Gossypium stocksii. Next base: position 51,843,968 of record CM035625.1, on the reverse strand, counting down.
TGCTTAGTGAAAGTATATGTTTTATATGTATGAGATTGAAAGCTTGAGGATATATGTGAATAAAATACATAAGTGGAGTTAGTTAATTGAAATTATTAAGTAAATAAGATATTATTATACATTAAATGTTTAATTTGCTTAAGGCTTACTAAGCTAAGTTGCTTACTTTGTGAATGTTTCTATAATTGTTTTATAGATTTTGGAGGTCGTTACGTGCTCGACGATCGTTGGTGAAGTCATCCATACTATCGTTTGACTCTCGGTACTTTTAGAAACTAAACTTGAAACTTATGGCATGTATAGGCTAAACTATCTTGTGGACATGTTTGATTTTGGTATGTATATATATAAGCCATGCGAAAATGACTTGTTCATTTTGCTAAGTGATGTTTCATTAAGTGAATAAATGGTGTGGTTGATGTATATATATATGATATGTTTATACGACTTTGATTTTTAATTATGTGTTTAATATGCATGATGTGGTTGGATAAAAGTGTATGATTGCTTGATTTCAATGAGGGTCATGAAGATTAGATACGGATATAATTGAAATGATCCTTGTAATTTGGTCTTGATGTGCATTGAATTAGGTATAAGATTAAATTGTTGTTATAATGATTTATTTGGGTTAATGTGAACATTCGTATAAATGATTATTTAGATAGTGGAAATGTTGGTTGAGATTCGACCAAACCATGTTTTATACACATGGACTTTGTTTAATTATTGCTTTATGCTTGAGATGTATTTTGGTCATTATAGATCATGTGATGTTTATTATAAGAACAAACCATATTGAACATTTATGCATTCGGTCAAAGCCTATATAAATGACCAAATGAATAGTGTTTTAAGTAACATGAAACCATGATTATTTGCATGAAAAAAAAGGTGTATGCACATAGATGTTTGCACTTTAAGAAATTGTCCATCTGATGTTCTTTGAGATTTGTTTTAGCTAATAATAAACTTATTAGTAATGCTTATGACTAATATATTAGGGAATCATATGTAATAACAAATTATGCCATTTTTATTTGATTGAGTTTATATATATATTTATAATATGTTGCTGAATGCATAGGTTGAAATTTAGCATGGTTACATTTAATTATGGGATAAGTAGTGCATGAGCATTTATTATGGAACTAAATGATTGATGTCATTTAGAAGTATTAGCTTAACTTAGTATTTTACTTAATGATTTATGAAACGTGATGCTTACTATGATTATGATATTAATTAAAATCTGTAATGTGATTAGTATATGCTATGTAATTCAAGATCTTGTGATTAATATTGAACTGTAAATATTCGAATGTGATCAATGTGATTATGTAATGGTGGAAATATCATGTTTGGTTCAGTAATACCTCGTAACCCATTTCGGCGACGGATACGGGTTATGGATATTACAATCCCTAACCTGTGTAACTCACTGACTTGCAATTCATGAACAAATTGATGTCACACGGCCAAGTCACACGCCTGTGTGCTAGGCCGTGTGGTTAATTCAAATTTTTGAAAAATAGGTGCAGATTTCACTCGGCCATATCACATGCCCGTGCTTCTAGGCCATGTACCTCACACGACTAAGGCACACGCCCGTTTTGAGCCTGTGTGCTTAATGCAAGGCATTCTGTTTCTCAAATTTCAGGATGCAGGGGACACACGGTCTTGACACGTGCCCATGTATCAGCCCGTATGTCATACACGACCTAGACACACGCCCGTGTGTCTACCCGTGTGGACAAAATAAGGCTATTTTCCAAGCCCTATTTCTCACCCATTTTCATCTAACACCTGTACCAAACATTTTCAATAGCAACCAACCAATTCAAGCATGATTTTCAACCAATTTCATCATTCAATATGTCATATTTTCACATGCACACTTATTACAAATCTTACCTCTTTAAACTTGTATGTTTAATCTCAACAATTCAATCATTATCAAGCATACATATAAACTCTAATATCCTTTATAACATACCAAAAATTAAGTCATTACTAGCCATTCCAATGGCTAGGTTACATTCATCCATTTCAATAAATGCATTAACCTCACTAGCCTATACATGCCATTATAACCTTAATTAATTTACCATATATACTGAAACAGACCAGTGGATAGTGTGAGTAACCTCCGTTAAACTTCCAATCCAATGAGCTTCCGAATCACTAATGAATAGGGAAAAATAAAACAGAATAAGCATATAATGCTTAGTAAGTTCGTATAGTATGGTACTTAACTTACCATTTATTCTATTTCAAGGTAAACATGTAAGGCATGTTAAATCAATTTGATCTCAAGCCCTACACATATTCTCATTGCCCTTGTTAGTAATATATTCCATAATAACACCAAAAAACATACATGGCCTCAACAATAACAAGATTTCCATAGCCATATGCTTTCCACACCATGTATACTTATAACTCGTATGCAAAATCATATTCATGTATTTTCAGGTACATTTTCATAACAATTCATATCGAGTTCAGATTTTTTTCATGCTGGAACTTTGCTCAATCATTTGAAACATCAATGTCACATGGATAGTATACTCAAGGTGTACAATTCTATAATCACAAATGAACATATTCATCAGTCAAATTCTATGTTTATGTAACATATTTTCACATTTCCATATATCGTATATCATCATTTTCATGTACTTCCCGCAAATACTTGTAATAATCCATTCCATTATTCATATCTTCTCATGTCTGGACTTTTTCCCATTGAATTTGTTCTGAATATCTGTGGATACACAGGTAGTACACTCGAGGTGTAAGTTCTATTCTCATAGATGAATATATTCATCAATCAATTTCCATGTTCATATATCATAATTCACACTTCCATATTTCATAAAATATCATTCGCATGTACTTCAAACTGGTATATGTAAAAACCCATTCCTTTTCATGTCAGGATTTTATCCATTGAATGATTGAAAATATCGATGGATATTGTAGTACACACAAAATGTACAAATAAATAAAACTGTCAATTCACGTTTAGGGGTACCCATTAGGGCACATAATTAAAAAACACACTTTCCTGAGCCACATATCACATGTACCTTTTCGAGAATAAATTATTCTAAGATTCGCTATCCATTTCCAAATATTTACCCGTTGAACTTACCGAAATTTCAATAGATACCCTATAGTACACTTAAAGTGTACAAATTCATAATCTGTCAATTCATATTCACATTTATCAGAGAGCACACTCCCGAGCCTCATCTTACACAGTAGGATTACTAGTCCAGGCTAAATCCTCTGTGACCTATACTCAAAGAGTTTTGTCAGGATTACCAGTCCAAGCTAAATCCTTTCAGTGACAAATACTCTTTAGAGCTTGACCTGGATTACTAGTTCGAGCTAAATCCAGACTTGGGCTCAATTAGGATTACCCGTCCGGGCTAAATCCATTATATAATATATACATCGGGAGGGCTTATATCAGGATTACCCATCCGGGCTGAATCCCTTCTACAACACATGCAGTATCCCCTTTCCCTTGATCCATCGAATTCATTTTTTTATTCAACCGGGACTTTTCATTTTCTCAGTAATATCAACATTTTATCAGGCAATTGTCTGGTATGTGATCAATCTCATATATTTATGCATTTATGCAATTCAAAATGTTCACATTTAACTCAGGCATAAAAATAACATTTTTATCATTTATCACTTATCGGGTATTATCATTTATTTCAGGCACTTCCATTTATAGGGCTTTAACGAATATGTGATCATTTCACATATTTATAACATTTATACAATTCATATACGCAACATTCAATTCAAACATATAAACGTATACAATTTAGTTATACGAGCTTACCTCAGCAAATGTTCGTATATGTAAAATCGACTAATTTGACATTTTCTTCTTTTCCTCGTTTTGACTCTGAATTTGGTCTATCCGGATCTATACAAGTAAATTTTACATCAATTTACTACTATTTAAATTCAATTCAGTCCAATTTACATTCTAGGCAAAATTACCATTTTGCCCTTAAATTTAATACTATTTTGTCCCTAGGCTCGAAAATGAAATTCATGCAATTAAATCCTTGTTTCAAGCCTAGCCAATTTTTACATGTAACATTTGCAGCCCACGTATGTAACACCCCAAACTCGGCCTGGACGTTATGGTCAAATCTAGCGATGTCACATGGAAGAAATCCGTATCACTTGCTAAAACCGGTTTCCATTTAGAACTTATCATTATCTTTTATTAATTCTCAAATCATGATTTTTGTTCAGTCGTTAGTTTTCAAATCATTATAAATTGTGAAAGCTTTTAAAACAATTTGTGTATACGTGGCGTTTTGATAAAATATTCATTTTCTTTTAAAAACTTGGGATTACCTACTTCTAGCGGATATAAAACATAAGACAATATAAGATCAAAATTTAAGTAAAAATTCCATAGAGGCCATATTTATAGAAAAATACCCAATTAAAACTTAAAATAATAAATAAGTACGAAGCGATATGGAAGAGGTTGTGTGGCCACTGTTGAGTCCTTCGCCACACCGATCCGTTTATGGCTGGAGATTTCATGTACAGTAAAGACAAAAAGGGTGAGTTTACGAAAACTAAGTGTGTAAACCCACAGACAACAGTCAAGTAATCAACAATCGGAAACACACAGTCTGGGCCTAAGCCCTTTTCAGTATCAGCAACAGTATCAGTTTGGACCTTAGCCCATCTTAGTACAATAAGCAGTAGGGCCTTAGCCCATTACAGTAACAGTATGTAGTAATGTGGTGTACAGTATGCAAGTCCTACCCAACCAATCACTATACACCATCTCCTGTCCTACCCTGTACTCCTATGGGGATTAAATCACCCACCCATCCCTACACTTACAATTAGCATCGATTGCGGTAGTAAACAGAATTTGCAGCAGAATTGCCAGTATAATAGGCTTAAAGCCATCAGTGATTTGCAGTAGAGCGGCTAGTATAACAGGCATTAAGCCTTTCAATACACTTCCTACAATCATATCAACCCATCCCCATGCAATGCATCATAGAGTAATGTCATGCCCAATCCTGGTAACTCACATATATACAGTATAGCACAAGCAGCATGCTCAATATACAGTCATATATATATATATATCAAGTGTGGATATAACAGTCATTCAGTTAGGGGTTTAAGTAATCTTATCGACCCTTTAGTAGGTTCACAGTCATCTCGGGCGACCCCTGCAACCTTAGTAATAAATCAGTGAAAATGGGCTCACACGCTCATGTTGTCTGCCTGTGTGGGCCCATACGCCCGTGTGGCCCACACGCCCCAAATTAGCATTGGCCGTGTGAAACACGGCCTAACCCAGAATCTCATACACCCGTGTAGATCACCCGTGTGGGCCCACACACTTGTGTGGCCCACACGACCTAATTATTCGAGCCCGTGTCTCGCATACGGCCTCGCCAGCCATCACAGGCCGTGTCACATTGATAAACCATGATGTATACATATTTTTTATCCCATGTTTGGCATATTTATGGATGATTTATCATTATATTTATGGAATTTGATACTCCTAAACCGTTAATTTCATGTTTTATACTTAGGTGAGCATAAGGAAGAGAAAAGAGTAAGGAACGGGCCAAAAACAGACAAAATGGGCCGAAATCTATATTCAACATGGCTTAAGCATTTTCACATGGGTAAATCACACGCCCGTGTGTGACACACAGAATTCAACACGACTTAAGCATTCTCACACGGGAGTGTCCCTATCGAGCCCTGTTTCAATCCAACTCGAAAAAGACTAATTTTTAGGGATTTTTGGGCATTCTAAAGTCTATAAAAAACACCCAAGGGGAGGAACAAAAGACACACTGAGTAGAAAGCAAGGAATTACTCAAGGAACACCCATCAATTCATCTCGAAAGCAAGGATCTCCATCAAGGCTGAATATCTCCCTTCAATTTCCTTCAGGGGTTTTTGGGTTTTCTTTATGTTTTGTTGTTTTCCCAATTTTGAGATGTTTTCTTTTATTGACTAAATCCCCTAAATACCCGAGGGAGATGAAACCTAAGACAGATCTTGTTATCATTTTCTGAATCATATGATAAATACTTGATTTGTTCTTAATTGTGTTATTAATTCTTATGTTAATATTTCAGGATATTAATTCAAGTTTAATGTGCTTCTTCAGTAGAGCAAAAGTCTCTGTTTAAGAGTAGATCCAACAAAATTAAGCGGAGTTGATCGCAATTCTAGACATAAGACGACGAAAATCTACCGGATTAGAGTCAAATCTAATAGGGGAATCCATAGATCGAGTTAATACAACACTAGGGGTTTTAATTAGAAAAAATTTCAATTAATCAACCTAGGGTTAGTTGTTCTTAGTCTTGAAAGAGATATTAACATAATTTAGGGATTTTTACGAATCAAGTCAAGTGAATAAATCATTAGTTCAGAGTCGAATAACAAGTGAAGTCTAGGTGGATTCTTCCTTGGGTATTGTCTTAATCAATCAGTTTTCCAAAAGTATTTTCCCCAATTTACTCTCTGCCGCGTTCTTAGTTAATTAATTAGTTTAGCTTAATTAGTTTGAAACAAATCCCTTTATTTTTAGGTTAGGTAATAAGAAAAAAGTTAATACTAGTACTTTTAGTTCCTGTGGGTTCAACATCCCAGTTTGCCATAAGCTATACTACTGTTCGATAGGTGCGCTTGCCTTTTTTGTGATAATAGTTTAGTTTGCAGGTACGACCATCATAAAATATCACAATCAATTTTTTGGTGCCGTTACCGGGGAACTAAGATAATAGGAACTCTTAATTTTTATTACTTTAGCCATTTTTACTTTTATTGCAATTTACTTTCTGTTTTTATTTTAGTTTTTATCTACTAAATTTTTCTTTTCATTTTTTTCTGATAGGTGTTTCTAGTTTATGACTAGAAGAAATCCATCAGGACCTTTGCTTTTTGATAGTGAGATAGAAACATCAGCTCGCAGAAATCGTAGAGAAATAAGGCGGAGCCTTCAGTACATAAAAAAAGAGCAAGAGGACGTGACCAATACTACTGAAGAGATGGAGGCAAATCAGAATATTCTGTTGCCTACTGTGGTTGCCGCAAATCCTGTAAATCAGAATCCCGCTCCTCGTACTATATATGATTATGCTAAGCCTAATTAGTTGGTACTGAATCTAGTATTGTTAAGCCTACTATTGCTGCAAATAATTTTGAACTAAAACCTAACACTATATAGATGATACAACAGTTTGTTCAGTTTGATGGTTTGCAGGATGAGGATCCTAATATGCATTTAGCAAGCTTTTTGGAATTTTGCGACACTTTTAAAATTAATGGTATTTCTGAAAATGCCATTCGTCTTCAGTTATTCCTCTTTTCTCTAAGGAATAAGGCTAAATAGTGGTTGAACTCTCTACCACGAGGGTCTATCGCTACATGGGAACAAATGACCGAGAAATTTTTGCTTAAATATTTTTTGCCCGCTAAAACGACAAAGTTGAGGAATGACATCTCTTCTTTTGTGCAGATGGATTTAGAAACTTTTTATGACGCATGAGAGAGATATAAAGACCTATTGAGAAGGTGCCCTCACCATGGGTTACCTTTATGGCTACAGGTTCAAACTTTTCACAATGGGTTAAACCCCTTAACTAGGCAAATGATAGATGTAGCTACAGATGGAACAATAAATAACAAAACACCTGAGGAGGCTTATGAATTTATAGAGGAGATGTCACTGAATAATTATTAGTGGCAAGTCATGAGGACAAAGCCGGTAAAAACCACTTGTGTTTTTAATGTCGACGCAGTCGCCATGCTTTCTAGCCAGTTAGAAATTTTGAATAAAAAGATTGATGGTTTAGTTGGTTCTACGCAGGTACATCCAGTTATGCAGTGTGCAACACAAATATAAGTTTTGTAGGCAATCCAGAGCACTTCCCCTATGGACATAGTATGGAAAACGAGCAAATGAATTATATGGGTAATAATCCTCGACCTCAAAACAATCCTTACATTAACACTTAAAATGCAGGTTGGAGGAATCATCCAAATTTTTCATGGGGAGTTCAAGGGAGTCAGGGAAATCAAAGGCCACCAACCCTTCCGGGATTTTAACAACCCCCCTATCGGCCGGAAAAGAAACCAAACCTTGAGGAGATGTTGGAAAAATTTATATTGGTGTCAGAAACTCATTTTCAGAATACCGAAACAGCACTTAAGAACCAACAAGCTTCAATTCAAGGACTTGAGAACCAAATTAGGCAACTTGCTAAGATGATATCTGATAGACCATAAGCAAGTCTGCTGAGTAATACTAAACCTAATCCTAGGGAACATGTTAAAGCAGTCACATTGAGGAATGGGAAAATGTTAGCCAATCCTAAAAAAAAGTTATCACAAGAGCCTGACAAAGAGAAAGTAGAGGAGGCCGAACCTAAAGAGAATACCCCACCAGTACTTAAAGAATACAAGCCACATATCCCATACCCAATAAAGTTAAAGAAAGACTACATGGATGCACAATTTGGTAAATTTCTTGAACTTTTTAAATAGTTACATATGAACTTACCCTTTGTAGAAGCTATTTCGAAGATGCTCACGTATGCAAAATTTTTAAAGGAGCTTTGAACAAACAAAAGGAAATTTGAAGAGCTGTCTATAGTGGCACTCAACGAGGAATGTTCAGCTATCCTCCAGAACAAACTACCAACCAAACTAAAAGATCCAGGAAGTTTTACTATTCCCTGTCTAATTGGTAGTTTAAATATTGAAAATGTGTTAGTTGATTTAGGTGCTAGTATTAATTTAATGCCTTACAAAATGTTCAAACAACTAGGTCTTGGGGAACCAAAACCCACTAGGATGAGTATTCAATTAGCTGATAGATCTGTTAAATATCCTAGGGGTTCGCGATATTAAGTAATAAAATTTATAAAAACTGATCACACCAAAAACTAACTAATATCATGATTTTAAAGGCAAGCGCACCTATCGAACAGTAGTATAGTTTAGTGGCAAGATCAAGTTATCGTACCCAAGGGAACCAAAAGTACTAATACTTACTTCCTTTCTATTATCTAGCTTAAAAATAAAAGAGGATTGGTTGAATCTAATTCTAAAACTAACTAAAAGTGCACAAAAAGTAAATTGGGGAAACCTTTTAGGGAAAAGCTGATTGATATGTGCAATACTTAAGGGAGAATCCACCTAAACTTCACTTGTTATTAACTTCTTGAGCTAGATGATTTCTTTACTTGACTTGATTCGTAGAGATCCCTAACCTATGTTAATACGTCTGTTGAGGATAAGAACAACTAATACTAGGTGGCTAATTAAAGTTTCTTTATTAATTAACACCCCTAGGTTGCATTAATTCGATCTATGAATCCCCCTATTAGGTTTGACCCTAATCCGGCAGATTTATGTCGCCCTATGTCTAGGGTTGCATGCAACTCCGCTTAATTATAGTAGATCTACTATTAAAACAGGGACTTTTACTCTGCCTAAGCACATCAGTTTCTTGAAGTAATACCTAGGATTATTAAATCAAGAATGAAGAACACATAATTAAGAACAATTCAAGTATTTATCAAATAATTCAAGAATAAATAATAACAAGATCTGTCTTAGGTTTCATCCCCCTCAAGTATTTGAGGGGTTTAGTTCATAAATAATAAAGAAAACATTTCAAAAGAAATAAGATAACAAAACATAAAGAACACAAAAACCCCTGAAGGAATTTAGGGAGATCTTTTGTCTTGATGTAGAATTCTGGCTTCTGGAATGAATCAATCAGCTTGCCTTGGAGTAATCTCTTGCTTTCACTCCTTGTGTTGGCAGAAATACGGTGCTCCTTCTTGAGAGGAAAAAAGAGTATTCCCTTAGCGGAAAATAAGCACACCCTTGAAGTTGCCTCCTAGGGTCTTTATATAGAGTTTAGAATGGCTTTCTTAGCCCCTAAGTATCATTTTTCGAGTAGAATTGAACTTCTTCATGATAGGGGCACGCCCGTGTGCCACCCCCGTGTGGTTTCGACAAGAGGCCGTGTGGGCCTGTTGAGGGTGGCACAGTCGTGTAGCCTAGCCGTGCTTGTCGGGGCTGGGCCGTGTTGGATCTTGTGTGGCACGGCCGTGGCGTGTGGTGACTCCTTGGGCCGTGTCGTTTTCACACTTTGGCCCATTTTCTTCGTTTTTGGTTCATTTTTTGTTCTTTTCTCTTCCCTATGCTCTCCTGAGTATATAACATGAAATAGAAGGGTTAAAAGCACCAATTCTCACAAAATTAATAATAATTCATCCAGAAATTAGGCTAAACATGAGGTAAAAATATGTATAATTTATTATTTATCAAATACCCCTACACTTAAGCCTTTGCTTGTCCTCAAGCAAAATCTCAATCCCTAATCAAGAATCATTCCTCTCAATTTATAATCGTTATTAATAATGTTTCAAACTAATCCAAAGGTAATCATACAATCAAAATTCAATCAAAAGAACATTAAAGATTCAATTACTTTAAGTTGAGAATTTTATCATTGAAACATAAGTTTTCTTCCTATTGTCTAAGTAGTTATCTCTCTATCCTAATTAACAGAAGTTGGCATCCTCACTAAGGATTCACTCTATCCACTCGAAGTGTTTAGGGTTCAAAAATTAAGCACTCTCTAGTCAACTTGAAAAGTTATTACCATAGGCTTGCTAGAAAATCAGATCTCCACCACTGTAGATTGATATGATACATCGATCAAAAGGTCTTTCAATGGATAGTTGTAATGGGGCTTGGTTAGGGGTGTTGTTACAGGTTGCAAAAGAGGGTTAGAATCGAGATTGAATTAAAAAAATCATCTAGCTAGAAAAATCCTTATCACTGAAACATATTTCTCGAGCTAAATTTTATGATACATCATTTCTACCTTGGTAGCCTTAAAATAGAAATATGCAAAAACTATTTAAACTATTACTGATTACAACTGAATTAATACATACGTTTTTTTTAAGAACAATTCAAATAAAATACATTAAGTTGAATATTTACAACTTTACAATATGGAAAAGAGAATAAAGCTAGATAATAAGTTCAACTCAAATCTCGACAAAAATAGGGATCAAAGTAATTGAATGGAATTCAACAAAAATGGGTTATAGGTTAATATTAGAGGTAAGTCAAAGAAAAGGTTGTTAGGCTCAATGGGGTTCACTAAGGGTTAATTTATGGATGTAGGCTTTTGTGGAGTGAGTAGGTTAAATCCTAGGTGCCTTTATCATTTCAGTGTATCAAGTCTATGATGTGGTCTCGACATGTATAATCAAAGCAAGTTCTAGAATAACAAATCAGTATTGACTCAATCAAAGCAATAATAAAAGTGAGCATGAAAGAATGTATGCTAAAAAGGCTCAAAAATCTCACCAGAATTATGGCTTTTGATGTCAATTCTGCGAATTTCAAATCTCAAGATAACACTTAGAATTAGGGAAAAGAACTTATGCAAAAATCGAAGTTCTCAAAAATTTCAACTTATCATGCTTGATTCCCTAATGTTTTAGAGTTTGAATAATCAAAGTACAAGTACCTATGTCTTAATTCTCAACATATCAAAAAAAATCATAAATCAATCAGAATTAATTCCTAATAGGAGATTGAAGATAATGCAAAGAGTGAAAGTGAGAATTTGAGAACAATCCAAAATGTTGAAAAGTTCAGGGATTTCAAAGAGAGTGTAAAGACTGAAGATAGATTCCCTCCCACACTTAAGATGTACATTGCCCTCAATGTACAAAGATAACATTAGTAGCAATAAAAGCATAAGATCGTAAGATAGAGAGAGCTATGAAACTCCCTACTTTGGATGGATTAGTGAGACGAAGATTGGAAGAGTTGGCAGTTGTGGCAGGGTGTTCCCCTTTTTGTAGAGATTTGAGCTGTAAAGCTCATTTGAAACTGTGAAAGAATTTATTAGTCGTGGGGAATTTGGAGCAATAGAAATTACTTGTTAGGGGTTGGCCGTTATGAAAAAAGAAATAAAATAAAAGAAAATAAAATACTAAAAATAATAAATAATGAAAAAGATAAAATGAGAAAATTTAAAAAGGAAAAGGAAAAAAAAGTTAAAAGAAAAGGTAAAAATAAATATCAGTGTTTGAAAGTTAGAATAAAGTTAATTAAAGTAAGAAAAATAAAGCTAAGAGGAATAGATAAATCTAATCCTCAGATGGATCACGCGGTGGTAGAGTGATGCGGAGGTGCTGGCATATCTGCTCTAAGGTGGCGTCGATGTAATCGAGGCGCTGGAAGCATTGCTGCTCGAATCGTAAAAAGCGCTCAGATAAGTCAGCATGGCCAGGTGCCGCATGAGATGGGTGGCGAGGGAGTGGTGGCTCGGTGGGTGCGTCCTCTGCTGGTGGTGGTGGTGGGATATCATCAGTAATGTCCTCTGGGTCCTCGCCCTCCTGAACAATTCGGAACTGAAGGGGGTGCCTCCTGGCCTCCGCTCTATCATCCTCATATGTGACATAGTCGCGATGCCTTGTGGGGACATCTGACCGATCAGGGTGTAGGAGAATGTCTAGGCGGAAGTGTTGAGGAGCCCAAAATACCGGGCCAAGCGTGTGATGTAGGGCCCCATGGATAAGATGCATCTGCGGTGCCTCTCTGTCTGATGTTGCATAGCATGCGCGATGAAGTATGCTAGGTCGATGACGTGTCCGTTCGCCATGCACCACAGGAAGTAGACATCGTGAGTGTTGACGACGACGCCTGTGCTCTCTCATCGACCTGTCAGAGTGTGAGCAAAAAGAGCATGAATGTACCTCAGAGATGGAACGAGGGCAGTCGCCTTGCTGACACTGGGGTTATAAATTTGACGTCCTGGGGCGATCTCATGCCAGTAATCGACGGGCCAGATGTGGATGCGATACGAAAGGGTGGAGAAGTCCTTGTCTACCATAAATTGCTCTGTGTAGAGCCCGAGTGCTGAGCCGAACTCTAGCACGCTGAGGCGTCGCACGAGTCCTCCCAGACGGAACTGGATCGTCCCTAGGTCGTCGAATCTGGTCATCGCAGTTTGGAGGTGGAAGGTGGAGCAGAACTCTAAAGTGAGTTCCAAGTAGGTGGGCTCGATAATCTGGAAGAACTGCTCCCATGGCTCAGTCATCAATAGGGCCCGAACGTCATCCACTAGATGTATTTGCTCGAGGTCGCCCCAATCTATGCAGCAGCCTGTGGATATAGGGCAGGTTCGGAGTAGTTGATAATGTTCCTCCTGCGAGGCTTGGGTGAACGTGATGAATGGGTGTCGAACCTCGGAGGTGGGTCTCGATGATGAACTCCCTGGCCCCTTACATTTCTTGGAGACGGGGACTGCAGTCTTCCTACATCGTGATGATGACATGGTATCGGGAATAAAATAACAAGCATTAGCTCTAAAGATTAAAATAGATAGATAATAATTAAAATGTTCCTAAGAAAACATAAAATAAAGGTTAACCTGAATAGTAGAAATTAATCATTTTGAAGTTTGTAACAAAACTAAGAAATATGAGTATGTATTTATATTAAATTCATGAGATAAATGGCAAGCACATGTGAATTTAAATGGCATACAAAAAATGAATTTAAATGGCATGTAATCCTAATATATTCTATACTATTCTAGATTATTCATCCTAGTGTAACTAATTTCATGCTTAAATTAACATATAGAATAAAGGGAAATTAAATAATTAGATAATAAAGAAATGAAATATAAATAAATAAATGAGAAAAATGAGAGAATAGAACCAAAAATGATGTTGCACGGTCGTGGGTTGAGGGTGAACGGTCATGGGGTGGGTTTACACGGGCGTGGGTCGGCTAATTTCGAGGGTGGTGGTGTTTTGAGGGCTGTGGCGGCACTTATGGTGGTTGGGGAGGGAGGATTTTAGGGTTTGAGTGAAAAAGAAAATGAATAGTGGCTTCCTTTTTATAGTTTTTGGGTCACATGAACATGTCACATGCCCGTGTGAGTCGTGTTTTGCCCGTGTCTTTTGAAATCTGGTGGTTTTGGCACGCCTGGTTCGAAGTACACGCCCGTGGGAATATTTTACATGACCGTGGGAGATTGGTTCTTCATCACTCACACGGTCGTGTGATGGTATACACGGCCGTGTGCGATCGTGTTCGTGTTTCACACGGTCATGTGATAAGTTCTACGGCCGTTTGAAATTTGACAGTGTCTTCCACTGGCTGGGGACACGGGCGTGGGGATTTGTTGGTAGCCCATGTTGGAGTCGGAAGGTTGCCACGGCCATATCGCACTGCCGTGGCTACTTATCGGTGGCCCGTGTTTTGGGAAAATTTATGCTCTGTTTATACACGGCCTTGGTACACGACCGTGTCTCTGTTTAAAGTGTTCACACGGCCTGGGGCATGCCCGTGGGACTGGCCGTGTGGTCCTAAATCTCTGCATTAAAAAGGGTTAGTTGATGCATGAAAAATACTAAAATCAAAATAGATGAAAAATTACTAAGTTAGTGCTCGGGTTGCCTCCCGAGAAGTGCTTATTTAGAGTTTAAGCTCGACTCTTCCTAGATGTATCACGAAGGGATTTCGTGGAGCTGAAGCTCCTCCCTGTAATCTTTAAAATTCTCACATTTGTAGTGTTTAAGCCTATGGCCGTTTACCTTTAACGTACCGTAGTTGGGGTGAGTTACCTCAATTGTGCCATATGGGAAGACAGTTTGAACAGTGAATGGACCTGACCACCTTGACTTGAGTTTTCCAGGAAATAGTTTCAGCATTGAGTTGTAGAGTAAGACAAGATCACCTGTTTTGAACTGCTTAGGTTGTTTCAGTTGTTTGTCATGACATCGCTTCATGGCTTCCTTATATACTCGTGAGCTCTCGTATGTATTGCAACACCATTCATTGAGTTCATTTAACTGTATTAATATCTTCTCACCTGTAAGCTTGAAATTAAGGTTTAAAAATTTGATAGCCCAAAATGCTTTATGTTCAAGTTCAAATGGCAAATGACAACTTTTTCCATAGACAAGCTTATAAGGAGATGTACCTATGGGTGTTTTAAAAGTAGTTCTATAAGCCATAAAGCATCGTCTATTTTCCTTGACCAATCCTTTCTATTTGTTTCTATTGTTTTCTCTAGGATGCCTTTTAGTTTCCTATTTGTCACTTCGACTTGACCACTGGTTTGTGGGTGATAAGGGGTAGCTGTTCTATGGTGTACTCCATATCTTTTTAAGACTTTTTCAAACTGGGCATTGCAAAAATGTGTGCCCCTATCACTAATAATTATCCTAGGTGTTCCAAATCGAGAGAAAAGTTTCTTCAAAAATCGTACTACCAATCTAGCATCATTAGTAGGTAAGGCTTGGGCTTCCACCCATTTTGACATATAATCTACTGCTACTAGGATGTACTTATTTCCAAATGAAGTAGAGAATGGACCCATAAAATAAATACCCCATACATCAAATATTTCGCATGAAAGTATATAGTTCTGAGGCATTTCATTATGTTGAGAAATATTACCTGTTCGCTGACATTTATCACAAGAGGTCACATACCTATTGGCATCCCTGAAAAGTGTAGGCCAGTAAAAGCCTGATTCGAGTACCTTATGAGCAGTTCTAGCTCCACTGTGATGTCCTCCTGTGGGTCCTAAATGGCAATGATTTAAAATCTGGTATGCTTCTGTTTCAGTAACGCATCTTCGAATAACTTGATCTGCACAAATTCGAAAAAGAAAAGGATCCTCCCAAAAGTAGTTTTTCACATCAGCGAAGAATCGCTTCTTTTTCTGATGGGTCAACCCTTTTGGGGTTATGTTAGTTGCTAAATAATTTGCAAAATTAGCAAACTAAGGAACTGTTGCATCTGTTAAGGATAGGAGTTGTTCTTCAGGAAACAAGTCATTTATTTTGTCGAGGTACTTGGGTTGCGTGTTTTCTAATCTTGAAAGGTGATCTGCTGCCAGGTTTTTAGCTCCTTTCTTGTCCTTTATTTCTAAATCGAACTCCTGTAACAATAGAATCCATATTATTAATCGAGGTTTTGCATCAGTTTTAGTTAAAAGGTAGCGAAGAGCAGAATGGTCAGTATAAACAATGACTTTCGATAAAATCAAATAGGATCTAAATTTGTCAAATGCAAAAATAACAGCTAGTAATTCTTTTTCTGTGGTAGTATAATTTGCTTGAGCGGCTGTCAAAGTTCTGCTAGCATAGTAGATCGGTTGAAAGTGCTTGTCTTTTCGTTGTCCCAAAACTGCAGCTACTGCAAAATCACTTGCATCGCACATTAGTTTAAAAGGTAGATTCCAATCAGGTGAAATCATAATCGGGGCATTGACTAACTTTTCCTTAAGAGCGTTAAAAGAGTCTAAACATTCTTGGTCAAAGTTGAAAAGCACGTCTTTTTCTAGCAACTTTGTTAAAGGCTTAGCTATTTTAGAAAAATCTTTAATAAATCTGCGATAAAAACCGGCATGTACTAAAAAGCTTCTTATAGCCTTAATTGAATTAGGGGGAGGTAATTTTTCAATGGTTTCAATTTTTGCTTTATCTACCTCTATCCCTTTACTAGAAATTTTATGTCCTAATACAATACCCTCTTGAACCATAAAGTGGTATTTTTCCCAGTTTAGCACTAAATTTGTCTATTCACATCTTATCAAAACACGTTTTAGATTATTAAGACAAAGTTGGAAAGAATTACCGAAAACTGAAAAATCGTCCATAAATACCTCCATGATGTTTTCCACGAATTTATTGAAGATAGCTAGCATGCATCGCTGAAAAGTAGCAGGAGCGTTACATAAACCAAAGGCATTCTACGATAAGCAAACGTACCGTATGGGCATGTGAATGTCGTTTTCTCCTGATCTTCTGGAGCTATCAAGATTTGGAAGTAACCAGAGACACCATCTAGGAAACAATAATACATGTGACCTGATAATCTTTCCAACATCTGATCAATAAAAGGTAAGGGAAAATGATCTTTTTGAGTGGCGTCATTCAGCTTCCTATAATCAATGCAAACTCTCCATCTAGTGACTGTTCTTGTAGGTATTGACTCTTTTTTGTCATTAGACACTACAGTCATGCCTCACTTTTTAGGAACAACCTGCACAAGACTTACCCAAGAACTGTTAGAAATAGGATAAATAATGCCTGCATCTAGAAGTTTAATTACCTCAGCTTTTATGACTTCCTTCATGTTGGGATTCAATCATCTCTGAGCTTGCACCAATGGTTTATATTCATCTTCCGTTAAAATTTTGTGGGTGCAAAAAGAAGGATTAATTCTCTGAATATCTAAAATTTTCCAGGCTATAGCCTGCTTGTGTTCCCTTAACATATGGAGTAGTTCTCTTTTTCTGCAAGCTCAAATCTGATGCGATAATGAGTGGTAGAGTTGAATTTTCCCCTAAAAAGGCATATTCTAGATGATCTGGTAGTTACTTCAACTCTAATTTGGGGAGTTCTTCAATGGAAGGTTTCTGTCTCAACTCATCATTCATCTTTATACTTTCATAACTTATGTGTCTTGTGATGATTTCATTAGAATCTAACTCCTTTCTTACTTCCTCAATTTCAGTGGTGACTTCATCTTCCCTACTTTGAACAAGACACAGTTCCAACGTGTCTACGATAGAAAGTTCCTGAAACTTATCTTGAACAAAGTAATCAATAATATCAACAAAATAACAGGAATCATCTTATTCTTTAGAAAATTTCATAGCATCATAGATTTTAAAAATGACTTCTTCCCCACCAACTCTAAGTACTAATTTACCATCCCCTACATCAATAATAGCTCTAGCAGTGGCTAAGAATGGACGTCCCAAAATTAAAGGTACCTCAATGTCCTCATCCATATCAAGCACAACAAAATCAACAGGGAATATAAATTTATCTACCTTTACTAGCATATCTTCTATGATTCCCTTAGGATATTTAACAGATCTATCAGCTAGTTGAATATGCATCCTAGTGGGCTGTGGTTCCCCTAGACCTAGTTGCTTGAACATTTTGTAAGGTATGAGATTAATGCTAGCACCTAAATCGGCTAAGGCTTTATCAATAAGTAAACTACCAATTAAACAAGGAATAGTAAAACTCCCTGGATCTTTCAGTTTTGCCGGCAGTTTATTCTGGAGAATAGCTGAGCATTCTTCGTTGAGTTCCACTGTGGCTATTTCTTCCAACTTCCTTTTATTTGTCAGAAGTTCCTTAAGGAACTTCGTGTACTTCGCCATCTATGAAATTGCTTCAATAAAAGGTAAGTTAATGTGTAATTGTTTAAAAAGTTCAAGAAATTTACCGAATTGGGGGTCTGTACGGTCTTTCTTCAACTTTGTCGGATATGGAATGGGCGGTTGGTATTCCTTGAGTGTTGGTTGAGTGTTTTCCTTGGATTCCTCTGCCTTGTCTCTCGAAGATTCTAGAGCAGATTTCTTTTCTGGTTTAGCTAGGACTTTCCCATCTTTCAGAGTAATTGCTTTGACATGTTCTCCGGGATTTGGCTCAGTATTACTTGGTAGTCCACCTTGTGGTTTTTCTGAAATTAATTTTGCAAGTTGACCGATTTGATTTTCAAGCCCTTAAATTGATGCTTGCTGGTTCTTTAATGCTGTTTCAGTGTTTTGGAAACGAGTTTCTGATGCAGCCATAAATTTGGTGAACATCTCTTCAAGTTTCGGCTTTTTCTCTTGTTGTGGTAGTGGCTGTTGGAATCCCGGAAGAGGTTGTTGTCTTTGATTTCCTTATCCTCCCCATGAAAAATTGGGGTGATTTCTCCAACCTGCATTGTAAGTATTACTATAAGGGTTATTTTGAGGTCTAGAATTGTTACCCATATAGTTGGCTTGCTCAGTTTCCATGCTGTGTCCTGAGGATGAGTAGTCTGGATTGAACATATTTACTGGAGTTGTGTCACACTGCATCACTAGCTGTGCCTGCGTAGAACCAACAAAATGATCAAACTTTTTATTTAACAGTTCTACTTGGTTAGTAAGCATAACGACAGCATCAATATTATAAACTCCTGCAGCTTTTATCAGCTTTGTCCTCATGACTTGCCACTGATAGTTATTCAGTGACATCTCTTCAATAAATTCATAAGCTGCTTCGGGTGTTTTGTTATTGATCGTTCCTCCGGAGGCTGTGTCGAGCATTTGTCTTGTTGATGGATTCAAACCGTTGTGAAAGGTTTGAACTTGGAGCAATAAAGGTAGGCCATGATGAGGGCATCTTCTCAAAAGATCTTTGTATCTCTCCAAGGCATCGTAGAGTGTTTCTAAATCCATCTGCACAAAAGAAGGGATATCGTTTCGTAATTTAGCTGTTTTTGCTGGAGGAAAATATTTAAGTATAAATTTTTTGGTCATCTATTCCCATGTGGTGATTGAGCCTCATGGTAAAGAGTTTAACCACTGTTTGGCTTTGTTTCTCAAAGAGAATGGAAATAGCCTTAAACGAATAGCATCTTCAGAAATGCCATTAATTTTAAAAGTATCACAAAGTTCCAAAAAATTGGCTATGTGTGAATTTGGATCTTCATCCTGTAAACCATCAAACTGCACCAATTGCTGTATCATCTGAATAGTGTTAGGCTTTAACTTAAAATTATTAGCAACAATAGTAGGTCTAAGAATGCTAGTTTGGGTACCAACCAAACTAGGTTTAGCATAATCATATATAGTACGAGGAGCTGCTTCCTGATTTGCTGGTGGCGCGACTATTGCGGGCAGTGGTGGAATGTTTGGATCTGCTTCCATTTCTTCTATAGGTTCTGGCCTTTGTTCTTGATCTTGTTCTGGATACTGTAGGCTTCGTCTGATCTCTCTGCGATTTCTGCGAACTGTCGCTTCTAAATCTTCGTCAAAAAGTAATGGTCCTGCTGGGTTGTTTCTAGTCATAAACTAGAAATACCTAGAAGGAAAAATAAAAGAAAAATAAAATAAAATAAATAAATAAAAAATAAATAATAAAGAAAAATAAAAATAAAAATAAATAAAAACTGAAAATAAATATATATAGTAATGGCTAAAGTAATAGAAATCGAGTTTTCTTAATATTTTAGCTCCCCGGCAACGGCGCCAAAAACTTGATACTCGCAATATTAAGTAATAAAATTTATAAAAACTGATCACACCAAAAACTAACCAATATCACGATTTTAAAGGCAAGTGCACCTATCAAACAGTAGTATAGTTTAGTGGCAAGACCGAGTTATCGTACCCAAGGGAACCAAAAGTACTAATACTTACTTCCTTTCTATTATCTAGCCTAAAAATAAAAAAGGATTGGTTGAAACTAATTCTAAAACTAACTAAAAGTGTACAAAAAGTAAATTGGGGAAAACTTTTAGGGAAAAGCTGATTGATATGAGCAATACTTAAGGGAGAATCCACCTACACTTCACTTGTTATTAACTTCTTGAACTAGATGATTTCTTTACTTGACTTGATCCGCAGAGATCCCTAACCTATGTTAATACCTCCGTCGAGGATAAGAACAACTAATCCTAGGTGGTTAATTAAAGTTTCTTTATTAATTAACACCCCTAGGTTGCATTAATTCGATCTATGGATCCCCCTATTAGGTTTAACCCTAATCTAGCAGATTTATGTCGCCCTATGTCTAGGTTTGCATGCAACTTCACTTAATTATGGTAGATCTACTCTTAAAATAGGGACTTTTGCTCCTCTGCCTAAGCACATCAGTTTGTTGAAGTAATACCTAGGATTATTAAATCAAGAATGAAGAACACATAATTAAGAACAATTCAAGTATTTATCAAATAATTCAAGAATAAATAATAACAAGATCTGTCTTAGGTTTCAACCCCCTCAAGTATTTGAGGGGTTTAGTTCATAAATAATAAAGAAAACATCTCAGAAGAAATAAGATAACAAAACATAAAGAACCCAAAAACCCCTGAAGGAATTTAGGGAGATCCTTTGTCTTGATGTAGAATTCTGGCTTCTGGGATGAATCAATCGGCTTGCCTTGGAGTAATCCCTTGCTTTCACTCCTTGTGTTGGCAGAAATACGGTGCTCCTTCTTGAGAGAAAAAAAGAGTATTCCCTTAGCGGAAAATAAGCACACCCTTGAAGTTGCCTCCTAGGGTCTTTATATAGAGTTTAGAATGGCTTTCTTAGCCCCTAAGTATCATTTTTCGAGTAGAATTAAACTTCCTCATGATAGGGACACGCCCGTGTGCCACCCCCGTGTGGTTTCGACAAGAGGCCGTGTGGGCCTGTTGAGGGTGGCATGGTCGTGTAGCCTAGCCATGCTTGTTGGGGCTGGGCCGTGTTGGACCTTGTGTGGCAAGGCCATGTGCCATGGCCGTGTGGTGACTCCTTGGGCCGTGTCGTTTTCACACTTTGGACCATTTTCTTCGTTTCTGGTCCGTTTTTCATTATATTCTCTTCCCTATGCTCTCCTGAGTATATAACATGAAACAGAAGGGTTAAGAGCACCAATCCTCACAAAATTAATAATAATTCATCCAGAAATTAGGCTAAACATGAGGTAAAAATATGTATAATTTATCGTTTATCAGGTATCATTGAAGATGTGCTAGTAAAAGTAGATAAAGTTATATTCCATATTGATTTTGTTGTGCTTGACATGGATGAAGATGTCTAGGACACCCATTTTTAGCCACTGCTAGAGCTGTTATTGATGTGGGGGATGGTAAAATTGTGCTCAGAGTGGGTGACGAAGAAATCATTTTTAAAATTTATGCTGCCATGCGATTCTCTAGAGAACAAGACGATTCCTTTTATTTTATTGATTCTATTGACTACTCTATTCAAGATTCTTTTCAAGAAATCGCTCTTAATGACACGTTGAAACTATGTCTCATTCAAGGTGGGGAGGAGGACGAAGTCATCACTGAGATGGAGAAGGTAATAATTGACTTGAACTCTAACGAATCTTCTTCAAGACAAGTAAATTATGAGGGTATTGAGATAAATGATAAATTAAGACAAAAACCCTCTGTAAATGAACCTCCTAAATTGGAATTAAAACAATTACCCAATCACTTGGAATATGTATTTTGGGAGATGACTTTACACTACCAATAATTATTGCTTCAGACTTGCAACCTAAGGAGAAATAGGAATTACTCCAAGTATTAAAAGAACATAAAAGAGCCATAGCTTGGAAAATTTTTGACATTAAAGGAATCAGTCCCTCTTTTGCACCCATAAAATTTTGATGGAAGATGAATACAAACCATGTGTGCAAGCTCAAAGACGACTGAACCCCAACATGAAGGAAGTTGTCAAGGCTGAGGTAATTAAACTTTTAGATGCTAGAGTTATTTATCCTATTTCTGACAGTGCTAAGGTAAGTCCTATGTAGGTTGTTCCAAAGAAGGGAGGCATGACCGTTGTTGCTAATGAAAAGAACAAATTAATCCCTACAAGAACAGTCACAGGTCGAAGAGTATGCATTAACTATAGGAAGTTAAACGATGCCACCAGAAAAGACCACTTTCCTTTGCCCTTCATTGATCAAATGTTGGAAAGACTATCAAGGCATATGTACTACTATTTCTTGGATGGACTCTCTGGCTATTTCCAAATCCCGATAGCTCTTGAAGATCAAGAGAAAATGACATTTACATGTCCATATGGTACGTTTGCTTATCGTAGAATGCCTTTTACATTATGTAATGCTCTTGCTACTTTTCAGCGTTGCACGTTAGCCGTCTTTGACAAACTCATGAAAGATATTATGGAGGTATTTATGGATGACTTCCCGATATTCGGTAATTCTTTCCATCTTTGCCTTAAAAATTTAGAATGAGTTTTAATAAGATGTGAAGAAACGAATCTTGTTCTTAATTGGGAAAAATGCCACTTTATGGTTCGTAAAGGTATTGTGTTAGGACATAAAGTTTCTACTAATGGGATAGAGGTTGATAAAGTAAAAATTGAGACTATTGTAAAACTACCTTCTCTTAATTTAGTTAAGGCTATTTGAAGCTTTTTAGGACATGCTGGTTTTTATAGAAGATTTATTAAAGATTTTTCTAAAATAGCTAAGCCTTTAAAGAAATTACTAGAAAAAAATGTGCCCTTCAACTTTGATCAGGAATGTTTAGAAGCATTTAACACTCTCAAAGAGAAATTAACTAATGCTCCGATTAAAATTGCAATGTGCGATGCGAGTGATTTTGCAGTAGGTGCAGTTCTTGGACAGCGAAGAGACAAGCATTTTCAGCCAATCTATTATGCTAGCAAAACTTTGACAGCTGCACAAGAAAATTATACTATTACAGAAAAAGAATTGCTAGCTGTAGTTTTTACGTTCGACAAATTTAGACCATATTTGATTTTGTCTAAAGTCGTCGTTTATACCGATCATTCTGCTCTTCGTTATCTTTTAACTAAGTCTGATGCAAAACCTTGACTAATATGATGGATTTTATTATTTTAGGAATTCGACCTAGAGATACAAGATAAAAAAGGGGCTGAAAATCTGGCGGCAGATCACCTTTCCAAGCTTGAGAATCCACATCTTAAAGAACTTGACAAAGTTGAAATAAGCGACTCGTTTCCTGAAGAACAACTCTTAGTCATATTTGATTCTGAGGTACATTGGTTTGCAGACATTACAAATTATGTAGCTGCTAACATAACCCAAAAAGGGTTGACACATCAGCAAAAGAAGCGATTCTTTGCTAATCTGAAAAACTATTTTTGGGAAGATCCTTTTCTTTTTTTGTATATGTGCAGATCAAGTCATTCGAAGGCACATTACAAAGTCAGAAGCAGATAATATCTTGGAACACTGTCATTCAGAACCAACCGGAGGACATTACAGTGGGACTAAGACCGCTCATAAAGCGCTTGAATTAGGTTTTTATTGGCCCACACTGTTTAAGGACGCCAACAGGTATGTTACTACTTATGACAAATGCCAAAGAACAGGTAATATCTCTAAACATGATGAAATGCCTCAAACTTATATGCTCTCATGTGAAATATTCGATGTATGGGGTATTGATTTCATGGGTCCATTCTCTAGTTCGTTTGGGAATAAATACATCTTAGTAGTGGTTGATTACATGTCGAAGTGGGTGAAACCCCAAGTTTTACCTACTAATGATGCTAGAATGGTAGTGAGATTTCTTAAGAAACTCTTTTCTCGATTTGGAACACCTAGGGCAATTATTAGTGATAGGGGTACTCATTTTTGTAATGCTCAGTTTGATAGAGTTTTAAAGAAATATGGAGTGCACCACAGGACAACTACCCCTTACCATCCACAAACTAGTGGCCAAGTTGAAGTAGTTAATAGAGAACTTAAACGTATCCTAGAAAAGACGGTCGAGTCAAATAGGAAAGATTGGGCGATGAAGGTAGAAAATGCTTTATGGGCTTATAGAACTGCATTCAAAACTCCCATAGGAACATCCCCTTATAGACTTGTTTGTGGGAAAAGTTGTCATCTACCATTTGAACTTGAACATAAGGCATTTTGGGCTATCAAATTTTTTTACTTTGATCCTAATCTTGCAGGTGAGAAAAGATTAATGCAGTTGAACGAGTTAGATGAGTGGTGAGCTAATGCATACGAAAATTCGTGCCTATACAAGGAAGCAACAAAGCGATGCCATGATGCTCATTTAAAACAACATAAGCAATTTAGAGCCTGTGATCTTGTTTTGCTATACAACTCGAGGCTCAATTTATTCCCTGGAAAGTTGAAATCAAGGTGGTCAAGCCTATTTGTAGTTAAAACCGTCTTTCCAAACGATGCAGTAGAGGTAACTCATCCAAACCAAGGCACTTTCAAGGTAAATGGTCATCGACTTAAACTTTATAATGGTGAGGATTTTAAGAATGATAGAGAGGAGCTTAGGCTCCACTAACCCTCATAAAGGTGCACGCAAGGTAAGTCGAGCTTAGACTCTAAATAAGTGCTTCTCGGGAGGCAACTCGAGCACTAACGTTGTTGACTTTCTTAATTTTAGTTTATAACATCTAACAATCACTAACTGAGTTACTAAAACGCAGGTTTTATGCCCACACGGCCAGGCACATGGGCGTGCCTTAGGTCGTGTCCCTACCATGTATTGGAGCCATGGGCATATCCTTAGTCGTGTGAAAACAGGACTTAATTTTTCCCAAACTTAGGATACCACACGGGATGCGACACATCACCACGACCGTGCGATATGGCTGTGGGCAAGCCTTATTAATTTAGACAGGCGTGCGAACTGACACACGGACGTGGGAGAAGCGAATAATTTCAAACATAGCCATGTGATATGACCGTAGAAGACGCCACAGGTATAAAACACGGACGTGGCCATGACCGTGTTAAAACTGGGCCTTAAATTTTCAAAATATTCCAAGACACCGATGCGATAAATCCACACGGGCGTGCTTAGAGACCGTGTGCAAACCTAGGAAAAGCACAGGGGCATCTAAACTGAACCCACGCCCGTGCCCACACACCGTGGTTGATACTGATAATCTTATACGGGCGTACAATACGCTCGTGCCCATAACCCATGGAACACTGAGAAAGTAACACGAGCATGCGACACGCCCGTGCCTATACCCCGTGGGAGCCTCTGATTAAATCCCACGGGCGTGTGCACCTAGAACATGGGCGTGGCCAAAGGACATAAGAGATTTGGACTCCAATTTCACGATAAACACGACCTGATACCAAGTCACATGGGCGTGGGCCACAGTTCATCATCCCCTATTTAAACCCCCTTTCACTATTCCCCTTTCACTATTCATCATCCCCTCCAAAGAACCCTAGCCGCCGCTCCTTCCTAACCCCCAACACCAGTCGCTGCCTCCTTTTTTTCGGCCAAAACCCCCGGCACCTTTCACCCTTACCTTCTCCCTCCAACTCACCCATACTCCCATTCTTCCAAAAACCCCTCACAAACCACCCCATTTTTTCCCACCCACCACTCAAACCCAACCCTTAAGCCACCAACCACCAAGATCGCCCGAGCCATACCCTTCAGAAACCAATGCCCATACATCCAGCCACCACCTTCCATACTGACGGTTCTACCTCTCTTTACTCTTAATTTAATTTAATTTATTTTGTTGATTATTATTATCTCATTAAACTTTATGTTAATTGCTTGTCATCTACTTATTATTTTCTACTTATTTAGTATTTATTTTCATTTTATTATTAGCTATTTCATCTATAATGAGTGATTCTAGTCATGCTATTGCTATGTCATTTGCTGTTACATTCTTGTCATCTATTAATTTATATTCTTAGGTTTGTTTGCTTCACCAATTCGTCAATTTTTGAATTTTATTTGTCTTATTAGTTTTTAGGATAGTTTGCTCATTTAGTCCACTTCTTGAAGTTAATCTTGAATTTGGTGTCTTATTAGCCTATTTCCATCTTTATTCGTTCATTACAATTTTTTGACTTTTCGACAGAGAGCTTTTTCGACTTTTCGCCGAGACGTATTTTGAATGTTTCGAGTACACACCTGGTTTCAAAACGATGCAATAACAACCCCTAGCACTCCACAACCTTCAATCGAATACCAGCAAATTTTATACGCCTAACTCACTGATTGGGAATGATTAACAATCCCTTGATTAGTTTCGAAAAGAGAAGAGCAATCGAAGCACGACAGAAACAAATTGAAAAGGAGAACAAAAAGGGAGGAGATAGAGAAAGGAAATTTCGACAACCAAGGTGGGAAAGAAAAAATGAAGAAAACGGAAGAGAGTTTGAGAAAGGGGAATTTTCGGTAAATGAAAAAGTAATAGAATCCCGGTAACCCCTTAACCCCCCAATTACTCTCCCACTTGCCTACTCAAACACCACAACTCAGAAACCTAATTAATTCAAACTCTTACATGAAAGAAGCAACAAAAATATATCCCTTATTCATGCAGAGATTCGAACTCCAAACTTCTAGCAACATAACACTCCCACTTATCCATCAAACCAACAGGCCTATTCTATTATAATTTTACCCGCATTTAATTATAAGCCTACTGAATCAAGAGCAAGGTTTTATTCACATAAAAACAAAAATTTTGCTCAAGTCAAGGCTTGAACCCAAGACTTCTCAGACACTCCCAGAACACATAGCCACTGAAGCAGACAGATAGTTGTGTTACAAATTTACAAAAGCTAGAATTAATAAACTTGGGGCATTACCACTCTACCCCCTTAAAAGAAAATTTCAGCCTTGAAATTTACTTAATCAGAACATATGAGGATACTGCTGTTGCATCGCATCCTTAGGCTCCCATGTGGCCTCCTCAGTGCTATGCTTACGCCAGAGAACCTTAACCAGTGGAATAGACTTTCTTCTTAGAACCTTTATGTTGCGGTCTAATATCTGCACCGGCTCCTGTTCGAAATTTAGATCTAGCCTAACCTCGATCTCCTTGACTGAAACAATATGCGTAGGATCAGAGCGGTAGCGTCTCAATATCGATATGTGGAATACATCATGAATCTACTCCAGCTCTAGAGGTAGCTCTAACTGGTAGGCAACTGGTCCCACTCGTTTCAGTATGCGGTAAGGTCTAATAAATCTAGGGTTCAACTTGCCCTTACGACCAAATCTCAATACCTTCTTCTATGGTGAGGCCTTGAGAAAAATGAAGTCCCCTACAGAATACTCAATCTCGCGATGCTTTAGATTCGCATAAGACTTCTGCTTGTCAGATGCCGCTTTCAGTTGGTCTCGAACCAATCTAACCTTTTCCTCTGTCTCAGAAACCAGTTCAAGACCCAGAACACATCGCTCACCCAACTCAATCCAACATAAGGGAGTACGACACTTACAACCATATAGGGCCTTGTAAGGTGCCATCTGTATGTTAGACTGGTAGCTATTGTCATAAGCGAACTCTGCCAAAGACAAACACTCCTCCCAACTGCCTCGGAAGTCAATCACACAGCTCCTCGACATATCCTCCAGTATCTGAATCACCCTCTCAAATTGACTATCGGTCTGAGGATGGAACGCAGTACTGAAGTCTAACCTTTTACACAGAGCTTCATGTAGCTTTTTCCAGAATCAAGATGTAAAGCAAGGATCCCTATTGGAGATGGTCGAAATCGGTACCCCATACAGTCTCATTATCTTAGAAATATACAGTTTAGCCAGCTTCTGTAGAAAGAAATCAATATGAACCAGTATAAAATAGGCAGACTTGGTCAATCGATCCACTATGACCCATACTGAATCCTTCTGGAATCGGATTTGTGGTCTGGAAATCACTGTTTCAATTTTTATCGAAAATAAGCTGTTACAAATTTAGACATAGATCGGGGGAAAAGGAAAGTAATTGAATAGTCAACTCATTTCATTATTTCCGTACACGAGGTAAGTTCATATGCTAATAAATGTTGTTAAATTGTGTTATAAATGCATTGTTATTATTGAATTGAATTGTAAAGGTGGTTGGAAATGAGTTAAGGACATGATCGATAGAGAATTGACATGAACCTTAGAAATAGTTTAGGATACAAATGTCATGACATAGGGATTTACCGAGATGATGTGATCCGAGTATTGGTCTCGTACGTCCTACTGATGACTGGGTTCCGGCATGTGTTGTGGTTCTTGACAGCTTGTGTGAGCAGCACCGTGTAGCTATGTCTTGACTGATAGTGTAACACCCCCTAACCCCAAACCGTCGCCGGAATAGGGTTACGGAGCATTACCAGACCTATTGGACAATCTACATAAAATACATATGTTCAATCCATCTAAACACATTTAAATATGCTCAAAACTTGTTAAATTTAGACATTTTATATATCATCCAATACTCAATTCCAATCACTTATCATATATTATCAATATGATTCAAATTCATACTAAATTAGTCAAGTCCTATTATATACCATTACCAAGCTTAATTCTACTTATTTCATCAATACATTAACAATCCAAAACGAAACATACATAAAACATCCTAGGTAAATGCCATTACCAACTATTAACACTCATTACCTCATTAAATTCGGGATCAGCCTGGGATCCTGATTTAATGATCTAGCTTTAACTTAACCTGCGCACGGAAACAACCGTACGCTGAGTATGAACTCAGTGGTATTTCTATAATCCGAACACTTAATAAAATGAAAATATAACAAATACTTAAAAATCATATGTCATATACAATTGTATAATTATAGAATTCATAGATAAATCATTTATAATTCCTTCGATTTTTATCATCTATTAACCCAATTAGCTTTCAAAAATAAATTCAAAATCATTTAAATAATAATATTTTCTATTCATATGTCTCATTTATACTTCTGTTCACTATTCAATATCAGTAAATAATTTTCAGTATCGATCAATTTTTTTCAGTTTCGTTCAGTAACATTCAATCATTCAATAATAATTAGTTGTTTAATAATATTCAGTCACTCTTTAACAGTCAATTATTTAGTAATAATAAATTATTCAGTAATAATCAATTATTCAGTCACAATTTTCTTTTTTTCTTACGTAGTAGCGGTTAGTTATCCAGTAACAGTCAATTATTCAGTAGCAGATAATTATTCAGTACCTTTATTTGCCCCTATTAACATGACTCGGACTCGGACGGATACACGGATCCAACCAAACACACCAGAGTAGCAAATAGTGCTCATCAGCCGAAGCCGAAACAGTAACAGTAGCAGTACAGTACACAGAGTACCTCATCGGAACAAATCCGGAACAGTAACAGTAACAGTAACAGTATTCAACACACAAAGTGCTGGATCAGTAACAACGGTAACAGTAACAGTATTCGACACACAAAGTGCCGAATTGGTAACAGTAACGGTAACAGTAACAGTATTCGGCACATAAGTGCCTGATCAGTAAGCCGGCAAAATCTTCTATATCCTATGGCATGCCAACTATATCCGACTTAGCCCGATACTGTTAATAGGGTATTCAATTCACTTTCAAATTTTTTTTTCAATCAATACACATTTTAATTAATCACATAAATTCATAACTCAATATAATTCAATTCACTTTTCAAAAACAAATATTCAAATTCCACAATAATCACATATTCATATTTATTCCATCACATTCCCAATCAATTTAATTTTTAATATAACATACATTCAATAATCAATTTCCACATCAATCACGTATATCACATAGCAAATCAATCAATTTAATTGTAAAACACAATACAAATAATTCTCACCTTAATTACTTACCATAATATTTAATCAAAATACAAAAATTAATAATTAAATTCACTTTGCAATTTCAACCAATGTTCACTCCAATTCAAATAATCATCTCAATGCACTTACCATACATATTAAATAATAATTTCAACAATTAAATATCAAGTTTAGATTATAGAAATACAAACCGTAATTTCTGGGCTAATCCCCGTCGACTTTGCCTCTTTCCTTGTTTAACCGAGGTCTCCGGCACAATGTTAGCTATGGAAATTAAACATTAAAAATTCATCAATATACAATTTCATTTTATCTATTCCAATTTCAACTCAATATTTACATAACTTTTAATTTAATCCCAATTCAAACTAACTTGTTTTCTTTACAATTTATTATCTATTTTTTTCACGCAACTATCACTTAAAATCAAATTTCAACTCTCTAATTTCCCATAAATTCCTAATTTTGAATTTCTTTCAATTTAGTCCCTAAAGCATAAAACTTATGAATTACTTTACAATTCAATCATTATTTCACTTCTAACTTGAATTTCTATCAATTTAATCCCTAATTCATCATTTTATTCAACACAAACCATATTTAGAAATCTAATAACTTTCAAAATATCAACTTAATTTCATCAAAACCTTATTTCAAAGCTTCTAAAACATCAAAATTAAGTAAAAAAGGCTAAATTAATTTACCTATTTAAACTTCAAGCTTCAAACCCTAATTTTCCCTTTTTTTTTTCTTTCCTTTCTTTCTTTCTTTCCTTCCTTCTCTGTTTCGTTTCTTCTATTCTATTTCTTTCATTCTTTTTCTTTTTCTTTTTCTTTTTCATTAAACTATTATATATAATAATAACAATAAAATATCTATATTAAAAATCTATTTAATAACAAATATTTATTTAACACTTGTATGTATATATATTATTACACTTGTACCAAATCATTTTTACACACTTGTCTTTCTTTTATTTATTTTATTTTTTGCATATAAAAATCTATTTACTTAAATAAAAAGCAATTAAATAAAATATACTACAATTGTACAAATATATGTATTACACTTGTATACTTTATTTACCATACATTTGTTTTTATTTAATTTATTTCATAATATAATATCAATTTAACAATAACAATAACATTAATATCATGCATATATTACAAATGTATGTATAATATTTATTACACATGTATTTTATTTTTATCACACACTTGTCACAATTTAATTTATTTATCATATAAATATCTTATAATATAATTATAATAAATTAATTTAACATTATTTATTACTAATAAATATATATTTTATAACTAAAATCTAAGTAAAAATCTTAGATTTTTACTTTATATGCCGCCTCACTTATGCTAAATGGCATAATTCCCATTTTGGTCCTTTTTATTTTCTTTTAATCTATAATTAAACTTTCATACTTTATTCAATTTAATCTTTTTATCCAATTATCCTTAATTAAGCTAAATTCACTTAAGTAAACTCTAATTAATCACTTAATTAACTTCGAAAATATTTTTAATAAATATTTACGAATCCATTTTTCAGAAACAGAGACCCGAAAATAAACTTTTCCAATAACCGTAAAATTCGGGTCGTTACAGACAGCTTGTGTTAGCAAACCCGTTGTTAGCTCGAGAGCGAGCATATATGTGATATGAGATAGCTTCGACTATATATGAGGCACTTAGTGTGCAATGTGTTCCCAAGTATCCTATAGTGATTCTGAATGGTTCAACGGGCATAATCGAGATGAAAGAGAACGTAATATCTATTTAAGTGACACAAGTACGTATGGAACCTATATAAGTATCAAAATGAGGTAATTTATGAAATTCATGTGTGACCATGCTTTGAACATGAGAAAAGTTTGTGGATTGATATGTGTTATTCCATATTATACTCATTTGGTTGATTTATGTTTATTTGATAGGTTAAGTTTATTATCATATGAGCTTACTAAGCTGTAAAGCTTACTTCATTTTATTTCTCCATGTTTCTTAGTGTTTCGAAGCTAGCTCAGATCCGGGGATTGGCAGAGACTTCATCACACTATCGAACATCTATTTTGGTACTTTTGAAATTGTATATATATGGTATATGGCATGTATAGGCTATAGTCATTTTGGTATGTTTGATGGATATGTTTTAGGTAATTTGAAATGGCTTGTTAATGATATAAGTTTTGATGTGTACATAGCCATACAAGTTGGCTTATTTAATATGCTTGGTAATGTGGTTACATTGAGTTATGTTGATCAAGTAGTTGTTTTTGGTTGTGGTCTAGAAATGCTTGTTTATGTTTTGGATATTTGGATACCATTTTGGTTGGC
The DNA here is from genome assembly GCA_020496765.1 of Gossypium stocksii. Lineage (NCBI taxonomy): Eukaryota > Viridiplantae > Streptophyta > Magnoliopsida > Malvales > Malvaceae > Gossypium > Gossypium stocksii. The sequence goes on along the minus strand of CM035625.1, from coordinate 51,811,396 downwards.
TATATGGTTTGGATATGAAATATGGGATGTATATGATTTGCGGTTAATAAAGTATGTTAGTTTGGTATATGTTTTGAATAGGTAAATGGTATTGAAATGGTTGAAATAGATATTTGAAAATTGGTTGATGATATTTGGCTGCCTATTGTGTATTTGAAATGTTGCAAATTGAGCCTGTGTAGCTGTGCACAATTTGGGTGGCAAAATGGCTTTGTGAATAGCCTATTTTTGTCTATACGAGCAGAGACACGGGCGTGTGTCTCAGCCGTGTGTGACACTTGGTCATAGTACACGGCCGTGTGTCCCCTGGTGTTGTATTTGCAACCAAGTCAGTATGCTCCACACGGCCTCACACGGGCGTGTGACTGGCCGTGTGGCATAAGTCAGTATAACCTACAGGTTTGACACAGCCTAGCACATGGCCTGGCACACGAGCATGTGTGGCCATTTCGAATAGGCACACGGGCGTATGGTCAGCCGTGTAACGTAAGTCAGAGAGTTGCACGAGATAAGACACAGGTTGAGACACGACCATGTGCTCCCATTTCGAATGTCCACACGGCTTGTGACAATTATGGCCCGTTTGTATCCTCTACTAAGTAGGATGGGTATCCTATCAAAAATACCCATAGTTCAACTTCAAAAGGTGTAACACCCCTAACCCGTATCCATCGTTGGAATAGGGTTACAAAGCATTACTGGACTTATCACATAAATTACCATACACTTCATGTCCATAATTCACATCTAAGCATAAATCATTCACATACAATCATATAGTCCCTAACACTAGCCTTCGAGGGCCAAAACAAGCATTAAATGCAATTCGGGACTTAAATGTAAAATAATGAAAATTCTGAGAAAACTATGAAAAAACTATGAAAATTTCAAAGTACAGGGGACACACGCCCGTGTGGCCAGGCCGTGTGTATCACACAGCCAAAAGACACACCCGTGTCATAGGCCGTGTGGACATTCGAAATGAGATCACATGGCCGTGTCCCAGACCGTGTCCTACCCCGTGTAACTCTCTGACTTGTGTCACGCGGCCAACCACACGCCAGTGTGACTAGCCCCTGTAACTCACTGACTTGCTTCCATTAAAAACTACAGGGGACACACCGCCGTGTCACCTGACCATGTGTCACACATGGTTGAGACACACGCCCATGTCTCTGCCATTGTGGACGAAAATAGGCTATTTCTAAACCATATTTCTCACCCATTTTTGGTGCCAACCTACACATCTCAATAGCATATAACCACAACCAAAATAGGACTCAAACCAACCCAAAATCAACCCTAAACATGCAATTTTCATGCACACAACAAAATATTTATAAGCATATACATTTGCTCACTTAAACACATACCAAATTTGATTCAAAGGTTAACTAAATAGTCACTTAATTAAATACATCTTAATGTACAAAACAGAACATATAAACCACTTCACTAATTCATCCAATAGGTACCAAATTACTACTACATAAACAAGGCAATTTCCAAAGTCTTCATCAATCACACTCAAGGTAATTAAACTTCATACGAAATAAGGCCAACCAACTACATATATATACATACCAACATATACCAAGTCAAGCCAAATCACTTGGCTAATACATAATCAAAACATTTAAACTTCATTAGCCAATAAACCTATACATACCATATAACCAAATACATTGAGTCCAAAAGTACCAAAACAATAGCTAGATAGTGTGATGAAATCTCTGGCGACTTCCAATCCGAGCAAGCTTCTGAAACACCATAAGACACGGAAAAATAAACAGAGTAAGCAATTATACTTAGTAAGTTTGTATAACTTAGAATTTAACTTACTATTTAATCATAATTTAGATAAATAAACATAGTATATCCCATTCAATATGTTCAAATGCCTAAACACATATATTCACCAATAGGTTAGTCATATAAAGCATATATAACAATCAAATAATATGGATGAGCATCAAAATCAAGTAAGGTTTATATACATATATCTTCTATTTCATAATTCAATAGATATATCATGTAATGTCATGTATAATTTGTGTGATTTATATCGAACTCATATGATCTATAATAATATAGTGCCCGTTGAACCATTTAGAATATTGTTAGATACATGAGTAGTACACACGAGGTGTACTGAATAGTATTCCGTCAACACCTATACATATATGCTCTTTTGAGCTATAAACAGTAACTTTTCTGAGATGAAATAATGGTAACGGTGGTAAGTCTGCAACACATGCAAGATCTCAACCAAATCGGTAACCTTAATGACATGTCTTTCCTATCCTACGAATTTTTAAGGTTTAAACGGGACTTGGTAGTCCCTATACTTATATTATTAGGCATTCAATAGATATATATATTTTTTTAATTACACAATTCACATACATACATTTCAAATAAGTATATTTATTTAAATGCTTAATTCTAATTACACGAACTTCCCTCGAATTCGAACGATGAAAAACGATTATTCAAATTTAATCCATAAGTTGATTTTTGTGATCTATATAATCAAATTTAACTCATTTAAACATGATTCTATTCAATTTCATCCCAATTCTATATTATGGTAAAATTACCTTTTTACCTATAAAATTTTGACTTCTTTACAATTTAGTTCTTATCTTATAAAATTCAAATTCATGCAATTTAGTACCAACCCATTATAGTCGAATATTATCTACGCATATAACAGCCCATATAATTCATTATTTCACACTTTTATCACATAATTTTCACATTTTATCAATTTATTCCCTATTTGGCATTTTCACTAAAAATCACTTTACAAAAGTTGTTTATCTAATAATAACCATTCATTTTCTACCATTAGACTTCAAAACCCTAACATGTTCATCAATGGCAAAACTCAAATACTTTAATAGTTCACAAATTAACCCCCGAGCTAACTAGATTAAGCTACAACGATACTAGTGACAAGCACCGTTTTGCTTATCAAATTAAAATAAACCTCTTCAAAAATAAAATAAAAATGTAGAATAGTGGAAGAGGGTCGATCCAAAGGGAGTTTAATAGAATTCTTGATTAAATTTCTTGTTCCCGACCTAGGAGCTGAAATAGAGAGTAAAAAAATGGGCGTGATTTGAGAAGTAACAAGGAAATAAAATAAACAAGTAAGATTGCAAAGAAAGATGTATTAAAATAGAAGCAGTAAAATAAAGAAGGTGAAAGACTAAGTTGAATAATCACGAGTATAAGAATCGCCTCGAGCTAGTTTCATCAATTCTCACGATCATCGAAAATAGATTTTTGCTCCGGGATACATGTCGGTTACAGTCTACGAGACCCAACCCATCGTAACTTGCTTTTCTCTCATGTAACTGATCTTCCCAAGTCTATCTTTGAAAGTCGATTCTTAAGTAAATCAACCACGTCTATCACCTTTAAAATACTTAGTTTTTAAAACAGAAAAAGTCTGACTCGGAAGTTGTCTCATCGGGAATCGTTTTTGATCTCGTCTTTCCTTAGCGGACTGCCAGTAAGAGTGTTCATAGGAAGTCGAAATGCCGCAGGCTAATCCTTCCTCCCAACTGTATAATTAAACGATTCCAGACTAACGGATCCTTTTTGATTTGAAAAACGTTTAAAAGTTTTAGTAAGGCTGATTGCTAAACTATCTGAGCAGAAAGACGAAAATGTATCCCAAAGGGATTTAAGCAATATTCAATTCTCACACGTGGAATTGATTCTTACTAGCTCTTAGCTTGAGAAAAATTAGCCAAGCATGATATTGATTATCACGCTTAACATGTTTTGATAATGTAAAAGCATAAAATAAAATAAAAGAAAGCAAAAATAAAAAGAAGAAAACTTTATTGAAAATGAAATCAAAGTAGCAGTAAGAACTAAAGACAAGAGATGATCCTTAGCCTTACCCAAAGGTGGGTATTTATAGGCTTCAAATTCCCAAAACAACAAGGAAACTAAGAAAAAAAAGATAATATCCTAAAATTATGAAAATGAAATCTAAAATCCTCCAAATCACGTCAATAGATCAAGATAAGTTATTTCCAGAATATTCCCCATATTGACTTTTGATCTACGACGTCAGATCCGCGTCGTGCCCACGACTCCAGCCATGACAAAATAAAAAGAAGGAAAACTGCATATTACGTCCTTTTGTTGCCATTTCCAGTATTGGGTTCACTACACAAGAAATAAATCAAATGCAACCAATTAAGTAGTGAAAAATTCACAAGACAAAGGAATTAACAAGCAAAAAGTGCCAAATATAAGAGTATATCACCTAGAAATGTAAAAATTATAAAAAAAAGGGGGGACAAAAAAAATACCTAATCAAGCATGCAAGATTGTCGAATGTCAAAACTTAAAATGGCTTCCCAAGCTTTAACTTTCGGTTGAAAATGATGATAAAAAGATGATAACCTAATTTGTTTTATTTTAATTTAACTTTAATTACTAATTTACTATTTTAACCATTATTATTAACCTTTATAATTTTATAATCAATGTCTATAAATGTCCACTATCATTATAGAAGGTCTAATTACTACATAAGGACTGTAACGCCCCAAAATTTGTTTACTTTAGTTCTGTAAAATTTGGCACAAATATATGTCTGCTTTAGTGGTTAAGTGCTCTGGGTGTGTGTGAGAGGTCCCAAGTTTTGGAGTAAATTTTGATATTTTCTAGTCTAGGCTTTACATTTAAGGAGCGGGCTTATGGTTAATTATTTGTAAAATCATATCAGAATGAGCTTGTTGGTTCAAGTGGTAAGGGAGTTGGTGTGTTGGAAGTCTCATGTTCAAATCTCGGCGATAGCAAGCATATTAATTTTTACTTCTAGTGTCGGTTAGAGTTGTGTTGAAGATGGATTTTGAGTATTTTTGTGTAGTGGGGTTAGTGGGAGAGATATGAGGGATTTAGGATATCTTTAATTTTTAATTTTTATCTTTATTTTTTTTCCTGAAATTCTATCATCTTTTTGGACGTTTGCTTCTCTTCCTTCTCTCTGCCGAAACTCTGTCTTGTCCTCATCGTTCCTTTTTAATTTCTTTTTCATCTCCTTTCTGTACAACATTTGGCTGCGATTGTACAGTAAGTTTTAATGTTATTTTGGCTAAGTTTTGATGAGGGGATTGTTTTTTTGCTCTCAGTAGGCGAAGAATGAATTTTGGGTGGGGTTTCTACAGCGATATAAGTGTCCAAGGTGTCTTTTTGGTAACGGTAAGTTTTACGTTCGTTGAGTGTTGTTGTAAGGCTTTGTTTGGGAATTATTTTCGGTTGAGTTTTCGTTGGTGTTACTAATACGAGCTCTGGAACGTCGATTGTTAGGCCTTGGAGTGCTCGTGAGTGTTTTTGAAGTGAATCAGTAACATGTGTGTACTCGAAAAAATAGAAAAGAAGGTTTCAGTAAAAGTCAAAAACCATTCTGTCGATGCCACACTGGCGTGTGGTCACCCGTGTGGTAGGCCGTGAGCGATGACACGACCGTGTGAACGATGAAGGCTAGGTCGTGCGCAAGAAATGGCCGTGTGATGGTCGAGTGTGGGCGTGTGAGCCATACAGGTGTATGGGCCCGTACCAACAGTCCACACGAGCGTGTGGGTTTCTGGGTCAGACCGTGTGATCTACACGAACAAGGTCAATCTAGGCATGTGGGCCCACAAGGGCAAGCCTCACGGATGTGTGGGTCCATTTATCTAAATTTTTCCCTAAGGTTGCACAGGTCATCCCAAACGACTATAGGCATACTGTAGGTCGGTAAGGGCTAACTAGTCCCTAATTTGCATGATTTGAATGACTGATATTATGTCCTAAACATGTTATTTTCATACATGTCTGACCTATCTGATACATATATCTGTACTGGCATTCTATATATGTAGTTGCACATGATTTATTTGTATGATTCTACATTTACTGTATCTATCATTGGGTAGGATGATGTATATTGAAGGAAGTGATCTAAAAGGTAATTTATGCCTATTACCTCGCATGGCTGCAATATATCTAATATGTGTCACATTCGGTACAACATGGTGTGTAGGGCTGGGTGGGTGTTTTAAACCCCACATGATGCATAAGGTTAGTCGGAGATGGTGTGTAGAGGATGGGGGTAGGATATCTGATTTTTGATTCTGTCTGCATATTTGTATCTATATCTGAGATGGGCCTAGGTTTGAATATGTATCTGTATCTGTATCTGTAATGGTCTTAGGCCCGAACTGTATCTGTCTGATTCTGATTTTCTGATTATATGCATGCTTGTTTCTGTGAGGTTACAAACTGAGTTTACCTAAACTCACTCATTTCTATTTAATCTGTACAGGTAATCCCCAGGCTTAGGTGGATCGGTGCAGTAGAGGACTCGATGGTGACCACCTATTCAAACTGTTCTTGATTTTGGTTTTGCTTTAAAATTTTAGATTTGATTTGGGTAATTTTGTTTTAATTGGGCTTTATGGACTGTATTCGTTATTTTGGGTTTTGATTACGTTTATGTTTTTATGACTGCAAAACTCGTTTAAAACTCGAATTTTTACCAGAAGCATTGGTTTTATAAAATCTTGAACGGTTTTCTTAAATACAACAATTTCTAAAGCTTTCGCAATAAGTAGTGTTTGGGCAAGCAATTAATTTACTAACGTTTCTAGATTCAAATGATTAAGAATGAACGATTTGTTTTAAATAACAATTTAATGCTTTATCCAGACTACGTAGCTTTTCAAAATCCAATCTATGTGACATCGCCAGATTCGGCCATAATGTCTAGGTTGGGTTTGGGGTGTTACAAGGACCTCTACTTTTAAGTTCTATGGCTATTAGACACCTTTAGCTTAGAGAACTCAAGTTTTACACTTTACACGATTTCGTCCTTTTTCACCAATTAAGTACCCAAACGATAAAATTTATTAACGAAACTTTCAGGCAATCCTACTATTATACTGTAGACCTCAAAATAATATTAAAATAAATATTTTGACCTCAGATTTGTGGTTCCAAAACTACTATTTTGATTTCACTGAAAACGGGTTGTTACAAAAGGCGTGCATTGACCCAAATATCGGTTGAATCCTAAAATCCAGTTTCCTTCCTAATCTCAAGCCACTCCTTCGGTAGACGAGTTTCTAGTGGAAGCAGTCATAGCCCTGTCCATGAATAAATGAATCAGCGACCCGTTAGAGATTGAACTAGAGCCCAAAGTATGATGATTGTTCTGAAGGTCATTGTGAGTTGATTCATATTGTTGACCTAACTGAGGGAGACTTTAATAACCTTAGTTGTAGTCCAAGTGATGTTCTAGAAAATGAATAAATTCTAATTTTTTCATATGCGCCAAGTGATTAATCCAAAAAGACTTAGCCAAATAGTGCAACGTCCTTGCAATCTCATACGACAACAAAGGTTAGAAGAAAACCAAAAATGAAAAGATTTAGAGAAAAACATGTGTCGTTGGTTAGATGGAAGCATTTGTATCCATACTTCCTTAGCTGCTGGACAATCCCGAAACATGTGGATAATCTTATCTATGTCATGCTTACAAAGTAGGCAAGAGCTGTTATTTGTAAGTCCCCGATAAGTTCGTTCTGAGCTGGTAAGAAGTCTTTGCTTGAAAGTTAACAAGAGAAAAAATCTAACTCTTTGTCATCCTTGATACTTCCAAATGTGTTTCTAACAATTTTTTTTTAGGATCGAAGATGTCTGCTTTAAAGACCAAAAAGCATTTCAAACAGAGAAGGTACTTTAAGTCGTTTGTATCTAAACAAATCTATCTGAACCCCAGTCAAGGTGGGGGTGGGATGCTCACTATGTGTTTAATCACGTCTTCTGGGAACCAAATGTGAAATAGGTCAAGATTCCAAACGCCCTCGAGGTAGGGTGAGGGTGGAATGCTCACTATACATTTAATCACGTATTCTAACAACCAGATGCGGAATAGGTCAAGATTCCAAGCACCATCAGGCATAAAAGAGTCTTTAAGGGTGCAGTCCAAACCAAGATTAGTATGTGCTGGAATGTATGACAGTAAAGGACCAATTTTCGAAATCTAAGAGTTCTTCCAACATCGGATACTAGTGCAATTACCTATTGACCAAGCTAATTTTTTTATGAAAGAGAGGTTATATCTTAGAAAGTGATTTCTAAATATGTGAACATTGGCTCCTTGTTATAGAATCTAAGACTTACTACTTTAAGGTACACTTTGATCGAATGACCTTTACCCATAAGGCACTTTCCTTGGAAATTAAATTAAAACCAATCTTCATGAGGAAAGAGGTTTTTTGATCAGCCATACGTCGGAAACCAAGATCTTCTTGAGACTTTGACTAACATATGGAGTCCCATTCAACTAAAGAAAGTTTTGAATGACCATAGAAAGAACCCCAAAAAAATTAGTGCACCAGACATTTAATCTCAGTGCAAATACCTTTTGGTATCATCAATGACTGTATGAAGTAGTTCCCGATGGATAAAATGACTGACTGTGCCAAAGTGATTCTGCCAACATGGATAATTTTTTTGCTATCCAACTCTGTAATTTATGTCTCACTTTTTCCACGATAAAGTTTAGAGTACTATTGGTAACCCTATCATGAAGAAGTGGGTTTCTTAAATAGGTTCCAAGGTTTTGAACTTCATGCAAACCCCCAAGAAATTTTTGATACATTTGGAAAACAAAATCTTACTTTTCTTAAAACTAATCTTGTGCCTAGAAAAATCACAGAAGTGCTTCAAAATACACTGTAATAATCTTGCTTGCTCTAACTCATCCTTACAAAAGATTACTAGATCATTCGCGAAGAAAATATGAGATGAATTATGACCCCATCTTGAAAGACGAATAGGACACCACTTTCGATCCTCAATATTTGAACAAATAATGTATCCTAATCATTCCATACAAAGGATGAAGAGATATGGCGATAACGGACATCACTATCCAATTTCATGTATAGGCTTGAATTTCTTATTAGGTATTCCATTCCGGAGAATCTACATAGTAAAGGAAGATATGACCGACATGATCACTTTCCTAAGAAACTCAGGTAACCCATGAGCCTGTAAAAAAGCATAAATGAAATCCCATCTTAACCGGTCATAAACCTTCTCTATATCCAACTTAATCACCATCCAATTTTTACCATTGTGTTTCCTTCGCACAGAATGTATAACCTCCTATTCTACGATGATGTTATTAGAAATGTTTTGCCCATCAATGAAACTAGCCTGTTCCTGCGAGATGAAGTTAGGAAAAACTAATTTAAAGTGATTAGCAATCACTTTCATTACCAGTTTATATAAAACAGAGCAGAGGCTGATGGGGCAAAATTGAGTGAAAATTTTAGGATTATCTGTCTTCGGTATGAGCACGAGCAGGGACTTATTCAATTCTTTATTGGTGGTATTTCCAGCAAAAACCCCTTAGACCAACTGACAAATAATACTACCGAGAGTGTCCCACTGGCTCTAGAAAAATATGCATTAAAACCATCACTTTTCAAGGCTTTACGCGGGGTCATATCAAATAGAGCCTTCTTGATTTCATCATTCGAAATTAACTTCTTCAAAGAATTAATGTCGAAGAGATCGAGCCATGGAAAGATATTGGATGAAAGATCTCTCATGGGTTGTGGTATCTCACCATAAAGCTTTTTAAAGAAAACCAGTCTCATTTCTGAGAATGTTCTGATCAAAACTCTATTCCCCATTACCAAGACACAAGGCCATAATACAATTGAATTTTCTTCTTTGGATTATGTGGCTATGGAAAAAATTTGTGTTACAGTCACCTAAATGCAGCCAGTCACATCTAGCCTTTTGCCTCCAAAGTAGCTCATCATGAAGGAGAACATTCTTTATTTTATCGTGGATATCTATGTGACAACCCTATTTTGGCCTTAATCAGAAAAGTGGTTTCAGAACCACAAAATCGAGTCAGAAAGTTTTTAAAATATTATTTTTAGTGTTTTTATTATATGAATTGCCTATTGTGAAAATTTGGTGTTTTAATTTTGTCATTTGAATGTCAATTAGTAAATAATGGCTCAATTGCATAAAAGAAAAAAATAGAGGTGCAAAATGCAAGTGCCGAATTGTGAATTCTTTTTTTTAGAGAGCACTTGCATGTCAATTATGCCATTTATGGTATAGTGGACGGTAATGATGTTCAATGATGGATAAAATATTAGTTTTATAATAATGTTATAATAAGAAATTGTCTTATAATATGAATAATAAAATAGACTATAATATAAGCTATTGGGGTGATAAAAACAAAGCCAAAAACTATTTTCTTTTTGTGTTTTAGCCAAAGCTTGAGAAAAGAAAAAAAAAAGAAGCCAAGCATTCGGCTATAATCCTTGCTTAAATTCAAGGTATGTTTGAATGACTGTTTGTAAATTATTTATGCATTTGAGATGGTATTCATGTAGCTTATATTACCCACAGTTTAAATTTTGATTTTGATGGTATTAAGGCATTCGGCCATGGATGACATTTGCTTAAGGGATAGTGTTTAATGCTTTGGTATTAAATGTGATGATAGACGAGTTAAGCTTGTTGAACAAGGATTGTTGTACCAAGATAGATATTTGGTAATCGACCATTAGAGTATAAATGCAAGAATTGTTCGTGATGGTTTAAAATTAAGACTTGAATGGAAGATAGAAATTGATGAATGAATTTTGATAGATGTTATGAGATTAAATTCATGATATTATCAGTTTACAAGCCTAAATTAATCAATTGATGTTTTGAATGGCTAAATTTCACATGAGAGAGAGAGCATTCGACTATTAGGGAGTAATGCAAAATTGTGTTTATTTTTTTTAAGTTAATAATTTAATTGTTTAAGTGAGTCTATATGGAGGCCGAATATAGACTTGAATTAAGAGGCTAATAAATTGTTGTTTATTTAGACACATATTTATACACGGTCAAAGAGGAAATTGAAGTAAAAATTATTGTGCCATTACCAAATGAAATTGATATTAAGGCATATTTTGGTTAAATGCATTTGACATGAAAAGAATTGAGTTGCCGTATATGTGATTGGAACTAATAAAATTTAGTTTATGATGAATTAATGAGATGATTGAACTAGTTAATTTGTGTAATTCAAGCTCAAGAGCGAAAGGAAACAAAGTCGGATCTAGGTAAAGCAAAGTTGGTCGAGTAGTCGATATAGCCATACGATAACAGTCGAGGTAAGTTCTTAAGTAATTAAGTTCGATTATATATATATGATGAAAGGTTAAATGAATATATATAAATGGGAATGATGAGTATATGTGATTAATATATATATAAATGACATATGTATTTCTAAAGAACAAGGGTAAATAGGATGTGTATTCCTTTTTAAATGGCTAAATGTGATAGCCGAATGTATTTGGAATTAATATATGTGTATGGTATTTCGATGAGTTATGTGATGAAATTTCCGAATGCATTATGAGATGAGTTATGGATTAATGTTATAAAATGAGTGAAATTTCTAATTGTGATTTGGAATTCGAAGGAAAGAATTTGAGATCTTAATGAGTTTTTGTTATGTCAATTGAGGTACTATATATATATGTGTGTGTAATGTTCGGACCACGAGCCTATCAGGCTAGTTGCCATTGAAATAAAATCAGGCTAAAAAGCCCAGCAGGCTGAGTGCCGCTAAGTATACACGGGTTATTACCTAGCAAACTCCGAGCTATTGAAATGAGTGCCGATGAATTATTTCAGGCATAAGACTTAATGGTATACCTATAAGGTGATATATAAATATTTATTGAAGGCCTATCAAGTTAAATTGTATTCGGTTAAACATGCAAATACAAGGTAGGGAGTATGTTTGTTTATTTGTATATATTTATATATGATAAGGACATGGTTGATCCTTTATGTTCTTATATGACAATTTAATAGATGTCTTAATGAATTATTGGAAGATATAGATGTAATGATGAGCTAAAGAATTTAGTTTCTATATGCGCATATGCATTCATGTATGTGTATGAAATGAATGAATATGAATTGGTGATTAGAAGTATTGAAAGGTCCAATTTTTGTTGAATTGGTACTTTATGTTTTAAGAGTTAAGTTAATAGCATGCATAGGCTATGTTTTTAATGTATATACATAGCTATGTAAAAATAGCTTATTAGCTTGATTTTGTTGTTATGATATTTGTTTGGATAAGCTATGAAGATGTTAAAATGTTTAGTTGAAATGTTTCTGGATGTTATCTTGAAAGCCTTGTATTCAAAGTATAAGTATATGCATTTAATTATATATGTTTGGCATGGGATTCTGCAAGTAGGTGAATTTAAATGTTCGCATTTGATTCTTGATTTACTTGAAATGAAAATATATATGTACATGTTCTATTCGGGTTATATGCAAATTTTTAAAGTCATAAGGATAGCGTAAGTTAGTTATTAAAAGTGAGTAATGAAGTACTCAATGGATTCATATAGATAAAACAATGTACATTAAGGAAACTGCGGCAAATTTGATATATATAAGTAATTGATAGTGCAGATATGTGACAGCTAAATACTTTATAATAGCAAGGTAAGTTTGCTATTTAATTTATGATACAAATTAATATATCTATGAGGTAAAAATGAAATTTGAAGTTGTGATTAGCTCTGTGTATAGTTGGCCTATGTCAAGTAAACGAGATATCATGATTAGGATATATATATATATATATATTTAGTCAAGGATGTGTATGAAATTCGCTATAAAAGTGAAATTGAATTAAGAAACCCTATGTTATATTTGGCTATATAAGGATATCAATCTGTGATATTATATTGAACTTGAGTGTTTGGCTATATGGGTATGTATACATATGAGGCATTTTTGGACCTTGTATTTTCAGCTTTATGAGTAAGTATTTATAAGACATTTGATCCTGCTTATTTGGCCTACCGAGTGATGATGATATTAGTAATGAAATTGGTTTCGGGAGCTTGTATAAATGTGTGATAATATATTTGAATTTTTAATAAATATGTGGACTTGGATAATCGTCTGTGGATGAGCAAAATTATAAGGGCTGTTTTGGTTGTGAATTCGACCATTTTAATATTGTTAATTTAGGTATGAAAGGTTGGTGAATATATTGATAAATAGAAAATAATAGCGTTCAGCCAAGTGACTAATTTGTTTAAAGTGTAATGTTAAAAGTACTTTTAAATTGTTTGAGGTGTGTGATTAACAAAATTGAGTTGTTTAGATAGCTTAAGACTTACTGAGCGCAATTTGCTTACTCTGTGGGTTTTTCTTTTATTCCTGTTTGTAGATATCGAATTCAAATTGCCGACTCGGAAGTCACCAGAGGAGTTGTCACACTATCGATCGCCCTCAGTATTTTATAATTTGAAATTTGAGGTTATGGCATGTACAAGCTAGAATGTGCTATGTTGGTTTTGCAGTATTGAAATTTTAATGAGCCATGCTAAATGGCTTAATTATTGAACTAAGCTTGGTTTTTAATCTTTAATCAATGATTTAAGTTCAATTTGTTTATTCTATGAAACATTTTATTTTATCGATTTTGTTACGCTGATATGTTATTGACTAAATGGTATCATGTAGAACTAAACTACTAAGTTTTAATTAGTGAGCAAGTGAACGCATGAAGGCTAAAGCTTTTGGGTAATGCCTCATAACTCATCCGGCGACGGACTCGGGTTTTGGGGTGTTACATTTTATTGGTATCAGAGCTATGGTTTAGTCGGTTCTAGGACTACCATAGCGTATGTGAGTCTAGCTGTACATGCCATAGTTAACCTGCGATAGTGTGATATCTCGTGACTCCGACGAAAATTGTTTTTGGTAGACGGATAATTTTTTTCAGTCCAGCTAATTTTGATAGTACAGGATATGTGCCTAGATGTATGAACACAATTGTGTTAATGATGTGTTGGAAATTATAAAGATGTGGATAATAAGGTATGATATACTGATGGTAGCAAATATTATAATTATATATATATAAAATTCAATAATGGGGTTATAATTGCTTTTGAAATGTTTTGATTGTGGAAATTAGATGTATATGATGAGATAGGTAAGAAACTTGTAGATTGATTATCATATTGTATTATTCAGGCCTCTGGCCTAGTAAGTTTTAAGTTCTTAGACATAAGTTATATGTGAATAAATCATGATATGTCACGAGAATTTGGCCATACTTTTAGTATACATATATACATGCATAATGCCGAATGGTATGCATGAAAGTGAAATAAGGTAATTGTTATGATTATATTGCCGCAAGTTATATTCATGAATTGCAAGATATGTAGTGGATATAGAAATATTTTGTTATCAGGTCAAATGATAAATTTAGAAGCAATAATATGATAGCTATTATGTGATTATACGTGAAAAAAGTCCAAGTGGACTAATGTGATTGCCTTGTGTGAAATGCATAAATACATGAAGTGCATATGTTTATGATTTGGTGAAATAATAAAAGTTTAAAAATATGAGATTTGTGCTATACGACATCTGGATTCGTTCGTTAGATTAAATTATCCAGGTACGTATAAGCTATTAACGCATATGAAGAAAATGTGAATTAAATTACGAAGTGAAATAAAAAGTATATGAATTGTGGATTATGTATATTTATATTCAGCCATTGTGAAATTTACCATATGAAAGTATATGTTATATATGTGATTATGAACTTGAAAGTTAAATGTGAATATGAAATTGTATTCTATATTGATTTGATTAAATTAAAGTTGGCTCTAAAATATTTAAGTGTTCATGAATAGATGAATCCAAAGTTAAATGAAATGATATGTTCAAAGTGTACATATGTGATGTTTTATAGACTTGGTTAAGTCACTTTAATGTGCAACAACAAGTGAAAATGGGCACTATGTGTGCGAATGAACATGGGTACTATGTGTGCGAATGAATAGAGGCACTGTGTGTGCGAGTTCTTTAACCGAGCACTATGTGTGCGAATGAATAGAGGCACTGTGTGTGTGAGTTCTTTAGCCAAGCACTATGTGTGCGAGATCGGTTGTTGGAGCACTAAGTGTGTGAAATGAGATCATGTAAGACCTCGTCTGGGATGAAGGCATTGATTTGAGGTAGTGTATAAGACCGTGTCTAGGACACTGGCATCACTTATGATTTGTGTAAGACCCTGTCCGGGACAGTGGCATCGATATAGAATAACATGTAAGACCGCGTCTGGGACGTCAGCATTGTATAAGTTCTATCTGAATTTTTTTTTGCGCATTCCTGAACGACTCAATTTAAAACATTTGTTGAATGGGCAAATACTTACCTTATATATGTGATTCAGGTTATAAACCTAGCAGGCAGTATGCCAGTGATGTGATTCAGGGTATCTACCTAGCAGGCAATTAAAAAGCCGGTGAATGTGCTTCGGACTGTGAAAGTCTAGCAGGCTTCGTGCCTGTGAGATGTATTAGGCTTTATGCCTAGCAAGCTTCGTGCTGGTGTATTATATTAAGCTTTAAGCCTAGACTAATTCATACGGACAATAATAACTAAGACTGATTATGTTAAACAAACCCAAATGATCGGGTATGTGGATGATGATTTCCTTTTTGGAAAGAAGTAAGTTGAATATTGATGTGAGATGTTAACGTAATCTTGTATTGGTTTATATATGTTACTGAATTGAGAATTTAAAACCTTGAGCTACTATATCAGTGGTCACTTGTAATAGTTGAAGGTAAATGATAGCATTAAATTCTTATTGATAGTGTTTTATTGATGAAGGGGTGTGTGAAAGATCATCTAAGTTATATGTATAAAAGTTAATAAGATGTTAAATGAGTGTTATCATGAACTATATATATATATATATATATATATATATATTTGAGTTATTCAGGCCTTGTGCCTAGCAGGTTTGGGACCGGTGTATAGTATACTAGGCTAATAGCCTAATAAGTTGACGGCTGTCAAGTTTATTCGGACTTTGGGTCAAGCAGGCCTTGGACCAGTGTGTGGGGCTTGAGCCTATACCTAGCAGATTCATACCGGTGAGTTAAATTATGTTATACCTATGTGAGTTATTACCAAAATAAAAAGTAAGTGACTAAATGTGCAATTCTATGCATCTCTACGATTATCATGATTAAACTAAGAAAATTTTGTTAGTTAAAGTACTGTGGTGTGAGCTCAGAGTTGAGGAAACAATGTCTAGAGAACTCTATGAGAGAACGTTACCTTCTCTTATCCGTCGGTAAAATTTTCAGGGACGAAAATCCCTAAAAGGGAGAAGAGTTGTGACAACCCTATTTTGGCCCTAATCGGAAAAGTGGTTTCGGAACCACAAAACCGAGTTAGAAAGTTTTTAAAATATTATTTTCAGTGTTTTTATTATATGAATTGCCTATTGTGAAAATTTGGTGTTTTAATTTTGTCATTTGAATGTCAATTAGTAAATAATGGCTCAATTGCATAAAAGAAAAAAAAATAGAGGTGCAAAATGCAAGTGCCGAATTGTGAATTCTTTTTTTTAGAGAGCACTTGCATGTCAATTATACCATTTATGGTATAGTGGCCGGTAATGATGTTCAATGATGGATAAAATATTAGTTTTATAATAATGTTATAATAAGAAATTGTCTTATAATATGAATAATAAAATAGACTATAATATAAGCTATTGGGGTGATAAAAACAAAGCCAAAAACTATTTTCTTTTTGTGTTTTAGCCGAAGCTTGAGAAAAGAAAAAAAAGAAGCCAAGCATTCGGCTATAATCCTTGCTTAAATTCAAGGTATGTTTGAATGATTGTTTGTAAATTATTTATGCATTTGAGATGGTATTCACGTAGCTTATATTACCCATGATTTAAATTTTGATTTTGATGGTATTAAGGCATTCGGCCATGGATGACATTTGCTTAAGGGATAGTGTTTAATGTTTTGGTATTAAATGTGATGATAGACGAGTTAAGCTTGTTGAACAAGGATTGTTGTACCAAGATAGATATTTGGTAATCGACCATTAGAGTATAAATGCAAGAATTGTTCGTGATGGTTTAAAATTAAGACTTGAATGGAAGATAGAAATTGATGAATGAATTTTGATAGATGTTATGAGATTAAATTCATGATATTATCAGTTTACAAGCCTAAATTAATCAATTGATGTTTTGAATGGCTAAATTTCACATGAGAGAGAGAGCATTCGACTATTAGGGAGTAATGCAAAATTGTGTTTATTTTTTTTAAGTTAATAATTTAATTGTTTAAGTGAGTCTATATGGAGGCCGAATATAGACTTGAATTAAGAGGCTAATAAATTGTTGTTTATTTAGACACATATTTATACACGGTCAAAGAGGAAATTGAAGTAAAAATTATTGTGCCATTACCAAATGAAATTGATATTAAGGCATATTTTGGTTAAATGCATTTGACATGAAAAGAATTGAGTTGCCGTATATGTGATTGGAACTAATAAAATTTAGTTTATGATGAATTAATGAGATGATTGAACTAGTTAATTTGTGTAATTCAAGCTCAAGAGCGAAAGGAAACAAAGTCGGATCTAGGTAAAGCAAAGTTGGTCGAGTAGTCGATATAGCCATACGATAACAGTCGAGGTAAGTTCTTAAGTAATTAAGTTTGATTATATATATGATTAAAGGTTAAATGAATATATATAAATGGGAATGATGAGTATATGTGATTAATATATATATAAATGACATATGTATTTCTAAAGAACAAGGGTAAATAGGATGTGTATTCCTTTTTAAATGGCTAAATGTGATAGCCAAATGTATTTGGAATTAATATATGTGTATGGTATTTCGATGAGTTATGTGATGAAATTTCTGAATGCATTATGAGATGAGTTATGGATTAATGTTATAAAATGAGTGAAATTTCTAATTGTGATTTGGAATTCGAAGGAAAGAATTTGAGATCTTAATGAGTTTTTGTTATGTCAATTGAGGTACTATATATATATATATGTGTGTGTAATGTTCGGACCACGAGCCTATCAGGCTAGTTGCCATTGAAATAAAATCAGGCTAAAAAGCCTAGCAAGCTGAGTGCTGCTGAAGTATACACGGGTTATTACCTAGCAAACTCCGAGCTGTTGAAATGAGTGCCGATGAATTATTTCAGGCATGAGACTTAATGGTATACCTATAAGGTGATATATAAATATTTATTGAAGGCCTATCAAGTTAAATTGTATTCGGTTAAACATGCAAATACAAGGTAGGGAGTATGTTCGTTTATTTGTATATATTTATATATGATAAGGACATGGTTGATCCTTTATGTACTTATATGACAATTTAATAGATGTCCTAATGAATTATTGGAAGATATAGATGTAATGATGAGCTAAAGAGTTTAGTTTTTATATGCGCATATACATTCAAGTATGTGTATGAAATGAGTGAATATGAATTAGTGATTAGAAGTATTGAAAGGTCTAATTTTTGTTGAATTGGTACTTTATGTTTTAAGAGTTAAGTTAATAGCATGCATAGGCTATGTTTTTAATGTATATGCATAGCTATGTCAAAATAGCTTATTAGCTTGATTTTGTTGTTATGATATTTTTTTGGATAAGCTATGAAGATGTTAAAATGTTTAGTTGAAATGTTTCTGGATGTTATCTTGAAAGCCTTGTATTCAAAGTATAAGTATTTGCATATAATTATATATGTTTGGCATGGGATTCTGCAAGTAGGTGAATTTAAATGTTCACATTTGATTCTTGATTTACTTGAAATGAAAATATATATGTACATGTTTTATTCGGGTTATATGCAAATTTTTAAAGTCATAAGGATAGCGTAAGTTAGTTATTAAAAGTGAGTAATGAAGTACTCAATGGATTCATATAGATAAAACAATGTACATTAAGGAAACTGCGGTAAATGTGATATATATAAGTAATTGATAGCGCAGGTATGTGACAGCTAAATACTTTATAATAGGAAGGTAAGTTTGCTATTTAATTTATGATACAAATTAATATATCTATGAGGTAAAAGATGAAATTTGAAGTTGTCATTAGCTCTGTGTATAGTTGGCCTATGTCAAGTAAACGAGATATCATGATTAGGATATATATATATATATTTTTGGTCAAGGATGTGTATGAAATTCGCTATAAAGTGAAATTGAATTAAGAAACCCTATGTTATATTCGGCTATATAAGGATATCAATCTGTGATATTATATTGAACTTGAGTGTTTGGCTATATGGGTATGTATACATATGAGGCATTTTTGGACCTTGTATTTTCAGCTTTATGAGTAAGTATTAATAAGACATTTGATCCTGCTTATTTGGCCTACTGAGTGATGATGATATTAGAAATGAAATTGGTTTCGGGAGCTTGTATAAATGTGTGATAATATATTTGAATTTTTAATAAATATGTGGACTTAGATAATCATATGTGTATGAGCTAAATTGTAAGGGCTGTTTTGGTTGTGAAATTCGGCCATTTTGATATTGTTAATTTGGGTATGAAAGGTTGGTGAATATATTGATAAATAGAAAATAATAGCGTTCAGCCAAGTGACTAATTTGTTTAAAGTGTAATGTTAAAAGTACTTTTAAATTGTTTGAGGTGTGTGATTAATAAAATTAAGTTTTTTAGATAGCTTAAGACTTACTGAGTGTAATTCGCTTACTCTGTGGGTTTTTCTTTTATTCCTATTTGTAGATATCGAATTCAAATTGCTGACTCGGAAGTCGCCAGAGGAGTTGTCACACTATCGATCGCCCTCGGTATTTTATAATTTGAAATTTGAGGTTATGGCATGTACAAGCTAGAATGTGCTATGTTGGTTTTGTAGTATTGAAATTTTAATGAGCCATGCTAAATGGCTCAATTATTGAACTAAGCTTGGTTTTTAATCTTTAATCAATGATTTAAGTTCAATTTGTTTATTCTATGAAACATTTCATTTTATCAATTTTGTTGCGCTGATATGTTATTGACTAAATGATATCATGTAGAACTAAATTACTAAGTTTTAATTGGTGAGCAAGTGAACGCATGAAGGCTAAAGCTTTTGGGTAATGCCTCATAACTCATCCGGCGACGGACTCGGGTTTTGGGGTGTTACAATCCATCTCATGTTGAATTAAAAGATTAGAGGGAGAACATTCTAAAGCTAACTGAATGATAGAGAGAGATCTCATTAACTATCTTTTGTGAGTACTTATAAAACTGTAAACAGACCTATTCCATTCTTAAACATGTGAGCTAAAATTAGAAAGGGAATCCATCATATTACCAGAAAATCTCCACTTAACTTTTATCAAAAGTGGAGAAGTTAGCATGCTTCATCCATCTTGTTAGAAAGAGGAAGGGTTTGCCTCTTAAAGAACTGACATTCAATCTCAATGTTATAAAGACGAATCTGTCATCATATTCGATTCGCAAAAGATGGGAAACTAAGCAGTGCGGGAAATTTGACACCCAAATATCATTTGCTAAAGCTTGATCCAATCTTTCACACGTATTACCTCTTTACAAGTTAAATGATGGGCCTATGAATCCTAGATCCTGCAAATCACATCATTCAACAAAATCACAAAAAATTTTACATATTTTACCTATGCTATGGCTACTCATTTTTTCATCAAGGGATAAAATGGCGTTGAATTCGCCCATTACCACCCATTTAGAGGACTTATTTGACATGAATGTTTCTAAATCATCCTAAAGCTATCTTTGTTTCTTTTTATCTAGGCTGCCACAAACAAAAAAATAAAAATAGATTTGGAAAGACCAAAAACACGAAGGAAAATAAATTGGGGTTAACTTTGGATTATTTCAATCCTGAAAGATTCCTTCCAACCAATTAAAATGCCTCCTAAAAATCCAATAGCTTCAACACAGTGAGAATAACTAAAACCCAATTTATCAATAATGTAGTTTGATTTTTTTTACCGTTAACTCTCGATTCTAACAAACACACAATATATGGACTAAATTCCTTGTTGTATTCCCTAAAAACTTGAAGAAATTTACTGCTAGCACAACCTTGGCAATTCAATGAAAAAAATTTTAGTTTTAGTTCCATAAAAGATTAAAAAAGTTATAAATAAACAAAAACCAAATAAAATAAAGTTTACTTCCTGGGAGAGACTTCCCTTATCTATTTTTCTGCCTCAAAGATCGAATTTTTAATTTCAAGAAGCCTAGTAGCTTTTTGTCCAATAACTTTAGCCAAGTTAACCATAAAATCTCTTATACATGCATGGATGGGGTAAAATTTATTAAATTTCATTCACCGAAGCTACTGAATCTCAAGTTTGGGAAATCATTAGACTGGCGATGACTTTTTTAATGGGATCCAGATATTTTTTGGTTAAGATGTCTCATGGTGTTCAAATATCTATCTCTTGGCTTCGAAATGAATTTTGAATCACTCAATTTTAAGTTTGGGAGCTCAAGTTATGACTACTTTAGTGAAGACTGTACAAACATAATTTCTGGATAGGATTATGATGAGAATTACGAATTTTGGGCTTTTAATTTGAGTTTAAATAATATTTGGTTCAAGTTTTAGGCTTAATTTTTATTATATATTGCTTAATTTTTATTATAAATTTGGCAAATTGAAAATAAGAAAAATTTGTTACAGAAACTTTCTAATGCAAATATTATCTCAAAATTCGATATGAAATCTGGATTTTGGCAAATCCAAATAAAAGAAGAAAGATACAAAACGGCATTTATGGTACCATTTGGACAATATGAATGGAATGTAATGCTTTTGGATTAAAAAATGCTCCATCTGAATTTCAAAGAATAATGAATGATATTTTTTACCAATATTCTCAATTCACAATAGTATACATTGATGATGTATTAGTGTTTTCAGAAAATTTAGAAAAACACTTCAGACATTTGTCCATCTTTATAAAAGTCATAAAAAATAATGGTTTAGTAGTTATTAAATCCAAGATAAGTTTGTTCCAAACCAAAGAAGGTTTTTAGGTCATTATATTACCCAAGGAACCATTACCCCAATAGGAAGGTCCATAGAGTTTGCTAGCAAATTCCCAGACCAAATCCTTGATAAAATCCAATTACAAAGATTTTTAGGAAGCCTCAATTATGTCATAGACTTTTATCTAGGTCTTAGCAAATTATGTAAACCGTTATACGATAGGCTAAAATAAAATCCACAACCTTCGACAAATAACCACACCAATATTATCACCCAAATTAAAAAACAAATCACTAAGCTTCCTTGTTTATATTTAGCCGATCCAAATGCCCCTAAGATTGTAGAAACAGATGCTTTTGAAATAGGACATGGTGGGATCTTAAAACAAGTTAAAGGGGGAAAAGAACAAATAGTCTAGTTTACTTCCAGACACTGGAATCCAACTCAGTAAAATTATAATACTATTAAAAAAGAAATTTTATCAATTGTTTTGTGCATTACAAAAATCCAAAGTGATTTATTAAATCAAAAATTTCTTTTACGAATTGATTGCAAATCAACAAAAAAAGTTTTACAAAAAGATGTTCAAAATATTGCCTCAAAACAGATTTTTGCAAGATGGCAATCAATTTTGAGCATATTTGATTTCAATATTGAATATATCAAAGGAGAAACAAATTCTTTGCCTGATTTTCTCACTAGAGAGTTTCTTCAAAAATGCCACCCAAACTCCGAGACAAAGGAAAAGGAAAAATAGAAGAGTCATCCAAAACCCATATTTCCTCAAAACCAATTAAGTCATGGTATGAAATTTGCCATGAAGAAGAAAATGAGAGATCATCATCCTCATCAAAATCCTCCAAAAATACAATCGTTCAAGATACACAAGATCCAAACGAAATTGGTTCTCAAATCAAAAAATAGATTGAGTCCCTTCCTCAATCCCTAGAAGTGGCATTGGCCTTTTCTCAAATGAAAGAGGAAACTCTTCTCAAACAAATTGCTGGTGAAGCAGCAAAGATTTCAAAAAATAAAGAGATTGTTTTACACAAACCAAAATCTCTCAAAAATGTTTTAAAAGAGACATCTCTCCAAGATGTTTTTCCAAAAGAAATAGTAGTGTCTTCACAGACTGTTACACAAAAATCCTCACAATATTTTCCAAACAAATATTTTGAAAAAATTCTTGTCATGGTGGAGGAATTTTCAGAAAAACCTCCACTTATACTTACAAAAGAACTTTTCAATGGATGGCATTTCAAGCCATTGGATTCTAAAAAATCCCAACATATTATGAAAACATACTGGTCCAAACTGGATCAGTACTGTTCAAACACTACACAGACACAAAAGATCCAAATTTTATCACCCATTCAATAGCCCAAATATTAAAAATTCTTCGACCAAAGAATTGGAATGAAAACCCAAATTCTCCAACCAAATTTACCACCAAAATTGACCACCACCCATATTTTACATATTGGGATTACCAAATGGCATGGTACAATGCCTTCTTAATGAACAACCAACATATGAGACACTCTTGGCTCATATATTTCAAATACGGCACCCAATTCAAATTCCCAAATTGGTTCCAAGAATGGTGGAATTGGTATGGACCATCATCCTTCGAGATCATACCAGAAAAAATTAAAAATTTATGGCCCAAATTCTTTGACAAATTTCAACCTGAACCAGACCAAAGACATATTTACAGAACAATCCATTTTTTCTCAAAATTGTGTATTTCTTGGATTGTTTCTTGGAATTATTCTTATGAGTAAGATCAATATACTGGAATTTCATTACTAGTTTGAAACTACAAAAATAAATGGTGGGACAAGATTAATGATGAAAAATATGATTCACAGTATTTGGATAATTTTTTCAACAAGAATCTGAGATTATGTAAGTCCGCAGCCCCGGATCAAACCACAGCAAAATTCCTTCAAGCAAAATCGATAGCTAATGCAATGTTAGCTCAAGCCAAGAGCAATAAGGAATATAAAGAACTCATGGCTGAAATGCTTAGCTTAATGAATTCCGAGTCCGAAGATGAGAAATCTTCAGCATCTTCAATCAAAACGATGGATCTTGCAAACGATACCACTTTAGTAACCATTACCAAGACGAAGAAAAAATAATGCAAAAGAAAGAAATGAATGAAGAGGAACAGGAAATATTTCTCTGGCGTAAACAGTAAATATTCCTTGCAAGAAAAGACGAGTGAACAAGAAGTATTCTCTGGCATAAACAGTAAGATTCTCTGGCGCATGAGTAGTAAATATTCTCTAGCAAGAATAGTAAGATTCTCTGATGCATGAATAGTAAATATTCCCTGTAGTTTGTATTTTTGTAACCAGAGAATATATTCTCTAAAAAGTTTCAATTATGTAATCAAAGTTTCAATTATGTAATGATGAAAGGGATTAAATTTCCCAATTAAAATGATGTAAAAATGAATAGCCCTCTATAAAAGACTATCAGATTTAGAATGAAACGCACGACTTGAAATACCCATTTCAGAAATCAAACTTCATTTCTTCAAAGTTTTAAAGTTTCTCCAATTTTTAAGTTTTCAAAATTTAAGTTTTAAAATATTTTCTTTTTCAAGATTTAATCAAATTTTAATTTCAAACAATTACAATTATCACATTTCAAACTCCATCCTCAGATACTCGAAACTATCTGGTATCAGAGCCAAGGAGGGGCAGGTATTTCTAAGTTTTGAAAATATTCAATTTATTTTTTATATTTCTGAGTTCTGGTTTAACTGTCTTCATTAATGTATTATTATTTTGCTGAGTATTGATACACAGTCCAATTAGCCATGGGTTAGGCGTGCCAAGGACAAAGTATCCCTGTAGGCAACTATAGTAATTCAGAAATCCTGATAGTAAAACCCCCTTGTAGGAAATAAGAAAACAAAGAATGTTTCCCTTCCTTAGAAGAACCAATTCTTCTGTAAGCTTTGTTTCCAATCAATCCCAAGAGTCCCACCAAACCTCAAACAACACTATTAATGAACAAGAAGAACATTATGAAAATATTCCCCAAAGGTTTGAAAATTGAACTCTTCCAAGAGTTCCAACAAACCAAGTTTATAAGAAAACAACTTTTGAAAATTTAAATGCTTTTTGCAGTTATGTTATAAAAACAAAAGAAAGGAGTTTACCTATTCAAAAAAAATATGAAACAATCCAATTATTAGATAGAGTCGTCATTAATAAACTCAAAGAACAAAAATACAAATATATCTATTTTGGACTAGTCCAAGTTGGTGTCAAACCTCTTAGTGTTGATGCCACTAAAAATACCTCAATTTTAATTGTCTTAAAAGACCAAAGACACATCATGTTTAATGACTCATTATTAGGAACTATAGAAACAAGCCTATGTACTGGCCCAATACATTTTAATTATTATCCAAATTTTATGGTTTCTTTGACTGACAAAAATATTTTACAATCTTTGACCATCCAAATAAATACCCATAACTACAAAATGCTTCCTGGTACGGAAGTATTAACATTAGTCTACAGACTCCACTTCAATGCTATGTATTCTATAGTTAATACCAAGGCTTTATTCCAAAGCCCAAAAGGAGAAACCCTCTTAATAGAAACAGATACTTCAAGATCTCATACCACAATTCCAAGAACAATACAATGGCAAGAAATAAACCTTCTTGATAGGTGGAAACTTGAGGGTGCTACAGACTCTGTGGCACCAACTCCAATAAGAAACACTTCATTAAGCGAAATTTCTCAACACTAGGATGGCACAATTGAATTAACATTTAACAGGCCACGAAGGATGCCTCTAAGACATTCCTTTGAAATAGGAAGTACCAGCACAACTTTTAGAAAGTTAAATTTAGAAGAAGAGTCAAATCCAGAAACACAAACGGCAGATTTTAGGACAGCTAGAGCTTCTGTCTCTTTTATCCCAACAACATTTAGAACCAATTTACAAGGAATAGATAATTCCTCAAATATAGCTCAACCTATCTATGCCAGGCAGGAAGAGAGTTCCCAAAATTCACCTAATATGTCACTAACATATTCATCAATGACTAATACTACAAGACAAGGAGAAATTCAGAAATATTTGTTTTAGAAAAAACTTTTGAGATAAATAAAGAATGGTGTAGAAAGTACTTCTATTCCAACAAAAATAAGCAAAAAACAGAAGATTACTTTAAAAATTATAATGATAAAAAAGAAAGCATTCTTCAAGAATATTATGAATTTATGAATACTCATAAAATTCATATAAAATTCTTTGAATAGTTTGAAGAATATTATTCAGAATCTGTTAATACAATAAAACATAATATTAGATGGCAGACTAATAAAGTAGAAGTTGAATCTCGACATCTCCCTTTAATGGAGGATCAATATCTTCACCAAAATACTGGAATAAAAGCAAATCCTTTAAGAATGAGAGCTCCTGACGCAGGAGAACAAATCTCATCAAAAGATATTAAAATGATAGTAGAACAAAACAACTATACAAATATCAGTCTTCATACAATAGAAAAACAATTAGATTATATTGAGAATTTAGTGGAAAGTCAACTGATTAGGAAAGAACCAGTAAAAGAGGTAACAGAAAAAAGTTCTAAAGAACCAATATTCACACCTTATGAGATTCCAAAACCTTTCCAAAAATCCCAAAATGATTTCCTAACAGAAATCCAGAATAGACTTGATGCTTTAGAAAATTACAAGTCTGAATTAATTGTACCTGATACCCCAATGCAAGCCCAACATTCAGTAAATACATTACACCAATCCTCCCAATCAGACTCTGACCAGTCATATGAATAACAAATTAACAAGATGGCTTGGAAAGAACCA
The DNA here is from genome assembly GCA_020496765.1 of Gossypium stocksii. NCBI lineage: Eukaryota > Viridiplantae > Streptophyta > Magnoliopsida > Malvales > Malvaceae > Gossypium > Gossypium stocksii. The sequence continues at coordinate 51,784,574 of CM035625.1, read as the reverse complement.
AAAAGATTATATTATCCAAAAACCACTGCACCTGATCTTAATAGAAGAAGAACTTGCTTTCCAGAATAAATACAATGCTAATACAATTTATGAATGGAATATAGATGGAATGTCTGAATACAATATTCTTAGTCTATTACAACAAATGACAATGGTTTCAAATGTTTATAAAACCAAAACCAAAATGGATTAATCAGTGATCATGTTATAGCCAATCTTTTAGTTGCTGGATTTACTGGTCAATTAAAAGGATGGTGGGATCATGCACTCACTAAAACCCAACAAGAAGAAATCTTAAAAGCAATAAAAAAAATGATCAATGAAGAATTATTTTAGATGGACAAGGAAGAGAAATCCAAGATGCAGTAGCACTTTAATTTTCTCAATCTCTAAATACTTTATAGGAGATCCTTCCCATCTTAAAGATAGAAATTCAGAATTATTATCAAATTTAAATGCAAAAAATTAACTGATTTTAAATTGTATAAAGATGTCTTTTTGACTAGAGTTATGCAAAGATCTGATAACCAACAACCATTTTGGAAAGAAAAGTTTCTAGCAGGACTTCCTACTTTACTAGGAGAAAAAGTTAGAAATCAAATAAGAGAAAGTTACAGAGGCATCATTCCATATGAAAAACTTACATATGGTGAATTAATTAGTTTCACTCAAAAAAGAAGGATTAAAAATTTGCCAAGATTTAAAATTACAAAAACAACTTAAGAAAGAAAGATATCAATGTAAAAAGGAATTAGGATCATTTTGCCACTAATTTGATATTAGGAATGAACCTTCTTCTTCAAAAACATGTTGTCCTGTAAAACCAAAAAATAAAAAGAATATTTTAGAATATTATAAAAAAACTCAAATATAGAAAATAAAGAAAAGAAAAGAAACAACAAAAAATAGAAAACAAAATTGATAAAACAATAAAATGTTATAGATGTGGGAAATCAGGACACATCTCAAAATATTGTAAAATTATAAGAAAAATTAATAATTTAAATCTAGATGAAGAAATAGAACAAAAATTAAATGAGATTCTCTTAGAAAAAACTTCTTCTAAAAATGATACATCTACCGAAATAGATGAATTACAAATAGACGAATTACATATAGCATCCCAATCTTCTGATGATGAAAATGAACCCTAAATTAATATGTTAACCAAAAACCAAGAATTTATGATTGAAGTTATTGACAAAATTCAAGACCCAAAACTTAAAAGAGAATACCTTTTGATTTTTCCAAAAGAAATTATTGTGTCTTTACAGACTGCTACACAAAAATCCTCACAATATTTTCCAAACAAATATTTTGAAAAAATTCTTGTCATGGAGGAGGAATTTTCAGAAAAACCTCCACATATACTTGCAAAAGAACTTTTCAATGGATGGCATTTCAAGCCATTGGATTCTCAAAAACCCCAACAGTATTATGAAAACATACTGGTTCAAACTGGATCAGTACTGTTCAAACACTACACATACGCAAAAGATCCAAATTTTATCACTCATTCAACAGCCCAAATATTAAAAATTTTTCGACCAAGGGATTGGAATGAAAACTCAAATTCTCCAAAGAAATTTCCAGCCAAAATTTACCACCAAAATTGACCACCACCCATATTTTACATATTGGGATTACCAAATGGCATGGTACAATGCCTTCTTAATGAGCAACCAACATATGAGACACTCTTGGCTCATATATTTCAAATACGGCACCCAATTCAAATTCCCAAACTGGTTCCAAGAATGGTGGAATTGGTATGAACCGTCATCCTTCGAGATCCTACCAGAAAAAATTTAAAATTTATGGCCCAAATTCTTTGACAAATTTCAACCTGAACCAGACCAAAAACACATTTACAGAACAATCCATTTTTTCTCAAAATTGTGCATTTCTTGGATTGTTTCTTGGAATTATTCTTATGAGCAAGATCAATGTACTGGAATTCCATTACTAGTTCGAAACTACAAAACTAAATGGTGGGACAAGATTAATGATGAAAAATATGATTCAAAGTGTTTGGATAATTTTTCAACAAGAATCTGAGATTATGTAAGTCCGCAGCCCCGGATCAAGCCACAGCAAAATTCCTTCAAGCAAAATCGACAGCTAGTGCAATGTTAGCTCAAGCCAAGAACAAGAAGGAATACAAAAAACTCATGGTTGAAATGCTCAGCTCAATGGATTCCGAGTCCGAAGATGAGAAATCTTCAACGTCTTCAATCAAAACAGTGGATCTTGCAAACGATAGCACTTCAGCAACCATTACTAGGACAAAGAAAAAATAATGCAAAAGATAGAAATGAATGAAGAGGAATAGGAACTATTCTCTGGCATAAACAGTAAATATTCCCTGTAAGAAAAGACGAGTGAATAGGAAATATTCTTTGACATAAACAGTAAGATTCTCTAGCGCATGAATAGTAAATATTCCCTGGCAAGAACAGTAAGATTCTTTGACGCATGAATAGTAAATATTCCTTATAGTTTGTATTTTTATAACCAGAGAATATATTCTCTGAAAAGCTTCAATTATGTAATGATGAAAGGGATTGAATTTCCCAATTAAAATGATGTAAAAACGAAAAACCCTCTATAAAAGGCTATCAGATTTAGAATGAAAGGCACGACTTGAAATACCCATTTCAGAAATAAAACTTCATTTCTTCAAAGTTTCAAAGTTTCTCCAATTTTTAAGTTTTCAAAATTTAAGTTTTAAATTATTTCCATTTCAAGATTTGGATTTGACAAAATCCAGATTTCATATCGAATTTTGAGAAAATATTTGCATTACAAAGTTTCTGTAACAAATCTTTCTTATTTGGTATTGGGTACCTAATCCATTTTAAGGCTTTATTGAGAGGTTTGTAATTAATTACTAATCTTGGCGTTCCTCTTTCGAGTTCTGCATTTTTTATTACATAAAATGCTGAACAACTCCAAGGAGAACTGCTTTTCCTAATTAAATTTTTATTAAGAAGGTCTTGTATTTCTTTTTTACAAAATTCTTTCATTTCTTTGTTCATTTGTATCAGTCTTGCTTTTGTGGGTATTTTTATTTCATCAAAATTGTTTTCATATGGTATTGTTACTTCGTGTTTTTTTCTATTCCAAAAAGCATTAGGAAAGTCAGAACAAATTGTTGATTCTATTTCTTCTTTGATTTGATTTATCCTTTTTTGTACTTCTCTTTTTTCTAATTGTTCAACCAATTTTTTAAAACATATTTCTTCTTTTAAAAAAGAGATTTATTTTTGTTTATGATTAATTAAATTATTGATTTGCCGATTATGGATGGATAAAGATTTTAATAAGTTGAGATTTCTTATTTTTGATTTTTCTGGTAGGATCTCAAAGATGATGGTTCATACCAATTCCACCATTCTTGGAACCAGTTTGGGAATTTGAATTGGGTGCCGTATTTGAAATATATGAGCCAAGAGTGTCTCATATGTTGGTTGTTCATTAAGAAGGCCTTGTTCCATGCCATTTGGTAATCCCAATATGTAAAATATGGGTGGTGGTAAATTTTGGTGGTAAATTTGGCTGGAAATTTCTTTGGAGAATTTGGGTTTTCACTCCAATCCCTTGGTCGAAGAATTTTTAATATTTGGTCTATTGAATGGGTGATAAAATTTGGATCTTTTGTGTCTGTGTAGTGTTTGAACAGTACTAATCCAATTTGAACCAGTATATTTTCATAATACTATTAGGGTTTTTGAGAATCCAATGGCTTGAAATGCTATGCATTGAAAAGTTCTTTTGCAAGTATCCATGACAAGAATTTTTTCAAAATATTTGTTTGGAAAATATTATGAGGATTTTTGTGTAGCAGTCTGTAAAGACACTATTATTTATTTTGGAAAAATCAAAAAGTATTCTCTTTTAAGTTTTGGGTTTTGAATTTTATCAATAACTTCAATCATAAATTATTGGTCTTTGGTTAACATATTAATTGAGGGTTCGTTTTCATCATCAGAGGATTGGGATGTAATTTGTTTATTTGTAATTCATCTGTTTCGGTAGATGTATGATTTTCAGAAGAAGTTATTTCTAAGAGAATCTCATTTAATTTTTGTTCTATTTCTTCATCTAGATTTAAATTATTAATTTTTCTTTTAATTTTACAATATTTTGAGACGTGTCCTGATTTTCCACATCTATAACATTTTATTGTTTTATAAATTTTGTTTTCTATTTTTTGTTGTTTCTTTTCTTTTCTTTATTTTCTATATTTGAGTTTTTTATAATATTCTGAAATATTCTTTTTATTTTTTGGTTTTATAGGGCAACATGTTTTTGAAGAAGAATGTTCATTCCTAATATCAAATTGGTGGCAAAATGATCCTAATTCCTTTTTACATTGATTTCTTTCTTTCTTAAGTTGTTTTTGTAATTTTAAATCTTGGCAAATTTTTAATCCTTCTTTTTGGGTGAAACTAATTAATTCACCATATGTAAGTTTTTCATATGGAATGATACCTCTGTAACTTTCTCTTATTTGATTTCTAACCTTTTCTCCTAGTAAAGTAGGAAGTCCTGATAGAAACTTTTCTTTCCAAAATGGTTGTTGGTTATCATATCTTTGCATAACTTTAGTCATAAAGACATCTTTACGCCATTTAAAATCAATTAATTTTTTGCATTTTAAATTTGATAATAATTCTAAATTTCTATCTTTAAGATGGGAAGGATCTCCTATAAAGTGTTTAGAGCTTGAGAAAATTAAAGAAATAGAATCAACAATTTGTTCTGACTTTCCTAATGCTTTTTGGAATAAGAAAAAACGCGAAGTAACATTACCATATGAAAACAATTTTGATGAAAGACAAATATCCACAAAAGCAAGACCGATACAAATGAACAAAGAAATGGAAGAATTTTGTAGAAAAGAAATACAAGACCTTCTTAATAAAAATTTAATTATGAAAAGCAGTTCTCCTTGGAGTTGTTTAACATTTTATGTAATAAAAAATGCAGAACTCGAAAGAGGAACGCCAAGATTAGTAATTAATTACAAACCTTTCAATCAAGCCTTAAAATGGATTAGGTACCCAATACCAAATAAGAAAGATTCGTTACAGAAACTTTCTAATGCAAATATTTTCTCAAAATTCGATATGAAATCTGGATTTTGGCAAATCCAAATAAAAGAAGAAGAAAGATACAAAACGGTATTTACGGTACCATTTGGACAATATGAATGGAATGTAATGCCTTTTGGATTAAACAATGCTCCATCCGAATTTCAAAAAATAATGAATGATGTTTTTTACCAATATTCTCAATTAACAATAGTATACATCGATGATGTATTAGTGTTTTCAGAAAATTTAGATAAACACTTCAAACATTTATCCATCTTTATAAAAGTCATAAAAAATAATGGTTTAGTAGTTGCTAAATCCAAGATAAGTTTGTTCCAAACCAAAGTAAGGTTTTTAGGTCATTATATTACTTAAGGAACTATTACCCCAATAGAAAGGTCTATAGAGTTTGCTAGCAAATTCCCAGACCAAATCCTTGATGAAGTCTAATTACAAAGATTTTTAGGAAGCCTCAATTATGTCATAGAATTTTATCCAGGTCTTAGCAATTATGTGTAACGCCCCAATTTTCCTATTTTCGACCTTTTATGAAATTGCAGTGATGAAATTTTTTGAATATATTGTGCATGATTTTGACACAATTAATTGTCTGCCTTTTGGTGGATATGTGCTTTGGGTGTGCTGGGAGAGGTCCCAAGTTCAAGTCATAACTTGGGTAAAATTTTGGGTTTTTATTAAATAAAGCCTCATCCTTGGTTATCAGGCTTTTAAGTGAAAGTTGGATAAGTTGTAACAGAATGGGCCTGCTGGTCTAGTAGTTAAGTGACAGGGAATTGTGCAAGTGGTCCTGTGTTCGAAACACAGTGTGGGAGTTAATTTTTGCTGTTAGGGTTTTTCAAGAGTTTGAGTTGTCAATTTACCCTAGGTTACCTAAAAAGTTTTTCACTTTCATTCCTTTAATCTTTATCGTTTGCCTCTTTTCGGTGCCGCCGAATTCTCATCTTTTTCCGTCATCTCTAACTGCCGAATTTCTCTTTTCTTTCCCCTACCATTGCCGATTTTTATTTCTAAAATCCCTCCCCTTCATTTGTTTTTCTCTCGTTCATTTGGGTAGTTTTGGCATATCACCTGTGGTTTCGTTGTTTCGGTAAATGATCTCTTTCACTTTTAGTTTTATCTTGGTCAATTAAGATAGTAAAAAGGGGTTGATTACTACTATTTCGGGATTAGTTAAAAGGCTAGAAGTGGGCGATTCAACGACTGGAATCGGAGTTGTGTTTGATTTTGGAATTGGTAAGTCGATTTTGTGATATTGAGGTTTAGTGATTGAGACTCAATTTTGGGTTCTAAAGTGAAATTATTCTAATTATTAGGTGCTGAAAGTTCTTAAGAGTGTTTAGGCTTCAACTAAAACCAGGTGTGTACCTCTAATGCACTGAAATCGAGTTTCAGTGAAAGTCGAAAACGAAGCTGTCGACGCCACACGGGCGTGTGGACTGCCCGTGTGGAGGCCGTGTGCGAGTCACGACCATATGGTCGATAAAGTAGGCCGTGTGCATGCCACATGGACACAACGGACACGGGCGTGTGAGGCTGGCTAGGCCGTGTGTGAGGCGCGGGCTAGGCCAATTGGGCCGTGTGGGCCACACGGGCGTGTGGGTCTACACAGGTGAACCACACAGGCGTGTGAGATTTTGGGACAGGTCGCGTGATCCATACAGGCAAGGCCAATTTAGGCCGTGTGGGCCCCCTCAGGCTGGTCACATTGGCGTGTGAGCCATTAATCTGAATTATTCTAAAAGGTTGCATGTGTCGCCTTAGTCAACTGTGACCAGATTAAAGGGGCGGTAAGCATTACTTAGGCCCTGATCTACGATGTGATGAACGAAATATATGTGATAGCACGTTATGGTTAGCATGTGTACTGTATCTGTTCTGATATATTGGTATGATCTACTGTTCTACATTAAAGCATGCCATGATATTTATGTTGCATTGCATTGGGTTGGGTTGGTATGGAAGAAGAGGAAAACTGTAAGGCTATTTAGCCAGTTATTTGGTAGCCTCACTGCCTTTACTTATTATTATGCCATTTCATGGTACCTCGAGGTGTGTAGGATTGGATGGGTATAATATTTTGGTGTATTCTAAGACAGAGGATGAGCACGATGAGGAGCTCAGGATTTTTCTGCAAACTTTGCAAGAGAAATAGTTGTATGCGAAGTTCTCCAAGTGTGAATTCTGGCTTCGCGAGATGACTTTCTTAGGGCATGTGGTGTCTGCTAAGGGGATTCGAGTGGATCCTCGTAAGATTAAGGATGTGTTGGAGTGGAAATAGCCAAAGACGGTATCGGAGATTCGTAGCTTTCTGGGATTGGTAGGATATTACCATCATTTTATGGAGGGGTTCTCTTTGACCGCAGCTCCGCTGACTTAGCTGGTGCGTAAGGGAGTTCCCTTTGTGTGGACTAATGCACAGTAGGAAAACTTTGAGAAGCTCAAGAGGGTTTTGACACAGGCTCCAGAATTGATTCATCCTAAGCCTGGTAAGGACTTCGCGGTAAACAGTGATGCGTCACACGTGGGTTTGGGTTGTGCTCTGATGCAAGGCGGTAAGGTTGTTACTTATACGTATCGACAGCTCAAGACTCATGAGGTTAACTATCTGACGCATGACTTAGAGCTAGTTGCAGTGGTTTTTGCACTTAAGATTTGGAGGCATTATCTGTACGGTGAGAAGCGTACCAACTACACCGATTAGAAGAGCCTCAAATATCTCTTTACTCAGAAGGAGTTGAATCTTAGGTAGCGTCAATGAGTTGAGTTGCTAAAGGATTATGACTGCAGCATTGAGTATCATCCTGGTAAGGCCAATGTAGTGGTCGATGCGTTGAGCCGTAGGGCTATTATCGAGTTGAGAGCGTTGTTCGCTCGACTGAGTCTGTATGATGATGGGAGTCTAGTATACAGATGGCACCGTATGAGGCACTATATGGCCGTAAGTGTCGCACTCCACTATGCTAGACTGAGTTGGGTGAGCGACGTGTTCTGAGTCCAGAGTTAGTATCAGAGATTGAGGAGAAAATCCGTTTAATTCGTGATCGACTGAAAGCGACTTCTGATAGGCAGAAGTCTTATGCCGATCTGAAGAGGAATGACATTGAATATTCTATGGGGGACATGGTTTTTCTTAAGGTCTCGCCATGGAAGAAGGTTCTAAGGTTAGATCGCAAGGGTAAGTTGAGTCATCGGTTTATTGGGCCGTACTGGATTCTGAAACAAGTAGAGCCAGTCGTGTATCAGCTAGAACTACATTCGGATTTGGATCACATACACGATGTATTCCATGTCTCGATGTTAAGATGTTATCGCTCTGATCCCACACACATTGTGTCTGTGGAGGATATTGAGATTAGACTGGATCTGACGTTCGAGGAGAAGCCAATGCAAATTATAGTTCGCGATGTGAAGGTTCTACAGAGGAAATCTATTCCTTTAGTGAAGGTGTTGTAGCGGAATCATAACATTGAGGAGGCTACTTGGGAGCCAGAGGATTCGATGCGTCAGCAGTATCTTCAACTCTCCTGATCAGGTAAATTTCGAAGACAAAATTTCTTTAAGGGGGTAGAGTTGTAACGCCCCAATTTTCCTATTTTTGGCTTTTTGTGAAATTGTGGTGATGAAATTTTCTGAATATGTTGTGCATGATTTTGAAACAATTAATTGTCTGCCTTAGAGGATATGTGCTTTGGGTGTACCGGGATAGATCCCTAGTTCAAGTCATAACTTAGGTAAAATTTTGGGTTTTTATTAAATAAAGCCTCATCCTTAGTTATCAGGGTTTTAAGTAAAATTTAGATAAGTTGTAACAGAATGGGCCTGCTGGGCCAGTGGTTAAGTGACAGGGAATTATGCAAGTGGTCTTGTGTCCGAAACACAGTGTGGGAGCTAATTTTTACTGCTAGGGTATTTCAAGAGTTTGAGTTGTCAAGTTACCTAGGTTACTTAAAACTCAGTTTTTCACTTTCATTCTTTTAATCTTTGCCGTTTGCCTCTTTCCCGGTGCCACTGAATTCTCATCTTTTTCTCTCATCTCTAACTGCTGAATTTCTTTTTTCTTTCCCCTACCACTGCCAATTTTTATTTCTGAAATCCTTTCCCTTCATTTGTTTTTCTCTCGTTCGTTTGAGTAGTTTTAGCATATCACCTGTGGTTTCGTTGTTTCGGTAAGTGATCTCTTTCGCTCTTAGTTTTATCTTGGTTAATTAAGATAGTAATAGAGGTTGATTATTGTTGTTTATGGATTGGTTAAAAGGCTAGAAGTGGGCAATTCAACGACTAGAATCGGAGTTGTATTTGATTTTGGAATTGGTAAGTCGATTTTGTAATATCAGGGTTTAGTGATTAAGACTCGATTTTGGGTTCTAAAGTGAAATTATTCTGATTATTAGGTGTTGGAAGTGCTCAGGAGTGTTTAGGCTTTAATCGAAACCAGGTGTGTACACCTAACGCACTGAAACCGCATTTCAACAAAAGCCAAAAACGAAGCTGTGGACGCCACACGGGCATGTGGACTGCCCGTGTGGAGGCTGTGTGCGAGACACGGCCGTGTGGTCAACGAATTAGGACGTGCGCGCGCCACACGGGCACGACGGACATAAGGGTATGAGGCTGGCTAAGCCGTGTACGAGGCACAGGCTAGACCAATTGGGTCGTGTGGGCCAGACGGGCGTGTGGGATTTTGGGACAGGCAGTGTGGGTCACATGGGCGTGTGGGCCCACACGGGCAGATCATATGAGCGTGTGAGCCATTAATCTGAACTATTCTGAAAGGTTGCATGGGTCGCCTTAGTCGACTATGACCGGATTAAAGGGGCTGTAAGTATTACTTAGGTCCTGATCTGCGATGTGATGAATGAAATGTATGTGATAGCATGTTATGGTTAGTATGTGTACTGTATCTATTCTGATATATCGGTATGATCTACTGTTTTTCATTAAAGCATGCCATGATATTTATGTTGCATTGCATTGGGTTGGGTTGGTATGGAAGAGGAGGAAGGCTATAAAGCTATTTAGTCGGTTATTTGGTAGCCTTGCTGCCTTTACTTATTATCGTGTCATTTCACGGTACCTCGAGGTGTGCAGGGTTGGATGGGTCGATTTAATCCCCATGCTTGGTGTGTAGGGCTGGGTGGGTCGACTTTGTCCCCACATAGTGTGTAGGGTGGTCGGAGATGGTGTGCAGGGTTGGTGGGCATATACTGTGCTGATTGATATGCATGCTTATTTGTATGGGCTACGGCCCGAATGTATCTGATACTGAGCTGAGTGGGCAAAGACCTACACCGTATCTGTTAAGGGCTCAAGCCTAAATTATAACTATTTCTGTTATATGCATGTTTGCTTGCTTTACTGTGGGGATGTACACACTGAGTTTACGAAAACTCACCCTTTTATTTTATTTGTCTGTCAGGAAATCCCCAACAATAGATGGATCGGTGCTGCGGAGGACTCGAGGGTGACCACTGATGGACCCATTACTGGACTTCCTACTTTTATTACTGGTTTTTCATTATTTTATTTTTTACCACTATTCTGGGAGTTTTATGTATTGTGGTTCTTGAACTGTTTCATTTTATGCTTAGTGTTTTCAAATTGTTTTATTGCTACTCTTGTTTTTAGTAAATCACGACACTCTAAACGCCTTCTAAAACTTAATTAAAGATCTTTGTTTAATGAATGATTTATGAACTTCCGCGATAAATGAAAAATAATATATTGCACAAGGTATTGATATTCGAAATGGTTTCCAAAAACACTCTCATGTGACGCCACCAAAATCGACCATAACATCTAAGCCAGGTTTGGGGTGTTACATTATGTAAACCATTATATGATGAGCTCAAAAAGAATCCACAACCTTGGACAAATAACCACACCAATATTATCACCCAAATTAAAAAAAAAATCACTAAGCTTCCTTGTTTATATTTAGCCGATCCAAATACCCTCAATATTGTAGAAATAGATGCTTCTAAAATAGGATATGGTGGGATCCTAAAACAAGTTAAAGGGGGAAAAGAGAAAACAGTCCAGTTTACTTCTAGACACTTGAATCCAACTCAACAAAATTATAGTACTATTAAAAAAGAAATTTTATCAATTGTTTTGTGCATTTCAAAACTCCAAAGTGATTTATTAAATCAAAAAAATTTTTTACGAATTGATTACAAATCAGCAAAAGAAGTTTTACAAAAAGATGTTTAAAATATTGCCTCAAAACAGATTTTTGCAAGATGGCAGGCAATTTTGAGCATATTTGATTTCGATATTGAATATATCAAAGGAGAAACTAATTCTTTGCTTGATTTTCTCACCAGAGAGTTTTTTCAAAAATGCCACCCAAACTCCGAGACAAAGGAAAAGGAAAAAAAGAAGAGTCATCCAAAACCCAAATTTCCTCAAAACCAATTAATTCATGATATGAAATTTGCCATGAAGAAGAAAATGAGAGATCCTCATCCTCATCAAAATCCTCCAAAAATACAATCGTTCAAGATGCACAAGATCAAAACAAAATTGGTTCTCAAATCAAAAAAAGGATTGAGTCTCATTCTCAATCCCCAGAAGTGGCATTGGCCTTTTCTCAAATGAAAGAGGAAACTCCTCTCAAACAAATTGCTGGTAAAGCAGCAAAGATCTTAAAAAATAAAGAGATTGTTTTACACAAACCAAAATCTCTCAAAAATGTTTTAAAAGAGACATCTCTCCAAGATGTTTTTCCAAAAGAAATAGCAGTGTCTTCACAAACTACTACACAAAAATCCTCACAATATTTTCCAAACAAATATTTTGAAAAAATTCTTGTCATGGAAGAGGAATTTTCAGAAAAATCTCCACATATACTTGTAAAAGAACTTTTCAATGGATGGCATTTCAAGCCATTGGATTCTCAAAAACCCCAACAGTATTATGAAAACATACTGGTCCAAACTGGATCAGTACTGTTCAAACACTACATGACACAAAAGATCCAAATTTTATCACCCATTCAATAGCCCAAATATTAAAAATTCTTCGACCAAGGGATTAGAGTGAAAACCCAAATTCTCCAAAGAAATTTCCAGCCAAATTTACCACCAAAATTGACCACCACCCATATTTTACATATTGGGATTACCAAATGGCATGGTACAATGCCTTCTTAATGAACAACCAACATATGAGACACTCTTGGCTCATATATTTCAAATACGACACCCAATTCAAATTCTCAAACTGGTTCCAAGAATGGTGGAATTGGTATGGACCATCATCCTTCGAGATCCTACCAAAAAAAATTCAAAATTTATGGCCCAAATTCTTTGACAAATTTCAACCTGAACCAGACCAAAAACACATTTATAGAACAATCTATTTTTTTCTTAAAATTGTGCATTTCTTGGATTGTTTCTTAGAACTATTCTTATGAGCAAGATCAATGTACTGAAATTTCATTACTAGTTCGAAACTACAGAACTAAATGGTGGGACAAGTTTAATGATGGAAAATATGATTCAAAGTACTTGGATAATTTTTTCAACAAGAATCCGAGATTATGTAAGTCCGCAGCCCCGGATCAAACCACAGAAAAATTCCTTCAAGCGAAATCGATAGCTAGTGCAATGTTAGCTCAAGTCAAGAGCAAGAAGGAATACAAAAAACTCATGGCTGAAATGCTCAGCTCAATGGATTCCGAGTCCGAAGATGAGAAATCTTCAGCGTCTTCAATCAAAATGGTGAGCTTGCAGACGATACCACTTCAGTAACCATTACTAGGACCAAGAAAAAATAATACAAAAGAAAGAAATGAATGAAGAGGAACAGGAAATATTCTCTTGCGTAAACAGTAAATATTCCCTGCAAAAAAAAACGAGTGAACAGGAAATATTCTCTAGCGTAAATAGTAAGATTCTCTGGCACATAAATAGTAAATATTCCCTGATAAGAACAATAAGATTCTTTGACGCATGAATAGTAAATATTCCCTGTAGTTTATATTTTTGTAACCAGAAAATATATTCTCTGAAAAGTTTCAATTATGTAATCAAAGTTTCAATTATGTAATGATGAAAGGGATTGAATTTCCCGATTAAAATGATGTAGAAACGAATAGCCCTCTATAACAGGCTATCAAATTTAGAATGAAATGCATGACTTGAAATACCAATTTCAGAAATCAAACTCCATTTCTTCAAAGTTTCAAAGTTTCTCCAATTTTTAAGTTTTCAAAACTTAAGTTTTAAACTATTTTCCTTTTCAAGATTTAATTTCAAACGATTACAATATTAGCCCAATATTATTTATCAGCTCTTATTATTTTATTATTTTAAAATTTTAATTATTATTAAGTATTTTAAGTTATTTAAAAGTTTTATGTCAAAAAGAAAGTTTAGTTTAAAACTACTTATTGTTTAGGTTAATTAGAGTTCTAGTATACTTGAGAGTTTTATTTAGATTTATTTAACTAGCCTATATAAATGTTTCTTTATTGTTCATTAATGAGACAATTGTTTTTATTAATAAAGTTTTCAACTCAAGGAGTTTATTTTTTTGAGCAAGATTTCTTTCTTGTGATTTTTAGATTTATTTTTTTGAGCAAGATTTCTTTCTTGTGATTTTTAGAAGTAGTTTTCTTCTCGATTGTTTTAAGGAGCCGTGAGAATTCATACTTCACTTTTCAATTTGCCAAGGATTATTTCTTGAAGGGTTGATTAGAGCCATTAATTGAGTTTGTTGGAATCTATATCCCAAAGGGTCCAATTGGACATTTATCCTTCTATCCATCATAGCCATCGGCTTATTCAATCCATCTTCCAGTTTTAAATTTCATCTATTTATTTATATATTTTTATTTTATTTTTATTTTTATTTTTATTTTTATTTTTATTTTTATTTGTTCCAAATTTTCTTCTTTTATTGTTTTTGATTTCTTTATTACTAAATTTATTTATTTCTCCTTTTTAGATCAGATCCAAAACTTTTCTTTCCGAGTTAAACAACTTGAATTCAATCATTCTTCTGTCTTTTGTCTTCATTCCGTCTTGAGAACTTAAATCAGTTACCCTCCATTTGATGACCTTATTGAAATTTTTCCTATTATGACCACCCTTGAGATTCACTGTCGATGGTTGTCCATAGGAGTGAGTATGGTGTTTTCTCATCATCGTTGCCGCAGCCTCCACCAGCAGATTGTCGTTCGCCTGATTTTTGATTTTTTTAAAAAGAAACAGCTGTGTGTTTGGTAGGATCGAGGCCGTCGTTCGCAACAGAAACGATGATGTTAACCAGTGAATCTGCTGCTGAGTTAGGTTCATCGCATCCATTAGCAAGAAAATGGTAAGAATCAATAGAACCCCCGTGCGCGGCCAGGTCCCCGTTTCCCCATATGAGTGATATTTCTTGTTCCCCCAAACAGACCCCCTCAGCTCGATCTGCCAATGTGTCATCCTTAGGCCCGAGAGTCCCACTAGCCTGCCCAATCTCTTGGCCTGAAGAAGTAACCAAAGGCCCAAAACCCTTTCTAGCAAACTTTGTTGACCCAATGTTAATTCGGTCAAGATAAGCCACTTTATTAGTGGATGATTAGGGCCTGTTAATTTTTCCATTAAGCAGGCTTTTAATCTGGGACTGATCTGCTGAAGTTTTGAAGCCCAAAACATGTAAGGTGACAACCTCAGGCCCACTAGCAATTTGATCCAATTTACGTTGCAAAGATCTTCCTTCTTGGGAATTTCCAGGCACAATTTCTTTCACTCTGTTACTCTGATTTCTTACATTTATAGTAGCCGAATTAGTTTCCCTCATTTCTGTCTGTATCAATTAAAGCCCTAAATCGAGATCCTTCAATATTTTTTGCCTGATTTTCTGTGCCTAGATGTGGGGATTCCCTCCATTTGCATCGAGGTTTGTTCTCAACCAACATCTATGGCCCAAATGGTTCGCTCCTCTCCTCCGTTCAGTCAATGGCCATATTCTTGCTAACCGATGAAGAGCCAGTTGCCGACATTTCCTTTCCAGTGCTAGGATCAGTACTCTTATGCAGGTAGGCTTCCTTAACATGTCCATAACGTCCACAGTGGAAAAAAACCGTTGGTAAAAAATTCATATTCCACTCGTTGAATTCTGCCATTGATAAGAATTTGAGAAACCAAAGGTCTGTCTAAATTGACATACACAACCATACGGGCAAAACGCCCTCTTACCTTGTTATCAGTATTCATATCTAGCTTGGCCACTCTTCCAATTACTCCCCCTATTTCCACGAGGATCTTACATTTGTACATGTAGCCTGGCAATCCCTGAAGTCTAATCACGACATAACCACGCCGGAGAATGATTTTGATCGGTTGAAAGACATCGTCCACGGTTGAACCGTCAAGTATTGACCCAAAAAAATCCCAGGACTTTAAGTGAGAACCTTTTCACAATCAAATTTACTCTGGAATTTAGTAAGGAAGTACCCATTTTCGATATCCATTAGTTGAAACGAAGATGATGGCTTCCAAATGTTGCAAATCTTATTGTGTAGCACAGAGTACTCGATGTTTCAGCCAAGGAGTTATAAAACCACTGTATTTCCATATCCTTGATGAGGAATTGGTGGATCCTTCTTAAAAAAACAATGGAAGGAATACCATTAACTATAGTTTTCTGGATATCCCCTTCCACTAGATCGAAATCTTCACCTTCTTCTAGGCCACTTCTATTTGCTTTGGATGATTGTCCCAATAATTTTTCTTTCCAAGAGAGAACTAGTTCAGCAGTCAAATCAACGAGCATATCCTTGCCCACCTCATCAGAGTTATCCCTGAAACGAACCTTTTTAGAAGTTATATCCTCCATGGAGGAGTTACCCGCACCAGCTTCTTGACAGAGAAATTTCGCAGAGAAAGTCCATTATATTCGTATAGAAAATTCAAACCAATAATGTTTATTAAGCTAAAGCTGGATATGACAATGTCATCTTTCCATCCACTAATTTGGCTATTTATAATTTGATTAACATTTAATTAACTTATGATTAGTTCATTGATTAAGGTTTACTTATTTATTCAATTATAAGATTAAGATTTAGTGGAAGTGATCATCATCATCCACTATTTCATGTTTATAATTGGGTAAATAATTATTTTTGTCTTTTGGATATTTGCTATCTAGGTTTTTAAACTATTTCTAAATTAAAACTCGATAACAATTGAATTTTTATAATTTAGTCCTTAAATTTTAATTAAATAATTTCTCAATTAAATTACTTAATCGATCTTTAATATATATTTATATGAACTTCGTTAATCTTTTTATCTCACCCTTATGGATTCAATTTATGGAAATGAGATTCCAAAATTACATTTTTCAACTCCACCTGAAATTAAGTTGTTACATTAAAGTCTATCTATAAGATGAGGGTCTTACAAGATTTACCCTGGTAAAATACAAGTTAATAGAGTGTTTACACTGGACCACTAAAGCTTTAAGTAGATGAATTTCTCCATATATTCCACGAATTAGGCCAGTTCAAGTGGGTTAAATAAGCCTTATTTAATCATTTGACCTTTATGGGCAATTCTGTGTGCAGTCGTTATAGGTTTTGATCCACAGCTCGTGACTCAAGTTAATGCTTAAAATTTTATTTGTCCTAATTTGATACCAAAATTTACCTTCAATGCTTAATTTAGTACACAAACCAATCATGTGGAATAAAGAATATTTAACGTATTCTCCAATAAAAAAATATAGATACTTAATTGAGAGAAAAAAATCTCAAATGCTAAATTAAATATTAAAATTAAAATTAAATAATAAATTAAGATAAAAAATTAAATATCAAATTAAACATTAAAATCAAAATAAAATCAACTACTAGCCGAAAAAGGGATAAAATTACCATTCGGTGTAGAGGTGTGCATGGGCCGAGCCGGGTTCGGGCCAGGCTCAACTAAAAACTTAGGCCCATTCATCGGCTTGGGTCGGGCCTGGCCTAAAAAATGGGCCTAAAGTTTTTTCCAAGCCCGACCCATATAAAAATGCTAAAACCTGGGCCCGGCCCGCCCGTATTAATTTTTTATATTATTTTATATAATTTTTAAATATATATAATACATCAAAAATACCAAAAAATCAAAATAAATATTTCCCAACAAATTGAAAATAAATTTTAAAAAAATATGTAAACTTAAATAACACTAAAATAGATGCAACTTAACAAGTAAATACCTTTAAAATAATAACAAAATTAACAAATGCCTTTAAAATAATAATAAAATTAACAATAAAATAAGTTTTATACAATATCCAAATAATAACAATAAAATAGTAGCAACATAATAGTAATATGGTAGCAAAATAGGGAGAAAACAACAGAAAATAACATTTAAAAAATAACAAATTTTTTTTGTCCTTTAATGAATTCGGGCCGGGCTGAATCCGGGCCAAAAATACCTTATCCGAGGCTCGACCCATTTTTTAAATGAGCCTTATTTTTTGTTTAAACTCATTTTTCATACATATATATTTACCCAAACCTTACACATTTTGGTCAGACCTTTGGGTCTGGTTGGGCCGGGCCAGGCCGCCCGGCAATGCACACCTCTGATTCGGTGTACTTAATTTTATTACAAGCATTTCATATCATGGGGATATTTCAAAGCTAACGTGGCATAATCTCCTGCATCAGTGGATTATATCCCGCAAATTGTTTTTAGTTTTATTACTAACTTTTTGTTGAGTTTTTCAGTCACTTAATTTCTCCAAATTTTTATTTTTAACTTTCAGAAGAACAAATCTTCAAGGTCTCCACCAAATCAAACCAAAAAGAACCGATAAAATCAATGGCATCGTCCACATCAAAGCTGGCGTTTCGTATAGTACTGGCGGTGCTCATCCTCTTGGCTCTCTTCTACGTCGGCCGTCCGCTTTACTGGAAGATCTCCGCCACCGTCCACGACATCCGCCACAACAAACAAACCGTTCAAGAAGGCAAAATTAAAACTAGCAATTAGAATCCCTTCTTTCTCTAATTTTTTCATTCGTTTCTGATTTTATACTTTTTCTTAATATGATCTGTGAAAAAAACAAACCCATTTTTTTAAATTCTTAATTTTGTTTGAAATGATGATTTAATCTATACATTTGATTACTGTTAAAAAAAACCCAGTTCTGTAATCCCCTTCTTCCTCTAATTATTTTATTGGTTTCTGATTTTATGCTTTTTTTCCCATTAAATTATGATCTGTGTAAAAAACAGTTTGTTTTTTTTGAAATATTAATAGTTCTTTAAATAATAAATTAATGCACTGAGATTGTTAATTTGTTTTTATTTTTGCAGGTATTTCACAGATAATGCTGGAGGCTCAGAGATCAGTGGGTTGGTTTAATGACGAATCAGACTCAGGAATCCATGAAAATCGTGGTAAGCAAGCTTCAAGGAGATTGAAATTTAGGGTCTTGTGATGGGATTCCCCCCCTTTTGATTCTTATGTTAATTAATGGAGTTTAATCTCATAACTTTAATAAGTTTAGTTTGATTTAGTTCTTCTTATTAGAATTTTTTGTTGTTGATGTTTTAGATTGGAAATGGGTTTTTTTAGAGGAAAATGTGAGAGTTTTGATGTTGAATTATTATAGTTTTACTGCAGTTAATGCACATGGGATTTGAATATGGAAATTTTGTTCTGAATTTCTGTTAAAACTTCACGAATTAAGCTATTTTTGCTTTTATATATGTTGTTAGTTTTTTTTTTAAATATATAATAGTTTAGGGTAAGCTATAAAAATTTTCACCCAATTATTGGTGATTAGGGTTTGGGGTTTGGTCATTAGGTTTAAAATTTCTATTTTAGTTGCTAATATTATAGAAATTTATTATTTTGATCACTCATCCGTTAAATCATTGATTAAATTTTTTTTATTGATATTATAATAAATTTAGCCCTCCGATATTTATAGGTTCTATCAGTTTAGTTTTAATTTTAGAAATTTTAAAAATTTAACCCTCAACTATACACATTTGACTAATTTAATTTTAATTCTTAAAAATTAGAAAATTAAAAAACTTTAAAAAAATTTAAAAGTTTATAAAAATACGTATAAAACTATAAAAAATATTTATAAATAAATTAATACTTATTTTTTATTTTTTCTAACATAAAATTTATTTATTAAAATAATAATCCCATAAATAAAATAATTTAAGGGAAAAACTCATGAATAATGCTTAAGCAATTTCAATTTTTCCGCAATTTCAATTTTCCCCTTTTTTTCAATGTTAACTATCATTATGTTTAGGTTGGGTTAGATACAACCTTATGGTGGGCAAAACTGGGGATAGACAAGAGAAGATGAAGTCTTAGATACTTAGTAGGTGTCAATAGCTCAACAACGTACTCTTAATTAGAAGTTACGATGATAGAGGATATGAAAATCGAAGAGTCTAGAGTAAGGTTATTGGTGTTGTTAGTTGTGGGCGAAAGCGGTTTTCAGTGCTTGACAAATTTGGTGAAGATTAAGGAGCAATTTCAAACATATGATAACTAAATTATTATTTATAAAATAAAACTAAAATAAAAAAGGAAAAGTTTGAATTTAGTTTAAGTTTTGTTTGTGATTTCTAAAATTTATTTTATTTATAGAAAATATTTAATAAATAAATTTCATGTTTAAAAAATGTGTATTCATTTATTTATAATTTTGTATGTATTTTTTATCAAATTTATGTATTTTTTAAACAAAATGAAGTTTTAAATATTTTTTTTATTTTTAAAGTTTTAATTTTTAAGAACCAAAACTAAATTGACAGAATTTGTAAAGTTGATTAAATTTTTTGAAGTTTTTAGAATTAAAACTAAATTAATAGAATTTGTAAACATTGAAAGGCTAAATTTTTTATTATGCCAATAAAAACGGTTTTTATTAGTGATTTAACGGATGGATGATTAAATTATTAAATTACAATAACCTTAGTGATTAAAATAGAAAATTTTAAACTTGTGTGACTAAAACAGAAGCATGCTTATAGTTGAATGGCTATTTTTATAGTTTATCCAATAATTTATTAGTTTTTTGGTTAAAATTCAAAGAGATAATTGCACTAGACATCCCCAAACTATGACTCTCATTTTAAATTGGTCCTCAACCTTCAAAGCATTCTAATATATCCATAAACTATTAATGTTATATTCATCAGGTCATTCCATTATATATTGAAATTATCAAGGTTTTCAGAACTGAATTGGTGGTCGAGCCGTTCAAGCCATTGGTTTGCCGGTCAGATTGGTTCATTTGGTTCGATTATAAATTATTAAAACATTTATAAAAAATAAAAATATTAAAAATTCGATTCGATCGGTTCAACAAGTTTTTTTTTTGCCCAATTTAACCAGTTCGTACTGGTTTTTGGGTCAAACAATTCAATACCCTTCTCCAAATCGACACCTCAATTGGTTCTTAATTCAATCATGTTCAAACAACTTTGGAAATCATTAATTTAGAATGACACATAAAATCTTATATGACATAATTTAAAACAAAAATTTTAAAAGAAAAGTATAATGTTGTTGCATAAATTTTAAAATCTAAAATGAAAAATAAAATAAAATCGAAGAAAAAAAGAATGTGAATAATAATTTTTGTAAAAGCTTTGAAAATCTCTAAATCATTATTTTTACAATATTTTTTTATTTTCATTTTAAATCGTGACATCTTATTTAAGAGTTAAATTAATAACTTTAATAATAAAAAGACTTTATTAATATAATATGGATAATTTAAGAATATAATTAAAATATTTTAAAATTAGGAATTGAGAGTTATAATTTAAAGATGTTTAGTTAAATTAAAATACAAATATTGTATAGATTAATATTAGAGATGTTGTAATCTGAAATCTTAGAATGAGATTTACTGTGTTTGATGCATATGGAATTTGAATATGGAAAATTTGTTATGAACTTCACGAATCAAGTTATTTTCTTTTTTTAAAAAAAGCATTACAATATAAATATATATTTAAATAATTATAAATATTAAACTATTATAACATAATACGAGTAAATAAAATGTAGAATAAATTATTATATCACAAATGGATTAAGAATTTGGAACAATCTGAATTATAACCAGCAAATTATACTAAAATCCACACATAAAAGTAGAACATAATGAGTACTCAAAGACTCACTCGTATAATTTCACAGTCACGAACCAATATACTTAAGATCAGGGCTTTTTGCCAAAAGTTATTTATTTTTATATATGTTTTTAGTTAACTTTTTGCAAATATATAATAGCATGTCAAATATTTTTAGTGTTTTTTTTCAAATATTATTACTCTAACATAAGAGATGTTGTAATCTGAATCTTATGATGAGATATATGATTTTTTTTATATCATACAACATTGAGAGAGGGATGGGTGGATACAGTTTGAATTTGTATTCGGTTTAGAAATAGTTTTTATTGTATAGTGAAAAAAAAAAAAAATTTTTTAAATTAAGTGGTTGTGTTACTTTTAGCAATAAACCCTAACAAAAAATAATATTTGTGCTTTAGTTCTAAACGTTTCGTGACTTTAATCAAACAAACTTCTCTGCTAATTTCGAACCCCGATTTACTTATAGTGTGGGTTTTAATTTTACAAATAAAATCCGAAAACTTTAATTAATATTCAGTGGAATATTAATTTTCTCGATGAACTCTTGCAAAATATAGTGTTTATTTGGAAAAAAATAAATCACGTTAGATTTTGATAGAGTATTAACGCTTAGGAGGTATCTATTTGACCTAACCAATACTCTCTATCTATAGAGAAAAATAGAAGAGTCTCAATTGAATGAGGGTGATTAAATATAAAATACAAGCAATCCCATTTAAGGATACATAGTGGCGACAGGTACAACCTATGAACACTAGGGTTGTCGCCTTTTTGCATAACTTTACCAACCTAAAAATTATTTTTCTATTCTAAAGATATTGTTTATTTAATTAATTAAAATAAATTTAATTTTATAATTAAATTATTTTTTCAATTCAATTATAATTTTGTTAAAGTAATGATGACTTAATTGTAATAGAATCTATGAGAAAATTAATTTTATTAACTTGTACACCAAGATCATGATGACTAATTAAATTTTTACTTCGAATTTTAATTATTTAATTAAAATAATTAAATAATAATTCAAAGAAATTAATTTAATATCTAAGTCATCTCTTGCATAGACGAGAAACCGCATTCACTACGAATAATGATACATGTGATCTATTCCTCCAATTTTTTGTTTCCATTCATTCATGTTGGTTCTGTTGCAAACCGTACAGAGTGGTACAACATAGAGACTGATTGGACATATATAATTAGGGCTTAAATAATTTGTAATTAAGTTTCGATTTATTTAGTCATGGAATCATTTCACTAAAGAACCACCATGACTGAGCTCTCTATCAAGTGTTCGTCTAATGACCTTGTCATATATGTGTTAGCCTTATAGGATATCGTTAATCTGTTTGAGTTAAATCTATTCACCCAATATGATCTTATTTTATCTCATAGTAACCATTACATCTTCCTTAATGAAAAAAACTAATTACTGACAAATAGTAATTAAATCATTCGTCCTAGAAAAATAACTTGTGGCCACATTACTTTTCCATCTATCATATACCAGTATTTAACTCTATTACCAATTGAACTCAAACTTTCAATACATCAAAGTATACGAGTCATGCATACATAATCCATCACTTTCTAAAAATTGAGGTAAGCCACACTATGAACATCACAATAGAATAAATTCATAAACATACCAATGATTTATTCTATTTGGGTCATGTCTGATGTACTATCAGTCTAGACAATCACATCTTTGTTTCTATCTTTTAGGAGTCATCCACTTCAATACCCAAGATAAGGTATCTCCCTACTTGAATTTGATAGACAACATAATAGTCTTTTAATCGACTTACTCAATTTTGATTAGACTATGGACCATTTAAATTATCTACTAATATAAGTTACCTTCTCGCATTACGATCTAACTACATAATACAATTTAATATTAATTAAATGTTAGATAATCAATGAACTAATTTACTTACATTTTACTTTGTGTGCAAAAACTGTTGAGAATATTATACAAAAGATATTAATGAGAATAACAGAATATTATTAAACCAATCTATTTGAAAAATTACAAGTACACTTAACGATATCACAACACTATAAGCATTAAATCCCAACATAAAAGGCACCTCGTCGCACCCCTAGAAGCCACCTTACTTGCACCTAGTGGAAAGAGCTAGTCGAAACACTTTTATATGTTTTTAGGATGTGGAACATGAGGCACTTAAAGATATGTTATCTATCAACCCATCCCAGGATGTGGTATCCAAGGCAGTTAAAGAGATGTTATTTGTAAAGCTCCTCTTCATTTAAGTATGTAAGCTCATGTATGTTCATAGAAATAGGAAAGATAATTATTAGGTGTGTGTTGCATAATTTATAAGTATGGTAATATGGCTGCAACATGAATAACCCTTTATCAGAGCAACTCTTTCTTGGAAAAATTGATTAAGAAAATAGTGAACGTTTGCACAATGGATGTTTAAATTTTTTTCCTTAAAATTGAGTCTTGTGCTATTTATAGTAATAAACCTTAAACCAAATTATTACTTTGCTTTATGTGAGATGATATAAGTTATTTTATGGCTTTCTACCAAACGAACTTCTTTCCTATCCTCGAACCCTAGATTGTTTTGAGCATAGGCTCAAACAACACGAACCGAATGCACAAAATGAAAACATTAATTAACTTTTAGTGGGAAAGTAAATTTTCTCTTAATGAGAAACCAAAAACCTTTAAGCTTTTCAAAAAATAGATTTTATTATTATAAATAAAATTACCACTATTTTCTTACAGAGTAACGACATTCTATTGTCTGTTAATTAGGTCTTCCCTTAGTTCTTATTTATACAAAATCGATACAAGAGATTTATTTGAACAAAGGGTAATTTAAAAATAATATTTTAATAAGAAATACAGTTTTCTTATTTAGGAAACCCTAAGGGTGGCGGCTCACCTTATTGAACACTAGGGTTTGTCTCTATTGGGAAATGTGCCCATATTGTAGTAAACATGTAACTGTTTTCTACTTATTTAAATGATTAATAAATAAATAAAGTTAATTTTACATTTCACTATTACGTCTTTTGTATTTATGTCTTTTATATTCTGCATCATAGCAAAATTGTGACAAGCAAATATTAGCTCATTGATTGTCTAAAGTTCAAACTGAAGATAAGTGGCATTGTAAAAAACGTTTACATTGCGAGAAAGATAACTTACTTCAATAGATAATCTAAATGAGTCTGTAATCCTGTTAAAGAATCAAAGTGAGTATTTGATTCAAATAATGAGAAGGATTATTATGTCGTCTACAATTCTAATTGGGGAGATGGCGAGTCTTGGCTATCGGAGTAGTTGACTCCACGATTAGATACATAGATGTATTCATTGGTAGAATGATACATTGAACTGGACCCAAGATGAATTAATTCTGAATCTATTTGTGAATTAATTCACTTGTGAAGTCATGGTGATTTACCTAAATCTTGAGTTAGTCACTGACCATACGTATGCAACTCAAGTGCTTTGATATAAGTGGAGGCTTATACTCTAAAAATGATCGAGCCCATAGTCGGTATATTGGGTACATGGACTAGTGTATGGCATGGCTTTACTAGCAACAGTAGAATTCATAGCTCAATTAAAGAGTTAATTATATCCTCTCATTGGTATTGTATGGATTGATAAATATGGAACGCTGGTACGGGTTGCTTATTCTTGAATAAACAATTTATCACAGTCATTTGTTGACAGTGATCATATTAATCATTAAGAAGACATAATGGTGACAATGTGATAAAATAGGATTGTATTGAGTGAACGGATTTAACTCAAATGAATTAAGGATATCATATGAGGGTAACACATACTTGACGATGTCATTGGACAAAGCAGTTGGATGAATTGTTTTCGTAAAGAGTATACAATAAGGAATTTTCAATCATGGTACTTCTTGTGGACTAACTCCATGATTAAGTAATTGCGAATTATCGGAATGATGCTTCTGGACATAATTGCAATCACTAGAGCCTAATTGTATATGTTTGATTGGTCCTTTCTGCTAGCTCAACAAAAGCTTGATCAGACTACATTTGAATCAGAAGTAAATTCTACGACTTTTGGAAAAATCTAATTGAGTCGATTTATTCGATGTGGAATTAAATTAGGTGGCCATGAAAATTGTTTAACTAGAGAATTTGATTAAAGAATTTTCTTTAAAAAAATAATTTAAAAAATCTAAGTGATTTTTGAAAAAAAACTAATTTTGATTAAGTAAAATTAAATTAATCAAATCAATTAAAATTAATATGATATTTTTGAAAGTTACTTTTTAAGTTAGACAATTGATCTAATGGGTAACTGAACTTGAAAATTGGATCTGAGATCGTAAATTGGGTCCGGAAGCCCAAACTTGAAACTAAGACCCAAAAACTGGTCAAACTGGGCTCGGTATGTGAAACCGAGTTGATGGTACAATCAGTGGCTAGACCAAACCGGTCAGGTCATCATTGACACGGACCGAACCGATAACAGCTGAACCAACTCGGGGTGCCATTAGGGTGTCGCACCTGCATCACCGGACATGGCGGTGTCAGTGGCTGGGACGGTGGTGTCCCAGTGGCCGGCAGCAGTTGATCATTAGTGGTTGAGCAGTGGAAGGGTTACATTCCTATTGAGACTCTACCAAAGAATTTTATTTCAGATTAATTATTCCAAAAATAATATTATTTTAAAAGTTTAATATTAAATTAAATTTAATACTTATCTTAAAAGTATTTTATTAATTTAATATTACAGTGATTATCTTAATATTAAATTTAATTTAATGTTTATCTACAAGATAAACATTCTATTATTTTAATAAGATTTAATATTAAATTTAATTTAATATTTATCTTGATAAATATTATATTAATTTAATATTAATGATAAACCATAAAAGTAACATGTTTTAATCCCATACTTGGTATGTTTTTGGATGATTTATTATGTAAATTAGTGAATTTGATGCCCCTAATCCTTTAAATTCGTGTTTCTATACTTAGGTGAGCATAGGAAAGTGAAAGGAGCGAAAAACTGGCCAAACTCAGACAAAAAGAACTGATTTCAGGATCCACACGACCTAAGCACTTTCACATGCCCGTGTGAGACACACGGGCTGGCCACACGCCCATGTGCCAGCCCGTGCCGATTTCAAACCCTATTTCCCTTTTAAGCAAAAAAAAAGCCAATTTTTAGGATTTCTGAGCATTCTAAAGTCTATAAATACATACCAGAAGAGGACCTAAAGAGCACGCAAAGTAGAACACAGAAATTACTCGAAGAAAGTCGTTAGAACCAACTCAAAAGCGGATCTCCTTCAAGACTGAAGATCTCTAGTCAAATTTCCTTCGAAGTTTTATTGGGTTTTTTATGTCTTGCTGTTACTTAAATTCTGAGATGTTTTCCTCCCACATTATGAACTAAATTCCCTAGTTACCTAGGGAAGATGAAACCTAAGATAGATCTTATTATTTGATGTTCTGAATTACATGATAAATACTTGTTCCTTGTTCTCAATTATGTATGCTTATTTCTTACTTTGATATTTTTAGGATATTAATTCAAGTATTATGTACTTATTTCAGTGGAGCAAAAGTCCCTGTTTAAGAGTAGATATGGCATAATTGAGTAGAGTTGCATGCAATTCTAAAAATAAGACGACATAAATCTACTGGATTAGAGTCAAATCTAATAAAGGAATCCATAGAACAAGTTAAAAGTGACAATGGGGGTTTTCATTAGAAAAAAATTTCAATTAACCAATCTAGAGTCAGTTATTTTTACTCTCGAAAGAGATATTAATATTGTAATAAGGCAATTCTGCCCGGCCCAAAATAAATGCAAAAAAATAAATAAAACCCAAAAACAAAATAATATCCAAAGTCCAGATTACAAATGTTCAGGGCCCAAATTTCTTTACAAAAATACCAAAACCCGAGCAGCCCAGTACCCGGATTAGCCCGAACTTACAACCCACAACCCAACAGACCAAACCAAAACTAATGACCCAAAATCCCTTAACCCATTTAGCCTAAACCCACGAAACCCTAACCCCCACCTGCCCTCTGCCAGAGCCTCCGCAACACCTCCTAGCCACCTGCCCGTCACCTCCGCCACCTGCTCCTTTGACCTGCAAACAATAAATGAAAACACATCAGCAATCAAAGAGCACAGTGGAGCAGAAACAGAAGCCAAGGCACGGGGCATTCAGCTATAAAGCCATCAACAAAACAAAGTTCAAAAAAAAAAAAAAAAAAAAGAGGGCATTCCATTTTGTTTTGTACACACGCATTCTTATATTCTGTATATGCACTCTGAGAAATACAAAGAGAAATCAGTTTTTAAGGTGATTTGATTTCGTGTTTCTTTTATTTGTTATTATTAGCCTTCGTTCTTTTTATTATTTTGTAAAAAGTAGAAATAATACTAGAATGGTGCTTCAAATTCCTATTCCTTTGTCACAATCAAAGTCCGGATAGGGATTACAAAGTAAAAAAAAGAAATAAAGCAAATAAAAAGCTTATCTGTAGATTGCCATGGCCGAATCCTTGATTGCTTCGTCATACTCGCAGTCAGGGGTTTCGAGGCTTGAAGATGGCCAAACATTTGACTAGGCTTGCAAATAGGTGCATATTTGGCCTTTAACGAACACCTTTCACCGATTGCAATGGTGGATTGGTGATTAGAAGGTTTTGATGCGGCTAAGCATAAAGAGGCAAGGAGGATTGCTTTTAGGGTTAGGGATTTTAATTTGAAAATGGGGGTGTTTGTTGTTCTGTTTTAGAATTAATAGATAGCCATTTAGGCTTTGTTTTTTTAATTTTAATTTATAATGCAAACGGCGCCGTTGTAAGTTGAGAGCATAGATCCATGCATTTTTTTCTTAAAAGGGGTAAATTGCGCGGTTGGTCCTCCTCCTTTCGTGCAATCATTTAATTGAATTCCATTTCATTTTTTTATTTTTAATTTTGTCCTGAAATTTGTGCACTAACTCGAATTAATCTAATTGTATGTGCTGCGTTTTGAGAGTAAGGGTATTTGCACTTTTAATCCTCATATGTTTGCCCTCATTGTATTTTGACCCTTAAATCAGTTTTAATACTTTATTTGTTTATAAATTATCCTTTCAATTTTGTCTTTTTTCATTTCAATTGAGTTTTTTTAGTAATTCTTTTAATATTTATTTATTACTTATCTTTAGAGATTATTTTAACATATTATTTTGCACTATTTTACTAATTTTACATGGTTTCAGTTTTTTTTTTTTGTATATTTTCATTTGTTTTTGATCATATTATTTCGTAACTTGTTTTTAAATTCTCATATATATATTTCAATGTTTAATAGATTTATATGATTGTTAACTTTAAACACTCTTATATATTATTATTTTATACATACATATATAGTCTATATTAAAACTAGTTTTTCTATGTATATACTATTGATTTCCTATTATTATATATAAGTTTTTTTTATCTATTTAAGTATGTATATTCTATTTTAACATGTATATGATTTATTTCCTTTAAAGGCCTTATCCCATTATATATTTTTATATATTACTTGTTTTAAACTTTCTATTTGAATTCTTATAATTTCAAACTTTCTTTCATATTATTCATCCTTATTTATTTTAAGAGCTTGTTACATTGCATTTATGTTAATTTATTTTATACTTCTTTTAAAATGATTTTTAGTATTCGAATATTAATATTTGCATAGGATAACATGTTATGTATTTGTTGTTATTATATGCATTATTTTGTATTTATCGGTTATTATGATTCATTGGTGTAATATATTGTTTATGAATTATTTCTTTGCTTTGTATATTATTATTCCATACTTGTATTTTATAAAAATCGTGTTTAATATCATTTTAGTAAAAATTTTCATTCAAAGGTTTTTTTCAAAAACATAACTCGTGTTTGGGAACTTTGAGAAAATTGAGCCTTAACTCACTAGGTTCCGATTTTCCTCATTAAACCTAAGTCATCGAGTGTCATTTTTGAAACCAAAACACGCAAATTTTCAAATAAAACTTATTCTCGAGAATTTGAGACGTTACGTCCTAACTTACTGGATGTAGCGTTCATTGTCCCGAGATAAGAATTTCAAAATCAATGCAATATTTTATGTTTTGGAACTTTGATAAATCGAACCCTAACTTATTGGGTTCCGGTTTTTCGTTCGACCCAAAATAATTAAATATCCCTTTTAGATTTAAATACATAAACCTTTTAAGCCAAAGAAGGCGAGCTTAATTTCAAGGAATAGATATGTTGCATCCTAACTTACTGGGTACGGCATTCTTATTTCTTTGAGATGATCGAGCCTCAATTTTTACTTCGATGTATTTAAATGCTCTTTTAAAATAAAAGATCGTATTTTAAAATCTTTTCAATCGTTTGATGATAGGACATTAAGTAATCAATTAGGTACCAATTTTGGGCGTTACGAGGGTGCTAACCCTTCCTCGTGCGTAACCGACTCCCGAACCCTTTTTTGTTTTCGCAGACCAAAATTATTTGTTTTAATAAATCAAAATGTTTTATTAAAATAATTTAAGGTGATCCGACCGCACCTTGAAAAAGGTCGGTGGCGACTCCCTGTTTTAACTTTCATTTTCAAAACCAAAGTCGATTCCCTTGATTTAAAAAAAAAAGGTTTCGACAAATATAATTTAGGAATTTCTACGAATCAAGCTTCAAGTGAACAAATCGTTTGATTCAGACTCAAAGTGGATTCTTTCCTAGGAATTGTCTTTATCATTGATATCTTCGAATATTTTCCCAATTCACTCTCTGTTGCATTCTTAATAATTAGTTAGTTTAATTTTAGATTAAAAAACAATTCTTCAATTTTTCGGCTAAATAATAAAAAATAGTAATTACTAATACTTTTAGTCCTCGTGGATACGATATTCCCCGACTCACCATAACTATACTATTATTCGATAGGTGCGCTTGCCTTTGTCGTGATCATAGTTAGTTTTGAGATTCATCAAGTTTTTGGCACCGTTGCCAGGGACTAAGATATTAAGAACACTAAATTTTTATTAATTTAGCCATTTTTATTTTATTGCATTTTACTTTTACTTTTTCTTTATTTTTTAATTTTTCTTTTATTTACTTCTGGTAGGTGTTTTTAGTTTATGGTTAGAAGAAACCTGTCAGGACCTCTGTTGTTTGATAGTGAGATCGAGGGTACCTCTCGCAGAAATCATAGAGAAGCAAGACAGAGTCGTCAAAATATAGTGGAAGAACAAGAGGACACGATAATTATTACGGAGGAGATGACTGAGAATCAAAATAATCAGTTAGCTCATGTGGTTGCTGCGAATTCAGCAAATCTGAATCCTGCTCCTCGTACTATGTATGATTATGCCAAGCCTAATCTAGTTGGGGCTGAACCAAGTATTGTGAGACCTGCTATTGCTACGAATAACTTTGAATTGAAGCCGAACACGATTCAGATGATCCAACAATTTGTTCAGTTTGATGGCTTGCAGGACGAGGACCCAAATACTCATTTAGCTAACTTTTTAAAATTCTGTGACACTTTCAAGATAAATGGCGTTTTTGACGATATCATTCGCTTAAGGTTATTTCTCTTTTCGATATGGAATGA
The DNA here is from genome assembly GCA_020496765.1 of Gossypium stocksii. Lineage (NCBI taxonomy): Eukaryota > Viridiplantae > Streptophyta > Magnoliopsida > Malvales > Malvaceae > Gossypium > Gossypium stocksii. The sequence continues at coordinate 51,753,676 of CM035625.1, read as the reverse complement.
GGCTAAACAGCGGTTAAACTCCCTACCACAAGGGTCTATCACTATATGGGAGTAAATGACTGAGAAATTTTTGTTAAAGTACTTTCCACCAGCTAAAACAACCAAGCTAAGGAAAGATATCTCTTGCTTCGTACAAATGGACTTAGAAATCTTATATGATGCATGGGAGAGGTATAATGATCTATTAAGACAGTGCCTTCACCATGGGTTACTACTATGGTTACAAGTTCAAACTTTCTACGATGGTTTGAACCCCTCTACTAGGCAATTGATCGATACGGCCACCGGTGATACTCTGAACAATAAAACATCTGAAGCGGCTTACGAGTTTATTGAAGAGATGTCATTGAAAAATTATCAGTGGCAAGTCATAAGGACAAAGCCTAATAGAGCAGCTAGTGTTTTCAACCTTGATGTAGTCACCATGTTATCAAATCAGGTAAAACAATTAAATAAGAAAATTGACAGTTTATATGTTCTACACAGGTACATCCAGTGATGTAGTGTGATACGAATGGAGAAGGGATGAACAATCTAGAATGTCTATCCTATAGCCTTAGCCTTATAATGCAAGTTGGAAGAACCATCCCACTTTTTCTTGGGGTGGTCAAGGAAATCAAAGACCACAACCCCCTCCAGACTTTCAACAACAACTGTACCAGCAAGAGAAAAAGCCAAACCTTGAGGAGATACTAACGAAATTCATTTCGGTGTTAGAAACTCATTCCAAAACATCGAAACAACATTTAAAATCAACAAGCATCGATCTAAGGGCTTGAGAACCAACTAGGTCAGCTTGCTAAGCTAATTTCGGAACATCCACAAGGTAGCTTGCCTAGTAATACCGAAACTAACCCAAGGGAGCAACTCCATGCCATTAGTGTACGAGATAAGGAAAGGTTAGTTGAATCTGAACCAAAACTGAGGCAAGAAAATGTGATAAGTAAAGGAAAGGTTGATGTAAGCCACAATGAACAAAAACCGGTTGGTAAGAAGTATACACCTTGTGTGCCATATCCCAACGCGCCAAAAAAAGACCGCATAAATGAACAATTTGGTAAATTTTTTAAACTTTTGAAAAAGCTACATATTAACTATCTATTTATGAAAACTCTTTCGTAAATGTCCAACTCAGTTAAATTTTTAAATGAGCTTTTGGCAAACAAACGGAAGTTAGATGATTCATCGTACGTGGAGCTAAATGCAGTTTGCTCAGCTATTTTGCAGAATGAAATTCCTAACAAATTAAAAAGATCTAGGGAGTTTTACTATTTCTTGTTTAATTGGTAGTTTAAATATTAATAATGCTTTGGCTGATTTAGGAGCTAGTATTAATGTCGTGCCCTATAAAATATTTAAACAACTAGGTCTTGGGAAACCCAAACAAACTATGATGAGTATTCAATTGGCAGATAAAACCATTAGATTTCCTAGGGGTATTGTTGAAGACGTACTTGTTAAAATTGATAAATTTATATTCCCAATTGACTTTGTTGTTTTAGACATGGATAAGGATAATGATAATGATGTACCCTTAATTTTAAGACGGCCATTTTTAGCAATTGCTAGAAGTATCATTGATGTTGGTACAGGAGAATTAATACTTCGTGTAGGTGATGACACGATTAAACTCTAAGCTCGTGATTCTACTAAGGCGTTTAGTGATCGAGATGGGTATATGAGCTCTGTTAATATGAGTAACCTTGTGGCTCAACATTCTTTGTAAGAAACACCTCAAAAAAACGTAATAGAGCCACGGTACAGCTTGAACGACAAAAGCAGAACATCGTATGAAGAAAGAAGGCTGCAGATCAACGAATTAGGCGAATGGCAGACACATGTTAAGGAAAAACCAAGAATACACGATGCAGAACCAAAACAACCCTATGACGAGCATAAGGATGGAAGGAAACAATTTAAGGTTGGGAACCAGGTACTGTTAGATAGAACGGACCCTCGAATTGCCACTTATGAGCTTAATGCAAATAGAGCATCTCCCTTCATGGTATTAAATGTATTCTTATATGGTACAATCGAGGTAACTAATTCTGATTTCGACACTTTTAAGGTAAATATTACTCGACTTAAACCTTATTGTGATAATAGATTTGACAGCGAGAAGGAGGATTTTCAACTCTTTGAACCACCATAATCATGCAAACGAGAGGTAAGTCGAGTTTAGACTTTAAATAAGCGTCTCTCAAGAGGTAACCCGAGCCCTAACACTACTAATTAGTTTATTTTTACTTCTTTTTTGTGTTTAAATACATGTTTATGACTCACACAGCTTGGACACACGGGCGTGTCCCAGGCCGTGTGCATTAACAAAGGTTCAACAATGAGTTACACGACCTAGCGACTTGGCCGTGTGACCTATACGGCCTAGACACACGGGCGTGTCCTTGGCCGTATGGATCCTCAAGACTTCGTTTTAAAATTTTTTTAAAAATTGACAGTGAGTTACACGACAGGCAACATAGCCGTGTGACCCACACGGCCAGGACACACGAGCGTGTCCTTAGTCGTGTGGCCTCTGGAACTTAATTTTCCCAAAAATCGACAGTAACATGGTCTAAAATAGACCACACGGGCCCTACGACACGGCCATGTGAACCACACGACCTAGACACACCTGCGTGTCCTAGGCCGTGTAAAACCTAGAACCAAAGTTTTCAAACAAGTCAGAGTTACACGGGTAAGGCACACAGTCGTGTGCGAGTGTGGGAGGTCACAAAAGCGTGGGAGAAGCGAAGAAGATTATACACGGGCTGTGTCCAAGGCTGTGTGAAAAGTAGGCTTAATTTTAAATATCACACGGGTTGAAAACAAGCCACACGAGCGTGTGACACAACCGTGTAGCCCAATATGGGCTTGTCCACGACCGTGTCACCTTTAAAAACTTAAATACATTTTTTTATATTTTATTTTTTGTCTTATTCTTTATTTTGTTCATCCATCTCTGCCGTTCCCCAGACATCAAAACCCTAGCCACCGTTCACCCTTTCCGGCCACCAACCCTCCATCGCCGCCTTTCCTTTCTTCATTCTCTATTGACCACCCACACCCCCTCCCTCTTTCTCTCTCCTCGCACCACACACCTCCGCCAGCACGCACATCTCTCCCCATCTCCCCTCACCCCATTGCACAGTAGCCTCTCTTCTCTTCTTCCCCAAGCTGCACTTCCCGCTCTGGCCACTGTCCTCCACTCCCGTTAGTTTTCCCCTTTTTACCCATTATTTTATTTTATTTTATTTTATGTTTTTTATTTATTATTCTTATTAGTTCTATTATTTTATTTATTTATTGTTTATTATTATTTTTATTCTTAGTTATATATACATTTTTTTTCTTGTTGCGCTTATTATTATTTTTAAATCATCCAATATTCATTCTTCAGGCTACTATTTTTGTTTCTAGCTATTATACTGATTCTTCATTAGTTTATTATTTAACTAAATTACTTGCCCACTGTTTCTATTTCTATTTGTTATTTGTCTTAGAATTAGATTTGTTCATTTATTCATATATTTCTGCTTCTTGCTTTTATTTCTAATATGTTTCATCTACGTCGGTTACTATTACTATGGTTTAAGTTTTTATTTTAAGCATAACCCGATTTGTCTTTTAGTTATGCTTTTTTTCTTTATTCAATCACTTTGATTTATACTTAGTTTCACTATATGGTTTGGCTTGCTTGAGTTTTCGTCCATACTATTTTTAGGAGTAAGTTATTTAGGACTACTTAGATTTGGCTGTTTCAGACTTTATTTGCACATTCAGTGATTCTTTAATTACTGATGAAAGTCTTTTACCTTTTCTATTGCATGCATATTATGACGAACACTCGTAGTAAATCCAAGGTCACTGTCCCCTCTTCGAAAAAACGGAAAGGCCCCGACACGACCTCCTCAAGTGCTTCTGCTGAATTCCGCCATCTTTATCTTAGACTTTCTGCAGGCGCTCAGGAGGACCTATTTCAGTTACTTAGACAGCGCTCACTCGGTCTCGGCCGCTATATTGATTGGGCTGCATTGGAGCAGGTCCGCCTAGCTGATGATGTTCGTGCCTTTATTGCCAAAGCTTCGTGGGATAGATTCTTCGCCATCATCGAGCCCACCTATATGAAGCTTACTTTAGAGTTCTGCGTGACATTCCTTCTACAGTTGGTCACGACGACTCATGACGTGCCAGGCACCGTCACTTTTCAACTTGGTGGTTTGGTGCGCCAAATGAGTGTTCCCGAGTTCATTGATGCTATAAGACTCTACACTGAGGAGTTCATGAATGCCAAGAACTTCCTATGTCTACATCGGCACATCCACGACACCCATTTTCAATGTTGGACAGAGCTTACAGTAAGCCAGGCACTTTATGATGTGAGTCGCTTGAAGGTGACATATTTCTCTCCGACTTTACAATACCTTCATGCACTTTTAGCTCACACTTTGATTGGTCGGAGAGACAACACTAGAGTAGTGGGTACACATAATGCATACTTTTTATGGAGCATGGCCATCGGGCATGTCTTTGACTTGGTATACTTCATCGCCTTAGCCTTCCGCCATCAGACTGACTGCTACAAAAAGGTCCCATCTGTTGAGGCCCTTATATGACTCACCTTACTCGACACTTCGATCACCTAGACATACTGGAGTAATCCTTCATACTTACACTTGTCGACCAGATGTCCCCACAAGGAATATCGAGCATGATACACCTGAGGATGATTGAACGGCGCCGTTGAGTGGATCCATCCCAGTATCAATTATTTCATTCTAACATTCAGAATGAACCCGATGACTTCATTGAACATGTTCCTCTACATCATGAGGCTACACCACAGCCCCCACCTTCGAGTCACCGGCCTATTCCCTCAACTCCTACTTTGGCAAGCCTTCCTGAGCTGTTTACTCACTTCGAGTAGTATTGCGTTTAGCGATTCGACAGTCTTGAGGCGACATTAGTAGTAGATATGTTAGCATCTCCATATTTCTTTTTGTCGAAACCATTTTTTTGAAGAAAATGGATGTCGACTTATTTTAAAAACGAAAATGGGGAGTTGCCACCAACCTTTTTAGGTGTGATTGGGTCACCTTATAAATCGCTTTGGTCTACGAAGAATTAGAGAAAATAGGTTCGGGAGTCGGTTACGCACGGGGAAGGATTAGCACCCCCGCAACGCCCAAAATTGGTACCGAATTGAGCAATTTTCTGTTTTAAGTCAAAATTTGGAAAGATTTAAAAATATAATTCCTTTTTTGAAATTAGGGTAATTTGAGTTGAAGAAATCGAGATTCCTTTGCTCCGGAAGAATATGAACATCACATCTAGCACGATTGGACACGAGGTTCTTTAAATTCTTTGAAACTAAAGTTATCTCGCGAGTTGCAAAATTTGTTTAGAAAGGTATTTCAGGTATTTAGACGAACGAGAAATCGCAACCCAGCACGTTAGGGCACTATTCCCCGAATCTCTAAACACAGAAAATATTGCCTTGTTTTTGGAACATTTTGAATAAAATTGGGATGATTTGGGTTGAAAAATCGAGATTCCTCCGCTTCGGAAGAATACGAACATCACATCCAGCACGATTGGATACGAAGTTCTTAAATTCCTCGAAACTAAAGTTATCTCGCGAGTTGCAAAATTTATTTAGGAGGGTATTTTAGGTATTCAGGCCAAACGGGAAATCGCAACCCAGCACGTTAGGGCACTATTTCCCGAATCCCTAGACACAAAAATATTGCCTCGTTTTTAAAATATATTTTTTGGATTGAATAAAATGTACACCTTTGAAATAATGATGCAATTAATATTAAAACAAGATATTTAAACAAGGATAACAGTAAAGATATTTACAGTAAAAGACGGTGAAAAGAGTGTATTTTAAAAGAGTATGACATAGTTATAACAAAATGTGCATGTGGGGTAATATAAAAATAGGAACAATATGATAACAAAACACGTAACATGGTAGGAGTGTATATAAGATAGTATGTAATATTATAAAAACTTATGACATTAAAGAATATATTTATATGTATATGTATGTGTATATGATTGCAATATATGGAAAATATGTAAAAATGTATTGAAGACATATATATGAGTAATAGTATCGGAATATAGTGCATACATTTTTAGGATAATATTAATGCTAAAACAATAAACACGTAGATATATATACATACATATATAAAACATGCAAGTATAATAACTATAGTACAGTATATTAGTGAGGATAACATATTTATATACATAAGATGGAATATATATATAAAGATATAGTATAATATTGGAGGGTATGTATGACATAAAATGTTTAATATGATATTTAAACTATATGTAATATACGCATGGGGGAATATTTACATTAGGTTACGTTAAAAATATGTGTACGTAATATTAATGTAAAAAACAATATTCAAAAACTTATAGAATATATGTGTAATGTATAAAATACATGTACGTAAAAAGGGAGATACTATTAAAGAGGTATACACATAACATGTAAAAATACATGAATAATAACATTGAAAATACATAATATAATGAGAAGGGAACACTAAAATATTACGTAATATATATATGAATGTTAGAAATTAAAATAATGTTAAAAATAGATATTAATAATAAGATATACACAAATAATAGTAAGAATAATAATAATAATAATAATAATAATAATAATAATAATAATAATAATACTTAAATTGACAAGTAAAATAAATATGATAGTGTTGAAAACAAATATAGTAATAATATACATACGTATAATATATGCATAATATAAAAAAAATGATAATGAAAAGCATGTATACACAAATTAATATAGAAATATGACATGTATATATTAGAGTAATATTAATATTAAAAGCAACCACTAATGATAAGTATTAAATATTAAGTAAATAATAACAAGTAATTGATAAAATACCAAAATTGTAATAAGAGGGATTAATTTAGAAACAAAACAGAAGTTCTAGGCTGATTCCAAGTGAGGAAAGGGTTGATTTGAACGCGCTTGAGCGAGGGAGGGACTAAAACGGATAATATTCCTTCTGTTTAATGCAGCGTTTTAAACTGGGGCCAGATTGTAAACACGCATGAATCTTAGGGCCCAATTTTAATTTTAAAAGAACTCGATTGCGAAGCATAGAAAAAGCGGAAGGGCCAATTGCGCAAATTGCCCTTCCGTTCTCAAAAGCACGCGGATCCTCCCGGTTCGGGTCGAGTCGACCCGACCCGAAGCAAAACGGCGTCGTTTTATCATTTTAAACCGGGGGTCCAAAACGGTTTTGGCCCACTATAAAAGCAAAAAATTTTTGTTTTTTTCATGCCCCCTATAAAAGCAAAAAATTTTTGTTTTTTTCATTTTGTTCAGCAGCTTCAAAGAAAAAAAAGGCTGAAAGCTCTCCCTTCTTCCCAGATGAACCCAGAATCCGGTCACCAGATCCCTGACGACCACCGTGGCTCCGCCGCCTCCGGCCATCATACACGGTGGCTGAAAAAGGTAAAAGCTTGGTTTTTTGTTATTTATTTTCTTTTATTTTGTATTTTGCGTATATAAACAATGCATGTATGTATATATATATATATATATATATATATGTAAAAACAGATTCGTCAAAAATAAAAAGGAAAGATCACCTTAGGGTTTTTAGGTTCTGATTTGTTAAGTTTCTACTTTGTTCTTTGAGTTAGTATCGCTCACCAGATCTGACAGTGCTTAAATCTCTGTTTTTGCTAATGTTTTTTTCTAATATTTGTATTCGTCTCTGCTTTTAGAGAGAAAAAAGGTGCCACATTTTGTTTCTTCAATTGGCTTTTATAGCCATTTTACATTGCCTTTTTTGTTGCTTTCTGTCATTTCCTGTTTAATGCTTGCAGGGGTGAAGGGCGGTGGCTACAGTGGTAGTGGGCGGTGGTAGCAGGAGGTGTCAGAAGGCAAGTGGGCGGCTATTTTGGGGGCTAGGGTTTTCTGAATGCGGGCTAGTGGGTGTTTCAGGTTAGGTGGGTTAGTTTAATTTTGGGTTTTTAAATTTGGTTTTGTATGGGTTGATTGGGATTTGGGCTATCGGGTTAGCTTTAATTTGGGTTTGGGTTTATGTTGTGTAACCAGGCCAAAATTGGTCTACAACACTTTTAATTGAGTAAGCCTTTAATCTTCTTCAGCAATTGTGTTTATTTTATTAATAGTTGCTCAGAATCATGCAATACATTTAGCTTTGTTTGCAATTTCGCTTTTCGCTCTTCACTCTTCTGGGGATTTCATCCAATATTCAAGGCAGTTTTACTTCTCTCCCTCTCTTATGATATTCTAATTATACTGTCATTATCTATGTTTGTACATTGAGGGCAATGTACATCTTAAGTGTGGGGAGGTTATTTATATGATTATTAGAAAATCCCTGAATTATGTCTTATGTTTAAGCAATTTTCTCATATTATTATTATAATGATTTTTTATCGATTTTTTATTTTTATTAATGTGTTTTGGATTAAATTTATAGGTATTTGTGCATTGATTGTTTAAACTTTAAGACATGAAAGAATCAAACATAATAAGTCTATTTTTAGAATTAAATATTATTAGGTTGTCTCCCTAAATTGAGGTATTACATTGAAGTTTAAAATTTACAGGATTGACATCAAAAACCATAAATTTTTGTGAGATTTTTAAGCCTTTAGAGCATATATTTTTCTTGCTCACTTCTATTATTGGTTATGAGTGTGTCAATATTGATTTGTTATTCTAAAACTTACTTCGATTATACATGTCAAGACCACACCTTTGATTTGATATACTGAGATGATAAAGGCACTTATGTTTTAACCCAGTTACCCCATAAAAAGCCTACCTACATAATTAACCCTTAGTGAACCCATTTGAGCCTAAAAACACCGTTCTTGATTTACCCATTAATGTTAACCCATAACCAATTTTTTGATTCATTGAGAATTTTTCCCATTTTATTAACTCCCTTTTTTTCGAGATTTAATTTGGTTAGTTGCCTAACTATGCTATTTTGTTTCAGTTGTTAAAGTATTTCTTATGTTCCATGTTCTCAAAAAAAATTTAAAACATGCATAGATATAGTGATTTCAGTTGTTAAATTATTTCTTATTATCTATTATTCTATACATAAAAAACCAATATATATATATTGATTATTACTTGGTTCTATGATATTTGAGCTTGAACAGTTAAGTTCATATTTTGAGGAGAAGCTCGTGTTTTTCTTGATAAGTTCTCAATTGATGTAATTATTCAACATTAGTTTATTTTTCTAGTTTGGTAATTTATCAATTCAATCTCGATTCTAACGCTCTTTTTCAGCCTTTCTCCACACCTTTAACCTAAGCCCCATTACAACCTTTTAAAGACCTTTTGATTTGTGTATCATCTGATTTTATACTGGAGGAGATTTGATTTTCATGTAAGCCTATAGTAATGACTTTTCATGATTGACTATTGAGTGCTTTATTTTCGAACCTTAATCACTTTGAGTGAATCTTTAGTGAGGATGTCAACTCTTATTGGTTTTAAATTAAAGGTAATTACTTAGATAAGGGGAAACACCTATGTTTTCATGCTTTAAAATACTCGACTTGGATTGTTTGAATGTTTAATGCTCTCTTAGTTGAATTCTCACTGTATGATTATTTGTGAATTATTTCAAAACATTATTGATGAGAATTATAAGTTGGGAAAGATTAATTTTAATTGTGAATTGAGGATTTTGCTTGAGGACAAGCAAATGCTTAAGTGTGGGAATATTTGATAAACCATAAAAGTAACATGTTTTAATCCCATTCTTGGCATGTTTTTGGATGATTTATTATGTAAATTAGTGAATTTAATGCTCCTAATCCTTTAAATTCGTGTTTCTATACTAAGGTAAGCATAGAGAAGTGAAAGGAGAGAAAAACGGGCCAAACTCGAACAAAAAAAAGCTGATTTCATGATCCACACGGCCTGAGCACTTCCACACGGGCTAGCCACATGCCCGTGTGAGACACACGGACTGGCCACAAGCTTATGGGCTAGCTCGTGTCGATTTTGAACCCTGTTTACCTTTTACACAGAAAAAGTCAATTTTTAGGGTTTTTGAGCATTTTAAAGTCTATAAATACATACCAAAAGAGGACCTAAAGAACACGCAGAGTAGAACGCAGAAATTACTAGAAGAACGTGATTGGAATCAACTCAGAAACGGATCTCCTTCAAGACTGAAAATCTCTAGTCAACTTTCTTTCGAAGTTTTATTGGTTTTTTTTTTTATGTCTTGTTATTTAAATTCTGAGACTTTTTTCTCCCATATTATGAACTAAATTCCCTAGATACCTAGGGAAGATGAAACCTAAGATAGATCTTATTATTTGATGTTCTGAATTACATGATAAATACTTGTTCCTTATTCTCAATTATGTATGCTTATTTCTTGCTTTGATATTTTCAGGATATTAATTCAAGTATTATGTGCTTATTTCAGTGGAGCAAAAGTCCCTGTTTGAGGTGGATCTGGCATAATTGAGTGGAGTTGCATGCAATCCTAGAAATAGGACGACATACATCTATCGGATTAAAGTCAAATCTAATAAGGGAATCCATAGAACGAGTTAAAATGACAATAGGGGTTTTAATTATAAAGAGATTTCAATTAATCAACCTAGAGTCAGTTATTTTTACTTTCGAAAGAGATATTAATATAATTTACGGATTTCTACGGATCAAGGTTCAAGTGAACAAATCATTTAATTCAGACTCAAAGTAATAAGTGAAGTCTAGGTGGATTTGTAACACCCCAAACCTGGATTAGACGTTATGACCGAATTGGGCGGCGTCACATGAAAGTGTTTTTGAAACACGTTGATCATTTAAAACGTACTTGTTATAATCTTTTCTTAAGTCAGAAAACCGTGATTAACTTATTTGCTAAAACCCATTTCTTTTACGCGGAAGCTCTTAATTAATTTTTAGAAAAAAGTATAAGTGGTGTTTGCAATTTAAAAGTCCATAACAACAATTTAGAACCCAAACCAAAATCAAAGTCCCGGTCTAAATTACAAAACATAAACCTAAAATAATAAATTAAACAGTAGGGACAATAAAGTATTAAACCGACACAAATAACGCAGTGGTCCCCGTTGAGTCCTCTGATGCACCGATCCGTCTACTGCTGGGGATTACCTGACAGATAAACAAAGAAGGGGTGAGTTTTCGCAAACTCAGTAAGTAAAGCATGCAAACAGATAGACAACAGATACAGATCACATTCGTAAATCGAGCCTAAGCCCTTAACAGAGACAATGTGGGCCTTGGCCCACTTAGATCAGAATCAGATATATTTGAGCCTTAGCCCATATAGACTCAAAATGCATATCAGATCAAAATAGTACATGCCCACCAACCCTGCACACCATCTCCGTCCAACATTACACACCATGTGGGGATAAAATTAGCCTACCCAGCCCTCCACATAGAGTTATAGGGATAAAATCAACCCATCCAGCACTACACATCAAATAATACCGTATTACGGCACATATCAGAATAAGCAACGAAATTGCCCGATAACAAGCTAATAGCCTTTCAGTCTTCCTTCAATTCAACAAAAATCCCACCCTAATGTAATGCAACATAATATCATGGCATGCTTAAATGCAGAAGACAGATCATACCGATATATCAGAGTACATTCAATACATATGCTGTTTATAACACGCTATCTCATACAGATCATTATCACATCACAAAATAAGGATCTAAGTAATGCTTATCAACCCTACAACAGGTCACAGTCGACTTAGGCGACCAGTGCAACATTTTAATACAATTCAAAATAATGGGCTCACACGTCTAAGTGGCCTGCCCGTATGGGCCTACATGCCCGTGTGGCCAATACAGCCCAAATTGGACTTGCCCTACACGCCCGTGTGGTCCACACGGCCCAATTGGCCTAGCTCGTGCCTCGCACACAGCCTAGCCAGCTTCACACGGCCGTGTCCGTCGCGCCCGTGTCATATGCACAATGCCTAGCTCGTCGATCAAATAGTCGTGTATAGCCACATGGCCTCCACAAGGTTGATAAACTATAAATTATACATATTTTTATCCCACATTTAGCACATTTATGGATGAATTATCATTGAATTTGTGGAATTTGATGCTCCTAATCCTTTAAATTTATGTTTTATAGTTAGGTGAGCATAGGAAAGTGAAAAGAACGAGAAATGGGCCAAAAACGGAGAAGAATGCCCAAATCAATTATCAACACAGCCTGGAGTTCATCACATGGGTAACCCACATGGCTGTGCCACATTAATAGGCTCGAACACGGTCTAAGCACGATTCACATGGGCGTGCCACACGGGCGTGTCCCTATCGTGACGAGTTTTAATTTCACGCAGAAAAGGCTACTTAGGGGATAAGAAAGACATTCCAAACTTTATTTAAAGACCCTAGGTGGCAACTGAACACACACACGGTGTCCTCGCCAAGACTCAGAGTAGAAGACAGGGAATTACTCAAAGGAGAGCCGATTGATCCATCTCAAAAGCAAGGATCAACATCAAGACTGAAGATCTCCCTTCAATTCTTCCAGGGGTTTTGGGTTCTCTTTATGTTTTGTTATTCTCTTCCTTTTGAGAAGTTTTCTTTTATAATTATGAACTAAACCCCTAAATACCTAAGGGGGATGAAACCTAAGACGAATCTTGTTATTGTTATCTAAGTTATATGATAAATATTTAACTTGTTCTTAATTGTGTTTTTAATTCTTCAATTGATATTTCCGAGATATTAGTTCAAGTCGAATGTGTTTATTCAGTGGAGTAAAAGTCACTGTATAAGAGTAGATCCAACACAATTAAGCGGAGTTGATCGCAATCCTAGACATAGGACGACGAAAATCTGTCTGATTAGAGTTAAATCTAATAGGGGGATCCATAGATCGTTTTAATGCAACACTAGGGGGCTTTAATTAGAAATAGATTTCAATTAGTCAACCTAGGGTTAGTTGTTCTTAGTCTCGACGGAGATATTAACATAATTTAAGGATCTCTACGGATCAAGTCGAATGAAGAAATCGTCTAGTTCAAGGTTAGATAGCAAGTGAAGTATAGGTGGATTCTTCCTTAGGTATTGCCTTAATCAATCAGTTTTTTTCCCTAAAGTCTTTCCCCCAATTCATTCTTTGTTACGTCTTTAGTTTAGTTAGATTTTAGTTCACAAACAACTCCCTTTTATTTTTAGGCTAGATAATAGGAAGAAGTCATTACTAGTACTTTTGGTTCCTTAGATTCGATATTCCGGTCTTGCCACTAACTATACTACTGTTCGATGATGCATTTGCCTTTTATCATGATAATAGTTAGTTTCCAGGTACGATCATTATTATTACTTCATCGAAATCACGATCAAAGGGCAACCCATACACCCGTATGGTGTCGACAGTAGGCTTTTCAACTTTAGCCAAAACGTGATTTCAGTGCAATCAGAGTACACGCCTAACTTGTTTTCAATGTTAACGCTATTCCGAGCACTTTTGAGACCTATAATTGACAATAGAAAGTCTAATTTCAGTAATCTAAGTCAAAGAATTACAAACCGATAAATCCTGAAATCACACAATTGACTTACCACCACAAAAACGAGTACTTCTCTGATTCTAATTGTCGAATCGTTGACTTCCAACCTCTTAATTGACTGCTAATCAACAGTAAAACAAACCTTCATTAATATCCAACTCATCTAACAATAGAACCATAGGGAAAAGCTCACTTACCGACAATGTACAAAAAGCAACGAGAAGGCGACGAAAACTAGGGTTGAGAGCAAGAATTAAAACGAGGGAAAAAGAAAACAGCACACGATGGGGGAGAAGATAAAAGCAGAACAGAAGAGAAAAGTTTTGATCACAATTGTAAAAAAAAAAAGAAGATTAAGAGGAAGAAAACCAAAAAAACACAATAACCTCCCAAATCTCACGTTTTCCTCCCTCACTTCCTACTAATTCTCCAACTTTTAGTATTCCACTACACTTCAAACTCCTACACGCCCCTAATAGCAAAAAATATAATACCCATACCGCAAATCGAACCCAAGACCTCTTGCTTCCTTACACACCTTTTAACCACCAGACCAGTAGGTCCATTCTGGTATGTTATTGCAAATAAATTCTTTTAAAACAAATATCCAAGCATCAAACTTTATTCAAATAAAAACAAAATATTAACCCAACTTAAAGCTTGAACCTAGAACCTAGAACCTCCCCAACACACCCAGAGCACTTGGCCACTAAAGCAAACAGATATTTGTGTCAAAATAACGCGAAAACATATACAAGCATTTTCAGGCTATAATTTTCACAAAAACCCGAAATCAAAAATTTTGGGGCATTACAACTCTACCCCTTTAAAGAGAATTTTGTCCTCGAAATTTTACCTAATCAGAAGAGGTGAGGATACTACTGTAGCATCGAATTCTCTGGCTCCCAAGTAGTCTTCTCAGTGCTATGATTCCGCCACAGTACCTTCGCTGAAGGAATAAACTTCTTACACAGAACTTTAACGTCGCAATCCAAAATCTAAACTTGCTCCTCCTCGAACGTCAAATCTGGTCTAATCTCAATATCCTCCATAGGCACAATGTCATGGGATAAGAGTGGTAACGTCTCAACATAGAGACATGGAACACATCATGAATGCAATCTAACTCTGGAGGTAGCTCCAATTGATACGCGACTGGCCCCACTCGTCTCAGAATCTAGTACGACGCAATAACTTGAGGACTCAGCTTGCCTTTGCGACCGAACCTCAGAACTTTCTTCTATGGCGAGACTTTAAGAAAAACCAAGCCTCTCACAAAATACTCAATGTCTTCCTCTTCAGATCAGTATAGGACTTTTGTCTATCAGAAGCCGCTTTCAAACGCTCACGAATCAATCAGACTTTATCCTCATTCTCTGATACCAACTCTGGACCCAGAACACGTCGCTCACTTAACTTACTCCAGCACAAAAGAGTGCGACACCTATGACCATACAGTGCCTCGTAAGGTGCTATCTGTATACCAGACTGATAGCTGTTATTGTAAGCGAATTCCGCTAGAGGCAAGTACTCCTCCAAACTACCTCGAAAATCAATTATGCAACATCTCAGCATGTCCTCCAATATCTGTATCACCCCCTTTGACTGACCATCTGTCTGAAGGTGAAAAGCAATACTAAAATCCAATCGAGAACCCAAAGCCTCATGCTGTTTCTGCCAGAATCGAGACGAAAAATGAGGATTTCTATCGAAAATAATCGAAACAGGAACCCTATGTAGCCTCATTATCTCAGAAATGTAAAGTTTGGCCAACTTCTATAGGAGAAGTCTGTCATGATAGGAATGAAGTAAGCTGACTTGGTCAATCGATCCATGATGACCCATACATAATCCTTCTTAGTGGGTGTTAGAAGTAACCCACTAATGAAGTCTATCGTCACTCGCTCTCATTTCCACATCGATATCTGCACTGGCTGTAGCAAACCCGAAGGCAACTAATGCTCAGCCTTAACTTACTAACAAGTCAAACAGCAAGCCACGAAGTCGGTCACCTCGTGCTTCAGCCCTGGCCACCAATACAACTCTCAAAGATCTCTGTATATCTTATT
This sequence comes from Gossypium stocksii, assembly GCA_020496765.1. Lineage (NCBI taxonomy): Eukaryota > Viridiplantae > Streptophyta > Magnoliopsida > Malvales > Malvaceae > Gossypium > Gossypium stocksii. The sequence goes on along the minus strand of CM035625.1, from coordinate 51,738,014 downwards.
CCCACTAGGATGCATAGCGTAGAGGCTACTATACGCTTCCTTTAGAATCGACTGTCTCAAGTCCTCATCATTCGGTACACAAATTCGACCTCTAAAGCACAAAATTCCATCATCATTAAGCCCTAAATCTGAAGTAGTCACAGTCTCAACCTGACGGAATCGTAGCTCAAGAGACTTATCTCCTATTTGTTTATCCCTAATCTGCTTAATCTATGTAGGCTTTATTTGCAGCTCAGCCAACAGACTTCCATCATAATAGAGACTCAGTCAAGTGAACAACGCCCTTAGATCGGTCACAGCCCTACGGCTTAAAGCATCAGCCACCACATTAGCCTTATCAAGATGATACTCAATGAGCCCGTGTGGCCCACGCACAGCCTCACTCGTCAACCACACGGCCGTGTCTTGCATACGGCCTCCACACGGGTAGTCCACACGCCCGTGTGGTGTTGACAGTCTCATTTTCGATTTTTGCCAAATCGCGTTTTCAGTGCGTTAGGGGTACATACCTGGTTTGTTTTCGATGCTGACGTAATTCTGAGCGCTCTAGAACCTATAATCGTTAATAGGAAGCCCAAATTCAGTCACTTAACACGAATTGTTACTAGTGGGTAAATCCCAAAATTTAATGACAACCTTACCTTTTCTGAAAAACGGCGATTCCTCACTGTTTAGAACGCCGTCTAGTAGTTCACAGAATTTCGATTGACTCCTAATAGCAAACAATCCCCATTAGTCGCTTAATCAAAGAGATAACGCTAAACTCAATAAAAATCACTACCGAAAGCACGTCTCAATGAAGGACGCTAGAACGATCACAAGGAAAAGAGTCGAAAAGAAGGGGAACAGTAAAGATTTAGGCAGTAGAGATAGGGGAGGAAAAAGAAAATCGGCAGGAGCTATGGGTTTAGAGAGGAAGCCGAACAGTGTTTTTGAGAAAACAAGGTGAAAATCGATTGAATTTTGTAAAAAGGAATATTCAGATAACCCCTCATTCTCCACTATCCAGTATTAGACTCAAACTCAAGCTCCTTTACAGCATACAGTAAAAATTAAATCCCCCATTACAACTCGAACACAAGACCTCCCACAATTTAACACTCCACTTAACCACTAGACCAACAGGCCCATTCTATCATATTTCTACAAACTTTAACTTAAAAGCCTCATTACCAAAAGTTAGGCTTAATTCAATAAAAACCAAAATTTAGCTCAAGCCTTGACTTGAACTTAGGACCTCCCCAAACACACCCAGAGCACTTATTCACTCAAGTAGACAATTATTTACGTCAAATAATTGCAAAAACCATTTCAAAAATTTTCATGCACAACAAATCACAAAAGCCGAAATTTTAGGGTGTTACAAAAATCAACCCATCCAACCTTACACACCAAATTGTACCGTATTACAGCACATATCAGAATAAGCAACGAAATTGCCTGATAACAGGCTAATAGCCTTTCAGTCTTCCTTCACTTTAACAAAAATCCCACTCCAATGCAATGCAACATAAAATCATGACATGCTTAAATGCAGAAGACAAATCATACCGATATATCAGAGCATATTTAGTACACATACTATTTATAACATGCTATCTCATACATATCATTATCACATCACTAAATAGGGGTCTAAGTAATGCTTACTGACCCTACAACAGGTCACAGTCAACTTGGACGACCGATACAACCTTTCAGTACAATTCAGAATAATGGGCTCACACGCCCAAGTGGCTTGCCCATGTGTCCTACACGACCCAAATTGGCCTTGGCCATGTGGATCACACGGCCTGGCCCAAAACCTCACACGCTCGTGTGGTTCACTCGTGTGGGCCATGTAGTAGGCCCAATTTTACTTGGACCATCAGAAAACCAAAAATAATAAAACCAGATAAATTAAACAAGCCCAAAATCCATATTACACACAGCCCAACAGCAAAAATCTTCAATAGCCCGAATGGCCCAAAATTAAGCCAAATTTTCAGACAATAGAAAAACCCTAACTGTTAGCTACACTAAGCCTTCGGCGCCGCGCCCATGCTCCTCCCGTGGCGTGCGTCTCTCCACCACTCTACATCAGTAACACGTCCGCCCATGCACCTGCAAAAAAGGTCGAATATTCAGTTACTAAATAGTTGTAAGTTCAGCTATATAAAGCCACAAATAACAATGTATTCAGGGATTTTTTTTACACAAATACACAAAAGATCAATAAATATAGAGCAAACTTTACACCCATTCGAATACAAAACAACAGATTCCTGAATATATAAGGAAAAACAGAACAAAGTTTTGAGAAAATGTGATTTCTTACTTTTAATTTAAGTTTCTATTTTATTTTGCTTTCTCTTTTCTTGTTTTTACATGAAAGAAAGGAATATGGAGACTTACCTATAGTCGATTTTTCGACTCCACAAGCGGCCGAGGTCGTCACCATCGATGAACGGTGACATTCTACATCAAAATTTTTTGAAACCCTAAAACGAGAAGTTTTTTTGGTAATTTTTGACTTTTTTTTAAAAAATAACCCAGATCCAAGATCTAGGGGTCAAGAAGAAAAAGAGGCAAATTTTGGGGTTTTTTGGTCACCGCGAATGGCGGCACTGCCATCGGTGGCCGGCCGACGACTGACGGTCCGGTGACCGGGCCATGGCCAGAGGGGAGAGGACTTGAGAGCATCCTCAAACTTTTTTTTCCTGAAATGAAAGGGAAATTTTTTTTTCCAAATTACGCTATTTATATAGGGGCTAAAACGATGCCGTTTTGGACTTAAACACCAGTGCCAAAACGATGTCGTTTTACCCTAACCTGAGCTCGTGACCCGGCCCGCCAGGGGATCCGCGTGTTTTCATTATGATGGGCTATTTTCGCTTTTAGCCCTTCCGCTTTTATTGATTTTGCAGTCGAGTTTTTTCACTTTTTATTTACGCCATACAATTTACTTTAATGTCCAATTTAGTCCCTTGGTGCTTCGTGTTTTGGAGAAGGGATATTTTCTTCTTTAGTCCCTCCATGTTATTCGCGCACTTAATTCGATCTGTTCTTCTTTTATTGATTTACAGATTTTCCCCAAAGTTTTGTTTTGAATTCAATTTCGTCCTTTTTTTGTCGTTTTTTGAGATTTTGTTAACAATTTGATTAATTTTAATATGACTATTATCATTATTTATATTATTATTGCTATTATCATTATTATTATTAGCTTCAATATTATAATTATTACTGCCATTGCTATTATTATATTGTTAAAGTTAATTGATATTATTATTGCATTTTCTTTTCTTCCGTATTTACTTATATTTTTATTATTATGTATTATTTTTTTCCTTTTTTATATTCATTATTACTATATTATAGTTATTATTATTGTTATTATTATTATTATTTATCGTTACCATTATGATTTCTATTATTATTGTTGTTCCTATTAGTGTTGTTATTACTACCACTATTATTATTATTTTATTACTGCCATTATTATAGTGTTATTATTATTATATTTTTATTATCATTATTACTTTAAAAAAAACCATTTCATTAATTCATATGTTTTTCATTTTTTACTTTCAATTTAAATTAAATTTTCGTTAGAATTTTCTTTGTTACCCCCTTTGTTATTCCTTTATCATTTTATTGGTTTCATTGTTATTCTATTTTTATTTTCATTATTATTATGTTAATATATATTATCTTACTATGCATTTCATCTATTATGTCTTTATATACCTGCAGGTTCATGTTTTTTCGCTATTATTATTGTGTTTGCATTATCGTCTTTGTTATTATCATTCTATTTATGCATATTATCATCGCGATTTATACACTGCAAATTTGTGTTACATTGATTTTTACTCAAACTCATAAAAAAGGGATTTCTTTTAAAAATAAAGGCAATATTCTGTATTTGGAGATTCGAGAAATCATGCCCTAACGTATTGGGTTTTGATTCTTTTCTTTTAACCTAAATAACTGAATATCCTTTTAAAATTAAAGTACATGAGTCTTAAATAAAAATAAAAGGCAAGCTTTTACTTAAGGGTCGAGGTGTTGTGTCCTAACGTACTGGATATGACATTTTACCTTGAGATGGGTCAGTCTTTGACATAAGCTTTAATTCAACCAAACGATTTTTTTTAAAAACAAAAAAAAAAAACATTAATATAAAGGGGGATCACGTTTTAAAATCTCTTTAAATTTTTAATTTTCGACACTAAGACAACTAATTAATCAATTAGGTACCAATTTTAGGCGTTGCGAGGGTGCTAATCCTTCCTCATGCGTAACTGACTCCCGAACCCATTTTTCTAAATTTCGTAGACCAAAATTGTTTTTTAAATAAATCAAACTGTTTATTAAAAACAATCACTTTTCGAGGTGACTCGATCACACCTCATTAAAAAGGATTGGTGGCGACTTTCGTTTTTCCCATTTTCAAAAAGTCTACCCGTTTTCAAAAAGAGGTTTCGACAGGCCCACACGTATTGGCCTAGCCCGTGCCTCGCACACGGCCTAGCCAGCCTCACATGGCCGTGTCTGTTGTGCCCGTGTTGCATGTGCATGGCCTGGATTGTCGATTACACAGTCGTGTATAGCCACACGGCTTCCACACGGGCAATCCATACGCTCGTGTGGCGTCAATAGTAGGCTTTTCAGCTTTCATCGAAACGCGATTTCAATGCAATCGGAGTGCACACCTGACTTGTTTTCAATGTTAACGCTATTTCGAGCATTTTGAGACCTATAATCTACAATAGGAACTCTAATTTCAGTAATCTAAATCAAACAATTACGAACTGATAAATCTTGAAATCGCACAATTGACTTACCACCACCAAAATCGAGCACTTCTCCGATTCTAATCGTCGAATCATTGACTTCCAGCCTCTTAATTGACGCCTAATTAGCAGTAAAATGAACCTCTATTAATATCCAACTCATCTAACGATAGAACCATAGGGAAAAAGTCACTTGTCGACCATGTACGAAAAGCAACGAGAAGGCAATGAAAATAGGGTTGAGAGCAAGAATTAAAATGAGGGAAAAAGAAAACAACACACGATGGGGGAGAAGATAAAAATGGCACAGAAGAGAAGAATTTTGCTCACAATTGCAAAAAGAAAGAAGATTGAGAGGAAGAAAACTGAAAAACACAATAACCTCCCAAATCTCACGTTTTCCTCCCTCATTTCCCACTACTTCTCCAACTTTCAGTATTCCACTACACTTCAAACTCCTACACGCCCCTAATAGCAAAAAATTTAATACCCATGCCGCAACTCGAACCCAAGACCTCTTGCTTCCTTACACACCTCTTAACCACCAAACCAGTAGGCCCATTCTGGTATATTAATGCAAATAAATTCTTTTAAGCCAAATATCCAAGCATCAAGCTCTATTCAAATAAAAAAAAAAATTAACCCGACTTAAGACTTGACCTAAGACCTCCACAACACACCCAGAGCACTTGGCCACTGAAGCAGACAAATATTTGTGTCAAAATAATGCGAAAACATATACAAACATTTTCATGCTACAATTTTCACAAAAGTAGGAAATCAAAAATTTTGGGGCGTTACAGGATTCTTTTCTGAGTATTGTCTTTATCATTGATATCTTTGACTATTTTCCCAATTCACTCTCTGTTGCATTCTTAATAATTAGTTAGTTAACTTTTAGATTAAAAAACAATTCTTCAATTTTTTTACTAGATAATAAAAAAACAGTAATTACTAGTACTTTTAGTCCTCGTAGATACGATATACCCGACTCACCATAGCTATACTATTATTCGATAGTGCGTTTGCCTTTGTCATGATCATAGTTTGTTTAGTGATTCATCAATTAAAGTTAATGATAGTTAAACTCTCTAAACTCTCTCTATATAAAGAGAGCCTTGGGTCATTATTTACACACACTTGAATTCAAGATAAAGTTGTAGATAGAAAATTTTCTAAATAGATTATTCCAAAAAATTTCTAGAGATATTTTTCTGATTTACAACTTGACCTAAAAGTTTAGAGAAATTGCAAAATTATCACACTGGTAATTTTTGTGAAAAATTTTCTGATTCAAAGCGAGCCCATGTTTGGTAGACGTAAGCTTGAGGATAGCGGAGAAGACTAATCAATCGAAGCGTTCATCCTAGACAAATCGAAAAGGTACAATTTTGAGTAAGTGTTTATTAGTTTAGATATCACAACCAAGATCTTGTTTTGAAAAAAAAAATTAAAACTTTAGTTTTTCCCTAAATTTATCTTTTATTACGTTTTTCGAACTCTTTTTTTCTAACAGTCTCTCCTTTCATATGGGATAGGCTTGTTAGACCCGTCTTGTGTACTGGAAACAATTATATATGTTATCTAGATTTTTAACCCACACTTAAAATTTGACCAATCTAGTAATTATTTTCTATTTTTCAAAATATTAATTAATTTATCCTATTAAATTAGTTTCTTAAACCGATTCTAATTCCATTAAAACCATAGCAACTTTTAACATATATAAAATCTACGAGGAAATATATTTAATTGCCCCACTCAATAAAACTATGGTGATTAATTAATTTAATTTTTACTTTGAACTTCAATTATTTAATTACAACCAATTAAATAATAATTCAAAGAAACTAATTCAATTTCTACTTTTATACTTAACGAGAAAACACATTCACTATGGATAGTGATACATGCTATTTATTTCTCTTAATCTTCGTTTCATTCATTCCAAATTATCAATTCTAGATGCAATCCGTTTTGAGTTATGTCAAGTTAGCGAATCATCGATTGTATATATATAATTAGGACTCAAATTATTTTTAATTAAGTTTGACTCTATGTTTATTAATTACAATTTATTTAACAATTGAATCATTCCATGAAAACATCTTAATAAGTGATTGTCCAATGACCTTACCGTAAGTTTGTTATCCTAATAGGATATCATTGATCTCTTTAGGTTAAATTTTTTCACCTAATATGATCCTATTTATCTCATAGTAACTACTATATCTTCTTGCATAAAAAAAAAGTCAATTACTAACAAATAGTAATTAGATCATTTGTCCTAGATAAATTACCAATGGTCACGTTACATTTCCATCTATCATGTGGTGCCAATGAGAGGATATTATTTACCCATTTTTTAGGCTATGACTTCCACTATTGTAAATGAAGCTATGTCATGCATAAGCCATATACCCATCATACCAATTTTTGATACATCAAAGTATACAAGTCACGCACACATAGTCAGTCACTTACTCAGGATTGAGGTAAGTCACACTATGATCGTCACAAGTGAATTAATTCATAAATAGATCTAGAATTAATTCAACTTGTGCCTCATTCAATGTTATTGCCAATCTTGACAATCACATTATCTTCTCGGAGTCAACCACTCCAATACCCAAGACAGAGTACCTCTCTATTTGGACTTGATAAATGACATAATAGCCCTTTAACCAATTTTTTCAATTTTGATTCATCAAACTATAAACTTTTTAGATTACATACTAATATAAGTTGTCTTCTCATATTACGATCTTACCACGTAATGCAACTTAGTATTAATTAAACATAAGGCAATCAGTGAGCCAATATTTACTTACATTTTGCTTTGCGTGAAAAACTCATTGAGGACAAATACGAACGATATTCATGTGAACAGTAGAGTTTTATTTAAACCAAATTGTTCAAAAAAAATTACTAGTATAAATGACAGTTCTTTTGGGGATCTTCTAGTAATGGAAAGAAAATGGCACTAGTCAATTGGGAGCCCGTGTGTCAATCCCGAGCCAATGGTGGTTTAGGCTTAAGACAATTAAAGGATCATAATGCGGTCTTCATGGTGAAACTCAGATTTAATATTATCTCAAATTCTAATACTTTTTGGGTTCATGCTCTTCGGATAAAATATGAAATAAAGATTAGATTGACTGAGACTTTGGATGAAAGAAGTGACTCTTTTCTTTGGAAAGGTTTATCAAAAGTATGACCGCTAATTCGGGAAATTTTAATTTGGTCAGTAGGAGATGAGAACAATATTAAATTATGGAGGGACATGCGGATACCCACTGTTGGTCCTCTTTGCAATTATATTTCATTTTACTCCAATTTGGCATCGGATTCTTTCTTAAGGATATGGTTACTGAGGAAGGATATTAGAATCTTAATCCTTTCCGACTTTAGCTTCCAAATGAGATCATTTGTAAGATTGTAGGGATTCCCTTACCATGTCCAACAACTGGATCGAACAGATTCATATACTGTGGTACAACAATAGGAACCTTCACACTCAAGAGTGCATATGGGAAGATTTAGGAAAGGTCATGGAACCCAAAAGAGGTGATTTGGAAACTTTCATGGAAATTTTAGGGTCTCTAGAAGATTAGATACTTTATTTAGCGTGCTTTTCAGTAATTACTTATTACTAATGTGGAAAGAGTGAAAAGGTGTTTGAGTCACAATAGTTCTTGTGGGCTTTTTTGTCATAAATTTGAAGATGTGTTACACGTTTTAGGGATTGTCTGACAGCTAGAGATATATGAAAACACATAATTCTAGTATATAACTATCTTGGTTTTATTTAGGTGGACTTCTGGAATGGCTAAAGACAAATTTATAGAATTCTCAATAGTTATATGTAGGAAATATTGATTGGCAATGCTTCTTTGGACTCATTACGTGACGTACTTGAAAAAATCGTAATCTTCTCACGTTTCAAGGTATTCCATAGAGTGCAAGTGAAATTGTTAAGGTTTCTTATAGTTGGGCCAAACAGTATGTTTCATGTAGTAATAAGGTAACAAAGGCTCATTTGCAACCTAAAATTTCACCTTCTTCCCTTAGCGGGAATTGGATCTGCTTAAGGACATATGGTGTGGTCAAAGTGGATAGAGGTTTTGCTGCAGGTGGAGGAGTATTGCGGGATCAAAGTGAAAGGTGGATCGTTGGTTTTAACAAGTATTTGGGATTTTGTTCTATTATTGAGGCTGACTTCTGGGGCATCAAAGATGGTTTAAAGCTTCTTTTAGAATGGAATTATAATAACGCTTTAATTCAGACCAATAGCATAGAGGCAATCAATGCAATTCAAGATCAAGTTCCTAATGGTTCAGATTCGGCGTTGGTTAGGAGGATTCACCAACTCTTATCCAAAATAGAACATTGGATCATTCGGCATATTCCTAGGGAAGATAACAAGAAAGCAGATGGAATCACTAAGTTAGTACAAGAAAGGAGAAAAGGACTACAAGCATTTGAGGTTTCGCTTTTGGGAAGTTAGTTTATATTAATGTAATTTTTTTTAGATTTTTTATCTTTTCACCAAAAAAATATATTAAAATTATTTTTTAATGTTAATTTAATAATATAATGAGCAATAAGAGATATTTTTTCATTTTATAAATTTTCTTGAACCTATGCTTTTACACATCTTATAGATTGATATTGATGAGCTTTTAAAAATATAGTTAAATTCTTGAATATTACACCATAATATTTATGATAATAATATTGATATAACAATTGGCTTCATTTGTGGGAAATGAGCAAAAGGTTATGTCTCTTTCTCGAGTAAGAATTCATGGCTCAATCCCTTCAGGTTCTTTTATTTTTCTCCATTTTGGTTCTCTCGACGTTTTTGCAATATTTGGTGTCTATAAGAGCTTCCAACTTTGGGGGGCAATAAAGATGTTTCCTTCAAATACATTAAATGAAGAACTCCTTGGAAACTATATGAAGGGGTCAAAAAGGCCTTCACTGGCAAACCAAGAGGGGCCCTCACCTACACACTAAGAAGCTTTTCACCCACACACCAAAGAACCTTTTCGTCGCTCCAAAAAAGACCTCGCACCTACACACTAGGAGGCCCTTTGCCAACATACCAAGGAGGCCCCTCACTCGCCTTACTAGCATCATATGGGGGCACTTCGTCGAAACACAAAGCACTTAATGATTTCTTATCTATCAACTTATCCCCACAATGTGAAATATAAGGCACTTAACGAGAGATTATCTGTAAAGTTGTTATTCACTCATGATATTAATTATATATTTAAGAAAATATTTTTAATCATGATAGTAGATATTTGAATATTTGATTGATTTGAAATTTTATATAGCATAATCAATTTATTAAATTCTGGACCTTAATTATAAATCCAAGTTTTACAAAATAGATAAATTTTTATGAAAAAAAAATAGTTTGATACAGATTATATATGATTTTATGTCATTATATTGATGAAAATTTGAATTTTTTTAATTTTTATTATCTATTATTATAGTTATTATATTTTATTAAAATAATTATATTTATCCATGTAAAAGTAAAAAGAAAATATTTATTTTAATTTGTATAGTTATCAAAATCAAGATTTTATGTACACAATTGAAATAAAATCAAAGCTTCATTTATAATTGCTCTAAATCAAAGTATATGTATTATCTTACACATTGAATCAAAATTTATAGGTAAATTTAATAATTATTCCTAAAACAAATTCATTTGAGAAAAACCAAAATTTCAAAAATATAAAAAGACAGAAAATCTAAAAAAGAAAACAAAAATTAAAGAGTATCTTTAGAACAATCTAGAAGAATCTCAAGCTGACGGTTGATATCACTCAAATATTTAGTTGAATTATATTCTTCAGCATCATCCATCTCCTCTGAGTAAGTTCTTTTTAGTACTGAGTGTTCACCCTCTTTCAACCCCTCCAAGCCGTTTCTATCACCGTTCAGAATTGACACAACCTGGCACTTTTTCAAACCAAATTTTAAACTCCACAAGTAAATTAAGGGTTTGACAAGTATATTATAAACTATAATAAAAAATTTATTTATATAAATAAATAAATTATCTATAAAATATATCATATAATTATCTATAAAATAATTATTTATAAAATAATTTATTTTAAATACATAAATCCAGGTTGGGTTAGCTCAAAAATGAATTTTCAAGACAATGAGCTCGAGGTGTTTAGAGTAAGAAAATAAAAGAACATGCCTGACTCATATCGGGTCGGTTCACTGCGGACTGATGTATGCAAATAGAAGAGATAGCGACAGCTACGTTCAACTGGTCCAGCTCGTAGCCATCCCCTAGACTTGGATCAACTAATTCTTTTATCTTATTTTCTTTTATCAAAGGTTTTGCCTGCAAATGTTTATGAACAACTACTTTCAGTTCTACCCACATAATATTTAGGGATATATGAGGATCATATATTTTCTACTTTCTATAATATTTTTATTCATTTATTATAGGGTAAACTATAAAAATAGTCACTTTTGCTTGTCTCAGGTTACATTTTAGTCATTTATGTTATTATTTTGTTACGAAGTGATCACTCTTCCGTTAAGTTCCGTTATCTCCCTAACAGTAATCTTACGTGGCAGTCCAACTAGATTTTAAGTGCCAACTTGGATTTCCTAATAGGATGAGAATAGATTTTTTATTAAATAAATTTAATTAATTAAAAAATTTAAACCCTAAATCTTAGTTAAAAAACCTTTCATCTCCCCTTTTTTTAGTTTTCTTTTTCAATTGACTAAAAAAGCTATTATCATCAAAATTTTGTATTCACGTACAAAAACAAAAGAGGATTCAATGGAGGGTTCAGGTATGTCTTCTTCACCAACAAATTTATGTTCTAAGACTTAAAATGAAGTGGCTGTCGATAAACAAGAAGATGGTAATCATTTTTTTCCTAATCATTGTATTTTTCAATGCTTCACGTTCTTGAATAATTGGTTTCTCAATCCGATTTTTTCTTATCTGAATCGGCTTGTTTGTTCACAATCCCTTTGTAGGTATCCCTTTTTTCTGATCTGAAATTTTTTTAGTTGTTAATATTCATATCAAGAATTTTAATTTAGGGTTTTCATTAAACAACAAAAAATCCAATCTTTTGTTTTTCAGTATTGAATAAAAGAGATAGAGGAATGCAAAGAAGAATACCTGAACCCTCCATTGAATACCTCTTTATGAAGCAGTCAATTTGATTTCAACTATTTTGATCTTAATAATAGTTTTTCCGGTCAAATGAAAAAAAAATCATTGAAAAAAAGAAGAGACTGAAACAAATTAAAAAGAGGAGATGAACAGTTTTTTTAGTTAAGGTTTAGATTTAAAAATTTTAATTAATTGAATTTTTTTAATTAAAAATCTATTTTCATCCCATTTAGAAATCCAAGTTGGCATCTAAAATCTAGTTGGACTGCCTCGTAGGATTACCGTTACAGAGATAACGGAACTTAACGGTAGAATGATCACTTCGTAACAAAATAGTAACATAAGTGACTAAAACGTAACATTTCAAACATAAGTGACTAAAATGTAACCTGTGGCAAACAAAAGTGACTATTTTTGCAAATTACCTTTATTATATGCAACATATTGAGTATTATTATGCTAATTGACTTCAAATTATTTTCAAGTAATATGAATTTAAATAATGAGCATTTGTTGATTACTTTTGTAATTACGATATAAAAGTAACACTACTCAAAGCGTGTCATTTAAACTCCGATATTTATTTGTAAAGAAAAGCAAACGTACCCACATAATAAGGCTTTGTTGGGAACTATCGATGGCTTGTCGCCCAGTGATGAGCTCCAACAACAATACTCCATAAGCAAAGACGTCGGTTTTTTCATTCACTATGCCGTACATGAAAAATTCCGGTGGAAGATAACTGTCATGAAAATAAGTCTGTTAAAAAACCTTTGTTTAATAAAAATGAATTTCAAAGGTTTCGGATCAGAGAAAATATTATATGAAATGGTTTTAAATTACAAACCCAAATGTGCCTTCTACTTTAGAGACCGTATGATGAGTCCATTGATCAGGTAACCATTTCGCAAGTCCGAAATCCGAAATCTGGAATTACATCGAAAATCTATAAATAAAATATTTATTGTTTTGTTGTTTTTAATTTAAAATTAAAATATTTATTTTCATACTATAAAAATTAAATAATAAATAAAATTTGGTAATTACAGATTTTTAACTTTTAAGCTAAAAATTAAACCAAACTGAATATAAATAATTAATATCTGAATTGAAATCAAACCAAATTCAATAAAAAGAATAAACTAAACACCCCGGTTCAAATTAATTAAATTATATATTTAATAACAATATAGTATCATGATAAAAATGTATTTGAAGATGGTAAAAGTATTATAGAGGTAATTGTACTAGCAATCGGATTAAATTTTGTCCCTCTATTAAAAAAAAGAGTAAATTAGCCCTTATACATAGATCAAAGAACAAATTGGTCTTTTCTGTTAAAAAAATTATCTATTTGTATAGTTAAAAATTGATATGACTAATGAAATAACCAAACAATGACACGTGGCGTGCCACGTGTACCTCATGTTGACATACATGGACCAGTTTACATATATCTCATATTATCATGCAGAGATCAGTTTTAACAAAAATAATAGATAGATTTTAACAGAAGAACCAATTTGATATTTGATTTAATGTATAGGGATTAATTTATCCTTTCTTTTAGCAGATGGAACAAGATGCAATCTCTTTGAAGAAAAATTAAGAGTAGAAGATGTACCTGAGCATCAAAGTCTTCTGTAAGCAAAATGTTGGCGGCCTTGATATCTTTATGGATAATTCTCCTTTGGCAACCTTCATGGAGATAGCTAAGCCCTTTGGCTGTTCCTACAGCAATCTTGAATCTGGTGCGCCAATCTAGTTTTTCCTTTGGCCCTGGATATGCATACATACTAACAACATTCACTTCAATTCAACCTTTGATTTACAATAAAGAGTTTCCGAGTTCATCTACGTAGATAAGAGTAACCTCAATGTTCATATTAAGTTTTAGGATAAACTATACACAAACTCATTAAGTTAGTAGTAAATTTAAGTTTTGGTCACTCAACATTAAAAAAATATATAATGGTTATTGAACTGTTTGAAAGTTTTCATTTAAATCACTGGCCTATTAATTGTTTTTTTTTTTTTAAGTTAAGATAGTAAGTTTCAAGTAAAGATTCAACAACTGGTATGGATTAATATCCATCAATGAGTAGAACATACCTTAGGTCTAAATCAAGCTAACAATTAGTGTCGAAGATCGGAGGAGAAAGTTGTTTGGCTTTTGATTCGCAGATTTGTAACGTCCAAATTTGTTTCATGAAAAATTTGAACTGTAGAAGAGAAGCGAAATGAAAGTTTTCGATTGGTGCAGGCAGTGAAAACAAAGAAGGCCATACAACAGAAATTTTAACAGCCCAGTGATTTAAATGAGAATTTTGGAATAGTTCAATAATAATTTCGTAACTTTTTAAATTTAAATGACTAAAACGTAAACTTATTAATAATTTAATAACTTTAAATATAATTTATTCTAAATTTTAGACTTCATTGTTTATGCTTAAAATCGAATTTGACTAGAGATTTTTCAATATTAATTAAAGGTACAACTTATATTTAAAATAATCAAGCCTACAATTGAGCATGAGAATCTTGCTCAATTTTTACCAAGTAAACAAGCTTAATAAAAGAGCTTAAGCCGAAATTGATTCTTTTCAAGTTGAATGTGCATAATTACAATCCCCAATATCCCAAGGGTAAACTATAAAAATAGTCACTTTTATTAATATTTTGTTACAAAGTGATCATTCTGCCGTTAAATTTCATTACCTCCCTAACAGCAGTTGTATGTGATAATTCAATTGAGATGAGAATAGATTTTTAATTAAAATTTTAATTAATTGGAATTTTAAATTAATTACACATTAAACCAGAAAAGAAAAACATTTTGTCTACATTTTCTTTTAGTTTTCTTTTTTATTTTTACTAAAAAAATATTTTCATTTTTACACATTAATTCAATCGATAGAATTTTTTATTCAATTACCACTTACAACGCCATCACCATCACCTCCAACCCAACCATCACTTACGGCACCATTACCTCCAACCCAACCACCTTTTCCTCACATGCCAAACACACGTCACCTATGGCCAGAGCTATTCTCCCTCTCCTCTTTCTATCTCCCGTTCTCTGCTTAACTCTTTTTTCGCACTCATCATTCTGTTACATCCCTTTGATTTCTCTATTAAAAAAAACTAAGATTTTTGGGGTTTATTCATTTTCCAGTTACCAGATGCTACCCACTTTGATTTTTAATAAAAATTTCTTTAGTCAAGAGCTTATTTATAATTTTTAAAACAGGGTTGGGCAATATTCCGTCATGTTAGGAAGAAGTCAGAAGCAAAATAAAACATGAGAAAGGATTGTATGAAACAGTGACGCCACGTTATCTGTATCCCTTTCCAGTAGTTTTATGCCACATCAGTATTCTTATCCTGAATTTCAAGATTTTATCCTGAATTCGCCACGTCATCTGTATCCCTTTCCAGTAGTTTTATGCCACATCAGTATTCTTATCCTGAATTTCAAGATTTTATCCTGAATTTCTGGATTTTAATTTGGATTTAATTTTTTTTCAGGATGAAAATCTTGAAATTCAGGATAAGAATAGTGTTATGGCGTAAAACTATTGGAAAGGGATACAGATGACGTGGCGTCACTATTTCATACAATCCTTCCTCAATAAAACATTTCAGTAATCTCATGAATTGGCTATTGCTTCTTTTTAATAAGGAGAAGATTGGATTTTAAGGCATAATTTTGTATTTTATTTTTATAAAAAAATTAAAAACTTATTCTCACCTCAGTTAGACATTTAAGTTGGCATTTAAAATTCATTTAGACTGTCCCGTAGGATTGTCGTTAAGAAGTTAACATAGCTTAACAGCAAATGACCACTTCATAATAAAATACTAATGTAAGTGACTAAAACGTAATATTTCAAGCATAAAAAACTAAAATGTAATATGAGATAAATAAAAGTGACTATTTTATAGTTTACTCTATTACGAACTTATGAAGAAACTAAAGTTCAAGTTATTCTAAGTCATAGTTCAAGTTTAGGCTCAACTCGACAAAGATAAAACCGAATTCGTATCTTTCTCAACCCAATTTGATCCATTAAGAACTTGGAAAAAAATCAAAGCAAAAAAATAGGTATGGAGAAACGAACCATAAAGTATAGAAGCCAAGCTTCCATGAGGAGACAATTGAAGAACAAGGTGCATCCCTCCTTCAACGCCATAACCAATCATTTTAGCAATATTAGGGTGATCGACATGAACTATAATTCCAAGCTCTGATAAAAAATCCATTGTCATCTCTTCGGGTGAGCCTCTTGTTAGCTTTTTAATGGCCACAAATTTTCCACTTTTTAGTTTCCCTTTGAAAACTTCTGCATACCCTCCTTGTCCTATCAAATTCTCTTCTCAACAAAAATACAATATTATAAGAAAATGTCGAAGTATATTTTTTTATTAAAGAAATGAATTTAAATTTTGATTTAATATTATAAAATAAAAATTTGAATTCAAAACACATTTTTTTTTTATATTTTCTTTATTCATGAGGTAGAAGTACAAAAATAAATATTAGAGGAAGCAATTTATAAAGAAAAATAATCTCTTAAAAAATGTCTTCTTTAGGAAATAATTACATAAACCAACTTAACGAAATATAATATTCAAAATATGTGTTCTTTTTCCAGATATAAATAAAGACCCGAATCTCCATCGTTGTTATCTATCAAGGATTTCTACATCAATAAATTGAATTAAGTTTCAAATTCAAAATATGTTTTATATATAAAGAAGCTACCATTTTAAGTACAGAAAAAAGGGTCACGATCAATTATAACACAAAGAGACTGTTTAGCTTTTCGATTAAACAGTACTTTTTTAGTAAAAATAAAAATTTTCTGCTTGATAAAAAAATATTTTTGTAAAGCATTTTTTTATCTCAAAATTACTTTTAAAAATATTTTTTAACCCAAAAATTGCTTTTAAGAAAAAAATACTAAATTGATACTAAATTCCAAATCATACCCTTTCTCTAGTACAATTTTAATCTTTAAAAAAAAATTTAAAAGTGAATTTAATTCTTTAGTTTATGAAAATAGAAAAATTATGCCTTTTCTTTTTATTTGTCGATTTTATAAAAATTAAAAAGTTAATATAGTTGTTGGTTAGTAATTTTTGTTAATTTAGTTTTTACTTAGATTTTTATTAATTTGTTTTATATATAAATATATATTTTAATTGCTGAATTTTGGTAATTATTTTTATATAAATTGTTGATTTTTACTTTCCAAACTAACAATTTAGTGAGAAATTTAAACCAAGTTTTAATTTTTGGTAAAGTATGATAACTGATTTCTTAAGCAAAATAAATTAGGAATCGATTGATATATAAGTTCGAGAAAATCATTAAATTAATTAATCTAGAAATTAAAAAAAAATTGATTGAATCAATAAAAATGAATTGAATTGAATTTTTAATATTTTTTATTTGTTATAAAATTTTTAATAATTTATTTATTTAAATCGGACGATCCTAAGAATTAAATCAAATTATAATTACTTAAAATAAATAAATGATGAAGCAGGGGAAAGAAGAAATATACCACGGCTGTAGTTATCAGTCGCTTCCTGAAGCTCAGACAAGGAGAAATTCTTCCACGAAGATTTAAAATTAAAAGCTTCAGTATCCAAAGCCGGTGATGATTGCGGAATCGTATCTTCTCTGATTCTTTTGCTTTTTCTTCTCGTGAACTTCGGTATCAATGGCGTCAAACTATGCGTAGGGATTACAACACCTTTTTTCAGCGCCGGGAAGAATCCACGCCATTGCGTAATTGATGTGAAATTGTTATAAAGTTTAGATTCTGTCGAAGTGCTGGTTTTCGCAGAATTTGGCTCCGGTTCTGCTGTGTCCGTCGACGGTTTCGTCGCTGATTGTTTAGATTCCGAGGTTTCTTTCGAAGGTTTCGTCGCCGGTTGTTTGGATTCCGGGGTTTCCGTCGAAAGTTTCGACGGCGGTTTTTTGGATTCCGGGGTTTCCGATGAACGTTTCGTCGCCGGTTGCTTGGAGTCAGCGGTTTCCGTCGTCGCCGGCGGTTTGGAACCAGCGGTTTCCGTCGTCTCCGGCGGTTTGGAACCAGCGGTTTCCGTCGTCGCCGGCGGTTTGGAACCAGCGGTTTCCATCGTCGCCGGTGGTTTGGAATCAGCGGTTTCCGTGGAAGGTTTGGTCGCTGGTTGTTTGGATTCTACAGCATTTGTTGTGCAATCCTCTATTCTCTCTGCTTCAATTTTCAATTGTGCCAAGTCTGTAAAAAGAAAGAAACAATATTGGTTTATAACTTAGCAAATGCATTTTGGAGTTTGGAATTTAACGTTCCTTACACCATGTTATTGTTTGTTATTTTGCTATTCTTTTTTAAAGGATTAAAGAAAAGGGAATTACCATGAGATTCATATATTTGAGGTGTGTTTATTTTTATCAAGGGAGTTAGTCGTATGATTGTATCTTCTAATTAATTTTTTTTTTTAATTTCGCTTTTTAGTTGTTTCTTGTTACTAAAAAAATCAATTTTGTAAATGAGATTAAACAATAAATTGATTTTTTTGTTAAAAAATTGATTAGTTGAAAATTTGGTTAATGTACATCAGCATGAGATATGCGTGGCATGTCACATGTCATTAGTTGATTACTCCGCCAATCACGCCAATTTTTAATAGTACAAATAGATGAATATTTTAACAGAAAACACCAATTTGTTCTTTAATCTAATGTACAAGGACTAGTTTGCCCATTCTCTATTTTTTAAGTAAAGGGGGCAAACAATCTAACTCCTAGTGTCACAGGTCGCAGATCAAAACCCGTGACAAATGCACACGGAACGTCCCATGGAGGTCAACTGATCAAATGAGACTCATTTAATCCACTTCAATTGACCCGATGCATGAAACATATGGAGAAGCCCATCTATTTGAAGCATTGGTGGCCTAGTGAAACACTTTAGTAAAACTAGAGTTACTAGGATAATTATTGTAAATATTAAATGATAAGGATGTGTAGAGTTTAAATCTTTTATGACTTGTATTGTAGATAAGCATTAAACTAGACTTTGTACTTGGCTTGAATTTCCTTGACCAAATTAATGCTCTGTTGGTTCCTTTTGCTGATTGTATTTTTTTCTTGGATACTTGACAATAACAATGTGTTGTGCCAGTAAGTCAGGACATGAAAGGTGGAACCAAAGTATTGGCATCAATCCAGCTAGCCAAAGATGTTCCATGTGGTAAGAACATCGACTTGGTAGATCGGAGTGCCAAGGACATCCCATTGGAAATTCTAGAGGTGTCACAAACCAATATGAAGCCTATTGAGTTATCAGTGGGGCTACCACCTATGAGAGAGGTGGGTTGTGCATCTGGCTTTGTGGGAAAAGTGGTGACACAAATTGGGTAGTCAAAACGAGAAATGTGATAAGTGAGGTACATCTCGAATACTTATTTAATGTTTTACATTATAGCTTACCGTTGGCTTAGAAAAGACACAAGAGCTCTTTCAAAGTTCTGAAATAGGTAAGCCAATGAGCTTACAAACCAGAGTTAGCGACAATACTCAAGGTTAACCTAGTGTTCAATATGGGTATGTCGAATTCTATTTTTGAGGATCAAAGGGATCCCAATGATGCAAGTCATAATGGAAGTAAGTAAGAGCAGTGGCCTCTTACAATCAAGATGTACAAGAGAAAAATATAGTTCGAGTTAGGCGACAGCAAAGACATAAGTCGAGACAAATGTTTCGAGGGGTGGAATTACCCAAAAAAGAGACTAGATAGGAATCAATTGAGGTATCGTGTCAATTCTTAAACGAGTCAACCATTGCCATTTGGAGGGCATGACGAGAGCGTCGTAAGAATGGATGGGGGAGCATGTCGAGGGTTATGAATCAAAGTCTATGAAGAATGAACACAAAACGTCCCACTGAGGTCAACTGATGAAACTAATTCATGGAACATATGGAGAAACTTGTCTACTTGAAGCCTTGGTAGCCAGTGAAACACTCCAGTAAAACTAAAGTTAATATGATAATTATTGTAAATCCTAAGAGATAAGGATGTATAAAGTTTAAATCTTTTAGGACTCTCATCTTGTATATAGACACTAATCTCAGTCGTTGATATAATTCGATCTATATCGTTTGATCTAGGGGAGCTCAACTATAAACAGTGACATTCCCAAGTCATTTGTAATCACTCAATTGTAAACCTTTAAAGTAATAGAATAATTTTGATAGTATTTGCTCAAACATTTGGTATGTGCTATTTTCTGTGGCCTTTTAGTTCATTCGTGGCTTCTTTCTCTTTTGAGTTTGCTTTCGCTTTGCTTCGGTGCCTTAGAGAAATTCTACGAGAATTCTCATTTTTTGGAAGTAAGGTTGACTTAGGCGGATTTAAACCCAAAAAATGACCTAAGGCCACATGATTTGCCAGGCTAAAGCTCTAGCCCCTTAACACTAGTACAAAAGCCTCCATAGTACTATTTACCTCTATTGTTTATATTCATCGTAAAAACAAGTAATCACAAATGATATATATTCCATCACAACAAGCTGAAAATTGAAATATATTCAAAGATGGTAAAAGTACTGTAAAGGCCTTTGTACTAAGTGTTAGATTACATTATATTCTTTTTACTTAAAAAATTGACAAACTTGTTATTGTAGGTTAGATTAAAAAATAAATTAGTCTTTTTTGTTAAAAATTTCATTCAATTCTATTGTTAAAAACTTATGTGACTGAAAGAATAATTAAACAGTTACACGTGGCATACTATTGTATTTTATTTTGCGTATATGGAACAATTTTTAACAGTAAAAATGAATGAAATTTTAACAAAATAACTAATTTACTTTTTGATATAATAGATAAAGATTAATTTACTTATTCTTTTAATAGAATGAACATAATCCATTTTGAATCCTAAGAATAAGGTTTCCATAATATTTCTACTACTTAGAGACAACTAAATATATCTAAAAAAAGTTCAAAAAAATGTAGAAAAATACTCACATATAATATTTACTTGCAATAAATCTTCAACGTGTAATTTAAATTCGACTATAAAGTAGCAAAGGAAATGGATTATTAATCCCCCCCCCCCAAAAAATAGAATATGTACACAGAAATGACTCTTGAGTGATCATTTAAAAAAAAAATTTAGGGTTGAAATTATATTGTAATTATATTGTAATTTTTACAATAATAAAAATACAATTTCACTATTTTAATAGTCTATATATTTATAATTCTTAGAAGATTAAATTAAATTTTTAATATTTTTAGGAGGGTCAATGTGTAATTTTCTCTTTATTAATTTAAAATTTTAAAAATTTTAAAGAGCTTAAATGAAAAAATTTTCATTTTAAGGGAGTCGGAGCCCCTACTAGCCCCCTAGCTACACCCTTAGACTCATATTAAAATTCGACTATATAAATTATATCAATTTTACCATTTTGATCATATCTATCGGAGACGAATTTGAGGGAATAGGCAGCCCATCTAGTAAAGCTGCACTTTTAACCTCTAAAAATGAAAAAAAAAATTGTTTACCCTTTTTAAAAATGATAAAATTATAAATTCGTACATAATAAATTTATATTTTAATATATAAAAAATTATAATTAAATTCTGATATCTATTAAAGGGGATTTTTGAATTCGCCCTATCTATAATTAAAATAAGTTAGACTTGAAATGTTTGAAAGTGTAGAGAGAAATAGGAATAGGTGGTTAAATTACCAAGAGATGAAATGAAGTCGGCAAAACCAGATCGGTGTTTCTTCATTATGAGACGAAACGGCTCCCATATTTTCTTTTCATTGCCTTTCTTATTTGAATTTTTGTTGTCAGTTGACGGTTCAACACTACAAATGAGGAATAAACACAAACACTTCGTATGCATAAACATGAAATATGATGGCCAAAAATACAAAAATAGCATATCAAGGTGTTGAATAATGACATGAATTTATCAGTTCGAGTTATATTATTTTACTCGAATTTGAAAATGAATATCGAGTAGGAAATGTATTAGATATATTTGGCTTAGTGGCGATTATATTTATACTGTAACATGAAAGTTCAGGTTCAATCCCTAATAATCTCATCCTATTCTGAATTATCAAAAAAATTAATTTTTTTAAATAAATAAAAGTGACTATTATTTATTTTTCTATCAACAGATATATGTATGTATATATAGGATAATCAAATTTTAAAAAGAAAATTATTAAGCGTGCATAAAATTATAAAATATGTAAAATTAATTAATTTCATATAAATCAAGAAGATTTCAAAATTCCCCAATTTTCAGATGGTTATCGGATGAATTTGAAATTTTTCATAGGTTTTTAAAAAATTAATGATAAACAATTTTATAAAAATAAATAAAATTAATTAACTTCAAGCTAATGTAAGTAAATTTCGTAAAAGAAATTGAAAGAAATTTCAAAATTGCGACGATTAAATCAAATTCGAATGTTACGAAATACAATAAACTAAATTCGAGATTTAAAATGAGATCATTATTTTATGGTTTTGATTCGTTCTAACACTTATATTAATCATGAACACATTTATTATCTGATTATAATCTAAATCTTATATAGAACTCAAAAACTTCAAAAAAAATTTCAGAGTTATTACCTTGAAGGAGCTGGTGAAAGTGAAGGTGAAGGTTCGGTTGAATCTCCCATTGGCAATTTTCAGAGCTGATTAAAAAAACCTAGAAAGTTAATGAAGAAAATGAATTAAGAAGATGAATAATTGGCATTAATCTCAAGTTTTTTTGTTTCACTAATATTAATGCTGTCCCCCATTTTTTGTGCCTAAAAGTAGGCTTTTTTCTCACTTCTTCTTTCTTAATTCGTTCCCTTTTGTTAGAAGAAATAATTTTATAATAAAATTTATCCTATTATATTAAGGAATGTTGAAGGCATTTAGAATTTATATTAAGAAAATACAGCATTGCCTCTTCCTTTTTTTTGGGTCTTCCACACCTGGAACAAACTACCATTATTTTTGTTTATTTCGTTATTACATGAAAAAATAATATAAATATCATAATATATAAAAAAAAATACATGAAATGTGGAGATATAAATTATATAGTATTGTAAATTATATGGGGCATTGTTTATTTTATAAAGTCAATGAGTGGTATGTAACCATTGCCTCATACATTTTAGCTAGATTTACTCATGGTTTAGACCATTCAGTCCGATTCGAAAGTCTGTCAAAAAAATGAAACGATTTGGATAAAAATATAGGCCTAAAAAATGGGATTGAGTAAAAAAATAAGGTCTATTTTAAAAACGGTTCGAGCCTCGAGTAAGACATTTTTGGCCCAAGCCTAGCCAAGACCGAATTCATTAAATGACAAAAAAAAAAGTCTGCTATTTTTTGGGTTATTTCAATGATATTTTCTTGTTGTTTTCTCCCTATTTTGCTATCATTTCACTATTATGTTACTACTATTTTGTTATTATTTGGATATTGTATAACACTTGTTTTATTGTTAATTTTGTTATTATTTTAGAGACATTTTCTTATTAAGTTGCATCTATTTTAGTATTATTTTAAGTATACATATTTTTTGTTTGAAAATATTTATTTTAATGTTTTTAGTATTTTTTATGTATTATATATATTTAAAAATTATGTCAAAAATTAATATGAGCGGGCCGGGTCGATTCGAGTTTTAACATTTTTTAATGGGCCAGGCTTGAGTAAATTTTTAGGTCTATTTTTTGGACTGGGCCAAGCCCGAGCCTAGCAAACGAGCATAAATTTATGTTTGGGCCCAACCCAACCATAGTCACCTCTAATTTTAGCTCTATTGTTATTAAAAGAGCTATATCCATGATCAATTTTTTTAGAAGAAATAATATTTTTATATCGAAAAAGCTTTTCAAACTAATGTTATCCAAATTTAGTTTTTAAAATTAATTAATAAATGATATTTTTTTAGTCATAAAAATATTTATGTTGTATTTGTTTTATTAAAATGAATAAGTTACATGGAATCAACAAAATATTTAATTTTCACTGAATTAATCAGACTCTCAAAACTATTTGTTTGATCAACTGTCTGAAAAGTATACTATGTCTAAAGTTGATATAGAATATAAAGAGTAAGAAATGCATAAAGTCCTTGGACTAAAATTTGAAGTATGTGAAGGCCGTCCTCATGGGATTACCTTTTGGTCTATTGTGGATATTTGAAGGATTAGTCCAACCTTCGTATGCACAAGGTTAGGTTGCAAAACAACCATAAACCTATTATTGAGCACCAGCGTTTGACATAATCCATGGGTCAGCCTAGTTCAATGTGTTACTAAGAAATGTGAGATGAGGGAGGTACTAAATGAAAATAATTACTAAAAAAATAAATAAAAACACAAAGAAATATCCAAAATATAAAGAGAATACAATTTTTATGGTAATTTTTTGAAATATGGTGGAAAGCGGTGTTGAGCTATTTACGAATTACGAGGGACATTTTTAAATTTTGAAAAATATTTTAATAAAAAAGAATTATTTTGACACAAGTTCTCAAGCATTGCAAGGGGTCCAATCTAGTGCTCATTTGGGAGAATTGTCACTTCATCATCCAAAACTGTATTTTTCTTTGTCTGCTAAAGGTTGGGAGGTGGATCATCAAGAAGTTACCTCCAATTTTAGGTTGTTTTGTGTTAGTTGAGTCATAATTTTTATCCAATTTCTTACAAATAATTCTAATTGTTACAAACATAAAATATTTGAGGTAGACTATGATGATGGTTGTGCATTTTGTTTTCTTTATCTGCCATACCCTCTTAAATCTTAAAAAACAATAAGAGAATTTTGGAGTTAAAATATGGCTTGATTTCAGCCGTAGATTCATGAGCTTGAGAAGTCAAAAACAAATAATGAGATTAAAACTAATGTGACGGTAACAATACTCTTTTTATGGTGCAAAGGTGTCCAAACATGGGTACAGCATGTGCTAACTTTTTGTACACTCGTTATTATTTTAGAGATATTTGCTTGTTAAGTTGCATATATCTTAGTGTTATTTAAGTCTATATTTTTTTAAAAATTTATTTTCAATTTGTTAGGAAATATTTATTTTAATTTTTTTAGTATTTTTGATGTATTATATATATTTAAAAATTATATAAAATAATATTAAAAATTAATACGGGCGGGCCGAGCCGGGCTCGGGTTTTAACATTTTTATATGGGTTGGGCATGGACAAAATTTTAGACCTATTTTTTAGGCCCAACCTGACCCGAGCGCGATGAATAGACCTCAATCGGCCTGAACCCAACCCGACCCATAAACCCCTCTACTTCCAACTAATTAGTATAACAATTTAGAGGCACGTTCTGAACTTCCATGAGTGTTAAAATTTAAATAGATTGAATAAGTCTTATACACTGTTGATTTTTTTTTTATCTTAACAATGTTTAATATACTATATACTTTTATGTTAATAATTTATTTATATATATTATTAAATTATTTTTACTAAATATAAAAATTTTGATTGAATTAATATCATGAATTCATCCAACATTATTTTAATTATGAGAAAATTAAAAATTTAGATTTAAATAATCAACAAATATTATTGTATAAACGATTTAGGTCTTTTAATATTTTATACAATGAAATAATATTTGATACATTACCAATAAAATTTTTAATTTCAAAAAATAGAATTAAGGATTGACAAGTGTCTTGTAGGGCATAATAAAATATTAAAAAAATGAAAATTTTTTAAAACTACTTACTAAATAAAAAAAAATACACTGTTAGTATATTAAATACAAATCTTTACTCAATACCTTTAAAAAAAACTTAAAATTAAAAAAAAATGATTGTAAAGTTTTTACTATTATTAAAATAAAGCACTCACCTCTGTATATAAATACTTCCACTCAAAATAAATAAAAATAACCTCCAATAATTTACAAAATTTATAGGTATATTTATTTAAAAATTTGGGATTTGAATTCCAGTGTTAATATTTGGAATTTTTTTTTATTTTGTCATATTAAAATTTCTTTATACTGATTTTCTTAAAATATAAAAATTAATATAAATAAGTTCAACTATATATCTATCTAGATATGTTTATAGGTCTAGTCGGGTGGGGCCTAAGCATAATATTAATATACTGTATGCTTGTCCATGCTCGATTTGGCCCAAAATATGGGTTTACAAATTTGCCCAAATTCATCCATATTTGTGAAAAACCAATCCAAACTCATTTTAGATATATCCATGTTATTTTTAAAAATATATTTATATTATTTTAATTTAATATTTAATAATATCTTTTTTTTATTTATTGAAAATTTTTATATAGTTATCTTAAAATTATTTTAATGTTTACATTGGGGTATAATTATATAATTAGTATAAGTTTATTTTTTACCGTGTTATAAATTATGTAATATATAAAAATAACATAATATAAAGTATTATAAACTTAAAAATAGGCTGAGCTCGTGCAAGCCCAAACCTATTATATTTTTACCAAAATACTTTTAAATTTTAAACAAACTTTCGAGTCTAAACCAAACCAACCACCCGAATTATAAACAATTGTGGATCTATCCCAAATCTTTCAATATCATTGAAAAGCAAAACAAGTAATTTTAGCGCAAAAATAAATAGATTCTCCAACATGTTTTAAAAGCTCACCAAAGTTGCCCTCAGTCTCACACAATACACAAAACGTCTTGTTCTAAATTTTAAACCTTCATGCTTTAATCCTAAATTGTGAAACTCTAAATTCATAAAGATGGAGTGAAATTTTTGACCCAATTAAAACTAAATAATTATTTTTTAAATTTAATTATAATAATATTTATATTATTTTATATATGTACACACAAAATACTTTTTATTATAACTTAGACTTAATGCTCTCTTTGATATTTAAATTATACTCATTTTTTCACTTCCGTACATAAACTCTTTTTGGTTCACTTTACTATTTAAACTATCCTTCATTATCTAAATTCACCCATGGTGTTAAAAAAAAAAAATAGCTGACACATGGTGCTTTAAAAACGTGCCACCTCAGTCATCTTTTTTCTTTTTAGTATTATGTATATTATATCGATTAAAAAGTTTAAAATGTTATATATTTAAAAAGAAACTAAAATTATATAAAATTCCAAAATATTTAAATTTAAATTTTTAAATTTCAAAATAATATATAAATTTGAAAATTTTATAAAAAATTGAAAATAAAAGTAGTTAAATTTTAGAATATTTCCAAAAAAAAAAACTTAAAATTTTCCAAAAATATGTATTCTAGAAATTCGTATTAAATTTCAATTTTTTTTAAAAAATTCTAAATTAAAAAATTTAAAAACAATGAATCAAAAATTCAAAAATAAAAAAATATAAAAAATTTAACTAAAAAAAATAAAGTCTTAGAAATTGAAGATTAAAAATTTTAACTTAAAAATTGAAAAATAAAAAATCTAAATTTTATAAATGTTTTTAATAATTTAAAAAAATTGCAAAAAAAGTATATGTCATTTAAAAGATTATGAAAATATGAAATATTTAAAATTCAAAAGAAACACAGTCTGCCGAATTGGCACATCTTAGTTTGCCCTTTATGTGGCATGTTTTTTTGTTTTTTATTCTTATTAGGTTTCTTCCATTATTTTTACTGCTGATTCTATTCGTAAGAAGCACTAAACTGAATTAATTGGAAATAAATTTCTACGGTTTTGATCAAATGGAGAATGATTTTGCAGGGATTAGTATCAACGAAGGAGAGGAAGAGGCTTGACAATTTCAAGATGGATCTGATGAGCAATCAAAATTGTTTTGATCTATGCTTAGTGGGTTGCTTTCTAACAGTAAGTGTAGTTCACTTTTCGACATGCGGAACACCATAGTCAATCTTTGACATCCTTTGAGTGGATTTAGATCTCAGATGTGGGGGGAAAAATGTATTTGCTTAGGTTCTACAATAAGGTGGATATTGACAAGGTAGTAAAGGGCACGCCATGGATGTTCAACAATCACTTGCTGGTATTTTAAATACATTATCTCCCTCCAGGATTTTTCTCTAAAATTGTGGCGAAACAATTTGGAAACTTTATAGGGTTTTTTAGGAATATGATTCGAAGCAGATCTCCATGAGTTTCAAGCAATGTTTAAGAATTAGGGCACAGATTGATGTGAGGCTTCCATTGAAACGCAAAATGGAAATTCAAATTTCGCCATCTAGTTTTATTTAGGCGAGATTTCAATATGAAAAACTTACGCTAGTGTCACACCCCAAAGTGGTGGATCCGAAAGAAGGGCGTATTGATGTGAAGGTTATCTATTTTGACGCACTTTGGTAGTTAGTCTGCCAATTTATATGCTACAGAAGAACTAATGTTTGGCGCATAGAGTATCCGCTCGTGGAAATATATTAGGATTTATTCTCGTAGTATTCTCCAATTGAAGAAAGAGTACGACAAGTGAAGAGTAGGCCTCAGAATGTTGGTTGAGCATGATGCGCCTACTATGTATATGTTAAAGTTGTAAGGGGTTAAAATGTCTTTAAGGCTACGCCACATACTAGGGGTGTGCAAAAATCGAGTAAAATCGAAAAAATTCAATTAACCGCCGAATTCAGTTAATCGATTGGTTTACCGAATTAATTTGGTCGGGGTAGGTTAATAAAATTTTGAGTTTTCGGTTAACGGTTAATTCGGTTCGAAATCTGTGGTTAATGGAATTTTTTCTATTTAACCAAAAAGATTAATAAATAAAATTAAAATATATAAATATTAACCCACTACCCACCCAAATCCAATCCAATATAAACCCAATATAAACTCAATCCAATATATATAAACCCAAGTACTCAATCCAACCCAATCCTAAAAACTACAAATAATTTAATAAATAAAAATAAAAATCCTAAAACTAAAAATCACGACAAAAATAAGAAATCCCTAAGACCCTAACCCTCAAATTTCAAAATCCCTAATTTGAAATCTCCCAAAATCTCTCTACCGCCACTGATAGTCACCTTCATGAATCGTCCAACGTCTACTAGTCACACCGTCCGGCGTCTACCAAGTCACCATCACCGGCGAGTTGAGGTAGGCTTTTCCTCTCATGCTTGTAGTTGTTGTCAAGTTTGTAGGTCTTTGTTTCTTAGTAGTATCTGTCTTGCTCATCGATATCTGCTTTAGCAATCAGGAGATGAAATTGGGCAAGGAATTTGCTTCTTAAGTGGTGCCTGAATGTAGGGGATGAGAAAGATGGAATAGATAGTAATTTGGGGTGAAAATGGGTAAAATTAGAACACTATAGAAAAATTGATTTAAACACAATTTCTAAGTCCAATTAAGTGGCATTGTGAATGATAAAAGGTGAAATTAGAACACACTCACACAGGCTAAATGTAGATAGTATTAACGGGCCTGCTTAAGAAGAACAGATCTCTTGGGTTACTCTGTTATTTTGACCCAATGAAAAGATTTGTTTTACATATACTTTTTGTTATGTTATATCGAATTGGTGTTACAGTTTTAATTTAATTATCAAATTATAAAATGTAAAATCTTTTTATAATATCCAGTTCAAACACATACCCAGATCTGCTAATATCTTAACACATAGTTTAGCCACTGATCGCCTAAAAAATGAAAGGGAAAGTTACCTGAGTGGAAGTGTGTCAGTGGTTGTTGATGATGGATTATAGGGACAGAGAAGGAGGGAAGTGAATTGACAGTGGAAGATGAGATTGTAACGACCCAATAGTTAGGGGTGTCAGAAAGTGCATTACCGGGACTCCGTTCCCGTATATCAAACTCGTAAATATTTTAACAAAAATGTTTACGAAGTTAGTTGTGTAATTAATTAGATTTCGATTAAGTAAAATTGCATAAATTAAGAATTATTATAGTATAAGGACTAAATCGCGTATAGAGTAAAAGTGAATTATAGATTAAAAATTAATTAAAGGGACTAAAGAAGTAATTATACCTTTGTTTCTTTAAGTGGATGGCATTAATGATGATTTTTTATATATGTTTACTTATTATATATTATATGTTATATTACATAACAATAAATGTGTATATATATATATGTATATATGTTATAATATTAATAAAATAAAGTATAATACAACAAAAGAATTAAAAGTAAAGTGGATGCATGCAAAAACTTATCAAAGAAAAGAAAGAAAAAGAAAGAGAGAAAAAGCAAAGGAAAACGCACGGTTATAGGGACCATAGGGTTTAAATTCAAAATTGGTTAGTTAATTTAGTCTTTTTTTTTGTAATTTTTATATTTTTAGAATTTCGGTTTTTAGTACTACCCGACCGATGTTGCAATTTTAGCGTTGATTAAGATATTAAATGTTGTTAATGTTGAATAGCATTAGTATTAGGGATTAAATTCATAGATTTTTAGGCTAGAAATGGAAATGGATTAAATTATAGAACAAATTGTAAATTTTGAGTAATAGGGACTAAATTGAGAAAATTTCAAAATTTAGGGGTTTAATTGAAAATAGGGAGCTAAATTTAGCTTAGAGCAAAATTAGTATAAAAATATAGGATAAAATGTAAAGAATAAAAATTAGTCTCGATTTAGGGACTAAATTGGAATTTAAGCAAATATTGAGTAAAAATTGAAATATTCAATGTGAAGTTGAATTGTGTTGTATTGATGTATTTTAATTGTTTTAATTCCATAGCTAACGTCGTACCGAAATCCCCGACTAAAAAGGGAAAGGATAAAATTGATATCGAATAGCTCGTAATCCATGGTTTGTATTTCTATAATCCGAACCTAGTTGTTAATTGTTGTATTTTGATTTAATGCACATGGTAAGTGGTTGAGGTGAGTATTTTGGCACTTTGATAGTCAATTGAAATTGTAGTTGATTGAAATGGATTGAATTAGTATATACATTATGAATGTACTGATTATTTGAATTGAAATGAATATATGTGTAAATGTGATAATATGCAAATATGAGAATTGGATATTTGTTGTATTTGAAAAGTGGAATGAAATCCTATTAACTGTATCAGGCTGAGTTAGATATAGATTGCATGCCATAGGATAAGAAGAGTTTAGGGATTTTTTTGACTTTGAGTCAATGAGGCATTGGGTGCTAATTTGCTTCAGTTTAATCGATGAGACAGTAGGTGTCAATTTATATAGCGTTGGGTGCAGTTATTACTTCGGATTTATCTGATGAGGCATTGGGTGCCAAACTGGAGTGTTGCTTGGATCCGTATATCTATCTATGTCCGAGTCTGAGTCGTGTTAATAGAGGTAATTAAATAATAAAGTTTTATGATCGATATTGAATGACTTGGTATGTGAAATGGAAATGAGATAGTGAATTGAAACATGCAAAATGAGATATGTTGTGATTAAATGAAATACATGAGTTATGTACTCATGAATTGAATATGGAATAGATCATGCCTTTGTATAAACAAATGTGGATTGACATGTGAAAAGCTATTTATATAGCAAGTGATGTGAATTGAGATATTTGTTAAACAAATCAAATATGATAGCATGTGAAATTTGAGTATAGTATGAAATGATTTGGTAATACGCTTGAATTTGAAATGATGGTATATGATAGTTGTGAGCTTAGACAATAGTATGTTCGTATAATTCAAATTATGCATTCTTGTATCATTATGTCTTTAATTGTTCGAATTATAGAAATATCACTGAGTTTTACTCAGCGTACGGTTTTATTTTTTGTGCGCAGGTTAGGTACTTTTCTTTTAATTGCCGACTCAACATCCAATAGCAATTCTGATATCAAATGTGGTGATGTTTATCTTTTGTAATGGCATGTACCTAGGGTGTGTTTGGTTTTTAATGAATTTGGTATATGTGATGTAATTGAGTTTAAGTGAAATGTTGGTTTGGTATATATATAAACTTATGTTTGTGTTTAGAGCCATAATTTGGCATGTTGATTTGAATCAAGACTTGTTAGGTGTTTGTGAATTTAAGTTTGATTTTTAGGTAGATATAAGCTAGGCCAAATTGATTGATTTTGGCATGTTTAAAACTTTGATTTGAATGATGCATGGATGATATGTTTTGATGATATAACATGTCGTACCAACTTTGATTTGGTGTATTTTGGGCATGTTTAATCGTGTTTTTGAATAGGTTAAACGATTGGTAATTGAGTTGCTTACTGCCCAAGTAAGTAGGAAATGGTAAACTTGAGTTTTAGGGTACTTTTAGGTGCACATAGCTTGGCCACACGGTCGTGTGTCACACACGGGCAACACATATGGGCGTGTGACCCAAGTCAGAGGATTACATGGCCTGACCACACGGGTGTGTGACCCCTGCAATTGAAATTTTTCTAACTTTTTCCTAAATTTTTCAAATATTCTCGATTTAGTCCTGAATCATTTCTAGAGTGATTCTAAGGCCTCGAAGGCTTAAATAAGAGACGTTATGCATGTTTAATGATGGGTTATGTTATTATTATAGAAATGTTTTGAAATGAATGATTTAGGTTACATTTACTCGATAATGCTTCGAAACCCTATTTTGATGATAAATACAAGTTGAGAGTGTTATAGAGTAGGGTTTGGGGAGAAGAAAAAACAATAAATGGGATGGTTTATGGAAGACTGTTGGTTTTGGGAATTGGTATCGACAAGTTTCGAGGGTGGGATTTTTTTCCTCGCCCACATAAATTTAACACTTATCTATAAATGATGTTAATCCAATTAAAATTGATTTATATATGATTTTATGCATAAACAAGCCAAATTAAATGAAGGAAAATAAGCCAAACAAAATATGTAATAGTATATGTTGAACTCAACATCAAAAGACAAACAATATTTTATTTCTCTAAAACTCAAGATCAAAATATGTTTAATATTATAAATGTATTTTAATTTATTATATAATTTTTTTCTTGCAGAATATCCGCCGAACTAACATCTATTGAGGGTAGTGTTACACCTTTTACTTCGATAGATTTTGAAAATTCGAAAGTTGAAGCTTCAAGCCAAACAAATGGGACTACTGGGAAAAGAAAAGTCACTCCTCAAAGGTCAGAAGTTTAGTCTCACTTCACTAAAATTATTAATAGTGAGGGTGCAAGTAAGGCTAAATGTAATTATTGTGAAAAAGAATTTTTTTGTGATATGAAAAAAAATTGTACGAGGTCATTGAAATATCATATTGATTCAAGTAAGAAAAATCCTAGTAATGTCGTTGACACTAGCGAAGGACAACTAGTTTACCTAGAAAGAGAGTTGAAATGGGGGGAAGGAAATCTTTCAACTTGGAGATTTGATCAATAAGCATGTAAGAAAGGATTAGCACAAATTATTGTGATTGATGAATTACCTTTCAAGTTTGTTGAAAGTGAAGGCTTTAAGAAATTTATGTTCGTAGCATGTCCTAGGTTTCATATTCCTTCACGAACTACTATGACTAAGGATGTTTATCAATTGTATTTAGATGAAAGGGTCAAGATAGAAATAATTTTTCAGAAGTTCTTGTTCTAGAGTTTGCTTAACTACTAACACATGGACTTCTTTGTAAAGATTTAATTATTTGTGTATCACTACTCACTTTATTGATAACGAATGGAAATTGAATAAAAAGATTTTAAACTTTTATCCAATTTCTAGTCATAAAAGTGAGTCCATTAGGATGGTGGTTGAAAAATGCTTGTTGAATTGGGGGATTGATAAGTTGTTTACTGTTACTGTTGATAATGCAAGTTCAAATGATGTTGTTATTGGTTATTTAAGAAAGAAATTTAACCCTCCCAGGAGTTTAGTTCAAAATGGTAAATATATTCATATGAGATGCATAACATACATTGTGAATTTGATTGTTGTTAAAGGCTTAAAAGAAATAAATAAATATGTTGAACATGTTAAGGGGCTGTTAGACATGTGAGACCATCTCCAGCTAGGTTACAAAAGTTTAAGGAGTGTGTTGTGGTGGAAAAGATAGAGTGTAAGAAGATGTTGTGTCTTGATGTTGTACTAGGTGGAACTCAACCTACTTAGTGTTAGACATTGCTCAAAACTTTGAGAGAGCTTTTGAGAGATTTGAGGAGCAAGATACAAACTTTAGGGCTGAACTTGAAAGGGGAGAGGGTTGGCCTAGTGTGGATGATTGGGCTAGTGTTAGAAAATTAAGGGATTTCTTGGAACACTTTTATGAAGTCACTTTGTGTATATATGGCACTTCATATGTCACATCCAATAAATTTTTTGACGAGCTTTCTGAAATTGATATTCTTTTACAGTTAAATATTAAAGTTGATTTCAATGTTATGGCCATCAAGATGAAAGACAAGTATGATAAGTATTGGGGTGATGTTGATAAGATGAATTTGCTTATGTTTGTTGCTTGTGTTTTAGATCCTAGACAAAAACTAAAGTACCTTGAATTTGCACTTAGTGAAATGTCTAGTTTTGAAAAAGCTTATGAAATGATGCAAAAATTGAAGGAATCTTTGTATGAATTGTGTGATGAGTATAATACTCCACTTCATAGTGCATGTAAATAATCGAGTGTGCCAACATATGTTTCTCTCGATAAACCACAACAAAAAATGAAAAGACGAATGCAAGGTTTGTATAAAAAGCGTGAGTTGAAAAATGGTGGTGAGGATAAAACATCTAAATTTGATAAATATGTAGTTGAGGCTAATGAGGATTTTTGTTGAAGATTTCAACATTTTATTGTGGTAGAAAGTGAATAGCCCTATATTTCTCATTCTTTCAAAGATGGCCAGAGATGTGTTAGCTATACCGATTTTTATGATTGCTTTAGAGTCTGCATTTAGCACCGGGGGGCGTGTTCTTGATCAATATAGGAGTTCTTTAACTCCTAAAATTTTACAAGCTCTTATTTGCACTCAAGATTGGATTTGAAAATCATAATTACAAGAAGACATCAAAAAGATTGAAGAACAAATCCAAGAGCATGACAAGATTGAAAATGGCATATTTATTATTTTATTTTAATAGTTTCAATTTTTTTTTTACCATATCACTCCTACTTATTTAATCAATTCAATGTTTAGACTTTTCTTAGAATACATTAGAGCCTACCCTAAATTCATGAGCTTTCATGAGTTGAAGGGTATACTTACGATCTCATTCTTGCTAACTTACAATCTATTCATTTGTTTATATTATTTGATTTTTTTAAATGCATATATTTCTATTATATGCTCATTTTTTACACATATTTTTTTTGTAGGTATAATGCAAATGAAGATCTTTTGGAGAGAAGAAATAGATACAAATGGAGAATATTAAATATTTACATTTTAATTATGTGTTAATTTCAAGACTTATATAGTGTTTTTAATTATGTAGTGATTCAATACTTTAATTTGGTTAATTCGGTTAATTTTTATACTTGTTTTAACCAAAAATAAAAAAAATACAAAATTTTTCGTTAATTCGGTTAACCAAAAACCAACCGAATTAAACAAAAAATTTCAGTTTGGTTAACGGTTAAGGGTTTAAAAGGGTCGGTTAATTCAGTTAATGGTATTTCGGGTCAGTTAACCGATTGAACACCCCTAACACATACAGATTATCACTATAAGTATGGTATGCCAAGTTTGCTCGAAAGATGTGCAAGATAGGTTCTGTAAAGGGATTGGTTGAGAGTCAATTGAATGGATTGATCGATCAAATAACATCGGCATCATATTTTCTTCGATTTTTGTAGGACATTAAAGGGACAAATTTTGTATCCTTTTGGCACTTTTCAAGATCCACTAAGAGATTTTGGGTATATATATACAGTAAGAATGGAACGTTTAAATGGTTTTTCTTCCTTTCGTTCTACACTTTAGCTTTTTTAAAAATTAAATATTCTCTTCTTCTTCATTAAACTGGAAGTTAAGGTTTTTGAGGTCATTGATGGATGTTTCAACCTCTTGGTAAGTCTAGTAAATTTACATGTTAGGATTTTGAAAGAACAAAGATGTTATGAAGCAGATAAACAATAAGATATGAATAAAAGACCCTACATGGGGGTCATCTGCATTTGAGATGATAGCAAATTGTCTGTAAATGGGTTTTAATGATGATTTTATGTTCTTTTAAGCAGTTGTTGGTGCTGATTTGTGAAGAACGTTTAGGTTTGGAACTTTGAATTGCAGTAAAGGTGAGTTTCAGGTGAGTCCTTATCATGACTTATGCATGTTAAATTCATAATAGAAAGTCTTATGTTGATGACATCTCAAATGCTTGGTAAGTGTGTGAGATATATAAGTTACTACATGAATAATGTGATGTGTGGTATGCATGTTTGTAGAATCAAGTATGGTGAGTATGCATTAGTTAGTTGAATTAACAAAACTAGTTAATTTTATTCTGTGCTAAATGAGAAATCATCAAATTATGCTGCTTTTGGTAGGACAGGTACATTGCTAACTGGACAAGCAGATCATGGTGACAAGGATAATACTCATGGTATAGCCTCTAGTGAGATGTGAACCGGACTGGCAGAATACAACATGACGATGTGTAAGACCATGTGGCTGAGACTCATGGCATTGTATGTCAATGAAAACACTTATGGTGATGCCTCTAGTAAGATATGGACTGGACTGATAGATCACGACATGAAGTTGTGTATAAGACCATGTGAGAGAAACCCCATGGTAGATCACATATTCATGGCGTGCTGTAAGGCCTTTATGGCGTATTCAATAAAGCATGTGTAGCGTATTCTGTGATATTTGTGTGATGTACTCTGTAACGCCCTTGGGTCAAAATTTGGTCAAATACTTCTCTGTCGTAATCTCGGTAAGCTTGAGACTTCTATGCTGATCAATGTTATGATAAAGAACTAGTAAGTTGAAGGTATCTTCATGTCGTTAATCTTATGGCAGAATTTTGAATATGATCTAAAGGAAAACTTTTGAAGGAGTTTGCACCAGTGTTTCTAAAGAGGGAATCCACCATAATAATTTGTTAGTATAGAGAACTTGGTATAATTGTAGATATGAATGGTTTATGTGTGGTCGCCAAATCTGAGTTTATTACGATATGGATGGCAACATGGATTATTAGCATGACCTAAGTTGTACCCAGACTTCAAAAACAAAACCAACACTGTTACTATTAATAATTCCATTATTAATACAACTTGTAGAGCCATACATTCAGCTATTTTGACGTATTTTGTCATTCTAAGACTAATTTACTTGCAAAAAACCAAAAAAAACTTTATATGCAAAGAAAGACAATTTTTTGGAACAGAAATGGGTAACCAGAAGAAACCCAAAATCAAATAGAATGAGTTCCACCAAAAATGTATTGATTTTATACCTTTAATCAAAGAAGTTGATAGAAATAATAGAATAGAAGAAAATATGATAGATTTCTAAATCATAATATCATGGAGAAGGAGTATAAATCTCTAAATCATTTGACAAAAAATGTAGGTAGAAATTTAATGAAAAAGAGGCTGATCTCAAATCCCAAAACCCAGAAAATTATTCCAAATTGATAATCGAATCTTTGGTGAACAAAAATATAAGTGGTAGTAGAAGTTGAAAGAAGGAGATCTGTAGGAAAATGGAAGGAGACAACTTATAGAGAAAAAAGGCAGAGAGCTTTAGACAACTCCCTAAATCTCTTTTATGTGTTTGTTGCTTAATTTTCCATGAAAAAGAATGAGAGAGAGACTATAGAGTTGTGTTTGATCCACATTCACCGCATCATTGTTGATACATGATTTAGTTGGTAGCTCCGTTGGCCAATCCTTCTTCCTCCTAATATAGGTGTTTAGAGGAGATAGAAGCAAAATTGGAGAATCTCGAGAGAGCTGACCCCTTTAAAGAGGATCCTTAAAAGTGCATATAAAATTTTTTTTACAGGTTGAATTCCAAATTATAGAGTAAATCGGATTCCAAGTCACAAAACAGATCAAATTATGAGTACTTCTATAACATAATTCAAGCTTTAATTTAATTAATTCATATAATCTATCTATAAAAAAAATATTGAATGTCATTAGGTAAATTTAAATTTCAGAATGTAACATTTTTCTTTATTTTCATATTACAATATTCGAAAAAGTCAACTCTCAGTGAGTGACTAATAAAGGCAAAAATATTCAAATGGTGACCGCATATTTAGTTTTCTTAAGGGCACAAACCTTTATAAAGTTCCCCATGATGTGCACATACTTTTTCTTTATGCTTTAATCATTTTATCTTTTTTATTCTTATCTTCTTTACATCTATACTATATTTAACTTTTAATTGAATTAGTATTATGAATTAATGGAATATAATTTAATTAATTTTTTTAAATTATTTGAATAGTTTTATATACAAAATAAATTATATTATAAATGTGTTTTTACTTTTTTATTTTTATATAAAATTGATAAAAATATATATTATAATATTTTGACTTAAAGACACAATAAATTTTCAAATTTATCCTTTTAATTAAAAATATTAATAAATATAATTATTAGTTTAAAAGAATTTCACCATGGTGTGTGATAATAATATAACAAAAATGAGAGAAAATAATGCATTATTACTTCCTTACACCTTCATTTATCAAAATTGAAAACTCTCAAGTCTTAACAATTCTTTAAATGCTTTTCCAAGTTTCTTCTTTTTCTTTTATACAAGTCATTTTCTTCCTTTCTTTTTAGTGGAAAATTATTGGGACTTACATGGGCCCTCTCTACCTAATCAATGTCCACCCCTTTATATATATATATATATAAGTGCTTTAAAATATTTTTAAAATTATTATGTCTCACAATAAATTAATCAAAAGTATTGGAAATAAATATACTCAATAACTCAGGAAGATTCACCCAAAATTTTAAGTTTAAAAAATAAAATAAAATATGTTTAACATATAGGTTAGCCTATTGTTGGAGTCTCATTATTTATAAATATTATATATTTTTTAATTTTATTTGAATATAATTCAAATATTAATTTATTGGACTTCATATTATTCAACCAAAAAGTGTGAAGTACTGAGATATCAGCAATTTGCTTTTATTTGACTATTTGAGGCATAGAATTTGTCAAATACATTTTATTTTGGTTTACAAATTGTCAATTGTTTAGGCTTCCTAGACATTACAACTAAATACAACCATGAATAATAATTTCCATTTTTGTAGAGAATAATTTTGTTAACAAGAATTTCATATTTTCTTAATATATATATTGTAAAATATAATTAACTAAAATATTTGAAATAAAATTGGTCGAAATTTAGAAATTTTAATTAGGATAACAGGATAAGGTTGTAAACAAGTTTCCATTTGATATGTGATTAGGAAAGTTATTATTAAAAATAAACTTAATTAATTGTGGATAACTTCTTTTTCAAGAAAAACAAGTAGGAAGATTATAGTTGTGGCATTTGAGAAGAAGGAAATTTAGGTCACTTTATTATACAACAAGTTATTTACAATTTTAGGGAATATTGATTTACATATTTTTCTTGATTCTTCAACCAAACTCACTTTTTAAGTTTTTTTTTCTTTCATTATTTTTTTTTTAATTTGATAAATTTGTAACTTTTTATTCCATGTCACTTCGTATAATTGATTTTAGTTTTACTTTTTTTGGTTTAATATGATAAAAAGTAGAAAGATAACATTAGTACACATATATTTTTAAGAATTAAAAGAAATCTCTAAAATTCATTCTTCATACTTAAAAATAATACAAGGTAAAAGTATCATTGAAACTCTTGTACTAAGAATTGGATTGCATTTTGCTTTCTCTACTTAAAAGATGAGTTAGATCAAAAGGTAAATTGGTATTTCTATTAAAAATTTTTCTAATTTCTACGTTAAAAATTGATTCATGTACGTCAAAATGAGATAGTGTGACACACACCATGTAATTGCCTG
The DNA here is from genome assembly GCA_020496765.1 of Gossypium stocksii. Taxonomy (NCBI): domain Eukaryota; kingdom Viridiplantae; phylum Streptophyta; class Magnoliopsida; order Malvales; family Malvaceae; genus Gossypium; species Gossypium stocksii. The sequence continues at coordinate 51,698,115 of CM035625.1, read as the reverse complement.
GTTATTTTGTTAATCACAATAATTTTAATAATAGAAATGAATGAAATTTTTATAAAAAATATCAATTTACTCTTTAATCTAACATATAAAAATGAATTTACCTATTCTTTAAATAAATAAAAAAATAAAATATAATCTAACTCGTAATATAAACACATCTATAATACTTTTACCAATAAATATATTATATAATTATAACCACATCCAATCAAACAAAATTACAATTAAAATCAACACCCATATTTTAGCAAACCATGCAACTTGTTTCCATGTTCGACACAAAAATAAAGAGGGAATGTCATTATTTAAATAATAATAAATAAAAAAAAGCAATGTCCTTATTCGATGTGGGCCCCACTCACCTAATAATAATTAATAAATCTCTTCTTTTAAAAAAAAAAAAAAAAAGAACCTCACACCCCGACAACTAACCGTTCCGACATCAAACCCCCGTTATCCCGTCCCCAAAAAATCCGAACATCGGCTAACGACAACCAAACAAAACACGCGATTGCCGTTATCACACATTCCTCTTTTTTAAGTGTATGGGTCCCACCTCCCCGAGCCGCCCAGTCCTACAGAGGACCCACATGACGCGCTCGTCAACGCAAACTCGAAAGACCAAATTAGCTCAGCCCGAAATTAAACCCGATATCCGACCCGTACCCGTCCCCAGCTATTTCGTCGGCCTTTCCTTTCCTTTTTCCCCTTCTATATATATTCCCTCTTCCCTTATCTCTTTCGTGTGGACAGATTATATCACAACAGAGTTTTAAAATAAAAAAAAATCCAAAAAAAAAAAGGAAGGGATTATTATAATTTGAAGGAAAAAAAATCAAGAAACCTTCCTTTTTTCCTCCTTTGATTTTCCCCTTGTAAGGTCTTGAAATTGTTCGAATCCCGTTTTTTGTAATTTTTTTCATTTAATTCTCAGTTTTCTTTTCTATTTATTTTTCTCGAGTTCCTTTTTTGGAATAAATTATCATGGGGACTGAAATTTTACGGCCTCAGGATTGTTTGATTGAACGGATCCGCGTTTCTTCGACGGCTTGTTCTCGTCGGAGATATGGAAATGGTAGCTTTAATCCTACCTATAATTATAATAATAGTAATAGCAATAACAGCAACGGGAACGTTAGATTTACCAGGAAACCGGTCCAGAGGAAGCGAGTCGGGTCGGAGCAGCGGGTTTCGAAGAGATCTGGCTCCGTCGATGACTTGAAGACGGTGGCGAACAATTTCAAGATGGAGAAGGTTACGATTTTGAGGCGCGGAGAGTCGTTGGATTCGAAGATCAAGAGCAACAACGGCGGTGGAAAGGAAGACGGGTTGGTCGTCACGGGTACGGATCGGTTAGGTCCAGATCCAGAAATGGTTTCGAAACAGATCAGATTTGTGGATATAAAGTCTCCGATGACCGGAAAATCCGACGTGTACGCTGGATCGGCTTTCGCTGTCTCTCCGGAACCGAGTTCTCTTCCTTTGCCTTCTTTCTCGAAGAAGAAGCTTGTTCCGATCGATGATTCGGCCACTAGGGATCTCAGGCGTATACTCCGACTTGATATCTGAGATTTGAATATGTTCACCAGAGTAGATATATTCGGATCCAGAATAAGATCGTTTCGTCTCTATTTAGAACTCTCCGGTAGTTTCAAGATCCGATTACCTCCGTAATATTTTTTCAAAAACGGAGGGCAGATTTGAAAATCGGAGATAACATTAGGGGCGATTAGCGTAATATTCCATGTTGATGTTGTTATGGGTAGTACGGAGGTAAAAAGCTATGTTTTAATTATGGGGATGATTATGAAAAGAAAGGAAAATCAGGGGGTTGATATAAAAATATTAGGGGAATATTAGGTATGCGGGCTTTGAAATGTTCTCTACTCTGTTGTGAAAAATAAAAAGAAACTAAAAAGCTAATGGGGTTGATATATGAATATTAGGGGGAGTATTAGGTGTGGGGTTGAGTTTTTAAATGTCGATCTATGAAATGTTTTCTGCTCTGTTGTGAAAAAAGAAAGTTTGTAAGAGATTTGCAATCTCGTCCCTTGTTGTAAAGTAAAAAAAAAAAAAGAAAAAAAGAAAGATAAAAACTAGGGAGCAAATTGAGCAGATTGATTTTATTAGATGCCTCTTTTGTTATAGTTTGCAAAGTAAAGGGTATTCTTGAAATTTCCCTTTGTTAGTAGATCTTTAGATTTTTAAGTTTTATTTATGCAATTATATTTTGTTGGTTGGAAAAAGTGCTTAAAAAGTTTAGAGGTTTTTTCAGAAAAGAAAAAACATTTTGATTAAATTTGTTGTGGGTATGTTTTTAGTTACATTTGATAGAATGATTGTCAAGATAAATCATAAAGTATTTCAATTAATTTTTTTGTTTAAAATTGATTTGATTATTATCTTACACCATTACCTTAATAAATATTAAGGATTTATTGGAATCACTCAACTTCAAAGCTCCTAACAACAAGGTCTTCTAAGTCTCCCAAGATTTATTGACTCATGTCTGACAAGATATGAGTGAACGGGGTAAGAATTTAAGTCACACTACCCTTGAATTTAAATTAAAAGTGTTTGCATAACCTCTTACGTGCACGAAACACATTTTCTGCTTTTCACGTCTGCATCTCGCATTGCATTTCCTTACGGTAACTTCTCAACGTAGGCTACTTTATAATCTTTTCTTCAATTAGAGGCTCACAAGATCAACCTTTGTCCACCCGACTTCGTCCATCATAACTTTGCCAATAGACACCACCCTAGCCAAATATGGACCTTGTAGGCAGATACATGCACAATACATGGAGTTTTTTCAATCCACCTTGTCAATAATAAGTGTTAAATTATTTTTTTTTGCATAGATCACGCATGAAATCTTATTTAATTTATATCAATCACATTGTTGTTTATTTAGAAGACTGATATGCTTATTAATGGCCAACTATGATATGATAGATGCAGGCCACGCGTCAAAGCTTAAGGTCAAAGAGAAGTCACCCTCGTCTATAAATACTCATCTTTAGCTTTAAGAGGTTCTTTCTCTTTTCCATCTCTCTACTTTTTATGCAATACACCTTTTTCGTTTAACATTTACTATTATGTGAACCACAATCTTCCACCTCCGTCCTCTCTTATACATCAACAATAGTATAGTCCTTAAATTTTAATCCTACCCGTTTTATAATATTTTTGATGTAGTTGATTCTTAAATATCACCACAATGAATATTGATATAAACATATATTTATAAATATCTCCGTTAATTGATTTCATTAAAATATTGATAAAATATATTTAAAGGGAGAATAACTTTGGATCTTTATGAAGGGTTTTGCCTTTAACACACAAAGCATATAAATAATAACATGATTAAAATATTTTAAGACCAATTATTGACATAATAATTAAAATTTTACTCTTGTGAGACATAATAATTTAAATTTATTTTCTGTTTATCTGTTAAAAGAAGAGAAAAAGAAAAAGTAACTTTAAAAAAGTCGGTTCCTTGGAATCATTATAAAAGTTTTATTTACGTTTTAACCCCCAAATTATGTCTATTTTTCCACATTGAGACTTGGTAGTGGTAGAGTCTCAGTACCACTGAAAGTGCGATAGTCGGGCAAACAATCTCCTCTTTTTATCATATCATTAAAGGTAGGGTATTGTATAAAACTTTTTTATCTCATATTGGTTCCTCTTTGCTTCTGTTAATATTTCCACTCCAAATGCCAAATGGCGTTTAAAAAAATTAAAACCCAATCAGATTCAGACACATTTTTTTGAGTCTTTGATAAGTAAATTTTTAAAGAACAAATAAAAAAAATCTTTTTTATTCATTTCTTCTTCTCCCCTTTTCTCTCTAAAACTAGAACCTAGATTGTCAGGTCCGGTACCGGGCCGCCGCGCCTACTGCCATGGCAGCCACCGTCATCGGTGACCGACGAAGCCCAACTCTTATTTCCGAGCACTTTTTTCGTGTTCTTTCTGAATCTGAACTCGGTTTCATCAAAATCAAGCCTGATTTTCCTAGATCTAAAATAAAATTTGCAAGCTAACTTTCTCCGATCTCCCTCTTCCACCATGGGATCAACCCCCATTTTCAGTATATTGGTCGTCCACCCTTAAATATCCATTCCACCGTTTGGATCTTCCAACCAAACTCCAAACTGCTTTAAAAGAATCTGAAACTAAACCCATTTTAAACGTTGTTTTTGCCTGGGTTAGTGTTGGTTTTGCTTGGGTTTGCTGTAGATGTTGAACTTGAAGGGGTGGTAAGGAATTTGCTGTTCGTTCCAAAAAAAAAGAGGGGGAGGGGGTTGCTGTTAGTGATAATGGTGATGAGTTTATGATGGTTATGTTATAATGAAGTAGAAGATGAACCCATAATTTTTTTGGATTTTTTTTATTTAAAACATTTAATTATTTAATGGAATTAATGGGTTTCAATTTTTTGGTGTTGAAGAAGTAGTTGAGGATGAACAATTACCAGATCAATCTTTATTTTTTGAATTAAAAAATGTTAATAGAAGCATAGTTGATAGGTATTTAAGTACCAATATGATAAAATGGATATAGTTTAGAGGTTAAAATATAAATAAAATCTTATAAAAATAAATTTATATTATAACTTTTGTGGTGTGTAACAAATTGCCCACAGATAGATGTCGATTTGATTTTTAAAAATATTATTTTTTTAAAAATGTTATAAAATAATAATATAAAAAACACAAGAATAATAAGGAATTTTTATTACATTTTTCTTTTTTTATTTTTTTATAATCATTACAAGTAGTATACTTATCTATATAGAGAGAGATTAGATTCCTTATTTTTTAATACATAAATAGGAAAGAGATTACAAGAAAATGAAAAGTGAAAGGTTAATTATAATGAACATTCACTTGATAACATTCGTAGTACTCACTCTTGGATACTTATTGTATAAATGATATGCTTCATTAAAAAACTTACTAAAACAAAAATCTAGTGAAGGATTCGATATAATTTGCTAATTTGTTGAATTCTAAATCAGCAATTTAAATGCAAAGTTTAACATATTACGAAAAAAAAAAGTACATAATTATTCGGTACACAATATGTCACAACTTTAAAAGAAAAATGTAGTGCTAATTTATTCCACCTCATGTAAGCATCACTTAAGATTTTTGAAATGATGCAATTCGATGCTAAAAATTAACTTCTCAAATTTAAGGTAGGGAGTGCCTAATTGAATTTTCGATTATTCATCGCATCGAGTGGGAGGGTGTTACAATAGTGCATATTTTGCTTAGAGGTGATCATGGGCCGGGCCGGGCCGGGTTCGGGCCGGGCCCAGAAAAAAATTTTGGCCCGTTTTCTAGGCCCAGGCCCGGCCCGGCCCGAAATATGGGCCTAAAATTTTGTCCAAGCCCGGCCCGGAATAAAAATGCTAGGCCCGAGCCCGGCCCGGCCCGGCCCATATTAATTTTTTTCCTTATTTTATTAAAAAATTTAAAAATATAATAAATTAAATAAATTAAAAAAATATAAAAACAAATATTAAAATAAGGAACAAAATAAAATTGAGATAAACAATTCTTAAAACAATACACAAACTAAAAAAAAAAGTTAAAAATTATATATAATTAAAAAATAAAAAAATATATTTATATAATTCGGGCCGGGCCGGGCCGGGCCCGGGCCAAAAAAGATTGGCCCGAGGCCCGGCCCGTTTTCTAAACGGGCCTCGTATTTTTGCCCAAACCCATATTTCGGGCCTATATTTTTACCCAAACCCTCCCATTTTTCGGGCGGGCCTTCGGGCCGGGCCGGGCCGCCCAACCCATGATCACCTCTAATTTTGCTCCCCTTATTTGAATATCATTTTATAACTCAAAATGAGACATTAAATATTATTTATCAAATAGTAAATTATCAACATATACAATAAATTTTGTTGATGCGTATCAATTTAGCAATAAAATTCAATTGCATTCTCATGCTTTAGATGTCACCAACAATTTTATAAAACATGATGTATTGTATCATTCATTATTATCAATATAATGAGTGTATTGAACACATAAAGAAATGGTACTTCAGGACCATAATTTTATAACATTATTGTTTGACCATTTGTACTCATTTTCAATATCTCCAATCTACATAAAAATTAGCTTGATTAATTTTGATTATATAATATCATTGTGTAATAATTTGTCCTTATTGAACACTTGATCTTTATGTCGAGACAAAATTTTCATTTTTAAATATATTTTCATTAATAACGTTTATTTATCGAATAAATATTTCTCTTAGAAATTTTTTAGGAACTCGAATGATTTTCTCATGAAACTCAAGTTTTATGCTTCAAACATCAATATTATCAAATCATTTATCAGTTAAATACAAATTTACTATACATAAATAAATAACTTTATTTGGTTTTTGCATTCACCACAAATTAATCATTTTTCATAACCAAAACTAAGTGTCTTGTGAATATTCTTGTTACAAGTCAATTCTATATATTATGACTTGTATTTTTTTCACTATTATGCTAATATGTACTCCCCTTGGCTTTATACCTTCCGGGTGTTTGGGCTTCTTGTTCGAGATGCATTTCATAAGTTATCATAGAAGCATTTATTTATTTTGATGACTTATTCTCATTTCAATGCTTTCAAATATATCATTTAAGATCCCCACTTTTCCATAATATTGAAGTATTCTATGTATACTATCATTGTTGACAACAATTTCCTTTTGTCAGCTCCATCATATTTAGTTATGACATAATTGATTGAGATATCTTATTATATTCATAATTTCAGTACCTAAACCTCTTCTGGGGTTTTATCAAAAATTATGCTTTGGGTCTCTTCATGAGTACTTGCCTCCTTTAATTTATGACCATCTTCATTTCTTTCTCATTTCTTTTAAGAACTTGTTCATTTTATGGAATCCACTAGTTTGTCATGCTTCTAGCATGCCCAAGACTTATTTTTATCACATTGTCTTTCTGGGACATATAATTGTTTAGAGTTTTAGCTAATATATGTATCAACTAGTATATGCAATCTCTAAATAATATTAGTGAGGATCACACAAAAAAATGATGACATAATTATTTAATCAATTTGTCTCCCCTTAATACTAAGCAAATTTGTAACATGACAATACTTTTTCAAAATTATAAATATATCTCCCTACAACTTTTTCACATCTAATGAAAATTCTAAATTTTATTAACTTCATACTTGATGATCCATTTTAGTGCATTTTGGTGAAACAAAAAATAGATATTGCACATCTAAATATTCTTAAATGAAATCTATTAGTTTATAAATGAAAGTCAACTCTCATGAGATAAAACATTTCTTACATGTTAGCCTTGATGCAAATAAAATTACATGCTTATTTAAAACTATTCTTATATTAATGGTTAAGTAATTAAATGGAGGCATAATTTTGCTAACCACAAGTATAACATATATAAACAACTTAATATTATCTTAGCTAAAACTACGAAAATCAAGGTTGGGATATAGTGCACTAGCGTTGTTAACACAAATTGCATACTATAGAGATTGTGCACAATCAAATTATTTCAAGAAAAAATATCGCAAACTTCAGGTTGCACACTTGTGATACATGAGCTCATATATTATTCGGTTATCATCCAAAAATGCAATCGGCCTCTAACTTTAGCTGGTGTTAGTTCAATATGTTGTCAAAATAATTAGTATTGATGACAATTATTAAAATACAACTTATAATTCTTCAATAAAATCATATAAATTTTCATCAAATTATTTTGCATCATCATTGACTTAGGATGGTCTAACCGGTCATACCAACACTATGAACTTCTTTTCACTATCTCATTGTCTATCATATAAGTGTAATGTATTCCTTCGGGGAATATTTATCATACAAAAACGTGAGTATCTCATGTCATTTCTGTCCATGGTTTTAATGTAAAACACATAAAGATTACATTCAACATATATCTTCTTGATCTAAAAAATAATATTATTTATTACAAAATTTTGCATCATAAGGAGGTGCAAAATTAGCTCTTCAAGAGCTTTTACAATCTAATATAATATTAATTAGCTCTTCAGGAGCATGTAATAAAATATTATTTTATCATATATCATTAGTAAATGTGTAATTTAATTTTTTTTTTCAATTAAATGGTCTGTTTTCATTAAAACATGGCCTGGAAGTCCAAAACAACAAAGTAAAATAGTAGTCTAAAAACAAAATTAATAACAACAAAATCAGGTAGAAAATAAAAAATAAAATTCAAAAAAACCATACACAAAATCATCAAGAAACATCTTCCAAACCCAACGAAAAAAGCAAACCCAAAATGTCCAAAACCTTTATAGTTGGCAAACAGAGGCACCAATCAGGAAACTAGGGTTGAGATTCTTCAAGAAAGACCACATTTCTCAACTAAGAACTTCGGAAAAAGAGGAAGGGACTGCGATGGTTGGTGAAAACGGCGATCCAGATCAGCTAGTTCCAGAACCTTAAGCGGAGCTTCCTCAACCCAAAAAAAATCTACCGAGTGTTTCATACCTTCAAACACCATTGCATGTGCAGCAGCATTACCTTCTCTTACTACAAATTCGAAACGACAAGATGTAAACCCTTTCAACATGTTGTGCACATCCTAGGTAATCGGCCTCAATTCTGAATTATCTTCCCCTTGTGCCTTGAGATTTCTGATAACTATTCTTGAATCACTCTCCAAAATGACATTTGAGAAATCCATATCCATCACAAATTGGAGTCTATACAAAACAACAATTACTTCAGGCAGAGCCACCGTCCGAGCCACGGTTTGTATTCTAAAACCCGAACCTATAAGATAACTTTTATTGTTCCTTATTAGAAACCCTGAAATTACTTTATTATTAACCATAGATAACCTAACATCAACATTCACCTTGACCCAATCCCTAGGTGGAGGCTCCCATTTACATTGAGTTCGTGGTTTGGGATGCTTCAAAACTCCAATCACTTTTTTAAAATTCCTTCCATACTCCCAAATAAAGGTAACAACTTCCTCTACACGTTGCGTTTTCCTTTCATGAAGTAGTTTATTACGGGCAAACCAGATTGCCCATAGTGTAATGGCAATTTTCTCTTTGTTGTTTCTGGCTGAGTTTACAAATAGCCAATTTAACCATTCATCAAAATTCAAATCCGCAATAGACCCTGGCCACTGATAATTTAACTTTGACCAAATTTGCATAGAAAACGCACAATCTCGTACAACATGTAAGATCGATTCACTATAAACCCAACATCGAGGGTAAATGTAATCTTGCATGATTCTTTGGGAATGTCAATTATGAAAAGTAGGGATGAAATTCTTCACAAATCGCCATAGTAAAATTCAAATTTTCGTAGGGCATGATGGACTCTATATTTGTTTAAAATTAGACTACTCAAAAGGACTCAAATGAATAGGTTCTGAAATGGCTTTATAACCACTTTTCACTAAATAAATACTCGAATTTTCTTTCATCCAAACTACTTTATCAGGTCAACTTGTAGTAGGGAGAGGAATACTTACAATCTTATGGGTATCTTTTTCCGAAAAAGTAGAAAAGATTACTGTCCCATTGATTTGGATTTTGAAGAATCAGATCGCTCAAATGTTCTAAACCAACAACTCATCTTATAGTAATACAAATTCTGCTCCTCCTAGGAAGCCAATAATCCTCCCATATCGAAACTTTATAACCCAGCACCAATTCACCACCTAAGACCAGATTGCAAAAGAGCTTTAGAACACCAAATACTTCTCCAAATCAGGGATTGGTTAGAGCCTAATAGGGCATTTAGAAAAGTAGTTCCACTGTAATACTTAGAACGAAGCAATCTAGCGGTTAACGAACTAAGGGTTTCTAATAAACGCCATCTTTACTTTGCTAGTAATACAATATTAAACTTAGAGAGATATCAAAAACCCATACCTCCTTCACCTTTCGATAAGCACATCAAGTTCCATGAACACCAATGGTGACCCTTTCTTCCCGCTTTCTTTTGCCACCAAAAGCTAGCAATAATAGACTCTAGTTCTCTACAAAAAGAATTAGGAAGTAAAAAGCAATACATAGTGTACATACGAATATCCTGAAGTGCAACTTTAATTAATACTTTTCGACCTCCCACCGAAAGCATTTTTGAACCCCAACTAGATACTCCTTTCAGCATTCTATCCTTTATCTCCCTAAAAGCCCCTTTTTTTATTTCTTCTTACAAATGAATGGAACCCTAAATACTTATCTTTATTCATATTAGTGTCAACACCCAAAATTCAGCATACCCCCTTTTGATTACTGTGAACAACATTTGAATTGAAAAACATTCCAAACTTGTCAAAATTGATCAACTGACCAGAACATTGGGCATAGATCTCTAATCTTGCTTTAAGCGCCTCAGCTTCTTCTATGGTAGCCTCCTCAATTATAAGACTGTCATCAGCGAAAAACAAATGAGTGATTAAAGGAGCATACTTATTAATTCGAATACCTTTGAGACACTAGTCATGACAACTATCCTAAGAAGTGCCAACAGTCCCTCTCCACAAACGAGAAATAAATAGGTGCTAAGTGGGTCCCCTTGTCTAAGTTCCCGAGAAGAAAAGAATACATTCCCCACCTCGCCATTCATAACCACAGAATAAGATACTATTTCAACACAACACATAATTTTCTAAATCTAAGACTTCAAAAAACCCAAACGGTGAAGCATGACCTTAATAAAAGTTCATTCGACCCTATCATACGCTTTGCTCATATAGAGTTTTAGCGCAAAAGACCTAACTATTCCAATTTTTTTCCATTTCATGGAGTGCAGAATTTCATAAGCAATGATAATATTATCAATAATAAGCCTACCTGGAACAAATGCACCCTGAGCCTCATTAATACAAAAATGGAGGACTTTTTGAAAACGGTGCACTAACATCTTTGCAATGATTTTATAGAGGATATTGCAAAGACCGATGGGTCAAAATGGTGACATGAGTGTGGGACAACTCACTTTAGGGATCAAAACAATCCTAGCGTGATTAATGCCAACAATATTGTAACCCCCTTTAAACTATCAATACAGAATTGCGCAACCTCCTTACCAACTATATGCCAAAACCTTTGATAGAAGACCACACTTAAGCCATCCTCCCCCAAAGCTTTTAGCGGATTCATAGATTGTAAGGCCACACAAACTTCCTCATAGGTAAAATATTTATCAAGATCCTCATTCATTTTATCAGAAATACACGGAACAACCCCAGCCAGAATTCCACTAGGATTACTAACACCATTCGATGTGAAAAGCATGGAGAAATAATCATTGGCAATCAACAACATTTCCTTAGTACTCTCATATTGTCGACATAAAGGGTTTAAGAGCCTCTCTACTTCATTCTATTAGCGTCTATAAGAAGCAAACTTGTGAAAAAAAGGTGTCTCAGTCACCATTTTTGAGCCAATTGGCTCTTGCATGCCGCTCCCAGTAAAGCTCCTCACGATCGGCTTTTAAATTAAGGGGCTATTTAGTTTCGACAGTTTCTTCCAAAACCTCGTCAAATGGGAATTTATCATTAAATCGACTGAGTTACATTTCAAGAATCTTCTTTGAAAGAGACTTCTCTTTCCTAATACGACGAAACCACAAATCCAAACCCACCTCAATCATTTTTAATCTGTTTGGGACATCCTCATTAAGCTCATTCTATAATATTTGTACTTCCACCTCACAAGTACCCTCTAAGAGCCATGTTGCTTCACATTTGAAGTGCCACTATTTTGAACGATTATAATACCAATTTATTTGTAATAATAACGGGCAATGGTCTGAATGAGCATGAGGAAGATGCTTTAACATATAATTCAGAAATAAATTACCCCAAACCTCGTTGGCCACCCCTTGATCAAGCAGTTCCCTTACGTTATTCTCACTAGTCTTTCCTCTCTCTTATGTAAACCATTGGCCAACATAGCCCAAATCAATAAAAGTGCAATCAAACAAAGTTTCCTAAAATTTAGTCATTTGTAGCTCCCTCTGAGGTAACCCTCCTTTCTTCTCTGACGAATACAGTATTTCATTAAAGTTGCCAATAACCAACCAATGGATATAGGGGCAATCATCCAAAGGCCGCAATAAATTCCAAGATGCGTCTCGCTGACTTTTCTCTAGCACACCATAGAAGCCCGTACATCTCCAAGTTTTCCTTTCTGTATCTTCATCAATCATAACATCAATATGACATCTTGAAAAAGACCGAAGTAAGACTTTATAATCGCTATGGCAACCCAAAGATAGACCTCCACTTTGACCATTCGACTCAATATCAAACCCACTTTGGAAACCACATTTACATCTTATCACATCCATATTAGAACCCTGTAGTTTTGTTTCGATTAAAAAAAACTACAGAATGATTAATGTCTTTCAACATATTCCGGATATGATGAACTGTCCAAGGCCTCCCTAAACTTCAAACATTCTAACTAAGGAGTTTCATTGGATCGACTGGCCTTCTTAACAAGGCCTGTCGATCTACTAGAGTTCGAAACCAGTAGCAAGGTGCACATAACTTCTGTTGAATCCTCCTTATTAGAAACTCCTGAAACAGTAGACTGAACCCGAGGTCTTTTCAAACCATCACTAGAATGTATTGGGTTATTTTCCTCTTCGTAGCCTACCATTTTCGTATCAAACAAAGCTTAGTCCTTTGACAAAGGGCTCACAATCCTCGAATTTATTAGCCTAGAATTAGAGATGCATTGGCCCCACCATTTATAGTAAGAGGAGAATTTGGAATAACTTCGACAGATACTCCTTGATTCCCTCCCCCGAATTTTAAATTCCCAGATAATCTCATTTCCTCAAAATTTGTGGAACTACTAGATTTGGAACCTCTCCCTCCATCGTCCTCTACCAGCCATTTGCTCTTTTAGACCAGATTTCTTCTTGACTGAGCTCTTAACGAAATATCCTATTGAAAAATAAAATACTGTTATGGATTGTGAGCTCAAATCGGGTAGAAACTTTCACCATGCCCAATCTTACCATATATAAAACAAAATAAGGTTAGCTTTTCATACTCAAAACATACAAACACTGTCTCACCAGTTGGCAGAGTAAGAATTTTCCTTCGTTTTATCGGTTTCCTAACATCAATTCTCACATTGACTCGTATAATTCTTTTATAGCCTAATTGAACTGCTGCTGAATCATATTCAATGAAAGTACCAATGAAGCAACCTAACTGTTGTGCTACTGTTTCAGACATAAATCCAATCAGGAGATCATGAATTAACGCCTAAAAATCCACCTAATACAACGAAACTGAGAGAGGATCTTCTCCTTCCATAAGACGATGTATCACAAGTAAATGGGAATTAAAAGTCCAAGGACCATTCTTTTCAATACTAATAATGTCAACTTCATAATAGAATCGAAAAAGAAATCGCTCATTTCCAATATCCGAAATGGAAACACCTCCTATGGGATGCGAAACATTCACCAAAGTCGATTTCATAGCCTGAAAATTGACAACACAGGATGTGAGAAAAGTTCCCACAAAACAATGTACGTATGATAATTCCTGTTCAATCGCATCAGCCCCTAGACAAACGGTGTCTTATTCCTCATAATCAATGAAAAGATCCGCTAATGAGTCTGCCATATTCACCAAAAAAAACCAACACAAAACAAAGAAAAGAGGCAAAAAAAAAAACCCAAGAAATGCGCTAGGACAGCAGAAAACATGCCAAAAAGCAGAGAGAAAAACGTGTTAAAAGACAGAAAAATTTTCGATGATTAAATTCAACAATCTAACCACAAACCAACCATAATGTGTAATTTATTTTAAAACAATGATTTTTGCTTTGTCTATATAAAAAGTCAAATTCGTTTATACTCACAAATCATGTGTGGTTCTATTAGAAATAATCTAATAGGCAACGTAGTTATCATATCAATGACATATGTTATGAAAGGTATACATATTTAAGTAAAAATATTGAAGTTGTTGATATTTCAATCTTATTCAAAATTTTAGATCATAAACAAGTATACCATGGAATATATAAAACATAAATTCATACTTAAATACAAAGAAAAAAAATGAGCATCATTTTTAACTTTTTTTTTTTTTCATTAAGAATATTGAAATCTTAAAATCTTTCAAGCACGCATGGAAAATCATATACCTTAGGATTGTTGCTTCAACAAGGACATTGCACATCTAGATTACTTGTTTTCCAATGGAATATTGAATACTATTGGGCAAGCTCGTGTTGATAACGTGTTATAAAATAATAATAATACAAAGAACGCAAGAATAATATATGAGAATAAGAGGGATTTTTATTATATTTCTCTTCTTTTCTATCATCATTTCAAGCGGTATACTCCTATATATAGAGAGAGAGAGAGAGAGTAAACTCCTCATTTTCTAATATATAAATAGGAAAGGGGATACAAGAAGATGAAAGGTGAAATGTTGATTAAAATGAACATCCACTTAATAGCATTCATAACAAAATATGCTTATGTCTTGTTTTATCTAAGGCCATGGGGCCTTCATACAAATGGACCTATTTATATCACAAGTAGTATAAAAATTAAGGGTAAATTTGACCAAAGTTCACTAAGCAATTAGTAAGTCTACAGATTAGTCACTTAATTTCAAAAAGTTAAAAAGTTACAAAATTATCATTGAACTATTCGAAAATTTTTACTTAAGTCTTTGAGTTGTTAAAATATTTGTTGTATGACCATCTTTGTTCACACTGCTTGCACAAATCAAAAGCTCTCTTTTCTTTTCTCTTTTACAGTTCAATTTTTGTTCATGAAATAATTTTAAATATCACAAATCTACTAATCAAAATCCAAACAATTTTGTTCTTTGATCTCTGATACTGACCGTTCGATTGACTTAAATCTAAGGTATGTTCTTCTACACATTGATGGGTATTGATCTACTGTACCAATCGTTGAATCATCGCTTGAAACCTGATAACTAAACTTAAAAAAAAAAAACTTAACAACCTAGTGACTTAAATAGAAACTTTTGAATAGTTCAGTGACTTTAAATGAAAAACTTTCAAATAGTTCAGTGACAATTTTATAATTTTTTGAAGTTGAGTGAAAAAAATCTAAAGCTACCTTAGCTGTAGTTGACCAAAAATTAATTAAAACATAATGTAATGTAAAAATTAATATAAAGAATATATCAATATTTCAAAATTTTTAATTTATTAATTATCAACATTTTAAGATATTTATAAACATTTAAATATGATTATGACATTAAAAAAATAGAGTAATACAAGACAGAATATAATTTCTGGAACATGCGACCTTATTCTCTCCTAAAGGAAAAAAAAAAAAAACATCAACGAGGTCTTAAGCATAACATCGCTTCAAATATTGTTTGGTAATTCGCATATTTTCTTTTTTGTGTTCAAATTATCAATGTTTACAATAGATATTTATTTGAATTTCAATGTTTTGAGGATTATATTTATAGGTTGGAATTATTTTTTTATTAATTTGCATTCACAAAATTCCAATATTGCGTTGTTTGAAATCAATGAAATAAAACATACAATTACAAAATTGAATATATAAAATAAAATGCAATCACAATATTTAATATTTTGAATTATAATAACGTGCCAAATTTAACATTATATGATTGTTGTCTATATTAATGTTTAATATCTTATAATTAAATTTAAATAAAATAATTATTCCAATTAATCCAAATGTATATATTTGTAACTCAAATTAAATAGTAAAAATTTCAAGTAGTTTTACATAATTCAATAATTTTTTATACAATTAATATTTTAACAATTCTATTCCTGTAATTATGCATTTTGAAGTTTGATCGAAAAAACTCTCAATCCAATATAATTAGCATTTTAGATTGATATCAACTACAAATATCTTGATAATGCAACCGTTGAATTGTTAAAATATTAATTGGACAAGTAAATTCTCGCTGAAATCATACAATCACAAACTTATGTTACTTCTCCCTAACTCGGACGTAAGTTTGAAATACCGATATATCCAACATTGCTATTTACATGCAATTCTTCTTTTGTAAAGTCTTTGTAAGACCCAAATTTTGCCCGGGCCCAACCAAAAAACAAACAAAATAAAATAATAAATCCACAGTCCATTAACAGCCAAAATGACAAAAATAGAAGCCCAAATACTAAAAAACCCTAACGGCCCGATAGACCCAAAATCTAAACAAATTTTAGCAAAAAAAGGGAAGCAGAAACCCTAGCTACGCCCTCCATGTGTCTCCGCAGGGCACTCGGCGCTCAAGATCTAACCCCTTCTCTGCTGCACTTGCAAACAAGGCAAAGAAAAGGACAAAAACAATGGCAAAGAAACAGTAGTAGCAGAAATAAAATAAAAAAAAGAAAATTGTTGTAATTTGAAAAGGTTATAAAGGTCGATTGATTGTAATATTCAAAGGGAGGATTTTGAATACAAAAAAAAAAACCAAAAAAATTTGAAACAGAAAAATATCAAAGGTGCTCTTTTTATTTTTTTATTTTTTCTGAAATAAATAAATAAATAGTAAAATACTTTACTTGTTGCTTTGTCTCCCACCGCCGCGAGTGGAGGAGGTTACCATCCCCGATGATGGATGGTTTTTTTCGGTAAAACGGAAGAGAAACCGAAGGGATTCTTTTGGGTTTTCCCCTTTTGGTCGAGTTTTTTGCAAAAAATAGCCCCAGATTCAGGCTTTATACATCGAAGCGCACAAAACGAGGTTTTTGGTTTTTTTTTGCCACCGTAGATGGCGGCGCTGTCGTTGGTGACCGGCAGCCGACACGGCGGCCGATTGTCAGAGTTTAGGCCATATTCTTGGAGAGGGGAAGGGAGGTTGAGAGAGTTTTTTTTTTTTTTTTTTTGAAAAGGGTGGAAGAGAATGAAAATTTTAAGAAAAATTTGACTTTTATAGGCCCATTAAACGGCGTCATTTAGGGCTGGCCATAATAGTCCTAAAACGACGTCGTTTCAACCTTAGGATCCGCGCGTTGACCCAATCCGCTCATAGGATCCGCGCGTTTTGGACGAATATGTTATTTACGACTTTGGTCCTTCCGCTTTTTAAAGGACTTTCAATCTAACCCTATTTTCCTTTTTTTTTTATCTTTTTAAATGTATCCACTTAATTTTATTTTTTTTTATTTTGGTCCTCCAACCATTTGACCTCTTGAAACGGTGCATTTAGGGGAGGTGCCTTGGAATAATTTCCCTTTTAATCCCCGTCCTTTTTCGCGCGTTCGGTTCTAATCCTTTATTCTTTTTTTATTATTTTACAATTTATTCCCTTAAATCTCATTTTAGTTTCGATTCAATCCTTATCTATTTACTTGTTTATTGCGATTTAGACCCGCAATTTCGTTTTAATTCCAATTTAGTCTTTTATTCAGTAAATTTCAACCTTTTCATGGATTTTTATTTTATTATTATTTACTTATTTATTTATCTATTTATTATTGCAATTTCAGCTTTTCATGAATTTTTCTTTTTATTATTATCATTTATTTATTTATTCATTTATTTATTATTGTCTGTCTTTTTATTTTAAAATTTACATTGTTCATATTTATACATTTTTGCTCTATTGCCATTATTATTTCATTTTTCATTTATTTATTTTTTATTTTTTTGTTGTTATATTATTGCTTTTATCATTTTTGATATTTTGATGACATCTTTACTTATTTTTATTATCATGCATTTTTCATGTTACTTTATTTTTAAGATTACCTTATTTATTTTGTTAATATTATGGTTTATTATTGTTATTATCATTACAATTACATTTGTATTATTATAGTATTCCTCTACTTGTTTATTTTATCATTTTGCCCATATAGCTATTTTATATATTATCCTATTTATTATTGTATCATACATTAAGTTTCGATATATTTATCCGTTGATGTATTGTATCCAAACAAGATAAATATATATCGTTTAAATATTTCACCTATTGTTATTAAAAAAAAATTTTTAAAATTAAGGCAATGTTTCATATTTAGAAATTCAAGAAGTCATACCCTAATTTACTGGGTTTCGATTTTTCTCATTTAACCTAACTACCGAATATCATTCTAAAATTAAAATATACAAGTTTTAAAATAAAAATTTCAAGACAAGCTTATTTTCGAGAATTCAAGGTGTTGTGTCCTAACTTATTGGATGTAACATTTTGTTACCTCGTGATGAAAGAATCCTTAACATATGGTTCGATTTACTCAAGCACTTTTAAGTAAAATTAGCATTAATGAAAAGAACGTATTTTAAACTCTTTTCAAGTTTCTAACTTTTGACACTAACAAATAAATTAATCAACTAGGTACAAATTTTGAGCGTTACAAGGATGCTATCCCTTCCTCGTACGTAACTAACTCCCAAACAATTTTCTGAATTTCGTAGACCAAAACCTTTTTTTTAATAAATCAAACCGTTTATTAAAGCAATCAAATTACGAGATGATCCGATCACACCTCATAAAAAAATTAATGGCGATTCCATCTTTTGTTTTCATTTTCAAAATAAAAGTCTTGACCGATTTTTCAAAAAAAACGGTTTCAACAGTCTTCAAAGGATTATATTATATTTTCCAGCATGAATGTCGAAGAAAATGAAGAGTCTAAATAACATAGCTCAAAAGGTCTAGTTACACAAATCAAAGCATGCCAGTGCCGGTCTCTTGGTTTATACGAAAGAGTAAGCTATTCTACTAATTAGCATACTAATTTTCCCTAGTTCAACAGGAAGATGTTTCCAATATTTACAAGCACAAAAGAGCAATAACATCCACAAATCAGACATAAAAAAAGTTCAGTTGAGGAATGGGATAATGATATTTCCGATGGACTAAGTTCATATGACAAGTCGAGACGATTTCCTCAATCACTGTTTTCTTCACATATTCCACAGGGTGAGAAACGATTTCGGAGGAGCAACTCCACGATTGATACAAGTCGTACATCTGTTCTCCGAGTTTCTTGCATATAAATTTGCCTGAAATTTTTTTAAGTTTCATGTATAATTAAATCAAAACCAATAGTAATGCATATTCATTGGAGAATCATATACAAAATCAAGGAAACGACAGAACTCACATGATAAGTTACAGCTCCGTAGGGAACCCCAAAAGCCGGAAAACTACAGCTAGGGTTAACAAGTAGCGCTCCACAATCAGCACAATCTTGGAATTCTTCAGTACATAGTTTGTCATAGTCTTTGGTTCCTTGCATCCTATATATTAATAACTTTTAAGCTTAAAAACAACATTGGCACAGCGAAAAATACGGCATAATAACACCTATGTTTACCCAGACTCGAATTTGAGTGTCAGACATGAACGCATTTGGATGGTCTTTGGCGGGTAAAAATGAAAAACCGGAGCAATATTGAATAAAACTGACAAGGTTCATGTCTCAATCTAACAACTCAAGCATCAAGCAAGCATGTCTTAAATTATCCAGAAACTTGCACTATATATCCTAGTTTTTAAATAGCTAAACTATTGCTTAAGTCATTAAAAGGTATGATAGGTTATATTACTTGGAATCGAGTGTGAGTATTCGGTACGGGTACTTATCAGACACATGTTCAATTTTTTCAATGTTTTTCCATATATTTAGAAGGTCACTTGAAGGTTATATCCCCATACCCATGCGGGACATAGTTCAGCAATCATGTCAGATTTTCAGATATAGGTATAGATATGATCCTCCAAGGACCCTTTAAATAATGGAAAAACCAAGAAAAATAATGAATATACCTGCACTGCCAGTATCCAACACTAACACTCAAATCCGAGTATGCTTGGTACATGCTATATGGTACAAACTTCAAGCTTTACCTACATCATGATTTCTATGAACTTATATTCTTCAAGCAACAGAACATAGTATCATGAAATATGCTATATAACCTAGGAAATAAATGGAACCTCAGAGAAATAAAAATTATATATACATATATATACACATTTATGCACACATATATATACACAGATAAATATGACACATACAATTTCCAATTTGCACTCATTTTAAACAAAGCAAATGCATAGTACTTGATATACATATATACAAGCATACAGACACAGACATACATAATATACATACACACACATACATACATATACACACATACAGACAATACACTAGATTGTAGCACACCCACGATGTGGGTGAAAAACATTTATGAAACAAATTTATAGAAGGTTGAAATAAAAACTAAATGAGCCTTTAGTTGAAATGATAACGGGATCTCAAGTTCAAATCTTATTATACACGTGTATTTTTTCTATATAAAAATATAAAAAGGCAATACTCCCCTCAAAATAATATTTGGTACTTTATAAAATAACAGTTTTGGTAATTTCACAACTGAGTTGGGACTTACTTAGTGGGTGACACCAACACAGCAAAACACTTAAATATAAAGATATAGATACTGTCAATTAGCACTCACTTGAGACAAAGCAAAGGCACGAGTACTTAATATATATATATGTACACATAGACGTACATATATATACATACCTACATACAATATATATTGCTGATTTGCACTCATTTGAAACAAAGCAAATTCACAAGTGCTTAATATATACATACACATACGTATATGCATATATATACACATTCCTACATACGTTATGTATTGCCAATTTGCATTGAAACAAAGCAAATGCATTAGTACTTGATACATAAATACACGCATACATGCAAACATGGCAAATGCATGAATACTTAACATACACAGAAATACATAAATATATTACATATACACACATACATTATGTATTCCCAATTTGAATTCATCTGAAACAAAGCAAATGCATGAATACTTACTATATACAGACATATATACACATAAACACATATATGCATATAATATATACAAATACATGTACCTAGAAATTTGCTCTCCTTTAGCAACATTGTTAAGAGAAACAAGTGAAGGGGTGAAAGCAGTTGCATCAAACTGGGAACGAGTCCGGAAAAACTTAGTTCCACGAAGATTTTTGCGCTTCTGATTGTAACAAACCACTGCATCATTATTGAACAACATCAAGATTTCCCCATTGTTCAAAACAACCATGGGTTCATAGAAATCCCAACTGCCTTGCTTTGGATACAAATTCTCAATCACAAACTGCTTGGTCCAGGACTCCTTCACACCATAATCCTTCATAACCCAAATATCGAATCGCGTCGAGTTCGTAAAGTAAATCATAAACAGACACCCTCCTAGCACTCCAATCCTTGAGTAATTAGTGAACTTCTTATCGGTTTCTCGGAAATGATCAGGTGGTGGGAGCGTCCCAAACTTCTCAGAATCAAAGTCGAAAGTGTGTATGAATTCACTACCATTAGGAGTACAAGGAAACCAGTGAAGAGCGCCATTCAAGAAAGCATTGAAAGGCAAAGCAACAGTATCAATAGGTGCACTCCCAATGCTTCTCCATGTACCAGTTCCAATGGTGTAAATCTCAGCCATTGCGTATCTATTACTCGATTCCATTGCGGGATAATAGCTTTGCAAAACTTTGTATTGATTCATCATAGCTGAATAACCAAGCCCCCAAAAGCTACCCCTTTGTCTGTCCTTATAAGGCGGTTGAATTGTGATGAATTCACCCAAAATCGGATTACAAACATAAATGTTATAATCTTTCTCAGATCCAACTAAACAGAGTAAACCATTGCAAGCATTCATATGAGAGATATCAATAGTGGGGAGATTTGATTTGGGAGTAAAGTTGAGTTTCGAGACCTCAAAAGTTGAACCATTGGCTTCAACATGAGCTAACTGGAGTCGTTTCGAAGCGTTTTGGAGCGGCAGCGTCTTGATTAAGATGCAAACTTGCGATTTCGAGAGTTGAAGCTTAGCAAATTCAGGATCGGAGATAAAACAAAGAAATCTCTTGCAAACGGACCTGCATTGGAAGAGGGTTTTGATTGGGAGCCTTGAGAGAATTTCGTAGATTGTACGACGAGGGAGTTGAAGGATCCTGCAAGGAAGAACCAGTGCCTCTTGATTTGGGACATGGACGATGCTGGTCGAAGCTTTAACGGCTGCTCTTTTTCTACCATTCATTTTCTTGACGCCGTTTAAGAACCCTTTTCTTGGCTTCTTTTGCTTGAAACTTGAAATGGGTTTTTTGGAAAATACTTTGTAAAGAAGAAAGCTTGGGATTGTTTAAATTGTAAAAAAGGATTTCATTTTGGATTGGGAAATTTTGGAAACCCTAACAGAGAGGGTTTTTGATGATAACTTTCAGAAATGTGGCTGCCAGAATAAGTCAAACTGGGAAAGATGTTGTCGAAATCCCATTACACAATTATTATATAAAAAGTGTTAATTGCAACCAACATCCCTAAAGTATTGTCAATATTTTAAATTAGTCCTTAATATCAAAAACATTCTAATTGAGTCCAAAAAAATCAATATTATATCAATTAGACCCTTCTAATTGAGTCCAAAACAATAAAATATTTTTTATAGTGTACTATATTACTAACTTGATATTAGAATAATATTTTATTTGAAACACATCTATTTGAAGCCTTGGTGGCCTAGTGAAACACTCCAGTTAAACTAAAGTTACCATGATGAATATTATAAATATTAAGGTATAAGATTGTATAGAGTTTAAATCCCTTAGGACTCTCATCTTTTAGATAGGCACTAATCTTAACTGTTGATGTAATTCAATATGTATCGTTGGATCTGGGGGAGATCAATTATAAATAAAGTTCTCCCTCTTCATTTGTAAGCATTCCGTTAAAAGTAAGAGAATACTTTTGAGAGTATTTACTCAAACATTTGGTGTGCTATTATTTTCTTGTGGCTTTGTTGTTCAATTCAAGTTTATTTGTCTTTTCCAGTAGCTTCTGTTTTACTTCAATGCATTGGAGAATCTCTCTTGAGAATTTTTACTTTCAAGAGATAGGATGGCTTGGGTGGATTTAAAGCAAAGGAATGGCCTAAGGCTGCACGGTTTGCCAAACTAAAATTCTAGCCCTATGATAGTTGATAACAGAGCCAGCGTTCAAAGGTGTTGGTTGAGATGATGAAAGGAGGAGACGAGCAAAATGTCTTGGTAGAGACCCGTGGGAAGGGCAGAAAAAATAACAGATCAAAGGATATTGTCTCGGCTTTGGAAAGTCTAGTGATCAATCTGGAAGAATCCATGGGTGGTGTGAAAGAAACACTCGATATAGTCAAGAGACGCACCAATGAGTTGGACTCAATGAAAGAGCAGCTCAGGGATTATGTGGCGGAGGCTCACAGTTCCAATTTGGATGCGATGAAAAAGGCCCTCAATGCCACCATGGGTGATTAGATAGAGAAGAATGATGCTCTAAAAGCCATGGTAACGACTTTGAATAAACATATTGTTGTTGGAAAAAATTCAGTTCAAAAACAGTTTTCTTATACAACGATTTTTTTTTGAAAACAAAGTCGATTTGTGATATTTATAGTAATAAACATTTTACCGAAATTGCAGTTGTGCTTTCAACTAGACGGATCCTTCTTGTTACCAAATTTTAACCAAACAACTTTCTCTATTATTCTCATACCATGAATTGCTTCGAGTGTAGGCTTGAACGATTTGAATCAAAACTTCTTTATTTTTAGTCACAAAAACTTCTCGCAATAGAAATTGATAGAATTGTTGTTCTGGAAAATAGAATTAATACTTAGAGAATAAACTCTCACTATTTTCAGGCAGAGTAAAAATATCTTTTAGTTGTGTATTTAGCTCTACCGATGCCATCTATTTATAAGGAGAATAGGTGAAATCTCATTTGAACTGTAGAAGTCTATTTCAAATAGAAAAACAAACTCTTAGTCTAATTAGGAGTATAGGGGCCGGCAACCCTAGTTAAATAAACTAGGTTTTCCGTCACTCTATTTAAACATGAAGGCTTTTGGGCCTCTCCCATATCGGGTCCAATTACAAGTACTTCTTAGACTTTTAATCTGTACTTTATAATTCGATTCAACTCGATATTTGTTTTTTTATTTCCCAAAATAAACATGTCTAATTAATTTAAATAAATTGATTTCCCAATTAAATAATTTTCTCAATCTAATTCTAATCCTATTAAAATCATGATGACTTTATTGTAAAATAATCTATAAGAAAATCTATTTAATATTTCTGCATTCAACGAATTCATTATGACCAAATAATTTATTTTCATTTTCAAACTTTATTTAATTTGAAAGCCATAAATTCATTTCTAGGTCATTTTCATTTTCATTTATGAGAAAACCACATTTATTTCCAAATATTCCTCATTTATCTATTTTTACCATTTTTGTTAATTTGATTCAATATGTAATTCATTTCTAGTTTCAACGAGCTAGCGGGGAGACTGATTGGACATATGCAATTGGGGCTCAAATGATATATAATTAAGTTCCAACTTTTTGCTTATTAATTATAAACTCATTTAGTCATGAAATCATTCCACTATAGTATCGTGACCGAGCTCTCCCCAATAGCATACCATTACCAAAGTAACTCAATCGATGCTCGTCCAATGACCTTATCATAAGTGTGTTATCCTCATAGGATATCGTTAATTTCTTTGGGATAATATCCTTTCTCCTAATATGATTCTATTTTATCTCATGGTAATCATTACATCTTCCTTCATGAAAAGTCAACTACTATCAAATAGTAATTAAGTCATCAATCACAAAGACGACCCGTGATAACATTTACTTTTTATCAACCATGTAATGCTAATGAGAGAATATCATTTACCCATTTCTCAAGTTATGAATTCCACTATTTTGAATGATGTTACATACTGCAAAAGTTGTATACATAATGCACCAACTTTCGGTTCTTTATCTATTTGAATTTAAGCTTTTACTTACATTAAAGTATACGAGTCATGGATACATAGTCCTTTATCTACTCAAGATCTAGGTATGTCATACTTTTAATATCACAAGTGAATAAATCCATAAACAGATTCAAAATCTATTCTTCTTAGGTCCAGTCTAATGTACTATCAATCCAGTCAGTCACATTTATGTCTCTATCTTCTAAGAGCCATCTGCTCTGATGCCCAATACAAGGCATCTCCCCAATTGGACTTGATAGACGACATATTAGTATTCCAATTGGCTTGCCCATTTTCGATTAAACTAAGGACACATTTAGATTTATCTACTAATACAAGTTGTTTTTTCGTATTACGATCCAACCACGTAATACCACTTAGTATTAGTTTAAACATTAGACAAGTAATGAGCCAATATTTGCTTCTATTTTGTTTTGCATACAAAAATCACATGAGGACATTATACAAAGTATATTAATGTAATTCATGAATTGTTTTATTAACCAATTTGTTTGAAAAAATTACAAGTTTGCAAACGAATATACTACACTCAAGGCACCTGATCCAACAATTGTAGAGCTCAAAGAGGAGCTCACTATCTACAAGGTTGCTTGGGGTAATGAGATGCTGGCTTCGGTTCTTAAGCTGCACAAGATGGATGTTCCCAAGTCAAAAGATTTTAAGGGGATGAGGTTCACGAGGGATGTGAACAATTTTCTTTAAGGGGTGGAATGCTTCTACATAATGCGTATTGAGGATGTTGCCACTAAGGTAAACACGGTTGCATTTTATTTTACTGATGTCACTCTCTTATGGTGGCGTCATAGGTCCACAAATAAAAAATAGTGTGAGACAATAATTGGGACTTGGGAGGAGTTCCACAGTATACCGAGAAGGAAGCTCAAGCTAACTTGTGTTAGCTTACGCAACAAGGCACTATTTGGGACTATGTCAAAGACTTCAGTGAGTTGATGCTTCAAATTTCTGACTTGAGTGAGAAAGAATAATTCTATTGGTTTGAAGTGTAGGAAAAAATAGGTTTGAAAAACACAGCGGAAAATAAATTTAGGGAAAACAAATTTTTAAATTTTTTTTTTCAAAATAAGATGTTGGTCGTGATATCTAAAGTAATAAACACTTAGTCAAAATTGTGCCTTTTCAATTCGTTTAGGATGAGCGCTTCGACTAAGTAGTCTTCTCTACTATCCTCAAGCTCACGTATGCCAAGTGTGGGCTCGCTTCGAATCAGAAAAAAATTTCACAAAAATTACCAGTGAGGTAATTTCACAATTTCTCTAAATTTTTGGGTCAAGTTGTAAATAAGAAAAATATCTCTAGAAAATTTCTGAAATAATCTCTTCAGAGAGTTTTCTCTCTACAATTTTCTCTTGAATTCGAGTGTGTATAAAATAATGATCCAATGCTCTCTTTATATAGGGAGAGTTTAGAGAGTTCAACTATGATTAAACTTAATTATTTTAATATTAAATTAATATAATTTTATCAAGATAAATATTAGATTAAATTTAATATAAATCGTATTAAAATAATAGAATATTTATCTACAAGATAAACATTAAGTTAAATTTAATATTAAGATAATAAATTTAATATTAAATTAACAAAATACTATTAAGATAAATATTAAATTAAATTAATATTAAACTATTAAAATAATATTATTTTTTGAAATAGTTAATCTGAAATCAAATTATCTAATAGAGTCCTAGTAAGACTGTAACTCTTCCACTGTTCAACCACCGAAGACCAACCACCGTCGGTAACCAGAACATTGCCGTCCCAACCGCCAGCATTGCCGTGTCCGGTGATATAAGTGCAACACCTTTACGGAACCCCGAGTCGGTTTTGTCCGGGTCAGTGATGACCGATCGATTCGGTATAGCCACCGGTTGGACCGTCGGTCCAGTTTCACATTTCAGGCTTAGTTTGACCAATTTTTGGGTCTAGGTCTCGATTTTGGGCTCGTGGGACCAATTTACGATCTCAGGTCCAATTACCTATTGGGCCAACTGTCTGACTTAAAATTTAATTTCCAAAAATATCATATTAATTTTAATTAATTTGATTAATTTAATTTTACTTGATCAAAATTAATATTTTCAAAAATCACTTAGATTTTTCAAATTAATTTTTAAAGAAAATTATTTAATCAAATTCTCTAGTTGAACAATTCTTACGACCATCTAATTTAATTCCACATCGAATAAATCAACTCAATTAAATTATTTCTAAAGTCATAGAATTTTCTTCTAATTTAAATACAGTCTAATCAAGCTTTTGTTTGGCTAGCGTAGGGACCAATCAGACATATACAATTAGGCTCTAGTAATTGCTATTATGTCTAGAAGTATCGTTCAGATAATTCGCAATTACTTAATCATGGAGTCAGTCCGCAAGAAGTACCATGATTGAAAACTCATTATTGTATACTCTTTATGAAAACAATTCATCCAACTGTATTGTCCAATGACTTCGTCATGTATGTGTTACCCTCATATGATATCCTTGATTTCTTTGAGTTAAATCCGTTTACTCAATACAATCCTATTTTATCTCATTGTCACCATTGTGTCTACTTAATGATTAATATGATCATTGTCAACAAATGACTGTGATAAGTTGCTCGTTCAAGAACAAGCAACCTGTGGCCATGTTCCATTTTTATCAATCCACACAATACCAATGAGAGGATATCTTTAACTCTTTAATTGAGCTATGAATTCCACTATTGCTAGTAAAGTCATGCCATACACAAGTCATGTACCTAACATATCAGCTACAGGCTCGCTCATCTTTAGAGCATAAGCCTCAACTTATATCAAATCACATGAGTTGCATATGCATGGTCAGTAACTAACTCAGGATTTAGATAAATCACACCATGAATGTCAAAAGTGAATTAATTCATAAATAGATTCAGAATTAATTCATCTTGGGTCCAGTTCAATGTATCATTCTACCAGTGAATACATCTATGTCTCTACTCGTGAAGTCAACTACTCTAATAGCCAAGACTAGTTATTTCCCTAATGGAATTGTAGATGACATAATAATCCTTCTTACTATTTGAATCAAATGCTCACTTCGATTCTTTTACAAGATTGCGGACTTATTTAGATTATCTATTGAAGTAAATTGTCTTTCTCGTAATGTAAATGTTTTTACAATGCCACTTATTTTCAGTTTAAACTTAGACAATCAATGGGTTAATATTTGCTTGTCACAATTTCGCTATGCATGCAAAACGTAAAAGATAGAAATACAAAAGACGTAACAGTGAAATGTAAAATTAACTTTATTTATTCATCATTTAAATAAATAGAAAACAGTTACATGTTTACTATAATATAGACACATTTTCCAACAGTCAATACTATAGATGCCACTTACAAATGTTTCCATAATTGCTTCAATACTTTATTTTAGTGTATATATATGTGTAAAAAAAACAAAAATGATAATAAACAAAACAAAACAAATAACACCAATAAAAGCATGGAAAGGAAGAAACCCCTCTTTAGTAGTAGCATCAACACACTCCCCCTCAACAAGATGTTTCAGTAGGGTTGAAATAGAAGCTAACTCATCAACAACTTTTCATGTGGGAGATGTAACTCGTGGAGCAACCATGATTTTTACCATAAATCTTAAGGGAATAGAAAAATCTTCATGTTGATTCGCAAAAGTTGTTGCATCAATTGCCACTTCATGTTTCACTCATGCATTAGTCAACCATTGATATTTTCTCACATATACTTGTTTATGATTATATCTTGGCTAAGTTGCAACTTATCTTCTAACATTTCCTCATCTCAGGTCTTTCAACATCTTATAACAATATGGTCTAATATGACCAAAAATATTACAACAACGATAGATGATCCTTCTCTTTTATGCTCATTCATTCTATGAGATGATTTCTCAATCTTCCTCCATATAAATTTTTGCCTTTGACCATTAGTTGTGCCAAGAGTAATGGGCACTGGTTCTACCATTGCTTATATTCACCTTTGATCTCTCAACAATTTAAAGTATCTAGGTTTGGTATGACCAATAGCTCTACAATAATGAAAAATAACTTGATGATTAGAGATTACCATCTTTTTAACATAGATCAAAACATGATTCCTGGATCATTCACCTTGATCATCATTCTTGGGAACTTTGACAAATGTTGTTGGATTGTCCATGTAATGCCCCGACTTTGGCAGGTACAAGGTCTGGCATAGTCTTTTAGTAGTATGATTGATGGGATGGTATTCGTCTAAGTGCCCCTTTTTTGAGTGTAGAGTGGGCGGATACAGTTATGTGTTTAGGATGATGAGGGCTCTACGCTAGGTTACTCTGGTTTGTTGGAATAAAAATGTGATCAAGTGAATTAGTATTGAGGGTTGAGTCTATGTCAAAGGTATGGTACACCCTTTTCCAGTGGAATTATGCAAGTTAAGTAATAAAGTAAATTGGTTAAGAGCTAACTGAATGTGAACCAAGATAGTTAAAGATAAGAGGAAATACTCAATTAGTTTTCTCAAAAGTTGTGGACTTTGATAAGATAATTCAGTAGTAATGTGACATTTTTCAAGTTCCAATAAAGACTTAGACTATTCTAATAGGTCTTCAAGTTGATTAAATAGAGCCATCTTCTTCCCCTTTTCTAAAATAATGAAATCAAAGGCTGAAGGAATCGGAAGTATTTCTTTAAGCTGGATCAAAAACCCTAGATTTTTCAGTAATATTTCTATGCCAAGGCAATGGTTGTTGCAGTCCCTGATTAAGTGTTAGATCTAGAGTCCATGTAGCTAACATAAGTTGTCAGATGAGTCTCAAAGCTAACACATGTATGTGTATACTCGTTTATCCTAGACACTCCTATGAAGAATTGTATGAACCATGAACTAAGATTAGAAAAAAAATGGTATGATGAGTATGCTGATATATGAATGTTGGATTAGATTTGCATGTATAGTTTGTAAGAATTTGATAAGTGTAGAGTATGTGATAAAAAATCTAGAGTCGAAGATACAATTGTAAGAACATGTTTGGAATGTGTAAGATGAGATGTATGTCAAGTTAATGCTAATGCATGAAAGGTCTATTAAGTGTATGTGTCTATTCATCGCGGTGGAGTTTAAAAAGGGTCTGTCGGGATTTAAAAATGATCTCTGAAAGGAAAGCTTTTAGCCATGACACTATATCGTGTAAGACCATAGCTTGAGTATGGCATCATATGGAAAGACCATAGCTGGTGGGATATGGAATAGTATGGAATTAACTAAAAAAAGGTTATTACCTAATGGGGTTCTCTGTGTGACCAAGGACGATGAGGGGTAAACCTCATGAAATGAGCCTAGATGAATCCTTATTATGAACAAGCCAGAAAAATGGAAGCCATTGTGGTAATCTATGAAATGGAAGTCTTTGTGGCTATTTATGATATGGAAGCCTTTGTGGAGATCTGATGAAAGGAAAGCCCTTATAGCAAATGACGAAAGGGATGCCTTCGTAGCGCACACAAAAGAAGGGACCTTGTGGCAACCATCTAAGGGAAATGCCTCTATGGTAGAACCTGAAAGAAAGAAATGGTATTCTCGACGAACTTTGGAGAGATAGTATATACGACGAACTCTAAAGGAATGGTAGGTATAACGAACTCTGAAAGAAAAGCCTTTGTGGTGTACCATGTTACACTTTCGATAAGATAATTTAATGAGTTTTCTTTGTGGTAAGCTCCATATGAGTTGTCGGGGCGAATGCTGCATGACCTTAAGATAAGAACAGAGAAACTAGAATACGACAACGCATGTGGCGAATTCAAATTATAGGCGAGTTAGACTTGAAGAACAAATATGAGTAAGGGATATGTCTAGTAAATTGAAGAATGTTATATATCTATAATTATTAGAGGAAAAAGCGGTGACCTCCAATAGGGATCAAACCATATAATTAAAGAATGTATCTTCTACTTATGTACAAAATCATTCATGGATTTCGAAAAAATGATAGCTTAGCATATAAATGTAAGAATAACATTATTCTCTCTGTATAGGCCTCTAGAACGGGGATGGTTAAGAAATCACAAAAGTACGAAATGGAGAAAGTGAGTTATGTATCAAATATTTGGAGGGTAAGGCATGATTCCGAAATAAATTGTGACATATATGGTATGAAGAATGGAATTCTGGGAAGGTATTCGCTAGAGATGAGTTGAAGAGTAAAGAACAATGAGATGGTTAATTGAATTTCCAGATACGACATGTGAAGACCATTTTGATAATTGGTGTTTACCTAACTAAGTTCTCATTAACTTACCCCTGTCTGTTATATTACAGGTAGATTGATTTGGGTTTTCACCATTAGGGACAACGCCAGGGCTACGCAAAAGGAGTGGCATATCGGGCTATTATGCATACAGAGCAAGTTTGTTGGCATGTTCGAGTCTAAGTTGTTAATAAAAGTTTTTTATATGAAATAATTACAATAGTCTAGAACATCAATTCAATCATAGTTGTAAATAATCCCTTTGAGTATACCAATTGAATTATTGTATTATTCACACTTATGTATTTCTTAGAGAAATTTATAATTAAACAATTGTAATTGGATGTAAATTTGTATATTTGAGTGAGCTACATATGTACTTAAGTAATAACTGTTACACCCTAGACCCGACCCAGACGTTATGGCTAAATCCAACGATGTCACATCAAAGAGGTTGTTTCAAAACGACTTTGTTTAGTTAAAATTATGTTCAGTGGCATAGTTGCTTGGTTAAAACTTAAACTTGTGACTTAGAAAGTCAAAATCCTTGTAATTTGCTAAGATGAAAGCCCATGTTCTAAGAAAACGTTCACATATTAAGATTACTTAGAAAACCATGATTAATTTTAAAAAAAATATTTAAGTTTGATGATCCAACAGTGAATAATAATCCCAAATAAAAAGTCAAATCGGAGACACAAGGCCTTATTACAACCCAAAAAAAACAAGTAATTAAAATAAAGTAATTCGAAAACTATTTAAAACTTCTAAGAAGCTTACAGTGTGGCCATCTCCGAGTCCTATCCCACGTTGAGCCGTCTACTGAGGGTCATCTGGAACATTAAATTAAAGGGTGTGAGTTTTGAAACTCAGTGTGTACAACCCTTGGCAATCAAATCAATATGCACATTAACACATTGGGCCTAAGCCCTACTCAATATCGGTGGCCTCTGGGCCTTAGCCTATGATAGCCTCGGTTGGGCCCGAGCCCACATTCAAATATCAAGATGTTCATGCCATATGCAGTTACTCATAACTAACCCTGTACACCCCCTTCCAACCCTACACTCCTGTGGGAAGATACTCGACCCACCCATCTTTATACACCCGTTGTGACACCGGTTGCGGCACCACTCATCGTTACAACAGAGCTGCTTGTGGCTCAAAAGCCTTCGTTGTAGCACCGGTTGCGGCACTACTTATCATTGCACCAGAGCTGCTCGTGGCTCAGAAACCTTCGTTGGATCCATAGTCGTCAAGCGACCGTGCGACCCTCATATACACTTTATCCAATCAAAACCCAGCCTACATGCAACATAATATCTCATGAATGCATCATCGTCGCATACAACATACACCAGTCAAACTCATAACACATAGGGGTATTCTAGTCATTTCACTACCCAGGGGTATTTTGGTAATTTCTACGCTACAAGGGTGTCTCGGTAACTCTACCATTCAAGGCGTTACAATAATTCTACTCTACAGGGGCATTTTAGTAATTCTACCCTAGAGGGGTATTTTCGTAATTCTACCATACAAGGGTATTTTTGTAACTCTACCCTAGAGGGATATTTCTGTAATTTCATAAAGGTACAGATTTTAATTATGGTTTTGGCTTATCAACAAGTCCTCGTGACTAAAGTGAATGGATACTATGCACCTGGTAGGATTCAAGAGAAGAGGAGATGGGTCACTCGGACCGCTTAAGTACCAAGCTCTTCCTAGATCCAATCCTAGACATGCACACATCCATTGCCACACCTTAGTCTAACAACTTGTCCACGGACATGTTTAATTATTTAATTAAGTCTTATGTAAAATTTGAGAGATCAGAACTAGGCCTATAGTCCATTAAAACCCTAGCATGCATTTCTACAATCCCATGAGGCCCACTAGGCCCAATTATATTCATAAAACCCATTAAGCCCCAAACATGCTTATGTAGCCCATTAGGCTTGATCATAATCCCATCATACAATTATGTATATCAATCCATCATACAATTTCATATCACAACTTTGCCAGTTTGGGCCCACAAGTTCGGCAAGCCCATTCGGGATTTCGGGATTTCGACTTTTGCTGATTTGTCTTGTGCGTAGTGTATGTACACACCTGATTGACGACCCGTACTACACTATCCTCAGCCTCGACCTACAACCAAAACCATCTTTGAATCAATTCTATACCTTAAACTACAACTTTATCAAATCCCGAAGCCTTACCGTAACCTTACCGTGTACCACCAGTTTTAATAGCCTCTCCTTCGCTATTATTTCCGAATATCCTTAGATCTGCACCAATACATAGATATTATCAACATCAAGTGACTCGTATTCCACATGAGTCACCCCTATCAACCATATTTACATTCGGCCGCCTATGAAACTGAAGTTGAGAGTGAGTACACTTACCACCCGCTAGAGATTTTTTCCATGCTTGGAATCCTAGAACCCTACCCCTTGTTAAAATAAGGTTAATTGACAAGAAAAAGAAAAGATTAGATAGCCCCTTCGGCTTTACCAAACGCACTAAAACGGTTAACTAGGCACTTACCGAAACTAATCTCCAAACTTGCGGTCTAGCTCTCTACTGAGTGTGCAATCAGTTTTTAACCACTTGATCAAGGGTTACAAATAAAAAAAACAGGTTTGTGATGAAAGAAAACAAAAGAAATCGACAAGGGATATGAGTATTCGGCTTTTAGAGATGGTATTCAGCTTTCAAGAAATTAAGGGTGATATTCGGCTTTTCAGAGCAAAAAGAACTCAATGGAATTTCGGTAAAAGAAAATGAAAGGGAGAAGAGAATTTGGCAATAGAATGTTTCGGCAAAACAAAAGAACCCTTCAAGAGCATTCGGCACCTCCCTTAAATAGCCAAAAGCCGAAACTAGCTCCTCCCACAGTCCCAATCGGCTCCATCACATCCACACCTCAATCTCCTATCTTTTCTCTCCATTATCCTCACCTTAAATTTCTCTCCTGAACACTCCCTTCCAGAGTCCACTCCAGCGCTACTACCTCCCTTTCATGATGCAAAAATAAATTCTCAAAATTCACCACTCTTAAGCCTCGAACCTTGGACCTCCTACCCTAATAATAACGCCACCTTATAGCTCCCCAAGTGGCACCACCTTGCCACTGAGCCACAGGACCACTTGTGTCCTATTTTCCCTTTAATTTGTTTAAGAGGCCTAATACCTGAGACTAGGGTTCCATTAAGCAAAAATTACATTTTTGCTAGAGCCCTGGATCGAGCTCAGGACTTTTCCCACACTACCAATCCTTCCTAATTCACTTAAATATTAAGCTAAACGTGAAATTTTAAAATTGTCACATGCATCTAAATTATTTAAGCTGCCTCCTAACCAATCCCAAACTCAAGGCCCAATACTTCTAGCCCAAAATTTGGAGTGTTACAATAACACCCTGGATTTAGATTCAGTTAATCAAATCAGGTTTAGGGTGTTATAGTTCATCACATCTTTTTTCCTTCTTCTCTACATAACCAATGCCACCTTTTTTTGAACTTCTTTTCCCAACAAAAAAGATTTCTTCAAGTTTATCATTACCGGTATTAAACTTTTCTAGCATGAACTGTATAGACGCAAAATTCTTTTAAGTAGTTTCTAAACTAGCACCCTTAAAGAAATTACAAAATCCTTCAACTCCATCTATTTGACCAACTTCTAGTTTTCTTCCTTGAGTCTAGAGTTCACATCACATACTTTCTTACATCTTTCTAGCATCGTTTTGTAAGTCTGTAGGAACTTAACATTTGACTTTCCATTTAAATCACTGTCAAGAGTTAAAGTCAGTTGCAACATTGGATGCAACACTTCCAATTCCAATTTTAACAATAGGCGCAACATGCTCTCAATCCTCTTTATTGATCATTACACTTTCAATTTTTTTTTTTTGGAAAACTTTTGGCAATATCACATTTATTTTTTTCTTGGACATATCCTCAACGACTTTATTGAAGTTTTGGTTAAGCTACCTAATCAAATTACAAAAAATCTTTCCATCAACATAGAAGATAAATGGCATGGATAATATCTTCAATATGACCAGGATAAGTCTTCAAATCTTCAGGCTATATCACTTAGCTAGTTGATCCAATTGAATCTCCTTAAAATAGAGAAGTTAATTTCCTTGACCCAATCTAAACCAATCTTTAAAATAAATTCCCATAACATTATTTGAATATCATAGGTAGGTTTATACACATCCAAAGTATCAACAAAGATCATAACTCAATAGTTTTGTTACCAAAATTTGCCAACACCAAATATGACAAGCTTATGAGTTGAGTAGTGCCAAACACTAGTGCACACTGCTCCTTAGGACTCCTTATAAACTGATTCAATAGTATGCATGATTTCTCAATTAAATAAGATGTTAAAGTGTCAAAATTTTAAGCCTGCACATAGGATTGTTTTCATAGTGTTTGTATACCTTACTTTATGTATCACTAGTATAATAGAGTACTTAACTCAATTTGTGTCACTTATTAACTTGGTTCCAACTCAGTTTTAAAATTACTAAAAATATTATTCTTTCTAGAAAGTAAGTTATATTGTTATGAAGTTGTTTTTGTCTCTTTTTTTATATATTTTATAAATCAATAAAAATTAACCTATAGTGATATTTGAACCAAGAACACCATATGTATCAAACCTTTTAATTTTACCATTGTGACCAAAATATCATTTGGTCACTTCAAGCTTTCTATTTCCCCCACATCGTTAGGATTCTTCTCTTCACCACGGCCACTCCAGGACTCTCAATTACAACTGGCTTTTTCTTGTCTAGGCCCTATTCATCGTCGATGTCTGAAGCACGGACCTGGAAAACAGACCTTGGTTAGACTGATTTCTTGGTCAAAAATTGAGATTTCTTGATCATAATCTGAGTTGGTTTCTAAACTACTAAATCAAAAACTCATCTTCTAAAAAACCACCTTCCCAATAACTCTTCTTCAATTGCAAACCTTAATAAACCCTATTATTTACTTGAATCCCTAAATAAAAAACCCTATTTTAAAAAGCCAAAAGCTTTCCTTGAATTTAAAAACCAAATGCACTATTTTGATGCTTTAAAAGGCTAATTGAGACATTGAGTAGGTAAGCTTTTGTGTAATTTCCAAATTGAGTTCTTTTATTTGGGTTTTTGACTGGTTTCTTTGTGATAAGAAACTAACTTTTTCTTGACATGCTTCTTAGGTTAAAAAAGAAAGGGTCTTATCGTAAAGATTTTGGCAAAAGGCTTGTGTTTAGGGTGGCCAGGTAAGCAACAATTATAACACCCCTAACCCGATCTAGGGGTGAGCATTCGATCGAATCGAATCGAATCGAATAAAAAATTTTCGAGTTAATCGAGTTTTCGAATCTAATTTTATCATCCTAACTTTATTTGAAATTTTCTCGAATCGAGTCGAGTGAGATGAAATTCGAATCGAATCGAATCGAATATATTTGTTTGAGTTAATTTTTTTAAAAAATGATTTTCTTTAAAATTTTTCAAAAAAATAATTTTCTTTAAAATTTCTAAACATGATCATACAACAAGAAATTGAAATAAATAAGTGAATAAATAAAAACAATGCAACATCAACCTAAATAACCAACATGAGTCCAAATAAACAACAAAAACAATACAAGAAGATTATAATAAAAACATAAGTAAAAATCGAAGTAAACAACATAAGTCGAACTAAACAACAACATTATAATAATAAAAAAAACATAAGTAAAAGTCCAAAATATAATAGAAACCTACACCAGTCCAAACAAGTAAACAAAAAAAGAACACAACAAAAGTCCAATTAACCAACAAAAATAACAAACCATACCAAACTAATAGCAATAACACATCAGTTCAAGAACCATTATAGAATAGTTTAAGTTTCTTCTTGTGCTTCAAACATCGTTGACAATGGCATTGATAATCTTGAAACATCTAGTAAAAGTATTGAATGAGTTAGTTAAATGATAAAAAATATTCACAAAAATAAATTAAATAAACGTTTAACTTTATAAACTAATACTAAATTACCTTCTTGTTCTTCGGGTATTTTGGATAAGTCTAGCAAATTTAAAAACAAAAGTGTAGTTAAATTATGGGAATGATTACTAATATAAATAACACAAAAGCTTATTTTATAAATTAAAATTTATGTATTACCATCTTCCATGGTTTGAAGTTCATCAACATAATCTTCAAGATTGATGGCATCATTAGATTTTCGAAGCCAATCTTGTGTGCAAACCAAAGCCTCGACCATGAGAGGAGTTAGAGAACTTCTAAAACTATCGAGAACACGTCCACCCGTGCTAAATGCACTTTCCGAGGCAACAGTTGAAATAGGAGTAGCAAGAATATCTCGAGCCATTTGTGCAAGAATAGGGAATCTAGGACTGTTCATTTTCCACCACAATAGTAAATCAAATGAACTTGAATTGTTTACTTCTTCATCCTCACCCAAATATCTATCCAACTCAGATTTGCTTTCTAATCCAACTTGTTTCTTTTTCTTAAGGTATTTTTGTTTGGCCAAGCCCGTTTTCATTTCTGACTGATCTATTTCCGTTGAACTACAAAGATTTGTCGAAGAACTAGATTTACCTTCAAACAATTGAATTCTCCCGGCATTAGAAGAATACTCATTGAACAAGCAATGCAATTCTTTATCAATCATTTTCATAATGTCATTAGCAACATTAGGAAAAAGCAAGTTGACCCCAAAGCCCAAAAAACTCATTTTACATCGTGGATCAAAGATGACCGCCAAGTAAACTAGCATGTTGATCTTGTTTCCTTCACCCCAATACTTATTATATTTATCTCTCATTTTGGAAGTCATAGAAATTATTTCTAGATCTCCACAATCTTGCCACCCATCAAAAAGACAATGCACATCTGTCAATACTTCAAAAAGTGAATGAGAGGTAACATGCAAAGATCCGGACACCTTCAGTGTAAGATGATAAAAAGGCTCTAATACTTTTATAACTCTTCGAACAATATCCCAATCATCAAATGTAGGAACTCCATCTCCAGCAGTAAGGTCAAGAAAAAAATTATGGTCATGACGTACATATGATTCAAATGCACGCTCATATTTTTCAGCCACCTTTAACATCATATATGTTGAGTTCCATCGAGTAGGCACATCTAAACACAATTGAGCCTTACTATCAATCATTTCTTCTTTTACCCGTTGGTTGAATTTTGTCAACCTCGATGGTGATGCTCTTATATACCTTACAGCACCTCTAACTCGATCCACAGACACAGAAGCATCCTTAATACCGTATTGCACAATGAGATTAAAAATGTGTGCAACACATCTCATATGAATAAATTTTCCATTTGCAACAGAAGCATTTCGATGATTCAATTTCTTTCTCAAATATTCAATGGCAACACTATTGGCGGATGCATTATCAACCGTGATAGTGAAGACCCTCTCAATCCCCCAATCTCGAAGACATTTTTCAATAGCTTGACCTATGCTTTCACCTCTGTGAGCGGATATTGGGCAAAAATTTATAATCCTTTTTTGCAACCTCCACTCATCATCCACCCAATGTGCTGTTAAAACCATGTAAGATATCCTCTGCAATGAAGTCCAAGTGTCTGTCGTCAAACAAACTCTACTTATATCTTTTTCAAAACAATTCTTCATCACACTCTTCATGGAGTTACATAAATCAAGACAATCCCTTCTAATTGTCCAACGAGATGGAAGAATAAACCGTGGGCATGCTATAGAAAGAAAGTATTTAAAACCCTCTCCCTCTACAATTTTAAAAGGTAGTTCATCCACAATTATCATGCGAACCAATGCTTTTCTAATAGCATCTTTATCAAACACCCAAGTTGATAAATCCGTCGTTTCTTGGCTAACCTTCACAAATGATAATTCTGATTGCTTTGGATTAGAAGTATTACCTCGAGGTTTTTTTAGGCATATTTTCAAATGGTTATTCAAATTCGTTGTAGAACCCGAAGTTGATTCCATGGTGTAAGTAACATCACATGCATTGCACCTTGCTCTCTTCTCCCCCTCTTTAGTCACAAATTTGGTGAAATGGCTCCAACAAGCTGCCCTTGGAGTAATCTTTTTTCGAACATTTTCCTTAGTTGTTGTTTGATCATCTCTACTTGGGGAAGAATTTTGTGAACTTTGAGTTGAACCATCTCGCTTTGGATCATTCATCTACAAGAGAACAAAGAAGTTCATCAACAACAATAAACAAAGTTTATTTATCAATAAATTTCAGATTTAGGATATTGAGTTTAAAATTTTAAGTCTAGGGGTTTAGAGTTTTAGCATTTATTTGTAATTAATTATTTAATTTTATTTAAATAAAGTTATCAAAATTTATCAAGAATTTGTTAACAATATTAATAAATTGGACTATTAATTTTTTTCATCAGACAAGTGGAAGTACTAAATGACTAATTGCAAAAGTTCAAAGAATATGAGGAGTGAGGGCATAATTAAACCAAGTTATCTGATTGTTTGATACACAAAATAGATGATTTATGACGATGATATTTAAGTTTTTATTCTTTTTAAAAAGACATATTAAATACGTATTATTTATTTTTAAAACCAATGGAAGATCTCAGCGGCATTTGAGTTTCTAAAAAAATTATTTCCTCACATTAAATATGGAAATAGGCTTATCGTTGTTTGAGAAATGAATCAATATTTAATTAGAATAAAGGCTAAACGTGTGAGACTCAACTTTGTCTTTCTTGTTCCTGTTTTTAAACATAAAAACATACATCAGAATGCAAATAATGTGAAGACTAACTTTATTTAAATGTTAACAAAAATCAATTGACCAAACGAGCATGCATGATACCACTTTACCTTTGTTTTGTTACTTGGATAAGTTTTTGATTAAAAGCATTATTATTGGGAAAAAGCATTACTTTCAAAAGAAATAGGATAGAAAATACCCTGAAAAAGAGAAACAGCAACAGGAGTTGGTGGATGAGGTCTACATGTTGAAATCTCGTTATAACAATTTCAAATCTTTTAAGGATAAGTACATAGCCCCTATTAATTTCAAATTGTGAACTCAATCTGTACTTAATTTAAAGGCAATCTAAAGGAATTTAAAGGAAGAAGTTTCAAGACAAATCTTACCTTAAAATGCAACAAATTGGAGTCTAAAATAGAAGAAAACAGCAGCAACTTGATTTTGAAGGTAAAGATTTTGATGTGAAGAAGAAGAAGAAGAAGAAGAAGAAGAAGAAGAAAGTTTATTTCAAGCTTTTTGAGAAAGATAGATTTAGGGTTTCAAAATAAAAAGGAAATTGGAAAGTTGAGTGGTGGAGACTTGAAGTTGGAGGCTGGAGCTGGAGGAGAGAACAGAAAAAAAAAATTGAATGTGGGGTTTGGGGTTTCAAAATCAAAACTACCGACAGAAAATAATTTTAGAATTTGGGTGAGGGTTTAATTTGGATTTTGGGGGAAAAAAATTTTGGGCTGATGGGCATGGGCTTGGGGAAATGATAAATGGGGTGAAATGAAATATTTGGGCTTAAGAGAAATTGGTTTAAAGATAAAAAAATAAAAATAAAAAAATAAAAAAATAGTTTATATTCGGTTTATTCGAATTATTCGAGTTATTCGAATTCGAAAATTTAACTCGACTCGAACTCGGAATTCGAAAAAAAAATTCGAATTGATTCGATTAACTCGATTAACTCGATTAACTCGATTCGAATAATTCGAAATTCGAATTTTTTTCGATTTTTTCGAATCAAATCGAATTTTGCTCACCCCTACCCGTATCTGTCGCCGGAACAGGGTTTAGGAGCATTACCAAAATTTACAGATCAAACTCAGACATTTCATGTCACTTTACATTCAAATCAGATATAAATCATAAATTAATCCTATCGTCCCTTGTAGGAGCCCTCGAGGCTCAAAACATACATTAAAAACGAGTAGGGACTAAATTGGGAACTCAGAAAATTTTTTGCGAAATTCTAAAATTTTTCCTTTGTGCAGGGGACACACACTTGTGTGGTCAGGCCTTGTGGCTCACACGACCAAGTGACACACCCGTGTCCTAGGTCGTGTGGTATTGAAGTAGGGCACACACCCGTGTCCCTAGCCCGTGTAACTCTTTGTTTTACATTTTATTTAAGTGCAGGGGTCACACACCCGTGTGCCAGGCCGTGTGGTTAATTCTAAACACTCTATTTTGAAATTTTAAGATGCAGGGGACACATGACCAGAATACATGCCCATAT
Organism: Gossypium stocksii; assembly: GCA_020496765.1. Lineage (NCBI taxonomy): Eukaryota > Viridiplantae > Streptophyta > Magnoliopsida > Malvales > Malvaceae > Gossypium > Gossypium stocksii. The sequence goes on along the minus strand of CM035625.1, from coordinate 51,656,604 downwards.
GTTAGGCTGTGTGTCACACACGGCTGAGACACATGCCCATATCTCTGCCCGTGTGGACAGAATAAGGTTATTTCTAAGCCTTATTCCTCACCCAAATTTGTCTTCCACCTACATTAACACTTAAACACATTTCCAAACCATATCAAGGTACTTAAATATACCAAAGTCATGTCTTAAACATGTCTTATTTCCACTTTCAACCAATGTGCCTTTAGGCACCTCAAGTGACTATACATTTTCATATCTACTTATTCTTGTAAATAAATATGCAAACTTACTTAACTTATCAATTTCACTTATATGTATATTTTACCTAATATGCTTAAATTATCCATATACCAACATGATATCTATTAACCAACCATTTAAGCATATACCAATGTGTTATAGCTTCATTTATACATATTAGAATATATTTATCACAAGCCATTCCAATGGCTAGTTGTAACCAAAACATTTACAAGCCAACATTGGCTAATCATCCTATACATGCCATTACAACCGTAATTGATTTACCACATATATACAGAAATATGCCGATGGATAGTATGAGTGATCTTCGCCGAGCTTCCAATCCAATGAGCTTCTGAATTACTATAGAACAAGGAAAAATAAACGGAGTAAGCATATAATTGATACGATCCGCCTCGGGGTGAGTCGAGTCGTATGTGAGTTGCCCGATCGTCTACGAGAAAGTATCGCTCGATTTGCTTGCGAAGTGAAGTTGATAGGAAAATAGGGCGGAAGCTATGTATAAGGGTTCAAAGATGGGTTATGGATAAGAATAATATGTATAGGTTCGGTTTTAAAAATAAGGTAATGAATGGGTGGAGAAAAAAAATATGACAATGGATTAACAAATAAAAAGATGAGGAGATAGGAAATGGTTTGGATAGATGATGTGATGAATAAAAGGAAATTGGATAGAAAGGTGGATATGGTGAAATAGGGCTTAAGTTTCAAGTATGATTCGACACTATAGAGAGTATCGCCCCGGTACTTATATCACTTAAGATGGAAATGAAAATGATAGAACCTCGACCCACTATTTAGCAAAGTAGGAACCTTGGTATAAGGGTGAACGCCACACTATTTGATAGTGATAAGTTCAAAGGAAGAACAAGATTGACACCAACTAAGAACTAGATAGGCCAACAAGTCTTCAACGAAATATGAGAGAAAGAAATCTCACAAATTCTATCAATTTAACAAAGTTTTTAATAAACCAAAAGGTCTCCCTTACAAATGAAAATGACAACTATATATAGTGCCTAAAATGTCTATTGGAATTCAGCATCTAATGTGTTCACACAACAATAAAAATGTTCACACTAATTCATTAAAATTGTTCATGAATTCGGTAGATTCATGCACTAGCCGAATGGACACTTTCTTCCCCCTTGGTGTGTACATGAATTCTTAGCCATGAAGTAAGGCTTCAGGTGCCTTGTATGAGCTCCAAAGGTTGCATTCATCTCCTTGGGACGTTCATGCACTTGTATGGAACATGTATCCTCATAATTAAGCACTTTAATGGCATGTGGGTTCATGAATGGGGGGCATGAACCTTGCAAATTCGTTCTCCCCTTTGTGCATGCATATTATTTAATCAATAGGCTTAATTTATGAGTTAATCCTTCCCTTTGGACGTTCTTGAATACATCCATGCATGTGTAGAAGCTTATAGGTCAATTCAAGGTGTAAACATCTCAAAGAGCTCACTAGTCAACTTAGAATTATTGGCAGCTACTTCTTAGTTGAATAAGTGCCTTGGAAAGTTAGGAGACAGTCACCATACATGCACTTAAGCCATTCATGCATTCTATCATCCCATGCATTTGATCCATTCATGGATTAGCCTTTAATGTCCATACATGCATTCGGCACATGCATGAATTTGTAGAAACCTTGCATCTAGCCATACATGCACCAGCATTTAATACTTCTTCATTCATGCATGTGTGTCGTCCAAATAGGTTGAATCTTCAAGCATTCATTGTGCCGTCAATGAGCATTGCACCTATATAAAAAAAAAATAAAACAATTCATAAGACATCATGTGAACACACATAAATTCGGCACAATGTGAACATATTAATGACATGCATTAAATCAGCTAAAATGTGATCATAATTAAAATATGTAATAACTATGACATATTAAAAACAGATATTAATATAAGACAAATTTGATGCTTAAATAAATATGTTCGGCTTTTATTTAATGCATTAAAGTCAAAATCAAGTTTAAACTAAAATGAGCTAAGTTTTAGCTCGTGAGCTAAAGTTGAGCTGGGGTTGAACTCCTAAGCTGAAGTTGAGCTATGGGTTAGCTTGTGAGCTGGAAAAGAGCTAGGAGTGAGCTCGGTTTAGCTCAGGCAAGCTGGATCGAGCTCGAATGAGCTAGATTTGAGCTGGACGGAGCTCGGGGAGCTGGAAAGGAGCTGGGATCAGCTTGCCAACAAAGCAATGCTCGACTCGAGAGACTTGACCGATGGGGTTTGCTGGGCGCGCTCGCATCAAAAATGCTTAGTAAGTTTGTATAACATGGTAAATAACTTACCATATATGTATGTTCAAAATAAACATGCAAGGCATTATCAACCAATTTGGTCACAAGCCCTAAACACATATCTTCATCATGGTAGCCAAGTAAACACGTATAATAGGCCTTAATCATGAATGAACATAGTTATCAAGCATGATCCACATTCCATGTATTTCATTAAATCAGGTAATGTTATTTCCATGTATTTCATGTATATATAGTTCATTTCTAATTCATACTATCTCATATAACCGTCAAGAACATGTATGGGCTTAATAATAACCAAATTTCCATATACATATACTTTCCACATCATAAATTCAAATAACATATACAAATCATACTCATGTATTTCAAGTACATTTCTATAACATTTCGTCTCAAGTTCGGATTATTTCATATCAAAAATTTTCTCGTTAATTCATTTGAAATATCATTGTCACCTGAGTAGTACACTCGAGGTTTACAATTCTTTAATCATGAATGAACATATTTATTAAACAAATTCCATGTTCATATATCATCATCTTATATTTCCATATATCATGTATCATCATTTTCATGTATTTCAGGCTGATACTTGTAATACATCATTTCGTATTCATAACTTCTCATGTCAGGATTTTACCTGTTAAATTATTAAAAAAAATTGATGGATGCACAGGTAGTACACTCGAAGTGTACAAATCAGAAACAGTCAATTCATATTTAGGGGTACCCATAAGGGCACATAACTAGAGAGCACACTCTCGAGCCACATATCAAGATGCTCAAATGAGCCATGTAACCATGTAACAGGACACTTATTAGGGCTAATCAGGGAACTCATGTGAGTTTTACTCAGGAAGCTCATAGTGTAACAGCCCAGTTTAAACCCTAGTCTAAACAGTGGTTTCGAGACCACAAAATTCGAGGTCAAAAAATATTTTGATATTATTTTTGATATTTATGATATGTGATAGAGCATGTGTGAAAGTTTCGTGCAATAATTTTATCGTTTGTGTGATTAATTTGATAAAAGGACTAAATCGCGTAAAATGCAAAAGCTATGTGCTAGTAGTTTAAAGTGCTTATTTGTCATGATTTATTGAATGTAGAGCCCTTATAATGGAATTAAACCATTAATAGCTTGAATGGACATTAATGGACATTGGTTAAATGATTTATAATGTTGTTTTAAAGGTTAATATAGTAAAATGTATATTAATGATAATAAATTAAAAATAAACATGAAATTAGTGGATATTCATCCATGTTTTTGTGAAAAATAAGAAGAAAATTTAGGGCTAGAGAGCTTTAAGCACCTTGGCACCTATTTAGCTTAATCAAGATATGTTTTGAGCTCGGTTTTTAATGATTTTGTACGTTTTTGAGATCATTGTTAAGTGTTCTAGCTAGCCCATGTCTTAATTCATGAAATTGTTGATATTTTCAGGAGATGATGTTAATGGATTTTTGAGTTTTATGATAGTTGATGATGAAAACTAAGTGTTTGATGTTTGATTAATATGTTTTGTATTTGAAATTTTGATGAATTTGAGTTATGTAGGCTAAATTGAGAAAATGAGAAATTGAGGGGCTAAAATGTGAAATAAATGAAATATATGAGTTGCTAAGGGCTTAAATGAAATTCGGCTAAGCTATTGTTAAGTTGTATTTTGTGAATTTGATATATTTGAGAATTAGGGACTAAAGTGTCGAAATGTGAAAATACAGGGGCTAAAGTGTAAAATTCCATAAATACATGTTTGTGGATTGATATGAATGAAATGTGAAATTTTATGAGTGAATTTAAATGTATATAGATCAAGAGAGGAGAAATTCGGAGTTAGATCGAGGCAAGAATAAAGTGCTCGATTGATCGGCTAAATCGTCGTTACTTCCTCCGAGGTAAGTTCGGATATAATACATATCGTTTTAATTATTGGATATATGTGATGAGATGAATTGAATTGTAGTTGTGAAATGAATATATGAAATGTGGATAGAATGTATAAAGCACTAAGTGTGTGAAAGCTTGAAATAGCTACGGTTATTGAGTATGGCACTAAGTGTGCGATAATGAAATGGCTTCAACTGAATTATGCACTAAGTGTGCAATACCGAACTAAATTTGGTTTAATATAAAGGCACTAAGTGTGCGATATTTTAAACTTTTGCTAAGTTAATGGCACTGAGTGTGCGATATCATTGAACGTCAAAAAATGATCGAAAGAGTTAATGTACCAAACATTGAAGTGGTAAATGTAATAGTCAAGTACAAGATGGTACAGGTAGTTCAGAACCTAAGTGGTTGATGATATTGTATTTGAGATAGATGAACCTATGTGGTTGATTATATGATATATGAGATGGTTGAACCTATGTGGTTGGTTATATTGTGTATATGATAGATGCAAGATTGAAAGAATGAATGAACTTGGTTAAATGAGTTGAATGAATAGAAAGACATATGCTTGTGAGTGATCTAAATGAAATGTTGTGAAAGTAAGTAAGTTTATGGATGGAGTTGAGTAGTGACATGAATTAAAATATGTGTTAGTTAATATGCTTATTGCATTTTTAAATGTTGAGTTAAATTTATTATATTACAAACTTACTAAGCGTAAAGCTTACTGTGTGAATGTTTACTCTGTTTTACAATGTTATAAAGCTAGCTCGGATCTGTGGATCGTCAGCGACTAAATCATACTATTGAACTTCTATTTTGGTATATTTTGGAAAGTGTATTTACTAAAGTATGGCATGTATAGGCTAGGAGTAATGTGGTATGTTTTGAGGAATGCAATCTTGTCATAAGATATGGCATGATAACGAATGTGATTTTGGGTTGATTTTGGTGTGTACTTTGTGTTGATAAATGGTATGTTTTGGTGTGTGTATATTGCTTAATGAGAAATGGCTAAGTTAGTATGTGTTTAGATGAGAAATTGGTAAGGTTTTGGTATACTAATGAATATGATAAGCTAGAGTAATGACTTTGTATGAAATAGGGAATATGGTATGTGATCTTGATAAGTTTTGGTTTGAGAAATGAATATGAATTTGGTTGATTATATCATGCTATGAATGATGTGTAAATTGATGTTGAAATTGGTCTAAAATGTAGCATATTTGATATTGGTATGATGTTTATAGGTTCAAGAGAAATAGGGTGTGAAATGTGGCTTAAACTAAGCCTATTTTGGTGCCACATGGCTTGAGCACACGGGCGTGTGTCTCCATTGTGGAACCCCTGTTTTGTAGCTAATTTGGATAGTATAGCACATGGGCTGGACACACGGGCGTGTCTGGTGACCGTGTGACCTAGTCAGTGTTGCACATGGGCTAAGGTGAGATTTGAGGCACGGTCGTGCAAGATACACAGCCTAGCCATACGGGCGTGTGCCCTGTTTTAGAGGAAAAATTTTCTAAGTCTTGTAGAGGTTTCAAATGTTATCGGTTTAGTCCTGACCCCTTTCTAATTTATGATTAAGGTCTCGTTGATCTTCTAAAGGGGCTTAGTGATAATGTAGAATGGTGAATTAATGTTGTATATGGAATACTTGTACAGTGATGTGTATTGATCGGTAATGCCTCATAACCCTAGTTCGGTGATGGATACGGGTTAGGGGTGTTGCACATAGAGCTTATCAGGGAGCACCAGATAAGGTAACAGGGAGTTCAAACGAGCCATGCCAGGAAGCTCATAAGAGCTTATATCAGGACGCTCACATAGAGCTGCGTTTGTGTCCGCATTATATGCTAGATCACAACCGATCGATTCATGTAACAGGACTCTCACACAGAGTTGTGATAGTGTGCAACACATGCTAAATTACTACCGATCAGGATGCTCGTAAGAACTATTTAATAGGATGCTTGAGGGGGCTATATCAGGATTAATCGTCTGAGCTAAATCCTGTCTGCAATATATATAGAACTATATTTATTATGGAAAATCACGTACCATCGACTTTCATTTATTCAAACGGGATTTAACATTTTTCAGGCATTATCAAGCATGTGATTATTTTATACATTTTCAACATTTATATAATTCAAATAAACACATTTCACATTCATTTCAAGCATAAAGTAACATTTTTATCATTTATCATTTATCGGGCTTTGTCGGATATATTTTCAACGTCATATATATATAATATTTATACCTTTACTTACACAACATTTAATTCAAACATATAAATATACACAATTTAGTTACACGAACTTACCTCGACAAATGTTCGTGTATGTAAAATCTACTAATCAGACATTTTCCTCTTTTCCTCGTTCTAACTCCGAATTTGGTTTATTTGGATCTATACGAGTAAATTTAGCATCAATTCATGTTCATTTCAATTCAATTCACATCTTTGGAAAAATTACCATTTTACCCCTAACTTCTTAATTAATGACGATTTCGTTCCTAGGCTTAGAAAATGAAATTCATGCAATTTAATCCTTATTCCAAGCCTAGCCGATTTTCACATGTAACATTTACAGCCCATGTATTTCATAAAATTTATAATTTTTCCATGAATTTTACAACTTTTCAATTTAGTCCCTAAATCATGTTTTCATCAAAATTCACTTTGTAAAAGTTGTTTATCTATCAACAACCTTTCATATTCTACCATAAATTTCAAAATTTCAACATATTCATCCATGGAAAAATTTCAATACTTTGATATCTTTGCCAATTAATCCCCAAAATAAATAGATTAGAATACTACAATCTCGAAAATATAAAAATTACTAAAAACAGGACAAGAATTCATACCAATTTAAGCTTGATTAGTTTCCTTTCTCTCTCTTAGGGTTTCCATGTATTTTGGGGAAGAAGATGACATAAAATGATGATATTTTGTTATTTAATTAATTTATCATATTTTATTTTTTATCTTTCTAATTTCACCCTTTTCTTTATTTTATTTTCCATGGATGAATCATCATCCTTAACCACTAAACATTTTTAAATGGTCTATTTACCATATAAGGACCTCCACTTTAATGTTCTATTGCTATTTAGTCCTTTTAGCTATTAGAACTCAACTTTTGCACTTTGTGCAATTTGATCCTTTATCAGAATAAACATGTAATCGGTAAAATTTCTTTACGAAATTTTCATATGACATTATTATCATACTGTAGTTCATAAAATAATATTAAAATAATTCCTCTTCCGAAATCAGATTTGTGGTCCCGAAACCACTCTTTTGATTTCTATAAAAATGGGCTATTACAACAGAAATTGTACCCAATTTGTAATATTTAAATCTATATGTGTGCAATTGAATAGTATATAATAAAAAAACAATTTTTTGAGTGCATTTGTCAGGGTTTAGATTGTAACAGCCTGAATTAGGGCCTAAACGAAACAGTGTTTTTGAAACCATGAATTCGAGGTCAAAATATTTATTCTGATTGATTTTTAATGTTTATTGAGTGGTTGAATGTTTGTGTGAAATTTTGTTTGAAAAATTTTATAGATTGGATGTCCAATTTGGTAAGTTGGACTAAATTGCAATAGGTGAAAAATATGTGTTCTAATCCATAAAGGTACTTGATTGAAATGGGTTTTTAAATTGGAGGCCCTTATTTGGTAATTAGATCATTTTATTTTAGTTTGGACAAAAATGCCTAAGGAAGGATGAAATATCAAAAGGGTTAATGAAGGGCATTTTGGTCATTTGGTTAATAAAAGAAATAAAAGGGAAAATAAGGCCAAAATTGTGCCCATCTTCATCCTCCTTGGCCAAATTCTTCAAGAAGCCATAGCTAGGGTTGCTTTCTTCTTTCAAGCTTGATTTTAAGTATCTCCTAGCCCCATTTTTGATGTTCTTCGTATTTTTGAAATCCTTGTAGCTTGATCTAGCTATTTCTACCACTATTTTGAGCTAGGGTTTTTATTTAAAATTTTACCCACGGATGACATACATGTGTTTTGATGTCTGGTGGTAGAATATGAAAGTTTGAAGTGTGATAAACAACTTTTACTAGATGATTTTGGTAAAAATGGATAAAAAGGACATATTTGTAAATGTTGTAAAATAAATGTAGAGAATGTGATTTATTGGAAATTGTGGGCTGCTATAAGAGAGAATATGAATTGGCTAGGCTTGGGTGTGTGAAAAATGAGCACATTTCATTTTACGAGCCTAGGGATTAAAGTGTAAAAATTGTAAAAGTTAGGGGCCAAATTATAGATTTTGCTATAGGATGATTTTGGACTAATTTGAATAATGTGTGTATTAAATAAGCTAAATGCGTCATTATAGATAAAGAAGAACATAAAATCGACCTTGACCGAGGCAAAGGCAAGGTTTCGGACTAAATTGCAAATTGTCATATTTTGTACCGAGGTAAGTTTATCTGTAAATGATACATCCTTTTTATTTAGGTTTTTACATGTTGATACCTTAGGTGAAATGTGAGTGAATATTATTGATATTTTCTAAAATGTTGAAAAGTGAGGAAATTCTCGAATGAGCCTTCGGAATAGAAAAAGGATACAGATGAATCCCAGTTAGCTATGATTATTGGTGGGCTATGTTCGAACCGTCGTGTATCCATGAATATTGGTGGGCTACGTGCGAACCACCTTGTATTTGTTATTATTGGTGGGCTATGTACGAACCACCGTGTATTTGTTATAATTGGTGGGCTATGTGCGAACCACCGTGTATCTGTTATTATTCCGAAGTGTTCATCGAGAAAATTAACTACGTGGAATTTCATGTGACAAAGTGGTGATAACTGCAGGGCCATAAGTACATGTATTCATGAGCAGTATTTATGATATGTGTGTGAACTTAGGTAAGGTGTGAAATGAGTAAGTGCAACTCCAAGAATTTGAATTGTTCATACTTAGTAGGTTATGTTCTCGAATGTTAAATACGTGGTGTGATGTCTATTGTTTACATATAGACTTACTAAGCTTAAAGCTTACTCCCTTCTCTTTTCCTTTGTTTTATAGTGTAGCTAAGCCAGCTCGGGATACAGAGATCGTCGGAGGATCATCCACACTATCAACACCTTTTGGTATATTAAAATTTACATTGAATTATGGCATGTATAGGGACTTGGTCAATATGGGGTTTTAATATATGCATAAAAATGAGGTTATTCATGAATTTAACATTTGTATGTTTTGATTGGCAATTGTGTGTGATTCTTAAATATACCAAGTGTGGTATGTGAAGAATGTGTTATTTGAATATAGAATTTATGTTGTAATTGAGGCTATGTGGATGTTTAATAATATCATGTTGAGTGATGATGAAAAGGGTATGAGTTTGCATGTGTTTTTGGGTGGCAAAGGGCTTGGTAAATAGCCTAACTTATATCCACACGGACAGCCACACGGCCATGTGTGTAGGGCACGTGATTTCTGCATGAAAATTTTAGAAATTCGATTCGTCACACAGCCTAACACACGGGTGTGTGCCGTGGGCGTGTGATTTAAAATGTGTGCTGACATCATAAACAAAATGTCCAGGTTTTTACATACGGGCAGAGACACGGGCGTGTGTCTTGGCCATGTGAGGGACACTATCTAGGACACGGGTGTGTGTTCGGCAGTGTGAAAGCCCTTGTAGGTTCGAAATGAAAAATAAATTCACACGGGTTGGGGACATGGGCGTGAGTGACTACATGGCCTGCCCACACGGGCGTGTCCCTGTATCACACGGGAGTGTGCCTTATTTTACATGAAATATTCTAAAATTTTCTAAAGTTCTTGGTTTGGTGCCAAACCATTTCCAAAGTACGTTTCGGGCCTCGTAGGCCCATTTAGGGACTTATTGATGTAATGTGAAAGGTTTTAAATTTTAAAGGGAAAATTTATGTTTGGAAATTGTTTGGTTGCAAGTGTTATTGTCCGGAAACGCCTCATACCCTGTTCCGGCGTAGAACACGGTAAGGGGTGTTACTTAGATTCTGTTTCATAAAAAACAATAATATAAAAGTAAATAAATTAAATAAAGTCAATATAGTATTGACATAGAATTTTCTCCCCCATTTTTCTTATTCTTGTTCAAATTTATTATATAAGTTATCTTTTGTATATGTCTGTTAAATAAATTAAATAAAGTCAATATAGTACTAACAATAGACATAGCAATGATTTTGTCTTTTGGGTGTGTTTGTTAAATATAATTTATCAGGCCCATATTTCTTGTAAATAAATTGCTGGGAACGAACTATTTGCACTAGATTTCTTTTTCTTAAATTTCTTGTAGAGTTTTTTACTTCATAACTTGTCTGATTGGATTTTTATTTAGTGCAATGAAGATTAATTATCCCGGCACCGGAGCTTCAATCGAGGCCAAAACAACACTTGGATTTCGTAAGTCTTCAAATTTTTTATGAAACAGGAAATTGATAGCTGTAGGTTTTGGGGTCAATCTTCCTCTAATCATTGCTTCTCTTGAAACATTAGCTTATTTAGGAAATTGTTCTTCGATGTTAAAAAAAATGTAACGATAGACCTTATAATTTTAGAAATGATATGTACGTATAAAGAATACTAATTTATCACAATTTATATTAAAATGAATAATAAATTTATATAAATATATAATGTCTTGAATTATGACATGTGAAAACATAATATTAGTATTTATCAAGTTTTGAAAGATGTAATTATTATTATTTAAAACGTGGTGATAAAAGTGTTATTTATGTATATTTGTTAGAGTGCTAATTGAATGCAATCTGTATGTTTGTTTGTATGACATCATTTATATATTTATGTATTACATTATTTTATTTGTTTGTTTCTACTTATGCAGAATGGTATATGTGTTCAGTTATTTTCATGGTGGGGAGTTTGTCACGCACCCTAAATTTGACTATGTGAATGGTAGCTTAGAAAAGTTTCAAGTGGACCCTGATTTATTATGCTACTGGGATATTATAGACAATGTGAAAGACTTTGGGTATGAATCTAAACCATATGTTTATTATAGGTTCCAAAATGTTGCCTTTGATGGGGATGGGTTAGTCCTAATACATGATGACAATACTGTTAGGCAAATAATAGATATTTTGGAAAAAAAAGGGGTAATGTAGACCTATATGTGGTACGATTGGGTAGTGAAAACTTTAATGAGGGTGGGTTTGGTGTTGGTGAGGGTTTATTGAATATTGTTGGTGAGGGTGTTATAAGTGCCACAGCAGCTAGGATTGGGGAAAATGCTAGGACTAAGGTGAAAGCAAATTCTAGGAATGAGGGTGGAGAAGATGTTGGGACTGAGGGTAGGGACGATGTTGATAGTGAGGGTGGGGAAGATGAGGATGTCATTTTATTCAATGTGGAGATAGTTACTAATGTAGATGAAGAAGTTGAGGAAATTAAGACTAGGTTGAGAAAAAAAAGATTAAGGGAAGTACTTGGGCTAATGAAAGGTTAAAATGTGAGTTTGAGAAAGGTGGTGAAGGAGATAGTGAGGTTGTAACACCCCTAACCCGTATCTATCGTCGAAATAGGGTTACGGAGTATTACCAGACTTAATTAAAAAAATAAGCGTACATTTCACATAGAATTTATAATTCCAAATGTACATCATTCAATGTCAATCACAATGTCCCTAATACGAGTCTACAAAGCCCAAATCATGCATTAATAGTGGTTCGGGACTAGACCGATAACTTTTGAAAATTTTGGAAAAACATTGAAAATTTCTAGATACAGGGGACACACGCCTGTGTGTCTCACACGATCAAAAGACACGCTCATGTCACAGGTTATGTGGACATTCGAATGGGGATCACATGGTTGTGTCCCAGACCGTGTCCTACCCCGTGTAACTCTCTGACTTGTATCACACGGCCAACCACACGCCCGTGTGACTAGCACGTGTAACTCACTGACTTGTTTTTGTTAAATGCTATAGGGGACACATGGCCATGTTACCTGACCGTGTGTCACACGGCTGAGACACACATCAGTGTCTCTGCTTGTGTGGACGAAAATAGCTAGTTTACAAGCCACATTTCTCACCCAATTTGCAATCACCTATACCAACCAAAATTGCATATGACCATGTCTTCAAATGGCATTTAAAATCATCTAAACCAAGTTCAATTCATGCTATATCAATACCATCAACCATAAGACACACAAGTATCACAATAAGCCATTCAATTTCATACCAAATTCACATTCTCAAATAATTAATATGGTCACTTTCAATTATACATCACTTTACCTAAAACCACAAGCATACAAATCTCAAATTTCAACCATTTGGTACGTCATATACCAAATCACAACAAGCATTTATATAGCAATTATGCACAACATATCAAAAGGCCATTTGCACATACACATACATCAACAAGTATGACAAAAAAAGCCAAGTCACATTGCTTTACACATAACCAAGCATTCATCATTTACAAGCCAATTAAAATGGTTAAATCCATTACTAAACTATAGACCAAAATGACCATAACTCCTATACATGCCATATAACCAAAATACACAAGTTCAACAGTACCAAAATGATAGCCGGATAGTGTGATGCAATTTTCGATGACTTTCGAATCGAGCGAGCTTCTGAATCACTGTAAAACATAGGAAAGAAAACAAAGTAAGCTATTAAGCTTAATAATATCGTATAATATAGAATTAAACTTACCATTTATTCATAATTTAGGCAAATAAACATTGTATAATTCAATCATTTTGTCAAATGCCTAAACATATATAATCACCAATAGGTTAGTCATGTAAAGTGCATATAATTATATAATCATATGGATGAATACACAATCATTCAAATTTCATATACATATATCATCCATTTTATATCTCAATATGGTATGAAATACATTTTCCATGTATTTCATTCAACTCATTATGCAAGTTCTCATCAAGTCATTTAAACCTGTAACAGAACTATGCCCGTTGAACCACTTAGAATGTCGTTAGATACACGGATGGTACACACGAAGTGTACTAAACGGTAATCTGTCAATTCCTGTACATATATGCTCTTTCGAGCTATAAAGATTTTACTCCTCTTGAGCTGAAATAACAGTAAGCTCAAATGAGCTGAGAAACCGTAAGCTCTTACGAGCTTAAATATCAGTAAACTCATACGAGCTATGGTGAGTCCGCAACACATGCAGGAATCTCAACCAAACGATAACCCTAGTGACATGTCTCTCATATCCTACGAATTCCTAAGGTTCAAACGGGGCTCGGTATTATTCAGACTTTATCATTTAATCATTCAATAATCATGTATTTTATTTTCTCAATTTACATACATATATTTCAAATAAATATATATATGCATGATTCTAATTATACGAACTTACCTCTATAACACGGATGAAAATAATCGTTTATTCGATAATTTTGTTTTTTCCTCGATCTAATTCCGAACTTCACTTTTCTTGATCTATATATAATCAAATTTGGCTCATTCAATTATCATTCTATTCAATTTAGCCCAAATTACACATTTTGATAAAATTACACTTTTATCCCTAATATTTTAACTTCTTTACAATTTAGTCCTTACCACATAAAAAATGTAAATTCATTCAATTTAACCATAACCCATGCTAGTCGAATTTCTCTTATTAACATATCAGCCTATATTTTTCATTTAATTCACATTTTAACCATAAAATTTTCATGTTTCATAAATAAATCCCTAATTTGAAATTTTACCAAAAATCACTTTACAAATGTTGTTTCTAACAACAACCATTCAAAATCCATCATAAAGCATCAAAATACAAGTATATTCATCAATGAAAAATCTCTATAATTTTAACAGTTTCTCAAATTAGTCCCTAGGCTAGCTAGACTAAGTTGCAACATTCCAAAAACATAAAAACTATTAAAAACCGAGCAAAATGTACTTACATGCAAGGAGTCTATAACCGAATCTTCAAGAGCTCAAGCATGGAGTTTCTAATTCTTATTTTTGATCGTGGAAGCCTATTTGGAAGATGATACTTTGTTATTTCTTTAATTTACTAAACTTAGTAATTCATTTACTTATTTAACATTTGTTATAAATCATTAAAATTCATTTAATCATGTCCAAGAATGTCCAATAACTTTATAAATGAGCTATTTACTACTTAAGGGCCTTTACTTTAAATTTCTATAGCTATTAGACCTCTTTCCCTTTAGAACACAACTTTTGCATTTTAAGCGATTTAGTCCTTTTTTCACAAATTAAGCATTCAAACAGTAAAATTTCTTAACAAAATTTTCACACAATCATATTATCATGCTGTAGACATTCAAATAATAAAATAATTATTTTGATCTCGGATTTGTGGTTCTGAAACTACTATTCTGATTTGACTAAAAACGGTTGTTACAGAGGTTGCATTCGATGGACAAATACTTGTGGAGGATGATTTCATAGTAGAAGATGAGATAAAAAAATAAGGGCAAAAATTGAGGGGAATGAGAGTGAATATATGGACTCATCTGAGCCAGAGAAGCATAGGGACAGTAAGTTCTCTGATGATGAGATTGACACATCTTACTTGGGTAAAAAAAATTGTTGGTCCTAGGTATGATCCTAGTTGCATTATCTTATTGTAGGAGATAGGGCTTGGGTTTGAAGATAAGTTCAAAGAGGTGCTAAAAAATTATTCCTTTGCAAAAGGAGTAGTATTGAAGTTTATTAAGAATGAACCCAAAAGAACAATGGTAAGTTGTAGAGATGGTTGCCCTTGAAAACTTTTTGCTAGCTTTGACCATAGAGAGAACTGTTTCTCTATGAAAGCTTACAAACATATACATAAATGCTTTAGAAGCACTAAGAACCCATTATTGTCTTGTAAGCATATATAAAAGACTTTTAGGGATAGAATAATTTCTGAGCCAGAGATGAAAATGGCAACTTTGAAGGAGATGTGTAAAACTAAATTAGGACTTTATGCTAGCTATAGTATGTGCCAAAGAGCTAGGAGAGAAGTTCTTAGGGAAATGAGGGGGTCCTACGTAGAATAATATGCAAATTTATGGGGTTGTATTGCTGAACAATAAATAAGTAATCCTAGGAGCACAGTTTCAATCCAAGTTTATAGAAATCAAGAAGGTAAAGCTATGTTCCATAGAATTTATATGTGTTTCGAAGCATTGAAAAAAGGGTGGAAAGCTGGTTGTAGACCTTTTATTGGAATTTATGGGCGTTTCTTTAAAAGTGTCTGTAAAGGAGAGATGTTAGTGGTTATTGGTAGAGATGCCAACAATCAAATTTATCCATTAGCTTGGGTAGTGGTGGAAGGGGAACAAGCCTCTTCGTGAAAATGGTTTTTGGAGAAGTTATTTACAGATTTGTGTTATCCAATGGGAGTTGGATTAACACAGATGTCAGATCAACAAAAGGTAATTTATTAGTATAAATATGTTCATTCTATTTATTTTTTTAAGATACATATTTTACAGTAATTGTATGACTAACAATCTGAAATTTATGATTATTGCAAGGGTTGATCAGTGTACTAAATGAGTGTTTTCCAGACTTGGAGCATAGAATATGTACAAGACACATATATGCCAATTGGTAGAAAACTTGGAAAGGGTTGAATAAGAAGATGCAATTTTGGAATTGTGTCAGGTCAACTTTTGTTGAAGACTTTGATCAATTATTAGAGATCCCTGTGCATCATTTGGCAAAGTCATATTTTAAAGGGACATGCAAATGTGATGCAGTAGACAATAATATGGCTGAGGCATTTAATGCATGGATACTTGATGCAAGGTACAAACCTATCATCACCATGATTAAAGAAATCAGAGTGATGGTGATGACTAGGATGCATGTGAAGAGAACTTGGGCAGAAAAGTGGAGAACTAACATTTCCCCTGTTGCATTGCAAAAGTTGGAAAAGAATGCTACAACCTCAATTAAATGTATGTTTGCATGGAATGGTGATGGAGGGTTTTAAGTGATCCTTGAAGACAACCAACATACTGTTGACTTGAAAGAGTTGAAATGCACTTTCAGAAAGTGTGCCATGTACCATAATGAGAAAAATCCATAAGCCTATGTCTCACCATGGTACAGCAAGGAGAAATATATAGCCACATACAGTCAGGTTTTACAACCAGTTAGGGGGATTCAATTCTTTCTCCACTAGTAAAAAAGATGCTTAGAAGGCCCCCAAAAAAAAAACATAAGGGAATCTAAGGATGAACCAAAAAAGAGCAAGTTTGGAAAGGACACTAGGAGAGGCCTAAAATGTCATGTTCTTTGTGAAAACAAGTAGGGAATAATAAGAAATTGTATCCAACAAGATCAAATATGAGTCAAAATTTACAAGTAATTCATTGACCACTTTAATTTAGATAAGTTTTTCTTTACATTCATATTTGTTTAACAAAAAAACAAAATACATTATAATGAATTTCTTAATTTTTTTCTAGGAACAAAATTTGAATATTAGTTCATCCTCTATGCAAGTACAACAACCTCAATTAGAAGCTACTATACCACAAGTAAAAGATATATTGATGTAGTGTGGTGTAATATCTGCTTGGTCAATTGTTTGAGAATTTTGATTTTTTAGTTTTGAGAATTACTCATAAATTTTGTTCTCTGTTGGTAGGTTCAACCATTTCAATAAGCTCATAACTATTTCTTTTTTATAGTATACTATCAAACGTCTAAGAACTCACAGCATAGAAGGAAAAGAAAAAGAATCAGGTGTATCAGCTTCTCTATGCATCACCAATACAAAAGGCACAAAAAAAGAAGAAAACAACCTGTTGGTATTGGGCTGATGAACAAATACCCCATGTGAGTATATGTAACTATTCTAAATATTGATTTTGCTGCCTGTTAAATAAGTAATTTATATCTACTGATTTTTTAAACTATTTTCCATCTTTAAAGCTTGGTACAAGCAGTGAAAGAATCATTACTACTGTAAGGAAGATCGGACAATCTGATATTTCCCAATATCAACATTCATGGAAAAGCCCTAGATTGAAGTGGATGGGGAAAAAAGTTGTGACAACAAGGCAAATTATGCAACAACACTCTAATGTTGTCCGAAAGAAGAGGGGAAATCTTTCTAAACAAGTGCAGATAGGGACACAAGCAAGCCAAACAGATTCTATTATAATAGATGATTGAAGTACAAACTGATGTTAGCTTAACTTTAATTTCTTTGATAGTATAGCTTATGGTTGACAAGGGACAAGATTGGTACATTTTGTTCATATGGGAATCATTTGTTGACAATGGAACATCATGTTTATATTAGAATATTTTGTTAATAATGATGCATTTTGAGGATACTGCAGATTAAAATTTACTTTTTATGTAATTTTTTGATATTTTTTCTTTGTTGTTCATTATTGAATTATTGTTTAATTGAGATTTAAAATTCATACTAAAATGTAATTAAATACTATTTGTATTTGAAGGCGGAATCTTACAGTTTTGGGGTTAAGATTACTACTTTTTTTCTTTCGCTCAATTCATTACAAAAATTGTAAACAAATTTTATTGTAAATAAAATTAATTAAATTAATTTAGTTATAATAACAACAAAAAACCACATCAAGAAAACATCACTTCACGCACACGGAGAGTGAGTTGCTGTAACACCCCTAACTCGTTTCTGTTATCGATCTAAGGTTATGGAGCATTACTGTAAAAGTTAGAACAATTAACATCTAAATAGTTTAATAAATCTATTTATTATTAATTATTTTAAATCTCATACGTATCCAACAAACATACACATTTGGGCCTTAAATTGAACTTTCGGGGCCCTAAAAATAGTTCAGAATCAAAGTGAGACTAATTTGAAACAATTCAAAAATTTTAGAGATAATTTGGAAATCTAGAAAATAGGGATCACATGGCCGTGTGACAGAGCCCGGACCGTGTAATGCTCAAACAACGAGACACACGACCATGTCCCAGCCTGTGTCTTTAACCGTGTAACTCACTGACTTAGATTACACAGTCGTATCACAGAGTGTATGCCAGATCGTGTGACTCATTAACTTGATACACACAGCCGTATCTTAAACAATGTGATAACTATACCTGAAATAAAAAGTGACACATAGCCATGTAACCATGTCATATATGTCACACGGCTATGTGATAGCCCGTGTCACAAGTCGTGTACTCCATAATTGGTCCCTAAAACAAGCCATTTAAAGTCTAAAACTTGCCCAACAATCTACTTCATTAATGCATACATCCAATAGACCTAAACACACTTTAAATGCATATAAACATCCCAATTCAATCAACCTATTTATCCAAAGCGATATGCTATTCAAAGGCACCACATTTATACCAAAACAACTTCAATCAAAACAAGGCTATAATGCCACATCTCAAGCACAAAACATAGTCAATTTAGCTACCTAATGACATCAATTGTCAAACCATTCACATTACATTAAAACATACCAAAATCATCTTATTCATATGGCTTTTAATATATAAACAAACCAACTACACCTAAAGTCCACAAAATCAAAATTTATACATAAAAGACATACTCATACCAAATTGATCATTAACATACTCTAAAACTTCCATTATAAAAATTCCTATACATGCCATTTATAACCTTGACCAAAATAACTAAAAAACTACCAAAGTGATTGCTAGATAGTGTGATAGAACTCCGACAAGCTCCAACTGATCGAGCTTTTGACA
Source organism: Gossypium stocksii (assembly GCA_020496765.1). Lineage (NCBI taxonomy): Eukaryota > Viridiplantae > Streptophyta > Magnoliopsida > Malvales > Malvaceae > Gossypium > Gossypium stocksii. The sequence continues at coordinate 51,637,399 of CM035625.1, read as the reverse complement.
ATCTACGAAACAGAGGAAAATAACTATGTAAGCAACTAGTGCTTAGTAAGCTTGTATAAATTCAAACATAAACTTACTCTTCTTAAACTCATTTTATGAAATATGCATAGTATCATTACCATACTCATAAGTCTAATACCATCTTATAAACACCACCAAACTCACAAATTAGTAAGCTTATGCATAACACATATAGAAAACCAACCATATCACAAGTAAATCTTCATGTACATATTATTCATCACATACTTACTTTGTCCCATTCAATTCATTTAAATTCATCGAACTTACCTTTTCATAAGATTATGAACAATTATATAATTTCATACATGCTTTCCATTAACCTTAACTTACCTGTTGAACCATCTAGAATTACGTTGGATACTTAGGAATGCTCACACATAGTGTGCCTTTCCATATAACCATAACCTTTCCTTTACAATATTGCTCACACAAGCTATGAAATGGGCCTGCTCACACAAGCTATGTGTCAGAATGTTAGCTACATAATGCTGCTCACATAAGTTGTGGAGAATTCGCAACAAATGCAGGACCTTAGCCATTGATAGGACATTCAAAACCAACATCGGAAACATGAAATCCCTAATGACATGTCGTTTGTATCCTAAGTATTCACGAGGTTCAAACGGGACTCTTTCCATATCCTTATTTGTGTCATTCATTTTCATATTAGCATTTCAATATATTTCCATGAAGTTCACATTTTTCATACTTAAACTTTAATTCCCTTTTCGATACAATATATCATATAACCATTCATGGAATTTACATGTTCTTAAATTCATCAATAATTCACTTTAATCATTTAATTCAACTAACCATGTAATACATAATAATCAATCAAAAATACACTTACAGTAATTATTCAATAGCAATTAACAAACTTACAATTAATGAATGATTCAATATGCAAACTTACCTCGATAACTATAGTCGCAAAAGTAGAGATGGAGATTAATCCAAAGCTTTTGCCTTTTCCCGATTTAAGTCTGGTTGTTGTTAATCTATATTTAAGTAGATAATTTCATTCAATTAAATACTTCAAATATCCTCAAGTATTCAATTCAATCTAAAATTCATATTATCATGAAATAACAAAATTACCCCTCCTATTATAACTTTTTCACAACTTAGTCCTTATAACCATAACTTGCAAATTCACTATTTTCTTAGACAACATGTGCCAACCGATTCTTCCTCTTATCTATATCAATTCAAATTTTTCCCCATTTCACAAGATATACCTGGAATTTGCCACTTAAATAAATTAATCCTTAAACCTTAAATTTACTAAAATTCACTTAACAAAACATGTCCATATAATAACCAAGTTCAAGTATCTAACAAATAAATTTACTAAAACATCAAATTCATTCATGGCACATCCCTCAACCTTAACAAATTTTGCAATTTAACCTCTGGGCTAAGTAGTTTAAGCTAAAACAAGCTCAAAAACATAAAATTACTAAAAATCGGACTTGAATACATACCATGCAAGTGAATTAACAAAAACCAATGCTTTTCTCCCCTCTTCAATGGTGTTTTTGGTTAAACAAGAAAAAGAGAAAGAATATGATAACCCTTTGTTTTATTTATTTCATGTTTATTTGATTATTTACTCTTTTGCCTTTATACTATAACTGTAGCGACGTAAAATTTGCTTCGGTTGCTAATTGAGGCGATCATTTAAAAATTTGAATAATCTAATTTTGGTTTTATTTAAAAAAGGGAGTCGCCACCGATCTTTTTTCCTAGGTGTGATCGGACACCTAATAAACCTCTCTTTAATAGACAAAATTATTTTTTGGGTAAAAAGAAGGTCGAGTTTAGGTCTACGTTAAAATTCAGAGAAAAAATAGGGCTCGGGAGTCGGTTACGCACGAGGAAGGTATTAGCACCCTCGTGACGCCCAAAATTGGTATCTTGTTAAACACACGTTGTCTTAATTTTCAAAAAATACGAGTTCAATTTGATATTTAATCATGATCCGTTCAAAACACGAGAATTTCAAGATTTTTTTTTATTTTTTTTATTTGTCCTGTTTTAACACGAGCCAACGTGATTCATCCAACATAGCGATGAAATCACAGACTTAATGTTAAAATCGGTACATTGCCTTATTTTTGAAATTAATTGAAAGTATAAAAAACATTTAAAACGATAAAAAAATTTAAAACAATGTTAAAATTAAATGCAATTTAAACATATATAATTCAGAATCATGCAAACAATAAAAATGTGAATATACGGCAAATAATAAATATAGTAATTGTAAAATATTTACAAATACATACGATATTAGACAATATAATGAGAGTATAAAAAAAAATACACATAATAAAGCATTTTAAAAAAATATACATGAGATAATATATAAAAAAAGATATATATAAATATTATAATACTAAAAATATATACATATAAAAATATACACATATATATAAATAGTATAATAAAAAAACATATTGCAAAATATATTAAAATAGTATTTGAAAATACATACATAATAACATTGAAAATATATATACATAGTTTAATGTTAAGAATATGTACATCCTATAGTATTACCAAAATGCATAAGATAACATATACATAAAAAAATACATATAAATAATATAATAAAAATACATAATATATAAAAGGATATACCTAATACAGTAGTAAAAAAAGACATAATATATATATAAAAAAGTGATAATAATAATGATGTTACAAAACCATTATTAACAAGACTATACAAGTATTTACATATATATATACGACATATACATATATAATAAAACATATACCACTACTATAAATAATAATAATAATAATAATAATAATAATATTAAAGGTGTAATATCATAAATAATATTGGAGTAATACCCATTACTTACCTTAAATAAAAATAGCCAAATTTAATAAGATAAATTCAAAAATAAGTAAAAAAGGATTAAAATTAAACTAAAAACCAAATTTTGGGGCCAAATCGGGAATAAAAATGAGAAAGAGGACCTATTCGCAAAACGCGCGTGACCTAGAGGGACCAAAAGCACAATAAATCCCTCTGTCCAGAACACACAGCAGCATGGGGACCAAAATTGAAAACGCGACAAATCATGGGGCGAAATTGAAACACGAGAGAAGTTTGATTGCAAAGTTTGAAAGAATGGAAGGACTGCGTGCGCAATTAGACCATTGTGCAAAAATACGCGGATCCTGAATGGGTCGGGTCGGTTTGGTCCGACCCAGGGCAAAATGACGTCGTTTTGTGCCCTGGGTCATAATGCCTAAACGGTGCCGTTTTTAATATTATAAAATCAATATTTTTTTTTTTCTAAAATTTCATTTTTCTGGTGTTCTGAAAAAAAGAAAAAAGGAGAGCCAAATGCTCTCAAGTTCTTTGGGTTTGCCCAGAATCTGGCCAGGTGGGCCGTCGCTGATCGTCACCGGAGTCGTCGTGCACCACTGTCGCCGGCCTTCGAAAGGTAATAATTTTTTTTTAAATAACACTATATATATGTATATATATGTGGTTGAATAGAAAGAGAAAAAAGAAAAAGAAATGGATTTAGAGAAAAAAGAAAAAAATCACCTTTGGTTCGACTACTGATTTGGTGCTTTAAATCTCTGTTTCGGTTTGTTTTTTGTATTCCAACACCCTTTCTATTTGTATTCTAGAGTATGGTATTAATATTTCTCAAAAAAAATTTCCGAACCCTTTTACAATTGTTTTTCATTCGGCTTTATATCCGATTACAAGTGATTGCTTCTATTTCCTTTGCGTGTTTCCTTCTCTTTTGCAGGGTATGGGCAACGTTGAGTGACCGGGGTTGGTGGCAGAGAGTGGCTGAACGTCAGAAGGTTGGTGGTGGTGGTTGCGGCGCCGATTTTAGGGGGTAGGGTTAGGTATTTTGTCTGTTTCAGATTTGGGTAATGGGTCTTGGGTTTGGGTTTGGGTTTAATGGTTATTTAGTTACTGGGCTCGGGTCCAATTGGGTTACTTGTAATGGGTTAATTTAGGTGTTGTGGGTTTGAGTTGTGCTTATGGGCCATCCGGGTTAAGGGGTTTAGGGGTATTAATGGGTTTGGTTGGGTTTGCAAAATTGGGTATGTACAATAACTTAAATACTAACATAAACATGTTCATATTTGTCCATTATCAACATACATGGTATAATTACCATCTAAGTTCATTAGCTTTCATTTCCATAGCCAAATAACCTATTAAATTAATAGAATTCAACTTTTGCTTCTACGATTTAATCTTTTTTACCTAATTAACTATTTAAACTTCAAAATTTCTTAGCGAAACATCAATACGACTCTACTATAAACCCATGGAATTTAAATAAATAATAAAATATTTACTACCTCAACGGAATCATGGTCCCGAAACTACTATTTTCAACACCATTAAAAAATGTGTTGTTACAGTCGCTCTCCTATAATACTAAAACATAGGTGCTTAATTGTATGAGCAGTGACAATTATGACTGCAACAATGAAAAATAGGTTGGAAATCTTCTTCACTTTATTGCATGTTGTTTCCCAGTCCATGTAATAGGTTGCTAATGCTTGAGAAATCCCTAGAGCAGAGAAAGGCATCTGAGCTCCAACAATTAATGCAGCAATGGTTCCAAAGACCCTATAATACCAATCAGGTCCTATAATAGAATATAGTCTTCTTGGTGAAACAGGCTTCCCTGTATCTATTCCTTCAACACCTAAACGGCTAAATACAGAGTCCTTGTTAGAACGAAAACTTGTACCAAAGCTTGTCCTTGTTCGAGATAATTATCATGAATAACTGAAGCTATAGAGTGGAGAAAACAAACAATTCTAATTAATGGATTCTTACTAGACTAGTATACAGAAAACATGATAAAATGCCTGATGTAAATCAATTGCATTGTTTTACAGACTTGCGCAATATACTCATTGCAGGACTTTGCGAGGGGTATCGTTGAAGTGATGTTGTCTCTTGAAACTGCGAGTGAATACTAGGCACTGTTAGGATTTGAAATGAGCTCACCATGGCTGCCAGTTTCTTCTATCTTCCCACTCTAACAAATATACATAAATAACACTTTTATCACCATGTTTTAAACAATAATAATTACATCTTTCAAAACTTGATAAATACTAATATTCTATTATCACACGTCATAATTCAAGACATTATATATTTATATAAATTTTATTATTCATTTTAATATAAATTGTGATAAATTCGTATTCTTTAGACGTGCGCATATCATTTCTAAAATTATAGGGTCTATCATTACATTTTTTTAACATCGAAGAACAATTTCAATTTTCATCAAGGAAAGCAACAATTAGAGGAAGACTGACTCCAAACTTGTAATAGCCTGATTTTCAGTTGTATCAAAAATAGTGGTTCGAGACCACCAAATTCGAAAAGTAAGCTTGTAAATTTTATTATTTAATATTTACGGGTCAAATATGATTTTAAAAATATTTTTGAATTAATAATTTATGTCTTATAATGAATTATTACATTTCAGTGATAAAACTCTAATTAAAGTGGTTTTAGAAAATGAGGTAACGAGACTTCGTTTCTATAAACCGAGACGTAAATATTTTTATAAATATTTACGGAATGTCATTAAAGTAGTATTAAAGTTTCGTTGAAAAATTTTAACTTTTGACAGTTAATTAATTAAAAAAAACTAAATTAAAAAATTTGCAAAACTTACTAATTATAATAATAAAGTGACTAAATGGCTTGACTAATAAATAATGAGAGACTTAAGTGATAAATATGCCTAAATCAATGGATGAGGCAGCATATGAATAAAAAATAATAAAATAAAAAGAAACAATGGAAAAATTGTAATTATGTTGAAATTAAATAAGACAAATTGAAATTTAAAAGCATTTCAGGCTTTTCTTCTCCGGTTTTCGGTTTAAAACACAAAGGGAGAGAGCTCAAGCTGGTTTTCATATTTTTTGCTGCAAGGAAGTTAAATTTAGCCCAGTTTTCAATAATTTTTATGTTTTTGAGATTGTTACAATTAAGTCCAATTAAATCTTACCATTGTTTTTTATTTTGTTAAGGATTTTGGATGTTTCCATTGATGAAAATGTATCATTCTTGATGCTAAATGATGAAATTTAGATATTAGTTGTTAATTAAAAGTATTTTATTAAGTGATTTTTGATGAATTTCTCGATTAGGGACTAAATTGTTGAAATGGTAAAAATACAAGAGTTTGTTGTGAAATTATTGCAAAAATGGGCTGTATTGAATGCCATGAATATTTTTCTATCTTGAATTTGTATTAAAAATGGTTAATTTGCATGTTTTGAGTTCAGGGACTAAATTGAATAAAAGTTAAACCTTAGGGGCAATTTTGTAAAAATGTCCAAAATGACTAAATTACATGAAATGAATGGTTTTATTATCTAAATTAATAAATTGAATGAAATTATTAATTTAGATAAAGATTGGGTGGAAAATTAAGGAAAATAAAAAATTACCAAAATGCCCCTAAATCTTGGTATTTCTGCAATTTAGCCAGGTAAGTTCATGTAACTAAATTGTGTACATTTATATGTTTGAATTTAATGTTATATATGTAAATTGTATAATTACTATGTAAATGAAATTAATCACATATTCGACAATGCCCGATAAATGTTAAGTCCCATTGAATACATAGAATTCGATGGATATAGGATTCCCGATTGGTTGTGATTCTGCATATGTTGCAAACACACCATAGCTCTTCTAAGAGTCTTGTTATAAGCCCTCTCAAGCTTCCTATTACATGCTTCCTGTGAGCATCCTGATCAATATTGATCCTGCATATGTTGCAGACATACCGCAGCTATTTGTGAGCGTCTTGTTATATGATCGATATTGATCATGCATATATTACGGACATACCACAGCTCTTTATGAGCGTCCCGATATATGGCTCTTTATGAGCTTTCCGATATGACTCGCTTGAACTCCCCAATATATGGCTATCCGGAGCTTCCCGTTAATGGCTCTTTGGAGCTACCGTTATTGGCTCGCATGAGCTTCCCAATTATGGCTCTTATGAGCTTCTCGTTATATGGCCCGGATAAGCTTCCCGTTAATGGCTCACATGAGCTTCCTGTTATATGGCTTGAGAAAGGGCTTCCCAATTATATGCTCAAATGAGCACCTCTAAATATGAATTGACGGATTTCAGATTCGTACACTTCATGTATACTACCTTTGTATCCATCGATATTTTAAATAGTTCAATGGGTAAAGTTTTGAAATGAGATAACATGAGTTCGAAATGAACTATTACCGGTATATACCTGAAATACATGGAAATGATATTTATTTGATATATTGAAACATGACATGGAAAATACATGTATGTGAAACTTGCCTGATAATAATGTATATTCATGATTATGAACAGTTACCGGAATAAATATACACAAAATTCATGAAAATGATGATACATGAAATATTGATATAATAAATTGAATGATATATGTTTATGAAGAAACGGCAAGAGAATGATATGTATCATGACATGTAAATATGCAACTATCTTTGATATGTTGATTCAAGGAAATTATGTATGTTGAGACGAGTAATAAACTCAAGTGTGACATGTTGAGAAAATAAGTTTATCAATGTTGAATTTATATGTAATATGTGCATATACACTAACCAGTGTTGTTGCTTGATGCTTAGGCAAGTGTCAAGCTATTGGTTGAATGGTAATATGATTATTTATATGATGTATTGAATTGGTAAGTATTTAAGTAAAAATATGCTAGTGCTCATGAAAGAGTGGTAATGTTTAAATTATGCAATTTCTTATGAAATGACTTATCATGGGATCAATTCGAAAAAGGCTTTAGTTAAATGCACTAGCTTATGACCATGGTTGAATGATATGTTTATGACTTGTGTATCATGCATATGGAATAAGTGTCGAAAGTAAAGAAATGCAAATGAAAATAAAGAAATTTGGAAAAGTTAAAGTTATATAAAATCCTACTGAGCTTGGGATAATATGTATAAGTGATATTGTGGATCAATTCACCTTGTGAATTGATGAATATAGCTTCATAAGTATTGTGGTATCGATATTAGGTTATTCTTGATATGTATAGATTTCATATTTGAAATGAATTAATATGATTAAAAACTACACGAGCTTACTAAGCATTCATTGCTTACGTATTTATTTTTATTTACCCTACAAATTATCGAAAGCTCGAACGGGTTGGAAGCTTGTAAGAGTTATATCACACTATCTATTGGTTCTATTGGTAATTTTAGATGATTTGATTCTGGTTATAATGGCATGTATAAGTTAATTTGGCCAATGTTGGCTTATTAATGCTTTGTTATATCTAGCCACAGTGATGGCTTGTGATGAACATGTTTTGATGTGCATATATGTAACACCCCAAACCTGGACTAGACATTATGGCCGAATCTGACGATGTCACATGATAGTGCTTTTGAAACCGTAGCATCGCTTAAACCATTTCTCCTTTTTAAAGTTTTTTTATTATTTTATGTTAATTCCAAATTATGTCATTTGTTTCCAAAATGCTATCCGTTTTCCAAAACATTTATACTTTGCGGAAGCTTTTAAAACAGTTTGCATAAACATGGAATTTTAGTAAAACATTTGATTACTTTGAAAACCCGCATTTTCCTACTACTAGCAGTAAAGACCATAAAACATTGCAAACCCAAATTTAAACCATAAATATGTACAAAACCATAAGCTATCGTGAGGCAGTATTAGTGGTCCCCGTCGAGTCCTCCGTTGCACCGACCCGTCTATGCTGGGGATTACCTGAACAGATTAAACATAAAAGGATGAGTTTCATAACACAGTCTGTAATCCCCACAGATATTATACATACAAAATAATCATCAGAAATCAGAAACAAACAATTTGAGGCCAGAGCCCATTCAGAATCAATTTAGGCCTTAGCCCGCTCAGATATAGAATCATAACAGAATATCAGAATACAACCCACCAGCCCACACACTAACTCCGTCCAACCCTACACACCATATGGGGATAAAATCGACCCACCCATCCCTACAAACCATGCTGTACCAAAATGCTGTACATTATTAAATAATTACAGCTGAGCTACCAGATACCAGGCTTAAGAGCCTTTCAAAATACTTCTTCCATATAACATCAACCCAACCTCGATGCAATGCAACATACAAATATGACATGCTAATATGCAATTTACCAGATCATACAACTAAATCAGATATCACAGTTCATGCTCATTACAGAAGTCAAACAGTCAGAATACTCATTTAGGGGTCTATGTAGCGTTTACCGATCCTACAGTAGGTTCACAGTCAACTTGGGCGACCTGTGCAACCTTTTCAAGAACTTCAAAAAAATGGGCTCACACGCCCACGTTACCTGCTCGTGTGGGCCCACACGCCTGTGTGGCCCACACAGCCCAAATTGGCCTTGCCCGTGTGGATCACACGGCCTAGCCTAGAATCCCACACACCCGTGTAGTTCACCCGTGTGGGCCCACACGCCCATGTGGTCTATATGGCCCAATTTGGTCGAGCCCGCGTGTCGCACACGGCCTTGCCTGACCATCACATGGTCGTGTCTTTCGCGCATGGCCTAGCCTCGTCGATCACACGCCCATGTTCTGCCACACGGCCTACTATACGGGTGACCACACGCCTATGTGGCATCGACAGATTTGATTTTCAGCTTTTTTTATTCTTATTTTCTATGTAATCAAGTACACATATGGTTCGGTTAAAGCCTAACCCAAACATGAGCACTCCAGAACCTAAAATTAATAATCCTAGGTCCAAGATTAGTCACTTAAAATGAGTTATTACGTATAGACAAAACCTCAATCTTAAAGGAAACCCCTACCTTTGAGTAGACACGGATAAAAACGCACTTCGTCAACACTATTTGGAGAACCACAGCCACTTTACAGACCTCTTAAACACAAAAATACTCCTCTTTAGCAATCATTCGTGAAGAGCAGATAAGATTAATCTAAAGCATAACTTACCGACCGCGTTCTAACATAGAGTGGAAATGATGAAAAAAACGGAACGAAAAGTGAAGAGGTAAGGGGACAAACTAAAAAATTCAACAGCAATGGTGGAAAAAAGATGGAGAAATCAGTACAGAGAGTGTTTGAGAGATGAATAAACTAAATTTTTGAAAAAAAAAGAAAAATACGTTATCAGAAATCTCAAAATCCCCTAAAACACTCCACTACTTCCAACTACACGTCCACTACTCGGTAGCCTAGTCAAAACAAACTCTTACCAATGCATAAAGCAAAAATTATCCCATTTAGCACAAACAGGATTTTGAACACGGAACCTCCAACACTCGCATACTCTACTTAACCACTAGACCAGCAGGCCTATTCTGATATAACTCTACCAACATTTAATTAAGAGCCTACTGAACCCAGTTATAGCTTTATTCATTAAAAATACTAAAATTTTCCCAAGTCAGGGCTTGAACTTGGGACCTCCCAAACACACTTAGAACACTTGACCACTTAAGCAGATAGATATTTGTGTCAATATTTCATCAAAACATAAATATAAATTTTGGGGCGTTACAATTCTACCCCTTAAAAGAAAATTTCGGCCTCGAAATTTTACCTAATTAAAGTAGGTGAAGATACTGCTGACGCATCGAATCCTCTGGCTCCCAAGTGGCCTCTTCATTGCTATGGTTTCGCCACAACACCTTCACTAAGGGGATAAACTTCCTTCATTTGGGCGTGTGGGCCCATTTATCTGAAATGTTTCTTATGGTTACACAAGTCGTTTAAATCAACTATGAACCTATTGTAGGGTCGGTAAGCACTACTTAGACCCTAAACTGTATAATCTGAATATAAGATGTGTGTAATGAGCATGTTAGATTTACGCATGTTTACTGATCTGTACGTATGATTGTTAACTGAACATTAGTATGTAAGCATGTATTTTGTATATCTGCATTGAGCATGTTTATTTACATCTGCATTGGGGTGGGATGATGATTATTGAAGGAAGTGTACTGAAAGGCATTTATGCCTATTATCTGGCAGCTCAGCTACAATATACTGTTATGTGCCGCATTTGATACAACTTGGTGTGTAGGGCTAGGTGGATAGGATACTAATTTCTGTTACTATATGCATATTGTATCTGAAATGGGCTAAGGCCCTAATTTATATCTGAAACTGTATTTGAATGGGCTAAGGCCTGAACTGTATCTGAACCTGTAATAGGCTTAGGCCCAGACTGCTTTTGACTGATAACTATTGATTTGACTGTATGCATGTTTTCTGTAGGGATTACACATTGAGTTTACGAAAACTCACCCCTTTCTGTTTATTCTGTCCAGGTAATCCTCAGTCATAGACGGATCGATACAGTAGACGACTCGACGGTGACAACCATTATTTTAAACAGTTTTATTTTAGTTTTTTTTATTTTATGTTATTTTTGCTCTATTATTTTGGGGGATATTTTATGTAATTTGGGACTTTTGGACTGCTTGCTTTTATTTTGGACTTTTAAACTGTAAAACTCAACGAAAACTCGGTTTTAACAATAACGTTTTTCTTAAACGTAAACGGTTTTCCTAAAATATCACGGTTTCTAAAAGATTCTACTACAGAATACGTTTTGAAGGTATCAAAATAGTGAGAAAGTGATTTTGAAATTAACAAGAGATAAATAGAAGCTAATAAACGGATATGGTTTTAACTTGACAAATTCGATTTCAAACCCCATTCCATGTGACATTGCCAGATTCGGCCATAACGTCTAGGCTGGGTTTGAAGTGTTACATTTAGTGGTATCAGAGTCAGGTTGCAAAACTCGACTGTGGATTTTAGGTTTTAAAACTTGGTTTTTAAAGAACTGATTTTAAAATGATTTGATTGAGTATGTGGTACAACGTGTCTCCAGCGCTAAGTTTTCTGAATTCTGATGAACTGATTTGATATTATAAATAGATTGTCCTAAAAAATCTCGGGTTAGTGTACACTAGAACTGTAGTAAAACTAAAACTGTAGTAAAACTGATAGAGACTGCGACTTACGAAAACAAACTCTGGATTTCTGAAACTGTTTACATAAATATCTGTTAATAAATACTGAAACTGTAACTGATTCATAAAATTCGTAATACAGATAAATTTGAATAGACATGAGCATACGAGGAATTCGTGGACGAGGTACACGAGGCCGAGGTAAATGCCGTAAAAGGGCTCTAGCTGAGTCCTCATCTTTGGGTAATATACCGAACCTAGATACGAGTGAGACGCCGGTGTCACCTGCTACTGAGACTGGATCTCAAGATTGCATGGTTGGGGATGACGCATTGTCCAAGGCTATGCTAAGGATACTAGAGAGGGTCGCTGAGCCCAATATTAGATCTGGAGGCCGGGGGTCGGTCACGAAACGACTCTAGTCCAATGGTGCAGAACTTTTTAGGGGTGTTACTGGAGTCGCCCCTAATGTGGCCGAGTACTGGATAGAGGCCACTGAGCAGATTATAGATGACCTAGATTGTACCCCGAGCAAAAACTGAAAGGTACAGTCTCTTTGTTACGCGATGAGGCTTATCAGTAATGGCTGACTGTTAAGGAGGGCACTCAGCCCGATCGTCTATCTTGGAAGTTCTTTAAGTCTGCCTTACAAGGCAAGTATATGGGAGCCAGCTATATCAATGCTCGTAGGCCTGAGTTTCTGAACCTCACTCAGGGAGATCGATTAATGGCCGAGTATGAGGCTGAATTTCTGAGATTGGGCTACTATGCTCGAGGTATGGTAGCATCTGAGTACGAGAGATGTGTTCGATTCGAGGATGGGCTGAGGGATAATCTGAGGGTATTAATAGCTTTGCAGAGGAAGTGCAAGTTCTCCGTTCTAGTAGAGAAAGTGAAGATCGCTGAAGAGGTTAAGGGCTCTGAGTGCCAAAATAAGGATCATGAGAGGGGAAAGAACAAGAGGGATTCAGAACCCTCGAGTTTTGTACAAAGACCTGAGAAAAAAGGCCAGATTTAAGGGGTCAGTTAGAGCTGGGCCCCCTGTTATGTCTACTGGATTGCAGCCATGTAGAGATTGTGGTAGACGCCATCATGGTGAATGTTAGAGGAGGACTGACGCATGTTTGAGATGTGGGTCATTAGAAAACCGCATTCGAGAGTGTCCGCTGAGGGTCGATCAAGTGCAAGCTCTGGGTTCTAGTACTGCATAGCCTTTGAGAGTAGTTCAGCAGCCACCTATAGGTCGTGGCCAGGCTAAGGTTGGTAACAGTATAAGCCGTGGTCAGAGAGCACTAGACAGAGGTGCTGGATAGACTGAAGCGAGGTAGCCTGCTATCATTTATGCTGCAGGTTGCTGAGAGGACAGAGATGCTCCGAACGTCATCACGGGTATATTCCTTATCTATTATATACCTTATCTTGCTTTGATGGACATAGGTTCCACATATTCCTATATAGCTAGCACTGTATCTGAAAACTTGGGAATTCCGGTTGAGAGTACTTCTACTGAGGTGACTGTACTGAGTCCACTAGGGTAGTCAGTTCGAGTTAGCAAACTATATAGAGATGTTCCGTTAGAGGTTCAAGGGGTAATTTTTCTAGCTAATTTGATAGAGTTTCTGTTTTGGGAGTTCGATTTAATTTTGAGAATAAACTGGTTGGTCAAGCACCATGTCAGTTTGAATTGTGCGACTAAGAGAGTTGTTTTAAGAATCGAGGAGGATAATGTGGTAGTTGTGATTGGGGAGCATTAGAATTATTTGGCTAACGTGATTTCTTCATTGGTGGCTGAAAAACTGGTTCGTAAGGGATGTGAGGCGTACTTGGCCTATGTTAGTGTTTCTGTTTCTGGGAATTCTATTATAAAGGAAATCAAAACTGTAAGGGATTTTTCGGATGTCTTTGCTGAGGAGCTATCGGGTTTACCTCTGAATCGAGAAGTGAAATTTAGGATTGAGCTTCTTTCTAGTACAGCTTCAGTGTCTATTGCTCATTATCGTATGGCACTGAATGAGCTTACAGAGCTTAAGGCTCAGATTCAAGAGTTACTGGATCATGGTTTCATCCATCCTAGTGTGTCTCCTTGGGGAGTACTAGTACTGTTCGTTAAGAAAAATGATGGGACCATAAGGATGTGTACAGACTACTGACAGCTGAATAAGCTAACGATTAAGAATAAATATCCACTTTCGAGAATCGATGACTTATTCGATTAGTTTCAAGGGGCTTCTGTGTTCTTGAAGATAGATCTCCAATCGAGGTACAATCAATTAAAGGTTAAAGAAGCTGATGTGTATAAGACAGCATTTAGGACTCGTTATGGACATTACGAGTTTCTGGTAATGCCTTTTGGACTGACTAACGCACTGACAGCGTTTATAGATCTGATGAACCGAGTGTTTTGGCCCTATTTGGATCAGTTTATGGTGGTGTTTATCGACAGTATCTTGGTATACTTTAAGATTGAGGATGAGCATGACAAACATTTAAGGGTGGCACTTCAAATTTTACGAGAAGAACAACTGCACGCCAAATTAAGCAAGTGTGAGTTATGGCTACGTGAAGTGACTTTTCTTGGACACGTGGTTTCTGCTGAGGGAATTCGAGTCAATCCTCGAAAGATTGAGGTTATACTAGATTGGAAGCAGCCTAAGAATGTGTTTGAGATCTATAGTTTTTGGGGTTTGACGAGTTATTATCAGTAGTTTGTAGAAGGTTTCTCACTGATTGCAGTGCTCTTAACTAAGCTGCTACGTAAGGGTATTCCATTTTTCTGGAGTACTGCGCAGCAAGATAGCTTCGAGAAGCTCAAGACTGTTCTAACTCAGGCTCATGTTCTGATACGCCTGAACCTGGAAAGGAGTTTGTGGTTTATAGTGACGCATCACATGTGAGATTGGGTTGTGTGCTGATATAGGATAGTAAGGTTGCGACATATGCATCTCATCAACTTAAGACACACGAGGCAAACTATGTAACGCATGACCTCGAGCTGGCTACTATGGTATTTGAACTGAAAATTTAGAGGCACTATCTGTACGGTAAGAAGTGTATTATCTACATTGATCACAAAAGCCTCAATTATTTCTTTACTCAGAAGAAGTTGAATCTTAGGCAATGTAGGTGGGTCGAGCTGCTTTAAAATTATGACTATATTATTGAGTACCATTCTAGCAAGGCTAATATGGTGGCCGATGCATTGAGCTGTAGGGCAATGACTGATCTGAGGGCGATGTTTACTCACCTTAGCCTATTTGATGATGGTAGTCTATTAGCCGAGCTTCAAGTTAAACCGACTTGGATTGGGCAGATTCGAGATAAATAGTTGGAGGATGAGTCACTTGGGGTACAGTTTCGTTAGGTGAAGAGTAGTAGCAAATCAGATTTTGGAGTGAATTCTGATGGTGTGTTGTGTTTTTGATGTTGGATATGTGTTCCAAGCTATATTAATTTGAGACAGTCTATTCTGAGGGAAGTACATAGTAACTTTTATGCTATGCACCCCGATGGGAACAAGATGTATCGTGACCTTCGCGAGTTGTACTGGTGGTCAGGGTTGAAGCGTGAGGTTACTGATTTTATGGCGCGATGTCTGACATGCCAGTAGGTTAAGGCTGAGCATGAGTTACCTTCGGGTTTGCTGTAGCCGGTAAAGATTTTGCTATGGAAATGGAAGCGAGTAACGATGGACTTCGTTAATGGGTTGCCTCTAACAGCCACTAAAAAGGATTCTGTTTGGGTCATTGTGGACCGATTGACCAAGTCTGCATACTTTATCCCAGTTAGAACTGATTATTCTCTTCAAAAGTTGGCGAAGCTCTACATTTCTGAGATGGTGAGACTGTATGGGGTACTTGTCTCGATCCTTTCTGATAGGGATCCTCGCTTCACTTCTCGGTTGTGGAAGAAGTTAATGAAGCTCTGGGTTCGAGATTGGACTTCAGTGCTGCGTTCTATCCTCATACCTATTGTCAATCTGAGAGGGCAATTTAGATACTGGAGGATATGTTGAAGAGTTGTATTATTGATTTCTGAGGCAGTTGGGAGGATTATCTGCCGCTAGCGGAGTTTGCCGATAATAACAGTTTCTAATCTAGCATTCAGATGGCACCTTATGAGGCTCTGTATGGCCGTAAGTGTCGCACTCCCCTATGTTGGACTAAGTTAGGTGAACGACGGGTTTTAGGTCCTGAGTTAGTTTCTAAGGCTGAGGATAAGGTCAGATTGATTCGGGATTGACTAAAAGCGGCATCTAATAGGCAGAAATCTTATGTAGATCTAAAAAGACGCGAGGTCGAGTATTTTGTGGGGGACTTTGTGTTTCTCAAGGTCTCTCAATGGAAAAAGGTTCTGAGGTTTGGTCTTAAGGGCAAGTTGAGCCCTAGGTTTATTTGGCCTTACCGAATTCTGAAGAGAGTGGGACCGGTCACTTATCAATTGGAGTTACCTCCAGAGCTAGACCATATTCATGATGTGTTCTACGTTTCGATATTGAGGCATTACCACTCTGATCCTACTCAATTGTCCCTATTGAAGAAATTGATGTTAGGCCAGATTTGACCTTCGAGGAGGAGCCGATTCAAATTCTGGATCTTGACGTTAAGGTTCTGAGGAAGAAAACTATTCCATTGGTAAATGTTCTGTGGCGAAATCATAACACTTAGGAGGGCACATGGGAACCAGAGGATTCAATGCGTCAGCAATATCCTCATCTATTCTGATCAAATAAATTGCGAGGACGAAATTTTCTTTTAGGGGGTAGAGTTGTAACGCCCCAAATTTGTTATTCTTGTTTTTGTGAATTTGTAACAAATATCTGTTTGCTTCAGTGGTTATGTGTTCTGGGTGTGTGTGTGATGTCCCAAGTTCAAACCTTGCCTTGGGTAAATTTTTTAAATTTATCTGAGTAAAGTCTCACCATTGTTTAGCAAGTATATATCAGAATGGGCCTGCTGGTCTGGTGGTTAAGTTGAGTGTTGGTGTGTTGGAGGCCCTGTGTTCGAATTCCTGCAAGAACAAGGGAAATATTTTTGCTCTGGGCATGTGGTGTGTGGATGAGTTATAATTAAATTAAAATTCTGGGTAGTGGGGATGTAATGGAGTTATTGGGGAGTGAAATTAGGGATTGGGGAGTTATCAAAAATCTATTTTGATTTCTCTTTTGGCAATTTCGGTTTTCATTTCCCAAAAAATTTTCTGACGCCATTTTCCTCTCCTCTTCTACTCTCTCTCATTTTTCTTCCTTTTTTGGTGGATTTCCTGTCGACCTCTATTTCGGTGTGTGAATTCTGCGCTTCTTCGTTTTCTTACAGTAAGTGGGGTAAGTGTTACGCATCTCAAGAGTGAATTTCCATTTAGCACCATTCAACAGAGGAATTTTATTTCGTTAGTCTTATTGCTGGGTTTTTACAGCAGCGACTTTTGAAGACTAGGGCCTTAATCTTGGCATATTGTAGGCAGAAAGCTCAAAATGTTGGGGTAAGTAAGGATTTTGGCAAATTGATTGGTTGTCGGCTTTGGGTTCGGATTAGTCGGATTAAGATTGTGTTTTGTACTTTAAATTTAGGTTCTGGAGCGCTTGGGGATCATTTTAGCATCAAACATTACCAGGTCTGTACCCGAAAACGCAAAAAAAGGGAATACGGCGTAGACCAAAATTGCAAACTGTCGACGCTACACAGGCGTGTAGTCTCCCATGTGGTAGGCCGTGTGCAAATGACACGGCCATGTGTTGGACAAAAGCCAGGCTGTGCGTTGGACACGGTCATATGATGGCCAGGTAGGCTGTGTACAACACACGGACTAGACCGATTTGGGCCATGTGAGCCACACGGGCGTGTGAGTCCACATGGGTAGTCCACACGGGCATGTGGGATTTTGGGCCAGGCTATGTGATCCACATGGGCCAAGGCCAATCTAGGCGTATGGGCCCACACGGGTAAGCCACATTGGCGTGTGGGTCCATTCATCTGAAATGTTTCATAGGGTTACACAGGTCGTCCAAATCGATTGTGAACCTACTGTAGGGTCGATAAGCGCTACATAGACCCTAACTTGTATGATCTAAATATAAGATGTGTGTAATGAGCATGTTAGATTTACGCATGTTTACTGATCTATACGTATGATTGTTAATTGAACATGTAACAGCTCATTTTTAGTCAAATCAGAACAGTGGTTTCGAGACCGGAAATCTGAAGTTGAAATAATTATTTTATTATTTTATTAAGGTTTAAAGCATGACAGAACTATGGTATAAAAATTTCATTAAGAATTTGCTCAATTTGTGAAAAAGGATTAAATCGCGTAAAGTGCAAAAGTTGGGTTCTATTAGCTAAACGTATTAAATAGCTATAGAACTTTAAAGTAGAAGTCCTTATGTGATAAGTAGACCATTATTTGAGTTATTGAATGTGCATGGCATGATATTGATGTAATTTTAAATGTTAGGTAAGGTTATATTGGTAATTAGGTAATAAATGAATAAATTAAAATAATACAAATTAGTTATCATCTTCCTACATGCATAAACCAAAAATTCTAGCAAAGAAAACACCATGGAAGAAGCTTTAAGGTTCAGCTATGGATATCCCATGCATGTAAGTGCAATTTTACTCAGTTTTTAATAATTTCTATGTTTTTGAGATCGTTGCATCGTAATCTAGCTAGCTCGTACCTTTGATTTCAAAACTGTTTAAGTTTGTGAGTTTTACCATTGATGGATTTATATGTATATTAATGTTTGATGATGGAAAATAAATCCTTGTTTTTAGATTAATAACTTCTGTTAAGAGATTTTTAATAAAAATGTCAATTTTAGATTAAATTGAGAATTATGAAAACTTTGTGATTGAATTGTGAAATAAATGAAAAATATGGGCTGTTATGAGCATGTATGAAATTCGGCTAGCTTGGGCTTTGATGAAATTGAATAATTATGCATTTTACGAGCTTAAGGACTAAATTGTAAAAATGTGAAGTAATAAGGCCAAAAGTGTAATTTTGCCAAAAATGTGTAAATTGTGCTAAATTGAATAAATTGATGATTAAATAAGTAAATTTTGTTATTATATAGACTGAGAAAAATGAGATTTGGATCTAGAACGGGGGAAAAACTAAGTATTGGATCAGTCGACCTAATTTGTAGTTTTATCGAACAAGGTAAGTTCTTATAAACTTCAATGTATATTTATTTAATTGATGAATGGTATTAAGAATGTATTCATATAATTGATTGAATTGTGGAATTTAAATTAAATGTTCGAAACAAGTAAAAATGTAGGATTAATCAATATCGATTCAAAACAAAAAATGAATTGATAGAAAAGACCATGGTTGGACATGGCAATATATGATTTTGTATAAGACCATAGCTGGGCTATGGCATCGATATGTGATTACGTGTAAGACTATATCTGGGATATGGCATCGATATGAGACTTCGTGTAAGATCATAGCTGGGCTATGGCATCGAAATGTGATTACATGTAAGACCATATCTAGGATATGGCATTGTACTATGCATACGTGATTCCAGAGTATCCTTTAGTAATTCCGAATGGTTCAATGGGCAAAGTTAAGACAAGAATGTAAGTACGATTGAACTAAATAAAACAGGTATGTACAAAACTTATGTGAGAATCGAATGAAGGTAAATTGGTGAGTTCATAGTGTATCATGTATATGAAATGAGAAAGATTTGTGTATAAGTACATTTCATGCAAAAATATGTTATTTGGCTATATTGAGATATAAATTGAATGATATATGAAATATGAGTTATAGTTGTTTTAATTATACATATATATGGCACATTGTGTGTGAAATATCATTATTCGATGATATTTAACATGATTCACCCTGGATAAAGAAAATATGATGGATATGGGATTGAATGAAGTTATTTAGATATTCGATTATGTATATATATAAATGTGAACAAATTGATAAAAAATTGTATTTGATCCATACGAACTTACTAAGCTTTATAGCTTACTTTGTGTTATTTTTCCTATGTTTATAGGATTTCAGAGACTCGCTCGGGTTGAAAGTCGTTAGAGATCTCATCACACTATCTAGCTATTTATTCGATATTTTTACACTTTGTGACTTTGATTATATGGCATGTATAGGCTATGTTTTTTTGGTATGTTTTTGAGAAATGAACTTATAGCCATGTGATTTGGCTAGTGAATGATGTAAATGTTGGTGTGTATTTGGCCACATAGTTTGGCTTATTTTGTGAATTTGGTATATGATATGTGATGTATTTAATGTTTTGTGACATGGCATATCTTGATGATTTTGTGGTTGGATTCATGATGTTTATGGACATAATGAATGTGAATGTCAAATAGTTGATCATAGGAAAGCTATATGATTGTGAACTTGGTACTTAATGCAGCATGTTTGGTAAGCTTTAAGTAGTTGATTTGAATATGATGTATTGGTGTGGAATTGAGAATTTGTTTAGTTGTTGAATTGGTGAATTATAGGTTGACATATGTTTGTATAAATTAAGGCTATGAGCTTGATGTTTTGGTATTTGTTTGATTAAATGAAATGGTTAGTTTTGTATGGTATAAAAAAGTTGAGAATTGAATATGTTTATAGTTGCCTATTGTGTTGTGTATTAACCTGAAATATGCTTGATTTTTGGTTTAGAAATTGGATGCTAATTGGGGCAATAAAGTATGATGTTTTGGTATATGAAATATATCTGGTAAGGTTATATAGATGATGATTTGGGTATGTTTCTAGTTAGGTAAATGGTTATGTTTTGATAGATGAATCATGGTAAATGTTGAGTACGATGGTTGTCATATTGAAATGCCTTATAATGTGAAAATTTGAGGATGTTTTGGATGCATATTTGTGATTGGAAATGGTACCATTTGATCTTATTATAGGTGTTGGTGTTTTGGGTGAGAAATGTGCTTGCAACTAGCCTATTTTCTTCCACATAGGTAGAGCACACTGGCGTGTGGCTCAACCGTGCATGACACATGGCCTTGGTACATGGCCATGTGTCCCCTGATGATGAAATAAAAACCAAGTCAGTGAGTTACACAGCCTAAACACACAGACGTGTGGTTGGCCGTGTGACCCAAGTCAGTATGTATGCCCTATTTTCACACGGCATGTGACACGGGCGTGTCCATAACCGTGTGAGGCACACGGCCTGTTCATACGGACGTGTGAACTCTATATACTTAAAAATTTTCTAAGTTTCCCAAAGTTTTTGTATATGATCAGTTTAGTCTTGAACCTTCTTTAAAGCATGTTTAAGGCATTGTAAGCCCTTATAAGGGACAATGTGATTGTGTTTGAATAATACTTGTGTATGAATGAGGATTATAAGTGATATGTTTACTTGATGATATGATTTGATTGGTAATGCCTGATAACCCTATTCCGGTGACAGATACGGGTTAAGGGTGTTACAGAATATTAACATGTAAGCATGTATTTTGTATGTCTGCATTGAGCATGTTTATTTGCATTTGCATTAGGGTAGGACGATGATTATTGGAGGAAGTGTACTGAAAGACATTTATGCCTATTATCTGGCAGCTCAGCTACAATATACTGTTATGTACCGCATTCGATACAACTTGGTGTGTAGGGCTAAGTGGGTGTTTTAAACCCCACATGGTGTGTAGGGATGGTCAGAGATAATGTGTAGAGGCTGGTGAGTAGGATACTGATTTCTATTACTGTATGCATACTGTATCTGAAATGGGCTAAGGCCCTAATTTATATTTGAAACTGTATCTGAATGGGCTAAGGCCTAAATTGTATATGAACCTGTAATGGGTTTAGGCCCAGACTGCTTTTGACTGATAACTGTTGATTTGACTGTATGCATGTTTTCTGTGGGGATTACACACTGAGTTTACGAAAACTCACCCCTTTCTGTTTATTCTGTACAGGTAATCCCCAATCATAGACAGATCGGTGCAGCGGAGGACTTAACGGTGACCACTACTATTTTAAACTGTTCTATTTCAGTTTTTGATTTTATGTTATTTCTACTCTATTATTTTTGGGGATATTTTATGTAATTTAGGACTTTTGGACTGTTTACTTTTATTTTGGACTTTTAAATTGTAAAACTCAACGAAAACTCGATTTTATTAAAAACATCATTTTTCTTAAACGCAAACAGTTTTCCTAAAATATCACGGTTCCTAAAAGCTTCCGCTACAGAATACGTTTTGAAGGTATCAAAACAGTGAGAAAGTGATTTTGAAATTGACAAGAGATAAATAGAAGCTAATAAACAGAAATGGTTTTAACTTGACAAATTCGATTTCAAACCCCATTCCATGTGACATTACTAGATTTGGCCATAACGTCTAGGCCAGGTTTGGGGTATTACAACGTGTCACATTATTACTTCGGATAAATTTGATGAGGTACTAGGTACCAATTTACTTCGGCATAGCTAATGAGACACTGGTGTCAATTTATTACTTCGAATTATCCAATGAGGCACTGGCTGCCAAACTGGTGTGTTTTGGTTGGATTCATGTATCCGTCTGAGTCCAAGTCATTTTAATAGGGATTATTGAAATAAACAGTGTTATGATTAATATTGAATGGTGAAATGAGATATGGATAGAAACACGTGAATTGAGTATTTGTGTATTGAATATGAATGATCAATATTATGGTTCAAGTAATATGTGTTGATATTGTGAACAATTATCTGTTATAGCAATTGATAGGAATTGAATGAATTATAAATGTATGTTTCTAAATTGATTAGTCATATGATTAAAGTTTTGAATGATTTAATGTATATGTTTATTTATTTTACTTTAAAGTATTCGGATTATAGAAATACCACTGAGTTCATACTCAGCGTACGGCTTGTTTCTGTGTGCAGGTTAAGTACTTAAAAGTTGATCTTCGATTCAACATCCAACGCGGATCCTGAACTCAAAACGTGGTGATGTATACTTCTTTTTGGTAATGGCATGTACCTAGGATGTCTTACGTATGTCAATTTGGGAAGTGAATGTAAATGATATTACAAGATGAACTTATATACTTAATTATATGTGTTATGTTGAGGTTTAATATGGTATTCTTATGTTAGTGTATAAGTGACCTCAATATAGGTTATTTGAATCGAAATTGGTATGAATTTAAAATTGGCTTGAATGGTGTTTTATTGGATTGTTTTGGATAATATATGTGTGAAGTACCTATGATGGTACATTTGATAGGTTATTAGGTTGATTGTTTTTATATGTTTTAGATGTATTTGATTGTGTTTTGGATTGGTTGAATAAATGATTATGTAATGTTCGTATTTGATCTGAAAAGTCCAGTAATACTCCGTAACCCTGTTTCGGCGATGGATAAGGGTAGGGGGTGTTACAAGCAGTGAAAGGATAGGGTTTCTATTTTTTTTTCAACTCATTACATAAATTGCAAATAAAATTAATTAAATTAATTTAGTTATAATAACAAATAAAAAAACCACATCAATAAAAAAATATGATGTCACCAACAGTACACGTGGCATCCGAGGTGGCGTCTTAGTTGGTAAAAATAAAAAAAGAGTCAAACTTAAAAACCACATCATCTTGGTTGGTAAAATGCAATGGTCAATGTCGGGCAATGGGCCATTTTACTGAGTTTTGACAGTTGAAGTACTCACTTGAGTGCAAAAAAAAAAATGCAGAGGCTTAATTGCTTTTTTTCAATAAGTTTGAGGGCTTTTTTCACCCTTAAACCTATAATAAAGTAATTTTTATATTTTTATTTTTTCATTTTACTCAAGATTTTTTAATTCTTTATAAAAATTTTAAAAAACAATTATAATAAATTTATTTGAAATATTTTTTTATTTTTTTTACTTAGGATTTTTTTTTATTTCTTTAACTTTTTTCTTAAAAAACCTAAAACACTTCTTCTCTTTCTCCTATTCTTTGTTTTCATCGTCACTTCTTGCCATCAAGTGCCACACTTTAACCTAAAAACTAGAAAAGGGACTGTTCTTGTAACACCTCTTACCCGTGTTCAATGCCGGAACAGGGTCCGAGGCATCACTTGATTTTTACACTTACAAATACACAAACTAGCTATAAAATTTCTTTCAATTAGAATCTAATCACATTCTTATCATATATACATTAATTCATTTACTAGCATGCAAGCATACTCATTCATGTATTGTATCATTATGACTCATAACATAGCTACTATTAATCATATCACATGGTATTATACAACAATAAAATTTCCATTAATTTAGGCCAACATTCTAGGCCAACTCAGTAACAAAATACATATATTTAAGTGCTTATACATGCCATAAATTTATAAATATTTCAGAATCTTTTAATACTAACCTCAGCTTAATGGTGTGATAGTATCTTCGGCGACCTCCACCTCGAGCTAGCATCAAAACTCTATAAGAAAAAGGAAGGGAAGGGAGTAAGAATTATAACTTAGGAAGTGAATATGTAAACAATAATAATAATAATACATTATTAATGGCATTTATAAATCCCAAAATATGTCTCCACAATTATACAATCTTAATCTCACATGAAATTATCATTTACTTAAAATCAGTACAAGCTTTCCATTCGAGTCCTAGTCACTAAATTATTTTTATCTGGAGCTAAAGAGCTCCAAATTAAGATCCGTATATTTTTCCAGAAAATAGACTCATATTTATTCTTATCATAAAAATTTTAGAATTTTTGGTTGGGCCAATTAATACAGTTTATTCATTAAATACTCCTCTGTTTCGCTACCTGGCAGTCCTGACTACTCTTCACTAAAATCTCAATTTCTCTTTATACAGAACTTGAAAGATGTTCACGTTGTTTCTAATAAAAATAGACTCAATAAGGAATCCACCAATATAAATTATGTTCCATAAATATTTTTTTAAAATTTTTAATGATTTTTACAATTCAAAACAAGGGATCACGAAATCAATTTGAACCAGTCTTACAAAAATATAAATATCTCAAAATACAGAATTCCTTTATTTGTCTTTTTCTTTTATATGAAAATAGACTCAATAAGATTTAATTCCATATCTCATTCCACTTCTAACTCAATTTCTACCATTTTTTGGTGATTTTTCAAAGTCACTCCCCTGCTCCTGTCCAAAACTGCTATATTTCAAATTTCACCTTTTTCATATATTCCCTTGTATCAATTTTTTTCATAGTAACACTTAACCATATCAAACGTACCAAAGTTCGATCATTTATCAAGCACATTGCTCACAACACATATATTCATGTCCTTATACTTATCACCACATTTTCATATAAATTTACAATTAATAGATTTTCTCGTTGAACACATCAGAATAATAACAGATATTCGGTGGCCTGCACATGGTACCACCTTTGTAGCCGAAGCTAATTGGTGCACATAGTACCCTGCACTTAGTACTACACATGTGACCAGTATCATCTGATACACGTAGTAGCCTGCACATAGTACTACACACGTGATCGAAATAATCGAGTACGCATAGTAGCTTGCACATAGTACTACACATGCGACCCATCCATCTGGTACACGTAGTAGCCTGCACTTAGTACTACACATGTGTTCTCACAACGGATCATTTATATCTTTTCTATTCTGAAGGTTCAACCGGGAAATTCTTCACTTTTCAACATTTTACCAATTCATCCACACTCAATCTCAATTCATAATTTACCTCAAGTGAGCATTCAATATACAACCGTAACTCATACAATAACAAAATATTAGAACATAGATAAAACGATACATTATTTACATATAAACTTACCTCAGTGTAAAATATAGAAATTTTATAATTTAATCCATAATCTTTTCCTTTCCCCTATCCAGGTCGATTTCATGTCTTTCTTGATAACACATTTAGCTTATCTAATACTCACATTTATCAAAACAGTCCTTAACTCCAACTTTGGAAAAATTACAATTTTGCCCCTAAACTTTTACATATTTACGCTTTTGCCCTAAAGCTCGGAAATTAACCTTTTTTCCCTAATTCTTATGTTTTAGAACATGCTGATCATTTATTTACTAATGGCAACATCAAATTCTCACTCTAACATATACTTATGAACATTAGGTATTTTTACCGATTATATCGTTTTACTCGTTTTCACTTAAAACCGAGTAGCACAAGTTGTTCAACATAATTTAAAACCTCATAATCTATCACAAAACATCAAAATACACAACTATTCAACATGGTTCAATTTTTGAAATCAAACCCTAGCTCAAATAAATGGTAGAAATAGAGAAATCATGTTACCGAGATTTCAAAAACGAAAAAATCATTAAAAACGGGGCTAGAACGGACTTACAATCGAGCTTGGAAGCTTGAAAAACCCTACCCATGGTTTATCCATGCTATTTTCAGCCTTGAGGAAGACGATGAGCAAAAATTGGCTTTTAATTTGATTTTTTAATTCATTTAATCATTAAATGACCAAAATGCCCCTAACTAAAAAAATATTCTTTTTCACCCATTTCATGTCCATTTTTGTCCAATAAATTAATAAATGGTCTAATTACCATTTAAAGACCTTCAATTTAAAATTTCATAACAATTGGACACCTCTAACATGTAGAACTCAACTTTTGTAGTTTTTACAATTTAGTCCTTTTGACTAACTTGAGTGCCCAAACGTCGAAATTTTCATACGAAATTTTTACAAAATAATTTTATAAAAATGTAAACCATAAAAAATATAAATAAAACAAATTTCAATTAAACACCTTTACCTTCTAGAATGCACATTTTACTACTTTTGCAATTTAGTCCAATTTATCAAATTGGACACAAACAATAAAATTTTGTAACAAAAATTTCAAAAAATATTGCAAACACAACATAAATTTTAAAACTCGATTGGAATAAATATTTTGATCTCGAATTTGTGGTTTCGTAACCACTATTCCGTTTAGGCCTTGTATCGGGCTATTACAATTCTCCCCCGCTTTAGCGATTTTCGTCCCTGAAAATCTTATTGGTAAAGAGATTCAATATCTTTTCTTGAAATTTCTTAAACATCCACAACCAATCCTCTTCAAAATAATACTTTCAGAAACACTTTGTCATCAAACTGAAATCTAGTATAACTAAGTGTCAATTCTGTATACTTCTATGTCAGTCGAAAACTATTTCCAATTTTCACAATTACTTTTCTTTTTATCATAATCATAATTCGACTCGGTCTTGTACACAAAGTTTCCTGTAGCTGTTTCCATAATCAATAATATAATCCTCAAATTCTGAAATAATCATAAAGATTTTCATCATCGATCAATCAGAATCCAAATAACAGCTTTCATTTTCCAAGAATAAGAGAAATTCCAATACGGAACTCATATTATTTTTGTTTCAATATCAAACCCGACTCATCATTGACTATAACAGTCCTGATTGCATTTTGTCATTTAACTTAACTGTAACACCCCAAACCCGGCCCAAACGTTATGGCCAAATCTGACGTGTCACATTGAAAACATTAAAACACAAGTTCTGATTTTAAACCTCTCTTAAAGAATTTGATGATAATTTTTAAAAGACTAAAGTGAATGGAAGCTGTGCACCAGGTAGGTATCCGAAACAGAGGAGGTGAGCCATGAAGGCTGCTTAAGTACCAAGCTCTTGATTGGATCCAATCCTCGACATGCCCACAACCATTGCCACACTTTAGGTTATCGGAAATTTTGAAAATGTCTCGAGATGGTGTTTGTTCAAAGTGATGCCTTAGTTAAAATGTTATATTTTATCTTTGTAAGATTTGAAAAGTGAGAGTTGTTTAAAAACGTAACCTAGATCTAGCCCATTTTAAGATATAAATAATAACGCAAAATTCAAAGTTCAAAACCAACCAAATCCAGAAAGAAATTAGTTAAAATGGCCTTATTACAACCCCAAAAATAAATAATAAAATTTATTTAAAACTTTTAAAAGAAAGTCCAACTGCACATCATGGCCACTCTGAATTCCCACCGGCTCCAAGTCTCCACATCAAGGCTCACCTGCAAGGTTGAAGAAAGGGGGTGAGTTGAAAACTCAGTGTGCAACAAGCCCTTTCAGAGCCCAAATCCACACTTGCACAAATTTTAATTTTTCATCATATACTGGGCCGTAGCCTTTCGGTTAACTGTTACTGGGCCGAAGCCTTTCAATTTCATATTTCTAGGCCAAAGCCTTTCTGTACACGGTATGGCCCTTAGGCCCATTTCAATATCACATATGACAAAACATGTATGTATGCAAAACCCGTTTGGGGAGACTACTCGACCCACCATCCTCTACTCTCCACCCGTACCAACCAAACTCTCCATGTGGGGAATAACTCAACCCACCCAGCCAAACTCTCCACTGGCAGCATAGCTGCTTAATCATATAACTGGAGGCCAAGCCTCTTTTAATAACTGGAGCAAAAGCCCTTTCGGTAAACTGGGGCAAAAGCCCTTTCGGTAAACTGGGGCAAAAGCCCTTTAACACTTCCTCCATCGAATAATCCCAACCCATGTATGTAATGAGTAAAAACATGGCATATCGTGCATGTGTCATAGCATATCATGTGCATATCATGTCATAGCATGTAAAATAACAATATCACAATCATCATATTCAGAATGAAACCCTAAGGGTAAAATAGACATTTTCATATAGGGGCAAAATAGTCATTTCCCATGCTTAGGGGTAATTTCGTAATTTTACTAACTATTATGGTTTTCCCACGTTTATTCATCAATTCCAAGTGTTTAAACAACCGTTTTTAGCCTATTATAGTGCATTCAAGTTATTGGGCCCAAAACCCCTAATGGGCACTTCGTAGCGGATTTAGTCATTTAGGCCCTTTTTAGCCCAAGTTACGTAACGGTAATAAAAATTTAACATGCAATTCAATCAGATTCCATTTTTACCAATTTTTACCCAAATGGGCCCACAAGCCCATTGGGCCCTATTTTAGCCCATCGAGGCCCAACGTACCAAACTGCACGAAACCGTGCTCTTACCTGTTCCATCACTCTTGTTTACTGTGTTCATCGCAATTGAACTTATCCACACTTCATCTCGTATTTACAGGTTACATCAACAACCTAATCCGATGTTTCGGCTTTTATGCAATATGAACCTAGGCTATTACGGGGTATGTTACACACCTGCTTTAAAGACGATCGATTCCTCAAAGTAT
This sequence comes from Gossypium stocksii, assembly GCA_020496765.1. Classification (NCBI taxonomy): domain Eukaryota; kingdom Viridiplantae; phylum Streptophyta; class Magnoliopsida; order Malvales; family Malvaceae; genus Gossypium; species Gossypium stocksii. Next base: position 51,608,148 of record CM035625.1, on the reverse strand, counting down.
ACCACGCGCTTGTCCTACATTTGTATATTAGACATATCAGGTTTGAAACCAAAACGAGCAATAATCTAGACCCATCAATACCATTCGGCCACTATCCCTAACGCCATAGATTTCTTACCTCCGCAAGATTCGACGATTGAACTAGGATTATTCAATACCGATTCTCCAATCTATTGTTCCTTCAAGGTTTGTTTGCTTCGCTACAAGAGACCATAAAACGAAAGAAGAAGGCTTAATATAGCCTAGACTACAAATCGACAATCTCCCTAAACCTTAGGGAGTTCGGCTTTTCTTATCATCCATAACATCAAAATATAACTAAGGTTTCGAACTCTTACCGAGGGTTCACTTACACCAATGGTTCAATCCTGTATTAACTCAGATTCGACACAACTCCAAGCTCCCAAACACCAGTAGAAGTCGCCCCACAAAGATCCTAAGATTCGGCCACCAAGTCTCCAATAGGTGTTGTGCTTCGGCTTTTGGATCACAAAAACAAGAGATGGTTACGGCTAGAAAGGTGTATTGGTAGAAAAGTTTAAGGGCTTTAGAAAGAATAGAAATCGGTCAAAAGAAGAAAGGATAGAATTTACCTTTACATAGAAATCGATTGCCCCTCTTGGATCCCTTCGGGATTTGGCTTATGCACTATTCGGCTAACAAAAAGGAATGGGGAGAGAAATATGGTTCGGCTTTGGCAAATGAGGAGAAGAAAATGGGTAGATGAAGTGGTGATTTCGGCTGAGGAAGAAAAGAAGAAGAGAAAGGATTTTTTTGAGTGCTTTAACCAAAAGAAAACGGCATACTCTAACCCCTACTGCCGAAAATGCCAAAAACCAAGGTCTTTGGCCGAATTTGCACTCATAGAGCCCCTTTTTCGGCCAACTCTTGCTTTCATACGGGATTCCTACAATCTCTCCCCTTATCCCTCCTAAAAATGCTCCCCTTATCACTCCACAAATCCCTCTCATGACTAAATCAAACACCACCCATCAGAGTTCCACTTGACCACAAACTCCTGCCTACCCAAACATTAAAAATAAAACACCATACATGCTCATCTTAGGACTTGAACCCAGGCCTTCCTCCATGTTCCACACGCCACACTTTTAGCTCCCTTGTGGCGTTACTTTGCCACTCCACCAGGGGTTCTCTTGTGATACATTTCACCCACAACTTTTAATAAGACCACCTATCACCAACCCCTAGCTCCTTAAGTCCAAAATTCAAAAATTCCACAGGGTTTTGGCCAACTCATGGGCCTTCCATAGGCCCATTTACACCCTCTAAATATGAATTCCACGACCACATCTCAATATTTTAAAAAATTTACAAAACATCACACAAGATTACTAAGCCCCAAAAATTAGGATGTTACAACTCTACCCTCTTTAAAGAAATTTCGGCCTCGAAATTTACCTTAAAACAGTTGAGGATACTGTTGACGCATCGCCTCCTCGGGCTCCCAAGTAGCCTCCTCTCTGCCATGGTTCCTCCAAAGTACCTTTACCAATGGGACTGATTTTCTTCTCAACACTTTAACGTCACGATCAAGTATTTGCACTGGTTCTTCTTCGAAGGTTAAATCTGCTTGTACCTCAATGTCTGCAACTGGCACGATATGAGTAGGATCAAAACGATATCGCCTTAGCATTGAAATATGAAAGACATCGTGGATACGATCCAACTCCGAAAGTAATTCTAGCTGATAAGCAACCAGTCCTATTCGCTTCACAATTCGATAAGGCCCAATGAATCGCGGACTCAACTTGCCCTTTCTACCAAATCTCAATATCTTCTTCTAAGGCGAAACTTTAAGAAAGACCATGTCTCCTACTGCATACTCAATATCCTTACGCTTTAGATCTGCATAGGACCTCTGTCGATCTGCTGCCTCCTTCAAGCGGTCTCTGATTACCCTGACTTTGTCTTCAGTATCAGCCACTAATTCTGGTCCAAATACTCGTCTCTCCCCTAACTCAGTCCAACAAGTAGGCGAACGACATCTTCTCCCATACAGTGCCTCATATGGAGCCATCTGAATACTCGTTTGATAACTGTTATTATAAGCAAATTCCGCCAACGGCAAGTAATCCTCCCAGTTGCCCCTAAAGTCGATCACACAACCCCTCAACATGTCTTCTAGAATCTGAATAACCCTCTCTGACTGCCCATCTGACTGAGGGTGAAATGCTGTGCTAAAATCCAATCGCGTCCCCAACGCCTCATGCAATTTCCTCCAAAACCGGGATGTAAATCTTGGGTCTCGATCAGAAATTATTGACACTGGCACTCTATGCAACCGTACTATCTCTGCTACATATAACTTGGCTAACTTCTGAAGTGAATAATCTGTTCGAACAGGTATGAAATGGGCAGATTTCGTCAGCCTATCCACAATCACCCAAATCGAATCTTTCTTGGAAGGCGTCAAAGGCAACCCACTTACGAAATCCATGGTTACCCTTTCCCACTTCTAAAGTGGTATTTTCACTGGCTGCAACAATCCCGAAGGCAGTTGATGCTCGGCCTTTACTTGTTGACACGTTAAACACTTTCCCACAAACTCGGTCACTTCTCTCTTCAGTCCAGGCCACCAATATAACTCTCGCAAGTCTCGATACAACTTATTTCCTCCTGGATGCATGGCACAAGGTCCACTATGAGCCTCTTTCAGAATCATCAGCCTTAGTTCAGAGTCCTTTGGCATACAAATTCTTCCTCGAAAACAAAGAATCCCATCACTGTTTAACCCAAAGTCCGAATTCTCCTCTTTCTCGGCTTGCTGAAACCGAGAATCCAAAGACTCATCCAACAGCTGCTGCCTCTTAATCTGTTCTACCCAAGTTGGTTTCACTTGTAACTCTGCCAACAGGCTCCCATCATCGTATAAGCTTAAACGAGCAAACATTGCTTTCAATTCTGCTATAGTCCTACGACTCAACGCATCGGCCACCACATTTGCCTTGCCTGGATGGTACTCAATCGAACAATCATAGTCTTTCAACAACTCTATCCACCTTCACTGTCTAAGATTCAACTCCTTTTGAGTCAACAAATACCTAAGACTCTTATGATCTGTATAGATGATACACTTCTCCCCATATAAGTAATGCCTCCATATTTTAAGCGCGAAGATCACCGCCGCCAGCTCCAAATCATGCGTAGGATAGTTCATCTCGTGAGGCTTAAGCTGCCTTGAAGCATATGCAACCACCTTTTCGAATCAACTTCTCAGCTTTTAAGGCTGACACCATATTAGACAAATAATTTCTTCGCTCCCCTATAACTAATACCTCCTCATCCTTGTCAGTTCTTAATACCATCCTCTTAGCAGCACAATCCAATGTCGCCCTATGCTGAGTTAACCAATCCATTCCTAAGATAAGATCAAATTCTCCGAATGGCAATTCCATTAAGTCTCCTACGAATACTTTATCTTGAGTCTCTAGAGGCACTTCCCTAAAAAGTTTATCTACCTTAACCGAGTGACCCAAAGGACTTATCACTGATACCCCACTCGCAGTCTTCTCAGAACGCACACCCAATGCCCCAGATACGTTACAGGCAACATACGAGTGAGTGGAACCAACATCTATCAAAGTAGTATAAGGCGTGCTATGAATGAAAAACGTACCGGTTATAACATCAGGAGCATCACCCTCCTCTCGACATCATGCAGCATAAACCAACGCCAGCTGACGAGCTTCAGTATGCCCAGCACCCCTGCCAGGTGCCCCACGTCCTTGTCCATTACCATTACCACCTCTACCTTGCCCACGGCCTCTCTGTGGTGGTGGTCCTCCTCGCACTGGTTGCACAACCCTTGGCTCAGCAACTTGGTCCTGAACTGCTCTCCTAGGACATTCCCTAAACTTGTGTCCCTTAGACCCACATCGGAAACATCCTCCAGTTCTTTTCCAACACTCACCCAAGTGTGCTCTACCACAATCCCTACAAACTTGAGGTCTGACGGTATTCACTGGCATGGCCCGAATCGGCTCCTCTACTCTGGTTCGTTTAACATCTCTATATGCAGCACCCGAGGATCCAGAATCCCTCCTAAATCTAAGTCGATCCTTCTGACGATTCTGTTGCTCCACCCGCTTAACCTCTTCGGCTATCTTGGCCTTTTCTACCAACGCAGCAAAGTCACGCTCCCTTTGTGGAGCTATCAGCACCCTAAGCTCATCCCGAAGGCCATCCTCAAACCGAACGCTACGCTCGTATTCAGTCGCCACTATCCCACTAGCATATCGGCTTAATCTCAAGAATTCTGCCTCATATTCGGCAACAGTCTTATTACCCTGGGTTAGATTTAGGAATTCCTTACGACGAGCATCCACATAACTAGCTCCCACATACCTGCCCTTAAAAGCAGTCTTAAATAGATCCCAAGTTACCCGCTCAGCCGGGGTACTCTCTCTTACTGTGATCCACCATTGGTAAGCCTCGTCTCGCAGCAACGATACAGCCCCTTTCAACTTTTGCTCCACAGAGCAATCCAAGTCGTCCATAATCCGTTCTGTTGCCTCAAGCCAATATTCAGCCACATTCGGAGCTACTCCAGATACGCCCCTAAAAACCTCTGCTCCGTTGGCCCGCAGTCGCTCAGAGATAGATCCTCTATTCACTGTCCCAGTACTAGCTCCAGCAACCCTTTCTAAGACCCTCAGCATTGCTTGGGACAAGGCATCGTCCCCTACAGCTCGATCATGCGACCCAGTCTCAGATGCTGGTGGCACAGATGTCTCTTCAGCTGGCCTATGCCCTAAAGATGAAGATTTGGCCCGTGCTCTACCGCGACCACGTCCGCGGCCTCGTCCACGAGTTCCTCTAGTACTCATATCGACTTATCTGATTACGAATTTTATGACATTAGTTAATATTTCAGTTGTTTATTACGAGATATCTTATGGAAGTATAGTAGTTTAGAAGTTGTTCCGCGACATTGTATCTAACTACAGTCTCGATCCTATAATGTTTTTTTAGCTCTACCCTTTCTAAGGTAACATAGTAAGGTCTTTGATTCTATCTATAGCATCATGTTAAGACCAACAATAATATCATATCATTCTCAAATATCATTTAAATATCAAATGATAAAGGAAGTATACTTACAGACTTGGGGCCGGGAATTCAGTGTGCCACCTCTTCCTTTGAATCATTTAAAACATATATTTATCCACAAAAATGTGTTGAAAGATTTTATTTAAATTTGATTTAAAAAGAAAAATCATTATTTAAAATTTTTGGAAAAACCCGTTAAAAAGCCCGTTAAAAAGACCATTAAAATACCGTTAAAATCACACAGCCGAGTTGTTGCAACCTGGCTCTGATACCACTAAATGTAACACCCCAAACCCGGCCCAAACGTTATGGCCAAATCTGACGTGTCACATTGAAAACATTAAAACACAAGTTCTAATTTTAAACCTCTCTTAAAGAATTTGATGATAATTTTTAAAAGACTAAAGTGAATGGAAGCTGTGCACCAGGTAGGTATCCGAAACAGAGGAGGTGAGCCATGAAGGCTGCTTAAGTACCAAGCTCTTGATTGGATCCAATCCTCGACATGCCCACAACCATTGCCACACTTTAGGTTATCGGAAATTTTGAAAATGTCTCGAGATGGTGTTTGTTCAAAGTGATGCCTTAGTTAAAATGTTATATTTTATCTTTGTAAGATTTGAAAAGTGAGAGTTGTTTAAAAACGTAACCTAGATCTAGCCCATTTTAAGATATAAATAATAACGCAGAATTCAAAGTTCAAAACCAACCAAATCCAGAAAGAAATTAGTTAAAATGGCCTTATTACAACCCCAAAAATAAATAATAAAATTAATTTAAAACTTTTAAAAGAAAGTCTAACTGCACATCATGGCCACTCTGAATTCCCACCAGCTCCAAGTCTCCACATCAAGGCTCACCTGCAAGGTTGAAGAAAGGGGGTGAGTTGAAAACTCAGTGTGCAACAAGCCCTTTCAGAGCCCAAATCCACACTTGCACAAATTTTAATTTTTCATCATATACTGGGCCGTAGCCTTTCGGTTAACTGTTACTGGGCCGAAGCCTTTCAATTTCATATTTCTAGGCCAAAGCCTTTCTGTACACGGTATGGCCCTTAGGCCCATTTCAATATCACATATGACAAAACATGTATGTATGCAAAACCTGTTTGGGGAGACTACTCGACCCACCATCCTCTACTCTCCACCCGTACCAACCAAACTCTCCATGTGGGGAATAACTCAACCCACCCAGCCAAACTCTCCACTGGCAGCATAGCTGCTTAATCATATAACTGGAGGCCAAGCCTCTTTTAATAACTGGAGCAAAAGCCCTTTCGGTAAACTGGGGCAAAAGCCCTTTCGGTAAACTAGGGCAAAAGCCCTTTAACACTTCCTCCATCGAATAATCCCAACCCATGTATGTAATGAGTAAAAACATGGCATATCGTGCATGTGTCATAGCATATCATGTGCATATCATGTCATAGCATGTAAAATAACAATATCACAATCATCATATTCAGAATGAAACCCTAAGGGTAAAATAGACATTTTCATATAGGGGCAAAATAGTCATTTCCCATGCTTAGGGGTAATTTCGTAATTTTACTAACTATTATGGTTTTCCCACGTTTATTCATCAATTCCAAGTGTTTAAACAACCGTTTTTAGCCTATTATAGTGCATTCAAGTTATTGGGCCCAAAACCCCTAATGGGCCCTTCGTAGCGGATTTAGTCATTTAGGCCCTTTTTAGCCCAAGTTACGTAACGGTAATAAAAATTTAACATGCAATTCAATCAGATTCCATTTTTACCAATTTTTACCCAAATGGGCCTACAAGCCCATTGGGCCCTATTTTAGCCCATCGAGGCCCAACGTACCAAACTGCACGAAACCGTGCTCTTACCTGTTCCATCACTCTTGTTTACTGTGTTCATCGCAATTGAACTCATCCACACTTCATCTCGTATTTACAGGTTACATCAACAACCTAATCCGATGTTTCGGCTTTTATGCAATATGAACCTAGGCTATTACGGGGTATGTTACACACCTGCTTTAAAGACGATCGATTCCTCAAAGTATACCACGCGCTTGTCCTACATTTGTATATTAGACATATTAGGTTTGAAACCAAAACGAGCAATAATCTAGACCCATCAATACCATTCGGCCACTATCCCTAACGCCATAGATTTCTTACCTCCGCAAGATTCGACGATTGAACTAGGATTATTCAATACCGATTCTCCAATCTATTGTTCCTTCAAGGTTTGTTTGCTTCGCTACAAGAGACTATAAAACGAAAGAAGAAGGCTTAATATAGCCTAGATTACAAATCGACAATCTCCCTAAACCTTAGGGAGTTCGGCTTTTCTTATCATCCATAACATCAAAATATAACTAAGGTTTCGAACTCTTACCGAGGGTTCACTTACACCAATGGTTCAATCCTGTATTAACTCAGATTCGACACAACTCCAAGCTCCCAAACACCAGTAGAAGTTGCCCCACAAAGATCCTAAGATTCGGCCACCAAGTCTCCAATAGGTGTTGTGCTTCGGCTTTTGGATCACAAAAACAAGAGATGGTTACGGCTAGAAAGGTGTGTTGGTAGAAAAGTTTAAGGGCTTTAGAAAGAATAGAAATCGGTCAAAAGAAGAAAGGATAGAATTTACCTTTCCATAGAAATCGATTGCCCCTCTTGGATCCCTTCGGGATTTGGCTTATGCGCTATTCGGCTAACAAAAAGGAATGGGGAGAGAAATATGGTTCGGCTTTGGCAAATGAGGAGAAGAAAATGGGTAGATGAAGTGGTGATTTCGGCTGAGGAAGAAAAGAAGAAGAGAAAGGATTTTTTTGAGTGCTTTAACCAAAAGAAAACGGCATACTCTAACCCCTACTGCCGAAAATGCCAAAAACCAAGGTCTTTGGCCGAATTTGCACTCATAGAGCCCCTTTTTCGGCCAACTCTTGCTCCCATACGGGATTCCTACAATCTCTCCCCTTATCCCTCCTAAAAATGCTCCCCTTATCACTCCACAAATCCCTCTCATGACTAAATCAAACACCACCCATCAGAGTTCCACTTGACCACAAACTCCTGCCTACCCAAACATTAAAAATAAAACACCATACATGCTCATCTTAGGACTTGAACCCAGGCCTTCCTCCATGTTCCACACGCCACACTTTTAGCTCCCTTGTGGCGTTACTTTGCCACTCCACCAGGGGTTCTCTTGTGATACATTTCACCCACAACTTTTAATAAGACCACCTATCACTAACCCCTAGCTCCTGAAGTCCAAAATTCAAAAATTCCACAGGGTTTTTGCCAACTCATGGGCCTTCCATAGGCCCATTTACAGCCTCTAAATATGAATTCCACGACCACATCTCAATATTTTAAAAAATTTACAAAACATCACACAAGATTACTAAGCCCCAAAAATTAGGATGTTACATTAACTCTGATAACAAAATGACATCTGAACTCAAAAATCAGAAATATCGAATTTCATATATGTATACCCAAACATTTACTTCAAATCACTCTACTTTTTATTTCTTTTTAAATGAATAGATAAAATATTACGGTTAGCTCCAAATGAAAACTCTCTGCATACCCTGTGTTTCTCAATACACCAATTCTGTCTCGGAATAATAGTATCAGTAATCAGATCTAATTTAAAATTCAGAATCAAAAGTTAGCTCACGCTGAGTTCATTTAACTTAACACCTACCAATCCAATTTTGAGTTTCTCCAATTTATAACAAAAACGTCGGTTTAATTAAAATCAAAATGAAACCAATACTCACAAGGTAAACAAAAATTTTCATTCAAGCACCTGCAATATTTTAACCTTTCTCATAGATTTGTTGGTATTCACACACATTCTTTCAGTTAAGGAAAAACCCAATCTATATGTCTCCGTGTCAGACTTTCAGGAATATAAATTCTTCCTTCAGATTGTTCGTCTATAAATCTATGTATGCACAACATTATTTCTGGAGCAGAGGATGCACATAAATACACATAGTTTAATTTATCTTCTAACTGCATAGCTCACTCTGATTGAAATTATTGAGTTGATCCTAACTATTTATTAGCATTCCACAATGATCACTTCTTCATATCGTTAGAACAAATCAAACATACAATTTCTCATATTTCTTTTAACATACCAGTCACAAATACTTAATAACTGTATTAACTCAGATGAAACATAACATCTTGTTCGAAGTCAATGATACAATCTGAACTTGAACTGTCATAATCCTCACCTTTGTCAATATTTACCTTAAAGATATGCCATACATGATAAACTAACCTATAAGAAAATTCAAGATACAAAACCATATAGTATATTCAGAAACACCACTCGTACAAAATAATAAGGAACCTAACGATTCTTCAGAAAAACCAGAAGAAAATATGCACTGTTAATTCATTCTATAGTCAATTGTAACAGAGATAATACATTTTCCATGTAGATGTAAACATGACAACAGCCAGAAGAAACAGAAGAGTAATTTCATATGAATTCACTGTCAGCTTCTTATCTCTGACGTAACAGAATAGAATACCAATGGAAAATAAAAGAACAATGGTCATAAATCAATCAGATCAACGATACCTTCATCATAAAACAAGCAACCACATTTACTTCTGATAATGCCTAGATACATAAAATGCCCCGAAAAATTTTCATAGATTACTCAACTATAACTGTCATGTTTAAACATCTTCTGTAATAATTGTATCATCAGTATAACTATCAATTATCAATAACGAAGCTTTAAAATTTTTGAAATTGTAACCATCATACTAATTGAAACCATAGTACCATAATAAGATCAACGTCTCAACCTTATAAATAAAATAATACTTCAATATCAATAATACTTCCCAAACAGAAGAGAAAAAACTGAAAATAGTCCCAATAACAACCAATCTAATAACATGATATCCACCATCTGTGACTCATATTACTAAACTCCCATATTCGAATCAAGAGTTATAACAGTAACTATAATGGTCTCCGACAAATGAATATTTTTCTCGAATATATATTATATTATATTATATTATATTTATAATTTAGAACTTCAACCAATAGAAGTAGAAAACCACATCATATGAATCTTTTTATCAAATTTTCTCTTAAGCATAATTGATTAGAAAACCAGAAAATAGATAAAGTAGTACCGCTCATATTTTAATTAGATTTTCAACAGTTCCATTTAACATCATGATTAGCCAACTTTTCTATAAAATAGTAATCACATTTGAAAATGAATAATTACTTATATTTCTGTATATAACAAATCATGTAAAATACCCCAAAAAAAATATTACTGTAAGATATATAATCATAACAATTGCAGTCATATATCTTTTCTATTTTACCACTGTGCAACTAACTACTAAAGTTACCAATAATTCCACATTATTCAGTTCACTAAAAGAACTAATTTATAAGAAATATCCAGTAAATTATTTTTGTAGATATCATACCTGAATAAATCGATTACTCATGAATAGATTTTTTTTTCTTTTTTTTAATAGTAACATTGCGTATTTTGAATAATCTTTAGAAAAATCATCTGATATCTCAGTCATAATCATCTTTACTTACTAAGCTATTTCCCCTCTCTAATCACATTATTAACTATTCCACCACTAAACTCTTTATTTCTCACTTACGAGCTTATTCAATGTAAATCTGATGAATTTCATCATATGAGACTATACTGACAAGGGGGAGTGAATATTGTAAAGCCTTTAAAAATTTTAACTTTCATACATACACATATATAGTATAGCATTTCATATCAACATAATATCAGACATTTGATTTATACATCTCAACTTTTCAACTCATCATGAACACACTTTCAAGCTTTTTGGTAACACATTCATCATTATCATTTATAAGTATCTACCACTCATAATAAGCCCATCACATTTATCCACTACAAAAACTCAATCTTATTGATCGATTTATAATATTCAATTGGAACAGTAGCATCTTATCCATATTCCACCACCATTAATTAATCCATTACACACCATTAACACACATGTATATCAACTCGAACCATAAAGATCCATCTCAATAAATCAATATATTCACTAAGTTATACTTACTTACTTATTCCCTTTCCGCATTATTGATGGTAGCTCGGTTGGAAAGCATCTCTACTTAACAAAACAATCTCATCGGGGTTGGGATATATCACACTATCACTTCCACATATGGCATGTATAGCTAGACTCTCACACACAAGCTACGGTAGTTCGAGAATTGACTAAACATGGCTCTGATACCACTAAATGTAACACCTCTTACCCGTGTTCAATGCCGGAACAGGGTACGAAGCATCACTGGATTTTTACACTTACAAATACACAAACCAGCTATAAAATTTCTTTCAGTTAGAATCTAATCACAGTCTTATCATATATACATTAATTCATTTACTAACATACAAGCATACTCGTTCATGTATTGTATCATTATGACTCATAACATAACTACTATTAGTCATATCACGTGGTGTTATACAGCGATAAAATTTCCATTAATTTAGGCCAACATTCTAGGCCAACTCAGTAACATATATACATATATTCAAGTCCTTACACATGCCATAAACTTATAAATATTTCAGAATCTTTTAATACTAACCTCAGCCTGATAGTGTGATAGTATCTCCGGCGACCTCCAACTCGAGCTAGCATCTAAAACTCTATAAGAAAAAGGAAGGGAAGGAAAGGGAGTAAGCATTATAGCTTAGTAAGTGAATATGTAAACAATAATAATAATAATACATTATTAATGGCATTTATAAATCCCAAAATATGTCTCCACAATTATACAATCTTAATCTCACATGAAATTATCATTTACTTAAAATCAGTACAAGCTGTCCATTCGAGTCCCAGTCACTAAATTATTTTTATCCAGAGCTACAGAGCTCCAAATTAAGACCCGTAAATTTTCCCAGAAACTAGACTCATATTTCTTCTTACCATAAAAATTTTAGAATTTTTGGTTGGGCCAATTAATACAGTTTATTCATTAAATACTCCCCTGTTTCACTACCCGAAAGTCCTGACCACTCTTCACTAAAATCTCAATTTCTCTTTATACAGAACCCGAAAGATGTTCACGTTTGTTTTTACTAAAAATAGGCTCAATAAGGAATCCACCCATATAAACTATGTTCCATAATTGTTTTTGTAAAATTTTTAATGATTTTTACAATTCAAAACAGGGGATCACGAAATCAATCTGAACCAGTCTTACAAAAAAATAAATATTTCAAAATACAGAATTCCTTTGTTTGCTCTGTTTCTTTCATATGAAAATATTTTTATATGAAAATAGACGTAATAAGCTTTAATTCCATATCTCATTCCACTTCTAACTCAATTTCTACCATTTTTTGGTGATTTTTCAAAGTCACTCCCCTGCTACTGTCCAAAACTGCTATATTTCAAATTTCACCTTTTTATATTCCCTTGTATCAATTTTTTTCATAGTAACACTGAACCATATCAAACGTACCAAAGTTCGATCATTTATGGAGTACATTGCTCACAACACATATATTCATGTCCTTATACTTATCACCACATTTTCATATAAATTCACAATTAATAGATTTTCCCATTGAACACATCGGAATAATAACAGATATTCGGTGGCCTGCACATAGTACCACCCTTGTAGCCGAAGCTAATTGGTGCACATAGTAGCCTGCACTTAGTACTACACATGTGATCAATATCATCTGATACACGTAGTAGTCTGCACACAGTACTACACACGTGATCGAAATAATCGAGTACGTATAGTAGCTTGCACATAGTACTACACATGCGACCCATCCATCTGGTACACGTAGTAGCCTGCACTTAGTACTACACATGTGACCTAAACCATCTTGAACACATAGTAGCCTGCACATAGTACTACACATGTGTTCTCACAACAGATCATTTATATCTTTTCTATTCTGAAGGTTCAACCAGGAAATTCTTCACTTTTCAACATTTTACCAATTCATCCACACTCAATTTCAATTCATAATTTACCTCAAGTGAGCATTCAATATACAACCGTAACTCATACAATAAAAAAAATTATAACATAGATAAAAACGATACATTATTTACATATAAACTTACCTCAGTGTAAAATATAGAAATTTTACAATTTAATCCACAATCTTTTCCTTCCCCGATCCAGGTTGATTTCACGTCTTTCTTGATCTAAAATAACACATTTAGCTTATCTAATACTCACATTTATCAAAACAGTCCTTAACTCCAACTTTGGAAAAATTACAATTTTGCCCCTAAACTTTTACATATTTACACTTTTACCCCAAAGCTCGGAAATTAACCTTTTTTCCCTAATTCTTATGTTTTAGAACATGTTGATCATTTATTTACTAATGGCAACATCAAATTCTCACTCTAACATATACTTATGAAAATTAGGTATTTTTACCGATTATGTCGTTTTACTCGTTTTCACTTAAAACCGAGTAGCACAAGTTGTTCAACATAATTTAAAACCTCATAATCTATCATAAAACATCAAAATACACAATTATTCAACATGGTTCAATTTTTGAAATCAAATCCTAGCTCAAATAAATGGTAGAAATAGAGAAATCATGTTACCCGGATTTCAAAAACGTAAAAATCATTAAAAATGGCGCTAGAACAAACTTACAATCGAGCTTGGAAGCTTGAAAAACCCTAGCCATGGTTTATCCATGCTATTTTCGGCCTTGAGGAAGAAGATGAGCAAAAATTGACTTTTAATTTGATTTTTTAATTCATTTAATCATTAAATGACCAAAATGCCCCTAACTAAAAAAAAATTCTTTTTCACCCATTTCATGTCCATTTTTGTCCAATAAATTAACCAATGGTCTAATTACCATTTAAGGACCTTGAATTTAAGATTTCATAACAATTGGACACCTCTAACATGTAGAACTCAACTTTTGTAGTTTTTACAATTTAGTCCTTTTGACTAAATTGAGTGCCCAAACGTCGAAATTTTCGTACGAAATTTTTACAAAATAATTTTATAAAAATTTAAACCATAAAAAATATAAATAAAACACATTTCAATTAAACACCTTTACCTTCTAGATGCACATTTTACTACTTTTGCAATTTAGTCCAATTTATCAAATTGGACACACAAACAATAAAATTTTGTAACGAAAATTTCAAAAAATATTATAAACACAAAATAAATTTTAAAACTCAATCGGAATAAATATTTTGACCTCAGATTTGTGGTTTCGTAACCACTATTACGTTTGGGCATTGTATCGGGCTATTACAGTTCTACTTTTTTGTTTCCCCTAAATTTGGATCTGATCTTGGTTTCTTTAAAATTTTCCTAAAAAATCACAAATATGAGCCTATTGATCAAATTGCGTGAGCTTTTGGGACTCATGGTGTTTTCTTGACAATCAATATGATAGAAAGAAGGCTTAGAAGGAGTGGAAGACTCAACTTGGATCATGGCTCGATTAGACGATCGTAAAACAATATCAAAGATTGAAAAGTTCAAACTTTTGAGTTTGGATTTAAGGAGTTTAACAAGCTTTTTGGGGAAACAAGGTTTAAATGAGGTTTAGAGAATGAAGATTTATAAGTGGGTGAACTCTAGTGTCAAAGGATACTTTGACGAGACAACTCTTGACGGTAGATAATCGTCTTAGGGTAAGTTTGGATGGACGGCGCATTTAGCTGCAATTAGTGTAAAAACAGTGGTAGTGGTGAGATTAGATACTATAGCGATATTGTAGCATGAGACAAAAGGTAAGCTAAACATACCGCATTGCACCCAATCGTCCATCCAAACCCACCCTTAATATGTGTTGTGAAGGTGGTTTTTAAGTTTTCATGAATTTTCTAGGCTTATGTGCTTTCATGAATTTTAAATATTATTTAATCTATCATATTTGAAACAATTTAGGATATATTTATATAAATATTCTAAATTTATTATTTTAAGAGAGAATATTTGATGCACCATCAGAGCATGAGTTTCATGCACAATTAGTAAATAATAATATGACACATCATTTTAATAAAATAAAAAATAGTGAAGGACTTATAAGTAAATTCTAATAATTTTATGGCTTAATACATAGTTTGGTGCTTGAGTTGGACATTTTTTTAATGTGGTATCTGTGTTATTTTTTGGTCCAATGTGGTTCTTGCATTTGACAAAAATTATATATTTTGATACCTAAAGGTAATAATGTTACAATTTTTTAGTGTTTATTTCGGGTTTTAGAATTCATTTAATAAAAATTCATAATTAGCTAATCAATTAGTAATTAACTTTTATTAAATCAACCCTAAAACCCAAATTAAATTACATTCATCATATTGTATTTGACAAATTAAATGCAAAATTAAACAAATTCACAATAACACTAAATTTATTCTATTAACAAAATCATGAAAAATCCAAACCTAATAATAGCAGTTAACTTTCACCAAATCAACCCTAAAACCCAAATTACAGACTAAAAAGTTAACTTTGTTACCTTTGGGTACCAAAGTATATAAAATTTGCCAAATATAAGTACCAAATTGGACAAAAAACAACACATGTACTACATTAGAAAAAAAATGTCAAACACAAGTATCAAATGATATATTAAGCCTAATTTTATTTAAATATAATTTAATAATATTTAATCATAAATAAATACTAAAACCCTAACCTATAATCCCTAAACACTAAATTTGACCCTTAAGCCTTAAATAAAAAAATTATAAATCATAAACCTTAAACCCAAGAATTATTATTTATTTATAATAGTTATATTTAATTATGATTAAATAAGATTATTAGTATTTATTTATAAAATCCTTCATATATTTTTCATTTAATAATGAGATATAATGTTATTATTTGTTAATGATGTATAACTTGTGCACTAAGTCAACATAAAATATTATTCCTTATTTTAATGTATGTAATTAAAGAAAAATTTTATGAATGGATAAACTAAATTTTAAAACATCTATTAATGAATTTTTTTGAGTATTTTGATGTCAAATATATTTATTATAATTAATTACTTTTTTATAATTTTATATAAATTTTAAATTTATATTTTATTAGATTTTATATAAATTTTAATTTTTTAAAAAAAGTTAGATGATTACATGACACAATTTCAGAGTATCATATCATCATATATTAACACTAGTATAGAAAAATAATAAAATGTGTAAAAAAAATACAAATTCGGATGCTAATCTGGATCGAGAAAACATTAAGTACCAACATGAAAAAAGCGACTACACCAACAACCTGATTTTTAGTGGTGTCAGAAAATGGTGGTTTCGGAATCCCATTCCTGACGAGTGAGCCTGTAGATATTATTATATATATTTACGAGTTTATTTAGAATTATATTGAATTTTGGTTTAAATTTTTTATTGAATTGGTAATTAATCAAGGTACAAGTGTCACAACTTTAAAGTCAGTGATTCTGAAAAATAAAGTATTGGGACCTTGTTTTTGTAAACCGAGCCCGTGAATATTTTTATTAAATGTACATGGAGTGAGTATGTTGGTGAATTGAAATTTGAATAAGTAATTTTGCTAAATTAATAACTGATTAAAATTCAAAAATTAAATCGTAAAAATTACAAAAGTTAAAATGCTTGAATTTTTAATTACTTAAGGACTTAAAAGATAATTAAACCAAGACTTAAAACGGTAAATATACCATTTCAGAAGATGGTGGACGGTTAGGTATAATCTTTCTAATTGTAAAGTATGTTAAATTATAAAATATTAATTTAATAAAACATAAAATAATGGAAGTTGTCATCCATTTCTTTTCATCTTTCTTCTCCACCGATTTTGGCCATCAAAGAAAACTTGGGAAGCCATTTTTGAAGGCTTCAATATTCAGTCCTGTTAAGTTAAACCAAGCTCGTTTTTCATAAATTTTATGTTTTTGAGATCATTAACTCGATTTAGTTAATCCGGATATTATTTAGTAAAAATATTAATATTTTTAAATTTTTAAATTTTTACCATTGATGATTCTTGAAGCTTTTGATGTCAAATGGTTTGATTGTAAGCTTAGATGTGATTAACGATGGATTTGTATAGTAGAATTTGTTAGTTTTGATAGTAAGGACTAAAATGAGAATATTTCAAAATTAGTATGAAATTTTTGTAAATATTGATAATAGAAGGTTGTGGAAGGATGAAATTGAGATCATTTTCAAAATTGAGGCTCAAATTTGAAAATTATGACAATTTCGATTTTAAGGACTAAATTGAATAAAATACAAAAATTTAGTAAACTTTTGTAAATTAAAATTAAAATGTCATATGCATACAATTAGATGTAATAAGATATTATAGATTAATAAATTGATTTGAATTATAATATAGACCGATATTTACATCAACCGAAAGATATTTAAGGAATAGGAAAAAATTGCGGAGTAGTCCTTGACACCTTGACTGTTGTCGTTCTTGTAAGGTAAATTCATATGAAACTTAGTGTATAAATTTTATGATTTGTTTGATTTTATGTAATGTTTACTAGTTAGATTAATTATAATTTTGATGATATTGGCTGATAAATGACTAATTCGTAAATTATAAATTGTATGGAAATATATATAAGTTTGTAATAGAAATATGACATAAGTAATTTGTACCTTATTGTGTTTGATTTATACAAATGAGAATGGTTGAGAATGTTGCAATATTAGATATAGTATGTATATAGGGCTAAGTATATATATTTATTTTAGATGATAGTTTTGGTTTAAACCTTGATGAATACTTACTTTTGAAATGGTAAGGATATTTGAAGATGTGTATGTGATGGTAGCTTTTTAAATGGCATAGGTATCACTTGAATGGTAAATTTGGCAGTCTTTTGTTAATGTTTAGCTCGATTATATGTGGCATGAACTTAGGAGCTATTATGTTGTTGTGTAACGTTTAGTCAGTTTGGGGATTTTTATTTGAATGTGAACTTGTGTAGTAAATTGTAAATGGTATATGTTTAATAGTTAATACCATGAGGTGATATGTGTTAATAGTATCCAAGGTTGTCTATTTGAATGTGAATTGACTTGAGAAGATCTATGGTTGAGTTGGATAGATTGATTGCTTGTCAATGTACTTATTTAATGTTCAATGGTTTGACGATCTTGTATTTAGTAGTTGCAAGAGTGGTTGAAAGATGAATGAATTCGTGTTGGAATTGGCATGGTTTAATTAGCATAATTTATATAAGTAAATGTTATATGCTTTGGTGCCATTTGAGACATATTGGTATAACAGATTGAATGTGATTAAGATGTGGTAGTGTTTTATGTTTCATATGTCTTTGTCTAGGAACTAAGTGTGCTTAATGTACCATGAAAGTTAGATTTTGGGTTTATACATAAAAAGGTACATAAATGTTATATTTTTGAACGTTAGCCAGGAAGTATCGATACCTTTAGCTATAGTATCGGTACTTTACCAAATGAACAATATTTTAAAAATGGCAGAATGTCAATTTGGTATCAATACTAAGGTAATGTATCAGTACCTATAAAGAAGTATCGATACATTGAACTATGTATTGATACCCTTTTCTTATAACTTAATTTTTTTGAGAATTCGAAGCTAGAAAAGTTACCAGTACTTGGTTTGGGTATCAATATCTATACATAAATCTTGGAATATTTTCATAGTAATCCTTCTTCATGTACGAGTCAACTTAATAACATTCGTAAACTCAATTAGGTCTTGGATTTGTTTGTTAATTGAACTGTATATGAAATTATGAAACGATTAGGTACATAAATTGAATTGATTGACATGACTTGTATGTGTTTTCTCTGTTGACTATAGTAGCATTCTGTAGCTCAGATCTGGCAACTAGGCCAAGTGAAGTGTATTACACGAGGAATGTTATGTAGAGACCGATTCTCGATTTGGTAATGATTGTGTTTCTATTTCGAGTTAAAAAATGGCTAAAGAGACATGAATTGTAGATGGTATTCAATCTAAAAATGGTTGTATAATATTTGAAACGAATGAACTAGGAGGTATTAGAAGTGGTAAATTGGAAATGAGACTGATAAAGGCCTGTTTAGATATCGATTAGTTTAATTATTATTATTATGGGTATAACGAATTGTCCCTGTAAACTGTATTGAGTTGGGAAAAAGTGTTAGTTATGTATACTTATCATGTTCATATTAAGAATGTTAAACTTGGTAACTTTAAATTTTAAGTATATGGTAGACATATGTATATTGATATACATATTTACTTAGATTAAGACTATTAACTCTAAGATTATCTTCTTAAATTATTGAAATACCATTGATTGCTTTACTCAACATATGGATTGTTTTCCCCATGCACAGGTTTCATTTAATGCAACATTTGTGAGCATCGACCTCAGCATCCAATCGACAATCTCAATCTCAACAATATTTATTAGTTTCAATGTTACTTATATTTGGCATGTGCCTAATAGGATAGGTTTTGCGGTAGTTGATGTTGTTATATTTTATATTCTAGTTGTAATATATGGTGAATTTGTTGTATTTTATTAGGTGCATGTATAAATAATGAATGTATATTTATTTGATAATTATCATATCAATCGTATAAATTTAATTATGAATTGATTGTAGTTGCTCCAGCAACGAATATGACACACTGTAGCTTGGACCTGACAATCAGGTCGAATATAGGGTATTACACAACCTGTTGGCCTAATGTCAAGAGTGTTATGATTTTCTTTGAATTCTTAATTTTTTTTTTTTAAATAATTAGTTGTTGACATGACATACATGTGGTAATTCACATGTATGCCATATCAGCAAAGTCAACAGATGTTAACTTTTCTATTCATTTTGGGGTGATTTGACAAATAATGTAAGTTTAAAAGTTAAAAAAGGCGAAAATTAAATGGAGGGATAAAATGACTTTTTTATAAAGTTGGAGGGCCAAATAAGTTATTATGCCAAAAAAATGACAAGGCATATGTATATAAACTTATTTTTAATAATACTTCCAAAAAAAATTACATCATTTATTTTAAAACAAATAATTATTTTCATTAAAAAAATATTTATCATTATGTTTTTCTTACATACGTTTTTCTATTGGGTAAACTACATCATTAGTTACTAAACTATGGGCAAATTTTCGTTTTGGTCACTTAACTAAAAAAAGCTACAATTTAGTCATTGAATTATTCAAAAATTTTCGTTTAAGTCACTACACTATTCAAAAGTTTTTATTTAAGTCACTGTTAATTTTTTTATTTAAAAAAAGTTCTGCCAGTGAGCTCCAAGCAACAATTCAACGATCAGTATGGTGGATCAATATCCATCGACGAGTAAAATAACATAACTAAGATCCAAGTTGATTTAATGGCTAGTGTTGAAGATTGGAGAAAAAAGTTGTTTGGATTTTGGTTGCAGATTTGTGATGTCCAAAGTTATTTCATGAAAAAATAAACTGTAGAAGAGAAGAGGAAAGAGTGCATTCAATTGGTGCAAATAGTGCGAATAGAAAAAGCTATATAACTTCAATTTTAACAATCTAATGACTAAAATAAAAACTTATCCATAATTTAATAACTAATGGTGGAATTTACTCTTTTTTAAGGCACATAGTGATCAGTGAGTAACATTCAATGTAGAATTTTGTATCTATACCTTTCAGTTAGCAGCATCTATCCTACTAACTCTTCTTAAACTTTTCAATTAAGGAATCAACCTTTTCTTAGTTTTGGTGTCCACTTCTCCAAATGGTCTATATTGTTAAACATTATTAAAAATCAACAAAGAGACATGACGGGGTGAGCAACCATTGTTCAGAACTCTAATGAATTCCACTTGTTGTCCATTCGAAGCTTCATGTTCACTAGCAAGTTTCAAGTTAGAATTCTTACTCATTGCACTACTTTTTTATGCCTGAAGTCTCTCAATATTTCTTCTTATAAGTTGCTGAATCGACATAATTTTTGAACGCACCAAATCAGGATGAAAACTTCAATCAGTATTTAAAGACTTCTAGAATCTCCTCCAATTTGTCACTATTGATCACAACCACAACCACAACCACATACTAAGAAAAGAAACAGTGAAATTGACAACATATGCTTCGAAAACTTTCATTAGTTTCTCTTAATTATAAATGTCTTTTCTTGATGATGTACTAAAAAAAAATATCTAGAAACTATTTATAAAAATAGTAAAATATTATTTTAATCATTTTATTTTTTATAAAAAAAGGGTTTGTGGATTTTTAAATTTAATATAAAATAATTAAAAATAAAATATTATATATCGAAATAGAATTAGTGTCGGGTTGGACCCGTTTGACATTTCTCCTTGAAATGAAACATTTTTCCAGGGATTTATATATTTTCTAAATTCCCATTGAAAAAAGAAATACCCAAATTTTCCCGAGAAAAAAAATGTGAAAAGTCTCAATGATCAACAACAGATCAACGGATCTTTTTATCATTTCTCAATCTACAAATCCTTAATCAAAGCGAAATCGAGAGATTATTGAATTCTGGGTAAAAATCATATCATTGCAACATTTAATCGATCATGTCTTTCTCATTCTTCAAGCCGTCGAGGCCGAAAACCCCACCAGAGGTTGCCAAAGCGATCAAAGATAGCCTTAATGCACTCGACACCAAAACCGTTGCTGAAGTTAAAGCCCTTGAAAAGGTTAAAGAAAAAAAAAATATTTTTTAATTTGTGCTTGATATTTGATGTAATTTAATTCTTTCTTTCAATTTTTCTTGGATTTGGATTAACTGGTTGAGTCTAGATTTGTTTTAATATTGTAATTATGAAATGGGTTTTAGGAATTGTTTCATTTGCTTATGGTTTTGGCATTGTTTTGCTGGTTGTTTGGGATTTTTTTTTCTTAAAATTATATACCGTTCACTGTGCTGCTCTTCTCTTATGTTTGGAGCCCCTTGTTTCCCCTACTCTCATGAAAATGCATGTAAATTTCATTCGTTGTAATATAAACAAAATGGCTAATGCTTTATTTGTTGTAATAATAATACTAAGCCATATTACTCGGACTCAAGTTCGAGTTTCGGATGTATGCTCAATTTTCGTCTAAGTTTTTCCATGTAGCTGGGGGTTCCCATATCTGGGAATGCGCCAGACTCAAATGTGGAACACATGCACTTTAAGAAATGAAGAGTACATTGCCTCTTTTGAGAGCTTCAAAACTTGAAACCTCCAAGTGGAATGTTCAAGCTCTACTTTTGGAACCTAAAAGGGCAGTGCTTGATTGGTGTCTACGTCTTCTAATGTCGTCTCATGGGATTGACGCCATTTTAACGTGCTTTATGATGCAATGCAGATTGAATAAAATGTTGGGATTTTGTTTCGGACGACGTTTATGTTCAAAAATGAAATCAACAATGGACTACAGTCATGTATTCAAGTACTTTGTTAATTACTGATTATATGTTTGAGAACTTGGATATTGATGGTTTTGTTTTTTTTTTTTTATTGTTCATAGGCTATGGAAGAAGTTGAAAAAAATTTTGTGACAATGAGATGCATGCTTTCTGGGGATGGTGAGGTTGAACCGAATGTCGAGCAGGTCTCACAGTTGGCACTTGAAATCTCTAAAGAGGATGTTATTTCCCTTGTTGTTCACAAGTTACCAATACTGGGATGGGAAGTGAGTTCTATTCTTGATATTTTTACTGTTGTAGCTCAAATCCGTTATTCTAAAAGCATGCTAATATAGTATATGTTTTCCAGGCAAGAAAAGATTTAGTCCACTGTTGGTCCATATTGTTGAAGCAACAAGTTGATTCCAAATATTGCTGTGTGGAATACATTGAGAAACATTTGGAGTTACTTGACTTTCTCGTAGTTTGGTAAGGTTATGAATGTCGTAACATTTATCTATGTGCATGCCTTTTTACAGCTTGAAAATCCCTATAGTATGTTGTCTGTCTATGTTGCTCTGATCCTTCATTTCTTTTAAATTACCTATGTCTGACACATATTTAGACATTGGTATGGGGTTTTGGTCCTCCAGGGGCCCTCCAGATGCATGGCAAAACTTATAAAAAGTTAAACATATTTATGTGCTCAAGTTTGAATAACCACTATCTTGCTTATTAAATATGCATAATACTGGTTTAAAGGTATTGACCACTATTTAAACTGAAATAACATGGCCTAAGTCATATGTGCTTTTGAATCATTAAAGTTGGTTGTATTAAGTCTTATTTCTGTTTTTGCAAGCAGCTATGATAACAAGGAAATAGCTTTAAATTGTGGAAATATGTTGAGGGAGTGCATCAAATTTCCATCACTTGCACAGTAAGACATTCGAACTTTATGACTATTCTTTTGTATGATTGAAGTACTTAACGTTGCTGCTAAAATGATGCACTGATTAAAAATGTCACTTCATCCTCAATGATCATTGTATAATATTTCTGAAAAGGAAATATGTTTCTTTTAGCATATAAATGCTCATATTTTTTAATTGTATTCTATTTCATCTAAACTTATGGTGAGCTTTGCATGTTGCATTGATTGCAATCAATGTCCTCATCCTTGTTCTTTTCATATGATTTAAGTATCTGCTTCCAATGCATATCTGGACATGGATATAGGAATATAGTCCTCCAAGCACCCTCCAAATACATGGAAATCATTGAAAAAATTGAACATACCCATGTTGGACACATACTGTTGTCTGAAATTTACACTCCAGTTTAAAATAGTTTCCGACTATGATTTTAGGGTTGAGTTAGTGGAGAACCGGAACGTGCATGTAATATGTTTCCTTCAGCTAAACATTCACATATAACTCAAGTTCTTAGTTGTCTGAGTAATCTCCTCTTTCAGTATCTTATGATGACTTTAACTTGAATATTTGGTTCCCAAAGATAAACTTATTGTTATATTCTAAATTGAGCTGCTTTAAAAGATCAACTGTAAATCATGTTATGAAGTTATCTTGTAAAATAACCTTGGATATTGGAGAATTCAGGAACTATTGAGCTATAGAGACTGGCAATGGACAGCCGATTAACTGTTTTAGTGCTACTATGTTGCCAACTTTTCTTTTTTCATTAAAGTATCCGTGTTTGGCACCTGCCTCTAAAATATATTTGAACACGGGTTTGAGGATGTGATTCTTAAAGGACCCTCCAAATGCATGGAAATCTTAGAAAAAGTTGAATATGCCTGTATTGTACATGTATTAGTGTCTGAGACTCACCCAAGTCTGAATGACAATGGTGCCAGTTGCTGCTTTTGTTAGTTGTCAAACTCTTTTCTGTTTCTACGAGCTAGTCCAAGCAAACTAGAGGATTCAGAATCGGCTGCTCAGGCATTTTCTTCATTTTAAATTCATTTTTTTTTTTTTGAAAAACCTACAGGTGTCCAAGATTCACTTAAGTCCTAGTAACAAAGGTGACGCCGCTTTTGTTAGTTGTCAAACCCTTAGCTGGTTTGAGTCTATTAGCTAGTCCAAGTAAACTAGAGGACCAAGAAATTGGCTTCTTGGGCACTTTCTTCATTTTAAATTTGTGTTTTTGATGCAAAATTTCTTAACTGAAAAAGCAAGTTTCACTTTTTCACCAGTTAAATTTTGTAGTGCTTTTTCAGATACATATTAAATTCTGCTAGCTTTGTTCTGTTCTTCAAATTTGTGGAGTTGCCCAACTTCGATGTTGCTTCTGATGCATTTTCAACCTTTAAGGTCAGCTTAGTTAGTTTCTGAGTCTTACATTACTTTAGATTAACTAAATACATTTACGGGTTATGTTTTCTTTGTCTTATGTGTGTGTGATTGAATATTCTCAGGATATTCTTACAAAACATGCATCATTGGTAGCTGAATATTTGACTGGTCATTATGATGAGGTACATTTACATACTGTTTAATTCTAGAAGCATGGACACGGAAGATGAAATTAAAAAAAAAATTAGGACATGGATAAGGCAGGACACAACAATAAATTCTTTTTTATATTACAAAAAAGTAAAATTGGTGCTTTTCAATTTAATACTAATATACAAATAGCTTCTAAATTTTAAAAATTCTTTTTGAATATAAAAACTTGAACCTTAGAAACTCATTATAACCAAATTACTCATTATTGATTCTGTATTTGGGAGAAAATGCAAAAAAAAAAAATAATAATAATAATAATAAAAGAAAGAAAGAGGAAAGCTTCCTCGTGTGTCTGGAGGTATCTGGGAGTGTCCGTTCATGATTTAATCATGTTTTGACTGTCTATGGTATACCTTTTTTTACTTGTCTTCACGTGTCAGAAATGTATTCTGCTCTGTCTGGCACTCGGAGACTCCCTTTGTATCTAATGCAGACTCCGAATGGTCTTGCCGGAGTGCAATTTTGCTTTAGGACTTTATGTTGATTGAATTGTTCATCTTATATCACCTGCTCAGCTTAAAAATATCTTAGGGATTGTTTTATATTGTATTTACACTTCTGGTAAGGCTCAACTGCAATTACTTGTGATGAATTGGTGTGGATCTTTTCTTAAGTTCGTTGAATTATTTGTTTTCCCTTTCTCTTTTTGCTTATCTAATGCGGTATTGTTGTTTCAGTTCTTTGATCTCTATGAAAAACTCCTGACCTCTTCTAATTATGTCACAAGAAGGCAATCTTTAAAGGTTGGTTTTGCCTCTCTCTCCTTTCGTTCCAGTTTTGGTTGGTTTTACCTCTCTCTCCTTTCGTTCCAGTTTTGTTCTGTTGATATTTTGATTGTTAATGCTGCAATTTTTTTGGTATAGCTTCTATCGGACTTTCTTTTGGAGGCTCCAAATGTGCAGATAATGAAGCGCTACATTTTAGAAGTTCGATACTTGAAAATCATGATGACATTGCTGAGGGTACATTCTAACTTTAGCTTCTCTATGATCTGGTTGGTATTCATTGATTTGAACCATCTATCAGCAGTTCTAATGTTACTTGAGCTTGAGAGTGTGTGATACGGGTATGTGTGTTCTGTTGATATGTGTTGGATACGGGTGTTGAACATGGATGCATAAAGACACGTGAACAACAGGGGTAACATAGACCGGGAGGGCAGGATGATGTTTTTGTTTATGGGAATGGCCTTAACTTATTAATTATTATTCTGGTCTTTCAACTTTGAATAGATTGGATCTGGTGGAACGTTTTGAGCTCTCTGTTTTTACTTTATGTTGCTCCTACTGTTCAATTTTCTTGAAGCATCTGTGTCCCACACCTGTATTCTAGATGTGGATATTATCCTCCAAGAACCCTTTTAGTACATGCGAAAAACCTAGAAAAAATTAAACATACCCAAATCTGACACTAACACCGGAGTCCAAGTAAGTTTTTATTTGCATATCTGATGTGATTTTCCACATTTGGGTTTCCTTGGTACATTAAATACCTCAAATCAGCATTTCATTTTCTGCTCTTTTGTTGCAATGCAGGATTCAAGCAAAAACATTCAGATTTCTGCTTTCCACATTTTCAAGGTGATTTCTCTTGGTCTCTCTTATTGACGTGCATCAGCCTTTACCCAAAATTCTAAAAATGAATAAAATTTAAAAACCGACTGAGATACGAGAGATAAACTGGAATAATTGAACTGAAATTAATCAGTTTGTTGGGTTGGGTTGAATAATGTTAATTGAGTTTAGGAATGTTTGAATAAAAAATATAATTCATTTTCTAATTATCGATTTCAACTGGAAATAAGAAAACTGCTAACAGATTGAATAAACATGTTAAAACCTATCTTACTTAGACTTGGGTGTATCAGACAGGTATGTATCTGATATGAGCACAAGTTTTTCAAGGGTTTGATGTATTTGTAAGGTCCTTTTGAATATCATATTCCAATTTTCATGTCTGAGTAATGGTCGGATACTTAAAGAAAAATTATAGTTAGAGTAACATAGGTTAAAACTGAAGTAGTGTTTGATAAATTAAAAATTTAAGTGTTGAAAAATTAAGTACTGAATTTATACTATAAAATTGTTAGGTATATTAGTAAAATTAAGTACGGAATATTATTATAGTGTTAGATAATAGCAAACCTTAAATTTTAATAATTATTTATTTCATAATTTTAATCCTATGATGGTTTTGGATAAAGTTAAACATAATAATTTCGAAAATTTCATTATTTAACATAAATAAAGAGATAATTTATTGTAAATATATTTTTCCAAAATAAAATTAACTTAGCATTTTCAACATTAAGTGATAAACTATTTATTTGCTTATCATATTCAACATTTTTTTTGTTGAAATTTCTAGATCAAGTAAAAACCTAATACAGTTGTCAAACACAATTAAAAAATTAAATGCTGAAAATTTTCTTAACTTCATCCAACACATCCTAAATTATTTAACCACAAATAGAACCAAAACTAAACAAACCGAATGAGCTGAATTTTTGATTGGTTACAGTGGTTTGTTCAGTTAGCTGACACCTAAAATAAAAGGACAAATAGGCGTCTGATTTATGTTTTTTTAAATCTTTGTTTATTCACATGCAGGTTTTTGTTGCTAATCCTAACAAGCCAAGAGAGATAAAGATCATTTTGGCAAAAAACCATGAGAAATTGTTGGAACTGCTTAATAGTCTCTCAGGGAAAGGTATTTATTCTTTTCGCTATTACTTTGTCTGAACCTACATTGTATGAACTTATGTTACTCGGATTTAGAGGTGTCCATCACTGTCATGACTATGGTAAGATTTTCTTAATTTTTCTACGTATTTGGAGATCATATTCTTGCATCCATGTGCCAGGCATGAGTACTTAAACAAAAATAGTCATAGCAACATGGTTCTGAACAAACTGACTCCAGATCTATGTTGCTATCATTCTTTGTTTTCTTGAAATACCCCTACCTGTAACGAGTTTGGACATGACTATTGGTATGGAAAAACAGAATGGAAAAACTTCAACATAACTCTGTTGGACACTCAAATTCAAGTAAACATATTGAAACCATGCTTCTCGTTATTCTTTTGCTGTCTCTTAAGAAATCATGGTCCTTGCAGGTGCGGAAGATGAGCAATTCGAAGAGGAAAAAGAGCTAATTATCAAGGAAATTGAAATAGTATCCCGGTTGCAAAGTCTTAAATCCTAGCTTCCTCTTCTCGTTCAGTTAAATGCTAAAATCTGTGGTGGCTGGAACTAAGGATAATCAGAGGTTGGATATAAGATATATATACAAGAAATAGTAAGGCCTTCTAATTCTAATATCTTGTTAGGATTATCCATGAATTATGATATTTTCGTACAAAAGTGTGAAGAAGAACTGATGACTAGACTTGATTGCCGTGTGATTGATTGAAAGGGTGATTGTATGAATCATCTGCAAACTCGTGTCATGCTAGTGGTGTATGACTGAGTTCGGTATCTGGATCTAGGGTTTGTAGCAGAATTGAAGCATTTTTTTCCCCTAACAAAGTAAAAAATGTTTGGTGTGGAAGTTCTTTTAACTTCTATGTTATGGTGGAATTGCTGCAAACTAGAACCTATAATATCAGATATGGTAGGTAAAAATAATTAGAACACTGCATGAATGACATGGATACCACCTGAATATACAAACATGTTATTAATATGTTAAAATCTATATAAAACATCTTAAATACGATTATGAGTTATGACAATGTAGCAAAGACCTATACAAGGATTAGGATTATTAAGAAACAGTGAAAAAAACATCAGCGGCAGCCAAAAGCTGCAAGGCCGCAATTCCTTAAACTTACCTGATGAATTGCTGTTGAAGTTTCGAATACTCTCGACCGGGAAGGTGGTAGGGTTGGAGATTGAGGGGAGAAAAGGAGAGGAAGAAGGTGAGCGGTGAAATTGGGGTTAAGCTGCCGGCATGTCTGATGATTTGAGCTTGGTCCAGGGAGGAGAAGATAGTGGAGGCTTGGACCATATGTCTTGGCACCAACAAGGGATTGCATGGTGGGAACACAAGGCCTGGAGTTAAAAGCATGAGATGGAATGAGCGTAAATTTGATGGTTTACAAGAATAATTTTTAGGTTTAAATTTCATAAACTTTTTCATGAAAAGTTTGAAATAAAATAGTCATTTTGAAATTTAAGATTAAAATTAACAGAATTTCATTTAAGAAAAACAATACCATGTAAGAAAAAGTTGATTGATGGTAAAATTTATACAATTTAACATTCAAACAAAAAGAATATCCAATAGATTATGTATATTAAATTTTGAGTAAATTAAAAATATCTATTTTCTGGGGAAAACTTTTAAGCTTTATAAACATATTAAGACTGTTATGGATGGATATAATAAAAAAAAATATCAAAATGATTCAAAAATTCAAACAATTATAGTAACAAATTCAACAATTGGATTATTAAAATGTTAATAGTACAAAAAAATTATTTAAGTAAAATTAAATTAGTTTTATGTTAGTATAAGTGAACCATTCTCGTAAAATAATAAATTGATTTTAATTATAATTAATATATCCTTTTCAATATTTGAAAATAAAGAAAAAGAAACTGTAATATTAGAATTCAATTTCAACCTAAATATATATAAAAGAGAACTTAGATGCAAGTTCATGTTTCATTAGAAAGAACAGTAAATTTGTGCAACCAGCTTAGTGGCTGGTAAAACACCACAAGAAAAGATTAGATCTAGCAACATGATTACACAATATCAAATAAGTAAATAGAACATGATTATAACATGAGAAAATACACAAATACTGTACGGATACAGCAATTGCCAAGTCTAGCAGAGTAATATTTTTCCTATTCATCGGACAATAACTCGATCGCCATACCTTGAAATCTTTCCAACCGACCTTGTGAGAAATATTGTATAACTAGTTATCCCCGGATCTCAGAACCCGTAAAATGGAAATGAACAAATTCAGGATGTCCAAATAAAGAGTGGCGGAGGCCAATATGTAATCATCATATGTGAAGCGTTTGATCAGGTTGTCGGTGTCATATACTATGTACCCACAGAAAATCAACGCACTAATTCCACCATATACAGCAGTAGATGTTGGGCCGAGCGGGAAGAACATCTGCATAATAACAGAACACATATACTAAGTCTGATGAATCCTATATATAAGTAGGTGGAGGCATGAGTAATCATATAGCGTTAACTGCGAGATTTCACCTGGATTAGACCAGTTAAGATGAGGATAATAAGGCTGGTGAACAAAATCGGTCCAAGATAGCTGAAGTCCTTGCCCTTCTTCGATGCCCAGAAAGTGTAGCCAGTAAGAGATGCAACCACAGCAGCTGTCAAAATTAGCGCTTCAAGCACGATTCTTCCTGAAAGTATATAAAAGTGGATGATTAGTATAATTCTCGATTTATCCAGACTGAGGATGTTTAACGACAAGCACCAAGATACTAACCATCGGTATTTGCACAGCTCACACCAACTGTGAGACTCAATGACACGGTGAAGAGGCTGAGGATAACCAAGTTCACAGGGTGCTTTTGGTGATAGACGTGCAAGGGCCACAGCACTGCATGGATTAGGTTTTAAAATTAAGATTAAACAGAGAAATGTGACACAACGGATCAAACAGAATTCCGTAAAATCTTGAGTGAAGGCTTAGTTCTTTCCAAATTTTTCCATGTATCTGCAAGATCCTTAGAAGGTCAAATCCCCACATCCATGTTTGAATATTGTGTTGGACATGAGTGCTTCAAGCAAAATGTAAAGTCAGATCAACATGAGTTTAAGATAACTAAGACTTCAATTACTACAAGAGTTGGAGGCCAATGTTACCGATTTTATCAGAAAGAAAAAGAGGCCATTGAAGAAGGTATTCAGTACCAACTCTGAAGGTTAGTTTATGAAATTATTAGACGAACTAAGAACTTCCAATGTAACCAAACAAAGAGAAAGGCAAACTGGTGTACATTATGGGACAATTCAGAAGGCAACAAGGAGAGCATAACAGTCTTATGCCATTAATCATATATATTATTGATACCAACTGCAACCAGTTAACTGGTTCACACAAAGGTAAGATTATCATAGGAATGCAACAAAGTAAGAAAATTTAAGACAACAGGATATTATTCATAAGCTTTCCATATTTATTTTAATTTCAAAATATTAAGTCAATAAATCTCTTTATCCTATTCTGACATACAAAATATAGAAAAAGGAACACAAAGGCCTCCAGTATTAGTAAAAAGGTTAAGGAACAGCACATACTGTCATATTAAAACCTAATGTGACAGAACTGGCAAAAATTGAGATTCTAAACCCGTAAATTCCCCATGAAAAGAATCAGAATAAAGGCAAGAGCAATTAGAATAGTTATATGGAGAATATTGCAGAACACCATCCTTGTTTAGGGAACAAAGCTTCTGTCAAATCCTTTACTCAATCCTTAGATTATTTTCTAAACAAAATGAGGCAGCTAAAAGTTCTAAATTCATAAATTCCACATGGAATGAATCCGAATAAAGCCAAGAACAAATAGAACCTATATATAGACACAACAATAGAATACTATTCTTGTTTGGGAACAATATGTTTGTCAAATCCTTCACTCAGTCATATACTTCAGAATATTGTTTAAACACCAAACCCCTCACACTTGACTCAATTTTCTTTCTAAGTTTCTCATATTTTTAGGTTAGGCGTCATATGTTTCAATTATGGTTAAAATATGCTGTTAGTTCCTGTACTTCTACAGAATTTGAAATTTAGTCTTTGTACTTTATAAGTTAAAAATTATATCCTCTTTCTTTTTCAATTTGAAAATCCAAGTCCAATAATTTACGCGGTTAATAGTTTCTATAAAAAAATTGTCAACTTAGCATATTCATTTCCATCATAACAAGTCATATGGCAGCCAAATTGGCAAATTTAGACAAAAAAATACCAATAATATTATGATTGAACTAGAAATCTCAAGGACTAATGGCATATTTTAACCTTCAATTATATTCTACAACTTCAGTAGCCCAATATTTTGTTCATCCAAACAAAGATGACTTCATAAAAGAATTACGTTGAAAATTCAAGTCTAAGATACGATTTATTAACAAATCTAACCTTAATCTAACACTTGCAGAGATTAAATTCATAATAAACAATGAAAATGCCCTAATTAACAGCTATATAACATATATATACTATTCAAAAGAAACCTAAAAATATTTTCTGCACAATTTAAAATTCAGCAGGATTAAAGCGCATAAAGAAAGAATCAAAATTGAACAAAAAAAATTTAGAAAAAAAAGGTGAGGACTTTACAGACGAAGGGGATTAAACAGAGGAAGAGCAAGAGGCCAGAATTTCCACGAAGGAGCTCGTTGACCGGAGCCGAAAGAACCACGAAGGCGGAGACCACCGTGGTTAGAACCAGCTGCGCCGCCAAGATGCCGTAAACCTTGCGGATAAAACCCCACCGGAGTTGGTTCTCGCCGTAGCTGAGTCCCGGGTACAAAGTCTCCCCTGATTCTAGATCTATCTCATCCGCCTTGTTGGCACTCGAGTGGCTTACGCGATCGTATCCAAACATTTTTTTCTCTCTCTCTCTTTTCGAATTTTTCCTTTTCGTTGTATGTTTTCCCGGAAAATGAGAGCGGTAGAAATAAACCGTGGGAAAACATCCGGGGGTATTTTATTATATAGTATAAGGTAGCCAATCAAAATAGTTGGTACAGTGGGGACCACAGGTTGACTTCTAATTTAATTAAAATTCCGAATTAGATGAAATTAAACAAAATTCATTAATCTTAAATTTATATAATTTGAATTTATCCAAATTGAATTATTATTTTAATTAATAATTTTTTTAGTTAAACATAATGATAAATATATTTTATATCAAGGAAAAATAAATTTTTAATATAAGATAAAAAGGATTTTTTTTATTCCATCTAAAACAAAGAAATTCATTATTATTCGAGTTTGATATCAACTATGAACTTTTTTTTTAAATCAGTTAATTTGAATAGGAATTTATAATTTTTTTATTTTTAATTTAATCTTGTTTTGTTTGTAATTATCGTTAAAAGAAAAAGAATTTTGTTTGTTATGCTTTAGCCTTGTTCTAAATTTCTATGCGTCAATTGACTTATTTCTTGATGTTTACGGGCTTCACGAACACCGAAAATGGATAGTAAAATAGATATAAGAAAATAGAATTTTAATTTTAAATTATATATTTAAAGAGTTGACTTGTAAATTTTCATGAAAATAATTTACCCTGAACCAACTCGAATTGTCATTTCATTATTAAAGAAAAATACAAGGTACGACTCTTCATTTTCCCTAAAAAGTACCTATGGCCGATACCCGTATCGGGCACATTCGTACATGGGTGATCGTATCCAACAGTCACCTCCGAGGTTTGAGTAACATGAGATAAATGAGTATGTAGAAATGCTTTGCTTAATTTGTTTCTAGGACCTCACTTAAACATGATTCAACCAGATGAGTATTCCTTTGGCAAAACTTGGTAACAATAGAATGGCATAAGCTTGTTTTAAGTGCATAACCTAATCTAAACATAAAATCTAGAACAAGTAAAGAATCATCCAACCTATCACTTTCCGTGAGAGATTGAATCAGTTTCTCGAAAGTCTTCTTTTGTGGTTTGTGTTGATTCTCGAGCATCTCTTTGAACCGTTCCATTCCTTCTGCAACATGTCCTTGCTTGCATAATCCAAAAATTAAGTGATTCCAGGTACAATCTTTCGGTTCTAGACCTTGACTCTGCATGTCATTTAACAAACTTTCAGCTTCTTCGATATGACCGGCTTGACATAGGCATTTTATAATAGGGGTATACAATGAAGCAGATGGCTGTAAACCCTGTGCTAAGAGTTCATGAAGCAGATTAAGACTCTCAACAACTTTTCCTTCCATGCAAAAGCCCCGGATCAGATTGTTGAACGTGATCAAATCACGAACAATGCCCTTTCGAGGCATTTCTTCAAATAAACGATAAGCTTCATCTGTCTTCCCATGTGAACATAACCCTGCTATCATGGTATTGTAACTTACGGTCATTTCACCATAACCTTTTTCGAGCATCTCCTTATGTAGTCTCTCAGCCTCTTTAAGGTTATGGGCCTTATAAAGACCGTAAAGCAGTGCGTTATAAGTGTATTCATTTGGAACCATTCCCTTATTAATCATCTCAAACCAAAGCTTTCTGGCTTCCCTGAGCTCGCCAATCTTACATAGCCCATGAATCATTGTTGTATACATGACCCTATCCGGAGAATACCCTCTATCCTTGAGATCGTTGAAAATCCAGAAACCTTCCAACCACTTTCTGTTCTTACAGAGCCCATTGATGACTTCCTGATATGTATAGATATTGGGAGCATGATCTGTAGCAATCATTGTGTGAAGAAGTTGAGATACTCTACTGTAATCCTTCATCTTACAGAAAGCCGCAATCAATTTGTGAAAAGCAACCGTATCCGGCACCAACCCATCAGCCAAAATTTGCTGAAGAATTTTGTAACCTTTCAAAGCTTTCCCATCGATACAAAAGGCTTGAATCAAACACCCAAGGGTCCCAACATCAGTATTGACCCCAATACCGGATTCTACCATATCCTGATACAATTTCCACATAAGATCATTCCTACCAACCTTAAGACAAGCCGATAATGCTAAATTCCACGTCTCTATTGATGGACGATAACCAATCTCACTCAAGATCGAGAACACATCAACAGCTTCTTCAACTGATTCATTTTCACAAAGGCATCTTAAGTAACGTTCTAAAGAACCCGGCTTGGGGTCAAAACCGGTCTGTTGGAGAAAATTTCTTGCTGCTTTGGAAGCCTTAGCCTCCACAAGCTTATCAAAGAGCATATTACAAGAAACAAAGTCAGGCAAAAACTCGTATTCAGACCGCAGCCAATGAAAGAAACGCAGAGAGAAAAACACATTATCTTGCTGTCTCAAAAGCTCTCGAAAAAACCAGGGTTCCGAAAAATTAAAAGAGGGGAAATGTGAAACCAGTGTTTCCTCCCATCTAGGAACTGTTCTAGTAATCTTGCAAACTTGTTTGACAATGTCTAAATTAGATTGCCTTACAGAATCATTCAACTGTTCTTCACATAGCTTTTGATTCTCTACAAATTCCTTAACGATTAAACTAGTTTCTTTGGATTCTATAGTGAGATTTCTGATTTGGGTATTAGGGTGTTGACCAGTTCTAGGGTTTAGCCTAAGGAAATTTACGATAAATGATGAAGCTTTAGCCATGGAGTACCAGCTTTTTGACCTGATTTCATCAATGGGTAGTTTTGATTTAAGCAAAAGATAGAGGACTTAAGGTCAAAAACTGAAAATAAAATGGATTAAACTTACTGAGGAATGCGATTTCCAATTCCTTGGAAGATGAGAAGGAAGCCCCAATTGATTTACTTTATGAAGATTGAGATTGCTAAGAATTTCAGCTGGGAGAACTTCTGCTGCGCTTATGGGCAAAGGGTTTTAGGGGAATAATTTGCAGGGAAAATATTTCTATCGTTAGAAAAAAAAAAAAAAAACAACTTAATTTACAATATAGCCCCTGAGCTATTTCCATTTCATTATGTTGGTACTTAAATTTATTTTTGGGTAAACAACACAACATATCACCCTCAAATAGAGTCATTTTTGCTTTAGTCACTCTAAATAATATAATTGCTCGAATTGGTCACTATAGTTAAAAAATTAGTTAATCCACTAATGGATTGCTAACGTGGCATTTTTTTTACTTTTACCTAAAGCTAGAGAGCTCTCTAACTAATCCAAAACACATTTTTATTTACTTCTTGTCATCCTCCCATGCCTAACTTTCCATGGCTAAAAACTTTCTTAATCTTTTGGAATCCTATATGAACCTAAATCGACGACCACCATCGCCATCATCATCATTGGAATCTTAAAAGGAAAAAGTGAAAGAAAGTTATAAACTTCGAAAAAAATGCCCATCACCGAAATCCTCCTTATCAAGGTCGAGTTACGTCCCTCCTATGACTCTTCTGAATAACCTTAGCAACCTCAAGGCTATCGGTTTGGATTCTCACGTGATCATAGCCCCGATCAATTATAATACCTAAACCATCCAAGATCTCCCAAAGTTTAGCCTCAAACACTGAGCAACTCCCCAATAATCTATTAAAACCAATAATCCACTCTCCATTACGATTTCTCACAATGCCCCCGGTAGCTAAAAAATACATTAATCCATTAACGGATTACTAACATGACATGTTAGCCCATTGAGTGACTGACATGTGGCTATTTTCTTTTTAGACTTTTAACTAAAACTAGGAATCTCTTTATAATTCATCTAGAACACTTTGTTTTTATTCTTTCTTGTTCTTTCTCTTGTATGCTTCTTTTTCTTGTTTTGGTTTTTAAGATGACAAACAAGCCTTTTTTTTCATCCATTGACTTCATTATTTTTTTATTCTTCCTTTTAATCATGTCTTTCACTATTTTCTCGATAATGGATGCATGGCAACTATATTTCATGTCAAAATGTACTCTCCACACGTGAATAGCAACATGAAATTAAAGTTTTGATAGTCTTGGCTTTAACCAAAACCCTTATACAAATCAAACCCAGAGATCAAATTCAGAATATTTGAAGTTGTCTTGTTGAATTTCCATCTTTGAGGAATCAAGAAATTGTACTAAAACATTCACAATATCACCAATTTCTATTATAAGTTTAACATACTTCTCATCTTCAACCATAACTTTATATAAATTACCCAATGCTTTCTTTTTCATTTCTTTATCCCCAATTTTATTTCTTATTAATAAATCCTTAATGTAAAACTTCATATCATCTTTAAAAGCACTAAGGTCAGACCTGGAAACAACAACGGTGAAACGATGGGTTAAAATCCTAATACTTTAAGACCCAAGAAAAAGTGAGCGAAGAGAAAGAAAGAAAAAGTGTTTTGGACTAATTATAGAAACATCCCTAGGTTTAATCAAAAGTAAAAAAAATACCATGTATCATCACTTAATGGGTTAATGTGTCACATCAACACTCTGTTAGTGGATTAACTGGATTTTTAATGGCAATGATTAATTCCAATAATTATCTTAATTAGGATGCCTAAATTGAGGAAAAAAATTAAAATGACCAAAATTGAACAAACTCTATTGTAAAGTGATCGTGATCGTAGTTTATCATCGCCTTTCATACAACCACCACAACAAATATCATTTTTAGTGGAGAAAAAGTTAGTCACTATAATTATAAAAACTAGTCACTATAATTTATAACGACCAAATCTAAAGTCATTACTTGCCATCACAAGTACCTCCGTCACTATTGTATTTGTGACAATTGTTATAAAATGATCACAATTTTTTTATCATATTTTTGTCACTAAAATTTAAGCAATTGTGACACAAAAAATGGTCACAAATATTAGTTCTTGCAACCAAATTGTTGGCACTAAAATTATAAATAATTGTAACAGTAATAAATGGTGGCATGTATTCAATTTTTTTGTGACCAATTTTTCAACACTAAAATCGTAAGCAATTGTTCCAAAATTAAACAGTCACAATTATTTAATTTTTTGTGACCAATTTTTTTACACTAAAATCTTAAGTAATTCTAACAAACATAAATCGTCACAATAATTCCTTTTATAGCGACAAATATATTTTACTCTGAAATTAAATTTCTAACAAAAAAAGTAGTAAAAATAACTAATTTGCTTGTGATGAGAATATTAATAACAGTTACAAAAAATTATCGACATTCATGTTATTTCAAATGAACTTTTATCAGTGTGTATTGAAATAGTGTTTCATGAGTTGTGTGATAACCAAAATTTATCCAAAATTAAATCAATATTTTATCCCAAAACAGATTTCAAAGTCCATAGATATATTGATTGATTAAACTTGATCAAATTTTGTTAAAGAAAGGTGGGCATAGCCCTAAATAGTCCATTAATTTCTAAGTTATAATTTACTTTTATTAATTACAAATTAAAAATAAAATAAAGTAAAATGAAAAATTACAAAAAAAAAACCCTTAAAATTTTGCAAATACTACAATTTAGTCCGTAAGACCCTACACCTGCTGGTCATGTCAAAGTCACCCAAACAACACTGCTAAGGGCCATCCCAGCCTATCGGCCAACATCCCATCAACCATGAGTTTATGATAGGAACAATCTCACTCTTGAGTTAAAGTTTTTCTAAGTTTAGATCTTTCATTTTTTTTTTCTTGTTAGGTTGTTTTCATTTTAATAAACCGTTTTTGATGGACGATTACCTGCTTATATATTTGCAGTAATATCATATTTAATACTTAAACTTTGACAAATCTTTTAATATGGTATTTAAACTTTCAAAATGTCGATTCAATACATGAACTTTAACGCCATTTATTAATGTGGTACTTCTAACTAAGGATACTAAATTTTCACTTGTTAGGACATGTGGCCCATTTAAATTGTGCCGTGTGTCATTTTTTGTCAAATTTTTTAAAAAATTAAATTGGGATTTTTTACTCTACAGAGAACCCTTGACGAATTCATGAAGTGAAGTGCTTCACCCAACAAAAAAATACGAGCATTAACTTTGATGGAATTCAAACCTATACCTCTCTATGACATAATTAGATAAAAATAGTATGTGATTAAAGTGCAAAATTAAACTAAACCTCAACTTCATTTGAAAAGAAAAAAAGTTGAATTGCAAAATTTTATTTAAAAAAATGAACCAAGTTACTGGTTCAATTCATCAATATTAAGAAGTAATTTGTATATAGTATTTAAAGTGATTAATCTGGTAGTCAAGAACTGTTCATCTTCGAATTCACTCGGATTCGAATATCCGAGAGAGTAGTAGCTGCCTTGTAATTCCTTGATATTAGTCATTGCTAAAATTATGGTAAGAGTTAATCAATGATTTCCCCGGATTGCTTCATTTGTATTTATTGAGTTGCCAAATGTTGTAAGTTGAATAATCCTTTTAATTATAGGATTTAATAAGAATAAAAAAAATGAGAAGATGAATGAAAATTTGACTTGAATAGTAATGTTTGATTAATTTTAATGTTGGTTTTTTATTGAATTGAAATTAGTTTGGATTCATATAATAAGTGAATGGATTTCCTATAATATGTTGGAAAAGAATCATTTTAATTTTCGTAACTTGAGAGATTTCTTCATTATTTTGGAATCAATCACTTGGTAATTAGCAATTTTGGAGCAATTAGTGGAAGAAATTTCAATGCATTCGAAGCCTATAAATTTCTTTATTTTTTTGTTACATTTTACATCAAAAGCTTGAATATTTTTGAAGCAATGGAAACTATGAACAAGAGATTTTCGAGAGTGAGTTTAGTCACTGTTTTGCTTGTTCTTATCGCAGTTCAAGTCAATGGTTTCTTCCCTTTCGATTACGAATCTGAATTTGCTCAAAATTCTTTAGATTTCCAAAATTTTCCATCAAATTCCGATGAAAATTCATTGTTTTCAGAATCTCAAGTTTATGAGCCCCAATCCCATTACTTTCACGAGGTAAATCCTGAAGAAACATCTTTGCTTTCACAATCTGAACTTCCTCATGATTCATTCGAAACTCATAATTTTGAATCCACCAATCTACCTTTCGAAACTCAACAATTTCCTTTTGAAATGAATCCAAACCATAGAATCAAATCACCGGCACCATCACCACTAGAAGTGTCTTCACCAGCACCGTCACCTGTAGAAGTGCCATCACCTGCACCGTCGCCTGTAGAAGCTCCACATCCTCCAAAACCGAATCCAGAGAACACTTGTAAATTGAAGTGTTCGACGAAATGCCTAAAACAAGATATTCCAATTCTTCACAACTTATGCAACAAAGTTTGCAAGTTAAGATGCTTATACCATTATGCAGATCTCATCTACACTTGTACCCATCGTTGTGCAGAATCCATGCCCAATAACTTCAAATCTGGTAAAAATAATCTATATTCTTTTGTTATTTTTATCAAATATTATTTTCATTAAATTCTGATACAAATTCTGTTATTTGCAGATAAGAAGAAAGAAGCTGCATACGTGAAATACTGCTACAAAAAGTGCATCAAGAATTTCTAATCTTTTTTTAATTATGTTTTAGATTGAATTTATAATTTTAGAAATTGTGTTCATTAATAAATAAATTCCCTTACATTAAATCTTCTCATATCTCCATTCATGTTTGGCTATGATTTTTCAATTACATTGATGATTTTTTTTATATATTATCTACCTTATTTATTATATATTTTTTCTTCTTTGATTTAATTTAATTATTGAATCCAATCACTTGTATTCCATTATTAACAATTTTATTTTATTTTTTTAAATTTAAATATTAAAAATGTTTTATATTAATGTCTGTATTTTATGAACAATCTATTTTTGTTGCCTTTGTATAGTTTAATTTTTTTCAGTGTCTAAACACAATAAAAAAATTAATAATTGATAATTATAATTGAAATACTTTATCATTTTAATCAATCATAATTAAAATATTAAAAAAATATGATTTAGTTAAATTATCAAAATAAGTTTAAATTAAAAATAACATAATTTTTATTTTATTGAGCATTTAAACTATTAACTTGAAATTTTAATTTGTTTTTTTAAATATTTAATTTGCTGATAGCCGTCAAAACTATCAAATATAAATTCCTACAACAAAATAACAATAATTAGCAGTATAGAGCAGTAAGGTTGAATCCACAGGGATTGGCTATCTAATTTTATCTTTTTCCATGATTGTTGTCGCGATTACAATTGAGCTTACGACCCGTGCATAGAAATGTTGAAAATAAAAATAAAAATAGGGGGTTTTTGATTAAGATAATAAAATAAGGAAATACAAAAAAATAAAATAAAATAAAATAAAAACACATTTGAAAATGCAAAAATAAATTTAAGAAAATAAATTAATGGATAAATAAAATATTTTTTAAGCTTAGATTTAGCCTCGATGTACTCCAATCTTGAATCAATCATTGAAACAACAGATTTTTCCTTCCAAGCGATAAGCTAGTTATAGCAATCGAGGATCCCTCAATCCGCCAACTCTTCCTCCCTTAATCGAATCGACCCTTGTTGAATTTCCAACTTTGTGGCACGTACCCATAATTTAAGACTTCGACATCCTTGTGATCTAAAAAGCCCAACTCGAATTAACGACCTCAACCGTGTGGGTCATTTAAATATGATGACTATCTCCCTTAACAAAATCCAACTAGCTTTTTTCGAATTGAACATGCCAATTTATTTGCAGGTTTTGAATACAACACTGCTGACTCAACTTCCCAACTGTAAGCCAAATGATTCCAACTCAAGATGCGCTTTTTAAATTGAAATCGAATCAACTTTGAGGGACAGATTTATACTATCCCATATACTAGAGAGAGAGCGAATATCGAATTGCAAAATATTTAGTGTGAGTGAATTTATATCTCACGATTACTTTGTTGAAGAGATAACCGGGTTAAACTAAAAAAGGTTCAGATAATGCTGGAAAAAAAAGAGAAAGAGCCTTGGAAATAATTAAACCAAAAAGCTAAAAGTTAGAAGAAAAATAAAAAAGGTATGAAACAACAGTATGGAAAACTGACGCAAGAAGGGAAAGAAAAATAAAGAATTTTATTGAATGGCAAAGGCAAATTTGTGTGTTCAAGTGGCTGTACTCACTAGGTATTTATATATTTTTAGTGCTAAAAATTAGTTAGATTTTTTTTAAAATATTATCACTAAATAATCCTAAATATTATTACTAAATATTATCACTAAATCACTAAGTAATTCTAAATATTATCACTAAATAATTCAAAATTTAAAAATAAAATTTAAACTAGATATTAAATTTAAACTAATTACAAAGTTATAACAATATAAAAAATCCTTCAATCTTTATCTAGTCACTTTTTAAATCTTTAATCTTACAACCAAGCCTCCCTCTTTGCTTTTTTGTTTCAATTTAGTCCATTTTTGTAAGAGTTTGAATTTAGCACACCAACTTTATTCTAGATAAGAAAAATCCAAATTTAATTGCTTTTTATTCGATAATTAGCCAAAAATAAATATATTAAAAATACAAATTTATCTTGCTATCAAATTTCTCCTACTTAGTCAATGATTGTCCTCAAGCATGATATCCACTAAAAATAATTTGTCAATCCCTTTCAAAATCAAAACCCCCTTTCCTAGTCAAGCATACTTCAAACAATTAGGTGAATTAAAAATAAACAATTGCTAAACTCAATCAATAAGCATTTCATAAAATCTTGAACGGTATGTCAAATTCAACTATTTCACTAGATTTAGGCTTAATCAAACATGCGAAATGATCATACCTAATATATACTTTTATCAATTTTTTTATTATTTTTTCTTTTTTTCA
Organism: Gossypium stocksii; assembly: GCA_020496765.1. Classification (NCBI taxonomy): domain Eukaryota; kingdom Viridiplantae; phylum Streptophyta; class Magnoliopsida; order Malvales; family Malvaceae; genus Gossypium; species Gossypium stocksii. Next base: position 51,565,641 of record CM035625.1, on the reverse strand, counting down.
AACGTAGTCAAGTCTTTTGACGCAAAGTGATATGACAACCCAAGCACCTCACCCTAGTTACTCAACCCGACATGTTCTCCTTATTTATTTATTTATTTCTAACGAATTCGAGACATAATCAAACCTTTTAACGCGAAATGAGATAACAACCCAAGCACCTCATCGTGGTTACTCAATTTCAGATGTCCCTAATTGATTTATTTCTTAAGGTAGCTCGATTAGCGGAGTGTTACAAGCTAAGACTCGTCACCAAACCTTTTAACGCGAAACGAGATGACAACCCAAGCACCTTATCTCGGTTACTCAACTTGGTCACATTTTCGAATCTTCACTCTTAACCAAACTATTAGCAAATTCATTTAAAACGAGTACTTTCATTAGGCAAGTTCAATAAAACCAACAATTTTTATGAAATATTGACTAAGGCATAACATTTTCAATTCTACAAAATATTCATTGATCAAGCAAGCAATAGTTATTCATGATTCACCCACTTATTTACGTAAACTAAACATAAGAATTAGAAGTTTATTTTGAAACAAATTAATGAATTATTTAGCGAAACACATGTAAAAAAGAAATAGCATGTCACGTCCTACAAACCCCATACTTAGCCTACATTGCCCTCAATATGCAATTTTAAAACAATAATGAATAGAAGGGTCAAGTGTACTCCCCGTGTTAATTTGACAGAAGGTGGCTTGGGTAGTTCAGGTTGATTCTGGTCAGTCCGGCCCTGATTGTATGTTTCAACAGATGGTAACACTGAAATTTGACAAGGCATGCTCATGCACGAATTAATTCTGACCTCATAAAAAATGACTGTCTTCGTCCATGTTCCTGGTAAATAACATGATCAAACGGATTAAAATGATACTTTATTTAATTCTCAAACTAAACTAGACTTTAAAATTAAATTAAATAAATGAAAATAAATAAAAAATAAATGTGGGTTGCCTCCCCATAAAGTGCTTTTGTTTAACATCATTAGCTCAACGGCCTGAGTGTTATTTGTTTGGTTTCTCAAGAATTAATTCTTTCACTATGTGCACTTGGAAGTTCTTGTAGAAAGGTTTCAACCTTTTCTCATTACCCTTGAAGCACTTTCTGGATTCCTCAATTATTGGTGGATTAAGGTGTCTTTGAGCTTCTCTGTTTGGTTTTGCCTTTTCCTTTATCGAAATCCTTAAATGTTCCGATAACGGTTTGAGTTCTAGTTCTGAAGCCTGCAAAATATAAGGCAAGATTTTAGTTTTAGAAGGAGAAAGTTCAAAATATTTACCTTGATTTCTAGGAAATTGTAGAGTCTCCAATAGAATAATGGTTTCACAAATTGGTTTTTCGAACGTCATTAACTCCTCCAATTTATTCACAGTATCAAGGTCTAAACTCTTGCAAACTACAGTTTGTAGCCTATAGTCTTCATGATACTCATAATAAAATTTCGTTAGTGGTTCAATAATATCAACACTAGAAATATTCGACATTGTGTTGGGTTAGCCCATCACATCATAAACATTAAATTTTACTATCTTACCGTCGAATTCCATAGTGAGGGTTCCACTATGAACATCAATCTTTGTATGTGCGGTACTTAGGAATGGCCTCCCGAGTAGAATATCGTAAGCATTTTTTAAGTGGTCGTCTTCCATATCGATGATGTAAAAGTCTACAGGAAAAATTAATTCATTTACCTTTATGAGAAATCTTCCAGCACCCTTTCTAGATATACACATGACTTGTCTGCCAATTGAATAATCACCCTTGTTTCTTTCAAAGGACCCATGTTTAGCAATTTAAAAATAGATAAATGTATTACATTAATAGATGCTTCCAAATTACACATGACTTTTTTTATACCAATATTTCCTATTTTGTAGGATATAGAAAACATACTTGATCCTTACACTTATGGAATTTTTCTTTGTAGTAGTGCAGAAACGTTTTCCCCCACATTTACCTATTCATTTCCTTGGAGTTTCTTTTTACCGGTGCATAGTTCTTTCAAAAACTTTCCATAACATGGAACCTGTTTAATTGCATCAAGTAAAGGAATATTAATTTCTACCTTCCAAAATGTCTCAAGGATTTCTTTTTCCTCTCGTTCCTTTTTAACTTGAGTGAGCCTTCCAAGGTATAGGGAAGGTACAACAAATGGTTTATGAGGTGCCGTATCAGTGGGAGTTGCTAGTTCGGCTTCCTGTTCAACATTGTGGTCACGACTTGTTCCAGGCACTAGTTCTGACTCTTTTCCATCTTTTACGGTCACAAGACTCACATTTTGATGTAGGTTTGGCTCGGTTTAAGATGGCAATTTTCCTTGGTTCTCCAAAGGACTAACCATAAGTGCTATCTTACTTATTTGATGATCTAGTTCTTGGAAATGTGTTTTAGTCTTTTGTTAGAACTTTTTAGCTAACAGCTAACCTCTCTACTATTGTTTCAAGAGATGACTTTGGAGGTTGATACGATTAAGGCATAGGTGGTCTTGGTTGAAATGGTTGATTGCATTGAGGGTTCGATCTATATCTCAGGTTTGTGTGCTCCCTTCACCCTGCATTGTATGTGTTTGAATATAGATCGTAACGCCTTTGAGGTGGCCCTGGAAAGCTCCCAACGGCATTTACTTGTGCAGTTGTGTCTTCAAGTAAAATGGGGTACAAGTCGATAGGATGATCAGGCTTAGCATAAATCCTACACAACCAAGCTGGGCTCGTCTGTCTTGTAAGCATATTTTAACCACATTGTTAAGTTCATCAATTTTATTTACTATGGAAGGAGCACTTAGCTCATGAACCCTTCTCGTAGGTTCTATAAGTAGTCGATACGTTGAGAATTTGCAGCTATAGTCGAAATTAATTCCCTAGCTCTTTGGAGAGTCATGTTCAAAAGATCCCCTCCACTAGCAGCATTAATCATCTTCATTTCCATTGGGATTAACCCATTGTAGAAGTATTGTAAGAGCGGCCGTTCAGATAGGCCATGTTGTGGGCAACTTATGCACAACTTCTTATGTCGCTCACAATATTCATAGAGTGATTCTGCTTCTTTTTGCTATATTCCGACTATACTCCTCCTCAATTCGGCTGCTTGAGCTACTGGGAAAAACTTGTCAAGAAATAATCGAGACATATCAATCCAAGTATTAACAGATCCCGCTCACAATATTCATAGAGTGATTCTGCTTCTTTTTGCTATATTCCGACTATACTCCTCCTCAATTCGGCTGCTTGAGCTACTGGGAAAAATTTGTCAAGAAACAATCGAGACATATCAATCCAAGTATTAACAGATCCCGGAGGTAAATAAAATAGCTATTCTCTAGCAGAGTCGGCTAATGAAAAAGGAAAAGCTCGTAATTTTATTTGATCCTTAGTTACTCCTTCTAGTTTCATGCTTGACAAACCATGTGGAACTCTTTTAGATGAGTATGGGGGTTCCTATTTTTCAAACCGGAGAAAGTAGGCAATAAATATATTAATCCCGACTTCAACTTGAATTGTGTTTTGCCCGTCGGATAAGTTATGCATAGCGGTTGTTGTTCATCCAGTGCACCTACAAGTTGGCGTATGGTTTGATCTGCCATATTGACTGAATCTTCGAATGAGTAAATATCTTTGGTGTAAGATCCTTCTTTAAAGTCGGGTTGTGGTTGTTTACCGCGTCGAATAGCTTCTCTGTTCAAGCCAACTTTTCTATTTCTCAAATGCTAGAGTCCCCAATTTCGACCTACTCATAAAGAAAACAAACAAAAATTAGAAATTTTTACCAATCCTCGGCAAAGGCGCCAAAATTTGAGGGTCGTCAAAACCACTAAATATAAATTCCTAAGACAAAATAATAGTAATTAGTAGTATAGAGCAGTAGAGTCGAATCCACAGGGACTGGCTATCTAATTTTGTCTTTTTTCGTGACCAGAATCGCTGTCGTGGTCACAGTCGTGCTCACGACCTGTGCGTAGAAATGCTGAAAATAAAAATAAAAATAGGGGGTTTAAAATTGATTAAGATAATAAAATAAGGAAATGCAAAAAATAAAATAAAATAAAATAAAAACAGATTAAAAAATGCAAAAATAAATTTAAGAAAATAAAATAAATGGATAAAAAAATATTTTTTAAGCTTAGCCTTAGCCTTGGTGTACTTCAATCTTGAATTGATCATTGAAACAGATTTTCCCTTACAAGCGATAAACTGGTTATAACAATCGAGAATCCCTCAAACTGCCAACTCTTCCTCTCCTAATCGATCCTAGTATCACCTGCAAATCAACCTTTGTCGAATTTTCAACTACGTGGCACGTACCTGTAATTTAAGACTTCAACAGCCTTGTGATCTGAAAATCCTAACTCGAATTAACGTCCTCACCCGCATAGGTCGTTTAAATCCGATAACTATCTCCCTTGACAGAATTCGACTAGCTTTTTCCAATTGAACATGCCAATTTGTTCGCGAGATTTTGAATACAGCGCCGCCGACTCAACTTCCCAATTGTACGCCAAACAATTCCAACCCAACGCGCACTTTTTGAATTAAAATCGAATCAATTTTGAGAGACGAATTTGTATTATCTCATATACTTAAGAGATAGCAAATATCGAATTGCAACATATTTAGTGTGTGTTTAAATCTCACGATTACTTTGTCGAAGAGGTAACTGGGCTGAGGCTAAAAAAATTTTAGTTAATTACAGAAAAGATCATACTTTAAAAGTGGTTTTGTAAAATTGTGGAAGATAGAAAGGGAAAGGGTCTTGAAAGGAATTAAACCAAAAAGCTAAAAGTTAAAAAGAAAAAAAAAAAGAATGAAACAACAGTATAGAAAACTGACACGGGGGGAAAGAAAAATAAGGAATTTGATTGAATGCAAAAAGGTAAAGGTGTGTGTTGAATTGGGCTGTAGCTGCTATGTATTTATACACATTTTTAATATTAAAATTTAGCTAGATTTTTTCTAAATATTATCATTAAATAATCTTAAATATTATCATTAAATAATTCTAAATATTATCACTAAATAATTCAAAATTTAAAAATAAAATTTAAACCAGAGATTAAATTTAAACTAATTACAGAATTTTAACAATATAAAAAATCCTTCAATCTTTATCCAGCCACTTTTTGAATCTTTAATCTTTCAATCAAGCCTTCCTCTTTGCTTTTTGTTCCAATTTAGTCCATTTTTGTAAGAGTTAGAATTCAGCACACCAACTTTATTCCTGATAAGAAAAATCCAAATTTAATAGTCTGTTATTCGATAATTAGCCAAAAATAAATGTATTAAATATAAGAATTTATCTTGCTATCAAATGCAATCAAATGTATTAGTTTAGCTTGAATCTTAGTTCGATTGGAGTGAACATTGTTACCAATGTAAGAGAATATGAGTTTGAGTACGTTGAAGCGCATTACCCTCTTATTTATGGATTGAGGATGGATTATCGGTAGATAAACTCATTGTGTCAAAAAGAATAAATATGATCAAAACCTATAATAAGATTATTAAAAAATAATAATAATTGTGCATTTAAATATATTACAATTTCTGAAAATAAAAATAATTACACAACATAAGTTTACATTTATCGAAATTAAAAAAAATATAATAACATAAGACTAAATGCAAACTACACTATTAACTTGTTAATTTTAATTATTCTACTTTTTCAATTTTTCAATTTTAATTTTTAGATGGTATCGATTAAATCTATTTGGTTAAATTTCACTATATGCACAAAGTTGTAAATTTTGCCCATATTATTTAATTAGATTTTTCTTAGTAGTTATATTTTTAGCATCTTGATTTTAATGCAAATGACATTATTAATTGATTTTTTGTAAGTAAAATATGAAAGTAAAAAGTTAACATTAACATAACATTACATATGTAATAATATGTTTGTGGTATCAGAATTTAAAAATAAGAAAACTTTGGCATAGTGAATAATAATTCGAGTTTGAGGACCAAAAGTGATAATTTTGTGAGGAAAATCGAAATTCATAAACATAAAAGGTGCAAAATAAAAAATTATCATTTAAAGTGGGGTCGGGGCTGAGTTAAGTCCATCAGGTGTCGACTTGACTCAAAAATTTTCCCAAATTTGCTCAAAATCCAATTGCTCTCGTCTTTTATCTACTTTGCTTCATTTCGTCCGTCTTTTCTAATTATTTTCCCTTTTGGGTATTCAATATTTTCCATCAAAACTGGTTCTTTAGAGCAATTGAAATCATGAATAAAGAAAGAAAAATTCGGCAGCAATCACCGGTTGAAGCTGAAATCCCTCTTCTTCCCCAAGAAATCATGGTGGAAATCCTTTCAAGATTACCCGTCAAATCGCTTTGCCAATTCAGGTGTGTCTCAAAACAATGGCTTTCTCTTATATCCGATCCCCTTTTAGCCAAATCCCACCTCAAAAAAACCGTTAGTAATGATAGTTTTTATTCTCAGAGAAAAAGAGTAATCATTTCCTCACACAATTTGTACTCTCTTGAATATGAATCAATTGGTAGAAATGGTAGTTTTGATGAGAATTTGGTAGCTTTAGAGCTTGATTATCCCTTGAAAGACAAGCCAAATGGATTAGCTGAGTTATTAGATTCTGCCAGAGATGGTTTTCTGTATTGTGAAAGAAGTGAAGAAGGTAATGACGAATTTCCAGTAATGGTGAAGTTAAATTTGCCATTTTGTGTGAACCAAAGGAATTGGGTTGATATCTTAGGTTCTTGTAATGGTTTGGTTTGTATTGCCCCAGATGAAGATACCCTTTTTTTGTTTAATCCTTCCACTAGAGAATCCAAGAGAATCCCAGACCCACCTTCGGGTTTCGTTCCGAACGGTTGGAGTGTTTATGGTTTTGGTTACGATTTTGTTAATGATGATTATAAGGTAGTGAAAGTAGGTTGTGGAACTGTTTGTGTTTACTCATTGAGAACTGATTCTTGGAGGATTGTTTGTAGTTTTCCATATGTGGATAATGTGTCTGAATCCGGAGTGCTTCTTAATGGGACTATTCACTGGATGGTTAGTTTCGAAGATGGGGTGGATTGTAGGTGTGTGGTTGCTGCTTTTAGTTTGGAAGAAGAGGTGTTTTCGGATATGCCGGCACCTGACATTGTCGATACTAGCTTTGAGTTCGTGGTTGGGGTTCTTAATGGTTGCCTGTGTGTGCTCCATAGCTGCAATCAGATGCACAATGATTTTTGGGTGATGACTGAGTATGGTGTGGGTGAATCATGGACTAAATTAACCCTCAGTCTCTCATACATATGTATGAAGCCGTTGTGTTTGGCGCAGAACAGAGAAGCCCTGCTGGATGTTGATGGAAAACTGTTGCTGTACAACTTGGAAGACGATAGTTATAGGTACTTAGTGGTCGATGGCATTCCGGCAGGGGATGGTTTTGAAGCTGATACCTACTTAGAGACCCTCGTTTCACCCAATGGCTTCTGTCAGACTTGAACTAGCAGTATCAGGAAATTTGGGAACTTGGGGACAAGTGATAAGAGCTTAATATGATAAACTCGTTGGAGTCCGAGCAACATGGAATACCAATTGAGCTGTTAAGTTTTCATGGAAGGTTGAGTATGTGAGTGGCAAACCTTCATGGTATATATCTTCAGCATGTAACCATAAGGTAGCCTTATAGTAACTGTTTTAGCTGATATTGTCTTCTATTGATCCTTTAGTTGAAATATCATATATTTGTCGGTCATACCTTATACCCATCTCCGAATAAGTGTCGGACATAGGTGTTAGACACTGGTACTTCAAGAAAAAACAAAGAGTCGGAAGAACATATGTTAGAACTTGTTTTCTCCTTTGGCAAACTTACAGTGGAATGCATATCGTTTTTTCTCCTCTTCATCTTCATGTTCTTCTGTTGGCAAAGAATCACAGCAGCTCTAGTAATCGTTTTTTGGATCGGACGGATCCTTCTTCTATGGAATGATACGGAAGCAAACCCCGTTGAAGGTTTAGACTATAGATAGATAAGAAATAGTCGTCAACACAAAGATTTCATCCATATATACTTTGGAGTTGTCGATAAGCTCTTTGACATTGCATGGACACTAGGTCTAGTAAGACCTGGGACTGTAATTTGGTGTTAGGGATTATATTTAATGTCTGAAATTTTGTACCCTTTGATTGATCTTCTCATTGGTTTATAATAATAGCTATGAGATTAATGTTATCTTTAGTAGTTTTGATTTCATTTGAACCCTCAAATCTCCATTGTTCACTGGCTATGATTTCTGCATTATACTTCTACTCTTTATTTTTTAAAGTAGTTGGAACTCTTATCTTTTAGAATTCAAGTTTAATTTCATATAAAAAGAATCTGATTTCAAATTTAATTATTTGTGCCTCGCCTCCAATCTGAGTTTCTTACAAATATATGTTCAACGTATTAAAAATACATTGTTATGTTACTCTAATCAAATATTAGAATAACCCAATTTAACTTCTAAATTTTTAACAAGCCACAAAAGCGGTTAAATAATAACGGAATCGGTTAAAGTATTGGTTTGGAGAAGGGTTTTGAACCGATAAAACTCTATTGAATTGATTGAACTAAATTTTTAGTATTTTTTAATAAATTTTTAATGATTTATTTGATCGAATCGAACAAATCAATCCAACTAGTCGGACCAAATGGACTAACGAACTGATGGTTTGACCACCGGTCTAGTTCTGAAAACCTTGATAAAAACTAACTGTTTGATAAAAAATCTTATAATCTCGATCGATGAAAGAACATAAAAATTTAAGGGTAGAAATATTGGGATTACTCAATTGTCAGTTTTGCCAAAAAAAAAATCTTAAAACTTAAAAGAATTATTTCTATAAGTAACTCAACTTCTAAAGAAATTAAATAATTTGTGATGCACGAAATAATTATTTAAAACTTGAAAAAACTATTTAAAACATGAAAGTTTTTAAGAAATTAAGTAATCCGTAATACATGAAATAATTATTAAAAACATGAAAATGTTATATCTTCACAAATGGAAGTGCTCCTAGCTCTCTGAACACAAGCTAACAAAAAATTTATTAAGGACACTTGGACTCTCCACCCACCCACCAAGAGAAGATTAATTACTACCCAACAGATAAAACTTTAAATATTTCTCCCAAAAAATGGGCCCCTCAGGATTGATAACTTATTTATCTAACTTCTCCCACCCAATATTCACCTCGTGCGTGGGAATTACATGGTCTTGGGAGTGGAGGTTTTCTATTCATTAAGAAAGTCATTAAGGATTTTTTTCTTCGATGCATGAGACAAAGACAACACAAGGAAACGTAAACCATAAAGCAATCTTGTTGTTTCTTTACCTGACCATACCAACGCCTTGAAGTTGTTCTTACAGTCCCAAATTGGTTCCATCTTCGAATTCCCGTCAACTTTTTTTACTTTCAAATCTACATAAAATTTTCTTTAAAACACCTTTCCAGCACATCAAAATAATATGTCTTGACATGATAAGTTAAAATGGGTATTTTTAAAAAAAATCTATCTCAACATTTTAATTAGAATAGTTAAAGGTGTTAACTATTTGGACTAATTTACAACACCATAAAAATAGATAGATAAAATTATTTCAAATTAAAGTGTAGATATTAAATCTTAAATCTAGGGTTTGCAACCACAATTTAATCTAAAATAATCTGTATCCACGTTATCATCTTTATTTTATTTGAAAATTTTTAGTAAATTTAAATATTCCCAAAAATCTAATTATGAAAAATTTTATTTTTAACTGTAATTATAAAAAAGTAAACGTATTCTCAACTAATTTTATGCATATTTTGCAATTACTTTCTCTCCCAAGTAGAAAGATATTGATTGAATTAATTGATTAATATAAAATTTCCTAGTTCAAGAAACTATACTTCTATTAATGAAAACTCAAGCTAAATTTTAATTTTTTATCGACCTATAGTTTGACTCAGTAACATGGTTGATGATTTTTTTTTTAAAAGTTTTAATTAAATTTTTAATAAGTAAATATTAACAACTGAACATTGATAACGACAATATAGAACGATTGTAAAGCAATAAGAAAAGAAAAATAAAATACACAGATATTACGTGAAAATCCTTTTGAGAAAAAATCAAGGGTAGAGTAGAAGAAAATTTACTAATGTTAAAAAATCAAATGATACAAGAGGAGTTTCGATTACATCTATTTAAAGGTTGAAAAACTTTATTCTAATTAAAATCAAATAGAAGAAATTTATTTTATTTTAACAATGATTCGGGTCATAATAAAGAAATAGTTTGAATCATTATAATTATTTTAATAAAGAGTAATTATTTGATATACAACTTGTAATATATATAGGGGCGAAGCCAAAACAATTTTTTAAGGGGGGTCGGATGAAATTTTAATTTTTTATAGTTTATATCTTTATAATCTTTGAAGGATTAAATCGAATTTTTATAATTTTAGAGGGGACAAAGTGTAATTTTACCTTTATTAATTTAAAATTTTTAAAAAATCTCAAGAACCTAAATAATAATTTTACATTTTAAGGGGGTTAGGGTCTCTACCAGCCCCTAAATTCGTCACTGAATATATATATATATATATATATAAAGTTTCAAACTCTCCATAGACGTGGAAGCTTAATTTACTTGTACATGACATAACTATTGTAATGACACGTGATAATCGTGTTATTTAACTTTTTTTTTATTTTTAAATAAATAAAAAATAATTTTAAAAATATAATATATTATTTGAGATAAATATAAAATATTTAAAATTTGTTATTCTTCATTTTTTTAGCATTTTCCTTTCACTAATCCTCCATTGCTCTCGTCCATCATTACTATCACTTTATCAAATTCATTTATTTCCCTTTACACCCACAACAAAAAGTAAAAATGGTGAGAGAAAAAAATAATTAAAAAGAGTGAGTAAAGGCAAACGAAAAACACGAGGAATTACTGAAAATCAGTTTAGCATTATTTTTAAAAAGTATTTTTGACCTAAAAATATTATTAAATAAGATGTTTTAAATTTTTTAAAAGTATTTTTAGAAAAAAAATACTTCGTAAAAACATTTTTTTTAACAAAAAATAGAAAAAAATTTGTAATTTTGCTCAAAAGTGATTTTTGGTCCAAAAAGATTTTTGAGAAATAATGTAAATTAAGCCTAAGAAGAAAAATTGATAAATGAAAAATAAAAATAAAAGATTCTGGTATCATTTTTCTCTCCTTTCCATGTTTGCTTGTTTGAGAGCTTTTCCGAGAAAGGTTTTACTACATTTTATGTATATTTTGTTCATCACTCGTATTATTTGAGGTATATCTTGTTTATATTTGTTTAGTGAGCATTTTATATATTTTAAATTGATTTTAGGTGATTTGACTTCATTTTTATTTTTTTTAAATTTGTGTTATAAATATTGTGTGTTTTAATATTGTTCACGCATTTAGATGATGAGTGATAGTTCAATGCTCAAAAATTTAAAATTTGTAATTTGGATATATTTAAAACTTCCAACCGAAATACTTCTTACTGTTTCAATCATTTCTTGAACTCTTAGACTCCATTTTGAGTATACTTTATATCATCAGAAAGAAAACTTGAAGATCTATTCAAATATTGGAACACCAATATCAAAATGCACCAAGAAGAAATTTTACAAGTTTCACATTGATAGACAATTTTTGACGCATTTTTGTGTTTGGATCATATCTTCTACAATATGTAGATATTCAATCAATTTTCTTTGACTTTTTCAATTGGGAGTCACTAACTTAAACAAAAGAAATCATCAAATAAAATGTGAAAAATAATTCCAAAAAATAAAATAGAAGTGGGGTCTAGCAATTTATTACAAGTCTTTGGCATTCTCATTTTCCTCCTCTCAAACCTCTATAAGTAGCATTTATTTTTCAGAATGGGAGGCGTCTTGGACTGGAGATCAAGATCATTTCTTGTTAGTGTTTCTTTCTTTCTTTATCCGTGTAAAATTTTAAGTTTCTTATATCTAATATGTCTTTTCATTTAAGTTTGAATTGTTTAATTTTATTATGCTTTTCTAAGTTTTCAATGGTAAGGCAAAAGGGTGGGACTCTTGGCAAATATTAAGGTAAATTTCATATTTATCATTTAAGCTAAAATTGATTTTCAATCACTTGTCATAATCATACTTTTAAAGTAAAATTTTTTATTTGTTATAGACAACAGCTGGCACAATAAATGTTTGGATAAATTAACCTTGGTTGGTTGTAGACATATGAAAATTAACATAATAAATATTTGAAATAATTATTTATAAGCTTTGAAGTTTTCAAGTGATTATAATACCATATGTTTTATTTTTGGACTGCACTTAAACAGTTGAACTTTCATATTGCACCGTCTTTTGCTTATGGATTCATTTGCTAAACTCTTTGACTTATTGAACACTCTTTTGATGGACATACATTTACTTATGGAATCATATGCTTAACTAATGGACGTAAATTGTTAAATTATTCGATTGAAATCTTCTTTTTTTGTGGATTCTAATTGAATAATAACATTGAGTACCGAAGTTTAATCTTAACATGACATTAAGAGTGAATCCTCTAATCTCAACACATTTTCTTCTAAGTATTTATTTTTAATATTTTTACGTTAAATTATATACAATAATTACATATTTGAATGATAAAAAAAATTCCAATTTTAAATTTCAATTTACTATAAGGGTTAATTAGACATTTTACTATCCAAAACCACTTTTGGTACATTTTGGACACTAATTTTATGTACGAAACCCATTTTTCCGATTGTTTTTTGACATTTCTTATATTCTCTTACCTAATACTACTTTTAATTCATAGCAATTTAGAGAAATATTTATTTACCCAACCAAGCAAACACTATTCTATAATAATTTAAGTTGAGTTAAACGAGATTGGACTCCATTTGAGTTTCATCATCAAAATGCGTCGGGATGGAAAATTAGTTGCAGTATCGGTTCAAAATAAAGAAGTTGGATTGGTTAATTCACTAATTGATAAAGAACCAACAATTGAAGAAGTCAAATCAGTTTTTTTCATGTTCTCTTTTAAATAATTTATTTTGTTGAACCAAACAAATCAATCAAATCAATCGAATCAAGAATCGAAAATCAATAGTTTAATCATTTCAATCATGGGTTTGGTCATGAAAACTTACACCGCGTTTGATTCGCTAGAATGGATAGAATTGTAATAAAATGACTATTATGTCGCTATGAAATAGAGTTGTAATGAAATAAAATAAATATAACAATAGTTTAGTTGGATGGAATGTGATGAATATTGTAATAGCATTCATGTGCTTGGTTTAGTAGAACAAAAACTTGCTCAAATAACAAATTTATCCTTTAATAGATTTTTTAAAACAGTAAAAACTCTAAATTTTAAAATACTCAAAATCATCGATATATCCCTTAATGGATTTTTTAATAAAAATAAAATAAAAAAATTATCAAATGATGATTATATCTTTTAATAAATAATTTTTAATGTTAATCGATAATAAGAGGAAAGTTGGCAAGACAACTTGCATGAACCATGCATGCTTGGGATAACAATTGTGGAATACGTGTAAGTCTTGTGCAGTAAGATGTTACCATCCACTATACCCCTTCAAATTTTATCTTTTATATTGAAGTAGTCCAGTTTATTAATTTAATTGATACAATTTTTGTTCCAATTATACCTATAAATTTTAAAGTTTTTAATCCTTTGAATTAGGTACAATTAAAGCACATTTTCAGTTGACAATTTTGTGAGCAAAGGTCCCAAGACAATACAGACTTCATCGTTTAAAAATGTATGCATAACAAAAAAGAAATGAATGGATAAATAATTAGATATGAAGATAAAAATCTTAATAAATTTGCAGACACAGTCTTCATTAGAATTCAGGTCAACCTCTGTAGTCTTACATACAAGAAATTACAACCTCCTATGAGATACTTACATGCTATAAACAACTCGCTATAGTACACATCTGTAACCATACTATTAATAGTTCATTGTTACACGTCCACATACTTGAGAGTAAAGATTGCAACAATTGAATGAGATATTTGGTGATTGTTGTAGCTATTAATTAAGAAATGCAGAAACTCTCACAAGTAATTCAAACAAACAATTGAAAAAGGGTATATGCTTTGCTTTATGGTCATCTTAACAAGTTACAATAGCCACATGTTTTCCTTTTCATTTTGGGCTTCCATGCAACCAGATTAGCCTTTTGCCATTATGGTTTGCTGCAGGGAAAAGAAGTTGTAGCAGTTTTTTGAGCTTGCAAATGAGAGTGTTGACTCAATTTTTGAACTAATGAAAGTTACACCAAAAGGACACTACAGCAAAATAGGTTTTTAGCGGCGTTTTTTTGGTTCTATAAGCGCCGCTAAAACATTTAAGCGCCGCAAAAAACGCCGCTAAATTTTGTGGTATTTATATGGAAAAACGCCGCTATTGATGGGCGTTGAAATCACAAAAAAAAATTCCTACAAAAATAACTCTAAATAATAGTAAAGAGTGGTAGTAGGGTCGAGTCCACAGGGATTGGATGTTATTATCAACTTTTGTGTTTATCTCGTGAACAGAATGTTTGTTGTGTCGAAGGTCGTGGCAAAGATCGTGCCCACGACTCCAAACAGACCTGCTGAAAAATAAACAAATAGATCATGGGAGTTTTGTAATGTTTAGAAACTAAATAGTTGAAACAACATAAATAAATAAATTAGAAATTAAATTAGAAATTAAATTCGGAGTTTGTAATCAAAGATAATAAGCCTTAGCCCTAGACTCGGTAGATTCCGAATTTTTGAATCGATCCTCGAAAATTAATCTTCTCCTCCAAATGATAAGCTGGTTATAGCAGTCAAGAACGTCCTAACCGCCAATTCTTCCTCTCATAGCTAGTTCCGGTACGACCTGCAAACCAACCCTTACCGATTATCTAACTGAGATATACGTGTTCCTGATTCAAGATTCCAGCAGCCTTGCATTCTGAAGAACCCAACTCGAATTAACGGTCTCAACCGCGTAGGTCGTTTAAACCCGATCACTTCTTCCTTGATTTATTCTCGGTGATCCAAATACAGCACGGCCAACTCATATCTCCAACTGTCAGTAACACGACTCTAACCCAACATGCACTTTTTGACTTGGAATCGATTTAACCTTAAGGGATGAGTTGTCAGTCCTGATACTTAGGAAAAATGTGAATACCAGTTGGAAGGATTTTTAGCACGAATACGTATCTCACAATTCCAGATAGGAAAGAACATCGGCCTAAAGCAAGATAAAATTTAGTGTAGCATGAATTTAATCATGCTTGTAGGTAATGGAAGGTGATTGGATTTGTATGAAAGATGGTGGAAATTGGGAAGGAAAAGGACTTGGAATGTAATTAAACGAATTTTGAAAAAAAAACAAGAACTGAAATTCAAGCTGTAGAATGCTTACGCCAAATTGAAAGAAAAGAAAGAAATTAATTCTATTCAATTCCAAATTGAAATTTGAATGAAGAATTAAGGGATGCATTTCCAAAGAACATTAAGGCCCTATTTATATACATAGAATTTGCTATTTTTGGCCTTCACTAATTTAACATAAAATCAAAATAAATAAATAAATAAATAAAAATAAAATAGGATTTTTTTTTCTATTTTTGGCTTTTACAAAGTCAAAAATTTTGATGAGTCCTTGACTTTTCTCCACGTTTTTTATTCGGCATCATTTTTATTGATTGTGTTTCAATTTGGTCCTTTTCTGCTCATTTTTGTCTCTTAGCGTCCCAATTGCCTCACTGACAAAATTAAAACATAAAAGTACTAATTTAGCAGGGATCAATTCAGAAATAAACCAAATTAAACACAAAATAACATGCAAATTAATATGTTATCAAATCCCCCTACTTAGCTCATGCTTGTCCTCAAGCATATTGTTCCTTCAAACATTAGAAATTATTCTACAATTTATTACAAATCGAGCCTCTTTTTCTCATCCATAATCAATGTAAACAACATAGGAAAAAATAAATAAATGCTCAGAATATATAGTTTAATCAACAAGTGTCATAAAATTGAAATATGTGAACTAAATCATTTCACTAAATTGAGTTTGAATCCAAAATTTGCAAGGCATTATTAATTAATTACGCATTAAATTTTTTTTTAAGACATGGTTAAACATTTTTATGCGAACTAGGATGATAACCCAAGCACCCTATCTTGGTTACTCAGTTCAAATAGTCTCTTTTTTTTTGAAGGCTCGGTTAGCGAAATGTTTGCAAGTTATCGATTTGTCACTCAAACCTTTTTATGCGAGATAAAATGACAACCCAAGCACCCTATCTCGGTTACTCAATTCGGTCACGTTTTCGAAACTTTCACTCATAACTTGAGCCTTTATTTATTTATTCATTTTATTTATTTATTTATGTACAAGCAAATATTTTTTCAAACAATCAATTTATATGAAAAATCTAGTTACATATATCAACCTTAAAACACAAATATCGACTAATCTAGATATTTTGAACACTTTAATTCAAAATTTGCCCAATTATCCAAATTGACTAAGTAATGAGATTAGAGGCTCAATGTCGGAATAAACTATCAAATAATTCTAGCATAAGATTGAATATATGCAAAAGAGAGACATGCAGCAAAAATCATGCATGCATACTTACAATTTTCAATCCCCCTACTTACTTTATGCTTGTCCTCAAGCATGTTTTATATGCAATAACGTTCAGTAACTCAAACAACAAGCAAAGACAAAGGTTAAGAATACTCCCCATATGTTTCTAACGATGTTTTCAGTGTTGGGAAATAATTGTCAGCATTTAGCACGGCGTGCCCACGCCACCATCATTATTCGACTTTTGGAAAATTTCATAAACTTCCATTACATTCTTGAAAACAGCAAATTCATTGGATTAAATAAAAATTTATTTATTTACAACCTAAATCTTACTAAAACTCAAAATTAAATAAATGAAAATAATTTTGGGTTACCTCCCAAAAAGCACTTTTGTTTAACGTCGTTAGCTTGACGACCATAAATGTTATCCGTTTGGCTCATTGAGAATTAATTTTTCCATTTCATGCACTTGGATGTTCTTGCAGAAAAGTTTCAACCTTTGCCCACTATCCTTGAAGCCCTTCCCGGATTCTTCTATCACTAGTGGATTGAGGTGTCTTTGAGCTTCTCCGTTCAAGTTTGCATTTTTCTCTGTTGGAATCCTTGTACATTCTAGAAACGATTTCAGATCTAATTTCGAGGCTTTCATGACAGCTTAATGTATTGGTTTTTGGATCATCGATAATTTCTTTTGCTTAACATCGAGATCTACATTCCTGCAAGGTACAATTTGTAACTTATCATTGGGATGTCCCATATCCTCATAAACATTAAACTTAACCACTTCACCGTCAAATTCCATGGAGAGTGATCCACTCCAAACATCAATTTTTGTTCGCGCGATACTCAAGAATGGTCTCCAAAGAAGTATCTCAGATGAATTGGTCAAGTTGTCATCCTCTATTTCGGTAATGTAGAAATCTGCAGGAAATATTAGCTTGTTTGCCTTAACAAGAACGCCCTCCGTCACTTCTTCCGGATGTAATACAAATCTATCTGCAAGTTGAATAATTACACATATTTCCTTCAAAAGACCCACATTAAATAGTTTATAAATTGCCAAAAGCATAATATTAATTGATTGCCTAAGTCACACATGGCTTTTTTAATACTGACACTACCTATTTTGCAAGATACGGAAAACATACCTTGGTCCTTACATTTAGGTGGTATTTTTCTTTATAAAATAGCGGAGACATTTTCTCCGACACTCACATTTTCATTGCCTAGGAGCTTCTTCTTACTTGTGCATAATTCTTTTAAGAATTTTGCATACCGTGGAATTTGTTTAATCGCATCAAGAAGAGGTATGTTGATTTTTACCTTTCGAAAGGTGTCGAGGATCTCCTTCTCTTCTCGCTCTTCTTCTAGAAAATGGAGGTGGTACTGCAAATGGTTTTTGTGGTATTAACTCCACTGGAGCCTTTGTTTCAAGTTTTTTCTTATCTCGACCAACATCGTGGACATGACTCGTGCCAAGTATAGGTTTCAAAACCTTCCTACTTCTTAACGTCATAACACTTACATTGTGTCGAGGATTAGGCTTAGTTTGAGACGACAGCTTACCTTGGGACTCTAAACGGCTAATCGTGAGCGTGAGCTTGCTTACTTGCTTATCCAACTCCTACAAATTCAAGTCAGTTTTTTGTTGAAATTTCTCAGTATTATTGGCTAGCCTTTCCACTATGGCTTCTAAAGATGACTTTGGGGGTGGTAACTATTAATTCTGAGGTGGCTTTTGTTGGTACAGTTGATTAAACCAAGGGTTCGACCCATAACTTAGATTCGGGTGATCTTTCCACCCCATATTATATGAGTTCGAGTAGGGGTCATATTGCCTTTGGGGCAGTCCTGGAAAGTTCCCGATAATATTTGCTTGTTTGTCGAATTCTCATGTAACATCGGGCATGAGTTCGTTGGATGATCTTATTTAGTGCAAGTTCCGCACAACCGTGTTGGGCCCGTTTTATCTGTGAGCAAAGTTTGAACAACGTTAGTTAGCTTATCAATTTTATCTTTTAGGGATAAAGAACTTAACCCTTGAACCCGTCTCGTGGGTTCTGTGTCCGGTCGGAATTGTTGAGAGTTAGCAGCTATTGTTGAGATCAACTCTCGTGCTCTCTGAAGAGTCATATTGACTAATGCCCCTCCACTTTCAGCATCTATCATTTTCATTTTCATAGGGAGCAAACCCTCATAGAAATACTGCAAGAGTGATTGTTCAGTCAGTCCATGCTGTGGGCAACTTGCAACAACTTTTTGTATCGCTCCCACTAATTGTAGAGCGATTCAGTTTCCTTCTGACGGATTCCTACGATGTCCCTCATTAGTTTGGCTGCTCGAGCTGCAGCGAAGAACCTATTAAGAAACAAACAAGATATGCCAGACATGTGTTGACAAATCCCGAAGGTAAATAAAATAGCCACTATCTAGCAAAGTCGGTTAGCGAGAAAGGAAAAACACGAAGTTTGATTTGGTCTTCGGTTACTCCTTGAGGCTTCATGCTTGTGCACACCATATGGAACTCTTTAAAGTGGGTGTGCAGATTTTTGTTCTGTAATCCATGAAAAATGGGTAGTAAATGAATCAAACCCGACTTTAACTCGAACGACATTCTTTCTGTTGGATAGGTTATACATAAGGGTTTTTGTTCATCCGGTGCCGCTGCGAGTTGGAGTATCATCTATTCGGCCATCTCGTTTGGTTCGTCGAGCGATAAAATTTCCTCAGTGTATGATATGGTTTTGAATCCGGGATTTGGCTATCTACCACGTCGTATGGCTTTTCTTCACAGTTGTCGAGCCAATTTCTCAATTTTTGGTTCAAACTATAGAGTTTCTGGTTTTGATCTGGTCATAAGGTAAACAAACAAAAATTAGAAAAAGTATCTCCAATCCCCAACATCGGTGCCAAAATTTGATGGCTTCGAAACCACCAAAAATAATTCCTACAAATATAACTCTAAATAATAGTAAAGAGTGGTAGTAGGGTCGAGTCCACAGGGATTGGATGTTATTATCAACTTCTGTGTTTATCTCGTGAACAGAACGCTTGTCGTGTCAAAGGTGGCAAAGATCGTGCCCACGACTCCAAACAGACCTGCTGAAAAATAATCAAAAAGATCATAGGAGTTTTGAAATGTTTAGAAACTAAATAGTTGAAACAGCATAAATAAATAAATTAGAAATTAAATTGGAAATTAAATTCGGATTTTGTAATCAAAGATAGTAAGCCTTAACCCTAGACTCAGTAGATTCCGTATTTTTGAATCGATCCTCGAAAATTAATCTTCTCCTCCAAACGATAAACTGGTTACAACAGTTAAGAACGTCTTAACCACCAATTCTTCCTCTTGTAGCTGGTCCTAGTAGGACCTACAAACCAACCCTTACAAATTATCTAACTGAGATACATGTGTTCCTGATTCAAGATTCCGGCAGCCTTGCATTCTGAAGAATCCAATTCGAATTAATGACCTCAACCGCGTGGATCGTTTAAACCCGATCACTTCTTCCTTGATTCGTTGTCAGAGATTCGAGTACAGTACGACCGACTCGTTTCTCCAACTATCAGTAACACGACTCTAACCCAACATGCACTTTTTGACTTGGAATCGATTTAACCTTAAGGGATGAGTTGTCAATCCTGATACTTAGGAAAAATGTGAATACCAATTGAAAAGATTTTTATCACGAATACGTATCTCACAATTCTCGATAGGAAAGAACATCGGCCTAAAGCAAGATGAAATTTAGTGTAGCATGGATTTAATCATGCTTGTAGGTAATGGAAGGTGATTGGATTTGTATGAAAGATGGTGGAAATTGGGAAGGAAAAAGACTTGGAATGTAATTAGACTAATTTTGAAAAAAAAAACAAGAACTAAAATTTAAGCTGTAGAATGCTTACACCAAATTGAAAGAAAAGAAAGAAATTAATTCTATTCAATTCCAAATTGAAATTAGAATGTAGAATTAAGGGATGCATTTCCAAAAAACATTAAGGCCCTATTTATATACATAGAATTTGCTATTTTTGGCCTTCACTAATTTAACATAAAATCAAAATAAAATAAGATTTTTTTTTTTATTTTTGGCTTTTACAAAGTAAAAAATTCTGATGAGTCCTTCTCTTTTCTCCACATTTTTTATTCGGCATCATTTTTATTGATTGTGTTTCAATTTGGTCATTTTTTGCTCGTTTTTGTCTTTTAGCTTCCCAATTGTATCCCTGACAAGATTAAAACATAAAAGTAATAATTTAACAGGGATCAATTCAGAAATAAACTGAATTAAACACAAAATAACATGCAAGTTAATATGTTATCAGCTATAGAACATGATATTTAGTGGCGCTTTTCCCACAAACGCCGCTAAAGAACATGACCTTTAAAAAATTATTTTAATTAAATAATATTTATTTCTATGGTAAATATTATATTATGTTTTATTTTTGAACTTTAAACTTTAAGCTATATACTTTTAAGGATAAAGAAAAAATGTTAATTAAATTAAATTTTCTATGAAAATTTGAACTTAAAAACTAAATATAAAAATTAATGAATTTAAATTTAGAATTTAAATATTATGTTTTTAATTCAAGTTCAACTTTTGGCACACCTTACAAATATGGGCTCTAAATAGAGAGAAAGACTGCATCTCGGGCAACAAAAATCAAAACAGTACAAAGGTAATATCTTTAATAATTTTATTAATATCGATACGGTACAATAACCCTGCTCACAAGTTACAATCATTGTTATGCCTAACTCATAATATTTATATACCAACAATGAAAGATCCAACCTCATAATCAATGAACCTAACTTGGTTAGGAGCTACAATTTTCGACTAGCAATTCGTCACCTACAGTAAACTCCCTCTCACCATTGGGCTGCAAGGAAATGAAAATAGGTTAGCAAGTTCAAAGGCTGAAGCAAATATACTCAGTGTGGCAACCACAACTTAGATATTTCTAAAAAAGAAATGTTCTTTTGAGCACCTATCTATAGAAAGGAAACTGATACTGGGATAGACTTGAAAATTAGAACAAAACCTGAATTAATCAACCAGTATCTAAAAGAGAGCAAAGATCACAAGGTGCAGAGATAAAACAAATCAACAAATTCTACTAGTATAATGATTGGACCATCATCTAGATTTGCCAAAGTCAACTAAATAAATAATTAAGTTGTAAGTTGATAAAGCACCTATCAAGAAAATGGAATGGTTTTAAAACATTAGCTATGTTTGTAACGGCCTAATTTCAGTGATATCGAAACGTGGTTTCGTGACCATAAATTCGAGCTAATTTTTTTATTTTAATATAATTGTATGGTTTATATTAAATAGGAAAGTAGTATGAAAATACAGATAGGAAAATTTCACCGATTAAGTGATTAATTAGAAAAAGGACCAAATTGCATAAAATGTGGAAGTTGAATTCTAGAATCTAGAAGGATTAATTCGTTATGGAATTCAAAACTTGAGGTCCTGACATGGTAATTATACCATTAATTAAAAGTTAGTGGATATTTATGGATGAATCATCCATGAAAATTGAGAAAAAGAAAAGGATTGAATTGGAATTGAGGAAAAATAAAAGATGATAAGTAATTACATGGAAAATATCATCTTATTATTCATCTTCATCCCCAAATTTTCTATGGAAACCCTAAGAGAGAGGAAGAAAACTTTCTTAGCTTAAATAGGTATGAATTCTTGTCCTGTTTTTAGTAATTTTTATATTTTTGAGATCGAGATAGTGAAATCTATCTAAATTAAGGATCAATTTGTAAAGTTATCAAAGTATAAAGTTTGTGCCATGGATGAATATATTGGAAATTGGAAATTTACGGTAGAAAATGAAAGGTTGTTGATAGATAAACAACTTTTACAAAGTGAATTTTGATGAAAACATGATTTAGGGACTAAATTGTAAACTTATGAAATTCAAAGAAAAATTATGAATTTTGTGAAACATAAGTGCTGTAAATAATACATGAAAATTTTGGCTAGGCTTGGAACAAGGATTATATTGCATGAATTTCATTTTCCGAGCCTAGAGATAAAATTGGAATTAATGAAAAGTTTAGGGGCAAAATAATAATTTTGCTTAGAATGTAAATTGAAGCTAAATGAATGTGAAAGGTGATGAAATGATGACTAAATTTATTTATATAGATCCGGAAAGACCAAATACAAAATTGGATCGAAGGAAGGAAAAAGTACCGGATTAGTAGATTTAATAAACGAACATGTATCGAGGTAAGTTCGTGTAACCTAATTATGAACATGTATATGTTTGAGTTGTATGTTGAATTTGTGTGAATTCATAAATGTTTAATGTATGAAATTTATCACATATCTGATATTGTTTGATAATTAATAAATCCCGATTGAATAACGAAATGCGATGGATACAAATTTCCCATATTGGTTGTCGTCTTGCATATGTTGCAGACACACTATGGCTCGAAATGAGCTTCCCGATATATGACCCTCACGAGCTCCCCATTATATGGTTCAGCAAGCTTCCCGTTATAGCTCTTACGAGCATCCTGATTTTAGGCACTTCGTGAGCTTCTCGTTAAATTGGCTCTATGTGAGCTTCCTGATTGTGCTCGCTTGAACTTCCTGATATTTGGCTATTTGGAGCTTCCCGTTACATGGCTCTTCGTGAGTTTCTCAATATAGTTCTTTGTGAACTTCCCGATTTAAGGCTCTTAGGAGCTTCTCATTATTTAGCCCCGATAAGTTTCCCGATAGACTATTTATGAGCTTCCTGAAATGGCTCTGTGTGAGCTTCCTGTTATAAGGCTCGAGAGTGTGCCTCCTAATTTCATGCCCTAAACGGGTTCCCCCGAATACAAATTGATGGATTATAGTTTTGTACACTTCAAGTGTACTACCGAAGTATCCATCGGTGTTTCAAACAAGTTCAAAGGGAAAAGTATTAACATGAGTTAAATAGAAAATGAAATGATTTGATATGGAAATATGTATACCTGTAAAAGTGTATGTCTACTGATACTGTTTCACGATGAGCTCATCTATGTTTAATCATTATATATGAGGAATATGTGACTAATCTAATTATGTAAGTGTATGTGTTAGGCAAACTTGCCAATTGGGTTGGAAAGCATGACATTATTGTGTTATTTAAATAAGTATGATTGGTAAGTTTAATCCTTGTTACATGAACTTACCAGGCATTAAATGCTTACTAGATTTCATTTCTCTGTTTTATAGTGCTCGGCAACTCGGAAAGGTTGAAAAAAGGTCAGAGAATCATCACACTATTTACCAGCACATTTTGATATATAAAGATACTTTATTTTGGTATAATGGCATGTATAAGCTACTAAGACCTATATTAGTATTGAAATAGATGAATGTAACCTAGCCATTGGGATGGCTAGTGATGACTTGATTTTTGGTATGTTATAAAGTAAATTATAGTTTCATATGGATGCTTGGTATAGTTTGAATTGGTTAGGATAAACATGCATGTTAAAGAAGGTAAAATTAGAAATAATTGTGTATGTGATAATGTAGTATATTGAATGATTAAATTAACTTGTAAACCTTGCTTGAATTAGTTGGTTGCTATTAGTAAAGTTTGGTGAAGGAGTCGGATGAAAATGGGTGAGAAATAGGGCTTGGGAAATAGCCTTATTTTGTCCACACGGGTAGATACACGAGCGTGTGTCTAAGCCGTGTGTGACACACGGCCTGTTACATTGGCGTGTAGTCTGGCCGTGTGTCCCTTACATCCTAAAAATTAAAAAATAAAATGTCTGAAATTAAGCATTCGGGCAGAGACATAGGCGTGCATCTTAACCGTGTGAGATATACGGCCTAGAACACGGGCATATCTCTTGGTCGTGTGAAACCTGCACCTATTTTTCAAAAAACTAAATTAACCACACGGACTAGCAACACAGGCATGTGCCTTGGCCGTGTGATCCAAATTTCTTCATGGGTTGCAAGTCAGAGAGTTACACGGGTTAGGGACACGGGCGTATAAACCCACACAGCCTGATCACACGGGCGTGTCCCTTACCACACAAGCGTGTGACTTTTATATGTAAGAAAAATTTTAGAATTTTACGAAAAATTCCCTGAGATCCCAATTTTGTCTTGAATCGATTCTAATACATGTTTTGAGCCTTGAAGGTCCATTTAAGGGACGTTGGGATAAATCTCGGGAAAAGAATAACGTTTAACTTAATTTATCTGGAAATGTTATATAAAACTTCGGTAATGCCTCGAAACCCTACTCTGGCGACGGATATGGGCTAGTGGTGTTACATTTGTTGGTATTAGAGCTACAGTTTAGTCGATTCTCAGACTAACATAGCAAGTACAGAATTAGCTATACATGCCATTATATTGTTTGTGATAGTGTGATATCTCCTGACCATTTTAAATACGTTTTTCTTATAGTAATATCATCCAATCGAGCTGATTTCAAAGAAGCTGAGAGCCATGCTCTGGCTTCGGTTCAAAGAGAAGCATCTAGTAGTTGAATGCCCGTATTTGAGGGCTGAGGTGAGGAGGCAAAAGAAGCCTTCTTTAAAATAATGAATGAGTGGTTTACTCAATATTTAAGAGCTAACTTTGCCGAACAACAAGCTCTCCTACCTACTCCTCTACCAGTTCCCAAAATACCACAAAGCACTGAACTTGTTAGAACAGGTAAAGCCCCGGTAGATAAAATTCGAAAATATAAGGCAAAGGAATTTAGAGCTACTATTGAAGATGATCCAGAAAGAGCTGAGTTCTAGTTAGAGAATACCATCTAGGTTTTAGAGGAATTATCGTTCACACCAGTTGGGTGTTTGAAATTTGTAGTATCATTATTGAAAGATACGGCTTATCAATGGTGGAATATCCTAATTTTTGTTATGCCAAACCTAGGAATTCTTTTATACAGAGTTCAGGAAGAAATATATCAGTCAGAGATTCCTCGATCAAAAAAGAAAAGAATTTCTTGAGCTTAAACAGGGAAATATCACTGTATCTGAATATGAGTGGGAATTTATTCGATTGAGTAAATATGCCAAAGAATAGGTTCCGACTGAAGCTGACATGTGTAAATGATTTAAAGAAGGGTTAAATGAAGATATCAAGTTATTGATTGGAATTCTTAAATTACAGGAATTTGTGGTACTGGCTGACCAAGCACACAAAGTAGAAAAATTGAGTAATGAGAAGAAACAAGCAAAAAAAAGGCTCGAACTTATAGCAAGAGGCCTATGGGGAAATCACAATCCTCTGTTTCAAAGAAATCAAAGAAATATTATGATCGTTCTACCGCATTACGGGGTATTTTGGTAAGGAACGAGGTTCTCAACACTTTAATCCGAGGTCTCAGTCTCCCTTAGTGACAAGTGTAGTAAGTGTAGGAAGTCCTAAACCAAGATGCAATATTTGTAATAAATTACATTTTGGTAAATGTTGTATAAGAAGTGGAGCTTGTTTCAGATGTGGTTCTTTTGACCATTTTCTCAGATACTGTCTTGAAAAGCCACCTGTAAAAGACACTGATCAGGTTTCCAAGCCGAGTAATCCTGGTTCCAGAGGTAGACCACCTCGACATCCTAGTAATGTTGGTGGTAGTCGAGGACCTATAAAATATTCAACCGTTAGATTTGAAGCACTAGTACTTGCCAGGACGTATTCTATCCATGCTAGAGAAGATGCTTCTGCATTAGGCATCATTACTGGTACCTTTTCTTTACTTGATACTGATATTGCTGCTTTGATTGATCGTACCTCCACCCATTCATACATATGTACAAAGTTAGTATCTGTTAAAAATTTACCTGCTGAATTTGCTGTTAAAGTTTCAAACCCCTTGGGCCAGTATATTATAGTGGATAAAATCTGTAAACGTTGTCCATTAATGGTTAAAGGTTATTCTTTTCTAGTTGACTTAATGTTATTGCCTGTTGATGAGTTTGATATGATTTTAGGAATGGATTGGTTGACCCAGCATGATGTAGTTATAAATTGTAAATAGAAATATATTGTCTTAAAGTGTCCGAATGGTGAATTACTTCATGTTGAATTTGATAAGCCAGATGGGTTGTCTAATGTAATCTCAGCCATGTCAGCACAGAGGTATATAAAAAGGGATGTGATGCTTATCTTGCATATTTGTTGGACATTAATGTATCTGAGTTAAAGATTTAGTCAGTACCGGTTGTTTGTAAATTTTCTAATGTGTTTCCAAAGGAATTACCTGGATTACCACCTGAAAGAGAGGTAGATTTTTCTATAGGTCTGGTTCCAAGAACAAATCCGATACCTATCGCACCATATAGAATGGCTCCTACTAAACTGAAAGAATTAAAAGCACTTTTACAAGAATTCACTGACAGGGGTTTTACTTGACCGAGTCATTCACCTTGGGGTGCACCGATTTTATTTGTGAAAAAGAAAGATGGATCATTGAGGTTGTGTATCGATTATTGACAGCTCAACAAAGTTACAATAAAGAATAAATATCCATTGCCTTAGATTGATGACTTATTTGATCAGTTGAAAAGTGCTACAGTGTTTTTAAAGATTGATCTTCATTTGGGTTATTATCAATTACGAGTAAAAGAGGCTGATGTGCCGAAGACAACTTTCAGATCCATTTTTAGACCGTATTTGGATAGGTTTGCGGTAGTATTTATAGATGATATTTTGGTATATTCCCGAGATGAAAGTGAGCATGCTGATCATGTGAGAATCATGTTGCAAACTTTATGTGAGAAGTAATTATATGCCAAATTCAGTAAATGTGAATTTTGGTTAACGGAAGTTAGTTTCCTTGGACATATTGTATCTACTGAAGGTATCAGGGTAGGTCCGAGTAAAATTTCAGCTATCGTCAATTAGAGGACACCGAAGAATATAACCGAGGTCAGAAGTTTTCTAGGATTAACTGGGTATTATTGGAGATTCGTATAAGGATTTTCAATGATAGCTTCCCTAATGACTCGACTATTGCAAAAAGATGTAGAGTTTGAATGGACAGATGAATGCCAGCAGAGTTTTGACAGATTGAAAGATCTATCGACGAAAGCACCTGTGTTAGTGCAGCTTGAATTAGGTAGATAATTTGTTATTTATAGTGATGCATTTTCAAATGGTTTAGGCTGTGCCTTGATGCAAGAAGGTAAGGTGATAGCTTATTCTTCAAGACAACTAAAACCACATGAAAAGAATTACCTGGTACATGATTTTGAAATGGCAGCCATTGTGTTTGCACTAAAAATATGGCGACATTACTTGTATGGTGAAAAATGTCATATCTATACTGATCACTAAAGTTTGAAGTATTTGATGACACAGAAAGACTTAAATTTGAAACAGCGCAGGTGGCTTGAGTTAATTAAAGATTATGACTTGGTTATTGACTATCATCTGAGTAAAGCATATGTGGTTGCAGACGCTTTAAGTAGAAAGTCTCTGTTTACTTTACGAACTATGAATACCTGGTTGACATTATCTAATGATGGTTCAATTGTAGCTGAATTGAAAGCTAGACCAGTGTTTCTACAACAGATATATGAAGCTCAGAAAGGTGATGATGAGTTATAAGTTAAACAGGTGCAGTGTTGTAACAGCCTAAATTTCAGTGAGATCGGAATAGTGGTTTCAGGACCACAAATTCGATCTGAAAATTTAAATTATTTTTATTTTATTTTATGGTCCGTATTATGCTAAGAGTGTCATGTGAAAATTTTGATAGGAAAATTTTACCCATTACGTGTTTAATTACGAGAAGGACCAAATCGCATAAAATGCAAAAGTGGGACTCTAGTAGCTAGAGTGATTAAATAGTTATGAAATTTAAAACTAGAGGTCTTTATATGGTAATTAAACCATTAAGAAAGTATGTAGATATCTTAAAGTGACTCATCTATGGAAATTTAGAAAAAGGGCAAGAACTAAATTGGAATTAGGAAAAATTAATTAATTAAAAAGATGATAAAAGAAATATCATCTTATTTTCATCATCTTCAACCTAAAATACATGGAAACCCTAGGAGAGAGAGAAAACTTTCAAGGCTTGATTGGGTAAGTTTCTTTGTCCCGTTTTTAGTAATTTTGATATTTTTGAAACCGAAATAGCCTAATCTATCTATTTTAGGGACTAATTTGTAAAGTTATCAAAGTATGGAAAATGGGTCATGGATGTATATGCTTAAAATTAGGAATTTATGATAGAAAATGAAAAGTTGTTTATAGATAAACAACTTTTACGAAGGGATTTTTTTTATGAAAACTTGATTTAGGGACTAAAATGCAGAGTTGTGAATTTGATGAAAAATTATGAAATTTTATGAATACATGTGCTATAAATTTTGTAATGGGGGTTTTTGGTTAGGCTTGGAATATGAAGTAAATTGCAAAAATCTCATTTTCCGAGCCTAGGGACGAAATCAGAATTTATGGAAAAGTTAGAGGCAAAATGGTAATTTTACCTAGGACGTAAATTGAGTCTAAATGAATGTGAAAAATGTGAAAATGATGATTAATTCTATTTATATAGATCCGGACAACCCAATTTCGAGGTTGGATCGAGGGAAAGAGAAGGTTTCGGATTAGTAGATTTAATACACAAACAAGTGTCGAGGTAAGTTCGTGTAACCTAATCGGGCGTGTAAATATGTCAATTGAGTGTTGCGTTTGAATGGAATGTGAATTATATTGATATACATTATTTGAATGCTAAATTGAATACTTGCTTAAAAATGGTGAAAAAGGGTTAAGTCCGATTGAATATTGAATTCTGATGAATACATATGCTTTCCTGAAATGATTGAGGTTCTGCATTTGTTGCAGACGGGATTTAAATCGGGCGAGTAATCCTATTGACTTTATTATAGAAATGATTTAGCCTGGACGGGTAATCCTAATATAACACCTCTTGAATATATGTAACAATGAGGGTTTAGCCTAGACTGGTAACCCTAGTTGAGCTTTTCTGAGCATATGGTATATAAAGCATTTAGCCTGGACTGGTAATCCTGTTATATGATAAGTGGCTCGAGAGTGTGTTCTTTGATTTAATGCCCTAACGAGTACCCTGGAATAAGAAATTGACAGTTATTAAATCGTACGCATCGAGCGTACTACTTGAGCATCCATCAGAATTTCAATGATTCAACAGGTATAAAGCTTTTGACATGGCATGAGAATTATGAGATGAGATGATAATGATTTGAAAGAGTATTGCATGATGAGCTCATCTATGTTTACTTGTTTGATATGGAGATTTTGGCGACATGTTTGATTGAATGCATGTGCTTAGGAAGTTTTGCTAATGGATGGAAAACATGTTATTGTGTGCTTATGCTTAAATCTAATAAATGGGATTGGTAAGTTTAGTTTTCCGTTATACGAACTTACTAAACATGAAATGCTTACTCCGTTTTATTTTTCCTGTTTTATAGTGCTCAGAAGCTCGCAAAGGTTGGAAGATTATTGGAGCATCGTCACACTATCAACTAGCTTATTTTGGGTATATATAGTGAATCCTTTTAGTATAATGGCATGTATAGGATAACATGACCATTAGTGGCTTGATAATGATGTTTGTAACCTAGCCATTGGAATGCTAGAAATAGTTGTATGGTATATTTGTAATGTTATGCTATGGTAGCTAATTATATATCAAGTTGATTAATATGATATATATATATATATATTCATATGTGATGTGCTAAGGACATGTGATCAAATATTGATAATGCCTAAGTAAAATCAAGGTAAGCTCTGAACACACGTGCATACAATATTATGCCATGATGAATGATGGAATTTGCTTAATTTGAATGTTAGAATTGGTTGGTATGGGATGTGTGTTTTAAGTGTAGGACTTGGGTGAAATTTTGGAGCTAGAAATGACTTTATTTCATCCACACGGGCAGACACACGGGCGTGTGTCTAGGCCGTGTGTGACACACGGTCTGTAACATGGGCATGTAGCCTGGTCGTGTGTCCCATGCATCCAAAAATTTGAAAACAGAATGCTCAGAATTGAGCACACGGGCACATGGGCGTGTGTCTCAGCCGTGTAAGGCACACGGCCTAGAACACAGGCGTGTCCCTTAGTTGTGTGAATCCTGCACCTATTTTTCAAAATTAGAATTAACCATACGGCCTAGCGCACGGACATGTGACTTGGCCGTGTGACATCATTTTGTTCATGAGGTGCAAGTCAGAGAGTAACAAGGGTTTAGGACACGGGCATGTGAACCCACACGGCTTGGCCACATGGGTGTGTCCCATACCACACGGGTGTGTGACTCTTAATAGTGAGAAAAATTTTAGGGATTTTGTGAAAAATTCCCTGAGACCTGATTTGGTCCCGAATCAATTGTAATGTATGTTTTGGGCCCCGTGGGCCCTTCTGATGGACGTTATCAATGATTTTGGAATATGAATAGAAATTTTACATGAATGATCTGGAAATTTTTTGAAAGTTCTGGTAATGCTCCTAACCCTGTTCCGACGACGTATACATGTTAGGGGTGTTACATTTAGTGGTATCAGAGTTACGGTTTAGTCGATTCTCTGATCTGACGTAGGAAACATGAGTTTAGCTATACATGCCGTTATATAAACTATGATAGTGTGATGACTCTTGATCATTTTAAATGTGTTTTTCATATAGTAATGTCATCTAACCGAGCTAGAGCTGAAATCAAGAAAGCTGAGAGCAATGCTTTAGCTTCAGTTCAAAGAGTTGCTTCTACGTCTGGTAGTGAAAGGCCCGTGTTTGAGGGCCAAGGTGAGGAGGCAAAACAAGCCTTGTTTCAATTGACAAATGAGTGGTTTACCGAGTACCTAAGAACAAACCCCACTATACCACGACCTTCCCCACTTGCTCCTCAACCGGTTCTTGAGGTACCACAGGGTGTTGAACCTGTTAGAATTGGTAAGCCTTTGATAGATAAAATCCGTAAACATGGGGTAGAAGAATTTAGAGCTACCGCAGATGATGATCTAGAAAGGGTTGAGTTTTGGCTAGAAAATACTACTCGGGTTTTTGATTAATTATCTTGTACACCTACCGAATGTTTGAAATGTGCGATATCCTTACTAAAAGACATTACTTCTCATTGGTGGAATACCATAACTTCAGTTGTGCCAAGAGAGAGCATTACATGGGAATTCTTCCAAGTTGAATTCAAAAAGAAATATGTGAGTCAAAGATTTATGGATCAGAAAAAGAAAATTTTTTTATAACTCAAGCAGGGAAACATGACTGTATCCGAATATGAACGAGAATTTGTTCGGTTGAGCAAATATGCCAGAGAATGGGTTCTAACCGAGGCAGAGATGTGTAAACATTTTGAGGAGGGTCTAAATGAAGACATTAAATTTTGATCGAAATTCTGGAGATAAAGGAATTTGTTGTGTTAGCCGATTGAGCACAAAAAGCTGATGAATTGAGTAAGGAGAAGAAACAAGCTGAAAGAGAGGCTCGGGTTTCTGAGAAAAGAACTGTGAGGAAGTCACAATCATTTGCTTTTAAGAAATTAAAGAAGTACCATGATCGTGTGACCACTTCTACGGGATATTCTGGAAGAGAGTGGGGCTCTCAACATTTTAACCCGAGATCTTCATCTCCATCTGTGACCAGCGTGGGTAGTGTAGATAATCCCAAACTGAAATGTAAACATTGTAACAATTTCATCATGGAGAATGTCAGGCTAGAAGTGGAGCTTGTTTTGGGTGTAGTTCACTTGACCATTTTCTCAGGGATTGTCCAGAAAGAGTTGAAAAAGAGATTGAACCAGTTCCAATGCCTAGTAATCCTGTCTCAAGAGGTAGACCACCCCGTCATCTCGGTAATGTTAGTGGTAGTCGAGGTACTTCTAAGGATACAACAGTTGGATCTGAGGCACGAGCACCTGTAAGGACATATGCTATTCGTGCTAGAGAAGAAGCCTCAACACCAGATGTCATTACTGATACATTTTCTCTACTTGATACTAGTATTACTGCTTTAATTGATCCTGGTTTCACACATTCATATATATGCACAAACTTAGTGACTGTTAAGAATTTTCCTATTGAATTCACTGAATTTGTGGTTAAAGTTTCAAACCCCCTAGGTCAATGTGTTATGGTGAATAAGGTCTGTAATAATTGTGCTTTAATGGTAAAGGGTCATTGCTTTCCGGCTAATTTAATGTTATTACCATTTGATGAATTTGACATGATTTTGAGAATGGATTAGTTAACCCAATATGATGTAGTGGTGAATTGTAAACTGAAATATATTGTATTGAAATATCAGAGTGATGAATTACTTCGTGTTGAATCTGATAAATTAGATAGATTACCTAATGTGATTTCAGCAATAGCAGACCAAAAATGTATTAAAAAGGGCTATGACGCTTACCTTACATATGTGTTGGATACTAAAGTATCTAAGTCAAAGATTCAATTAGTGCCAGTTGTGTGTGAATTTTCTGATGTGTTCCCAGAAGAATTACCTGGATTACCACCAAATAGAGAAATGAAATTCTCTATAGATCTTGTACTAGAGACGACGCCGATATTCATAGCGCCCTACAGAATGGCTCCTACTGAATTAAAAGAGCTGAAAGTACAATTGCAAGATTTGATTGACAGAGGTTTTGCTCGACCTAGTTTCTCACATTGGGGTGCACCAGTTCTGTTTGTTAAGAAGACAGATGGATCATTGAGGCTATGCATTAATTACAGATAGCTCAACAAAGTTACTATAAAGAACAAGTATCCGTTGCCTCGTATTGATGACTTGTTTGATCAATTAAAATGTACTACTGTATTTTCAAATATTGATCTCCGTTCTGGTTATTATCAACTACGGGTAAAGGATTCAGATGTACCGAAGACAACTTTCAGAACTAGATACGGACACTATGAGTTCCTAGTAATGCCATTCGGCTTGACAAATGCACCTGTAGTATTTATGGACCTAATGAACAGAATTTTCAGCCCCCGTTTAGACAGGTTTGTGGTGGTATTTAGAGATGATGTTTTGGTTTACTCTCGAGATGAAAATGAACATGTTGAGCATTTGAGAATAGTGTTGGAAACTCTACGAGAGAAACGGTTGTATGCCAAATTTAGTAAATGTGAATTTTGGCTACAGGAAGTTAGTTTTCTTGGGCATATAGTATCGGCTGAAGCTGTCAAGGTAGACTCGAATAAAATTTCAGCCATTGTAAATAGTAATTACTAGTACTTTTAATCTTCGTGATACGATATTCCCTACTCACCATAACTATACTATTGTTAGATAGGTACACTTACCTTAGTCGTATTTATAGTTAGTTTAGTGATCATCAACATGTAAGTTGGTATGGCCTTCCATATTGACGCTAAAGCTTTGTAAAATAAACCGTCCATTAAAAACATGCCTAAACCCTAAACATAATATGGATAAGTATTATGAAGTGTTTTCATCAATTTTTGAATTTTTTTCATGTTGACTGATGCAAAAATTGATTATCATACCAGATATGTGCTTAATATGAATTATAGTTATTAAATAGTGATCCAATTTGAGAGTAAAACAAAAAGAATCAAGTTCACCAATCCTTCAAACTTAAATAAATGACCAAGACCCTGAGCAACCATATATATGAGCCAAAAAACCGATAAGAGAGAACCACATCCAAAACCTAAAAATTAGAAAGGCTGAAAGGGCATTTAGAAAAAGTAATGGTTAAATCAATGGTAATGTTTTGTCACTTACCGGTTCATATGATAACTCAAAAATATGTAGCAGACCTTGCTGTCCACCATTAAACTCCACAAAGGCATCATATTATTTAATTGACATCAAAATCCCTTTATAGATTCCTCCAACTCCGATTTTACTGCCAACAATGAAATCAACCTATAGCACAAAAGATCACTCAAAGAACTTAATTAGGATAAAGCATGAAGAACAGGCAAGCTCATAATATTATAAACTAGCAGCAAGATGACCAAATTAATCCTAGAGTGAATGGTATGTGTCCAGATCTTGAACCTTTTTCTATTGTAACCTCTTGTCTTAAGTTCAAGACAATTGAGTAAGACATCTAGAAACAAAGTAGCAACCAACATCTGTACCTGAGTCCGAGCAACATAGACGAGAAGTATTGAAGTAGCATACCAAAAGGGTTCAAGCATTTAAATTTGAAAATAATCACCATTCCTTAAAAAAAATGTCTACTTTTAGCTAGCTAAAGTGAGTACTGATATTATAGTACATTAAATTTGCAAAAAAGCCTTCAACGACTTTTAGAATTGGAAGTAATAAGTATTAAAAGGTTTGCATATATCTAAAACAAACTACAAGAATATCAGACATCAATTAAAATATGGAATTCTATGAATACCTTATCTTGCACTTTTTCCATCACAGCCTGTTTCTTAGCAGCTATAGTAATTGTCCCATTACTAATAGAGAGCCGAGCACCTGAATTTTGAAAAGTATCAACTTGAATGAACAATGTGCAATAATAATTTGCAGCAGTAAAATGTAATCGGCAAAGTACACAAAAGATGTACAAAAAAATGTAACAGAGATCCGGATCGATAAATATTTTAGGACAATGTGACATAATCATCTCTAGATTTGATTGATTGAATATTCCAAGAAAGTGGACCTTTCTAGTTGTTCACAAATAACACCAATGGCTCTACACTTGACTTTTCTTCCAAATAACCATAATTTGTTGATAAGTGATAAATTATACATATTTTTACCCCATGTTTAGCCTAATTTCTGGATGAATTACCCCTTAATTTGTGTAAATTGATGTTGTTAAACCTTTAATTTCATGTTTTATACTGAGGTGAGCTTAGGGAAGTGAAAAGAATGAGAAACGGGCTGAAAACAGAGAAAATGGGCTAAAGAATGAAAACAACACGGCCTGGAGATTCGTCACACGGTCGTGTCACACTACCGTGTCACCTTGAGCTTGAACACGACCCAACCCCGATTCGCACGGCCAAACCACACGACCGTGCCACCTTAACAGGCTCGAGCACGGCCTGGGCCTTAATCCACACGGGCGTGTCCCTGTCGTGAGGAAGTTCAATTTCACTCGGAAAAGGCTACTTAGGGGCTAAGAAAGGCATTCCAAAACTCTATATAAAGACCCTAGGAGGCAACTACAAGGTGTGCTTGATTCCCCACTAAGGGTGCTATTTTCCCACCAACACAGAGAGTAGAAGCAAGGAATTACTCTAAAGAAAGCCGATTGATCCATCTCAGAAGCCGAATTCTCCTTCAAGATTGAAGATCTCCCTTCAAATTCCTACAAGGGTTTTAAGGTTCTTTATGTTTTGTTATCATTATTCTTCTGAGATGTTTTCTTTTATAATTATGAACTAAATTCCCCAAAATACTTGAGGGGGATGAAACCTAAGATGAATCTTGTTATTATTTTCCCTTGAATTATATGATAAATACTTGATTTGTTCTTAATTATGTGTTCTTAATTATTGATTTAATATTTCAGGATAGTGATTCAAGTATTGATGTGCTTATTCAGTGGAGCAAAAGTCCCTTTTTAAGAGTAGATTTAGCATAATTAAGCAGAGTTGATTGCACCCCTAGACATAGGGCGACATAAATCTGCTAGATTAGGGTCAAACCTAATAAGGGAATCCATAGATCGAGTTAATGCAACATTAGGGGTTTTAATTAGAAAGAGATTTCAAATAATCAACCTAAGGTTAGTTGTTTTTAGTCTTGAGAGAGATATTAACATAAGTTAGGGATTTTTACGGATCAAGTCAAGTGAATAAATCGTCTAGTTCAAGAGTTGATAACAAGTGAAGTCTAGGTGGATTCTCCCTTGAGTATTGTCTAAGTCAATCAGTTTTCCTAAGAATTTTTCCCCAATTCACTTTTTGTGCATTCCTAGCTTAGTCTAATAATAGTTTAGTTTAATAAAATCCCCTTTTATTCTTAGGTTAAATAATAGAAAGAAAGTTAGTACTAGTACTTTTAGTTCCTTTGGGTTCGACATTCTGGTCTTGCCACTAAGCTATACTACTGTTCGATATGTGCGCTTGCCTTAAATCGTGATAATAGATAATTTTGGGTACGATTATATTTTATAAATTTTATTACTTCATATCGCGGATATCAAGTTTTTGGTGCCGTTGCCGGGGAACTAAAATATTAGGAACACTCTATTTTTATTACTTTAGCCATTATTTTATTACAAATTTATTTTTTTATTTTTTTATTTTATTTTCTAATCTCTCTGTCATTTGCCTCTGGCAGGTATTTCTAGTTTATGACCAGAAGGAACCCGTCAGGCCCTTTGTTATTTGACAATGAGATCGAAGCATCAGCCCGCAGAAATCGAAAAGAAATTAGAAGAAGCCTACAGTACATAGAGGAAGAACAAGAAGACGATACAAACCAAATCGAAGAGATGGCTAACAACCTCAATAATCCATTACCCCCTGTGGTTGTGGAAAATCAAAATCCTGCTCCTCGTACTATGTATGATTATGCTAAACCTAATTTAACTGGTACTGAATCGAGTATTGTTAGGCCTGCTGTGGCTGAAAATAATTTCGAACTGAAACCTAACATAATTCAGATGATACAGTAATTTGTTCAGTTTGATGATTTGCAGGACAAGGATCCTAGCAATTATCTAACCAACTTTTTGGAATTTTGCGACACCTTTAAAATTAATGGCGTTTCTGATGATGCCATTCGCCTTCGGTTATTTCCCTTTTCTTTGAGAAATAAAGCTCAATAGTGGTTGAACTCCCTGCCACGAGGGTCTATCACTACATGGGGTCAAATGACCGAGAAATTTTTATTGAAATATTTTCCACCGGCTAAAACGACAAAATTATGGAATGATATTTCTTCTTTTATGCAGATGGAATTGGAAACACTATACGATGCGTGGGAGAGATACAATGATCTACTAAGAAGATGCCCTCACCATGGGTTGGCCTTATAGCTCAAGTCCAAACTTTTCACAATGGCTTAAACCCATCAACAAGGCAAATGATCGATGCAGCTGCTGGTGGAATGTTAAATAATAAAACACCTGAGGAGGCTTATGCATTTATAGAAGAGATGGCACTGGATAACTATCAGTGGGAAGTCATGAGGACAAAGCCGACAAAAGCAACAGGAGTTTTTAATATTGATGCAGTCATAATGCTTTCCACTCAGGTAGAACTTTTAAATAAAAAAATTGATGGTTTTATTGGTTCTACGCAGGTACACCCAGTCATGCAGTGTGACTCAAACCTAGGAGGAGTGAGCAACCCAGAGTACCATCCCTATGGACATAGCACAGAAAACAAACAAATCAGATTGGCCAACTCGCAAAGATGATATCTGATAGACCACAAGGTAGTTTGCCGAGTAATACTGAACCTAATCCTAGGGAACATGTGAAAGAAGTTACCTTAAGGGATGGAAAAGAGCTAGCTGAACCTGAAAAAAAGCCTGTTCAAGAATCTGACAAGAAAAAGGTAGAGGAAGCAGAACCTAAAGAACGTGCTCCACCAGCACTTAAAGAGTATAAACCACCCATGCCATATCCAGTAAAGTTAAAGAAAGACCACATAGATGCTCAATTTGGTAAATTTCTCGAACTTTTTAAACAGTTACATATTAACTTACCTTTTGTTGAAGCAATTTCGCAGATGCCGAAGTACGTAAAATTTTTAAAGGAACTTCTTACAAACAAAAGGAAGTTGGAAGAACTGTCCACAATGGAACTCAACGAAGAATGTTCAGCTATCCTCCAAAAAAAACTGGCTACCAAACTGAAAGATCCAGGAAGTTTTACTATTCCTTTCTTAATTGGCAGTTTAAACATTGAAAAAGCCTTAGCTGATTTAGGCGCTAGCAATGCCTTATAAAATGTTCAAGCAACTAGGTCTAGGGGAACCAAAACCCACTAGGATGAGTATACAATTAGCTAATAGATCTGTTAAATATCCTAGGGGAATCATTGAAGATGTATTAGTAAAAGTTGATAAATTTATATTACCTGTTGATTTTGTTGTGCTTGACATGGATGAGGATGTTGAGGTACCTTTAATTTTAGGACGCCCATTCTTCACTACTGCTAGAGCTATTATTGACGTATGGGATGGTAAACTAGTACGTAGGGTTGGTGATCAAGAATTTTTTTTTAAAAATTTATGATACTATGTAATTCTCTAGAGAACAAGATGATTCCTGTTATTTTATTGATTCTATTGATTATTCTGTTCAAGACTCCTTGCAGGAAATCACTCTTGAAGACACGTTGGAACTATGTCGTGTCCAATGTGGGGAGGAAGACGAAGCCACCACGAAAGTAAAGAAAGTGATAAAAGATTTAGACTCTAAAGAACCTGCTCCAAGACATATAAGTTATGAGGGTATTAAGATAAATGAAGAACAGAGACAAAAACTCTCAATTGATAAACCTCCTAAAATGGAACTAAAACAATTACCTAAGCACTTGGAATATGCATTTTTGGGAGATGATTCTACATTACCAGTAATTATCGCATTAGATTTGAGAGCTAAAGAGAACAAGGAATTACTCCAAGTATTAAGGGAACACAAAAAGGCTATAGCTTGGAAGATTTCTGACATTAAAGGAATTAGCCCTTCTTTTTGCACCTATAAAATTTTAATGGAAGATGAATATAAGCCATGTGTACAAGCTCAGAGACGACTGAACCCTAACATGAAGGAAGTCATAAAAGCCGAGGTAATTAAACTTCTAGATGCTGGAGTTATTTATCCTATTTCTGACAGTCCTTGGGTAAGTCCTGTGCAGGTTGTTCCTAAAAAGGGAGGCATGACTGTGGTGTCTAATGAAAACAAGGAATTAATCCCTACAAGAACAGTCACGGGATGGAGAGTTTGTATTGATTATAGAAAGCTGAATGATGCAACCAGAAAAGACCATTTTCCCTTACCTTTTATTGATCAAATGTTGGAAAGACTATCAGGACATATTTATTACTACTTCTTGGATGGCCTCTTTGGATACTTCCAAATCTCGATAGCTCCATAAGATCAAGAAAAGACAACATTCACATGCCCATACGGTATGTTTTCTTATCGTAGAATGCCTTTTGGATTATGTAATGCCCCTGCTACTTTTCAGCAATGCATGTTAGCTATTTTTGATGAACTCGTGGAGGACATCATGGAGGTATTTATGGATGACTTTTCAGTTTTCGGTAACTCCTTCCAACTTTGCCTTAATAATTTAAAATGTGTTCTAATAAGATGTGAGGAAACGGATCTTGTGCTTAATAGGGAAAAATGTCACTTTATAGTTCAAGAAGGTATTATATTAGGACATAAAGTTTCTAGTAAAGGGATAGAGGTTGATAAAGCAAAAATTAAAACTATTGAAAAATTACCTCCCCCTAATTCGGTTAAGGCTATGAGAAGCTTTTTAGGACATATTGGCTTTTATCGAAGATTTATTAAAGACTTTTCTAAAATAGCCAAGCCTTTAACAAAATTACTAGAAAAATATGTGCTTTTCAATTTTGATCAAGAATATTTAGAGGCTTTTAACACTCTCAAAGAAAAATTAGTTAATGCCCCAATTATAATTGCACCTTATTGGAATTTACCCTTTGAACTAATGTGTGATGCGAGTGATTTTGCAGTAGGTGCAGTTCTAGGACAACGAAGAGACAAGCACTTTCAATCGATTTATTATGCTAGCAAAACTTTGACGGCCGCGCAAGAGAACTATACCACCACGGAAAAAGAATTGCTAGTTGTGATTTTTGCATTTAACAAATTTAAATCATATTTGATATTGTCTAAAGTCATCGTTTATACTGACCATTCCGCTATTCATTACCTTTTAACTAAAACTGATGCAAAACCTCGATTAATAAGATGGATTCTATTGTTACAGGAATTCGACTTAGAGATACAAGACAAGAGAGGAGCTAAAAATTTGGCAGCAGATCACCTTTCAAGATTCAAAAATCCACACCTCAAGGATTTCGACAAAGCCTAAATAAATGACTCATTTTCTGAAGAATAACTCCTAGTCGTAACAGAAACTGAAGACCCTTGGTTTGCCGATTTCGTAAATTATTTAGCAGCTAACATAACCCCAAAAGGTTTGACCTATCAGCAAAAGAAGCGATTCTTCGCTAATGTAAAAAATTACTTTTGGGAAGACCCTTTCCTTTTTCGTATTTGCACAGATCAAGTCATTTGAAGATGCGTTACTAAGATGGAAGCATATAAAATTCTAGATCACTGCCATTTTGGACCAACAGGAGGACACCACAGTGGAACTAGAACTGCTCACAAAGTACTTGAATCGGGTTTTTATTTGCCTACCCTTTTCAAAGATGCCAACTGGTATGTGACCTCTTGTGATAAATGCCAGAGGACAAGTGAGAAACATCTAATGCAATTAAATGAGCTGGATGAATGGCGCTACAATGCATACGAAAACTCACGATTATATAAGGAAGCCACAAAGCGATGCCATGACAATCATTTAAGACAACCCAAGTAGTTTAAAACTGGCGATCTTGTCTTGCTATACAACTCGAGGCTTAAACTATTCCCTGGAAAACTTAAATCAAGATGGTCAGGCCCATTCACTGTTCAACCTGTCTTCCATACGACACAGTCGAGGTAACTCATCCAAACCAAGGCACTTTTAAGGTAAACGGTCATCGGCTTAAACATTATAAAGGTGAGGATTTTAAGAATAATAGGGAGGAGCTTCAGCTCCACGAACCCTCGTAATGACACACGCAAGCAGAGTCGATCTTAGACTCTAAATAAGTGCTTCTCGGGAGGCAACCCGAGCACTGACTTAAGTTCAATTCTTTTATTCTCTAGTTCATTAACTAACCCTCTGAATGCAGGATTTTCAACCCACACAGGCATCGACACAGGCTTGCCAAAGACCGTGTGACATCATAAACAGAGGCACGGGCTGCGACACCAAGCCACGACCGTGTGATATGGTTGTGGCCAAGCCTTACAAATCGACACGGGCGCGCAACACGCCTGTGTTCCAAAACCATGGCCAAACCTGTTAATTCAACACGGGCATTCGACACGCTTGTGCCCCAAGGGCGTGGTCGAACTTGGCATTCAAGACACGGGCGTGTGACCATCTACACGACCGTGGGAAAAGCGAACATCGAAGGACATGGCCGTGCGACGCGGCCGTGTGCCCCAACACGCCCCAGGAACACGAGCGTGT
Source organism: Gossypium stocksii (assembly GCA_020496765.1). Taxonomy (NCBI): domain Eukaryota; kingdom Viridiplantae; phylum Streptophyta; class Magnoliopsida; order Malvales; family Malvaceae; genus Gossypium; species Gossypium stocksii. The sequence goes on along the minus strand of CM035625.1, from coordinate 51,523,738 downwards.
CTTATGAAATTGGCGCGTTAAAACCCCCAATTTTCAAACCACACGGGCTAACCCCGAGTCACACGAGTGTGTGGCATGCCCGTGTGACCCAAAATCCTATATAGACAGCCAACTATTCACCTTCTTCTTCACCTAAACCCTAAAAACCTCTCAACCCAACTCCTATACACACCATTCCTAGTGCCGCCGGCCTCAACAGCACCTCCACGCCCGTGTAACCTCGCCACAATCGTGTTCCGCCCCATAATCACCCATTCGAAATCAGGTCATCTTCAAGAGGAAAGAAGGCTACCGTCCCTACCTCTAAAAAGCGTAAGGGACCCGGTGGCTCCTCTTCTAGACCTACATCCGAAATCCGACACCCCTTCCTCCAATTCCCGCAGAACTCACAAGAAGAATTATTTCAGATAGTATGGGTAAGACCTCTCGGAGTCAGAAGATGCATTGATTGGGCCGCTTTAGAGCAAGTCCACCTAGCGGATGAGGTCCGGGCCCTATTGACGATGGACCCGTGGGAACAGTTCTTTCAAATCGTGGAGCCCACGTATCTTGAACTCACCCTCGAGTTCTACTCCACGTTCCATCTCCAGACGGTGATGAGCCGACATGATAATCCAGGGATGATACAATTCCGTCTAGGAGGCCTCGTTCATCAGCTTAGTGTACCGGATTTCGGTACAGCACTCGGCCTGTACACCGAGCAGTTTTTAGAGGAGGAGAACCTTTCTGAGCTCCACCACCATATCTACATCTCTCCAGTCAACTGCTGGCGTGCCTTAGTCCTTGACCAGCCTACATACGACCTCAGTCGCTCCAAAGCGACCAATCTCACCCCATCTCTGAGGTATATACATGCCCTCCTCGCGCACACACTGACGGGCAGACACGAGAGTACTGGTGTCGTCAACACTCACGACGCCTACTTTTTGTGGAGTATGGCACATATTCATGTGATCGATCTCGCCTACTTCATCGCCCATGCCATCCAGCACCAAACGGAGCGACACCGCAGGGGCGTGATCTCTATTGGCCCGTAATCACTTGACTGGCCTGCCACTTCGACCTACTTAACACCACGGCCCAGACATCCTCTTATATGCTGATCGGTCAGATGTCCCCACAGGGCATCCAAACTATGTTACATATGAGGATGATTTAGCGCCGACCTGGGACTGATCCTCCACAATATCGTCTACTCTGGGATACCGAGCAAGAGGACTCCGAGGACATTACTGATGATGTCCCACCACCGGAGGAGGCACCAACTGAGCCACCACCCCCTCGCCGCCCAATTCATGCAGCAGTTTCATATGCTGACATATCCGAGCGCCTCACACGATTTGAGTAGCAGTGCTTTCAACGCTTTAATCACATCGACGCTACTCTTCAGCAGATATGCCAGCATCTTCACATCTCATCACCGCCCCCACCTCGCGGACCATCTGAGGATTAGAACTTTCTATTCCTCTTATCTTCTTTTTTATTTGGTTCCTTGATCTTTATTTTTGCCTTTTCTTGAACTTTATGTTTCTTTAGAATCTTTAGATTTTTCTTTATCTGTATTTTGATATTTATGTTTATTGAATATTTTAATTTAGTTTTCAATTTTATCATTTTATCGGCCATTTCCTAACGACTAATTGTTCTAATCTTCAAATATCTAAAATCCCACAGTTTCAAAGGAGCTTTACAGCTCAAATCTAAATCCTACTCTTCTAGCAGAGTAGCTGTAGACAATAACCACTACCACCACCGGAGTATCTACCTCCGCATCTTCCTTTTTCCCAGACACTCTATAGCCACCACCTCCTCAAAGAATCCATCCAATCCAGGAAGTTTTCACTTCCCCCTATCCTATGATATTATACTTCTATTGCTACTAATGTTATCTTTGTACATTGAGGGCAATGTACATATTAAGTATGGGGGGAAATCACTTTCAGTCATTGCATTTTTTTAAACCCCTGAAAAATTTTTACAACTAACATTTTGCACTGTTCTCAAAATTTCGACTTTCCACTGTCATTCTCTGCATTATCTTCAATCTCCTATTAGGAATTAATTCTGATTGATTTATGATTTTTATTGATATGTTGAAAATCAAGACATAGGTACTTATGCTTTGATTATTCAAACTTTAAGACATTAGGGAATCAAGCATAATAAGTAGAAATTTTTGAGAATTTAAATTTTTTCTAGGTTATTTTCCCTAATTTTAAGTGTTATCTTGAGATTTTAAATTCGCAAGATTGACATAAAAAGCCATAATTCTGGTGAGATGTTTGAGCCTTTTGAGCATACATCCTTTCATGCTCACTTTTATTGTTGCTTTGAGTGAGTCAATACTGATTTGTTATTCTAGAACTTGCTTCGATTATACATGTAGAGACCACATCATTGATTTGATATACTGAGATGATAAAGGCACCTAGGTGTAACCCACTTACTCCATAAAAACCTACCCCCATAAATTAAACCCTAGTGAGCCCCCTTGAGCCTAACATCCCATTCCTTTGACTTGCCTTTAATATATTAACCTATAACCCAATTTTTGTTGAATTCCATTCAATTATTTTGACCCCTATTTTTGTCGAGATTTGAGTTGAAATTATTATCTAGCTTTGTTCTCTTGTTCAGTTTATAAAGTTAGTAAAAATTCAAAGTATTGTATTTAATTCTTGATTTAAAAAAAATAGTATATACAGTTAATTCAGTTGTAATTCATATTTCAGTTATAGTTTAATATTTTTTGCATATTTCTACTATAAGCTATTGAATCCAGAATGATGTCATCATAAGGCTTAGCTCGAGGAATATGTTCAAGTGATAGAGATTTTTCTAGCTAGATGATTTTTCAATTCAATCTCAATTCTAACCCTCTTTTTCAGTTTGTGACAACACCCTTAACCAAAGCCCCATTACAACCATTGAAAGACCTTTTGATCGATGTGTCATATCAATCTATAGTGGTGGAGATTCGATTTTCTTGCAAGCCTATGGTAATAACTTTTCCTATTGACTAAAGAGTGCTTAATTTTTAAACCCTAAACACTTTGAGTGGATAGAGTGAATCTTTAGTGAGGATGTCAACTCTTGTTGATTTCGATTGAAAGGTAATTATTTAGGAGAAGGGAGAAAACCTATGTTTTTGTGATAAAATTCTTAACTTAGAGTGCTTGAAACTTTAATGTTCTTCTGGTTGAATTCTCATTGTATTATTACTTGTGGATTAGTTTGAAACATTATTGACAAGGATTATAAGTTGAGATGAATAATTCTTAATTGTGAGTTGAGATTTTACTTGAGGACAAGCAAAGGCTTAAATGTGGGGGTATTTGATAAGCGATAAATTATACATATTTTTACCCCATGTTTAGCCCAATTTCTGGATGAATTACCCATTGATTTGTGTAAATTGATGCTCTTAAACCTTTAATGTCATGTTTTATACTCAGATGAGTTTAGGGAAGTGAAAAGAACGAGAAACGGGCTGAAAACAGAGAAAATGGGCCAAAGAATGAAAATAACACGGCCTGGAGATTCGCCACACGGTCGTGTGACACGGCCGTGCCACCTTGAGCTCTAACACGGCTCAACCCCGACTCGCACAGCCAAACCACACGGCCGTGCCACCTTAACAGGCCCAAACACAACCTGGTCCTTGATCCATACGAGCGTGTCCTGTCGTGAGGAAGTTCAATTTCACTTAGAAAAGGCTACTAAAGGGCTAAGAAAGGCATTCCAAAACTCTATATAAAGACCCTAGAAGGCAACTAGGTGTGTTTGATTCCCTACTAAAGGTGCTATTTTCCCACCAACACAGAGAGTAGAAGCAAGGAATTACTCCAAAGAAAGCCGATTGATCCATCTCAGAAGCCGAATTCTCCTTCAAGACTGAAGATCTCCCTTCAAATTCCTATAGGGGTTTTAGGGTTCTTTATGTTTTGTTATCATTATTCTTCTGAGATGTTTTCTTTTATAATTATGAACTAAATTCCCCAAAATACTTGAGGGGCATGAAACCTAAGATGAATCTTGTTATTATTTTCCCTTGGATTAATGATAAATACTTGATTTATTCTTAATTATGTGTTCTTAATTATTGATTTAATATTTCAGGATATTGATTCAAGTATTGATGTGCTTATTCAGTAGATTTAGCATAATTAAGCAGAGTTGATTGCACCCCTAGACATAGGGTGACATAAATCTGCCGGATTAGGGTCAAACATAATAAGGGAATCCATAGATCGAGTTAATGCAACATTAAGGGTTTTAATTAGAAAGAGATTTCAATTAATCAACCTAAGGTTAGTTGTTTTTAGTCTTGAGAGAGATATTAACATAAGTTAGGGATTTCTACGGATCAAGTCAAGTGAATAAATCGTCTAGTTCAAGAGTTGATAACAAGTGAAGTCTAGGTGGATTCTCCTTTGAGTATTGTCCAAGTCAATCAGTTTTCCTAAGAATTTTTTCCTAGCTTAGTCTAATAATAGTTTAGTTTAATAAAATCCCATTTTATTCTTAGGTTAAATAATAGAAAGAAAGTTAGTACTAGTACTTTTAGTTCCTTTGGGTTCGACATTCCGGTCTTGCCACTAAGCTATACTACTGTTCGATAGGTGCGCTTGCCTTAAATCGTGATAATAGTTAGTTTTGGGTACGATCATATTTTATAAATTTTATTACTTCATATCGCAAATATTATTCGTATCTATCAAAGAATTTGCAAGTAACTTTACATGAAAATTATCTTTCAAATTTGTTTAAAATTTGGATGCTGCTTTAGTCTTCATGTTATGAATACATTACATATGAAAAAAATGTTGAATATATGGTGTTTATATTAGATTATTATTAAAAGGAGTCATCAAGTTTAGGCTAATTTGATTTTGTAAAAGTGTTAAATAATTTAATATTTAAACTTAATTAACATAAGTGTTAATAATAGAACATGATGACTAAAAAATAAATGAATATATATAACTATGTTGTAGTTAAAAATGTAGCTAAAAGAGTTCACTGCTATTTAGTTTGAAGAACTGTAAGCTTTATGGTATGGTTGGAAGGTAAGATACTATCAAAAAAATAAAATAGTGATATTGGAAAGTTAATTTTTACAATTACCATTACCCAAACCAATCAAAGTAAACATACAAAGATCCAAACCTTAATCACATACAAGTGAAGCAAAGAAAAACCCAGATAACAAATACAAGTGTTGGAGAGAATTCTAGAGATGGAGAAGGGAAGAGGCACTCCATATGGAATGAATATCTCTTTTTTTCACATCATATTCTCATACACTCTTACATTTTTTTTTTTAAAAACCCCAAAAATTACCTTAAGTTTTCTAATTTTTAACCTTTCCAATGCTAAGGTCACTCTCACACCGAAAATTTCTGGTAAAAATAGCAGTATTTGCAAACCTACAAAAGTGATAGCTGATAAAGCATTATGACACCAAACCCTAAAGTTGTGCAAGCCTTCCGCATGATGAAAGAAATAGGAATTAGTGAGGAAAAAGTGAAACTAGTATTGAAGAAGCTTCTGAAGCTCTATGAAAAAAATTAGGAGCTAATTGAATCAGAGAATTATAGAATTCTTGCAGACACTATATTTGAGGAGGACAACAAGATGCCAAAACATAAAAAAAAACCAATGCAAATGATGACGGTTGGCCACTTAAAAAGAGCTAGATTGAAAAACCAAAAAGGGCTGGCCACTTCCTCTCATACAAATTGAAGCTCTAATACCAAATTTGTTGGGAAAAAGAGAGGATAGCATACCAAAGTATAAATATCTGAAGAACTAGATTTGATATTAAGTAGACAATTTCTTTTTATGTTGCCTTACATCCACAACTTTCTTCAACACACTTATATAGCTTACAATAAACTTAAAAAAGACAAATTTAATTTACTTAACACAACTATTTCAATTCTTAAATTCATGAATGGTTTAGATTCATAAATAGAAAGTGCAAAATAATATTTTAACAGAAAGAAAGCTAACATAATTCATATAAATACTTGTAACGTAACACCCCTAACCGTATCCATCATCGGAGAGGGTTACGGGCATTACCGAGGTTTACAGATCAAACAGACGAAAAGTGCAAACGTTTCATAACATATCAACATTCTTAATAAAACCAATAAAAATCATAAATACTGTCCCTTATACGGGCCCTCGAGGCCCTAAATACGCATTAGAAACAAGTTGGGACTAAATCAGAAACTTAGAGAATTTTCGAAAAACATAGAAAAATGTCAAAGCTATAGGGGTCACACAGCCATATGGCCAGGCTATGTGACTCACATGGTCAGACGTGTCTCAGGCCATGTAGGCATTCAAAATAAGGACACACGGCCATGTTCATGCCCATGTAAACTCTCTGACTTAGTCACATGACCAATTCACACGCCTGTGCGCTAGGCCGTGTACCCTTCGAAGTAACCTCACATGTCTGTGTGCCAGGCCATGTAACAGCTTGACTTGCAACCCTTTAAAACCTACAAAAGACACATGGCCGTGTCACCTGTCCGTGTATCACACACGACTGAGACATATGCCCATGTCATTGCCCGTGTAGATAAAAATAGGTCATTTTACAAGTCATATTTCTCACCCAATATGGCATCCTCCTACACTTACCATTGTGCATAAAAATAAGCCATATTATGACATCCAAAATAAGCAAAATCAAGCCTTAAACATGTATATTCATATACAACCAATATGTCCTTAGGCACCTCAAATGACAATTATAAACATGTTTAACCATGTATTCAATATAACCAAATGTTCAACTAAATTATATGCATAATTGTATCATTACATATCATGTAGATCACTTTACTAAAACATACCAATTGATGTTAAACATGCCCTTCAATTTCTAACATAATTAGACATATTTGTCTTACACAACAAGGTACCAATTCACAACCAATTCATCAACTCACAAAACACTTATACTAAATGCACATGTAACTATCATTTTACCTTTCATCAGTCAACCACCAATCAAGCCCCACCTCAACCAAATTGCATATATCCATACCAAAACATACCAAAATACAAGCCAACTCAAATGTCTATAATCACAACAAAACATGTAGGCCAACATTAGCCCAAAGAACCTATACATGCCATTATAACCAAACTTAAACCAACCAAAAGTACCAAGTGAGCCGATGGATACTGTGATAGATCCCCGACTAGCTTCTAACCCGATCGAGCTGTCAATAATCTGAAAAATATAAGAAAACAACTATGTAAACAATGAATGCTTAGTAAGCTGTATAAACTTTAATCATATCAATTCATTTCAAATATGAAATTTATACATATTAAGAATAATCCAATACTAATACCGCTAGATTTATAAAGCTATATTCAACAACTCACAATGTGAATAAATTCACAGCATCACTTATACATATCATCCCTAGCATAGTAGGATTTTAAATAACTTTAAACCCTTTCAAATTTTTCTTATTTTCATTTGCATTTCATTAATTTCTATTGCATTTACTCTCATTAGCTCAAATAACATCAATTCAATTTATCATTCCTTTTTTCATCAATCTACACTTCAGGTATGAACTTACTATTTCATTACCTTTCCACACCTATTTTATATGCATAACACATGAACATAAGCATATCATTCAATCATAGCCACAAGCTAGTGCATTTAAACATAATTCTTTTTGGAACTAACCACATGGTAAACCATTTCAATAGGAATTACATAATTTAAACCTTACCACCCTTTCATGATCAAAAGCATATTTTCATTTAGGCATTTACCATTTCAATGCATAACTTATAAGTTTAACGTGGTATAATCCAACCACAGCTTGGCCAAAGCCTAAGCACATATACACCGACCATGTTAGTCATGTAAATTCATATATGAATCAATAATCATGGATGAACTCAACAATTAATCAAATTTCCATATACATTTAACATCCATATCATGTATCAATACATCATGTAAAATCATTTCCATGGATTTCATGTAAATACCTTTAATAGTTCGTATCGAACTCATATCATCTCATAACAGAACATTACCCGTTGAACCATTTAGAATATCATTGGATACTCGGGATAGCTCACACATAGTGTGCTAAACTGTAATCCGTCAATTCTTGTACATGTATGCTCGTACGAGCTATGAATTGATATGCTCTCATGAGTTGAGAATCAGTGAGATAATAAGAGTTGTGGTGTGTCTGCAACATATGCAGGACCTCAACCAAATCGGTAACCCTAATGACATGCTATTTGTATCCTACGAATTTCTAAGGTTCAAACGGGATTCGGTAATCATCATACGTCGTTGGATTTACGTCGTTTCATAACACAGTAAATTGCATATATTAACATTCAATTTACTCCAGATTATACAGATATAGTATATACAAACTTACCTGGCTAAATTACAGAAATACCAAAGTTTAGGGGCATTTTGGTAATTTTTTATTCCCCTTGAATTTCCACCCAATCTTGATCTAAATTAATAATTTCATACAATATATTAATTTAGACAATAAAACAATTTACTTTATGCAATTTGGTCATTTTTGACATTTTTACAAAATTGCCCTAAATTTTTACTTTTATTCAATTTAGTCCCTGAGCCCAAAACATGCAAATTAACCATTTTTACCCAAAATTGAGCTTAGACGAATGTTCATAGCTCCAAATACAGCCCATATTTATGAAATTTTCATATCAAATCCCTGTACTTTTATTAATTTAACAATTTAGTCCCTAATCGATAAATTCATCAAATATCACTTAACAAAATACTTTTAAATACCAACTAATATTTAAAATTCATAATTTAACATCAAATATCACAAGATTCATCAATGGAAACATTCAAAATCTTTAACAGTTTCAAAATCGAAGGTACGAGCTAGCTGGATCTAGCAACGATCTCAAAAACATAAAAATCATTAAAAACGAAACTAAAATCACATACCAATCTAGAATTTGAACTTGTCGAAACCTTCATGCTCAAAATGGTTTCTTCTCCCTTTTCAATTCGGTGATGAAGCAATGTAAAAGATGATAAAACATTTTGGCTTTATTTAATTTAATTTAATTATCAAATTACTATTTTACCCTTGGTTAATAAATTAAAAAAACACCAAAGTCATGAATGTCTAATTACCATTTAAGTCCTTTTTCCTTTATTCAATTAACCATTTAATCACTCAAATCAAATAGTGATTAAATTTTACATCTTTTACAATTTAGTCCTTTTTAATTAATTAACCATAGAAACATTAAAATTTTTCAACGACACATACCACCTTAATGACACTAAGTAAATATTTATAAAAATATTTACAACTTGGTTTATAGAAAAGTGGTCCCGATACCTTATTTTCTAAAACCACTTGATCTTAGGGTCTTAGCACTTGAACTTAATAAATCACTTATAAAATAAAAAATCACTATATTAAAAACCTTTTTAAAGTCACAATTAACTCATAAATATTAAATATAATATTTACAAACTTACTGATCAGTTTGGTTGCGCCTAAACCACTATTTTCGACACTACCGAAAAACAGGTTGTTACATGTAATGTTTTAGTAACAGAAAATTGAAGCCTGCAAGGGAATTTAAAAAACAGAAAAAAAAAATCTAAAATCAAATTGAAGCAATTAAAATAAATAACGAAAGAAAGTGAGACGTACCAAACAAAGTGCAAAAAAGAAACAAAGAAAGAAAAATTCCAACGTTGTAAGAGAAATGAAACTTTTCAAGAAAGAGATTTGTTGGTTTTATACTGATGAGATTGAAAAAGAGTTGAGAGAGTTAGGGATTTTCTTGTTGGGAAAGATTGAAAAAGAGAATTTTTTTTTCTTTATTCTATTCAGAGGTAGAGGTAAAGAATAGCATTTGACGTTTTTGAGAGCATGTAACAACGTAACAGGTAATCACAGTGAACCAAACGTACGTAAAGCGGTGGGCCCGTTGAATCCATGGCTCAATCAAACATGGTCTTAATTTTCTACGGGAAATGAATAATTCTAAAACATGAAGATGCAAATTCAATATTTATCATTTTTCAAGAAAGTAAAATTGCTCAAATCCATTTTCTCTCCTTTTTGAGTCATATCATCTCTCTTTTTTCTCCGGTATTCAATATTTTCCATCAAAATCGATTTTTTAGAGCAATCAAAATCATGAGAAAAGAACAAAGATTTCAGCAGTAGTCACTAGTTGTAGGGGAATGAGCTGAAATCCCCATTCTTCCCCAAGAAATCAGTGCGGAAATCCTTTCAAGATTAGTCATCAAAATGTTTTGCCAATATAAGTGTGCCTTAAAACAATGACTTTCTCTTATATCAAATCCCCTTTTAGGACATGCCAGCACCTGACATTGTTGGTTCTACTTGTGTGTTCATGGTAGGAGTTCTTAATGGTTGCCTTTGTGTGCTTCATAACCGCCATCTGATGCAAGATAATTTTTGGATGATGACTGAGTATGGTGTGGGTGGATTGTGGACTAGATTGAGGATTCCGATGCTTCGATCCTTAGTGGCTTTTGACTTCTTGTTTCTCGTAGGGAGGCGCTACGTTTTGAGCCATTCACTTGTTTCTTCGTCATGATATAATAAATCTTTAAGAAAGCACATTTGTTCAGTGGAAGCATCAGGTTAGTCTTATTATTGATGGTTATGGACTAACTGACTTTATCACCGACATAGTGGTTACTCCTCCTCCGGTTGTCTCTGATAAAGAAGGGAAGTTAGTTTTGAATCTTGATTTTGCTACGCACATCAACAAGATAAATTGTTGGCTTCTTGACTGTTATCTACTATCATTACTGATGTCTTACCTTACTTTACAAGCACCACCATGACTCATGTTATTTGGAGCAAGGCTTGTCTTCTGTTTGCGGTGACGTCGAACACTATGGTGTCTCACTTAAGGCACTCGTGGCATTCTCTAAAGAAAGGTCACCTGACTGTGAATGAGTATTTGGCCAAAAGCAAGGCCACTTTTGATCTTTTGAGTGATTTCGGTCATAATGTTCTTGGTAAAGAACAAGCGAACGTCATCTTTGCTAGTTTTTCAATGGAGTTTGACTCAGTCTTGACATTTGCCTCATATGCTTTTAAGTCTCTTCCGTTGGATCGTCTCACCAGCATGCTTCTTGAGCATGAGAATCGCCAGAAACAATTTGCAGTTGAGGTTCCGGTTCACGTGAATCTGATTCAACAGTTTACTCCGTTTGGGTCTTCTCCAGTAGAATAGAGTTCCTCGATCGAGTCCCATTCGTCAGATCTTTCACCTCGTGGTCGAGCTTCCTATCGTGGTCGTGGTCGTCGACAATGTCAACTATGTAACCGGTTAGGACATGTTGCTTAAAAATGCTATCACCGGTTTGATCGGTCGTTTGGTGACTCTTCGCCGATAGAGAAAGGGTTTGGTTTTGGGTATAACCCTAATGATGCAATCTGTTACTCACATAGCCCACCTTCGATGCCTATGTCACATGGCCCATCAGTTTAGACCAGGCCTATAATGCATACCAATTATGTCTCTGTAGCCACTCCTGTCACATGGGCCCAAACGTATGGTTTTTTAAGTCCAACAGCTACTCACATGGGCTCGTATGGATTTTCAAATTTGACAGCTACTCACGTAGGCCCGCCTCATTCGAATGTTTATGGCTCATCTCAAATTCCACTCGGGTCTTCGGTTAATTCTCATAGGCAACCTGTTAGTTCTCATGTTTTATCAAAATCTGGTTTAATCCAACCTACTTCTATGCATTCTTTTTTGGATAGCAACAAACCCACCGACATTACGACTTGGTATCCTGATTCTGAGGCAATGAATCATGTCTGTAATGATTTTTTTGTTGTATGGTACCAGTGAATACTCAACTATGGCACCCTTACTCAAGAGAGATGGTACACGAGCTAATATTGCACATCCAGGTCATAGTACTAAATCTACATTAACCAAACGATTGCCTTCGATGAATGTGTTGCATGTGCATAATGTGTTTTTCGAGTTCCATCCTTTTCATTGTCTTGTAAAGGATATTCAAACCAAGGAAATATTGCTTCACGGCCACACACATGATAGGTAGCATAGATTTTCTAGAGTATTTTCCTCTGTTGCTTTGGAGTCCATTTGAGATCCAGACTTGTGCTTGAATAACACCGAGTTAGAGAATAGTCTTAATTTCTCTACTTTTTGTAATACATTTGAGTTGTGGCATCGACGACTTAGGCACACGTCATTTCGGGTCCTAAGATATGCCTTAAAATTTTTTAATATTTCTGTTACTAATAATAATATACAGCATGTTTGTTTTGCGTGTCATCAAGGGAAGTCTCATAAGCTTCCATTTTTCAGCTTCTACTACTATTTACAATAATCCTTTTGATCTTGTGGTTTTTGACTTATGGGGGTCGACTCTTGTGGCTTCCGAGTCGAATTGGTATTGTGTTACATTTGTGGATGTGCACAGTCGATTTACTTGGTTGTATCTTCTTAAAAAGAAGCTCCAAGCTATTGATCGTTTTATGTATTTTCAGAAGTTTGTTAAGGTGTAATTTCACAAAGCCATTGAGCAATTCCAGAGTGACCGAGGTGGTGAATTTTGGTCTTTTACTTCTTATCTTGTTCAACATGGCATCATTCATTAGGTCATTTGTTCGCACACATCAAAACAGAATGGTATTGTTGAACAAAAACACCGTCATGTGGTTGAGGTTGGTCTTACATTACTTGCTCAGGCTCACTTGCCAATGAAGTATTAGGGGTATGTTTTTTCTTGTGTTATTCATTTGATCAACTGCTTACCTACTCAGGTTCTCAAATATCGGTTGCCTTACCCGGTTCTTCATGGTAATCATCCTGATTACACTTATCTTCGGGGTTTTAGGTGTTGTTGTTACTTGTACTTATGACCGTTCAATTGTCACAAGTTAGAGTTCGAAACACAAAGGTTATCAATGTCTTGCTGCTAATGGTCAGGTGTTTGTTTTGCATCATGTTGTATTTAATGAGAGCCGATTTTTGTTTGCACCGTCAACTAATGTTACTTGTTCGCCTTCGGATTTGGATCGTGTTACCACATGTGTTCCCATGGTATATCCCCGTTCCATGCTTAAGCTGCATAGTGTCTTGTCATCTCATTCAAGTACTCAGGTTTCTGCATATCCTGTTATGCGTCTTAGTCAATCATTAGGGTGTTCTCTTGATTCTTCTTCTTCGACTACTAGTCTGTTTATAGAGATTAGTGGTATTGTATATAATGATAGTGTTAGAATTAAGTGACCCAAATTCTTATTTAAATAAAATAAGATGGAAAATAAAATAAAAGTAATATCCAAATAGAACTAGACTTCTTTTATTTTATTTTAGAATAAGGTTTTTTAAACCTTATTAAACTCCATCTATTTTATATTGATTAGGATAAAGTGTTTCAATCCTAATAGAATATGGCTTTACAAGCCTATAAATAGACATAGTCTATTCATCTTGTATTGATTCGAATTTTCGACATAGTGAATTTTCTTCTCCTCTGCCCGTGGTTTTTTTCCCGAAAGGGTTTCCACGTAAAATCTGTGTGTTCTTTATTTTTATTTTATTTTTATTTATTTGTTTGAGATATTTTGTCATTACCGACATTATATTTTTTCACAAATTGGTATCAGAGCTTCCGGGTTTTTTCATCTCAATCACGTTAATGGCGTCTTTGAAGTATGAAATTCCGCTGTTGGATCGCAACACCAGATTTGCGTTATGGCAGATTAAGATGCAAGCAGTTCTTGCGCAGATGGATCTAGAGGACGCCCTGCTAGGGATAGATAAGATGTCTTCAACATTAACAGATGAAGAGAAGAAGCATAAGGATCGAAAGGCATTAACACAGTTACATCTGCATTTGTCTAACGAAATTTTGCAAGATGTGATGAAGGAGAAGACCGCCGCTGGATTATGGAAAAAGCTGGAACAAATATGCATGTCGAAAACTCTAACCAGCAAGCTGCATATGAAGCAACGTCTTTATGCTCATCGTTTGGAGGAAGGTGCATCTGTGCACGAACACTTAACAGTGTTTAAAGAAATTCTCTCAAACTTGGAGGCCATGGAGGTTCAGTATGATAAGGAAGATCTAGGGTTGATTCTACTTTGTTCGTTGCCCCCGTCTTATTCAACCTTTAGAGATACAATTTTATATAGCCGTGAGTCTCTCACAGTCGATGAGGTTTATAATTCTTTAACCTCGTATGATAAGATGAAGCATCTTGTGGCTAAAACCGACTCTCAGGGGGAGGGTCTCATTGTTCGTGGGAGATAAGATCGGAATGTTGATGATGATCGTGGAAAGACACAAGAACGAAATCCTCACGGTAAATCTAAGGGTAGATCAAAGTCTTCAAACAGAGGTAAAACTTGTAACTTCTGTAAGAAGAAAGGGCACATTAAATCTGAGTGCTATAAGCTACAGAATAAGATCAAAAGGGAGGCTGCGAATCAAAAGGGAAAACAACCAGAAAATTCTGGTGAAGCTGATGTTGTAGAAGACTACAGTGATGGTGAACTTTTAGTCGCTTCAGTCATCAATTCTAAAGTGAGCGATGAGTGGATCCTTGATTCGGGCTGCACCTTCCACATGAGTCCCAATAGAGATTGGTTTACAAATTACGAGACAGTGCCTGAAGGTGTTGTTTTGATGGGAAATAATGCTTCGTGTAAAATCGCAGGTGTTGGAACAATTAAAGTTAAGATGTTTGATGGAGTTGTCAGAACACTTAGTGACGTACGACATGTTCCAAAATTGAAGAGAAATTTAATTTCATTAAGTACTCTTGATTCAAAAGGGTACAAATACACAGCTGAAAGTGGGGTTTTGAAGATTTCTAAAGGTTCCCTCGTTGTGATGAAAGGGCAAAGAAAGACTGCCAAGTTATATGTTCTGCAAGGTTCTACTGTTACTGGTGATGCAGCTGTCGCCTCCTCTTCCCTATCAGATGATGATATTACTAAACTTTGGCATATGCGCCTAGGGCATATGAGTGAGAATGGTATGGCAGAGTTAAGCAAAAGAGGACTTCTTGATGGGCAAGGAATTTGCAAACTGAAGTTCTGTGAGCATTACGTTTTTGGGAAGCAAAAGAGAGTTCGATTCACCAGAGGAATTCATAACACGAAGGGAACTTTGGAGTATATTCATTCTGATCTGTGGGGGCCATCCAGAGTACCTTCGAGAGGTGGAGCTAATTATATGCAAACTTTTATTGATGATTTTTTCAGAAAAATTTGGGTGTTCTTCTTGAAGCAGAAAAGTGATGTGTTTTTCGCATTTAAGTCTTGGAAAACTATGATTGAAAAACAGACGGGAAAACAAATAAAACACCTCCGTACAGACAATGGCTTAGAGTTCTGTTCTGATGAGTTTAATAAACTGTGCAAGTCAGAAGGAATCGTGAGACACTTAACAGTTCGTCATACTCCACAACAAAATGGCGTTGCAGAACGAATGAATAGAACGATCATGGAGAAGGTTCGATGTATGTTATCAAATGCCAACTTACCAAAGTCATTTTGGGCCGAAGTAGCCTCTACTGCATGTTTTTTGATCAACCGATCTCCATCCATTGCCATTGAGAAAAAGACTCCACAAGAGGTATGGTCTGGTAACCCTGCTGATTATTCTGATTTAAAGATTTTTGGGTGTCCTGCGTATGCTCATGTTGATAATGGAAAATTGGAACCAAGATCTATTAAATGTGTTTTTCTTGGTTATAAAACTGGTGTTAAAGGATATAAGTTATGGTGTCCTGAAGATAGAAAAGTTGTGATTAGCAGAGATGTTATTTTTGATGAAACTGCTATGCTACCTAACTTATCTCTTAAAGATCCTTCCAATAAAGAAAATCAAAAGCAGGTGGAGCATCAGATTAATACAGAGTCAACTCCTCAAGCCAGTACAAAAATTGAGAATAAAGTTGCTTCTTCACCACAATACTCTATTGCCAAAAACAGAACTAAAAGAGAAATTAAACCTCCAAAGAAGTATGCTGAGGCTGATCTAATTGCTTATGCTTTAAATGTAGCTGAAGATATAGATGCAAATCAAGAGCCATCTAATTATTCTGAGGCGGTTAGTTGTGAAGACTCAGAAAAGTGGATGTTTGCTATGCAAGAGGAGATGGAATCACTCCACAAAAACAAAACATGGGATCTTGTAAAACTTCCAAAAGGTAAAAAGGCTGTTCGTTGTAAATGGGTGTATAAAAAGAAAGAAGGGACTCCAGGAGTTGAAGAACCCAGATATAAAGCAAGGCTTGTTGCAAAGGGTTACAGTCAAATTCCAGGAGTAGACTTCACAGATGTGTTCTCCCCAGTTGTGAAGCATAGTTCGATTCGAGCTTTGCTTGGTATTGTGGCCATGCATGATTTGGAGCTTGAGCAGTTAGATGTTAAAACTGCTTTTTTGCATGGAGAACTTGATGAGGATATTTACATGCAACAACCAGAGGGTTTTACAGTCTCAGAAAAGGAGGACTATGTTTGCTTGCTGAAAAAAGTCTCTTTACGGTTTGAAATAGTCACCAAGACAGTGGTACAAGAGGTTTGATTCTTTTATGACTTCTCATTATTTCAAAAGAAGTAGCTTTGACAGTTGTGTTTACTATAAGAAAAACAATGATGGTTCTTTTGTATATCTACTCCTTTATGTTGATGACATGTTGATAGCAGCAAAAGATAAAGGAGAGATAAGAAAAGTCAAAGCCCAACTAAGTGAAGAATTTGAGATGAAAGATTTGGGACCAGCAAAGAAGATACTTGGTATGGAAATTCTTAGAGATAGAAAAGCAAGTAAATTGTACCTAAGTCAGAAAGGGTACATTGAGAAAGTTCTTTGCAGGTTCAATATGCAGAGTGCTAAGCCTGTTAGTACTCCTTTAGCAGCTCATTTTAGACTTTCATCAGCTTTGTCTCCACAAACAGATGATGAGGTTGAGTATATGTCACATGTTCCATACTCTAGTGCAGTGGGATCTCTCATGTATGCTATGGTTTGTTCACGTCCAGATTTATCATATGCAGTCAGTGCAGTTAGCAGATACATGGCGAATCCCGGTAAAGAACATTGGAAAGCAGTTCAGTGGATTTTA
Organism: Gossypium stocksii; assembly: GCA_020496765.1. NCBI lineage: Eukaryota > Viridiplantae > Streptophyta > Magnoliopsida > Malvales > Malvaceae > Gossypium > Gossypium stocksii. Next base: position 51,506,552 of record CM035625.1, on the reverse strand, counting down.
AGATACTTACAAGGTACTACTGATGTTTGCTTACAGTTTGGAAGAACTAGAGATGGAGTCATTGGGTATGTTGATGCTGATTTTGCTGGAGACCTTGATAGAAGAAGATCTCTCACAGGTTATGTCTTTACAATTGGAGGTTGTGCAATCAGTTGGAAAGCCACTTTGCAAACTACAGTCGCTTTGTCTACCACTGAAGCTGAGTACATGGCGATTACTGAGGCTTGTAAAGAAGCTATTTGGTTGAAGGGACTATTTAGTGAACTCAATGAAGACCTTCAAATCAGTACAGTATTTTGTGACAGTCAGAGTGCCATCTTCCTTACAAAAGATCAAATGTTTCATGAGAGAACAAAACACATTGATGTTCGGTATCATTTTGTTCGTGATATTATTGCTCGTGGTGATATTGTTGTGAGCAAAATTAGCACTCATGAAAATCCTGCAGATATGATGACTAAGTCACTTCCTATAACCAAGTTTGGGCATTGCTTAGACTTGGTTGGTGTTCATCGTTGAAGTTAAACCCTTAAGGGGTTTTTTAGAAGAGGTGGAGAACTTGTTCGTTGAAAGTTCGCGATGAAGAACTTGTTCATTGAGAATTCGTGTCAAGGTGGAGATTGTTAGAATTAAGTGACCCAAATTCTTATTTAAATAAAATAAGATGGAAAATAAAATAAAAGTAATATCCAAATAGAACTAGACTTCTTTTATTTTATTTTAGAATAAGGTTTTTTAAACCTTATTAAACTCCATCTATTTTATATTGATTAGGATAAAGTGTTTCAATCCTAATAGAATATGGCTTTACAAGCCTATAAATAGACATAGTCTATTCATCTTGTATTGATTCGAATTTTCGACATAGTGAATTTTCTTCTCCTCTGCCCGTGGTTTTTTTCCCGAAAGGGTTTCCACGTAAAATCTGTGTGTTCTTTATTTTTATTTTATTTTTATTTATTTGTTTGAGATATTTTGTCATTACCGACATTATATTTTTTCACAGATAGGTTTAGTTCAGGTTCTCCTACACTTGAGGTTCGAACTCTTATTGTTCATGATGTTATTTTTCACTACCGTCGGTTCTTCCCATCAATACTCATCCTATGGTTACCCAGTCGAAAGTAGGTGTTTTAAAACCAAATGTCTTGACTGTTGATCTTAATGAACGTGAACCTCGTAATATTGAAGAGGCTTTTGTTAGTAATGAATGGAGGAAAGCTGCTCAAGAGGAATATGATGTCTTGATCCGCAACAATACTTAGATTTTAATTTGTTACCTCCGGGTCGCAAAGCTATTGGCTATAAGTGGATATTTAAGGTGAAACGCAATCCTGATGGTACTGTGGCTCGACGAAAGGGAAGATTAGTTAGAAAAGGGTGTTCTCAAGTTCCTGATTGTGATTTTTTAAAAACATTTAGTCTAGTGATTAAATCGACAACGGTTCGTACTATTTTTTCCATTGTTTTTACAAAACCTTGGTAGTTGCGTCAAGTGGATGTGAACAACACATTTCTTAATGGTGATTTAACTGAAGAGGTATATATGCAACAACCTCTTAGTTATTTTTAGAATGATGCTAATGGTCAGCAACTTGTTTGTCAATTGAATAAAGCTTTGTATGGGTTATGAGAGGCCCAAAGAGCGTGGTTTGACAAGTTTAATGCATTTCTTGTTTCTATTGGGTTTGCGGTTTCTAAATCCGATGCTTCTTTGTTTGTTTGGGTTACCAACACATGTCACATATATGTATTAGTTTATTGGATGATATAGTCATTATTGATAACTCAAATACATAAATTGATGGGTTTGTTAGTAGGTTGCATACTAACTTTTCACTCAAAGATATGAGACTTCTTCATTATTTCTTAGGCATTGAAGTTGTTCATTTTGATGGTGGTGGGCTATATCTAAGTCAGCAGAAGTATGTGCTTGATTTGTTGGAGCAATACTGTATGGAGAATGCAAAAGGAGTTCTTACACCTATGGTTAGTTATTGTCAGTTGTCCAAACATATGAGAGGAGCATTTGAAACTCCGCATGAGTATCAAAGCATTGTTGGGGCATTACAATATGTGGTACTCACTCGTCCTGACATTGCTTATGCTGTCAATTGCATTTGTTAGTTCATGCATGCCTCGACTAATGTTAATTATGTTGCGGCTAAACGAGTTTTGCTCTTTGTGACACTATTGATTATGGTATATAGATACAACCTTCTGACATGTTATCTTTAGTTGCATATGCTGATGCGAATTGGGGTCTTGATTTTGATAATCGTCAGTCCACCACTGAGTATTGTGTGTTTTTTGGTGGTAATCTAATCTCTTGGTGTTCTAAAAAGCAGCAGGTTGTGTCTAGTTGACAGTAAAGGCCGAATATAGGAGTATTGTTGCTGTTGTTGCTGACCTTACATGGCTTAAGTCATTGTTAAGTGAGCTTTACATGGTTCCAGACGACAAATCTGTTATTTGGTGTGACAATTCAAGTGACGACGTTGTTTCAGCCAATCTAGTTCTTCACTCGAAATTCAAATATGTTAAGCTTGATTTATTCTTTCTTCGTGAGAAAGTTGATGATGGGAAACTTGTTTCAAGTGCTTGATCAGGTTGCTGACATACTTACCAAGTCGTTATCCTCCACATTTTTTTCAGTTACAGCGCAAACATGGTGTTAGAAGACGTGGGTGATGGGTGAATATTAGAGTAACTAAGAGTCAATTGGAGTAGTTAGTTTGTTTAGAATTTCTTAGCAGCAGTTGCTGCTATTCTTCTCTGTATAAAACATGTCATTCACCGTCTGAGAATGGAAATGTTTTTTCTCTATTCTTTAATGATAAATAAGATCTAGTCTCTCTTTTGTTCTCTGTTCATAGTTGTTTTTGGTACATTCTTTCACTTAGTCTCTCATATGTATGCATGAAGCCACTGTGTTTGGCACAGAACAGAAAAGCCCTGCTGAATGTTGATGCAAAAATTGTTGTTGTACAACTTGAAACACAATAGTCATAAGTACTTAGTAGTCGATGTCATTCAGACAGGGGATGGTTTTGTAGCAGATACCGACTGGGAGACCTTTCTTTTGCCCAGTGGCTTCTATCAGACTTGAATTTGCAATATCGAGCGCTAATGAAATTCGGAGAACTTGAGGGATAGTGATAGGAGCTTAATATGATAAACTTGTTGCATCTTTTACAGTTATGTTTTCTACTAGTTCATGTAAATTGTTGTTTACTTGTTTGTGGCTCTTTGGCATTTCTAATTTGCTGCTTATATTTTGGAAATTGTTGATCTGCTAGGTGATATTAGAATATACCCAATGGTGAGAGGCTCATAAGTGCCAATACAAACAGCTTTCATGTTTTATCCTTTGCGGACAAGAAGGTTGAGGAACATATAATCATAATGTAGCCTTAATAGTAATCTCTTTAGTATGATCTTATCTCTGTTGGTTTATTTGACATTGTCTTCATTTAGCTAGTTTTTTGGATTCGGGAGTAAGCATTCAATATAAGTCGGTCTTTAATAGTATAAAATTATATATATATATATATATATATATATATAGAAGAGAAACTATTTAAAACAAATTACATTTAATCAAATACCCAAAAATTTTGAAAGACTGACAAATTTTATGCAAATTACATCGAACTCCTTACACAACATGTTTTGTGACAATAAAACAGTAAACCAAAAAAACTAGAGGATAGTGCCTCGGGGCTATTCTCATCATAAAAAAATTTCTGGTGGGACGTGTAATAGACCCGTTTACTATAGATATTTTTTTCTTTGTTTCTTCCTTTTTGTACTCGGATGTGGGACGAATTTACATGCTTAATATATATTAAAGTGAAAATTGAACTATACGGTTATACTTATGAGCTACCTTGTCGGACAAAAATTATCTCCTTGGTCAAGGCATGAGGGCAAGGGCAGCCTCTTGAACGAAAGGCTCGGTGACATTAACAAAATGTTCAGCTTCCCTCTCCACTTGCTCCCAACACCGACGGCTGTCTTTTCCTTCGTTCATCTTCTTCACGAAAGCTACAAACCGTCTCCAATTGTCCGGCTGAAAGAGTGACGGGTTCATCCTCAAGTACGTAAACGCACACATCTCCCTATCATTTGAGGATCCATCAATATTCAATGATGATGCTTTTAAGATCTGCTCATGCGCAGATTCATCGTATCGGGGCAAAGCATTCTCCCCGGCAAGTGGAACTTGTGCTTCTTTGGTAGCTAAACCCACTTGTCGAACTAGGTTCTCTGGTGCACATAGGGCATCTTGTGGCTGCTCATGATCTCGCATTTCTATACAAGTGAAATTGAAAACAGCACCATATCGAGCTACCATTTGAGCCATCGGGAGGTAGCCGTCTCGGAACCTTGTGTTGTAGTACCCTGCAGTGAGTTCGGCAGCATGTGATCGACTTCCATAGTGCCAGTGAATACCGGCAACTTTTACGGAGATCTTCACTCCTGTAGCTTCAAAAACAGAGGATGCAGATGACAGAATTCGCTCACCGTGTTCAATTAGAGTTTGAGAATACCATGAAAGAAAGAATTCACCATACTGGCTGTTCCAACCACCACCATCTTTCTTGAAAAATGGCGTATCTTCAGGCCAACTATTGTAGTGACCAGCATCTGTCGGGCCTGTGCTACCCCATTCTGGCTTACCTGCTGCTTCTGCGGCTGCTTTTAGGCTGCTAAGCATATACTGCATTATACAACATCCAACCTTGGTCAAGAAACACAAAGAAAGCAGCAACACGCGAGCTAATATATACATATAAAGAGACCGTTGCTTATGTAGCTCTATCCGACCCAATTTTGGACATTGATACGAAGAAATAATCATTCAAAAATATAAATTTTTTGAATAACATGAAAGTAGCAACATGAGAGCTGACATTAGATATAAAAGAGATCAATGCTTATGTTGCTCCATCCAAAATATCTCAGAACATTGCTATAAGGAAACAACCATTCAAATACATAAAAAATTAAACTATCGAATCTAATGATGCATATTCATGCCTAACACTCAAACTCGAATCAAACAGTATAAATTCCAACTTTAGTTAAGAAACATGAAGAAAGTGGCAACTTGGGAGCTGATATAGATAAAAGAGAGATCACTGCCTATGTTGCTCTGTCTAATACATGTTTAGACATTGAAACGACAATACGATCAATCAAATAAATTTATACAAATATTATGAATAATTGAACTATTTATGTCAAAACACAGATCCATATTCAAGACAAGTATTTGAAACCAAATGATATTAAAAGTACCTTATCATAACATTGGAAGGCTCCAATTCCAGGGAACTTCCATATCCCATTTTCCTCAGGGTATGAAGGATACCGAAGCTCACCAGCCGGACCCATTCCCACTTGAATTTCCTGTTGAGAAAAACAACTATTTAGCACCTAATTTAATCAAATATTAGTGAATTTCGGCAATTTCTAAATGTAAAGCAAAAAAAATAATATTCAAATAGCTAAATTCGAAGAATTCGAATATCCAAATCAAATAGCCATAAAAATAAAAGAAATTCAAATAGTAAATATCAAAAAGTTAATATATGCAATATGCAAACAGAACAGACATCACCACATCCCGCAATATCTATTGCTAATTCTTTAATATGTTTTTTATCGAAATCAGGATGTCCACCATCTTTTAGCATTGACTAATTCCAACAGGTAACTTCATTCCAACTAATTCCAACAGGTAACTTCATGCCTATGAGTGACTATTGAACACCAACTCATGGTTAGAAGATAAGATGAATAACCACCACAACTCTGTTAATATTGGTTTTAACAGTATAAACAAAAGGGATTTAAAGGATGATGAAAAAGTACTGAAATTAAATACCACAATGGTGTCACCAAGTAGATGTTTGAAGTTGTCCTTAAAGGCACGCATGAAATCAGCGTAACATTGAACCGGAGACCGGCCTTTCAAGACCAGTAGAGAATCGCAACCCAGTGAAACGTATTCGTAATTCCTTCTTCCCCATTGATCTGTGTATGCAAGGTCTGAATCTGTCTCCATCTCTTCCCTTACCCATTTTGGCAATGGAATACTGCCAACAAGATCAAAACTATTTATTTTTCAAAAAATAATTCCGTAATTTTATAAATGAAAATGGGAGGGGAAGGAAGAAAAAATACGGACGTGCAAGAGTCACCGACGTTGCCGCCGCACTGATGGAACGACATGACGGCCTGGACTTTGAGGCCATGTTTCTTGGCCATGTCGAGGAGCTCGGTGTAACCACCCCAATTGTAAGCACCCGGCGCCTCCCTCTCCACCAGTCCCCACCAAACGTCAATCATTATCCCCTCCACACCCGCGCTTTTCAAAGCGTGAAGACTAGCATTCATCGCCTTCTTCCTATTTACCGTGTTCCCATTCGTCACGCTATCCAACGGCATCATCACGAACACTGACACTCCTTTCTTCTCATCCTTCCTACCTCCATCTGTCCACTCCGCTGTCCCCGCCACCTCTACCCCCGCCATCTCCAGCGGCGACGACGTCGCGAATGCCTGGCATGCTACTGAAAGATCCGGACGCAGCATTGGGAGGTTGATCAAATACGACCACTCTCCGGCGCTGTTCGGTGTTAGTGGCGGTGTTAACATAGGTGGGGATGCATTTTCTTGTTGGCTATTGGATCGGAGATTACCGGCGGGTGATTTCCAAACTGCCGATGGACTCGCTGTTGTTGATGATGGTTGTTCTCCGGCGGCGAATTCCGTCGGAATTTGTTTGCCGGAAAGAGTTCCAATCTGGTGTCCCAAATTCATTGCCATTTTTTTTCTTCGATTGAAGTGACTGAATGAGAAGGATAAAGAAGGAGACTATGTTCGTCAAAGAAACCGTTTTCGAGGGATGCTTTGAAGGTGAGCGGAACGTTAAATCAAAGAAGAGACTCAGATCGACACATTTTTATAGAAATGAGATTAAAGTGATGGTTTAATTTTGAATGTCATCCTTCTATTTTAAAATAGTTAAAAATCTAATCTTTATTTTTTAATTTGTTAGAATTTGATCCTATCGATACTTTATGAAAATTGAGATGTTATTGGATATCATTGTTCAACTTTTTCGTGAAATTATTGTCCTAGAAATTAGTAGCTTAGCAATTTATATGTAAGAAATTGGAAAAGAAAATTATTTAATGATTTATATACAATAAATTATTTAATTTATGCGTTTACCAACAACTGGACTAAGTTTTGAATTCTCATAAAATACAAAATCAAAATTTGACATATTAAAGTAGAAAGACTGAATTCTTAATTATCATAAAGTGGAGGGATGAAATTCTGCAATTAGACCTTTGGTTTTTTTTCTTTTTGAACTAACCTTTAATCTATTTTTAAAATGCAATTGATCCTATAATCTACGTGGCGGAAGGAACAGGAATCTAGGAGGCTACCGCTACGATTGCTCGATTTAAGTGAGGGTGGACGGTGAGATTGATTTGTGGATTGAAGGATGTAAAAAGGATAGCAAATTAGGTTGGGACGCGTGGTTATTAAATATCACGTGTCCAAATTTGTCGGGCTTTTGTCTTTTTGGGATGTCAAGAAAGGGAGACACGAGGAAGCGGTTGAGGGGAAGTAGGACGGGTGATGATGCAACTGTCTGTCGGTTTAAGGACGTGCGTACGGGAGAGTTAAACGGTGAGAACAATAATTTTTTTTTTGACACTTTTTATTATTAATAGGTAAACTTCTAATCTAATTATTCAACTATAAAAATTTATAAAATATTCATTTAATTATTTGAATTTTTGTTTTTGATCTTTTTGAACACCATCTCTTAAAAAGGTGAGAGAGAAGATTATATAATAACTTTTAAAATTGATATAATAGTAATTTTAATTTTTAATATTTATATTGTCGAAACTATTTTTAATTTAAAAAAATGGGGATCGACTTTAAAAATATTGAATATGGAGTCGTCACCAATCTTTTTTTGAGGTGTAATTGGGACACCTTATAAAGCCTTTTGGTCTACGAATTTTAGAAAAACAGGTTCGGAAGTCGGTTACGTATGAGGAAGGATTAGCACCCTCGTAATGCCCAGAATTGGTACCAAATTAATTAACAAATGTCCTTATTGTCGAAAATTAGAAGAGATTTTAAAATATGATTCTTTTAGAAACTGTTTGAACAACTCGTTTTGGAATATTAAGACTCATTTGTTCCAAAAGGACAAAACATCACACCCAGTACGTTAGGATGCAACATTTTAACCCTCGAAACCAAAATCGTCTCTTAACCTTCCAAAACATGGAACTAAAAGGATATTTAGACATTTGGACGAACGAAAAGACCGCAACCCAACACGTTAGGGCACGACTTTTCGAACTTCCAAACACGAAATATTGCCTTGTTTTAAAAGACATTTGAAAATGATTTTAAAATCAATCGAAAATGTACTTATTTAATTTGTTTGGAAATAAATAAACTAAGAATTGGTCTAAGTGAGCCTAAATTTGAATCGTCATACCATAAAAGGAAACAAGAGTACAATTGTAAAACATGAAGCAATAATCTAATGCAATAATACGGCACACTAAATAATAGTAAGACCAAAAGATACGAATATAAAGTGAAAAGCTTAATTTAAATAAAGTATCTATATATAAATAGTAATAAAAGAAAACATTTGAAATAAGCAGAGCGTAACTTAAATGGAATCTTTAAAAGATGTAATTTGTATGTGCGCGATTAGATTTAAGAAAATAATATACATATAAATAAAAAGAAGGTATATACATAAAATAATAATATGAAAACAATCAATAAAGTTATGTGTATATATAAAATAATAGCTTATAAAAATATTTGAATTTAATGTCGCACTAATTTTCAAAACGAAGAAAAAAATAAAATAAAACTTTAAAATAAAAAATATATATATAGATATATATATGCATACACCCATTTAAAATAAATTATTTATTTAAAATACTAATAATAGCAAGGATAATAAATAGTAAGACTAACCATTACAATAGTAAAATATAATATATAATAGTATAATAAAAATAATAATACTAAAAATAATAAATATGATAATAAAAATAAATATAGTACTCAAATTAAATAATAAAATGCTAAAAATAATCAAGATAGGGATAAATTCAGTTGAAAGTAGGAGTTTTGGGCGAAATTGGAAATAAAAGGGAGCGGAGGGCTAAATTGAACGCGTGCGTGAAGTAGAGGGACCAATAAAGGAAATTTCCCCTCTCCCTAATGCGCAGCGTTTAATATGGGACGAGAATGTGATAAAATCAAAATTTTCGGGCCAAATTATAAAAAATAAAAACCCAACAGGGACCCAATTGAAGACGGCCTCAAAAGCGGAAGGACTGAGGGCGCAAATAGACCCTCAGTCCAAAAACACACGGATCCTAGGCCCTAGGTCGGGTCAAACTAGGGTCGGCCCCAAAACGACGTTGTTTTGGGGCCATTTTGAAGGCCATGAAACGGCACCGTATGGATGCTGTATAAAAACCAAAAAAATTTCAAAAAACTTCATTATTCTCTCATTTTTCAAAAACAGACCTTCCTCCCCCCTTTTGTTCCTCTGCAGGTCCAGGGAGCTCCGGCGAGACTCCGGCCGACCACCACCATGCACCGTCACCGGTGCCGTCGCCGGCCGCTATACACGGCGGCCGAATTTTAAAAAAAGTAAGTTTTTTTTAAATATATATATGTATATTATAAACTCGAGAAAACGAAAAAAAGAAATAAAGATAACAAAACGAAAAAGAAATAACCTTAGAATCTCAAGTTTTCTCTTTTTTTGCCTACAACTTTTGATTGCTTGGATTGTTTTGACTCGATTTAATATTCAAATGAATATTTTTGTATTCTCTTTGTATTCGTATCGAAAAAAGTCCTTTTACATTCGTTTTCCAAGGCTTTTATAGCCGATTTTTACAGTGTATTTCCTTTATTTTTGTGATTGCATGCGGATATCCCGGCGATCGTGGGAGTGGATGTGGCATGGGACTTGCGCACGATACGGAGGAGAGCGTAGCGTGCGGCACTTGGAAGCCTCTGTTTTGGTGGTTGCGGCACTGGAGAACTGTTGTTAGGGTTTCTGTTCTTAGGTTTAGGTGGGTTATCTTATTTGGGCTTGATTTTGGGTAGTTGGGAATTGGGTTTAGTTTTTTTTTGTTTGGGTTTGTGTTTGTTTGTATATGGGTCCTCTGGGCCCGGGCAAAATTTAGGCCCTACATATATATTGTATTAATTTAATCTTAATTCTAAAAAAATTAACATTTAACGTTTACATATTTTGTAATTTCGTCTTATTTTTCTTTTTAATTTTACTTTTTTTTTTACTATTTCACCTAATAAAGCTAAAAGAAATGTATATCCACTAAATTATGTTAGTTCTGAAATGTCAACCTTCTATAACAACATTTAAAATAAATTTTATATATTTTATTAACTAAGTCATTTAGTGTTCAAATATTTTCAAAGTATTTCAAAAGCTTAAAAAATACGCAAAAACATGTTTCTAATATGTTTTAACTTATCTAAATGTTTTTGAGTAGACGCTAAAGTGTTTTTAAGTGTTTGAAATTGATTTTATGCAAGTTTAGAACAATGTTCCAGTACTTGTATTATATGTATTCAAACATACAAAGTCAATAGTCTCGGAACTCAAATTGTGGGTAAGGAATCGGTATATTTCTTAGATGTATCGATACACGCCTTAAAGGTATCAATACATTTCTTGCATGTATTGATACATTGTTCTATGCATCGATATGTTATTTTCAAAACAATCATTAACAACTATTTTTTTGTATATGTGTCAATACATACGATAACACCTCTTACTCTATCCAATAACAGACCTGGATAAGAGATGTCGCATTAAAATTTTCAAAACTTTTCATAATATTTAGAAACTTAACTTACTATTATTGGACCCAATTTCAACTTTTGAAATTCATTCATGTTTTATATCAAAATTATATATATATATATATATATATATATATCCACCATTTGAGCTTATTTCATTGTCTTAAAATTTAATTTTACTTATTCAAACTATTTTATCACAAATTTTTATACACAACTCAAACAAATATTCCAAATCACATACAAATAGCAACAATCTAACTAACCAATTTCAAATTTCTACTATTTAATTTCATTCATGATTATTTATCAAATATTTCATCGAATCAAGTATATAATTATTATGTCCATAATTATAATTAAATGTTTCAAAATTTACAAATTAGTCTCTATAGTTTAGATTTTGCAAATTTTGCAAAACAACTTGAAATTCAAAATTTACAATTTTTATGATTTAGTCCTTGAAATCCTAAATTTACATAGTTTTACAATTTAGTCCTTGAAGATCAAATTTTCTTATTTTGTAGTTCAATCCCGAATCTCAGTTTGAACAGTTCTGCAAAACAATCCATTTTCTAAAATTTCCAAATTTTACAATTTTGTCCCTACAACTAAAATTGTCAAAATTTCCACAAATTAGTCCCTGATTTTCAAACCATTAAACTTTCATATTCTCTTTTCAAAATTGTCAATTCTCAATTCATATAAATTAGTCCTAAAACTCATGTTTTGAGATCTTTACATTTTAGTCCCTATGATTTCAAACTTTACTATTCTATGTTCAACTTTCTAATCTTTCATATTTCATAACCATATAATTTAGTTACTACATCAAATTTTAGATTTCATTACTCAACCCTTAGAATTCAAAATTTTACAATTCGGTCATTACTTTAATTTTTATCAATTTAATCACTTAAAAAATCATTTTTTAACTTACTCATCCAGATAATATCCAAAATAAATATTTATCACTTTCAACATAATAAATACACAATTCCATCATTCAAAATAATTAATTCCAACTTAAAATATTCTTAGTAAAAACACTCAAAACTTTCTTACTTTCAATTATTCACTTAAAATCATTCACCAAATTATTCAAAAAAATCATTCATTTCATACATAAACATAATATTTTATTTACTTAAACATATAAAATAATTAAACAAGATTAGTTCTTACAATATCTCATCGAATTAAACACTCAAATAAATATAACATGATAATTTAAACTACTTACCTTAATTTCTTAACTGTTTTCTTCACATAGCGATGATTTCTTACACTTTCATCTTCATCTTCAAGCTTCCATGGTTGCTTTCATATGAAAGGACGTTTTTGAATTAGAATTGTAACACTCCTCGCCTGCCCAGATCATCGAGTCCGAGTTATAGGATGTCACATCTGTTGCCAAAGCAACTACAGTCAAACCAAAGTAAAATGTTCACATACATATGTAATCTAATGCCAAACATATTCATTTATTGGTTAAACAATCAAAATTGAGTCTTAATTGAGCTTACAAAAGTTCTTTTGTTGACCCAAGCACGAAACATGACCAAATTGTAAAGTTTCAAAACTATAACACCAACGTTGCCAAAAAATTTGTCACGTTATGACGTCAGGCCACTTGACATCGCAACATCACTTATTGTCGGTCGGTATTGTGATAAGGAAGAAATGTCATCGAGATGAGGACTTTATTTTTGGTAAAATTGATCCATTCGATACATTTTTCAATGTTTCTAACCACACCTATCAATATGTGTACCAATTACTCAACTCATGAAAGAATTACAATCCTATGAGTTGATGTTGAATAATGGTAAGCCGGTTCAGGAGAAACTTGAGGCAAACTTAGTTGTGGGCCCCTCGTCCTCAAGGGGAAGCAGAAAGCTAAAGGAAAGAAGAAATTGACTAAGCCTTAGGTTTTACCTCATGTGAATAGCAAGAAGGCTAAAAAGTCAAAAGATCCTAAAAAGACTAAACATTTCTTTTGCAACAGGAAAAGCCATTTCAGATCAAACTATAAGGAGTATTTGGATTACCTAGCTGAAAAAGGCAAAGGTATAGAACTCTTTGTGGTTGAAGCTTGCTTAGTGAAAAAATCAATTAATAACTGGTTATTGATTCTAAAGCCATTAATCATGTGTGTGTTTCTTTACAGGGGTTTAGCGAAATGATATGTCTATTGGGAAATGTGCTCATATTGTAGTAAACATGTAACTATTGGGAAATGTGCTTATTAATTGTCTAAAGTTCAAACTAGAGATAATTGGCATTGTAAAGAACATTTACATTGCGAGTGTCGAAACCATTTTTTTGAAAATTAGGTGGAATCGACTTTGGGTTTTGAAAATAGAGTCGCCACCGACCTTTTTCAAGGTGCGATCGGATCACCTTAAATCATTTTAACAAAACATTTTGAGTTGTTAAAACAATTAATTTTGGTCTACGAAAATCAAAGAACGGGCTCGGGAGTCGGTTACGCACGAGGAAGGATTGGCACCCTCGATACGCCCAAAATTGGTACCTGGTTGATTAATTAGTGTCTTAATGCCGAATGTTTGAAAATTTGGAAGGATTTAAAATACGATCCCTTTTTAAAAATATTTGAATATATCGAAATAAAAATCGAGACTTGCTTATTTCAAAGGAATGAGAATACCGAACCCAGTAAGTTAGGATGCAGCACCTCGATTTCTTGAAATTAAGCTCGCCTATTTGCTTGAAAGGTTTGTGCATTTAGATAAGAAAAGGATATTTAATTATTTTGAGTCGAATGAGAGACCAGAACCCAGTAAGTTAGGGCTTGATCGTTTAAAGTCTCAAAACATAAAATATTGCCTTAATTTTAAAATTCTTATCTCGGGATAATAAATGCCACATTCAGTAAGTTAGGACGCAGCGCTTCCAAACCCCGAAAATAAGTTTTGTTTGAAGATTCTCGATGTCTTAAAAGCGATACTCGATGACTTGGTTATATATGAGAAATCAGAACTTAGTGAGTTAAAGCTCGATTTTCTCGTAATTTCCAAACTCGAGTTATTTTTGAAAACCTTTGAAAGGAGGTTTTTACTTGAGATAATGTTAAAAACAAACTTTTGAAATACAAACACGGGATAACAACATACAAAGTAAAGAAAGAACACGTGTTGCATTAATGAATCATAACAATCGACAAACAATAAACAATGCATATAATAACGATAATTATGTGACATGATATCGAATATAAATAATAACATTAAATATGTAAAAGAATAGCCTATACATAATGCGAAATATATAATATACCAAATCTATAAAAAATTAAAAGGCACACATATACACATACGTAATACACGAAAATATTCCTACATGAATAATATGCGTAATAGATAAAAATGTTAAACTATATACATATATAATACATGAAAATATTTATATCAATAATATACATAACATATATTAAAAAACATAGGTTAAAATATATATACATTAAAATATTTATACATAAATAATATCAAAGTATATACATGAGGTAGTATGAAAGTACATGAACCATATGGTATTAAAATATACGTAATATGTATAGAATATAATGTTAAAAATTTATGTACATAGCATATAGAATATATGTATATAATATGTAAAAAAGTAAACGATATATAAAAGTTTAAGAGAAATATATAGATAATTTAATATAAATCAGGAATAAACAATACATAAAACCTAAAGTAGAAAGTGGTAAAGCGTTTTAATAGGTATCCATATATATTCATGTAAAAAATACACAAAACATTTTAAATAATAAAATTTTAATAAACAGTATATAAAAAGTTTGCAATCAATAATATAAGACAATTTAAAATGTTAATATGTCTATATATATATAATCATTTCAAGCAAACTAACACATGGGCGTAACTTTATACTAATAATTTAACAAAAGTAATCAAAATAACATACAAAATAATCAATTTAATGATACATTGAATAATTTATGAAATCTGAAAAAGGCTAATGTATAAATGAAATTTAAAACTTGTGATAAGTAGTAAAATAATATGAGAAACATTTTCATTTGAACGAATGAACAAATAAAGAAATAAATAAACAAAGGTTAAGGACTAGGTTAAAATTGACTTGAAATTTAATGAAAGAATGGTAAATAACAGAGAAAGGCCATCAAGGGCCAAAATGAAACACGCTGAAACGATGAAGGACCAACTAAAAAAAAAATCCCAACCCCGTGCGCACAACCAATCAGCGTGGACCCAAACGCAATCGAATATAAGTCCTAGGGCTAGATTTTAAAACAACTAAAAAATGAAAAGGGCGGATTTTAATACACTAAAAAACGAAGGGACTCAAAGGGAAAAAAAAAGTCCGTTTAGGCTTTGAAAACGCGCGGGTCTCAGCATTCGGGTCGGGTCACCGGATGGCAATTGGATAGGGCTCATACGGTGTCGTTTTAGGGCCATGGAGGAAGACCCTAACGGCACCGTTTAACCACCCGAATAAAGCCCCCTTTTGCTGCCCTCGTTAGCCCTAATCCTCTTCTTTTTTCTTTTGAAACGGACCGAGACAGAAGCCCCCCTTTCTTTTGTTGGCTCCTTGCACCATTCGGCCAAGGTTTATAGCCCCTTGGCTACTGCTATCACCACGCCACCGTAAATGGTGGTCGTGGATGCACGCAAGGAAGGTTCTCGACCCCTATTCGAGGCTCTCAAAGGTACGGTAGCTTCGTTTTTCTTTTCTTAATGAAGGCTAACCTTAGATCGCGTTTGCATGTGGGTAAAGGCTATGAAGTCGGCGAGAAAGGGAACCCACCGAACGCCTCCTACCCTCGACGGAACCCAAAGGGTTTCTCAACGCTTGGGATCATTGGAGCCTCACGACTTCGACAAAAACGGTAAGGTTGTAGTATTTTCTCTATACTATATTATCAGAATAGGAATTAAAAAAAAAAAACAACCTTTTTGATTTCTTGCTTCGAGGACTATCTTTGATACCTTTCTGTTACAAGGGTTTCTCTTTTTTTTGTTTTACAGCACTTACTTTCTTCAGAAAAAAAGGAAGAAAGAATAAAAAAAAAAGACCCCGAAAATCGAGTCCAATCGGCCTTCTTATAGCCATTTCGTACATATATTTTTTATTATTTCTTGCCACTGTTCCTACCACTGTTTCTGCTACTGTTTTGATGTCGTTTCTTCATTTAATGTGTGCAGGTGGCGGTGACACGACGGAGGTGACCGGAGCAGGTTCGGCTGAGCGGCGGCAGCAGGCCTGGAGGCTAGGCATGTGGTGCTCAGGGTGGCTAGGCTGTCGATGGTGACTTGCGGCGCTGGAGGCTGCTAGGAGGAGCAGGTGATGGGACGAAGAGGCTAGGGCTGCTGGTGTTGGGCTCCGGGTTTGGGCTAGTATTGGGCTGAAAACGGGTTAGGGTGATTTGGGCTGGTTTTGGGCCTTTGTTTGTAAAAATGGACTGGACTATTATTTTAATTTTGGATTTTGTTTTTGTTTTTTGTTTGATTTGGGTATTTATTGGGCCCGGGCAAAATTGCCCTATTACAGCGAGAAAGACAACTTACTTTAGTAGGTAATCTAAATGAGTCTATAATCCCAAAAAAGAATCAAAGTGAGCAATTAATTCAAATACTGAGAAGGATTATTATATCGTCTACAATTCCAATTAGGGAGATGGCTAGTCTTGGCTACCAGAGCAGTTGGCTCTACGAGTAAAGACATAAATGTATTCATTGTTAGAATGATACATTGGATTAGACCCAGGATGAATTAATTCTAAATCCGTTTATGAATTAATTCACTTGTGACGTTCATGGTGTGATTTATATAAATCTTGAGTTAGTCACTGACCATGCGTATGCAACTCATGTGCTTTGATATAAGTGGAGGCTTATGCTCTAAAGATGATTGAGCCCATAGCCGGTATGTTGGGTACAAGATTTGTGTATGGCATTGCTTTACTAGAAATACTGGAATTCATAGCTCAATTAAAGAGTTAATGATATCTTTTCATTGGTATTATGTGGATTGATAAATATGGAACATGGCCACGGGTTATTTTTTCTCGAATAAGTAATTTATCACAGTCATTTGTTGATAGTGGTCATATTAATTATTAAGAAGACACAATGGTGATAATGAGATAAAATAGAATTGTATTGAGTGAAAAAATTTAACTAAAAGGAATCAATGATATCATATGAGGGTAACACACATATGACGAATTCATTAGACAAAACAGTTAGATGAATTGCTTTTGTAAAGAGTATACAATAAGGAGTTTCCAATCATGGTACTTCTTGTGGATTGACTCCATAATTAACTAATTGCAAATTATCAGAACGATACTTCTGGAAATAATTGCAATCACTAGAACCTAATTGCATATGTCCGGTTGGTCTCTTTGCTAACTCAACAAAAAGTCGATCGAATTGCATTGAATTATAAAAAATTCTATGACTTTGGGAATAATTTAATTGAGTCGATTTATTAAATATGGAATTAAATTAAGTGGTCGTAAGAATTGTATATTCCTATCGATGGCTGAGGTCTTACACTTGTTGCGGATTCTCTGCAACTCGTATGAGCAGCATCGTGTAGCTAACATCTCAACCCACAGTTTGTGTGAGCATATAATGGGAAATTAAGGTTTAAAATGAAAAGTTACATATATGAAATAAGCTATGTTACATATATGAAATAAGCTATGTTATTGAGAATATGGACTGGAAAATGTAATATGTATAATTGGATGGAAAATGTAACAAATGAATTTTGTGATAGATGATTTATATATTGAAATCATTTACATGATATGTGCCATGTTTCATTGGTTGATATGTTCTTAAATGTCTATACTAATTATGTGATATGTTGTGGATAGGAAAGAAAAATATCTATATGATCTAATGAGCAATGTTGAATGGTTAATTGTTTTATGTTCAATAAGTTTAAGTTTCCTTTACACGAGCTTACTAAGAACTAGTAGCTTATATAGTTATTTTTCATTGTTTTGTAGTTCATCAAAAGCTCGATCGATTGGAATTATGTCGGAACACAATCACACTATCCAATCATCATTTCGGTAGATTTTGGTTCTTTTGGTTTAAGGTTATAAATGGCATGTAATAGGGCTTGATTTTAGTTTAGCAAATTTGTATGTTTGAATGGTACCAAGCTTATGTATGCATTAATGTTTATAGTTAATGGTGTAAATTGATAGGTTGTTGAATACTTATGATACCCTATGATGATAGGTAAACCATGGTTGAATGACATGTATGTTTGAAATGGTTTTGGGTATTGTAACAACCCGATTTTCAATAGTGTCAGAAATAGTGGCTTCGAGACCATATTATTTAATTAGCCTATTTATGAGGTTTCTAGATTCATCTTAAATTTTGGTTGAGAAATTTATTTGTTTGGATAGTTTAATAAGTAAAAAGGACTGAATTGTAAAAACTGCATGTAACGGCCCGAATTAGGGCCTAGTTGGAATAGTGGTTTCGAGACCACAAATTCGAAGTAGAAAATTTTATTTTATGATTATTTTTGAGTTTATGGCATGCTTGCATGATATTGATAAAATTTTATGAAGGAAATTTTTTGAACTAGTGAATAATTGTCCTGTAGGACTAAATTGCAAAAGATGCAATTTATGAGTTTCTAGAAGGTTTAAGTATGAAATAGCATAAGATAAATTAATAGAGGTCATTAAATAGCAAATAGACCAATTTTTAACATGATGGACAAAAATGCCCATGGAAAGGAAAAATATCAAAGAAATGACATAAGGGCATTTTGGTCATTTGGTAAAGTTAAGTAATAAAAAGGGAGAAATAAGTCAAAAATTGTGTCCATCTTCTTCCTTGTGTGCCAAAATTCTAAGGGACTCCATAGCTAGGGTTTTTTTCATTTTCAAGCTCCAAGTAAGCGACTCCAAGCCCCGTTTTTCATGCTCTTCGTATTTTTGAAAACCTCGTAGCTTAATCTAGCTATTTCTACCACTAATTTGAGCTAGGGTTCATATTAAAAAATTTACTCATGCATGACATGTTAGTAAATTGATGCCCAGTGGTAGAAAATGAAAGTTTAAAGTGTTGTAAACATCTTTTTCTAAGTGATTTTCATGAAAAATCCCTAATAGGGACTAAATTGTAAAGTATGAAAATATGTATTAAAAGTGTGAAATTATGAGAAATGTGGGCTATTATCAGTATATGAAAGATCTAGCTAGGCTTGGATAGTCAAGAAATTAAGTGTACCTCATTTTACGAGCCTAGGGACCATTTTACAAATATGTAAAAGTTTAGGGACAAAATTATAAATTTTTCCAAAGTATCAATTATGAGCTATTTAATTAATATGGGTACTAAATAAATTAGATTTTTCATTTTAGATCAAGAAACATGAAGCCCAGACCAAAATCAAGGAAAAAGTAAAGTTGTGGACTAAACCATGCATTCACCCACATTTTGGACTCGAGGTAAGTTGTATGTGATAATTTAGCTTGTATGTTATGTAAATTCTTTATGATGATTTTCTATGAAATTATGATATTCCATGAAGTCATGGATGTAATCTTGAATGAATTATGTACAAATTCCATGAGATTATTGATATGAATTTCTACCAAGAAATGATCAAACATGAAAGAGAAATTACATGTAAGTGAAAAAGGATACGAAGGATACCGTGATCATGTCATGAGTATTTGTAAGTCTCACATAAGACAATGTCTGGGATATGGCATCGGCACCGAATTGAGATCTTATGTAAGACCATGTCTGGGACATGGCATTGGCATCGAGATATGATCCCCTATAAGACCATGTCTGAGACATGGCATGGGCATCCGAGACGAGGTCCTGTGTAAGACCATGTCTGGGACATAGCTTCGGCACCGAGATGAGATGAGATAAGGATACCTTGTAAGACCATGTTTGGGATATAACATATGCATCCTATATGAGATCCCGTATAAGACCATGTCCGGGACATGACGTCGGCATCAGAGTACGATCTCGTGTAAGACCATATCTGGGACATGGCATCAATATCGATATGTGATCCCATGTAAGACCATGTCTAGGACATGGCATTGGCATCATTTCCTGAGATTAACTTACGGGTATCCTTCGGTATTCTAAAAAGATCATAAAGGAGAAAGTATCCAAGTTGATAAATTTCAAGAGAAAGACTAAAGTTTCATGTTGAGTGTTGCAGATATATACGAGTAAGTTATGAGAAATTGAAAGTACATTGTTATGAGAAATACAACATGAAAAGCATGAGTAAGTTATATGATTGAGTAAGTCATGAGGATGAGTATGAAGTTATATGAAATTCATGATAAATTATTTGAGTGATGATTCATGATTTTTGTTGCTATTTTATTCATGCAACTTACTAAGCATATATGTGCTTACTCTTTTTCTTTCCCTCTTCCATGTAGATTTGCCGCACCAGCTCGAGGATCGTTAAAGTTGGAGCTCGAAGTCACACTATCAAGCCATCCATTTTGGTATAGTAAAGTTGGTCAGTTTGTTGTATGGCATGTATAGGAAGTTTGATTACTTTTTATAAGTGTCCTTTTGGTGTAGCCAAAGTCATTGGCTAATATATTACTCATGTGGTATTGTAATAGCCTTATAAATGGGCTAATGTTAATTAAGTTATACCTTATTCATTGTGGATAAAATTCATGAGTATGCAAATTGCAAGTTCAAGTAGAGTATAGATGGATGAGAATGATCTGCATAATGGCATGTGGATGCCTTAGCTGTGAGTATTTAGAGAGTATATTATGCCTTGATGTGTGCTATGGAATTGGCATTGTGTTTGGTTATGTTTCAAGGTAGCAAAAGGCTTGGAAAATAGCCTATTATTGTCCACATGGTTGGGCACACGGGCATGTGCCTAGGCCGTATGTGACACACGGTCAGCTTCAAAGGCATGTTTATAGGCCGTGTGTCCCCTGCATCCAATTTAGTTAAGTCAGTATAGAACACGGGATGAGCACACGAGCGTGTGCCTTGGCCGTGCGCACCCCTAATAATTATAGTATTCAAAGTTAGGGTACTCCATGAGATATTGGCACAGGCGTGTCTAGGCCGTGTGAGGGACACGGGTCATAGACACGGGCATGTGCCTAAGCCGTGTCAAAACCCCTGTAGGTTAATTTTAAAAATAAATTTGACACGGGCTAGGGACATAGGCGTGTAAGACCACACGGGCGTGTCCCATCCCACACGGGCTTGTGGCCTTGTTTTAAGCAAAAATTTTCTAAGTGCCTGAAGTTCTCAAATCGGTTCCAGAACACACTCGATGTATGTTTTGGGCCATGTAGTCCCATGATAAGGTTATTAAGAGAATGAATGAAAAGTTTTAAAAAGAAAAGAAATTTTATAGCTCGAGTTTACGTTATGTAGTATGATTCAACACGGTAACGCCTCGTACATCGTCCCGGCGTTGGACTCGGGTAAAGGGTGTTACACTGCAAAGGTTGAGTAGTTAAATTAAAGGGACTAAATGGACAATTTAACCATGGAAAAATTAGTTAGGAGGATTTGATGAGGTTATGTTTAATAAAGTTATTTAATTAGGCTTAATTATGATTATTAAAGCTTAATTAAGAAAGCTGAAGTATTTACAAATAGGTCATGAGTATATATATTAAATTAAACTTAAAATTTAAAGAAAATTTTCATTTTCTCTTCATCTTCTCCATGAAAAAGAAAGGAAAAGCTAAGGTTTTCAACTTTGAATTTTAAACTTTGATTTGACAAGTGTATTGATGCCCGTTTTTAGTAATTTTTATGTTTTTGAGTTCGTATCAGTTTGGTCTATTTAAATCAAGGACCAATTTGTGAAACTGTTAAATGTTATGAAATTTTTCATTGATGAATGAGGTTATTTCTTAATGTTTGTGATGAAATATGGAGCTTTGATGATAGATTAGAATATTTTGAAAAGTGGTTTTTGATAATTTTGATGTTTAGGGACTAAATTAATTAAATGATAAATTGCATGAACTTAAGGTGAAATAATTGCAAATAGGGATTTATATGAAGTTATGGAATATTTGGGTATCATGGGTGTTTAGGAAAAATGAGTAAATTGCATGATTAGGGGTTAATGACTGAATTGAATAAGATGGAAAGTTAAGGGGCAAATAGGTAATTTGCCAAAAAGGATTTAGTTGCATGAAAGGATCAAATTGTGTTGTTATTCTAATTGATGGAATGAAATTATTATTGTTAGATCAAGAACATACTGATAATCGTGGAAAAATGACAACTATGGAATAATTCTTGTATTATGAAATCACCTGCAAATCAGTCCAGTATGTTCGTATGTTTAATTATACTCCTAAATGCTTACATTCTTGTTAACATGTTGTTAATGAACGTCATTTCATATGCTTGAAGTACGCTCTATCGAGCCAAATATTACTATTATACTAAATGAAGCTGAATAGAGCAAATCATACCGTTATACTAAATGGAGCTTAACTGAGTAAATCTTACTATTTTACTAACTGATGTTTAAATCAAACAAATTCTACTGTTATACTGAGTGAAACCCTAATGAGTAGAAATCTACAGATATAAAGATGAAAAGTTCAATTGAGTCATGCTCATTGAGTATACTGAACTACTGAATTGGTTGTGATTACTGTTATAAACTGTGTAGAATGGAAATCTCTATGCTTAAGTTGATTAAATCTATGTTGGATTGAAAATGTTATGAATTTCTAAACGGACTTACTAAGCTTCATTTAAGCTTACCTTTAAATTTGTTCATTTTGTAGATCACATTTTAAAGGCTAAGAAGATCAAGTCAACGCTAGGAATCACATTATCCGGGAATCTTGGTAGACTTAATTTCTCGGTTTTGGTATATGGCATGTACTATGACCCTATGTATTGATATGTCAAATACCTAGCTTTTGAGTAGAATGTTGTAACATGTTGTGCCCTTGATCAACTTGTGATTTCCTACTTGTTACTTAAATATGTTTGATAGGTCATAGTATGAAAGGGTATGCTATAGGTTACCTTAATGCTTGTAATGAAATGGATGTATGTTTAAAGAGACAATTATGCTGTGGTTACAAGTTGAGAATAGGTATATGATTATGTTTGAGAATGTTTAAAGTTGAATTGCACCTCCCATATGTGTATTTGAAAATGTATAAGTACCTATTCCATAAGAGAGTGAAGTTGAGCAAGAAATAGGTAAATTTGGGCTCACACGACCTGAGACACGGGTGCGTGACTCGGCCGTGTGCCTCACACACGACCATGTGACACCTGATGGTCTTTAGTATGCAAGTCAATGAGTTACACGGCCTAACACACGGCCTGGTACATAGGCGTGTGGGGTAACTTCGAGAGTTACACGGGCGTGTGACATGGGCGTATGACCCTACTCAAAGAGTTACACGAGTGAGAATATGAGCTGGGATACGGGCGTGTCTCTCAGCCATGTAAGACATACGACTATGTAAGACACACGGCCGTGTAAGACACACAGGCAGTGTAAGACACACGGTTGTATGTCCCTTGTTTTCAAATTTTACTAGTTTTCCCAAATCTTTCTAAATTGATTCAAATTGGTCCCAAATTGTTTCTAAGCTATTTGTAGGGCATTGAGGGCTCGATTAGGGACAGTATGCATGCGTATGAATGTTATATATTGTGATTATAATATTAACGGATATAATGTCCAACTATTTTTGATTAATTATTAATACTACGTAACCCTAATCCGATGACGGTGACGGGTTAGGAGTGTTAAAGGTATGGTTGATATGTGCTTAATTAATGAACTTGAGATGTTGGTTGGATTGATTTTGATGTATGAATTGTGTTGCCTTTTGATGGCATATTGGTTAGGTTGATAAGATGGTTGATTTGGTTTGTTTTGAAGTGTGTTTGATAGTGTTTTTGGATATATGAATGCATGTGGGATTGGTGTGTCTTGGTGTGCATAATTTGGCTTGTTTTGGGGCAACTTATGTAGCACACGACCTGGGATACGGTGTGTCACACAGCTATGTGCCACACATGGTCACCCCAAATAGTCGTGTGTTTCAAGTCAGTATGTAACACGGTTTGGCACATAATGTATGACACGACCGTGTGGCCCTATTTCAAATACTTACACGGGCGGGGACACGACCATGTGACCTTTGTTTTCAAGTTTTTTCAAAATTTTCTATTTTGTTTCAGAATGACCCTTGAATGTTTTCAAATTATTTTTAAGGTCTCATAAGCTCGATTTAAGGCCCGTGAATGTATTTTTATTATAATTAAATTGTATTGTTTAATGTTATTAATTAAATTGCGTAATTGTTTCTATTGTAAGTTAAATGTTTCAATTTGTACCGTAATGATCTGTAAGCCTAATCTAGTGAAGAAGATGGGATAAGGGTGTTATAGATCGTAAGCAGAAAGGGTTGATGTTTATGGACATCAACATCGCAAGCCGAAGAAAGAGTGTTCTTGTTATTACGAGGGCATCTAACTTGTTTATATTGGAGAAAACCATGGGTAAAATTGTTCTCTCGGTTAGCAAATCGACTAAGAAGATCAAGACAATTAATTCTAAAGAGGTTGCAACTGTGAGAGTAGCACAAATAGTTGAGCTATAGATCGGTCAATAAAAAGGCAAGAAAGACTTTGAGGTAATTCACTTAAATGATTACGACTTTATTCTTGTCTTGAATTTCCTTGATTAGATTAATGCTCTGTTGGTTCCTTTTTCTGATTGCATTTATATCTTAGATACTCATTAATGACAATGCGTGGTACCAATAAGTCGTGATGAGAAAGGTGGAACCAAGGTACTATCGACAATCTAGCCAGTCGAGGATGTTTATTATGGAATGAGCATTGACTCAGTAGATCAGAGTGCTATAAAGACCTCTAAGGAAATGCTAGATGAGTAGAAAATCGATATGAAGTCTGTTGAGTTATTAGTAGGGCTACCACTTATAAGAGAAGTGGGTTGTGCATCAGACTTTGGGGGAAAAGTAATAATGCAAATTGAGTAGCTAAATCGAGTAAATACTATGAGTGAGGTATATCTCAAACACTTATCTAGTGTTTTGCATTTTGACTTACCATTGGCTTGGTAAAGTCATAGAAGCCCTTTCAGAGTTCTGAAATTGGTAAGCCGAGGAGCTTACAAACTAGAGTTAGAGGCAAACTTAAGGTTAACCTGGTGTTCAATGTGAGTGTGCCAAAGTCTTTTCGTGTGGATCAAGAAGATCCCAATCGAGGCAAGTCACAATGGGAGCAAGTAAGAAATATGGTATATTATCTTATGATCGAGGTGTACACGAGAGAAATACAATTCGAGTTAGGTGACGATAGAGACATAAGCCGAGGGAAATGTTTCAAGGGGCAGAACTACTCGATAAAAAGACAAGTTAGGATTCAGCCTAGGCATTGAGATCGTTCCGAGTCAAGTCAAACTAGTGTCATCCCAAGGATGCGATGGGGGCCTCGTGAGAATAGGTGGAGGAGAATTTCATAGGCCGTGGATCAAAACCTGTGACCATTGTATACAGAACGTCCCATAGAGGTCAACTTATTAAATAGGACTCATTTGACCCACATAAACTAGCCAAATTCATGGAACCCATAGAGAAGCTTATGTACTTGAAGCCTTGGTGGCCCAGTATAAAACTAGAATTACCCGGGTAATTAATGTAAACCCTTAAAGGATAAAGATGTATAGAGTTTAAATCCTTTAGGACTCTCAATTGTAGAAAGGCTCTAATCTTGATCATCGATGTAACTCAATTTGTATCGTTGGATCTAGGGGAACTCAACTATAAGTAAAGACCTCCCTCTTCATCTGTAATCATCCTATTCTCTGTATTCTTTTTGGAGTAATAGAATACTTTGAGAGCATTTACTCAAACACTTGGCGTGCTTTACTTTCTTGTGGCATTTTCTATTATTTTATTGCTCTTTCGTTTTGAGTTGCTTTCGCTTTATTTTTTGGTGCCTTGGAGAATTTCTAGTGAGAATTCTCATATTGCAAGAGTTAGACTAACTTAAGCGGATTTGAAACCAAGAAATCGCCTAAGGCCGCACAGATTGGAAGGCTAAAGTTCTAGCCCCGTGACACCAGTAGGCAATTGTGGGTGAACCACAAGTGTTCAAGTTATTCATCCCTTCTCTTTTATTTTGGAATAGTTTGAAGAGATTTTAAAATACCAATTCACCCCTCTCTTGGTATATTTGGGCCTAACAAAGAGGAAAAATATTTACACTAAATTAATAAACACATTTAATAATAGTGCTTAAAAATAATTGTTGAAATTTGACTTTCTTGTCAAAACAAACCCACAAAATTTTTCACATGCACCAAATGAATAATGGATAGATAGTAAAAACAATTTTAAGTGTTTGCTTCACATTATATAAACAACTTGCTAAAAAATCTAAAAATATATATCATAATATTATATTAACTCATCATCAATTAAAATAATCTTTGATCACTTTCTGGTACCTATGAGTTGATATTGCCTCTTCAAAGAACCATTGATTTAATACTCCATTTTTTTATGTAATTCTAACTTATTAATGCTAACAAACTCCATTTTTACCGATAATTTTTATTAGATACTACTTGATTGAATATGTCTAATATTGAATGTTATTTATAAAGCTAAATTTATATTTTAATTGCTATATGATTCTAATATTAATTAATTGATAATTAATATGCTTAAAGTTCTATTCAGTGTTGTTTGAACCGGACTAGACCAGTTGGATCGGGAACCGGCTAGGGTACTAGTTTGGAGAGTGGCTTTGCACCAAGAGCCAGTATGAACTGACTGAATCGAGATTTTAAAAAATAAATTTTTTTGAATTTTTAATAATTTTTAATTGTACCGGTCAGACTAATGAATCAATGGCCTAGTCAATTCAACCACCGGTTCGGTTTAAAAAATATTGATTCTGTTCAAGTAATAACTTTATTTTACTTTAATAAACTTAACAAAATTAAAAAAAAAACAAATTAACACAACTTTTTTACACCAAAATTTTTTAACTAATAATTGTAAATTAAATTATAGTTTTCATATTTTTCATATATTTTATGCTTAAAGTTCTATTCAATTTCAAGTAATAACTCAATTTTAAAATTAGTACAAATTTTTTAACTAATACATATAAATTAGATTTTATTTTTAAAATTAATTTAATAATATAATAGAAAATAAAGAGTATTCTCGTCAATTCAATTATTTCTCTAAACTCATATTGTTATAGGTGGTGCCACAAAATATCAACACAAATTTGAATATACATATGTATGTGTAATATTTATACATATATTTTTAAAAAATTTCATTTTAGAGTTTTTTTAAATAATTTTAATAATTTTTAATAAATTTTATAATATTTTAAATCACATTCAGAATAAATTTAGACAAATAGATAACCATATTCAAATGAGGTTGGATATTTATTTGTCTAAATTTGTTTTGTGCATGCATTTTTAATAATCTTCAATAACCTTTTAAGATTTTTATTTTTTAAAATAAATATTCATCTGACAAACATCATTATATTCATCCATATGATATATCACATTTCAACGTTTCAATTTTTTCATCAATTATGTCAATCTTGATTAATGATCAAACATGAAGGTTTTATTAACTAAACATCTTAAATGATTTTTGTATTTTTTTTTCTAATGGTCTAATTAATTATTTTAACCCTTTTGCCTAATAAATATAGGCAGGGAGAAAGGAATGCAACTTCCACCATTATGGATATTCTTTGGAAAAGGAATGAGCAATGAATCCATCTAACAAGCGACAAAGGAAATTAGAAAAAGAACATAGAGATTAAGGTAATCAAATAGAGAATCTAATTCTAATATGATTGACTAATAATTAATGCAACACTTAATATATAACTTGGATTCTAACCTTTTATTTTGAATGTGACTTAAGATCAACCAAAAACCCACAACACCCAATTGTACGTGTTTTTAACTATTTCTTTAAACTCATAAGATACGTGTGTTCATGTATTTTTTTTTTTTGGGTAAATTTATTATTCAGTCACTCAATTTTTACCACGTCTTTATTTTGTTACACAATTTTTACTGTGTTTTTATTTTAGTCACTCAAGGGTTAAATTTCTAATCATAATTTAACTATACACACCATATCGTGTTTACTAGGGGTGAACAAAACTTGACTTGATTCTAAAAAATCGAGAAAAAATTCAAATTTCGAGTTAAACGAATCGAATTATTCGAGTTATTCGAGTCAACTCGAATTTTTTCGAAGTTCGAGTTCAAAACGAGTTGCATTTTCAAATTCAAATAACTCGAATAATTCAAACAATTCGAATATCAAACTATAATATTTTACATTTTTATCCCAAACTCTCAAACCTTTTTACTTTTTCCCCAAAACTTTTACTCCTTCCCACTTTCCTCCCAAAACTTTTACTCTCTTCCCATCCCAACCCCCCATCTACCCAAAATCCATTTCTCACCAAAATTTTACTCCCCTATTTACTTTTTCTCAAAATTTTACTCCCCAAAACCCTCAAAACTTTTTATTTTCCCCCCCAAATTTTTACTCCCTCCCACTTTCCCCTTAAAACTTTTACTCCCTTCTCATCCCACTCCTTTTTTTTTTTAATATTTTCCCTCCAAAATTTTACTCCCCCTATTTACTTTCTCTCAAACTTTTACTCCCAAAACTTTTTATTTTCCCCTAAACTTTTACTTCTCACCATTTACTCCCAAATAAAAAAATCAAAATTATCCAAAAAAAACCCATAAATATAAATAGTAATAAATTTATTTATATCTAATATTTATATTATTAAATTAAATTTCACATTTTATATTATTGAATTGTTTAGTCATATTGAATATTTATATTAAAATTAAATTATTAATGATGCCATAAAATATTCGTGTTAAAATTTTATATTGGTATCAATTTCACATTTTATCTTTAAAATAACTTGTATTAAAAAGTCACTTTAATTCCAAAATACATAGTGACAAGAATATGAAGATAATTGAAACAACTAAGCAAGCAAAAAAGCTAACCTGTATGTAAAAAATTAATAAATAAATTATAAGGTGATGAAAGGTAATAAAAAATTTGATTATGGTGGAAAAAATTTATTACGATGGGTGACAGTGGTTAAAAGGACCCAAAATTATTTTTTAATATTTAACTCAAACAAATGTATTTGATTCGATTCGATTCGATTCGAATTCCGTTTCACTCTACTCGATTCGAGAAAATTTCAAATCAAATTAGGATGATAAAATACGATTCGTCGACTCGATTAACTCGAAATTTTTTCATTCGATTCAATTTGATTCAATCGAATACTCACCCTTAATGTTTACACTTTCATTTTGATTAACCAACTTCTAAGTCGCTTTCTTTTCTATCACCAAAAAAAATCTTTTTCTTTTAAATATTGATCAAGGTAAAAAAACATTAAGGATTAAAGTGATAAAATAGTAGAAACGAAAATAATGCATTAGAAATTTGTCAAAAATTACTTGTTTACTCATTTGCCAAAGGTTCTAATTTTTTTTAAATATTGAAATTTTAAATTTCAAAAAATCAAAATCAATTAAATAAATTATTAAAAAAGTTATCTCTTGATCGTGTCGGTCGATTTGTTATTATAATATTAAAATTAATTAATTTAATCTCCTTTTAAAATTTTAAATTGTATTTTATGTTTCCAAATTAAAATCAATTAAAATAATTCATCTTTAATAATTGTCTAAGTATTTAAGTCAGTTCGAATAAGTAATTCGAGTTTCAATTTCTAATCGAGTTAAATTTTACTATTCAAATAACAGAATTGGTGTAAATACTCCTTTGGTCCCTGTCTACTTTGAAAATAAGTAAATTGATCTCTCTCCCAACAAAAATTAAAAAAAAATTAAATAATTTTCAAAAATTTAAAATATTTATAAAAATTTCAAAATTTATATTTTAAAAAATAAAAAAATTCTTTAAACTATATAAAGAAAGTTAAAATTTTAAAAAAAATTCTAAAATAATCATTTTAGGATATAAATAAGTTAATTAATGATTCAAGTTTATCATACTAAAGTATCTTATTTTTTTATTATTTTGCTTAATTTTTTTTTTCAAATTTAGGTGCTCTAACATGAAATTAGTTATAATATAACAAGATTTTAATTTGACATGTTTAATTTTGTAATTTAACTCGAACAATTTCACTCGATTCGACTCAACTTGAAGTTTATTTCACTTGACACAATTAAAAAAAAAATTCAAAACGAGTTAGGATGATAAAATATGACACGCCAACTCGATGAACTCGAAATTTTTCATTCGATTCGACTTGATTCGACCGAACGCTCACTCCTATACGAAACACAAATTCCTTTTGATTTTATAATCTTGAATCTTCCATACTAAGCTAAAAGTAAATAAAAAAAATCCTTGCAATTAATTTAACTAATTAATTTTATCTTCCATGCAAAACAAAACTCATCATTTTTTTCATCACTTCTTTATCTAAACAAAGAACAAGCAATTAATTTAATTAATTGCAAGGATTTTTTGCCTTTTGCTTTTAGCTTACCATTGAACCTTTGAGATTATATAATTAAAAGAAATTTAAATTTTATAAATAATTATTAAATATGAATTATTTAAATTAATTTAGTTAAGGATAACATGGAAACATAGACTAAAATTTTAAAATTTAGAAAGATATTAAATTAATTATTTTAATATTATAGTAACAAATCGGTTGACATTATTAAATCATAAAAAAATTTCAACAATTCATTTAATTTATTTTGATGTTTGGAAGTTTAAAATTTCAATATTAAAAAATAAAATTTAGAAGTTTTAGTAATAGGATAAATAAGAAAAATTTGACAATTTTTGTGTACTATTTTAGTTTCTACTACTTTTTCACTTTAATCATTTATTTTTTACCTCCAATCAACACTTAAAAAAAGATATTTTTTGGGTGGCCAAAATGAAAGCGATCTGGAATTTGGTGACCAAAATGAAAGTGTAAACATGATGTGGTGTGTATAGCTAATCGTCATTAGAGATTTAATACTTGGGTGACTAAAATGAAAACGTTCTAAAAGTTGGGTGAACGAAATTGCAATGATTTCATTTTGGGTAACCAAAATGAAAGCACCCTAAAAATTGGGTGACCAACGAGGAAATTTACCCCTTTTTATTTATATTTTGATTGACCAATTGTATAGTTAAATTATATGATGATACATTATCAAAAAATTGCCAAGTTCAAGGATTAACTTAGAGAAAAAAGTTCAAGTGCCAATGTGAAAGCAATTGTTTAGTTTGACCCAAATGTGAGAACAATTGCAAGTCCAGGACCTAACTTTGACAAAAAAAAAAGTTTAGATCCCAATGTAAAAATAATTACCAAGTTCAAGCCTCAAATAATAATTTAACCCTTAATTATCTATGATTTATTCTTCTAACCAAAAAAATATAATCTATTTAAATTAAATTTTTTTATAGATTTAAATTTAAAATTTTAATATAATAATAATTTCTTATCTTTTAAGTAATTTTTTAAAAAATAATATTTAAAATATTTTGATATAATAATATTTTATTATAATTTAGTAACCTAATGAATAATAAAAATATTTTGATCGACCATAAATACCATTTTTCTCTTTTTAAAATAAAAAATATTTAATTAAATTGAAATAAAATTAAAAGTAGATTATTTAAACTTGACCTGCATTGAAGCTTAAGAGTTGGTGGATGGGCAATAGCACATGCTCGCCTAGCTTCAAATTCTGTTTATTCAATGCAGAATTGGATCATTTTTATTGGTAGGATAATACATCATAATCAAAACTTCAGATTTAAGACCCTTTCTTATTTGGCTAAAACTAGGTAATCTTGTAGGAACCATGGCGTTTCTCACACTAGCTTTAGCTTGGCTTACTGCACCATAACTTCCATTGATAATCATCCAAGTTCCATAATCCATCCCAAACAACATCCTCGTTCGATGTCTCATTGCCATTACCCATGGGATAAAACAAGCTTTGTTCTTCCACCATGTTCGGGAATGAAGTAGCCGCCCCCATTTCTTGTCGCAGCTGTGGCATATATGGAGCTTTGGGTTCAGTTTCTTCCAGTAAAGACATCATCCTTTTCATGTCGGATTCATTCAACTGTAAGTACTGCTGCTGTTGTTTTTGTTGCAGAAGTTGCTGTTGAAAATGTTGCCTTTTAAGTGTTCGAGCTTTTGCCTGATCGGAGTTATCCGGTGATAGTTTAGTCTTTTTCTTGAAATGAGTCCTCCAATAGTTCTTTATCTCATTGTCAGTTCTTCCTGGTAAGCTTCTTGCAATGGTTGACCACCTTAAAAATTTTGTTCAAATACGAATGTTAAATACGAATACTTCAAGAAAGATTAATCCGAACAAATTTATATATTAAGATCATTACCTGTTTCCCCATCTTGCATGTAGCTCAAGAATTATACTCTCTTCATGAGGGGTTATTTGGCCCCTTTTAAGGTCTGGCCTTAAATAATTCACCCACCTTAGCCTGCAACTCTTCCCATTCCTTTTTAACCCTAAACAGATGTTATTATAAACAACAAAATTATTTCATTTCTATTTAATAAATAATTTTGCCTTTACCACAGCTTTCTTATTGAATTCTAACCATACTTTTTCTTATAAATATCATGTTAGCTCTATACGACGAACTGAATAACATTTGTGAATACATACATATGAGCTTACCAGCAAGCCTAGCGACAGAGTTCCATCTGCCTTCACCATGTAATCTAACATATTCAGTAAGAAGCCTATCTTCTTCAGCAGTCCAAGGACCTTTCCTCCACCCTTCTTCTTCAATAACACCCCAACCAAACTGTTCTCCCATCATTGCCCAAGACATCTTTCTTTCTTTCTTTCTTTTTTAAATGCTAAGAGAACCCTTTAAAAAATGCTTTAGAGTGAAGGTTTTTTTTTATTTGGGGGGGTCTTTTTGGGTTTTTTCCTTCAAATATATGCCTACTAGGGTTGGTGTTTCACATATTTATACAAGCAGTAAAGAGACCCTATCTTATTTTTTAATTTGTTACATAGGGTGTTGTGTTTGTGTATTTTATAGTGTTATTATCATGTTAGAATATTAAAAAGTCTGAATTTTATAAGTTTAGTTAAACCCCATATGTTTTGATTTGTATCTGAATAAGTCTTTATATTAAATAAATTGTTGATTTAAGTAAAGAGTTTGTTTAGGGGTAAATAAAAACTTAAGGACTTATTTGGATAAAAAGATAATAGTTAAGGGTTGTTTGAGCATTTATTTGATCGTAATAACAGTATAAGAGTTTACTTAAATAAAGTTACATATTTTGAGGGCTTCTTTTTATGATTTTAACCTTATTCTTTTTATTAAATACAATGTGAGGGAGGAGGGATGGGGAATGGCATGGCCTGAACCGATGTGATCAAGAAGAGTTGTTTCTATTATTTCACTTTAAGTGTCAATAACTTAAAAAAAAAAAATTAATAAAAAAAGGGAAAGGAGCTTAACATGAAACCACAAAATTGCTTTGAGGAAAAATAGAATTATAAATTTTAGAAAGAAGTTATAGTGTAATTTTATTAATATACTAATTTATAATTTTATAAAAAATTTAAAAAAATTAATAAGCGAGAGTAGGCCAAGGGGGAAGCAGGAGACCCGGTTTCCCTAAAATGGGAAATTTTCCATTTAAACCTTTTATAATTTATAAAATTTTTAATTAATAATGGTAAAATTGCACATTGGCCAAAATAATAAAGATTTGATTTATTTCTTTAAAAAGTATAAAGATAATCTATTAAAATGGTGAAATTATATTTTTACTATCGTAAAAATATACAATTTAATTTTGCCCCATAAAAAATTTTCTGACTCTGCCACTAGTGAGAGTTAAGACTCTGTCAACCCCTTGCATACCCTTAAAAGGGCTGTATGGAGTCTGAATTGACAAAGGATTTGAAATCCATTATAAGTGCTTAACTAATATACCAATGGCATGGTTGATAATATGAAATCTTTTTTGTGATATAGGTTGTGATATGTTAATATTTTGTATTTAATTGTCAATATTTTTTATAGTTGAAATCTCATTATATTCATAAATATGTTGTAAATTAAAAAAAAATATTTAACTCACACATAATTTTTAGGGGAAAAGATTGTATGAAATAGAAACACCACAGCATCTTATACCCTATCAATTATTTAATGTCATTTTAACAATTTTTTATGTCATTGGCGAGAAAGGATTGTATGAAACTGGGATAGGGATGGCGTGGAATCACAATTTCATACAATCCTTTCTCGTCATTAACACATAATTTTGGTAACATTTTTTACACTTAACCCTGGACTTTCAACCTTGAACCTTGGACCCTAAACCTTAAATTTTCGACCCTAAAACTTAGACCTTAAACCTTGAACTCTAAACCCTAGACCTTAAACCTTGGACCTTAAACCCTTGAACATGGACCCTCGACCCTACACCCTGGGTCTAGGGTCCAAGGTCTAAAGTCCAAGATTTCAAGGTTTAAGATCAACAGTCTAGGGTTGAGGTTAAAAAAAATTACCAAAATGATGTGTCAATGACATGGAAAAAGATACTGAAATGACATTAAATAATTGGTAAATAATATAAGATGATGTGGCATTTCTATTTCATACAATCATCTCCTTAATTTTTAGAGAGTAAAACTCGAATTTAAATACTCAAATTCAACTTTGTTAATATAAAATTTTGGATAATTTTACTAATAAAGGCCCATTTCCAACTTTATTTATGAAAATGAGTTAATTTTTTCATTATTTACCGGAAAGGGCAGAAATATGTAAAATGCGTCCACGTAGGAACGTTTTTAGGTGAAATTTTAGCAAATCGAGTCCCTGCGAGAGTAATTTTGTCA
This sequence comes from Gossypium stocksii, assembly GCA_020496765.1. NCBI lineage: Eukaryota > Viridiplantae > Streptophyta > Magnoliopsida > Malvales > Malvaceae > Gossypium > Gossypium stocksii. The sequence continues at coordinate 51,471,599 of CM035625.1, read as the reverse complement.
AGTCAGCACAAACGCGCTGACGTGGAAGCGTTTTGCTGACGTGGCAAAATCGCTCCCCCAAAGACGCGATTTGTTCCATGTTTTTCTAGGTTTAGGGCTTTTTGCATGTTTAGTCCCTGGGATTTTTTAGTTTAGAGTTTTTAGGGTTTAAGGTTAAGGTTTTGTTAAAATAATTTAAGGTTTAGGGTTTTGTTAAAATAATTTAGGTTTAGGGTGTACGATTTAAGAATTTTAAAAAAATAAATTAAGGTTTAGAGTTTTTTTTTGAAAAAATTATTTAAATTAGGTTTTAGGGCTTTTAAATAAATTAATTAAATTAGGGTTTAGAGTTTTTAATAAAATTAATAAAATTAGGATTTAGGTTAGGAAAAAGGCAAGCTTGTGGGAGATAAAAAAGTACAAAGGTCTATATACCTGTGTTGTTGATACAGTATCACTAGGTGTTTAGGGTTTTTGAATAATACCGTTATTACTTAATGTTGCATTATTTAACGTACTTCGTTGATAGGTGTTTCACTAGATCATCTCAAGATGGATTCAAATATGATAGTTAGCTTAATACTACCAACGGTGAAGGTGGATCCTAGGAGTTCTGTGTCGGTCTTAATTGCCAATATTCGTAGCCAATTGAGGTACACGCCCTCTTATCGTAAGGCTTGGATAACTAAGCAGAAGGCGTTGGAAAAGATACATAGTAGTTAGGGCACTTCATATAATAAAGTATGGCAGTGGTGTCAGGTGTTGGAGAGGTACGTCTCATGTTGCATAATAGACCTTGAAACGGGCCCTGCGTACTACAACGACTGATTGCTCTATGGATGCCAAATGTTCAAACGTCTATTCTGGAGCTTTAAGCAATGCCAAGACTTATTTGTGTATTGCAAGCCATTGGTACAAATTGACGGTACATTTATGTATGGTAGATATACCCATCGATTATTACTAGCTGTGGCACAGGATGGCGGTGGGAGAATCCTTCCAATTGCATTTGTAATAACACCGGAGGAGTCAGGTGATGACTGATATATCTTTCTTTCTAGGTTAAGGAGGCATGTCTGTCCCCAACCTGATATCTACATTATATCGAATCAGGGCACTAGAATACTAGCCGTAATTAAGCGATAGGGAAACCTATGGGATTGCACATACCATCGGTATTGTCTAAAGCACATTGCATCCAACTATTACGGACAATATCGGTCTATCACTAAACGACGGCAAGTGACCAACATGGGTATTTAATCTCTATTAATATAATTTCGTTTGTAATATTCAATTTATTCTAAATGGAAGAGTGGTATGTAATTTTCGCTATCAACTTATATTGGCAAGGTACGGGATCAATAAGGATCATTTTCATAAGATGTTAGCGATTTTGCGTTCAGCTAACGAATAAGGTGTAGACTACTTCTGTAATATACCTTTCGAATAGTGGACACAAACATACGATGGCGGCTTATGATATGGTCATATAACCTCAAACCTGGATGAATGCATAAATTTTGTTCTAAAAGAAGCGCGTCATTTACCGATATCCTTGGTTGTGTGAGAGACATTTTCATTTAGCGGCATTATTTCCAAAGTGAGCAGCGAGTTATAAAGGCCAAATGTAGAGAGATCATGTATGGTGCTGGAATGTATTGCAAGAAATTAACAAGGCAAAGGCACCAGCCAACACCATGCACACAGTGTGTCACAATCGCGACAACCTATGGTTTCGTGTGACAGGGTTTAACAGATTGAACCAAGGTATTACCGGCGGGCCATGTCGTGTACACCTAATAAATAAAACTTGCAACTGTGGGACGTTTGACGCACTTCGTTATCCATGCGCTCATGTAATTGCAACTTGTCAGAATCTTCGTTTGGATCCTATGAGATATGTTGACGAAGTGTACAAAATAGAATACATGTATAATGTGTGGAGACATGTATTCCCACCTGTCCCAAATGAACATAAGTGGCCATCTATATCCTTTACTCCATTTAAGTTGTTATCGGATAGAGAATTGCGTCGCAAATTAAAAGGTCAACCTTGCTCGAGTAGAATACGTAATAATATGGATATTCGGGGAAGAATGAACTAATAGAAGTTGTATGGATGGTGTAGGAACCCAAGTCATACAATTTGATCATGTCCAAATCGAAATAGTTGATAAATGTTATAATGAAACTATGTTGCATTATTTCTATTGCCTTATTCAAAAGAACTTCTATTTTATTAAAAATATAAAAATAATTTACTATTAGAATATTAAAAAAATTATTTTTTTAAATGAAACAATATAAAAATAGTTTGTACAAATATATTAAAAAGATTAATGTATATACCGGTCGGAATCAGTGCCATATGGGGGTGATCGATGGTTATGTTCTGGATTCCTCCTTGGTTCAGCTTCCGGTGAGGGTTGTGTTTGTAGGTATTGGGAGGATGACCCACCTTGATATAATAAAGAATGCAGAGGTGTTTGCATCACCCACGGCAGAGGTGTTTGAGTCCTATAAGGCGATAAGGATTGGTAATGAGATGGGCTCCCCGACAGTGCGTCGTGCGATTCTTCCTGCGATGATGGGCTATATATCGTCGGTTGAGTTGGAGTTATCGAAAAAGGAGATGCATTGGACCATGCATTCCAACCTGGCATAGGACTGGGAAAAGGAAACATATAAGGGTTAGGATACCTATAAGGGATAGGATACACACCTGGCATAATTTGAAGGGGTTGTGGTATGGGTGTCGTCGGTTTGAGGCGTTGGGCCTTGTGATTGTGTGGGCACTGTTGATGGGACTGTGCCGTCATCCCTTCTCATTAGATTTAAAGGGCTCCATCGTTCCATTTCAACACGAATTTGCCTACTCCTTCGCTCTTCCGACAGCAAATATGACTTGCCATGGATCCTAAACCATGACATGTAATCCGGCGCACACGCTAACTCTAGAACGATTATCGGTTAGCGAGTAGGTATATAATCATACCGATTTTCCCAAATTTTGATATATTTCGAGAAGAATATCATCCAATTCATATTCGATTATCGTAAGTCAATTTTGTGCTTATCATTAAGCACCTCAGGTGCTACGAGAATCAGTTGTCGGAATCTAAATTACCGCAACACTCTATCATTAGGTGCATCTCAACAGTAGCATAGTTGACCAATAGGACCTTAACACGCCAAATGTTCGAATTTGAAAGAATTCATCAAGAATTACTGCCCAAATTGTCGGATCCTCGTATGGTATCCATTGAAACTATATAAACGTGATAGAAATATTAATTATATACATAATACTAAATATTAAATATGAAACGATTATTTTATATATATTATTTAATACTTACTTGCGCTTCCAATCGTTGGTCTAATAGAAGCCGTATATTTTCAAGAGCGGTAGGTATTCCAACATAACTCGCTGAAAAGTTCCACCTAATTAAATAAATTTCTAACATACAATTATATTTTAAATCTATGTAATAATTGTAAAATCTAATATAAATTTTACCTCGTTATTAGTGGGAATGTATATGGGTGGTTCACTCGAGGACATAAAAATAGAAAGCGAAACGGAGTCTGAGTCCATGATTGTAGTAGTGATAGACAACCTCTGATTTTGGCTTTATTTTGTGGCGTTGCCCTGCACATCTCCCGGTACAATATTGTTAACACAATAGACCCTCAACTAAATTCACCAGCTACTCTAAAATTAATGAGTTTCAGCAGCCACCTCAGATGTACAAGGTTTAATGACAAGTCCGGCATTAGATAACCTTCAATCATCTTAAGGATGTATGTCTGAGCATATCGTATTCTTTCTACTTCAGTTGAATCATTCTTTGGCTTCGGGAATGTGTCTCGTAACCAGCCCATCTCGATCTAACATTCGTAAATATTATTCGAAATCTCACCCAAAAAATCGTAGCATATGGCTCCCCAATCAGCAAATTGAACGGACCCAGTGAGTGCGGACCCATCCACCGACAATCCTAATTGTAATTGCATGTCCTCTAAAGTGATGGTACACTCTCCGCATGGAAGATGTAATGTGTGCCTTTTGAGTCTCCATTTCTCTATTAACGCGCTAATGAGTTTCAGGTCCAGCTTGAACCCCCGGCCTATAGTGGCCACGTGCCAAAAACCCACTTCCCTCAAGTAATTTTCTATCAATGGTGATGGAGGATCAGACATATTATGAATATAATATTATAACATTCGATCTACAAACTGTTATAAAAAATTATAAAATAAAAATTAATTAAAATTATATAAATGAAAAAATATTAAATAATATTCAAAAATTAAAATTAACCCTTACCATTTTCATTTGTTCGACAGAGATATGTTTATGATTGAGACGAATTAATTCCCCTACCATTGATAACACTATCAAATATTTTTGAAATTATAAAAAAAATATTTAGAAAAAAAAATTAAAGGAAATAATTAATTAAAGAGAATTTTGAGAAATTTACGGAGAAATTTGAGAGCTTGTTTTGTCAAATTTAGAAGAAATATTGTGTGAAAAAATAGGAAGGAGGAGGGTTTTAATTTTTATTTTTTTACAGTTGGACCCCCCAACGGTCAAAAATTTAAATGGTCGTTGGGAAAAAAAAACACAAAGCAAATCGCGAACCTGGGGGAGCGATTTTGGCATGTCAGCAAAACGCTTCCACGTCAGCGCGTTTTGTGCTAACTTGGCAAAATCGCTCCCGCAAAGACGCGATTTGCTGAAATTTCACCCAAAAAGGCTCCTACGTGGATGCATTTTACATATTTCGGCCCTATCCGGTAAATAATAAAAAATTTGACCCATTTCTATAAATAAAGTTAGAAATGAGCCTTTATTAATAAAATGTATTATATTTTATTGGTTTGATTTTAAAGCCATCAAGGAATTAGGTGGCGTGTTTTAATTTATTATCCAATTAGCATATATTTGGTTTTGATGCTAAAGAGGAACAAAGGGAAACTAGAATCTCATAGACTTATGCCACGTATAACCTAATGTTTGTGCAAATGTATTATATTTTAATAATTAATAATCAATTTATTGTAAATCATTATGGTATTTGTATTATATCAATTGAGAATATTATATTTAAATATTTAAATTATTAATTTAGTTAGTATTGTTGTTATAAAAATTTAAAATATGTGAGTTTAAATTTTTTTTTTTTACTTTTTTTAGGGATTAAGGAGGATTATGGATAATTTAGGTATCCTATAATAAATAAAAATATTTTTAATTATTTAAATGTAAATTATATAATTTTTACATAAATAAATCATAAAATGCAACTTGCTAGGTAAAATATGGGCATTTATGTCATTAATATATTCAAATTATTTAATTTTTAATATTCGAAATTGTTAGGGTTTGATTTTATTATTTTTAGAGTGAAATTTAAGAGTTAAATACTTTACAAACCGATTAAATAAATTATAACTAGTGATTTAATTATTAAACTATTGATGTAGTAATAAATTTTAAGTATAATATCAAATTTAGTTGTTAATATTTATAATTTTTATCAGATTTTTTAACTAAATTTGATCATTAACCTTTTAAAAAAGTTAAATTATCTTTTTTTTAATGAAAATACTTATTAAAATATTATATTTTAATGATGTTGGCGTGACAATTCTCATGATAGTCCATATTATACTTCATACTAACATGATATTGTTTGTTTTGTATGACACGTTAACAAATAATTTAAAATTTATAAAAATATTCAAAATTCAACAAAAAAATTAAAATATCATAAAAATTCATTTAAAATAACATGAAGTATGAGTAAATAGGGGGCGACGGTAAGGGGCTAACAAGGGCCTCAACCTCCCTAAAATTGGAAACTGAAAATTCGGTCTTCAAAAATTTATGGAGTTTTAAATTAGTATATGATAAAATTTCGCTTTAGCCCTTCAAAAATGATAAAATTTTAATTTAATCTTTTAAGAATTATAAAAATGTAAGATATTAAAATAATAAAATTACATTTAAACTTTCCTACAACTTAATTCCGCTCATCCTAAAAAAAAAAAGTTTTTTAATTCGCCCTAGATGTAAACATGATGCCTAAAAATTATGCTATTTTTAACTTTTGATGGACATCCTGAAATTCTTTTTTCCCTTCTCACATAAGGCCAAAAATTTAATAATTAATAAATTTTAAAATGGTAAAAGTGTAATACTTTGTGTTTGTATTTTACCTTTTAATGTCTTTTCCAAGAGATTACAAAGGTTTAGGATCTGGGCTTCTTAAGCAACATTAATTAAACTAATCCTTTTTGCTTTTTGCTTTAAAAAAAAACAATTTCATTGGAAGGGAATGTTTTAGTTTTGCTTTTTCTAGAAACCCTATAATTTGGCAAAATAATTCTTCTAAATTCAATCAAATTAGATAAATACATATATCAAGTAATTTGTCTAGCTGAAAATTCTGATCTAAATCCAAATAAGATAATTTTAATTTTAATTTAATTTAATTTAAAGATATTCTTATTTAATAAAATCATTTTTACTTAAATTTAATGAATATATTAATATAAATAAAATAAAATTTTAGCATGTAAATTTATGTCAAACATCCTATATTCAAGTTGTGTAACATAAATTTATATGGGGTAAATTATACTTAAGGTCACTAAACTATTAGTACGTTTATGTTTTGGCCACTTAAATTCAAAAAGTTACAAAATGATTGTTAAACTATTTGAAAATCTTCATTTAAGTCATTGTGCTGTTAAAATCGCTATTTTATGACTTTTTTGTTTGCACCACCTGCACCAATCCAAACCTCTCCTTCCTCTTCTCTTCTATAGTTTAGTTTTTATTTATAAAATAGTTTTGAACGTCACGAATTTGTGAACCAAAATCTAAATAACATTCTTCTCCGATCTTCGACACTAACGGCCAGATCAACTTGGATCTAAAGTATATTTTTCTACTTGTCAATGAGCGCTAATCTACCATACTGATTGTCGAATCGACACTTGGAGCTTGCTAGCTGAACTTTTTAAAGGCAAGAGCTTAGCAACCTAGTGACTTAAATAAAAACTTTTGAATAGTTTAAAAACCATTTTGTAACTTTTTGAAGTTGAGTGACCAAAGAAAAAAATTACTAATAGTTTAATGACCTTGGGTGAATTTACCCATTTATATATTGTCTCCAAACCTAGGATTGTTGTCAGCCAATTATATTTGGACAAGACAATTTTTTGATGAGAAAAATATAATAGTAAGGTTAGAATCATTCTTACATGGATTATCAATATTATATTAAGATTCAAGATTGGGTTTGGCCCTTTGTTTATGGATCGTTAATTGTGAAGTACAGCTATATCAAATTTGATAAATATAATTATCATTAATTAACCGAAAGGTAAATTTGTTTAAGGAAATAATCAATTAGGTAAGGTAGAATATTTGAGTTGGTGATTTGTTCATGGTTCTAGGGGAAAAATGGGTAAACTACACAATTAGTCTTCTAATTTTCATAACTTTTTATTTTGTATATTGAAAATTTAATAACCTTACATTTTAGGCAACAACCGCTTGCCATTAATTCAATTTTCATTTTAGTAACTCATTTTACGCTTTTAAATTTTTAATTTTTTTGCTTTTCTAGAATTAATTTTAATTTTTCCGGTAAAATAAAAATTTGGGGTTTTAGTGTTTTACAGGGAGTTTCTTGGGATTTTATAGAAAAAGCTTGAGTTTTACACGAAAAAATTCTTTTGTCTTTTTTATTTCTTTTATTTTTTCATTTTTTTAGATTTAATTTTAATTTTTTAGTGAAAGGAAAAAAATAAAAAATTTACAAGGAAAAACCATTTTTTCTTTTTAATTTTTTTTCCCGAAAGAACCTGGGTTTTTATAGGGGAAACTTAGTTTTTACCAGAAAAATCATTTTATCTTTTTAATTTTCTTTATCTTTTTAAAATTATTTTAGTTTTTCTAATAAAAAGTGAAATACTTGGGGTTTTTCAGGGAATTGAGTTATAAGGTCCACAACTGAATAACTCAATTATTTGTAAAAAAAATCAATTTTTTAAAAATAAAATTAATTCTAAAGAGGAAATGAGTAACCAAAATAACTTACAAAAATTGGGTAACTAAAATGAGTTTAAAATAACATTACTTAACCCCAAATTAATGACGAGTGACCAATATGATCACGATCGTTAACAGCGATACCTAAAATGTAATTTTTTTTATATTTTCAGTGCTCAAAATAAAAACTTATAAAAATTAAGTGATTAACTATGTAATTTATTCAAAGAAAAATTGGAAAAATAGATAAATGAACCAAATTAAGGTGTTTGAACTATTTTCAAATACAAGTTAAAAAATTTCGATTATCCAAAATCAACCAAATTCTATCTTTTTATTTAGTTTCTTATTAATTTAAATTTCTTATGATGTAAAATGTTTTATATGTAAAATAGTAAAAGTAACTTAAAAATGCTATATAAAAATATATTTTTTTAAAAATACCGTATAAGATTTATTGATTATTTTTTGATTACTTGAAAATTATTATTTTTTAAATATTTATAAAAAGGCTTAATTTAACATTTGGCACTTGAACTTAACACTTGTTCTTAATTTGGCAGTTAAACTTTTATTTTTGCCTAATTTGGTACTTGAAAATTTTTTTTGGGTCTAGTTTTGTATCTGAACTTAACTTTTTTTTCCTAATTTGGTACCTAATTTTTTTTTAAGTTCAATTTGGTACCTAAATTTATTAAATGTAATACAAATTATGCAAAACACTAACGGTGTTTTTTTTTTAGTTATGCTACAAAAATATTGTTAGTATTAGAGGAAATTCATGTTAAAAAAAATAGGTATTGAGCTATGCTTAACGAATTATTATTAAAAAAGAAAATATGATTTTTTTAAATCCCAAATTAAAAGAAATCCATTATTTTCAATTAATGAAATAATTAAATAAATAAATAAAACTAAAAGTAATTGAATATATAAAATACAAAAAAATTTCATATCAGTTGTCATGTTTTGGTCATACATAAATTATTTTTGCTAGCTCGTAAAAAAATAACATTGCTAGAAATTGGAGTAATTTGTAAAACATTTGACAAGTACCAAATCAAACCAAAAAAAAAGAAAAAGATTAGCTGTCAAATTAGGAAAAAGAGTCAAGTTTAGGTACCAAATGGACCCCCAAAAAGTTTAAGTACCAACTTATGAAAAAGTGTCAAGTTTAGGTACCAAATTAAGAAAAAGTGTTAAGTTCAGGCACTAAATGTCATATTAAGCCTTATAAAATTATTTTGAAACTTTTATAAATAATGTCCAAAAGCTTAAAATAAATCCAAATATTTAAACCTCAACATTTATACGAAAACTCGAGGATAGTTCAAAATATCTAAAAAGAACTTGATTGAATTGAATCGAACTCATGCCTATTTTTTAAAATTTTATATAATTTATGTTTGAATTTTTTAGATAATGACATGGCACTTTAAGGCAGTGTTACATCATCAAATTTTAAAACTAATGTGAAAAAAAAATTCAAGGATTAAATGGAAAAAAATATCAAATTCAGAGATTGAATATTACTTTATTCCAAAAACAACTTTTAATTTATTTAATTGGGCTTTAAGTTTGCCCTATTTGGGCCTAAACATGGAAATTAAAAAAAATAATTAAAAAATTGTGTAACCATTTAGCACCCTCCATTGAGGCTTGTAGTTTATTATAGAGGTGAGCATGGGTCGGGTTACTCGGCTCGGTCCAAAGGCCCGTTCGAAAAATGGGAGGATTCGGGTAAAAATATAGTCCCGAAATATGGGTTTGGGCAAAAAAATGAGGCCCGTTATGAAAACGGGTAAGCTTTTTTTAGCCCGGGCCCGGCCCGGCCCAAATTATATACTAAATATATATATATATTATTTTTAATCATATTTACATTTTATTTTCAATTTTAATATAACCACTTTTTATTATATTTTCAATTTTGTATTGTTTTAAGAATTGTTTTAGTCTCATTTTTTTATTTATTGCTTGTTTTAATATTTGTTTTTATTTTTCTAAATGTATTTGATTTATTATATTTTAAAATTTTTTATTTAATGAAATAAGCTAAAAAAATTTAATATGGGCCGGGTTGGGCTCAACAATACCCGGCTCGGCCCATGCACACCTCTAGTTTATTACCATACATTAAAAAAAAAAAGAGTTTCTTGATTTCACTAGGCTTTGTTTAATATTACTATTCAAAAGTATTTTTAAAATCAAAAGCATTTTTAGGATTAAAAGTACTTTCTAGCACGAAGCAATGCTAAACAAACAACTTTTCAGAAGTGTTTTTGAACTTAAAAGCAAAAACATATTTTTTTATCTTTTGTTATTGACAATAGTGCTTTTGGACCAAATGACAATTTTAACCCTTAAAATATATTTTATATAATATTTATATTTTGTATGTAATTATTTTCCTATTAAAATTTATTTTATATATATAATATTATACTTTTAAATTTTTATTGGTTATATTTTATTATTTAAAATATAGTTTATATATTCGAATTAAATTTTATGAATAATTAATATTAATTTTTTTAAAAATATTTAAAATTTATATTTTATATATTAAAATATTAACAACGAATTATAATAAATTATTTTTTATATTCTTACTAATATATCAGAATATTAACTAATTTGAACATTATTTAAATGCATATTTATTACTTTATAACACCATGTCTAAAATAGATATTTTATTTCTCAAAAGCACTTTTTGATAGTAATACTAAACACTTAAATCTTAAACCAAAATTTTCAAAAGCACTTCTCAAAATCACTTTTCTACAGCACTTTTTAAAAACACTTCTCAAAAGCAATCTTAAACTAGCCATTAATTAAATCCAGCTTAATTTGAATAATGAGAATCTTGAGTTTGAGCTAAATGTGAAATTAACAGCTTAATATTTATCTCAAACTCGATTTATTATTAATTTCTAAGCTCAAGCTAAATTAAATGTGTTTATCAAATATTTATATTCAAGATTAAATTCGAGCTCGATTAAGTTTATTTATAGTTAAGCTCTTTCAATGTAATAAGGGGAAAATGTAATTTCATAATATAAAAATATATCAAAATGAAAAACTCAATTAGGCTCGCGAGTTATTTGAATAGAATATTATGATACTCAAATTAGGCTTAGTTGATAGCTCAAGCTGCTCGAGTTTGGCTTGGTAATTACTAATACAAACTCATGGTGTAATGACTTGAAAGTCAGTGATATCAAAAATGGGGTATGAAAATGGTGGTTTTGAAACCCCATTTTCGATGTTTGAGCCCGCAAATATTATTATTTAATATTTATGAGGTTAGTATGAAACTTAATTTAAGTTTGATCCTTTAATTTTGTTAATTGAATAGTTAATTAAAGTACACATGTATCGATCCTAAAGTCAATGGTGTTGAAAAATTCAATTTCGGGACCATATTTCCATAAATCGAAATCGTAAATATTTAGAGAATTATATTAAAAGTGAATTAAATTTTGAATAAGTAATTTTATTAAATTAGTGATTAATTAAGGTACAGGAAGTATGTAAAAGCAATAAAAGTTCAATCATTAAGGATTTTCTTAATCAAAAAATGTATTAAGCATCTAAATGGAAATTATACCATCTTATATATAAGGTGGACAGTAAGTGGATTAATTTCATTATAATTTTGAAAAAAAATGATAAATGGTTAAAATAACAAGACATGGTGGAAGGAAAGAGAAAGTCCTTTCTTCCCCATGCAACCAAACCGTGAGAAGAGAAAAAAAAGGAAGAAGACACATTCGACCCTAAGTTTTTGAGATTTTAAAGCTTCAATCGGTTAGTGCAATTTAGTCATTTTCTTATAATTTTTATATTTTTGAGATCGTGGGAACTTAATATAGCTGACCCATGTGTTATTTTTCAAAACCGTTAAAGTTTTGGAAATATGCCATTGATGATTTCTTGAAGTTTTAGGTATTAAATTGATAGATTTTAAGCTTAGAAGTGAAAAAAGACGAAATTGTGAAGTTAATTGATAATGTTGTTCAATAGGGATTAAAATGCATAAATTGTGAAATTAGTTGTATAAATGAAAAATATGAGGTCCTAAATGGACTATAGTGAAACTGGATTGAAATTTGAGTTATAAATTGAAAGTTAAGTCAGTCCCGATTTTAAGGACTAAATTGAATAAAATGCAAAACTTTAGGAGACATTTAAAAGATGAAATTGAATTGATATATGCTTGACATAGGCTGTTATAAGGTATTTGGAATTGATAAATTGAAATGAATTATTATTTAGATTGAAATTGAACCAATCGAAAGATAATCACGGAAAAAGAAAAATTACAGATTAGTCATCGATGTCTTGCTGGTAGTTGTTTTGTCTGGTAAGTTCATATGGAACTTACTATGTAAATTTTATGATATGTTTGATTATATTTACTGTTTATTTGTTATGTTAATTATAACTGTGATGATATTGGCATATAAGGAACTAAATCATAAATTATGGATTGTATGACAAGTATGAGTAGGTACATGGATGTTGGCTTAAATTGATTATATGTTTAATATTAGTAGATGATATGCTAGAATTATATATGTTCTGAATGGAAATGTGGTATAAATAATTGGTGCCTTATTGAGTTAGGTGAGTTGGAACGATCATACAGATGAGAATGTTGTAGGTCAAATATGGTATGTATGAAAGGCTAATATATGATGTTTATTTTGGGATAATAGTTTTGGTTTGAACCTTGACGAATGCTTACTTTTGAAATTATAAAAGATATATGAAGATGTGTATTTGATAGTAGCATGTTAAATGGCATATATACCATTTGAATGGAAAATTTTGATAGATTTATAATTGTTTGAACTTGGTTATATGTGGCATGTATTTAGGAGATTTTATATTATCTTGTTATGCTTTGTTTTGTTGGGAACTTAGTTGATATTGAGTCTATAATGTAATTGACAAATGTTTAATATGCACAAGTTTGTTATCATGTTGTGGTATATATACATGTCAATTTCTAAGCTACATGACTGAGCATGAATGAATTGAAGAATTGGATGGTTAATTAATTAAATGGTATGTTAAAGTTGTTGTGAATTTGTGCCTTTGAGGTACATTGGTTAGTTGATTATTAGGTTATCCAAATAGGAATTTTTGTGTATGCTTTTAAGATGGTTTTATGCAAGTTTTAGGTGTATAAGGCTCCATTTGTTTGCCGGTAAAATATTTTCCGGAAAATAATTTCTGGAAAATGATTTACTTTTCTGGAAATGATTTATTTTTCTGGTGTTTGGATGAATGTGTGTAAAATATTTTCTATTGTTTGGCAGATTTCCTGAAAATATTTCATAAAAGTTGTTTTAAATTAAACAAATATATATTTAAGAATTTATTATCTTTTCATTGTTTAATTGAGTTTATTATATATATATTAATAAATTTATATTTTAAATTGTTTTTACATATATTGCAATGATTTATTAGATGTATATAATAAGACAATTTTGTTTGTTTCACTTGAAGACACAAATACGATATAACACACTCATTTGATATGAATATGTTTGGATCATACAAGAATTTATATACACTATCAATCAATTAATTACAACTTGTTTAACATCCATCCATAAAATGTTTGGAAATTTCTTTTCTTGATTACATATAATAAGCTTAAACTTCTTTAAAATAGATGTGAACTCAAAAGGTCAAATTTAAAGATTATAGGGGACACAAAGCACACCGACTACAAAAACCAACCAAATAGCTTTAACCATTGATTTTCTAACACACTTGGATAAGGTTTTGTTACCCAGGGACGTAAGGTTTAAAGAGTGTTATCTAAGGATTTGGATCATACTGCATTACTTCAGCCGCTCGTTCAAACTCTTCTCTTAGAACTTTAATGCTGAACTTGTCCACCACTCGACCAAGGTCATGAGATACCACAAACGGATCCTCTATGCAGATTACATGATGATCATTCCCAATTCTTCTTGTCTAGTCTCTTTCTCCCTTATTGCACAAATGGGGTCATCAAATTAAAAACGTTTTTGTTTTGTAGAATTCATTTATTTTATCCCCACCTACAACTATTTAGTCCTCGGTTTACGCCAGAACCAAATATATCATCTATTGATCACTTGCAAATTGCAAGCTATTCTAAAAGAGTGTACTCATGTTTCTCCCTGCTCAGAACTTACTATAGTAAATGGGGTTTATTAAAAAAATAATTCATTCACCACAAGATGCAACTAATACCCAAAGAAGGTATTTAAAACGAAACCAGATACATGCATCTTAACTTGTACTTATAAGTTCAGAAACCATGAAAACATTTTATAAACCATGAAAACATCAGAATAATACATGCAGAGAAGTTTTGTCAACAGGAAGGAAGGTACTACAGAGGTGACTACTTCTCATAGCAATAATGGTTGGGCTAGTTGGGACGAAGCCAAGGATGATGGATATGATAATTTCAATAATGGCGCATCTAATAAAAGAAGTTGACCCAGTATCTCTCCATACTTTGTTCAACCTGACAAATTGTAACCAGAAATTTAAACCAGGTCAGTATTCCATCTAGGGAAACTGCTTTAAGAAAAACCGAAGCAAGGTTTATGGATTAGGTACGCAGATAGTTCTTCTCTGAGTTCATCCGAATCATTTACATGTGATTAAAATGTAGAAAAACAGAAAAAGGTGAATTTTTTTTGTATATATGATTGCAAAGGTGAACTTAATCAATTAAAACAACAAAATTCACATTCAGTCCAACCAAGTTATACAACAGAAATAAAACAAATTAGATAGATAACAGGCCTAGAACACACCTTCCCAAGCTGTGTCAATCTATCCCTAAACTTTGGAATCACCAAAACATGAACAGGATCCTGCAGACTGATGTCTTTGAATGCTAAGATTTTATCATCTTCATATATGATGGTTGAAGGAATTTCCTTAGCTATGATCTTGTCAAATCTGAATGGGAAGGGAAAAAAGAATCAACAACCAGTACAATGATAAATAGCAAAATCAATGCGACCCCGTTCTTCAATATCTCATAGAGAAGTTATCAGCAGAACTAATTCTATCTAAATTTTAGCAATACAAAATTACAAATAGCTTGCTTAAAACTCAAGTTATTCCCAAAGTTATGATTTTTTTTCCTTGTAACTCGTATTAAGAGGGAGATGAAATCCCAAACGAATATAGGTCCAACAACATAATACATAACAAATTCCAGGCTAGAACTGGAATGTGAATTCAAAGCAGGGTGTTAAGGATGATACATACATGGTTGGAGTGTACCAGTCTGTACTTGGGCCTAGTCGAAACAGTGGTTTCGGGACAACAAATCTGAAGAGGAAAAAATTATTTTTATTATATTTTTATGGTCTACAATTTCATGGAATGATTTTGTGAAAATTTCGTTTGAAAATTTCGACGTTTGGGCACTCAATTTAGTCAAAAGGACTAAATTGTAAAAAAATGCAAAAGTTGAGTTCTACATATTAAAGGTGTCTAATTGTTATGAAATTTTAAATTGGAGGTCCTTAAATGGTAATTAGACCATTGGTTAATTTTTTGGACAAAAATGGACATGAAATAGGTGAAATAGAATATTTTTAAGTTAGGGGTATTTTGGTCATTTAGTGATTAAATGATTAAATAAACAAAATTAAAAGCCAATTTTTGTCCATCTTCAACCCTATGGCCGAATTTCACAAGGGGAAACCATGGCTAGGGTTTTTCAAGCTTCCAAGCTCGATCGTAAGTCTGTTCTAGCCCCGTTTTTAATGATTTTTATGTTTTTTAAATCCTCGTAACAAGATCTATCTATTTCTACCACTAATTTGAGATATGATTAAAGTTTAGGGTTTTTAACCATGATGAATATGTGTGTATTTTTGTGTTTAATGGTAGAAAATGCATGTTTATGGTTAAAGAAATGACTTTTACTATGTGATTTTCGGCGAAAATGTCCAAAAGGAGTAATTTGTAAAAGTTATAAAATTGGTCATAAGAGTGTGATATAGTGGAAATTGTGGACTGCTATAGTTATGTAAATGGTTCGACTAGTCCTAAAATGCAAAGAAATTGAATAAATTTCATTTTTCGAGCCTAGGGGCAAAAGTGTAAATATGACAAAGGGGGCAAAAATATAAATTTTGCCAAAATGTGAATTTAGGCTAATTTGAGTAGCATGATGAATAAATGAGTTAAATGTGTTATTATAGATAAAGGAAAACGAGATTAGGACTTAGAACGGGGAAAAAATAAAGAATATAGCGAATAAGTCATTTTCAACGATTGTGCTATCGAGGTAAGTTTGTATGTAAATAATACATCGTTTTTATTTATGTTATAATATTTTGTCATATTATATGAGATGTGGTTGGATATTGAATGACTATATGATGTAAAATGGTGAATTGTGATTAACTATGGATGAAATTGACAAAGTGAGAATAAGTGAGAAATTCTAGGATGAACTTTTAGAATAGAAAAGGATACTAAGGACATGTCATGAGAACTCATGTGTAGTACTATGTGCAGGCTACGATGAATATAAAATAGTTAGGGTCACATGTGTAGTACTATGTGCAGGCTACTACGTGTATCGGATGGTATTGGTTACATGTGTAGTACTAAGTGCATACTACTATGTGCACCCAACAATATTGGTTACATGTGTAGTACTAAGTGTAGGCTACTATGTGTACCCGACAATATTGATCACATATGTAGTACTAAGTGCAGGCTACTATGTATGCCAGACAACATTGATCATAAGGTGGTGCTATGTACGGAACCACCGTGTATCTATTAATATTCCAATGCGTTCAACAGGAAAATAACTAAGTGACAATGAATGTGATCATATGATGGTTAAGTGCAGGTAATTGTATGTGTATACCCATGAGCAATATGCTCGGTATAAGATCGAAATGTGGTAAGGTTGCAAAGGAGTAAGTGAAGTGATAAAGTCTTGTATCATACATGCAAGTTGAATTTTGTTATTGAATGTTGAGCATATTGTTATGATGTTTCATGAAAGAGTGAAATTTGAAATAAAACAATTTTGGACAGCAGCAGTTGTGTGACTTTGAAAAATTACCAAAAATAGTGGAAATTGAATTAGAGGTTGAATAAGATATGAAATTAAAACTTATTGAGTCTATTTTCACATAAAAGAAACAGAATAAGAAAAAGAATTTCATATTATGAGATATTTGAGTTTTAGTGAGATAGGGTCAGAATGATTTTTGAATCCCCTGTTCTGACTTGGGAAAATCATTAAAAATTGTAAAAAAAAACTATGGGTTACAATTATATTATTAAAATATTGAATGAGTCTATTTTCAATATAAATAAATGGAAATATCATCCGAATCCTGTACGAGGAGATAATTAATTTTTAGTGAAGAGGGGTCAGAATTGTCAGATAGCGGAATATGGGAGAGTTTAAAGAATAAACTGTACTTATTGGCTGAACCAAAAATTTTCAAAATTTTATAGTAAAAAGATATGTGAGTCTAGTTTTAGGGAAAATTAGCAGATCTTAATTTGGAGTTTATCTCAAGATATAAATAATTTAGTGACTATGACTCGAGTAAACAGCTTGAGATGAACATGAGTAAATAGTGGAACTATGTGCAATTATGATTGTATTATCTTGAGAACGTATTGTGAAGATTTATAAAAAAAACATGTTAATAAATTACTTATTATTTACATACCTACTTACTAAGCTATAATGCTTACTCCCTTCTTTTCATTTTTCCTACAGTGTCATAGATGCTAGCTCGAGTTGGAGGTCGTCAGAGATTCTATCACACTAACAAGTTATTGATTGGTATTGTATCAACAATTTTCAAGTATCTTTAAGTCTATGGCATGTATAGGGACTTGATTATGTGTGTATATGTTATTATGAGTTGACTTAAAATGTTAGCCTATGCTATTTGAAGGCTATTGTTGTATAAGTCTATTTAATGTGGCCAATATTTGTTATGTTATAAGTCTATGATGAAGCATTACATGGATGTGCATGCTTGTTTGAGTTGGATGAGTGAATGTGTGATAAATATGTGTCACAAATACTAAATGGGAATGGTTGATGACGTCATAAACAGAATGCTCAATGTTTTTCATACGGGTAAGGACACGGGCATGTGTGACCACACGAGCGTGTCCCAAGCCATACGGGCGTGTGGCTCTGTTTTGTGGTAAATTTTTCTAAGTATTTTTAAAATTCTCAATTTAGTCCCAAACGGCTTCCAAAGTATGTTTTGGGCCTCGTAGTCCCGTAATAGGGACAATATGATTATGAATGAAAAGTTTTAAATTTGAATGGAAATTTATGACTCGAAAATGATCGGTTATATGTGATTAAGTCCGGTAACGCCTCGTACCCTTTTCCGGCAATGGATACGGGTAAGGGGTGTTACATGGAGCTCCACTATCAACATTGATTGCAGCTGCCTTTGCCATACCTCTTCATTATGTGTAGGACTAGCACGACATAGATATCTACAAAGAGTGATTCGAAGGTATCACGAAAGGCCAATAAAAATTCAACATATAATCTATACAGCTCTTCTTCACTTCTTTGGCTGGCTAGACTACCAAAAAAACTACAATTAGAACCTAATTAAACCTTCTCTCTACCCCCATTTCATTAATCCGCCAACTGACAACGAAAAGAATAATAATAATCATCAATTGAATGCCGAAATAAGAGAACTTCCCAACCAAATAAAAAGAAAAAAATACCTACGTGAGTGATTTGGTGTTAGAAAATTGATGGAGGTGGGAGAAGAAGAGAGTCGTGGTGAGGCTCTCACAATTGCAACAATCCTTCCAGTCGTTACATAATTACTGTCCAAATCAAATACTCAGAATCAATACTTTATCACTATGTCCTTAACATTAACAAAATATAAATAGATGAAAAAGTATCGAAGAAGAGAGAAAGAGGTGAAAACAACCACAGATTTGAGTGAAATTAAAAAACAGCCCTGAGAAGAGAAGATATGTGATAAACACAGCTAAGGAAAGTCAGAAATAAAAGATGAAGAACGAAAGAATTAGAAGGAGGAAAGTTACCTAGATAAAGAAGGAGAAGAATGTGAAGAACGGAAGAATGAGGAGGAAAGAATTTGGTGAGAGTTGGAAAATGTCTTATAGAAATGAAATTCGTAAGACATTTTCCCCTAAAACCCATTCAGTTTACTCATGTCTTGGAAAACATGTTCTGTAACGCCCCGAAATTTGGGCCTGGAAGAATGGGCCACGTGGGCCCAATGGGCTTGTGGGCCCACACGGGTCATTGTCTTTGGACTTACGAGAATTAGAAGACCAACTGTGTCATACACGTGGCTATAGGCAAATCTGGCTTAGCGGGCCATGCAAGCACGTGGGCCCCACCTGGGTGGCATAATAGGCCCTAGGCGCATATTCTCTAAATGGCGTGTTAGTGTGATGGCTAAGAGGTTTGGGAGTGCTGGAGAAGTCCTGAGTTCAAACTTGGGCTTTAGAAAAAATTTATGTTTTTCTCTCATAGAAGCCTTGACGTTAGTGGGTAGGCTTTAAGAATATTTTTGGTGAAAGCATGACACAAAAAGGAGTGTGGTGTAGTGGCAAAGTAGCACTACTTAGGGGACAAAGAAGCAAGGGGTCCAAGATTTAAGTCTTGGCTCTTGCAATTTATTTTGGTTTGTTTTTTAAATAAATCTGGAAGCAAGTAGGTGGGCTTTAAAGTTTAATGTGTTGAACTTATGACACAAAGGAGCTTGTGGCCTAGTGGTGGTGGTGTGATTTAGCATGTGAGAGGACTTTGGTTCGATCCCTTGGTACGCAAAGGTTGATTATTTTGCTAATGCTTTAATTTTTAGAGGATTGATGAAGAATCCCACATCGGGAAGCTAATATAAGAATAGGTAAAGAGCTAGCTTTAAATAGAGTAAACCATGAGGAAAGTAAGCATACCTTTCTTGGCTGATCCCTTTCGCTTTGTGGTGTGCTCGTTTGGGTTGGGCGTTGGCTAAGAGTATTTGAGACTATTCGCTAAGGAAAGGCTAGAAAAAGCTGAAGGTACATGGTAAACTATTCGCTAAGGAAAGGCTAGAAAAAGCTGAAGGTACATGGTAAGGTTACGGTAAGGTTTCAGGATTTGATAAAGTTTTAGTAAGGTTTGGAGTTGATTGGGAAGTGGTTTTGATTGTAGGTCAAAGCTAAGGACAGTGTAGTGCGGGTCGTCAACCAGGTGTGTACATACACTACACATACGGCAAATCGGCAAAAGCCAAAATCCTGAAATTCCGAATGGGCCTGCTGAATTTGTGGGCCCAAATTGGAAAAATTGTGATATGAGATATTATGTTGAATTGATATGTATGATTGTATGATTGAATTATGAACGGGCCTATTAAGTTACATAAGTATGTTTGGGCTTAATGGGCTTAATAAACATGTTTGGGTTTTTATGGGGTTGTAGAAATGCATGTTAGGGTTTAATGGACTTTAGGCCTAGTTAAATGGACTCTCAAATTTTCATAAAACATAACTAAGTAATAAACATGTCTGTGGACAAGTCGATAGACTAAGGTCTGGCAACCGACATATGCATGTCTAGGATTGGATCATGGAAGAGCCTGGTACTTAAGCGGTCCGAGTGACTCACCTCCTCTTCTCTTGAATCCTACCTGGTGCATAGTGTCCGTTCACTTTAGTCGCGAGGACTTGTTGATGGGTCAAAACCATAACTAAAATTTATACCTTTAGGAAATTACGAAAATACCCCTCTAGGGTAGAACTACGAAAATACCTTTTAAGGTAGAATTACTATAATGCCCTGTAGAGTAGAATTACTAAAACACCCTCATAGGGTAGGAGCACTGAAACACCCCTTATAGGGTAGAAAATTACCAAAATACCTCTGGGTAGTAAAATGACTGAAATACCCCTATGTGTTATGAGTATGACTGGTGTATGTTGTATGTGATGATGATGCATTCATAAGATATTATGTTGCATATGGGCTGGGTTTTGATTGGAGGAAGTGTAACACCCTAAACCCCTGTCCGTTGTCGGAATAGGGTTTCGAGGAATTACTCAACTAAATTAAACTTACAAGAGTTCATAGATACATATCAGGCATAGATTCATTTTAAATTCTATAACCGAATATACCTACTTGCAAAAAGGTTTGATCAATACATCATATCTCGTTAAATTTACTTCATAAGCATTTACTAAATTTCCACAATGTGACTACTAACAAAGAAGCCTAATCAAATTCTTAGATAGCAAATCAACCATATTCGAACTCATTGCACATTTGTTACTATCCAAAACTTATGCTACAAAATAACAAGCCACATAAATTTCATCAACACATATACTCAAACTTAAAGGTTTAGCAAGCCATTTTCGCATGGTTAAGATATTTACAACTCAAAATGTAATCCAATTCAAAAGAAGGGAGATTAGCCTATACATGCCATTGTTCCAAAATAACTATCGAATGTACCAAAATAACGACAATAGTGTAGGTGATTTAAGCTTGAATCCCCGAGTCCGTAGCTTCAAAATGATATCTATAAAAAAGACGAAACAAAATAAATAGAGTAAGCATTTCTATGCTTAGTAAGTTTTAAGCAATGTAAATAGATAAATTCCATTATAAATTGGTCATTCGTATTCTCATGGTAATCTTCTTTTAGGTATATCACCCCTTGGCCGAATATACACACTCACCTATCACAAAATAAGCAGATAGATTTTCACTTGAAAGTGAGCTCATATAAACATAGTTAAATTAGATATTTTCACATAACTTCTCACATATGCATCACATAATAACCTTATGATTTAGTCCAAATCAAGCTTACATATAAGCTCAGGATACATACCTGTTTAACTTAACGTATTGAACGTATTTATTAACAATTGTTATTGTGAAGTCTTTTAGTTTTAGACTTTACTCAAATCATCGGCGAGACTTTTAGCTCGGATGAAATCTCCACACGAAGCCAGCGGGTCTTAACCCGGACAAAATCTCCATACATAGCTAGCGGGTCTTAACCCGGACATAATCTCCACACATAGCCAGCGGGTTTTAACCCAGACATAACCTCCACACATAGCCAGCGGGTCTTAACCCGGACATAATCTCCACACATAGCCAGCAGGTCTTAACCCGGACATAATCTCCAAGTTTCATGTACATTTAATCACATATAATAACATTTCATATTGATTATCACATATGTAAATCCCTTGCCTCATTCGAATATAAGCATATAACATGCATCTTAACTTCATGTCATAGACATCATCTGAATTCAAAATACATATACCTCATTCACTAAGCTTCCATCTCAATAAGCAACCACATACATGATCATATACTCATATTACTTCCTCGGCTTATTTTCTAGTAACCATTCGGCCTCATATCATTTACATACCTTTAACTTCCAATTAACCTTATTAAGGTAAAGACTATAGGCCATAGTTCATCTATCATACATATATCTAGTTATATTTAATTAAATACCAAATTCAATTACTCAAAACTTACCTCGAACTTTACTGGACAACAACGAGTCGGCTATTCCGTTACTTTCGCTTTCCCTTTATCCGAAATTGCCCCTCTATGCTCTTGAGCTAAGTTAAACAATTTAATTATATTAATCTTTATTCAAATATCTCACTTGATCATTACACTTTCAGTCAAAACAAGAAACACGTATATACATCCTTTGCCATACACACACACACACATTCGGCCAATCACATATATATCACAAGTCACTACAAGCTGACTTCCTAAGCAACATTTACTAAATTATTCATAACTAGAGCTACAAAACTCCAAATCAAGTTCCGTAAATTTTTCCTGAAACTAGACTCATGTACCTTTCTACCATAAAATTTCCAGAATTTTTGACTTGGTCAATTAATACATTTTAATCCTCAAAGTTACCCCTGATTCACTGTCGGATAATTCTGACCCTTCTGTACTAAAGTTCAATTATCTCATAGTTCAGGTCTCGGATAATGTTTTTGTATATTTCTATTGAAAATAGACTCATTAAGGATTCTAAGCATATAGATTATATCTTATGGATTTTTTTTCAATTTATAATGATTTTCTCAAGATAGAACAGGGGATTTCGGAGTCATTTTGACCCCATCTCACCCAACTTCAAATATCTCATTATAGGCAATTATTTTTTCTTTCACGGTTTCCTTTTATAAGAAACTAGATTCATTAGGCTTTAATTACATATTTTATTCAGCCTATAACTCGTCTCCCTCTATTTTTAGTGTATTTTCAAAGTTACACCACTGCTATAACCCAAAGCTGTCCAGATTAAATCTACTCATTTACAATTATTGCTTACTAAATCAATACCATTATATCCATTTCAATGTCATATTATTTCTTCAAATCTCGAAGTCACATAATCACAACATCTAAATGCCTCGATGTAATTCGACTTAATATGGCTAATTCAATGTACCACATTCACATATGATTTCAATGTTCATAGTCACATATAACGCATACTTTCATATATTAAATTACACAATGGCCAAATATAGATATACATATATAATCACTTCTCAACCGAATACCTAATTAAACTTATAAGCTTAAGTTCATAAATATTTGACATTATAAAGTCCATTAAACACCCCTCAATTTATCTCTATCATCAATTATCAAAATTAAAACACATGAAACATCCCAAAACCGAATGCTTGTCTTCATCTCCTAAAATCTATATTCGGCAAATGCACATACATAAACAAGTACTTTAACTTATAAAATTTCAATCACTTAGAAAACTTGAAAATTATCTATTAATTTATTCATTAACCATGCCCTAATGAAGCTTTAAGTCCTTTGATATAATAAACATCAAAACACAAAAATCCAAGTGGCTTTAGACCTCATAGCCGAACACCCTACTTGCACAAACTCAAAAATTATACTCTCATTCACTTAAATTCAAGGCTAAATTAAAATTCAAACATGAATTTCTATAAAATTTACAAACTTCCAAACATAACCGAATGCAAAACTTATTTAATTTCACACCTATAGTAACATGTAATTCCATTAATCTCATACATATACATATATTCCCTAATAGCAAATTCAAATTTTCAACGTTTTTGAGCAATTCAAGTAAATGGTCGAATACCAAAATCAATAGCCAAACTAAAATTGCTATCATGGCTAAGTAGGACACTAAGTAACCAATTCAAAGTAGCAAATTTTTCAACCTTTGACCAAAATCTCCAATTAAAAATCGGCAATTAGAAGTAGAAAGCTAAAACATACAAACTGATTCTATCTATCCATGAATCCTCATAAAGAAACATCTATCTAGCTCAAACAACATCCAAATTCCATTATTTAACAAAAACATCAAAGAAAACACAATTTTTCTACCCTTACTCATATGGTCGAATGCCAAAGATGGCATAAACTTAGAAATTCTTACATGGGTAATATTAGAAGCTTAGTATCCATCTCAAAATCACAAATATCATAAAAATTTTCATGAAAAACTCACCTTAATTTAGGGACTACAATGGCCAAATACCAAGCCTTCTCCTCCCTCTTTCTTCTTCTAAAAATCGGCAATTGAAGAACAAAATGAAGAAACTTTGTTCTTTTCACCCATTTCATTATTATTTAATTTAATTTTATCTATTTTATGATATCATTTCCCTAAAAAAATTGAATTATTATTATTATTATTATTTAACTAATATACAAAACACAAAATGCCAAAAGGATTCATCATTACCATCCACTATCAAAATAGTGGTCAAATTGACATGCAACTTCACCATTTCACTTTCATGCACTTATTAGTCATCACAAATTTATCTAGCATACTTTCAAAGTTCACAATTAAGCCCTTTTAAGTGGAATTCACAATTATAAGACTAAATTATAGCACCAAAGATGTCACACATGAATTGGCATATAAATAGGCATCAAAATAATTATTAAATTATTTTTGTTACTCGGTTTTGTGGTCCCGAAACCACATTCCGACCAGGGTCATTTTAAAGCTGTCACAACTCTCCCCCACTTAAGAAATTTTCGTCCCCGAAAATCTTACCAGTGAATAAGTTAGGGTATTGTTCTTTCATAGAGTTCTCAAGCTCCCAAGTAGCTTCTTCCACCCCGTGCCTGACCCACAACACTTTTACTAACAAAATTCTCTTATTCCGCACCTCTTTAACCTCGTGTGCTAAAATACGAATTGGTTCCTCTTCATAACTCAAATCAGATCGAATCTCAATGTCAGATGGATTAATCACATGCGATGGGTCGGATCTATATCGTCGAAGCATCGAAACATGAAAAACATTGTGAATCTTTTCAAGTTCGAGAGGTAAAATCAATTGATATGCTACCGGTCCAATCCGTTCAGATATTTCATACGGCCCGATGAACCTCGGACTCAATTTACCCTTACGGCTGAATCTAAGCACCTTTTTCCAAGGTGATACTTTAAGAAATACTTTGTCTCCGACCTGATACTCAATGTTTTTCCGCTTTAAATCCGCATACGACTTTTGACGATCTGAAGCTGCCTTAAGACTATCACGGATCACTTTTACTTTCTGCTCGGCATCTTTAATCAAATCAACCCCGAAGATTTTATTTCACTAAGTTCGGCCCAGAACAACGGTGTACGGCATTTACGACCGTACAAAGCCTCGTAAGGTGCCATCTTAATGCTTGATTGAAAACTGTTGTTGTAAGCGAATTCAATCAAAGGCAAATACCGTTCCTATGAACTACTAAACTCAAGGATACAACATATCAACATATCCTCGAGTATTTGAATTACTCGCTCTGAATGACCGTCCGCCTGAGGATGAAACACGGTGCTAAAATGTAGCTTGGTACCCAGAGAATCTTGTAGTTTCCTCTAAAACCGTGATGTAAATCTCGAGTCTCTATCCGATACAATAGAAATAGGCACCCTGTGCAATTTGACAATCTAATAAACATACAATTCGGCTAACTTGTCAAGCAAGTAATCTGTACGTACGGGAATAAAGTGAGCCGATTTAGTTAATCTATCTACAACAACCCAAATCGCATCCTTCTTGCTCAGTGTCAACGGTAGCTCAGATACAAAATCCATCGTAACTTTATCTCATTTCCACTCGGGTATCAAAATCGGTTGTAACAAACCCGAAGGCACCTGATGTTCCGCTTTTACTTGTTGGCATATCAGACACTTAGACACAAAATTTGAGATGTCTCGTTTCATACCATGCCACCAATACTAACGTTTCAAGTTGTTGTACATTTTTGTGCTACCCAAATGAACCGATATTCGGCTATTATGAACTTCATTCAGAATCATCAAAACCAGCTCTGAATTTCTCGGAATACATACTCGACCTCTGAACCTCAAACAATCATTGTCGTCAACTCGAAACTCAGAATCCACATTTAAATCACACTGAGCTCGCTTGGCAATTAAATCATCATCGGCTTTCTGAGCTTCACAAACTTGCCGTAATAACACTGGTTTTGCTTTTAATTCTGCTATCAACATGAAATCAGCAGATACAGATAAATGCACATTCATTGCTTGTAAAGCAAACAATGATTTTTGGCTAACAGCATCAGCAACAACATTCACTTTTCCCGGATGATAGTCAATGACAAGCTCATAATCCTTTAGCAATTCAAGCCAACGTCTTTGTCTCAGATTCAAGTCTCTTTGAGTCATCAAGTATTTGAGGCTTTTATGGTCAGAATAGACATGACATTTCTCACCAAATAGGTAGTGACGCCAAATCTTCAGAACAAACACAATAGTAGCTAATTCGAGATCGTGAGTCGGATAATTTCTCTCATGAGGCTTTAACTATCTCAAAGCATACGCAACAACTCTGCCCTCTTACATCAAAACACATCCCAAACCATTCAAAGACGCATCACTATAAACGACAAACTCTTTACCGGATTCAAGCTGAACTAATACTGGACCTTCCGTCAAAAGGGCTTTCAATTGGTCAAAACTTTTCTGGCACTTTTCAGACCATTCAAATTTAACATCTTTCTGCAATAACTTCGTCAACGGAGTTGAAATCATTGAGAAACCTTTTACAAATCGTCGGTAGTACCTGGTAAGTCCCAAAAAACTCCAGACTTTTGAAACATTTCTTGGAGGTTTCCAGTCAAGAATAGCTGAAATTTTGTTCAGATCGACTCGTATACCTGAAGTAGATGCAATATGTCCCAGAAAGCTAACCTCGCGCAATCAGAACTCGCATTTACTGAACTTCGCATACAACTGATTATCACGCAAAATCTGAAGCACAAGTCTCAAGTGCTCGGCATGCTCAACTTCATCATGAGAATAAATTAAAATATCATCTATGAACACAACCACAAATCGATCTAAGTACTGTCTGAACACCCGATTCATCAAATCTATGAAAATCGCAAGGGCATTGGTGAGCCCAAACGGCATCACTAAGAACTCATGTGTCCGTACTCGTTCTGAAAGCAGTCTTGGGTACGTCTGAGTCTCGAACTTGCAACTGATAATAGCCAGATCGCAGGTCAATCTTTGAGAACACCGAAGCTCCCTTTAACTGATCAAATAGGTCGTCGATACAAGGCAACGGATACTTATTCTTTATAGTCACTTTGTTCAGCTGTCGATAGTCAATACACATTCTCATAGTTCCGTCTTTCTTTTTCACAAACAAGACTGGTGTGCCCCAGGGTGAAAAACTCGATCGTGCGAAACCTCTATCTGTCAACTCTTGCAACTGAGATTTCAACTCTTTTAACTCTGTCGGAGCCATACGATACGGAGCAATTGAAATTGGAGTTGTACCCGGAACTAACTCAATGCCGAATTCAACCTCTCTAACAGGCAGTAATCCCAGTAATTCTTCAGGAAACACATCTTGATACTCACAAACCACAGGTACAGTTTCAAGCTTTTGTTCAGATATCTTGTTATCCAGCACATAAGCAAGATGACCTTCACAGCCCTTTTTCATATACTTTCGAGCCAGAACAGAAGATATTACTGTCGGTAATCCATTCAGATCAGTAGACTCGACCCGAATTATTTCATTATTCGAACACCGCAAATCAATAGTCTTTCACTTACAGTTCACAACAGCATCGTGCACAGTCAACCAATTCATTTCGAGAATAACGTTGAATTCATCGAATGGCAAAAGCATCAAATCGGCCGAAAAACAGAAATGTCAAATCATAATGGGACATTTCTTACACACTTTATCAACTAAAATACATCGACCCAAAGGATTGGATACTCGAATCACAAACTCAGTAGACTCAATAGGAAGAGTCTTACTGGATGCTAAAGTTTCACATACATATGAATGAGTTGAACCAGGGTCAATCAAAGTAATCACATCAGTATCAAAGAGAGTGAAAGTACCGGTAATAACATCTGGCGAAGAGGCATCCTCTCGTGCGCGTATAGCATAAGCCCTAGCAGGAGCACGAGCCTCGAATTTGGTCGTAGCATCTTTAAACCTTCTCTAACGCCGCTAGCATTTCCCGAATTTCTAAGTGGTCTACCTCGTGCTGAAGTAGTACTCGGTTTCCCACTCTGATTCACATTCTGCTCAAACCATCTTGGGTATTCCTTGATAAAGTGGTCAGTTGATCCACACTTATAGTAGGAACGATCATGAAATCTACAACTCCCCGAATGCCATTTTCCACAATACTTACACTCGGCCCTATCTCGACGATCGTTCCCAACACTGGCAACAGAAGTGGCTCGTGTACTCACAGGGGGTCGATCGCGATCTATTCTGGAAAAACACGAGGTAACATTAGGTCTGCCCGACTCGTCTCGAAATTTCTTCGAGGATTGTTGAATAGACTTCCCCGAAGATCTCTTACGGAACTCTCTGGCTACGCTATCAGCCTTTCTCTTTTCAATTCTAAGCTCTTCAACTTTGCAAGCTCGCTCGACAAGTACAACGAACTCTTTGATTTCCAGAATGCCAACCAGTAATTTGATGTCTTCATTTAATCCGTCCTCAAAGCGTTTACACATAATAGCTTCGGATGATATACACTCACGAGCATACCGGCTGAGCTGTATGAATTCTCTTTCATATTCGGTCACTGACATTCGGCCCTGTTTAAGCTCAAGAAATTCCTTCCGTTTCTGGTCGATAAATCTCTGACTGATATACTTTTTACGGAATTCAGTTTGGAAAAACTCCAGGTTACCCACTCTCTCAGCACAACAGAAACCAACATGTTCCACCAATAGTAGGCGGAATCACGTAACAGAGAAACGGCACATTTCAAACATTCCTTAAGCGTGCACGATAATTCGTCAAACATTCGAATTGTATTATCGAGCCAAAACTCAGCCCGCTCAACATCATCACTAACTGTAGCTTGGAACTCTTTAGCCCCGTATTTTTTAATTTTATCGACCGGGGGTTTACTCGACCTCAAAGGATCAGTCTCAGGAAGAGCCACAGGGGTCGGAAGCAGATTATTCGAGGGCGGAGGTTGTGGAATAGCTAGATTAGTTTGAAGGAATTGAGTGAACCAATCACTCATCATAGCATAGAAATTATGTCTCATGTCATCATCTCGATGACTGGTATTCGGCTAAGAGTCGATCAGCGCAGTCCCTTGTGCAGGAACAACCGCCACACTCTCAATATCTTCCGCTACGACTCGATCGTGATCAGGATTCATCACTATACGAAAAGAACATTTCAAAAGTCAGAAATCACCACACTATCGTATTATCACAACATGGCATGTATAGCTATACTCACACACGCTATGTTAGTCCGAGAATCGATTAAACCGTAGCTCTGATACTAATAAAATGTAACACCCTAAACCCCTGTCCGTCGCTGGAATAGGGTTTCGAGGAATTACTCAACTAAATTAAACTTACAAGAGTTCATAGATACATATCAGGCATAGATTCATTTCAAATTCTATAACCGAATATACCTACTTGCAAAAAGGTTCGATCAATACATCATATCTCGTTAAATTTACTTTATAAGCATTTACTAAATTTCCACAATGTGACTACTAACAAAGAAGCCTAATCAAATTCTTAGATAGAAAATCAACCATATTCGAACCTCATTGCACATTTGTTACTGTCCAAAACTTATGCTACAAAATAACAAGCCATATAAATTTCATCAACACATATACTCAAACTTAAAGGTTTAGCAAGCTATTTTCGCATGGCTAATATATTTACAACTCAAAATGTAATTCGATTCAAAAGAAGGGAGATTAGCCTATACATGCCATTGTTCCAAAATAACTATCGAATGTACCAAATTAACGACAATAGTGTAGGTGATTTAAGCTTGAATCCCCGAGTCCGTAGCTTCAAAATGATATCTATAAAATAGACGAAATAAAATAAATAGAGTAAGCATTTCTATGCTTAGTAAGTTTTAAGCAATGTAAACAGATAGATTCCATTATAAATTGGTCATTCGTAATTTCATGGTAATCTTCTTTTAGGTATATCACCCATTGGCCGAATATACACACTATTATTTAACTAATATACAAAACACAAAATGCCAAAAGGATTCATCATTACCATCCACTATCAATATAATGGTCAAATTGACATGCAACTCCACTATTTCACTTTCATGCACTTATTAGTCATCACACATTTATCTAGCATACTTTCAAAGTTCACAATTAAGCCCTTTTAAGTACAATTCACAATTATAAGACTAAATTAAAGCACCAAAGATGTCACACATGAATTGACATATAAATAGGCATCAAAATAATTAATAAATTATTTTTGTGACTCGGTTTTGTGGTCCCAAAACCACATTCCGACCAAGGTCATTTTAAGGCTGTCACAGGAAGTGTATATGAGGGTCGCACGGTCGCTCGACGACTGTGGATCCAGCGAAGGCTTCTGAGCCACGAGCAGCTCTGCTGCAACAATAAGTAGTGCCGCAACCGGTGCTACAATGAAGGCTTTTGAGCCACGAGCAGCTCTACTGCAAGGATGAGTGGTGCCGCAACCGGTGTCACAACGGGCGTATAAGGATGGGTGGGTCGAGTATCTCCCCATAGGAGTGTAGGGTTGGAAGGGGGTGTACAGGGTTGGTTATGGGCAACTGCATATGGCATGAACATCTTGATATTTGAATATGGGCTCGGGCCCAACCGAGGCTATCATGGGCTAGGGCCTAGAGGCCACCGATAATGTTAGGGCTTAGGCCCAATGTGACTTTTACCTATTGATTTGATTGCCAAGGGTTGTACACACTGAGTTTCGAAACTCACACCCTTATTATTAATATTTCAGGTGATCCACAATAGAAGGCTCGACGCGGGAGAGGACTCGGAGATGGCCACACTGCAAGCTACTTAGGAATTCTGAATAATTTTCAAATTACTTTTCTTTACTTATCGTTTTTGTTTAAATGGGTTGTAATAAGGCCTTGTACCTCCGATAAGACTGTAATTAGGGCTTATTTCTGTTTGGCTGCCTAGTTTTTAAACTTAGATAAATTTCTCAAATTATACGTGGTTTTCAAATAACTTTACCATATGAGTGATTTTATTTACACATGGGCTTCCATTATGGCCCAACATGAATTTGAATTTCCAAATCACAAACTCAAGTTTTTAATAAGTAAATTTTCTACAGAACATGTTTTTAATTAAATAAAGTCGTTTTGGAAACAACCCCTTTGATGTGACATCACCGGATTCAGCCATAACGTCTAGGCCGGGTCTGGGGTGTTACATGTTCCATATGTAAAATGTTTTCAGTCAAACAAACACTGGAAAATCAGGAATTCCTGCAAACAAACGGAGCCTAAGACACTAATTGCAATGGGTTTAACTTTGGGGTATGAAAAGTACTAAAAACATATGATTTTTGGCCATTTGGGATTGGTTTGAGGTATCAGTACCGTACTAAATGAACAGTGTTTTAAAAACGACAGAATGTCAATTTGGTATCGGTACTTGGCCTTGGTATCAATACCTATACTTAGATTTAAAAAAGAAATTAATTTGCTCCTCCTATAAGCTTGGGATTACTCTAGAGCCCTCATAAGCTTGTTTAAGGCTCGATTTTAATTGAATATTAATTTATGCATGAATTTGTACCTTGAATCAATGATGGAATAAATTGTTTCTATATTTGTATGTACCTTGCGGGTATTACACGAACTAGGTTTATATGTGAATTGAGTCAATGTGTGGACCGTGTAAATGGCAAGTAGTGTTAAGGCACGAACTATCATTATAATGTAAGTGTGAACTGATTTTGTAAGTAGTCATGTGCTAACTGGTTTTATCATGTATACGTGAACTAGCTTTGACAACTGTGTGCAAACTAATTCATTAAAGTTGTTATGTAGCACCCCTAACCCCTTTCTGTGGTTGGATTTGAGGTTACGAGCATCACTAACAAATCAAACAATTAATCAATCATAATCAACATATAAGCTAGCCATTAACAATATAATATACAGGGGTAGGACACAACAATCAAATCATACCATACTAGAATATTATACAATCGAATAATAATTCATGATATACAATGCTAAACTTGGTCTTCCATTGTCTACACTCTTATCACTATTTATACATTGCTAAACTTAGTCTTCCACTATCTACACTCTTATCACTATTTATTCCTTTTTGAATGTCAGAATTCGAATACATACAAGACTGTTCCAATTATTAGCATCAGAGTATTGGTCCATACTCCTACTACGATTATCTTTTTAATTTATCTTCGATAATGTTAGTAGAATGCACCTAATATAGGTTTGCTAATCTATTCCAATTTAGAGTAAAAGTTACTCTTACAACCCCTATTACTAGTCTATGGGACCTTAAAAGTAGTTCAAAAATAGATAAGGACTAATTTGAAACAATTTTGGAAGTTTAGGAAATAATTACAAAAATTTTGATACAGGGGTCATACACCCATGTGGCCAGGTCGTGTGCCTCACACGGCTGAGACACATGCTCGTGTTTCAAGCCGTGTAATAATCGAAATAGGGACACATGCCCATGTGGCCAGGTCGTGCGGAATGCCTCAAATCATGTGACTCTCGAAGTTGAGACACATAGTAGTGTCCTAGCTCGTGTCCTTGCCCGTGTAACTCACTGACTTGGGTCACACGCCCATGTGTGTTGCCCGTGTGTGGCACACGCCCGTGTGGCTAGGCTGTGTGCACCTAAAAATACTTTAAAACTCAAGTTTATCATTTCCTACTTACTTGGGTACTAAACAACTCGATTACCAATTGATTAACCTACTCAAAACATGACTAAAAATGCCCAAAATAGACCAAATTCATAACCTAATATGCCTAATCAATGTACCCTCATTGGTACCACATTTTATATGTTCAAAAACATCAACAACACATCAAACATTCAAGACTTCATTTATATCACATTTACCATATTTGAACTAACTTTCAACTTCTAAAGTTACCAAATTTGAAGCTAAGCACATACCAAGCATTATGCTAATCTACCAAACTTTAAACTATCACATACCAAAATATAAACTAGGCTAATATACCAACATAGCCTCAACCACAACCATATACACTTTTAACCACCATTTCACTAGCAACTAAGATAACACCTTATAAACAATATTAACAAAAGACTCCCTAGGTACATGCCATTACAAAATAAGATATCACCACACTTGAGCTCGAGATTTATGATTTGATGCTGAGTCGGCAATAAATTGAGCAATACCTAGCCTACGCACAGAAAACAAAATCATACACTATGTAAAACTCAGTGGTATTTCTATAATCCAAATAATATAAACTTGATATAAGTATTTAAAATGCAAAATGCAACAAGAAAGTTATGTTCATGTGTTTCAATTCAATAGTATAACTTTTGCTCATTCATTATTCACATCTACTAAGGTGTTCACATGTTCAAATATATAAGTATATATTAATGGCATTTCATTTAACATTTGAATACATCAGCTCATTCAATGGCATGATTCATATCTTTGATGAATACTTGAATTCATTCAAGTTTCACATCTCAATTCATCATTTCATATTTCATTTCTCATCTCATAATCATTTCTCATATTTGTCATTTCAATATTTTCTCATCTCATATTCATTTCTCATTTTTTCCATTTCAATATCAATCACATAAAATTATTATTTTACTTTCCCCTATTAACACAACTCGGACTCAGATGGATACACGGATCCAACTAACACACCAATTTGGCACCTAGTGCCTCATCAGATAAATCTGAAGTAATAACTACTCCCAGCACTATATAAATTGACACATATTGTCTCATCGGTTAAATCGAAACAAATTAGCACCTAGTGCTTCATCGACTCAAGGTCGAAGAAACCCCTGAACTCTTCCTATCCTATGGCATGCCATCTATATCCGACTCAGCCCAATACGGTTAATAGGGTTTCATTTCACTTTTCAATACAACCAATGTCTCAATTTCACATATATACAAATTATCACATATAGATATATATTCAATTCAATCTCCGTATATATTCAATAAATTCATAATTTACCGAATCAATCTATTTCCATCGACTATGAATTCAATTCAAGTTCAAAACCTCAAATGCTTACCATATGCAACAATTCAAAATGTAATAATTTATAACTTAGTTCGGATTATAGAAACACAAACCATAAATTCTGAGCTATTCAACGTTGATTTTTTCCTTTCCCTTTTTACTTGAGGATTCCGATACGACGTTAGCTACGGAATAAAACAATTAAATCACATTAATATTACACATTTCAATTTCATATTAAATTTTAAATTTTCACACTATATTTTGCTTATTCTTCAATTTATTCCCTAAACCGAGACTAATTTTAACCTTCACATTTAACTTCATATTTTTATACTAATTTCACTCCAGACCACATTTAGCTTCCTATTTTCCAATTCGACCTCTTAATTTTAAATTTTTAACAATTTAGTCCCTATTATTCAAAATCAACAATTAATTCCACAATTTAATCCTTTTCCATTTCCAACTTAAAAATCTATCTATTTAATCCCTAATACTTAAACTATTCAACAATGTCAATATCTAAAATCTTGAACAATACTAAAGATTACAATATGGGTTGGGTAGCCCTAGGTACCGAGATTCTAAAAATATAAAAACTACAAGTATATGGACTAAATTGCACTAACCAATTTGAGCTTGAACTTTCAAACCCCTAGTGTCGTGTGTTCTCTTTTCCTTTTTATTTATTTATTTCTTTCTTTTGTTTAATTTGCCTGCATCCACTTTCATTTCCATTTCATTTAATTTGTTTTCATTTTATTTGTTATTACTCACTTTATAATATAACATATATAAAATATATATATACACATGCATTTACACTTAACCATATTCAGTTACCTATACACAACCATTATTAAATAGTTTAATTACTACTTTAGCCCTTTTAGTTTATTTCAATTTATAATTCAACTTTTAATCTTTACACAATTTAATCCATGTACCTTAATAACTCCTAATTTCACAAAATATACTAATTCAAAAATTAATTAACTACACAACTAACTTTGTAAATATTTACAAGTCCAATTTACGGGAACAAAGTCCCAAGAATACACTTTCCAACACCCTTGACTATCGAGTCGTTACATGTTATATGTGAACTGACTTGGTATGATGTGTAGATGCGAGCTCTTGGTAAAGTATCTAACTGCAAGTTGAATCGTTGAAGTATCCTATAGCTCAGGTCGGCGACTGGATCGAGCGAGGGATGTTACAAGTTTTGTTTACCTAACATGTTTATATTGAGAATGTTAAGCTTGGTAACTTCAAGTTATAAGTAAATGATAGATATGTGCATAAAGATATACATATTTACTTAGATTAGAACTATTAATGCTAATATTATCTTTTTGAATTATAGAAATTTCATTGAATGCTTTACTTAGCATATGGATTGTTTTTCCCATGCGCAGGTTAGATTTAATGCAAGATTTTTGTGTATCGACCTCAACATGCAATCCGCAATCTTGGTCTCAACAATGTTGTTGTTTCAAACGTTTCTTATGGTTGGCTTGTACCTAATAGATTAATTTTTGTGGTACATGTTATAATTTATATTCTAGTAGAAAAAAATATATATTGGATTTATTGTATGTTATTAGGTGCTTTTATAAAACAAATATCGATTTTCTTTGGTATGATTAAAGAATTTTTATTGTCATATAATTATCACATAAAATTGTATAATTAAATTGTGAATTGATCACAGTTGCTTCAGCAACAAATGTGTCATCCCATTGCTCGGACTCGGCGACCGCGTTGGGTAATAGGGTGTTACAAAGGGTAAATTCATTTGAGTTCAAGAGTGATACATGCACGTATGAGGTGAAAATTATTAAATTAAAACATATCTATAATGACTTAATTTTAGCTGGTATCGAAAAATTCGATTTCAAGATCAGATTTTTTAAATAAAGTCAATATAGAAATATTAATCGAGAAGTTCACGTGACAAATATGGAATTAGAAAATAGAATTATTAAATAATTAATTAGATAAGTTATCAAGTTTAGTATAAGAAATTAAATTGCAGGGTACCTAGAACTTGAGGGTTTAAGTGAGAGATTAAATAAGTCTTTAATAGGAAATTAACCCATGACTGACTTAATAATTTGAATGTGAAAGCTTTAGTTGGATAAAATCTCGTGCACAGCATGAGTTTAAACTAATTATATTAATAGGAGAATATGCTGATAAATTCAAAATAGAGTTGTTAATTGGTTGGTGATTTGCTGAAGGTTGATTTGAAATTTAAGAGGATTTGAGTAAAAATATTAGGTTTGAAAAATGATCTTAAGCAAAAATACTAGGCTTGTTTAAAATATGGGTCAAGCTCGGGCTTGAACATTTAAGGCTCGAGTCTGGCCTGATCTGACCCTATTTTAAATTCATAATATTTTATATTATGGTATTTTTATATATTATATAATTTATAACAAATAAAAAATAAATCTATACTAAATATATAATATGACTCTAATGTAAACATTAAAATAATGTTAAGATGACTATATAAAAAATTAATAAATAAAATATATATAAAATTATTAAATATTAAATTAAAATAATATAAATATTTTTTAAAATAAATTAAAAATTAATATGTGTGGGCCTAAAATGGGCTTGTGTTAGTCTTTTGTAAATATGGACGGGTTTGGACAAAATTTTAGACTCATATTTCAAGTCGGCTAGGCTTGAGCAAGCATGAAATATGTTAATATCATACTTAGACCCAACCGACCCATAAACATCTCTAATTCAAAATAATACAACCTACGAATATGAAAAACAAAAATGACAATATTGTATTACTATTGGTTAAAAGTAAAATCCAAATTTAAACCGAGAGCCAAGTTCAACTCTATGAATATATGAGGTAACAGTATCATGGAGACCATTGTATTGGAAGACAGATTGTATTTTGTTTCATCTACTTAAAAAATGAGCAAATAAGTCCATGTTAGATTAAAGAGCAAATTGATCATTCTATTAAAAATTCTATTCATTTTTACGGTTAAAAACTGGTCTTTGTTATTTTGTAACTATCTGGTAGAATGACATACACGTTTTAATGGTAGAAATGGATAAAAATTTTAATAAAAATAACAAATTTGATTTTTAATTTAATGTTTATGAACTAATATATCTTATTTTGTAAATAAAAGAGACAATATGTAGTCTAACTGGAGAGATTCATGATACTTTTATCGAAGATTTGAATTTGGTTTTTATTATGGAATCAAGTTTTAGAGTAAGTGATCCAAAATCAGATATTTTTAATACTCAACTTGAAAATTATATTAAGCCTAATATAAAACACTAAGCTGCTAATTGAACAATTAAGTGGGCGTGCCGGAGTCGTTATCGGGCATGACTAGAAATCATGTGGGCTTTGCTCGCGCAGGTTTGAATCCTGCCGCTCATGTTCTTTGAAAAAAAATTTTTATTTCATCTTTTTCTGAGATTTGGTTAACCGAGTAAAAAATGTTATTGTTTAATTAAAATATATAAGTATTATCATTTTTACATCATAAAAAAATTAAAATTATCATAAATTAAATAAACAGTCGGCTTTGTTTGAATAACTGAAAATTTTCAATTTATATATTGCGAAAAGCTTCTTTTTCTAAATCAATTCCATTTTGAAATTTATTTAATATTTTAATCCTTAATTCCAACTTCAATCTTGTAAAGATTTAGTTCATCTCATCTTTGACTTGTCTAGGAATTTTATATTATATTTTTTTTTCAAAAATTAAATAGTTAATATTATAAATTAAGCTATTGTAATAAATAAAATAAAATATTTATAAAATTAAACTATATGTTATAAATTTGTAATTATATTTAAGTTATAAAAATTTATGAACTTAAAAACAAGATTATTTACTAAGTATATCAGTGATAAGATTGGACAAATTTTCATTAATATGATACTTGATTTTTTCAAAAGAAAACTCAACTTGCTCCATCTTGAACATGATATTTATAAAAATATTTATTTATAGAGTTATGATGGATTGAAACTTAATGGATATTCTATTTTGATATTATTCATATTTGTTTTATATTTTATGTTCGAAGTTCGTAATTGTCCCTCTCAAGAATGAATATTTTTAGTTAAAATAAATTATTTTTTTTACACGCTAAATATAAATAGAAAAATATATCGAGAGGATCAGGATTTCTTTGATAAACCATCACTTTTTCTGCTGATGATTGCTACATTTTTTCAAAAGCAAATAGCCAAACATGCAAAGTCGTTAAAAAAATATGCTAAAAACTTATTATGCTATCCCGAGACACACACAAAAAAAAAAAAAAACCCATAGGTTTTTCTAAGCCCCTCAAATAAAGAAAAAGGAAAAAAGAAAACTTATTACTAGCTTTGAACATGTGTAATTTGAAAATGATTCTTTGGATTGGGAAGGCATTTTCACTAGACGAGACATATTTTTTATGGGTAAAGACTAATATTTTAAAATCTAGAATGGTGGTAAAATTAGTTGCCACCAGTTTTACAGTTCAATGGGTTTGACCAGTTTGATTAAAAATTATTAAAATTTTAAAAAATAAAAATATTAAAATAAAAAAACTCAATTCATTTTTTTAGTCAATTCAACCGATCCGTACCAGTTCCTGATCTAACCAATTCAAAGCCATTCTTTAGATTAATACTCAAACCGATTTTCGGTCCAACCGATTCAATTCGATTCAAACATTATTGCTGAAGACATGCAAAATTGAGGAGGGAATCAATACACTATACAAAGTCTCCATAACTCAAATTTACTTGAATTTCTTACACAAGTTAGTTGCTCTCCATAGATCTACTCCTAGAAAACAAGTAGCTAGATGAGGCTTCAAAGCAGCAACTAATTTCATCTCTTATAGTTGAGCTTAATCTTGATTCATTTGTTATACTAAAAAAAAGAAAAGAAAAGAAAAAAAAATCCATCCTTAATTCCAAGTACACAAGTCCAAGGGTCGAGTTACTAGTCAGAACATATAATATTTGAAAAAGTTGCACAATAATATTAAGTATGAAAAATGGTTTTGAGTAAAAAAAAAAAAAAGACAAGATAGGCTAGTCTCAAGCATTATTATGTTATAGTTGGCTGGTTCAACTAGTTGAACTCAAAATTTGTTGATCTAGCGATTCAAGTGAAGTGTTCACTGGAATTTAGAAGCTCAACAATAAAAAATTTAAGAACAATTCCTTAATAATTCTCTATACTCAACAAGAAGAAGAGGATGAGAAAACAGAGAATTACATTAAAAAATAACCAATTGCATAACTAATTTTTCTATTCTAAGTTTTTTTATTCTCTAATCAGTTACACTCAGACTGACATTTAATTTATCACAAAATCCTTGTACTTCTTAGGTAATTGGCGTTGTTAAGCAGGCCTATTTAGTCTAAGTATATTGCCTTCATACTTTGCTTCATCTGTTAATTCCACCTCCCAACATCTTGCACAACTGTGGCAGCTTGTTGCTTTGCACCATTCATAACAATACCTCCTCGATCAGAAAGAACCTTGACTTCAAGGTTCCAACAATGAAAAGCCTGCAGCTTGTGAGTTTGGTCTTCCTAAGTAGTAGTTGACTTCTAATACTCTTTCCACTAGATAAGCCATTGTTCCACAAGTCAATCCGCATATTCAATGAAGCACTTGTCAAACAAAGTGGATGATTGCAAAATCAGAGTTGAAATCAGAATCTACCAAATAAAGAGGAGTGACTTGCTGGTCAAGAACTGTAACACCTCGAATTTTGGGCCAAGAAGTATTAGGTCTTGAGCATGGGAACAGTTAGAAGGCCATACATAGGTATTTAGTTGTGCAAGAAAGTGACCTAAATGCATGCTTGCTTCAGTAGTTAAGTGTCTTGAGAAGTATTGGAGAAGTCCTGAGTTCAAGCCTTAGCTTATACAAAATTTTTGCTTTTATTTGAAATAACCTTGTCTTTAGTCAGTAGGTTCTTAAATAAGTATGAGTATTTTATGACACAAAGAGCCTGCTGGTATAAGGGGGTAAGTGGTTTGTTATCTATGCTTGAGGACTGAGGTTCAAATCTTGGTGAGCGCAGTGGAGTGTTTTATTTTGCTGTTGTGCCATGGGAGTGTTGTGGTTTAACCGAAATACTGAAGTGGTTGAGAGGAATTTGAATTGAGTTGTTGAAGGATTAGTTGAGTGATTTGAGGAGAAAAATTTTGATGGAGGAGTTTGAATGAAGTTCAAATTAGTTGGTGGAGTGTTGTGGGGAGATTTTCAAGGAGTGGATCAAGGGACAGGGAGTTGGTGGCCAAATTTTAGGAGAAATTGAAGGGAAGTGAGGTGAGAGAGAGAGTTGTGGCAAAAGTGGACTGTGGCACACATGAATTTGGCTATGTTGCCTTCTCTTCTCATTTTTTCGATTTTTTCTGCTCTTTTCTTCTTGAAGGTCGATTGTGGTAAAGGTGCATTCGGGTACTTTTTCTATTTCAGCTATTTCGCTTTTTGGCAACCTTTCTTTGGTGAACCATTTCTTTTCTTCTCTCAACTCATTTGAAATCCTCTTTTCCCCCAATTGATTCTTCTCTTGGCCGAATAACCCATAATGCTCTTCTTTTGCATTCTATTGCTTTGGCTGACTATTGCTCCTCTTCCCCTCTCTTCCTTTTCTTTCAGCTTTTAATTCTTGATTCCTTGACCGATTGCTTCATTCTTCTTCCCTCTCAATCAGTTTTTCCTTGGCCGATTCTCTGCTCTTCACTTCTTCACTCAAGGATTAACCAAATACACCATCTCTCCTCCTCCTGTTCTTTCAGTTTTGGCATTTTCATTTGATCAATTGGGTTAAGTGGGTGTAATTGTGCTAACTGTTACCTCGGTGTATCGCGAGCCTAGTTTACGCTTTCGATAAGTGTTATGCGGTTAGTACAATCTTTTGGTATGATCAATATATGGTTGGGATTGTTAAGTCTTGGTTGGATTGTAGGATACTTTAAAAACGAGTTGAACTAGTCTTTTGCAACAGATTAAGGGAGTGATCCTTAGTCGATCGACCAAGACAGGTGATAAGAAATCATTTTAACAAGTGTTATAGAAAAGGATTGTTTAATCCTGTTGTTTAAGGGATTAATGTGTTTGGTGTTTGGATCTAGGGTTAGAGCGCTTGTGGTCTATTTGTACATTTTCGCAATCAAGTGTGTAATAGGTCAATTTTGACCTAGGCTTAAAATAACTAAACCAATAATGTCCATTTTAAAGTCCAAATTACAAAAATTAAAAACCCAAACTAAAAACCCACATCAAAACCTAATACCTAACTTAAGCCTTAAACCCAATTACCCATTACACATCAGCCCACTATCCTAAAACATTTTCAACCAAACCCTAGGAGCCGCACTAGCCACTGCCCCCTCCCACGTGCTCCGTCGGCACGTCCAATGCCCTAGGCTCTGCCTCCTCTGACGACTTAGCACCGAAATGGAAAAACCCATCCTTTGACCTCCCCTCAACCTGCAAACAGTATCAAAAGAGGAGCAAACCTGCAAACACGCAAAGAGGACAGAAACAAAGCAGAGAACAGCAACAATAG
The DNA here is from genome assembly GCA_020496765.1 of Gossypium stocksii. Classification (NCBI taxonomy): domain Eukaryota; kingdom Viridiplantae; phylum Streptophyta; class Magnoliopsida; order Malvales; family Malvaceae; genus Gossypium; species Gossypium stocksii. The sequence continues at coordinate 51,429,292 of CM035625.1, read as the reverse complement.
CAGAAAACAGTGATAGGTTTTTTTATTGTTGTAACCCATCGACTATAAAGCCACAGTGAAACGATTGTAATAAAGGGGGATTTTACAATATTGAAGAAAAAAATCCTCCCGATTTTTGCATAACAAAAAAGTTGCATTACACACATATTTTAAGAAATCAAAATAACAAGAACAGAGTCTAAAAGGTTGTCTTTTTATATTTTTCTTCTTTTTTTCTCTTTTCGATTTCTTTTCTTATTTTCATTGCAAATCGATTTTAAATAAAAAGAAAATAATACTAAAATGGGAGGGAAAGGAAATTACCTGAGCGTTCCCTCGGCTGCATCGTCGCTCCGTGGTTCCGTCGTTAGGGAACTCTCCTCCATGACCGGATCGGACCAAAAAGAAGTGAAACGGGGCCTTTTGCTTTAAATCTTGCTGGGGTTCCATTCAAAACAGGGCTAAAACCCCCATCCCCGTGCACTGTTGGCCACCGTATACAGTGGTAGTGCGGGGAGTGGAAGAAGAGCCCAACCGTCGGAGAAGGAGAGCAAGAGAGAGGTTTTTTTTCTTTTTTAGAGTTTCTGTTTTAGTTTTTTTTAGTGAAGTCTGAAAAGATAAAAGAAAGAAGAGAAAACTTTGGTTTTAAATGATGAATGAAATGGCACCGTTTGGTGGGGGTAGAGTTTTGCCTTTTCGCTTTAAAAGGGTGATTTATGCAAATGGTCCCTCTTTCTTGCAGCGCCAGTCAATCAGACTCGATTTTCCGCTTTGTTTCGTTGTTTTAATTTGCCCCGCTGTTTCCATTTTATTTTCAATTTGATCCATGGCTTAGTGAACTAAAACGCAGCACATTGATACTGTAACACCCCAAACCCGGCCCAGACGTTACGGCCAAGTCTGGTGTGTCACATTGAAGTGTTTTTCAAAAACCGTGTTTTCATTGAAAACCCTTCTTAATGTTTAGAAACTTTTACCGTCAAATTTGCATAAAACCTTAGCTTGTATTTATCTTTCCAAAACGTGAGTTATCATAATAAACAAAACTTTGTTAACAACCTTGTAAAATATTATGGGAAATTTTGAAAACTCGTAAACATATGTAGTTGCGGAAAACATGTTATTTTAAAAACAGTTTAAGTTATCAGAAAATCAGATCCTCTTGTTATGGCTTGAAGTGAATAGATACTATACACCAGGTAGGATTCAAGAGAAGAGGAGGTGAGTCATTTAGACTGCTTAAGTACCAAGCTCTTCCTAGATCCACTCCTAGATATGCACACATCCATTGCCACACTTTAACCTTGTGACTTGTCTACGAACAAATTAAGTTTGAATGTATTGAAGATATACATTTGTGAAAAACACTTACGTTGCGGAAGCTTTGCTCTACTTATCGAGATATTTTGAAAACAAGTAGCGTTTATAAAACCGTGCCCTAAAGCTAACCCATTAAGAACAATTTATATAATATCATACTTAAGCTAAAACAAATTAAAAATTATTAAAAGGCCCTTATTACAAACCCAAAATCAAAGTAAAAGTAATTAAGATTAAACTGAAATAATTAACTTGATTTAAACCATCAGTCCTGTCCAAGTGGCCACTCTGAATCCCTCCCAGCTCCAAGTCCACCAATCTAAGTTCACCTGCGAGGATGGAAGAAGAAGGGGTGAGTTTGGAAAACTCAGTGTGTGCAGAACCCATCTAAAGCCCACGTCGGCTCGAGCCCACTGGGCCTGAGCCCTAACCAGTCTCAGTCAGGTACTGGGCCGAAGCCCTATTCAGATTACAGATACTGGGCCAAAGCCCTATAACAGATACTGGGCCGAAGCCCTATTCAGATAATAGTTTGGCCCATAGGCCCATAACAGTACAGTATAGTATAACAGTATGAATGCAACCCAATTGGGGAGACTACTCAACCCACCAACCGCTACACACCACCCGTACCAGCCAACACACCATGTGGGGAATAACTCGACCCACCCAGCCCACACACCACAGTCGCAGCATGGCTGCTCAGATAAACAGTATACGAGGCAAAGCCCCTTTCAGTAACAGTACGAGGCATAGCCCCTTTCAGTAACGTGGCAGTGCCACTCACACTTCCTCCATTATAAAACCCAACCCATGCAACAGATACATATCATGGTATGCAGTAACAGTAACAGTCATATCAAGCAGTACAGTCGATTTTAGCCCTAGAGTATAATGAAAATTTATACTTAGGGGTAAATCCGTAATTTCTCACCCTAACGGTATTTCAGTAATTTTGTTCTCTTATTACAGTTTTTATTATTATTACAGCTTCTACTATTACAGTGGTTGTTACAGAAACTCATTTAATTCAGTTTATCAGTTTTAGCACTTAGGCCCTAAAACCCCTAATGGGCTCTACCATGCCATTTTAGCCCATTAGGCCCATTTAAGCCTTAATTTCCAATCCATTATCTTGTTTTAACAGTTTTTATGCCTGTAATCCATATTATTGCCTTTAGACCTATTTTTACCCAACTGGGCCCAAATTGCCCATTGGGCCCATATTCGGCCCACCGAGGCCCAACTTACCGTAGCGCCCAAAATTTTGTGGTTAGCCAGCTCGACAATTTCGATTCCAAAACCAACCTTCTCCTACCAACTTGAGAGCGTTCGCACGCTCACAAGCTCTCGAAATGCCAAAATTTCGGCATTTCGGCTTTTCGGCTTTTGCCAATTTGAGCATTGAAGGGTGTTCGAAACACACACCTGTTTTGCAGTTCCACTGACGAGATTTCCTATGCGCCCGTTCCTCTATCGATTTGGATCTACTAGATCTAGATCTGGTTGAATAGATTCCTTCAGTTCCTCACTAGATTACCTTCTTCGCTGAATAACACATATAAGAACCAAAATATATCGTTAAAACACCCTTAGGCCATGTCGACAGCCTCCCTACATGTATACAGGGATTTCTGCTACTCTTAATTTCCAAAATAACGAATGAGAAGGAGTTTAGTTACTTACCAAAGATTTATTCGCCAAAAACGTTCCTAGCACCACTTTCTTTCCAGATCTGTTGTAGATCTAATCCTCAAAATACGAGTAGTGAACAGATTTAAATACTAACTCCCGAATCACTGAAATATGGAGATTTTGGTTTTTAATATTTATGAGTAAAGAGGAAGAAGTATTTGAACGGATAAAAGGGATGTAAGTTGTGATTTAATTATAAGAAAAGGGACCCTGTAGTCGGTTCTACTGAGAAGAAAATCAAAAAGAATAGAAGTAAGGGAGAAGGTTCGGCCTTTATGAGAAATAGAAGAGAAAAAGAGCAAAATAGTAGAACAAGAATCGTTTGCATGAGAGCCAACCTCGGCTAATAGGGAAAGAAATCAAGGGAAACAAATTGAAAGAATCAATGCAAAGGATTTTGGATAGAGAGAAAATAAGCAACAAAAATAAAACAAAACAAAATAAAATAGTTTGAATGCCAGAACAAATTCAGCTAATTGGCTAAGAATAATTTCCATTTTAAATCTCGTGCCTATCTCCTTGTTTTTAGCCACCCACCGAATTTGACAAACCTGGAACCTGCAGGTTGCACAGCACGCTGCTGGCCACAGGGACCCGCGCTCCTCTTTGATATAATGGCGCCGCGCTAATTCTTAAAGCTTACTTGCCGCAGACCTGGGTCCATTAAAAATAAAACAAAACCTGCGCCTACCTGGACTCGAACCCGTGCTCCTTTTGGAATTCCTAGCACACTGCTGCCACTGCGCCACAGGTGCTCTTGTGGCATACCTCGGTCACGACTATAGTTAAGCCTTACCTTAGCGTGGCCTGGCTTTTAAAAATAAAAAGAAACCCCCGCGCGCACCGTGCCTTGAACCCAGGTACTCCTACAACCCCTAGCGCGCTTAGCCACTGAGCCAGGCACGTTCCTTCGTGCCTAATTTAGCCCACTTAATTATTAAAGCCTTATTGCCCAGTTCCCCAAACAAACAAAAACTAATTTCTTTGCTAAAGTCTTGGATTGAACCAAGATTTTTCCCACACCTTAAAAACTTCCAAATTCATTTAAAAACTGAATTTAAATACCAAATTAATAATAATACTCTATATATTTTTAAATAAAAATAAAAATAAAAATAAAAATAATAATAACAATAGTAATCAATATATTTTTATAAAAATTTCAGATACAATAATATTCTTTTTTTCCTACTAATAATATTTAAAACATCAATAATAATAAATACAGTAAAATTTTCTAATAATAATAAATTATAATTTTCATAAGATTTTTAAAAAAAAATACAGTAACATTTTTTTTTTAACAATAATAATTTTTTAAAACTTCACAATTATTCAGGTTTTCTTTTATTCGAACCCAGACTGCAAAACCCAATTCTTCTAGGCCCAAATTCAGGGTGTTACAGAGATATATTATCCCATTTGGTCCTTGCACATTTAAGCGTGTTTCACTCTTGTCCCTGGCCCCTTTTTACGATTTTTACCTTAAACTTTAGTTCGTTTCCAATCGAGTCCTAAAGCTATTTAATTTATTTCTTTATTTTAGAACTGTTATTGTATGTTATTTTTATATACTGTTTGCTTTAAATTATTTTTGTATATTTTATATTTTAACTTGTTTTACATATTGATTATTTCAAATTGTTTTATATATATTATGCTTTTAAAACTGTTTTGGTATTTTATTAAATTTCTCTTTTACACATATTATTTTTAAACTTTTTATATACTATCTTGAGTTGACTTATATATATTACCTATTTTAAATTATTTCATATACTTTTGTAAGCTCTCTTTATTTATTTTAAAATGTTTTATTTATTATCTATTTTAAGATTTTCCCTTATTTATATATATATATATATATATATATATATTACTTATTTTAAATCTTTATACATATATACATTATTTGTTTTAAATTTTTATATATTTACTGTCATTTTTAAATCTTTCATATACATTATTTATTTTTTAAATCTTTACATACTGTTATTTTAAAATTCTTTTATGTACATTATTTATCTCTAAATTTTATACCACTTATTTCAAACCTTTTTATGTTATTCTTTTTAAGTTTTAATTTGTTCATTTTATGTATTATTTCATTAAATTGTTTTTCGCTTTACCTATTATTATTTTAAATTTCTTGTTCACACATTATTTATTTTAGACATTCTACATGTTGTTTTAAATTGTTATATATATTATTTATTTTTGCTTTATTTTATTTTAAATTATGTTATATATTAATTATTTTAAATTGTTTTATATTATCTACTTTAAATTGCTTTATATATTTTTGTTTCAAATTTACTTTTATGTATTATTTAGTTAAAATTGTTTTATTGCTCATTTTAAAATTGTTTCACATACTTTGCTTTAAACATTATATCTCTTTTATATTATGCACATTATTTTTAACTCTATATTGTATATATTACATTTTCATGTATGTACTTTTCATATTATTAGTTATATATACATTTTTTACATTATCTTATGTACATATATCTTTCATACTATATTATATATCTATCCTTTTAATACTATATTGTATATATTTTCAATACTATATTACATAGATTTTTTACCATATTATGTATGTCATGTATATATACGTTTTAATGTTTTTGTCCTATCTTATATATATACTTTTAATAACTATACGATGTATGTATTTTTAACACCGTATTATGTACGTATCTTTCAACATCATTATATACATACTTTTTAATATTATGTTATTTATACATTTTCATATGTATCGTGTGCATGTTCTAAATACCATTATGTATATAGTTTTTTTTATTGTTATTATTATGTATATGTATATGTAGTATCATTAATATTTTTAATATCATGTTTTCATAATCATATTAACCATTATTATATGTGTATATATGTACATTCATTATTTCCATTTCATGTTTAATTCTAGTATTACGTTTAATATCGGATACATCTTTATCGTTTTTAATATTATTGTCACATTTATTATTTGCTTCAATATATTTCTAACTCTTTCTTTTACTTATTTTTATTTCATATCAATTTGCTTTGCATTACTTCGAAAATCTTATTCTTGTTTTCTAATTAATTTCAATACATGAGGCAACGTACCGGTTTAACACTAAGTCATTGATTTCATCGCTATGTTGGGTGAATCATATCGGCTCGTGTTGAAAACGGAACGCCCTTCTAACAAATCAAAATTTAAAAATTTTCGTCTTTTCAATCGGATCACGATTAAATGTTACATTGAACTCGTATTTTTGAAAATCAAGACAACACGTGTTTAATGAGATACCAATTTTGGGCGTTGTGGGGGTGCTAATACCTTCCCCGCACGTAACCGACTCCCGAACCCTATTTTTCTCTGATTTTTAACGTAGACCTAAACCCAGCCTTCTTTTGTATTCAAAAATATTTCAAAAAAGAGGATTTATTAGGTGCCCGATCACACCTAAGAAAAAGGATCGGTGGCGACTCCCTTTTCCCTTTTTTAATAAAAATCGAACTTCAGTTTTCAAATTTTTCGATCAATCACCCCAATTAATGATTAAAGCTAAAATTTTTACGTCGCTACAAAGTGTGTAACAGTACTCTGTAATTGGTAATCGGCGGAAAAGCCAAAAAAGTGTGTAATCACACTGTCTTAACTGTAAATTGGCAAAAGCTGAAAAGCCAAAAATACGACACTTGAGGCCGCACTGGTGTACGATTGCTCGTGTGGTAATCCAAGCGCATGAAACATAGGCGTTTGACTATAGAGGCCACCATGAGCGATCTCATGAGCTTAGGCCATTTTGAGCCACGTTGGGCCGAAACGGGCCGTACGAGCCCAATGGGCTCGTGGGCCCCAAACGGGTAAGCCATACAGATGTGTGGAAGATATTGGACCCAGTTGTGTCGTTCACACGGCTAAGGTCATTTTTGGGCTTAGTGGGCCATGAGCGTGTGGGCCCACATGGGCTGCATAATGGGCCTTGGGCCCATTTACACTATTTTGACTATAAGGTACACTGATCGAAATACCCCTATAAGGTAAAATAACCGAAATACCCTTATAAGGTAAACTGACTGAAATACCCCTACAAGGTAAATAGACCGAAATACCCTATAAGGTAAATTAACCGAAATACCCTTATAAGGTAAACCGACCGAAATACCCCTATAAGGTAAAATGACTGTTATACCCCTATATGACAAATGACTGTTCTACCCTTACTTTGTGTATGACTATATTTGAGCATGCCACATTCATTGTATATTGCATCCATGTATGGTATTTTGATACGATGCATGACATGTTGCATTGGGATCGGATTATTATTTTGGAGGAAGTGTACTGTACTGTTAAGGTCGCACGGGTCGTCCAAGATGACTGTGGACCTACTGATGGCTTTGTATTGCTCATATGACCTGTAAGGTTGTACGGGTCGCCTAAGACGACTGTGGACCTACTAATGGCTTTGTGCCGTTCATATTACCAGTAAGGTTACACAGGTCACCCAAAACGACTGTGGACATACTGATGGCTTTGTGCCATACATATTACTAGCAGCTTTGCTGCAATATTGTTTAGTGCTGCAACCGGTGCTAATCTTGCTGTGTCTGGCTGGGTGGGTCGATTTTATCCCATATGGTGTGATTAGCGGGACGGAGTGGTGTGTCTAGTTGGATTGGGTGGGATTTTTTATTGCATTATGCACTGCTACTGTTACTGTAATGGGCTAAGGCCCATATTGATACTGTTACTATAATGGGCTCAGGCCCAGACTATTACTGTATACTATATGATTGACAGTTTGATAAGGGATTACACATTGAGTTTTCGTAAACTCACCCTTCTGTTTATCTATACAGGTAATCCCTAGCCATAGACGGATTGGTGTCACGAGGGACTCGGAGGTGGCCATATGATTGCATCTATTTTATACTTGGTTTTATTTACTATTAAATTTTGATTTAGGTATTTATTTTTGTAATAAGGCCTTTCTATGGTTTTAAATTTTAAATTGGATTTTTACTTGCTTGGTATAAACTGTTAGTGTAGGAAAAAAATGAGTTTTCAAAATATAACTGTTTTTTCAAAGACACCACGTTTACGCAACAAATTTTGAAAAGCTTCCGGAACAAACCTAGTTTTAACATAATAATGGTGATCTAATATGGCTAACAATTTGTCAAAATGATTTGAGATTTAACAAAGAACATGATGTCCTAAAGTTTTGATAAGATCACAAAGAGACGTTAACTTTCAACCGGATTTTTCAATGAGATCATGTTTTCGAATAGCACTTCAATGTGACACCGTCAAATTCGGCCATAACATCTAGGCTGGGTTTGGGGTTTTAAAAGAACTCTAACACACTTGCAAAAGAGAGAAAAATGAAACACTAGATGTGTAATGACCACTTTTCAGTGGTAATGAAAAATGCGGTTTTAGAATCTCATTTACATAAATCGATCTCGTAAATATTAAATATGGATATTTAGGAAGTTATTATATTGATATACTTAAATTCAGTTAAGTAATTCAGTAAAAAATATGGTTAATTAAGGCCTAAGGATTAAATTGTAAATTTTAATCGTTATAAATTTTTAATTAAAAAAAGACTTGGGGACTTAGATAGAATTATCTAAGGAACTAAAATGGTTAATAAATCAATTTTTAATAGTCGATAGTAGATAATGATGTTGGTGACATTAAGCTTAATTAAATGATGATTAAAGTAAACTAATCATGATTAAACTAATTAACTAAACACTATTTAAACTATATAAGTAAAAAGTTAGTGGAAATAGGAAAAAAACATCATCATATTCCCAAGTTTCCATCGTACACCATTTTTGTGGAGAAAAAAAGCTTTAAAAACCCTTAAGCAATCGATAACAATTTTAGCTAAGTCCCTAAGCCATTTTTCTTTGATTTTTTTAGATTTATGATCATGAAAGCTTAATTTAGCTAGCCCATGAATCAAATTGTTCAAATTTTGAAATTTTTATAAGTTGTAATTGTTGAGAATTGGATGAATTAGGCTTGAAATTGATAGAAATTAAGCTTAGATTATGAAAAACGACTAAATTGTAAGGCTTAGCAAGCTTGATTGTAAACTTGGTCGTATTACAGACCAAATTGAATAAAATGCAAAATTGTTATGAGATTAAGTTAGGAATAGAAAGTAGAAGGTCCCTAATGAGTAAATACGAAATTGGATTTTTATTCGAAACTTTAGATCCAAAGTTATACTTGTTTCAGGTTTAGAGACTAAATTGAATAAATTATAAAATATGTTTTTCTTTGTAATTGAATGTAAATTGGATGTAAAATTGATAATGTTATATGTTTTTTGATTGTATGTATCTAACGTTGACGTAGAACCTTTGAGAGGGAAAGGAAAAATAAAAGTTGTCAATGAGTGACTCAGAAAACTCAGTTTGTATTTCTATGATTCAGGATCATTTTAGTTGTTGCATATTTGTGATATTTTTCATAATATGACATTGAGGTTAGTTAACAATGAGTATTTAAATTGAATTGCTATGTTTGAGATTAAATATCAAGATAATAGACTAAATTAAATAGAATAAAAACTATGTAAATTAATTGATATATGTTATTAGATATGAAATTGGTTTGAAGCATGTTATATGATATGTTGAAATGGAGAAATTGATGATGAATTGAGAATGATATAATGAGAATTAAACTATATGACGAAACCAGAAAATTGATTCCCTATTAACTGTTCAGGTAGAGTCAGATATAGTTGGCGTGTAATACGTAAGATTGAGTACGAGTTATTTCAACTATATGTCAATGCGCATTGGGCGCATTTTCCTTCGAATGTTCCGATGAGTGCTGGGCATAACATTTACTTTGATTATACCAATAAGTGACTGCCTATAAACGTGTTATCATTTATATTAAAAATATCACACCAAAAATATAAGAAATTAAATCGATGGTGTCCGCAAGTATACAGATCAAATTGAAATATAGTATATGTGTACAATGGAACACAATAAAGTATTTTGAAGATCGAACCCAAAGAAGGATGGAATAAATCTATAGAAAATCTTTTTACAATAATAAGTCTAAATAGTAGTAATTAAATCATATATTATGACATATCATAAAATAGATGAATAATGAAAATTAAAATACTAAAATAAATAAACAAGAAAATAGACAAACAACTAATTTGATAAAACTAATCAGGAAGATTAATTTGTTTCAAGGGTTTGTAAACTTCATATTAGGGTTTTAGGGTGGACTAGTTATCAATTAACCAATTATTATCTCCTAGCCTCTAACTGATTAATCGATTGGTTGATATTAGATTATCTTTCGAACTCACTTTCTCAACCAGGATAAACTACGATTTACTCGATGAAGGTTATCGTTTAACCTATAGGGTTGTCAAGTCTAGGGTTTATAAACAATAATCTATACCAACTAATCCTCTCAGGAAACCCTAAATCCTTCGTTAATAATGTCCTCATCCACTTGTTAATCTCCCCCAAGGAATTTAGTGTAACACCCCTTACCCGAGTTCGATGCCGGAACCGAGTACGAGGCATTACTGGACAATACCATAACCAATTATACAAAGTCGGGCCATAAAATTTCATTCCAAATTAAAACCTTCTCATAATATATCATACAATCCTTAAATGGGCCTACGAGGCCCAAAACATAATTTGGGAGTGATCTAAGACCAAACCGATAACTTAGAAAATTTTTAGAAAATTAGGTCAAAAATAGGGCACATGCTAGTGTGAGACAGGGACACGCCTGTGTATGTAGGTTATGTGGTCACACACGCCCATGTCCTCAACTCGTGTTAAATTATTGGAAAATTATTTTTCATTTCGAACCTATAGGAGTTTTCACACGACCAAGCACACGCCCATGTCCTTGGCCCGTGTCCTTCACACGACCTCAACACGCCCGTGTTCTCACCCCGTGTAAAAACCTGGGGTATTTTGTTTATGACATTAGCATGCAAATTTGATCAAATGGCCACGAGACATGCCCGTGTGACTAGGCCGTGTGACATCCTTATTCTTCGAAATTTTCATGCAAGGTTCACATGCCCTATACACATGGCCGTGGTGGCTGGCCGTGTGGTCCTAAGATAGGTTATTTTCCAAGCCATCATTTGTCCCAAAACACATGCAACTTATACCATTTTTATTACCACTCACCATACACATTTTTAGGTATCTAAATGATCATATTCAACCACCAATCATCCATTTCAACTCATCCACACACAATCACACCAAGCATTCCATGAATTACCTCATAAGGATATATATATAAACCAATATCATCATTGGCCATATCACATGGCCTTAATTACAAAATAACTTATCAAATGACATTTGCCCACTTTATAGCCAAACCAACATGACACTTACAACACCACTAAGTCTCTATACATGCCATAGTTCAAAAGAATTCATATTACAATACCAAAAGAACGTTGTGGATAGTGTGGGTGATCCTCCGACGCTTTCCGATCTCCGAGCTGGCTTGACTACTCTATAGAACAAGGAAAAAGAGAAAGAAATAAGATTTAAAAAGCTTAGTAAGTCTATATTCAAATAATTAACATCATATTAAACCTCTTAATGTCCAAAAATCATATTATCACATATCAACTTACCACCTAACCTTACCAACATCATATGCATACCAAGTATATTATTCACCTATACTTAAGTTCACATGCACCATTGTATACATATACCCTTGTCCACATATTCACCGTCTCATAAGTACATCTGCACTTACACACCACATAACTACACAATCTCTTTTAGTAAACTTTCCCGTTGAACCCTTCGGAATAATATCCGATACTCGATGGTTTCAGCACATAGCTCCACCAATACATAATTTGACTCTCGTGTACACATGGTGAACTCTCATTATCACCCATATGAACTAGCCATTAAATCTCGTAGCTCTCGTGTCTACATGGAGTCCAACACTCGGAATCACGCATGCAACCTACCTACATATAACATAGCACTCATGTCTACATGATGTACCCTCGGTAACATACATGCGACCTAGCTATTTTAAACCCGTAGCTCTCGTGTACACATGGTATACATCCAGTATTACGCATGTGACCTAGCTACTTATGAAATTATTATCTCGTAGCTCTTTTTTACACATGGTATACACACCGTATTACACATGTGACCTAGCTACCACATAATGTCTCGTATCTCTCTTGTACACATGGTGTCCTACCCTCGGAACCACACCTGTGACCTAGCTACACATTATCCGTATCATTCGTTTTTCAAAAGGTTCAATCAGGAACCCCAAATTTCCATAATTCTCAATATCATAGAAGTCATCCAACATTGTCCATAAGATACATTAAATTATTATTATGAAATTAAAAATGATGTATTACTTACATATAAACTTACCTTGACAACAAAATGCGATAATTTGCAATTTAGTCCGAAACCTTGCCCTTGCCTCGGTCAAGGTCGATTCATCGATCTTCTCAATCTATAATGACACATTTAGCTCATTTAATCATCACATTATTAAAAACAACCCAAAATCTTCCTATAGCAAATGTTGCAATTTGACCCCTAACTTTTTAAATTTTACACTTTAGTCCCTAGGCTCAGTTTATGATTTTCATTCAAATTTTCATGCATTTCAAGCCTAGTCGAATCACTTTTCCTCTTATAGCAGCCCTTAATTTCCATCACTTCACAAATTATGCACATAATATTTCACCTTTTACAATTAGGTCATTTTTACAATTTTCACCAAAAATCACATAGTAGAAGTTGTTCATCACACTTTAAACTTTCATATTCTACCACTAGCCATCAAAATACATGCATGTTATTCATGGGTAAAATTTTAAACATCATCCCTAGCTTAAAATAGTGGTAGAAATAGCTAGAGCAAGTTACGAGGATTTCAAAAATACGAAGAACATTAAAAACGGGGCTATGAGTCACTTACAATCAAGCTTGAAAGATGAAGAAAACCCTAGCTATGGCTTCTTGATAATTTCGGCCAAGGAGGAAGAAAGATGGACAAAATTTTGGTTGATTTTCCATTTTTATTTCTTTTATTAACTAATGACCAAAATGTCCTTCATTAAAAACCTTTGATATTCCATCTTTCCTTGGGCATTTTTGTCCAAACAAAGTTAAAATGGTTTAATTACCATATAGGGACCTCTAATTTAAAATCTCAATTCAATCAAGTACCTTTATGGATTAAAATCCATATTTTTCACCTATTGCAATTTAGTCCAACCTACCAAATTGGACATGTAAACAATAAAATTCATGCACCAAAATTTCACATAATTATTCAAACACTTAATAAATATCAAAACTCAATCGGAAACATATTTTAGACTTCAGATTCATGGTTTTGAAACCACTATTCCATTTAGCCCATAATTTGGGCTGTTACATTTAGTCACTCATGTTATTCATAATCTTAATCTCAATTGAATAAAACATGTAAATAACATGATTAAATCAAAAGGAGAAAAAAGATTAAAATAATCTTGATTTATATATTGAGTAGAGCACGGAGTAACAAATATCTTGATTGGAATAATCAAATATTGTTGCTTGCGAAAGAGAAATAACTGAAATACTTTAATTAAATAAAAGAACTCTTGGATTGAAACTGTTTCCAAGAGAGAAGAACAAAGAGTTTATGAAAAACAAATGAAAACTAAGTTTTATCCTATTTCTAAACTACGAGGGTTTTTGAAGGCGTCTAAGATGACTTAATACATCAAACCTCTAAGATTTTATTTATAGGAGTGGTGGCAGCCTGACTTAGGTTTTTAGCACGTCCTAGGTGGAAGAAAATAGTCTCGAAATACTTGGGCACCATGTTGGCCCTATTTCGCACCATACAAGGTTTATGGTGCGACATGACAACAAATTTATACCTTATTGGATCCGTGTCGTGCTTTAGCAGCTTGGGAAGCTTGTGCACTCGTCCTTTGCTCCTACATTAGTTGGGACTATAATTCATCATTCTACACACTCAATTACACAAATTAACACTACCTAAGGCCCGTGTTGGCCTAATAGGTCATAACACTCACAAAATGTATTAAAAATACTTATTTTTACTAATTTTTAATACTGAGTACTAAATACCGAAAACATAATAAATACTAAAGTGTTAGAAAACAGGCTCCTTAAGTGTGGAAATAGACCAAAATTACTACTACATTTGACGATAGGTTAAATACCCTTACACTTAAGTCTTTGTTTGTCCTCAAGAGAACTAAGCAAAAGCAAAATAAAAACTGAAAACAAAATAAAGTGAAAAGGAAAAATAAACATGCAAGAAAAGAAAATGTACTTGAGCTAGCTTGATACATTAAATTGAATAGAAATATGTTACTAAGATAATGTAAATAAACATATAACTTAGAGTGATATATAATTGACTCACAATTTCTAAAATGAGATAAGTTAGTTCAATAAATTACAAAGCAAACAAATAGAATATTATAAGTATCCAACAAAACAAATATATAAATATGCAATTATGTTTAATTGAATATAAGTGGTAAAAATGTCAAAACTCGGCACAATTTCATCCACATAAAGCACTACCTAAGTCACATAGGGTTTTTCAGCTTGTAATGTTCTGCAGCTTAGGTTGGTTTGGAATTCAAAGAACAGGTTCGACAAAATGGTTAAGCACGAAAGTAGTTTGGCACATTGTATTGTCTCTAATACTCCCCCGAGTATATATATGCTCACCACCTTATATCCACTTCTCTCGCCTTCCTTATTTCTCTATTTATTAAGGCATAGTATATTATTCACGAGTACAATTATCTGATCTCATATTATATTTTTTTCAAAAAAATGTGAGCGTATTTTTTTTAATATCTTGAGTCTTGTACCGCCAACCATCTTTGTCGGCTGCCAATAAAAGCACCAATGAAGTGTTGATTAGAATTTAGAAGCTCAACAATGAAAATTTTAAAAACAAGTCCTCGATAATTCTCTATACTATGCTAGTAGAACAGGATGAGAAAACAAAAAATTACATTCAAAGATAACCAATTGCATAACTAACTTTTCTAGTCTAAGTTATTTTATTCTCCAACCAGCTTTGTCGAGCAAGCCTATTTGGCCCAAGTACATTGCATTCATGCTTTGCATCATCTGTTAATCCCCCCTCCTAGCATCATGCACAACTGTGGCAGGTTATTGCCCCGCACCATTCATAACAATCAAGTATAGAAAATTGTCAACCAGTGATAGTTTGCAGGGTCGGTGTTAGGAAGTTGACCGAGGCACTGACCCCTTAAAGGGGAATCCTAGTTTTGGTATTTAAAATTTATGAAATTTTAAGTTGATATATAATAAAATTACACTTTAACCTGTAAATGATAAAATTTTAATTTAAACCTTTAAAAATTTTAAAAAATTATTAAAATAATAAATTTACATTTTTAACTCTTATAAAAATATATAATTTAATTCTCATGCTTTAAAAAGAATTCTAAAAATTAAAAAAAAAGGTAGATATATATATATAGGTAAAAAGGTATCATTGGATTGAACGGTTAAGGTGATTCATTTATGTTAAATAATTATGAGTTACAGCTAGACTTCTTTAATGAACTTTAACTTATATTTTAGAAGTGATGTTTTAATGGTTTTACTTCAACATTCGGTTGAATTATAAATCGGTTTGATTTCTAAAATATTGGCTAAAAACAAAAACAAAATTCATTATTTTTATTTTTATTTATTTTTAATTTTAATAAAAAAATTGAAAATTTTTATTACATTCAGATTATTTTTGCATTTGTTTTCTTAAATATAATTTTCTGATTTTTTAATATTCGCTAAATATTGAAACTATACTTAAATTTTGGTTTAATATACAAGTTAAAATATAAGTTTTGATTTATTATATTTATACAGAGTTAGTTTTAGTGCTTGTGTATATCTATTTTTTTAAAATGGTATTGTACCTTATTATATGATGTAAAAGAATTTTTTATATCTCTATACCCAACTTTATGGACTACCACATGTAATTTTTAATCTATTTTACGTTTCTTAATATTTTAAAATTTGAGGCGCAAATCAATTTTACAATCCTTCTATTATAATAGTTTTTATAAATCTAACTTGCAATTCACTTAGGCTGGGGTGACGGATAGCACACCAACATTATAATTTTTTTATAATATTTTGATTATTATTACACACAAATTAGGTAAAAATAATATAGAATTTATGATAGTTTTCATAAAAAAAATTTTATAAAATGTTCAATTTATAACACTTATGTTAGGGTGTTCAAAGACATCTCCATGCAAGAATAATATAGAATTTATAACAGTCTTTATAAACCTAATTTGCTATTAAATTCAAAATTGCGTGAAATATTTGAATTTGATGTGTTTGATAGGGTTAATAATCATGAAGAGGAGTAAATTGGTGATTAAAAAATTTAAATAAAGATGGTAAATAATTAGAGGTGTTTATGGCTCGGGTCGAGTTGGGTTGGGTCTATATAAGTTATCTAGATTAATTTCCTAAGCTCGGCGTTGTCTCAAAGAATGAGTTTACTTTTTTGTCCAACTCAACTCAATTTAAGAAATGTAAACCTGAACCCGACCTGATCCGCTCATATTTGATTTATTTTAGATTAATTTTTATTTAAAAATAATTTTTTAAAAATATAATACACTAAATGAACTAAAACTGCTAAAATAAAAGTTTTCTAACACATTAAAAATACGTTAAAAAGTATTTGTATTAAAAAATACTACCATGAATATAATAAATATTTTATTATATTAAAAAAACACAAATAAATATAGTATATATTTTATTGTATTAAATATAAAATATGAAATTTTATATTTTAGGATGGATTATTTAGTTGGGTAAGTTTTTTTAGGTTTTGGGTGAATTTAATTATTATTGTGTTAGTGATTTAATATAATAGAGACTCAAGAATTTATAGTGCTTTGACCCTAATTGTTTACCTCTATTATCTTAGCTTACCATAATTAATAATTTCTTAAATTCACTAGATTTGAACCTTTTAAGGACAAAGTTTAACCTTTGCAATCTCTATCTTTTTACAATGCAAGATAGGAAGAATGAGAAATAAAATTTGGAAAGGATTATCACCTCTAAAAGGTTGATGGACAATTTAACATTTGAAAGAATGAATTACAAATAAACTCACAAGTGTTTACAAGAGAAAATGAGAATAATAATGAGGAATGATTGAAATTGAGCTACTTGTTTCTTATATTGATATTTATACCCTTCATTGAATTATAGACGTTTAGAGTTGTTGGAGGGAGTTTCTAGCTCCTGAGAGTATTTATTTCGCACATCTATTGCAGCTTGCAACCGTATGTCTCGAGACATAAACCTCTTGTCTCTAGATAGGAAAAACAAAAATATGATCGTTGGAGCGAGAGGTCTCGAGACAAAATGATCTGGTCTTGAGACAATATGCTATATGTCTTGAGACAAGATTCTCTCGAAGCAAACCTTAGCTTAGATGTTGACTGGTTAAAATATATGTATTAAAATTTAAATGTTTTATTATTATTTTATAAAATAATTTTTATAAACTTATATAAAAATAATTTTTTAAACTTAAATCATGCATAAAAAGTTAATTTAGCATTAATTTTGAAAAGTGATTTTGAAATAAATTTATAAATTTATTTTTAAAATTATTAATAATATTAATTATTTGTAAAATTCAACTTAAATATGTAAACTATATTTATAAATATTAAAATATAACTATTACAAACTTAAATATATATTTTATATATCTGAAATAAATTTCAATAGGAAAATGATTAAATATCCAATATAAATATGACATAAAATACATTAAATTATAAATAAGGGTTAAAAATGTTAGTTAACTCTAAAAATATTTTTTCCAAACTTAAAAGCCAGAAAAAAATGTTTTTAAAAGCACTTTTGACTCCAAAAACTATCTGTTTAACATTGTTTATAGTTTTAAAAGTGCTTTTGACCTCAAAATCATGCATAGGGTAATTAGTAGTTGTTTGTAATAACTTTAATTTTCATCTTTCCCTAAAAATTGAAAAATGTAATTGGGGTGATAAAAGTACAATGGAAGACCTTGTACTAAAAGTTAAATTGTAGTTTGACCCATTTATTTAAAAAATATGTAAATTAGTCATTGTACATTAGATCAAAGAATAAATTAGTTGTTTCTGTTAAAAAATTCATCTATTTTAATTGTTAAAAACAAGTGTGGCTGATAGAATAACCAGACAATTATAAGTGGTATATTATGTATATTTTATTCAAATGTACAAGGACTAGTATTTAACAAAATAATTAATTTGTTCTTTAATATAATCTATAAGAACTAATTTAGAGCAAAATATAATTTAACTCTTCATAGAAGAGTTTTTAGGTGATCCAAAATCGAAGTAGGATGAAATTACGAGAGTCACTAATTAATAAGTAATCCAATTATTAAGTGCTTTGCTGGAGAAGAGAAAGAAAGGACTAAAATTTTAAGTAGTTGGGACCCATTTGAATAAATTAACTAATGACCACACGCCATTGCCAGTTGCCACCCTTCTCTTGCAGCATCTCCTCCACGTATACTTTGCTCTGCATTGCCCTGCTTCCATTGGTCTTCACTTTTGTGTTTCCTTTATCCATTTTCTTTTTTTTACATTTCCGCTGTTGATTTACTTGAAGAGCTGAAATCTCATGGCATCCTCTTTTGTTTCCTCTCCTACTTCTTCTTTCCTCAAGAAGGTCAGTGATTTCCATGACCCCCATGTTCTTGATTTTGATTGTTGTTTGATTCTTTTGATTAATTAACAAAACCCCTTTTTCTTGGTTTTGTTTGGAATTTCAGATTGCTTTTCATAAATGTAAGAAACACGTTTCGAAGAAAATCGTCTCAGTCATGGCACCCCAGCAATCTGGGCGTAAAACATATACCACTGGCTCTGTTAGTTCCTTTTTCCTTTTTTTTTTTTTGTTGATTTCAATTTTATTGATTGTTAAATGCTGTATTTGGGAACATGAATTTGAAAAATCTGGGTTTGGGTTTAATTTGTTACATAATTGTTAAGAAGATATGTATAAACTGTGTATGGGTTAATTGAGATTCAATATGATTATATGTTTTGATATGTATAAAACACATGAATTCCAAATTGCAGAAAATTTTGGAGTTCTGAATTCATCAAATTCTGTAATAATTGGCATCCAACAAATCCATGAGAAAATAATGGTGAATGCTACATTTGTATGTGTTTTATCATACAAATTATACTATTTGCGGAATCAAAATACATTTTTCGATATCTAAGTTTCCAAAAACTACCTAATCATTTCATTTGTTGTATCAAGTGTGAGATAATATGTATAGATTATGTTAAAATTAGTTGAGATTCAAAAGGATTATATATTTGAAAGATATAAAAACATGAACTCCAAATTCCCAAACATCTATTAGAGTTTCAAATTTACTACAAGATAGTCATCCAGCAAATCAATGAGTTTGAGAAAGAGAAATAATCATGAATGTTTTTATCATTACAACTTCCACTATTTTTTGAAATCCTCAAATCCCCATTTTCCAGGTGAAGACAGGAATGACAATGACGGAGAAGATTCTTGCAAGAGCCTCTGAGAAACAACAGTTGAGCCCAGGTGATAATGTTTGGGTTAATGTTGATATCTTGATGACTCATGATGTTTGTGGTCCGGGTTCCATTGGTATCTTCAAGAAAGAATTTGGTGAAAAGGCAAAGGTATTCAATTGGCGGGCTTAATTTTGTATTTTTGTTTTATTTTCACTTAGCTTATCTTTTGGCATATAATTGAGGTCTTAATCTTGGTGATTTATTTTAGAATTTAATTACCTTTTTTTTAATAGCATTTTGAAATCAAATTTTGTGATTCATTAACAGTAGCTATGTCAATGCTGTAAGTTTCTTTTTAATGGGATATTCTTAGAGATTGGAAACTGATTTTGGTAGTTTCTTTTATTTACTTTTCTGATAAAATACTTCGAATTTCCTTTAGCTTGGTAATTTAAGTATTGCATTGGTAGTCAGTTCCAGTGGCTGAATTCACTGACTGTCCATGTATTGGAATTTTGCTATTGAAGGTTTGGGACCGTGAAAAGATTGTTATCATACCTGACCATTATATATTCACTAGTGATGAACGTGCAAATCGTAATGTGGATATTTTGAGGGATTTTTGCGGCGAGCAAAATATAAAGTACTTTTACGATATTAAAGATCTTAGTAATTTCAAGGTATGGTGCTCTTTATTTTGTAATTTGTTTCCTACGAACTTGTGGTATATTCTCTGTTTATTGACATAAAACCGAATTCTAATTCATAACATTGTAGGCAAACCCGGATTACAAAGGTGTATGCCATGTTGCACTTGCCCAAGAAGGTCACTGTAGGCCTGGAGAGGTATCAATTCTTTACCAGAATTGCTGATTTGTAAAATTTAACTTATGATTTATGTTCACGAACTGCTCTTAAGTTCTTTATTGGTGCTTTCAGGTTTTGTTGGGAACTGATTCTCACACATGTACCGCAGGAGCATTCGGTCAATTTGCTACAGGAATTGGAAATACGGATGCAGGTTTTGTATTGGGCACTGGGAAGGTTCTTCTAAAGGTTCATCAATAATGCCTTAATGTTCCACTTGATTAAATGTGCCCAAATCTTGTTTTCCACGTTACTTGATTCATTTGGTATCCTATGAGTGTTATAACTTTGTAAAATTTTCTTTCTTTGATATCATTGTTTATGTCTTCTATTAATTGGACTTTGTATTTACTTCTTAGTGTCATGCTTCCCCATAGAATTATTGACCTTTTTTTACCGAATGAGAGGGTTTAAGGTTCTAGCTCTTCTTAGCACCCAGATGTTTTAATGGCTTGATGAGTGGGTTTACTTCATGTGTGTGGAATTTGATCTGACGGCTATCTTAGCCTTTTCTTGTGAATTGATTAGGTGGTTTAGTCCTTAAATTCTAAGTTATTCTGACCCTTTATTTTTCTTGAAGAACCTGTCTCCAACACCCTTATCTGACACATATCCTAACATGAGTATGGGCATATGGCCCTCAAGGATCCACATTGAAAACCTTGTCATAAAATTAGACATACTCCGTGTTGGGCACATACCTCTATTGGACACTCACAGCTGAGTCCAAGTATCAAAACTTATATATGGTTTTCTTTCATGCTTTACTGTAGGTGCCACCGACTTTGAGATTTGTGATGGATGGTGAAATGCCTCATTTTTTGCTTGCAAAGGATTTGATTTTGCAGGTAAGATCAGATGTTTTGTGGCAATTTTCCATTTTGATATGCTTGAAGCATAACTGCATTCTCATGGGGGATATAACTCTTCTTTGTGTTATATTAGTAGGTCATTGCTATGTTGCTTTGACTCTTCAATTTTTGAAGTATCCATGTCTAGCATTTATGTTAGATGCATATCCAAACATGGATACGAGGATATGATCCTCTAGTGGATCTTCAAATACATGGAAATCTTGAAAATTAAAATTGAACATACCCTTGTAGGACATATACCCGTTGTGTTTGATATTTACACCTGTGTCCACGTAACATAGGGTCATAGAATGAGTATAACTTTCTGTTCTGTTTCGAATTAAATGGTTGCCATTTTGCAGATCATTGGTGAAATATCTGTAGCTGGTGCAACATATAAATCAATGGAGTTTGTGGGAACAACTGTGGAAAGTTTAAATGTAAGTGAGCTTTAAATAATTTATCTCTGTTATAAGATTCAGCCCTTTAAAAATCTTCTTTGTTAATTATTTTCTTGCTGGAAGAAATCATGAACTTAATTTTTCCAGTTTGTTGTTTTTCTGTAGATGGAAGAACGGATGACCTTATGCAATATGGTTGTTGAAGCTGGTGGAAAGAACGGTGTTGTTCCTGCTGATAGTACTACATTTAAGTACCTTGAGGTAAAACCAAGTGCACTTGGTTCCGATTCCCTGCTTTGTTCGGCATTTACTCTTGCACAAGGACATTGATAGATTATATCTTTCTTTGCACAGGATAAAACATCGGTGCCGTATGAACCAGTTTACAGTGATGCGCAAGCAAGGTAGGTTTTACAATTAAATGATTAATCAAGATATCAAGTTCTTATTTTTATGGTGTTCTCTACTATTGGTTCATTTTGGTTGGTCAGGGGTGGTCTAATTTTTCTCTAAGTTAACATTCCCTCATATATAATGATATTTCTAATGGAAATATGATACTGGTTTTATCTTTTTCATGTTTTTTTAATCAATAAATGGGTGTAATTTTGAGTTTAGTCGAGTTCTTTCTTGTAATTTCATGCTTGGAACTAAACAAGATGAACTTATATATTTTCATCTTGTCTTTCAGTTTTCTTTCTGAGTATAGATTCGATATCTCGAAATTGGAGCCCTTGGTAGCTAAGGTTGGTGCTTGTATCAAGTGATAACTCTTGTTTTTGATATCCACCTCTGCTGTCTTTAACTCTATTATCTCAAGAAAGTTGATTTTCGATTCCCTAATCTTCTTTGTCTTTTTTTTTGTGTATGTTTTTTTAGAGTAAATTGTTAAATATATTTTGCAGCCACACTCTCCTGATAACCGAGCTTTGGCTAGGGAATGCAAAGATGTTAAAATCGACAGAGTGTATATCGGATCTTGTACTGGTGGAAAAACGGAAGATTTTCTTGCTGCTGCTAAAGTCTTTCTAGCTTCAGTTAGTCATATTCCTCCGATTCTTCATTTTTTTAAGCATCAATGTTTGACACACACATATCTGGCACTTAATATCTGATGCATATTGGGACATAGGTATAGCAATATAAAGCTCCAAAAGTCCTGCAAAATACAGGAAAAAAAAGTTTGAGTAATTGAATGTATTTAGTGGGACACGTATCTGTGAATGCCCAAGATACATGAAAAAAAGTTCCGATTAATTGAATGTATTTAGTCGGACACGAATCTGTGAACGCCCAATTCGAGTAACATAGTCAATAAGAATATGGTCCTGTTTGATATACTTACCGGAATAAATTGAGACTGAAATTCCCGTGGATAAGGGTTAGAATTAAGATGACAGAGCAGAACTTCAATATTACTGTGTATTTTATTTACAAGAATTGATATTAAGTTGCGACTTTCTTAGGCTTAAACACTTTAATTTCTTGAACTGCAGGGAAAGAAGGTCAAAGTTCCGACATTCCTTGTCCCTGCAACGCAAAAGGTATGACTTGGTTGCATTAATGTTAAACTGTCATTCAGTTCTCAAATATAATTGAGAAAAAATGTAGACAATAAAAGAATGTATGTTTAACATAGTAAAACTTGGCAGGTTTGGATGGACATATATACTCTTCCGGTACCTGGATCTGGTGGGAAGACATGCTCGCAGATATTTGAAGAAGCCGGTTGTGATACACCTGCAAGCCCTAGCTGCGGCGCTTGTTTGGGTGGTCCTAAGGACACATATGCTCGGATGAATGAGCCCAAGGTAATTAGCCATATTTTCCCTGGCTTGAAACTTTTGAGAGCATACAATTTGTCATCTGTAGTTTTCCGTTTTGAATAGAATTTATGGATATATTTCCACGAAACTGGCGTTTTCTGCAGGTCTGTGTCTCGACAACTAACAGGAATTTCCCAGGTCGAATGGGACACAAGGAAGGCCAGATATATCTTGCTTCTCCGTATACAGCGGCTGCATCGGCTTTGGCCGGTTATGTCACAGATCCTAGGGAGTTTTTGTGTTGATTGTGTTAAGATTTTTTTTGTATCGTATAATGTATCCAATTTGTGCTAGAAATGCAGAATTTTTGAACCATTGTTTCTTAGGTTTCAAAAATGAAATCGTTCTTTAGTAGCATGCAATAGTGAGGACTAGGATCATACTGACTAGTGTACCGGTATCAGTCGTATGGATGCATACTTAAAGCCAAACTGTACTTGTATTCTAATAGTTTCGGATGGTTGGGTTTTTGTATGGCTCGGAATAACAATTTTTGGATTTCCCTTTTTAAATGAAATAATGTCATGGTGCAAGACCCTGTTGACCATATTGACACTGGATCTCCTAAGCAAGAGGAGAGTCAGCATGAGAATGTCCAATTGGAGGATAATGCACAAACGCAGCCACGCAGAGGAGTAAGGGAAATGAGGGCTCCAACAAACTTAACTGATTTTGTTTGCTATTGAATCGGTTATGAGAATTACTATTTAATAATTTGTTTGTAAGCAAAGGGGCTATCGAAAAACCAAAAACTGGATATTTTCCTTGAATCTATTATCTTCTTCTTTCTTCCATATTTCACTGTTCTGTGTTACTGAGTTCTTAACATTTTGGTGCTTTCATTGACAGTTACCATGGTTAATAACACAGAAGCAATTAAAACTTTGCAGGAATCAATTGCGTCCTTGTAAAAGCATGCTGAAAATCAAAGTCGATGGAACGAGGTCATTGAGAAAACCTTATAGGACATAGCCAAACAGTTAGTAGGTATTATAGCGTCATTGGGGAGTTTAGCTCTATCGTCACAGGAGGGGAATGCCACCGCTTGTCGTGGTAAAGTAAAGATACGATCAGATTTGGAAGATGCCTTTCCTTTTACTCCTCGACCCGCTCAGGTCAAACTTCTAATCTTCACTGGAGTGGATCTTGAGGAGTGGCTGGCTTCCGTTTTTTTTTAGTTCTACAATACCGAAGACCATCACCGTGTTACCATGGCATTGTTTCGGATGGTAGGAACTGCGAAACGCTGGTATCGGTGGATGTAGCAGCAGCACCAGTTATCGGGGTGGAATCATATTGTAGAAGCCATTCGTCGCCAATTTTCTATCACAGAAATTGAGTCACCAGAGGGACAATTGATGAAACTCATACAATCGTCCACGGTGGAAGAGTACTAGACTCAGATCGAAGAAATAACTGTGCGAATGGCGACGTCATTTTCGGAGGAATTTCTAACTCAGTATTTCATCTCTCGGCTGCGTTCTGATATTAAACATGAAGTACTAGGTCAACGGCCTACATTAATGACCAATGTGTTAGCCTTGGCCCGCTTCTACTAGGCGAAATCGGGTGAAATAAAGAAATTTGTGCCGAAGGGTATTAGACCCAAGTCACCCCATTGTTTATCACTTCCCCTTAGTTCACTTCGGAACCCAAAACATTACTAGAGTTACCTCCGCAATTAGAGCTTCCTCTTCTAAGAATGAACCCTAATCAACCGCGTCGATTAAAGGCGGTAGAGGCACAGGCACGCCATGAGAAAGGGTTGTGCTATTATTGTGACAAGAAGTACGTAAAGGGTCACTGATACAAGGAGCCACAGTTCCACTGATACAAGGAGCCACAGTTCTTCCTTCTAGACGAGGAAACCCCAGAGGAAAATCCAGAGGATGGGGAGCTGAGAGGGACAAAATCAGATGGACATGAGAATGGGGAAGATGAACTGCTGCTCGTGTTGTTTAATGCGTTGGCAGGCTGTGTGACCCCAAACACGCTCCGAGTCAAGGGTATGGTCAAGGGCCAAGAAATGCGCATCTTACTTGACGGGAGAAGTACCTATAATTTTGTCCAAACTCGTATAGCCAAATATCTGGGTTTACCCATCACCGCCGCTTCTAATTTCAGAGTTTTAGTAGGCAATGGGGGGACATTAGGGAATAAAGGGTGCATGAAGAATTTGAAATTAAGGATTCAAGGAACGGAGACAACCACGGATTTCTATGTGTTGCCACTAGAGGGTACTGAAATGGTGTTGAGGGTGGCTTGGATGGCCATATTGGGACCAGTCACCATGGATTTTTTGAAGCTACAATTTAAGTTTAATCAAGGAAAAAGGGGAACACGTATGGCAAGAGGAGACGAGAGAGGTACCGTAGCCAATTTGTTTTCAATCTTTGAGGCGTATAGCTGAATCCAAGGGGGTAGCTAAGTGTTACAATTTGCAAGTGTTGGGTAACGAACACCCCACCATAGCAATTGAGCAGAAGGAGATAAGTCAGTTGATCGAAGAGTTCCAGGACATATTCCAAGCCCCCAAGGACCTGCCACCAGAGAGAGCATTTGATTATGCAATTCACTTAGAATCGTCGAGCAAGCCGATGAACATGAAACCATACCATTACCCTTATTTCCAAAAAGTAGAGGTGGAATGTCAGGTATAACAGTTACTGGAACAACAGTTCATCAGAAGCAGTCGGAGCCCATTTTCATCTCCTGTGTTGCTGGTTAAAAAAATGACGAGACGTGGAGGCTCTGCATCGACTACAGGGCATTAAATGCAATCACCATTAAGGATAAATTCCCTATTCCCACTGTTAAGGAACTGTTCGATGAGTTAGGAGGTGCGAAGTTTTTCTCAAAACTAGATCTGTTCTCGGGTTACCATCAGATACGAGTAAAAGCTTCAGTTGTACCCAAAACGACATTTAGGACACACGAAGGCCATTACGAATTTCTCGTAATGCCATTCGGCCTAACCAACGTGCCCTCTACCTTTCAAGCTACAATGAACGAGGTATTCAAGTTCTTCTTGCGTAAATTTGTTTTAGTATTTCAGGATGATATTCTGATTTACAGTGGGTCTTGGCAAGAGCATTTAAACCACTTTAAGCTAGTTTTAACCAGGTTAAGAGAGTGTGGGTTGGTGGCTAAAGCATCCAAATATGTGTTTGGACAAGAAAGAGTAAAGTATTTGGGGCATTTGGTGACTCAAGAAGGTTTAGCAGTTGACCCTCAGAAAATTGAGGCAATCAAAGTGTGGCCACAGCCTACTAGGGTAAAAGGGGTGAGAAGTTTCTAGGAATTGTGGGATATTATCGCAAATTCATCGAGGGATTTGCCTCAATTCCTGCTCCATTGTCTGACTTGTTGCAGAAAAAGGCTTCTTTTACATGGACTGATATAGCGCAGGAAGCATTTGAGAAGCTCAAGCAATGTCTATGTACCTCACCTATTTTTGGACTGCCTGATTTCACCAAGGGATTCGTATTGGAAAGTGATGCCTCTGAAGTGGGGATAGGAGCTGTTTGACATCAAGGTAGAAAGCCGTTAGCTTTTTATAGTAAAAAATTGAGCCCCAGAATGTAGGTCGTTTCAACATACCACCGTGAAATGTGAAGGAAATTTGTGATCATCACTGACCAGAAATCACTGAGAGAGTTAAATCAACAAACAATTCAGACCCCTGAACAACATGAATGGTTATCAAAGTTGAGCGGGTATGATTTTGAAATTAGATATAGGCCAGGAAAAATGAATGAGGTAGTTGATGCTTTGTCTAGGGAAATAAAAGTGAGCTGCATGGCCTTATCCCGACCTGTGTTTAGTGTACTCGAAGATATACGAGCGGCCAGTGTTTTGGATCTAGAATTGCTCCAATTGAGATATTCACTTAAGGAAAATTAACAGGATCATGGAGACTACAAAGAGCAAGAAGGGTTAATAGTGTTCAAAGGGCACATTGTAGTTCCAAATGAAATTACACTCAGGACTCTGTTGATGAGAGAGTTTCATGATTCCAAAACTAGAGGATATGCAGGTACAAAATGCACGTATCAGAGAGTTGCAACTAATTTCTTCTAGCAGAATTTGATGTGAGAAATTTTGTGAAGAATTGCCAGACTTGTCAGCGTATGAAGAGTGAAAGTTTGAAACCTATTGGGCTTTTACAGCCGTTGCCTATACTAGAACAAGTCTTTGAGGATTTATCACTAGATTTCATTGTCAGATTGTCTAAATCTAATGGGAAAGAAACCATTTTAGTGGTCGTCGATTACATTTCAAAATATGTTCATTTTTTTCACTACCGAAGAAGTTTGATAGCAAAACAGTAGCGAGGGTGTTGGTCCAAGGAGTAGTGAAACTACATAGAATCCTTAAACCTTTGGTTAGTGATCGGGACAGAGTGTTCACTAGTGACATTTGGACTAAGATGGCACGACTTCAAGGTACAGAGCTATGTATGAGTTTTGCATACCACCCCTGGACTGATGGACAAATTGAAGCCTTAAATAGATGCTTGGAGATGTACTTAAGATGTATGGCAAAAGAAGATCCAAGTAAATGGGAACAATACCTGCCTTGGGCAGAATACTGGTATAACACAACATATTAAAGCTTAGCAGGCATGATGTCGTTTAAAGCTTTGTATGGCTGAGACCCGCCCCTTATGATAGATTTTTAGAAGGTGCTTCAAGAAATGAACTGGTTAACCATGCTTTCCAAGATCGAAATGAGATACTTTGAGTGTTAAAGAAAGATTTTATGCAAGCTCAGATTAGAATGAAGAATCAAGCAGATCAACAACGAAGGGAATTGGAGTTGGAAGTAAGAAATTAGGCTTTTGTAAAACTTCAACCATATCGACAATTATCTCTTCGGTTGAGAAGGCAACAAAAGCTCAGTCCACGTTTTTTTGGACCATATCAAATGGAGAAAAAGGTGGAAGCAATAGCGTATAAATTGAAAATTCCAAATTCCGTTCGACTCCATCCTGTCTTTCACATTTCACAACTTAAACCTTGCCGGGGCCAGCCAATGCAACAGGTTACACCGTTACTTTTTCTACTCGACCATGATGGCCATCAATAAGTCCAATTGAACCTTGAGGACAATGTTCCAATTGAAATGGGGTAATGTCATGGTGCAAGACCTATTGACCATATTGACACTGGATCTCCTAAGCAAGAGGCAAGTCAGCATGAGAATGCCTAGTTGGAGGATAATACACAATAAAGTTTATGTGTTTTTCTTAGGTTGTTTTAAATTTAATTATTTAATTTTTTAATTTAATATAATTTTTTTGGTTTTATTTATCTTTTTCACTTAATGTTATATTATTCATGTGAAATTAATGATTTGGGAAAAAATTCGTGTCTCGAATTGTTATTAGTTGATTTAGCATTTAATAAATGTTTTAACTTCAGCTACCATAATAATATATAGATTAATGGTTTAGGTACTACATTAGACATTTTCAAAGTATAAGTATCATAATGGATATTTTATGAAATTATAAGTACTAAATAATACACAAATTGATACTTTTGGTGCCACATTGTATATTTTTAAAGTACAAGTACTACATTAGACATTTTTAAAATATAGATACCATATTGAATGGTGGCAAAAATTTTAAAATTTTCTTAGTTTTGTTTCAAATAATTAAGTGGGTAATTAACAACAATTAATCATTACTGAAATGATAAAATAAGTAATGTTTTAGGATTGAATTTGTTATTATATTAATAAAAAATTTGAAGATTAATTGTTATTTTTGAAAGCCACTAATTTGATTATTATAAAAATGGAGAGGGATTAAAGAAACGTTTTACCCAATCATTACAATGGTGGCGGCTGAGAATATCCCTCACAGTTGATTTTTGTTGTCGTGTTGCTCAAGTTATTCAAAATCGATATTTGTGTTCACTGTACGTTAAAACATGTGTACGATGAAAAAGAAAAACTTGTCAGCATCAATGATGATTCAAGTTCAAGTCTAACTTTTCATTTTACTTAAAATATTTATAGCCCTATTCATCAAACTTTTTTCCCAAATAAGAGATCAAGTGATTTTAACCCTGTCAAAGCCGTGTTTGACGAAATGTCTGAAAGAAGATAATAAAAAGCCATCATCTTCTTTACCATTCTTTTGAAGCAACTCATCATGGCCTCTTCAGTTGGTTTTGCACACCCCACTTCTTCTTTGATCATTAACAAGGTCAGTATTTTTCAGCTCTCTGTTTCTTTTATTGTGACGGACAAAGATACTTGAAATCCGAGTAACCATGTCTAACAGTTTGATTTTCTTATTGTTAATTATTGAACAGAAAGATAAAAGCCTCTCAGTCGTCCCTTCAACTTCA
This sequence comes from Gossypium stocksii, assembly GCA_020496765.1. Classification (NCBI taxonomy): domain Eukaryota; kingdom Viridiplantae; phylum Streptophyta; class Magnoliopsida; order Malvales; family Malvaceae; genus Gossypium; species Gossypium stocksii. Next base: position 51,399,306 of record CM035625.1, on the reverse strand, counting down.
CAACTGTCCATTTACAAAGGCAAGAAACCCATTTCCAACAACATTTCGATGGCAATGGCGACGCGTCAATCAGAGAGAAAACCAGCCACCACTGGCTCAGTTACTGCTTTTTTTTTTTTTTTTTTAAACCCATTGATCTACATATATTTTGATTGAATTTGGGAATTTTGTCAACATTTTTCATATATTCCATTTGGATTTCAGATGAAGAGTCCAATGACGACGACTGAGAAGATACTTGCAAAAGGGGCGGAGAAAGCAGAGGTGAAAGCAGGCGACAACGTTTGGGTGAATGTTGATGTTTTCATGACTAATGATATAAGTGGTCCTGGTTCCATTGGTATCTTTCGGAAAGAATTTGGTGAAAATGCTAAGGTACTTTTATAATTATTCCTACTTTTATTTTGCTGATTTATATATGTATACTTGAATTAGTTCGTATCTAATTTTATTTAATGAAGTCACCATTGCTACATCCATTGCAATAAGATTCTTTTCAGCAGGACATAGTTACAGTTCAAGATGTGAAATTGATTTTTGTGGTTTCTCCTATTTGAGTAGGATATAATGTGCCACGTTGGTTATTTGTTTTTGATATATGTCCGAACATGAGTTCGGGAATATAAACTTTCAACCATCATTCAAATACATAGTTATATCTGATAATCACTCCCGAACTAAAAAAAAAAAGTCATTCAGGTTTAGTTCATTAACTATCATAGTGTTATTGCATATATTGAAGGTTTGGGATCGTGAAAAGGTGGTGGTTATACCAGACCATTATATATTCACAAGTGATGAACGTGCCAATCGTAATGTGGATATCTTGAGGGAGTTTTCTTTGGACCAAAATATAAAGTACTTTTATGATATTACTGATCTTAGTAATTTTAAGGTATGACTCTTTGATTCTTATGTTCTTCTCCATCTAATATTAATTTTCTTAGAGTACTTAATTCTGATATTTTTATTCGATCCATAATTGAATATGGATATGAAAAATATAATTTTCTAAATGTATTCTAAATACATAAAAAATTGGATGCACCCATATCATATACATACTCATTTCAAACATTTAAACTTGATTTCCAGTAGCTTAACAGTGTGTTTCCATTTTATACTCAACTATTTTGAGGTGTTCGGGAGTATGTTGCTCACACATTATTTTTTCCGAAGTATTCGTGTCTAATACTTGTATCCAACACATGGATATTATGATATATAAGAATCCTCCAAAAAACTGAAAAAATTTAGAAAGTTTTAACCATACAAGAATATGCTTGTATCTAGAGGTGTTCAAGGACCGGTTGGTCCATCTTGCTTTGGGCTGGGCTTGGGTTTGTATTCTTTAAACTTGGGCCGGCCATTTTAATGTTTATAATTAATAAAATGTAAAAAATAATTTTATATTAATATTTATATATCTTTATAAGTAAATTTAAATAAAAAATAAATTTTTAAATAGTGAATTTGTCATTTAGGCTAGCTTGAGCGGGCTAGGCTCGGGCTCAGGCCTGAAAATTTTTTGAAACTCTAGTCTCAGCCTGGCCTATGAACACTTCTGCCTTTATCTAATATTCACATATGAGTTTGTAGGTTTATGCTTCGATTTAGAATATATAAATATATATATTATTTGATATATTGAGAGTGTAGTCTTTTAATTTCACAAGCAAAATTAAAAAATTGTCATGTATCTCATTTCTTTTATACATTTATTTTCTTTAATATTTTACCATACCATATAGGACAATTGGCATCACCTCAATCTTGCTTGTGAAGTTTAAAAACTCCAAAACTCCACTATCAATGAACACAATACATTTCCATATATATATATATATATATATATATATATACCCTGTTTATTGCCGCTAAAAGTCGATTTCTATGTGATATTATTGCCAGGCTAATCCTGACTACAAAGGTGTATGCCATATTGCACTTGCTCAAGAAGGTCATTGCAGGCCTGGAGAGGTAATCATTTTTTCTTTTTACTAAGATTGTTTAAATTATTCATATTCTATTTCATATATGACTCAATATTGCTTTGACTTTTTCATAATAAATATTGGTATATGACACTTGTACTAGCATAAAACCATAACACTCCTACAACTTACAAATGCATGAAAAAGACTCAGAAGAACTGAACACATGTATATCAGACACAAATTCATGTATTGACAGTCTATCCGAATCTGAGTAAGAATTCATATATGACACTTTTGTTCGGTTCACATGACAGAAGTATGGGATACGTGACCATCTTAAACCCTTACAAATACATGAAAAAAAAAACTAGAAAAATTGAACATGCTCATATCAGATGCATATCCATGTCCAAAACTCCATCCGAATCCCAATAACTTATTGTGCTCCTGCCTTCAGATTTTGTTAGGGACAGATTCTCACACCTGTACTGCTGGAGCATTTGGTCAGTTTGCTACAGGCATTGGAAATACAGAAGCTGGTTTTGTATTAGGCACTGGGGCACTTCTGCTCAAGGTATGAGACATTCATGTCTGATATAGTTATATATATGAAAAAAACACTTTAATAAAATAAACCATATCTGTATGAGATGCATACCTATACTAAGTTGTTAATTTCTTAGTAGCTCTATAATGAAATGTTTAGCACTGTAATTAAGTGTGGTTTTGTTGCACGACAATTTCAGGTGCCACAAACTTTGAGATTTGTGATGGATGGTGAAATGCCTGACTATTTGCTTGCTAAGGATTTGATTTTGCAGGCAAGTTAACATTTTTAGTTTCTTAGAAAAGTTATTTCTATGTTGTTCCGACTTCCATTATTTTTAAAGTAATCATATATTTCAATGACTTCCAAATACGTGAAACCGTGTTAGCTACATATCTAGTATTGAACACAGTATATAATGGTATATTGTTTTGTAGATCATAGGTGAAATATCAGTAGCTGGTGCTACGTATAAATCCATGGAGTTTGTTGGCACAACGATTGAGAGTTTAAATGTAAGTGATATTTCTTGAAATTGATCCAAATGTTTTCTCAGTTGGAATATGAATCTAATCTTTATTTTCTTATTATCTTTTTGACTGGTTTAGATGGAAGAACGGATGACATTATGCAATATGGTTATTGAGGCTGGTGGAAAGAACGGTATCGTTGCTGCAGACAGTACTACATTTAAGTACCTTGAGGTGAGTCTTTTTCAAGTCTCTTTCACACCACCAATATTTAATGAAAATTTTAATTAATATATATATATATATTCGTGTTGGACACATAATAATTTTGAATTTAATATGGATAGCATATAGACAATACCTTGGCTTATGGAGTTGCATCTTTTTAATTTACGCAGGATAAAACATCTGTGCCTTATGAACCAGTTTACAGTGATGCACTAGCAAGGTATGTTTATAAATTACTTTGTTGATTTTATTTAACTTTCTTATGTTTTTTTTTTCTTTTTAAACTTTAACATGAATCAACGTTCTTAGTCTGTATATTCCTACTCTACATTTTTCTTAAAGTGAAAAGATTCGATATTCATATTTGACCTATTTTTAAATATGGATATGAGGATATGACTTCCGCAACAAGTATCTAAATATTTATACTCTGGCTTTCAGTTTTCATTCCGAGTTTAGATTTGACATCTCAAAATTGGAGCCCTTAGTAGCTAAGGTGAGTGTCTATTAAGCCTAGGTGTCATGTTTCTCCAATTTTTCACTGTCTGACGTATTTAAAGATATTCAATAGAGATATGATAAAGGAAAAACATGTCCGCATTAAGTATATACTCATATCTGACATTTAAAATCAAACCCAAAAATATAATCAAAGTTTATATCCTAAAAGATGGCTGTTTTAATATATATATATATATATATATATATATATTCTTTTTTGTGTATTGAGTAAATAATGGAGCAAAATTTGCAGCCACATTCTCCAGATAATCGTGCTTTGGCAAGAGAATGCAAAGATATCAAAATTGACAGGGTTTATATTGGATCATGTACTGGTGGCAAAACACAAGATTTTCTTGCTGCTGCCAAGCTCTTCTTAGCTTCTGTAAGATTCCATCTATCTCAATTTTCTTTTTAATATTTTAGACATAATTCCAACATGGAAGAACACATGTCGGACACATTAAGTTAAAGTAGACATGATCAAAGCGTAACCAAGATATGATCTGACATGGAAAAATGCGTGTTGTGTAATGAATTATTATCCAAAATTTGAAGTTTTATTGCCTGTTCTGCCACACTCATATTCTGAATGTTGGAAAATTCCCATCTTATTATGAGTCCATGCTTTGTAGAGTTGGCTAGTTGTTATATTCTTCATAACCCTGTCTATGATTTGTAATTTGCTTGAAAAATACAGGGAAAAAAGGTGAAAGTCCCCACATTCCTTGTCCCTGCTACACAAAAGGTACATGAAGTTTTATTGTCAACTATGTTATTCTGACTTTTTTATTTTTATAAAATATTCATATTTGATATCTATGCCTGATGTATGTTTAGATATGAGTATGAGAATATGAATTTAGGGATGACAATAGAATCAGGTGGAGATTTTTTTTCTCACCTTGCCCTGAATTTTATTTAATATTTTAGCCTCACCTAACCCATCATTGAAAAGATTTTCTTGATCCCATCTTGATTCACTTTGAAGTTTTACATAATATTTGATATTGTCTAATGTTTACAAAACTAATACTAGCAAAGATTGGGACGAGTTAGAGTTTAACAATTTCAAAATTTTTTGCGATCCCTAAGAATATGATCTGTCAACGATCCTCAAAATACATAGAAAAACTTTGTTTCAAATACATATGACACTCCAAGCCGAATAACATAGGTTTTTAATATTTTAAAAAAAATCATTAAACCTGCTAATATGATTGTTAAACATGGTAAATTTGCAGGTATGGGTGGATATATATACTCTCATTGTACCGGGATCTGGTGGCAAGACTTGCTCTCAAATATTCGAAGAAGCTGGTTGTGACACACCAGCAAGCCCTAGTTGTGCTGCTTGTATGGGTGGCCCTAAGGACACATATGCTCGCATGAACGAAGCTCAGGCAAGTAGTCTTTCCCCCTACCATCAAGGTTGAAAAAAACTGAACCGAATCGGTTGGATTAGTAGTTGAACTATTTGACTGTCTTGTCTGGGCTAGACTTGTCCTAGGATTGAACCATCTCTCTGACAAGATAAACTCTGTTTCGAGTTAGGTTTGGACATGGTGAATTTTAATTTGGGTTGGTCTGGTCCAGTCTGAATTAGACTTTTAATAGTAAAAGTAAAATGGACTAGTCAGGGTTAGTCCAAGCCTGACTCAAATGGATTAGAGGTGTAATCGAGCTGAGACGAGATCAAGTTAATATAATCTTGAGCTCCACTTGAATTTGATGAAGTTTTACTTTTAAAGTCTGAGCTCTATTCAAGGTAAAGGTTGAGCTATTTGAGACTTGTTTACCTAGTAAAAGTATGAGCTCGTTTGATTAGGCTTCTGTACCTATCAAATGCATGAGCTCGATTCCTGTGCTTGAATTCAAGCATTGTCATTTGGGTTCAAGCTCAAGCTTGAGGTAGAATTGAAAACTAAAAAAAGTATAAATTTGAAAAACCTCGATAAACTTGTGAGTTACTTGAGTCAAGGATTAGGATACTTGAAATTTGATTTGCTTGCTTGATATCTTGAGTTCGAGCTTGAGTTTGAATAGACAGTGATGGAGTCAAATTCAATCAAATCCAATTAACTTACAAACATGAATGTCTTGTTTGACACCGCTAAATTGGATCAAATTCCGGGTTTAATAATGTAAACCGTCTGGTTTGTTGATATGCAATGATTTTAATAAGATGAAGCATGCAGGTTTGCGTGTCAACAACAAATAGAAACTTTCCTGGTCGGATGGGGCATAAGGAAGGGCAGATATATCTGGCTTCCCCATACACTGCCGCTGCTTCAGCTTTGACTGGTTATATCACCGATCCAAGAGAGTTTTTGCATTAGACAACATGATCTTATCACATTTTGTGTGTAATTTAAACTACTTTTACATATACGTCCAAACTTGGATTCAGTGTGATGAGATTTAGATACATGCATGTGTTTTTTTAGAGAGATGTATGTTTACTTTTAATGAAATTACTTTTTTTTTAATCCTCAATTAAAAATCTTCTATTCATGTTTAAAATGAAAATTTTATTTTTTCAAAAATACTTCTAAAATAACAGTAAGCACTATCAAATTTTTTAAAAGTATTTTTCTACAATATTTTTAAAAAATATTTTTTAACCTCAATGCTAAACTGATTTTCCTCGGAGCAAAAATCGAACCCAACCCAAAGGAATGGGGTGGAATCCTTGGGAAAATAGCACAATAAGATTTACTGAAATACGAGTCAGAACTATTAGGCATGCATATAAACAGTTGCACCTGATAATCTATCCCCATCCAATAATGGAAACCCAAACCCTAAATAAGAAAATAAAAAGGAATTATAATCACATGTCGTGAGATGTTGGGAAATAAGGTACTTTTACATGTTGAATTACAGAAAAATAGGCAAACCTCAAACATATTCTCGCACCTCAATATCCTATAATATTCTTAAACCAAACATGTCGCTCAACTTTCATCTTTAAACACTACCATTTCATATCCCATGCTTACCTTTATTTTTTTTTTTAATTTTAATTTTATTATTAAAATAGAAATGAAAGTTTATTGTGTTACAATGCCGAGTTTTCCAAGATCAACACCTTATAATTAGCTTTTGGTTTAGATTTTGTTTGTGGAATCCATAAGCTTGATCAAATTATTGCTAATATAGTTAATTTTATTTTTTTATATTTTTCTATATATTTTCTGTTTCTATTTTTTTTAGAATAAGGACCAAATTAATAGAATGTGCAAATGTTGAGTGTTAAATTTGTTGATTTTTTAAAATTAGGAAGACCAAATCGATAAAATGCATAAATATTAAGGACTAAATTTGTTATTATACCATTAAAGTAGGATAAGTTGCCAAAAATAGTGAACATTATGATTAATTGTCTTAGTTGCTCACTTTCAAATTTAACATGGATTAATTTACTCAGTTTTTTTTTTTTTTGGGAATGATAAATTTCCTTTATAATAAAATTTAAAAAAAAAACTAAAAAAAATCCTTTTACCTAACTAAATAATAATTATTAATGCATCCATGCTATTTAGATTTGAGTTAGTATGGAATAGGGTACGTATTAATGTAGATATATTTTTTTGACATAATGCCTAGAATTACTTATAGTCTCCCCTTAACCTATAAATAGGAGAATAATATGTATTAGCACACTCGAACCCACATATTCTTATATTAATAACAATACCCATACCAATCAAGTTAATACTCAATTGACTAATATAGATATTTTTAATTATTTTAAACTTTATATATATAAATGAAAGTTCGATTTAAGTGTTTTTAAGCTTCGATTGCTTTGAAAGTTGTTCATTTTCTTTTCAGTAAAAGTATTTGTAAGGGGTGATGTGAATATAAAATTAAAGTATTTTTCATAATTTTTTATATGATTAATGTTTTAATAATCTAATTATTAGATTTTATGTTCCATTTATATAAATCATGCATATGAAGTTTGATATAAATTAAAGTTTTTTTACTATATTTTTAGATGGAATGGTAAAAATATCGAATTGATTCAAAATTTTACATGTATTGCAAGTACAAGTATTTTAATAAGCTCAACAATTAGATTCTTAAAATATTAATAATATAAAAAATTATAAAATGTGAAAAACTACTTAAGTTTTACATCGGTATAAGTGGATCCCTCCACTTATTTTTGAAACTATGGGTTTAGGGAAAAAAAAAACTAAAAATGGTGTTTTGATAAAGTATAAAATGTTGGGTTTATATTAGGTTAATTATGTTGTTAGTCTTGTATTTTGATAAAATTTGAGATTTGATTCTTGTATTTAAAAAGTTAAACATTAAATCATCCTACTTCCTTAATTTAAAAATCTCAATCTAATTATTAAAATTGTAAAAAGTTTCTGTAAAATAATGTCAATTTCTAATGTGATGTATCATATAATTAATAGAAAACAAATATGTTACATAAAAACTAACAACAACAATAATGATTGGATTAAGATTCTTAAATTGAAAAAGCATGATTGTTAAACTTTTTTTTTTAAATATAGAAATTAAATCTCAAATTATATAGAAGTAGAGTGACTAATAGTATATCTTTTAACTTTTTTTTTTATTAAAGTAGAATTTCATGGTGATAAGTTATTTCTTAAATTATTAATTTAAAGAATGGAGAAACAATTTTTAATTTTATTTTTTTGGTAGAAAAAAGATAATTTAAAGTGAAAAATTCAAAAAATTATACTAGTAACTCAAAGCAATAATATAATTCGCCTCAATTAAACTTTTAGTTGATTGTGGTGGTTTTTCAAACCAATGAATTTTTGTGGAATTAGTCACCATACACTTGGTCATATAATCAACTACTGTATTTTGCGATCTCGAAACAATTGAAGAATAAAGATAAATAAATTATTAATTTTAATGTTGTTATTGTAAATAGGTGAAGACAAGAATTTAATAGTTGAGATGAATTTCCTCCTTTTCTCACGGATCTACAACTCCAAAAATTAGAAAGAAAAAAGAAAGCTAATATATTTTTTAATTCAATTTCCACACATAAGGAACTCATTTATTTGTGCTTAAAAATCAAAAGTGAATGAATTGAAAAAGAATGAATAAATTTAAAGAGAGTCTTTCACATTTATTTTCAGATTCACCTTCACCTACGCCTTCTTCTCCACCTCAACTTCAACTTTATCAGGTAATTCCCTTTTCGAAAACTACATTTTCTTGTTAAATTATATCTCAATTTGCTTCTTCTATATCTCAATTAATAATTCTAGAATTTGGAAAAAAAATTTTCAAAAGAAGATTCAAGTAATCCAAATTTTAATGTTATAATAATTGAACCGATGATCAAATCAATTAAATACCGGTTTTAGGTTCAACCATTAAAAATAAAAAAATAAAAAATATATTTAGAAAGAATCATAAAAATAAGAAAAAGAAAAGTAAAAATGAATAAAAAAAACATAAATGTTCATTTTATAAATATTTTTATATATTTTAATTTTATAAGATTTTGCAAGATATATGTGGTTTAAAAATTAGCATATAAAATGTTATGCAAAATTTTAGATTAGATCAAAGTTGTTTTTTTTTTTTTTAGGGCAAGATAGATTTGAGTAAAGATTGGTGTGAGAAAAAAACCATTAAAATAATAACAAATTAATAAAGTTACAAAAATATATAAAATTAATCTTAATATAAAATTTAATTTTATACATACGTGAACTCGGGTTTGTTGAGTTGGTGAGATCTAGATATGATTATGGGTTGATTGAGTTGGATTTAGAGCGAGCTTATATAAAATTTTAAGTTCATTTTCTAGACTTGAGCTCGACCTGACCTAAAAAATAATCTAGATTAAAAATGCTAAACTCAAGGCCGACTTAACTTGCATATATTAAAATTTTCTAGATTATTTTTTATATAAAAATAAATTTAAAAATATAATACATCAAATACACTAAAAATATCAAAATAAATGTTTTTCAACAAATTAAAAATATATTTAAAAAATATTTATATTTAAATAATACTGAGATAATTACAATTCATGCCTCTAAGATAGTAACAAAATTAATAAAAAAATAAGAGTTATACAATATCGAAACAATAACAACAAAATAGTAACAATATAATAACGAAATAGTAGCAAAACAAAAATAAAATAATAGCAAAATAATAACAAAATACCAAATTCAGATTGAGCTAAGCAGAGCTCGAACCAAAAAACCCTACTCAAGCTCCAACTCATTTAAAAAACAAGTGTTATTTTTTATCTAAACTCATTCAAACTTATATTTTTACAAAAACTCTCCCATTTTCTAAATAGATATTCAAATTTAGATGAGTAACTCAACTCATGAGTAGATATTAACCCATGAGTAGACATTATGTTATCCTTCAACTAAATTAGTTAACTGAATAGAAAAACCCTTTCTTTTATAAAAGAATAAACATTATTGTAAAGATGTTTTTGTCATTTTAAACAATTTTTTTTTATAAAAAATATATATTTTTCATAGTATATAATAGATTATTGTCATTTATTTATGGATTTTACATATGAATTTCAGTTGGAGTATATTTTTTTTTGGTTGTTGGGTTGATTTGGTAAAACGAAGCTTCTCGAAATTGTAGGGAAGTTGGTATTCGAAAGGGTTAAATTCATTGTCTTCACTATTTTCTTACATAATCCCATCAGCAAGCATAGATGATGATGATGAGCCCAAATCCAACGATCATGGAAACGTCGACGTCGAGCCAATCGGTTCCCTTCCTGATCGCTGGAGGAACCAGAAACTCCATTTGGAAGATGAATCCTTAGATAGCTGTAAAGAGTACACCATTACCTACGTCAGCGAAGATTTGAAAAAGGTTTGCGAAGATAAGAAGAGTATCTGGACAGAGTTTGAGAAAAAGCAGCAAATGATTAGCCCACGCGGCGGTGGCGGCAGCAGCAGCGATTCGGATGAGTTTCATGAAGCGGGGGAGCAATTGAGACCCGTAAAGGGGTCGCTAAATCTTTCAGATGAATCGGTGTTTATTAACTGTGAATTGTTCGAATTCCTGGGGTCTTCGCTTCCCAATATTGTTAAGGGTTGTCAATGGGTGTTGCTGTATAGGTAAGTCTTCCGAAAAAAGGTTCGTAAATCAAATTTCAAAAGCGGTGTGGTTTTTGATTTGGTAACAACTGATTCAAATGAAGGGCAGTACGTGGAAACATGGAATATCACTCCGTACACTTATTCGTAAGAGCACTGAGCTTCCTGGTCCCTCTTTGCTGGTATGTTCATTTCTCAAGTATTTGTGTTTTGTAAACTCACAGTTAATTTGGAATTAATTGGATGGTGTTGTATGAGTTATAGATTACTGGAGATAGGGAAGGAGCTATCTTCGGTGCAATGCTAGAATGCCCTTTGATACCCACTCCAAGGAGAAAATATCAAGTACGCTTTCTTCCTCCTTATTTTTCGGATTTCCTATATCAATATTCTCAATCCAAATAAGATTTGAAAATTTAAAGATAAATTAAAGAATTTTATTTATGGAATTTGAGTTGCAGTTTCTTGAATACAAACAAATCTTTTGGTTCTTTTTTTCAATAGAGTTGGATCTATATTTGATAGCTTGCTTAAAATGTCAGTGAGATTTGATCTTCAAAAATCCATTTTTATCTCCTTATGTATGTTAATGCAATTAGAAGGGAATCATAAGTAGCAGTCATGTCCTTTATATATGGTGAATAAGTGAATACCCTAAACACAAAAAATGGTTAATTTTGTCCTAGTAGTTTCCTTTTTTACTTTCCATTCACATGAAAAAGTAATTCTCCATCAATTAGTAAGGGAATCACTTTCCATTACTTGTGAGAAAATATTATATTCTAAATACCAAATATTGAATTTACATTTCAATCAATTAGATTCTTTAAAAAATCCATAATCCTCCATTATACCAATTGCACTCTTAAAGTTTCCTCCGGCATGCAGCCACACAAAAAAATTGCAACAAGTTCAAAACCAACATTTTAAACTAGCAAACTAAATTTATCCAATCTATTGCTATTCTTCTAAGGGTACTAGATATTTACCACAACAACTCATGTGGTGTGCTGTTTGTGGTGCATAAGTTGACAATGATTTGCTCCTGTTAGAGATGTACGAGTCAATTGTAAATGTATAAAAAAATTCCTAAATTTATTCACTCATTTTCTTGAAATAAATGTATGTAATTTTTAGTATAGTCAATATTATCATAACCTGTGACGAAACTAAGATAAAACGTTAGAGGGGAGGCAAAGTATAATAGTCTATATTGTTCCAATTCCAAGTAATTTAAGTTTCCTTTTAGACAAAATTTTAGTATGTTTCGATCCATTTTAATCAACACAATTTATATCGGTGCATACTTATATGTAGTGTACAATATAAGATTTTCTAAAAATTTCAGTAAAAAGTAACTACAACAACCTTAATATATACAAAAATTAAGTACTATTCACATGAACAAATAAACCACCACCTACATCCTTTGTGTGCTACCGCCCAGATTCACTAGTTTTCACAATAAAAGAAAAGTACTTTTAGAAAAGATATACAAAAGTGTTGAAACCATACTTTAGTGAAACAAATTCCAAATCCCTTGGACCAATCTCTTAAACTTGTTAAAAAGCAATTTCTTTGTTAGAAATATTTTTTTAAATAATTTAAAAAATTAAGAAACAAATAAACCTTAAATTAAAAACCCATATTAGATGCTAAAGCGTAGTTTAATCCATAGGTATCATTGAAACTTTTACTTTCAAATTAGAATATATATATATATATATATATATATATGATATAATGCCTAATTTTATTTATAACCTTTCCCTATTTTTAAATTGGAGAAAAAATACACTTAGGTGTACTCAAACCCACATCATTCTCATCAATGGTAAAACCACATACACTATCGTGGAGTCGAAAAATAAAATAAAATAAAATAAAATAAAATATTTTATAATTTTTAAATATATATATATAATATACAATTAGTGTATTGACCCCGCAAAATGTAACATCCTAACCCCAACCTAGACGTCCAGACCAAGTTCGGAGAGTTACAGTAACCGTACTAATATTTCATAAGTTCATAAATAGTCAACTTTAAACATTTAAATCCAGACAACCACATTAATAATCTTAACACTTAAACATAACAATTTCGTAACATAATAATGCAACTTATAGTATTAAGCTTAATACAACAGTAAAAGTTCAACCGAGCTACCACGACGTTGACCCCATTCAGTTCGGCAGATTACCTAAAAGCCAAAACATAACATAATAAGTTGTGAACTCAATGCGTAACAAAAATTAAATTATTTAGCTTTCATACGATCGCAAAGTGATCTTATTTAGATTACAGTTTAGTTCGAAATATTCACAGTCTTAATTTAGAGCAGATCAGTTATATTCAGATAACTTTTATGAATATAAGCAATTTCATCATCATGCCTAACCATATGGCAGATCAGATTCAGAACAGAGATTCTTAGTTCCCATCCTCTGCACACCATTTCCGACCAACCCAACACACCATTAAGGACATTTAATGTCCATCCATCCCTACACAGCGCACTGTGTTTGTTTGACATGTTTACAGAATTGCATCTTAGATGCCGAATGATAATGCGTTAACCGCCAGAATCAGATTCAATCAGGAAGTGGTTAAACCACCATTTCAGAACAGAATACTTCTTTCTTTGCCATCTTCCAATCTAACATATGCAGAATATAGAAATTCATATTACATTTACAGATTTATCAATCAGATATCACTTACACATTATTAGAAGTTCCTCATATTATTTAAGTCACAGATAATCAATACTAGTCACAACTACGATTATGGTCTTAAAAACGAGTGTTAGAATTCCAATTGACTGCCACACGGCCTGATACACGCCCGTGTCATGTACCTGTGTGCTATTAACCTATAAGTAGTGAGTTGCACGGTTTGGACACACGATCGTGTCCTTGCCTATGTGACTCACACGGCCTAGGCACATGCTCGTGTGCTGGCTCGTGTGGTCTTTAAATCACAAATAGTGCGTTACACGGCCTAGACACATGCTCGTGTCCCATACCCGTGTAAACCCTACACTACTTTGGCCACACACGGCCTAGACACACGCCAGTGTGCCCACTTGTGTGGCCCCAAATTGATAAATAGTGAATTACACGGTCGATCGCACGGCCTACCACATGCCCGTGTGACGCACACGGCCTGGCCACACGCCCGTGTGCCAGCTCGTGTGGTGTTGACAGCCATCGTTTTCGACGACCAAAACTTGCAAAACTCAAGAATTTCATTACGCACCTGAGATGATTCCTAAGTAGCAACAATGTAGAGGAATTTTGAAGTAAAAAACGACCATAAAACAACACCATCAATCAAATTTATCAACATCGATACACAATTATTCCCAAAACAATTATGTCGAAAGTTTTGACATAACTTTCAACAAAACCAAAACATATAGTGAACCAGCAGGCTCATTTTTGTCATAGTATCACATTGAATCGAAATTAAGCGAGTAATGCTTACTTATGGGTTGTTAAAAAACAATAAAACTTTTAATGACCGTCTGAAATTTCAGACCTTAATCACAGAAGGAGAGCATAAAACCACAGATATAGAAATTAATTATTGCAGAATTTCACAATCTATACTTAAAATTTTGGGGTGTTAAACAAAAAATTTAAAAACGTTCTCCTAAATGTTTCCACAAAAAAATTGAAAAAGACTTGCTAAAATTTTTGAAAGTAATTATTTTATAAAATAAATTATTTTCTATAAAAATAAATGAATTTTTCTCTACCCACAAAAACTAAAAAATCTCTTATTATTTTATTTTCTTCCAACACTCGTTACTTTCCTCTTAAATTTCTCTTATTGTTTCACAAACACTATAATTTTTACAAAATAGGTTAATTTTTTATGTTTTCAAGTGGGTCTCCCTAATTTGGTAGCAATTTTTCTTTTCTTTTCAAGCTTTATTGATTAATCTCTAGAAAATTAAGAGTGCAACTTTTCTTATTATAGATTAGGATTTTTATGCAATATTTAGTTTATTTATTTATTGAATGATTTTGGGATATTGATTTTGTATAAGATTCCTAACATTGTAATTGTATAACCATTTTTAGAGGTTGATTGATATAAATAATTAAAGAAATTATGATTGGTTGTATTTATAATCTTAAATTTCTAGAATATTAATTAAAAATTTAGTGTTTTTATTTAGAATTTGTTGTTACTAATATAATTATTGTGAATCTTATATTTAAAAAATTGATATATTAGTTTGTCACAACACATTTAAATGATTTAAAATTATTAGTTGTATGTGACAGGGAACAAACCAGACGTTTGTATTTACATCCATATACGGTGTACCAAGGCTATTCAGACCAACCGGTAATACAAATTGGCAAAGCATTTTATGTATTTTATTTCTTAGATATTGTAGTCAACACAAATCTAACCCATTTTTATCTACAATGTGGACCCCCAAATATGCTATGTATTTATATGATTCTTCATTTTGTTTATTAATATCTTACACATACATAAACATAAGCACAACGATATGTTCATTCCAAGACCTTGAAAAAATTGAATATTTGCCGGCTACTACAGTTACAGGCTCTGACTTGTTTGTGATTTATCAAAACAGGTGCCAATCGTTATTATTATATGTGTTTGAATGACTTGTTAGCACTTGGTGGGGGTGCCAACTTTGCTTTGTGCTTGGATGGAGATCTGTATGTTGCTACTTTTGCAATTAATTCTTTGAATTTTTTGCGTTTGAGGTATATCTTGATATCACTATTGAGATACCTTTGAAAATTCTTAAAACATTTATTTTTTGCAACAGATTAAATGGAACTAGTGGACCTTGTGAAACATTTGGAAACAAGTGTTTGGCTCATAACGAGGAATTTGAACCAAAGAATGTCGAGGTAAATTTAGTTTATTCGTGATCAAAGTTGTTAAAACTAATTATATAAAAAAATTAATGATGTAATCGGTTCGATAATTGTATCAAAACCCAGTTTTCCTTTTGTTGTTTCAAGTCTTTGTGTTAGATGGTATTGATTGCGTGCATTTGGAATGGTGCAGCTTTGGGGATTCAAGCATGCATATAGAAATACCTTAAACTGAAAGCAATTACTAAAAGAATGATGGGATTTTTAGCACATATGTAAGTATTGTATAGAAAGTACTTTGAAGGTGATGGGCAAATTGCTGGTAGGTTGTTATGGAGGTTTCTGAGTAGTAATGGTGATGCTGTTTGTGTGTGGAACATCTGCATTCTTTTATTTTGTAATATCTAGATTTATTATTTTTAAATTCCAATTCATTTATTATTTACATTAAATTTGAATTAAATAAAATTGTTTGCCCAATATCAAAATCTATTCAATATTACAAATCAGTTAATGAATTAAAAATTCTAAAATTTTATTATTCAAAGATACATGAATCCTTTTAAAGGTAGATTTGAATAGATTTTTAAATTCATTTTATTATTTAATTATTTTATTGAATTTGTGTTACTCTCAATTAGGTCATCAATTCAGTTATTAAATTATAATAATTTCTTTTTGTAATTAAACTAAGTTATATTATTTGAGAGTACTTTAATCTTTTTATAATAATAATAATAATAATAATAATAATAATCTGCCTATAGTGAGATTTAATCCCAAATCAATTTACCATTAAGCTAAAGCTCTATTTTTGATATATTTATACATTTAAATTTTAATCATGCACATTTTATTACTTTTGTCAATTGTTTTATATTTGTGATTTTCACACGCATACGTGTGTGATAAGATTTTTAGTATATATAATACTTATATTTAAGTATTTTATTAAGTTAGTATTACCTTTAATTGAGTCATTAACTTAGTTATGAAATTATAAAGATATTCATTCTTTTAAATTATAATTAATATTATTATAGTTACAATTTTATCGTTTGATGCTTTTATATTATCTTTAAATAAAAGAATTAAAAATTATTTTTTAAAAAATGAGATGCACTTGTCATCATCAAACTTGTTCCTTATAGTTGCAAATAAAAACTAGTTCTCAAGTCATTTTGTGTTTATTTTTTAAATTTATTAATTAGTATTTTTTTAGAATTTAAAAAAAAAATATTTACTAATTAAATGAGAATTGGTCTATTTTATGATAAGAGTCTATTAATTAAAAAAAAAAACAGTTGAGTGAACAAAATAATGTTTAAAAGTAATGAAAAAAAAAAGTAAGAAATAATTGATAATATTTCATTAAGTAATTAGATAAAATGTGTTACTCAAATATGAATAAAAATTTTACCTACAAAGAACCATTACTTTAATACTTCATTTTCTATGACATAATATTTCATAACAGAATGGTAAACAACATTCACACACAATTATGTCACACCCGATTTTCTCTTATGTCCCAAAATTAAAGGAAAGTTAGGATCTAATTGAATGGAATGGCGAATTGATGGGCTCTACTAGGAAATTCAAAAATTTTAGTGGCTGAATTGTGGATAGTTGGATCTCAATTCTGGTTTAGTTAGATTGAAACTGATTATCTCCTTAGTGGGAGATAGAATAATTAGCAATGAATGACTAAAATGGATTAAGGAGATTGTGCAAAATTTGGATATATATGTGCGAAGAGGAAATAATTCTCTTGAATTAACTGGTAATCTCCCTCTTGACTGTAACCTCTTCTCTGGTTACTCCAAAGAGGAAGAAGAAGAAATTCTAGAAAGCTTTGCATGGGTTAGTAAACGTGAGATTTGAGTCTGGAAAGAAGAGAATTTGATAAGCTGGTAAACCTCTAAGCCTCCCTGTACTTATGTATTAGAGGAAAGCAAAGTGACTTCTCAAAAACTTTTTATATAATTATGGATAGCTGATAAATGGTTGTCATGCTTAGCTGCCAAGATGAAGGAGGCTCTGGCGTTTGGACAAGTTAAGCTGACAAGGATAAAAGAAGCAATGCGAGTTTCTGTACTCTTTTCTTTCCCCTGGATGATGTTTGTTGTGCTGTTGACATGTTCTGTTTAGATGATTGTTCTGGGTGTAGTTTGAAATCCATAGTTCTACATGATTTCAGTGATTGAGCAAATTAATCAAGCATGTATAAGGCTGTGGAAAAAAAAAGAATGATTGCTTGTATACTCTATGTATGTGCAATATGTTGGTCTATTGTCGTGTTAGAATATGATGTACCCCCTAAAGTGTCAGTGTTTTGAATGTTATGCAAGAAATGCATGTTACATCGTATGAGGAGTATGGAGGGAACTTACCTCTATAGGGTAGATGAAATTAGGAATAATTGGTAGAATGGAGGAATGTGTGGATTGATAAGGGGATTCATAGGAGTTTGGCAGCATTGTGGAATGGTATTGATTGGATTGCTAGAGCGACATCGTGACGATGGTATATCAGCTATATAGAGCAAAACTGTAACGACGATTGTTTCCTGGTCCTTTGGGGCAACACTGTGGAAACGATTTATAGGTCCTTCAGGACAACAGCTCAAAAGAGGTTTATTGATTCCTCAAAATCGAGATTTTGCCAGAATAGTAAAGATGGGTTCATATGGTATAAGACTATAGTTGGGCTATGACAACATATTGAGTTCGCAAAACATTAAACATAAGTTCATACTGTATAAGACCCTAGCTAGGCTATGGCGACTGACTGGCATCGTACGTGAGCGATAAAAGGTAATGGAAGTTGATATGGTGCATTGGGTTTTAAAGGATTAAGGTTTTGGTTCCCTTTTTTTGAAGGTCCCGCTTGATTCTCTCCCCACCTAATGTTAGAATGGTCATGTCATCTCGGGTTATAGTTGTTGGAGTAAGGGTTATATCCTCTATTCCCTACATAATTAACCTCTATATGATTGCTCTCATCATTGTGTCTTGTATTAAAATGGGTTAGATTGGGTTGGTTTTGGACTTGTGCCTTGGCCACACTCATCTCCAATTAATTAAATCTTTTAAAGACTTATTGATATTTTTCCTCGCTACCCATAGTGTTCACTGCCGATTGTTTGGCCTGATATGTGAACTGCTCAACCGACCATATGTAAGAGTTCATCACTATGTCCTTGATGAGTTGACAAGCCTCGGCGTAGGTCTTTGACATGAATGCTCCTACGAATGCTCCATCAAGATTAGAGCGTAAGTTTCCGTCAAGTTCATTATAGAAGACTTGAAGTTGCAGCCAATCTTGTAAACCATGGTATGGATATTTGCACAGCATCAATTTAAATCGCTCCCATGCCTCATATAATGACCCTTATTCCAATTACCAAAAATTTTCTTGTTAGCTTGTCCTAAGTGTTGATGGAATCTACCGGTTGCGAATCTAACCACATAAAAGCATCACTAGTAAGAGAGAAAGGGAATAACCGAAGACGGATAGCGTCATCGAATACCCCATTATACTTAAAAAGTATCACAAATGGTTAGAAACTACGTAAGGTGTTGATTTAGATCCTCATTCATTGACCCTTAAAATTGAAGGTTCGATTGTATCATTTGGATCATGGCCGATTTGATTTAGATGTTGTTAACATTGATTATGATTAATTCTACCTTGAACAACAACTAAGTTGGGCATCATGTAGTCGTGCAAAGTTCGTTGCTCTAGGGTAGGTGTGGTGATTGTCAAATCTCTCATTGTGGATTTTTGATAGGTTGCTCTCTCTGTAGAAACAAGACATTTTTAGGGTGCTACACCCTCCTCATGTTGTGATGATACGTTTTGGTTTTGGCTTAAATGGTAAAACATCATTACTGGTTCAAGTCATACAATGCTTCCTTAAAGCATAAGAGAGTAAAGAAAATTAATTAAAATTTGCTATAAAAAATAAAAACAAATAGAAAATAAGGTTGTATTTATAAATGCTACTTTTGCTACTTATCTTTACTTAAAACTGTGCACTAAAAATTACTCAACCTCACACCATCTCCCCGACAATGGCGTCAACAACTTGACCGACATCGTACATAAGCAATAAAATAATAAATTTATAAAACAAATTTTAAAGCTTGATTTTACTGCAAGCGTATAGGTCAGTTGTAATATTTATAGTGTTACAATGAAACACTAGAGTATTCTAGGGATCAAACCCAAGAGAGTTGGCGATTGAATGATAGCTAGCATACACGATAGAGTCTAAGTGGCTACTAATACAATTTTATAGTACGACAATTCATAACAAGGTAAAGTTACAAGAAAATTAAATATGCTACTTTAAGGACTAAATTGCAAGGAATGTAAAACTAAAGAACTATCCAATAAATAACTAATGGTGGTTGGTTGACTTCGATGTGGTTCATCGATCCTCGGATAAGGGACTTAGATCGCGTAAATTACTAAGTAGCTCCATTTTATCTTCTGATCTCAATTTTATCGACTTAGACAAATTAACTTCGGTTTATTTTTTGATCTCACTGGTTAATCCAGGACTAATGAATGAGTGCACAATAAGATTACCTTCCGATCTCACATGCCTAGATATTCCCTTAAGGGTGTCACTTCCTAAGTTTTTAGGCCTATTCTATTTAGTCAAATTTATAACGATTTAGTCTTTTGTCTAAAGGATTTAGTTTACCCACATCTTCATCAACCAATCTCCTTTGAGGTTTAGCTACTCATGTTGAAAGTAAAAGAAATGAACATGAAAATGGAAAACAAAGTAGCCATAAAACTAAAACTTAAGAAAAATATCAAAGTTGGGATTTTTATGCAAGAAAATGTAAACAACATGAAACTAAAAGCATTTAACTAGAAAATCTGAAGCAATACACATAAAAGGAACAATCTTTAACAAATTTAAAGAAAAATAAATCAAAATACATTAAACTAAAGCTTAAAGTGTCTTGAAATCAAGGTATATAGATTGAAAGTGTAAATAAACCTTTGTTACAATAATAACTAAGTTAAGTAACACTAAGAACATTAAGAACAAGAAGTAAATGCAGAAAAATAAACTTTAAACTAAGGTAGAAGATGAGAAAATGAAAACTCTAGAAAAGTGCAGAGAAAATTAAACCTAAAACTAAGCTAATGCATGTATCTCTCCTCCTCAACAATTTTTGACTGTTTTAAGATGTCTTCTGATGACTTTTTTTTTCCAAAAATGCTCCTACATGGGCTTTGGATGATTGGTGGACTGGGTGGACAAAGACTACCCTTTTTGTTCAAGTTTGTCATTCTAATGAAGGTAGTGTTGTGATACCCAGAAGTGGATATCACAACACCTCGGACAGTGTCGAGCCTTGAGGTCTCCTTTGAAGGATGAATATTGGGATACCCAAAGAGGATATCATGATACCACTGAAGAGAGTCTCTTTCTTCCAAACTATTGGAGGTGTAGAAATTCCAAGGTGTGGATATTGCGATACCTTTTGCCCTGGTGTTGTTCTCGCTTGTTTTCGATCTTCAACACGTCTCTACATCACTCAATCACATGTTAGTCCTCCCAATGGGCTATTGGCCAATTTGAGTTATAAAATGGGATAAAATGAAACATTTCCACTTATTAACAAAAAATCTAAAATAATGAAAAACTACGCTAAAGACACTATTTTGCTCGAGGAAAAGCTCTTTAAGTACATCGGAAAAGCCTAATTTGCCATATCAATTTGTGCCAGATTAGCGATAGATAAAGTCTGCCAGGATAGTGAACCAGGAAGCTGATAGGGAAAGAAAAAAGAGATCATTGTAAGAATTGTGCGATGAGTAGCATGATTGGATGAATGTGGCGTGTCTGAAAACGCGGGTAAACAAAAAAGTAAAAGAAACAACCAAACTACAAAGACAAGAAAAGCTGGTAGAAGTGTCTGATAATGTGGGTAAACCTGTTAATGAGAGAATATGCTAAATTTTTACGGAGAAAGGAATTAGTATATATGATCTTAACAAGGCAGAGGAGATAGAAGGGATGCCTTATTCGAAGTATGAAGTAATCCACTAGTATAAGTTTGCCAGTGCTTGGGGAGTAAACCAGTATTGGGGGTGATAATGAGATAATCAAGCAGAATCTAAACCTAAGGGTCTGCGGGCAAAAAGGTAGCCGAAGATGAGTAAGTCCACCAAGGTTTACTTTGAAGCGATGATCGCCCAAACAGTCTGATTGGTAGAGCCTACTAGAGGTCTACAAAGAAAGAGGATGTATGATTAGGACTATGTAATGCAAGATAGTCCACAAGGGCTATCAGATAAGGAAGTCTGCAAAGGCTACCTTGGGCGGACAGTCCGTCAGGAAGTAGCAGAAAAGATAGTTTGTTGAGAGCTATCTATTAAATTAAATTTCTTAGAAGATTGGACTAAGGAGAACCGATATTTTAGGGATACATTTTGAGATACGAATCCACCAGGAAAAGGGGGCGTCTATTCAGAGAGCTTACCATCATGTTTAGAATTGTGAATTAGGACAAGAGAAAGTGTCCTCCCTTTAAGATGGACCATGATAAGGCTAAATAAAAAGTAGGCATTCGTAAGAGTAAGGTGGAAAATCTTAAGTTTAGTCTAGTATGGGATGAATGGATCAAGGTAAGAATCTAAAGTTGAGGTGAGCATAATTGAAAGACAACTAATGGTAGTCAATGAACTATATATCCAAGTGTACAGTTATGCTTGCAAAGTAAAAAGGGATCTGGGATGAGACGGAATAAGGCCAATACCATAGGGAATCTGTAACAGCCCTAACCCATATCCGTCGCCGGAATGGGTTACAAGGTATTACCGGACTTGTAACGCAATTCAGAATATTCATTTTCATACATTTATTAATAACCAACAATTATTATTCATATACACTCATATCATCCTTTAAACGAGCATACGAGGCTTTAAACATGCATTCAGTACTAAACTGATAACCGATAAATGTTTAGGGAAAACGTTGAAAAATTCTCAAAACAGGGGACACACGCCCCGTGTGAACAGGTCGTGTGTCTCACACGGTCAAGAGACAAGCCCATGTCTCAGGTCGTGTGGACATTCGAAATGGGATCACATGGCCATGTCCCAGCCCATGTCTTACCCCGTGTAACTCTCTAACTTAGGTCACATGGCCGAACACGCGCCTGTGTGTCTAGCCCGTGTGCCTATTCGAAATGGCCTTACACGCCCGTGTGCCAGGCCATGCGCTAGGCCGTGTCAATCCTGTAGGGTATATTGACTTATACCACACGGCCAATCAAATGCTTGTGTGTCAGGCCGTGTAGAGCATACTGACTTGTTTCTAAATGCAACACTAGTAGACATACGGCCGTGTACCATGACCGTGTGTCACACACGGCTGAGACACATGACCGTGTCTCTGCCCGTATGGACAAAATTAGGCTATTTACAAAGCCATTTTGCCACCCAACTTGCACATACCTACACAAGCTCAATTGGTACCATTTCAAGACATAAGTAGACAACTAAACAACATCATTTAATACACAATCATACCATTTCAAAACCAACCATTTCAATACTCAATTCACTACTATTTACCTAGTCAAAACTCATACCAAATTAACATGTTTCCTTAGCCACAAAACACATATATAACATGTCCCACAATTCAACCTTATAGTCATCCAAATACCAAATCAAAACCAAGCATTTACAATTCATATATCCAACACATATCATTATAACCATTTGCACAATTACATTCCATCATCAAACTTGCCAAAACATACCATATCATATATATTTATACACAACCAACACATTATGCCAAATTAAGCCAACTCACATGGCTTTAAATCATACCAAAACATATAAGCTTCTCAAGCTAAAGTGACCAAAATTATCATCTTTATAACTAGCTTATACATGCCATATTTACACAACCTATACATGCCATATTTACACAATCATATAGTTCAAAAGTACCAAATTGTCAACTGGATAGTGTGATGCGAGTCTCCAACGTTTTCTGAATCAAGCGAGCTTCCAAATATCTATAAAACATAGGAAAGAAAAACGGACTAAGCTATATAGCTTAGTAAGCCTGTATAATATAGAATTTGGCTTACCATTTATGTACAATCAATACATGTAAACATATTATAGCCAATCAACTTGTCAAATGCCTATACACAAACGTTCATCAACATGTTAGTCACATAGGTGCGTATAATCATCCATTCACAAGGATGTATACAACCATCATTCAAAATTCATACTTTAATGCCTCATATAATACCAATTTCATATAACTAGTAAATCATTTATAACATTTCATCTTCATTCATATAACTAGTAAATCATAAGTATTACCAGTAATTCATTTATATAACCAGTAATTGATTCGTATATCTAGTAGTTTATTCATATAACCAGTAGTAGAATTATGCCTATTGAACCTCTTAGAATATCGATAGATATACGGATGATACACACTAATCGATAGATATACGAATGATACACACTAAGTGTATTAATTGGTAATCTATCAATTCATTATCATATTTGCTCTTTCGAGCTATGATCGGTAAGCTCCTCCTGAGTTGATGGACAGTAAGCTTTATTGAGCTGAAAACAGTAAGCTCTGACAAACTGAAGTATCGGTAAGCTCATACGAGCTACGGTGAGTCCGCAACAAATTTAGGATATTAACCAAATGGTAACCCTAGTGACATGTCACTTGTATCCTACGAATTCCTACGGTTAAAATGAGACTCAGTAGTTCTCGATAAACATCAATTTAGGCATTTAAATATCATATACTTCAATTTCTTACAATATATATATACATTCAATTCAATTAAGTACAAATTCAATTACTCAATTCTAATTATATGAACTTACCTCGTAACACTCGGATAGAAATTATCGACTATTCGATTACTTTGCCTTTTCCTTGATCTTGATCCGATCTTGGCTTTTCTTGATCTATATAATATTAAATTTAACACATTCAATTTCCATTCTATTCAATTTAACCCATAATTCATATTTTGACAAATTTACACATTTGCCCCTAATGTTTCACATTTTTACTATTTAGTCCTTATCACATAAAATTGCAAATTCATGTAATTAAGTACAAACCCATGCTAGCCGAATTTTACCCATGCTTATTACAACCCATATTTTTCATTTATTCATACTTTTGACTACAAAATTCCAACATTTCTCAATTTAATCCCTAAATGACAATTTTGTCAAAAATTGCTTTACAAAAGTTATTAATCTATCATTAAACCTTCATAATTTATCTTCAAACATCTATTTACTCAAACATTCAAAAATGGAATCATGCTAAATCTTTAACAATTTTGAAATTAAAAGTACAGGCTAGCTAGACTAAGCTGCAATGATCTAAAAAATGTAGAAATAAGTAAAAACGGGACAAAAAATCACTCACCAATTGAGCTAGGAAGCTTGGCCAAATGAAAAAGGATAAAAATGGCTTCTCTTTCCCTAGTTTCGGTGGAGAATGAAGAAGAAAAAGATGATACCTTATTTCATTTATTTTAACATTAATTTACTAAATTACCTAATTAACCTTTTATAACATTAAAAATTACACTTATACCAAGCCATTATCATCCACTAACTCTTTAATGGTTTAATTACCATTTAAGGACCTTTCCTTTGAAGTTCTATGGCTATTAAACCCTTTTAGCTAATAGAACTCAACTTTTATGCTTTATGGGATTTAGTCATTTTTACTGAATTAAACACTTAAATGGTAAAATTTCTTTACAAAACTGTCACACAATTATTCTATCATGCTGTAAACTTTAATAAAATAATAAAATAATTATTTTGAATTTGGATTTGTAGTTTCAAAACCACTATTTTGATTTGACCAAAAACGGGCTGTTACAGAATCATTGTCGTTGAAGGATGCATTTACATTTAAAATAGTTGAAAAGCCCACCAGCGGCGGGCATCAAAAAAGGGGAAGGTATCGACCATACCAGTAAATCTGCGAAATGCCAATGATAGATAGGGAGTTTGTTAAATCTCTGTCATAAATTTTATTTCTTGAAGATTACAAAATATTATTGTTGCATTGTTTCATAGAATGTCACTAAGTTCATTTAAACCTACGAATTTACTACTTAATTTATAGAAGAAATGTTTGACTTAAGGATTGGGTGAAGGGACCAAGCCAAACATCGTTAGTTTTGAGGGATGGGCATGGAAGTCATTCATGTGTATAGAGGGGCTCCCTTAGAGGCTACACTTTAGGGATTAAGTTGGATGTATCAGTTTAAAAGTCTTAATTTGGAAATGTTAATACTGCTAGATTTGATAAGGTGGTAAATTTGTAAAAATTCATTTATCAGTTGATGTGGATTAAAGCTAAAGTTATATTATGTAATTTGACAATGTCAAAATAATTGAAGGAATCATTCTAGAAATTTTTTTTTAGGTTATTCGGGTCGTTTGTGACATTCGATGCCCATGCTTGGTGACATTCAGTATCAGAGTTTTGGTTTAGCCGGTCCTCTAGACATAGGAAGTTGATGTATAGCCCCTGTATTCATGCTATGATTAGTTTTGGCTTAGTCCTTTAGGTTACTATAAAATTTATGTGTGTTATGGAAGTACAGTTGTATGAATCATTGTAAGTTAGTGTTGGGCACATCATAGTGGAAGGAAAGATAAGTGAAGCAGAATGCGATATAAGAATAAAGAAAATAAAGGTAATTTTTATAATGAGTTGTATTAAAAGACACAATGAAAGTTTTAATTCTTGCCTAGAATGGACTCTTTTGGAGAATCAAGGTCAAACACTTCCAGCTCTTGAGTATGAAAGAGTTCCCTAGATTCTTTCCACTCCCTTTGAAATTCCTCCTAGCTAGCTCTTGAGGGATTGAAAACGTTGAAGCCAAGGGTCATGTTGGTAAGCTGACGCAAGTAGCTAAAGTTTACTTGACTTTCTCGGGGTCCGTTGTATACTTTTCCAAGGCCTCATTATTCCCCTTCTAAATTCATTCCTTATCAACAAGAGGTTGTTCAGTAGTTTGTTGGATGGAGATTTCATACGATTGGTGGAGCTGGTTGATTGCCTATAAACGAGTTATCATTTATAAAATAAATATAACATCAAAATACAAGAATTAAGAACGACAATGTTTGCAAATGCATGAGTAAAATTTTAATATAGTTAGACAATGAAATACCAGAAGTATTCCGAGGATCATAACCAAGGGAGGATGAAATAAATAATAAAAATACTTTTTTACAATAATAAGTTTAAGTAGTAATAGTTAATTCCTATATTACAATGGCCCATAAAATAGATTAGAGAAATAAAAATAATTAACTAATGAAAAGAAATAAATAAATAAAATAAACAAATGAAATAAATCGATAAACTAATCAGAAAGATTAACTCACTTCAGGGTTTGGAACTAACTTTGAATTAGGGGTCTAGAGTGGATTAGTTTCCGATTAAACAATTATTACCTCCTGACTTCTAATTAACTTAATCGATTGGTTGATGCTCGCCTATCTCCCAACCTCACTTTCTCAACTAGGATAAATTATGATTTACTCGGATCGACTTATTAACTTATTAGGATTGTCAAGCCTAACAGTTTAAGCACACATAATTTATACCAACTAATCTATCTCATGAAATCCCAAGATCCTCCGTTAATCATATCCTTATCCATTTGTTAATCTCCCCTAAGAGATATAGCCACCGATGTTATTCATAATCTCAACTTCATTGAATAAACCATGTGAGAAACACGATTGATTCAAAGAAGAAAAGAGATTTGAATAATTGTAGATTGAATATTGAATGTGAAACAGAATAGCAAATCCCTCGATTGGAGTAATGAAATAGAATGAATGTAAAGGAAAATATAAACTGAATACTTTAATTAAATAAGCAAATCCTTGAATCAAAAGTGATTCAAAAAGAAAAACAAGAAAATATTTAAGAAGTTGAAAAGAAAAGAAAATAAAACTAATTCTAAACTTTAAAGGTTTTTGAAGGCGCCTAGGATGACTTGATTATATTCAACCCATAATGTCATATTTATAGAGGTGTTGGCAGCCTAAATTCGGCCTTCGAAAAATCCTAGGCCTTCGTATAAGTCTAATTGCATGAACGAAAATAACCACGAAATATTTGGGTAGCACGTTGGCCTTATGTCGTGCCACACCTTTGACGTAGAGTGATACGACACCAAATTCCTTTCTTGTGTCACTCATTTGGTTCTTTGACATTCCTGGAAGCTTGTGCATCAATCGACCTTTACTTCTATGTCAATTGGCCTTTATATCTCCATCTTACACATTTAATTAAACCAATTAGCACAACCTATTGCTTGTGTCGGCCCATTGGGTCTCAACACCTACAAAATGTGTTTAAAACACATTAACTTTTTATCCTAAGGCCTAATTATTGAAAAGTAAAATAAAATCCTGAATTGTTTAGAAAAAAGCTCCTTAAGTATGAAATTGACTCGAGTTAACTATTATATTTGATGGAAGGTCACATAACCCCACACTTAAGTTTTTGCTTGCCCTCAAGCAAACTACCCAAAAATAAAAACTAAAAATAAACTAAAACGAAAAACAAGAAATAAACATGAAAATTAAAAATTTAACACTAAAACAAGGAAAATAAAATACTAAATTTTCTTAAATAAAATTTCTAAGTCGCCCCACACTTTATTCAGCACATTGTCCCTAATGTGTAATTTAAAATATCGTAATTGGTGGGACTACTCCTTTCCATTTTGCTTTCAATGGTAATGCTGTAAAAAATTGTACGGTTCCTACAAAGAAAAATAAAAGCACACAAACATATATAAAAAATACTAAATCCTAAGTAATTAAAACTAATGCACAAATTAAAAATCATCCAAAAATAAAGTTCAAAATCCCGAATAAATTGTTCTCCTCTTCATTGTTGTTGCTTCCCTTAGGTTATTATCTCGAGTAGTGTTACCTTGCACTATAGTATGCCTATCGCTTGATGTTGATATTTCAATTTCGCTTTTCCTCTGGTTTGCCACATTTCCGTTCATGGTTGTGTTATTAAACGGCTATGGGTATGGTGCTGTCGACGGGGTGGTTTTTATGCCATATCTTTTAGTGTAGTGTTTCGCAATTAGCTTGATGTAGGCAATACCTTGCATTGTATATTCAAGAAATGCTCGAATGTCGTATTCCCTTAATGTAACTTCATCTTCATTTTTGTTGCTAGCTTTCCATGGATTCGTGGGCTTAACGATCTTTGAGTGGTTTCCCATAGGGGCTGGTTGTGGCCATTGGAAGTTTTTAGTTTCATATTTCTTAGCTTCTTGGGTTGCTAACTTCTCACGCTCTTAATTACATGTTGCTTGATATTCTAAGTGTTGTTGTATTCGTATGATCATTTCTTCCAGTGTTTGCTTCAATGGTTGGGATACACTACTTCTTGCTTGAATTGTACCCATGTGTGGTTTCAGATTTTCCGTCTTTCGTCTTGCTTCTCTTCGGTGTTATTTCACAAATAACTTTTTTAGGCTTGGTAAGGGTAGACGACTATATTTGGGAGAATATTTGAGGTCGATGTCTTGAGGGTGTTGGTTGTTAATAAAGACATTATATTGAGGTATTTTAGGGTTGAATTTGCTGTGCAAACTTGGGCAATATCTTTGAAGATCGCGTCAAACCAAAATAAAAAATTTTCCGCAAATGGTTTGTGTGTCGCGGTATAAGAGTGCATGGGGTGACACAATGCTCATTGCTCCCCTATTTCTATTAACTTTGAAGTTGTGTCACACTATAGGTAAAATATGGTGTGACATAGCTTCGACTTGGTCTTTTTGAGACTTGTAGAGGATTCTCGGTTGCTTCTATATAAGCCCTACTAGTGTCTAGCTCCTCAGTTGTCACCAGAAACCTAGTTCCTTCTAATTCTAACATAACTTAACTAACTAAATTCCTAATCTCACACATCTAAAACAAATTAGTATATGATATTTACAAATTAAGTTTGATGGTTTAAACTTTATATTGTGTTATCAGACTTGTCCGGTAACTCTTTGAACTTCATTATCGACTTCAGCTGCTGATCTCGCTCGTCTCGACTCTTTTAATTTTCCTTTCTTCCATCAAAGTCTCACCATTTGTTTTGTTCTCTCATCTTATGAGGGCCTACACTTGCACAACTTGAAAAATACCCTTGATTGTGACTAGTAGTGGTTAAATTAAATAAAGGATAACACTCTTCCCTAACTAATCCTCCACTTTAAGAATTGCAGCCGCATTTGAACACTTCTATTTTGTTATCAATTTTTATTATTAATTCATTTCTCTTGAGGTTGATTGTCAACTTAAAAGTGGCCAGAAATGTCCTACCCAACAGAATGGGGGATTTCTCGATCTTCCTTGAAGTCGAGGACTATAAAGTTGACGGGGATTATGAATCCCTGTACCTTAACCAATACATCCTCAAGTACACCTTTCAAGTTTACTAAGGATCTATCAGCGAGTTGTAGTGTTATTGATGTGTTTTTTGATCCCCAAGTCTGAGTGTCTGATAGATCGATAGGGACTTTAAATTTATGATAGCCCCTAAGTAGTAAAGGGCTTTGCTAAAATATCGATCCCCTATCTCTATTGGGATTGTAAAGCTACCTGAATCTTTTAACTTCAGGGATATGTTGTTTGCAATTAGCTTGCTACATGAGGCATCAATGTCCTTTTTCATTTTCCTATGCTGTTTCATGATTTCCTTGAAATATTTGACATATTTAGAAATTTTTTCTATGAGCTATAATAGTGGTAAATTAACATTGAGGGATTTTGTAACGCCCCAATAATTTTTATTTTTTATTTTCGTATGTTTGAGGAACAAATATCTATCTGCTTCAGTGGTTAGGTGTTCTGAGAGTGTCTGAGAAGTCTTGGGTTCAAGCCTTAGCCTGGGCAAAATTTTGTTTTTAATTGAAATAAACCCCTATCCTTAGCTAGTAGACTTATAATTAATTGATGGTAAAAGATGTTAGAATGGGCCTATTGGTCTAGTGGTTAAGAGGAGTGTTAGTGAGCAGGAAGTCTAGAGTTTGAGTACTGGCGTAAGCAGGGAATTTATTTTTACTGTTGGCTGTATGAGAGTTGTAGTTTGACCAAAATGCTGAGGGTTTGAAGAGTGTGGGAGATGTGTTTCCGATTTTAGAAGGATAAGGAGGAGGATTTTCAGTTGTTAAGGGATGAGATAAATCGGGATTTGGTTGAGGGATTTTAAGAGTGATTTTGAGTAGAGTTGGGTGATAGAATTTGGGTAGAACTGAATTGTGTAGGGGGATTTCGGCTGGAGTTCTATTATGTTTTTCTCTGTGAAAATTTGCTGAAAACTTTTCTCTCTTAGCTGGATTTTTTCTTCTAGGGTGCCTTACGTTTCTTTTTCTTCTTTTTCTCTCTTTTGCAAGTCAATTTTGGTTTTGTTCTCTGCTCTTGAGCCGATTGTTTTCTTTTTCTTCTTTTATTTGTTATTGAATTTCTGTGAAGTGTGAGTTGGGCTAGACCATTGTTCTTTCAATTTTGCCATTTCTTTTTCACGGTAGGCAATTCTTCTTTGCCGAATACTTATTCGATTCTTCTCCCTTCTCTTTCTTTTCTTCATTGTCGAACCTATTTTTCCTCTTGGGGGCCGTCTGTGTTCCCTCTCGGTTTCTGGTAAGTATTCTAGACTTGCTGTTAATCTTGCTCTTCGTAGTTGGTAAGTGTATTAGTGTAGAATGATCGAGTTGCTTATTGATATTGTGCTTACCCGTTTTCGATTGGAGCACCTTGTATGTACTCGGTTGAGTAAGTGTTATTGGTTAGCAAGGGTTCGGTTGGATTGCAGGAACTTGTGGCCTTTCGGGTTCGACAGTTTCAGTGGGTAAACATCGGTTGTTTAGTTAAAGTAAGTGGATGATGGCGTATTAATTAAGCGCTTTGAGTAGGGTTGTTTAGGTTCGTTGGACATACGACAAACCAATTGTTTACGATTGAATCTAGGATTGGAAAGCTTAAGGACTAAGTGCACTATTTTCGTAATCAGGTGTGTAAACACGACTTCGATTGTAGAAATCGGCAAAAGCCGAAATAAGAGAACATCGACGCCATACGAGCGTGCCCGCGCCTGTGTAGGTAGGCCATGTGACTAAACATGGACGTAGGATCAACGAGGGCGGCCAGGAGCTATTTCATGGGCTGGGCCATATTGGGCCGAATTGGGCGGTGTGGGTCCCACAGGCATGTGGGCCCTACACGAGAGAACCACACAGACGTGTGGAAATTATTGGGCCAGGCCGTGTAGTCTACATGGCCAAAGTCATTTTGGGACGTGTAGGCCCACATGGGCCTGTCATATGGACCGTGGGCCCATTTTCACTGATTGACTGTTAAGGTTGCACGGGTCGCCTGAGACAACTGTGGGCCTACTGATAGGTCGGTAAGCTTACCTTGACCCCTAATTGATTGAATGACTATTATGCCTCTGAGTGATATATATATATATATGTATGTACATGTATGATTATACTTAACATGCGATTTTGACTATATTGAATATATGTATGATATTCTGACATGACATGACTTGATTGCATGATGCATTGCATGGGGTGGGTTTATATTGATTGGAGGAAGTGTACTGAAAGGCTTCGAGCCTAAATTACTGGCAACCCAGCTGCATAATACTATATATTGCCGCAACCGGTACTACTTGGAGTGTAGGGATGTGTGGGTTGATTATATCCCCAAATGGAGTGTAGGGTTGGACGGAGATGGATTGTAGAGGCTGGATGGGTAGGACCTATATTCTATTAAATCTATTATTGCATTGATTGATGTTACTGTAATTGGCCAAGGCCCAAGCACATGACTGTTCTGTACTGAGATGGGCCAAAGCCCAAACCGAGATTGTCACTGTTACTGAAAAGGGCCTAGGCCTAGACTGTGTTTGTTTCTGTCAGATTGCTATTATTGAGATTACACACTGAGTTTTCGTAAACTCACCCATCTGCTTCAACTGTATAGGTAATCCCTAGACTTAGGCAGGTCGGTGCATCGGAGGACTTAGCGGTGGCCACATTGCCTATTTAATTTGATTTAGTATATTATTATGATTTTATTATTGGGGTATCTTGTTGTAATAATGGCCTTTTAAAATTTTAGTTTTTAATTTTAGATTTTATTAGTTGACTTATATCTGCTAGTAGCAGAGGTAATCGAAGTTTTCAAAACAAAACGAACGTTTTATCAAAATATGCACAAGTATGCAACCATTTTAATAAGCTTCCGCAATAAATTGATATTTTGAAATTGCATAACATTTTTAAGAGTAAATGACTTTTTGTAATAAGGCACATATTGAAAGTGAACATTACATCTTAAAATCTTTTTAAGGAAATAGAAAGAGGCTTAATAGAAGAAAGAGTTTTTATTTACGAAAGCTTACTTTTCAAAAGGCACTCTAATGTGACATCGCCATATTCAGCCATAGCGTCTAGGCTGAGTTTGGGGTGGCACAAATTTTAATAAACTAAAAAAATTTATAAAATCTACCTTGTCCCTCTTTTGCTTATCCTCTAATCTTATTAGGAATGGGACCTTTTTATGTTCGAGTTTGACATCTCTAGATCAGGCACCGGTTCTGCTACCTCCTCAGTTGGCTTTTGGTCCTGGACTTCTTCCTCCTCCTTTGTGGCTTCATCGATGTTTGTCAAAATTTTCTCTTCATGGATGGGTATGAACGACGACTTTAATGCCTAGCTTGATCATAAAGTGATCACTGTTGCATGCTCCTTTCCATTTCTTCGGGGGTTGTTCTCCATGTTGTTAGGGAGACTTTGACCATTTTGTTTTTGAAACATTGTCATCAATTGGCTCATTTGGTCACATAGGCTATCCATTCGGGATTCCAGTTGTCCACACATAGTTTGGACTTGTTGAATGTCCGTCTTCATGGTTTCCATTTGTCCATCTAGTTGGTCGAATTTGTGACCACATGCAGCATGGTTATTACTCAGGATACATTGTTGTAGCAGTAGAGGTTGATAATGAGGGTTTTTTCGAATTTGATCTTGAATTACTCCTACTTGGTTACCTCTATTGGGAAAGTCTCAGTTTGAAAATGGTTTTCTTGCATAACGAAAAATTAAAATTTTGAAAATCGATCTGGTTTGTGATATTTATAGCAATAAACCTTAACCAAATTTGTACCTATGTTTTTGGCGTAGTGGAAGTTTGATGTTCTCAGCTTTCAACAAAACAATCTTTTCTACTATTCTCGTACCATGAATTGCTTCGAGTATGGACTCGAACCAATTGAATCGAAACACAGAACTAGAAAAAGTTTTTTTTCCTTCTAGGGTGAAAATGAAAATTCTCTCTTCTTAATAGAAACCGATAGAATTTTTATTTCAAAAAAAATATATGTAGTAGTTGATAATAAATTCTGTCTAGTTTTAGGCATAATAACAATATCTCAAAGTTGTGTATATAGCTCTACCTGTGCCATTTCTTTATAGGAAAAGAAGGTAGAACCCTTGTTGAGATGTAGCGGTTTATTTCAAATAGAAAAAACAATGTCCTATTTAGAATAGGACTAGGGTGGACTGCACACCCTAGTATTCCTTCTAGGGTTGCTGCCCCCTTCATGTCCA
Organism: Gossypium stocksii; assembly: GCA_020496765.1. NCBI lineage: Eukaryota > Viridiplantae > Streptophyta > Magnoliopsida > Malvales > Malvaceae > Gossypium > Gossypium stocksii. The sequence goes on along the minus strand of CM035625.1, from coordinate 51,364,926 downwards.
TGAGGGATTTTTGGGCCTCTCACGTATCGAGTCTAATTACGAGTACTTCCTAGGCCTTTTTAGTCCTGTACTCTGTAATGTGATCTAGCCCGATTTACTTTTTCTATTTCCAAAATTAAAAATTAATATTTATATATAAAACCATTTTCTCATCCCTATTTTACCTAGTAAAATTTTGATTATTTTACCTTTGGTAAAATTTTGAAAAATTTTTTGAAAAAATATGTTCAATATTTTACAACTCAACATGTTCACTATGACCGAATGGTTTATTTTCATTTTCAGGCTTCAAAACAGTCCAAAAATATAAACTTATTCTTCCGATCATTTTTTAAGTAACCCATATAGGATTGCAAATGGATCATTTCCCTTTTCATTTCAATTTCCATTTTTTGAAACCTAAATTCATTTCTAAATGATTTCATTTTTCCATTTTGAAGAAAATCATAATCATTCATAAATGTTTTCCATTTCTCTTTTCTTGTTCATTCTGTTCATTTCTATTCAAACACACAATTCATTTATGGTTTCAATGAGTTAGCAGAGGGATCAATTGAACATATGTAGTTGAGGCAACGTTTTCAACTAAATTTCTACCCGATGACTCACCCATGAATCCCAGAGTTGAGGAAAGCTAGTGGCGGGGAAGAAATCAATGAGCTCCCTCAATTTCCAGTTAAATCCTAAGCTAACTCGTTATTAGCCCCAAACAACCATGCCTGTTCAACGGATTGAACCATCCTAAGACTTACACTAAGATAAAGATCTGATGCCCGCCAATCATTTTGGGTCATTCCCTCCAAACAGAAGCAGAATATCTTTCTAACTGTGAGGAGCCTTCTTAACTCCAAAGTGCACCCAAGATTTAGCCTTTCAACTTGTGCCAAAGCAATCTCGGTGTCTAAAGGTTGGGCGTGGAAAAAAAATTAACTCCTTAGGAATTGACCATCTCGTGGGGAACCCAAACTTTCTAGTGAGTTTGCTATTCACCAAAATGAATTTATTTCAATCTAAGCGAAGATTTGGAGTCCAATCTTTGAGTATGGGTTTGCGGCCCTAACGTATACTGTAAAGGACCATTCTAGCTGAAGGCCTCTATGTCGGAAAAATGAGTTTGAAAAATGCAGCGCAAAATTATTTGAGGGAAAACAAAGTTTTAAAAATTTTTGCAAAACAAGATATTGGTTGTAATATCTAAAGTAATAAACACTTAATCAAAATTGTACCCTTTCGATTTGTCTAGGATAAGCGCCTCGATTGAGTAGTCTTCTCTGCTATCCTCAAGCTCACGTTTGCCGAGTGTAGGCTTGTTTCAAATTAAAATTTTTTTCATAAAATTTACCAATTGGGTAATGTCGCAATTTCTCTAAACTTTTGGGTCAAGTTGTAAATAAAAAATATCTTTAGAAATTTTATGAAATAATCTCTTCAGAGAATTTTCTATCTACAACTTTTTCTTGAATTCAAGTTTGTGTCAAATAATAACCCAATGCTCTCTTTCTATAGGGAGAATTTAGGGAGTTCAAGTATAATTTAACTTAATCACTTCAATATTGAATTAATATAATCTTGATAAATTAATATAATCTTGATAAATATTAGATTAAATTTAATATTAAATCTTATTAAATTAATAAAATGTTTATCTACAAGATAAACATGAAATTAAATTTAATATTAAGATAATCACTTTAATATTAAATTAATAAAATACTATTAAGATAAGTATTAAAAATTTAATATTAAACTATGAAAATAATTTTATTTTTGAAATAGTTAATCTGAAATTAAATTCTTTGGTAGAGTCCCAATAGCAGTGTAACTCTTCCATTGCTCAACCACTGAAGACCGCCTGCCGGCCACCAGGACGCCACTGTCGTAGCCCCCAGTACTGCTGTGCCTGGTGATGTAGGTACGACACCATTACGGCACCTTGAGCTAGTTCGGTCTAAGTCAGTGACGACTCGATCAGTCCGATCTAGCCACCGATTGGACCGTCGGTCCAATTTTACATACCGGGCTCGGTTCAACCAGTTTTTGGGTCTTGGTCTCGGTTTTGGGCTCTCAGGCCCAATTTACGATCTCAAGTCTAATTTTCAAGTTCAATTATGCATTAGGCCAATTGTCTAACTTGAAAATTAATTTTCAAAAATATCATATTAATTTTAATTAATTTGTTTAATTTAGTTTTACTTGATTAAAATTAATTTTTTAAAAAATCACTTAGATTTTCTAAATTAGTTTTTTAAGAAAATTCTTTAATCAAATTCTCTAGTTGAACAATCCTCACGACCACCTAATTTAATTCCATATCGAATAAATAGACTCATTTAATTTATTTCCAAAGTCGTAGAATTTTTTTCAGATTCAAATGCAGCTTGATTGAGTTTTTGTTGAGCTAGCGGAAAGACCAGTCAGACACATACAATTAGGCTCTAGTAATTGCAATTATGTCTAGAAGTATTGTTTTGATAATTTGCAATTACTTAATCATAGAGTTAGTCCACAAGAAGCCATAATTAAAAAAATCCTTATTGTATACTCTTTACGAAAGCAATTCATCCAACTACTTTGTCCAATGACCTCGTCATGTATGTGTTACCCTCATATGATATCCTTGATTCCTTTGAGTTAAATCTGTTCACTTAGTATAATCTTATTTTATCTCATTGTCACCATTGTGTCTTCTTAATGATTAATATGATCACTGTCAACAAATGACTGTGATAAATTGCTCGTTCGAGAACGAGCAACCTGTGGCCCCATCCATATTTATCAATTGAGACAATGCCAATAAGAGGATATCATTAAGTTTTTAATGGAGCTATGAATTCCACTGTTGTTAGTAAAGACATGCCATACACAAGTCATGTACCCAACATACCAACTATGGGCTTGATCATCTTTAGAGCATAAACCTCCACTTATATCAAAAGAAATAGTTGCATACGCATGGTCAGTGACTAACTCAGGATTTAGGTAAATTACACCATGAATGTCACAAGTGAATTAATTTGAAAATGGATCCATAATTAATTCATCTTGGATCCAGTCTAATGTATCATTCTACCAATGAATACATGTATGTCTCTTCCTGTAGACTCAACTGCTCCAATAGCCAAGACTAGCCATCTCTGTAATTGGAATTGTAGACGGCATAATAATCCTTCTTAGTATTTGAATCAAATGCTCACTTCTATTCTTTTACGGTATTACTGAAGTAAGTTGTCTTTTTCACAATGCAAACGTTCTTACAAAGCCACTTATCTTCAGTTTGAACTTTGACAATCAATGAACTAATATTTGCTTGTCATAATTTCGCTATGCATGCAAAATATAAAAGATAGAAATACAAATGATATAATAGTGAAATGTGAAATTAACTTTATTTATTTATTCATCGTTCAAATAAATAGAAAACAGTTACATGTTTACTACAATATGAGCACATTTCCCAACAATCTGAGTTAGGACCTTTAAAAGTGCTAGAAAACGCCAAGTATGGGACTTATTCTGGCTGCTACAATGCAGGAAATACGCCATTAGGGTCCACTAAGATAGACCAGTCAACTGCCTCGACGCAATCCCATATTCTTTAAGGCTTATGCGAAAGAATGGTTGTAGTGAAAGATGGAAGGTAACCTCTAACAGGTAAATGGGCTGAATGAGACCCTCGCTGGAATCACTCAAATGTCTCTCCCAAGGGGCAATCTTAAAGTGATATGTGAAGTTGGGTAATCGAATACCACGAGCTTCCGAATGATTTACCATATTCTCCTGGGTAGTCAAGCAACTATAGAATGGCATTTTCACTGAAGTGCTAATTTCTTCGGGTAGGGAATCACTATTATTTGCATCCATGGAATTTTTTTGGTAACCTCTTTGACTCTGAAGACCAGAACCCCTAGCCTTTCCTCCTGACGTCGGTGCCATCCTAAACGTAACTATATAGAAGTAAGAAGAAAGAAAAGAAAAGAAAATGAAGGATTACCTAGAAACTGGAAGGTGTTCATGGAGGAAGATTAACTGTGGTAAATGAATCAAAGGAAGAAAAAAGGTATGGAAGAAAGAAGACTGTGGGTTCTAAAGGAACCTCAAAAGATTTTAGATGAAAGGATTTCTTAATGTCTCAATTTAAATAACCAAGCATCCAAGGGAAGCTTGAATTCAAAAAGTAATAAATTGTTCAAGTCCCTGAACTGACATTTGACATATGTTGGTCAAGGGAAGTGTTTTTCCTAAACCCTCTTAATAACTAGGAAAGTGAGAAGATCCACCAAAGTAAGCCATCCATCAAATATCTTTCAAATGCGTGTAAGTTAGTGTAGAATCAGTTAAATAAATTTTGTTTTGGGTACGTTTTGGCATCAAGTGTAAGCCTGAGACTCCATCTGGATAATAGCAAAGATATCCTTGTACAGTTGTCTACTATGCATGGAATAAAAATGGAAACGCCATTCCAGCGGGATGGGTTTAAGGTGAATTAGAGATAAAGTAAATGATGTTAAAGGATTAGGGAAGAGTTGAGGTGCCCAACTTTATGATAAAAATGAGTTATCCAATAAAGACATAATTATCAGGAGTTTGCTTATAGAGCTAGTCATGATAGGAAATTTAGAGGACGAAAATTTCTTTAAGGGTAGGGGGAGTTGTCACACCCGATTTTCTCTTATGTCTCAAAATAATAGAAAATTGGAATCTAATTGAATGGAATGGTGAATTGGTGGGCCCTAGTAGGGAATTTAAAAAATTTAGTGATTGACTTGTGGATAGTTGGATCTCAATTCTAGTTTAGTTAGATTGAAACCAACTATCTCCTAAGTGAGAGATAAAATAATTAGAAATAAATGACTAAAATGGACTAAGAAGAATGTGCAAAATTTGGATATATATGTATAGAGAAGGAAAGAATTCTCTTGAATTAATTGGTAATCTCCCTTTCATCTGTAACATCTTCTTCAGTTACTCTGAAGAGGAAGAAAAAGAAATTCGAGGAAGCTTTGAATAGGGCCGGTAAACATGAGATTCGAGTTTGGGAAGAAGAGAATTTGATATGCTGGTAAGCTGCTAAGCCTCCTTGTACTGGTGGATTAGAGGAAAGAGAAGTGAGAATTCTCGAAAAGTTTATGCATAATTATGGATTCTAAATTTTTAAGGTTTGAATACCTTCAATTTAATCGATTTATGGTTGTCATGCTTAGCCACCAGGATGAGTGAGGCATTGGCATTTAGACAAGCTAAGTTGACGAGGATAAAGAAAGCAATATGAGTTTTTGTACTCTTTTCTTTCTCCTTAAATGATGTTTATTATGCTGTTGACATGTTCTTTCAGATGATTATTCTGGGTGTAGTTTGAAATCTATAGTTGTACATGATTTTGGTGATTGAGCAAATCAAGCATGTATAAGGCTGTAGAAATAAATGAATGATTGCTTGTATGCTCTTTATATGTAAAATGTGTTGGTGTATTGTCGTATTAGAATATAGCGTACCCACTAAAGTGTTAGTGTTTTGAATGCTATGCAAGAAATGCATGTTTACATCGTATGAGGAGTACAGAGGGAACTTACCTTGACGAGGTAGATAAAGTTAGGAATAATTGTCAGAATGGAGGAATAGATGGATTGATAAGGGGATTTAAGGGAGTATAGTAACATTACAGAATGGTGTCGATTGGCTTGCTAGAGCAACATCATGACAACGATATATCAACTCTATGGGGTGACACCCCAACAACAGTATCGACTGTTCTTTCAGGGCGACACCTTGGAAGAGGTTTATTAAGTCCTCGGAATCGAGAGTTTGCTAGGAAAGTAAAAATGGGTTCCTATGCTGAAAGATCATAACTGGGCTATGAAAACATATTGAGTTCGCCATGACATTAAACATGGGTTCATATTGTGTAAGACCATAGTTAGGCTATGGCAACAGATAAAGTCCGCCAGGATGGTGAACTAGAAAGCTGTCAGGGTAAGAAAAGAGAGATCATATTATGACTTGCTCAGCAATTAGTATGACTGGATGAATACGGTGCATTTGAGAACGCAGGTAAAAAGGAAAGTAAAAGAAATAACCAAACTATGAAGACAAGGAAAGCTTGTAGAAGTGTCTAAGAATATGGGTAAGCCTGTTAATGAAAGAATCTGCCAAATTTCAACGGAGAAAGGAATTTGTATATGTGATCTTAGCAAGGCTGAGGAGATAGAAGGGACACCTTATTCGAAGTATGAAGTAATCCACTGGTATAAGTTGTTGGTGTTTGGTGAGTAAACTAGCATTGTGAGGTGATACTGAGATAATCAAGTGGAATCTAAACCTAAGGGTCTGGGGGTAAAAAGACAGCCAAAGACGAGTAAGTCCACTAGGGTTCACTTTGAGGCGATGATCGCCCAAATGGTCTGATCGGTAAAGTCCACTAGAGATCTAAAGAGAAAGAGGATGTATGACTAGAACATTGTAATGCAGGATAGTCCACAAGGGCTATCAAACATGAAAGTTCGCCAAAGGCTACCTTGGGCAGACAGTCCGTCAAGAAGTAGTGGAAGAGATAGTTTGTTGAGAGCTATCTATTAAATCAATTTCTTAGAAGATTGGACTAAGGAAAACCAATATCATAGGGCTACATTGTAAGGTACAAACTCGCTAGGAAAAAGGGGCGTATATTCAGACAGCTTACCATCATGTTTAAAACTATGAATTAGGACAAGAGAAAGTGTCATCCCTTAAAGATGGATTACGATAAGGCTAAATAAAAATTAGTCATTCATAAAAGTAATGTGGAAAATCCTAAGTTTAGTCCAGTATGGGATGAATGGATCAGGGTAAAGATCTGAAGTTAAGGTGAGTATAATTCAAAGACAACTAGTGGTAATCAATGAACTATATATCCAAGTGTACAGTTAAGCTTGCTAAAGTAAAAAAAAGTATCTGGAATGAGACGAAATAAGGCAAGACCATAGGGAATCATTGTTGTCGAATGACACATTTATGTCTAAAATAGTGGAAAATCCCGTTAGCAGCGAGCATCAGAAAAGGGCAAGGCATCGACCATGCCAGTAAATCTGTTGAATGCCAATGATAGATAGGTAGTTTGAAATCATTGCCTTAAATTTTATTTCTTGAAGATTACAAAATATTGTTAATGCATTGTTGCACAGAATCTCACTAAGTTCATTTAACCTTATGAACTTACTACTTAATTTAGGATAAATGTTTGACTCGAGGATTGAGCAGAAGGACCAAGCCAAACACTGTCAGTTTTGAAGGATGGGCGTGGAAGTCATTCATGTGTATAGAGAAGCTTCTTTAGAGGCCACACCTCGAGGATTAGGTTGGATGTATCAGTTTAAAAGTCTTAATTTGGAAATGTAAATACTACTAGATTTGAGAAGGCAGTAAATTTGTAAAAAAATTATTTCTTGGTTGATGTGGATTTCAGCTAATGTTATATTCTATAGTTTGACAACATCAAAATGCTTAAAGAAATTATTCTAGAATTTTTTTTAGGTTATTCGAGTCATTTGTGATATTTGATACCCAGACTCGGTGATCGGGTCAGATATAGGGTGTTATAATTATGTAAATATTATTAAAACAACATATAATTACTAATATTTAGAGGTGATCATGGGCCAAGCCAGGTTGGGTCCGGGCCGGGCCTAGAAAAAAATTTTGGCCTACTTTCTAGGCCCATGCCCGACCCGAAATATGGGCCTAAAATTTTGTCTAGGCCCGGCCCAAAATAAAAATGCTAGGCCCGAGCTCGGCCCTGCCCGGCCCATATTAATTTTTTTTTGCTTATTTCATTAAAAAAATTAAAAATATAATAAATTAAATAAATTTAAAAACATAAAAACAAATATTAAAACAAGAAACAAAATAAACATTGAGATAAACAATTCTTAAAACAATACACAAACTAAAAAAAAAACAAAGTTAAAAATTACATATGCTTAAAAAAATAAAAAAATAAAAAAATATTTATATAATAGCCCGGGCCAAAAAAGGTTGGCCCAAGGCCCGACCCGTTTTCTAAACGGGCCTCGTATTTTTGCCCAAACCCATATTTCGGGCCTATATTTTTACCCAAACCCTCCCATTTTTCGGGCCGGGCCGGGCCGGCCGGGCCGCCTAACCCATGATCACCTCTACTAATATCAGACATCAAATAATAACTAAATATATCAAATAAGGATGAAAATGATACTTTTTTTGGTGACGAAAACAAAGCTTATTAAATAATGTTAAAATATGATTTTTTTTAATAATGCTTTAATTGTTATTTTGAATGAAAATACATTGCTAATGCATATATTTATATTGCTCAAAATTAGTTTTAATTGGTATATATTGTAACATTAATTAAGTGATATGAATATAAAATAAAGTGTAATTTAAATTGGATCTGAAATTTAATTAAGTGATAATTTCTATTACATTGATAATGACAACATTATAAATAAATAAATAAATATTTATATATTTAAAAATATGAAAAACATATATAATACAAAATATTAATGCTTAATTAATTGATTTTCGTTATCTTAATTTCTCAAATAGATACGAGTTATATTTTTGTTAAGTCGGGATTTGTGTTAAACCGAACCAGTTTGATTAGTAGCAATTAGTATTTATAAAAAAATAATATTTAATTTAATTATAAAATATATATTTTTATTTTTTACATATAAATTAAGAATAAATGAATTTCTAGTTATAGATTAGGTTACCAATATGTGGATATTATCATTATATATATAATATAATTTTAATCTCACACATTCAATTTTTTTTTATTTGAAGGAAAATGAAACAAAAATAGAAATAATCGCTACTTAACCAAAACAGAGCCTACGCTTTCTTATTCGATTATCATCATCATGTAATGCTTGCAAAACCACATCTGGTGGTGATCGAAGGGTTATCAGTCCCAAAGGGCCTTCCATTGTAGTATTTGCTAGTGCATCAACTACAATATTACATTCCCGATAGGAATGCTGCACCCTAACAGTCCAATCGAGTTGCTACAGCGAGCGAATTCTTCGCATAAGGACCATGTCTCCATGGCCATCATCCTTGAATAGCATATGCACAACACACATTATCAGACTCACGACTGGTTGCTTAATACCTAGCTACCAAGCTATTCTAAGTCTCTCATTTATGCCCCAGAATTTCGCATCAAGGGCGGAGCATACTTTAATGCTTTTCATGAACCCATTCACCCAGTAGCCTCTGTCATCCTGAATTACGCCTTCAGCCACTGCTCGACCATCAAAAATCCTCACAGCCCCATCCGATTTTAGTTTGCACCAGTAAATGGGCGGGGGTGACCAACACACCAATTTTACTAAATGTCTTCAAATTCTATCACCAAGTTTGTTGCTTTGTAATGCGTCGAGAAAATCATTACGCTGTTGTTTACTCCATTCCAACACACCTTATTTAAAAAAAATACAGTTCAAAAATATGCTTCAACGGTATTTCCCAACAAATGAAGGCAAAAAGAACATCCCAATTTGGCTCATTTGAAAACCAAGTGGGTCCCCCCCCCAAAAAAAAAAACCAAGTGGGTCGTTAAGATTTTCCATAATCCAGCTTCCCGTGTCAAATGCCAAAAACCCTTGAATTTTATCCGGTTCTACCATATTTATCCAAACACCTAAAGCATAAGTCAATTATGTAAAACATGATCAATTCTTTCCTCCACATTAGGACACCATGGGCAGCTAGAAATTGTTGTCAAACATCTTCTAACTCGCTCTAGGTTGGTTAACAATTTACCTTTACATATCAACTAGAGAAAATTTTTAAACCTTTGCGGCCTGCGCGACTTCTATGTTATGGTCCAACTGACACCATCAAATTCTTGCAAATTCTAATTCAAGCTCCAGTACGTTGATTTCACCATGAAGTTGTTCTTCTCATCCTACAAATGTCCTATTCGATCACCTTCATCTTTATTTGATGGTGGGGGAGAATTGTAATAGCCCGCTCGACGAAATCTCTGTATATGGTTCTTGTTTGGCGTATAGTTGGTAAAATAAGGATAGATATGAGTAATTAAAATGTTTGTCTTGGCTAAGTATATAATTATGTGTATTGCGCCATTTGGAGAACTCTTAATTTTGGCGGGTTTTATGGTTTGGCAGACTCTTCTGTTAAGTATTCGCCCAACCTAGATGCTTTGGGCGAACTCGTTAAGTTTGCAGTTGTTTAGATTTGTTTATTATTTTAAGAAAGGTAATTTGGTTAGTTAAGTTGAGATTTAGTTAGAACAGAACTAGACTAATGTAGATGATAAGACTTAAATTATGTTAAGTGCATTAAATCACAAGAATCAAGAGAGTTAGTGGAATTATCTAATTTTTCCACTAATCCTTGTCTCCTAGCTTAAGTGTATAAGGATAGCAGTGGTCTTTCTGAACACTTCTACATTTTCTTCTTCTTCCTTAATTTCCTCTAAAAACTCTTTAAAAAGCTAAGTTTAGAAAACTTCTTCGAAGTAAGGTTGGTGACCGCCTCTGGACGTACTAACGTCCAAAGTAAGAAACATGCACAAAAGATATGAAATAAGTGGTATTCGCAAGTATACGAGTCAAGTTGTAATATAGTCATAACAATTTAAATGAGTATTTTGAGGATCATACCCAAGAGAGGCAAGTACTGAATTAATCCTAATCTAAACACAAATTGACCTAATTAGTATTTTAGATAAATTATATTACGAATAAACATAAAGAGAGATTTTTTGGGGTTTTATAACACTAAAGAAAATAACATAAATAAAGAGACCTCGGGAAACAAATTATGTAAATCAAATAAGATCTAAGCATGGGCAATTAGCTTGCTTTGGTAATTAATAACCAATTGTTGCTTTGAGCTTCTATTCAATCAACTAGTCATCATCCTAGCAAGATCTCTCGATCTTCCACTAAAATGACGAGTCAGCAAGAACTACTTATCTCTTAACCTCACAATCCAGGCCTGTTCAGGGCTAAGGTATTCACAGATAGGCCATACCAATTTTGGGTTAATTCTCACCCAGATGACTTTCTAGGGTTGTCAAGCCTAGTGTTTAAGTTCTTCCTCTTCCAAACATCTGATCTGCTAAGAAAACCCTACACAACAATTAACTAGTCAAACCTCTACTTGCTAATCCCCCATAAGAGGATTAGTTCCTCATGGATTTTATAAACAAAATAAACTTGATACTAAAAATAAACATTAATAATGAATCAAGAGAAAAGATTTAAGAGAATCCTGAATTGTATTGAATGAAGTGCAGAATCCACAAATAGTTTATCGATTCTACAAATTAGCTCTCTCGACAAACACAAAGATAAAAACTAGAAATAACCTAAAACATAAGAAAAGGAAAAAAAAAACTAAAAATTGAAATTACAAAGAAAATTCTCAAGTACCAAAAGTTGTCATTAACAAGTGTTAAATGAGCTTATTTATAGTTTTAGGGTTGTCATCGTCCTCAACCCTAGGTCAGCTGATACTCTCGTATTAATCATTTGATTGTGCAGACCAAGACACCCTAGTGCCTGTGTCGCAACATTAAAGGCAATGTGCTTAGCTTTAGACTGACTTTAGGGGTGTGTCGAGACATCCCTTGGCTGTGTCACGACACCGAAGGCAGTCTCAGAATTCTTGTACCCCGCTCCTTATGATGAGACATCAAACTCCCCGTGTTGCAACACAATGACCAGTATTGAGTTTGTACACCCTCTAATGCTCTCTTGCACACTCACAAAGTATATTAGCTCACCCTTAGGCCTCATTTGACCCCTAAGGTCAATCAAAGACTAAAATTACACTTTTTTATTAAATCTAAATAAAACTATGAAACCTTAGTTAAAACATAATAAAAGTGCTTGTATTCAAGCTCCTCAAGTGCAAAAACTAGTTTAATCTGCTACACCAAATTATAGCAGATCAAACTTTCCACACTTAAGTCGTTGCTTGTCCTCAAGCAAGATAAACAAAATGATATTAAATTAAAAGACGTCCCTTGAACAAATATAGTAAAAATGTTGGTTTCAGAGTACATAACTAGGCTTTTAATATTTACACATAATCTTGACATGATATATAGTTGACTTACTACTCTTGATATTAAACACCTAAGTTCAGTACATTACAAAGCTTACAAACATTAAGGTTTTCAAATGTATGGATCCATTAACAAATTATACAGCTAATTTGATTATCCTAATAGAATACAAATAGTCGTAAATGTGATTATTCAATATGATATTAATTTGTGAAGAAGTCTATCTAGGTCGCATAGGGTTTTTCGGCTTGTAACGTTTTAAGGCTTAGAACAAGTATGGAATTCAAGAATGGTAAGCATGAAAATAGTTTGGCACATCATATTGTTCCCTATTCTTCCCCCTTTAGTGACCCTTACCTGTTCACTGCCTTATTTCTCCTTCTCTTACCTTCCTTATTTCTCCACATAGAAAATCACAACATAATACAACAATTATGGCTAGCTCACGAGTTTTTGTGCACTAATGAATGAGTTTTCCTATGTTCGTGACTTTGTCACCTTTTTCTTTTTTAATACATCTCACTCATAAATGCTTTTGCTTTTCAAGTACTTTTTCTACTCGTTTTGATTTTCGTTTTGAATTTTTCTTTTGTTTCATGCTTTATAGGCTAACCTATAATTATTATATCACATCGATCTTTCTTATTTCACTTTGTTTTTACAAAATTCGTTGTGATGTATCTACTTAGCCCTCAATACGTATAGCCAGACATTTATAGTCATGCATTTTAGGACCAAAGAAAAAGGACAAATACAAATTAATATTTTTAGCTCAGGTTTTGGATGAAGGTTCATCAAGAAGTGTTTTCTGGCTAAAATATAGGTACTAAAGATAAATAAATAGGGTTAGCTTTTTGGCTCTAGGTGTATACCAAACAATGCCTTAGGTCATCCATAGGTATCTCAATATTCACAAATTTAATCAACCAAAAATCACAAAATCAATAATCTATCATACATACTAGTGTGCTCGTTTCCTTGTATTCTCCATCTCATTTGGTACATTGAATTGCTTAATGCCTATTTACACAAAAAATTATAAAAATATTCTTGTATAATTCGAATATTACTATAATAATTACTAATTACAATATCCTAAAAAAATCAATTAACTTTCCTAAAATAAAATAATTCCAAACTTAAATTTTCCTAATGTATATATGTAGTGTAAATTTTTTTAAGAGATTTATTCATCTCCCTCCTAGAGTCCTCTTTTTCTCCCTTCTTCCTTTTGTTTTCAATGTAGTATAAAAAATTGCTTATACAAATCGTCTCTAGTCATTTCTTTGGAGGGTTCATCTCTTTATCTAGTTGCTCTATAGGTACTACTTCTCTTTTACACAATCCATTATAAGGCGTGGAAAAAATGTCCCTTTTGCTTGATTTCTTACACACTCGATCATATTTCGATATATTCAAGTACCAATACATATATATTTCCTTTGCAAGATCATATATACTACAATGGCTTGTATCGGGCTGATACTGGAGAGGTCTACTGTGGGCCAAATTCTTGAACATATGAACTTCATCCATAATTTTTCTCTTGGAGTCATCAACACTTGATTGAATGTCTTAGGTATCTTTATTCCTATTTGATATCTCCATACTTCTTTCTCTTTTGTTAAAAACCTCAAAACCTCTTCTATGTCGGCATTTTTAAACTCTTTGAGATCTTTTTTGTACAGGTAATCACGGTATAATAAGAAGCATCATAAAATTGACAAATACTTTGTAATAACCCGTTTTTCAGTGGTGTTAGAAAAGTGGTTTTGGGGCCACCAAATCTGATGAGTAAATTCATAAATATTATATTTAATATTTATGAGTCAAACATGGTTTAAAAAAAGAAAAGGTTTTTGATACAGCGATTTTGTTTTAGAAGCGATTTACTAAGTTCAAGTGGTTTTAGAAATTGAGGTATCAGGACCTCATTTTTATAAACCGAACCATAAATACTTTTATAAATATTTGCAGAGTGCTGTTAAGTTGGTATTAAAGTCTTGTTGGAAAATTTTATCGTTTCGATAGTTAATTAAGCAAAAAGGATTAAATCGCGTAAAGTGAAAAAGTTGTGTTCTATAAGCTAAAGGTATTAAATAGCTATAGAAATTTAAAATGGAAGTCCTTATATGGTAAATAGACCATTAAAGGTGATAGTGGATGTGCATGGCTTGGCATTAGTGTAATTTTTAAAGTTAGGTAAGGGTAAAATGGTAATTTGATTATTACATTAAATAAAATAAAAACCGAAATGTTATATCATCATTTTGGTGTTTTCTTCATGCATGAAAAAGAAGAAAGAAGCCATGGCAATGGAAGCTTGGTTCAGCCATGTTTTATTCCTTGCATGTAAGCCCCCAAACTATTAGTCTCTTGTAATTTTTTTGTTTTTAAGATTATTGCAACTAGGTCTAGCTAGCTCGTACCTTCGATTTTGAAACTGTTAAAGATTTTGAATGTTTCCATTGATGAATCTTGTGATTTTTTATGTTAGATGATGAATTTGGAATGTTGATTTATATTTAAAAGTATTTTGTTAAGTAATTTTGATGAATTTTTTGATTAAGGACTAATTTGTTAAATTAATAAAAGTACAAGGATTTAATGTGAAATTGTTGCATAAATGGGCTTTTTTGGATACCATGAACATTCGGCTAAGCTCAATTCTGGGTAAAAATGGTTAATTTGCATGTTTTGGGCTCAAGAACTAAATTGAATAAAAGTAAAACTTCAGGGGCAATTTTGTGAAAATATCAAAAATGACCAATTTGTATGAAATGAATTTTTTTTTGTCTAAATTAATATATTGAATGAAATTATTGATTTAGGTCAAGATCGTGTGGAAAATCGAAGAAAATAGAAAATTACCAAAATGCCCCTAAACTTTGGTATTTCTGCAATTTAGCCAGGTAAATTCGTATGAACTGTACTATGTATATTGTTGATTAAATTGAATGTTATTATATGAATTCTACTAAAAATGAATAGATATATATATATATATATATATGTTATTATACAATTTATCTTGTAATAAAATAAGGGAAATTCAACGACATATGACGACTATCGAATCCCGTTTGAACCTTAGGAATATATAGGATACAAATGGCATGTCATTAGAGTTACCGTGATTCGGGTACTGGTCTTGAACGTCCCATGTGAGTAGCATTGTGTACCTTACATTCTGACTGGCAACTTGTATGAGCAAACCCATTTTACAGCTCGTACGAGCTATAACTATATGTTTAGCACATTTTCTGTGAGCTTTTCTCGTGTATCTGGTATTATTCGAAGTGGTTCAACGGGCATAAAAAGGGATGAACCGGTAAAGGTTCCAATTGAGCTCACTATTACAATTATAGAAATGTATGATGTATCGATGATTTAAGTAAGAACATTCATGATTATGAAAAGTATGATTTAAGTGATGCTATTTTTTTGCCTTATGTGTTATGCAAATGAAATGGTAAAGAGAACTATATGAATTAAGACATGAAACTATATGAATATCATTGATTTGGTGTTACATGGGAGTTATGTAAGTTAAGATGAGTAATATATTCAAGTGATACATGTTAAGATTAAATGGCTATTCGTGTTAATGCGCTTATGATTTGTATTATGTATGCTAATATGTTTGGTGTGAATGTTTAGGCTTTTGCCAAGTGTTAGTTGGATCCTGTCATGCTAATTTATAAGTTATGTATTGTAATGGTGAGTGTCCAAATGGCAATATGCTTGTGTTTATGAAAGAGTGGTACGGTTTAAATTATGTAATTTTTTATGAAATGGTTTATCATGTGATCAATTTCAAAAGAGCTATGTTTAAATACCCTAGCTTGTGGTTATGGTTGATGGTAGGCTTATGTAATGCCCCGAAATTGGGCCTAGAAGTTTTGGGCCAAAATGGGCCGTGTGGGCCCAATAGGCTTGTGGGCCCCACACGGGTGTTTGTCATTGGACTTGCGGGAATTAATGGACTGGCTGTGTCGTACACATGGTTATGGTTAAATCTGGCTTAGCGGGCCATATGACACGTGGGCCCTACTTGGGCTACTAATCGTGATTTCGATGAAGTAATAATGATCGTACTTGGAACTAACTATTATCACGATAAAAGGCAAGCACACCTATCGAGTAGTAGTATAGTTAGTAGCAAGATCGGAATATCGAATCTAAGGAATGAAAAGAACTAGTAATGACTTTCTTCCTATTATCTAGCCTAAAAATAAAGAGGGTTTTGTTGGTAAACTAAAATTCTAGCTAATTAAAGACACGACAAAGAGTAAATTGGGAAATTATTTTAGGAAAACTTAATTGACAAAGGCAATACCTAAGGAAGAATCCACCTAGACTTCACTTGTTATTTAACCTAAACTAAACGATTTCTTCATTCGACTTGATCTGTAGAGATCCCTAAATTATGTTAATGTCTCCGTCGAGAATAAGAACAACTAACCCTAGGTTGATTAGTTGAAATCTCTTTCCAATTAAAACCCCTAGTTTTGCATTAACTCGATCTATGGATCCCCCTATTAGATTTGACTCTAATCCGGCAGATTTTCGTCCTCCTATGTCTAGGATTGCAATAAACTTCGCTTAATTGTGTTGGATCTACTCTTAAACAGGGACTTTTGCTCTACTGAATATACACATTCGACTTGAATTAATATCCTAACATATTAACTCAAGAATTAAAAACACAATTAAGAACAAATCAAATATTTATCATATAGTTCAGATAACAATAACAAGATTCGTCTTAGGTTTCATCCCCCTTAGATATTTGGGGATTTAGTTCATGTTTATAAAAGAATACATCTCAGAGTAAAGAAAATAACAAAACATAAAGAAAACCCAAAACCTCTGAAAGGATTGAAGGGAGATCCTCAGTCTCACTGTAGATCCTTGCTTCTGAGATGGATCAATTGGCTTTCTTCGAGTAATTCCTTATCCTCTACTCTAAGTCTTGGCAGGGACACTGTAC
This sequence comes from Gossypium stocksii, assembly GCA_020496765.1. Lineage (NCBI taxonomy): Eukaryota > Viridiplantae > Streptophyta > Magnoliopsida > Malvales > Malvaceae > Gossypium > Gossypium stocksii. The sequence continues at coordinate 51,347,869 of CM035625.1, read as the reverse complement.
ACTTTTATAGTCGCCTCCTAGGGTCTTTATATAGAGTTTGGAGTGTCTTTCTTAGCCCCTAGGTAGCTTTTACCACGTGAAATTAAAACTCGTTATGACAGGGACACGCCTGTGTGGCACACCCGTGTGAATCGAGCCCAGGCCGTGTTCAAGCCTGTTAATGTGGCACGAGCGTATGGTTCATCCATATGAGGAACTCCAGGCCGTGTTGATCTCTTACTTTGGCCTATTTTCTCCGTTTTTAGGCCGTTTCTCGTTCTTTTCACTCTCCTATGCTCACCTAAGTATAAAAGATGAATTTAAAGGATTAAGAGCATCAAATTCCACAATTTAAGGGATAATTCATCCAAAATTATGCTAAATGTGGGATAGAAATATGTATAATTTACGGTTTATCAAATACCCCCACACTTAAGCCTTTTTTTGTCCTTAAGCAAAATCTCAACTCACAATTAAAAATCATTCTTCTCAACTTATAGTTCTTATTAATATTATTTCAAACTAATCCACAAGTATTCATACACTGAGAATTCAATTGAAAGAACATTAAAGTATCAAACAATCTAAGTTGAGAATTTTATCACAAAAACATAGGTTTTCTCCCCTCTTCTAAGTAATTACCTTGAATTCAAAATCAACAAGATGTTGACATCCTCACTAAGGTTTCACTCTATCCACTCAAAGTGCTTAGGGTTCAGAAATTAAGCACTCATTAGTCAACATGAAAAGTTATTACCATAAGCTTGCATGAAAATCAAATCTCCACCACTATAGATTGACATGATATGTCAATCAAAAGGTCTTTAGAGGGTTGTAATGGGGCTTTGGTTAGGTGTGTGGTCACAAGCTGAAAAAGAAGGTTAGAATTGAGATTGAACTGAAAAAATCATCTAACTAGAAAAATCTCTATCACTGAAACATATTCCTAGAATAAAGCCTTTTTCTTTTGGATAACATCGTTGAGGATTAGAAGTTCATAATTATATAAAAATATGCGAAACATTGAATTATAACTAAAATAAATATACACATTTTTTTAAGAACAAATCAAATAATTTACAAACTTAACTAACTAAAAAGGAAATCATAGCTAGATAATTATTCAATTCAAATCTTGACAAAAATATGGATCAAAATAATTATGGGGATTTCAACAATAATGGTTAATGGGTTAATATTGAAGGTAAATCAATGAATGGTTTGTTAGGCTCAATGGGGTTTACTAAGGGTTAATTTATGGGGGTAGGCTTTTATGGAGTAAGTGGGTTAAAACCTAGGTGTCTTTATCATCTCAGTATATCAAATCAATGATGTGGTCTCGACATGTATAATCGAAGCAAGTTCTAGAATAGCAAATCAGTATTGACTCACTCAAAGCAACAATAAAAGTGAGCATGAAAGGATGTATGCTCAAAAGGCTCGAAAAACTCACTAGAATTATGGCTTTTGATGTTAATCCTAAAAATTTCAAATCTCAAGATAATACCTAAATTTGGGGAAAATAACCTAGAAAAATTTTAGATTCTCAAAAATTTCAACTTATCATGCTTGATTCTTTAATGTCTTAAAGTTTGAATAATCAAAACACAAATACCTATGTCTTAATCCTAAACATTTCAATAAAAATCATAAATCAATCATAATTCATTCTAATTGTTAAGGTCAAGATTCAGGGATTTGAGAACAATGCAAAAAATGAAAGTGAGAAAATTTAGGGATTTTCTGAGAGTGAACTTAATAAACCCCCCACACTTAAGATGTGCATTGCCCTCAATGTACAAAGATAAATTTATTGAAAATATAAGCATAAATCCTAAGGTAGGGAGAGAAGTGAAACTCCCTGAATATTGGATGAATTCCTTGAGTTGGAAGTGTGGAAACTTGTAGGGAGGGTAGTTAAAGGGTGTCGATCCATAATCTCCGTGCCAAAAGAATGTCTAAATTGGTGTCGTGGTGGCTATGGTCATGGTCGAGTAGGACATGGCATTCATGAAGTAGTTTTCCCATTAGAGTTGGATTTAAGCTTTTATGCTCTTTGAAACTACGATAGCATCAATAAAACTTTAGGGAATGTATATTAGCACAGTTTACTCGTTATGAAATAGCCGATATAAAATATTCAATATAAATTAAGTTTTTAGAACATAAAAATTGAAATTTAAATAAAGATAAATAAGAAAAATAAAGAACCTAAAAAGAAAAATAAAATTAAAGAGAAGGTAAAAATAAAGATCAAGAAGGAAAATAAAAAAGAAGATAAAAGGATTCGAAAGTTCTAATCTTCAGATGGTTCGTGAGGTGGGGGTGGTAGTGAGATGTGGAGATGTTGACAAATCTGCTAGAGGGTAGCATCAATGTGATGAAGGTGCTAAACACACTGCTACTCAAATCGTGTTAAGCGCTCAGAGATTTCAGCATGTGAAACTGCCGTATGAACTGGACGACGGATGGATGGTGGCTGAGACGGTGGCTCCTCGTGAGATGGAGGGACATCATCAGTAATGTCCTCTGGGTCCTCCTGCTCGGTAGACTAAGCTAGACGGTACTGAGGAGGATCAGTCCCATGTCGACGCTCGATCATCCTCATGTGTAGCATATTTTGGATGCCCTGTGGGGACATCTGGCCTATAAGAGTGAGAGAGGATGATTGTGCTGCAGTGTTGAGGAGACCGAAGTGGTGAGCCAGGTGAGTCACATATGGGCCCATCGAAATCACCCCTACGATGCCGCTCTGTTTGATATTGAATGGCGAGGGCGATGAAATAGGCAAGGTCGACCACGTGCCCATGTATCATACTCCACAGAAAATATGCGTCGTGGGTGTTGACGACGCCAGTGGTCTCTCGTCTGCCCGTTAATGTATGTGAGAGTAGGGCATGAAGGTACTTCAGTGATGGGGTGAGAGCTGTTACCTTGGAGCAACTAGAGTTGTAGGTGGCTGAAGCAGGGACGAGGGAGCGCCAACACTTGGAAGGAGCGACTAGGCTTGACGATCTCAAAAAATTGATCCCACGGGTCCGTTGTCAACAGTGCCCGAATCGCGTTCGCGAGTTGGACCTGCTCTAGGGCGGCCCAATCAATACATCTCCCCACTCCGAAGGGCCTCGCCCCAAGTATCTGGAATAGTTCCTCTTGGGAACCTTGGGGGAACTGAAGGAATAGGTGCCGAATTTTCGTGGTGGCACTGGAAAAGGTACTACCTGGTCTCTTTCCCTTCTTGGAAACGGGGACGGTGACTTCTCGCCACGTGAGGACGGCATTATGTACCTGAAAAGTAAAGGATTCGCAATTATTAATTATTGGAAAGGAATAGACATCGACTATCACTATGCATAAGTTAATTGACTGGGTAACGAATAAAACAAATCAAAACTGAATTTCCTATTTTAGTAACATGTTCAGTCAAAAACTAATGAATACTCAATGCAGGAGTTAATATGAAGAAATAAAGTCAGTGTTGGGATTATCCTAAGCATAGAACTTAACAAAACAATGACAATGATGGTTGCTATGGTGAGTATTTAACAGCAATGTGCACAAGAGTATCGTGACTAAACTTCTTATGGGATAGCTAAAAACGACAGTCAAAGGAAAATCCAAAATGGCATAACAAATATTCCAACTCAATATATATCATGATAATCATATGAGAAGTAATTGAGTAATGAAAAATATAGGGAATAAATAGATAAATAATTAAAAAAATAAAGGAAAAAATTAGAAATAAAAATAAAAATGTCAGTTAAGAGAAAGGGGAGAAATTGGAACCAATAGGGTAAGTGATGGTGGTGCACGGTCGTGGTGGTGGCGCACAGTCGTGGAGAGGAAGGGAAGAGGTGTGACTTGGTGTTTTGGTGGTAGGTAGGGGGAAAGGAAGGATTGAAGGAGATTGGAGGCTGTTTTTTGGTACGGTGGTCTGGCTAGGTCGGTGACGGCATAAGGAGCGGCTGGTGTGAGCGACGGTGAAGGAGGTTAGGGTTTTGAGTGGGGAAGATGATGAATAGTGAGGGGTTTATATAGAAATTAGGGCACATGGGCTTGTCACACACCTGTGTGTCTCGTGTTCAGCCCATGTCATTTGTCGATTTTGAATTTTGGCGTGCCTAATGCTTCACTCACGCCCGTGTTCGTTGGGAGTGTTAGGGCACACGGCCGTGTCGCACGGCTGTGTCCTGCTTTTTTTCTTTTCCCATGCCCGTGTATGAGGTCACACGCCTATGTTGATTTATCAGGTTCGACCACGTGCGTCAGACATGGGCGTGTCACACGCCCGTGCAAATTTTTCAGCTTTGACCACGGCCTTATTGCACGGCCGTGGCTACTTGTCGAAGGCCGTGTTTGGGAAAATTTTTGCTCTGTTTTCACATGGCTGTGTCGGACGGTCATGTCTGCTCCTGTGGTATGTCCACGGCCTTAGGCAAGCTCGTGTGCCTGGCCGTGTGGCTTTGGAAAATCTGCATTCATGAAGTCAGTTTAAGATTTAGATGTTAAGTTAAAGAAATTAACTATGTTAGTGCTCGAGTTGCCTCCCGAGGAGCGCTTGTTTATAGTCTAAGCTCGACTTCTCTCAAGCTTGATGGTCACGGTGGTTTAAGGAGTTCAAACTCCTCTTTCCTGCTATCAGTTTTAATATCAAAATAAGGTTTCAATCGAGTATAATTTACCTTGAAAGTGCCAAATGTCTTATGTATTATCTCGACTGTACCATAGGAGAAAATTTTCATTACCGTGAAGGGAGGTGTGTCACTTGTATGAAGTTTTGAATTCAAAATTCGAGGGTCCTCCTCCCCTAATAGTACCTTATCCCCTACCGTAAATTGATTCGTCTTTACCTTAGGGTCGTCATGGTGATTCTTTTGTTCGATGTGACATCTCTTAGGTTTCCCTTGGCGGTAGTTCAGCCACTCGTCTAGTTTTTCGATCTGTAGCATTTGTTCTACATGGATTGTTCCCTTGTTATCGTATGAAGTCGAATGTGGCTCAGTTACACTTTCATGAGGAGTACCCTGCAGAGAAGGTTGGACAGTAAGATCATTCTTATTACAATGACTCGTAATAAAATCTTTATCATTAACAGTCTTATTAGAATTACGAGCTTGCAAAGTAATTGTGTCATCATTTACGCAAAGTATGAGTTCACCTATAGTCGTTGCCGTTGCTAATAAGGGTCATCCTAGAATTAATGGCACATTCCTATCCTCATCTATGTCTAAAACAACAAAGTCCACTGGGAATATGAATTTGTAAATTTTAACCAGAACATCTTCAATTGTACCCCTAGGAAATCTAATGGTTTTATCAGCCAGTTGAATGCTCATCCTAATTTGTTTGGGTTTCCCAAGACCTAGTTGTTTAAATAGTTTATAAGGCATTACATTTATACTAGCCCTTAAATCAGCCAAAGCATTTTTAACATCTAAGCTACCAATCAAACAAGGGATTGTGAAACTCCCTGGATTTTTTAGTTTTCGGGTAGCTTATTTTGTAAAATGGCTAAGCAAACTGCATTCAGCTCCACAAGTGACGATTCATTTAATTTCCATTTGTTTGCTAAGAGCTCCTTTAAGAACTTAACCATATTTGGTATCTGTGAAAGAGCTTCAATAAACGGTAAGTTAATGTGTAATTTCTTTAAAAGTTTAACGAATTTACGGAATTGTTCATCTGTGCGGTCTTTCCTTGTTGCATTTAGGTATGAGACATGAGGCTTATATTCTTTGACAATTGGTTCTTTGCGACTTACCTCACCCTTACCTTTACTTACCACAGTTTTCGGACTTGGCTCTGATTTGGCTTTAACTAACCCTCCTTCATCGATCGTGTCAATGGCGTGGAGTTGCTCCTTAGGGTTAGTCTCAGTGTTGCTCGGCAAACCACCTTGTGGTCTTTTAGAGATTAGCTTAGCGAGCTGGTCTATTTGAGTTTCGAGTCCTTGAATGGATGTTTGCTGATTTTTAAGTGCCATCTCGGTGTTTTGAAAACGGGTTTCTGATACAGAGATAAATTTCGTGAGCATCTCCTCAAGGTTTGGCTTTTTCTCTTGCTGGTAAGGTGGTTGCTGAAATCCTGGAAGGGGTGGTGGTCTCTGATTTCCTTGATTGCCTTGTCCTCCCCATGAGAAATTAGGGTGGTTCCTCCAACCTGCATTGTAAGTGTTACTATAAGAATTGTTTTGAGGTTGAGGATTATTACCCATATAGTTGACTTGCTCGTTTTCCATGCCATGTCCATAAGAGGAGTACTCTGGATTGCTTATGTTTCCTAGAGTTGAGTCACACTGCATCGCTGGATGTACCTTCGTAGAACCAACGAAACTATCAATCTTTTTATTAAGAAGTTCTATCTGATTACAAAGCATGGTAACCGCGTCAACATTAAAAACTTCGGCAGCTTTTTGCAACTTTGTTCTCATGACTTGCCACTAATAGTTATTCAGTGACATCTCCTCTATAAACTCGTAAGCTGCCTCTGGTATTTTGTTATTAATTGTCCCACCACTGGCTGCATCAATCATCTGTCCCATTGAGGGGTTCAAACCGTTGTGAAAATTTTGAACCTGTAACCATAGAGGTAACCCATGGTGAGGGCACCTTCTCAATAAACCCTTGTATCTCTCCCAAGCATCGTAGAGTGTTTCTAAATCCATCTGCACAAAAGAAGAGATATCATTCCTTAACTTTGCAGTTTTAGCCGATGGAAAATATTTAAGTAAAAACTTTTCTGTCATTTCTTACCAAGTAGTGATTGACCCTCTGGGTAGAGAATTTAACCATTGTTTAGCTTTATTGCTCAAGGAAAAAGGGAATAACCGAAGACGAATGGAATCATCAGAAATGCCATTTATTTTAAATGTGTCGCAAAATTCTAAAAAATTAGCTAAATGTGAGTTAGAATCCTCATCCTGCAAACCATCAAACTAAACAAACTGTTGTATCATTTGAATAGTGTTAGGTTTCAGTTCAAAATTATTTGCAGCAATAGCAGGCCTAATAATACAAGATTCAGTACCAGCTAGATTAGGCTTAGCATAATCATACATAGTACGAGGAACAGGGTTTTGATTCACAGGATCTGTGGCTATCGCCGAAGGTGGTAGATTATCCTGATTTGCGTCCATCTCTTCAGTAGATTCGATTTCGTTCTCTTGTCCGTGTTTTGTGTACTATAGGCTTCGCCTTATGTTTATTCAGTTTCTGTGAACTGTGGCTTTTAAGTCATTATCAAACAATAGTAGTCCTGACGGGTTTCTTCTAGTCATAAACTAGAGACACCTGTCAGGGAAAGGAAAAAGAAAAATTTAGTAAGAAAAATAGAAAATAAATTACAAATAAAGTAAAAATAGCTACAGTAATAGGAATCGAGTGTTCCTAATATCTTAGTTCCCAGCAATGGTGCCAAAAACTTGATCATGATTTCGATGAAGTAATAATGATCGTACCTGAAACTAACTATTATCACGATAAAAGGCAAGCGCACCTATCGAATAGTAGTATAGTTAATGGCAAGACCAGAATATCGAATCTAAGGAACTAAAAGTATTAGTAATGACTTTTTTCCTATTATCTAGCCTAAAAATAAAGAGGGTTTTGTTGGTAAACTAAAATTCTACTAACTAAAGACACGGTAAAGAGTAAATTGGGAAATTATTTTAGGAAAACTTAATTGACAAAGGCAATACCTAGGGAAGAATCCACCTAGACTTCACTTGTTATTTAACCCTGAATTAGACGATTTCTTCATTCGACTTGATCCGTAGAGATCCCTAAATTATGTTAATGTCTCTGTCGAGAATAAGACCCCTAGGTTAATTAATTGAAATCTCTTTCTAATTAAAACCCCTAGTTTTGCATTAACTCGATCAATGGATCCCCCTATTAGATTTGACTCTAATCCGACAGATTTTCGTCATCCTATGTTTAGGATTGCGATCAACTCCGCTTAATTGTGTTGGATCTACTCTTAAACAGGGACTTTTGCTCCACTGAATAAGCACATTTGACTTGAATTAATATCCTGAAATATCAACTCAAGAATTAAAAAAACACTTAAGAACAAATCAAATATTTATATATAGTTCAGATAACAATAACAAGTTTCGTCTTAGGTTTCATCCCCCTCAGGTATTTGGGGATTTAGTTCACGTTTATAAAATAATACATCTCAGAGTAACGAAAATAACAAAACATAAAGAAAACCCAAAACCCCTGAAAGGATTGAAATGAGATCCTCAGTCTCGCTGTAGATCCTTGTTTCTGAGATGGATCAATCGGCTTTCTTCGAGTAATTCCCTATCCTCTACTCTAAGTCTTGGCGGGGACACTGTACACCCTTATAGTCACCTCTTAGGGTCTTTATATAGAGTTTGGAGTGTCTTTCTTAGCCTCTAAGTAGCTTTTTTCGCGTGAAATTGAAACTCGTTACGACAGGGACACGCCCGTGTAGCACACCCGTGTGAATCGAGCGCAGGCCGTGTTCAAGCCTATTAATGAGGTACGGGCATGTGGTTCACCCGTGTGAGGAACTCCAGGCTGTGTTGATCTCTTACTTTGGCCCATTTTCTCTATTTTTGGCCTGTTTCTCGTTCTTTTCACTCTCCTATGCTCACCTAAGTATAAAACATGAATCTAAAGGATTAAGAGCATCAAATTCCACAATTTAAGGGATAATTCATCCAAAATTATGCTAAATATGGGATAGAAATATGTATAATTTACAATTTATCAGCTACATAATGAACCTTGGGCCCATATACACTGAATTACATGTTGGTGTGATGGCTAAAAGGTTTGGGTGTGTGTGGGAGTGTTGAAGAAGTCCTGGGTTCAAACTTGGGCTTTAGTAAAATTTTTGGTTTTAGGTGAATAAAACCCTAGGTGCTTGGAAGTAGGCCTTATAATTAATAGAGGAAAAAATATGACACAAAGAGAACTTGTGGTTTAGTGGTAAGGTGGCGTGATGTGTAACTGTAAGGTTTGAGGTTCAAGTCGTGGCGTGTGCAGAACTTTTGTTTTACTTATTTAAGTGAACTCTGACTTTAGATTATAGGCTTTTAAATTGTTGAGGATAAGTTATGACACCAGGAGCCTATTGGCTTGATGGTAAGTGGCATGATGGAATTTCAAGGGAGGCTGTGTTCGACTCACGCCTTGAGCAAAAAGGTATTTATTTTGCTATATGGGCTTGTTCTTTTTCCTTTTATGTGTGTTCTTTTGGGTTCTAAAACTTTCAATGGGGGGGGGAAGGCTTTTAGTAATAAAGTAATAGCAGTGGTACCGGCTGAGAATGAACTAGTAGCCCCTGCCCACAGTTTAAACGACGTAGGGTGTCGGCGGTTTCCACCAGGGTGTGGCAGGGTGGCTAAACCAAACTCTGGATCAAGTAAGCAAATCACAGTCAACTAATCTAGTCAAGGCAAGTGCTAGGCGATCTTTTGGATAAGTGTTTGGTTAGAGTTTTTCTAACTCTATCGGTAGGGAATCTAGGTTCTAGTGTGTATTTTTACCCTATACCTGATAGTTAGCTGAAAAGCTGAAAGAGTGTGTACGAACACACTGAATAGACTATAAATCGACAAAAGCCGAAAAGCTGGGCAACTAACGATTGATGCCACACGAGCGTGCGATTGCATGTGTGGTGAACCGAGCCCACAATCATAGGCGGATGTCTGTGAAGGCCCATGTGCGATCTCATGGGCTTAGGCCGTTTAAGGGCCATGTATGACTGAATTACCCCCAAAGGGTAAAATGACCGAATTACCCCCGGAGGGTAAAATGACTGAATTACCCCCGGAGGGTAAAATGATCGAATTACCCCGGGAGGGTAAAATGACCAAATTACCTCTAGAGGGCAAAATGACCAAAATACCCCTAGAGGGTAAAATGACTGAATTACCATTGGAGGGTAAAATGACCGAATTACCTTGTAGGGTAGGAATGACTGATTTGTTCTATGATATGAATGATGTATGACTAATTAAGCATGCCATTGATTTACTTATGTGTTTTGCATACATGCATGACATACTGCATGGGTTGGGATATTGTTACGGAGGAAGTGATTGATCTGTTAGGGTCGCACGGGTCGCACGAGACGACTGTGGACCCACCCATGGCTTTGAGCTGATTATGTGACTGGCAGCTCTGCTGCGATATTGGTTAGTACCGCAACTGGTGCTACATTGGGAGTGTAGGGATAGGAGGGTCGATTTAATCCCTATAGGAGTGTAGAGTTGGACAGGAGACGAAGTGCAGGGTTGGTTGGGTTTTATGCATTGCATATTCTGATTCTGATATTGATATGGGTTAAGGCCCAATCGAGGCTGTTACGGGCTCTGGCCCAATTGCCATCGTTACTATAATGGGCTTAGGCCCAGATTACTTTTGTATTCTGTGTATTTATTTGTCTCACTGACTGTGTTTTATATTAGGGGATTACACACTGAGTTTTTATAAACTCACCCCGCTTTTAACTGTGTAGGTAATCCCTATCGTTAGTTGGATCGGTGCTGCGAGAGACTCGAGGGTGGCCACACAATGGACTATCTGTTCGACTTTTTATTTTTCTATAACTGGAGTTTGGGTTTTTGATGTAATAAGGCCTCTCAGATTTTATTTTTAATTTTGGGATTTTAATTAGCTTTGATATAAACTACTAGATGTAGGAAAAAGACGTGTTTTCAAAAGATAACTGTTTTTAAAACATTACGTTTTCACAACACAAGTTTTTAAGCTTTCGTAATGAACCATGTTTTAAAAGTAATAACATTTTAAATTGGTTAACAAATGAAAAAGACGATTGAATTTTTAATGAAGAGGCTGTCACTTTCTAAACGGGTTTTATCAACAAGGAAAAATGGTTTTCAAAAAGGCACTCCAATGTGACACTGCCAGATTCGGGCCTAACGTCTTAGCCGGGTTTAGGGTGTTACAGGTTATGTCTTGTATGTTATGCATATGGAATGGGTGTGGAAAGTAATGAAATGAAAATGAAAGTAAAGAAATTTGGAAGAGTTTAAAGTTGTTTAAAATCCTACTTGGTTAGTGATGTTGTGGAATTATTCAATTTGTGAGTTGTTGAATTTGGTTTCATGAATCATGTGGTATCGGTACATGATTGTTCTTGATATGTATAAATTTCATATTGGAAATGGATTTATCTAATTAAATTTTATACTAGCTTACTAAGCATTCATTGCTTATGTAGTTATTTTTCTTTACTTTTCAGACTATCGAAAACTCGATCGGGTTGGAAGTTCTTTGGAGATTTATCACACTATCTAGTAATTATATCGGTAGATGTTGATGTCTTGGTTAATGTTATAATGGCATGTATAGGTATTTTATTAATGTTAGCCTATGTGTTTTCATTGTGGAAATGACCATTTGGTTAGTTTGCATTTTGGTCTTGTGTTGGTAAAATGATATATATATATATATATATATATATTATAAGGTGTATATAAGTAGCCTTGTAATGGTTGATATATGACTTGTTATGGTTGAATGATGGTAGATAGAAAATTAGTTGAATATGAATATTAGATATGACATATAACTTGTTGTGAATTGGTGTTTTGCCATAGTAAGCATATATGTATTTTGATGCTAATGATTATGTGGTATAGTTGGTACCAAATGGTATGTTTTGGTAAGTGATTTACATGTTGTGTAATGATGCAAACTTAGTTAGAAGTTAATCAGTTATTTTGGCCAAATTGAGTACATGTTATACATGTTTTAATGTTTTCGTTTGCGGTGCCTTTGGGCATATTGGTTGGATGTTATTATACCATAGGTGCTTGGCTTCATTATGCATGATTTTGGTGCCTTTTGAGGGCTTATGCATATGCGCAAAAGGGAATATAGCCACATGTTAAAAAGGGTAAGAAAAATGGCTTGTAAAATAGCCTATTTTCCGTCTACACGGGCAGAGAGACGAGCATGTGTCTCAGCCGTGTGTGACACACGGCTAGGTAGCAGGACTGTGTGTCCACTGTCGTTTTAAAAAGGTTGCAAGTCAGGTTTTACATAGCCTAGAACACGAGTGTGTGAGGTTATTTCGAAGGGTACACGGCTTGGCACACAAGCGTGTGGTTTGGTCATGTGACCCAAGATAGTGAGTTACACGGGCACGGAAACTGGCTGGGATATGGCCATGTGTCCCTATTTTGAATGCCCACACAGCCTAAAACATAGGCGTGTCTCTTGGCCATATGAGTCACATGGCCTGACTACATTGCCGTGTGGCCCCCTGTAGTTTGTAAATTTTCATCTTTTTCCTGAAAATTTCTATATGTTTTTGATTTAGTCCTGATTTGTTTCTAATGTCTTTTGAGGGCCTCGAGGGCTCGTATAAGGGATAACATGCATGCTATTGATTGGTTTTACTGTGATTAATGATATGAATTAAATGCACTAAAATTTTTTATAGTTCTAAAATGTAAACTCCGGTAATACTTCGTAACCTTATTCCGACGATAGATACGAGTTAGGGGTGTTACATACTTCTTTCAGTTACCAAAACATTAAGTCCTCTAACTTTAACATATGTTCGCAACTCATAATACAGTCTTGTCGCTTATTTTCTTTTAGTGTGAGATAAAATTCTTAGATAACACATATTATTGTTGGCTCTTTAGGTGGTAGGCAGAAGTTAGTCCATTCTCTTTTTATTGCAATTTCCCACCGTCCTTTACAATTTCTCATCAACGGGTCAAACCCTTATTCTTAGATAAAAGTATAGGACTGCAATTTTTGTAGAGTTTTGTCTATGCTATTTTTCTGAAACTCAACAGATGGATTTATGATGTTTATACAAGAATTTATAAATACTCAAACCTGAATTTGTTGTGGTATTTTGTTCTAGGATTATCGCTTCTTGAACAATGACAGAGAAATCTTACTTTTTTACAATGTTGAGAGAGAAAGAAGAAATTTGTATAACCTGTTGATTCCTAAAGGAAGATTATAAAAAAGGCTGAGAGTTATAGTTTTGTGAGGTATATTATTCATAGTCAATTAGAAGTTAAAGGCTTTTAAATCTATTGAAATTACTACTCACATGTCACAAGTTAGTAAAATTCAGACTGTAGATTACGTATGAGTGTTGTGACATCCCGTAGGGTTGTCGCGACGTTGAAGACATTTTACCTGTGCTAAATTTTGTTCATTTTCGTGACATGTAGGGTTGTTGTCGTGACATGGAGGGTAATTTTCGCCGTGCTTTTTCATCTTAGGGTCTTTAGCAGCTTCACATTCTTCATCTATTTCCCATTCATCTTCCATGAAGTCTTTACTACCGTATTGACTCCATAAAGTTTTGCATTGCAAGGCTTGGGTTTCAATTACTTCTTTGTTGTTCCCATGAAATAATGTTTCACTCTCTGACCATTTACGATAAAAAGTTATCTTTCATTTCTGATAAGTTTTATTGCCTTATAAGGTGTCACTTGATTTATAGTGTATGGACTAGTCCATCTAGATTTCAACTTGCTAGGAAATAATTTTAACCTTGAATTGAATAGAAGGACCTTTTGGCTCAACAAAAATTCTCATTTTCATATCTTAGAATAATGCCAAAGTCTGCTCCTCTCTTTATACAGTTTCATGTTTTCATAAGCCATGAAACGAAATTCTTCTAATTCCCGCAATTGAAATAGTCTTTCTTTCTTGGCTAACTCTAGGTCTAAGTTTAATTCTTTAATTGCCCAATATGTTTTCTTCTCTAATTCAATCGAAAAGTGATAATTTTTTCCGTAAACAAATTTATAAGGAGACATACCTAACGGAGTTTTGTATGTAATTCTATAGGCCCACAGTGCATCGTCTAGTCTTACTGCCTAATCTTTCCTACTTGGATTTACCATTTTTTCCAAAATTCACTTAATCTCTTGGTTAGACACTTCTGCTTGGCCACTAGCTTGTGGATGATAAGATGTTGTCATCTGGTGTCTCACATTTTATTTGGCTAAAGCGACTTCAAACTGTTTGCTGTAAAAATGAGATCTTTCATCATTTACCAACGCACGTGATGTTCCAAATTAGGCGAAGATTTTTTTGTCAATAGTCTAACTACGGCTTTTGTGTCATTTGTAGCTAATGCTATTGCTCCAACCTACTTAGACACATAATCAATGACTAGCAAGATGTATTTGTTCCAAAAAGAACTTTGAAAGGGTCTCATGAAGTCAATTCCCCAGACATCACATACTTCTACTTCAAGTATTCCTGATTGTGACATTTAATCTCTTTTTGATATACTTCCAGTTCTTTGACATCTATCGTATCCTTATACAAATTCATATCATCTCTGTTCACAGTCGGTCAATAAAATCTTGATTAAAGTATTTTTTGAGATATTCTTTTTCCACCGAAGTGCCCCCACATGGCAATGTATGGCGTCCTTGCAGAATTTCTTGTATATCTTCTTTCGCTACACATATTCCAACTAACTAATTTGCACATTGCTGTAATACGTATGGATCTTCCTAAATGTAATTTTTCGATTCATGCACGATTCTTTGCTTTTGTTGCCATGATACTTTTAGTGGAAACACACCTTTACTGATGTAGTTCACATAATCTGCATACCATGGTATGTTGTTATTCTTGAACCCAGCCTGACGGGTTCTACCCTGAAAATTGCTCATCAATGAAGGCTCATTGAATTCTTTAGATTTTTGCTCCTCTAAATTATTTTCTATTCTGGATAAATGGTCCACGATTTGATTCATCGTTCCTTTTCTATCCATAAACCACAGATCGAATTCGTGAAGTAGTAACACTAATCTCATTAGTCTTGCTTTTATTTCTTTTTTTTCATAACATATTTTAATACCGAGTGATCAGTGTAGACAGAAACTCTATTTACCACTAAATAAGGGCAAAAATTTTCACAAGCAAATACAATAGTGAGGATATATTTTTCAGTGGTAATATAATTACACTGTACTGAGTTGAATGTTTTGCTTGCATAATGAATAGGGCCAAATATGTTATTCCTTTTTTGTCCCAATACTGCTCCTACGCCATAATCACTAGCATTACGTATTATAATAAAAGGGTTCTGACCAATTAGGAGTAATGAATATAGGTGCAGAGATAGTTTTTTCTTTTATTACCTCGAAAGCTTTAATATAGTCCTGGTCGAATATAAAAGGTGTCTCTTCTTAAAGAAGTTAATCCAATGGTTGAGAATGCTTATAGAATTCAGCATGTCTCAATAAATTTCTTACTCCTCAGGCTATTGTAGGGTTGGGAAGATTTTTGATAACTTTGATCTTTGCATTGTCCATTTCCAAACTTTTCTCGATATTTGGTGTCCTCACACTAATTCTTCTTTCACCATGGAGTGACATTTTTCCCATTTAAGTACTAGATTGGTTTTTTCACATCTTTGTAAAATTTTCTTAAGGTTATCTAAACATTCCTGTAAAGAGTGTCCATAATCTGAGAAATTATCCATGAATTCATCTAAGCCCTCTTTCAACATATCAGCAGAAATAACAATCATACATCTCATAAAGGTAGTTGGGGCATTACATAATCCAAATGACATTCATGTAAAAGTATTTGTGCCAAAAAGACATGTAAATGCAGTTTTTTCTTGATCATTGGAATGTATAGGAATTTGATGATATTCAAAATATCCATCAATGAAACAATAATAGTCTTTTCTAGTAAATCAGTATAGCATTTGACCAATGAAATGAAGTGAAAAATGATCTTTTTTTGTTACATCATTTAATTTCTAGTAGTCAATACACACTCACCAACCTATGGCTGTTCTTGTTGGAATTAACTCATTCTTATCATTCTAAACCACCATTAACCCCTTTTCTTTGGAACGCATTGTGTGAGACACACCTATTCAATATCAGAAATTGTGTACACAATACCTACATCCAACCATTTGATCAATTCTTTTCTTACCACTTCTTTCATAGCTGGATTTAACTGACGCTGTGCATCTACCAATGACTTTTTCCCTTCTTCCAATTTGATCGTGTGTTGAAACAGTGCATGATTGATTCCCTTAATATCAGTAATAGTCCATCCGATGACATTTTTGTGTGTTTTTAAAACACTTAATAATGTCTCCTACTATTAAGAACTTAACCCAAATTGTTTCTCTCTCTTAAATATCCATACTTTAAATGTTCTGATAATGGTTTTAATTCTAACTCAAGAGGTTTAACAATGGATGGTACCATTTTTGTTGCATTCAAAATTAGTTGTTTTTGTTGTTCCTTATTTTGCAGCTACCAATCAAGTTGAAGAGCTATCTGATTGTTTTTGTGTTCTACATCATCCAAATTTTCTTCTTCTGATCCATATTCATCGTGTTCAGCCAAAATCGTTATGATCAACTCTAATTTATTGCAATTTTGCTCTTTTGGTTTAAGTTTTACCAACTCCACACCTTCCAATTCTTGATGTATCCCCCAAATAAATTCATTCTCACTGAAATTTTCTAATATTACCGTGAATTCCTTTCTCTTGCTTCCAAATACTTACCCCAGTTATAATGTAAAATTTTCTCATGTTATACCTATTTAACCCATTATAGAAATGTTGGATTTGAATTACAAAATGTATACCTCCACCCAATACTGCCCCAAGAATTATTTTGAATTGTTCCCAAGCTTGCCCTAATGTTTCAGTAATATACTACTTAAATTGAAATAATTTCTCATAAGTGTTGATTACCTGAATCATAGGCAGAACCCTGCAAAGGAATAACTACACAAAATCAATCCATGTAGTGATAGTATCAAGTGGCAATGCATCTAACCAAGCCTTCACTTTTCCATCTTGTGCGAATGGAATTAGTAATAATTTAATAGCTTCTGCTAGGACAGCCACGTATGTAATGGTATTTTGTACGTGCGTAAATTGTCGAAGGAAGGCTATAAGATCCTCTTTTTTATAATCATTAAATCTAACATTATGAGAAATCCATGTTAATAATGAATGATTTAATTCAAAGTGAGGACTATGAGTAATAGGGCGAGTAATACTAAATTGCAACCAATCCATGTCAAAAAATATTCCTAATGCTTGCATTATGTTATTGAAGGTTACTTATCAGATTGAAGGCAAAAGATTTATCTCCAATATCACTAGAAGGATATAACAATCAGTCTTCTCGAATACGTGAGTATCTTTATGAATATCATCCTACAACATGAAATTAGAAAAGAATAAAGAAACACTAAGATATCAATCGTATCTATGATTTATTAATTTCCTAATTATTCTACAAAAAATGCAAAAATTAAAATTAATCTAGTGATGTAGCCTCCTCGATAACGGCACCAACAACTTGACTGCCTCCAGACGTACCAACGTCCAGAGTAAGAAACATACACAAAAGATATGAAGCAGTATTCGCAACTATACGCATCAGGTTGTAATATAGTTACAATGAAGTACATGAGTACTCTGAGGATTGTACCCAAAGGAGGCGAGTGCTAAATTAATCCTAATCTAAACACAAATAGATCTAATTAGTACTTTAAATAAATTATCTTATGAACAAACATAAAGATAGGTTTTTGGGGTTTTATAACAATAAAGAAAATAACATAAATAAATAGACTTTAAGAAACGAATTATGTAAACTGAATAAGATCTAAACATGGGCGATTAGATTGCTTTGGTAATCATAACCACCTGTTGCTTCGAGCTTCTAGTCAATTAAGTAGTCTTCACCCTAGCAGGATCTCTCGATCTTCCACTAAAATGACGATTCGGTAAGAACTACTTATCTCTCGACCTCATAGTCTAGACTGGTTCGGGGCTAAGGTATTCACGAATAGACCATACCAAATTTCGGTTAATTCTAACCTAAATGACTTCCTAGGGTTGTCAAGCCTAGGGTTTAAGGTCTTCTTCTCCCAAACAGCTGATCTACTAAGAAAACCCTAAACAACAATTAATTAGTCATACAACCACTCGCTAATCCCCTATAAAAGGATTAGTTCCTCATGGATTTCATAAACTCAATAAACTTGATACTAAAAATAAACATGAATAATGAATCATGAGAAAAGATTTAAAAGAATCCTACATTATATTAAATGAAGTACAGAGTCCACAAAGAGTTGATCGAGTCTACAAATCAAATCTCCCGACAAACAGAAAGATAAAAAAATAGAAATAACCTAAAACTGAAAAGAAAAATAAATTGAAAATTGAAATTACAGGAAAATTCTCAAGTATCAAAAGCTATCTCTAACAAGTGTTAAATGAGCCTATTTATAGATTTAGGGTTGCCATTGTCCTTAACCTAGGTCACCTGATGCTTTCGTATTAAATATTTGATTGTGCATGTAATATCCCGAATTAGGGCCTAATCAGAATAGTGGTTTTGTGACCACAAATCCGAGGTAGAAATAATTATTTTATAATTATTTTGATGTTTATGATATGATTTTATGATGGTGTGAAAATTTCGTGAAGAAATTCTAAGCGTAAAGTGCTTAATTTGAAATTAGGGACTAAATCGAATAAGTTGCAAAACTTGCATTCTAGAAGTTTCTAGTATGAAATTGCTTTGGAATATTAATTAGGAGGTCTTAAATAGAAATTTGACCAATTTTAAATTCATGGACAAAATTTGGACATGGATGGAATTTTTGAAAGTTTAGTAAGGAGGGACATTTTGGTCATTTGGATATTAACATGAAATAAAAAGGGAAAAATAACACAAAATTGGTCATCTTCTTCATTACCACGAAATTTCAAGGGTTCTCCATAGCTAGGGTTTGTTTCAAGCTTCCAAGCTTCATAGTAAGTGATTCCAAGCCCCGTTTTTAATGTTCTTTACGTTTTCGTAGTCCCGGTAACTCGATAAAGCTTATGTTAGCAATAATTTAAGTTAGGGTTCGTATTTGGAAAAATAACCATAGGTGAAATTTGTGTATTTTGATGTTTTATGATAGAATATGAGGTTTTAAATTATGTTAGACAACTTTGCTACTCGGTTTTAAGTAAAAACGAGTAAAACGGCTTAATCGGTAAAAGTACATATTGTTCATAAGTATGTGTTTTAGTGGGAATTTGAGCTTGCTAATGGTAAATAAATGATCAGCATGTCCTAAAACATAAGAATTTGTGATAAAATTTAATTTCCGAACTTTGGGGCAAAAGTGTAAATATGCAAAAGTTTAGGGGCAAAATTGTAACTTTTCCAAAATTTGAATTTAGGAATATTTTGATAATGTGAGTATTAAATAAACTAAATGTGTTATTTTAGATCAAGAAAGACGTGGAATCAACCTTGATCGAGGAAAAGAAAAGATTTTGGACTAAATCGCAAAGTTGCTATATTTTGTACCGAGGTAAGTTCATGTGTAAATAATGTAACATGATTGCTATTTTAAGTGATTTAATGCTATTTATACGATATGATACTTGTTATTATGAATATTATGCTTTGTGAAATATTATGTATTGGTATGAAAAGTATGTGATTAAATTGATAAGTATGAGATGCAAGCAACGTATTGGTTCCAATATTCCGAGGAGAACAACTGGGAAATGTGTGACTGAGGAAAATCCTGTTTGAACCTTGGGAATAGATTAGGATACAAGTGACATGTCACTAGGATGGTTGGGCATCCGAGCTCGTTGAGTTGAGTCCGAGTTCACTTATGGATGCAAATGTCCGAACTCGTTGAGTTGAGTCCGAGTTCGTGAGATGTAACTAGGCATCCGAGCTTGTTGAGTTGAGTCCGAGTTCACTTATGGATGCGAACGCCCGAGCTCATTGAGTTGAGTCCGAGTTCGCTTATGGGTGGGTTACATGATTGATTGATTACATATGTGGCACTTATGTGCAAATGATCCGTGTATCCGAGTTATATTCCGATGTGTTCAACGGGTAAAATTCTAGCGGAATGGAAGAATACTCAAGATGAAAATGATATTTTGGTAAGTGTTGTGAAATGGAAAATTTGGACAGGTATGTACTTAACCCTCGGGTTGAAACTTGATACAACAGAAATAAGGTGGTAAGATGATACACGATAGCTAGAAATGTGGTTTGTATCTTGGTGATATCATGCTATTGTTGTTGATATAATTGCTTTGTTATGCTACTTGTTATTTGCATGTGAACTTACTAAGCATTTATGCTTACTCCCTCCTTTACATTCATTGTAGTTTTTAGCGAGCCAACTTGGATATCAGGAAGGTCGAAGAAACACTCACACTATCCGAGGAAGAATTGGTATATTGGTTTGTATGTTTTGATGTATGGCATGTATAGCAATATACTTGTTTTGTGTAAATAATCTTGTGATATGGTTGTGGTTTGGTTGAGAAAACGCTTGATAATGATTAGTCATTGGTATGCTTAGCCTAGATAATGTTGGATGCCTTGTGAGTTTAATATGTTGTATAGTTCATGAGAATTCATAAAAAGATGAAACTTGCCATAAAACAGAACACTACAGCAACAACGACGTGAGTTTGAAAAATCACCAAAAGTACTATAAAACGAATTAGGTGAATAATTAACTATGAAATTGAAGCTTATTGTGTCTACTTTCAAATGAAAAAAGAAAAATAGGTAAAGGAGTTATATGTTATAAGATATTTGAGTTTTAGTGAAACAGGGCCAGAGCGATTTCTGGATCCCCTGTTCCAACTTTGAAAATTCACTATAAATTGTAAAAAAATAATTAGGAGGTGTAATTTATATGCTCAGAATCCTTATTGAATCTAATTTTAATAGAAATAAATGGTATAATTATATGAATTTTTTACAGGGATAAAAGTGGTTCGTAGTAAGTAGAGGTTAGTGCAGTCAAGTCCTGAAACAGGGGTAACTTTAACTAATAAACTGTACTAATTGGCCCAACCAAAAATTTTAGAAAAAAAATTAGTAGATAGATATGTGAGTTTAGATTCAGGGAAAATTTACGGATCCTGATTTCGAGTTTCATAACTCGAGATATGATTTTTTTAGCGACCATGATGCAGAAAAACTGCTTATTCCGAAAATCAAAATAAATGATGTAAAGTTGTTTAAATGATAAATTATGTTCGGTAACACCTCAAGCTTGACTCCGGCAACGGTCTCGGGCGTGGGGGTGTTACAGTGCAGACCAAAATGCCCTTGGCTCGTAAGTGTTTCTCTTACAGGACCGATGTTGCGATACCCTAATGCTAGTGTCATGGCATTAAAGGCTGTATGTTCAACTTCAAGCTGACTTCAGGGGTGTGTTGCAACATCCCTTGGTTGTGTCACGACACCGAAGGCAGTCTCAGAATTCTTATACTCTACTCTCTTTGTTACGACATCAAACTCCCTGTGTTGCAACACAATGACCAGTATTGAGTTTGTACGCCCTCTAATGGTCTCCTGCACACTCACAAAGTATATTAGCTCACCGTAGGCCTCATTCGACCCTAAGGTCAATAAAAGACACAAATCACACTTTTTATTGAATGTAAATGAAACTATGAAAACTTAGTTAAAACATAATAAAAGTGCTTGTATTAAAGCTACTCAAGTGCGAAAACTAGTTTAATCTGCTACACTTGTAACACCCCTTACCCGTGTTCGACGCCGGAATAGGGTATGAGGCATTACTGGAACAAAACACATACATTCGAACTAAACCGAGACATAAATATTTCATCCAAATTTTCAATTTTCAATTCTCATTACACACTCATTCAACCCAATCATGCATCTCATAAATTGCATCGTCATAAACATATAACTTGACTAATATTAGCCAACATCGATGGCCTTATACAAAATGAGCTATCAAATATTAAAGGCCAACATTTTAGGCCAAATCAATAATGACGTATAAAAAAATAACCAAGTCCTCTATACATGCCATAATTCTAAATATTGATTCCAAAATACCAAAAGATTGATGATAGGGTGGATGGATCTCCGACGATCTTCGTATCCCGAGCTAGCTTGGTAACACTATAAAATAAGGGAAAAGAGAGGGGATTGAGCATATAGCTTAGTAAGTAGGTATGTAAATAATAAACAAATTATTAACATGATTTTATAAAACTTCAAAATATATTTTCAAAATAATACAATCATAACTACGCATAGATTCACCATTTACTCAAGTTCAAAACAAGTTGTCTATTCGAGTCATTGTCACTAAATTATTAATATCTGGAGCTACGAACTCCAAATTAAGATCCACTAATTTTCCCTGAAACTAGACTCACATCTCTGTATACCATAAAATTTTCATGTTTTTTTGTTTAGCCAATAAGTACAGTTTATTCTTTAAATTATCCTCTGTTCCGCTATCCGACAGTTCCGACCCCTCTTCACTAAAAATTAATTATCTCCTTATACAGGATTTGGATAACTTCTTGTTTGTTTCTCTTGAGAATAGACTCATTAAGGATTTTAAGCATATGACTTACAACCCATAATTAGTTTTGTACAATTGTTAATGATTTTCTAAATTCAGAATAGGGGATTCCAAAATCAATCTGATTCTATTCCACGAAAATTCAAATATCTCATAATATGAAATTCTTTTTCATACACCATTTCTTTTATGTGAAAATAGACTCAATAAGCATTAATTTCATATCTTCTTCAAAATCTAATATGATTTCCACCATTTTTGGTGATTTTTAAAAGTCATATAATTGCTGCTGTCCAAACTGTTTTATTGTTAATTTTACTCTTTCATAAATTTTCTTTGTATTAACTTTCATAGTAACACTTACCCATATCAACCTTACCAAAGTTCAATCACATATCGAGCATATTTCTTATAAGTTTACACACACATACTTGCACTTATTCATCACTAAGTCATATTCGTTTACACTTAGTCATTTCCCGTTGAACACATCGGAGTATTAACGGATACATTGGGATGTTTCACATAGTGCCACACTTGTAGCCAAAGCTAATTCATTTCACAAGTTTCCCATAGGCTCATTCTTGAGCTAATCACATTTAGCACAATGCCATGGACTTATTTCACTTAAATGTCATGGTCTTATTTCACTTAGCACAATGCCATGGACTTATTTCACTTAGGTGCCATGGACTTGTTTCACTTAACACAATACCATGGACTTATTTCCCTCAGGTGCCGTGGATTTATTTCATTTAGAACAATGCCATGGACTTATTTCACTTAGATGCCATGGACTTGTTTCACTTAGATCTTTAGTGGTATGTCACTTGTATCCATTTATAATCCTAAGGTTCAACCAGGAAATTTCTCACTTATTGTCACTTTGTCGAATACATCAAATAGTCATTCAATATTCAGCCATACATCATAAAATATATCAAAATATTAAAATGTAAATAAAACAATACATTATTTACATACAAACTTACATTGGTGCAAAATATAGTAAATTTGCAATTTAGTTCACAATCTTTTCCTTTCCCTGATCAAGGTCGATTCCATGTCTTTCTTGATCTATAATAACACATTTGAATTATTCAATGCTCACATTATTCAAATCAGCCCAAAAACATCCTATGGAAAAAACTACAATTTTGCCCTAAAGTTTTACAAAATTATGATTTTGCCCCTAGGCTCGAAAAATAATTTTTATTCAACTTCCTTGCATTTTAGGCCTAGCCAAACCATTTTCATAACTATAGCAGTCCACAATTTGCACTAAATTTACAGACTTACACATATTTTACAACTTTTTATAAACTAGTTCTTTTATGCAATTTCATAAAAAATCACTTAGTAAAAGTTGATTATCACACTCTAAACATTCATATTCTTCCATAAAACATCAAAATACATGCATGTCATCCATGGGTAAATTTTTAAACACAAACCCTAGCTCAAAATAATGGTGGAAATAGCTAAACCGAGCTACAAGGGTCTCGAAAATGTAAAGAACATTAAAAACGGGGTAGGATGTGCTTAATATTGAGCTTGAAAGATGAAAAAACCCTAGCTATGGTGTTCTTGAAGAAAGATGAACACAATTTTGGCTTATTTTTCCCATTTTATTCTTTTATTAACCAAATGACCAAAATGACCTTAATTAAAAACCTTTGGTATTTTATTCCTCCTTGGGTATTTTTGTCCAAACTAAAGCATAATGGTCTAATTACTATCTAAGGACCTCCACTTTAAAAACCCATTACTCACAAGTACCTTTATGAACTAGAACACACATTTTTCACCTATTTCAATTTAGTCCTAAATACAAAATTGGGCACCCAAACTTTAAAATTTCGTAACAAAAATTTCACAGTCATTCAATCTCACAGTAAATATTAAAACTTAATTGCAATAAATTTTTCCACTTCAAATTTTTGGTTTCGAAACCACTATTCCTTTTAGGCCCTAATTTGGGCTATTACAACTTCCCCCTTTAGGGATTTTCGTCCCCAAAAATCTTACCGGTAAAGTGGCTTGGGTACTGTTTTCTCATGGCTTCTTTCAGTTCCCACGTAGCCTCTTCCACTCTATGTCTTTGCAACAACACGTAGCAGTCAATCGGTTTCAGAAGCGTGCACACTTATGCACTCAGATTCAGTTCCTATCATTTCATACAATCAATTGCAAGTAGTATATAAATCAAAGTCAAAACAGGGTCATATCCACCTTTGGTAAACCTAATCGAGGGGTTGGAACACATAGACTCACAAAGGCATTCGATTTGCCTCAAAATCAGAATTTAGTGAGTTAGGGCCACACGTCTATATGCTCCGGCCGTGTAGAGCAATCCAGGCCACATGGGGGATCCAAACGCCCGTGTAAAGGGTAGCACATGACCGTGTGAAAGAGGCACACGCCCGTGTGGTGTAGGGGCATGGCCGTGTGAACAGGCCATGTAACTCACTGTCTAATTTCTCTAAATTCAAGTGTAAGGCAAACACGGCCATATGAAGGTGTCACACGCCCGTGTGGCCATTAGACACGGCCGTGTGAAATCCCTAAGTCCCAAATCAGTCACACGACTGTGTGTCCCGTAGCACATGCCCTTGTGGGAACCCTAATTACCCAAATCAGTCACACGGCCATGTGGCCAAGGGACACGGGCATGTGGTTTTTGAAAAAATCCCTAAATTGGCCACACGGGCGTGTGGCCAAGTCGCATGGCACTCAAAATAGCCTAAAAACCCTAGTGCCCAATTCCACATGGCCGTGTGCCTTGGCACACGCCCGTGTGGCCGTCGGGGCAACCACGAAACCACCCCAAATCTATAACAGCCCAATTTTGAGTCTAATCAAAATAGGTGGTTTTGGGACCACTTAACCGAGTTAAAATATTTATTTTATTATTTTATTATGTCTTATAGTGTGATAGAGTTACTATGTGAAAATTTCGTAAAGAAATTTTACCGTTTGATTAGCTAATTCGGTAAAAATGACTAAATCGCATAAAGTGATAAATATGTGTTCTATCAATAGAATGGCTTAAATGATTTTGGTTTATTGCGTGGAAGTCCTTGCCTGGTAAATATACCATTACCACTTTGCATGGATGGTAGTGCCCGTTAGTTAAATGCTTATGAATGTTTTATTAAAGGTTAAATAGGTAAAATATATCATATGTTATGTTTTAGATAAATAAAATAGAAAATTTGCTTCATTTTGTTTGTCTTTCTAAACCGAAATAAGAAAAAAAGAAAAGGGTTTTAAACTTTCATGGTATTCGGCCACCATTTTTCTTGATTAAAGTATGTTTTATAATCGGTTTTTGATAATTTTTACGTTTTTGATATTATTGTTTAGTATTTTATAAAGCCCATGCCCTAATTCATGAAATTGTTGATATTTTCATGAGATGATGTTGATGAATATATGAGTTTTATTTTGTTAATTGGTGAATAATGAAAGCTTTGTATGAAATTTATATGTTTTGTATTGAGATTTTTGATTAATTTGAGTATTATGGATTAAATTGAAAAAGGTGAAAATTTTGTGGTTAGAATTGTGAATAAGTGAAGGATATGGGCTTGTTTAGAGTATAGGATTTTTCAGTTATGTACATGTTTATTGGGATTTTGAGTATTTTAGGTATTTATGAATTAGGGACTAAATTGACAAAATGTGAAATACATGGACTATATTGCAAAATGGCTAAAATACATGTATTTGGACTAAATTGAATGTGTTAGTGAATAATTGAGTTAAATTTGTATTAATATAGATCAAGACAAGCAAATCTCGGAACTTGATCTGGGGAAACGAAAGGTAGACAAGTAGATATCGAGAATACGAGCTATATCGAGGTAAGTTCGTATAATTAGAATCGAACTGGTATTATATTTATAATTGTTATTTTAATGTTATATGAATGTGTAATGAACTATGAAATCAAATTGCTATTGAATACATGTTTGAATTTCATATTGTACAAATGTATATATGAAATAAAGGATAGAAATGCTTACTAATTATTTGTAAAGTGATTACCGAGTCCTGTTTGAACCGTAGAAAGTTGGAGGATACAAGTGACATGTCACTAGAGTTACAGGTTGGTTGAGCTCCTGCATTCATTTCGAACTGACCACAGCTCATGAGCTTACATGTTTAGCCTTTGGCTTACCATTCAACCTTCGGGCTTACTGTTACCAGCTGAGGAGGAGCATACCGTACATGGCTCGAAAGAGCATACATGATGAATTGACGGATTACTAATTATACACTCTATGTTTATCACCCAAGTATCCCTTGATATTTCAGAAGGTTCAACGGGCATTGTACTGAAATGAAAAATAAAGAATACATGTTTTAAAGGTACAAGATCTACATGGTATATATGTTATATGAATTACTTGGAAAACATGAATTGCAAGAATGAAATGTTACATAGTTTACATGAATTACATGGTACAAGTGTATAAATGTTATATGATGATTTGTTAAATGAAGTATATGATTTAAATGAATGAAAGGTTACATGGTATATAAGTATGTATATATGAATCTTAGAAATAGAAGATGATATGTGATAAGTTATAAGCATTGAAATGTACATGAATGTTATATGTTTGGTTTCATCCTTTGAATGGATGAATATATGTTTGTTATATGACTAACATGTGGTTGAATCATGTGAATAGGCAATGTGAGCATATGAGTTAGTTTTTATTGCTTTAAATGCTTATTGATATTTTGGTAAGTTTGTTTCTATATTATACGGGCTTACTAAGCTTTTAAGCTTACTCCGTTTATTTTTTCCGTGTTTTATAGATTTTGGAAGCTAGCTCGATTTGGATGAAGTCGAAGATTGCTATCACACTATCCAAGCTAACTTTTGGTACTTTTGAAACTTTTGTAATGATATAAATATGGCATGTATAGGCTAGTTTATAGGTCAAACTGTATGTTTATCTATGTTAATGTTTTTGGTATGAAATTTGGTACATGTCCAAGCTATGTGATATGGCTTGGTTTGGAAATGGTAAATTTGGCATAAAGGTTTCATATGATATACTCATTTTGAGGTAAGTGGATAAATGATACATGGCTTATATGATGTTTGAATGTGGTCATTTGATAGGTTTCAATTGTGACTGAAATGGTAAGTTGAAATAGATTATATTAGTACATGTTTGAATGATGCAAATTGGTATAAATGTGTTTTGAATTGGTTGAATTGGTTGA
The DNA here is from genome assembly GCA_020496765.1 of Gossypium stocksii. Classification (NCBI taxonomy): domain Eukaryota; kingdom Viridiplantae; phylum Streptophyta; class Magnoliopsida; order Malvales; family Malvaceae; genus Gossypium; species Gossypium stocksii. The sequence goes on along the minus strand of CM035625.1, from coordinate 51,320,262 downwards.
TTGTTTATGCCTATAAATGTTATGCAACTGATGTTTTAGGTACTTGACCAAATTGGGCAAGAAATATGGCTTAAACCAAGCCTATTTCGTGCCACACGGCTAGAGCACATGGGCTTGTGACTCAACCGTGTGACCCCTGCATCTTAGTTAAATTGGTCAGGATGCCACACGGGTGAGACACACGGGCGTGTCTTGTACCCGTGGGCGCAAGTCAGTAGCTGCTTAATTTTTTTGGCCACTAGAACTGCCCCTAACCTTAACCACATCAAGAGTACACCAGAATATAGGGTTTTCCCCTCTCTCACAACGATTACAAACCTAAATCAAGAGAGTTAGCGTTCAGTCGAAGAAAACCGAACAGAAAAATTTACAGAACTAATAAACAAATGAACAACATAGTTTAAGTTCACATCCCACACCTGTTTACCGATGACGAAGTCAACGGCAAAGGAGCGATAATCCTAGTGTTCGCAGAAATCATTTTAGAAATATTTAGGAAGCCAAAAAGTGAAGAGGGGAAGAGAGGGAGCCAAAAAAAGTCAAAGCAAAAAAGCTGAAAAAAATAAAAATGAAAATAATCAACAGATAGCCTAATAATTGCAAATTATTGGAATTATTAATCAACAAAAATAAAAAAATTAAAAGACTCTTCTAAAAGCGTGCCTACGACTCGAACACATGACCTCTAACACTCCAACACAACACTTAACCACCAGACCAGCAGACCCATTCTTGTTACTAAATTGCACAACTTAACTTATGTGTGCAACCTCCTCTCTGACCCTATGCTCAAAACTTAGAACTATTAGGCCCAAAATTCAAGGCGTTACATCATTATTATTAGTTACTCAATTTGCCTCACAATAGACTTCAAGGACTGCATGATACCTGAAAAATTCGAACTCTCAAGTTATAGTTGTAACACTTTTAACCCATCTCTGCCGTCGGATTAGGGTTACAAAGTATTACCGTACAATTGGAAACATTTAACATCACAACATTTAAATAAATTAAACTCATATTATAAACCAATCAATATATTTTGTCCCTAAATCGAGCCTTCATGGCCCTAAAAATAGCTTTGAAGCAATTCGGGACTAATTTGAAACAAAACAAAAGTTTTAAGAAAAAGATGCAAAAATTGGAAAATAGGGATCACATGGCCGTGTGACACAGCCCAGACCGTGTAGCATTCGAAAAAGGGACACATGACCTGTAACACCCCTAACCTGTATCTGTCGCTGAAATAGGGTTACGAGGTATTACCGGTCAAATTACATCATTAATCAAACATAAACAAATATCGTTCAAACAAATTCACATTGTTCCTTATAAAGGTCCACGAGATCTTAAACATGCTTTAGAGAAGGTTCGGGACTAAACCGATCATATATAAAAATTTTAGAAACTTAGAAAATTTTCCAACCTACAGGGGCCACACGCCCGTGTGAACGGGCCATGTGCCTCACACGGTTATGGACATGTCCATGTCACAAGCCGTGTGAAAACATGGCATACATACTAACTTGCACCACACAACCATCCGTAAGCCCGTGTGCCTGGCCGTGTGAAAGCTAGAGGATGTATTGACTTCAGTCACACGGCCGATCACACGCCTATGTGTCTAGGCCATATAACTCACTGACTTGGTTTTTAATTCAGCTTCAGGGGACACACGGCCGTGTACTAAGGCCATGTGTCACACACACGGTCGAGCCACACGTCCGTATGCTCAGCCGTGTGGACGAAAATAGGCAAGTTTAAAGCCACATTTCTCACCCAAAATGCACATACCTATAATAGCATAAATGGTACCATTTATAAGTGCAAATAGGCAACCAAATTATATCATTCCATACACAATTCATACCATATCAATCTCAACCATTTCATTTGTCCAAACATATATCAAAGCATCTAGGTTACTAACCATAATTCATACAATATGCCAACCTATAATTTCCCAATCCAAAAACCAAACCAACCCTCACAATTCATACCAATTCATCATCTCAAGTTCATACCAAAACATGCCATTTCTCAAGCCACATTACTTCATTAAACAACTAACTAAATGTAAAACATATAACCATCTCAAAAACCATATTAATCATGCCAAAACACATGGCAACATAAACACATTACATATCATAAACCATACTCCTAAAATAAGCCAATTTACATGGCCAAATTCACACCAAACTTAACATCATTTACAAATCATTTCAAAGGCCAACATATTTTACAAAAACACATATCCACATGACTCAAGCCTATACATGCCAAATACCATATGTACAATTTCAAAAGTACCAATTAGATATTCGATAGTGTGATTTCCTGATGATTCCCGAATCCAAGCTAGCTTCGATTCTCTATAAAATAGGGAAAAATAACACTGTAAGCTTTAAAGCTTACTAAGCTTGTATGTAAATAAGCTTAATTCGTCAAATAACCACAATTCAACCAATAGACTTTTTATAAGGCAAAACACTTGATTAAACACAAACCTTTCTATATTATAGACATGATCACATATTCATTCATCAATCTTCTTCCATTCGATATTCATATGAGTTTCGTACGTATTTGTATCACTTATTTTGTTTATACTTTCATTCTCATTTGGACTTTGCACGTTGAACCATTCGGAATCAATAAGGATACTACAATACCATATCCCAGATATGGTCTTACATGTTATCACATAATGATGCCAATAGCCCAACTATGGTCTTACACGAATCTTGTATCGATGCCATGTCGCAGACATGGTCTTACATGAAATCTCATCTCGGTAATCCTAATGTCATGACATTTGTATCCTATATTACTCCTAAGGTTCGTACGAAACTTTCGGACGTCGTATTTCTGTCGATTCTTGCTCATATTACACCATTCGGCATTCTATTCAATTTAATGGTAAATAAGCATATATAACACAATTTAAGGACATTATTTAGCATATGAACTTACCTCATATATGGAATTGAGGGAATTGGGTCGACTACTCGATAATCTTGCTTTTCCCCCAATCTAAATCTGAATTCTTTCTTCCTTGATCAATCAAGGTATGAATGTGCCGAACCCTAGCAAGCTTTTTAAGCTAGTTCTTTCTTCAAGTTTCAGTCAAAGATGATAAGAATGAAGAAAGAAATTGTTTTGTTTTAATTTAATTAACATTAATTCACAAATTACCATTTTGTCCTTTAATTAAAACATTCTAAATCACATAATATATGACCATTTGACACCTTTAACATATAGAATGCAACTTTTACATTTTATGCGATATAGTCCTTTTATCAAATTAAACATCCAATCGATAAATTTAACTTACGAAACTTTCACACATACTTACTAACATGTTGTAGACACATAAAATAATATTAAAATAATTTTTTGACATCGGATTTATGGTTTCAAAACCACTATTCTGAATTAGCTAAAATCGGGTTGTTACTTAACCGTGTCCCAGCCCGTGTCCTCACCCGTGTAACTCATTAAGTAGGGTCACACGGCTGTGTCACACGCCTGTATGCTAGGCCATGTAACTCATTGACTTAAAACACTAAAAAATCCAGATGACACATGGTCGTGTCACCAAGTCATGTGATAGCCTATGTCCCAAGTCGTGTGAACCTAAAATTTACATAAAATCAAGTTATTACAGGTCCAATTCATACCTAATCATTCAAACTATTTAGGCACACATTCAAGGGATTCATACATCATTCAAACATTTATAAACAAGCCATTTCAATAATCCTAAATCACCTAACCAATATGCCATTCAAATGCACCACAATAGGCATCAAAACATCATTTACCTAAACATGTTAACAATGCCTCAATTCGTGCATAAAGACCTGATTCAAATATGTGTCAAAACATTTCACAAATTGACCATTTTCAAGCCATCATCAACATACCAAAAGAACCTCATTTTTAAGTACTCAAAAGTGACTCAAAATGACTTAGTTTGGTAAGGCATTAAGGCGTACCAAATCAAACATAAAATTCAAAGCATAAATATACCAAATCACCATTAACACATTCTAAAAATACCATTACAAGACAACCTATACATGCCATTATTAACCTTGGCCAAAATACACAAAATCTACCAATGCAGATGTTGGATAGTGTGATAGGTCTCCTACGAACTTCCAACTGATTGAGCTTCCAATAATCTGTAAAACAGCATAAAGTAATTACATAAGCAACGAGTGCTTAGTAAGCTCATATAAACTTAAACATAACTTACCACTTTGTAACACCTCTCACCCGTAAGAGTTGCCGGACTAGGGTACGAGGCGTTACCAGACTTAATTACACATAACCGATCATTTCTGAGACACAGATTTTTCATTCAAATTTAAAAAATTTACCTTCATATCCATAACGTTCCTATTATAGGCTTACAAGGCCCAAAACGTATCTTGGGAGTGGTTCGAAATTGAACCAGAAACTTTCGAAGAACACTTAGAAAATTTTTACTCAAAACAAGGTACACGCCCGTGTGGTACAGGGACACGCCAGTATGGGCAGGCCGTGTGGTCGCACACGCCCATGTCCCCAACACGTGTGGATTTATTTTTCATTTTGAACCTACAGGGGTTTTCACACAGCTGAGCACACGCCTGTGTCTTAGGCCGTGTCTTTCACACGGCCGAGACACATGCCCGTGTCTTTACCCGTGTACAAAAACTTGGGTATTCTATTTATGATGTCATCACACATTTTAGGTCACACGGCCAAGGCATATGCCTGTGTGTTAGCCCGTGTGACATACTCAATTTTTTACAAATTGCATGCAAGGGGCACACGGCCAGACTACACACCCATAGGGCAGACCGTGTGTCTACCTGTGTGGACAAATATAAGGTCATTTACCAAACCATTTGCCACCCTAAAACACAATCAAACACATACCAATCTTACCAATAAACATCGTGGCATAAATACTCATCCAAACATCCATAATCAAGACATTTATACTTCAAATTCATTCCACATTCACTATGCATACACATCATATCACATTCCATATAAACATGCAAGCTTGTACTTTGATGAGTTTCACCACATTGATTAAACATAACTTAACCATTTTTGGCTCATTTCCAATGGCCAAATACAAAATAACTACCAATAATATTAAGCCAACATTTTTTTACCAAAGTGACCATGACACATAACCAAAAGAATAGACCACCTATACATGCCATAACCTCAATGTTAAAATCACAATACCAAAACAATTGTTGATAGTGTAGATGGATTCCTGTTAATCACCGAACCTCGAGCTAGTTTGAAGAACCTATAAGGGAAGGGAAAAGAAGAGGGGTAAGCTTCATAGCTTAGTAAGTCTATATGCAAATAATGGGCATTTCAATCTTGAAATACATATAATTAGCATAAATAAATTCATATAACCACATTGAGAGTTTATATTCATCACTTACTCATATAAACTTACCAAATGATTCATCACACACATTGAGCACATAGCATACGTATTATTCACTTCACATGCACATGCATCATCTCAACACATGGTCATTTTCACTTTTTATTACATTTTATCATATCATTACGCTACCCGTTGAACCATACAAAATTCTAAAGGATACTTGGAAAGGCTTGCACAAAGGTGCCACACTTATTTGTAGCCTTAACTACCACGTATCACTTTCACTTAAAAGCTCACTATTAAGTTATTCATGGGCCTGCTCATACAAGCTGACAGTCGGGAGAAGCTACTCAGTGCTGCACACACAAGTTGACAGATATCCGCAACAAATGCAGGATTACCTAGCTACTGGTAGTCGAACTAGACCAGCACTCGGAATCACTTAAACACTTATACATTGGGTTTCCTAGTGACATGTCACTCGTATCCTATTCAATTCATAAGGTTCAATCGGGGTTCTCTCACTTGTCGATATTTGTCAATCTACACTTTGGGTAGGTTATCACAATGCTACAAATATTAAAATAAATAACCATAATATCATTATAATGCATTCACATATAAACTTACCTTAGTACAAAATACTAAACTTTACGATTTAGTTCGAAACCTTGCCTTTCCCTAGTCAAGGTCGATTTCCCCTCTTTCTTGATCTAAATTACCAAATTTAACTTATTTAATACATACATTACTCAATTCAGCACAAAATCATCCTATGATAAAATTTACCATTTTACCCTTAACTTTTTCAATTTTTACACTTTAGTCCCTAGGTTCGTAAAATGAAATGCATTAATTTTTCTCAATACCCAAGCCTAGCCGATTCATTTTCTCTCTTATAGCAACCCACATTTTACACTATATCACATTTTATGCACAAGTTTTATAACTTTTACAATTTGATCCTTTTATGCAATTTCATAAAAAAATCACTTAGTAAAAGTTGTTTATTACACATCAAACTCTCATTTTCTACCATTAAACATCAAAATACTATCATATCACACATGGGTAAAATTTTGAACATGAACCCTAGCTTAAAATAATGGTAGAAATAGATGAATCAAGCTTCAAAGACTTCAAAAATACAAAGAACATTAAAAACGGGACTTAAATGCACTTACTTTGAGCTTGAAAAAGAATGAAACCCTAGCTATGGTGTTCCTTGAAAATTTCGGCCACATTAGGAAGAAGATGAACACATTTTTTACTTTATTTTCCCATTTTATTTCTTTTAATACCCAAATGACCAAAATGTCCTTGTTACCTTTCTTTGAGATTTTTACCCTTGCATGCCCATTTTTTTTCCATCTTGACATATAATGGTCCAATTACTAAATAAGGACCTCTAGTTTATGAATTCATTTCAATTATACACTCAATGCTTCTAAAATACACATTTTGCAATTTTTGCAATTTAGTCCTAGTAACTCAATTGGACACTTTATCGATAAAATTTATTTACCAAATTTTCACACATGCATTCAACCACACAATAAACCTTAAAAATTTATCAGAATAAATTTTTCTACTTCAGATTCGTGGTTCCGAAACCACCATTCTGTTTAGGCCCTAAATCGGGTTGTTACACACTTCATTAATACAATTCATAGATTAAGCACAAACCTTTACCAATGACATAATCTTAGTATAAGCCTATTGAAACACCATCAAACTTACAAGTTAGTAAGTTCATCAACATCACATATATGTTCATTTATAACATAAGTGGGTTTCATAAGATACATAACATATTCATTAACCTTTTCATAAGATTATGAACCATTCTATTTACTTACTTACCATTCCATTCCAAAAGCTTAGTATAAGCCTAAACAACATCATCAATTCACAAGTTAGTGCACTTTTCCATGATATAAATGAGTTCATCCATTGCATAAGTAGATTTCCTATATATAAGTACATCATTTAGCCATCAATCTTTTTATAACATCATGTTACATCCCAATTGTAAACTTACCGTTTCATTCCCTTTTCTTACCCATTGAACCATCTAGAATTACATCTGATACTCGGGAAAGCTCACACATAGTGTGCCATTACATTTCACTGTAACTTTTCCTTTACATCATTGCTCACACGAGCTATGAAATGGGCCTGCTCACACAAGTTATGGGTCAGAATGTAAGCTACACGATGCTGCTCACATGAGCTATAGAGAATTCGCAACAAATGCAAGACCTCAGCCATCGGAAGGACATTTAAGACCAACACTCGAAACATGAAATCCCTAATGACTTGTTATTTGTATCCTAAGAATTCTTAAGGTTCAACCGAGACTCAATATCCGTCAATTCGTCATAGTATGAATACATTCATATATTGATTCATTTACATTAAAACAATATAGTAAAGAATCAATTTAGATAACATTAAAACGATTATAGCTTACACGAACTTACTTCAATAACTAGGGCGTAGAAGTAGTAGAATGAAACTAATCCGAAGCTTTAGATTTTCTCTCGATTTAAGCTCGAATGTGGTTTATCTTGAGTTAAATAGATAATTTCAATCAATTAAGTACTTCTAGTATTCAATTTAATCCATAGTTCATATTTATGCAAAATTATAAATTTACACCTAACATTTTAACTTTTCACAATTTAGTCCTTAAGCCCATAACTTCAATATAATTCATTTTAGCCCAAATCCAACTTACCAATGTTACAAGGGACCTTGAAACAACCTGTTATTACCAATATTTCACAATAAAACTCATAGTTTCACACTTTTAACAATTTAATCCCTAATTACCATTTTCACCAAAAATCACTTAACAAAACATGTTTATTTTACAACAAAGATTAATAAACTATCAACTACCATAAAAAATTTAAAAACATCCATATCAAGTCCCTCAACTTTTAACAATTTTACAAACTAACCCCCAGGCTAGCTAGATTAAGTTAAAATAGTCTCAAAAACATAAAAATCATTAAAAACGAGACTGAAATCAGATACCATGCAAGCACCTTAGCTAGTCGAACCTTTAAGCCCTGAAATGGCTATTTCTTCACCCTAAAAAATGGTGGAGAAGACAATAATGAAAATGATACCATCTTTTAATTTCTTTTGTTTTAGTTTATTTATTAAATTACCATTTTAACCTTAGTTATTAAGTAAACAAAACATCAAATTCAAGTCCATATTTTTCCATTAACTCCTCAAATGGTATAATTACCACATAAATCCATTAGTTTATAATTCCATAGCCATTTGACCCCTTTAACTAATAGAACTCAACTTTTACAACTTTTACGATTTAGTCATTTTTACTTAATTAGCCATTAAAACTTCAAAAATATGACTTTAATAACACTTCATAAACATTTAATAAAATATTTACAACTCGATTTATAGAAACGAGGTCTCAATACCTTATTTTTTAAAACCACTTGACTTTAGGGACATACCACTTGAACCTAATTATTCTTTCATTTAACTAAATCATTAAATCAAATTTTATTATTACACTATATATGACTCGTAAATATTAAATAGTAATATTTACATACCCACACGTCAGATTTGTGGTCCCAAAACCAATGTTCCGACAATATAGAGAAAGGGGTTGTTACAATAGTACCTTTAAGGTTTTTAAGCAAACGCTTTAGAGCATTTCAATGCTCATTGCTTGGATTATGAGTATATCTACTTATTCTACTAACCACATAAGCAATGTCCAATCAAGTGTAGTTCATCAAGAACATAAGCCTTCTAATAATCTTAGCATACTCTAATTGGGAAACACTATTTCCTCTATTCCTTAATAGTTATATGCTAGAATCATAAGGGATTCTCACAGGGATTACATCAAAACTATTAAACCTTTTTAACACTTTCTCTATATAGTGAGGTTGGTTTGATGAAAATCCCTTGTCTGATTTTGTAACCTTAACTCCTAAGATTACATCTACCTCTCCCAGATCAACCATTTCGAATTTGGTAGATAAGAAATTCTTTGTTTTATTAATGACTTCTATATTGGGACTAAAAATTAACATGTCATCTAAATACAGATGTATGATAACACATTCAAAACCAAACATTTTAGAATACACACATTCATCTGCACCATTAACTATAAAACTGAAAATAATAATAGTTTAATGAAAATTTTCATACCATCATTTTGGAGCTTGTTTGAGATCGTACAAAGATTTTTTGAGTCTGCAAGCTTTATCTTCCATACTAGGTGCCACAAATCCTGGAGGTTGCTCCATATAGATCTCTGCATCCAAATCACTATTCAAGAAGTCTATCTTTACATCCATATGATGTACCAACAAATTATGAATATAGGCTAAAGCAAATAAAACACGAATGGTAAAGATCTTAGTCATAGGAGAGTATGTATGAAAACAATCTTCTCCAAATTTTTGAGTAAACTCTTTAACCACTAGTCTTGCCTTATACTTTTGTATTGACCCATCTAGTCTAAGTTTCTTTCTAAAGACCCATATATTACTAATAGGTTTAAAACCTTTAGGCAAGTGTACTAATTCCCAAGTGTGATTAAACATAATGGATTCAAGCTCATTACTAATAGCATCGCTAAAAAAACTAGCATCTATTGAATTTATGGCTTCACCATAGGTTTTTAGATCATCATCTATCAAAAATGCATGAGCAATAGAATCATTCGTTAAGTCTAAATCATTAACTTCAGTTATAAAATAAGTAAGAAAATCATATCTGAAACTAGTGGTTGTCCTATGTCTTTTACTTCTCTAGGTTCTACATTATCATTAAGAATATCCCTATTATGTGTACCAGAAGAAGAAACATGCTCGTCTAACTGTGTATTAGGATTTATATCAGATTTCTTTAAAAGGAAAATAATTTCAAAGAAAACAACATCTCTAGATTCACGTATAGAAGAATCATGCAAAGGTATAAATATATATGCAGCATTATTCAAAGCATAACCAACAACAACAACAACAATTTTAGATCCAATAGTGTTCTGTTTAAAAGCAACTAAACCTGATTTTTCTAGGCACTCCCATACTTTCAAGTATTCATTTCTAAATTATTGGAAAATAAGCCACTGCAAAGCAAATCTGTTAGCACTGAATGAAGAATTAAAAAATCAAAAATTTACTGTGACATGGTAAACCCACTACCTTAGTAACAAATTTTCCCTAACTAGTGTAATTGTGTAGTGGACGTCGTCCCCTAAAGTTAACACAATGCTTCGGTATTCGTACATCCGAAGAAGAAAGATGGAACTCGATTGGTGTTGTTCTTCTCAGGGAAATCACAGTAGGATCAATTCCCAGAAAAGTTTGGAGGGGTCACAGTTGATCCCGCTTAAAACCCAAAATCCTAGACATAATTTTTCTCTAAAGTGATTTAGGGGGAAACCGACAAAGTTTATAAGGAAATCGGAAAGAAAGGAAGAGAAGAAGTGTGTTTTTCAAAGAGCGTTGTGTTTTCTATTTTGTGTGAAAAATGATGTTTTCTATTCTGTGTGAAAAATGAGGAAATCAACCCTCTATTTATACTAGAAATGAAAGGGCAAAACGATAAATAGACAGGGGCAAAAGGATAAAAACGCAGGAATAGTTTTGAAACTCTCCCACTATTTTCGTGCCCACCAGCCAAAAATATATCAGTTTTAGATTTTTTGGAATAGTATAAATGGAAAAAAAAAAGAGATAAAACTGTTTAAAGATATTATTTTTTGAAAAAATAATAAAATTTTTATCCAAAAAGATATACACAACACGAGCAAGCAGTGACGCACACGTGTTATAGGCCTATGGCCAATTACTAAATGAGAATAAAAATTAAAACTATATAAAAACTGTCTTAATAACTTATACTTAACTAACGTAGAATATACCCATTAACAACAATCATTTGCGTTACCAATAATACATACTTCAACTTCACACCTATTTTCCTTCTGAATGTGGTTTAGTTTTGTAGGATTGTTTGTGAATGATGTCCTTCTGAATTTGGTTTAGTTTTGTAGGATTGTTTGTGAATGAAGTTACAATTTCAACATTTGTCTTTTCAATGGACTAGAATGATTGCTAATAAGGTAACTCACCGATTGATGTAAGTAGTTTTATCTTATGTAAGTCGTGTTATATTTGGTAGTGGCCCAAGTACCAATGAAGATAAAAGACAAGATTAAGCGTACAAAGTAAGTTCATGGACTTGGGTTTTAATTGAGCCTTCTCTTCTTTGATATTTTCCAATTTTCATCTTGGTTTTATTAATAAATGGTTTTTATCCTTTAAAAAAATAGTTACATACGTTTGCATTGATCCAAATTTTAAATATATTAATTTAAAATTAAATGATAAAAGAAAATTGATATTAAAAATAATATTATTACTAAAGTTTCTCAAATAAATCTAAAAACACATTTTAAAAAATTATAAATGATTTTTAAATAATCTTTTAAAACAATACTGAAAATATGGACACTTGAATTTGAATTTAGTGGTGTAATAATTATATATATATAATTATTATTATTTTATTTTTGACATAATAAATTTTTAGTTTTTCATTTGAATTGTTTTATTAGAGTAACACAACTTTCTTGAATAGTTTATTATGAAAAAATATAGCTTGTGGAGTAAGATAAAAACTTTGGGACACATATTTCAAAGAAAAAATGCAGCGTTTATAGCAGACTCAATAATGTCATTTTTGCTACTTTGATTTTTTCAATTTTTATTTATTGTTTATGACTTGTTGCATCTTAAAGGAAATTTTGAAAACTTCAAGAATAATATTTTCACGCCTCAAGTATTTAAACTTTAATTTTCTTACTTAAAACTCATCTTATGTTATTCATCCGACTTAATAAACTCAATCTACACGAGGATGTATGTTTACATGACATTTTCAATTACCTTTCATTAAAAATTAATTATAAAAATATCAATTTTAATCAAGAAAAGTACTTCCAACCCATTCTACAGAAGGAAAAAGATTCAAATTGTGATTCAAGATATAAACATATGTATCAAATGCTTAGTTTTTTTTACATAATCAGAGGTGTTATAGTTTATTTTATGATCTAAGATCAATCCTATTTAGGCATGAGGAACAAGTCCACTTGTTGGTATCAAATACCTATTTTCCTTAGTGTTTAAATATTTTATAAGTTCCTATGCTCTTCAAGAACTTGAAATTTAGTCTCTTTATATATATTTTTTAGAAATTTAATTTATTTACTTTTCAGATTCTAAAATTCATATCCAACTGTTATTCAAAAAGACCAAGTATAGGTCACATATTATAAATTTATTCATTTTTATTGTAACGTGATTGTAGTAAATTTGAGGTTGTCCCATGACTTGTTTACTATGTAGCGTAGAGTTTAGAAGCAAAAATGGTTAATAGAGGAAGTTTTCAGTTAAGAAATCAAAAAAATACCGAAGAAATGGGTAAAGGCTTGGTGAAGTAAATTTTAGCTTGGCTAATTAACCCCCAAAATAAATAACAGTCATTTGTTATAAGCATATGAAAAATAGGGTATAAATTTATATTATAAAATATTGATAAAACACGAGGAATACATGGATATTAATCAAGTTTAATAAAATGGCGCCTGGGCGGCAATTAAAAACCTATGGATAATCGCAATTTTCGTGTTGACTAAACCCCAAAACTCATCTATATATAACTAAGTTTTGACACCCCAAAACTCCCATTTTCTTTGCTATTTCACAACGTTTTTTCCCTGTTCCTTTTAAATATTAATTACACCCAAAGTTAAGAAAACAATAAACAGTAATTTTGTTTTCAACAAAGCAAAAACCTCTTTTGTTTTGTTCACTTTCAAACATATTTGTCTTTTTCATCTTCATTTTTTTAGGGTGTAATTCCGAAATAATAAAGCACAATATTTGCCATTACTTCAAAGGAACTTTCGATCAAGTTCTTTGAAAGAGACAAACCATGTCGCACGACATGATTCATTCATCCGAGCAGCTTTCCATTGTAATTCTTCGCCTTTCTTAACGTTTACAAATAATGCCTTCTATTTTAATTTTTAATTTTTATAGTTTTAATACTAAATTCTCTTTAGATAGATAGAATTAGATTCAAATCCATGATGATACCAAAATATGAATAACTTGCACGAACCTTTTAAATAAAAGAATTGTAAAAATTAGGGTTTAAATTTTAAATTTTCGGTCTCCGATTGACGAAGCCATAGTTAATAATTAATTTTAAGCCTGTAAAATTAATTATTGTATAAGTTATACTTAAATATAAATATAAGTTTGAGTTCATTTATTTATGTAATCATTTTAAGAGGGGTAATTGACTAGTGACTATTATCAGGCATTACATATGTTGCACAAGTATTGTATAAGTTATTATAACATGTTCTCAAGATTTATCTTAACATGGGGTTTCATTGGGTCAATTTCTTACAGGATGATATATCGAGTCCAACCAACGTTCCGTTTTTATATTTTTCCGATGCCGATCTTTTCTCAGAAGCATTGCAAAACTCTGAGGTTACTTCTAATTGTTGTTACAAAGATCAGAACTCTTCGTTTGGCAATAATCTTACTATACCACTAGATATTCAACAACTCAACAATGGACACCATGACAATACAGGAAATACTAACCCAATTGCCCCTACACCCACCAGCACGACCACCACCACCACCACCAACACCACCGCGACATCCTCCGCTAACTACAACATCACCGCCGCCGACAATCTTTCCGTAATATTTGATTCACCGGACGAAATCGAAGATGATATTTCAGCTTCCATAGACTTTTCTCAATCTCCTTCTTTTTCCATCCCTCAATTTCTAGCTCACCAAGATCAAATCGATGGTCTATCTTTAGTTCAATCCCAAAACCAGTTATGTGAAACTACTGCAGACCTTGTTGGACCACTTTCGGGGCCCCCATTTACTCATGTTTTCGAAGAAGATTGTTTGTCTACTGTGCCTTCTTTAAACCCTTCATCTCCTTCTTGCTCCTTTTTTGGTGCTTCAACAATGGCTAATTTCATGCCTGCGTTATCGGTTGATAGTTCTGGGATTTTCACTGGGAGCTTTCTTATGGGGTCTGAATCGCAAGCTCAAAACTTGGAATTTCATGGTGATAATGGTGGACTTTTCTGCCCAGATTCAGTGCAATGCATATTTAACCCTGGAGATATACAGGTACTTAGCTTTCAATGTTGGATAAATTTTTTATAAAAATACCATGTAGGCACCTTTACTAAGAATTAGATCCCCTTTTGCTATTTTAATAAAAAATGGTAAATTAATTTTTATATATTAAATTAAAGAGTAAATTAATTTTTTTGTTAAAAAATTCATTCATTTTTACCTTTAAAAACTGATATACCTATCGAAATAACCAAATATGTATACACCTTATATTGACGTACATGAATCAATTTTTAATGGTAGAAATGAATAAAAATTATAAGAGAAGAATCAATTTACTCTTTAATTTAATGTGTATAGATTAATTTATTTATTTTTTTAAATAAAGAAGACAAAATATAATTCGAAAATATAAAATCTTAAGTAGTACATTATTAAAAAAAAAAAAAACATAAAAGTGACAATCTTATTTTATTGTTGTGAAAGACCCTTAGAAGTGAGAACCAACAACTAATGGGAGGCGTTGTGGGCTCGGCTCCATTGGCATCAGAGATGTCGAGTTTGGAAAACTCAAGTCGTAACAAAGTTGGAAAACTTTCGGTTCAACAAAGAAAAGAGAAGATCAAGAGGTACATGCAGAAAAGGAAAGAGAGGAACTTCAGCAAAAAAATCAAGGTTCTTTCTTTTAATCCATCTCAATCAATATATATATATATAGAGGGAGACTATGTTTTTGGATTCATATGTGTTGAATGTTGATACATGTTTGGTATAAAGTACATTATAATTTTTTAATGATGTGGAAAATAGAGTGGACATTTGTATTGGACACATTATTTTAGGGTTAAATCGTTATATTGGATTTGAACTTGACAATTACTCTTATATTTAGATGTAAAATTTTTTTGTCTAAGTTAATCTTTGAATTTGATAATTGTTCCTATATTAGAGCTCAAGCTAGGTGATTGTTCCAAAGTTGGAGCCCGAATTTTTTTTGTCCAACTTAGTCTATGAATTTGACAATTATTCTCACATTACGGCTTGAACTTTAAGATTTTTAAAGAAATATTGAGAATTAACTTGAACAAAAAAAAAAAAATAAGTTCCAATGTAAGAATAATTTTCAAGTTTAGGAATTAACTTGAATAAAAAAAAAGTTCAGGCCCCAAATATAAATAGTTACCAAATTTAAAATAAAAAAATGATTTAACCCATTATTTTAATTACCAAAAACTCATTCTTTTTAAAAAATTTATTTTAGAGGTATTTATGTTTTTTACATTTTAAAAAATTAAAAAAATGAAATTTAAGCTCAAGACAGTATAACTTTCATCATTTTAATCAAAGCCATATAAAATTTTTAGAACAATTTATTCTAAATTAGTTAGATATTATTTTCACTCATACGGTGGATGTATGATAATCTTGTATATAAAAATTAGTTGGCATATTAAAATATTAATATTACAATAAAATCTGCAGTACGCTTGTCGAAAAACCCTAGCTGACAGCCGACCACGTGTGCGAGGAAGATTTGCGAAGAATGATGATCGTGGAGGGACCCCTAGGGAAGCTTATAGCAATCACGAAGAAGATGATGTAAGCTCCTTCCTTGTTTTTTCCTTACAACATTTCAAGCTTTTCTCCCTTACAACATGTATTGATACTTTTGCTTTCATTTCCCTATAGGTTGTGGTGAGAGAAAAGGAAGAAATGGTCGACTCCTCAGATATATTTGCTGATATTAGTGGAGTGAACAGTTTGAAATACAATTACTCAATCCAATCTTGGCTTTGAATAGGTTTCATTAAACAATTTTGTAACACCAGTGTTCTAAGTTAGCTTTTTAATAGAGAAGAAAAAATTGGGTCCTATGGTATACAAATGATCAAAGTTAGAATGTTATAGTTAGTGAATTAAAATGTAATTTCTGTAGATATGTAAGTATCAATTTCAATTGGATACAATCCTAAACTAGTGGTGGAAGATTAGTTTCTTCAAAAAAAAAAAAAAAAAAACATTTTTTGCAGATTATGTCCTTTAGATAAATACATTCTCACTGGCTTGCCCAAGGGCCAATTTACTCATCTAATTTGATAAATACATTCTATACAGATTGGATTGTGGTCCAATGTGTTGTTTAAAAATAAATATACATTATTTAAGTTTAGTTATAAATATATAAATAAATTTAATTATAAAATATATATTGTTATAAAGGCTATTAGTGAATGTTCAACTTTTCACCTTTCACATTCTTAACTCTTCACCTTTATATTCTTGTAACCACTTTCTTATTTATGTATTAGAAAATAAGGAGTCTAATCTCCCTATATATATATATATATATATATAAGAGTATACTACTTGTAATGATTATAGAAAAGAAGAGAAATGCAATAAAAATCTCTCTTATTCTCATATATTATTCTTGTGTTATTTGTATTATTTATTACTATTTTATAATACGTTATCAGCACGATTTTATTTAAGAGTGATAGGTCCTTAGTTTATGCCAAAATTTTGTTGGGCTCCAAGTATTGAAATTTAATTATTTGGTTAAAAATTTTGTGAGTGGTTGCTTGAGATTTGCTTGAGGATGATCACGTTCTCTTCACTGCAAAGAATGCTTATAGTCTCTACTTCTCATCCACAATTACCTAAGTAAGTCTAATCATTTTTTTTAAAAAAATTGATTCGATTTCTATTAAGTTCAATTTATATAATTCTCTATTCGCGTCTCTATGAATTTATAAATCCTTTTTCAAGTTTATTTGTGGTGCTTTTTATGTAGATATATATATATATATTTGTTATTTTTTAATATAATTTATTGGTTTAGTTTTAATTTTGATTAAATTATGTGATTGTTCTTATCTATTCTTGTCTATTGTAAATGTGTATTATATGCAATGATTAGTTTGGACTTCAAATCTATACATACTTGAGAATTGTATAATCATATTAATCATGAATTTTTGTAAAAAAACACGTAAAATATTTTTTAAAATTATAAATTATTTTTTGAAAGAAAATTATGATAACGAAAAAAAATTCTCATTAGATCAGTTTCGTTCCCTAAGGTGAATGTAGCATTGCATAATCAATCTTAAAAACGACAATTGCAATTGTGGTTGTAAGCGTGGTCTTTGATGGGCCAGTATGGGTATAATAATCACTATAACTATAGTGATTATAATAATTTTAATGAAAATATTTATGTGATATTCAAAGATCATTTGACACATGCATATTGGTTGAATATTTTGTGAAGGTATGATTAAAAAGAAAAAGGAACAATGTATAGATACATTTGATTTATCACAATGATATTGAAGTAAACAATGATGACTTTATTGGCTTTGTTAACAAATTATATTGTTTATTCATTTCTAAAAGTGAATGGAACTTATTGTTGTTATTGACAAATAGATAAGTGGAAGATGTATAGTCCAAAATGTTGCTAAATGTTTATTCTTGAAACAAAATGATTAATGGTTTATACTAATTAATCATTCTTTGGAGTAGATAATACCTTATGATCTTATTGGCCAAGAATATGAGATAAGTTTACATTATTTTCTGAATTATTTCTTATACATTCCTTGAAGTGAATGTTTGCAATAAATATAATAAATTCTATGATCACTTTTGGTCATTGAACTCAATTTGGCTATTAGAAAATTTTGACATATTCCCTAAAGTGAATATTGCATATATTTTTATAAAAAAAATATTTCTTTTGTTGAAATAATGACATTATGGACCTCTCATTGGTTTAGACATTTCTAGAAGTAAATGTCATAATATTGTTTATATGTGGATACTAGATGAAATGAATGACAATGAAATTATCAATTATCACTATTTATATTGACATTATAAAAAGTATAAGGTTAAAAAAAAAAGGGATGATGTTAATAAATATTTTGATAAATATGAATGCATTTTTTACATACCTTTAACATGTCTAAAACATTAAATTTTGCAAAGTTTTATAAAGAAAAAGAGATGTTTCATAATGCATGATAATAAAATTTGAATTGAAATTATGCTACAAGAGGTGGAGGTTAGAAAATTTTAATTTTAAACCTCTATAGTTGTAGCTTTAATATCTTATTGTGACCTTATAATATTTTGTATTTTATTGTGTTATGGCATATAAAATAATTTATCTAACTGCATACTTTTTAACATGATTGATTTGTGACATGAACTTATTATTTGCTATGTTTAGTATATGTTTTATTTATACTTATTCTTTATATAAAAATATTTGTTTTTCTTTTATATGAATAAATTATTTTTTTTAAGATCCGGAATTTTCATCATCCATGTTAAAAAGAATTGTAAAACTACATATATTTTTTAAAAAATAAATTACACATTTACTAATGTTATATGATAAAATAATATTTTATTACATGCTAATGAAGAGTTAACTAATATTGCAGTAGATTGTCAAAGCTCTAGAAGAGCTAATTTTGCACATTCTTATGATGCAAAATTTTGTAAAACATTGTATTATTATTTTTAGATCAAGAAGATATATGTTGAAGGTAACCTTTATGTATTTTACATTAAAACCATGGATAGAAATGACATGAGATACTCTTTTTTTTTATATGATAAATATTACCGAAGGAATACATTACACATATATGATTTGACATATGAGATATTGAAAAGAAGTTCATAGTGTTGGTATGACCGGTTAGACCATCCCAAGTCAATGATGATGCAAAACAATTTGATGAAAATTTATATGATCTTATTGAAGAATTAGAAGTTGTATTTTAATAATTTTCATCAATACTAGTTATTTTGACAACATATTAAACTAACACCAACTAAAGTTAGAGGTCGGTTGCATTTTGGATGATAATCAAATGATATATGAGCTCATGTATCACATGTATGCAACCCGAAGTTTGTGATACTATTTCTTGAATAATTTGATTGTGCACAATCTCCATCACATGTGTGCAACTGGAAGTTTGTGATATTATTTCTTGAAAAATTTTTATTGTGCAAAATCTCTATAGTACGCAATTTGTGCTAACAATGCTGGTGAACTATATCCCAAGCTTGATTTTTGTAGTTTTATTTGGGATAATATTAAGTTGTTTATGTATATATAAGTTATACTTAATGGTTAGCAAAACTATGCCTCTATTTAATTGCTTAACCATTAATATAAGAATAGCTTTACAATAAGCATGTATTATTTGCATCAAGGCCAACATGTAAGAAATATTTGTCTCATGAGAATTGATTTTTATTTATAAACTAATAGATTTCATCTAAGAATATTTGGATACACAATATCTATTTTATGGTTCACCATAATGTATTAAGATGGATCATTAAATATGAAATTGATAAAATTTAGAATTTTCATTTGATTGAAAAAGTTGAAGGGATATATATATTTATAATTTTGAAAAAGTATTGTCATGTTACAAATTTTCGTAGTATTAAGGGGAGACAAAATGGTTAAATAATTATGTCATCATTTTTTTGTGATCCTTACTAATATTATGTGCATAAAGTTTGAATGATAAAATTATTTGTCAACCATGTTTAGTGATGATATTTAGAGATTGCATATACTAGCTGATACATACACCAGCTAAAATGCTCCAAATAATTATATGTCCCAAAAGGACAATGTGCTAAAAATAAGTCTTGAGCATGTTAGAAGCATGAGAAATGTAACGCCCCAAACTTTGGATGTTTGTTTGTTAATTCTATCAATAATTAAGTATTTGTTTCAGTGGTTAGGGCCTTAATTATGTGTTTGAGATCGGGGGTTCAAGCCTCCCTTTTTGTAGTTTTAATATTTGTTTTGACTTAGCCCTTATCCATGAATTTTCGACTTAAGTTTATTTCTGCATTAACCTATGTCAAGAATGATTCTGTTGGTTTAATGGTTAACCTTCTATATACTCTTTGGTCTTCTGTTCAAGATTCTGCGTAAGTGAAGAAGGAATGCATTTGTTTTTACTACTTTAAAAAAAATAGTTATTTTAAATTTATTAAATGGTTTCCTCCTCCTCTTCCTTTTTCTTTTTATTTTTTTCTTTTTTAATTCTTTTGAGTTTGCACCCCGTTGTTTCTCTCCGTTGCTTGTTCTTTGATTTCTTCTATTAAAATTTTGTTGTTGTTTTTCGGAGAAGTTGCATAGTTCATTGTATTTTGACTGAAAGGTTAATCGCATAAGTTTTGTGGTTGAAATTCTGTAACGTTCCCTCTTGTTCATTTATGTCATAATTGGTGTTCCTATTTAATTTGCTCGAATTTTCTATTTCAGTGTTCGATTGGTCTTTTTCTAGGCAAAGATCTTAAGGATAACAATCCTCCAACATATTAGGTGTGTGAATTTGTAGTATCGTGCGAAGGTAAGTGTTGATTTTTGTGTTTGGGGTTTTGCCTCGAAGCTTTTTTATGTAAGTCAATTTTGTGAATTAATTCGAGCATTTTGTTTAGGGAATAATGGTTCATTCGATCATTAGTTTACCATTTTAGGTTTGGAAGTCACTTATGCTACTTTTACGTCAAATCTATCCCAAGTGTGTAAAGAAAACTAAGTTTTCTGTGAACGGTAAAAGTCAGAATCCATGGCTGTGGTAGGTATGTAACTCTCTAACTTGGGTCACACAGGCTGCAACACGGGTGTATGTTCAGGCTGTGTGAGGGACTATTTTAATTGTAAGTTATATGGGTGAATGACACGGGCTGTGTGAGGATCGATGACTTGTTTGATAAAATCCATGAGGCATACGTATTCTCGAAGGTCGATCTTTGTTTTGGGTACCATAAACTCAAGGTTAAGGAGACTGATGTGTTTTAGGACTCGTTACGAATACTATGAGTTCCTAGTCATGCCCTTTAATTTGATGAATGCTCCGACTAAGTTTATAGATCTAAAACTGAAAGTGAGCACAATGAGCATCTTAGAGTAGTTCTGCAAATATTTCGTGAGAAATAGCTCTACGCTAAGTTGAGTAAATGTGAGTTCTGTTTGCGAGAGGTTACCTTTTTGGGACATGTTGTTTCTGCTGAGGGAATCCGAGTTGATCCTAAAAATGTTGAGGCTATGATTGAGTGGAAACAACCGAGGAATGTGTCTAAGATTTGGAGTTTCCTAAGTTTAGCGGGTTACTACTGGAGGTTTGTTGTGGGGTTCTCACTTATTGCAACTTCTCTGACTAAGTTGTTGTGTAAGAATGCGCCTTTCATGTGGTCTGAAGAGAAACAAGCGAGCTTTGAGAAGCTTAAGTCTGTTCTAACTTAGGCACCTATTCTAGTACAGACTGAATCTGGTAAAGAGTTCATAGTTTACAAAGATGTTTCATATGTCGGATTGGAAAACTATGCATTGTGACAGCTTAAGTCACACAAGGGCAACTATCCCACGCACGACCTTGAATTGGTTACGGTTGTCTTCATTCTAAAAATATAGAGGCATCATTTGTATAGTGAAAGATGTATCATTTACACCGATCACAAGAGCCTCAAGTATCTATTGACTCAGAAAGAGTAGAACCTCAAGCAACGTAGATGGGTTGATTTGCTTAAGGATTACGACGCCACTATAAAGTATCATCTCGGTAACGCCAATGTTGTGGACAATGCTCTTAGTCATAGAGCGATGTTTGCTTGCTTGAGTATTTTCGACAACGGTAGTCTATTGGCCGAGTTATAGGTTAAATCGACCTAGATTGATCAGATTAGAATTAAATAGTTAAGTGGTGAGTCTTTGGTTTTGTGATTTCGATAGGTTGAAGATGGTGGGACTTTCGATTTTAGGTTGAATGATTATGGGGTTTTATGTTTTAGAGGTCGGATCTGTGTTCCTAACGATGCTGAGTTGAGGTAGTCGATTTTGTGTGAAGCGCATAGTAGCCCTTATGCTATACATCCTAGTAAAAGTAAGATGTACAAGGATCTCCAAGAGCTTTATTGGTGGCCTAATTTGAAACGGGAGGTAACTGACTTTGTTTCTCATTGTCTAATGTGCCAGCAGGTTAAAGTTGAGCTCAAACTGCCTTTAGGTCTGCTACAACTAGTTAAGATTCCCCTTTAGAAGTGGGAGCTTGTGACTATGGATTTTGTTAGTCAGTTGCCTCTGACACCCACTAAGAAAGATTCTGTTTAAGTCATCGTGGATCAATTGACCAAGTCTACTAATTTCCTACCTGTCAAGACAGACTATTCGTTGCAAAAGCTAGCTAAGATGTATGTCTCTGAAATTGTAAGATTACACAAAGTTTCAATTTTTTATCATCTCTAATAGAGACTCACATTTTACTTATAAGTTATGAAAAAAGCTTCACGATGCATTGGACACTCTATTAGATTTCAGTATTACGTACCATCCTCAGACTAGTGGATAGTCTAAATGAGCTATTCAGATTCTAGAAGATATGTTACGGAGCTGTGTGATTGACTTATAAGGTAGTTGAGAGGAATTCCTGCTGCTAGCTGAGTTTGCATATAATAACAGCTTCCAATCTAGCATTCAGATGACACATTACCCCTTTTTATGGTCGTATGTGTCATATCCCTTTGTGTTGGACCGAGTTAGGTAAGCGTCAATTTGTTGGGTCCTGGTTTGGTTTCTGAGACTGGGAATACAGTTAGATTGATTCAAGACCGCCTTAAGGCAACTTCTGACCAACAAAAATTATATGTGGATTTAAAGAGGAGAGATATTGAGTATTCAGTGGGTGACCAGGTCTTTCTAAAAGTATTTAAATAGAAAAGTGTTCTCCGATTTAGATGTAAGGGCAAGTTGAGCTTAAGGTTCATTGGGCCTTACCGTATTTTGATATATGTTAGACATGTTGCCTATTAGCTAGAGCTACCTCCTGAATTAGACCGGATTCATGACGTGCTCCATGTTTATATGTTGAGACAGTACTAGTCTGACTCATCTTACATTGTTTCCGTTGAGAAGATAGAGGTGTGACCAGATTTGATTTTTAAGGAGGAGCCTGTTTAGATTTTGGGTCGAGACATTAAAGTCTTAAGGAGGAAAACTATTCCTCTAGTTAAGGTCTTGTGGCAGAATCATGGCATTGAGAAAAACTTGTGGGAACTTGAAGATTTGATTCGTCAACGATACCCTTATCTATTTAAACCAGGTAAATTTCGAGACCAAAATTTCTTTTAGGGGGAGAGTTGTAATACCCCAAAATTTGAACATTTGTTTGTTAATACTATCAATAATTAAGTATCTATTTTGGTGGTTTGGGCCTTGATTATGTGTTTTAGATCGGGGGTTCAAGTCTCCCTTTTTAAAGTTTTGCTATTTGTTTTGACTTAGCCCTTATCCATAAACTTTTGACTTAAGTTTATTTCTATTTTAACTTGTATCAAGAATGAACCTGCTAGTTCAATGGTTAAGCTTTTGTATACTATTTAGTCTTGTGTTTGAGTCTTTGCGTAAGCGAAGAGGGAATATATTTGTTTTTAACACTTCAAAAAAATTTATTATTTATTAAATGGTTTCCTTCTTCCCATTTTTCTTTTTATGTTTTTTTTCTTTTCTTTTTATTTTTTTTATGTCGGGGAAGTTGCATAGTTCCTTGTATTTTGACTGAAAGGTTAATTGATGAAGTTTTATGGTTGAATTACTGTAACATTTGCTCTTGTTCATTTATGTCAAAATTGGTTTTTTTACTTAATTTACTCGAATTTCCTATTTAAGTGTTCGATTGGTCTTCTTTTAGGTGAAGAACTTGAGGATAACAATCCTCCAACGTAATAGGTATGTGAATTTGTAGTATCGTGCAAAGGTAAGCGTTGACTTTTGAGTTTAGGGTTTTGCCTTGAAGCTTTTCGATATAAGTTGATTTTGTGCGTTAATTTGAGCGTTTCATTTGGGAAATAATGGTTGACTTGGTTATCGGTTTGCTGTTTTTAGGTTCTGGGGTCACTTTTATTGCTTCAATGTCGAATCTATCCCAGGTGTTTAACGAAAACTGAGTTTTTTACAAATGACGAAAACTGAAATGCTTGGTTGTTGACGTCATACGGCCGTGTGGTAGGCCTGTAACTCTCTGACTTGGGTCGCCTGGACATGCGACACAAGCATGTGTCGAAGTAGTGTGAGGGACTATTTGATTATGAGTCACACAAGTAATGACATGGGCGTATGTTTAAATCGTGTAACTCTTTGATTGAGTCACATAGGCGTGTAACAGACCATGTGAGGCACTGTGATGAGCCACACGGGCTTGTGCCAGGTCGTGTAGACCACACGGGCTAGTCGTCTAAGTCGTGTAGACCATATGGGCTAGTCATCCAGGCCGTGTGAATCCACACGAGCTTGTGGGCCAAAAATCATAATTTTCCCCTATGGCCATAAACATCATTCGAATCGAACGTAGGCCTTCTGTTGGGTTCGTATGATCTGAACTAGGCTATAAACTCATTATTTGATGACCTGTTACTAGAAAATCTATTATTTGAATATTCATATGATGTGTTATTTGATAAGCAAGTATGATCTGTAATGACTAAATTTATATTACTGTGTATGCATATATGATATTGGTGATTTATCACGCTTTGATCTAGCAGCTAGTTCGCAAAATTCTGAATGTGACATACAATCACTATGCTGTGTGTGGGGATGAATAGGTACTTGATACCCTATTTGGTGTGTAGGGATGGACGAAGATGGTATGTAGAGGATGGGGGTAGGAAATCTGGTTCTGTATATGATATGGTCTGTATCTGTATCTGATATATCATGTTACTGTTTCTATACCTGACTTTGAGAATTATCTAAATACTGTGAAACCTTATACGTGTTTGGTATTTTCTGTTAATTGAATACTTAAGTTGCACACTAAGTATGTAAACTCATTTTGTCTACTTGATTGAATTTCAGGTAACCCACAAACTTAGGCGAGTCGACGTAGCAGGAGCACGATCATGTCCTTTTGATTACTTTATTTTTTTATGAATTTATACTATTGCATATTTCTTTTTGAATTTCTGCTTTTAAAAACTGGATTTTGTGGTTTGTTTATGACTTGTAAATGACTTTGAAACGTTTGAATTTTTATTATTAAAAGTTTGACTTACCAAAAGTGGTTTTATGTAGCTTTCTAGATTCGATCATAACGTCCAGGTTGGGTCTGGGGTGTTACAACAAACTAGTCGATAAAATGAAAAATTCTTGAAAGAAAGGAAAAAGAAATGAAAATGGTCATATGCTAAAGGAGGCAAGTACTCATGAGGGGACCCAAGGCATAACTTTTGATAAAACCGCAAAAAATGTTCAAGTACTTGAAATTATGAATATAATGGTATATCTCAATTAGTTATGTCATAACTGAATATGATAGAGCTCACAAAAAGGACATTGTTGTCGACAATGATAATATAAACAAAATAATTCAATATTATGGAAAAGTAGGGATCTTGAATAAAAATATATATGAAAGAATTGAGATGAGAACAATTCATCAAAAATAAATAAATGCTTCTATTATAACTTATGAAATACATCTCGTACAAGAAGTCCAAATAGTCGGAAGGTTTAAAGCCAAAGGAAGTACATGTTAGCATAATAGCGAAAAAAATACAAGTCATAATATATAGAATTGACTTTTAACAATAACATTCACAAGGCACTTGATTTTTGTTATGAAAAATGATTAATTTGTGGTAAATGCAAAAACCAAATAAAGTTATTTATTTACGTCTAGTGAATTTGTATTCAACCGATATAAATGATTTGATAACATTGATACCAGAAGCATAAAACTTGAGTTTCATGAGAAAATTATTGGAGATCCTGACGAATTTCCAAGAGAAATACTTATTCGATAGATAAAATTTATAATTAAAGTATATCTAAAAATGAAAATTTGTCTCAATATGAGATCAAGTGTTCAATAAGGACAAATTGTTACACAATGATGTTGTAAAGAATTGCTATTGAGTATCCAATAGTGTTTATATAATCAAAATTAATTAGGTTAATTTTTCATGTAGATTGGAGATATTGAAGAGGAATACAAATGGTCAAACAATGATGTTATAAAATGATGGTCCTAAAGTACCATTTCTTTATGTGCTCAATGCACTCATTGTATTGGTAATATTGAATGATACAATATATCATGCTTTATAAAGTTGTTGGCGACATCTAAAGCATGAGAATGCAATTGAACTCTATTGCTATATTGATACGCATAAAAAAATTGTTGTTTATGTTGATGATTTATTATTGATAAATAATATTGAATGACTCAATATTGAGTTATAAAATTATGTCAAAATAAGGGAAGCAAAATATGCACGGTTGTAACACCCCCTCACCCAATGCAAAGAATAATCGAGAATTCAGTTAGGTACTCCCTACCGCTACACTTGAGAAGTTAATTTTCAGCATTGGATTGTGTTTTTCAAAGATCTTAAGTGATGATTACTTGAGGGGGAGTAAATTTGCATTATATTTTTTCTTTTAAGGTTGTGAAAGGTTTTGTATTAAAGGATCATGTACTCTTTTTTCCTTCACTAGATTTTTATCCCACTGGGTTTTCCTAGTAAGGTTTTTAATGAGACATGTCCTGTATCCAATGAATATCCAAGAGTAAGTGTTATGAATGCTATTAAGTGGATGTTCAACATTTCATCTTTTTTAACCTTTCACCTTTTATCTTCCTTAACTCTTCACATTTCATTTTCTTGTAACCCCTTTCCTTTTTATGTATTAGAAAATGATGAGTCTAATCTTCCTATATATATAAGAGTATACTACTTATAATGATGATAGAAAAGAAGAGAAATGCAATAAAAATCCCTCTTATTCTCATCCATTATTATTGTGTTCTTTGCATTATTATTACTCTTTTATAATAAATGTATATTTGTTGACTATAAAAATAAATACCTGAAACCTCCTTTGAGGCTTTTTTGAGTGCAAGTATTTGTTTCTCTAAATACACGGTTAACCGATACATTATTCATAGAACAAATGAACCTGTCAAATCTCATTAAAGGTCTTCCATAGTTTTGACCTTTATAATTTTTTTTAAAACAAGTTTCTAATGTATTAAATAATATATTTTATAATTTAAAATATATATATTTGTATTAATTAAATGAGGATTAGTTTAATTTATATTAAGAATTAATTAATTTTAAAAACAATTGAGAGGATAAAATAATGTTTTAAAAATAATAGAAATAAAAATTGAATTAATACATAAAATTATTATTAAAATAATATACAAATTTAGAACTATATAATAAAATAAATACAAAATATATTTACATTAAATTAATGGTCACATTTAATAATAACTATTAAAAATAATTGTTAAAATTTTAATTTCTTTCCAAGACAAATCAATAAAAAATTTCAGTAGCATCGAACAAATATTGGATAAATAAAAAAAGGAATTTAAGATTGCTTGCTTTGCATAGCCTAAACAACTTACAAAAATAAATTTAAAAATAATATCATAATATTATCTTATCTTATCATCAATTAAAATAATATTTTATCTTTCCCTGCTGCCATTGTTGTTTAAATATGATTTAATATTACCTTTTCCAATAACCATTGCTTTAATTTAGGGTGAGCAAAATCTGATTCAATTCGAGAAACTCGAAAAAAATTTAAATTTTGATTTAAATAGTTCGATTTATTCAAATCAACTTGAATAAAAAATTAAATTTTCTAGTTTAAATTGAATATGAATTACACAATTTGAGTTATCCAAAAATCCTAATAAGAAAAGGAAAAACTATTTCGTTTTGATAAATGTTACTTTTCTTAAAGTTAAAAGTTCAAACCATTAAGTTAAAAGGCAAAACTACGTTATTTTTCTAAAAATGTTTACCCATTCAGTGAAAAGGCAAAATAATTATATTGTTTATATAGTGAAAGGCAGTCTATTTATGCCTTAAGTCCTTCCGCCTTTGAATCTTTTTAATATGGTCCTGATTCCCCTTTTTATTTCTTTTTAGATTGCACCATTTAGTTTTAAATTATTTTCAATTTAGTCCTCCAATTTGCCAAAAGAACGGAGCGTTTAATGGGCTTGGGAATAATTTCCCAACTGGTCCTGCTCCTTTTCACGCATCACATTTTTGCCCGTTTATTATTTATGTTATCCCAATTTATCCTTTTAATTTAATTTAAGTTACGATTAAGTCCTTAATTTATTTTAATTCTTTTATTCATTTATTTACTTATTTATTCATTTATTATTCCTTCACTTTTTTTTAATATTTAAAATTGGTTTTTATTTTCTGTTTATCGAGTTTTTTTTCTTTTTTCTTCTTTTTTGCCTTTATTGTTATTTTATTATTATCTATTTATCTATTTATTTATTACTTCTTTATTTTTTACACATATTTAAGAATTAGATTGTATACATGCTTTTATTGGTGCATTTTTTTATTTATTATTGTCATTATTATTTTATTCTTATTTTTATTGGTATGTTCTTGCTATTTTATTATTTCTTTTATTATTTTTGGCACTTTCATGTCATATCCATTTATCTTTTTAATCATGCATCTTCCATTTTTTTTATATATATTAAGTTACTTCATTTATTTATTATTACTATAATATGATTATTAATATTAATCTTGTTATAATTATATTATTATTGTTATAGTATTCCTTTATTTTACTTATTATTTATCATTCTACCCACATAGCCATTTTATATTATTTCATTATCACTATATCATACATTATGTTTAAACATTTATCCATTTTTATATTATGCCAGGATAAGTTAAATGCACATCACTTTAAGTGTTATGTTCGTTTTTGCACAATGCATAAAAAGAAAAATCTTTAAATCGAGGCAATGTTCATTATTTTTGGAATTAGAAGAGTCGTGTTCCTAACTCACAGAATATGGCTTCTTTCTAGAACCGAAATAGTCGAATATCTATTTAAAAAATATAAAAACGAGATTTAAGTAACGAATAAGTGGCGTTTATTCTTGTCTCCGAGAATTTAAGACATTGTGTCCTAATTTACGAGACATGGTCCTTTCTTCTCGATTAACCTGAAATAAGCCATTTTCGCGAAAATTAGTTTAATTAAGTAATGTCTTAATACAAAAAGGGATCGTATTTGTGACACTCTAAATTTTGGGGTTAAAAGTTTTAAGTTTTGTGGTTAGGGTCTGTGAGTAGGTGGTGCTATTATGTTTAGTTACATGTTTAAATGATAGAATGGACTTATTGGTTTGGTGGTTGAGTAAGTGTTAATGTACCTTTGGGTTTTGGGTTTGAGTCCTTATATGTACGTTTTGGAGGAATTTTTTTTTTTTACTATTTTGTTTGTTTTGTTTAAATTTAAAATAATAATTATTTATTTATTTTTCATCTTATTTTTCTTTTTCCTGGACATTCCCTTCTCTTTTTGCTCTCTGTTTCTTTTCTTTTTGTTTCTTTTTATTATTTTCTCAAAAACAGTTTTGCTGGCTGATTTCAGGAATTTCGCTCCTCCGTCGTCGACTCAGTGCCTGGACATCTTCGATTGCGAATCAGGTGTGGGTTTTGTACATTTTTTTCCTAATTTATTTGCGAATTTTGATTCAACTCTATGAAAAGCTGACAGTTTTTGTGGGTGTTCTCAAATCTGTTGTTTCTGATGTTGTATTGTTGTTTTATGCTTAGAACTTGTTTGTTTTGGTATAGCTTTGAGTTATCAAGGGCTAGGAAGTGCTTCAGGGGTGAAAACATGATTTCTTGGGCTATTTTAGGGTGGTTTCATGACCACACAGGCGGCCACATAAGCGTGTACCAGTTCACAAGGTCATGTGCATTTAGGAATTAGGGTTTTTTGGTAAGTTTTGGTTCCACACGGCCGTGTGGTCGATTTGGGAATTTTTGTCGCCTTTCACAAGGCCGTGTCCCCTAGGCACACGGGCATGTGTGGTGGGCACACGGGCGTGTGAGACCCTCACATGGCCGTGTCTGCCCTGTACTCTGTTTTAGCACAATTGGACAGTGAGTTACATGACCTATTCACACGGCTATGTCCCTGGTTCACACAGGCGTGTGCCTCCTTTCACATGGGCGTTTTGACCCTCCACACAGCCTGGGCATTTCCACATGGCCAGAGCACATGGGCGTGTGGTCCTAAGACACCAAATTTTGGTTTGTGTATGTTTTTGAGCTGGAAATGTGTCTGTGTATTCCAACCCTTAGCTAGGCTTTAGTGAGGGTAATAAGTCTCTATATGTGTGGCTTTGTGTTCTGTTTATGTATAATTTGTGACTGTTGTATGTAGGATGTCTGATTTCTGAACCTGCTTAGCTGTGTGTGTGCATCTATTTCTATCTGATTGTCTATTGGTCTGTTCATTGTGTCTATGAATTGTGAGCACACATACACTTGCATAAAGTGATTTTTGGGTTGGTTGAGAAGAGAAGGAAGTCTGCTTCTGATTTGATCCAACAGTATAACTACAATTTATCGATATAGCGGCTTACTGCACTGTACCATATGTACGTCAGCTTTGCTGAGTACTATTATCTGATCTGACAGTTTAACCGCAGGTTACCGATATAGCGGTTTACTGCATTGTACTGTATCGCATATATGTCAGCTTCGCTGTGTATTATTATTTGATCTGGCAGTTCAAACTGCATGTTTGTACAGCGGTTTATCGCAATGCACTGTACGATATATACGACAGCTTTGTTGCGTATTGTTATTCTGAGTGGCTTAGTCCACATACATGAAATGTAGGGTTTGTCAGGCTTTTCAAGGTCTTATGTGGTGTGTTTGGTTGGATAAGCTTAAATAGCTCTTTTGGGGTGTGTTCGGGGGACGGAGAGGTGTTTTGGCTGGATGGGCGAGTTTTTAATATCTGACTGCATTCATACGCATCTGTGTGTTTGAGTGCTTTGAGTGTGAGACTATCTAACTGTTTTCTGTCTGACTGAATAACGCTTGTGACTGAGTTTTTATGTGCGACTTGGTGTGCTTGAGGTGTTTCTTCTGTTGGGACGTTGGTTCCAAGTTTACTTTCCGACTTAATGTATGTTGTAAGTCTGTTTCACTATTGAATTAAGTAGCGTAATTCTATTTTTGTTAATCGTTTGAACTCACACTGAGCTCGTGTAGCTCACCCCCTTAGTGTTTCCCCTTTCAAGTACACATCCATTTTTTACAACTCGGACTCGGCATGCCGAAGGTCTCGAACAACCACTATTAGAATCAACTTTAAAAGTATTTGAAATAAATACTACTTTTATTAATAAATGGTTTGAATTATAAATTTTATTTTGAATATTATGGTATGAATGTTGGGTTTACGCACATAAGTGACCTTATGGACTAAAGTTTTTGAAATATTAGGATTTGGTAACTGAAAATTTTTACGTAACTTAAATACTGTAATGATTTTCGGGTTGTTAAACTAAAATTTTTCCACGATCACTTCAGTGATCAATGTAACCTCCGGGATTCGGTCTAAACTTTTAGGCCAGGTTTTAGGGCGTTACAGTATTTTAAATTCTCTTCAAATTTTCAATTCTCGATACTAATATATCAAGTAATCAATTAGGTACTAATTTTAGGCGTAACGAGGGTGCTAATCCTTCCTCGGGTGTAACCAACTCCCGAACCCATTTTCTGGATTTTGTAGACCGAAAAACATTGTTTTAGTAAATCAAACCTCTTATTAAAACGATCAAATTATGAGGTGATCCGATCAGTACACCTCATAAAAGTGATTGGTGGCAACTCTTTTTTTTTTTAAATTAAAAGTCGAGTTCAAAAAAGGTTCTCGACAAAATTCTTGTACAAACAAATGAAATCTTGATTTTAATTGAAGTAGATGGAAGAAGTTTACTTGATGAATAGAAAGAAAACATGTATATTTTAAATCCTAGCACCCTACATTGCTTGAATCACTGGTTCTT
This sequence comes from Gossypium stocksii, assembly GCA_020496765.1. Classification (NCBI taxonomy): domain Eukaryota; kingdom Viridiplantae; phylum Streptophyta; class Magnoliopsida; order Malvales; family Malvaceae; genus Gossypium; species Gossypium stocksii. The sequence goes on along the minus strand of CM035625.1, from coordinate 51,287,722 downwards.
ATTCTTTATTTTGGCAACATACTCAAACTACACGTATGTTAAAAGCAGCAACCTTCATTCCTTCAATCTATTGCTCTTTTTGCTACAACTGTTATTCATTTTCGCAACGTACTCAAACAAACTCCCATCGAAACAACCCCTCACGGCTTCTTTTGACAGATAACCATTTTCCATCTTTTGCAAGTCTATACAAAAGTATCCATTCTCCCTTCGATATTATCCTGCAAACCAGTTCTGTTTCTTTTAATTGAATAAAACACACACGAAATTCAAATAAAATGGTGATAGAAAATACCAGCCAATGAAGTCATATGAGTTTCGATTAGCCTCAGTCATGTGCCATAGTTCTCCGAATGTTAACTTATCGGACACAGTTCGAGCGTACTTGCTGAAAATACTCTCAAAGTTCATTGGCATAAACCTGAAAACATCACATTCATTTGCTTGTGAAAGATTAAAATAGTTTTTTATTTAATGTTTTTAGTGATTCAAATCTTATATGCTAATTACCTTCCTTCAGTGTCATATGTTGAAGAATCACTTCCATGCTTGCATTTATGTATTCTATCTATGTATATAGGAAAATGTAGATTTGGTAACCATCCCTGTCAAATTTGTGAATGCAATATCAGCAACCTTATGGGGTATATATATGCTCTTCATTATTTTGTGCCGAAAGGTGTTAGTGGGATGGAGCTTATGTATAATATCAACATTTTTTTATATTTGTTCGGACTTAACTCAAAATTTAAGTACAAAATTTTATTCAAATTTACTCATTCTTAATTTTATATGATATAAATTATACAACATGTAAAAATAACATAAAACAATATATTATAAATGTACAAAATGGATCTGACTCAAGTCTTGAAAGTTGAAGTCTAAGTTCAACCTATATTTTAAGTGAATTTTCTTTTGACTAAAGAATATATTTTAAATATCATACTTTTATTTAAATCCTCGTCACATTTTGGATGGATATCTTTAAAAGTATGATGCTTTAATAGGTTTACTAGTACCTAACCCTCATAAATGTGGGTTAAGGTGGCAAAATGAGTCTAGACTGGAAAAACCGTGAAAAAACTCTAAGCTCAAACTAATTAAATTATGATTTGACCAAAAAGTCAAAATTCAAAACAAAATTTGAACTCTGAGACTGGTCCAAATCAAATTTAATATTAAAAATAAAATAATCAAAGGATAAATAAGTTTTTTATAAAAAAAACTTTAATCATTAATATATTTCTAATTTTTTAATAAATTAATTAAATATTAATATATTTTATATATATGTTAAAATAAATAGTAATTTTATAAAAGAAAAACAAGTTATATCATGATTATCTAAAACAAATATGATATAATTATTTTAAAAATTGTAGTTTACAATGTAATATGATTAATTCATAATATATTAAAATTTTGATTTTATATAATAAGTTAATGTTATATAATTTTGAAACTACAATAATTTTAAATATATATAACTAAAAACATAATATTATAAAAAAATTTACAAAATAATAATAAACTAAGAACTTATATCGATAGATAAATTATGGCACATAAATGATGTGGGTGAAAACAAATTTATTTAATAAATTTATAAAAAGCTGAAAGAAAAATTAAACGTTGATTTAGTTGAAATTGTAAAGTTGATTTTACGAATGCAATGAAGTTTTAAGTTTAAATCTTATTGTATACATGTGTTTTTTATATTAAAATATAAAAATAATAGTACACGTAAAATAATATTTGTTACTTTATACAAAAAAAAAATTAAATTATTTTACAACTAAATTGAGACTTGGTTAATTGATGACCTACTAAAAAACATTTAAAGATATAATGAAAACAAATACAAACTCAAATTCGAATTGAATGGGAAGTAACTAAAAAGCATAAAAATCTAAGCAAGAAACTCAAATCTAAAAAAGTCGAAATTTAAAAAGAAAAAAATGTGTAAACATGTGAGTAACTCACATATTCGGATACAAATATAGGAAAGTGTATATTTGCAAAAGGGAATAAAAGTGACAGTGAGCAGAACAACTTACAGGGAGAGTCCAGTAACTCAATCCCACATTAATGAAGATTGCAGCAAAAAAGCTTTCGAAGCGACCGAAACCAAGATTCCTCATACCCGCTTGTTTTCACCATAAATTTTTTCAAAATTTGTAAAACATAAAAAACAAAAATAAATTGTAGAAAAAAGAACCTCTGTAGGTTTCCCGGGGATAAACAATTCCATCTTTGTCTTGATCAAAAAAGGAAGCATGTTGCTGAAGAACACTCATTCCATTGTTGTCATGTCCTGGTACTGTTCCATGTGGATTTGCCACACTTGAAGTGTTCAATGCCCTTGCCAAATCTGATCCAAAATTTCATACATGTTTGTCAAAAAAAAAAAACATCATATGGAGCTGTTGGAACAAAGAACTAAGAAAAGAAAAGAGTAAAAAGGAATTACAGGGTTTGGGTATATATTCTTCAAGGTCTGCTCGAACCTTCCTTTCACTTGTCAAAGGAGCTTTGGGTGCCTCTGTTGCAATATCCATTTCTTTGTTCTTCTTTTTTGAGATTGTATGGTTTGTTATAAACAGTGAAGGTCTCCTTATATAGAAAGTCTTCTCAGAACACCCCACCCTACTATTCTAATCATTAATAAATGTACTTTTAAACCCTGAAGCAGCAATTAAAGGGGTTTGCCTACCAATTCCTAAATCTATTCTTTTTAAAGTTTTAACTAACATACTTTTAATCCAAACTTTTCTTCTATATTCACCCATTAAATTTAATTATAATATTTTTTTGCTACGGCTGAAATTTAAATTATTTTTGAAAACAATAAACGCATACACCACAGCTTGGGATTCAATAATATATAATAAGATTATATTAAATTTAAGAAACGATGATTTTATTTATTATTTTGTATATGTACTACATGTATCTATCTGTCTTTTTTGTTTGATTGTTTCAAAAGACAAAAGAAAGAATTTTGAAACATTCAGCTGGGTAGCTAGAGGTAGCCTTCTTTTAGTGGAACAAGTAACCCGAAATCCCTTTACATCTTGACTTCTCCCGTCTGATCAAGATCTTATTAGTAGTAGTAGTAGTCGGTGCATCTGTTTTCTTCCAAAAGGAAAAAAAATTGATTTTGAAACAATCAAGTGGGACAAGCAAACGGGAAATCCTCCATTCCTGTTATTATTTTCCTTTTACATGCATTATCCCTATTTTATAATCTTAATATTTACGTGTATCCATTGCTGACCTTAACTCTATTAAATAAAACAGCTAATTGGAAGCAATCCAACCTGATTTAAAATCAATTTGCCCACTACCCACGTTCGTAACTACCATTGAATTAAATAATACTAAATAAAGGGAAAGAAAAAAGGTTACTAAGAGGAGCTTACATAAAAGCACAACTGATATATACTTGCAGTAAAATCATACTTTAAATTTATTTTATAAAATCATTTATTTTATGCGCACGCGATTAAATTATTGGCATTGTTACCGAGGAGTCGGTGTAGGATTTAGTGATTAATGTTTGATTATTGCATGCTTGTTAAGGAGATAAATAGCAAAAATTAAATCTATAGATACGACACTTTTTTATTTTATTTTATGATTTTCTTATTTTTGTCTTGTTGATAGTTGATTGATAGTCATGTTTAATGATGATTATAGGTGGCCTGAAGGTCCGTTCACGTCTGATGCGGATGGCGCTTCAACACCTAACTGGGATGATTACGGCCCTTATAGGAGGCAAGGATATGATCCTTCGTATGATTCGTATAGCTATGCATGCTTGGTGGATAGCGTCAACCAAGGATGGGAAGGTGTCACCTGACTTATGACCCATATGACCTGTATTCCTTATATTCTTACAACGATGTGGGTGCTTATTGGGAAGAGCCAAACGAAGATCACTACCAAACCACTCGGGGTAGCGCATTTGAGGATGGCATGTCTAAGTACCAAGAAAACACGAAAGATATTAAGAATAAGTTGGACCAAGTACTTGAACTCCTTCAATAATGAGTTAGGGAGAGTGTTTCGATAGACGAGTGTGCCAAACCAAACAATGTTGAAGTGATTGTTGAACATGAAGGCTTGAAGGTTGATTTTCAATAAGAGATAGAGGTCCGAGAATTAAGTGAAGAGTTGAGCATTGTTGAGGAAAGTGTAGAGGAGCTGTCACACTTCTTGGACATAGTAGAAGAAATCTCACACCACGAATTGAACAGGGATGTGCCCTAACAAAGGAATATTCAAATGGAAATGGAGAAGTCAAAAGAAATTGAGTTTGTGATCCCGACATAGATGATCCCTCAGAAGATGCAATTGAGTGAATTCGGTTTCAATAACAATTGGCTCAAATGTGTACATATCAACATAGCCTAAGTCAAGGTGGGTTCAATAAGTTCATTTGTTGAAAAAGGCCCTTATCAACCTGAAGAAGAATAAGGGAAGGTTCCAAGTCTTGATAACTTTGTGGGAGTTCCACTTCGGGGGCATGACATAATGCTGGAGAGGGATTTTAAATTTAAACTTATTTGGTAAATAATTAAATTTATTCGAGTTGAGACTCTATTTACTTTTGTTTATTTTAGATTTAAAATTTGTTGCATGTTTAAATTTAGGATTTTGTAGGTTTAATTTTTGTGTAGTTGAGAGTTTAGACTAAAAAATTAAGATTTTTTTCTTGGATACATTATAGTGGTATCGCGATACCCATAGGTAAGTATCACAATACCCAAGGCAGTTTCAAAATTGGGGTTCTAAAAGTTTCAAAGATATCACGATGCTAACTCTTGGTATCGCGATACCCTTGTCGAGTTTCACAAAATACATGTTTTAGGTATTGTGACCCATCTGCTTTCACTCTATTAAACCCTAAAACTCAAATTCTTTTAATCTTCAGTCCTAATCTCCCAAATACATTTTCTTTCGTATGCTTGTTTGTTTTCTGTGCAGACCACTCATTCGAAGATCACACAACAACTTTGAGCTTAAATGTGAAGGTGGATGACCCGAGCTAGTTTGATAACTCCTTCTAGGGAAGTCCGGTAACCTCTTAATCTTTTGTTTTGGGCTACACATTGAGGACAATGTGTAATAATAAACCTTAATCAAATACGTACATGTGTTCTTAGATAAGTGGATCCTTAATGTTTTCTGACTTTCTACTAAACGATTTTCTCCAATATTCTTATACTACGAACTGCTTCGAGTGTGGGATCGAACCGATTAAATTAAAACATGAAACTAAAAGAAGTTCTCTCCTTTTGCTCCTTTTGGGGTGAAACTAGAAATTCTCTCTTCTTTAATAGAAACCAGTGAAATTGTTATTGTGGAAAAATATATTTAAAAGTTGAGAATAAATTCTTTCTATATTTTGGTAGAATATCAATCTCTTAAAATTTGTCTTAATAGCTCTACCGGTGTCATCTATTTATAAGAAGAGAAGGTAGAATCCTTGTAGAGTTGTAAAGGTTTATTTGAAGTAGAAAAACAACATCTTACTTAGAGTAGGAGAGGGGTGAAAGACTCACCCTTGTATTTCTACTAGGGTTGTCGCCCCATTCATATTATATGAGGGGTTTTAGGCCTCTCTAACATTGGGTCCAATTACGAATACTTCTTAGGCCTTTTTGACCTAGTACTCTATAATGTGATCCAACCCGATTCGATTTTTCTATTTCCTAGAATAAACTTTAATATTTACATATTAAATAATTTTCTCATCTCAATTTTACTCTAATAAAATTTTAACAATTTTACCTCTAGTAAGATTTCAACAAAATTCATTCAATATGTCACAACTCAACATGTTCACTATGACTGAATGATTTATTTTCATTTTTGGGCTTCAAAACAGTTCAAAAACATAAATTCATTCTTCCATTATTTTTAAGTAATCCTATATATATTTCTCATTTCTCATTTTCTATTCATTTCGTTCATTTTTATTCAAACACGCAATTCATTTCTGGTTTCAACGAGCTAGCGGAGGGACCTATTGGACATATGTAGTTGAGGCTCAAATGATTTATAATTAAGTTCCAGATTTTCACCTATTAATTATAAGCTCATTTAGTCATAAAGTCATTCCACTATAGTATCTTAATTGAGCTTTCCCCAATGACATACAATTGCAAAAGCAACTACTCAGCGCTTATCTAATGACCTCGTCATTAGTGTGTTTCCCTTATAAAATATCCTTAATCTCTTTGGGATAATATACATTCTCCCAATATGATCCTATTTTATCTCATGTCAATGAGAGGATATCATTTACCCATGTTTTGGGCTATGAATTTCACTATTGTGAATGACCCTACATACTACAGAAGCCGTACACCTAACGCACCAGCTTTCGATTCATTATCTATTTTAACTCAAGTTTTTACTTACATCAAAGTGTACGAGTCATGCATACATAGTCTTCCATCCACTCAAGATTTAGGTATGCTACACTATAAACGTCACAAGAGAATAAATTCATAAATGGAATCAGGATCTATTCAGAATAAATTCATAAATGGAATCAGGATCTATTCTGCTTGAATCCTATCTGATCTACTGTGAGTCCAATCAATCACATCTATGTCTTTATCTTTTTGGAATCATTTGCTATGATGCCCAAGATAAAACATCTCCCCAATTAGACTTGATAGGCGACATATTGGTCTTTCAATCAGTTTGCTAATTTTTATTAGACTAAGGACATGTTTAGGTTCGTCTACTAATACAAGTTGTCTTTTAGCAATACGGTCCGACCACGTAATATCGCTTAGTATTTTAACAGCTTATTTTTAGTAATATTGGGAATCGTGGTTCGAGACCACAACTCCAATTAGTATGTTATTTTATTATTTAATTAGTATCTGAATGGTCGTGGTAGACGTATAAAAATTCGGTATGTTGATTTTATCATTTGATTATTTTAATTAGGAGAAAGGACTAAAACATAAGAGTTGCAAAAGTTTAATGCTATTAGTTAATTGTATTAAATGAGTATAAAATCATGAATTTAGGGCTTTAAGTGGCAATTTGACCTTATTTATTAAGTAGTGGACTATAGGTAAATAAAATTTTCTTTTAAATTAGAAACGTAAATAACTAATGGCAATTTTATAATTCTAATTAAAAACATAAGATAATAAAAATTAAACAAACATCATATTCCTTATTTTGGACACAGAGAAACCCAAAACTCCATAGCTAGGAGAAACTAAAGTTTGGTCAAGTTTATTCCTAGTGCATGTAAGTGTTTTTCCTACCTATTTTTCATTATTTTTATGTTATTGAGATCGAGATAGAGATAGCTAAAGTTAGTTAATCTAGGGACTAAATTATGAAATTTTCCAATGTTTAGAAACTTTCTATTGATGATATTAAGTGTTCTTGGTGTTGAATGATAGATTATTGAGCTTGAATGCTAGATATGACTATTTTGTAAAGTGATTTTTGTTAGTTTAATTTTAGGGACTAAATTGATAAAATAATAATTTTGGCATGGAAAATTTGTGATATTTCAAAAGTTATGGATTGAACATAGTCCTTAGGTAGTTAGGTTAAGCTTGGATGGGGTTAAATTGTGTTGAACTATAAGTTTTGGTTTTAGGGATTAAACTGTACAAAAGGTAAAAGTTGGGACAAATGGGTAGATCGGCCAATAATCGTGGGAAGGAAAAGGCAGTCGAATAATCATCATTGAATATCAGTAGTTACTGCACAAGTAAGTTTGTATTATATAAATAATGTTATAATTAAACTCCTTAATATTTGTTTTACTTTAATAGTTCTTGTGTTTGTAATTATTAAATGTTGGTTGATGGAAATTAATAATGCAATTGAGTTGTATTGGATGTATCGTATCAAGCCTTGAGCCTAGCAAGCTTCGTGTTAGTGTATTGTATCAGGCATCGGGTCTAGCAAGCTTCGCGCCAATGTGTCGTATTAGGTAACTTGTACGGGAAAATACTATTTCAAGCATCCGATGAATTTAAGAATATTCTCCGGCCATATGATCTTATACATGGTTTATCAGTTCATGACTTGGTAATTTTAATGATATGGATATTATAAGTTAAATTGTCTTGGTTGTTTGAGATACGTGAATTATAATTGTTGACCTCATGATATGTTCTTGCATCATTGTATTTAAATTGTCAAGTATAACAAGTTAATTTCACGAACTTAGTAAACTTTACTTGAGTTTACTTTATTTAATTTAATTTTGTAAATTTGTTGGAATCGTGTCGTCAATTAGATCAGCTCAAGAGATCACACACTATCCATTATATTTTTGGTAGTCATTTTGTTCATTTTGGGTCGGTTTGAAGTGGCATGTAATTAGGGTATCCATGTATGTGTATATATGTATATATATATATATATAAGCCTTAGTTGATAAATAACTTTTGTTGAAATGGTAGCTTGTAACTGTCATTTTGGTACTTGCTTGATGCAAATGGTATTTTCTGATAGTTATATGTAGCTATCATTGAGTATTATTGTGAAATGGAAATGGTCATTGTATGAGTATGAGTAAGAATATGTTGCTTGGTAGAATGGATGTAAAGAAGTTGGTATGTTTAAGCTAGCATGAAATATGTGATTATAGTAGTTGTTTATGATTAAAATTGATATTTGAATTGTGGTGCCAATGAAGGCATATTGGTTAGGCAAATAGGTTGTTTGTGATTTGGCATGTTTTAGTTGTTTTTAGGTATGTTTTTGAGTGTTTATATAGGTGAATTTGGTTGTAAATGGTATGGCTTAGTGTATAAGTAATGGTGGTTTTTTTAGCTTAAAAATGAAATTACTTGGCTGCACATGACCTAGGACACAGGCTGTTACACAGTGTGTGCCACACACGGCCTCCTCACACGGCCGTGTGTCTTATTGATTTTAGGTGCAGGATTGTCCACACTTTCACAAAGAGTTACACGACCTAGAAGCATGACTGTGTAACCCTACTTCAAGCTGAACACAGTCTGAGCACATAGGTATGTGGAGTAGTCACACGAGCATGTGGGTAGCCACAAGGCCATGTTTGGGGCCACACGGGCTGGCCTCTTTCACACCACCATGTAACCTCTATTTCCACTTTTAGTCAAAATTTTATTTTTGTTTCAATTTAATCTAGATTTAATCTTGAGTTAATTTAAATGTTTCTTAAGCTTGATTTAGGTTCTGAAATGCTCGTAAGATATGGAAAATGGTTGCGGTTTAATACTATATGTATAATTTGATCATGTTGTCTTAATGTTAAAGTTTTAATATTGTAATGCCTTATATCTCAGGTAAACTTCTGAATCAGGTATAAGGTCTTACAGTATTAGTTAAATATTAGACAACTAATGAGCAACATTTGCTTCTATTTTACTTTGATGAAAAAACCATGTGAGGACAATTTACAAAGTATTACTGTAATTCATGAATAATTTTATTAACCAATTTATTCAAAAAAATTACAAGTGTACTTAGACGAAAATATTACACTCAAGGCACCAGATCCAACACAGAATAGTCCGACATACCCCGAAAAAGTTTTTGAAAATTTAAGGACAGTGTCGCAACATCGAACCCCTGTGTTGCAACCTTGCACTTCGAAGTGATAGATTTTGATAATGCAAAGGCAATGTTGAAACACCGAACCCTGGTGTTGCGACATCACATTTCGAAGCAAAATATTTCGTAAACATAGGTAGTGTCGTGATACAAGATATTAGTGTCGCGACATAGCATCACGAATTAAAATTCTGGCAATTTGAAGTTCGGTGTCATGATACCCATACCTAGTGCCGTAACCCCGTGTCGAGTCTGCAACTTAATACTCGGAATTTTCAGACGACCCACTGGGTTTTTCTTTAAAACCTATTATCTTTTAACCCTAAAACCTCCACTTAAACATACTTTGCACCATACTACACCTATAAAACAACATTAGCAGACGCCAAATGCCCTTCCCTCCTTATTTTCTCTAGTTTTTCAAGATTTCCTTTGATTTCTTTCTTTCTTTTCTCTTTTGTTCTGCTACAATTTTTTCTTTGTCTTTGATTATCTCATTGTTTTGCAAGTATTACACATCATGTCCACAGCTATCAATTCAGCTGGCACGTTCAAATACGTCAACAAGTGAGGTTAAGTGTTCTAATTTCGTTATTTGTTCATATTTTCTGCTTGATTAAAAGCTCATAGTATTACCATGGCATCTAGAAAAATTAGGTGAACTATAATCAATGAGTCATAGATGTATGTCGATTCTGATAGGTTTCATAACCAAGAGGATGAAAAATACTTCTTAGAACTTCAAGGTTGAACATTTATACAAGAATGGGGGTTCGACCCGTCGATGACCATGTACGGTGAAATTTGGGAGTTAGTCCACATTCATCATTAGAGGATTTTTTGTTCGACCCTAAATGAATCAATGATCGACTCAGTAGTTTAAGAATTTGATGCTTCTCTGAATGAAAAGAAAATAATAAACTACCGAGTGAAGTCTACACACATGTCACGGTAAGGAGTAAGGAAGTGCTTGTCACTTCTTGAGAAATCTACCATTTTTATGATGCTCCATCCTATGCCTCCGATTTTCTTGACAATGCTAATTTAAATTACTATAGGAATATTAATATAGATCAAATCGTAAAATGCCTTACTGAGGGAAGAGGCAAGTGGACTCACCAACCCAATACTAATCTCCCATTGAAATTTAATCAGTCAATAATGTACTCAATTGCAAAAATATGAATGTAGTTTATCTACACTCGAATTTTGCTATCCTAAAACATGTCTAACGTAAACACTTTTAGAGCGATTTTGCTTAATGTTATTTTGTACAAACGATATATTTGCATGAGAAAATGGATCTATCAATCCATGATAACGTGTATCAGTGGCGAGAATGTTAGGATTTATTTCTTGCGCCTAGTGACAGCCTTATGTAAAAGGGTCAAGGTTCTAATGTTTGCCACAGAACAATTCGTGAAGTCGACAAAAAGTATCATTAAAAATTCAATATACACCAAGTATGGCAAGCTTCAACAAAAACAGATAACGGAATGGAATTAGAGTCGAAAGAACAAGATGGGCATTCCACCATCCCTCAAATGCAAAGGTAAAACAAAGGCTAAGCAAAGACAAGGGTTGAGTGATCTGCCCGATATGGAATGGGTTATTAGATTGATACAAAAAATGGCATCAATTGGCATGATTATGCACAGAGGCTTGACATTCGAGTGTCAAATCCTTTACCGAACATGTAACAGCCCGAATTAGGGCCTAAACGGAACAGTGGTTTTGAAAACCACGAATCCGAAGTGGAAAAATTTATTGTGATTAAGTTTTAAGGTTTTTAATGCGATTGGATACTTGTGAGAAAAATTCGTTAAGAAATTTTATCGATTGGGTGTTCAATTTGGTATTTAGGACTAAAATGTAAAAGGTGAAAAATGTGTGTTCTTGTTCATAAAGGTACTTGATTGACATGGGGTTTTAAAGTGGAGGTCCTTAAATAGCAATTAAACTATTATATTTTAGTTTGGACAAAAATGGACATGTATAGAAGTGCCTTGATGTAGTTAGGTATATTACATATGTTTGATGGTTAAATCCGCAAAAATCAAAGGTGTGATGTATGTTTATAAATTGTTTATGAGTGTGAAGAGTTAAGAGTACAAAAAGGCTTGGAAAATAGCCTAAGTGTTGGCCACACGGGCAAAGATATTGCTGTGTGTCTTAGCCGTGTGGAGGGCATGGCCTAGCACATGGGCGTGTGACTTGGCCGTGTGCCTCGGCCGGGTACCTCTAAATGTTTGATGATGTCATAAACAGAGAGTTACACGGGTGGAGAACACGGGTGTGTCCTGAGCCACACGGGTGTGTGAGATCACACGGCCTGCCCGCACGGGTGTGTGACTCTCCAAAATAGGGAAATTTTAATTGTGTCTCAAAAGTCTTTAAAGGTTTTCGGTTTAGTCCCGAATCATTATAAGTGTATATGTTGGGCCAAGGCCCCTATAAGGGACTTTAAGATGGGAATTGAAATTTTTTAAATTTGAACGAAAATTCATGACTCGATTTTACATGTTCATATGTGTTTAAATTTGGTAACGCCTCGTACCCTGTCCCGGCATTGGATACGGGTAAGGGGTGTTACAGAACAAATATGAACCCATTTCGTATAGTGAGCAATCTGAGAAGGATGAGGAGGAGAGTGAAGAAGAATATGACGAGGAAGGAGAGGATGAAGGAGAAAAGGATCCCCATATTTACGATTTTGAGGAGGAACTAACTAAATGACATCTAATGAAAAGTGTACATTTACGCAGGCTGAGCCGACATAGGCTAACCCAATTTGCGGGTAGGAAGGCTACAAAGACTACTATACGATGTGACAATGGAAAGGCGAAGATGGGCGAAGTGCCGAAACCTAATTTCAATTAATTTGGCACTTCCTTTGAATTTTTTTGAGGGGTTCTAATTAATTTTAAACTTGGATGATTTTATTTTTCTTTTCTTTTCTTTTCTTTTTTGTTTTAGATAGATTTGTTTTTAGTTAATGCTTAATTGAAAATGACTTTTATTAAGGAGGATCAACCTATTCAAAAACAAATTTACAAAATGTTTTATTATATCGAAAAGGGGGAGATTATTAAACTAAGCCTTATTGGATAATATGTTTTGATATAACAAATTAAAATATTTTTGAATAAAATTAAAGTTGAGCAATTTCATAAAAATCAAGTTAAAATGGTTCAATTGTTCAAATATGTTTTAACCACTTTCAAACAAGTTAGAGTTGCTGCAAGACAAAAAGTACTTTTTGTCTAAGTATCGATATTTTACAAGATATCGATATCCCTCTGATAATCGATACCAAATTGACATTTTGTCATTTTCAAACCTTGGTAGGTATCGATACTTTTCTTAAGGTATCGATGTATTTCCTAATGCATCAATATTCCTACTCCAATGGTCACTGAAATCAGCATTAATTACAAAAAAAAAATATCGATACCCTTTTAGTAGGTATCGATACTTGTTACTGTAGGTGAACTTAATGACCTAGTATTTCATCCCCAATGGCTACACTCACTTCTACAACAACCACAATGATTGGAAATCAATTAGAGGGTATAAATATCATCTTCCAAAAGTTTAGCAACAACAAGAAACATGTGCAAAGCTTAAAGATCAATCAAAACAACCTAGAACTTAATTCTTTCATACCTTTTCTTATTAACACTTGTGAGCTTTCATTGTATTCATCTAGCTCAAGTGTTCTTCTTTGTATTTATGCTTAATTGGCAAACATCCTAATCATGTAAGGATTGTTTCTTTGTTTGCTTATTTATTTCTCTTTGAAAAAGGGTTAATTCTTAAGGTTTTGTATCTTAATATTTTGGATCATAAATTTTAAGAGAGATTGTAACGTTAAACATTGTCCTCAAAGGTTTCCAAATTAGTGAATTTGGAAAAATCCTTAGTTGTGTTAAGCTAAGGTAGTAGAGTAGGCAATTGGGGCCGAGCCACTATAAATCATTGTGTTTTTTGTTGCATATTTTTCATTGCTTCCACCACAAGTTCTCAAAGGCCAATTCAACCTCCCTATAGGTGATTTCAAGTTTATCCTTTTGACCTAACAAACATGTGATAGGTTGTTTTGTATAAACTATAAATTTAGCCTAATAATAGAGGATTTTCGATGATTTAATTTTAGATTAGTTAGTTTAATCCATTAAACTTTAAATAGGAAAAAGTATTTAAACGTACCAAATGATAAAAGTATACACGAGAAGGCATGTATGCTTGCTTGAATTACAGGTTATTCGAATTTCATAACTCAGTTATTTGAATCCATGGATATTGAAATAGTAAAGTATAGTGAGTATAGAATTCGTGCAAGTATGGACTTAAATGAAAATTAATGAAAGACCAAAAGCATTTAAAGGGTTAAAAGTAGAGTGAGAGTGATAAAACTATTGAACGACTAAAAGCAATGTGAGTGAAGAGAGAACAAAAAATCCAAAAAATATTATGAGTACTTGAGATATTTTTACTCATAATTGCACAAATACTCATTGAGTTGCTTATACTTGTTAGTACTATACTAGAGTCCAAAACATGGATGAAAGTTAAACTGAGTACTTGGGATTCTAATTACATGTATTCTTCGAACTTAGATGTTGTACTTGTATATTCATTTTGATGGAAGCATATGCTTAACTAACTTTAACTTATTTACTGTGGAACTTAATGAACTAACATGTTTAAGGTTAAAAATTGTGAATCATTTATATATCTAGTTAGAATTGCATATTTAGCCAAACTCTCTTATTTTTCATGTCCCAAACTAATTTCGCGTATGAAGCATGCTTAAGTATAGTCTTGATTATTTTTTGTTGTTTTCGTTGTATGCTTGTCTTGTTTGCTTGCGAACAAGCAACAAGTTAAGTGTGGGGGAGTTTGATCTGCCACAATTCGTTATGGCAAATTAGGTTCTTTCCGGCACTTAATGAGCTTGTTTTAGAGAAATTTCATACTATTTTTCTTAGTTTTCTAATTTAGTATTTTACGTTTAAATTTAGTGAAATAAGCATTTTTATGCAAGTTTTGGTGTTTCGATAACCCATTAGGCCAATTCAGGTCGAGGGTAGGACTAATGAGCTAATTAAGTGTGTAGGACACCATTTCAAGCCAAGGAACACAAAGAATGACTTTAGTGCCGTGAAAAAAACATGCAGAGTTGTGACACCCAACTTCGAGCTATCAAAAGTCCCATTTGGTGTTCAATTTCGCGACACCCATATCCAATGTCGTGACATTGGTTCGACAAGGGCCAAAATACTGCCAAGGGTGTTTTCATCTACACAACATGTTTGATTTATTTTTATCAGCTTTAACTGACCTAAGAGGGTCAGAAACGTTAGACTATATAGAGTAATATTTAGGCTTAATTAAGGAGACCATTTTGAGAATAGTTTTTAGGATTTTTAGTTTTAGTTTCAATTTAGTTTGAGATTTGACAGAATTTTTAGTATTGTTTTTAGACTTGTATTTGATTTCGATCCAAGCTTTCGTTTCTTTAGTAATCTATACTTTTTTAGTTGGTTTTCATTTGCAATCGGTGTTATATCAACAACTGTTCAAGGATTTTTGGCATCCAAACACATCCAATATCGAAAAAAATCAATTTCTCTTTTCCATTCTCTTTAGCTTAATTCATGCTTTGCATGTTTAAATAAACTTAGGGAATTTTGCATCTGGATTCATGAGTAGGGAGATTAACGATCAAAGGTGGGATTAATTAACTAAAAAATTAGGGTTTGCCATAGAAATATTTAACTTAAATTATGTATGCTTAAACCCTAGAATTGATGACCTTGGGAAGTAATCTAGGCAAATGAGGTTCATAGAATAGTTTATCGAGCACCTCTTAGTTTAACATGGTTCAAACTGCGAGGTGGAGAGTTAAGTGGTTTCTATCGATTAATTTATTAGTTAGAGGCTAAGAGGTAATAACTAGTTAATGATTAGCTAATTCATTAAAACCCGAGTTTTAAAGTTAATTATGAACACTGATGTGAGTTAATCTTCTGCTTGTTATCTGCGTTAATTTCGATTGTTAATTTATTTTTGTTAGTCTTATGTTATTTTTGTCACTAAATTTTATTTCTACTTATCGTATTATAAGTCTAAATTAGTACTGTTTAGCTCTGTTATTGTAGAAAGTAATTTCAATTTAATCAACCTCCTTTTAGTATGATCCTCAGAATACTTCTCGAAATGTTTCGTTACAAATTTTATTATATTACAATTTGACTTGTATACTTGTAGACACCGTTGTTTTATTTTATATCTTTTTGTTGCAATATTTCCAGTCTAGACGTTCGTATGTCTAGCGATGGCCAACAAGTAACTCAATCCCACATTGATGACGATTAATGCCAAAAAAAAAAAAGCTTTCGAATCCACCAAAACCAAGATTTCTCATACCTTCTTGTTTTCGCCATGAAAATTTTCAAAATGTGTAAACCATAAAAAAAACTAAAATAAATTGTTGATAAAAAAAACTTGTGTAGGTTTCCCAAGAATAAACAATTCCATCTTTATCTTGATAAAAAAAAAGAAACATGTTACTGAAGAACGCTCATTCCATGGTTGTCATGTCCTGGTGTTCCATGTGGATGTTCCACATTTGGATTAGCCAATGCCCTTGCCAAATCTGATCCAACATATCATATATATTTTTCAAAAAAAAAACATATGGAGCTATTGGAACAACGAAAGAAAAAGAAGAGAAAAAAGAATCACAAGGTTTGGGTATGTGCTCTTCAAGGTTTGCTCGAATCTTCTTTTCACTTGTCAATGGAACTTTGGATGTCTATGTTGCAAGTGGCGGAGCTAGGATGTTAATCTTAAGGGGGCAAGCTAAAATTAAACTTGCTACGTAACAATCGATTTAAACATATAAACAATCGATTCAAAAGAAGTAGTATTCCAATATAACAATTGATTCAAAAGAAGCAGTATTCCAACAAAACAGTCGATTTAAACATATAAACAATTGATTCAAAAGTAGCAATATTCTAACATAACAATTGATTTAAACATATAAACAATCGATTCAAAAGAAGAAGAAACAATATTCCACCATAACAATCGATTTAAACGTATAAGCAATTGATTCAAAAGAAGTAGTATTACAACATGACAATTGATTTAAACATACAAACAGTCTATTCAAAAGAAACAGTATTCACAGGCTATCATTTGACATAATTTTAAACAAAATGACCAAGATTTCCCCTTTGTTTTATTAAGAATAATTTTTTTTAATATTATTTTTAATACTATAAAAATATTGAACGAGCCTACTTATAATTTTGGGAGGATTATAGCATATATACAAAGAGGAAAATTGCAAAAATCTTAAACTTTAAAAGGCCTACTTATATTTTTGGGAGGACCATAGTATATCTACGAAGGATTAAATTACCAAAATTTTATCTAATAAGCTCCCCTATTGTCTGTTGCAATATCCATCCTTTTCTTTTCAGTGGGTGAGATTTGTTATAAAGAATGAAGCTGTCCCTCCTTATATGGAAAGTCTTCTCATAATATTACTTAAGACAAAAGAAATCGAACCAATGCCCTACTCATTATAAACGATTGCCTACCATTACTATTACTTTCAACTTTGTAGCACAATTAAAGGGTTTTACCTACCAACACGTTTCTTATTCCTTTTCTAAGGTTAACCGACTCTTTTTTTTATAGCCAATTCAGAATTGCTTAAATCATTTTATTATTGCTTCAATTTTCACATGCATAATCCATATTGTGTTATATGCACCATTGATTTAATTACCAGATGTTTCGAGTCAATTAAATTGAATTATTCGAATCAATTAGAATAAGTAATTTGAATTTCGAGTTTGAGACGAGTTAAATTTTATAATTCGAATCATTTAAATAACATATTCATATAAATACTCTTTTGATCGCTACCAATTTTAAAAATGAACAAATTGATCTCTCAACAAAAATTGAAAAATAAAAATAAAAATAATTTTCAAAAATTTAAAATAATTTATAAAATTTAAAATTTAAAAAAAATCTAAAGAATATATAAAGAAAATTAAAATTTTAAAATTTTTTTAAAATAATAATTTTAGGAACCAAATTTAATCATGTGATAAATTCAAAGGTGATAATAATAAATCCCAAATCCAATATATACCATATAAGTCTTAGTCAAAATTTAATTGGTATGAATTTAAAGATATTTTTTTATTATAAATAAAATGTAGTATTAAATGATTTGCGTTTCTTGACATCAAAATTTAAGTTTAATATTAAAAGTTTTAGTCTGACTTAATTAATTTTATTCGGATTTTTCTAATCCTTAATATATTTATGTTGTAATAATTTGATTATATATTGTTAAATAATTTGATTTTATTAATTCAAAATTTTTGTTTGTATTTATAGTTTAATTATACTATAAGTGTAGAAATCAATATGAATATAATTTATAGACGACTTTAAAAATAATCAAATGAGAATGACAAAATCCTTTTGGGCTTTTTACCCCCCCCCCCCAGGGCCCATACAATACCGAAATCATTTCCAATTTGTATTGTGCCACGTGTCCTACTTTCATGGCACAATTTTTGGGCATTTGAGTATCGCCTATATTTGTCCAGGTGTCAGAAAATTAAATATGCTAGTATTTTTAATAGGTTAAAATATGGTTGAAGTCATTGTATTTTTTGTTTATTCAAAATTTAGTCTATTTATTTTTATTTTAAGAATTTTAGTCTTCTTATTTTTTAGATTTTAAAATTCAAGTCTAATTTTTAATATCGTTGAAATTTTTCTATTTCATTTGTTGGTGTAACATTTTTTAAATAAAAAAAATAGTTATTGGTAGCTGCAGAGCCTAATTTTAGCCCGGGCCCAATAAACATCAAATTACAACATTTTTTTTCTTTTATTTTTACAAAACCCAAAATACAAACCCAATGGCCCAAATCAACCCTAGCCCATAACCTAAACTAGTAACAGAAACCCTAGCCACCTTAAGCCTCTGCTGCCGTTAGGGTTGAGCATTCGATCGAATCGAATCGAATCAAATTAAAAAATTTCGAGTTAATTGAGTTTTCGAATTTTATTTTATCATTCAAACTTTGTTTGAAATTTTCTCGAATCGAGTCGAGTGAGATAGAATTCGAATCGAATCGAATCGAATATATTTGTTCGAGTTAAATTTTAAAAAATAAATTTGGGTTCTTGTAACCACTATCACCCATCGTACTAAAATTTTTCCGCTATAATTAAATTTTTTATTAAGTTTCATCATCTCATAATTTATTTACTAATCTTTTATATAGGGGTTAGCTTTTTTGTTTGCTTAGTTGTTTCAATTATCTTCAGATTCTTGTCACTATGTATTTTGGAATTAAAAAATATATTAAATGTAATAATGTGACTTTTTAATAAAAGTTATTTTAAAGATAAAATGTGAAATTAATACCAATATAAAATTTTAACACGAATAATTTATGGCATCATTAATAATTCAATTTTAATATAAATATTCAATATGAATAAACAATTCAATAATATAAATAATATAAAATGTGAAATTTAATTTAATAATATAAATAGCATATATAAATAAAGTTATTACTATTTATGTTTATGGGTTTTTTTTTTATAATTTTAATTTTTTATTTGGGAGTAAATAGTGAGAAGTAAAAGTTTAGAGGGAAAATAAAAAGTTTTGGGAGTAAAAGTTTGAGGAAAAGTAAATAGGGAGAGTAAAATTTTGGAGGGAAAATATTAAAAAAAATTGGGGAGATGAGTTTGGGGTAGATGGGGGGTGGGATGAAAAGAGAGTAAAAGTTTCAAGGGGAAAGTGGGAGTAAAAATTTTGGGGAAAAACAAAAAGTTTTAAAGGGTTTTGGGAGTAAAATTTTGAGAAAAAGTAAATAGGAGAGTAAAATTTTGGTGGGAAATGGATTTTGAGTAGATGGGGGGTTGGGATGGGAGGGGAGTAAAAGTTTTGGGGAGAAAGTGGAAAATATTATAGTTTGATATTCGAATTATTCGAGTTATTCAAATTTAAAAACTCAACTCGATTTGAACTCGAAATTCGAAAAAAAATTCGAGTTGACTCGAATAACTCGAACAATTCGAATAACTCGATTCATTTAACTCGAACTTCGAATTTTTTTTGATTTTTTAGAGTCGAATCGAGTTTTGCTCACCCCTAGCTGCCGCCGCTCCTCCCGGGCATGCACCGCTCCACCACGCACATTCGCTCCACGTCAGCCCACCAGCGCGTTCCTCTCCACCACGCCGCCCATGTACCTGCAAAAAAGCAAAACAGTTGTAATATTTCGGCTTTAAAAGCCACAAAAAATTAGATGTAAAAAAGGGAATCGAAATAAAAGCAAAAACTTTGTTAAAGGTGATTTTTCGTTTTTTTATTTCTATTTATTTTTAATTATTCAAGTTTTTTTCTGCTTATTTCCATACACCAAAATACAAAGATAGAAGAACAAGAACTTACCGGGGTTATTTTCATCATTTTGCTGCGTTTTTCGGGCATTTTGAGGCCGGATTTAGGTTTAAAGGGCGAAATCTTAAAAAAGATATATTTTTTTGTCTCTGGCCGCCGGTCGCCAGTTGCCAGCGCCGCGGCGGTGGTCCGCTAGAGCCATGGCCGGACCTTTAGGTGTTTCAGAGAAAAAGAGAAGTTTTTTTTTTTGTTTTTTTTTTTTTTTGAGAAATGAAAAGAATGATTTAAAAAAAAAATCTTACTTATAAAGGCCTCCAAAACAACGTCATTTTGGGCCTTAGCATTAGTGGTCAAAACGACGTCATTTCATGCCTAACCCGCGCGCACGACCTGACCCGTCAGAGGATCCGCGTATTTTTAAGAAGTGATCTTATTCGCTTTTGGTCCTTCCGCATTTTCTATTATTTTAATACAGTTTATTTTTATTTTCAACTTTACCCTATAATTTCCCATTAGTTTTAATTTGGCCCCGCGCAAAGTGGTGCGTTTTGAAGGGCAGTGATATTTTCTTCTTCAGTCCCTCCATGTTATTCGCGCACTCAAATCGGTCTCTTTCCCTTTTATTTACTTCTGATTTTGCCTCAAAATGTCTATTTTCACTTCAATTTAGTCCCTTTTCGATGATTTTTGATATTTTATTGTTAAATTAATAAATTTGAGTTATATTTTACTATTATTCGCACTAATTATAATTATCACTGTTACTATCATTATTATCATATTTATTATTATCCCTATTAACATTTGACTATTATTTTATCATTATTTATTATTATCATTATTATTATTATTATTTTTATTTTTATTTATTTATTACTACTACTTTATTATTATTGTATTACTACTATTATTATTATCATATTATTGAACTAGTTAACTTTATATTATCATTTTTACAATATGCATTTCCTTTGGTATTTACAAACGTTATTATTTTTATTATTATCATTATTTTTATTTTTATATTTCAACTTACATTTTTTTATACATTCATTTTATTATATAGTTCATTTATTTATTTATCTTTTTCTATAATTTTAAAACCTTTTTTATATTATTATTAATACTATTTTCGCTATTGTTAATATTATTATTTTCAAACCGTTTTACATAAATATTATTATTTTTATTTGATTACTATTAGTTTTTTAAATTTTAAATTTCTTAGCTTACTTATTTGTTTTCCCTTTTGTTTATAATCCGCATGTTTATTTACTCATTCATTCTATCATATTCTTGGCATTATGTTGCTATTTTCATTAGTGCATTAATAATTATTCTGTTATGCATTTTAGTATCGTAACTCTTCTTTTTATCAAATTACATTACATTAACCTTCACCCAATTCATAGAAATTTTGTTTTAAAATAAAGGCAATATTCTGTATTTAGAGAATCAAGAAATTGTACCCTAACCTATTGGATTTCGATTTTTTCGTTTGATCTAAATAACCGAATATCCTTTTGAAATTAAAATATGAGTTTTAAATAAAATAAAAGGCAAACTTATACTCAAGGGTCGAGGTGTTGTGTCCTAACGTACGGGATATGACATTTCATCTTGAGATGGGACGGTCTTTGACATACGTTTTAATTTATCCAAACAATTTCTTTTTAATAAAAAAAACATTGACACTAGAAAGGATCGTTTTTTTTTAAATCTCCTCAAGATTTTTAATTTTCGATATCAAGACACTAATTGATCAATTAGGTACCAATTTTGGGCATATCGAGAGTGCTAATCCTTCCTCATGCATAATCGACTCCCGAACTCGTTTTATGGATTTCGAAGGCCAAAATCATTATTTTAATAAATCGAACAATTTATTAAAAATAGCCATTTTACAAGGTGACCCGATCACACCTCATAAAAAAGGATTGGTGGCGACTCTCGTTTTTTTGTTTTTAAAGTAAACTCCATTTTTCAAAAGAGATGGTTTCGACAGCTTGACGACTCCGCTGGGGATAAATAAGAGAGTAAAGCCGCGATTTGATTAATTCTTATCCTGTTGGGCAAAAATTGATAATTTGATTTAAAATTACGATCATTTCATCGCATTTCATCTGTCATTTTTGTGATCTTTGCTTTATCGATTTGGGTCTTGGAATGCTTTCGCATATTGCATTGCATGACCGTTTGGTTACACCTTTTAAGTGGGAGTGAGAAACTATGCCTTCGTGAGGTTTTCACCTCAGCATCGGCTAGTGGGCTGCTTCCAGGATATATTCGTACCTATGTATTGTGAGATTTTCATCTCCGTGCAGCCATAGGGAAATGTATCCCCCTGAACTGAACTCAGTCCATATGAGCCTATAATGGGTAAGGATTGAGGAATTTGCTAGTTCAGGTACCCTTACCTTGGAGCCGAGCTGCATATAGTGAGCCCTAAAAGGCAACCCTAGGTAGAATCGTACCAAACCTTAGTGGTCACCCAATTAGATGCTTTATTCTATTGTTTATTTCTCTTGTGCTAATTATTTTCTTTTGTTTTGATTGCATTGCATTTTAATCATAGAAAGAATGTGTTAATTCATATGCGATTGCTAAATAGAAGAGTTTGTCATGAGAAAACAGATTTCTTGATAAAGTGGAATATAATACGGTCATCCGAATATGGTTCGAGTAAACATAACGAGAGGAGGATGGTAGTCCATGGAAAAATATATAACTATGCTTCGCTACCCAAAGATTCAAACCGACAAAGATTATTCGAGAGCCTTAAACGTCTCGACCTTCTTAAAGAAGCTAACGAGCATCGCGGAGATAAGTGAGCAATGGATCATGGCCCTGATCAAGCAAAAAGGAGATAATAGGGACATCTTTTAGAAAATTCGCAAGATTTGATCCTAACATCTCGACATGAGGAAAGGGAGTGATGTCTTCGCTCAGAGTATGAGGGCAAGACCGTATATGTTTTCGCTTTATGTAAAGAGATTTGTTTTCTAGAATAACTTGTTCTAATATAATTGAATTCAGAAACAATGCCTCTCTTTCTTTTTGCATTCATTTCATGCATTAACATTGCATTGCATTGCATCATATACATTAAATCTCATAAAAGGACCCTAAAACCCTAAAATTGTGGCAGTTACCCTGGAATATCATCACTACACACGAAGAAAAACAAAAGTTATGGACCAATGGTTGGAAAAATTAGAACAACGCAAAAAGAAATGCAGGACCAACTGCAAATACAGATGCAAGAATAGTTTGCCAAAATCCAACAGGATATGAGGGATCAAATGCTAGAATCCCAGAGGAATATGATGAACCAATTAACCTAGTTACTAACTGGAGGGCCAGAAAAAGGAAAAAGCACTATGATCAATGTTGGGGATGACAATAAGGACCTTACAACGAATACCCAATGACAACTACAGAGGGTATCCATCAATATCAGACCTCAATGTCAAATGGTACGTCGGCACCGATAAACTTCGTGATGGGTTCAAGTTCCTACCCCGGAGACAATCTAGCAAATCTCAGTGTCCCCGACCCTGATGATATAGTGGAAACAGGAAAGGTGAGAGTGGAGCTCCCAAAGCAATTAGAGGACCGATGCAAATGGCTAGAGGAGAAATTCAATGTGTTGGCAAGCGCTGATTACCATTGTGGAATGGATGCTAAGGAATTGAGCCTGGTCCCGGATCTAGTACTCCCTCCAAAGTTAAAAATGCCGCAGTTTGAAAAATATAATGAGACCAGCTGCCTTGAGGCTCACATTACAATGTTTTGTTGGAGGATGACAGGATATATCAATAATGACCAGTTATTAATTCACTGTTTCCAAGATAGCTTGACTGGAGTTGTGGCCAAATGGTATAATTAGCTAAATCGTGCCCAAATTAATTCATGGAAGGACTTGGCATAGGTTTTCATGAAACAATATGGCCACGTGACAGATATGGCCCCTGACAGAAACACTCTGCAAAATATAAAAAAAAAGGCCAAGTGAGAGCTTTAGGCAATATGCCCAAAGATGGAGAGAGGTAGTGACACAAGTCCAGTCACGTCTTCTGGAGAAAGAAACCACGATGCTTTTCATCAATACTCTGAAAGCCCCATTCATTAACCATATGCTGGGAAGTGCTACAAAGAGCTTCTCAGATATAATAATGTCTGGCGAGATAATTAAAACGCAATAAGAAGTGGGAAGATAAATGTAGGGGAAAATGTCAAAAGATCAGCCCCAAAGAATAAGGAAAATGAAGTGAATAACTTGAGTACGTATAACAAGGGTTATTTAAAACCAATCATTGTAGGCCAGTCAAGGGCTGTAAACACCAGCTATCAAGGCCCCTCAAGGTAAGAATCCAACTCAAGGCCGAACTTAGAAAAACTCTAGTTCACTCCCATCCTGATGACATATAGATAGTTGTACCAAAATTTGTTTGATATCCATATGGTATCTCTTTTTTACTCAGAACCTATGCAACCTCCTTTTCCCAAATGGTACGATACGAATGCCCAATGCGAGTACTAGGCAGGAATCACGGGACACTCGATAAAAAATTGAACCACTTTTAAAAAGTTAATCAAAAGGTTCATCAAAATGGGCATTGTGAAATTTGATAAACCGTCTGGTGTAGAAAATCCGTTACCCAACCATGCTGATAAGGGGGTAAACGAGATAATCAAGAATGCAGAGGGAGAATCAAAAAGAATATTATAGAAGTAAAAACCCCATTGAAATGGGTTTTGAAACAAATGATCGACATGGGATTAATCATTCAAGATTCGAAGGAGATACCCGAAGGGATAAGGAGCTACTGTGAGTTCCACGCTAAAAAGGGTCATGTAATCTAGGAGTGCGCTGAATTCAAAGCCTTGGTGCAGAGCTTAATGGATAATAAGGAGTTGGAATTCTTTGAAGAGGTCAATGGCCCAAAAAACTATCGGGGAATCTGAAAATTAAAGCTATATTCAAAAAGGGAGCCGGAGAAAAAAATTTATCAGGCATTTGCCCTTACGAGCCTGGAAGTGTTTTGAACAATAGGAATGTGGAGGAGATTCTTGTATTTTTTAGGGTCAATTTGGAGTAATGTCCAGAACACGCTTATTACTCTAAGCTTAGGAGCAATAAGAATCTTTTTTGTGAAATAGGCTTATGTTTAGCATCATTATTTTCAATAAAATGCATTTTTGTTTCTCACTCCCAGCAAATATTCTTTTATTGTTTCCATTCCATTCATAATCATACCACACAAGTAAATATTCTTGGATTTTTTTGTTATTCGAATCTTCTTTCGTCTTTATAACAGGTCTCTAGATATCAATAGAATGAGCGATATTGCTATTGACTCAGAACCTACTTTTGGGCAAGATATGTGTCCAGAGGAATTTTAGGACTTTAAAGATGACCAAGACTGTAGCCTATCTCCTAATTTGTTAAGGATGGTAGAACAAGATAAGAAGTAGATTTCGCTTTATAAAGAATCAGTGGAACATATGGCCTTCCTATATGGGGGCATGGATGACAATGGGCCGATCTTCTAAAGAGTATCTATTCATCTTTATGTTTGTCGATTACTTCACTAAGTGGGCGAAAGCTGCTTCATATGCCGATGTCATAAAGTCGACAGTCAACAAATTCTATGTCGGCATAGATGCCAAAAAGGATCATATCTGACGATACACTAAATTTAAACAATAGCACGATGTCAGAAGTTTGCAGTCTATTCAAGATTAAACACCATATCACTCCAAAAAGAACAGTGCAAAAAGAAAAAAGATTGTGGGAAAATGATTGGGACTCATCTATGCTTATCGAATGTTTGTCAGAACCCCCACCAGGGCAATGCCTTTCTCATTGATTTATGGATGAGGTTTTGCCCATTGAAGTCAAGATTTCTTCCCTTCAAGTTTTGTTAGAGTTAAAGTTGGTTGAAGCAGAATAGATTCAATTTCGATATGATCAAGGGAACCGGATTGAAGAAAATAGGTTGAGAGCTATCCGTTATGATCAAATTCACCAAAATGACACGAGATTATAATGAAAAGGTACGCCTCGAAGAATTCTATAAGAAAGACCTAGTTTTGAAAAGGATCCTTCCCATACAAAAGAATACTAAATTGGGAAGGACCTTATGTGGTAAAAAAATCCTTCTTTGGAGGAGCATTGATATTGGCAAGAACTTGCTTAATCTTGTGAATTCTGATTCGAACAAGAAATACTTCACTTTCAAAAAAAGAAAAAGAAAAATAAAAGGAAAAGGAGAGGCCAAGGTGAAAACCCGCAAAGGGCGCATTGAGACCAAGGGTTTTTGAGTTGAAAACCCAAGAATGGGCAATTCAAATTTTTGATCGAAGGTGGGGCATGCACTAGTCTTCCTATGCTTGAGTTGACAAGGAAAATGGATGCTACATCTTGGGGTATCAACAAAGTACTCCAAGTCTTCTAAACACATGTTAAGTTCAAAGGATCCTCAAGAAGTCTTACGCAGAGAAGCTCATGCTGAGATATCTGGGGCACCTATTTTTCATCTTATTCATTTTGAATCTTAGCAAAATTTACTATCTTGATTATTTCATTTTTGAGCTTTGCTCTAAATAAATTTCAGTTTGGTCCATCATTATAATATTTTTTAAGCATTTTGTATTGAAATAATGATTAATGGACTAATAACACTTTTATAAAAGGAGTTTCGTATATTACTCTAGAAGCTTCTGAATAATACAAGAACCTGAAACAGAATTATTGTTTAGAACTTACCAAGCTTAAGAGTTGGAAATGTTTGAGTCCAAATTGAGATTATCTCTTTGGATTTTTGGTCAAAGATATTGGTTGAATAAAAAGACAAGATATTGCGTCAGTGATACAATCTCGACGAAAACGAGCAATGTTAATCCAAGCATAAAATGGGATCATTCTCGAGAAAAAGAAAAATGATATTCTGCATTCATGCAAATATCAGGCATACACATCTGGTCGTGACACCCGGGGAATGGTGTAACAGACCAAATTGATAAAGGAAGATTCAAATCCTATACCCTTGAATTGCAGTGGGAATGGATTGAAAAAGTTTTAGATCTTATACCCCTGAGTTGCAGTGGGAGGGTTTGAAGATGATACAAACCTTAGGTCCTAATGGACCTTGAAGTTACAGTGGGGCAAACCAGTCGAGCAAAATGTGATTGTTTCTTCGGGTTTTCTGTCGAAAAATATCAGTCAAATAAGATAGCAGTGCAATACGTCGGTGATAAAGCCCCTGATGAACAACGAGTGATGACATCCTAAGCATTAAAAAGGGATTATGCTCATTTCTGCATTCATATATCATTCATAACACATCTAGTTAGGAGCATTTGATTCATTCCGATCATAACATCCTAATCATTTGGTATAAGCATAGGTACATGAAACCTATTCTACAGATCATGTCTCCAGAGGATGGTGTAACAATATTAGTGAATTCACAGATCTTATCTTCCTAAGCAGTAGTGGAGCATATCAAAGACGATAAATATTATCTTCCCAAAGTAGTAGGGAAGCAGATTTAAGACACTAGCTTTATCTCCCTGAGCTGCAATGGAGCAGGCTGAAGATTACAAATCTTATCTCCCTAAGCAGTAATAGAGCAGATCAAAGATAGTGAATCTTATCTTCCCGAAGTAGTAGGGAAGCAGGTTTAAGCTACTAGCGTTATCTCCCTAAGCTGCAGTGGAGCAGGCTGAAGATTACAGATCTTATCTCCCTAAGCAGTAGTGGAGCAGATCAAAAACGGCGAATCTTATCTTCTCGAAGTAGTAGGGAAGCAGATTTAAGCCATTACCCTTATCTCCCTAAACAATATTGGAGCAGGCTGAAAACTGTAGATCTTATCTCCCTAAGCAATAGTAAAGCATATCGAAGATGGCGAATCTTATCTTCCTAAGCAGTAGTGAAACAAATTGAAGTCACTGGCCTTATCTCTTTGAAGTAGCAGTAGAGCAGACCAAAGATTGAAGATCTTATCTCCCTGAAGAAGCAGTGGAGCAGATCGAAGACGACAAATCTTATCTTCCTAAGCAGTAGTGAAGCAGATTGAAGCCACCATTCTTATCTCCCTAAAGTAGCAGTGGAGCAGACCAAAGATTGTAGATCTTATCTTCTTGAAGAAGCAGTGGAACAGATCAAAGATGGTGAATCTCATCTTCCTAAGCAGTAGTGAAGTAGATTGAAGCCACCAGCCTTATCTCCCTGAAGTATCAGTGGAGCAAACCAAATATTGTAGATCTTATCTCTCTGAAGAAGTAGTAGAGCAGATCGAAGACGGTGAATCTTATCTTCCTAAGTAGTAGTGACGCAAATTTAAGACACCAGCCTTATCTCCTTGAAATTACAGTGGAGCAGATTGGAATTACAAGTCCAATTTCCTTGATGTTGCAGTAGAGTGGATTGAAATTACAATTCCTATACCCTTGAAGATGCAGTGGGTTGGAATGAGGCTACTTGAAGAAGATGAGCATCAAGAAGTCAAGACTCATTGAGACCAGGCAAAATTGGGCTTCTTTAAAAGTCTTTACTTTGTTCTCGTTACACAGCAACAAGTAAAGAGTGGCAGTTGTAGAGCCCAATTTTAGCCCGGGCCTAATAAACATCAAATTACAACAGTTTTTTTTCTTCTTTTTTTTGCAAAACCCAAGATACAAACCCAATGGCCCAAATCAACCCTAGCCCATAACCTAAACAAGTAACAGAAACCCTAGCCACCTAAAGCCTTTGCTGCCGTCGCTCCTCCCGTGGCGTGCACCGCTCCACCATGCATATTCGCGCCATGTCAGCCCACGTAGCACGTTCCTCTCCACCATGTTACCCATGTACCTGCAAAAAAGCAAAACAGTTGTAATATTTCGGCTATAAAAAGCCACAAAAATCATATGTAAAAAAAAAGAATCGAAATAAAAGCAAAAACTTCGTTAAAGGTGATTTTCGTTTTTTTTATTTCTATTTATTTTTAATTATTCAAGTTTTTTTCTGCTTATTTCCATACACAAAGATAAAAGATAGAAGAACAGGAACTTATCAGGGTTATTTTCATCGTTTTGCTGTGTTTTTCGGGTATTTTGATGCCGGATTTGGGTTCAAGGCGTTTTAGAGAAAAAGAGAAGTTTTTTTTTTTTTTGAGAAATGAAAAGAATGAATTTTTTTTTTAAATCTTACTTATAAAGGCCTCCAAAACAACGTCATTTTGGGCCTTAGCATTAGTGGTCAAAACGACGTCGTTTCATGCCTGACCCACATGCACGACCCGACCTGTCAGAGGATCCGCGTGTTTTTAAAAAGTGGTCTTATTGCGCTTTTGGTCCTTCCGCATTTTCTATTGTTTTAATACAATTTATTTTTATTTTCAACTTTACCCTATAATTTCCCATCAGTTTTAATTTGGCCCCGCGCAAAGTGGCGTGTTTTGAAGGGTAGGGATATTTTCTTCTTCAGTCCCTCCATGTTATTCGCGCACTCAAATCGGTCCATTTCCCTTTTATTTACTTCTGATTTTGCCTTAAAATATCCGTTTTCACTTCAATTTAGTCCCTTTTCGATGATTTTTGATATTTTATTGTTAAATTAATAAATTTAAGTTATATTTAACTATTATTCGCACTAATTATAATTATTACTGTTACTATCATTATTATCATAATTATTATTATCCCTATTAACGTTTGACTATTATTTATCTTTATTTATTATTATCATTATTATTATAATTATTTTTATTTTTATTTATTTATTACTGCTACTTTATTATTATTGTATTACTACTATTATTATTATCATATTATTGAACTAGTTAACTTTATATTATCATTTTTACAATATGCATTTCCTTTGGTATTTACAAACGTTATTATTTTTATTATTATCATTGTTATTATTTTTATTTTTATATTTCAACTTACCTTTTTTATACATTCATTTTATTATATAGTTGATTTATTTATTTATTCATTTCTATAATTTTAAAACCTTTTTTTATATTATTATTAATACTACTTTCGCTATTGTTAAGATTATTATTTTCAAATCATTTTACATAAATATTATTTTTTTATTTGATTACTATCAGTTTTTTAAATTTTAAATTTTAAATTTTAAATTTCTTAGCTTACTTATTCTTTTTCCCTTTTGTTTATAATCCGCATGCTTATATACTCATTCATTCTATCATATTCTTGGCATTTTGTTACTATTCCCATTAGTGCATTAATAATTATTCTGTTATGCATTTTAGTATCGTAACTCTTTTTTTCATCAAATTTCATTAATTAACCTTCACCCAATTCATAGAAATTTTGTTTTAAAATAAAGGCAATATCCCGTATTTAGAGAATCGAGAAATTGTACCATAACGTATTGGGTTTCAATTTTTTCGTTTGATCTAAATAACCGAATATCCTTTTGAAATTAAAATACGAGTTTTAAATAAAATAAAAGGCAAGTTTATACTCAAGAGTCGAGGTGTTGTGTCCTAACGTATGAGATATGACATTTCACCTTGAGATGGGACGGTCTTTGACATACGTTTTAATTTATCCAAACAATTTCTTTTTAGTAAAAAAATATTAACACTAGAAGGGATCGTATTTTTTTTTTTAAATCTCCTCAAGATTTTCAATTTTCGATATCAAGATACTAATTGATCAATTAGGTACCAATTTTGGGCGTATCGAGGGTGCTAATCCTTCCTCGTGCATAATCGACTCCTGAACCCGTTTTCTGGATTTCGAATGCCAAAATCATTGTTTTAATAAATCGAAAAGTTTATTAAAAATAGGCATTTTACGAGGTGACCCGATCACACCTCATAAAAAAGGATTGGTGGCAACTCCCGTTTTTTTATTTTTAAATTCAACTCTGTTTTTCAAAAGAGATGGTTTCGACAGCAACTATGTAACGGAAAAATAAAATTGTAATGAATCCGAATTTAACAACAGAATTTTAAACGTGTTAATAATTAGACTTGCATTTTTAAATTTGAAAACTGGAGGAACTAAATCCCAAATATACGAAGAGGACAAGGACTTGGACCATATTTTAACAACCTTTGTTATATTAGGTCAAATTCTTTTATTAGCCTCTGTACTATATATAAGTTGTGAATTTAGAGTTTTTACTTTAATTAGGTCAAATTTAGTCTATGTATTTTCAAATTTTAAAATTTCAGTATTAACCTAAAGAATAATAGTTAATTCTGTTAAGTTAAATTTTACTATTAGTCTCGTACTATATATAAGTTGTAGATTTAGTCTATTTTATCCAATTTGATCATTTTAACACTTAATACTTTTCAAAATTTAAAATTTTAATCTTGACTAAAAAATGAAAGACATGAAATCCATTAATTAAAATGACATGGTTTTATGTGAGTATTATATAAAAATAGAAAATTGACATGAATTTAAAGGTGTACTAATATGTAAAGCATAATAATAAATTTAATTCACTACCTTAATTTCTTTGTTCAATTTAACCTTATACTCTTATTTAAAGAAAATTAACTCTCTAACCTTTTATTGCTGGCATTAGTAAATAAATTAAAATTATAAAAAAATTAAAAATCATATATAAAAATTATAATTCCAAAAAAAATATGAAATAATTCTTGAAAAATAAAAATAGAAAATCTAAAATATTATAAAAGGGGAATGGATGCCTTTATCTTTGCCTGCCTGTTATCTTATCCTTGAGGTTGAGGTATCTTTGCCTGCCTGTTATCTTATCCTTGAGGTTGGGGTAGAAGGGTTTGAATGTAAAAAAAGGAAATTGCATTTATTGTTTTTAGGTTTCTTGTATTCTTCTTTGGATACTTTTTCATTTCCTAAAATAGACAAAAGGAAATTGAAAACTAAGATGAAAGAGAAGTTGGTAATTTTTACATTTAAAAAAAAAAGTTAATATCTTTTGCATTTTTATTTTTATTTTTAAAAAATAAACCTTTTACAAAAAAATTTAAAAAAATTATAATTTAATGAGCAATAATGTAGTTTACCCTAATATAAAATATATATTATTTCAAAGAGTTTGGATAAGTAGCTGTTTATATACCTTCATCTAAAGCCCAATGCAAGACCCCAAAATGACTATTGGATTGTTCTTGAGCAAACCCACATTATTCGTCCTCTAATATTTTAAAAACGGAATCATTTTAGATTTAACTAGTTTGATATTCCATTTCAAAAATTAATAAGTTAAAATATATAAACTGATTAAACCACCAATTTTTTTTGGTCTAGTTTTTAATTTTTACCCTTTTTCGATTAGCTTAAAGATTGATAACCAATATATTAACCAACCAATTTGGTCTGATTTCAACAACATTGTGGCCTAGTTTGTTGCGTTTTCCCTTGGACTGGGTTTGCTACTCTTTTGACTTTCACGAGTCACTTTTCCTACTACCTTTTATTATTATTTATTATGAAGCTCTCTTAATAAATGAATAATCAATTGAGTCCCTAATAATAATAATAAAATATCCAACTGAGGTTTTAATCGAAAGAGTAACTGTATATTATAGTCCCTAAGCTTAGCAACTTGTATTTAGTTAATATCTAAATTTTTTTCAAGATCTAATTGATACATGAAGTTCGACTTATTCGTGGATCAATTCAAGCCGAACTTAATCAATGTATTCTTATTTATCTCCTTTCTTCAAACCCAACCTAACTTGAAATATGAACTTATTATTTTTATCAAACTTGATTCAAAATAAATTTATGTAATTTGATCCCAACTAAATTAAAATTCTTTCATTATCAAATCGAGCAAAACTTTAATAGCATAAAAATTTACTTATTCAAAGTTTGAGTTATTTTTAATATTAATAAATTATTTTATAATCAAGACCACATAAAATGTATTTTATATGCCTTTATTAACTTTTTCAATTTTACTTTAAATCTATACATCTAGGGCTTCACCTCTGAATAGAAATTTCAAAATACAAACAAAACAATTCTTGATTGTAATTCAAGCTTTATTTGATCAACCAAAAACAACACATACATATTTTAAACCAACAACCTCAGTCAGTGAACCTTGCCACCCTTCATTTTGGCAATATACTCAAACAAACTCCCGTCAAAACATCCCCTTACTGCTTCTTTTGTTAGATAACCATTTTCATCCTTGGCAACTATATACAGAAGTATCCATTCTCCCTTTGATATTATCCTGCAAACCAATTCCACTTTTTTTTTTTTTAAATGAATAGAAAGCACACGGAATTCAAAGAAAAGGGTGATTGAAATACCAGCCAATGAAATCATATGAGTTTCGATTAGCCTCAGTCATGTGCCATAGTTCCCCCAATGTTAACTTGTCCGGCACAGTTCGAGCGTACTTGCTAAATATACTCTCAAAGTTCATTGGCATATACCTGAAAACATCACATTCATTTGCTTCTGAAAGATTAAAATGTTGTTTTATTTAATGTTTTTAGTGATTCAAATCTTATATGCTAATTACCTTCCTTCAGTGTCATATGTTGAAGAGTCACTTCCATGCTTGCATTTATGTATTCTATCTATGCATATGGGAAAATATAGATTTGGTAGCCATCCCTGTCAAATTTGTGAATTCCATATTAGCAACCTTAGGAGTCTTATTTTGTAAATCTTTAAGGGATAAAGATGTGTAAAGTTTAAAACCTTTAAAATTCTTATTTTTGTATATAAACATTAGTTTTAGCCATTGATGTACTGTATCGTTGGATTTGAAGTGGCTCAACTATAAATATTGGTCTTTCCCCTCATTTGTAATCAATCAGTTGTAAACTTTTAAAGTAACAGAATACTTTTGAGAGCATTTACTCAAACACTTGATGTGTGCCATTTTTTTATGGTTTTTTTGTTCATTTTTGGCTTCTTTTTATTTCAAGTTTGCTTCTATTTTATTTAGGTGCCTTAGAGAATTTCTGTGAAAATTCTTATTTTTTGAGAATTAGGCTGACTTAAAGCAAATTTGAACTAAAAAAATCGCCTAAAATCACGCGATTTACCGAAGTAAAGTTCTAACTCCATACATAAGAACTTCCACGATATTTTTACTATAGTATGTGTGTATTTTAATAGAAAGGGATCCAATGTTGCAGAATAACTTACAGGGAGAGTCCAATAACTCAATCCCACATTGATGGCAATTGCAATAACAAGGCTCGAAATTGGATTGAAACCAAGATTTCTCATACCTGTATTATACATAAAAATCGTCAAAAAAATGAGTAAAATAAGAAATTGGAGATAAAAGATTGGAAAAAATAAAACCTCTGTAGGTCTCCCAAGGATAAACAATTCCATCTTTATCTTGATCAAAAAAGGAAACGTGTTGCTGAAGAGCACTCATTCCATGGTTGTCACGTCCTGGTGTTCCATATGGATGTTCCACATCTGGATTAGCAAATGCCCTTGCCAAATCTGATCCAACATTTCATATATATTTATCAAAAAAAAAAAAATATGGAGCTGTTGGAACAAAGAATAGAAAAGAAGAATTACAGGGTTTAGGTATGTGTTCTTCAAGGTCTGTTCGAACCTTCCTTTCACTTGTCAATGGAGCTTTGGGTGCCTCGGTTGCAATATCCATCCTCCTTTTTCAGTTTGAGTTTTGCTATAAACGATGAAGCTATCTCTCCTTATAAAGAAAGTCTTCTCATAATATCATCATAAGATATTAATCATTTCATTTATTATTTTTTGTAAGTATTATTATGTGTGTCTCTTTTTCCTTGAAAGAGCAAAAAATAGGATTTGTGAAACAATGAGTGGAATGCTAATAATTGAGTTATTGAATGGGACAAGTTTCTTTTAAATCAGATTTCACATGCATTATCCACGTTGTCTTATATGCACCATTGCTTTTGTTACCACTATTTCACATGTCTCTACATTTTTTAATGATATTTTCATAAAATTCCCAATATATATTAAAATTGTATTTTGGTTTTTAAATGATATAAAAGATTATAAAGATTTAAATTATTAACATCATAAAATTATATTTTAACTCTAATTAAAATATACAATTAAATTACAACTCTTAAATAATTTATTTCACATCCAAAACCTCTCCACTTTTAAATAATTCAATATCAAAGAAATTTATTTTTAATTAATTTCGCTTTCAATCAAATTAGGGAAACGTGCATTCCATGAATACGTCCAGAATTTGCTAAAATATAGGGCTAAATTATGAAAAGAAATGTCAATTTTTAAATAAGTTTTACTGTTTAGGTTAGTTTTTTTTTTTTTTTTTTTTTTTTTATCCGAAATAAGGCGAAAATGCATCTAATAGAGCGTTTTTAGCTACCTTCTACTTTTTTGACAAATCATCCCTTTCATTTCGACGGTTAAATATTAATACTTTTATCATTGAGTCTCGAGTTTGATTCTTCTCTTACTTATATTTGTATTTTTTTATTTCAGATTGTTTTAAGCTTTTTATATTTTTAATTGATATTTTTAACATATTAACTTTTTTAGTTAGATGATTAGATAATTGTAATTTTATCCTTGAATCTCAGGTTCCATTATTTTTATAAGCATATTAATGTATTTTTTATTTCATATCATTTCAATTTTTTTATTTTTAATTAATCAATATATCGTTTATAAGTTTTTTTATTTTTAATTCATCTTTTTTATTAATGAAAATAAACTAATTATTGCAAATATCATTAGTTTTAGTAAATATAAATGTCAATTAATTATTTCAAATATCATTATGTTATAAAATATTTTGCATATATGTGTTACATGACTATAAACATATCATGAATGAAGTAAATTTTAATATTATATATTTTTGTATGTGTATTTGAAATATTTCACATATAAACATAATGATATTTGAAATAATTAATTAAAATTTATATTTACTAAAAATAATGATATTTGCAATAATTATTTTATTTTATAAATAAAAGAGTTATTAATTAAAAAGATGAATAAAAAATAAAAAAGTTTGAAACTACATGAAATAAAAAAAATACATTAATATGCTTATAAAAATAATAAAACTTGGGACTTAAAGATGTAATTATAATTATCTAACCATCTAGCCAAAAGAACTGATATGTTAAAAATACTAATTAAAAAAATTAAGACAGCATAAAATAAAAATTACAAATGTAAGTAAAATAGAAATCGAACCCGAGACTTAAAGATAAAAATACTAACATTTAACCATCTAACTAAAAAATATGATTTGTTAAAAAAGTTAGAAGGTGGTTGAAAGCACGCCTTGCTAGACACATTTTCACTTCCCTTACTAAAATCGACTTATTCTAATAAATATCACAAAAATTGTCCTAAACAATTAAATAAAAAAAAAACAACCTTTTTACAAAATTTAGCCAAAATATAGAGCCCAAAAATGTTGAATAAATATACTTGAACATTTATTTAGTTTACAACTAAAAAAATGTGAATGCTGTATTTATTTATTAATTTATTTTTAAAAAAATTAAAATATTTTTGATGATTGAAATTTGAATGTGAGAAATAAGCAAAATGGATATCGGTATCGTATTCCATTATTAATGTAAATTTATTCATACGAAATTATACCACCTATTTCACATTAGGTATTTAAAACTAATATCTAAACCCTAACCCTTACCCCTATCAATTTATTTTTGATAACGTATACGATTCAATGGAAATTTTACTGTTAGTGATAGTAAGAGTATTGGAAACTAATTAATAAAAATGTTTTTATAATTGGATTAAATTGATTGGATTGAGAACTAATTAGGATATTAATTCAGAGAGAGGAGTTGCAATAATTAACCAGTAATTATATATTTTTATAAAATTTTTAATAATTTATTTAATTAAACTAAGCAGATCAATTGCCTAGTTGAATATTAATCCAATTTTGAAAACCTTAAAATAAATTTATTTACTGGTGTAGAAATTGCATGTGAAAGCAGAGGCCGACCTACTCTACAAATGTGGTGTGGGACAGAATTAGAGGAAAGGCAATGCGTCACAATTTGGATTGAGGCTCACATGCTGTGGGATTCTAATGGTGGCAGTTGGTGTGCTTCCTAAGCAAACTAATGAGACAACAAGGGGACCATCGCTATGCTTATCTCACTTTCTTTAATTTCAAGTCATTTCACTTTCAATCAGAGAAGGATTTTTTCAGTTCAATTTTGCCACCAATCCAATATTTACATCAAATAACCAAAACCATTATAACTTATAAATAATTTATACAGTTAATGTAAAAATCAATATGAATATAACTTATAAACAACTTTGAAAATAATCAATATCGAAACTCCTCATTACCTGTAAAAGTAAGTCTAAACCCCCAAAACTACATATAATCTAAGATTTAGTATTAGAAAATAATATGATTGGTTTCACAACTTAATACAATATTTTGAAAACGACAAGTTAATTACTTAATATTACCAACTGAGAATGGCAAATTTCTTTCGGCCTTTTTATCCCCAAACAATACCATTTTAACCTTTGTTATATTAGGTCAAATTCTTTTATTATTCTCTATAGTATGTGGATTGTATTTTTAAATTTTTAAATTTCAGTATTAATCCAAATAATAACAATTAAATCTATTAATTTAAATTTTACTATTAGTCTCGTATTATGCATAAGTTGTAAACTTAGTCCCTTTTATTCAATTTCATTATTTTAACACTTATACTTTTTAAATTTTAAAAATTTAATCTTAACTAAAAAATGATTGACATGAAATCCATTAATTAAAATGGCATGATTTTATGTGAGTATTATATAAAAATCAAAAGTTGACATGAATTTACAAATGTACTAATATATAAAACATAATAATAAATTTAATCCACTACCTTAATTTTTTTTATTCAATTTGGCCTTATACTCTTATTTAAAGAAAATTAGCTCTCAACCTTTTATTTTTGACATAAATAGATAAATTAAAATTATAAAAAATTAAATATCATATATGAAAATTATAATTCCAACAAAATATGAAATAATTCTTGAAAAATAAAAAATCAAAAATATTATAAAAGGGGAATGGATGCCTTATCTTTGCCAGCCTGTTATCTTATCCTGGAGGTTGGGAAAGAATGGTTTGAATGTAAAAAAAAAAAAAAAAAAGAAAAGGAAATTGCATTCCTTGTTTTTAGGTTTTTTATTATTATTCTTCTTTGGATACCCTTTTCCCTAAAACAGATGGGTTTTTTATTCAACTAATAAAAAATAATTAAATAAATATTAAAATAAAATAAAAATAATAATATTTATGAATCTAGGCAGGAGTTATAGTAAAAAATTGGTGTCACCTGATCAATGGACAACACCCCTCTCCCTAGTCATCGGTCACATCAAGTGTTTTTTTAAAATAATTTTTTATGAGTATTGCCTGGTCAATCTGTAGTACCGGATTGAAATGCAATGACCAAAAATTTAGGGACCTAATATGTAAAATTTTCATTTTGATTAAAAAGCTTTAAGGGTGCCACCTGACATCTTGGCGACACCAATCTTCAAATAGGATAAATTGCTTCCTAAACCCTTCTTATTTATTATTTCTTTTTATTTCCCTTTAACAAAAAAAATAAAAATAGAGAGGCCTCTTACTAATTAGTCCAAAATATTTTTTTTTACTAAAAAGTATTTTTGTAAGACATCTGATTCCCACTGGAAATAAATTTTATTTATTTTTCAAAAAATAAATTTTAAATAATTTTTTGTAAAATTATTCTTCGAAAAATTATTCAAACTGGAACAAAATAATTTGAAAAAAAATATTTTTCGAAAAATAAATGAAATTTATTTCTAGTTGAAATTAACTTTTTTACAAAAATACTTTTTAGTAGAAAAAACATTTTGGACTAATTGATAATAGGCCTCTCTATTTTTTTCGAAATCGCAACAAAGGTACATCATGAAGATACTTGAGTGATTTGAGATGCAATATTCAAAACTGGTAAGTACTCCTTTAACTGCACACTTTAAACTCTCAATTTTAGATTCTCCACGTTATGAAGACGATGAAAGGTGCATGTCAAAAGTACCTTACTCAAGCACAGTCGGAAGTTTGATTTATGCAATGGTATGCACTTGTCTTGATATTTCACATGTTGTTAGTGTTGTTAGTCGATACTGTAACAGCCCGTTTTTAGTGAAATCGGAACAGTGATTTCGAGACCACAAATCTAATGAGTAAATTTTTATTTTATTATTATTATTTTAATATCTATGGGATGCTAGTAAGGTTGTATTAAAATTTCATTAAGAAATTTTGATGTTTGCATGATTAATTAAGTGAAAAGGACTAAATCGTAAAAAGTATAAAAGTAGAGTTCCATTAATTAAAGGCATAGTTGCAAAAAAAAACCTCAACCTTTGGGGGCATTTGGATATATGCCCCTAACCTTTTTATTTTTTGAAATCAGCCTTTCATGTAACAAATTTTTTAGACATCAACCCAGTTAAAATTGTAACCGTCAGCTGACCGTTAATCAATAGCCGGTCAAAAAAATTAGTCTACGTGGCGGTCTAGTTGACTATTGACGTGGCAGACATTAAAATAAATACACTAATTTACCCATATTTATTATTACTTAAAATATAAAAAATTAACAATTACTAAAGAAATAGACAAATATCTTCATCCCCTTTAATCTTCTTCTCTAAAATAAAAAAGCCCTAGTCGCCTTTTCCCACTGTTGATGCCATTACTCATCAGCATCTTCTCCGACCAAGAAGCTTTCAATGACGTCCATGATTCCATCTCCAAAATTTGACCTTTTCCTTTTGAGTTACAAAGAAAAAAAATGAGCGAAAGAAAAAACCAGAAAATCAAAGAATTTTTTGGGTTTCTATCCCCTTCTTCTACCCTAGCTCTTTGATTTCCCCTTGCAAAGGTCATTCTCATCTTTCCAACTCTCATAAAATTTTTTTTTCATCCATCGGTACCCACAATCATACTTTTATTTTTTATTATTTTCTTACAGTACTGGTTAGAGATGAAGACAAGAATAACGACCTTAGGGCTGGCTTTACTTAAGATTTGCAGATGATATTAAGGGCCTTCTGATTTGAGTTTTTTTTTTAAGTATAATAATAAATCACCAGCAAATGGACATATAAAATACGCTTGATGCAACCCACATTATAGCCATTGAAAACCACTGTTTGTTAGGTTTTCCAAATAGTATTGATCTCAAACTTGAAAATTATGTTTCTACAAATGAGATGAAGACGATGGAGCAGTTTTCATGGATGAGATGGAAATTGATTAATTTAAAACCCATTAATAGACATATTAATGTTTGCTACGTTAGAGGGGAAGAAAGAGGGAAGAAGAAAACAAATGGAAATAAAATAAAATAAAAAGTTAAATAGATGACGTTATACATGATGTCATGCATTTACATGACATGCCACATGGGTTACTATGTTGACCTAAAATTTGATTAATGGTCAACTCACGTTGACCATTAAAAGTGGGCTGATTTCTGAAAAAAGTGTAACGTTGAGGATGTCAATCAAAAAATAAAAAGATTAAGGGCACAAAACCAAAAACCCCCAAAGGTTAAGGTTTTTTTTTTACAATTATGCCTTAATTAAAAGGGCTAAATGACTATGTGAGTGGAAGTAAATGGACTTAAATGGTAATTATACCATTCATAATGTTAGTGGACAAATATGGGCATGAATTTGGTATTTTATTTAGTTAATTAACAAGGTTATTAAGGTAATTTAATAATTAAGTTAAAGTAGAATAAGGTAAAACAATTGTATCATCTTCTTTAGTTTAATTTTCTACCGAAAATAGGGTTAAAAAACTCCATTGTTGAGTTTTGAAGGTTCGGTCAAGCTACCTTGCTTGCATGGTATGATTTTTAAGCCAAATTTTAATACTTTTTATGTTTTTAAGGTAGTTTCAGCTTAATTTAGCTAGTCGGGGATCAATTTGCAAATTTATTAAAATATTGAGGGTTATACCATGAATTCTATTATGTGATTCTTAATGTTTAATAATATATTATGAGTCCTTGTTGATAAATAAACAAGTTTTGTAAAGTGATTTTTGATGAAATGAGCATTTAGGGATTTATTTATAAAAATAGTAAAAGTTCATGGCAGATTTATGAAATGCTGGTTTTTATGGGTTGTTATAAGTCCCTAACAAGTTTGGTTAGCTTGAATAGGGGATTAAAATGCTTAGATTTCAATTTATGAGCTTAGGGACTAAATTGTAAAAAGTTAAAATGTTAGGAGCAAAATAGTAAATTTTGCATAATTATGAAATGTGGATTAAATTGAATGCTTAAAGTATTAAATGGATTAAACTTGTCTATTTAGATATAGATAGACCATGTAAGGACCTAGATCGAGGCAAAGCAAAAGCTTCGGAATAACTCGTTTAATTCTACGCCCTAGTCGTCGAGGTAAGTTCGTAGTATTTCAATATGTAAACAAATTTCTTTTTGTGTATTTATATTATGATGCTTTTATTATTATGTTTTTTGAAGATTACTGAATTGTACATATGTGCCCATGTTTGTACTTCAGTACCCTTGAATTGTACATATGTGTCCATGTTTGTACTTCGATACCCCTGAATTGCTCATACGTGCCCCTATTTGTACTTCAGTGCCCCTGAATGCACTATAGTGCCCCTGTTTACACTCTGATATCTTTGAATCAAATAGTATATGAATTGCATTTAATTAATTTAGATCAAATAATATACTATGTTCTTACTAAGCTCTATAAGCTTATCTGTTCTTGTGGATTGTTTTGTAGATCATCGTTGCTGACATTTTGGGACAGATCAAACCAACGACTCAAACTATCCATTAGAGTTGGTATTTTTTTTTTTTGTATCTCCTAGGGTAGTGGCACGTATAAACTTAGGTAGTTGGAAATTGTGGTTGAAATGTGTTGGATTTTGTAGAATGATATTTTGATGAATATGTAACTAGTAGTTAAATGTGTTTGTGCTTTGGTGTCATGTATGCATAATAGGTTATAATGTTTACTTTAAGAGATATTTTTGGTCACTTTTATAATGGGTGTGAATGACTTAATGGTATGTTCATGGCCAAGATATGGCATGTTTTGAAAACTATTGAATTAGATCTTTATGTTTGAAATTAGGTAAATTTGACATGATTAAATAAGTTTTAATGATTGCTTTTGAGGTGCCTTTGATTGGCATATTGGTTAGTTAAAATATGACTTTTGGAATGGCTTATATATGCATTTTTTAGGTACGTTTTGATGTTTTGCAAGTGTGCACCAATTGTTCAAATGATTATGAATGTTATTGTGTTGAGAATGGCTTGTTTTTGGTGCATTTTAGGTTCACACAACCAGAGACATGGTCGTGTGACTCAATTGTGTGTGACACACGGCTTAGCAATATAGTAGTGTGTCTCCTGAAGGTTCAATTGTATGCAAGTTAGTGAGTTACACGGCCTAGCATACGGGCATGTAGGGCAATTTTGAGAGTTACACGGCCTGGCACACAGATGTGTGACACGACCGTGTGACACTACTCAATGAGTTACATGGTTGAGGACATGGGCTAGGACACGGCCGTGTGTCCCTAGTTTGAAGGTTACAAGGCTTGAGACACATGCGTGTGACTCAGCTGTGTGACCACTATATTCAAATTTTTGTATCTTTTTCTTAGACTTTCCAAATGATTTCAATTTAGTCCCAATTTGTTTCTAAGGTATATTTAAGGCCTTGAGGGCTCGATTTGGGGACAATATGCATGTAAATGAATGTTTATTATTATGTTTATGATAATGTATGAAATGTGTGTTTAAATGTTCTGTTTGTACTGTAATGCTCTATAATCCTATTCTGGTGACGGATACGGGTTAGGGGTGTTACAGATACATGGTCAATCTTGGTAAGTTACATTGGTATGCAGTTAAGTGAATTTTCAGATATTTGCAGGGTATTTCTAACATGTTCTTAGAGTTCGAAAGAAATCAAAAGGGTTTAGTCAGATATGTTGGTTCTGATTATGCGGGAGACTTAGATCGAAGAAGGTCTCTCACAAGTTACTTATTTGCTTTTGGGAATTGTGCAATTAGTTGGAAAGAGACACTTAAAGCTACAGTAGCTGATATGCTCGCGATATTAAGTAATAAAATTTATAAAAACTGATCACACC
Source organism: Gossypium stocksii (assembly GCA_020496765.1). NCBI lineage: Eukaryota > Viridiplantae > Streptophyta > Magnoliopsida > Malvales > Malvaceae > Gossypium > Gossypium stocksii. Next base: position 51,244,466 of record CM035625.1, on the reverse strand, counting down.
AAAACTAACTAATATCACGATTTTAAAGGCAAGCGCACCTATCGAACAGTAGTATAGTTTAGCGGCAAGACCGAGTTATCGTACCCAAGGGAACCAAAAGTACTAATACTTACTTCCTTTCTATTATCTAGCCTAAAAATAAAAGAGGATTAGTCGAAACTAATTCTAAAACTAACTAAAAGTGCACAAAAAGTAAATTGGGGAAAACTTTCGGGAAAAGCTGATTGATATGAGCAATACTTAAGGGAGAATCCACCTAGACTTCACTTGTTATTGGTTCTTGAGGTAGACGATTTATTCACTTGGCTTGATTCGTAGAGATCCCTAATTTATGCTAAACCCTCCGTCGAGGCGAAGAGCAACTAGGCCTAGGTTGTTAACTAAAGTTCCTTTATTAATTAATACTCTAGGTTGCATTAATTCGATCTATGGTTCCCCATATTAGGTTTTACCCTAATCCGGCAAATTTATGTCGCCCTATGTCTAGGGTTGCATGCAACTCTGCTTAATTATGGTAGATCTACTCTTATCACAGGGACTTTTGCTCCTCTGCTTTAAGCACATCCGTTTCTTGAATTAATACCTAGGCTTATTAACACAAGAATTAAGCACACATAATTAAGAACAACTCAAGTATTTATCATATAACTCAAGAATAAATAATAACAAGATCCGTCTTAGGTTTCATCCCCCTCAAGTATTTGAGGGGTTTAGTTCATAATAAAGAAAGAAAACATTGCAGAAGTATTAAGAAAACAAAACATAAAAGAACCCAAGGATCCTTGAAGGATTGAAGAGAAATTCTCTGTTTTGATGTAGAGCTCTGGCTTCTGAGATGAATCAATCAGCTTCCCTATGAGTAATCCCTGGCTTTCACTCTTTGTGTCCGCAGAGGGACGGCTCCCTACCTGGAGAAAAGAATACCCTAGTCAGGGGAATCAAGTCCACCTGACAGGGGAAATCAACTACCCCCTTAGAGTTACCTCTTAGGGTCTTTATATAGAGCTTTGGGGAGCCTTTCTTAGCCTCTAAGCATCCCAATCCAAGTGAAATTCCTCTTCCCTATGACAGGGACACGCCTATGTGCCACCCCCGTGTGCCACGACAAGAGGCCATGTGAGAGTCTGTCGATGAGGCACGATCGTGTGGCCTAGCCGTACTTGTTGGGGGCTAGACCGTGTGATCTTCATGTGGCACGGCTGTGTGGTTCCTTCTTGGGCCGTGTCGTTTTCTCATTTTGGCCCATTCTCTCCGTTTTTGGCCCATTTTCCGTTCTTTTCTCTTCCTTATGCTCTCCTGGGTATAAGATATGAAAAAAAAAGGTTTAGAGCATTAATTCTTATAAAATAGATAATAATTCATCCAATATATAGGCTAAATATGGGGTAAAAATATGTATAATTTATCGTTTATCAGTAGCTTTGTCAACTACCAAAGCGGAATACATGGAGATTACTGAAGCAGTAAAAAAAGTAATTTTGTTAAGGGGCCTGTTTAGTGAATTGGCAAGTGAAAAAGGGGCAACTATCGTATATTGTGATAATCAAAGTGTCATACATCTCACCAAAGATCAAATGCATTACGAAAGGACAAAGCACATAGACATTCGTTATCGCTTTGTTCGAGAGGTGATCATTCAAGGGGATGTTTAGATTCTTAAAATTGGCATATAACACAATCCAACCAACATGTTGACAAAGAATGTAACACCCCCTACCCGTATCTGTCGCCGGAATAGGGTACGAGGCATTACCAGAGTGTACCAGATTATTTTCCATTAAACTGAATCAAGTACTATTCATTTGCCGAGATTGTATCATAATGTCCCTTAGATAGGCTCTCGAAGCCCAAAGTATGAATCGAGATTAAACTGGGACTAAATCAAAATCTCAGAAAATTTATCATAAAATCCCAAAATTTTCCTTAGTTATAGGGGTCATACGCTCGTGTGGACAAGGGACATACCTGTGTGGTCTGGCCATGTGGCCAACACGCCCATGTGCTTTACCTCGCTTCAGGTCGTGTGGCTTCACACACCCGTGTCCTCAGGCTGTGTAACTTTCTGACTTGCAACCCTTGAACAAATTGATCTCACACGGCCAAGTCACACGCCCTTGTGCTAGGCGTGCTAGGCCGTGTGGCTAATTAGAATTTTTGAAAATAGGTGCAGGATTCACACAGCCGTATCACACACCTATGTAGTAGGCCATGTACCTTACACGGCTGAGACACACGACCGTGTCTTTGCCTGTGTGCTCAATTCTGAGCATTCTATTTTACAAATTTTGGATGCAGGGGACACACGACCGGACTACATACCCATGTTACAGACCGTGTGTTACACACGGCCTAGACACACGTCCGTGTGTCTACTCGTGTAGACAAAATAAGGCTATGTCCAAGCTTCATTTTTTACCCATTGTCATCCCATACTTGCACCAATTCATTCCAATGCCAAACAAGTAATTTCATATATAATTTTCAACCAATTTCATCATACCATAACCATATTCTTTCATGCACAATTGATACCAACTTACCTCATAACCATATATATATAATCAATCAATTTTAACCCCTTCATCATACATGTTATACATATCATTCACTACCTAAATGTTTCAAAATCATATTATCATCAGCCATTCTAATGGCTAAGTTTACATCCATTCATTTCAAAACTCAAAATATTAAGTTTAGCCTATACATGCCATTACCACAAAATAAAACATTTTCATATACCAAAATGTTTGGGTTGATAGTGTGATGTGGCTCGGACCTATCTCCGACCTTCTAAGCTTCCAAGTATTATAAAATAAGGGAAAGGAAACGGGGTAAGCACATAGTGCTTAGTAAGCTCATGTAACAAGAAATTAAACTTACCATATACATCCATTAATTCATTCAAACACACATGTAACAATACATTTAAATATCAACCTATCATGCACAAACTCAACACTTAGGTTAGTTAAGTAATTTCATGTAAAATTTAAGTATTGATGAGCTCATCAATCCATATATCTAAATACTTGCCAATTTCCATGTCACATATTTCATTCATGTTCCATTTCCTATTTTTATCCCATTGAATTTCTCGAAATTTCGATGGATATCCAGTAGTACACTTATAGTGTACAATCTCATTAACCGTCAATTCGTATATATCCTTTTCAGAGAGCACACTCCCGTGAACCTCATTTCTTATAGTGGGATTACCAGTCCAGGCTAAATCCCTAGTAACATATGCTCAAAGAGTATTGTCCAGATTATCAGTCCAGGCTAAATCCTTTCAATGACAAATACTCTATAGAGCTAAATCTGGATTACCCGTCCAGGCTAAATCCATTTCACCAAATATTCATTGGGAGGACTTATAATAGGATTATCCGTCTAGGCTAAATCCTTTTTACCATTCATGTCGTAACCATTCCAGTGATCCATCGAAACCCTTTTATTCAACTGAGACTTATTTCCCCCTTTTTTAATCAAATATCATTATTCACTCAATAAATTTCCACACATTAAACATTCAATTGTCATTCAAATCATAGAACATGTAATTCAAGCATTTCAAGTATTAATTTTAAGTTACATGAACTTACCTTAATGATTGTTCGTGTTTTATAACTTACTAATCCGATACTTTTTCTTTACCCCGATCTAGCCTCGTATTTGATTCGTTTGGATCTATATAAATGAATTTAATTATCAACTTCATCCAATTCATACTCCAATACATTCAATTTATACTCTAGGCAAAATTACCATTTTACCCCTAAACTTTTTATTAATTCCAATTTTGTCCCTAAGCTCGGAAAATGAAATTCATGCAATTTAATCCTCTATCCAAGCCTAGCTGAATTCCCTCTGTACCATTTACAGCACTTATTTTTCACAAAAATCATAATTTTTCCATAAATTTTACAAGTTTACAATTTAGTCCCTTTTTCACAATTTCATGAAAAATCACTTTGTAAAAGTTGTTTCTCTACCATCAATACTTTATTTTTCACCATAAATTTTCAATTTATAGCATTTTCATCCATGGGATAATTTCAATGCTTTGACATCTTTTCAATTTAATCCCAAAAATAGAAAGAGCAAGTTATACAGATCTCAAAAATATAAAAATTACTAAAAACGAGCCATGAAACTTACCAATTTAAGCTTTGTTAGAAACCTTTCTCTCTCCTAGGGTTTCCATAGAAAATTTGAGGAAGAAAATAATAATAAAATGTAATAATGCCATCCTTGCCATCCTAATCCTTATCATCTTTTAATTTTTCTTAATTTCAATTTAGTCCTTTCCCTTTTTCTCAAATTCCATGGATGAATCATCAATAGATTTTTCTATACACTCTTCAATGGTCTAATTACCTTATAAGGACCTCTAGTTTTCAATTTCATATCTATTTGGTCCTTTTAACTTCTAGCACACAACTTTCACATTTTATACAATTCAGTCCTTTTTCTAATTAACTTCTAAATCGGTAAAATTTTCCTATCGATATTTTCATATGACCTTCCTATCACCTCATGAATCATGCAATAATATTAAAATAAATTTTCTTTTTAAGTCAAATTTGTGGTTACGAAACCACTGTTCCGATAACTCTAAATTTTAGGCAATTACAAAAAACCTTCCAGTTTCAAAGTTCGAGCATTGCTTGGACTTGGTGAGTAACCAATGAAGATAAAATTAGGCCCATAATAAGGCTTGGCAAGGGAGTTAGTCCAAATACGAGTCAATGTGGAGATTTGTGGGAGAATGCCTTTTATTTTAACTAAATAGTACGCGATGTCCCGATAAACAACCCTCTTTCATCTCTATGACACGATGGTCATCTCGTCCCGACGAGCAACAAAACTTTGTCCTGATGATGCAACGATCCTTCAAGTCCCGACAACATATCAAGCCATATGACAACGTGGCGACGTGCAGTCCAAGTTTTCTTGGCTTTCTTCTCCCAATCAAATTCTGTTTTTTAGTTTCCCACTTAAACTTTGATTAATCTAGGGTTGTTGTAGTCATATATGCCATGAATTTTAGCCTATAGATAGGCCTTAGTTTCGGGTTTTCCTTTAATTCTCTCCAACTTTTGTATTCTCCTTTATTATAGTGAAATCTCCTTTTACCCGTGATTTTTCATCCTCTTTTGAGGAAATATTCCATGTAAAGTTTGGGTGTTTAATCTTCTTGATTTTGTTACATTTACTTGTTCCTTGCATACACGGATTAATTCCCTATAATGTTGCCTTTTTTTTCAAATAAATGTTACATTTAATAATAAAACGTCGTTACCTAAAATTTCCATGGAAACTTTAAAATAAATCATTATTTGAAATGAAATAAACGTTACTTTTAAGTTTAGCCAACGACCACACACAACAGTCACAAAATTATTGCATAAACTCTCATGCAACGAAATTTGTTGTTTAAGGAACAATTTAGGGTGTTGCTTAAAGTATTTTTGTTGTAGTGACAATTTGAGAATTAACCCATTACCAAACAAATAACCCTAAGAGACACTCTTAAAATTTAATTCACCAACAACCTTATGAATTAAAAAGACCTGACTCTAATTAATAAACTCAACTGCACGATTGTTATAAATTAGATCATTTATTCCAATAATATAACCCAATTTTTTTCTATATCAGACTTTGCTAACTTGCTGTAATTATTAGAATAAAGAGAGAATTACATATCTAATTACTCTAATCAATTATTTATTTTCTAAATACCAAAAGAAGGGGATTACTCGGAACAATAATAACAACAATAATAAATGACAATTTTACCTTTCTCATACAATAAGCAAATATCAGAAAACTCTTTTAAATCTCACAATTATAATAAAATTCAGCTTTTATTTACCATTGGCCAGAAAAAAATAAACTACTCATAGTTAAGAGAGTCAAAATTGCATTAAACAAAGGAAGAAAAATAATTCATGTCTAAGAGACGATACAAAATATAATAATTAAAATGATAAAAAAATCCTAAAATAAAATAAAACAAAAAAAAAAGATAATAATAACCTAATTAACTAAATCACCTAATATAATAAAATAAAAAATCCCAATACAAAATAACTACTAATCTTATGACATCCATCTTTCTTCAAGTACGCCAACCAACTTGTGCTCCATACCAAGTTGAATATTTCCCATGCAATTGCACAAAATTGGCTTTAAGTTCTAACATCTTCGTGACATAAATTAAACCTGAAATAAAATTTACTAAAATTAGCAGCCTATCATATCAAATAGTTATTAGAATTAATGATTAAAAGCATGCTAATTTTACATAATAACAGAGTGAGTGCAAACGATTGCACACCCACGAACAAAGCTTTATAAAGGTAGAATTATTATCAAACAATCTTGATTTCATGTTACACTTTTGTTTTCCACTTATAATTTATTTCATTGTTCTATCGAGACAATTGTTGTAACATTACTTTTGACAGAAAAATGTAACATCTGCAAACAACTTTATTTGATAACAAAAACAATGCATATATTTTAAACTAGCAACCTGCACTCAGTAAACCTTATTCTTGCCAGCCTTGTTCATTTTGGCTACATACTCGAACAAACTCCCATCAAAACATCCCCTGACAGCTTCTTTTGATAGATAACCATTTTCATCCATTGCAAGCAGATACAAAAGCATCCATTCTGCCTTTGTCATTAGCCTGCAAACAGTTCAAATATCTCAGGAAACCAAGCATTTATTGGGATTAAAAACACGAAATTCAAAGAAAGGGGTGATTGAAAATACCAGCCAATGAAATCATATGAGTTTCGATTAGCCTCAGTCATGTGCCATACTTCTCCGAATGATAACTTATCGGGCACAGTTCGAGCATATTTACTGAATATACTCTCAAAGTTCATTGGCATAAACCTGAAAACATCACATTCATTGCATAACAAAGGTTAAAAGTATTTTGTTTCATAATATTTTTAATGATTCCAATATGATATGCTAATTACCTTCCTTCAGTGTCAAATGTTGATGAATCACTACCATGCTTGCATTTGTGTATTCTGTCTATGTATATGGGAAAATATAGATTTGGTAGCCATCCCTGTCAAATTTGTGAAAGCAATACCAACTTTGTATTATTGTATTTTTTTTTTTTTTGAAATATTCAGTCTAGTCAGAGGTGAAGCCAATAACTTTGTCAAGGGGGCCGACATAAAATTTAAAATTTTAAAGGGTTAAAGATAAAAAAAACTTTATTTTAAAAAAGATTATATTATATTGTTAATTTTTTAAAAAACCAAAATTATAATTTTTTTCATTTATTAGGCTTAAAATTAAAATTTAATACTTAAAGAGCACTATTAATTAAAAATTTTCATTTGACCAGGGGGCAAGGCCCGAGAATATGTGACTTCAAAAATTAACTCGAAAAAAAGTCAAGTCTGAATCCGCTCAAACCTAATTTGATCAAAAAGTAAAAAATACAAGCCCAAAACCTCAACTTCAAAATGGGCTGAAGTTGAAATAATCCGAGATTGGAATCAACCAAACTTGAAAAATTAAAAAAAAAAAAAAAATCAAACCCAAGATCGACCCAAGGAAAAATTTAATGTTAAAAATAACATAATTAAATTGTAATTATTATTTTTATAAAATTGTTAATAATTAATCTTATTTTAATGTTTTGGATAAGTTAATTAAATACTAATATATTTTATATACGTTGAAAGAATAAATTAATTAAAACTTGAAATAATTTAAATTTAAAATGATTTTACTTAAATTTAATTGAATCGGATGGATTGTAACCTAGTATAGGGTTATGATGAATTAAATATATAGAATTTTTTTTTTAAAATAAAATATTGAGGCATGAGATGTGGTATCCATATTCAATATTTACAGCTATATGTATGTTTTATCGAAAGGAACATAGGTGAATCTAAGGGAGGGAGGTAGGGTGTTTGTACCCAAAATGAAAAATTAATTATAATTTGGACTTTCAAAATATTTTTTTTTAATTTATTCCTCTTAAAATTAAAGAATTTGTAAAAAGAAGTAAAAAAAAATTAATTAAATTTCGACTCTCATAGATTTGCCCAGGAAAGGAATACAAGGGAGTAGAATAACTTACCGGGAGAGTTTGATAACTCATTCCCACGGTGATACAGATTGCAATAAAAAAGCTTGAAAATGGATTGAAACCAAGATTTCTCATAGCTGTAGTATACATAAATATTTTTCATAAAAAATGAAAATAAGTTGGAGAAAAAAGATTGGAACTTGAAAAAATATATATTAACCTGTGTAGGTTTCCCAAGGATAAACAATCCCATCTTTATCTTGATCAAAAAAGGAAACATGTTGCTGAAGAACACTCATTCCATGGTTGTCATGCCCTGGTGTTCCATGTGGATGTTCCACATCTGGAGCAGCCAATGCCCTTGCCAAATCTGATCCAACATTTCATATATGCTTGTCAAAAAAAAAAAAAAAAAACATCATATGGAGCTGTTGGAACAAAGAACAAAGAAAAGAAAAGAGTATAAAGAATTACAGGGTTTGGGTATATATTCTTCAAGGTCTGCTCTAACCTTCCTTTCACTTGTCAATGGTGCTTTGGGTGCCACTGTTGCAATATCCATCTTTCTCTAATTGCTATTTTTCTTGCTCTTCTTATATAAACCAAGACACTGTACACCCGCCTGCCCTCCAAATCCAATCCTTTTGATCTGATTTCATCATCATTTCGTTCTTACAATGTTTTATTTTACATGCATTAATCATTATCCATATTGTCTTGTATGCATGAATGTTTTAGTGACAACAATTTGACATGTGTCCAAGTTTTAAATCAATTTGTAATAGTAATAAAGATATTGGTAAAAGAGGCCGATTGAGTCATAACACAATTGATATGGACATTGTTGTCAATATAGAAGGACGTGAGTTTGAGTGCTTTGAAACGCATTATCCTCCTATTTATGGGTTGGAGAGAGACTATAAATAATTTTAAATATTTTATAAAAAAGAGTTGATGTAATTAAAATTTATAATGAAATTATTAAAAAAAATCTTAAATTTTTCTCAATTTCAAAATTGAGAACCTGAAAGGAATGTAGTCTCAATATCTATCAATTAGATACTCATTTAACAAAACATATTATCTTCGTCTCAACTCTTTTTAATGTATAAAAAAAGTTAAAGAAGTTTCTTGCTAATGAAAGTTGTTCATGCCCTCCCTATAAATATGCTTTAAAGATAGTTGATCAATTTGTCTGTCATGATAGCTAGTTGTCATCGTGTTTTGTCATGATAGCATGTAAATTTCAGCTTAAAATAATATATGCTTTCATTTTCTTTTTTGAATTATAATATCTTTTATTTACGAAAATTAATTTTTTTTTTTGAAATTTATAGTTACTCTTCTAAATAATATTTCATGTCTGTTTGTTTTTGAAATTAATACATACTTGTCATGTAAATTTTATACTATATATAAAATATATAAGTGATTGAGTTGATATTATTAGTCAACTCGACAACTAATTCAGATATAAAATTATTAAAATATTTTTATTTTAAAAGATAATTAATATTATTATAAAAATATTTTTATCTTTTCATATAATTTTTAAATAAAATAATTCTAAATCGTTATTTGAGAATCAAACACAACCATTATATTCATATAAAAAAACTTTTGCCACTCCACCAAATAATTATTTATGCATATGCTTTTATAAATATATTATTTTAAAATAAAACCATTTGTTTCGTGTGTGCTGACTCTCACTTCCATTGTAATTTTTATATTATTTCAATAAATAATTTTGAATTTATATTGTTTTGAAAATTATTTTTATATTAATTTAAATGAAAAACCAATTTAGAGAAATATGAATTCCAAGAATTTAGTGAATAAAATACACAATATTCTTCTAATTAAGACATTCCGATAAGCACCGTCAAGAAATCATTTGTCAAAGCCATCAGCAATTCTATCTGTCTCAGTGGCAAAGACGAAAGACAGAAGGCATCCATTTCGAGAAGATAAACTGAACTTATTTTAGGTACGAAGTATTACTCTGGGCAAAAAGTTTATTTGGGCTTGGCACCTTCCTGTCCATGGCGAAGTATTTGAGGATGTTTAGGATATTTTGGAAGCTGGGTTATACTGAAGAGTTGGGAATGGTTCACAAATTATGCTCTGGGATGATATTTGGGTAGGTGGTCAGATGCAGAAACTACAACCAGCCCGTGTGTCATGGGTTCGAGCTTTAGCCTAGGGAATGAATTTGTTTCAAATTGTTTAAGTAGGAATCTTCGAATTTGAGAATTTCAAAGACAACTTTTTTTTAAGGCATTGATACTATAAGAATTTCAAGAAAGAATGCAAAAGATAGGTATGTGAGTAAATGCTTTCAATTGTAATAATTCAACAAAGAATGGTATAAGATATAAAATGAGGTGGAAGACACTTATTTTTAGTTTTGTTTATCTTACAATGATATAAATTAAATTATATAAATGATTTATATTTATATCTATTTACAAAATAAAGTTTTAAAGAATTTAAGTTCTCTATTATTTATGTGCGGAGATACAATTGTATAATGGCATTCTATAAAAACAAATATAAGTTGCAGCCTCTTCAAATCATACAGTAAAAATTGAAATGCACGAGGCTATCTAATAGTGTGTTTGGTTAAGGCTAATAAACATATCTAAAAGATTTGTAGTTATCTTTACAAAAAAATGTGTCAACTTATCTTGTATGAAAATAATGCAACATTTATAGCTCAATTAAAAGGAAAATATATCAAAGGAGTGTAAGGTAAAGAGAATTTTGAAAAGAATTGAATATCCATTAATGAAGGAGAAAATGACTTTTTATAGTTGTACATCACAACTGAAAAGAGAAAGAAAAGGAGTCCATGACTCAACAACTTCGAATAAATCAAGCAAATAAATATCACTAAAGAAACCGGATTTATTATCCAAACAACCTAAAAAATAGATTATCAAATCTTAACAATTCCTCCCTTAAACTAAAAATGCTCTAAGCATTTAGTTTATGTCAGTTTCTGCACAGACATCCAAGAATTTTCTCAACTTACAAAATTGATCCAGCTTAAGAGGTTTGGTCATCACATCTACTAGCTGATCGTGTGAATTACAATGCACCAGTTTAATGTTGTTAGTCTTTGTCAGGTCCCAAAGGAAATGAAAACACACATCAATATGTTTGTTGCGACCATGCATTATTGGATTTTTGGAGAGCATGATTGCTTAGCTATTATCACAAAATATAGTGATCAATATTTCATGATTCTTGTCCAATTTTGCCAACACCCTTTGATAGTAAGATAAATTCGTATTTTTAATGTATTTATTTTTAGATAATTATCGAATAAAATGCTATTAAATTTGGATTTTTCTTACCATGAATGAAGTTGGTGTGCAGAATTCAAACTCCTACAAAAAGGGGCTAAATTGGAACAAAAAGCAAAAGGGAGGGCTTGAATGAAAGATTGAAGATTCAAAGATGACTGGATAAAAATTGAAGGGTTAAAGATTTTTTTTTAAAGTGGCTGGATAAAGATGGAAGGATTTTTTATATTGTTACAATTTTGTAATTAGGTTAAATTCTAGTTTAAATTTGAATTTTAAAATTTGAATTATTTAGTGATAATATTTAGTGATAATTTAGAATTATTTAGTGACAATATTTAGCGATAATATTTATGATTATTTAGTGATAATGTTTAGAAAAAATATAGCTAATTTTTAGCAGTAAAAGTGTGTATAAATACCTAGTAGCTACAGCTAATTGAATACACATTTTGCCTTTCGCATTTAATAAATTCTCTATTTTTTTCCTCTCTTCCTGCGTCACCTTTCTATTATGTTGTTTCATTCTTTTTTTTTTCTTTACTTTCAACTTTTGGTTTAATTATCTTCCAAGGCCCTTTCCCTTCCCACTTTCCACAATTCCACAAATCTATTTTCAAAGCATGACTTTTTCCATGATTAACTAAACCCTTTTAGCTTTAGCCCGCAAAATTACTTCAATAAAACAATCGTGAGATACGAGCCCGCTCAAAAAACCTCTCAACACAGTACTATCTCTAGAGTATATGAGATAGTACAAATTTGTCCCTTAAAGTTGATTCAGTTTTGATTCAAAAAGTGCACGTTGGGTTGGAGTTGTTAGGTGTACAGTTGAGAAGACGAATCGACCGTGTTGTATTTAAATTCCCGCGAACAATTTGGCATGTCTAGGTGGGAAAAGCCAGTTGGATTCTATCAAGGGAGATAGAGATCGGATTTAAACGACCCACTTGGTTGAGGCCATTGATTCGAGTTGGGCTTTTCAAATCGCAAGGCTGTCGAAATCTTAAATTGCGAACATGTGTATCGCAGTTAGAAATTTGGTAAGAGTAGTTTGCAGGTCGTACTGGGATTGACTACATAAGGAAAAGTTGGCGATCGGGACGTTCTTGGTCACTATAACCAACTTATTTCTTGGAAGGGAAAATCTATTTCAAGGATCGATTTAAGATTGGAGTACACCGAGGCTAAGGTTAAGCTTAAAAAATATTTTATTTATCCATTTATTTTATTTTCTTTTTTAAATCTATTTTATTTTATTTTTCGTATTTTCTTCTTTTATTATCTTAACCAATTTTAACCGCCCATTTTTATTTTTATTTTTAGCATTTCTACACATAGGTCGTGGGTATGACTGTGACCGCGACATCGATTCTGGTCACGAAAAAAAGGCAAAATTAGATAGCCAGTCCTTGTGGATTCGACCCTACTGCTCTATAATGCTAAATACTATTATTTTGTTGTAGGAATTTATATTTGGTGATTTTGACGCTCATCACCCTTTTGTAACCATACTGCTTGAAATGCATATGATGTTGCAGTAACAAATTCAACTTCTGCGGTGGACAAACTAACTACTGGTTGCTTTTTAGAAGACCATGAAATTGCTCCTGAGCTTAGTAAAAACACATAACCAGAGGTACTCTTTCTATCTTCTATATCTTCAGCATAGTCACTATTAGTGTAAGCAACAAGTTCATCTTCTCCTCTCTTCTGATAGAAGATTCCAAACTTAGTGGTACCCTTCAAGTATCTCAAAGCTTGTTTCACCACCTGAAATGTAGTTCAATAGGATTTTCCATGTATCTACTAGACTCACCACAAACATCATGTCTGGTCATGTTGTAGTAAGATACATAAGACTACCAACAACTTGCTTGTAGTAAGTCTTATCCACTTTAACTCCATCTCCATCCTTTGAAAGCTTGAGTCCAGGGACTAATGGAACCTGAAAAGAATTACTCTTATCCATTCTAAAACATTTCAGCACCTCTGATACATACTTATTTTGACTGATAAAAATGCCATCAGATTTTTGCAACATTTCAATACCAAGAAAATACCTCATCCTCCCAAGATCTGTCATGTCAAATTCATTCTTCCTAGAATTTCTAAACTCAATTATCATCTGCTCATCATTACCATAAAGAATGAGATCATTAACATACAAACTAACAATTACCATTTTCATGTCTCGCCTTTTTATGAACAAAGTATGTTCATAATCGCATTTCTCAAATCCTTCCTTCATGAAGTAAGCATCTATTCAACTATACCAAGCAAGTGGAGCTTGTTTAAGTCTATAAAGTGCTTTTTTAGTTTATACACATTCCTCTTATTTCCCAACTGAACATAACCACTTGGTTACTCCACAAAAACATTTTCAGTTAATTCACTATGTAAAAATGCTGATTTCACATCTAGTTGTTAGATAGTCCAACCCCTTTGAGCTGCAAATGCTAACACCAGTCAAATTATTTCTATACAAGCAATAAGGGCAAATACTTCAGTATAATCTACTCTATATTGTTGTGAATACCCCTTCACAACAAGTCTAGCCTTGTATTTATCCACCTTTCTAATCTCACTAAATTTGATTTTATAAACTCATTTCACTCCTACCTTCTTTGCTCCCTTTGGTAATTCTGTCAATTCTCATGTATTTCTTTTTGTATTGACTTCATTTCTGCATCCATTACTCTCCTCCATTTTTCACTTTTAACAGCTTCTTCAAACCGAATAGGATTGTCAGTTATAGACATCACCAAATAAGCTTCATTATCTTCTTTAAAAAACCCTTCTCCAATCTCATAATCTCTCATCCAAGCTGGTGGTGCCTTGTTTCTCTTTTCATCTATACTAGAAGTATCATCTCTAGTTGAAACATCATAAAAAGGATTCTTTATGTCTGCATCAACTTTAGATCCTCTTTCCTCTTTAGTCTCATTAATTCCAGTCGCTGTATTTTCCTAATCTCCCTATTCTAAGTCATACACAATAATGTTTTCATACCTTTCATCCTAATCTCATGCCTTATCTTCTTTGAACACAACATCCCTACTTATTATATATATTTTTTTGAATTGTATATTCTATAAGCCTTTGACTCCTCACTAACCCCCAATAAAACACACATCATGCTTTTATCGTCTAATTTGGTTCTTTTAGAATCATTACATGAACATGAAAGATGTAACCAAAAATAAAAAAAATACTTAACTAAGGGTTTAACTCCGCTCCATGCTTCTTCTGGTGTCTGATCTTTGACAGCAAAAGTTAGGCTTTGATTCAGAACATGTATTGTCCAATTGACTGCTTCAGGCCAGAAGGTTTTCAAAATCTTCTTTGCGGAAAGCATGCTGTATACCATATTCATTATGGTTCTATTTTTGCATTCCATTACTTTATTTTGTTGCGACATATATGTAGTTCCGAGTTCTCTTTGAATGCCATTTTCATCACAAAATTTTGTGAATTCATGTGATGTAAATTCCTCCATGATCAATTCGCAAACATTTGATAACTGAATTTGATTCTTTCTCAACACGTATTTTAAAATTTGAAAAATAATAAAGCCTCTATTTTTTCTATTCGAAAAATAAACCCAAGTTTTTCCACTAAAGTCATCAATAAAAGTAATCAGGTACCTTTTTCTACTATTTAAAGCAGGTATGATTGGTCCACAGATATCACCATGAATTAATTGAAGAATTTGTGCCGCCCTCTCAGTACATTTCTTTGGAAATGGTATTCTGTATTACTTTCCTACCATACATTCCTTGCAAAGCTCTGATGAAGACTTGATTTCCAGTAAGCCATTGACCATCTTCTTCTGTTGAAGTGTTTTCAGACCTTTATAACTCAAGTGCCCATATCTATAATGCCAGATCTACTGAACCTTTTGTTCTGTGGTTGTGCTGAAACAAACAAGTAGTGCAGTAACAACATGTAGCTTGAACATTTGATTTGCAACCATCTTTGTATCCACGATCAACCCTTTCTCAAAGTGATATACCCTGCATCTATCATATTGAAATAGAACAAACAGCCCATTCTCTTACAACTGCCCCACACTCAGCAAATTATTCTTCAATTCTGGAACATAAAAAACTCATGTGATGATCTGCACCATTCCATCCACTAGTAATCTTACATTGCCCTTTCTTATTACAGCCAAGCTTATGTTGTTTCCTAACTTCGCCATATCTTTATAATTTTCATCATAATTGACAAAATATTCCTTTTTTCCACACATATGATTGCTGTATCCCGAATCAAGGAACCATGCATCCTCTTTATTAACATCCTTTGCATCCAAAAATGCCATCAACAATATTTCTTCCTGAGTTTCTACATAGTTTGCCTCTTTGCTTGATAATTATTGACAATTAAAAATATACAATTTGAATGATAATTATTGTTAGAAATAAGTGACCCGAATTCTTATTTAAATAAAATAAGATGGAAAATAATATAAAAATAATATCCAAATAGAACTAGACTTCTTTTATTTTAATTTAGAATAAGGTTTTTTAAACCTTATTAAACTCCATCTATTTTATATTGATTAGGATAAGGTGTTTCAATCCTAAAAGAATATGGCTTTGCAAGCCTATAAATAGAAATAGTCTATTCCTCTTGTAATGATTCGAATTGAACATAATGAATTTTCTTCTCCTCTGCTCGTGGTTTTTTCCCAAAAGGGTTTCCACGTAAAATCTGTGTGTTCCTTATTTTTATTTTTATTTTTTTCTTTTCTTTACGATATATTGTCATTACCGACATTATATATTTTCACAAATTGGTATCGGAGCTTCTAAGTTTTTTATCTCAATCACGGTAATGGCGTCTTTGAAGTATGAAATTCCGTTGTTGGATCACAATACCAGATTTGTATTGCGGCAGATTAAGATGTAAGCAGTTCTTGCGCAGATGGATCTGGAGGAAGCACTGCTAGGGATAGATAAGATGCCTTCAACATTAACGGATAAAGAGAAGAAGCGTAAGGATCGAAAGACTTTAACACAGTTACATCTGCATTTGTCTAACGAAATTTTGTAAGATGTGATGAAGGAGAAGACCGCCGCTGGATTATGGAAAAGACTGAAACAAATATGCATGTCGAAAACTCTAACCAGCAAGCTGCATATGAAGCAACGTCTTTATGCTCATCATTTGGAGGAAGGTGCATCTGTACACGAACACTTAACAGTTTTAAAGAAATTCTCCCAAACTTGGAGGCCATTGAGGTTCAGTATGATAAGGAAGATCTAGGGTTGATTCCACTTTGATCGTTGCCCCCGTCTTATTCAACCTTTAGAGACACGATTTTATATAGCTGCGAGTCTCTCACAGTTGATGAGGTTTATGATTCTTTAACCTCGTATGATAAGATGAAGCATCTTGTGGTTAAAACTGACTCTCAGAGTAAGGGTCTTATGGTTCGTGGGAGACAAGATCGGAATGCTGATGATTATCATGGAAAGACACAAGATTGGAATCCTCGCGGTAAATCTAAGGGTAGATCGAAGTCTTCAAATAGAGGTAAAACTTGTAACTTCTGCAAGAAGAAAGGGCACATTAAATCTGAGTGCTATAAGCTACAGAATAAGATCAAAATGGAGGTTGCGAATCAAAAGGAAAAACAACCAAAAAATTCTAGTGAAGCTGATGTTGTAGAAGACTACAGCGATGGTGAACTTCTAGTTGTTTTAGTCATCAATTCTAAAGTGAGCGAGGAGTGGATCCTTGATTCGGGCTGCACCATCCACATGAGTCCCAATAGAGATTGGTTTACAGATTACGAAACAGTGTCTAAAGGTGTTATTTTAATGGGAAATAATACTTCTTGTAAAATCGCAGGTGTTAGAACGATTAAAGTTTAGATGTTTAATGGATTTGTCAGAACACTCAGTGACGTATGACATGTTCCAGAATTGAAGAGAAATTTAATTTCGTTAAGTACTCTTGATTCAAAAGGGTACAAATACACAGCTGAAAGTGGGGTTTTGAAGATTTCTAAAGGTTCCCTCGTTGTGATGAAAGGCCAAAGAAAGACTGCCAAGTTATATGTTCTGCAAGGTTTTACTGTTACTGGTGATGTAGCTATCGCTTCCTCTTCCTTGTCAGATGATGATATTACTAAGCTTTGGCATATGCGCCTAGGGCATATGAGTGAGAATGGTGTGGTAGAATTGAGCAAAAGAGGACTTCTTGATGGGCAAGGAATTTGAAAACTGAAGTTCTGTGAGCACTGCGTTTTTGGGAAGCAAAAGAGAGTTTGATTCACCAGAGGAATCTATAACACGAAGGGAACGTTGAAGTATATTCATTCTGATCTGTGGGGCCATCCAGAGTGCCTTCGAGAGGTGGAGCTAATTATATACTAACTTTTATTGATGATGTTTCTAAAAAAGTTTAAGCGTTCTTCTTAAAGCAGAAAAGTAATGTGTTTTTCGTATTTAAGTCTTAGAAAACTATGATTGAAAAACAGACGGGAAAATAAATAAAACACTTTTGCACAAACAAATGCTTAGAGTTATATTCTGATGAGTTTAATAAACTGTGCAAGTCAGAAGGGATCGTGAGACACTTGACAGTTCGTCATACTCCACAGCAAAATAGCGTTGTAGGACGAATGGATAGAACGATTATGGAGAATGTTCGATGTACGTTGTCAAATGCCAACTTACCGAAGTCATTTTGGGCCGAAGCAGCCTCTACTGCATGTTTTTTGATCAACCGATCTCCATCCATTGCCATTGAGAAAAAGACTCCACAAGAGGTATGGTCTGGTAACCTTGCTGACTATTCTGATTTAAAGATTTTTAGGTGTCTTGCATATGCTCATGTTGATAATGGAAAATTGGAACCAAGATCCATTAAATGTGTTTTTCTTGGTTATAAAACTGGTGTTAAAGGGTATAAGTTATGTTGTCCTGAAGATAGAAAAGTTGTGATTGGTAGAGATGTTGTGTTTGATGAAACTGCTATGCTACCTAACTTTTCTCTTAAAGATTCTTCCAATAAAGAAAATCAAAAGCAGGTGGAGTATCAGATTAATATAGAGTCGATTCCTCAAGCCAGTACAAAAATTGAGAATAGAGTTACTTCTTTACCACAATACTCTATTGCCAAAAACAAAAATAGAAGAGAAATTAAACCTCCAAAGAAGTATGCTCAGGCTGATCTAGTTGCTTATGCTTTAAATGTGGCTGAAGATATAGATACAAATCAAGAGCCATCTAATTATTTTGAGGCGGTTAGTTGTGAAGACTTAGAAAAGTGGATGTTTGCGATACAAGAGGAGATGGAATCACTCCACAAAAACAAAACATGGGATCTTGTAAAACTTTCTAAAGGTAAAAAGACTGTTCGTTGTAAATGGGTGTATGAAAGGAAAGAAGGGACTCTAAGAGTTAAAGAACCTAGATATAAAGTAAGGCTTGTTGCAAAGGGTTACAGTCAAATTCCAAGAGTGCACTTCACAGATGTGTTCTCCCCAGTTGTGAAGCATAGTTTAATTCGAGCTTTGCTTAGTATTGTGGCCATGCATGATCTGGAGCTTGAGCAGTTAGATGTTAAAACTACTTTTTTGTATGGACAACTTGAGGAGGATATACATGCAACAACCGGAGGGTTTTACAGTCTCCGAAAAAGAAGACTATGTTTGCTTGCAGAAAAAGTCCCTTTACGGTTTAAAACAGTCAGCAAGACAGTGGTACAAGAGGTTTGATTCCTTTATGACTTCTCATAATTTTAAAAGAAGTAGCTTTGACAGTTGTGTTTACTATAAGAAAAATAATGATGGTTCTTTTGTATATCTACTCCTTTATGTTGATGACATGTTGATAGCAGCAAAAGATAAAGAAGAGATAAGAAAGGTCAAAGCCCAACTAAGTGAAGAATTTGAGATGAAAGATTTGGGACCAGCAAAGAAGATACTTGGTATGGAAATTCTTAGAGATAGAAAAGTAAGTAAATTGTACCTAAGTCAGAAAGGGTACATTGAGAAAGTTCTTTGCAGGTTTAATATGCAGAGTGCTAAGCCTGTTAGTACTCCTTTAGCAGCTCATCTTAGACTTTCATCAGCTTTGTCTCAATGATCAGATGATGAGATTGAGTACATGTCACATTTTCCATACCCTAGTGCAATGGGATCTTTCATGTATGCTATGGTTTGTTCACGTCTAGATTTATCATATGCAGTCAGTGGAGTTAGTAGATACATGGCGAATCCCGGTAAAGAACACTGTAAAACAGTTCAGTGGATTTTAAGATCCTTACGAGGTACTACTGATGTTTACTTACAGTTTGGAAGAACTAGAGATGGAGTCATTGGGTATGTTGATACTGATTTTGCTGGAGACCTTGATAGAAGATGATCTCTCACAAGTTATGTCTTTACAATTGGAGGTTGTGCAATCAGTTGGAAAACCACTTTGTAAATTACAGTCACTTTGTCTACCACTGAAGATGAGTACATGGCGATTACTGAGGCTTGTAAAGAAGCTATTTGGTTGAAGGGACTATTTAGTAAACTCAATGAAGACCTTCAAATCAGTACAGTATTTTGTGACAGTCAGAGTGCCATCTTCCTTACAAAAGATCAAATGTTTCATGAGAGAACAAAACATATTGATGTTCGGTATCATTTTGTTCGTGATATTATTGCCCGTGGTGATATTATTGTGAGCAAAATTAGTACTCGTGAAAATCCTACAGATATGATGACTAAATCACTTCCTATAACCAAGTTTAAGCATTGCTTAGACTTGGTTGGTGTTCATTGTTGAAGTTAAACCCTTAAGAGGTTTTATAGAAGAGGTGGAGAACTTGTTCGTTGAGAGTTCGCGATGAAGAACTTGTTCATTGAGAATTCGTGTCAAGGTGGAGATTGTTAGAATTAAGTGACCCGAATTCTTATTTAAATAAAATACGATAGAAAATAATATAAAAGTAATATCCAAATAGAACTAGACTTCTTTTATTTTATTTTAGAATAAGGTTTTTAAAACCTTATTAAACTCCATCTATTTTATATTGATTAGGATAAGGTGTTTCAATCCTACTAGAATATGGTTTTACAAGCCTATAAATAGACATAGTCTATTCCTCTTGTAATGATTCGAATTCGAGATAATGAATTTTCTTCTCCTCTGCCCGTGGTTTTTTCCCAAAAGGGTTTCTACGTAAATTTGTGTGTTCTTTATTTTTATTTTTATTTTTTTCATTTCTTTGCGATATATTGTCATTATCGACATTATATATTTTCACAAATTAGTATCAGAGCTTTCGAGTTTTTTTCATCTCGATCACGGTAATGACATCTTTAAAGTATGAAATTCCGTTGTTAGATCACAACACTAGATTTGCGTTGTGACAGATTAAGATGGAAGTAGTTCTTGCGCAGATGGATTTAGAGGAAGCACTGCTAGAGATAGATAAGATGCCTTCAACATTAACGGATGTAGAGAAGAAGCGTAAGGATCCAAAGGCGTTAACACAGTTACATCTGTATTTTTCTAACGAAATTTTGTAAGATATGATGAATGAGAAGACCGCCGCTGGATTATGGAAAAGGCTGGAACAAATATGCATATCGAAAACTCTAACCAACAAGCTGCATATGAAGCAACGTCTTTATGCTCATTGTTTGGAGGAAGGTGCATCTGTGCATGAACACTTAATAGTGTTTAAAAAAATTCTCTCAAACTTGGAGGCCATGGAGGTTTAGTATGATAAGGAAGATTTAGGGTTGATTCTACTTTGTTCGTTGCCCCTGTCTTATTCAACCTTTAGAGACACAATTTTATATAGCCGCGAGTCTCTCACAGTTGATGAGGTTTATGATTCTTTAACCTCATATGATAAGATGAAGCATCTTGTGGTTAAAACCGACTCTTAGGGTGAGGGTCTCATTATTCGTGGGAGATAAGATCGGAATACTGATGATGATCGTGGAAGGACATAAGAACGGAACCCTTGCGGTAAATCTAAAGGTAGATCGAAATCTTCAAACAGAGGTAAAACTTGTAACTCCTGCAAGAAGAAAGGGCACATTAAATCTGATTCTTGATACTCGCAATATTAAGTAATAAAATTTATAAAAACTGATCACACCAAAAACTAACTAATATCACGATTTTAAAGGCAAGCGCACCTATCGAACAGTAGTATAGTTTAGTGGCAAGACCGAGTTATCGTACCCAAGGGAACCAAAAGTACTAATACTTACTTCCTTTCTATTATCTAGCCTCAAAATAAAAGAGGATTGGTTGAAACTAATTCTAAAACTAACTAAAAGTGCACAAAAAGTAAATTGGGGAAAACTTTAGGGAAAAGCTAATTGATATGAGCAATACTTAAGGGAGAATCCACCTAGACTTCACTTGTTATTAACTTCTAGAACTAGATGACTTCTTCACTTGACTTGATCCGTAGAGATCCCTAACCTATGTTAATACCTCTGTCGAGGATAAGAACAACTAATCCTAGGTGGTTAATTAAAGTTTCTTTATCAATTAACATCCCTAGGTTGCATTAATTCGATTTATAGATCCCCTTATTAGGTTTGACACTAATCTGGCAGATTTATGTTGCACTATGTCTAGGGTTGCATGTAACTCCGCTTAATTATGGTAGATTTACTCTTAAAACAGGGACTTTTGCTCCTCTGCCTAAGCACATCAGTTTCTTGAAGTAATACCTAGGATTATTAAATCAAGAATGAAAAACACATAATTAAGAACAATTCAAGTATTTATCATATAATTTAAGAATAAATAATAACAAGATCTGTCTTAGGTTTCATCCCCCTCAAGTATTTGAGAGGTTTTAGTTCATAATTAATAAAGAAAACATCTCAGAAGAAATAAGATAACAAAACATAAAGAACCCAAAAACCCCTGAAGGAATTTAGGGAGATCCTCTGTCTTGATGTAGAATTCTGGCTTCTGGGATGAATCAATCGGCTTCCCTTGGAGTAATTCCTTGCTTTCACTCCTTGTGTTGGCAGAAATATGTCGCTCCTTTTTGGAAGAAAAGAGTACCCCTCCTAGAGTTGCCTCCTGGGTCTTTTTATAGAGTTTAGAACGGCTTTCTTAGCCCCTAAGTATCCAAATCCGAGTGAAATTGCACTTCCTCACGACAGGGACACGTCCGTGTGCCGCGCCCGAATGGTTTCAATAAGGGCCGTGTTCGGGCCTGTTGAGGTGGCACGGCCATGTGGCCTGGCCGTGCTTGTCGGGGCTGGGCCGTGTTGGGCCTTGTGTGGCACGCCCGTTTGCCACGGCCATGTGACGATTCCTTGGGCCGTGTTGTTTTTACACTTTGGCCCATTTTCTTCGTTTTCGGTCCGTTTTTCGTTCTTTTCTCTTCCCTATGCTCTCCTGAGTATAAGACATGAAAAAGAAGGATTAAGAGTACCAATTCTCACAAAATTAAAGATAATCCATCCAGAAATTAGGCTAAACATGAGGTAAAAATATGTATAATTTATCGTTTATCAATTCTATAAGCTACAGAATAAGATCAAAAGGGAAGTTGCGAATCAAAAGGGAAAACAACCAAAAAATTCTGGTGAAGCTGATGTTGTAGAAGACTACAACGATGGTGAACTTCTAGTCGCTTCAGCCATCAATTCTAAAGTGAGCGAGGAGTGGATCCTTGATTCGGGCTGCACCTTCCACATGAGTCTCAATAGAGATTGGTTTACAAATTACAAAACAGTGTTTGAAGGTATTGTTTTGATGGGAAATAATGCTTCGTGTAAAATCGCAGGTGTTGGAACAATTAAAGTTTAGATGTTTGATGGAGTTTTCAGAACACTTAGTGACGTACAACATGTTCCAGAATTGAAGAGAAATTTAATTTCGTTAAGTACTCATGATTCAAAAGGGTACAAATACACAGCTGAAAGTGGGGTTTTGAAGATTTCTAAAGGTTCCCTCACTGTGATGAAAGGGCAAAGAAAGACTGCCAAGTTATATGTTCTGTAAGGCTTTACTATTACTGGTGATGCAGCTGTCGCTTCCTCTTCCTTGTTAGATGATGATATTACTAAGCTTTGGCATATGCGCCTAGGGCATATGAGTGAGAATGGTATGGTAGAATTGAGCAAAAGAGGACTTCTTGATGGGCAAGGAATTTGGAAACTAAAGTTCTGTGAGCAGTTCATTTTTGGGAAGCAAAAGAGAGTTTGATTCACCTGAGAAATCCATAATACGAAGGTAACGTTGGAGTATATTCATTCTGATCTGTGGGGGCCATCCAAAGTGCCTTCGAGAGGAGGAGCTAATTATATGCTAACTTTTATTGATGATTTTTCTAGAAAAGTTTGGGCGTTCTTCTTGAAGCAGAAAAGCAATGTGTTTTCTGCATTTAAGTCTTAGAAAACTATGATTGAAAAACAGACGGGAAAACAAATAAAACACCTCCGCACAGACAATGGCTTAGAGTTCTGTCTTGATGAGTTTAATAAACTGTGCAAGTCAGAAGGGATCATGAGACACTTGACAGCTCGTCATACTCCACAGCAAAATGGCGTTGCAGGACGAATGAATAGAACGATCATGGAGAAGGTTCAATGTATGTTGTCAAATGCCAACTTACTGAAGTCATTTTGGGCTGAAGCAGCCTCTACTGCATGTTTTTTGATCAACCGATCTCCATCCATTGCCATTGAGAAAAAGACTCCACAAGAGGTATGGTCTGGTAACCTTGCTGACTATTCTGATTTAAAGATTTTTAGGTGTCTTGCATATGCTCATGTTGATAATGGAAAATTGGAACCAAGATCCATTAAATGTGTTTTTCTTGGTTATAAAACTGGTGTTAAAGGGTATAAGTTATGTTGTCCTGAAGATAGAAAAGTTGTGATTGGTAGAGATGTTGTGTTTGATGAAACTGCTATGCTACCTAACTTATCTCTTAAAGATTCTTCCAATAAAGAAAATCAAAAGCAGGTGGAGTATCAGATTAATATAGAGTCAACTCCTCAAGCCAGTACAAAAATTGAGAATAGAGTTACTTCTTCACCACAATACTCTATCTCCAAAAACAAAAATAGAAGAGAAATTAAACCTTCAAAGAAGTATGCTGAGGCTGATCTAGTTGCTTATGCTTTAAATGTGGCTGAAGATATAGATACAAATCAAGAGCCATCTAATTATTCTGAGGCGGTTAGTTGTGAAGACTTAGAAAAGTGGATGTTTACTATGCAAGAGGAGATGGAATCACTCCACAAAAATAAAACATAGGATCTTGTAAAACTTCCTAAAGGTAAAAAGGCTTTTCATTGTAAATGGGTGTATAAAAGGAAAGAAGGGACTCCAGGAGTTGAAGAACCCAGATATAAAGTAAGGCTTGTTGCAAAGGGTTACATTCAAATTCCAGGAGTGGACTTTATAGGTGTGTTCTCCCTAGTTGTGAAGTATAGTTCGATTCGAGCTTTGCTTGGTATTGTGGCCATGCACGATCTGGAGCTTGAGCAGTTAGATGTTAAAACTGCTTTTTTGCATGGACAACTTGAGGAGGATATTTACATGCAACAATCGGAGGGTTTTACAGTCTCAGAAAAAGAGGACTATGTTTGCTTGCAGAAAAAGTCCCTTTATAGTTTGAAATAGTCAGCAAGATAGTGGTACAAGAGATTTGATTCCTTTATGACTTCTCATAATTTCAAAAGAAGTAGCTTTGACAGTTGTCTTTACTATAAGAAAAACAATGATGGTTCTTTTGTATATATACTCCTTTATGTTGATGACATATTGATAGCAGTAAAAGATAAAGAAGAGATAAGAAAGGTCAAAGCCCAACTAAGTGAAGAATTTGAGATGAAAGATTTGGGACCAACAAAGAAGATACTTGGTATGGAAATTCTTAGAGATAGAAAAGCAAGTAAATTGTACCTAAGTCAGAAAGGGTACATTGAGAAAGTTCTTTGCAGGTTCAATATGCAGAGTGCTAAACCTGTTAGTACTCCTTTAGCAGCTCATTTTAGACTTTCATCAGCTTTGACTCAATGATCAGATGATGAGATTGAGTACATGTCGCATGTTCCATACCCTAGTGCGGTGGGATTTCTCATGTATGTTATGGTTTGTTCACGTCCAGATTTATCATATACAGTCAGTGCAGTTAGCAGATACATGACGAATCCCGGTAAAGAACACTGTAAAGCAGTTCAGTGGATTTTAAGATCCTTACTAGGTACTACTGATGTTTGCTTACAGTTTGGAAGAACTAGAGATGCAGTCATTGGGTATGTTGATACTGATTTTGCTAGAGACCTTGATAGAGGAAGATCTCTCACAAGTTTTGTCTTTACAATTGGAGGTTGTGCAATTAGTTGGAAAGCCATTTTGTAAATTACAGTCGCTTTGTCTACCACTGAAGCTGAGTACATGGCGATTACTGAGGCTTGTAAAGAAGCTATTTGGTTGAAGGGACTATTTAGTGAACTCAATGAAGACCTTCAAATCAGTATAGTATTTTGTGACAGTCAGAGTGCCATCTTCCTTACAAAAGATCAAATGTTTCATGAGAGAACAAAACACATTGATGTTCGGTATCATTTTGTTCGTGATATTATTGCTCGTGGTGATATTGTTGTAAGCAAAATTAGTACTCATAAAAATCTTACAGATATGATGACTAAGTCACTTCCTATAACCAAGTTTAAGCATTGCTTAGACTTGGTTGGTGTTCATTGTTGAAGTTAAACCCTTAAGGGGTTTTATGGAAGAGGTGGAGAACTTGTTCGTTGAGAGTTCGCGATGAAGAACTTGTTCATTGAGAATTCGTGTCAAGGTGGAGATTGTTAGAATTAAGTGACCCGAATTCTTATATAAATAAAATACGATGGAAAATAAAATAAAAGTAATATCCAAATAGAACTAGACATCTTTTATTTTATTTTAGAATAAGGTTTTTAAAACCTTATTAAACTTCATCTATTTTATATTGATTTGGATAAGGTGTTTCAATCCTACTAGAATATGGCTTTACAAGCCTATAGATAGACATAGGTTATTCCTCTTGTAACGATTCGAATTCGAGATAATGAATTTTCTTCTCCTCTGCCCGTGGTTTTTTCCCGAAAGGGTTTCCACGTAAAATCTGTGTGTTCTTTATTTTTTTATTTTTTTCTTTTCTGTGCGATATATTGTCATTACCGACGTTATATATTTTCACAATTATTAATCGAATATATGTTCCTTAATCATACTAAAGTAAATCCATATTTCATTCACATATGTACCTAATAACAAACAACAATTCCACCATATATATATTACTACTAGGTTATAAAATATAACATTTAAATATAACATCATTCAACTACCACAAAACCTAACCTATCAGGTACATGCCAAATACAAATAAAGTTGGAAACAAACAAACGTTGCTGAGACCGAGATTGTGAATTGGATGCTAAGGTCGATGTTTGGAAATCTCAAATTCATCTAACATGTGTATATGGAGAACAAATTGTACGCTAAATAAAATACTCAATGCTATTTCTATAATTTAAGTATGTAAATTAGCATTAACAATTCTATAGAAAGTAACATGTATGTCTATATACTCATATATATCTTATTCATATAACTTGGAGTTGCCAAGCTTTACATTTTCAATATAAACATATTAAGTGTGGAAAACTAACAACAATCTTTCCCACTTCAAACATTAAAAATATAGACATTTCATTAGAATTATTATAATAATAGTTTTAATTATATCATTATCAAAGTATGCCCTTATCAGCCCTATTTTTCAAAGTTACCATTTATAATATCACCTAACTCCTTCGTTTCAATTAATATACAATCATTTCCAGGTTTAGTACAAGTTTACTGATGCTCAAATACTATAACTTATTAGATATTGTATTTCATACAAAATCATGTGTAATTGTAGTTAATTCATCAAGATCACCAGTATCTTAGCATAACATACCAAGTTTCAAACCATTTATAATTCGTGTACAAGTAGCCACATTCAAACACCAAAATATAACCATTCCATTCCTAATCTAAACTCATACCATTTATGACACATATATTCACTATAACATCCATCACTCAGTCTGATCATCGGACTCGAGCTATAGGATGTTATAACTATTAACGGAACAGTAATAAGCAAATATAAAATCAAAATTTCAATTAAACATCGAATAACAACATAAATTCACACAAACCATGCTTTGCAAACAAAATTGGGTTTAAAATTGAGCTTACAAAAGCTCTAAAATTGACCCGAAATAGAACAATGACTATTTTGAAACCTTTACAAAAAGAAGGGCAATTGTGCAAATCAAGGGTCACACGGTCGTGTGTTAAGGCTATGTAACAAGCTGTAACCATGTAGAACTGGAGTCACATGGTTGTGTATTCAAACCGTGTAACTCACTCAGGCCGTAGGGGTCAAATTGCAAATGCTGAGCTGTCTAACAAATTGAAGTCGTGTGAAAAATAAATGATAAATATCTACAATACTCACAAGGCTATGTGGCCAGTTCTTGTGACAATTGGGATCATGTACTTCTATTATTACCTATTATCTAGTAGACACATAGCCGTGTTAATAGCCCGTGTTTTACACATGGTCCTGTGGTGTAAAACATACCATTAATGCCTACATAATACCAAACTCAATCAATAGCCTGCTTATTGACCAAATGCACAATCTTGCTTACATTAAGCCTTACCAAAACATGAATCAAAATATTTATTTGAACAACTATAAGATCATTCAAATCATTCTAAATGAAATTGTCATATTTCTAAACATAAAAACCTATGTCTTATGTCACATTCAATAAATATACCATTCATGCTACAACCTTCAATAAACACAATGCCAAAGTTATCACTTATATGCACTATACTTATATCGTTCAAATTTAACATCAAAGTAAAATATCTCATTTTGTACCAAGCATTTTACCTATTTAAACATCTTATGTCACATTCAACCATACCATTAACTCGCATTGTTCCATCACATTTTCATACCAAACAACTATATCAATATCAACACTTACGCTTGGTCACCCACATTCAAAAGTAGTCATTCAAAAAATCCAAAGTTTAACTTACCATATTTTCTAATATGCATACAAAATTTTGTACATCACAACTCAATCTTATACCATTTCAACTATGATCTCAAACATATCAAAATATTAAAATGACTCCACTAGGTACATGCTCTATTGTATACTATCACAGTAAATATCCAATTTACCCTATAGCCAAATCGCATTAATAGAATCCTTTTAACTTTACTCAGATTCTTAGAATGAATACTCGATTTAGTCAGCCTGTATCTCATCTGGCACCGCAATGTAATATCCAATATCCTGAAACATAAACCTGTACATTTAATAGAGTAACCAATTTCTAACTTCATCACATAATTCAATTTAGATCCCATCATTCTTATTTCAACATTAATTCATCAATTTATCACATACCATAACATACTTTAACTCAATTTATATTAGTAGCTTACCTTAATACTATATAGTGCAATATACCATGAATATTCATTAACTAGAATTAGTTTTGGGTTATAGAAATGCAAATCGAAAGCTTGCATCACCCGTTATTGACTCTAACCTTCCTTTCCCCTTTCAATGATCCTGCGTCATTCTTAGCTATGAATAATAATTCAATAATGGTATAATATCAAAATTCTATTCAAATCACATTCAATTACAAAGTCATACATATTTTGCAAATTATTCAATTGAATCTTCTATTCTGATAACCAATCAAATTCATACCAACACTATTCAATCAGTCATAATCCAATATCAATTGATAAAATATCTCAAAATGCAATTTTTCATATTCAATTTCTCATTTCTTTATGATTTAGTCCATACCACACATTTTTGTACCAAATTGTAAACAATTCAGATTTTTAATTAAGTACATACATATTCATAATTTGAATACATCACAATTTAAATATAATTATAACATATGAACTTACCTGAAAAAATCAACAGACATGTTGAGTCGTAAGGACTAATCGACAATTTTACCTTTTCTCCGATTATCCTCGACTTGATTCAATTCCCAATCTAAACAATAATTTATTTTAATTAATCAATTTCAAAAATTTTATAATATCCTATTATGAGTATACATCAGTTCAATTTCGTAATTCAAATACCCCTAAAATTTTGCATTTTATTTAATTTAGTCTATAAAACTGAAATTACCATAACTTTCAAATTTGAGCTTCGATTTCGAAACCTATCTCAATTTCATCCTTCTACAGTCCTTTATTATCCATATTTATAGAAAATTATCATCAATTTTTAATTTATTGCAGTTTAATCCCTATGTTCAAAATTAACAATTTTTACTTTACAAATTAGTCCTTTTTCATATCTAAGCTTCAAATCCTACCATTTAACACCAAATTCATCAACATTCATCATTGGTAACTGATAGAAACTTTAGCAATTTTGAAAAATAACACTCGAGTTGGCTAAACCAAGCTTCTACGATTACAAAAACATAAAATTTACGAAAAACAAGCATCAATTGGCTTACCATGCAAGAGGGCCAAACATGAAGCTTCATAAATGGCTTCCTTGCGTTTTCTTTTGCATAAAAACAGTGGAAAGAAGCAAAATAACGAAGATGGTCATTTATTTTATGTTTTATTATATTTATTAATAATTTAACATTAGTAAAACATATATTTCTTTTAAATTTAAGCACCAACCATCCACTATTATTTAAAAGTGGATAATTGCCACTTAAATCCTTGATAATTACCTTTCAAATCCTTTTAACTAATAAAAATCAATAGCAATTAAATTTT
Organism: Gossypium stocksii; assembly: GCA_020496765.1. Lineage (NCBI taxonomy): Eukaryota > Viridiplantae > Streptophyta > Magnoliopsida > Malvales > Malvaceae > Gossypium > Gossypium stocksii. The sequence continues at coordinate 51,214,222 of CM035625.1, read as the reverse complement.
ACAATTTTTACAATTTAGTCCTTATACCTTAACTATCTGATTGATAAAATTAAGGGACCAAATTTTAATTAAAATTTATACTAACTTGGTAAATATTAAATAATAATATTTATGGTCTCAAAAATCAAAAAATAGGGTTTCGAACCCACATTTTCAATACCATTGACTTTAAGATCATTATACTTGTACTTTAATTAACTATCAATTAAACAAAAATTACTGGAATTTTGATATATTTCTATACTAGAGTAAATATTAAATATTAATATTTATGAACGAGGTTTACAAAAATTGCATTTCAAAACCGTAATTTCTAACACCAGTGGACATAGGGTCTTTACAATTAACCTTTGACTAGAAAAGAGAGTTTAGAAAGTCATAAAGTTGGAAAATGCAATAAACAAGAAAATAGCAATCAAGTCCAAAATTTGTCAAGTCCTAGCACCCACTACGAATGTCGTATTTATACAGTTTAGTTTACCTAAATAAGGTTACTAAAACTTACTTGAAGTCGTAAATCTCTCAAAAGACCACAACACCCTTATTACTCAGTCAAAATGCAAAGTTTTAAGTTGAAATGGCATAACTAGTGTGTTGGAAAAAATCCAATCTGAAAACAGTTTTTTTGCACAGCGAAAAATTAAAATTTTGAAAATCGACCCAGTTTGTGATATTTATAGTAATAAAACTTAGACTAAGCGGATCCTTGATGTTTTCCAACTTTCAACCAAACAATCTTTTTCAATATTCTCGTACCAATAACTGCTTCGTGTGTGAGCTCGAACCAGTTGAATCAAAACACAAAACTAGAAAAAAGTTTTCTTTTCCTTTTTTGGGTGAAAACGAAAATTCTCTATTCTTTAATAGAAACCAATAGAATTGTTATTCTGGAAAAATTTTGTTTAATAGTCAAGAATGAATTCTTTCTATTTTTCGATAGAATAACAAATATTAAAATTGTGTAAATAGCTCTATCGATGCCATCTATTTATAGGGAGAGAAGGTAAAACCCTTGTTGAATTAGAGACGTTTATTTCAACTAGAAAAATGAACTCCATGTCTAGTTAAGAGTATTGGTGGCGGCAACCCTAGCTAATATTAACTAGGGTTAGTCATCCACCCTATTAACATAATGGGCTTTTGGGCCTCTTCCATATCAAGTCCAATTACAAGTACTTTCCGATCTTTTAACTTAATACTTTATAATTTGATGCAACCCAATATTTTTTTCTATTTCCTAAAAATAAACTTCAATATTTATATTAAATAATTTTCTCATACCAATTTTACCCTCGATAAAATTATGACTATTTTACCCTTTATGAAATTTCTAAAAAATTATATTTAATATTTCACCATTCAACTTGTTCATTATGGTCAAATGGTTTATTTTCATTTTCTGGTTTTAAAATAGCTCAAGAACATAAACTCATTCTCCCAATCATTTTTAACTAATTTATCTACCTTTGCAAATGAATCATTTCTCATTTTGAGAAAACTACATTTATTTCCAAATGATTTCATTTTTCTATTTAAAAAAAAACCATAATCATTTCTGAACGTTTTCTATTTCTCTATTTCTATTTATTCTGTTCATTTTTATTCAAACACGTAATTCATTTCTCGTTTCAACGAGCTAATAGAGGAACCAATTGTACATATGTAATTAGGGCTCAAATGATTTATAATTAAGTTTCAGCTTTTCGCCTATTAATTATAAAATCATTTAGTCATGAAGTCATTCCACTATAGTATCGTAACTGAGCTCTCCCTAAAGACATACCATTACGAAAACAACTACTTAGTGCTCGTCCAATGACCTTGTCATAAGTGTGTTACCCTCATAAGATATCCTTGATCTCTTTGGGATAATATCTGTTCTCCCAAAATAATCTTATTTTATCTCATGATAATCATTACATCCTCCTTCATGAAAAGTCATTTACTATTAAATAGTAATTAATTCATTCATCAAAAAGACGAATAACCTGTGGCCACATTTACTTTTTATCAACCATGTAATGCCAATGAGAGGATATCATTTACCCATGTCTCGGGCTATGAACTCCATTATTGTAAATAATGCTACGTACTGCAGAAGTCATACACCCAACGCACTAGCTTTTAGTTCCTTATCTATTTGAATTCATGCTTTTACTTACATCAAAGTGTATATGTCAAGCATACATAGTCCACCATTTACTCAGGATTTAGGTGTGTCACACTATGAACATCACAAGTGGATAAATTCATAAATAGATTCAAGATCTATTCTGCTTGGGTCCAGTCCAATGTACCGCCAGTTCAGTCAATTACATCTATATCTCTATCTTTTCAAAGTCATTCGCTTCGATGCCTAAGATAAGACATCTCCCCAATCAGACTCAATAGACGACATATTAGTCTTTCAACCAGTTTGCTCATTTTCGATTAAACTAAGGACATATTTAGGTTGTCTACTAATATAAGTCGTCTTTTTATATCACGATCTGACCACGTAATACTGCTTAATATTATTTAAACATTAGACAATCAGTGAGCAACATTTACTTCCATTTTGCTTCATGTACAAAAACCATTTTAAGACAATTTATACAAAGTATATTAATTTAATTCATGAATTTATTTTATTAACCAATTTATTGAAAAAATTACAAGTGCATATTGATGAAAGTACTACACTTAGGGCATCAGATCCAACATAGTACTAGGGTGCCAATGTGCGATGTAGGAGCTCACGAAGAATGATGTTAGGGTGCCAACGTACTTGGTGTTATTCTCGCACTAGGGTGCTGAGGTAGGGCAAAGGCACTGCTACTCGCACACTAGGGTGTTGGGTTGTTGCACTAAGGCTCCAAACTTCTCTGTTTTGACCACACCTCGTCTTGTTTCTTTGTCTAAAGTTTCAATGGACTTTAAAGTTAGGCTTCAAGCTTCCATAGACCTATTCCAAGTCTAAAAAACGCTCAATTAAAATCCAATTATCCAAAAACGCATAAAAATAAAGTAAAATTGTTAATAAGATATATGAATGCAAATAAGAAGTGAAACATGCATCAACAGCTAATATACAACATTTTACTTAAAGATTGTGCAAACCACTAAACATACGTTAATAAAATGTAAGAAATATGCACACTTATCAAGTGCACACAAAATTTCAAGTCGAAAGTTGAGTCTAGAAATTTTTTGAATACAAAGAAAATCTCTTTTGGTTCCTCTATTGGGTTTGAGTTTGAACCAAGGGCCGTATGACTTGATCTTAGATGGATGTGGATTGCTTCAAGGGTCATGTTGACTTAATCTTAAAACGAGTATAAACCTCCTTTCTTCAGTTGATTTAGATCAAAATGTGGCTTTCTTTATACACAACTTTTGACATTTTCTTCACAGTTGAACTAGATTGGAAGACGGATTTTTTTCATAATTTCTTCAAGTTCTCTAGTTTCCATAAAAGAATTTTTATTTAGTATTTAAAGGGTAATTCAGGAAATCTCAACTGCACAATACTTTCAATAAAAGATTATTACATGTCCCAAGACTCTAGAAAATGCATGTAAAAGGCTTTTGTGTAGTATTTAAAGGGTAACTTAGGAAATCTCAACTATACCACTACCTTCCATGGAAGATTATTACTCATAAAAAAGTCACGACTCTAAGGTTGAACTATCAAGTTTAGAGATCTGCCACAGTTCCTCAGTTAGAGCTTTATCAAGATCCTCCTTTTTTACTTAATTGAATTAGTTTAAATCAATCTGTTAGGATGATCCACCAGGCTTCCATAAGTTAATGATCTAATGCCTTGTATTCTATTGAGTATCCCAACAATTTCACAATTGCAAAAGTCTTCATTGTTCTGTTAATCCAATCATGAATATGACCTGAGAACTTCATTGCCAAGATTGAACCATCCTTGATAAATTCTATATCATTATTAGTTAGATCAAAATTCTACTCCAAGATATCATGTCTGCCACCAAAACTAGTATTAGCCACACTTTTGATTAACTTTGATTAGCCACACTTTTGTTCACTAGATCCTGTTAGATATATACTACTACAAAACGAAAATAGTTAGCACTAAAAAAAATCAATTGAGTATAAAGAATAAAAGAATTATTGTGCCGTGGAAAAACCACTGCCTTAAAAGCAAATCCTTCCTGATCAGTGTAATCGTGTAGTGAACATCGCCCCTAAAGTCAACACAGTACTCCAATATTCATACACCCGAATAAAGAAGTGGACACAATTGGTATTGTTCTTCTTACAAAGTATTTAGAAAAAAAAAGGCTCTAAAAGAAACAAACGAGCTGTGGAAGAAAAGATTGCTTGTTATTGTTAAACAATGTGAAGAATGACCTGATATTTATATTGTTTTCTGAAGGGGCAAAATGATAAAATAACAATGTTAGTTTCCAAAAATAGCAGAGGATTAATATTCGACAACAATTAGAGGATTTTCCTCAACTGAAAATATTCTAAAAAATGAAAAAAAATATTTATTTGCATTACCAACATTCCCCACTATTGCAAAGGAATTGAAAATTTTGTAAACATGAGAAAAGGTAAAATGTGAGAAGAGCAACAACAAAATTAGTCACTTAAGCACTAGTATCTTATGGATTTGAACTAGTACATAGTGAAATGAGTGATTCTTCTCTTTAACAAGTGAATTAATATTGAGCTTGTTAAAATTGGGTTAACGCATGACATACGACTAATCTCCAATCGAAATGATATTCCATGATAGATCAACAAGTTTTAGCCAATATACCTCGGGTTGCTAGTAAATGCTCTAAAAAGACCGCCCAATGTCTTTTATAGAAGGTGGCTAATTCTTCACACTTACGTAGGTGATTTCATCAAGTCTATCTTAATATAGACCACCCGAATCAGAAATATGAAATCATTAAGAGAATTTATTAAGTTTATCCTTTCAAATTTAAGTTTTGTGAATTCATCAAGTCCATCTCAATAGGTCTGCCTAAACTTTGGGATATGAACTCATTAAAATTAAGAAACTCAACCTCACATATTGGTGAATTCATCAAGTCCATCTCATTAGGACCACCAAAAACTCTGGGATATTAATTTATTAAGAGTAAGAACTCAACCTTATGGATGTACATCATTCACCATAAGGATAGGTAAATTACACACTATAAGCCTTTTCGGGTTTCGTTTAACCACAATGAACCTAGAAAACTGAGTTGGATATTCACTTTGAATTCTTCAACCACTAGGCTTGTAACACCCTAAACCCGGCCTAGAAGTTAGGCCTGAATCTGGCGGTGTCACATTGAGGGGTGACTCGTATAAATCGTATACTTGGAAGACTTTGAAGACATTCGTTCGTTCGTGGTTTGAATAAGGGTTTATTTTTTAAAATTGTTTTGTTAGAGAAATAACTTAGTTTAAAACGTGTTCATTAGAAGGTTCCCTTAATCAAAAGTTTAGGTGAGTTTGAGTAAAAGCTTTGAGTTTATAAGTTGAAAACCCAAGTGTACATATCTTGTTAAATTACAGCGAAAGCTCATGTTTTAAGAAAACGTTCAGATATTTATGTTGATTTAGAAACCATGTTTAATTTTAGAATCCCGTTTGAGTTTGAAACTTTGGCGGTTATAATAATAACAAAATCCAAATATAAAATCATACTAGGGATAAAAGGCCTTATTACAACCCAATAAAACAATGTAAAATAAGGAAAGTAAATAAAACTAGTAATCCTTAAAGTAAATAGCAGTGTAGTGTGGCCACTTCCAAGTCCTTTCCTACGTCGAGCCACCTACTGAGAGTCACCTGGAAAAAATTAAAAAGAGGGAGTGAGTTCCGAAACTCAGTGTGTACGACCCTTGTCAAACAAGTAATCATACAACAATCAGATTGGGCCTAAACCCTATTCAGTATCGATGGCCTTTGGGCCTTAGCCCATAGTGGCCTCAGTTGAGCTTGAGCCAATATCACAATATACAGTGGCCTTTGTGCCTAAGCCCATAGTGGTCTCGATTGGGCCCAAGCCCATATCTCAGATATCAATATGCGCATGCAATGCACAAGTACCCATAACCAACCCTGTACACCCCCTTCCAACCGTACACTCCTATGGGGAGATACTCGACCTACCCATCCTTATACACTTGTTGTGACACCGATTGCGGCACTATTCATCATTGTAGCGGAACTACTTGTGGCTTAAAAGCCTTCGTTGTAGCACCGATTGAGGTACTACTCATCGTTGCAGTATAGCTGTTCGTGACTTAAAAGCCTTCATTGGATCCACAGTTGTCAAGCGACTGTGCGACCCTTATATATACTTCTTTCAATCATAGTCCCGGCCCATATGCAATATAATAATACATGAATACAGCATAAAACATATAGCATACATAAGCCTTACTCATAACACATAGGGGTATTTCAATAATTCTACCCTACAGGGGTATTTTAGTAATTCTACCCTACAGGGGTATTTTTAGTAATTCTACCCTACAGGGGTATTTCAGTAATTCTACCCTACAGGCGTATTTTGGTCATTTCTTAACATTATGGGTCTTAATTACGAACTTTGGCCCGTCAACAAGTCCTCGTTGGCTAAAGTGAACGGATACTATGCACTAGGTAGGAGTCTAGAGAAGAGAAGGTGGGTCATTAAGACCGTTTAAGTACCAAGCTCTCCCCAAATCCAATCCTAGACATGCATATGCCCATTGCCACACTCTAACCTTACGACTTGTCCACAGATGCACTTGATAAATTAATTAAGTTTTATGCCGCTTAAGGATTCATTAGAAACTAAGCCTAAAAGTCAATTATAGAACCCTAGCAAGTCTACACGCTTTCATACATTCATATAGCCCATCAGGCCCAATCACATTTATATGGCCCATCAGGCCCAAATCTATTTCAAGCCATACAACCAACTTAATCAACTCATTACTTATTACCAATCTATCAATTTTTGCTTATCTAGGCCCACGAGCCCGTCGGGCCTATTTGGCCCATTCTGGCCCAGTTGGCCAAAATGTGATCCAAGTCCATGAGATCGCTCATGGGGTCTCTGATAACGCATTGGTTACTCTCATACGAGTGTTCGCGCACTCGCACGACCACCATAGCCAAACTTTTGGCTTTTTGGCATTTCAAGATTTGCCGATCTATTGTGTGTGTGAAGTGTATGTACACACCTGCTAACAAAACACGCTGCGAACTCCTTAGACACAAACCTACAAATGATGTCACTCATCGATTAATCACACACTTATCAAATACTATCACCAAAAAAACCCATAATCCCACCTTTGCCTTACCTTGGACGACAAGCCTTAACAGCCCTTCCTTGATCACTAATCACGAGTTTTTCTTAAATCTGCATCAATCTTAATCATTAAAAACTAAATAACAAGTGACTTGCAATCATCTTAAGTCACCTTTAAACCATTCATGACCATTCGGCCAACCTTAACCAATAAAAGAGGAGTACTTACCCAAAACCCCAAAACGCTTAATGAGCAATTCGGCAGAGATCTGAAATTTGAGATTCAATACTAATCCCCTACCAAAACCAATTTAGAAAGTGTGAGGGAGAGACAGAATCGGTATTAGAAAAACCAACTAAAAGAAAGTAAAGTACTTACACAAGAATCGATTGGCCAACATTGAAGACATAGTGGCGGCACCACAAAATTTTGGCCAAAAGATATTCGACTTTAGGGAAGGTCAACTAGGAGCAAGAAAGAAAAGAGTTTGATGAGAAAGGAAGGGAAGAAATTGGCACAAAATAAAAGAGAAAGAATAAGGGATTTCAGCTTTTAGATATTTGGAGAGAAAAGTGTTTTTGGCAAAATAGAAAGGAAGAATTCGGCATTAGCCTAGAATCCCTAAAATTGGCACGTATATATACTATAGCCGAATTTACCTATCCCCAAATTCCTAATTTGGCTCCACTTCGTTACTCATCAATCTCTTCCTAAGTTTTCTCTATTATCACTTCCTTGAATTTCTCTTCTGATCACTTCCTTCAGAGTTCAACTCCAATGCCACTACTAGTCGTCCATAGTGTAAAAATAAATCCAAAATATTACCATGCTAGCACTCGAACCAAGGATCCCCTTGCCATCTATTAACGCCACCTCCTTGCTCTCTAAGTGGTGCCACTTAGCCGCTACACCACAACCTCACTTGTGTCCTATTTCTTCTCCATTTATTTAAAAGCCATGACACTCACAAATAGGGTTCTTTTAACATTTGACAGAAATTTCTCCACCTCAAAACTCGGACTCAAAACTTAATAAATGGCCCTTTAACACTTTAATAACACTTAATTAAAATATCAAACACACCATACACATCTTAACCACAAAAGAAAGTTAGGGATTTTTAGGGCGTTACAAGGCTTACGACCCATACCTTCGACAATTAAGGACCATTTTCCTACTTAACCCTTTGGTTTAGTGGATCAACTAGGTTCCTTTTAGACCTCACATACTTCAAAGCAAGTATTCCATTTTCCCATAAAAGAACTTTCCAAATAGATTCCTAAGCCACTCGGCCTCGTACCTAACCCAATCAAGAGTTATATTTCTCAATTACTGAAAGAAATATAGTAAATGATCATTTACTTTAATTTCACTCAAGACCATTCGCGGAAAGTTCAACCTTGATAACTAGCATAATGACTTGTGGTCTGTGACACTCTCCCCCACTTACTATGCTGATACCCTCATTAACATGAAGCCACACCTTTAGTAACTTTATTGCATCGAGTTGACATTTCAGTCACAAGTCCATCTTGGGTGTTCAAGGCCTAAAGTTATATCCTTTCAACCAACATCGGACATAGAGTTGAACTTGGTCTCATCTCAATTGCCAGTGTAGTCTCGTCTATGCTCATTACTTTATCGAACACTCGGACTCAATGCCATAACACAAAATCATAAATTTACAACCTTGAGGAACCATGCCCTTTGCAGACTGAATATTACCCTGTCTTTGATACTCAAAATTGCATCCCTCTGGATGTGGCACCAATTACACTCTTGCGGCATCCCTCTGTCACCCATTGCAGCACCAACACTAAAGTTCTTAACATGGGAAATTCACACACATTAGTCATCCATCACTTAGACTCTCTCGGCCCTTCCATGCTCACCCCATTAAGTGTGGCCATCTTGGCTAACCGCAACACATACAACACCATCGTACTAGCTCAATCTCAATCTCAATCTTGACCTTTGAAGATCATACATGCAAACTTTGGCACGTTGCTCATTTCTCCACAAAACCTCATAGGTTACCTGAACAAGACATCCCCTTTTGTTCTCTTATTCAAGCTTTTAGACTCAATGATCTCAAGTCTGTTCTGGCTCAAAACTCGGTGACACTTTAAGACCAAGTCTACAAATTTCATATATTAGTAGTGTATCGTGGATAAGGGCATCATAAGCCCTATCCAAAACACAAGGATCCAGCAATCCACTCATGGTCCTCCGTCCAACTCAAACTCAAGAATCTTCTAAACCATCTCGACTCAAACTCAAGTCTTACTTTTACCTTTTTCAGCTCAATAGGTTTACTGACTTGGACAACACAAAATACAAAATTAGCTTATCATGTCACAATCTAAAGTGGTCCTTTGACCGCTCAATCTTACTAGAGTTTCGAAGCCCATCTTAAACGTAATGACCTACTGGTCAACATAGATGAAGCTTGCAACCGCTCCAACACTACTTAAAAGGACACTTCACTTGCTCCATGTAGATCTCCTTATTAGTAAGTTTGACTCTGCCCAACCTAATGATCTGAAAATAGCAGCTATTTTCAGATCATCTATATCGTTATCAGTTACTTCAAAATTATCGTCAAAATCTTATGTATGCTCATATTGAATCAACATATTATTTTGTTTACCATTATCCATGTTATTAATTATACCACATTCCAAAAGATTGACAATCTTCCAATCTTTCTCTTCGATATCATTTGGTTTCTTCTCATCAATGGCAATGTTTAGACCTTGCTAAAAGAAAGTATCTAGAACTTTATTTTGCCACATACCAGAATGACATGTGCCATTGAAGATCTCTACTACCAACCACTTATTTGCTAATGTTGGTCTCACACAGATAGACGATGTTGGAGCTCATGGATTGTCCACGTATCAACCATAGTCTTTCAATATGCCTATAATAGCTTAATTCCAATGATATCGGAATAGTAGTTTCGGGACCACAAATCTGATCCGAAAATAAAATTTATTTTATTTTAATATATGGTCCGTATTATGTTAGAAATGTCATGTGAAAATTTTGGTAAGAAAATTTTATCGATTCCGTGTTTAATTACGATTAGGATTAAATCGCATAAAATGCGAAAGTAAAATTCTAGTAGCTACAAGGATTAAATAGCTATGGAATTCAAAAATAGAGGTCCTTATATGGTAATTAGACCATTAAGAAAGTATGTAGATATTTTAAGGTGACTCATCCATGGAAAATTAGGAAAATGGCAAGGACTAAATTGGAAATTAAAAAGATGATAAAAGAAATATCATCTTATTTTTGTCATCTTCAACCCCAAAATTATATGGAAACCATAAGAGAGAGAGAGAAGAAACTTTTAAAGCCTAATTGGGTAAGTTTCCTTGTCTCGTTTTTAGTAATTTTGATATTTTTGAAACCAGGATAGCTTAATCTATCTATTTGGGGGATTAATTTGAAAAGTTATCAAAGTATAGAAAATGGGTCATGGATGTATATGCTGAAAATTAGAAATTTATGGTAGAAAATGAAAGGTTGTTGATAGATAAACAACTTTTACAAAGTAATTTTTAATGAAAACATAATTTAGGGACTAAAATACAAAGTTGTCAAATTGAAGGAAAAATGGTGAAATTTTATGAATGCTTGTGTTGTAAATTTTGTTATGGGATTTTGGTTAGGCTTGGAATAGAGAGTAAATTACACAAGTTTCATTTTCCGAGCCTAGGGACGAAATTAGAATTTATGGAAAAGTTATGGGCAAAATGGTAATTTTGCCTAGGACGTAGATTGAGTCCTAATAAGTATGAAATGTGTGAAATTGACGATTAAAGTTATTTATATAGATCTGGACAACTCAAATTCGAGGTTAGATCAAGGAAAAGAAAAGGTTTCAAATTAGTAGATTTTATACGCAAACAAGTGTCGAGGTAAGTTCGTGTAACTTAATCGAGCATGTAAATATATTTAAATTGATTGTTGAGGTGTATGAAATGTGAAATATATTAATGTACAATATTTGAATGTTATATGAGCAATTTTAATACATGCTTGAAAGTGGTGAAAAATGGTTAAGTCCCAATTGAATATTGAATTTTGATGAATATATGTGCTTTCCTAAAATGAATGAGGTTTTACATTTGTTACAGACAAGATTTAGCTCGAACGAGCAATCATATTGACCTCATTATAGAAAGGATTTAACACGGGCAGGTAATCCTAATATAACACCTCTCGAGTATACGTAACGATAAGGGTTTAGCCTGGACTAGTAACCTTAGTTGAGCTTTTCTAAGCATACGATATATAAAGGATTAAGCTTGGACTGGTAATCCTATTATACGATATGTGGCTTAAGAGTGTTTCCTTGATTAAGTACACTAATGAGTACTTTTGAAAATGAATTGATGGGTTATTGAATCATACGCCTCGAGTGTACCATTTGAGCTTTCATCATAATTTCAATGATTCAACAGACACAACTTTTGACATGTTATGAGAAAATAAGATAAAATGATAATGACTTGAAAGAGTATTACATGATGAGCTCATCTATGTTTGTTTGATTGATAAGGAAATTTTGTTGACTAACACATTTGATTGAATGCATATGTTTAGGAAATTTTGCTAATGGATGGAAAACATGATATTGTATACTTAGATTTAATAAATGAGATTGGTAAGTTTAGTTTTTGTTATACAAACTTACTAAGCATGTAATGCTTACTCCATTTATTTTCCCTGTTTTATAGTGCTTAGAAGCTTGCGAAGGTTAGAAAATCGTTGGAGCATCGTCATACTATCAACTAGCTTATTTTGGGTGAATATAGTTGCCTCCTTTTGATATAATGGCATGTATAGGAGAACTTGACCATTAATGGCTTGATAATGATGTTTGTAATCTAGCCATTAGAATGGCTAGAAATGGTTGCTTTGATATACTTGTAATGTCATGCTATGGTAGTTAAATATAAGTTAAGTAGGTTATTATGATATATTCACATATGGTATGTTAAGTATATGAGATCAAATGTTGTTAACACCTAAGTTAAATCAAGGTAAGTTATAAACACATGCATGTAATGGCATGCCATGACGAATGATGGGATTTGTTTAATTTGAATGCTTGGAATGGTTAGTGTTGGATGTGTGTTTCAAGTGTAAGTTTTGGGTGTGATTTTGGGTGAGAAATAAAGCTAGAAATGACTTTATTTTGTCCACACGGGTAGACACACGGGTGTGTATCTAGACCATGTGTGATACACGACTTGGTAACATGGACATGTGGTTAGGCCGTGTGTCCTCTGCACCTAAATTTTGAGAAACAGAATGTTCAAAATTGAGCACACGGGCAGAGGCACGAGCGTGTGTCCCAGCTGTGTGAGGCACACAACGCAAAACACGAGCGTGTCTCTTGGCCGTGTGAATTCTGCACCTATTTTTCAAAAATTTGAATTAACAACATGACCTAGCACACAGACGTGTGGTGTGGCTTGGTCGTATGACATCAATTTGTTCATGAGTTGCAAGTTAAAAAGTTATACGGTTTGGAACACAGGTGTGTGACTTCACACGACCTGACCACGAGGGCGTGTCCCATACCACACGGGCGTATGACTCTTAATAATGAGAAACATTTTAAGATTTTTTTCAAAAATTCCTAGAGATACCGATTTGGTCCCAAATCGATTCTAACGCATGTTTTGTACTTCGAGGGCCCTACTAAGGGAGATATGAATGATTTCAGTAAATGAATAAAAATTTACATAATCTATCTGAAAATATTCTGAAAGTTTCAGTAATGCTCCAAAACCCTGTTTCGGCGACGGATACGGGTTAAGATATTACATGCCCAAGAAAATCTTTTCTGATGTGAAAGATCATTTCAACCTGGACCATAAAGCATACTTCAAGTAACCGTCGGCTTTGATATCGTTTATTGTGCAGTGGGGTAAAATAGAGTAAATTATTGTACTAATAAACAACACTAGATTCAATTTCAAGGAAAGATTGGATGGGTTATAGACAGTCCCACTTACAACCCAATCTACTAGACAAAATCTCCTTCCAATATAGTTTAGTAGCACAATATATTACTACAATTGTGCCCAACAAAATATTGAAAGAAAATAATAAAAAACACCAGACTGCTATTCTTCGATTTTCTTTCATTGTTTGTTGGCATAGTCTCTCAAGAGTTGAAGATGCCATATCGTCCTACATACGCTAATCAACAAACTGACTTTGATTTATTTTTCCTCCCCTATCATGGTGAGCATCGAATGTTTATTTTTCCTCCCCTATCATGGTGAGCATCGGATGGATTGCTATATGCTCTAGTAACAATATGGGTCATATTAAGTGAAAAGCCAAAATCTGGTTCAAAATGTCATCCTCGTTGTTCAAAATCAGTTATGAACTTGTTCTTCATGATAAACATGTTTAAATAGTATTTGGGGATTTTCTTCTACATAAAAATATACTACTGCGAAACGAAAATCATTAACCCTGATACAAGAAAAAATCAATTGAGCGTAAATAATTAAAGAATCATTGTACCGTGAAAGAGCTACTACCTTAGAAGTAAATCCATCCTGATCCTTAAGTTAACACAATATTTCAATATTCATACACCTAAATAAAGAAAGTAAAACAAAATGATATTACTCTTCTCACAAAGAAATCAGAACAAAAAAATAAAAGCTTTGAAAGAAACAAAAAAGTCATGAGAGAAAAAATTACTTCTTGTTGTTAAAAAAAATAATAATAAGAATTGACCTTGTACTTATATTTTTTTGTAAATTCTTGTAAAAAGATAAAATAATAAAATAACAGTATCAGTTCCTAAAAATAGCATAAGATTAATATGGTTAGAAGATTTTCCCCCAACTAAAAATATTCTAAAAGCCAAAATAATATTTATTTGCATTACGAAGGCCAGCTACATCTCTATTTTCAACCTTCGTCATTACATGTTCAATCTTCCGGCAATGAGAGATCCAAGTCGTTGAGTGCTAAGTGATGAGAAACGCAAGAGAGTTCTTCTGGAGTACGTCCATGGAAAATTTGTAACACTACTACAGGTCCGTTTCTTCTATAGAAAATTGGCAATGGAATGACTGTTAAATTATGCTTAAAGGCTTTCCCAATCTAAATTTTGTCTCAATTTATTGTGTATTTATTATCAGACGAATCTAAATAGTATGGGATCTTTACACACAAAATGAAAGTAGTTGCTCACTAGGAGGTGTAAGTAAATTTGTTGCATATTTGGCATTGTAGTCTCACTCGTGGCTGCTTGCTTGGACTTATCTTTTTCTTCGAGTGGCATTGCTTCAATTCTTTAACATCCTATCTGTAACATTCCAAGTAACTAAGGCCATTTTGAAGGCAACATCAAAATTACTCCAGACATGGACGTTCTTCATGAACTGAATGAAAAAGAATATTTTAAAGTTAAAGTTGAAGTGCAAGAATCGACATTAAAGAGTAACCAAGCCTGAGTAGCTTCATTGTCATGAATTACTCTAATTTTGTAACAAAGTCCTAGTTTTAACCATTTTCTTTGCATTAAAAAAAAATAAACTTGTAATTAGTTAAATTTATCAAAAAAAATATTGTTTAATTTAAATAAAAATATTTTAAATGAAATTAAAAATGATTAAGACTGCAAATTTAATTTATTTTTGAAATTTCTACCAAACATTCAAATACCAAAAAAAGAAAATTTCAGATAAAAAAATTTCATGCGATAAACGAAAGAACATCAATTTTACAGCTATGAAAGTGACTCTCCCTTCGCAAAAAGAGAGAATCTAGTGCATTGAATATTATACACTTCTCCACGAACTACGACGTTGTTAAGAGCACAAAGCCAATTCGTTTTGAAGGGCCCTAGTTTCTTTTACTTCAAACAGATCCATTTCTATCCTTTGATAGGTAAAAGCAACATAGGGAACTTTTATTTTGAATTCCAATTCTCCCTTAAAAGAGATACAAAAAGAAAAAAAAGGAACGAACCGATGACCAGAAAAACCAGATTCAAGTACCCAAATCATAATCAACAAATAACATAAGCTCATTGGCACACAACTACACGCACATTAAATGCCAAATCCAAATCTAAACATAAACCATCGAAATAAAGCTACCAAATACAAGATAAACACCACATCATGCAAATGCAGACTAGGCTATACATAGAGAAGTTGGAGCATAAACACCAACTCTAAGCCACTTTTCTATGCCTACCCATGTTCATTCTTGCACAATACTCGAACAAGCTCCCATCAAAACATCTTCGTACTGCTTCTTTCGACAACATACCATCCTCATCCCGTGCCAGAACATATAGAACACCCCACTCGAACTTACCCGCAAGCCTACATTCGCTTTCAATGATCAACACAATACTAGTGAGTCAAAATCAAAAAAGAAAAAGGGTTACGAAGGAACAAACCAGCCGAAGAGGTCGAATGCGTCTCGGTTTCCCTCAGTCATTTTCCAAAGTTCTCCCAATGTGAATTTGTCAGGTACCGTACGCGCGTATTTGCTAAACATGCTTTCGATGTTTGCAGGAGTAAACCTGCAATATGGGAGCAAACATGTTATGACCAAAATTTTATCTGTTTCATTAATTTCGTATTTCGTTTGTCATAGAAAAATAGGGTATATGATGACCAAAGGAATGCTCAATTACCTCCCTTCATTATCATAAATGCCCGAGTCGCTACCATGCTTGGCTTTGTGTATGTTGTAGACGTATATTGGGAAGAACGGAGAAGGTAACCATCCCTGCAAAACAAATATTGACCATTTCATACTTTAACAGCAAATATATGAAAAAATTTAAAATAGGAGTCCATACTCATTTTGGACTTGGAGGTACCTCTACTAAAAAATTGGACAAAGCATTACATTAAAAAAACAAATTTGTTCTTCTGTAAAAATTTACTGTTAAAATCATTCTTGTACATCAAACAAGATAAGTTAGTGTTACTTTCTTGTAAGCCACATCAATTTCTGGTTACGAATGACTGAAATTTTAAAAATTCGAAGTACAAATATTAAATCAAAGATCAAAATACAATTTAATGAACTAGGGCCCATTGTACTTTCACCTCAATGAAATTCTGATTTCAACACTCAGAACTTACTTTGATGTCAAATGGTGAAGTTAAGATCCACTCCATTACCATGGTCCATTACTATCTTCATAAGATGTAAGACACATGTAGAACTCATGTAATTGTGAAAATCAAGTGAATTGTGGTTAAAATATATGCATGACGAGAGGAGCCAAATTGGGTTAAGTATGAGAGTGAAATCCAACATGATAGCAAAGGAAACTCACTGGAAGTGTAGGATAGCTCATAGATCCATTAATAAGAATGGTGAAAAAAAGAGAGGCAATCGGATTAAATCCCATGGCTCGACAACCTGTTTCAGGATCCAAATTGAAACATCATTTTTAATTAGTCGTACGAACAGTACTCGAAAATTATAAGCATATATACACAAATTCGAGAAAGAATCGTACCGGCGTAAGTCTCCCAAGGATAAATGATTCCATTGTCGTCCTGGTCGAAATATGCCGCATGTTGTTGAAGAACACTCATTCCGTTATGGTAATGGCCCGGCGTTCCGTTTGGGTGATCGACATCCGGAGCCACCAAAGCTCTCGCCATATCTGATCTCAAACATAGGTGTCGTCATTCCTTCAAAAACTCATTATGAATTCAAGTATAATAATTTTTACTCAATTTAGAAATATTTCATTCATTAATTCAATGATAAGTGCTTGGGTTGTTTTTTGAGAATCGAAAATCTAAAAGAATTGAGACCAAAAGCTTACAAGGTTTAGGAAGTTTATCTTCCAAGTCATTTCGGACTCTCCTTCCATAAGTGACTGGTGCTAAAGGAGCCTCGGTTGCCATTGCATCATCTTCCATTGCTCTTAACTAGTCTGTTCTTTTTTCCTCAGTTTCCTCACTCTTTTTTCCCTTGTTTTTAGGCTCTCTGAAACTTCTTCACTATAAATAATGGTAAATAAAGCATCTATTTCTAATATGAATATAATAAAATTGCGTGGCAGCCATGCAAGGAAAGCTCACTGAGACAAAGACATTTGCATGCCTCTCATGCCATTTTCTTTCTTCTAAATTAACATTTGGCACTTTCCAAGAAAAGGCTGAATGGATAACAATGAAAAGAAATTAAAATCAGCGAGAATTGGTTTAGTTTAATAAAATACATATATTTATTCTAATATAATATTCAACTGGCTAAATCGATACCGAAACATAATTTTTACACATTTGGATCCTCCCTTGGCTTATTAATTAAGCAAGAAAAGTATCAAACTTGAAATATATTTTTTTAATTTGATCTAATGGGACTAGCTAAGTAATTACCTTGTATATATTATATTAGAAAGTATTTTTCATTTGTTTCAAATATTCATATTTGATATCAATTTTTTATATATTAACTTGAACGTATACATTAATATATTTTCTTTAAATTAGTTAATGGTACAAAAAAAATAATGCACATTTAAAAAATTAGAATTTATCATTACCAAATTATTTGAATTTATATATATATAAAATTTTGGAATCAAATAAAATTTATATAAAACTTCACACATAATTTATACAAAATAAATCTCTGTTTTAAAATCAAAACCATGTTACACTTTAAAAAATATTTTTTAAATATATATAAAAGAAAAATGAAAATTTCAGATGAAATATTCAAATAACGGTGCTATCATAGCGCAATATTTTATGTTTGGGCTTCTCCGTTTAGCCGGAATTAAGGTATGAATTGTTGAGATGCGACTATAAATTAAAATCGATATAGATTCAATCTTATGACTTCATTTTCTCAAAATTTTGAAGTGGAATACACCCCTTGGCTATGTTTCATAAAATCATATTAAATTTTCGATTCAACATCATCGTGATACCCTCAAAAACAGCTCTTACATCATATTCAATCTTATAAATATTTTTTTAACTTTTCAAGTTTATCAACTTCCAAAATATCATATTCAAACCATACATTAACATTGATGTTAATTAAACATTATCAAAGAAATAATTATACTATAAAAAATCCACTCCAAGCCTTCCTTCACTTTTTAATACCCCTATTCCATGAGAGAGAGGAAGTAGACAATCTATAAAACCTACACTACTCAACAATAGTGTGAACCACCATTGTAGTCACCCCCAACATCTTGTATAACTCAATTATTATAAAAATTAACACTATTTACGAGAATTTGGACAAAACGTAATTGCTCAATTAGCCTAGAATATCTTAGAGATGCAAGTTAACAAGTTCAAATATGAGAAGCATGGCCAATATTATCAAAACCAATATTGCAACCCATATGAATAGGAGATTATCACTATGGTCAATGAGATTATATTTTTTTCTCCAACAATGAATATAGTGTCTCGCAATCAGATCTAACGACCAACTTGGGTGTGGGATGCCACACTCATAATTATGAACTTAATTAAAATAGATTATATTTGTTGTCAACATAATTTAGAGCTTACTGGATCACACACTAAAGAATTTTGAAAATTAAAACGAGAGGGAATCAAATGAAAATCTTCAAAAGTTTCAAGGGTTGAGTAAGTTTAAGGGTTAAGTTTTTCTTGTTTTCTCTCTTAGCCACTTACCACTTTTGAGTAAGATTTGCTTTCAAAGTTTTGCTTGATTTCATTGTTTTAGTTTAAGAGAATGAAAACAAAGAGGTAGATCCTCGCAATCAAATAGCTAGCATTATCTCGGTAAAGTGGACATTAACCTTACGAAAGTTTTGTTAAGTTTCAAATGTAGATTACTGTTAGAAGTCAAACATTTGGACAATCGCAAGTTTCAACAATTGAGCTCAGGGTTCATTCGAGAACAAATTTTTAAAAGAAAAAAGGATGTTGGCTACCTTTATTCGAGGTGTTGATTTTTTCCTTCTTATATTTTATTAATTTTTGATGTAGTAATTACCACCAAACTTATTCACGGTGGAATAAAAAATTTGCATGATTTAGGTTTTACTTGGTAGGATAGAAAGAAAATTAGAAAGATGAAAAATTGAAAGGGTAAAAAATAGAAAGATAGAAAATATATTTTTTCTTTTCATAGGTGTGCTTGGTAAGAAAAATAGAAAAATGAAAAGAAAAAGTAAGTTCCTATCCATCCAAGTAGAGTTGAAAATTGAAAGGAAAAAAAAGTAAAACATTTGAAAAATGTATACTTTTGAACTAATATACACATCCCTCCCATTTTCTCTCCTTTCATCATTCCACTCTAAAGGATTGATTTTTATGCATTAGGATGGAAAATGATCATCTCTCATATTTTCTTTCCTCTCACTTTTTTTTCTATCAAGCATACTCAAATTTTATTTTTCTTTCAACTTTTGCACTCCATCTTTTCATCCTTTTACTTTTGCACCCTACCGCACACCCTTAATCTTTTCATTTCCTTGTTATATACTTTTGTTTAATTTTTAATCTTTCATATAATTATTCAAATTCCAACTCAACGAACAATGACAACAGCAGTAGCAATATTGATTGGATTTTGGGGAGATGAATGGTGATTATGAGTATGAAAAAAGGATTTTGTTCGACATGGTTGTTGGTATTATGGGGTTTCTTACTTGGCTTATGTTGTTTTTTTCAGGATGAAACTGAACCCGATGAAACAATGCAGAAGCATAATCGGTGTTCTTTCACTCCCAATAAATCAATTCGGTAATTATGACAAACTCAATAACGCAATATATCAACAATTGATGCAAATCAACTACAATATCACAAGCAAAAATAATAAAAATCGAGACACGCAAGTTTACATGGAAAACCCCTTTAAAGTAATAGGTAAAAACAATAGGACTTTAAAGTCCACCGAAAATTCCAGTATAATCAAAGTCATGCTAAAATATCACAACCAAGCCACCATAAATACTATACAACTCAAACAAGGCTATTAACAAATAAATCAAGCAAACTTTAAGAGAAAAGTTGAGAATATCACCAAAACAAGGTGACTTTGAAAGTAGAAAACCTGAAACTACAGTACCCTGAACAAAAACCGGATCGTACACATTAAAAATATTTGAGGGTACTAGCTACCATAGAAAAATCAGATCCAACAGACATTGGATGGACCTCTGATCGAAAAGAATACGAAGGTTGGTCTATGTATGAAACATAGTTTTTTTTTTCTCTCCCACTTTCCTCTTTTTCTTTGATTTTCTTCAACACACCAAAAGAAAACAAACACCTTATTTTTAGCAATCCCCACAACATATATGTGTAGGGCACATATGGAAGTGGGCTCTTGTAACGACTCAGTTTCTGGTGGTATCAAAATTTTTTATTTTGGGATTTTGTTTCCGTAAATTGAGTCTGTAAATATTAAATAAAGATATTTATGAATTTTTATATAGATGAATTAAATTTTGGATGGTCAATTTGGCCGAAATTGTGGTTAATTAGGGCCCAATAACTAAATTGTAAAGTCTAATAGCTATGGATTTTTAATTAGAAAATGATTTGGGGAATTAAATTGTAATTAACCAAAGGTTCAAACCATCAATTAAACCATAGTTGTAACAGCCCGTTTTTCAATGGTGTCAAAAATAATAGTTTCGGGACCACAAATTCGACAAGTAAGTTCGTATAATTAGTATTTAAATTACACGAGTCAATAATAATTTTATATTAAATTTTGATTTGATGAATTTTAACTAATTGAATTAATGGTTAATATGAGTGGTTGTTCTGGAAGTCAAGTGGTTTTAGAAAATTAGGTATCAGGACCCCGTTTCTGTAAACTGAGCTCATGAATATTTTTATTAAATATTCACAGAGTCATTTTATAGGTGAATTGAAGTTTGGTCTGGTAATTTTGATGATTGGTTGCTTAATTAAGGTAAAAGGATTAAATTGTAAAAGAGGTAAAAGTTAATTGCTATAAATTTAAAATAGTAAAGGGACCAAAACGGTGATTAAACCATGGCCAAAAAGTCCAAGTGGTGGTGGATATGATTAATCCACTAGCTTTTGGGCCATTTGCTCATTTAGTCCTAATTAGTTTAGGGTTAAATTGAAATAAAGTTTAATTAACTAAAAATTTAAAATAATTGAAGGACATATATGGACATGATTTATTAATTTTATAAGTTGTAATAAAAAGGGTAATTTAGTAAATAGTTAAATTTTAAGTTAAAATGTTATAAGTTGCGATTAAACCCTCCTTAGATGGTAATTAGACCATATACTTATGTTATGGACATATATGGACATGATTTAGTAATTTTATAAGTTGTAATAAAAAGGGTAATTTAGTAAATAGTTAAATTTTAAGTTAAAATGTTATAAGTTGCAATTAAACCCTCCTTAGATGGTAATTAGACCATATACTTATACTATGGACATATATGGACATGATTTAGTAATTTTATAAGCTGTAATAAAAAGGGTAATTTAGTAAATAGTTAAAATTTAAGTTAAAATTAAAGAAATTAAATAATAATATGAACATTTTCTTTTCTTCTTCGTGGAAGAAAACCTGAATAGCCATTTCTAGGGTTGGAAAAGCTTCGGTCAAGCTTTAATCTCCTTTTGGTAAGAAATTTCACCTGTTTTTAGTAATTTTATGTTTTTGAGCTCATATTAGCTTGATTTAGCTAACATGGGGACTAATTTGTAAAATCGTTAAACATTGTGGACTATTACACTAATGATTTTAATGTGTTCTTGAAGTTTAATGGTAGGTTATAAAACTTGATTGCCAAATATGACTATTTTGTAAAGTAGTTTTTGGTAATTTTGATGTTTAAGGACTAAAATGTGAAATAGCAAAATTACATGTACTTGATGTGTAATAACAATAAATATGGATTGTATTAGGGGCCCAAAAAATTCAGCTAAGCTTGAATTCGGATGAAAATTAGTAAAATCGCAGGTTTTGGGCTTAGGGACTAAATCATAAAAAATAAAATATTAGGGGTAATTTTGTAAAAATATCAAAAAGGACTTAATTGCATAAAATGAGTTGATTTTTCTATTGGAATTATTGAATTGAATGAAATTATTATTCTAGATCAAGAATGGGTTGAAAATTAAAGTATAGAGAAGTTGCAGAATGGTCCATGTACTTTAACATTGTTGCAGATTAGTCTGATTCATTTTGGGGAAGTCGGGAGATCGGATCAACTCGAAGAATCACATATCCGAGGATCTTTTGGTAGACTTTGAGTATAACCTTGGCTTATATGGCATGTAATAGGCTAATGGTGAATGTTTTGGTGATAGTTTTAAACGCATTTGTGGTAGTTTGATGTATTTGTATTGTTGTTATGCTAAGTAGCTATTTGAGGCATGTATGTTTAATTCTAGTTAAGGCATGAGTGGTTGATTCTAATCAAGCATGAATTGATAAGTTTTGTTATTACGGTTGGTATGCATTTATGGCTTGAAAGTTTTGTTTGATAATGGATTTATTATGTGATTGAAATGTGGTATCAATTATGGCACATTGGTTAGGCACATAGGTTGGTTGTTTAACTTGGTTTGAGTAGTTTAAAATGCATTCTAAAGTCTTGTGAACATGTGCGTAAGTGTATAATTAAGTACTTAAGCATTTATATATGAAATGAGCATGTTTTGGGATATATTCGGGCACACACGGCCTGGGACACGAGCTATCACACGCATATGTCATACACGTGCAACCCACACGAGCGTGTGCCCTGAACATGTTAGGTGTAGTTTCACATCAAAACAATTTCAAGCATGGTCTAGTACATGGCCTACGACACAGCCGTGTGGAATTGTTTTGAAAGGTACACGGTCTGTCACATAATTAGCCACACAGATGTGCCCCTACACGGCATGGCCTGAGCTATGTCACACGACCTAGTCACACTACTGTGTGACCCTTTTTTTGAAAGTTTTTAGTTTTTCCCTGAACTTGTTGATTTGATTCAAATTTGTTCCTGATTGTTCCTAAACTATTTTTAAGGCCACGTAAACTCGATTTAAGGCCTATAAATGTATATATTACTCCAATATGAATTATTTATGAAATTCTGTTAATTAATTTGGTAAACTTGATGCCATCTATTATTGATTGTTTTGGATTGTACGATAATATGTCGTAACCCTAATTTGGTGACAGGTACGGGTTATGGGTGTTACATTTAGTTGTATCAAAGTTATGATTTAGTCGATTCTCAAACTGAATGTAGCGTATCTAAAGTCTAGAAATTACATGCCATATAAACATGTGATAGTGTGATATTGATTGATCCGATCTAACCTCTATTTTTCTTATAGATTTATGAATGTTAATAGAATTATATCATACTAACCTTGATGAGTTAAATGGTAAAATCCTGACTTCTAAACTGGAAGTAAATTATAGTTTACCAATTTTGTAAATGTTTAATAGTAAAATCAAAGTGTCTTTTTTATTTAATGAGTCAGTGGTTCACAGAAATGGTGTGAGCCAATTCAGTAGGCCTACAACCTCTACCCCTTACTGTGCTACCAATGGCATCTTGGGTCCTCAACAGACTGAAATAGTTCGATGACTGTTGATTAAATAATCTGAAGGTATGGTACCGAAAAATTCAATGATAAAACAAGTGATGACTTGATTAGGGCTGGGTTTTGGTTTGAAAATGTCTAGGAAATTTTTTGATGATATGGCTTGTTTCTTTGATGATTATCTCAAATGTGACATGTCCTTGATATAAGGTAAGATTTATAACTGGTAATCAGCATTAACGACAGTTGTATGGAGAGACTAAATTAACTATAATTTCTTCAGATTTGAGTTTAGAAAGAAAAATGTCCTCGAATGTAATTTGGATAGGAAGTTGTACAGCTCAATAAATATAATTGAGAAATTGTGCCTGTGGATAATGTTAAACAGTTGTTTACACCTCAGAAAGGCAAACACCCTGGTCAGGGAAATAACATTAGAAATAAATGTCGTGGGACCAAAGACACAATTGTTAGATCTGAAGCTACTGCATCTGATATTATTTCTGGTACATTCTATCTCTATGATACTATTTATTGTATATGCACTAGGTAATACTACATCAACTTACTTATATATTTGCACTACGTAGTAATGGATAAGGATCTATTTCTTGAGTTAACTGAGTTTGATGTTTGAGTCATACTCCATCGAGTATAGTGTAATAGTTAACTTGGTATAGCAAAATTATTTGTTAAGAATCTATGGCTATGATTTTCCTATTGATCTATTATTACCATTTCATGAATTTGATATTAATTTGGGAATAGAATGGCTAAGGTTATACGATGCTGTAGTGAACTGTAGACTGAAGTAAATTGATTTATACTATTAGAATGGTGAAAGGATTATGGTTGAGTTCAATTAATTCAGATAATACTACTAGAGTTATTTTAGTTATCTCTATACAGAAATTGACTTGTAAGCATTTCTGATATAAATATATATATATATAGGTTTACTTGATACTCAAGAAATGGGATCAAAGATTTATCATGTATCGATTGTCAGCGGGTTTCTTAATCTGTTCCCTGAAGAATTTATCAGATTTCTTCTTAAATGTGAAAGTTGAACAAATTCAGGATAAAGAATAAATAACTTTTATCTCATATAGACGACCTGTTTGATCAGTTAAAAGACATAATAGTGTTCTCAAAGATAAATATAGATATGGTTGTTATTAGCTACTAGTAAACATTATGGCATATTGGAAATTGTTTTTGAGCTCCATGTGGCTAATATGAACTTTGGTAATGTTGCCTAAATTAATTAATGTCTTTGTTAATTTACGACTTTGATGAATCGCCTTTTTAGCTTCATCTGAACATATATTTTCTTGTTATGTGAAAGTTAGTAAATGTGGGTTTGTCTCAGCGAGATTGATTATCTTTATTATGTAAATTCGACAGGTGGGGTTCGTATGGATCTAAGTAACTCTCTTCTATTATTATTTGGAAACTTTAAAAATGTCTCTGAAAGTTATGACCAATTGTAAGTCTTACTGATAGAAGTTTTGTATTGACCCAGCTTGAATCTGAGAAGGAATATGTTGATTATAGTAATGGTTCTGTATAAGTTGAATTGAAAATTTGGTGATTGCAACATGATGACCTAAAACCTGATATCTAAGTGAGAGCAAATCTATGGTGATTTGTCTATAGGATTTACAGTGGATACTGATAGTATGATGTAATTTTGCAATGGATTGTGTATTCCGAATAATCTGAAGTCAAAACGAGATATTTTATCTGAGGCTCGCAGCAGCACATATTCTATTCTTTCGAATAAAAATTGAATATCAAGTACCGTCGAAATTATTACAGCCTATCATGATTCCTGCGTGGAAATGGGAGCAAGTCACGATGGATTTTGTATTTGGATTTCTTGTATCACCGAGGAAGAAATATTGGATATTGGTTATAATTGATAGATTGACAAGGTCAACTTATTTATTCTAGTCAGAACTAATTATCTCCTTCAGAAGTAGCCAAGTCATACATGCCAGAAATTGTTAAATTGCATGGAGTGCCATTGTTTATTATTTGTGATACCAATTTAATATTTACTTCTAGATTTTAAGGTAACAATTTCGAGAACAAAATTTCCTAAATGAGGAGAGTTGTAACAACCCGTTTTTCAGTGGTGTCAGAAACAATAGTTTTAGACCACAAATCCGACGAATAAGTTCATATAATTAGTATTTACATTATACGAGTCAATAATAAATTTATATTGAATTTTGATTTGATAAATTTTAACTAATTGAATTAATGGTTAGTATGAGTGGTTGTTCTAGAAGTCAAGTGGTTTCAGAAAATTAGGTATCAGAATCCCGTTTTTGTAAATCAATCTTGTGAATTTTTTATTAAATATTTATAGAGTCATATTATAGGTGAATTGAAGTTTAGTCCTGTAATTTTGACGATTGCTTGTTTAATTAAGGTAAAAGGATTAAATTGTAAAAGAGGTAAAATTTAATCACTATAAATTTAAAATAGTAAAGGGACCAAAACGGTGATTAAACCATGGTCAAAAAGTCCAAGCGATGGTAGATATGATTAGTCCACTAGCTTTTGGGCTATTTGCTCATTTATTCCTAATTAATTTAGGGTTAAATTAAAATAAAATTTAATTAACTAATAATTTAAAATAATTGAAGGACTAATTGTGCAATTAAACCCTCATTAGATGGTAATTAAACCATATACTTATATTATGGACATATATGAACATGATTTAGTAATTTTATAAGTTGTAATAAAAAGGGTAATTTAGTAAATAGTTAAAATTTAAGTTAAAATTAAAGAAATTAAATGATAATATGAACATTTTCTTTTCTTCTTTGTGGAAGAAAACCCGAATAGCCATTTTTAGGGTTGGGAAAGCTTCGTTCAAGCTTTAATCTCCTTTTTGTAAGTCAAATGTTGCCCATTTTTAGTAATTTTTATGTTTTTGAGCTCATATTAGCTTTATTTAGCTAACCCAATGACTAACTTGTAAAACTGTTTAATGTTGTGGATTATGCCACTAATATGACTATTTTGTAAAGTAGTTTTATGGTAATTTTGATGTTTAGGGACTAAAATGTAAAATACTAAAATTACATGTGCTTTTTGTGTAATAATAATAAATATGGATTGTATAAGTGTCCCAAAAAATTTCGCTAAGCTTGACTTTGGCTAAAAATTGGTAAAATTATAAGTTTGAGCTTAGGGACTAAATTACAAATAAATGAAATATTGGGAGTAATTTTGTGTAAAAAAGGACTTAATTGCATAAAATGACTTGACTTTTCTATTGTAATTAGTGAATTGAATTAGTTTGATTCATTTTGGGGAAGTCGGGAGATTGGATCAACTCGAAGCTCACACTATCCAAGGATCTTTTGGTTGACTTTGAGTATAACCTTGGTTTATATGGCATGTAATAAGCTAATGGTGAATGTTTTGGTGATAGTTTTAAACACATATGTGGTAGTTTGATGTACTTGTATTGTTGTTGTGCTAAATAGCTATTTGAGGCATGTATGTTTAATTATAGTTAAGGCATGAGTGGTTGATGCTAATCAAGCATGAATTGGTAATTTTTGTTATTAGGGTTGGTATGTATTTATGGCTTGAAAGTTTAACTTGATAATGGATTTATTATATGATTGAAATATGGTATCAATGATGGCACATTGGTTAGGCACGTAGGTTGGTTGTTTAACTTGATTTGAGTAGTTTAAAATGTATTCTAAAGTCTTGTGAACATGTGTGTAAGTGTATAATTAAATACTTAAGCATTTGTATATGAAATGAGCATGTTTTGGGATATCTTTGGGCACACTGTAACGCCCCAAGTTTTAATTTTACACTCTGATAAAATATGACATAAATATATGTTTGCTTCAGTGATTAAGTGTTCTAGGTGTGTATAGAGGTCCCAAGTTCAAGCCATGACTTGGGAAAATTTAGAGTTTTTATTGAATAAAGCCTTACCTTTGGTTAGTATGCTAATAAGTGTTTGTTTATTAAAATATGTTAGAATGGGCCTGCTGGTCTGGTGGTTAAGTGGAGTGTTATTAAGTTGGACGTCTTGCGTTCGAAACTCCACGTCTGCAGAGGAGTGTTTCTTTTTGCAAGTGGCGTGTAGGGAGGATGGGTTGGAGTAGGAGTGAAATTTTGATGGTGGAGAGTTTGAAGCAGTGATTCAAGGTGAGTGGATTGGGGTAATTATCAGAAAATCTGAAGGGGGTCTCCTTTCGGTTTACTCTGTGAAAGAATTTGGCTTTCCCTCTCAAACTCTCAATCATTGTGACGTTTTTCCCTTTTGTTTTCTTCTTTCCTCTTTTCGCCGATTCCTTCCCCACTTGCTGCAGAACTCTGCCCCTTGTTATCCTTTCTTTTTATTTGTTTCGTGATCAATCCGTCTCCATCTTGCTACAGTTATATTTCTTGGTTCGGTAAGTGATTTTTCTCCCTTGGTTCCATCATCTATTCGAGTAAGTTTTTAATAAAGATTTGTTTTATTCATGTTAGGTGCTACTCAAGGGCTTTAACCAGGTTCTCAATGGGTGGTGACTGCAAGTTGTCATATTCGTCTAGGTAAGATTGTGAAATGTCGTTAGACGTAGTTTTCAAGTTTTATGTTTAAAGTTTTCAATTTGAGTATCGATTCAAGTGACTTAATTGATGTGTTGTGGGTCAATAATAGGTTCTAGAGTGTGTAGAGTTACGTTAGCTTCGAATTGATACCAGGTGTGTACCCAAAAATGCAGAAAACGAGAATCAGTAAAAGCCGAAAAACAAAATTGTCGATGCCATACGGGTGTGTGGTCGCCCGTGTGGTAGGCCGTGGGGCAGTACATGGTTGTGTGAATGACGAACCCAGCCATGTACGCGTGACACTAGTACATGACACGGCCATGTGATGGCTAGCGAGGCCATGTGCTAGACACGGGCTCGACCAATTGGGCCATGTGGGCCATGTGGGCCACATGGGCGTGTGGGCCCATACGAGTGAACCACACCAGCGTGTGGAATTTTGGGCTAGGCCGTGTGATCCAGACGACAACGCTAATTGTGGCCTTGTAGGCCACACGGGCGTGTAGGCCTACACGAATAGGCCACATAGGTGTGTGAGCTCATTTTTCTGAAATGATCTGTAAGGTTGCACGGGTCGCACAAGTCAACTGTGACCTACCATAGAGTCGATAAGCATTACTTAGACCCCTAATTTCGTGATTTAATTATGTAATGTATGAGTTAAGCATATTACACTTGGCATGTATGTATGAACTGATTGAATGTTATCTGATAAATTACATTATAGCATGTCATATTGTATGTTGCATTGCATCAGGGTTGGGTTATGTATATGGAGGAAGTACTCTAAAAGGCTCTTCAGCCTGATATCTGGTAGCACAGCTACAATTATCTGATTATGTGCTGCATTTCGGTACAGCATGGTGCGTAGGGATGGGTGGGTCGATTATATCCCCACATAGTGTGTTGGGTTGGACGGAGTTGGTGTGCAAGGCTAGTGGGAGGGACTATATTAATATGATCTATTCTACATACTGTATCTGAAATAGGCTAAGGCCCCAAGTTATATCTGATTCTGTATCTGATTGGGCTAAAACCTAGTAGATTTCCGTCTCTGTATCTGAGTGGGCTAAGGCCTATGCTAATTTCTGTATGGCTCTGGCTCAGATTGATTATGATTGTGTTCTGATGTATGTTTGTATGAATGCTTTCTGTAGGGATTACACACTGAGTTTGCGAAAACTCACCTCTTCTCTGTTTAATCTGTTCAAATAATCCCCAGCAATAGACAGATCGATGCAGCGGAGGGCTGAACGGTTACCACTACTATTGAACTGCTTATTTACAGTTTTTGCTTTTGCATCGTTATTTTTTTCATTATTTTTTTGGTATTTAATGTAATGTTGGATTTTGGGACTGTTTGGTTTAATTTGGGATTCCGAACTATTAATTATGGATTTGTAAACTACAACGTAACAAAGTATTATTTTCCTAAAATAAAACTTTTCGTAAATGAAAATAGTTTCGGAAAGTATTTAGTTTCTAAAGCTTCTACGTAAAAGAAATGTTTTTAAGTAAATCAACTGGTACACAATTTTCTGAACTAAATAGAAGCTAATTAACAGGAACAGTTTAAACTTGACAATCTCATTTTCAAACCCCATTCCATGTGACATCGCCAAATTTGGCCATAACATCCAGGTCGAGTTCGGGGTGTTACATTTAGTGGTATCAGAGCCAGGTTTCAAAACTTGGCTGTGGATTTGGGTTTTAAATATTGGTTTTAAAGAAATGATTTGAAAATAATTTGAAATATTTTTGAAATAAGTAAGTGGTACACCGAGTCTTCAGCGTCGATCTTGTATGTTTCCTGAAACTCTGTTTAGATTTTTTCTGAAAATATGATTAGAATATTTTGAAACTACTTTAGGTAGTATATTATATTGAAAACACTCTAGTTAATGTAAACTAAAAATGATAGTGAGGTTATTACTCGCAATAACTGACTCTGAACATTCTGATACTGTACTGCATAAAATATTTGTTAATAAAATATCGAAACTGTAACTAATGCATAAAAGTGTTAATACAGATAAATGCAATTAGACAATGAACACATGAGGTACTTGCGAACGAGGTGCTAGAGGCCGCGGTAGAGGCCGCAGAGGGGCTCGAGCTGAGTCCTTGTCATCTGACACAATTCTGAAGTTGGACACTAGTGAGACGCCGGTGTCGCTTGTGACAGAGACTGGCTCAGAGTCTCATGATTGTGTGGCTGGGGACGGTACACTGTCCAAGCCATGCTATGGATTTTAGAGAGGGTCGCTAGGCCCAACACTGGATCTGGGGGCCGTGGGTCGGTTACAGAACAACTCTGGTCCAATGGAGCTGAGCTGTTCAAGGGTGTTGCTGGAGTCGCCCCTAACGTGACTAAATAATAGATGGAGGCCACGGAAAGAATTATGGACGACTTGGATTTTACTGCTGAGCAAAGGCTTAAGGGAGTTGTTTCTTTGCTGCGCGACGAAGCTTACCAGTGGTGGTTGACAGTCAAGGAAGGGACTCAGCCAGACCAATTGACCTAGGATTATTTTAAGACTATGTTCCAAGGTAAGTATGTAAGGGCCAGCTACATTGATGCCAGGAGGCGTGAGTTCCTTAATCTCACTCGGGGAATTATTTAGTGACCGAGTATGAGGCCAAGTTCCTAAGATTGAGTTATTATGTACGAGGCATGGTGGTGATCGAGTATGAGTGCTGTGCCCGTTGATCTCAGGGACAGTTTGCGAGTCCTGATAGCTCCGCAAGGGGAGCGTGATTTTTCTAATCTAATTGAGAAGGCAAAGATCGCCGAAGAGGTAAAGCGTACTGAGCGCCAGAACCGAGAGAGAGGAAAGAATAAAAGGGATTCGGAGCCCTCGAGTTTTGGGATGAGGCTTAAAAAAAAGGCCAAGTCTAATGGGCCAGTGAGAGTTGGGCCTCCTACTGGGATGGCGCTTTGTAAGCACTGTGGTAGACGCCATTCGGGCGAGTGTTGCAAGGCTACTAGGGCATGTCTAAGATGTGGGTCGACTGAGCACCATGTTAGAGACTATTTATTAAGAATTAGTCAGATGCAAGCTCCAGTTACTAGGACTACACAGCCACCGAGGGTAGTTCAGCAGCCACCTAGGGGCTGAGGTCAAGCTAGGGGTGGTAATGGCATGGGCTGAGGACAGAGAGCACCGAGCAGAAGTCCTAGACCGACTGAGGTGAGGCAGCTACTTTGGTCTATACTACTCGTCGTCGTGATAACAGAGATGCTCTAGACATCATTACGGGTGCATTTTTAATATCTAATGTACCATATCTTGCACTGATAGACATAAGCTCTACACACTCATATGTAGCCAGTACTATGTTTGAAACTTTGGGGATTCTAGTCGAGAGTATTGATTGTCAGGTAATTATGCTAAGTACTTTAGGGAAATATATCTAGGTTAGTAGATTGTATAGTGATGTTCCGCTAGAGATCCACGGGACAGTGTTTCTAGCTGATCTAATGGAGCTTCCATTTGAGGAGTTGATCTGATTCTGGGTATGGACAGGCTAGTTAAGCACCGGGTGAGTCTTGATTATGCAACGAAAAGGGTTGTCTTAAGAACTGATGAGGACAACGAAGTAGTCGTGATGGGAAAACGACGAGATTATTTGACTAATGTGATTTCTACATTGGTGGCAGAAAACTTAGTGAGGAAAGGGTGTGAGGCGTTCTTGGCTTACATTAGTATTTCTAATTCTGGGGGCTTTCAGTTAAGGACATTAAAATCATGAGGGACTTTCCAGATGTGTTTTTTGAGGAACTACTGGGGTTGCCTCTGAGTCAAGAGGTGGAGTTTGGGATTGAGTTGATTCCTAGTATAGCTCCAGTGTCTATCGCCCCTTACCGAATGGCACCGAAGGAGCTTACAGAGCTTAAGGCTCAGATTCAAAAACTATTAGATCATAGATTTATTCGTCCTAGTGTGTCTCCATAAGGAGTGCCTGTTCTATTTGTGAAAAAGAAAGATGGGGCAATGAGGATGTGTATCGACTATCGACAGTTGAACAAACTAACGATTAAGAATAAGTACCCACTTCTGGGGATAGATGACTTATTTGACCAGTTCCGAGGGGCTTCTGTGTTTTTTAAGATTGATCTATGATCGGGTTATCATAAATTGAGAGTTAAGGAGGCTGATGTGTATAAGACGATATTTAGGACTCATTATGGACATTATGAGTTCCTAGTTATGCTGTTTGGACTGACTAATGCACCAGCGGCATTTATGGACTTGATGAACCGTGTGTTCCAACCTTATTTGGATGAATTTGTGGTGGTATTCATCAATGACATCTTGGTGTATTTTAAGATAGAGGATGAGCATGATGAGCATCTTAGAGTGGTACTACAGACTCTTCATGAGAAATAGTTATATATGAAGTTTAGTAAGTGTGAATTCTGGCTCCAAGAAGTAACCTTTTTGGGACATGTGGTGTCTGCTGAGGGGATTTGTATTGATCCTTGTAAGATTGAGACTGTGTTGGAGTGGAAATAACCAAAGAATGTATCTGAAATCTGCAGCTTTTAGGGCTACTAGGGTATTATCAACTCTTCGTAGAATGATTCTCGTTGATCGCAGCTCCGATGACTAAGCTTCTGCGTAAGGAAGTTCCTTTCGTTTAAACTTATGCACAGCAGGGGAGTTTTGATAAGCTTAAGACTATTCTTACTCAAGTTCCTGTTTTGATACAACCTGAGCCTGTTAAAGTCTTTGTAGTATACCGTCATGTATCGTATGTGGGTTTGGGTTGCGTTCTGATACAAGACGGTAAGGTGGTTACATATGCATCTCATCAGCTTAAGACTCATGAGACTAATTATCCAAAGCACGATTTGGAGTTGGCAACAGTAGTCTTTGCTTTAAAAATTTGGAGGCACTATTTGTCCAGTGAGAAGTGTACTATCTACACTGATCACAAGAGCCTCAAATATCTCCTCACTCAAAAGGAGTTAAACCTTAGGCAGCGTAGATGAGTTGAATTGCTTAAGGACTATGACTGCACTATTGAGTACCATCTCGTCAAGGCCAATGTGGCGGCTGATGTGTTAAGCCGTAGGGCTATGATCGATCTGAGGGCGATGTTCGCTCGACTTAGCCTATTCGATGATGGGAGTCTGTTGGCTGAGCTATAAGTGAAACCGACATGGATTGGTCAGATCAGAAATAAGTAAATCGGGGATAAGTCTCTTAAGTTACGTTTCTATTAGGTTGAGAGTGGTGCTACTACTGATTTTGGGATTAATAATGATAGGGTACTGTGTTTCCGCGGTCGAATTTGTGTACCGAATGATGAAAATTTAAGACAGTCGATTCTGAAGGAAGTGCATAGTAGCCCTTATACTATACATCCTGATGGGAATAAAATGTACCAAGATCTACGAAAGTTATATTGGTGGCCAGGGTTGAAGCATTAGGTTATTGACTTCGTTGCTCACTGCTTGACTTGTCAGCAAGTTAAGGCTGAGCATCAGTTACCTTCATGTTTGCTGCAGCCGGTTAAGATACCGAAGTGAAAATGGGAGCGAGTAATGATGGACTTCGTTAGTGGGTTGCCTCTAACACCCACTAAGAAGGATTCTATCTGGGTTATCGTGGATCAATTGACCAAATATGTTCACTTCATCCCAGTTAGGACAGACTTCTCTCTATAGAAATTGGCTAAACTCTATATCTCCGAAATAATGAGGCTACAAGGGGTATCCGTCTCAATCATTTCTGATAGGGATCCTCGTTTCACGTCTAGGTTCTAGAAGAAGCTTCATGAGGCTCTGGGTTCAAGGTTAAACTTTAGTACTACTTTCCATCCTCAGACAGATGGTTAGTCGGAGAGGGTAATTCAAATACTAGAGACATGTTGAGGAGTTACGTTATAGGTTTTTGAGGTAGTTGGAAGGAGTACTTGCCATTAGAAGAGTTTGTCTACAATAACAGCTACCAGTCTAGTATACAAATGGCGCCTTATAAGGCCTTATACGGTCATAAGTGTCGTACTCCCTAATGTTAGACTGAGTTAGGCGAGCGACGTGTTCTGGGTCCAGAACTGGTTTTAGAAACTGAGGATAAGGTCCGTTTAATTCGAGATCGACTGAAAGCGGTTTCTGATAGACAAAAGTCCTATACTGATTTGAAGAGGAAAGATATCGATTATTCTATGAGGGACTCAGTTTTCCTTAAGGTCTCGCCATGAAAAAAGGACTTAAGGTTCGGTTGCAAGGGCAAGTTGATCCATCGGTTTTTTGAGCTGTACCGGATTTTGAAATGAGTGAGGCCAGTTGCATATCAGTTGGAGCTACCTCTAGAGTTAGATCGCATACATGATGTGTTTCATGTCTTGATGTTAAGGCACTACCGCTCTGATCCACGCACATTATTCCTGTAGGGGATATTGAGGTTAGGCCAGATCTAACGTTTGAGGAGGAGCCAGTTCAGATTCTGGATCATGATGTTAAGATTCTACAAAGAAAGTCTATGCCCTTAGTGAAGGTGATATAGCGAAATCATAAGACTAAGGAGGCCACTTGGGAGCCAGAGGATTTGATGCGTCAGTAGTATCATCACCTTTTTTGATCAGGTAAAATTTCGCAGGCAAAATTTTCTTTTAGGGGGTAGAATCGTAACGCCCCAAATTTTAATTTTACGCTCTGATAAAACATGACATAAATATCTATCTACTTCAGTGCTTAAGTGTTCTGGGTGCGTATGGGAGGTCCCAAGTTCAAGCCATGACTTAGGCAAATTTTTGGATTTTTATTGAATAAAGCATTACCTTTGGTTAATATGCTTATAAGTATTTGTTTATTAAAATATGTTAGAATGTGGCGAGGCCATGTACGAGACACGGGCTCAACCAATTGGGCCGTGTGGGCAGCACGGACATGTGGGCCCACACGGGTGAACCACACGAGCATGTGAAATTTTATGCTAGGCTGTGTGGTCTACAAGGCCAAGGCCAATTTCAGCCATGTGGGCCCACACGGGCAGGCCATATGGGCTTGTGAGCCCATTTTTCTGAAATAATCTGTAAGGTTACACGGGTTGCCCAAGTCGACTGCGTCCTACCGTAGGGTCGGTAAGCATTACTTAGACCCCTAATTTCATGATTTGATTATGTGATGTACGAGTTAAGCATGTTACACTTGGCATGTATGTTTGAACTGATTGAATGATATCTGATAAATTACATTATAGCATGTCATATTGTATGTTGTATTGTATTGGGGTTGGGTTATGTATATGGAGGAAGTATTCTGAAAAGCTCTTAAGCCTGATATCTGGCAGCATAGCTGCAATTATCTGATTATGTGTCGCATTTTGGTACAGCATGGTGTGTAGGGATGGGTGGGTAGATTATATCCCCACATGGTGTGTTAGGTTGGACGGAGTTAGTGTGAAGAGATGGTTGGAGGGACTCTGTTAATCTGATCTGTTCTGCATACTGTATCTGATT
This sequence comes from Gossypium stocksii, assembly GCA_020496765.1. Classification (NCBI taxonomy): domain Eukaryota; kingdom Viridiplantae; phylum Streptophyta; class Magnoliopsida; order Malvales; family Malvaceae; genus Gossypium; species Gossypium stocksii. Next base: position 51,178,332 of record CM035625.1, on the reverse strand, counting down.
GGGCTAAGGCCTAGTGTATTTCTGACTCTGTATCAGAGTGGGCTAAGGCCATACTGCTCTTTGTATTGGCTCTAGCCCAGACTGATTATGACTGTATTCTGATGTATGTCTGTATGTATGCTTTCTGTGGGGATTACACACTGAGTTTGCAAAAACTCACCCCTTCTCTGTTTAATCTGTCAAGGTAATCCCCAGCAGTAGACGGATCGGTGCAATGGAGGGCTCAACGGTGACCACCACTACTGAACTGCCTATTTACTGTTTTTGCTTTTACATCGTTATTTTTTTCGGTATTTAATGTAATGTTGGACTTTGGGACTGTTTGCTTTAATTTGGGATTTTGAACTATTAATTATGGATTTGTAAACTGCAACGAAACAAAGTACTATTTTCCTAAAATAAAACTTTTCGTAAATAAAAACAGTTTCGAAAAGTATTTGGTTTCTAAAGCTTCCACGTAAAAAAAATGTTTTTAAGCAAATCAACTGGTACACAATTTTCAGAACTAAATAAAAGCTAATTGATAGGAACAGTTTAAACTTGACAATCTTATTTTCAAACCCCATTCCATGTGACATCGCCAGATTCGGCCATAATGTCCAGGCCGAGTTTAGGGTGTTACACAGACGTGGCCTAGGACACGGGCTATCACACGGTCGTGTGGCACACACAGGCAATCTACACGGGCTGTCACACGGCCGTGTGGCACACACAGGCAATCCACATGGGCATGTGCTCTGAATGTATTAGGTGCAATTTAGCCATCAAAATTCAGGTTTATTTGATTAAATTAAGATTAACTAAATTAAATTAAAAATTAATCTCACTATAAAAGTGAGATTTTGACTGGGAAAAGAGATAAAATCATTGATCCAATTGAATATAAGAAACGAACAAGAATAAAAATGACATTAAAGGGTTTCCAAGCTTTTAGCTTCAATTTCAAGTAAGTCTCTAGTCATTTTTCTATAGATTTTTTTTTTATCTTGGAAGCTTGATTAAACTAACCCAAGGATCAATTTGATCAATTAGTGAAGATTTGATGAGATTATATTGTTGAGAATTGAATGTTTTAGGTGTTAAATAAATAGAAATTAAGGTAAGTTTAAGAAAATGACTAAATTGTAAAGCCTAATTGTTAGTTTCGTTCCTTAGGTATCAAATTGAATAAAATGGAAAATTAATGTGAAATTGCTATATGAATAAGAAATAGGAGGTCCTTAATGAGTAATTGTGAAATCGAATTTCAATCCGAAGTTTTGGATTAAAAGTTATGTTTGTCCCGAATTTAGGGACTAAATTGAATAAATTATAAAATATGATTAATTTTGTGATTGATTTTGATTTGAAAGGATTTTGATAATATTATTTGTTTTATGATTTTATTTAGCTAACGTTGACATGAAATGTGACAACCCTTACCCAACCCGATCGCCGAGTCTAATTTACGAGATGCTACAATCATTGCTGGAACAAATACGAACAATTAATATTCAAATTAAAGATAAATCATACAATCACAGTCAATGTAGTTCATAATCACCAAATACGACCTTTGCGGGTCTTATACGAGCTTACATATGCTCTATACTCAACCCAAAATTGAACAAGTATTAGTTTGCAACATTTTTAAAATTTTAGATCAAGCATATCATAAATAATCCTTAAAATATTAAATCAGATCATAAACATTCAGATATTATGATATATAATTAAATTCGAGTCTTAGTCGAGCTTACGAAAGCTCTTTTGTTTGCCCGAGCTGAAATAAGATTAAATTGCAAAGTTTTGAAAATTTAGAGCTGATGTTGTGACGGCACCTTCTCCACGTCGTGACATCGCCAAATATTTGGTCACGTTGCAACGTTCAGGCACTCAACATTGGGACGTCACAATCTGTTGGCCAACATTGCGACAAGGAGAGTTGCTCGTTTCGATGAGGACTCTATTTTTAGTACATTTTAGGTCATTTAATACCTATTTCAAGCTACCAATGCCACTGATCTATTTGGAGCATAATTGCACCCTTATTCCTACACAAAACCAACCAAAGTACCATCCAAAATAATCATTTAACCATTTCTAAGTTCAATCAATCAAATATGCCACACATTTTTGGCACCACACCTACCAATTTAGCCTATTCCTACTTTATCTATACCACCATGCTTTTTTTCATGCTAAACCATCATTTGACAAATAATTTCACATTCAAAATGGTCATTCAAAATTCCATACATGTTATCAACCAAACACATATACATATAGGCAATAATTTTGTCAAAAATCAGCCATTAACCATGATTCAAACCAAACTATGATTTTCAATTAAACTCATGTTTTAAACACCTATCTACATGCCACATAATCAAGATTTAAAGAAATAAACATCTACCGAATTGATGATAGGATAGTGTGAGCATTATGGTGATTCAATCGACTAGTTCCGCAAAACTGATGATCTACAAGGAAAAATGAGACAACATCTAAGCATTTTAAATGCTTAGTAAGTCCATATGAAATTTACTTAACTTACCTTGACATGACAACAATTTAGCAATTGAAATCATTGATAAAAACATAGCAATCCTTTGGAATCCTACACTTCACGTGTAACGCCCTGAATTTGGGCCTAGAAGTATTGGGCCTTAAGCATGGGAACAGTTAGGAGACTGCACATAAGTATTTAGTCGTGCAAGAAAGTAACACAAGTAATTGACTGCTTGAGTGGTTGTGTGTGCTGGGAATGTCTGTGAAATCGTGGGTTCAAGCCTAGGCATGTACAAAATTTTGTTTTTTTAAAGGAGTAAACCCTTGCCCATGGTTAGTAGGTTTTTAAATTATTGTGAATAGAACTTGACATAAAAAACCTGCTAGTCTAAGGGATAGATGGCATGTGATATTAACCTGAGAATCGAGGTTCAAGTCCTATGGGGCGCAGAGGAGTATTTATTTTTACTGTGAGCACGTGGGAGTGTTCTAGCTTGGCCAAAACTCTAAAGAGATTGAAAGGGGTTCAAATTGGATGTTTGAGAGATTTGAGGAATTGATCAAAGGATTTGGATAGGGATTGGTTGGAGTAAATTGAGGAGGGATTTGGGGAGAGAATTAGGGAAGGTTGAGGTGAGAGGGAGTAGCATGCTGAATGTGGGGTTTACATGTTGCCAAAATTCGGTCATAGGGTCTTTGGCTTTGGGGAGTGCTGAAATTGTGTTGGAAGTTTTGTTTTTTCCCATCTTTTTTTTTGTTGAGACCGAATACTATAGCTGACCACTCAGGTATCATTTATTTAAGGTATATCTCGATTTTACTTTTCTAACAGTGCCTCTTTTTGGATCGAATTCTCTTCTCTCTTACTTTTTAGCAAACCATTCCCTCTTGTGTCCTCCTTATGCCTTAACCGAATACCATTCTTCCTCTCTCAATTGGTTCTGATCAATCACCGTTATCATTTGTGCACTAAGTTGAATGCTCCACATCCTGTCTCTAAAATCCTTTCGACTTTTGCTGATCGAATACTTCTTCTTCTTTTCTCATTTCCTCTCTCTCTCAGTTCCTTCCCTTTTCACTTGGTGGTTTGGCTGAATACTTCACCTATGCCCTATCGGTTTGGCTATTACTGTTTGACTAATCAGGGGCGATTTGTGCTAAGTCTCTATCTCTGTCGCATTGGATGATCGTTGTGGAGATAGACCGAATACCTTCCTTCTCTATAAGTCGGTTTTACGTTTTCGATGATTTCTAAGGGCCTATAACCAGTTCCTACAACGGTTGAAGGGAGCGAACCTAAATCGGTTGATTAAGGTTAGAGTACTCGTGGGCTATTCACACATTTCGCAAACAGGTGTGTATTCACACTATCTTAACTGTAAATCGGCAAAAACTGAAAAGTCAGAATATACGACGTTTGATGCCACATGGGCGTGCGATCGCTCATGTGGTAATCTGAGCCCACAAAACATGGGAGTTTGATCGTAAAGGCCACCATGAGCGACCTCATAGCTTAGGCTATTTTGGACCATTTGGGCCGAAAATAGGCCGTGTGGGCCCAACAGGCTTGTTGGCCCCACGCGGATTAATCACACGGATGAGTGTAGGATCTTAGGCCTGACTGTGTCATTCACACAACCAAGGTCATTTCTAGGCTTAGTGGGCCACACAGGCATGTAGGCCCACATGGGCCGCATAATGGGCCTTAGGCCATTTTTCACTATTTGTACTGTGGGTCGGTAAGTATACCTAGACCCCAAACTGATTAAATGACTGATATGTCCTTAGAGATAAAATGACCAATATACCCTTATTAGGTAAAATGACTGTTATACCCCTATAAGGTAAAATGATGATATACCCTTATTAGGTAAAATGATTGTTATACCCCTATAAGGTAAGATGACCGATATACCCCTATAAAATAAAATGACTGATATACCCTTATTGAGTAAAAATTACTATTATACCCCTATGAGGTAAAAATGATTGATTTACTCTATGATATGTAGGACTGTGACTGAGCATGACATTTTGCATACACGTATGATATTATGACACGACATACTATATGGGGATGGGTCATTATATTGGAAGGAAGTGTACTATACTGATAAGGTCGCACGGGTCGCCCAAGACGACTATGGACCTACTGATGGCTTTAAGCCGTTCATATTACTAGCAGCTTTGCTGCAATACTGTTCAGTGTCGCAACCGGTGCTAATTTTAATGTGTCTGGCTAGGTGGGTCGATTTTATCCCCACATGGTGTAATTGGCGGGACGGAGTGGTGTGTCTGGTTGGATTGGGTGGGATTTCTGATTGCATTACTGCACTGCTACTGTTACTGTAATGGGCTAAGGCCCATATTGATACTGTTCCTATAATGGGCTCAAGCCCAAACTATTATTGCATATTGTATGATTGACTGTTTGATAAGGGATTACACACTAAGTTTTAGTAAACTCACCCTTCTATTTTTACTGTATAGGTAATCCCCAGTTATAAGCGGGTCAGTGTTGCAAGGGACTCGACAGTGGCCACACTACTTAATAAATTAATATTTTTTAGTACTTTTTAATATTTTTGTTTCAGTATTTAGGTTTTTGTTTGTAATAAGGCCTCTCTGGTTTTTATTTTTAAATTTTGGGGTTTTAATTTGATTTGGTTATAACTACTAGTATTAGGACTTGAGTTTTAAAAAGAAATAACGCTTTTACAAAATAATTGCAAATACGAAACTATTTTAAAAAGCTTCTGCGATAAAAGGTTGTTTTGAAACTAATAGCGATTTGATAAGTAAATGATTTTTGGATAATAAACCACATTTTTAAAGTAAATAACTTTTTGAAAAATGAACAACCCATTTTGGAGTCACTGTTTAATCACAAATTGATTAACTGATTTTGAGGTTTCAAACGACAACGAGTTTTACGTTTCACACTTCAATTTGACACCGCCAGATTCGGTCATAACATTTAGGTTGGGTTTAGGGTGTTACATCATGTGCATTCAACTAATATCTTGAATAAGTTAGTTCAATCACATGTCATAAGCTTATAACACATTCATACAATGATATGACATTCCATCATAAAACATATACCATTAAATCAAATCCAACTTGTAACATATATATATATATATATATATTCATTCCGAGCATTACATTTCCATTTAGTTCCTTTTTCCTTTCTGTTGTTTGCCTAGAGAACTAAAGTAAATTGAACTCGGATACACGAGAATGATTTACTTCCACAAACTGTAGAGTTGGTTTGCTTATACAAGCTTTATTCAATATTGCTCCTCAAGCTGTTGAGAATCAGCAGCATGTGTTGGATCTCAGCCATCGATAAATAATTATTTGATTTTCTCACACGAGCTATGATATTTGAATTTGCTCACACAAGCTGTGATATTTGGGTTGCTCACTTAAGCTATAGGTCAAGTTTACCTTTACAACTTTATTTGATACTACTCACTCGGGTTGTCAAGAATCCGCAACACATGTTGGATTTTAGCAATCGATACAAAATCCCCTAAGTAACAACCAATTTCTTTTCTAATCCCTAATGGCATGCCATTCATATCTTAATCGTTTACTAAGTTCACACGAGCACCATTAACATTTCTATATTATTTCAAACCCTAAAACCGTATACTCACTTTTCACATTTTGAATAACAATCCATATACATTCTTAACCCTGTAATGCCATCATATTCATAACATCCATCCATACATTTCAATTCCATTCAATGCATCATATTTATTTGTGGTAATAATATCATTCGTTCTTTACGATTTAGTCCTTTATATGCCAGTTTCATCAAAATTACACAACAATTTAAACTAATAAGTAAAAAATATAATACAAAGATATCATGAATTAAATAAGTAAGTCTTATATGTACTTACCTAGCAAAAACAACAACTGATAAGGTGTTAGAGACTAATCCGCAATTTTACATTTTCCTTGATTATTCTCTGATTTATTCAATTTACAATCAATAATAATTTATTTCAATTTATCAATTCCAGACCTCTTATAATAGCCTATTATAAGCATATATAAATTCAATTTCATTTTATTCAATTTAGTCCGTAAAATCGAATAGCTATAACTTTCAAATTTGAGTATTCATTTCAAAAAAATTCAATTACATCCTTCTACAAACCTCTAATAACTATATTCACCAAAAATTTCAAACCTAATTCAAAATTATTGCATTTTAGTCCCTGAGTTCAAAACTAACAATTTTTACTTTACAAACTAGTTCTCTTTCAAATCTAAGCTTAAAATTTAACAATTAGTACCAAAAACTTCAAGATTCAACAATGGAAGCTTTTGTAAACTTTAACAGGTTTACATATTGATACTTGAGTTAGCTAAATCAAGTTCTCGAGACCTAAAAAACATACAAATTATAAGAAACGGACTTGAAAACTTACCAAAAACGAAGGACCAAATGTTGAAAGCATAAAACCCTTATTTTTGTCCAGTGGGAAGAAGTTGAACATGAAATAGCCATTTTTTCTTTTTATTTTCACTTATATACTTATTATTAAAACTAATTAATTACACTGTATTTAATTAAGCCTCATTAAAACATGCTAATGACAATTAACTAATTTGGTAGATGAAAGTTGTCATCCACCACCATTTACTAAATTAAAAAAAGCCGCAATGCTCAATTGGTTCTTTAATTAATTAAAATTCCATAGCGATTAACTTTTATCACTTTTACGATTTAATATTTATACCTTAATTAATCACTAATTTGACAAAAAAATACCTATCCAAAATTTAATTCACCTAAACAGTAACTCCGTATATATTTAACAAAAATATTTACGGAGCTCAGTTTACAGAAATAAGGTTCCATTACCTCATTTTCCAACACCACTGACTTTAGGGTCGCTACACTTGTACATTAACTAACTATCCAATTAACAAATTCGTCAAACCAAAATTTAATATAATACTATAATTAACTCATAAATATTAATTAATAATATTTACAGACTCAATCATTGAAGAACAGGGTTCTAAAACCTCTATTTTTGGCACCACTGAAAATCAGGCTGTTACACGGAATCGTCAAGAGGGAAAGGAAAATTGAAAATCGACGATGAATAGCTCGGGAATTCGATTTGTATTTTTATGTTTTGGAAACCATTTATTTTCTGCATGTTTATGTCATTTTGTATTATGTGGAGTTTAATATGAGTTATTGATGATTAATTGAATTGAACTGATGTAATTAAGATTGATTACCAAGACAATGACTAAATTGAATAGATTAGAAATTTCATGATATGATTGATATTTGATAATTTGTATGAAATTGAGTTGAAGCATGTTGTGTTATATGATAAATTGATGATTTGATGATAAATTGAAAATAAAATAATGTGAATTGATCTAAATGTATTGAATTGGACATTGGTTACCATATTGGCTATTCGGACCTAGTCAGATATAGTTGGCATGCCATAACGTTAGATTATTGATTGAAAACCATTGTTGCTAGGCAGCCCGAGGTTATAGATTAATTAAATTGAGAAAGCCACAAGTAATTTAGGGTGGTATTATGTACATCTATACCATCATCATTGTCGAACAACCCAGAGTGACAGATTCGCGTATCCGTTAGGAGTTGATGTTAGGTTACTAGGGTTAAAAACATATGAACTAGCTAAATGATATATGAGATGAATGGAGATTGAATTATGATCTATGAAAACATGTGAAATGCATTAAGACAAGCCCTAGGGGTTAATCAAACAATAATGATCTTATAGACTCGAAAATGATTTTTTTTTTGTTGCATGTATATTTAAATGAATTGTCTAGTAAGAGAGGTATAAGCATGACTATGTGAGATTGAAAATGTTTGAAATGAATTGGCATTAGATTAGGTTAGAAATTGAATGTGTGCATTTTGCATAAGCTTGTTATATTGTCTTGAATCATAGACTTACCACTGAGCATATTTGCTTAGCGTACGGTTTGTTTTCTCCGTGCCCAATAAAGTAGATTCTGAAAGTTTGAGCAGTTGATCCAACATTTAGTAATCGATCCTTGACTCAATAAAGTTTTTACATATCCTATTTTGTTCTAATTTTGGTATGTACCTAATTTGAGTCAATGTTGGTATGCTTCTAAGTTCATGTATCCCTTAGAGGTAGGACTTAAAGGTGTAAATTTGGTCAAATAATTGCAATATGTTCATAAATCCTATGTATATATGGTCTTAATTGTATGTTATGAGGTAAATGTTAATGGCCATGGTAAATTTAGGTATGAATGAATATGTTTTGAATGAATTACTCTAGATGGTTAGCTTATATTTGATGATGCATTGGTATAATATTGAATAAGGTATTAGAGTGCATGAACTGATGCTAGAGAATTGCAAATGTTGGTTGATTATGAATTGTTTGAACTTAGAGATTGATTGGAGAAGTTGCAAGTTAATATGATTAGAAACTACAGAAACAATATGTGACATCGTGAAATCGAATGACTGTTGTTGCAATGAGATCAGGCAACCATGCCACGACTCAAAATCAAGTATGATTCATCAAGTTGAGCCCTAAAACAGTATGTTGTGTCATGACAAGTAACCCCCGTCATCGTGGTGTCAACTTGAACTTTCGAAAATCTTACAGTTTAGTTTTGATTCGATCTCGAGTTAACATTAAAGCTTCTGTAAGCTTATATAAGACCCAAAAATGAATACAAATAGTTTTATATACTTTTTTTAATATTTTAATGTTTAAGGTTGTAAATCGAATGGTAATTTGATCGTAGTTGCTTTGACAATAAATGTGGCACCTTATAGCTCTGATCCAACAATTGGGTCGATTATAGGGTGTTACAACTCCAACATAGTGGGACCACTCACTGTCCAACAAATCTCTCCCTCCCACTATGTGGGGATGTCATCATACCAGTGATAAAAAAACAAGCTTCAAACTTCCCTCTTGGTAAGGCCTTGGTCAACATATTCGCACTATTATCATTAATGTGAATTTTCTCAAGCTTTAACAATTTAGCCTCAAAAACTTCTTGTATCCAATGATACCTTACATCAATATGTTTAGACCGAGCTTGAAAATTCGAATTATTACCAAGATAAATAGCGCTTTGACTATCACAAAACAAGACATATTTCTCTTGAGCAAAGTTGAGTTCTTGCACAATTTTCTTTTTAACACCCCAAACCCGACCGAGTAGGTTTGACCCAAATTTGGTGAGCTACATTAGTCATCAAAGTGAATCTCTATTAACTCCCAACCTATCTTCTAACACACCACAAATATGTGACAGATAAAACACTAAGTTATAACACAACAGTGGAATAACATCATACATGGAATGTAAAACATGCGAGCTTATCAAACAAATAAATGTAGGGTTTGTATGTCTAAAAAATTAAACTTAACGGTTCACATGAAATCAATAAACAAAGTACTTTAGCACACTCAAACATAAATTCAAGTACTTAGAAGTAAGTATTAAGGTTCACACAACACATAGGTTCGCAATATAACAACAATTCGCATAACTCCTAACTTCACACTTAAACAAAACATCATGGGTTCGCATGCAAATGGCTTCGCAACAAAAGAGTTTACTCATGCAAAGGTTCTCACAATTTGATAGGGTTCACTAGATAGAAATTTTAAGGCCACTAAGGTTCACATGCATGTTGGGGTTGTGAACAGATAAGTCATTCACACAATGGTCGCAGAACAATAATACTTCACAATAAAAATGGATCATATTTAATATTAAGACATACTTTAGCAATATTGAAAGGATACAACATGGTATGAGTGCATGGAGAAATAAAGAAACATCAAACTTTATTCATGCAGAGAAGAAATTAATAACATAGGTTTAGTTGTAGGGTTCAAAAAATGAAAATAAACTTAAACTTTCAAAGAAATTGTTTCAATAACATAATCAAATTAGGATAAATCTAAACCCACATAAATAAAACCCCATCACCTTTTTTCCAAGTTCGCCAACATCTATTCAGGGGTGAGCCTTGCCACTTCCATCCGCGACCTACTTACCCAGCAAAATAATAGAGGAGTGGGCAAGTTCATTGCGAACTCAATGAATAATCAAGAATCAACAAAGTATGATTAAAATAAAAATTTTAAAATAGAAAGAATACTTAGTCTAAAAAATTATATAGCGTGTTAGGCTCGCAGTAAAGGTACGAGACCTAGTCCGCAGATCCTGTTTGTCAGAAAACATAAGTTTGTAAAAATAGTTTCGCATGTACTTATTGAAAATAATACTTAAAAACTCAGCTTGTTCTTGTTTGAAAATGAAACTTATATAGCATGAAACATGCTCACGTACTTGTCTTATCATAATGGCTGAAGAACATAAAATATGTTCTTGCACTTGTCTTAACACACTTATCTTATCAGAATTTGTTGGATATGGATATCTCCTTATAACACCTCAAAATGACTTAAAAAGTCCTTAACATGTTCCATAAGTGTAGCATAAATCTAAACACTCTCCTATATGCCAACATTTCCCATTGAATGGAGCATTGCTCGACATTCCCTTATCTCTCCACATGTCCTAGGGCCTTAACGCCAAAAATAATAGAATTTATAGGTGAGTGCTCACGATCCTTTGTTATACCAATATATATCCAACATAAGGGCTTGCAAAGAAACTTATCACATAGAGCTCGTATAAAGAGCTCACAAAACATAGCTTTTAAAACTATACTTTTAAAACATGTTTTAAAATATAGGCTCGCATAAGAGCACACGTAAATCATATTTTTAAAACATAGCTTGAAAACATAACTGGGAAACGTATCTTGAAAATAGAATAGTAGAACTTTAAAAATAGAGTTTAGTTTCAAAAACAATGATCTTAGAAAACATAATAGTTCGCACACCAGTTACGAACCCTGAGCATTCATACTGAAAAAATGATAGTTAGCACACTTATGGCAATTCTTAACCACTCACTAATAAAGCTAAGATAAGTTTTGCTTTGCCTTTATCCTTTCTGATAGATGGCCCGACTGGTTCGCAACATACATAAACACATAGATTACTAAAACAGGCAAAACTTACGAAATTCACACATGCAAGCGAACTTAGATTTTTGGACATTCAACCCTAACAAGACAGATGCTTACCTTAGTTTCTACGAACTTGGTTCAAAACAAAAACTTGACAATAGAATATCGGTGAAAGAATTTTCATGGAATAAGGGTTGTATTTATAGGCACTGAGTGACTTAATGATCCTAGGATACCCTACTTGACTTAGGAAACCCTATTCAATTTAGAAGAAGATTACGTGCACGAAAAGTATTCTTGATACACCATATCTTTATTTCCTAATTTTTAGTCTGACTCGAATTTGATTGGCCCTCAGTTCTCAACTTAATTGGTGAACACAACCTGTAATGAAACTAGCAAACCCTCTTACTGTATCTTTTAGCGTATATTGCTTCAACGAATTTTTGGAAACTCTTTACTGATAGTCTCTTAGCAAACCCTTTGTTGAATTCCATTTGGCAAATCCCTAATTTGTAACTTAACTAGCAAACCCCAGTTCACCGAAACATTGGCGAACCCTCATTACTAAGACCAAAACTTTCAGGCCCTATCTCGGAATGTTACATTCTTGCACAAAGAGTTAAGCATGCATTAAATACAAGTTCGAACTCTTCTTCTTTAAAGCCACAACCAAGGAGCCTCAAGTCAATTTCCATTGGCCCTTGTTGAAAGTGTTACAAAAACCATTATCATCAAGCTTTCCTATAGAAATCAAATTCAAATGAATATCCAGTGCATGCCTAACATTTTTCCCTTATTAATGACCAAGCTAACATCTCCCATGCTGACAACCTATACCAAGCCATCATTACCCATCTTTAGTACCCTCAAAATCACCAAGAGTATAAAATGCAAAGAACTCCTTTTGTGACATGACATGAAGTGAAGCACCAATGTTTATCACCCAACTAGTCTTGTCTCATGCTAGATTGCTCAAATTCTTATCACAAAGGGCTAATAGATCATTAATAGTAGTGGAAATAACATGTTCAAATTTCACATTATCCCTTTCTCTCTTATTTATCACCACCACTTGTATTCTCTCTTTTCCACTTGTAGCAATACTTCTTAATATGGCCTTTCTTACCGCAATGATGACACTTAAGATTCCTATATCTTTATCTAGACTTGCTTCAGCCTTTATCTCTACCCTATTCACATTTCTCTTTGCTTCTCCCTCTACTCTTAGTAACTAGAACCTCAGATTATGATGAGGAACTTTGAGAACTTCTTCTCACGTCTTCATTCAACACACCACTTTTAGTAATTTCTAAGGTCATAGTTCCCTTTGGAGCAACATTAATGAGCGAAGCTCGAAATGTTTCCCAAGAATCCGGTAGAGTAGCAAGCAACCAAAGCCCCATAATCTCACCATCAACTTTAATTCACATAACAAGTAGTTAAGTCAACAAACCTTGAAACTCATTTAAGTGGTTGGCTATAGAAGTCCTTTCCTTATACCTCAACGTCTTCATTCTCTTAAGCATATATAACTTGTTATTGTCGAACTTCAAAACATACAAGTTTTCACGCTTGTTCCATAATGTGCCTACTTGTGTCACTTGATCAATGTGGTTATAGACACTCTTCAACAAATTTTTGAATAAAACTGCACACCTACTAAGGCTAAAATTTCCACTCCTCATCAATTTCTGACTTGGGTTTTTGTAACAGCCCATTTTCGGTCAAATCAGAATAGTGGTTTTGAAACCACAAATCTGATGTCAAAAAATTATTTTAATATTATTTTTGGTGTTTACAGCATGCAATTTGATATGTGTGAAAATTTCGTGTTTTAATTTTTTCAATTGGATTGTTAATTTGATAAAAAGACTAAATCGCGTAAAATGCAAAAGTTGCATTCTAATTGTTTAAGTTCTTAATTGATATGATTTATTAAACGTGAGGTCCTTATGATGTGATTAGACCATGATTAGTGTAAGTGGACAATTATGGCCATCCATTATATGTTTTTAAATGAAATTAATTAAGCTTAAAAATGTAATTTAGTAAGAAGGTTAATATAATTAAAACAAAACAAATTTCTTTCTCATTCTTTTCATCTTTGGCTGGATATTGAGAAAGAAAAGAAAACAACTTTGGCTATTTAGGGTTCAGCCATTTGGAGCTTGATTAAGGTATGTATTTTGCTCGATTTTTTTATTATTTTTATGTTTTTGAGATCGTTGCATCGAGTACCAGCTAGCCCAGGGACTATTTTGCAAAATTGTTTAAGATTTTGAAAGATCCATTGATGAATGCTTGAGCTTTTGAATGTTTTATTATGAAAAATAAGTATTTGTTGATAGATTTCCATGTTTTGTTAAGTGATTTTTAGTGAAAATACAAAATAAGGACTAAATTATGAAATTTGTAAATTGAGGGGTTGACATGTAAAATAAATGAAATATATGGGTTGCTAAGGGCACATGGGTAATTTGGCCAAGCATGAGTGCATTGAAATTTTGTGTAATTTGTATTTTTATGAAATAAGGACTAAATTACAAAAATGTGAAATATTAGGGGCTAATGTGCAAATATGCCTAAATGTGTGTTGTGGACTAAATTGAATAAGTACGTGATTGAATTAGTTAATTTTGTATATATTTAGATCAAGAAAGGAAGAAATTGGATTTAAATCAGGGGAAATCAAAAGTTATTGAGTAGTCGACCCGATACGTTAATCCCTAACATGAGGTAAGTTCATATGAAAATAAATATCTTTAAATTGAATTAAATATGCTTATTTGTCATTGAACTGCATTGAATGTTGAATGATAAAATACGAGCAAGAATCGACAGAGTTACAACGTCTGAAACCCCGTATGAACCTTAGGAATAGTATAGGATACAAATGTCATGACATTAGGATTACCGAGATGTGATTACGTGTATGACCATATCTGGGACATTGGCATCATTATGTGATTTCGTGTAAGACCATAGCTGGGCTATTGTCATCGATATTTGATAACATGTAAGACCATATCTAGGATATGGCATTATACGAGCTATATGTGATTCCTGAGTATCCTTAACAATTCTGAATGGTTCAACGGGCAAAGTTAAAATGAGAAAGATGGTGTAAGTGAATTAAAGGATTCAGGTACATATAAGGTTCATTTGTGTATTAAAAGAAAAGTAAGTAATGAATTAAATGTGGCTTTATGGATTACATGAGAAAGGTTGATAACTATGTATGTGTTTAGCTATAATTTGCATACTTGAATTGAAAAGTACTTGTTTCATTTGGTGATTTTATTTGTATATGGCTTACTAAGCTTTTAAAGCTTACTTTGTGTGTTATTTTTCCTTGTTTTATAAAGAATCAAAGCTAGCTTGGATTCGGGGATCGTCAAGAATCATCATCACACTATCGATCGTTTATTCATGTAACACCCCTAACCCCAAACCGTCGCCAGAACAGGGTTACGGAGCATTACCGAAACTATCGGACAATTTGTAATTAATACACAATTATAATCAAACGTAATCTAAAATAACCTTATAGTCCTGTATATGGATCTTCGAGGTCCAAAAAAATACGAGTTAAAGGTAATTCAGGACTAATTCGGGTACTTATAAAATTTATCGAATATTTTAAAATTTTTCTAAAGAGTAGGGCTCACACGCCCGTGTTAATGAACCGTGTGGTTCAACATGACTGTGGTGGTTTAGGACACGCTCGTGTCCCTTACCCGTGGAGCATTCTGATTTTCTGACACGGCCAAGTCACAAGCCCGTGTGGCAGGCCATGTGGACTCATTATGAATCTTTCTAAACTAACCTAGCCAACCCTGCAAAATTTCAAACCAAAGCAAATTGGCAACCATTATAACAATCAATATATTTTCACAGGCAAATACGTCTAACCATTTTTAAACAATTTATTTGTCTATTTGTTCAACATACATACATATATCAATTAAATTCATACTAATAAACTTTTAACTAATTTAAAATATTATTTTACAACCATAATCACAAGACTCATATACTCAACCTATTCATTACCTAGGTACATGCCACCATTATCAAAAGACAGGTATATTACTTAAATTTTCTCTGAGGTCGGGGTTGATTTGGATGCTGGACCGAACACTAGCTTTCATTTAACCTGCGCACGGAAACAACCGTACGCTGAGTATGGTATACTCAGTAGTATTACCATAATTCAAATTATACAATAACTTATTTACATTCAATTTATGTTACAATTACTTAATAATTATTTTATACTTTTAATCAAATTATTTAATAACAATAAGCATTATTTCAAGACTTGTATTTAATCAAATTCATACATTATTTCACTATCCAATTTCATTGAATTTTTCACATCTCATTCCATTAGCTCATTTCGTATCATATGCAGTTCACTAAATTTTTATCACTTTATTCAATATTAATTCTATTGCAATTTGTGTTTACTAAAGTCATATCTCAACAATAACAATTTCGCTAATTGATTTCTTATATCATCACTTTCCTTTAATCAATTATTGCACCTTTAATTCATATTTTAAGATATCATATCTCAATTTTATTTTCACATATCAAATTTACACTCAAATTATATAATTCAATTATATTATTCTTTTCAATTAACTTATTATATTATTTATATCTTTTCAAACAAAATTGTGAACTTTAGTTTCATTTCTCCATCTTATATAATATTTCAATTCACAATTCATCTTTGAACATATTATGAACTTTTGGTTCATGCATTCAATCTCATATCATAATTTATTTCACAAATTCACTTTCTTATTTCTTTCAATAGCTCAATCACATTTATTCGGAATTTATCATTTCACTTATTTACCCCTATTAACTCGACTCGGACCTTAGCAGATACATGGATCCAACCAAACACACCAGAATTGCGACCAATGCCTCATCGGCCTAGCCAAAGTAAAATGGTGACCAACGCCTCATTGGATAGTTCGAAGTACATCTATGACACACCAAGTGTCTCATCGGCTGAGCCGAAGCAAAGTGGCGACCAACGCCTCATCGAAACTATCCGAAGCAAATCTATGACACACCAAGTGTCTCATCGACTCGAGGTCGAAGAATCCTTGAACTCTTCCAATCCTATGGCATGCCAACTATATCCACCCTAGCCCTACTAGTTAATAGGGTATCGGAATCACATATCCATATCACTTTCACTTTTAACTGATCATAATCATTCAGATTCAATTCAATCACAATAGCAATTCAATCACAATTTCAAATTCACATAAATCACATAATTTCACTTCAAATCACATTTCAACTCAATTTGATTCAATTCCAATCACTTTTCCACTTTCCAATCAATATTTCATCAAATATTCATACATATTCAAATTTCATTCCAATTTCATTCAATTCACAATTTAATTCAATTTTATTTAATTCAATATCAATATTAACATTATTTTTATTTATTAAACATATTATTCAAAATTCAACAATTACTAATAATAAATTCAATTCCAATACATATTTATCACTTAATTCATTCTTGATACTTGCCTCAATTTGCTTATCATATATATATTAATTTAAAATATAACAAATAATCAAATTTGAATTATAGTAATACTAACCTGTATTTCTTGTTTTTACTCCTCATTTATTTTCTCTTTTCCCTCCTTGCTCGATGTCTCGAGTTCTTTACTTGCTACGAAAATAATAATTTACATTATTAATTACAGAATTAAAATTTAAATAATTGAATTTTTATTCAATTCCTACTCTTTTTCTTCATTCTACATTCTTTATACACAATCCTACTATTTACTTATAAGTTCTTTCAAGGCTGTCTACCCAAGTCATTGTCACTTAATTATCTATATCTTGACTTACAGAATTCCAAATTAAGATCCGTAAATTTTCTATAAAACTAGACTCACATATCTTATTTCCATAAAATTTTCAGAATTTTTAGTTTATCCAATAATTACATTTTATTCATTAAAGTCACCCCTACTCTGCTGTCCAACAGTTCCGATCCTTTTTCACTAAAATTTAATTATCTCTTTGTACAGAATTCAAATTATGTTCTTGTTTATTTCTTATAAAAATAGACTCATTAAGAAATGTAACCATATAAATTATGTCCCATAATTATTTTCGTACATTTTTAATAATTTTCCAAACTCACAACAGAGTATCTCGAAATTATTCTGAACCAGTCCCACAAAAATTCAAATATCTCTTGATTCATGAATCCATTGCTTACACCGTTTCTCCTACAAGAAACTAGACTTAATAATCTTTAATTTCATGTCTTATTCATTCTCTAATTCAATTCCTACAATTTTTGGTGATTTTTCAAATTTAAGCTTATGTTGCTGCTCAAAACTGTTTCTTATAGCTTATTTTGCAATTAAATTCTAACTAAGTTTACTTACTTTTACAACTCAATTCATACTTCATTTCTACTTAATCTCTTCACATATTTAACTCAACTATCCAATGTTCATATTAGAACTCAAATTTAGAACTTCTTTCAATTCAATCTCTACTATATAAAACTTATGGCCTCTTTTACAATCTAATCATCTTTTTCATTCTAACTAAAAATTTTATCAATTAAACCTCTATTTTATCTTTTTGTTCAACATATACTATGTTCACAAACCTTAAAACTTCAAAAATCTCAACTTAAATTTATCAAAACTTGGTTCTAAAGCTTATAAAACATCAAAATTAAGAAAAAGGGCTTAATTGACTTACCTATTGAAGCTTTAAGCATTAAAACTATAGTTTTTCCTTTTCTTTTTCTTTCCTCTTTTCTTCCTTCAATTTTCGTTTCAGCTCTCTGTTTCTTTCCCTCTCTTTTGTTTATTTTTTTTTTCTATCTTTTATATATATATATATACATACATACATACATATTAGTTTATAATAATTATTATTAGAAAAATCTATTTAATAACAAATACTTTAATTACACTTGTCTCTATTTAATTTGTTTACTAAAAAAATCTCATAATTAAATTAATTATCGAATAGTTATTTTTTACTTAATAAATATAAATATCTATTTAATAACAAATGTATTAGCCCATTTCTGCCCGGGCCATATTATAAACCAGTAAATAAATAAATAAAATGTCCCGTTTTTAACAATCCATATTACAAAAAATAAAGTCCAAAATACAAATAATACCCGTGGCCCAATGATTCAAACCCAAACCCAAAACCAATAACTACCCAAAACCCAAAAGAAATAAACCCTTGGCCCGAATACAAACCCAAGTTGACCCAAACGGTAGAAACGGCCCAAACGGCCCAAGCAATTAAGCAAATCAGTAAGCCTAGGGTTTCTGAAACCCTAGGCACCGCAAGTGCGCAGCAGAGGTCCCTCGTTAAGCCACCATCGGTGCCCGATCACCGCCGCAATCCTCATGTCTTTGCCTGCAAAAGGAAAGAAGACCAACAAAGATATGGAAAAATGGCAAGAA
The DNA here is from genome assembly GCA_020496765.1 of Gossypium stocksii. Taxonomy (NCBI): domain Eukaryota; kingdom Viridiplantae; phylum Streptophyta; class Magnoliopsida; order Malvales; family Malvaceae; genus Gossypium; species Gossypium stocksii. The sequence continues at coordinate 51,159,267 of CM035625.1, read as the reverse complement.
ATAAAATCAAATATTGTAAACATTTAATTTTTCTGATTTATTTCGGCTATATAAACCTGAATACGAACAATGTAAAGGGATACGCATACATATATCTGAAAACAGAAATACAAACAAAGTTTTTAAGAAAGGTGATTTATTTTTATTTTGTTTACTGTTTTTTTATACAAGTTTTTTTTCGCAAATAATAATAAAATAAAGAAGAAAAGGAGATATACCTTTCGATTTGCACGAAAAAGAGAAGCTTTTCAGCTTCTAACCGCCATATACGGCAGAGCCGACGGTGGCGCGTGGGCGCGTGTGACACCCGATGTACGGAGCGTGGCCGGACCAAGGCCGGAGCTCGGAGGGTTGATATTTTTTTCAGAGAGTTTTTGGGGTTTTTTTTGTTTAAAGAGGGGTTCTAAAATGAATTTTTGGGGAAATTTTAGTTTATATAGGCCGGGGATACGACGTCGTTTTGGTGTGGCCAATTAGTGGCCAAAACGGCGTCGTTTTGAGGCCAGACCTGCTTGTTGACCCGCTTACCGGGGAGGATCCGCGTGTTTTATTAAAATAGGATATTTATCCCCTAGGCCCTTCCATAATTTTTATCTTTATAATTTGGTCCAAATTAAAATTCCTTTTATTTTTTAATTTAGCCCCGAAGGTTGGTTTCTATCTCAATTTGGCCCTTGAGCCATTTAAAAGCAAAAACCGGAACGGCGTCATTTTGGGATTAGGGATATTTGCTCAGTGAGTCCCTCACATTTAACGCGCATTTCAATTAGGGCCATAACGCAGTATCATTCTTTTAAAATTACCCCATAAGTTTTATTAAAATTCAAATTTAATCCTTTTTTATTTTATTTTTACTTTGACTTAGTTTTTATTATTATTGTTATTATTTTTTATATATTATTATCTTCGTTTTTTTTAAAATGTTTTATTATACATTGTTTTTTATATTTTTTAAATTACAAATCATTTCAAAATTTAAGTATTCAAAATTTAAGTATATTATATTATTTTTTAAAAAAAATCAATTTAATAATATAAAGTTTTTTATATATATTATTTATCTTTTAAAATATATTATCCTTTTCAAAAAACAGATTTGTTATATTATATATTTTGTTCCTTTTTTTTAAAAAAAACCAAAGTTTTATGTTATTTATTTAAAATATTTAAATTATTTTATATGTATAATATTTTAAACTGAACTTTTTGTATATAAATTGTTTATTCCTCTTTTAAAAATATTATCCTATATATTAAATTGCTATATATTATAATATTCTTTTTAAAAAAAATCTTCAGTTTCTTATACTATTTATTTAAAATACCTTAATTATTTTATATGTATATATATAGCCTTTTAAAATATTATTTATTCTTTTATCTTTTTCCATTATAATGTCGATTTATTATTTAAAATACTTCATTTTTTTATCATTTATATCTTTTTATAATTTTGATTCATTTCTAACTTTCTATATTACTTTCTTGAATTTGGTTAGGTTATTGCTTTAACATTGTTATTTTATTTCATGTATAATTTTCTATTTTATGTTGTTCATTGAATTGTCCATGTTTACATGAAATGTTAAGATACTATGTAATTTATATATAGTTTTGGTACTTATGTTTCATGCTATATTAATGTTACATTTTGCTCAAAAGCATTGTTTTAAAAGATTTATCTCCTTTAATTACAACCATTTATCCGAAAGTTTTAAGCAAGGCAATGTTTTGGTATTTAGAAATTCGGGAAATAGTGCCCTAACGTGTTGGGTTGCGATTTTTCGTTTGTCTAAATAACTAAATATCCTTTTTAATTTTGTTAATCACGAGATGATTTTAGTTACAAAGATTCAAAAACATCGTGTCCTAACGTGCTGGATGTGATGTTTGGTATTCTTTCGGAATAAAGGAATCTCGAGTTTAAATTCAAATTATTCAGGTTTTAAAAAAAGATCATACTTTCAAATCTTTTCAAATTTTCGATACTAGGACAGAAAATTAATCAATTGGTACCAATTTTGGGCGTTACGAGGGTGCTAATCCTTCCTCGTACGTAATCGACTCCCGAACCCGTTTTCTAAATTTTTCGTAGGCCAAAATCGATGTTTTAAAATAAAACGTTTTATAAGGTGATCCAATCACACCTAAAAAGGTTGGTGGCGACTCCATTTTAGTTTTTAAAAGTCGGCCCCGTTTTTCAAAAAAGATGGTTTCGACAGATTGGCGACTCCACTGGGGAACAATAAGAGAGTCAAGCCGTAAAAATGCTTATTTTTCTGTCCTTTCGTCGAAATTTGAAAACTCGATTTGAAAAATATGATCCTTTTACATATGTTTATTGCATATGGTTGTTATTTTCTCGTACACATTGCATTTGCATGAACGTTGTGGTCACACCCTTAAGTGGGAGTGAGAAACTACGCCTTCGTGAGGTTTTCACCTCCGTGCAGGATAGTGGATCGCTTCCGGAATACATCTGTACTTATGTATTCGTGAGATTTTCATCTCCGTGCAGCCATAGGGAAATGTATTCCCCTGAACTGAACTCGGTCCGTATGAGGCTATAATGGGTGAAGATCGAGGAATCTGCTGGTTCCGATACCTCAACTTTAGAACTAAATCGCATGTAAAAGACATAGGTGCCCACCCTAGGTAGAACTTTGTTAAACCTTAGTAGTCACCCAGATATATGTTTACTTTATTTGCTTTATGTTCTATTTCATGATACTGACTCGTCGTGTTTTATCTTTGTACATGTCATCTCATATTTTTAAAGGTATTGATTCACGGTCAGTTGCTAAGTTAGAAAGCTGGTTATGGAGAACGAATTTCTTGATAAAGTGGGAAACAATGCGGCTGTCTATAAATAGTCAGAGGAAACACAGCTAGCAAAAGGAGATAGCCTACCCGAAGGGTACATGTCAAAATTATGGGACTATACTCATATCAACGTGACACAGAATGATCTCCTGAAAATAAAAAAAATATGGGATCAATGGAATAATGAGACCAAGCAGTTGTTCTACAACAATTATGGAGATTTGCCGTACCTGCTCGACATGAAGATAGATGAACAATTGTTTCGGGCCATCACTCAATATTGGAACCTTGCATACAGTTGCTTTACATTTGGAAAGGCCGATATGGTACCCACGATTAAGGAATATTCAGCTTTGTTGCGCTGTCCCAGGATTCAAGTTGATAAAGTTTACTCAAGGGCTCCTTGCACTCTAACTTTTGTGAGGAAATTGATGAACATCACGGGGAAGAGCGAATAGTGGGTCTCAGCCAGAATCAAGCAAAAAGGCGAGTGTAAGTGCATCCCATGGAAGGTTCTGAAGGATTTAATTTTAAAAGGTTCTGAAGGATTTAATTTTAACTCATCCTGATGAGAAAAAGAAGATTGATGTTTTTGCTTTAAGTATATATGGATTGGTAATTTTCTCGAGGGTATTGGGATATGTGGATGAAGTTGTTTTAGATCTTTTTAGTCGACTTGACAAGCAAGTTACACCTGTTCCTGCAATTTTGGCTGAGACGTTTCGATCGTTGAGTGCATGTAGGAAAGCTGGCGAGGGCAGATTTATAGGATGTGTACAGTTGCTGTTGGCTTGGTTCCACAGTCATTTCCGGAAGGTGAATAAAGTTTCTTATCAAGCTTTCTTTAAGAATTGCTCTCCTTTAAAAGAGATTGTAGTAGCACCACGGAGAGATGACATATCAGAAGAAAATTAGATATCACTTCTCCGAAATATCCAAGAAGATAATTTTGAGTGGCGAGCTCCTTGGTTCGTTCCCGATAGAATTTTATACCAATGTGAGAGTTTTGATTGGGTCCCACTACTTGGAATTTAAGGAGCTGTTGGATATGCACATTTGCTCGTGCTAAGACAGTATAGATCAAGGCAGTTCATACCGACAACGCATGGATTGGCTCAAAGTGAATTTGCATACAAAGGGGACTGTTATAAGAAGCTGGTAAAGGATATTTCTAGTGCTTGGAAACAGACTTGCTGTATAAAAATAGTAGATGTGTGCCCAATGACGACTCCAGAAAACGCAGGATGGTAGAGTAGGAGAGTTAATGACAATATCTCTATGCCAAGTTTAGAAAATGCTCGACCGATTGAAGAGTACCTGCGAGTGGTCCCATCGGAGTTAGAGATTATGAAGCAAGATTTTGAAAAGAAAAGGTCAGAGTTTGGAAAACAAATAGAAAAGTTGGAAGAGGAAAAGATGCATCTCAGATTAGACGCGAATGTCCAAAAGATGGAGGCTGAAAGATTAAGAAAGGAGAAGAGGAAGGTTGAAGAAGATCGAGATGATCTGAATGAGGAATATAAGAAGATACAGCTGTCAAGGAAAAGAGCAGGATTGGGGAAGACTTTGGAGTAGTGGCAGCAAGAGATTCGAGTAGAAAGGGCTAAAGCTGACCAATAGGAAAGGAAGTTCCAGGAAATGCAAGCACGGAACAAGGCTTTAGAAAGGAGTTTAGTAGAAAGTGAAAAGGAGAAAAGTGGATTAAAGGCTAGAGTGGCTGAATTGGGACTGTCCCTTCATCAGTATCCAAGTCGTAATTCCGTAGTCAAGTTAAAGGCAAGTTTGAACCAGATTGAGGAATTGAGAGACAAGATCGGAAGGTTAGAATCGACATTACAAAACTGTGAGCTTCGCATCAAGCAACTTGAGGTGAGAGAAGGGCATTGGAAGGAAGAGCTTCATCATTTCCAGGATCAAGTAAGAAGTAGGGATTACCTCATGGGTGAAGCCATAGCTCAGATTCAAGAAGTGGCTGATCATCTGCAAATATTGGCGGTATAGGCTGATACGCTGAGCACGAAGTATGAGCTGCAATCTGATCATGGTCAAGAGCTTACCTTGTTATTTAACAAAGTTAAAACTTTGGGCATTAGGGCGAAAGCATATTTGTAGCCCGTTTTGTGTAAAGGATTTTGTTTTCTAATAAAGTTTTCTAAATGAAATTGAATCAGGATCGATGTCTTTTTGTATTCATGCATTTGCATTACATTACATCATATGCATTTAAATCTATAGAAAGACCCTAATTAGTGGAAGTTATAACAGAAGAGAAAAAATCTGGAAACTACACATCATTACGGTACACGCTCCAAAACTAAGAACATGGATCAGAGACTTGAACAGCTCCAGAGGGATATGCAAGATCAGATGCAGGAGCAGTTAGCAAAGCTCCAGCAAGACATGAGAGAACAGATGTTGGAGGCTCAACAAAATATGATGGCTCAAATGGCTCAATTGCTAAGTGGGGCAATGGATAAAGGAAAAGGCCCTATGGCTAACACTGGTGAGGATAATGAGGATTATCCTTCAGGCTTTACCCCACCTTATGTGCAAGCTGTGACAACCCAAATTTGACCCTAGTCGAAATATGGTTTCGGGACTACCAAACCGAGTCATAAAATTTATTAAATGTTAAAATTCGTATCTACTATGTGTGATTGTGCATGTGTGAAAGTTTGGTGCTTTAATTTAGTCACATGAATGTGAATTTCTTAAAAGGGCTTAGCTGTGAAACTTTGAAAATGTGTTAGGTAAATGAGTAAGGACCAAATAATGGAAAAATGTAAAAGCATGGATTTGCATGTCAAATGACCCTATTTACAATAAGTGGCCGGCCATGTAATAATGTTTCTCCACTAAGTACAATATTTCCATATTATTAAATTGATGAGTGAATAAAATGACATAAATAAAAATGAATTAAAAATTAAAATGAATAAAAGAAGAAAATGAAAGAAACAATATGGTTCATCTTTTTCTTACGAACCGAAACATAGTGAAAGAGTTGGGAAAATATCCCCAAGGCATTCGGCACCCTCCCTTGATAAATTAAGGTACATTTTTTGATAACTTGACTTTAATTTTGGTGTTTTTGAGCTCCATGACCGATTATACCTTAAACCCATGTTCTATTCTTTGAAATTTTGTTGTTTATTTGATGTTCGGCAATGGTGTTTTAAAAAAAAAAAAAGCTATGAAATTCACAAATTTGATATTTGAAATAGGTGAATGAGTGTTAGATAGAAATTTGATGTTAAATTCATGAGATTTTAAGTTTCTAAGTTGAAATATTGAATTTGAGCTTTGTGTGGCTCAATCCCTTGTGATGAACATTCGGCTTTGTCATTTAGTTGTTAATTTAGCAATTGAATCATGTCTTGCTTCAAGGAATGAATGTATGTGAATTTAGGCTAGTTGAAGTTTATTATGAGTGACCAAAATAAGTAGAGTACATCCGGCTATTAAGAGGAAAAGTAGGAATTTTGTTTAACTTTGGAAAATTGATAAGGAATTTGTAAGTATGTGATTATGTGTGTATCGAATTTGAAATAAAGTGTGAGAAGAAATAAAGGATGAGTTGAGTTGAAATTTGATATATGTGGCTTTGATATGTGATATTCGGCCAAAGTGATTAAGGTTTATTTATATATGTTTTGTTAATGGCCAAATGGAGACTTGTAAGTATGAGTTGTGATTCATAGCATTGTATTATAGGCATGATACATTTGTTTGTGACATGGAATAATCGAATAAGAATAATTATACCTTGATGTAGTGAAAAAAAAATTGTGGCATTAAATTATGCATAAGTAGTTAATCTTTGAATGATAAGTGTTCTGAATTGTCATATGTGCTTTATATCTTTTTAAAATGGGCAAGACATTTGGCTATTAGTAATACACCAAGATTACATTTCTTTGTGGATATTATTTTGCTTTATAAGCTATCGAGTGATATTAATGAGTTAATCAAATAATTAAACTAGTTTAAGTTCTGTCAAATTTTAGCTCAAGAACAAAGGGCACAAATTTCGGATAGGGGAAAGAGGAAGTAGCGGAATAGTCGATTCGTGTTGATTCGATAACTTCCGAGGTAAGTTTTAAGTATTTAAATGGAATGAATATGAATTATGTATATACATTAAGGTCAATGACTTTTCTAAACGATGGCGTATATGATATTATGTTTTAAATATGTGAATGAGAACTTTAAAGAGTAAATTCGTATAAATCTGCTTGGGACAGCAGCAGTAACATGTTTTGGAAAAATCACCATAAATTGTGGGAGTCGATTTAAGGGCTGAATAGATTATGTAATTAAAGCTTGATGCGTCTAGTTTCGTATAAAAGAAACCGTGTAAGTAAAGGAGCTGTCGATAATGAGATATTTAAAGTTGTGTGAGATAGAGTTAGAATGACTCTGAAATCCCCTGTTTTGTTTTTAGAAAATCATTATAAATTGTAAAAAAATGATTATAAGATAATATTTATATGCTTAGACTCCTTAATGAGTCTAGTTTCAAACGAAATAAACAAAAATATATTTTGAATTCTGTACAATGAGAAATTCAATTCGTAGTGAAGAGTAGCCAGAATAGTCAAGCAGTAAAATAGGGGAAACTTTAAGAAAAATCTGGTATTGATTGGCCAAACCAAAAATTCTGAAAATTTTTTGGATAGAAGATATATGAGTCTATTTTCATGGAAAATTAACGGTACATCATTTGGAGTTTCGTAACTCCAGTTTCAAATAATTTAATGACTGTTGCTCAGGAAGACAGCTTATAGAGAATTTGTGATTATGTTGTAAACATTGATAAAACTTGTTTGAGTTGCTTATAAGCTATTGATTAAACCCATACGTGAATTTTAATTTGTGACATTAGGAAATGATATATGAGTGTTAGATGGATCTTTGATGTTAAAATTGTGAAATTATAAGTTTATAAGTATTCGAATATGAAATGATAGTATATTGGAAAATGATAGATGTATATTCAGCCAAGACAAAGTGTATACATGAAAGTATATGTGGTATATGAAGTATATTTGGATAATTGTGATGTGAATGCATGAAAATTTATATTTTGATTCAGGATTTTATGTGTAAAGGCAAAATTAGGCGAATAGTCGATCCGTAGTTGTTCGACGACAAATAAAGTAAGTTCTTAAGAGTTTAGTATAATTAGTCCTGCTTAATGATTGAATGAAAATAGCTAAAAGAATGTTATTATTATTTGTTATTAACATGCCGAATGAGAATGGAATTGAAACTATTAGCCGAAGATAGCTAATATGCTTATATTTTGAATTGGATGTGAGAAGTGAGATGACCAAAGAGCATTTTGATGGATACACATTATGTCATATGTGTGATAAAAGAGTTTAACACCAGTTGTGATTAGTTAAAAGCTAAAGATAAATATGTTAAACATGTTATTATTAACTATGTGGGAAGCCAAATGTGATATGGAAATTTAAATGTGGTAATTGCCGAGAGTGGAATGAAGGTGGGCCATAAGCCGAATGTGTTTGGTGTATATAAATGGATTTGATAAGTACATGAGACAATAAAGTTCTGTGCATAAAGGACAAGTAAATTCGCATAATGTAATAAATTGTTCAGGTATGTGATACTTACTTATTTATGTGAGAATGAGTATAATTGAATTGTGGATTATACAACTGTGTATATTTGACTCATGTGATGATACTTATGGAATTAAATAATAAGTGTATAGTCTTGAATTAAAGAAGGGATGTGTTAAATGTGGATGTGACTATGAGTATACATTCAACATTGTGAATTATATACAAGGTTGTATATGTTTTGGTTCATATGGATTGAATTCATTGAAATTATAAGTGAGAATGTTGCTTCGAAATACCTTTGAATGGCAATATGTTATTAAATTGTATGATTTCATGACATTGCATATTTAAAGGATGGTGTTTATATGATGTTATATCCGGGCTTAGTCCCGAAGGGCATATGTGCCGGTGTCATATCCGGGCTTAGTCTCGAAGGGCATACGTGCCGATGTTATATCCGGGCTTAGTCTCGAAGGCCATACGTGCCGATGTTATATCCGGGCTTAGTCTCGAAGGGCATACGTGCCGGTGTTATATCCGGGATTAGTCCCGAAGGGCATACGTGCCGGGGTTATATCTGAGTTAAAATTCCGCAGGCATTCATGTAAGAATTATATTATTTATGTCGTAATAATCCCAAACGAATGTGCTCACTATCCCTAAGTTTGTCAGGTATGTACTTCATACACGTCTGTGAATTTGATTCATTTTAGATTATGAATACACATTTGGATAGCGCAGCTTCGGCCATTGCTTAAGGTTGTATGAAAGTCTATGACTTGTTTATGATATATGAATTTCGATTCAAGTGGAAATATGTTAAGATTTGCTCTGAGTATTGAGTATATTCGGTTGAAGTGTGAAGTATCATGAAATTACAAGGGAGTTTGGTTGAACTAAACCAAAAGTGTATAATGTGATGATTATGTGAGTAAATTATAAGACTATATTTGCATAATAATGGTACATTTAGACAATGCGTGGTGTTAGGTAAAGATATCCGATTCACCTATGTTTAGATAAGTTTAGACTCAGGTAAAATCAATCTGTTATATGTGCTTTTATGTAGTTGTGTATATTTGAGAATTCGTAAGATCGACCTATAATTGAGTTGGTCAGATAAGTGTTATACTCTTGTACATGTTAGATCTATCGGAATTAAATCATGATTGTAAAACGAGAAGCAAATATGAAAATGTTAAATGAAGACGCATGTATTACGGTTATGAAGAAAATTAAAAGAAAACTATAGGAGCTTATAAGTGAATAAGTAAATTTGGCCAAGAAGGTGTTAAACCGTGAATGAAATGAAATGTTACATACGAATCGAACAAATTGGTTTTATTGAGTTCAACGGTTTTAAATTGCTTAAGACTTACTAAGCTTATAAAAGCTTACTCTGTTTGTTCGTGTTTTTGTTTTATAGATTGTGGTTTCTGACTACCAGCTCGGAGATCATCAGCACTTCGTCACACTATCTACTTTTACGGTAACCATGTGATTGGACTTAGTTTATGGCATGTATAGGGTAGACAATAAGTAGAATGACTCTTTGACCTTTGTATATAAGTCATGTGAGAATGGAACTTACTTGTATGAGTTTTAAATTCGAACTTTGTTTGCGTCTAGCAATTTAGTAAATGAATGATCTTTATTCAAGAAAATGTTTTAAAAAAAAATTACTGTCCTGATCTGATTCCTAGTTTTTCGGTAATGCCTCGTCCTATTCCAGCGACGGTTTCAGGATAGGGGTGTTACACAAGCACAACCTAAAGTGCATCCTCGAAGGCCATCTATCACAATTAGGCCTCAACAGGGGCAAGCTGATACTAGGGTACCGATGAACTTTCAGGTTGGATCGGGATCTAACCCAGGAGAAAACCCAGCTAATCCTATTCTCCCTGATCTAGACATGGCCGAGAAGGAAGGGATGAGAATGGAAGCCTCAAGGCAGCTAGAGGACCGCTGCAAGTGGTTAGAAGAAAAGTTCAAGGCTTGGAATTGATGCCAAGGACTTGAGCTTGGTCCCAGATTTGGTACTTCCTCATAAGTTTAAGATGACAAAATTTGAGAAGTACAATGGGACCAATTGTCCTGAAGCTCATATCACCATGTTCTGTAGAAGGATGACTGGCTATGTTAACAATGATCAGCTGCTGATTCATTGTTTCCAAGATAGTCTAGTTAGGGCAGCGTCTAGGTGGTATAACTAACTAAGCCGTGCCAGAATCAGTTCCTGGAGAGACCTAGCGCAGGCTTTCATACAGCAATACAATCATGTGATGGATATGACGCCGGATAGAATCACCTTGCAAAACATGGAAAAGAAGCCAAATGAAAGCTTCAGGCAATACGCGCAACGATGGAAGGAGGTTGCTATGCAAGTTCAGTCACCGCTCTTGGAGAAAGAAACTACAATACTCTTTATCAATACATTGAAGGCCCCATTCATTACCCACATGATAGGGAGTACCACTAAGAGCTTTACAGACATAGTAATGGCAGGCGAAATGATTGAAAATGCCATTAAAGGTGGTAAGATTGAAGGGGAAACTACCAAGAGGTCAGCCCCGAGAAGGAAGGATAGCGAGGTGAATAACGCGAGTACATACAACTCGAAGGCCATTACTATTAGTTAACCAAGAACAACCACTACTGGGCAACAAAGTTCGCAAAGGCATGAATCTGGTACAAGACAAAACTCTAAAAAGATCTAGTTTACGCCTATTCTGGTGACGTATAGAGAACTTTATCAGAATTTATTAGATGCACACGTGGTAGCTCCTTTTTATTTGAAACCAATACAACCTCCATATCCTAAATGGTATGATGCCAATGTGACAGCCCGGGTTCGACCCAAGTCGGGAAGCGGTTTCGTGACCGCTAAACCGAGTCCGTGATTTAGTTAATATTAATTTTTCAATGTTTAAATTATGTGTTAATTGCATATGTGGAAGTTGTGAATTTGAATTTGATAAAGTCAATATGAATTTATTGAAAAGGATTTAGTTGAAAAACTTAAAAACTTAGCTAGACAAATTTTGGAATGACTAAAACTAGATAAGCTAAAAACAAGGGATTTGCATGTCAATATTCCCCCTTGAGGTTAGTGGCCGGCCATGCATTAGACTTCATTGGTTGTGACATCATTTTTATTATTTTTTTAAATTATGTTAGTGGGATTATGTCATAAAGGAAAAATATTAATGAAAGAAAAGAAAGTGGAGGAGTTTTGTTGTTCTTTTGCCGTGAATTGAAGAAGAGAAAAAGGGGGAAAGTTTGAAGCTTTCATTCGGTCATACTTGGCTAAAATCTAAGGTATGAAATCTTGTTAATTTGTTTAAAAACTTATGAAATCAAGTTGAGTGGTAGGCATATGAACTAGCCCATGCATAAAATTTTGATTTGGGAGTATAAATTCCATTCGGTCAAGCAAAACCGTAAAAAGGATTTTGAATAGGTTTGAGTTCTAACTTCTTGCATGACAAATGGGGTCTTGAGAAGTGTTTTTAGTTTAAAATTTCAAGAATTCATGAAGGCATTATTCAAATTCTTTTAATCTTGTTTTAGAAGGTACTTAAATCAAAGAAGGCATTCGGCCTTGAAGATTTGATAACCGTATAAGCATTTTGATGTTTTATTGTGATAGTTGTTGTATGATTAATAAGTAGAGCTTTTTGAAGATGGGTTTATATGCTTGTAATTTGTTTGTGTGGGCACCCTTAATAACCGAATGAATTTTGAGTTAGTAAGCCAATAGCTTTCGGCTTTAGTGAATATATGTATGTATATAATTGTACGTGCATGCTTTGTAATTGGGGTATAGTTAGCAATTGGTGGTAAGTGTTGTGATGGCCGAATGGAATTTTGAGAGGTTGAGAAGTTGAATAATCGGTTTTAAAATAAATATGTTTATGTGTACAATGAAGTATGTTATTGAAATTGAAATAAGTTTAGTATAGGTCTATTTTTGAGCTATGGCCGAATGGGATTGGGAAATTCGATTAGTGAAGTGGTACCTTAAATAGGTACAAATACTTGTGATGAAATAAGGCAATTGTGTGTATATATATATATATATTGATCTCATGAAATGCATTTGGCATGTGGTTGGTGATTGTGAATTATGGATCGGTTAAAGATAGATTGATTTAAATAATGTATAGTTAAATGCCGAGTGACATCAACTTTTGGGTACATACCTATTTAGCTATAATTTAATTGTTATGTAATTATGCTTGGCCGAATGTAAGTGTGATAAGGGAATTTCATTGTATGTCTTGATTGAAATGAAAGTGTAATTATCAATAGTAATGTGTGAATAAAGTTGATATGATTTTATTATTTATTCAAGCTCAAGAGCTTAGAGGGGCAACTTCGGACAAAGGGAAGGCCAAGGTCACGGAATAGTCAATTCGAAGTTCCCCGGAAATATACGAGGTAAGTCCTGAAGTAGAAAATTTTTAAACATGATTAAGAGAGATTACAATATTTATAAATGCTTAATATGCGAATTCAAATGGCAATTGATGTGTCCAAATGCGAAAAGTTTAGAAACGGGAGTATGAGAAAAAAAAAAGGAAAAGAGAGACCGAATATTGAAGTGGAATCTTAATGTTTTTGAATGTGAATTTGTATTCTTTGCTTTTAAATAAATATGCCGTATGAAAAATGTTTGGTAATGTGCCGAAACTTGTGTTTTTGTATTTGAAATATTATTGAAAGATGGTATAATATGTATGTCGATATGTGTAAGAATAAATTTCAGAGTTAAAGCCGAGCTTAGTCTCGAAGGGCTTCCGAGCCAAAGTTAAAGCCGAGCTTAGTCTCGAAGGGCTTCCGAGCCAAAGTTAAAGCCGAGCTTAGTCTCGAAGGGCTTCCGAGCCAAAGTTAAAGCCGAGCTCAGTCTCGAAGGGCTTTCGAGCCATAGTTAAAACCGAGCTTAGTCTCGAAGGGCTTAAAGCCAGTGATAAGATCCAAATTTTTGGCCTTGAAGTTCATTAGCGGTGGAAAGCGGATAGAAGTTAAATGTTTAAGCTCATGTACGAATATTTATATAAGCAATATTGCCTTGACAAATCAAATGCGCTATTTGAATGTAAGGAAGACAGGTATGCATTCTATGATCTGAAATATCCGATTTTGAGTGAATAATTCTTTGAATGTATTTGAATTCATTTTATGTTAAGCAAGTGGGTGAAGTAGAAGTATGGGTGTACTCATATTCGGCCAAAGGAGTTTTTAAACATGAGTTGGTTATATGTTGCCCTTTACTTATTTTGATTGTTTTTCTCACGTACTTACTAAGCAAGTAATTGCTTACTCTGTTGTTTTTGTCTTCAATTTTGTAGATCTTGATCAGAAGCTACGGTCTCGGGAGTTCCAGAATTGAAGTCATCCACACTATCACGCATCTTTTGGTACTGGCAATTTAATCTAGGAATGGCATGTATAGGTTGACTTTTGAGGTTCAAACGAACATCTTTTGAGTTTTGTAACTAAGTTAAGCCATGCGAAAATGGCTCTCTTAAGGTTTTCACTCCGATAGTAGAATAATAATTTGGTTATGCTATACATGAATAGTTGTGAATGCATGTCGGGAAACTGGTTTTAAAGTATGTCACACTTTTAGTTTGTAAAGGTATGAAGCATAAGTGATGACCGTATTTAGTGATGAGCTCATTTCGTACATTGTTTTTGATTTCAGTAAATTAGTTTAGTGTATGTTCGGTGGTTAAGCTTTTGCGAAACTTTCGCCAATTATGTCGATTAGTTTAGTAAAAGATCTTCTTTCACTATCATGCGACTTTTTAAAGAAATAGTCTGGTAATGCCTCTCAACCCTCCTGCGAGGGGACCGGGTCTAGGGGTGTTACATTTAATTGGTATCAGAGCCACGGTTTAGTCGATTCTCGGACTACCGTAGTAAGTATGAGTCTAGCTATGCATGCCATTTAGTGTCATTTTGATAGTGGGATGACTTCTGATAATTGAAATGTGATTTTTGGTATAGAATGGATCCCGAACTCGATCGAACCGTAGCTGATGATGTTGAGAGTGTAGCTCCTGCTCCCGCGCAAGGGACAGCGCCACCGGACTCTCAGCCAAATGTCGGTCATCGAGATGATGATATAAGACCAGCTTTTTACGCAATGATGAGTGACTGGTTCGCTCAATTTGCAAGATCAAATCCGGCTGTTCCGCAACCTCCACCCCCGAATACTCCGTTTCCGACCTTCACAACCCCTCCTGTGACCGATCCTGTGAGATCGAGTAGGCCCCCTGTTGACAAAATTAGAAAATATGGGGCTGAGGAGTTCCGGGCTACCCCTAGTGACGATGCCGAGCGGGCCGAGTTTTGGCTCGACAATACCATTCGAGTGTTCGATGAACTGTCCTGCACACCTGAGGAGTGTCTTAAATGTGCGGTGTCTCTGTTACGTGACGCTGCCTATTATTGGTGGAATACTCTGATTTCTGTTGTCCCGAAGGAACGGGTCAATTGGGAATTCTTCCAAACCGAATTCCGTAAGAAGTACATCAGTCAGAGATTCATCGATCAAAAACGAAAAGAATTCCTAGAACTCAAACAAGGTCAGATGTCAGTGGCCGACTATGAGAGAGAGTTTGTACGCCTCAGCCGCTATGCTCGTGAATGTGTATCCTCTGAAGCCATCATGTGTAAGCGTTTTGAAGATGGATTAAATGAAGATATCAGATTGCTGGTGGGGATTCTGGAGATTAAGGAGTTTGTCGTGCTAGTCGAGCGGGCTTGTAAAGCTGAAGAACTCAGTGATGAGAAAAGAAAAGCCGAAGGTGGAGATAGGGAGTTTCGTAAGAGGTCCGCGGGGAAATCTGCTCAACAAGCGTCCAAGAAGACTAGAGATGACATGGGCCGATCTAAAAATACATCGAGTTTTTCTAGATTTGAACGTACTCGACCTCCGGCGAGTTCGCGGGCTACTTCTATTGCCAGTGTCGGAAATGAACGTCGGGATAGACTAAATTGCAACTATTGTGGTAAATGGCATCCGGGGAGTTGTAGGCACCGTGACCGCTCCTGCTTCCGATGTGGTTCTGCCGACCATTTTATTAAAGATTGTCCAAGAAATGATGAACGCACTCCTGATTCGACTCAGAGACCTAGTGGCGCAGTTTCACGGGGTAGACCACCGCGGCGAGGTGGAAATAATAGCGGCAGTCAGAGAGGGACTAGAGACACTGTGGTTAGATCCGAGGCTCGTGCGCCTGCCAGAGCCTACGCCATCCGTGCTCGTGAGGAAGCTTCTTCTCCGGATGTTATTACTGGTACTTTCACACTTTTTAACACTGATGTTATTGCTCTGATTGATCCTGGTTCGACCCATTCGTATGTATGTGAAACTTTAGCCTCCAGTAAGACTCTTCCTGTTGAGTCTACTGAATTTGTAATCCGAGTGTCAAACCCTTTGGGCCGTTGTATTTTGGTTGATAAAGTATGCAAGAAATGTCCGTTAATGGTTCGAGATTTTTGTTTTCCGGCTGACTTGATGCTTCTACCATTCGACGAATTTGACATTATTCTCGGAATGGACTGGTTGACCGTTCATGATGCGATAGTAAATTGTAAGCAGAAAACTATTGATTTACGATGTTCGAATGATGAAATGATCCGAATTGAGTCCATTGATCTACGAGGGCTACCTACAATAATTACAACCATGTCGGCTCAGAAGTACGTGAGGAAAGGATATGAAGCATATTTGGCTTATGTGCTAGATAACAAGGTTTCCGACAGAGAACTTGGGACGGTGCCTGTAGTCTGCGAGTTTTCAGATGTCTTTCCCGAAGAATTACCTGGATTGCCGCCTGTAAGAGAGGTCGAGTTCGGTATAGAGTTGATTCCGGGTACGACGCCGATTTCGATTTCCCCGTATCGTATGGCACCTACAGAATTAAAGGAATTAAAATCTCAGTTGCAAGAGTTGACAGATAGAGGCTTCGCGCGACCTAGTTTTTCGCCTTGGGGTGCACCGGTTTTGTTTGTGAAAAAGAAAGACGGGACTATGAGAATGTGCATCGATTATCGACAGCTGAATAAAGCCACAGTAAAGAATAAGTATCCGTTGCCCCGAATTGATGACTTGTTCGATCAGTTGAGAGGAGCCTCAGTATTTTCGAAGATTGACTTACGATCTGGCTATTATCAGTTGAGAGTTAGAGATTCGGATGTACCGAAGACAGCATTCAGAACGAGATACGGTCACTACGAGTTTTTAGTGATGCCGTTTGGACTCACCAATGCCCCCGCAGTGTTCATGGATTTAATGAATCGGGTATTTAGGCCGTATTTGGACCGTTTCGTAGTAGTGTTCATCGACGATATTTTGATCTATTCTCATGATGAGTCAGAGCATACCGAGCATTTGAGGCTGGTACTTCAGACTTTGAGGGATAACCAATTGTATGCGAAGTTTAGTAAGTGCGAATTTTGGTTGCATGAAGTCGGTTTCTTGGGCCATATAGTATCTGCTTCGGGTATTCGAGTGGATCCGAACAAAATTTCAGCTATCCTCGATTGGAAACCCCCTAAAAACATTACCGAAGTTCGAAGCTTTTTAGGACTTGCGGGTTATTACCGACGTTTCGTCAAGGGTTTTTCGATGATTGCAACTCCATTGACGAGACTGCTGCAGAAAAATGTCAAGTTTGAGTGGTCGGATAAATGTCAGAAAAGCTTCGACCAGCTGAAAACCCTTTTGACGGAAGCGCCTGTGTTGGTTCAGCCAGAAACGGGTAAAGAACTTGTAGTTTATAGCGATGCGTCCTTGAATGGCTTAGGCTGCGTATTGATGCAAGAAGGCCGGGTTATTGCTTATGCTTCGAGACAGTTGAAGCCGCACGAACGAAATTATCCGACTCATGACCTTGAACTAGCCGCTATTGTTTTTGCCTTGAAGATTTGGCGACATTATTTGCTCGGTGAGAAATGTCATATCTTTTCCGACCACAAAAGTCTCAAGTATTTAATGACTCAAAAAGATTTGAATTTGAGACAAAGGCGGTGGCTAGAATTGCTTAAAGATTATGAGCTTGTTATCGATTATCACCCGGGGAAAGCTAATGTGGTCGCAGACGCCCTTAGCCGAAAGTCCTTATTTTCCTTGCGAGCTATGAACGCGAAGCTGACGATGTCGGGAAATGATGTGTTGATTGCCGAATTGGTAGCAATACCTACGCTACTTCAACAGATATGTGAGGCTCAGAAAACCGACGAAGACTTAATTGCCAAAAGAGTTCAGTGTGAGTCAAAGGTGGATTCAGCATTTCGGGTTGACGGAAATAATTGTTTGAGATTTAAAGACCGATTGTGTGTTCCGAAAAAGTCTGAGCTAGTTTCGACGATTTTAAATGAAGCCCATAGTAGCCGAGTGTCGATCCACCCGGGCAGTACGAAAATGTATAACGACTTGAAGCAACAGTATTGGTGGCACGGCATGAAACGAGACATCTCTGATTTTGTATCTAAATGCTTAGTATGTCAGCAGGTAAAAGCTGAACATCAAGTGCCGTCGGGGTTACTTCAACCGATTTTGATACCCGAGTGGAAATGGGATCGCGTTACGATGGACTTTGTGTCGGGTTTGCCGTTGACGCCGAGCAAGAAGGACTCCATCTGGGTTATTGTTGATCGGTTAACGAAATCAGCCCATTTCATTCCTGTTCGCACTGACTTTTCGCTTGATAAATTAGCGGAGTTATACGTCTCTCAGATTGTGCGATTGCATGGAGTGCCGATTTCTATTGTTTCTGATCGAGACCCTCGGTTTACTTCTAGATTTTGGAAGAAGCTGCATGAAGCTTTGGGTACTAAGCTCCATTTCAGCACCGCTTTTCATCCGCAAACGGATGGTCAATCTGAACGGGTTATTCAGATACTCGAGGACATGTTGAGATGTTGCATTCTCGAGTTTAGCGGCTCGTGGGAGAAATACTTACCCCTAGTTGAATTTGCGTATAACAACAGTTTCCAGTCGAGTATTCAAATGGCGCCCTATGAGGCTCTTTACGGTCGAAAATGCCGTACTCCTTTATTTTGGACCGAGCTTAGTGAAGATAAGATTATCGGAGTTGATTTAGTCAGAGAAGCCGGGCAGAAAGTGAAGATAATTCGCGACAGTTTAAGAATGGCGTCCGATCGTCAGAAATCGTACGCAGACTTAAAGCGAAAAGACATCGAATATCAAGTAGGTGATAAGGTGTTTTTGAAAGTTTCACCGTGGAAAAAGATACTCCGTTTTGGCCATAAAGGCAAGCTGAGCCCGAGATTCCTCGGACCGTACGAGATATCCGAACGGGTTGGACCTGTTGCTTATAAATTGATGTTACCTCCTAAACTTGAAAAGATTCACAATGTTTTTCATGTATCAATGCTCCGTCGGTATAGATCCGATCCTTTGCATGTACTAAATCCGTCCGAGGTTGAAATCCAACCTAATCTGAGTTATGAGGAAGAACCTATCCGTGTTTTAGCTCGAGAGGTTAAAGAATTACGAAACAAAAGAGTTCCGTTAGTAAAAATATTATGGCATAAGCATGGGATTGAGGAAGCAACTTGGGAGCCCGAGAATGCTATGAAAGATCGTTATCCAAATCTATTTTCGGGTAAGATTTTCGGGGACGAAAATTCTTTTAAGGGGGAGGGAGTTGTGACAGCCCGGGTTCGACCCAAGTCGGGAAGCGGTTTCGTGACCGCTAAACCGAGTCCGTGATTTAGTTAATATTAATTTTTCAATGTTTAAATTATGTGTTAATTGCATATGTGGAAGTTGTGAATTTGAATTTGATAAAGTCAATATGAATTTATTGAAAAGGATTTAGTTGAAAAACTTAAAAACTTAGCTAGACAAATTTTGGAATGACTAAAACTAGATAAGCTAAAAACAAGGGATTTGCATGTCAATATTCCCCCTTGAGGTTAGTGGCCGGCCATGCATTAGACTTCATTGGTTGTGACATCATTTTTATTATTTTTTTAAATTATGTTAGTGGGATTATGTCATAAAGGAAAAATATTAATGAAAGAAAAGAAAGTGGAGGAGTTTTGTTGTTCTTTTGCCGTGAATTGAAGAAGAGAAAAAGGGGGAAAGTTTGAAGCTTTCATTCGGTCATACTTGGCTAAAATCTAAGGTATGAAATCTTGTTAATTTGTTTAAAAACTTATGAAATCAAGTTGAGTGGTAGGCATATGAACTAGCCCATGCATAAAATTTTGATTTGGGAGTATAAATTCCATTCGGTCAAGCAAAACCGTAAAAAGGATTTTGAATAGGTTTGAGTTCTAACTTCTTGCATGACAAATGGGGTCTTGAGAAGTGTTTTTAGTTTAAAATTTCAAGAATTCATGAAGGCATTATTCAAATTCTTTTAATCTTGTTTTAGAAGGTACTTAAATCAAAGAAGGCATTCGGCCTTGAAGATTTGATAACCGTATAAGCATTTTGATGTTTTATTGTGATAGTTGTTGTATGATTAATAAGTAGAGCTTTTTGAAGATGGGTTTATATGCTTGTAATTTGTTTGTGTGGGCACCCTTAATAACCGAATGAATTTTGAGTTAGTAAGCCAATAGCTTTCGGCTTTAGTGAATATATGTATGTATATAATTGTACGTGCATGCTTTGTAATTGGGGTATAGTTAGCAATTGGTGGTAAGTGTTGTGATGGCCGAATGGAATTTTGAGAGGTTGAGAAGTTGAATAATCGGTTTTAAAATAAATATGTTTATGTGTACAATGAAGTATGTTATTGAAATTGAAATAAGTTTAGTATAGGTCTATTTTTGAGCTATGGCCGAATGGGATTGGGAAATTCGATTAGTGAAGTGGTACCTTAAATAGGTACAAATACTTGTGATGAAATAAGGCAATTGTGTGTATATATATATATATATTGATCTCATGAAATGCATTTGGCATGTGGTTGGTGATTGTGAATTATGGATCGGTTAAAGATAGATTGATTTAAATAATGTATAGTTAAATGCCGAGTGACATCAACTTTTGGGTACATACCTATTTAGCTATAATTTAATTGTTATGTAATTATGCTTGGCCGAATGTAAGTGTGATAAGGGAATTTCATTGTATGTCTTGATTGAAATGAAAGTGTAATTATCAATAGTAATGTGTGAATAAAGTTGATATGATTTTATTATTTATTCAAGCTCAAGAGCTTAGAGGGGCAACTTCGGACAAAGGGAAGGCCAAGGTCACGGAATAGTCAATTCGAAGTTCCCCGGAAATATACGAGGTAAGTCCTGAAGTAGAAAATTTTTAAACATGATTAAGAGAGATTACAATATTTATAAATGCTTAATATGCGAATTCAAATGGCAATTGATGTGTCCAAATGCGAAAAGTTTAGAAACGGGAGTATGAGAAAAAAAAAAGGAAAAGAGAGACCGAATATTGAAGTGGAATCTTAATGTTTTTGAATGTGAATTTGTATTCTTTGCTTTTAAATAAATATGCCGTATGAAAAATGTTTGGTAATGTGCCGAAACTTGTGTTTTTGTATTTGAAATATTATTGAAAGATGGTATAATATGTATGTCGATATGTGTAAGAATAAATTTCAGAGTTAAAGCCGAGCTTAGTCTCGAAGGGCTTCCGAGCCAAAGTTAAAGCCGAGCTTAGTCTCGAAGGGCTTCCGAGCCAAAGTTAAAGCCGAGCTTAGTCTCGAAGGGCTTCCGAGCCAAAGTTAAAGCCGAGCTCAGTCTCGAAGGGCTTTCGAGCCATAGTTAAAACCGAGCTTAGTCTCGAAGGGCTTAAAGCCAGTGATAAGATCCAAATTTTTGGCCTTGAAGTTCATTAGCGGTGGAAAGCGGATAGAAGTTAAATGTTTAAGCTCATGTACGAATATTTATATAAGCAATATTGCCTTGACAAATCAAATGCGCTATTTGAATGTAAGGAAGACAGGTATGCATTCTATGATCTGAAATATCCGATTTTGAGTGAATAATTCTTTGAATGTATTTGAATTCATTTTATGTTAAGCAAGTGGGTGAAGTAGAAGTATGGGTGTACTCATATTCGGCCAAAGGAGTTTTTAAACATGAGTTGGTTATATGTTGCCCTTTACTTATTTTGATTGTTTTTCTCACGTACTTACTAAGCAAGTAATTGCTTACTCTGTTGTTTTTGTCTTCAATTTTGTAGATCTTGATCAGAAGCTACGGTCTCGGGAGTTCCAGAATTGAAGTCATCCACACTATCACGCATCTTTTGGTACTGGCAATTTAATCTAGGAATGGCATGTATAGGTTGACTTTTGAGGTTCAAACGAACATCTTTTGAGTTTTGTAACTAAGTTAAGCCATGCGAAAATGGCTCTCTTAAGGTTTTCACTCCGATAGTAGAATAATAATTTGGTTATGCTATACATGAATAGTTGTGAATGCATGTCGGGAAACTGGTTTTAAAGTATGTCACACTTTTAGTTTGTAAAGGTATGAAGCATAAGTGATGACCGTATTTAGTGATGAGCTCATTTCGTACATTGTTTTTGATTTCAGTAAATTAGTTTAGTGTATGTTCGGTGGTTAAGCTTTTGTGAAACTTTCGCCAATTATGTCGATTAGTTTAGTAAAAGATCTTCTTTCACTATCATGCGACTTTTTAAAGAAATAGTCTGGTAATGCCTCTCAACCCTCCTGCGAGGGGACCGGGTCTAGGGGTGTTACAGCCAACGTACAATATGACTACCATGCAGGGATAACGGGACATTCTATAGAAAATTGTACTGCTTTCAAGAAGTTGGTTGAAAGATTTACCAAAATGGGCATTGTAAAGTTTGATGATAAGCCTAATATAGAGAACCCGTTGCCTAATCATACTGATAGTAGGGTAAATGCAATTGGGGAAAATTTCGTAAGAAGAATCAAAGAAGATATTGCGGAAGTGAGAACCCCATTAAAAACAATTTGGAAAGAAATGGTGGGAAGGGGAATGATAATTTCTGAGGAAAGATGTGGAAAAATGAGGAACTACTGTGAGTTCCACAAAGAAGAGGGGCATGAGATCCAAGAATGTGGCGAGTTTAGGGTCTTGGTGCAAAGCCTTATGGATAATAAGGAACTGGAATTTTATGAAGAAGGCTTAGATGAAGGCAATATATGCGTGACTGAAGGAGAATTGACAAATTCAAAAATCAATTATCCGAGAATCATCATCTTTCGACCAAGAAGCACTGAAGGCGGAAACATAAACGGAGCCAAAGGTCATAATCTAAAAACCCGTTTCCTTTCTTTATAAGGATAACAATATGGTACCTTGGAATTACGATTGCAATGTGACAATACCAGGAGGGGAAAACATAGCTAGCACTTCCAAGGAGGTTCAGAGTGAGGGGTCTTACACACATAGTGGAAGGCGGTATGATTCAGGAAGCATTAAAACTGAACTCATAAAAGCAAAGTCTTCAGTGGTTGAGAAAGAGAAAGGAGCCGAAGCACTTATTAACGAACCGATGAAGGAAGAAGAGGCTAAAGAGTTTTTGAAATTCTTAAAGCATGGTGAATACAGCGTGGTTGAGCAGTTACGTAAACAACCGGCATGTATATCAATGCTAGCATTACTTCTAAGTTCAGAAGTGCATCGTGAAGCTTTGATGAAAGTGCTCAATGAAACCTACATTACTAACGACATATCCGTCAATAAGCTGGATCGTTTGGTTAGTAACATAAGCGCTGACAACTTCATCTATTTCAATGATGATGAGATTCCACCGGGGGGTATGGGATCAACCAAGGCTTTGCACATCACCACTCATTGCAAAGGATATACGCTGCCCAGTATGCTAATTGATAATAGATCAGCTCTGAATGTCCTACCATTGTCCACATTGAATAGGCTGCCATTAGATAGTTCTCACATGAAAACATGCCATAATATAGTGAGAGCATTTGATGGCACGGAGAGGAAAGTGATGGGAAGGATTGACATATCATTGCTGATTGGACCGAACACATATGAAGTCGATTTTTTAGTGATAGACATCAAGCCCTCCTATAATTGCTTGTTGGGGAGGCCTTGGATACATTCAGCGGGAGTGGTGCCCTCATCTTTGTACCAAAAAATGAAACTAGTAACAGAAGGACGGTTGGTTACTATAAATGCGAAAGAGGACTTCATAGCAACTGTTACTAGTAATGCGCCCTATGTGGAGGCAAACGAGGAGGCCATTGAATGCTCTTTCCGCTTCTTAGAATTCGTCAACGCAACATTCATTTCGGAGGGGAATGAGGTACCAGTGCCCAAGATATCTAGAACCACAAGAATGGGTTTACAGATGATGGTGGGGAAAGGAGCCTTGCCAGGAAAAGGATTGGGAAGATATCTCCAATGAGGAGCTCAAATCCCAGACCTAAAAAAGAAAAGAGACCGTTTTGGCTTGGGTTTCTGGCCAGATCATAGACAGAGAAGGAAGGAAATAGAGAAACGACAAGAGAGGAGAAGGGCACGGTTGAGTGGAAAGGAAGTTGAGTGGGAATTGATGACGTTTCCTCACATATCCCAAACTTTTGTATCAGGAGGGATAATTCACCCAGAGAGGGGGTCACTTAAAAGTGAAAGTCATCATGTCAATGCCATACATGAGGAGGAAATTGAACCAAGAAATTTGAGGGGCATTCGTCCTTACGAACCGGGAAGCTCCTTAAACAATTGGACTGCAGAAGAACTTCCTGTAGTCTTTAAAAATTATACAGAGTAATTTTCAGAACACTCTTGTTGCTCTAAAGCCTAGGAGTAATAAGATTTCATTTGTGAAATAGGCTCATGTTCAGACATTTTTGTTTCAATAAAATACATCTTTGTTGTCAATTCGAGCAAATATTCTTTCATTCTTTTATATCGATAAATATTTTTTTGACCTTTTAATTTCTTTCTAAAATTTTCATCTCATTCATAAACATGTAAATAGCTATTCTTAAATTCATTCGTTCCTTGTACATTCTTTTGTGCCTACCACAGGTCCCTAGATATCAATGACATGAGCAATGAGACTACAAATCCTGAATTCTCTTTTGAGCAATACATGTGTTTAGAGGAACCTCAGGATTTTGAAGGTAACAGGGACTGTGACGTGTCTCCAGATCTGTTAAGAATGGTAAAGCAGGAAGAGAAGCAGATTTTGCCCCATGAGAAAGAGGCAATAGAGAATGTGACCTTGGAGGAAGGGAAAAAAGTGAAAATTGGAACGCACATAACCAGAGAGACAAGGCAAGATCTTGTTGAGTTACTGTGGGAATTCAGAGATGTTTTTGCATGGTCGTATCAAGATATGCCGAGGTTGAATACTGATATTGTAGTACACCACCTTCCCATAAGAGAAGATTGCAAGCCAGTCCAGCAAAAGCTACGAAGGATGAGGCCTGATATTATGTTGAAAATAAAAGATGAAGTCAAAAAGCAGTTCGATGCAGGATTCCTGCAAGAGGTTAAGTACTCAGAATGGGTAGCTAACATTGTGCCTGTCCCTAAGAAGGATGGGAAGGTACGCATGTGTGTTGATTATAGAGATCTGAACAACACTAGCCCAAAGGATAATTTTCCCTTACCGCACATTGATACTTTGGTGGACAATACGACAGGATACTCGTTGTTTTCCTTTATGGATGGCTTCTTAGGGTACAATCAAATAAAGATGCATCCTGATGACATGGATAAAACCACTTTCATAACACTGTGGGGTACCTTTCTTATAAGGTAATGCTATTTGGGTTAAAGAATGCAGGGGCAACATACCAAAGGGCTATGGTAACCTTATTCCACGATATGATGCACAAAGAAATTGAGGTGTACGTTGATGACATGATTACCAAATCTCGAATAGAGAAGGAGCACATTGAAGTCTTGAAGAAATTGTTCCTAAGATTGAAGAAATTTCAGTTAAAGCTCAATCCAGCAAAGTGTACCTTTGGAGCTAGGTCGAGAAAATTATTAGGCTTTGTAGTTAGCGAAAAGGGAATAAAGGTTGACTCAGACAAGGTCAGAGCCATACAGGAATTGCCTCCACCACGTACTCAGAAAGAGGTTCGAGGTTTTCTTTGGAAGGTTAAATTACATTGCTCGGTTTATTCCACAATTAACTGAGAAATGTGATCCCATATTTCGCTTGCTTAAGAAACACAACCAAGGTACTTAGGATGAGGAATGTCAGAATGCCTTTGATAAACTGTTAATACTGTTAATAATGTACTTGTCAGTGTTCACTAATTCTATGGGATGTGTGCTCGATTAACATGATGAGTCAGGAAGAAAAGAGAAGGCGATATATTACCTCAGTAAGAAATTCACTAAGTATGAGATGATATATTCGCCGATTGAGAAGTTGTGTTGTGTTTTGATTTGGACAACTCGAAGATTGAGGCACTATATGTTGTATCATACAACCTAGCTAATCTCGAAACTTGACCCATTAAAGTATATAATAGAGTCAACTGCTCTAAATGGAAGAATAGCAAGGTGGCATATACTGCTTTCTGAGTTTGATAGTCTATGTAAGTCAAAAGGCTATAAAAGGAAGTGCAATAGCAGAATTTTTGGCTAGCAGAGCTCTAGAAGATTATGAACCATTGAGCTTTGACTTTCCCAATGAAGAGCTAATGTATGTGGTAACTACTGAAGAGTATCCATGGAAATTAAATTTTGATAGAGCATCAAACGCTATAGGAAACGGAATTGGGGCAGTCTTGGTATCCCCAAATGGAGATTATTATCCATTCACATGCAAACTGGATTTTGACTGTACCAACAATATGGCTGAGTATGAGGCATGCATCATGGGAATTCATGCAGCCATAGAGCGCAAAATTAGAACATTGGAAGTATATAGAGACTCCGCATTAGTGATTTACCAGCTCAAGGGAGAATAGGAGACAAGAGACCCCAAATTGATTAATTATCGAAGGGTAGTTTTGGGGCTACTCGAGGAGTTTGATGACATCACTTTCAATTATCTCCCACGGGATGAAAACCAAATGGCAGATGCTTTGGCAACTCTGGCTTCCATGATAAAAGTAAACAGGGAAGAGGACGTGAGACCCATTCAGATGAGTATCTTTGAGGTTCCAGCTCATTGTTGTAACACGAAGAAAAGGAAAAAGATGACTACCCTTAGTATCAGGATAGATTGCGATACGTAAGACATCGTGAATACCCTGAACAAGCAACCGAGAATGATAAAAGAACATTAAGGAGATTAGCCTGCGACTATGTTTTGGATGGGGATATCTTGTACAAAAAAAAGAAAGATCAGGTGCTCTTGAGATGTGTTGATGCTGTGGAAGCTAGGAAAATTTTGGAAGAAGTCCATGAGGGCGTTTGTGGGACCCACGCTAATGGTTTTACAATGGCTAGACAAATCATGAGGTTTGGATACTATTGGTCTACTATGGAGGGAGATTGCATCAACTATGCCAAGAAATGTCATAAATGCCAAATTTATGGGGATAAAATTCATGTACCACCTTCACATTTGCATGTTATGACTTCTCCATGGACTTTTTCCATGTGGGGTATGGATGTCATTGGACCGATCTCACCGAAAGCTTCGAATGAGCATCGTTTCATCTTTGTGGTTATCGACTACTTCACAAAATGGGTGGAGGCTACTTCGTACGCTAGCGTTACTAAGTCAGCAGTTAGTCAGTTCTTAAAGAAGGAGATCATTTTTCAGTATGGGATGCCTAAGATGATCATATCAGACAATGCACTAAACTTGAACAACAGCACGATAGTGGAAGTTTGGAGCCAATTCAAGATCAAACATCACAACTCATCACCATATCGCCCAAAAATGAATGGGGCAGTGGAAGCGGCCAATAAGAACATAAAAAAGATAGTGGGGAAAATGACTGAAACTTACAGAGATTGGCATGAGAAGTTGCCATTTGCACTCTTTGCCTATCGAACGTCTGTCAGAACTTCTACTGGGGCAACTCCCTTCTCGTTGGTTTATGGGATGGAGGCAGTTCTACCCATTGAAGTAGAAATACATTCTCTGCGAATTCTGTCAGAGATAAAACTAGATGAAGTAGAATGGATTCAATCGTGATATGATCAATTGAACTTGATTGAAGAAAAGAGGCTAAGGGCTATTCGTCATGGTCAGATGTATCAGAAGTGAATGAGGCGAGCTTACGATAAAAAAGTTCATCCAAGAGAATTTCACAAGGAAGACCTTGTACTGAAAAAGATCCTTCCCATACAAAAGGATTTTAGAGGAAAATGGATGCCGAATTGAGAAGGACCATATATGGTGAAAAAAGCCTTCTCTGGTGATGCACTGATTTTGGCCGAAATGGATGGGAAAAGTTTACCCAATCCCGTGAATTCGGACTCAGTTAAGAAATATTTTGCCTGAAAAGGTGGAGAAGCCAAGGTGAAAACCCGCAAAGGTCACTTTGAGACTTCTAAGTCTAAAAAAAAAAAAGAAGAAAAAACGGAGAGGCCAAGGTGAAAACCCGTAAAGGGCACCTTGAGACCAAAGGGGTTTTGAGTTGAAAACCCGAAAGGGAGGCTCAAATTTTGAAAGGCATACAGTGATCTTGCTATACCTGAATTAACAAGAAGCAAAGTATGTTACATGCCAGGGCATCAACAAAATACTTTGGATCTTCTAAATACATGTTAAACTCAAAATAGTCTTCATGAAGCTTGTATATAGAAGCCCAAGCTGCGATATCTAATGGCACTTGGTTTTGTCTTATTTACTATCTTTGGATTCTTTTTCTTCTCAAAGATATGTTCCCAAAATAAATTCCCTTGTATTTTGATAATTGAATAAAACTCTAATTATCCTCAAGATTAATTTATTTGTTACCCATTATTTACAAAGCATGTTGCATTGAAATAATGATTGATGAACTAATAATATTTTTACAAAAGTAGCTTTGCATATTACTCTGGAAAATTCTAGATAATACAAGAAACTGAAACAGGACGATTGTTTAAGGAACTCCCATGTGTAAAGTTCAGAGGTGCTTGAGAAAATTGAGACTTTCTCTTCTGTCCGAATTAATGAGTTGAGCAATACTGATCCTAAAAGAGGATCATTTCACAAACATCTCCAGTGGGTCATAACATTCAGGAAATGGTATGACAGACCAAGTTGAGGGGAAAAGGTGCAAAGCATGCTTTGAGAAGAACGAAGATGAAACTCTTGAGGAACAATGAGCGATGACACTTTAAAAAGGGAGTCATCCTCATGACATTTTGCATTCATAGCATTCATAATACATTTGGCTAGGAACGCATGATTCATTCTAATCATAGCATCCTAGTCATAAACATCAGCATACAGAACTGATTCTACAGGACATGTCCCCGGAGGGCGGTGTAGCAATATTGGTGATTTCAGATCTTGTCTCCTCAAGATAATAGTGAGATAGATCGAAGATTGGCAAATCTT
Organism: Gossypium stocksii; assembly: GCA_020496765.1. Taxonomy (NCBI): domain Eukaryota; kingdom Viridiplantae; phylum Streptophyta; class Magnoliopsida; order Malvales; family Malvaceae; genus Gossypium; species Gossypium stocksii. The sequence continues at coordinate 51,130,397 of CM035625.1, read as the reverse complement.
ATCTTTTCGAAGTAGCAGAGGAGCAGATTTAGGCCATTAGCCTTATCTTCCTGATGTAGTAAGGAAGCTGGCTAAAGATTGTAGTCTTATCTTCCTAATGTAGTAAGGGAGTAGACTGAAAATGAAGATTTTGTCTCCTCGTGATAACAGCGAGGCAAATCGATGTTGGCAAATCTTATCTTTCCGAAGTAGCAGGAGAGCAGATTTTAGCCAGTTGCCTTATCTTCCTGATGTAGTAAAGGAGCTGGCTGAAGATTGTGGTCTTATCTTCCTGATGTAGTAAAGGAGTAAACTGAAAATGAAGATTTTGTCTCCTTGTGATAGCAGTGAGGCAAATCGATGTTGGCAAATCTTATCTTTTTGAAGTAGCAGAATAGCAGATTTTAGCCATTAAGCCTTATCTTCCTGAGGTAGCAAGAGAGTCGGCTGAAGATTGTGGTCTTATCTTTTTGATGTAGCAAGGAAGTAGACTGAAGAATAAAGATGTTGTCTCCTCGAGATAGTAGTGAGACAGATTAATATTGGTAAATCTTATCTTTCTGAAGTAGCAGGAGAGCAGATTTTAGCCAGTAGCCTTATCTTCCTGAGGTATCAAGGGAGTCGGCTGAAGATTGTAGTCTTATCTTCCTGATGTAGCAAGGGAGCAGACTAAAGATTGAAGATCTGGCATCCTTGAGTTTTGCAAGGAGCGGATTTAAGACAACGATCAGGCAATCCTTGAGTTGGCAGGGAGCAAATCGAAGATACCAGCATGGCATCCCTGAAGTCATAGTGGAGCAGGATGAAGATAGCAGGTATTGTCTTCCTGAAGTTGCAGTGAAGCAAATTAAAGCCGTCATATTTATGGTCCAAAACCTCTGAAGTTGTAGATGAGTTGGAGGCAATTTGAAGAGGATGAGGATTAAGATCTCAAAACTCGACAAGACCAGGCAAAATTGGTCCTTTTATAGTCATTGCTCTATTCCTGTTACACGAGAATAAGCAAAGAGGGGCAGCTGTATTAGCCCATTTCTGCCTGGGCCATATTATAAACCAATAAATAAATAAAGTGTCCCGTTTTTAACAGTCCATATTACAAAAATAAGGTCCAAAATACAAATAATACCCGTGGCCCACTGATTCAAACCCAGACCCAAAACCAGTAACTACCCAAAACCCAAAAGAAATAAACCCTTAGCCCGAATACAAACCCAAATTGACCCAAACGGTAGAAACGGCCCAAACAGCCCAAGTAATTAAGCAAATCAATAAGCCTAGGGTTTCTGAAACCTTCGGCGCCGCAAGCGCGCAGCAGAGGTCCCTCGTCAAGCCACCATCGGCGCCCGATCACCGCCGCAATCCTCGTGTCTTTGCCTGCAAAAGGAAAGAAGACCAACAGAGATATGGAAAATGGCAAGAAATAAAATCAAATATTGTAAACATTTAATTTTTTCGATTTATTTCGACTATATAAACCTGAATACGAATAATGTAAAGGGATACGCATACATATATCCGAAAACAGAAATATAAACAAAGTTTTTAAGAAAGGTGATTTATTTTTATTTTGTTTACTGTTTTTTATACAAGTTTTTTTCGCAAATAATAATAAAATAAAGAAGAAAAAGAGATATACCTTTCGATTTGCACGAAAAAGAGAAGCTTTTCAGCTTCTGACCGCCATATACGGCGGAGCCGGCGGTGGCACGTGGGCGCGTGTGACGCCCGATGAACAAAGCGTGGCCGGACCAAGGCCGGACCTCGAAGGGTTGATATTTTTTTTTCAGAGAGTTTTTGGGGTTTTTTGTTTAAAGAGGGGTTCTAAAATTAATTTTTGGGGAAATTTTAGTTTATATAGGCCGAGGATACGACGTCGTTTTGGTGTGGCCAATTAGTGGCCAAAACGGCGTCGCTTTGAGGCTAGATCTACGTGTTGACCCGCTTACCCGGGGAGGATCCGCGTGTTTTATTAAAATGGGATATTTATCCCTTAGGCCTTTCCGCAATTTTTATCTTTATAATTTGATCCAAATTAAAATTCCTTTTATTTTTTTAATTTAGCCCCGAAGGTTAGTTTCTATCTCAATTTGGCCCTTGAGCCATTTAAAAGCAAAAATTGGAACGGCGTCGTTTTGGGATTAGGGCATATTTGCTCAGTGAGTCCCTCACATTTAACGCGCATTTCAATTAGGGCCATAACGCAGTATCATTCTTTTAAAATTACCCCATAAGTTTTATTAAAATTCAAATTTAATCCTTTTTTATTTTATTTTTACTTTGACTTAGTTTTTTTTCTTTATTATTGTTGTTATTTTTATATATTATTATCTTCATTTTTTTTTAAATGTTTTATTATACATTGTTTTTTATATTTTTTATATTACAAATCATTTCAAAATTTATGTATATTATATTATTTTTTTAAAAAAATCAATTTAATAATATAAAGTTTTTTTTATATATATTATTTATCTTTTAAAATATATTATCCTTTTTAAAAAACAGATTTGTTATATTATATATTTTGTTCCTCTTTTTTAAAAAAAAAAAACCTAAGTTTAATGTTATTTATTTAAAATATTTAAATTATTTTATATGTATAATATTTTAAACTGAACTTTTTGTATATAAATTGTTTATTCCTCTTTTAAAAATATTATCCTATATATTAAATTGCTATATATTATAATATTCTTTTTTTTTAAATCTTCAATTTCTTATACTATTTATTTAAAATACATTAATTATTTTATATGTATATATATATATAGCCTTTTAAAATATTATTTATTCTTTTATCTTTTTCCATTATAATGTCGATTCATTGTTTAAAATACTTCATTTTTAATCATTGATATCTTTTTATAATTTTGATTCATTTCTAAGTTTCTATATTACTTTCTTGAATTTGGTTAGGTTATTGCTTTAACATTGTTATTTTATTCCATGTATAATTTGCTATTTTATGTTGTTCATTGAATTGTCCATGTTTACATGAAATGTTAGGATACTATGTAATTTATATATAGTTTTGGTACTTATGTTTCATGCTATATTAATGTTACATTTTGCTCAAAAGCATTGTTTTAAAAGATTTATCTCCTTTAATTACAACCATTTATCCGAAAGTTTTAAGCAAGGCAATGTTTTGGTATTTAGAAATTCGGGAAATAGTGCCCTAACGTGCTGGGTTGCGATTTTTCGTTTGTCTAAATAACTAAATATCATTTTTAACTTTGTTAATCACGAGATTATTTTAGTTACGAAGATTCAAAAACATCACGTCCTAACGCGCTAGATGTGATCTTTGGTATTCTTTCGAAACAAAGGAATCTCGAGTTTAAATTCAAATTATTCAGGTTTTAAAAAAAGATCATACTTTCAAATCTTTTCAAATTTTTGACACTAGGACAGAAAATTAATCAACTGGTACCAATTTTGGGCATTACGAGGGTACTAATCCTTCCTCGTACGTAATCGACTCCCGAACCCGTTTTCTAAATTTTTCGTAGGCCAAAATCGATGTTTTAAAATAAAACATTTTATAAGGTGATCCAATCACACCTAAAAAGGTTGGTGGCGACTCCATTTTAGTTTTTAAAAGTCGACCCCGTTTTTCAAAAAAGATAGTTTTGACAACAAATATATATATATATATTACATTTGTACCCATACACATTATTACACATTTACCAATCATCAACTACATTTTTCTTATTTTAATTCATAATAATATTTAATAAACAACCATAATAATAATTTAATATACTAATTAGGTAATTTTTATACATTATGCCGCCTCAACTTTGAGGAATGGCATATTTCCACTTTGGTCCCTCTTTTATTCTACTAATCTATAATTTAACTTTTATCTCTTATTCAATCTAGTGTTTTTCACTAATTTCTCTAAATTAAACTAAATTCACCTAATTAAAACCTAATTAAACACATAACTAATTTCATAGATATTTTTAATAAATATTTAAGGACTCGATTTACTAAGATTGAGGCCTTACAACTTACTTTTCGACACCTATACTTTTGAGGTCGTTACAATTCAGTACTTTTGAAGCTTTTAAATATGGTATATGGCATGTATAGGCTAGTGTCATTTTGTTATGTTTGAATTGTGGATTTAGCCATGTAAGATAAGATAGCTAGTTAATGATGGTGATGATGGAATTGTTTTGGTTTATGTTATGAGATGAAATATGGTATATGTGATGTATATATATTTGGCCTTGTGTTTTGGCAAGTTTAGTATGGTATTGATAATAGTTTGGTAATGATTTGTTGGTGAATTACCAATGGTATATTATGGTTGGATATGGGCATGATTTGGTATGTTTTTAAAATGTTGAGATGGTTAGTTGAATGTTGAATTGATGCATATTGGGATTTGGTGGAATGAATGAATTTGGCATATGAATTTGGTATGTTTTGGTGTAGTAAATGTGAATTGAAATGGTTAATGTATTTGAAATATGAAGTGTGCATATTTTGGACCTATTTTGGCTGTTCTTTGTGTATGAATTGGTGCTTTGTTTTGAGCTTGTAGGGTAGACCCTTATGGGTGGCAAATTGGCCTTGCAAATGGCTTATTTTTTTCCACACGGGTAAAGACAAGGGCATGTGTCTCAGCCATGTGCGACACACGGTCATGATACATGACTGTGTGTCCCCTAGTGTGGTAATTCAAATTAAGTCAGTATGCTCCACACGGCCTCACACACGAGCGTGTAACTAGCCGTGTAGCATAAGTCAGTATACCCTACAGGTTTGGCACAGCCAAGCACACGGCCTGGACACGGGCATGTGAGGCCATTTCAAATAGGCACACAGGCTAGACATACGGGCGTGTGACTGGTCGTGTGACCTAAGTCAGTATACCCTCCAGTTTTCACATGACCAAGCACATGAGCGTGCGATTGGCCGTGTGGTACAAGTCAGAATGTATGCCCTATTTTACACGGCCTGTGACATGGGCGTGTCTAAAGCCGTGTGAGTCACACGGCCTGTTCACATGGGCGTGTGACCTCTGTATGTTAGAAAAATTTTAAAATTTCAAAAATTTTTATACGAGATCGGTTTAGTCCCTAACCCTCTCTAAAGCATGTTTAAGGTCTTGTAGACATATATAAGGGACATTCTATATATGGATGAATGTTATTCGATAATGAATGAGTATTAAATTTTTAAATGTTAGTTAAATGTTGTGAACTGTTTGGTAATACCTTGTAACACTATTCCGGCGACGGATACAGGTTAGGAGTGTTACAGTTTTTAAGTAACAACGACAGGAAGATGCAAAGCCTTCACACACAAAAGATCTTTCATTTTGTTCAGCCAGAGTTGATAATTTATGCCACTCAACATAATCATCTTACTAGTGCTAATTTTCATGATTACCAAACACGAGAACCAAGCTCCTGATACTAGTTGTTAGGACAAAACCAAACCCTATGAAATAATGTGAAAGCACAATTAGTGTTCTTTCACTCTCAATAAATTAATTTGGTATATGGCAAACGCAATAACATAACATATCAACAATCAATGCAAATCAACTACAATACCGTAAGCAAAAGTAATAAGATTAAGACATGCAATTTAACGTGGAAAACCGAGACTTAAAAGTCCACCAAAAATTCCACTATAATCATAATCTTGCTACAAGATCACAACCAAGTTACCATAAAGAGTATACAACTTAAACAATGCTATTTACAAATAATCTCAAGCAAACTTTAAGAGAAAAGTTGAAAATATCACAAAAAAGACTAATTTTGAAAACTGAAAACTTAAAACTTAAAGCTATGGTACCCCAAATGAAAATCGGACCGTACACATTAAAACTCTTCAAGTATACTAGCTCCTGTAAAAAAATCACCTCCAATAGACACCGAAAGGACCTTTGATCAAAGAGAATATGAAAGCTAGTCTGTGTATAAAAAAATGTTTTTTTCTTTCCCACTTTTCTTTTTTCTTTGATTTTTGCCTGCACATCTAAAGAAAACTAACTCTCTCTTTTTTTTGAGCAACCCCCACAACATATATGTGTAGGGCACACGAAAATGGGCTCCCACATAATGGGACCACGACCCAATAATTCTCTTAATCGTTGTAACCTTTGCTTTTGTAATTCAATAGGAAATACATTAGGTAAGAATATTGTTGACTTGTGAGCTTTCTTATTTTATTTATTATTTGTTAAAAAAGTACATTGATTAAGTTTTAATAGAGTTTTAATTAATTTTGATATATGTATTGAATTTAAATTATATTAAGATGATCTTAAAAAGTTATTTTTTAGGCATTCAATAAATATGTGTTACTTCATTTTTTTTAAAGAATTTCTAATTAATATCACACACTTTCTAATACTAGATCAATTATCCTTAATAGTATTTTAACATTAATTACTGTTGACTAATTAAATAAAATTAATGTAAAAAAATTAAATAAAATTAAGAAATAGTTATAGCAATGTAAGGTTTATTGTTTTTTCAACTAGATTTATGATTTATGGTATGGTGGGTTAGAATTTTAAAATTTATGATTTGAAGGAAAAAGTTATATTAGGGTTTAGGGTCTAAAGAGATTTAGAATTTAAGATTTTAGGGTATAAGATTTTAGGACGTAAGATTTATGTTTTGGTTAGTAGAGTGAAGAGAAAATTAGAAAGATAAAAAATTGAAGGGATAGAAAAATATAAAGATGAAAAATATAAATTTTCTTTCCATAGGTGTGTTTGGTAGGAAAAACACATTGCTTGGTTGGGATGAAAAATTAAAGGGAAGAAAATAAAACATTTGAAAATGTATAATTTTGAACTAATAATCACATCTCTCTCATTTTCTTTACTCTCATAATTTCAATTTAAAAAGATTGATTTTTATGCTTTAGGATGAAGAACGATGTCTTTCCTAATTTGTTCTCTCACTTTTATTCTTATCAAGTATATTCAAAATTTATTTACTTTTTATTTACTTTTCCCTTTTTTATTTTCATCTCTCCATTTGTTTTATCCAACCAATTACACCTTTAAGGTTTTAGAATTTTATTAAAAGCTAAATTAATTTTAGAGTTAAAAATAGTAATAAAAATTAATTTAATGATGCGACACCTAATTATTAGGTACTTAAAAAGTGATTTTTTTAAGGAATTTTTTTATATTGGGGTGGCATTTTTAAGAAGAGAGATTTAAGTAACAACCTTTTTTAGGATATTTCTTTTTGAAGTTATGGATATATACTTAGAGGTGTACATGGGTTGGGTGGCCCGGCCCGGCTCTGGTTCGATCGAAATGTGGGAGGGGTTGGGAAAAATATAGGCCCAAAAAATGGACTTGGACAAAAAATAAGGCCAATTTAAAAAATGAGTCGGGCCTCGGTAAGGTATTTTTGGCCCGGGTTCGGCCTGGCCAGACTCGAATTTACTAAAGGACAAAAAAATTTGCTATTTTTTTTTTGTTTTTGAATGTTATTTTCTTGTTGTTTTCTCCCTATTTTGCTACCATATTACTATTATGTTGCTACTATTTTGCTGTTATTGTTTGGATATTGTATAAAACTTATTTTAATGTTAATTTTGTTATTGTTTTAAAGGCATTTGTTAATTTTGTTATTATTTTAGAGGTATTTGCGTGTTAAGTTGCATCTATCTTAGTGTTATTTAAGTATACATATTTTTTAAAAATTTATTTTTAATTTGTTGGGAAATATTTATTTTGATTTTTTTAGTATTTTTGATATATTATATATATTTAAAAATTATATAAAATAATATTAAAAAATAATACGGCCAGGCCGGACCGGGCCCGGGTTTTAGCGTTTTTATATGGGCCGGGCTTGGGCAAAATTTTAAGCCCATTTTTTGGGCCGGCCCGGCCCAACCCGACCCGAGCCTGATGAATGGGCTTATATTTTTTGTTGAGCCCGGCCCGAACCCAGCCCGGCCCATGAACACCTTTAGATATACTTAACAACTCTTTTTTTAGGACTTAATTAATTTTTATAAAAAAATTCTATTCCTTTTTAAACAAATAAGTAGAAAAATAAAGGGAAATTTATACCCAACATCATTAAACTATTAATAAGTTTACGCTTTTATTACTCATTTTCAAATAATAACAAAATGATCATTAAATTATTCGAAAGTTTTCATTTTGTAATTGAATTATTTGAAAGTTTCTATTTAAGTCACTAGACTATTAAGTTTTTTTCTTTTTTAAAGTCCTATTAGTGAACTCCAAGTGATGATTTGACTATTAATACAGGAGATCAATATCTATTGATGAGTAGAGAAACAAAACTTAAATCCCAGTCAATCTAACAGTCAGTGTCGGAGATTGGAAAAAAAAGTTGTTTAGATTTTAATTTATAGATTCGTAACGTTCAAAGCTATTTTATGAAAAAATTGAACTATAAAAGAGAAGGAAAATGATAACTTTCAATTCGTATAAGTGATGAGAACAACAAGATTTTAACATCCTAATAATTTAAATAAAAATTTTTAAATAATTTAATGATATTTTATAAAATAAATAAAATGTAAACTTAAGTTGGGTGTAGTTTCCCCAAAATAAGTAACAATCAAGCTCCAACTTTCAAATCCATAAACCCTCGCACTCTTTTTCACTTGTACTACAACAATCTCTCAAAATGGCACAGATTACATCACGCGCCGCCACGTCCATCCTAACGCGCCGCCTCACTTTCTCCTTCCTCCCCTCCAAGCGCCTCTACTCCACCATCTCCATCACCCACTCTCCTCCCGTACCTTCTCTCTTCTTTTCCCGTCGCCCTCTTTTCCGTGTTTCTCACGCCGTCCAATTTCTACCTGCCGACCAAACTCGCTTCACCTCCATCCGATGCCGCGTCAACCGCTCCGGAAACTCGGCTTATTCCCCTCTGAATTCGGGGTCAAACTTCAGTGACCGACCGCCCACTGAAATGGCCCCGCTTTTTCCTGGTTGTGATTACGAGCATTGGCTTATTGTTATGGATAAGCCCGGTGGCGAAGGAGCTACTAAGCAGGAAATGATTGATTGCTATATTAAAACCCTTGCCAAAGTTGTTGGCAGGTAATTTTTTCAATCTCTTGGTGGATTTTTGGGTGTTTGGATGCTGAGAAAATGTGAGGGAAAGTGAGGGCTTAAGATTGGAAAGTAAATAATCTCCTGGGTTTTTTTTTATTGATTCTTTAGTAGGATTGATTATGTAATATAGTTTCATTTCAGGATTTAAACTTCTTTGATATTGAATGCATTATTTTGTTTTTGAAGATAACCATCTTTGAGTTATTTGTTATTACCCTGTGTTAGTGAGGAAGAAGCTAAGAAGAAAATTTACAACGTTTCCTGTGAGAGGTATTTCGGATTTGGCTGCGAAATCGATGAAGAAACCTCGAATAAGCTAGAAGGTATTGATTTTGGGTGATCCTTGAATCAGTGGATTGATTTTTGATCGAAGTTAATGTTCTATAATAATTAAATTTGTGTTCTTTTCATGTTAACAGGATTGCCTGGTGTTCTCTTCGTTCTTCCGGATTCATATGTCGATCCCGAATACAAGGACTATGGGGGTAAGCCTTTCAGGGAATAAATAGTTTCACCAAAACTCGAAATAATATTCGCATAAATTGCTTGATTAACTGTGGACATGTGCATTGATTTAAGCATTTGACAATGTCCATGTCGATCTTATAGGTATATAAGCATTTTCTCGAGTTTGATGGTAAAGTGTTAGTCCTTCTTTCAGTTCAAGATTGTATGGATAGTTACATAGTTTTGGTAAATGATTGTAGGAATAATGAATAAAGCCAATTTTTCTTGGTACGATCTGACCTATTATCAGAAATCAATCCCAAGACCAATAGATCATTTAGTTTTCTGATAATGTGAGATTTCACTAGGTTAGTTCTTAGGAAATCTTGATTTTGACTATTTGTCCTTCAACAAAAGAAGCATAGACCACTTTGGCAGGAAAAATTTTGTTGTCTTGGTCCTGATTCAACCCTAAACAAGTATGAGTTAGTTGAATACTTGTGTTAGAAATTCTCGGATTTGGTTTTCGATTTCCATAAAGGATATAATTGACAACTCAAAGTTGCATATTATCCTTTTCCTTGAATGGCATGCATGTCTCCTTATTTGAAACATAAAGAATCTGTTTAAGAGCTCGTAAACAATTTATCTGAGTCCATCTTGGCAAAGCTACTAGCCTTTAGCTGGCAATGTGTAGCTTTGAATGCTAATGGACTCACATTGAAGTCCTCTTGGTACTCTTCTTTGCTTGAATTTTCAGCATTGCAGATTTCTCGAAGAAGATACATAAAATTTTGTTTTTTCCCTAGTTCTACGGTTTTCATGATAATCTTTATTAATAGATCAGTTTGTCTTTCTCAGAAAGGCAATAATCGAATAAATGAGACATGGACTTTTTATCTATGGTACTTTTTGAGTTTAATCTTCTGCAGTTGTTATTCTTGTACCGCATCTGATTCATTTTGCTTCACATTGTAAATCCCATAGATCTATGGTTTATGTTGGGTTAAACATTTGCAGCTGAGTTGTTTGTTAATGGCGAGATTGTTCAAAGATCACCTGAACGACAAAGGAGGGTTGAACCACAGCCCCAGAGAGCCCAAGACAGACCAAGATACAATGATCGTACTCGCTATGTTCGTCGCCGAGAAAACATGAGGTAAAATAAAAACAATGAAGGTATAGAAATCTTGAAAACATTAAGCTTTCTGATGTGTTCTTGGACATATTGAAGCGCATTATTACTATGAGCATTATGTTTGGTGTTTTCAAGCTGTTCTTGGACACATGATTGATTTATGATTTTGAGGTGTTCATGGCTTAACTCAGATTCGAATTGGATTTATGTATTAAAATTAGTGTATGATCTAAAAGTGTTCATGGCCCAATCTGGGTTCAGGTTGGATTTATGGATGATGTCAATATCATACAATCTCACCCAAGTTTGGCTGACTCAAAATTGACACTATTATTTTCTCTCTAGAAAAACTTATGGCTAAAGTTGCCCTTAATAGTCTTTATGCACATCTTATTATAAAATTTTTAGAAAAAATTAAAAAAAAATTAGTTGCGTTGGCCTTTTTTTTTTTTTAAATAAAAACATTAAAGAAATATGTTTTACTAAAAATTTTAAAAAAATGAAAAAAAAATGTTTTTAATTTTAAGGATGGGTTTGAAAAGCTAATAATTAAATTTGGATGTAATTATTTATAATTACACATTTGTGACAATCACTATAATTAGTGAGTCTCTTTCAATTGAGTGCTCTTCAAATTTCATTCTCTAATTCCTGGGAAAATTATGAGATATTGAGTAATTGTGCAAACCCAACAATTAAACTTAAATCCATCACCATATAGCCTTTTGAGCATGCTTGTACATTATTTATATTTCAAAAGTTATTTTTATATAATAATATTAATTAATTTTAAGATATATATTATTTTTAAAATATAATTATATGTTACGTTTATATAAAAAAAATTTATTGATAAGAGAAAATTTTTTTTATGTATTTTGATCTACGTAATAATTAACTAAATTATATAGTATATATTATGGTTTAGTTCTACTAAATTTAATTAAAGTACATAGTATTTCTTATTTTATATTTAATCAATAACTAACCAACGATAACAAAGAGTATATGTTTAATGTTAGAGAGTGAATAACCCAATAAATTTGAAATGCTAGACAAATTAGATGAAATTGCATAGGATGTTTATTTTCCTTGTTAATTTTACTAGTAATCGTATTATTGAATACTTTCTTGGACTAACATATTATATAACACGATTTGATGTTAGATTTTGTTATTTGTTTAGAGAAATTTCTTCTCAAGTTAAATTAATGTTTTTTAATTTAATTCATGTGATAACTAAATATAATACCAAATGTATTTAGATTCAATTCATTTCAACTATAAGGTGTGACATTGTGGGCTCTTGTAACATTGGTAGTAATACTAGAACATTTCTAACATTATAATCAATGAGTGTCATCTAACAATGCATCATTATCACCCAAATTAGAAGAAGTCGTGATTCGACATAACCTTTCTATGAAAATCTTTTCATGTATTATATCCTTTTTATCCTTAATATCTAGATTGGACACAAGTCATGAAATAGTCACATTTGTATAGTCCAATCTCATATTTCTTGATTTTTTGAGCAAACTACAATAAACAAATAAGTGTGATATCCCATTCTAATCTCACACCATCAAGAGGCCTAAGATATTGCTCGCATTATGTAGGAGGGATAAATTCTATCTTGATCAACCATATCCCACTACATGGATTGTGGTATATCCAACATAAATCTTTATAATAAAACTTATTACGGTAGACATTTTGCGTGTATCAAAATATACGACTCATGATATTGGGACAATAATGGTCTCAAGTCTGAGGATTATATATATAGTTATTACTATGAGTAATTTTGTGACTCTTACATAATAATCTAAGAAACATACTAATAGCGGGTCAGTTCAATATGTTGTTCTCTAACACATATTAATGTATTGATTTTGATATCTCTATGTCAATGATAATTCTTTGTCATTAATCAACTACACATTAGTCTCAATGCATTATTATTGTCCAAACCCACAATAATACTTGACTAAGGACCTTTTTAAGAATAATCATATTTTCTTAGGACTTTATTACAATTTAGTTTATTTACATACATAGAAAAAGAAATTGAAATAATAATGGTAATGTCTTATATTAATAAATAAGGTAATACGAGAATATGGTTACAATCATCTCATGATTGGTTTTTGGGCATACTCTAACAAAGGGATAATGTATTAAGCTGTTCACAAGTGCCAACTTGATTCTCTTCCTCAAGGATCCCAGATGGGGAACCTAGGAGAGCTGTCGACTCTAACTACCGTCCATGTACGATCCATACTAGATCTGACCAACCGTCCATCCTACCTCTTATATGTTTTTGACAGCTCATCTTTGTCTCGGTAGAGTCTTTCAGTGGTATGTTTTGATCCTCTTCTCCAGTACTTAGAAGAAGTGAATCACTTATTCAAGTACAAGATACTATCATTACCATTTGGACAATTAGACACCCAATTCATAATTGCAACGACCTAATTGTTAGAGCATACATGAAGGAGTTAGATGCTTCTGCTATTCTTTTCTTTGGCGCAGTTGGGCCATCTTAGACTTGAACCAGAGAACTCGCCCATGAAGTAAATCATCACACCTACGGTCCAACCAATGGGGATAGAATCAATAGATTCCTTTTCGAAAGCGATTCATCCTTCCCAAATGCAGCATACAACACTTCGTTGTACTACACTCTCCAAGTGTGTTTGTTCCCCTTTCTTCCTTACTATGGCAAGTATTTGCTAAATAAGAAATAGCTCTTATGGGAAGAAAAAAAAAAGGCGTTAAAAGACCCTCTTGGCCCAACCCTAAATACTCTAAAATCTCGGTATTCCCTAATAATATTTATGAGAGTTAGGTTTACGGTAAAAGGTGAAAATTAAAATTAAATTAAACTAGACAATCATCGGTGTTGATCTTCATTGAACATATTTATTAATGATAGGTTTTTCAAATGATTAAAATATTAATTAAAGAACTTTATATCAATGGGTGTCAAGATTTGTTTCTATTTATTAGGTTTAACTCTACATATTACGCTCAACTCAGCTCACATGGATATTGAGATCTTCGTATGTTAATTACAATTGAAAAACTCAAATGTCATCATTGAATGTAGATACATTGATTTGTTTTACTTGCACAATAATTACTCCAATTCTAATATAATGGTGAAAGCTTGAAAACAAAATATAATTAAAGGAACTCGTTTTGTCTTAACATGGACACGTGGAAAACATCGTGAATATGATCTAACTTTGAAGGTAGCTCTAGTTGATATGCCACTGGTCTAACTCGCTTAACGATGCGATAGGGTCCAATGAACCTGAAACTCAACTTTCTCTTGCGGCCAAACCTCAACACTTTCTTCCAAAACAAAACCTTAAGGAAGACTCGATCACCAACAGAACTCTATATCCTTCCTCTTCAAGTTAGAGTAAGACTCTATCGATCAGATGCCGCTCTTAAACGATCCCAGATATTATTCACAGTATTATCAAAGTTAACCCTAAACATATTTTAACTTTTCAAAAAGAAAAACATATCACGATAAATATTAAAAAGTTTACTATATCCAAGTAAAGAAACTTTAAACTTAGTTATTTATAAAAATATATTTAAAAACAACTTCTAAGCTTTTAAAATATATTTCTAAATTTTTATCAATTAAAAATTTAGACCACCTACAATCTAACTATAACATTTTCTTTTTTGCTGCATTTAAGATGGATCTCCTAAAGCCCGATGACGCTGCCAAGGAACTTGAAGCCGTTGCTGGACTGGTGGACGTATCAGTTGATCTCGATAAGCTGCAAGGGAGATGGAAACTAATATACAGCAGTGCATTCTCATCTCGAACTCTATGGAAGCCATCCGGAACCTCAACCTCAGACCGGAAGATTACTCCCCATAACACTTGGCCACACAATTTTTACATTGATATGATTGTTTATTTGGGGCTCTTAAATAAAAATGGCAATTGATAGCGGGTACTTAGATATTTATGAACATTGATTTTTTTTTTGTGACTATTTCTTTGGGATTTGTATGTGTAGCTCATAACCTAAAAATTCAAAAAAAAAAAAAAAGGCTTCAATTGATTTGATAATATAGTGTAACTTGAATTGGGAGCCCCTTTGCCTGTGCCTCCACTTGAAGTCACCGCCACCTTAGCCCACAAATTTGAAATCCTAGGTTAGTTATTTCTCCTATCTTGAGTTTCATCTACGACACTCAAATTTGGGTTAGTGTTGAAAATGGATATATACAAATTTATATTATTTCAAAAAAATTTTATTTTTGCTGTTTTATACCCATGTTCAACATATGGATTTGACCTTAAGTCAAACTTGTACATATGAAAAAAACTTAAAAAGAGAAAATTGAACATACCACCTCGGCGGATAAACATGTGCACGTAACAATCACACAGAAGTCTAGGTAATGGTGAGTGCTCACTGTTTTATTCTTTTTCAAGTTATTAAAGGATTGTATCTTCATACTTAAAATAAAGTCATATAGAGTTTGATATATTATGTGGAAGGGATGAATGATATACTAATTATAATAAACTGTTGTAATGTGATTAATAAAAATGCTGTGCTTTGACAAAGATGAAAATAACATATGAGAGAACAACAGTGTAACTTCGATTACCAGAAGCATTGAGGCCACGGAGCGGGGAATTCGATGTTACCTTTGTTGATGCTGATACCCGTATCACCAGAGGTGATAGGGGCGAGCTCAGGGTTTTTGTCATCTCATAGTTTTACTTTGTAACATGGTTTAAATTATCGGATCAAATCCATCAATTAATCAATTTAATCAATTGGCCGGTTCAACTAATTGAACTAAACCGTGACAGGCATAACCTCCGAAATCAAATGTTGCATCTACTAAAGAAAGTGCCCCCAATTGATTCTTTTTAATCCTTTCTTAGACAAAAACATACAAAAAAACAAAATGCAGAATATTTGAAGACAAAATTAGTAAAATACTCAAAATCTTCTGAATCACTTCAAGATGCATTCTCCTTTTTCAACTTAGCAAGCTCTTGCCTCACAACTCCAGCTTTCTGCAAAATCATATCATATCCACTTTTGGTTCAGAGTCTAGATAATAACAACATAAACAAGACACTACTGCTTCCAAGTTATTCAGGTTTAATTGGGAAAAAAAAAAAGAAGAAATGAATGTGGTTAAGTAACTATTGATTTAAGCTATTTAATGAGCTGGACTTGTGTATCCTAATACTTGAGTTATTTTATTAGCTCATAAGCCTAACCCAGTTTTTTTTTTTTAATTAATATTGATAAACCTCAAGTTCAAGCTCAAGTATAAATAATCGAGTTTGAAATTGAGCAAGAGAACAAAACTATATTTTCAGAGTAATAAATAAAATTTAATCGAGCCTAATTGAGTAAGCTTGGCAATTCAATTTTTTTTTACATCAACCTCAAGCTCTAAAAGCAAAACTCGATCGAGCTTATGTTAAGCTTGATCTCAAGTTTCTTATAGCTTAATATCGGCTATGCACGACTCGATTTCACTCTTACTCGAGTACCTAACATCTAACAAACAACTAAACACTCTACATGTTCCAATAACTAACCTTGATCTTGGCCAACATGATCTTGAATCGGTCGAAGTCATTGAGAGATGCTCTCTTCTTTTGAACAATCAGCTTTTTACCCCATGAGCTATTCTCCCACTTGTTTTTAACATCTTCCATTCCAATAAGAACAAAAAGAAAAGAAAAAGCTATGTTACTTGGACTTGAATAAAAATGTCAAAAATGGATATGTTTCCAACACGAGTCTGTTCAAATTTTTCCAAGCTTTCTATGTATTTTTAAACTTTTGGGCAAATCATATCACCAACTCATGTCCAAATATGCATAGGATACAAACGTTAGACACAAGTTGTTTCAACAAAAACGGACAGTGAAAACAACACTGGCAGACAAGAATAGATTTTCTTACCAGCTTTGTCCATTGCTTCAATCAGTGTCTTCTTCTTTGGTACACGAGGAATGTCAATTTTGAAATCAGTCAATTGAAGTCTCTTAAAGTTCATTTGGCCCCTCACCATATCTGGGGCATCAACTAGAGCCTGCGTGACGAGACACAAAAAAAAAAATTTTACACAACTTATTAGCATATCCATATTAGTCCTCTTCAACTACGTTCACGACTAAACTTGCACATTTAGCACATTTACTAACTCAATATCATCCCATGGTATGCATATACAATAGTATCACAAGTAATAACCAAGGCAAAACAGAAACAGGTCAACAAATTAAACTTTTTCATTTTAATTTGTATCATAATGTTGGCACATATTCAACACCTATAGAGGTAGATATATTCCTAACTAAGGGCGTAAATGAGATATACTAGTACTCGTTAACTTCTTAATTTTAATTTGTTTCGAAAGTTGGAATAATTGAGATTGAAGGCAAACAATTGAATGGTTATCATGAATCAAGCTCAACATCTAAAATTAAAGCTAGATCAAACTCGACTCGAGCTTAAAACCTCAAATTCCGAGTTAAGCTTGAGATTCTTACAATTTGAACTCGGATTTAGCTCGATTACAGACTTGGTCCTAACCTTTCAAACATAGAACCTATTTTCCAAATCAATCTCAACATGAAGGAAACAACTAATCCCACTTAAAAACTAAATTTCGTTTTCATTACCATAGATGAAATAAATACATAAAAACTAAATAAAATTATATACTCTGTTCTGGTCGACAACATCGACGATGACGACGAGCTTGCCGTAGTCTTTGCCGTAGTTAACGAGAGCGACTCTCCCGATCTCAACGTACCTTTTGAACGGCTACACACACAAAAAAGAAAAAAAAAAAAGAAAAGAAAAATCAAAGAGTGAAGAGAGTGAAACGGGCAGCGTTAGAGATTGAAGAAAAACTCACCATTTTTACAGTGCGTGAAGAGCGTTGTGAGCTAAAAGGAGAGATTGAGCGGCGGAAGAAGAAATGTGAAGAGGGTTTTGAGAAGTTAGGGTTTTATTAAATGGTACTTTTACAGGTTGTTTATAACCGTCGGATCTATTCGTTCTTTCTAGTGATGATGGGCTCTAGGTTCGGGTCAATTTTATCTAACCCGTATTGCTATTTGACAGAATAAACATTGTTAATAGACGTTAAAATATGCTGTTAGTCCCTGTACTTTTATAGAATTTGATATTTAATTCTTATATTTTAAAAGTTAAAAATTTAATCTTTTTATTTTTTTTTAATTTAGAAAATCTGAGTACAAACATTATTGTCATCACTAATTTTTGTTAAAATTTGTCAACTTAGCATATTTATTTCTTTCAATCATATATCATGTCACATGAGGATAGCTTAATCAATATATTAAATTGACAAATTTTGATAGAAAAATGAAAATAATTACCATATTAATAATTGAACTAGAATTTTTAAATAAAAATATCATTTTTAACTTTTCAAGTATAGAGACTAGGGGCGAAGGCAGAAAATTTTTTATGGGGGCCAAATTAAATTTTAATTTTTACATAATAAAAATGTAATTTCATCATTTGAATAGATTACATCTTTATAATTTTTAAAGGACTATATAAATTTTTTTTATCATTTTTAAAGGGTGAAAGTGTAATTTTACATTTATTAATTTAAAATTTTTTAAAAAGTTTAAATAGCCTAAATAAAAATTTTATATTTTAGGGGGTCGGCCGCTAATAGAGAATAAATCTTAAATTTTATCAAAATATAAAAACTAACGGGATATTTTAAATTTTAATAAAATCTTAAAATTAAAATATGGTTTAGGACGGAAGTTAACTGTACATTGGCAAGTCCATAGTATCAAATTCTATGTATAGTATTGTTTTTAGCAGTTTGCAAGAGGCAATTTCATAAGATACCATCAATGCATTTTGTAAGTGTCTTGTCACTTTAATTTCCTTAATTACAGGTGTAATTATAATTTAGAGGTTGTCTTTTGTTTATTTGCTCTTTACAAAACTAAACAATAGATTATGCTACAAAGTTAAGCTTGACACTGAATTTAATTGTTTGGCAAGTTTTAAGATTTTTAAGTCATTATTCGCTTGTTACTTTGATCATCATGATGATTAACTACATCTTATATTTTTGTATATAATATTTAAAGTCCACGTTTCTAGAAAATGAAAGTTCTTCTATGTCAATCGCTTTTGGGACGAAGTCAGAAATTTTTTTTTTTAAAATAGTTGAAATTAAATTGTATATTTTTATGATAGTAAAAATATAATTTCATCATTTTAATAATTTATATCTTTATAATTTTTAAAGGATTAAATCAAATTTTTATCATTTTAGGGTCAAAAGTATAATGTTACTATTATTAATTTAAAATTTTATAAATTATAAAGGAACTTAAATGAAAATTTTTTATTTTAGGAGGACCCAGGACCCCTACCGATCCTTTAACTTCACCACTGAATGGCTTAAAATTTTGACACATGAATGACTTTGAAATTTTGTTATATAGCATATCATGCATCTATTTTCTTATAAATTCTTTCTTTCAAAATTAATTACAATTAACTAGAAAGAGGCGGAATGGGATTAGATTGAAAATGAAAAAGAAGGTTGATGCATAAAAAAGTGTTTACATGGCATAATATTATTGGGAGAGATCATTCGTTGATGAGGTGTTAACGGGAGGTACGAGAACAACTTGTCTCAAGAGATGTCACTTTATAACCATTGTTTTGACTTGAAGGGGGGAATATTGTTATACATCCCCTAAGAATGGGGACACATGGCAGATCGAAGGGCCATGTGAGGGATGCACCCTACCTACTACAAATCGGAATGTCACCAAGAAGAGGTGCGTTCTAACCACTTGGACGAGTAAAAGGTAACCATCCGTTCCTCCAGGCACCTGACCTTTTAGTAAGAACGTGATCTCTTTGGTCACCAAACCTCACATAGGTTCAACTACTCCGTACTACTAAATCAAAATAAATGATAGAATTTGTCCCGTCATAAATATCCTAGTCTCATTGAAGACATTTGCCCCACACATTCTGCAATGATGACTTGATGGCGGGTCCAACACATTAAAGCCATATTGCACAGGACCTCGCTTATAAATACTTTTAAAGATGATAAAAAAAAAAAAAAAAAAGATTGATTCTCTAGCATATTGGCCTGCACTTTGTTAATCTACCCTTAGCACTCAACCTTCAAGACTTTCTCCACCTCCACTCTTTGTAATCTCCACCTCTCCACCCCGACTACGTGAAATGATCTCCATCAACATCATTGCATCCTCCTCCCTACTCCTTCCTTGTTGTATCACTTTATCAACATGTGACTTATCTTATTCTTGAGTAAGTAAATGACTATATATATGTGCGTATAACTTGTATACCTTAATGTATTGAAAACCAAAGCATCTAAAAAGAGTAAGCAAAAGGTTGATATGTAGGGTATATGACTTATACATGATATAACTTCACTTATAGATAGTAAAATCATAGTTCAATTAAAGAATCAATTATATCTTTAAAGATATTATATGAATTATGGAAATGAAACATAGTAATGAATTATTTATGTAAGACAATGAAAAAGAAGTGATGAAACAAATATAAGCTTTTAAGGATGAAAAATACTACATAACAAGATGTGTTTAGATGGTAGTGGTAGTATTATGATAACCAAAAATAGAGAGGTTAGAGTAGATGTGTAGAATGACCATGGAATTAAGTAATTGGTTTGAGCGGAGAAGAGAATTCAGGATTAAAATCAAATCATTGAGATCCTCCAACACAGATTCACAACATATATAATAAATCTAACTTTGAACCAAAAAAACAACCACCTTAAAATAGCAACCACTCAATTAAAAATGTGTATATATTTGCATTACCAACTTGCCATTCATTCTTTACCCGTTTCCCCCTCAAACCATTTATTAAGAAAAGAGCTAAAAATATAAACATAAAAATAGCCAATGCGCTGTCTTATTCAGTTTTAACCTTTTTCCAACTGAAAATTCGGTCAACTTCTCTGTTCTTGATTGATGCAATGAATAAAATTGAAATTCCTTTACAAGCTACAATCAAGAATTGAAGAAGTTGAACCTTTTCCTTCTTTTTCTTTCTCTTTTCTTATGACTTTTGGCTCTTCTTTTTTTTGGTTCCATACTCATCAAGTTTTGATTTCTCTCATTTTTCTCTAACACATGGAATCATTTTTGTTTCAATTTAGAGGTATTGTTTCTATTTTATTTGTCTTTAATGTTGGAATTTTATTTTATTTATAAAACATAACTTAAGTTAAATTTCTATTTCATAAGTTGATTTTTACCAACAATTCCTTTTTATTTCTTTAACCAAATGCTTGTTTTCAATTAGGAAGTAAACTTTTGGTATAAGAGATGTTAATTCTTACATGTTCGATCTCATCCTCAAAAAGACAATTGGAGGGTGAAGTCAAGATTTTTTCTTCTTTTTGGATTTAGGGTTAAGCTACACATATATAGATAAGAATTAAAATTCAATTTTATCAGTTAATAATCTTATAATTTTTTAAAAAAAATTAAATTAAAATTTCATCATTTTTAAACTACTAATGTGTAATTTCATCATTACATATAATTTTATCCATTTTAAAAGGAAAAAAAAAAAAAAAAAGAGAAAATTTTAATTTTAGAGGCGAATGTACTTATTTATCCCTTAGACAATTACTCAAATGAGCTAGACAAAACTTCGAAATCAACATTCGATTTTCATCCACAATATCTATCTAATTTAACAAAATGTTGGTATTCATGATAGAGATTCAAAATTTTTGAAGAGGAAGTAAAAGCTCTTTCGTGATCAGCTTTTGCAGTTTTCCTTGTATGTAAATATTTACGCCAATTCTAACATAATATATATATATATATATATGTATATATATGCAATTTATGTTTTATTATTATTATTATATGTGACGTGCCAAAAACAGACTTTGGAATATATCCTTGATTTCCTTCTCCGTCTCTTGGGAGAAAACAAGCCTCTTCTTCTACCTTGGGAAGGAAGATTTCATACTTGCATTGCAAAAGGATCCACCATTACTGACAAGCAAAATGAATGGTCTTTTGAAAAGCTTAAAATACTTTACCCATATGTTTGGTGAGTACCCAAATTAAGTTTTTTTCATAACCCTTTTTTCCTATGAAAATATTTTTTTTACCAATTATATTATACCATTCTACCACATTTTTTTCCCTTAAATATTATTTTGACAACTTTTGCAGTAGATAAAAAACCAGAAATGCAAATAGGACCTCCTACAGATGTAAAACACGTTGCCCATATTGGTATGGATGGTCCTTCTGCCACCAAGCCTTCTTGGGTATGATGTCAAAATTTTCCTTTCCTTTCTTTAATTGTTATTTAGGACAGATTTAAATAATGGTTATAAAAGTTTCGTAATTGGTTTGAAAGTGAAGGGATGTTCACTTACAAAACTCAATTCGGGTATGAGTTTATGGGAAATAAGTGGTAAGCTTTTATTTAGATAACTTCTTTTGAATGTGACGTATGCGTATGTAATGTGATTATGTCCCTATTATGTATATGAGAATACTAACATCTAATTTTAAAATACCATAAAAAATAATGGTTATATATATGTAATTGTATTAATTTATATGTATTATTTCAACCCTAAATTAATATAAAATAATTTAAATTTCATTTTAATAAAAAATGGTAATGTATTTTAATTCTTCCAATGTGTTACAACCCATTTTAATTAATACCAACATGTAGTCCATACTTTAATCAATTTTTAATATTTTTAATCATTTTATTCAATCTAATTACTTACTTACGGTAAATAACTTGTTTAAAATTTTAGGTTAATAATTATTTTTTATAAAATCGTTGCAGATGAATGAGTTTACTTCTGCTCCAAAATTCTCGGCAGATGCTTTAAATGGCAATCTAGAAGTGAATCCTTCAGCATCAGGTTTGTTCCCTTTTTTATTTTTTAACCACAATATCAATAATCACTCACTTTTAAACACACAATTCAAATTTATTCAATATCGAAGATTTGATAAGATTCTATTTCATCAACCACAAAAAGTAAGGTGTTTATTTTTAAATCTTATATCTTTTTTTTCTCATAAAAATTAAATCAGATTTTATACTCATAAACTATTCGAGTTTGATTTCATCATTATTTTAACTTGTAAACCTAATTTTTTTTTAATAAATTTTAATGTTAATTCACTACTTTGCCCTTTATATACATACACTTAAAACTCAAATCTTAATTTTTCATTTTAATTTTTTAAAAATTGTATAAGAATGAGCTCCAGTATATATATAAATAATGTAAATGAGTTTAAATCGAAAGGAGTTTAAATAGTTTGATTTGATTTCAACATAAACTTAAATTTTTATAATAATATTCGATTAAATTCGAATCACATTTTAAACTCAAATTTTTCATCGTTTAAATTCAGCATGATTCGATTACAGTTAATAATAACAAAGATATGAGTTTAGCATGACTTAATTACAACTAATAATAACGAAGATAAGAATTACAAATACCTGAGATTCAAAATTTATATGAATTGGATGTCACCTTTTTAAGATAAATAGAAATAAATAAAAATAAAAAAATTTAAAATTATTTTCGTTCATGCAGGAAATCCGAACTCATTGCCACCTAATGGTAATGAGAAGCAAAGGAAGAAACATCGGAAGCCAGCGGTCGAAACTGACTCTCCTAAAGGTTCTCCTAAAGCTAGCAAGAAGTCCAAGCAAAATCGTTTGGCAAACAATTCGACGGCAGAATGCCCCGGTCAAGAAGTACAGAGGACCAAGAACTCGATTCGGGACAGCGAATCATCTTGCCAAGACTCAACTGAAGTCCCGAAAAAACCTCGGAAAAAGAAATCAAGGGGATCATCGGGCGGATCTGGGACATCATCGCCAACGTCGACATCAAAAGCTCCGAATCTCTTGCCCTCAGTCAACGAGGTTGAATGTTAAAAGAAGGTGGAAGCTTAAAGAGGCCATAATAGATTCCAACTGCGTCAAACTGTAATCCCCATGAAAAATTCCTTCTTCATCTATTATTGATGTCTCAAAGTTGTTTTACTTGTAGCTTTAGCTTGCATGGTTTTTAAAGAACTTCTCAACTACAAAACTTCTTTTCTGTTGATATACTTTTGTGATTGAACTGTGTAAGCTTTTGGATCTATTACTAGGGAACCGATTCGTGCATGAAGGTGAATCCTTGGCACTCAACTTAAGGGTTAATTAAAATCTAAAATTATAATTATTTTAATTAAAATAATTTGTTATGTCTGTAAACTATAGATGTAAGTTCTATCCTACTATATATTAAAATCATCTTCTTGCAATATATTAAAATTATAGTAATCAATTTCAATAGCAAAGCAATTGCTGAAAAAAAAAAAATAATCCAAGGATGTCATGATTTAAGGGTTGAGAAGAATAAGGTGGTGCATTTTAGAAAATGGCTCTTGGATTTACGGTCTAGCAATGAGCTACAAGATGAGGATAGGATTGAAGTAGTCATGGTCTACTGGTATACATGGAAATGCATGTGTGAATTTATTTTCAAGAAGACAGATTTGAAATTATTTGGAGTTATAGTTAGACAAAATGAGTCATCTCCCCTTAAGATTGGGTTCAATATATATTATTAATAATCCTGATGCCCTTTGGGTTAGAGTACTCAAAAGTAAATATAAAGTTGGTGTTGGTCGCCTGGATAATATTTGGTGTTTGAAGAGTTCTTATATGTAGAGATCGCTCGCCAAGGTTTGGGGTTCTTTAAAGGAGAATCTTATTTGGGTGGTGAGTGATGGTTGATAGGCGCGGTTTTGGAAGGAAAATTGGGTCTCAGAGATTGACACGCTCATTGCCCGTACTAGAGGTGCCTATGAATAGTGATGTATTTGTCTGTGAGGTGGTTGATCCACAAGGAAATTGGCTATGGTCCAGTTGTGAGTCTATTGGATGTTGAGAGCATTCTACAGGGCCATTCCTCCGCCCAAGCGGGAGCTAATAATGGACTTTTCTATTTGTGACGCATATTACCATCTATCAGAATCCAAGTGGGGTCCCAGTGGGATCTAGTTTGGAAGTTGAAAGTGCCGCAAAAGGTTAGAAATTTCCTTTGGCTAGTCTTGCGTAATCGGTTTCTCACCAATAATGAAAGGGCAAGAGAGGGTTAGCATTGGACGCTGGCTGTCAGCTATGTGGTTTCCCTGATGAAGATATCTCTCATGTTATTCAGAACTGCATGGTAGCCAGGTCGGTGTGGTCTAAACTAGAGCCCGTTGATAACATAGTTTTTTTTTAATTCACATCTTGAGTCTTGGTTACTGTTTAATATCAGCAAGGGTCAGGACTTATTTCTTCAGAGGTGGAGTGGAGGACTCCCTTTGGTATTGTTTGTTGGAAGCTGTGGAAGAATCGGTGTAATTATATTTTCGTCATTCACTTTGGAACATTGATACGATTCTTGGGCATAGCTGGGCTTGTGCATCTCACATTCGACGCTCTTAGGCTATGAGGACTCTTCACTAGTCTTTTATGTGCGTCGTGTTGCTTGGGAACCTCCAGCAGAAGCCTAGGTGACTGTTAATTCGGATGGCTCTTTACATTCAGTGTCAGAATGGGCAGCAAAGGGGGGAGTCATTAGGAATCATGATGGGCAATGGGTAGCTGGTTACTATTGAGATTTAGGGATATGCTGGGTGACCCAAGCTGAGCTCTAGGGAGTTTGGATGGGCTCCGACTGGCATGGGGTATGGGTGGAATGCGATAGTGAGGTGGTGATTCAGTTAATAATGGTGATATAGCTGGAGGAGGTCTAAGGCTAGTGCAACATATTGTTGAGTTGTTGAAGCTGCAATAGGAGGTTGATCTGGCACATGTTAACCAGCTCTCGAATCAGGCGGCATATCATATGGGCAAGTTGAACAAGGTTTTCGATTATTGATTCCAAGTTTTGGACAAGCCATCGGTATCTGTTAGGAGTATTTTACAACATGATATATATGCGGTATCTACTCTGTAATTTGTCTTTCTTTCAGTGCTTTCAATTCTGAATATAAAACAGAAAGTGATTAAACAAGGATCGAGCAACTAAGGTTGCTATTGCGGAACATGTAAGTTGGTTTCCACCTTAGGAAGGATAGGTCAAGATACACTATGATGGTGCATACAAGAAGTCTAGTGAAAGATGGGCTATTGAGATTGTGGCAAGGAATGCTTCTCAGGACGTGATTGGAGAAAGAGGGAAGCATGTTTTTGTGGATGTTGCATTGTTTGTAGAGGCTCTTGCATTGAAAGAAGGGCTATAGTTTGCTTACAGAAAAACTTTCAAAATGTGGAATCCGATTCTTCGATGATAGTGGAGGAACTTAAAAAGTACCCTTCTAATAGCAAATGGAAGATTGACCCTATTTTGGACAACTTTGATTGCTTGAAGAAGAGATGTGTAAAAGTTGTATTTCTCTAGTTAGGAGATCTGTTAACAAAGCTGTTGATTGACTGGTGAAATGTTACAGGGATGAATTGGAGCCCGAAGGTTAGGTTAACAAACCTCCATCCTCGTTGATGCTCATTCTCCACAGGGATGGTCTTCTTTACCTTCATTTAACTGTTAGTATTTGTCTAGTTTTGCTTGTTGAGTTGTAATATTTCACTGGTTATCTTAAAAAGAAAATCGAGGCGAATCGAATGAAATTCTTTAAATTAAATTAAATAAATTAAACAAGTTAATTTAAAATTTTGTTATAATATAACTAATTTCAAGTTAACCCACATAAATTTGAAAACTCTTTTAAAGCAAAATAAGGAGAAATTATTAGGTAGACGCTTTTTACCACATCAATCATGATCTCTAACCAATAATATAATGCCATATAAGTATATTTTTTACATGTCATTAAAAATTTTACCAACTCACTTGATTGGGGACCATGACTGATACGATACGAATGATCTTCAAATAATAGAAAAAAAAGAAATTTTAATATGATAAACTTAACAGTTATTTGTTAAACTCTTCAAAACTTTTATTTTGGAATTTTTATTTTTTAAATTTAATGTTTTTGTATATTTTTAAGAATTTTTTTGAATCTTTATAATTTTAAATAGTTTTTAATGAAAATTTGGAATTTTTTACAAATATCTTGAAAATTTGAAAGTTATTTTGATTTTTTTATTTTTTTATTAAGAATGACCAATTTGTTTATTTTCAAAATTGACAAAAATTAAAGGGGTATTCACACCATTCTATTATTTAAAATTTTTTAGTTATAAAATTTAACTTGACTCAAACTCAAAAAATCAAATTACTTATTCGAGTTGATTTAAAAAACCGAATAACTTAAATAATTTAATTTTTTTTCCGAATCGAATCTTATTCACCTCAAGTCATTTTGGACCCTATGTTTCACAACTTTCAAAGCAAAAACTCACCTCATTGAAGCATTGGTTTGGTGTTTGGACAACACGAGTGAGGTGAGATTTCTCAAACTAGTGTTTTTCAACTACAACTAAATAGTCTAGTAGTGAAAAAGCTCCTTTTGTGGAAATATTTTTCCTACTTTTTATTCTACTTTAATATATATATATATATATATATATATATATAATAAAACTATAGATGTAATTAATAGGCTTTTTTTATTTGTACAGTGGTGTCTATGGGTCAGGTCAGGTTCCGATTAGACCTAACAAAAATTTAGACTCGTTTGCTAAGATCGAGCCTGGCCCGACTCGAAAATGGGCCAAAAATTTTGCCCAAGCTCGACTCGAATAAAAATGCTAAAACCCGGACTCCACCCGGCCTGCCCGTATTATTATTTTTATATATTTTTTTAAAAACATGATACATCAAAAATACTAAAAACATTAAAATAAATGTTTCTCAAAAATTGAAAATAAATTTAGAAAAAAAAATATGTATACCTAAACTGAAGGTGGGTTTGGATAGGCGATGCGTTTATCTATGGTTAGTGTAAAAACAACGGTGGCGGTGAGATTAGATACTGTAACGTGAGACAAAAAGTAAGCTAAATACATCGCACCGCCTATTTAAACCAACCCTAAGATAAATGCAACTTAACAAGTAAATGTGAAATGCCTCTAAAATAGTAACAAAATTAACAATAAAATAAGAGTTATACAATATCCAAATACTAACAACAAAATAGTAGTAACATAATTGTAAAATAGTAGCAAAATAGTGAAAAAAAAAGAAGAAAATAGCAAGAAAATAATTAAAAATAGCAAAAAAAATAGTTTTTTTCATATTCAGGACAAGCTGGGCTCGGGCTAAAAAAGCCTTACTCAAGGCCCGACCTATTTTCTAAACTGGCTTTATTTTTTTGCCAAATCTCATTTTTCGGGTCTATATTTTTCCTACACCCTCCTACTTTTCGGACGGGCCTTCAGGTGGAGCCCGGTGGCCCGACTCATGGACAGGTCTATACCTATACAATACAAATAAAAAATTAATTACTTAAATGGTATGCCAATATCATTATTTACCAAAATGGTATGTTTGAAACAGTACCAAAGGGTGGAGGGAGAGAGATGCGCGGCAACCATTTTATTTCTGACACAATAATTGAAACATCATTACAAAATGATGTGTTTTTAAAAAAATATATTTTTAAAGGTGGAGGGAGAGAGATGGGTGGCACTAGTATAAAAAATATTTTTTAAGGGTGAAGGGAAAGAGATGGGCGATATTAGTATTTTCTGGTGCAAGAATACAGTCTAAATGGTGAAGGGTGAGAAAGACGCGGCATTGGGTAAGTAGAGGGTGAGAGAGAGGTGACATTAGTGGCAGTGGAGCTGAGAGAGAGGCGACATTGGTGGAGGCTGTGAGAGAGGCAATAATGGATTTTAAACATTTTAAATATAGTGTTTTCTTAATGTTTTTAAAGGATAAGAGTAGAAGGGAAACAAATTTGGTTGTAGAATAGGAGAAAGTAGAGAAGAATTCAAGGTTAGTATATCAATGAATTTTTTAGTTTTTTTAAAAATAAAATATTTAGAAATTTAATTATTTTTATAGATTTATTATTGAAGATGGATAATCAATTTTTCATATGCGTTTATTTCGATGGATTTGACAACAATAGTTGGATGTATATTTGAATGTTGCTAACAAATAGCAATAAGATTTAATAGAAATATCTCGGTTGATGATATGAAAGAAAGGATCAATGCAAAAATAGTTAGACGTTGTAGAAGGAGGATCTCGAGACTATTCTACAAATTTCTAGTTTCAACAGATCCAATAAAATTCACCGAAATGGAATTTGTAGACGATAATAACGTGGAGACAATGGTCGCACTTTATTGCCAAGATCGGAGTCGGCAAACTGATCCAATTTAGTTGTTTACTAAGTTAATTGATGTAGAGCTAGCTGAAGATTCCATTTTATTAGGTGAAGAACGTGGAGTTCAAGATCTGTATATGGTGGTTCTGATAGAGTACGTTGATGGGCGAACGACTGTACACGGTATTGACATTGATCTTAATGTTCCACCTGCATCTAAAAAACCTTAACTCAAGTCCCCATTTACAAATACATCCAGTGGTGATTGAGACTGATGCGGATTGTAATGATGTATATGATAATAATAGTTCTTCTGATCATGAGGT
This sequence comes from Gossypium stocksii, assembly GCA_020496765.1. Taxonomy (NCBI): domain Eukaryota; kingdom Viridiplantae; phylum Streptophyta; class Magnoliopsida; order Malvales; family Malvaceae; genus Gossypium; species Gossypium stocksii. The sequence goes on along the minus strand of CM035625.1, from coordinate 51,101,022 downwards.
TGAAGTTTATAGTGATGCTGATCAAGATGAAGTTTCAGATGATATCGATGATGACGGTGCAAATGACAATGAAAATGTTAACGTATCTTTAATTGGGAACCCAAATCGAGGCATTGTGATACGCAATAATCTTGGGGCACATATGTCGATCATAGATCCTGATGCAGCTCATGCATTTGAGTTCCTAGAGTATGCCGATATACTACCTATTTACCAATTGGTCGCAGATTCCGAATGTGAGGAGTTGTTCATAGGCCAAAAATTCACAACCAAGGAAGATTGTTTATTTTCTATTAAGCGATATAGCATGAATGTGTCGGTTGACTACAAAGTCATTGTGTCTAAATTAACATTGCATATTGGGGAGTGTCAGAGGTCAACAGAAGGCTGCAATTGGCGAGTACGAGCCACATTTACCCAGAGGTCGTAAATGTAGGAGATTTGAAAATTTGTTGGGCTTCACACATGCACTTCAACACGTATGACGCAAGATCACCATAAACTTGATTCCAAAACTATTTGCACATGCATCATGCCAATGGTAAAGGACATGCCGACCATTCCTATTTATGTACTGATTGTTGAAATGAAAAAGTGATTTCAGTACCGAGTGTCATACCGGAAAGCATGGATAGTTAAATAGATGGCCATGAAGTAGTTGTACGGAGATTGTGATGCGCTGTACAATAAGCTATAGGGGTGGATAGTCACTATGTGTGAGTACGTGCCAGGAACTATTATAAAGTAGCAGACATGACCTTATTACGGCCTAGATGACCAACTACAATCGGGAAGAAGAGTTTTCCAACGAATGTTCTAGAAGTTCGATCTATACGTGCGGGCATTTCCCCACTACAAGCTGATTGTATAGATTGATGAGACCTGACTATACGAAAAATATACGCAGATCCTACTTATTGCGGTTGTTCAAGACGAAAACTGAAACTTACTTATGATAGTGTTTACCATTGTGGACAATAAGAACCTAGAATCATGAGAATTCTTCCTGACAAACTTGAGAACATATGTAGTTAGGGAAGACAATATTTGCATCATATCTAACAAAGGGAAGAGAATAATTTTCGCGATTAGGCGTATTGGTGTTCCATAGAGATCCATTTATTGCATCCATCACATCGCGATTAACTTTCACTGAGACTACAAAAATGCAGACTGGCAAAAATAAGTTGTGAAAATTGGTAAAATTTAGTTTTAACATATGTTTTAAATGTTTTTAATACTTCAACAAATTAATTTTGCATACTGTAACTTGTCTTTTTTCTTAATACATACACAGTGTACGAGTTAAAGCCACACCTTTTCAAGTAAAGGATGACCAGACTTCAAGGTTACATGCAAGGTAAAACAAATACTCCTTTCCGATAGTGGTTGGGCACTATGGAGCTGTGGCAATGGGCTCAAAATTTCGATGACGGGGCTCAATATGGTTAAATGACAACCAACTTGGCAGAGGTGGTTAATTCTGTGTTGAGGAAAACATAAAATCTTTCGATTTCATCTGCTTTCTCGGCTATATTCTACAAGTTGGCTACCTTGATGCCAAGAATGGGGCTGAAACAAGTCAATCAGATAGAGGCGGGACACGTATTTATCGAAGATGTCAAGAAGGCAATGGATGCAAACAATCGGAGATCGAGGTCGATGAATATAGAAATATATTCTCGACAGTTTAAAAATTTTCGAGTTACGAGTCTATCAGTTGTCAATCAGGTATTCCACCTAGGTCCTACAAAGTTGATCTCTGAAACAGACAATACGATTGTAGGAGGTTTCGGTCACTTCATTGCCACTGTGCACACCTCGTTGCAACTTATGCTCGCGCCTCGATCAATGCTGAGCAATATATCGATAAGGTGTACACTCTTGAGCGCACATTATGTGTCTAGAAAAATAAGTTTCCCGTCATGCGTGATCTGTTTACATGGGAAATGCCTTTGCTGACTTTCGAGCTTGTCCCGAACAAAGGGTTACGTAAGAAGTCGAAAGGTCGCCCACAAGTCACTGAGATCCATAATGAAATGGACATGAAGAAGAAAACTGATGGTAAACTTTGTGGCATGTGCAGAGTAGCTAGTCATAACTGGAGTAAATGCCCACATCTACCTTACCATATTGGACAATCGTCACGACCGAGTGGAATATGACCAAATTGTTTTCTCCCTATTCGGGCTTGTAATAAAAGTTTTATTATTATGATGGCATTTTCATAATTCAAACAAAATTAAGTCCAGCATTTGTTATAGTTTAATAAATTAATTCAAACAAAATTAACACAATCTTGAAAATTTAAATTACAAATTACAAGTTCTAAAATTGATGATTGGAAGGTATTGTCCTAAGGGTATACTATTATGGCGGTCAACGTTCATGTTGAGGGTGCTCGCGATTGTCATTGTTTAGGGCATCTGTCGGCAAACCTTGGGGTGTGCTAAACATACTCAAAAAATCGTATGTCTCGAAGATTTACCCCGGAGGGGTTAAGTACTAGGGTGAGTTCGAGTTGAAGGTATCAAACATCATCGATGATTTCAGATTCTGACGATTTGAACTGGAATAAAAAATATTTGTCTGAAATGCATAACCTGATAAGCCTAAAAAATAATTACCGCCCCCAAGTCTAGATGATAAGAACTATCCCCAGATTGTAACAAGACCGTTCATGGACAAGGTTCGGTTCAGGCTTTGGTTTAGGTGCGAGCTCTGGTTCGAGTGCATGAGGATCTTGTCATACACGGTGGGAGAGGTGCGCTACTCTTTCAATGTGTTGGGGATTAGTATCGTTTGCCCACCAAATAAAAAAATTTTCCTACATGCCATGTAGTAGACAATGTACTCCTATGAGGGGCGCAAATCAAATGCATAATCCATTCGAGGTCTCCATCCCATCTAGTTGTTCCACAATATAATAAATTCTTCATACTCCAATGCCCAATTCTTGTCGTTTTTGCCCCTTTTGTTAATTCTGTGTATACCCCCAAACTCCGTGGAGGATTTGAAATATGTTGGATGCACCCGAATTGTCGTAGTACTCGATTTTCATTATACCCCTCGACCATTTGAAAATTCAGTAATGGTACGTTAATGCACCACAAGTGTGAGTGAATTTGAGCAAACGGGGTAATAACTTGCGCAATGTCCAATATTGAGTACGGCATCCAGATGAACTGTACAATTAATAACATGAAGGTAGTAACACAATTAATAACATGTACTGAATATTAAAAAATTTACCGTAGGCCCGGCATATGTTTCGATCATTTGTCAGTATATAGGAAGTGTATATAACCTCCCGATATCTGAAAAAATACTCCATCTACGAAAAATTTAACCTTGTTAGAACAAATTTCCATATTGGACAAAGCAAAATTCTTGTTGTTATTGTAAAACTTATCATCTATTGACGAGTGGGAAGACATATGTTTGGCACTTAACTGATCTAAGAATGGCATCTTGTAAAGTGCCTAGGACTATAACAATACCAGACAACTGCCTATGTCTACAGCATGGTGCTTTGTCGTCTGACAAAGCTCGTGATACAATGTAACTAGTACTGCTGATCCTTAACTATACAAACGGAGAGCATATAAATCCTGCAACAGGGGCCAATACATTAAGTGGACTTTGTTGTTATTTGCATCTGGCATGAGTGCACCCCCTATGATATGCATTATATACGCTCGAGCGATGCATATCAAATCCCACTTAGTGACATTATTCGGTAAATACTCGAAATTTTCCTTCAACCATGAAAATCTCAAAGTCGTTAATTTAACCTCATCAACATTGGGCAAACACCCTAGTCAGTAATAACAAAGGGTATCCGGGTTAGATAGTGTACTACAACCTATGATCGCATAATCGTCGATAGAGAGCCGCAATTCAAGTGCAACATCTTCTAGAGTGATGGTGCACTCCCCACATGACAAATGAAAGGTGTGGCTCTCCGATCGCCACCGCTCGACCAATGTGGAGATCAAGTCGTACTTCAAATCAAACATGCGGATCAACGCCGCCGATCCGAATCCAGATACCTCCAAGTAAGACATAATACATTTATCCAGCAAATAACCCATGCCGTTAACACGACCCCTTAGTACGCAATAAGGAAGCTCACCTTGACCACATATTCAACCTTAATAGTCAATGTATACCAATTACATAAAAAAAATTACGTGGAAGCTTATAAGGTGACCTTTGAATAACAAATGAAAATTTTATTACTGATAAATCAATCGTATTTGATGTGTGATTCGTTTCTATCAAAGAAGCCATACCAATATCTGCAGTTTCACGCAAAAAAATTTAATCATCACCTTAACAAATAACGAAAATGAATTTTGTATCGTTTTATTTTTTTTTGAAGAATTACTAATATTTTTACACATATAAACAAATCAATAACAACATAATTTGAAGAATTACTAATTTTTTTTGAAGAATTACTAATTTTTTTACAGATATTTTTTCAAAACCATCGCATTTATTTATTTTTTCATTTTTTATCCTAATAACAAATTTTTTATTACGTAACATATATTCAACATTTGTAAAATGTAATTCTTTTACCACAATAATCCAAAAATATTACTTAAATTTTATTATGTAATAAATATTCAACATTTGTAAAATGTAGTTCTTCTACCACAATAATCCAAAAAAAATAATTAAATTTTATTACGTAACCAATATTCAACATTTGTAAAATGTAGTCCTTTTACCATAATAATCCAAAAAAATTAATTAAATTTTATTATGTAACAGATATTCAATGTTTGTAAACTATAGCTCTTTTACAACAATAATCCAAAAAGATTAATGAAATACCAAAATGGATCGCGTAAAAAATTGAAGCAAATAATCCATTTCGATATTTTTTTTTGTAGAAAAAGACTTATTTCAATAATTCATTTGTACCAAACATACTATTTTGATAAATAACCTCTGGGACATACAATTTGAGTTATTATATTTTTTTGTATTTTTTAAATAACAAAGCTAACAAAGCTAACAAACAAATGTATAATAACTACAAATGAAATTTCAAATCACATTTTTGAATATAATAATTGTCTTTATATTAATTAAGTAAATAGCAGAAAAAATAACATGGAGGATTTCAACACAATGGGACCATGTATTAGGTACATAAAAAACAAAAAATTAATGTAAAAAAACACCCTCTCTACAAAACAAATTATCAACAAAAATTAAACTAATCCCCTCTTTATTTGTTATTTACATTTAAATTAAAAAATAAAAAAATTTAAGAAAAAAAATAGAAACATACATGTTGTCGAAACCATTTTTAAGTTTAAAAAACGGGGTCGACTTTTAAAAAAAAATGAAAACGGGAGTCGCCACCAATCCCTATTTGCTTAGGTGTGACCGGATCACCTTATAAAATGTTTTATTTCAAAAATATTGATTTTGGCCTACGAAATTCAAGAAAACGGGTTCGGGAATTGGTTACATACGAGGAAGAATTAGCACCCTTGTAACGCCCAAAATTGGTACCGAATTGATTATTTTTTGTCCTAATGTCAAAAATTCGAAAAGATTTTAAAACATAATCTTTTTTTTTAAATTTGAACAACTTGAATTGGAACTTGAGATTTCTTTGTTCCAAAAAATACAAACATCACATCCAGCACGTTAGGACATGATGTTTTAAATCCTCGTAACCAAAATCATCTCGTGATTTACAAAATTCATTAAAAGGACATTTAGTTATTTAGACAAATGGAAAATCGAAACCCAGCACGTTAGGGCACTATTGTAACACCCCGAATTTTGGGCCTAGAAGTATTGGGCCTTGGTTAAGTTTTGGATCCTAGCTTAGTATTTTTAGGAGTTTAATTTTGGCCTTCTAGAAGGTTGGTAGTGGTGTTGGTATGGACTTTGATAGGAAGTGATCAGGAGAGAATTTTAAGGTATGGATAAAGGAGAAAAAGTAGGAGATTGGGAGAGGGGAAGTGATGGTGCCGAATTGGACTTTAGGGAAGGCTAGGTTCGGCTATTGGCTATTTAAGGAGTGTCAAATTTCATAGTAGGGTTTTCCTTACTTTCATATAGTTTCTTTTCTCTCCTCCTCTTGCCGAATTCTTCTTATCCCCTTTGTTCCATCTTTCTCGAATTTTTCCTTTGCCAAATAGCCATCTATTGTTTGCCGAAACCCTTAGTAGTTCCCTTCTTTTTCTTAAAAGCCGAATACATGTGGTTCCTTGCCGATTTCTTTTCCTTCATCACTATTCGTCTTTGATTAACATCCTTAAGTTAGTGTTGAAAAGCCGATTGCTTAAACAGCTGATATCTAGGCCGTTAGTTTGAAGGTAAGTTTTGGTAAGTGTCTCATTCTCAATTTCGGTTTCTTAGGGGGTGACCGAATATATGTGTAGCCATAAGGGTGACTCGTGTGGAAGACGACTCACCTGATGTTGATAAAATATGTGTGTTGATGCAGATCTAGGAATATTCGAGACTATTCACTAAGGAAAGGCTAGAAAAGCCGAAGGTTCACGGTAAGACTACGGTAAGGCTTCGGGATTTGATAAAGTTTTAGTAAGGTTTGGAGTTGATTTGGAAATGGTTTTGATCATAGGTCAAGACTGAGGATAGTGTAGGTGCGAGTCGTCAATCAGGTGTGTACAAACACTACGCACACGGCAAAACGGCAAAAGCTGAAATTCCGAAATCCCATATGGACCTGCTGAATTTGTGGGCCCAAATTGGAAAAATTGTGATATGAAATTCTATGATGAAATGATATGCATGAATTGTATGATTGAATTATGATTGGGCTTAATGGGCTTTATAAGCATGTTTGGACTTTGTGGGGTTGTAGGAATGCATGCTAGGGTTTAATGGACTTTAGGCCTAGTTAAATGGACTCTCAAATTTTCATAAAACTTAACTAAGTAATAAACATGTCTGTGAACAAGTCAATAGACTAATGTGTGGCAACCGACGTATGCATGTCTAGGATTGGATAATGGAAAAGCCTGGTACTTAAGCGGTCCGAGTGACCCCCCTTCTCTTTTCTTGAATCCTACCTGGGGCATAGTGTCCGTTCATCTTAGCCGCGAGGACTTGTTGATGGGCCAAAATCCATAATTAAAATCTGTACCATTAAGAAATTACGAAAATACCCTTCTAGGATAAAATTACAAAAATACCCTTTTAAGGTAGAATTACGAAAATGCCCTATAAAGTAGAGCTACTAAAACACCCTCGTAGGGTGGGAATACCGAAATACCCCTGTAGGGTAGGTTTATGAAAATACCCCTGGGTAGTGAAATGACCAAAATACCCCTAAGTGCTTAATATGTGAAAATGTGTGAAAATATGTATGTTGCATTCATGAATTATATGTTGCACTTGGGTGGGTTTGATGATACGGAGGAAGTGTTCTGAGGATCGCATAGTCGTTTGACGACCGTGGATCCACCGTAGGCTTTTAAGCCACAGAGTAGCTTGGCTACACCGTACATATATAGCAGCCTTACTGCAACGCGAGTAGTGCCACTATGTGTGCTACCATTGGTGTGTAGAGGATGGGTGGGTTGATGTAGACATCTCCACAGGTGTGTTGGGCTGGTACGGGTGGTGTGTAGCGGTTGGATTTGGGATGGGAACATTTGCATACATGTAATTCTGGTATGATATGAGGTCAATATAGGCTAAGGCCCAGGCCACCGATATTGATTAGGGCTTAGGCCCAATGTGATATGTGCATACTGAATTGATTTGATTGCCAAGGGTCGTACACACTGAGTTGCAAAACTCGCACCCTTAATTTAAATGTTTCAGGTGACCTTCAGTAGGCGGCTCAACGTGAGAGAGGACTCGGAGATGGCCACACTGCAAGCTACTTAGGAATTTTAAATAGTTTCGAAATGTTTCTTTTTAATGACTTTAGTTTTATTAATTTTTTTTCCACTGTGATGTAATAAGGCTATGTAACTCCGATTTCACTATTTACTTAGGGATTTATTTAGTTACTGTTATATTTAATAAACATGGTTTTTCCTAAATATTTGTTTAATTAAATTCTTCAATTTTTAACTAAGTAAATTCTTTTCAAGCATATTTCGTTCGAATAAGTTTTAACTAAACTGTTTTAAAAGCAACTCTTCAATGTCACATCTCCAGATTCGGGTCTAACTTCTAGGCCGGGTTTGGGGTGTTACAACTATTTCCCGAATTTCTAAAACACCAAAATATTGCCTTATTTAAGAAAAAAACTTTTGGATAAAATGTAGCAATTAAAGGAAATATTTTTTTTAAAAAAATGTTTTGAGCAAAATGCAACATTAATATATTACACAACATAAATACCAAAGAAATATATAAATTACATGATATAACAACATTTCATACAAATATAAACGATTAAAAAAGAAAAAAACAACATAAAAAAATGGATTATAATAAAATAACTATGCTAAAGCAAAAATAAACAAATGCATAATTTGAATAGACAAATAAAAATATATAAACTAAACCATAACAAATTTAAAAAACGCGAAATATAAAAACTTGGAAATAAATACAAAACTATAATAAAAAATAAAGGTAAAATATCAATAGAAAATAAATGAGGTATTTAAAACAATAAATAGATATTGTGATAAAAAGGATAAAAAATGACCATTTTTAAAAGGGTTAATATATATACATATAAAATAATGAATATTTTTTAAATGAACAACATAAAAACTTAGGCTATATAAAAAAAATATATATACACGTAAAAGATAACTTATAATAAATATATATAATATAACAATTTAATATATTATTTTATAAAAAGATAATATACTTATTTTATAAAACGATATAAAAACTTTACACTATTAATAAATTAATTTAAAATATTATAATACATAAAATTTTTTAAAATACTACATAATATATAATAGATAATAAAAAATAAAATAGTACGTAATGAAACAATTTTATATATATAAAAGGTTTTAAAATATATGCCTACAAAATATTAAGATAAATAATAATTAAAAGAAAACTAATTCAGAATAAAAATAAAAAGAATTAAATTTAAATTTTAATAAAATCTATGGAGTGATTTTTTAAAAGAATAGAATTGAATTAAGGCCTTAATTGAAACATGTGTTATAGGTGAGGGACTCATTGGGAAAATATACCCTAATCCCAAAATGGCACCGTTCCAATGCTTGTATTTAGAAGGCCTATGGACCAAAATGTCGCACAAATGAAAATATGGGGCCAAATTAAAAAAAAAAAAGCAAAACAAAAAGGACTGATTTGAGCACGCAGATCCTTAAGACACGGGTCGGGTCGAACAGTCAAGAACAAAACGGCGTCGTTTTATACTGCTATATAAGTAATTTTTTTACACAAAAAATTCATTTAGACCTTGTTTTCAAAAAAAAAAACTTCGAAAAACTCTCTCAGTCCCTCTTCCCTCAGCCCAGAATCCGATCAGGGCTTCGGCGATAGACCGTCGCACGTGCCACACGTGCCGCTGCAAATGCCATCGTATACGGCGGCTGGAGGCCAGAATCTCCCTTTTTCAGCGTAAAACGCGAGGTAAGCTAATTTTTACTTATTTCTAGTATTATTTTATAAATAAAAAAAATAAAAAAATGATTTATACGTATCGAATAGAATAAATAAAAATTTTATGCAAAAATAAACTATAAAAAAATCACCTTTTTTTATTTCTTATTGTCTGTGAAAAACCTCCCCATTTACACTGTTTGTGTTTTCTTTTATAGCCAGAATGAATCGAATCAAATAAATGTTACAATCTTTATTTTTTGATTTCTTGCTATACGTGTATCTCTGTCTGTTCTTTTCTTTCCTTTCTTGCAGGTCAACAACGAGGATCCGGCGAAGGGACGTGATTTGCGTGCCGATTGCGGCGCAACATAAGGCCTGTGCTGGCTGCGATGCCTTGGGTTTCAGAAACCCTAGGCTTACTGGTTTAGTTTAAGTATTTGGGCCTTCTTGGGCCTCCTAAGTTTGGGTCAGGTGAAACTGGGTTTTGGGTTTAGAGTTACCGGGCTAGTTTTTGGGTATTGGGTTTAGGTTTAAATTTTTGGTTTAGTTTAGTATTGGGCTAGGTTAAAATTTTAGGCCAAAGGGATTTAGTGTTTTGGGCTACGGGTGTAATGAGGTTTTGGGTAGTTTATTTTGGTGTTGTAATTGGGTTGTAAATAGACTGTAAAAAAAGGGACTTTATTATTTTAGTTTAAAATTTACTTATTTTATTTTTGTTTTTGGACTGTGTATGGGCCCGGGCAAAAATGGTCTAATACAGCTACCCCTCTTTTCTCACTGCCGTGTAACAGGAATAGAGCAAAGACTATGAAAGGACCAATTTTGTCCGGTCTTGTCAAGTCTTGAGTTCTTGGTCCTTGTCTTCTTCAAGTAACTTCCAACCCATCTGCAATTTTAGAGGTATTGGACTATAAGTCTGACGGCTTCAATCTGCTTTACTGCAACTTCAGGAAGGCAATATCTGCTATCTTTAGTTTACTCCACTGCAAACTCAGGGAGGCAAGACTTGTAACTTTAACCTGCTCCGCTGCAACTTCAGGGAGATAAGGTTAATATCTTTGATCTGCTTTCTACAACTTCAGGAAGATAAGATCTTCAATCTGCTCCCTACAACCTTAAGGATGCCAGACTGGTATCTTCGATCTACTTCACTGCAACTTCAGGAAGGCCAGATCTACTATCTTTAGTCTACTCCACTGCAAACTCAAGGGGGCAAGACTTGTAACTTCAACCTGCTCCACTGCAACTTCAGGGAGATAAGGTTAATATCTTTGATCTGCTTCCTGCAACTTCAAGAAGATAAGATCTTCAATCTACTCCCTGCAACCTCAAGGATGCCAGACTGGTATCTTCGATCTGCTTCACTGTAACTTCAGGAAGGCCAGATCTACTATCTTTAGTCTGCTCCACTGCAAACTCAGGGGGGCAAGACTTGTAACTTCAACCTGCTCAACTGCAACTTCAGGGAGATAAGGTTAATATCTTTAATTTACTTCCTGCAACTTCAGGAAGATAAGATCTTCAATCTCCTCCCTGCAACCTCAAGGATGCCAGACTGGTATCTTTGATATGCTTCACTGCAACTTGAGGAAGGCCAGATCTACTATCTTTAGTCTGCTCCCTTCAACCTCAGGGATGTCAGACTGGTATCCTCGATCTGCTTCACTGCAACTTCAGGAAGGCTAAATCTGTTGGCTTCAGTCTGCTCCTTGCAACCTCAGGAATGCCAGACTAAAAGCTTCAATCTACCCTACTGTAATGTCCTATAGAGGACATACCCTGTAGAATGAGCATGTGCTTATGTCTAATGATTAAGATGCCTTGATCAAAATGAGTCAAATGCTCCTAATTAGACATGCCATGATATGTGTATGTAGAAATGTTATTAGAATGATTCCTATTTAAGGTGTCATCACCCATCAAGGTTTCTACTTGAAGTTTTAATCACATTTTGCTTGGATAACTTGCCTCATGGTAGTCTCAAGGCTTATTCCACTTGATCATTGGGATACAATGCCTGTACCGCTTTCAAACCATCCGACCACGATTTAGGATTTGAACTTTATAACCATTCTCTACTGCAATTTAAGGGTAAATGATCTGTTTCAACTTTAATCAATTCTACCGTAATTCAACGGTTTCGAATATTTTCATATCGACTTAGTCTGCCATACCGTTCCCCAAAGGCTATGACCCAATGAGAATGCTTGTAAAAATAACCCTCTCTTAGGATTAATGTTGCTCAATCATCATTTGGACAAAAGAAATAGTCTCAATCTAGACCTTTCTCAAGTATCTTCGACCTTTACATATGGGAATTCTTAAACAATTGTCATGTTTTAGTTTCTTGTATTATCTAGAAATTTCCAAAGTAATATGCAAAACTTCTTTTATGAAATTATTATTAGTTCATCAATCATTATTTCAATGCAACATGCTTATGAATAATGGACACCAAATAAATTGATCTTGGAAACAATTTTAGAGTCAAATAAAAAATACAAAGGAAATTAACTGGGAACATATCTTTGAGAAGAAAAAGAATCCAAAGATAGTAAATTTAACATGAATAAGACAACAACTAGGCGCCCTAGATATCACAGTTTGGGCTTTTATATACAAACTCCGTGAAGACTACTTTAAGCTTAACATGTGTTTAGAAGATCCAAAGTATTTCGTTGATGCCCCAATATGTAACACACTTCGTTTCTTGTTGATTCAAGTATAGCAAGATTACTGCATGCCCATCCAAATTTGAGCCGCCCTTTTCGGGTTTTCAACTCAAAATCCCTTTGGTCTCAAGGCGCCCTTTGCGAGTTTTCACCTTGACCTCTTCGTTTTTTTTAAGAAGTCTCAAAGCGCCCTTTGCGGGTTTTCACCTTGTCCTCTTCTCCTTTTTAGGCAAAATATTTCTTGACTAAGTCCGAATTCACAAGATTGGGTAAGCTTTTCCCATCCATTTCTATCAAAATCAGTACACCTCCAGAGAAAGCCTTCTTCACCACATTGGTCCTTCCCAATTCGGCATCCATTTTCCTCTGAAATCCTTTTGTATGGGAAGGATCTTCTTCAATACAAGGTCACCCTCATGAAATTTTCTTGGACGAACTTTTTTGTCATAAGCTCGCATCATTCGCTTTTGATACATCTGGCCATGACGAATAGCCCTTAGCCTCTTTTCTTCAATCAAGTTCAACTAATCGTATCGTGACTGAATCCATTCTGCCTCTTCTAATTTTACTTCTGACAAAACTCGAACGGAAGGTATCTCTACTTTAATAGGTAGAACTGCCTCCATACCGTAGACCAATGAGAAAGGAGTTGCCCTAGTAGAGGTTCTGACGGACGTTCAATAGGCATAGAGTGCGAATGGTAACTTCTCATGCCAGTCCTTGTAGGTCTATGTCATTTTCCCCACTATCTTCTTAATATTTTTATTAGCCACTTCTACTGTCCCATTCATTTTCGGACGATACGGAGATGAGTTGTGGTGTTTGATCTTGAATTAACTACAGACTTCAGCTATTGTGCTATTGTTCAAGTTCAGCGTATTGTCTGATATGATCCTCTCAGGTATTCCATATCGACATATAATCTTCTTCTTCAAGAACCGACTAACTGTTGACTTAGTAACACTTGCGTATGAAACAACCTCTACTCATTTCGTGAAGTAGTCGATAACTACAAAGATGAATCGATGCCCATTCAAAGCTTTCGGTAAGATCGGCCAATGACATCCATGCCCCATATGGAAAAAGGCCATGGAGACGTCATAACATGCAAAGGTGAAGGCGGTACGTGAATTCTGTCACCATAAATCTGGCATTTATGACATCTCTTGGCATAGTCGATACAGTCTCCTTCCATGGTAGACCAATAGTATCCACACTTCATGATTTGTCTAGCCATCGTGAAACCATTGGCATGTGTCCCACAAACACCTTCATGCACTTCTTCCAAAATTTTCCTAGCTTCAACAGCGTCAACACATTTCAAGAGTACTTGATCTTTCATTCTTTTGTACAAGATATCCCCATCCAAAACATAGTCGCAGGCTAATCTCCTTAATGTCCTTTTTTCATTCTCAGTTGCATGCTCAGGGTATTCACGATTTCTTATGTATCGCAATATATCCTGATACCAACGGTAGTCATCCTTTTCCTCTTCCTTCATGTTGCAACAATAAGCTGGAACATAAAAAATACTCATCTGAATAGGTCTCACATCTTCTTATTTGCTTACTTTGATCATGGAAGCCAGAGTTGTCAAGGCATCGGCCATTTGGTTTTCATCTCGAGAAAGATAATTGAAGGTGATGTTATCGAATTCTTCAATCAATCCCAAAATTATTTTTCGGTAATCAATCAGTTTGGGGTCTCTTGTTTCCTATTCTCCGTTAAGCTGGTAAATTACCAATGCAGAATCTCCATATACTTCTAGCACTTTGATTTTACGTTCTATTACTGCTTGTATTTCCATGATGCACGCCTCATACTCTGCCATATTGTTTGTGCAATCAAAATCCAATTTGAATGTGAATGGATAATGATCTCCATTTGGGGATACTAAGACTGCCCCAATTCTATTTCCTACAGCATTTGATGCTCCATCAAAGTTTAACTTCCACGGATACTCTTCAGTGGCTGCCACATACATTAATTCTTCATTGGGGAAATCAAAGCTCAAAGGTTCATAATCCTCTAGAGCTCTGCTAGCCAGAAAATTCGCTATTGCGCTCCCTTTTACAACATTTTGATTCACATAGACTATATCAAACTCAGAAAGTAAAATCTACCACATTGCCATTCTTCCATTCAGAGCAGTTGACTCCATCATATACTTTAATGGATCAAGTTTCAAAATTAGCCAGGTTGTATGATATAGCATATATTGCCTCAATCTTCGGGTTGTCCAAATCAAGGCACAACACAACTTCTCAATCGGCGAGTAACTCATCTCACACTCAGTGAATTTCTTACTGAGGTAGTATATCGCCTTCTCTCTTCTTCTCGTCTCATCATGTTGACCCAGCACACATCCCATAGAGTTATTGAACACTGGCAAATACAGTATTAACGGTCTATCTAAACTAGACGGAGATAGTACTGGAGCATTTGACAAATATCGCTTAACTTTATTAAAAGCATTCTGGCATTCAGCATCCCAAGTGCCTTGGTTGTACTTCTTAAGAAGGCGAAATAAGGGGTCACATTTCTCAGTTAATTGTGAAATGAACCGAGTAATGTAATTTAACCTTCCTAGAAAACCTCAAACTTCTTTCTGAGTGCGCGGTGGAGGTAATTCTTGTATAGCTTTGACCTTATCTGAGTCAACTTTTATTCCTCTTTCACTGACTACAAAACCCAGTAGCTTTTCCGACTTAGCTCCGAAAGTACACTTTGCCGGGTTAAGCTTTAGTTGCAATTTCCTCAATCTCAAGAACAAATTTTTCAAGACTTGGATATGTTCCTTTTCTATTCGAGATTTGGCGATCAAGTCATCTACATACACTTCAATTTCTTTGTGCATCATGTCATGGAATAAGGTTACCATAGCTCTTTGATATGTTGCTCCTACATTCTTTAACCCGGATGGCATCACCTTATAACAAAAGAAACCCCATAGTGTTATGAAGGTAGTTTTCTCCATATCCTCAGGATGCATATTTATCTAATTATATCCCGAGAAACCATCCATGAAAGAAAACAATAAGTATCCCACTGTATTATCTACTAACATGTCAATATGAGGTAAGGGAAAATTGTCCTTCGGGCTGGTCTTATTCAAATCCCTATAGTCTACACACATCTGAACCTTTTCATCTTTCTTAGGGACAGAAACAATATTGGCAACCGACTCTGAGTATTTGACCACTTGTAGAAGACCAGCATCAAACTGTTTCCTGACTTCCTCCTTTATCTTTAGTACCACATCAGGCCTCATCCTTCACAGCTTTTGTTGGACTGGCTTGCATTCTTCTCTTATGGGAAGGCGATGTACTACAATATCAGTACTTAACCTAGGCATATCTGGGTATGACCATGCAAAGACGTCTTTGAACTCCCGCAATAACTCAATGAGATCTTGCTTTGTCTCCTCAGCTATGTGTATTCCAATTTTCACTAACTTCCCTTCCTCTAAGGTCACATTTTCTATCACCTCTTCATGGGGTAAAATTTGTTTCTCTTATTGCTTTACCATTCTTAATAAATTCGGAGACAAGTCACAATCTCTGTCACCTTCAAAATCCTAAGATTCCTCTAAACACATATCTTGCTCAAAAGAGATTTCAGAATTTGTAGTATTGTTGCTCATGTTATTGATATCTAGAGACCTGCGGTAGGCATAAAGGAATATACGAAGAACAAATGAATTCGAGAACAACTATTTACATGGTATGAATGTAAATACAAAAGAATTGGAAGGAAATTAGAGGATCAAAAGAATATTTAAGAAAAATGCAAGAATATTTGCTTGAATTGATCATCAAAAGATGTATTTATTGAAACAAAGATATTTGAACATTAGCCTATTTCACAAATGAAATCTTATTGTTTCTAGGCTTTAAAACAACAAGTGTGTTCCAAAAATTACTCTGTATAATTTCTAAAAACTACAGGAAGTTCCTCTACAGTCCAGTTGTTCAAGGCACTCCCAGGTTCATAAGGACGAATACCCAATAGGTTTCTTTGTTCAATCTCTTCCCCGTGTATGGCATTGATGTGAGAGTTTTCATTTCTCAGCAACCCTCTCTCAGGGAAATTATCCCTCCAGATACGAAAGCTTGGGGCATGTGAGGGAATGTCATCAATTCTCACTTAACTTCTTCCCCATTTAGCCGTGCCCTTCTTCTTTCTTGCTTCTTCTCTATCTCCTTCTTCCTTTGTCTAGTATCTGGCTTGAAACCCAGGCCAAAACGGTATCTTTTCTCTTTCAACATTGGAACCTGAATTTCTCCTTGGAGATATCTACCCAATCCTTTTCCTAGTAAGGCTCCTTTACCTACCATCATTTGCAAGCCCATTTTCGTGGTCCGGGATATTTTTGGTACTAGAACCTCACTTCCTTCCGTAATGAATATCGCATTCACAAACTCCAAAGATTGAAAAGAACATTCAATTCCTCATTTGCCTCAAAATATGGCGCGTCATTGGTAACAGTTGCTATAATGTCCTCCTCCGCGTTTATGGTAACCAACCAATCTTCTGTTACTAGCTTTAACTTTTGGTGTAAAGATGAGGGTACTACTCCCGTTGAATGTATCCAAGGCCTCCCTAACAAGCAATTATAGGAGGGCTTGATGTCTATCACCAAAAAGTCTACTTCGTATGTGTTTGGTCCAATTAACAACGGTATGTCGATCCTTCCCATCACTTTCCTCTCAGTGCCATCAAATGCTCTCACTATATTCTGGCACGTTTTTATGTGAGAACTGTCTATGGGCAATCTATTCAACGTGGAAAATGGTAAGACGTTCAGAGCAGATCCATTATCAATTAGCACACTGGGCAGAGTATATCCTTTGCAGCGAGTAGTGATGTGCAGAGCCTTGGTCGATCCCATACCCCCAGGTGGAATTTCATCATCATTAAAGTAGATGAAGTTGTCGGCATTTATGTTACTAATCAGACGATCCAGCTTGTTGACAGATATATCTTTAGTAATGTAAGTTTCATTCAGCACTTTCATCAATGCTTCACGATGTACTTCTGAGCTCAAAAGCAATGCTAGCACCGATATACGAGCTGGCTGTTTGCATAACTGCTCTACCACGTTGTATTCACTATGCTTCAAGAATTTTAGAAATTCTTTAGCCTCTTCCTCTTTACAGGCTCATTGATAAGTGCCTCGGCCCCTTTCTCTCGTACAACTACTAAGGTCTTTGTTTTCACAGGCTTAGTTTTAATGTTTACTGAGTTGTAACGCCTTCCACTATGCATGTAAGACCCCCTCACTTTGGACCTCCTTGGAAGTACTAGCTATGTTTTCCCCTCCTGGTATTGTCACATTACAGTCGTAATTCTAAGGTATCGGTTTGTTATCCTTATAAAAAAAGGAAACAAGTTTTTGGATTACAACCTTTGGTGCAATTTGTGTTCCGCCCTCCGTATATCTTGGTAGGGAAATGATGACCCTCGGGTAATTGACCTTTTGCCCTCTTGACACTCCTTCTGTCACGCATATAATTCCATCCCTTGAGCCTTCTTCATAAAATTCTATTTCATTATTATCCATAAGGCTTTGTACCAATGTCCTGAATTCAATGCATTTCTGGATCTCATGCTCCTCCGTTCCGTGGAACTCACAGTAGTCCCTTACTCCTTCATATCCTTCCTCAGAATCTGATGTTATCAATCCTCTTCTTACCATCTCTCTCTAGACCATTCTAAATGGGGTTTTTACTTCCGCAACATCCCCCTTGATTCCTCTCACAATATTTTCCCCAATTGCATTTACTCCCTTATCTCCATGGTTAGGCAACGAGTTTTTCGCACTAGGGGTATCATCAAATTTTACAATCCCCATCATAATGTGTCTTTCCACTATTTTCTTAAAAGCAGTGCAGTTTTCTATTGAATGCCCCGATATTCCCGCATGGTAGTCACATTGAGCGTTTGAGTCATACCATTTGGGATATGGGGGCTGCAATGGTTTTAGATAAAATGGGGACACCACATATGCGTTAAACAAACTTTGATATAGCTCCTTATATGTCATCGGGATGGGTGTAAATTGGAGCTTTTCAGAGTTTTGCCTTATGCCAGATTCATGCCTTTGCGAACCCTATTGCTCAGCTACTTTTGGCTGACTGACCATATTTGACTTTGAGTACCCTTTGCTATAAGTACTTGATTATTCACCTCGTTCTCTTTTCTCCTTGGAGCTGACCTCTTAGTAGTTTCCCCTTCAATCTTGCCACCTCTTATGGCATTTTCAATCATCTCTCTCACCATTACTATATCTACAAAGCTCTTTATGGTACTCCCTATCATGTGAGTAATGAATGGGGTCTTCAAAGTATTGATAAAGAGCATTGTAGTTTCCTTTTCCAAGAGTGGTGGCTGAACTTGCATGGCAACTTCCTTCCACCTTTGCGCATACTGCCTGAAGCTTTCATTTAACTTCTTTTCTATATTTTATAGGGTGATTCTGTCAGGCGTCATATCTGTCACATGATTGTATTGCTTCATAAAAGCTTGGGCTAGGTCTCTCTAGGAACTAATCCTAGCACAGCTCAATTGATTGTACCACCTAGACGCTGCCTCAACCAAACTATCTTAGAAACAATGGATCAATAGTTGATCATTGTTAACATTACCAGTCATCCGTCTACAGAACATGGTGATGTGAGCTTCAGGGCAACTAGTCCATTGTACTTTTCAAATTCTAGCATCTTGAACTTACGAGGAAGCACCAAATCTGGGACCAAGCTCAAGTCTTTAGCATCAATGCCATGGTAATTGTCAGCATTTTCCAAAGCCTTGAACTTTTCTTCTAACCATCTACAACGGTCTTCTAGCTGCCTTGAAGATTCAATTCTCATTCCCTCCCTCTCGGCTATGTCTAAATCAGGGATGACAGGATTGGCGGGGTTATCTCTTGGGTTAGATCCCGAGCCAATTTGGAAATTCATGGGCACCCCAGTATTAACTTACCCTTGTTGAGGCCTAATTATGACAGATAGCCTTCGGGGATGCACCTCAGGTTGTATTTGTGCATGTGGTGGGGTAAAACCTGGAGGGTAGTCTTCATTATCTTCTCCAGTATTAGTCATAGGGTCCTTTCCTTTATCCATTGCCCCATTCAGCAGCTGGGCCATTTGAGCCATCATATTTCTTTGGGCTTCCAACATTTGATCTCTCATCTCTTGTTGAAGCTTTGCCAACTGCTCTTGCATCTGATCTTGCATATCTCTCTGGAACTGTTCAAGTCTTTGATCTATTTTTTTGTCTTAGCGCGAGTACCGTAACGGTGTTTATTTCCGGATTAACTTCTACTTCCTTCTCTCTCTCTCTTTCTCTTTCTCTCTCTCTGAAATAACTACAACTACTTAGGGTCCTTCCATGGATTTTAATACATATGATGTGATGTAATGCAAATGCATGAATGCAAAAAGAATATCAATTCGAATTCAGTTTAATTTAGAAAACTTTATTTAGAAAATAAAATTTTTACACAAAACGGATTACAAATACGCTTTCGCCTTAAGGCCCAAAGCTTTAACCCTTCTAAACAATACAGCTAACTCTCGACCCCTATCTGATTCTAACTCATACTTTACACTTAACATATCAACCTGCGCTGCCAAAGCTTGTAAATGATCAGCCACTTCATGAATTTGGACTATGGCTTCACCCATGAGGTAATCCCTATTTCTAACTTGATCCTAAGAATGGTAAAACTCTTATTTTCAATGCCCTTCTCTTGCTTTAAGATGCTCGATCCGAAATTCACAGTTTTGTAATATCGACTTTAACCCTTCAATCTTGCCCTTCATTTCCTTGATCTTGTTTAGACTTGACTTTAACTCGGCTGTAAAATTACGACTTCGAAGGTGATAAAGAGACTGTCCATGTTCAGCCACTTTAGCTTTTAATCCACACTTCTCCTTCTGACTCTTTGCCAAGCTCCTTTCTAAGGCCTCATTTTCCGCCTGAATTTCTTCGAACTTCCTTTCCCATCGATCAGCTTTGGCTTTTTCCTCTCGAATCTTTTGTTGCCACTGTTCCGAAGTCTTCCCCAATCCGGCTCTTTTTATTGACAGCTGTATCTTCTTATATTCTGTCTTCAAATCATCTCGATCTTCCTCCACCTTTCTCTTCTCTTTTCATACTTTTTTAGCCTCTACTTTCTGAACATCCGTGTCTAATTTTAGGTACATTTTCTCTTCCTCTAGCTTCTCTATCCTTTTTTCAAGCTCTAGACTCTTCCTTTCAAAATCTTGCTTTATAATCTTCAATTTTGATGGGACTACTCATAAGTACTCCGCCATCGATTGAGCACCTTCCAAACTTGGTCCAGGGATGTTATCATTGATCCTCTTGCTCAGCCACCCCTTGTATTCAAGGGTTGTCATCGGCCCTATAGTCAAAATTTTCATAGAACAAGTCTGCTTCCAAGCCTCAGAAATCTCTCGAATCTTCTTCTTATAATTATCCCCCTTATATGAGAATTCACACTGAGCTAACCCATGCGTTGCCGGTATGAATTGTCTTGCCTTGTATTGCCTTAGTACGAGCAACAGTGCATATCCAACAGCTCTCTAGATTCTAGGGAAAGGTACCCAATCAAAATTTCTACACTGATAGAGGACCTTGTTGGGAACCATCCAAGGGGCTTTCCACTCAACATCTTTCTCTCGGAGGTTTTGAAGAATTTCCATCCACCTTTCTTCCGATATATCATCCCTTCTTGGTGTAGCTGTTGCTTTCTTTAAAGGGGAATAATTCTCAAAGAACACTCGGCAAGGGACCTTGTCAACTCTCTAAAAATGACTATGGAACCAAACCATTAACAACTGTGCACATCCAATGAATCTACCTTCACTGACCTTCCGACATGCACTCAAGGATCTGAACGTCTCAGCTAGAATTGCAGGTACAGGTGTAACCTGCTTTCTAAGTTGATCAAATAAATCAGTGACTGCCTCATCTATATGCCTTAGTGATTTTGGAAAAATTACTAGACCATAAATACTTAAGGCCAAGACATCAACTTTCCTCTTCACATTTGGGTAAGCTAATATCAAATCCCTCAAACTCACCCAAGGAATGTATTTACCATCACCCTTTTATTGGATTTGAGCTACAACCCACTGTTCACTCATCCCCGTAATATTTATTAATTTCTTCACAAAAGTTGGGATTTGTAGCCCTAAAGTAAGCTTTGTTACCTCGAATCCTTAGACAGTGAAGCAAGGCCGTATACTCCTCCATAGTAGGTACTAAATCCACCTTCCCAAAAGTGACAATTATAGGTAGGGTTCCAAAACTGAGCCATAGCCCGAAACAAATGCTTGTCCACCTTAACGTCTAGCAAGTAGGGTAGATCACCATAATTATTGTAGAACAACTGCTTAGTCTCGTCATCCCATTGGGCCCATATATCTTTCAATTCTTGAAACTCATTCTGCGCCGTACTGATGCGAGTGAAGTCCTACAATTCTGATGTATATCCCTCAACGATGCTATCTCTTTTTTTAATTGGGTTTTCTCTGACCATGCATGGACGATAGCGTTGTCCTCCACTTTATCAAGAAATTCATTCTCCATAACAAAACTCTTTAATTTAGAAATTGAATCATGATTCAACTTTTTAAATGACATGCAATGATAACAAAATAAAACTAGTCAGTGTAATGTATAAAAAATATAATTCAAAGAAAACAGGGAATAAACAAACACCTATGTAGGTAGCTACTATGGGTTATCATCGTACTACCTAGGGCGAGCTCTTAGGGTTCACTATATATGTTTTTGGTTCTAAGGAAAGGGTACCTGAACCAGCAGATTCCTCGACCTTCACCCATTATAGGCTCATATGGACCAAGTTCAGTTCAGGGAGACACATTTCCCTATGGCCATGCAGAGATGAAAATCTCACGAAAACATAGCTACGGATGTATCCCGGAAGCGATCCACTAGCCCATGCAGAGGTGAAAACCTCGCGAAGGCGTAGCTTCTCACTCCCACTTAGAGGGTGTGACCACAACAGTCATGTAACACAATGCGGCAATATTTACAAAACCAACCAAATGCAATAAAAAACATGATTTCAAATCAAATTTTCTAAATTTCAACATTAGGACAAAAATGATCAATTTTACGGCTTGACTCTCTTATTGGTCCCCAGTGGAGTCGCCAAGCTGTCGAAACCATTTTTAAGTTTAAAAAACGGGGTTAACTTTTTTTTTAAGAAAACGAAAACGGGAGTCGCCACCAATCTCTTTTTGCTTAGGTGTGATTGGATCACCTTATAAAACGCTTTTTTTCAAAAACATTGATTTTGGCCTACGAAATTCAAGAAAACGGGTTCGGGATTCGGTTACGTACAAGGAAGGATTAGCACCCTCGTAACACCCAAAATTGGTACTGAATTGATTATTTTTTGTCCTAATATCGAAAGTTCGAAAAGATTTTAAAACATAATCTTTTTTTTTTAAATTTGAACAACTTGAATTGGAACTTGAGATTTCTTTATTCCAAAAAAATACAAACATCACATCCAGCACGTTAGGACATGATGTTTTAAATCCTCGTAACCAAAATCATCTCGTGATTTACAAAATTCATTAAAAGGACATTTAGTTATTTAGACAAACGGAAAATCAAAACTCAGCACGTTAGGGCACTATTTCCCGAATTTCCAAAACACTAAAATATTGCCTTATTTAAGAAAAAAACTTTTGGATAAAACGTAGCAATTAAATGAAATATATTTTTAAAAAAAATGTTTTGAACAAAATGCAACATTAATATATTACACAACATAAATACCAAAGCAATATATAAATTACATGATATACCAACATTTCATACAAATATAAACGATTAAAAAAGAAAAAAACAACATAAATAATGGATTATAATAAAATAACTATGCTAAAGCAAAAATAAACAAATGCATAATTTGAATGGACAAATAAAAATATATAAACTAAACCATAACAAATTTAAAAAACGCGAAATATAAAAACTTGGAAATAAATACAAAACTATAATAAAAAATAAAGGTAAAATATCAATAGAAAATAAATGAGGTATTTAAAACAATAAATAGATATTGTGATAAAAAGGATAAAAAGTAACCATTTTTAAAAGGGTTAATATATATACATATAAAATAATGAATTTTTTTAAATGAACAACATAAAAACTTAGGCTATATAAAATATATATATATATATATATACACGTAAAAGATAACTTATAATAAATATATATAATATAACAATGATAATATACTTATTTAAAAAAACGATATAAAAACTTTACATTATTAATAAATTAATTTAAAATATTATAATATACAAATTTTTTTAAAATACTGAATATATAATAGATAATAAAAAATAAAATAGTACGCAATTAAACAATTTTATATATATAAAAGGTTTTAAAATAAATAATATGCCTACAAAATATTAAGATAAATAATAATTAAAAGAAAACTAAGTCAGAATAAAAATAAAAAGAATTAAATTTAAATTTTAATAAAATTTATGGGGTGATTTTTAAAAAGAATATAACTGAATTAAGACCTTAATTGAAACACGTGTTATAGGTGAGGGACTCATTGGGAAAATATACCCTAATCCCAAAACGGCACCGTTCCAATGCTTGTATTTAGAAGGCGTATGGACCAAAATGTCGTACAAATGAAAATATGGGGCCAAATTAAAAAAAAAAGAAAAACAAAAAGGACTGATTTGAGATGCATTGTAAAAGCAAGAGGATCGTGCATGTAAATTACCTATATTATCGGAAAAACACGTGGATCCTTAAGACAAGGGTCGGGTCGAACAGGTCAAGAACAAAACGGCGCCGTTTTAATGCTTATTGACTTAAGCCAAAACTACGCCGTTTTATACTGCTATATAAGTAATTTTTTTACACAAAAAATTCATTTAGACCTTGTTTTCAAAAAAAAAAAACTTCGAAAAACTCTCTCAGTCTCTCTTCCCTTAGCCCAGAATCCGATCAGGGCTCCGGCGACAGACCGTCGCATGCGCCACATGCGCCGCTGCAAATGTCGCCGTATAAGGCCAGAATCTCCCGTTTTTCAGCGTAAAACGCGAGGTAAGCTTCTTTTTACTTATTTCTAGTAGTATTTTATAAATAAAAAAATAAAAAAATGATTTGTACGTATTGAACAGAATAAATAAAAAACTTATGCGAAATAAACTATTGAAAAATCACCTTTTTTTTATTTCTTATTGTCTGTGAAAAACCTCCCCATTTTCACTGTTTGTGTTTTCTTTTATAGCCAGAATGAATCGAATCAAATAAATGTTACAATCTTTATTTTTTGATTTCTTGCTATACGTGTATCTCTGTCTGTTCTTTTCTTTTCTTTCTTGCAGGTCAACAACGAGGATCCGGCGAAGGGACGTGATTTGCGTGCCGATTGCAGCGCAACATGAGGCCTGTGCTGCTGCGGCGCCTAGGGTTTCAGAAACCCTAGGCTTACTGGTTTAGTTTAAGTATTTGGGCCTTCTTGGGCCTCCTAAGTTTGGGTCAGCTGAAACCGAGTTTTGGGTTTAGAGTTACCGGGCTATTTTTTGGGTACTGGGTTTAGGTTTAAAATTTTGGTTTAGTTTAGTATTGGGCTAGGTTAGAATTTTAGGCCAAAGGGATTTAGTGTTTTGGGCTACGGGTGTAATAGGGTTTTGGGTAGTTTATTTTGGTGTTGTAATTGGGTTGTAAATGGACTGTAAAAAAAAAAAAAACTTTATTATTTTAGTTTAAAATTTGCTTATTTTATTTTTGTTTTTGGAATGTGTATGGGCCTGGGCAAAAATGGGCTAATACACTTGCTTTTATTTCAAAAATTCCCTTCCTGCAAAATAAAAAGAAAAAAACCAACACAACCATTTATAAAATAAACAAATCAAAAACAAAAAAATAAAATTTGCATACAAACCTTACCTTCTTCCTCTTTTCTTTTTCATTGTTTTCAGCTAGACTTAACTTTTTTTTCTTCTTTCAATCCAACCGGTCTTATATATATGTATGCATAAATTATAAAAAAATAACATCTGATTTTTTTATAGCCTTGTGACCGAGTGGTCACATCACTGGTGGTGCCGCCTGCCGTCAGCCCTCCACTAGCCTTGTGCCACCAATGGTCAGCCCTCTACCCCTGCAGCAACAAGTCCCGATGCCACTTTATTTTACTATTACTTTTTACTATTATTTGTATTCATATAATAAACTATATTGTATTTTTGTTATACTGGTGCTGCCATCCCTCCTCTCCACCCTTAATTTTTTTAAAAAGTACGTTGTTTTGTAATAATTTTTAATTATTGTGTCAGAAATGAAGTAGGTACCGTTTATCTCTCTCCATCCCTTAGTATAGATTTAAACATACTGTTTTGACAAATAATGATATTGATGTACTATTTCAATATTTAATTTTTTAATTTTTATTATATAGGTAAAAAAACCTAATTAGTAGTTATAAAAACACAAGTTTTGTACAAATTAAACATCTTACATAAACATAAATTTAATAATTATAAAAAAGTAAATATATTCTTTAAAAAAGGAAATATATTATAAATTATGTTATTATATAACGCTTGTATTTATTAAAAAATAAATATGATATTAATGTTTTTAATTATAAAATTAAAAATATAATTGTAATTTATATTTTATTATTTAATATAGATATGGATTTTAATTATTTATTATATTATAAGAATGTTCTAAACTAATGTCTATAATAGTTATTTTTATTGTTATTACATTGTTACAACTACGTTTGAATTTTAATACTAATTTTACCATTTGTTTAAATCTTATTGTTATAATACCTAATTTTTCCGTTATCGTTGTTTTCAATCTCACCACAGGGAGCTAATATAATTTGATTTTTTTGAAACATATTTAGGGTGGGTTTGGATAGGCAGTGCGTTTACCTGCGGTTAGTGTAAAAACAACGATAATGGTGACATTAGATACTATAATGACATTGTAGCGTGAGACAAAAAATAAGTTAAACACATTACACCGCACCCCACCGCCTATCCAAACTCATCCTAAATATGTTTCATTTGAATACAAATGATATTATTTTTGTTGGGTAGGAAAAAAGTGAAATGTTAAACAAATTGATATTTAGAAGAAAAGAAAATGTACCATAAGATTTTTTATTTAAAATCCCTTTTTAAATTTCATAAATGAAAGGCAAAATTGCGAAAAAAAAATCCTCAATTTTTGTGGCTTTTGGATATATGCCCTAACCTTTTTCTTTTATTTAGGCCTTCAACGTAACAGATTTTTCAGACATCAATCCAATTGAAATGATAACTGTCAGTTGACCGTTAGTCAACAGCCGGCCAAAAAATTAGTCTATGTGGCATTCCAGTTGATTGATGATGTGGTAGACATTTAAATAATAACGTTGACATGGCAAAAAGAATTAAACAAATTTAATAAACATAAAACAAAAAAACCCTAAATCCCCCAAATCATCTCAAACCCCCAAATTCAAAACTTTTTTCCCAAATTCTAAAATCCTTAACTTATTAAATTCCCTAAATCATGAAACCCCTAAGTCATGAAATCACAAAATCCATAACATTTGAAATCTTCGTTGAATCCCTAAAATATTGAAATCCCTAAATATTGAAATCTCTAAATCTTAAAATCCCTAAATCGTTAACATTTTGAAATATTCTTGAAATTCTTAAAACTTTTAAGAACCAAATTGTTGAATCCCTAAAACTTTTAGGAATGAAAAAGCTTCAATAATCGTAAGCAGTTTCTTTAACCCAAAATCGAAAGATAGGTACTTTCTTATTTGGTTTGTTGGGAAAATAAATTCCATTTTTGGTTTAGTTTGTTGGTTATTTGTGATTATTATTACAATTTCAATGTCACAATGTAGGGTATGTTTTGTCAATTTGTGATGCAACAGTGATCTCAATGTTGTTGATAAAGTTGTTAAAATTGTATATGGTTATTTGTGATTTATTATTGCAATTTCAGTGCCACAATGTAGGTTTTGTTTGTTGATTTGTGATGCGACAGTGGTCTCAGTGTTGTTGATAAAGTTGTTGTTAAAATTGTAGATGGTTATTTGTGCTTCATTATTGCAATTTCAGTGCCACAATTTAGGGTTTGTTTTGTCGATTTGTGATGCGACAGTGGTCCCGATGTTGTTGATTTTTGTTACCCAAGCAAAAAGATATTGTAAAAATTGTAGACATGTGTTACTATTTTGTATTGTATTCAAAGAAGTGGTCCCAATGTAGGTAGTGAGTTTTTTTTAATGTTTTTTTACTTAGAAAATTGTTTGTTTATTCTTTGCAGATGTCATCAAATGAGGAACATTATATTATTTTGCACGTAGGTGGGCACTTTGTAAATGACCCATATGTTAGATATGTAGGTGGGGAAGTGATTAGGCTTAAAGAGGACCTAGACACAATATCCTATTTTGAATTATGTAAAATAGTGAAAATTGGGTTAAGGTTTAACACTGTCATGTTAATATATTTTCATGAGCCTAATATAGTAGGGTTACAAAATAATCTAAGGGTGATTTATGATGACACTTCCACCATAGTTATGTTAGACTTTTGGGTCAATTTTAAAGAAATTAACCTATATGTTGAACATGAGGTTGATAATCCTATAATTGTAGGCGAAATGTTTCTATTGACTGTTGGGGAGGTGATGTTGAAGGGGTAGAAGTTGATGGGGAGGGTGATGATGAAGGGGTAGAATCTAATAGTGAATGTGATCTGGAAAGGGTAGAATCTATTGGGGAGGGTGATGTAGGAGGGGTACAAGCTGATGGGGAGGGTGTATCCACTACTGGTATTGAGGTAGGTAAGTATGGTGGTATGGAAAGTGGTGGACAGATTAGTTGAGGGTCTACTATTGGAGAGGATAATGATAGTGAAGTTGTTGCTGATGA
Source organism: Gossypium stocksii (assembly GCA_020496765.1). Classification (NCBI taxonomy): domain Eukaryota; kingdom Viridiplantae; phylum Streptophyta; class Magnoliopsida; order Malvales; family Malvaceae; genus Gossypium; species Gossypium stocksii. Next base: position 51,072,810 of record CM035625.1, on the reverse strand, counting down.
ATATGTTGGTGATTTTGTAACATCAGATAGAGTGGATAATGTTACTGTTGCAAGTAGTGGAGAAGAGGAGGATGGGAATGAGACTGAGGTATGGGACTCAGATGAACATGGAAGTTTGGTTGGGTCAGATGAAGATGAAGAACATGAAGATGGTGAGAGAATGAGGAGCAAGTTTCTTTTATATAGTGATAAATTAAAATTTAGTTTGGTAATGTTGTTTAAGGATGGAAAACAGTTTAAGAGTGTAATTTGAAAGTACTCTAAAGGATGTAGAGGATAATGGAAGTTTATTAAAAATAAATCGAAAAGGATTATTGTGAGATGCATTGCTTCCCCTAGTTGTCCATGGAAAATTAGGACTAACTACAGTTCTATTGCAAAATGCTTGTGAACAAAGATGTTTCAGGCTGAGCACCATTATTCGGTTAGTTTTAAGAACAAAATAGTGATTGCTGCTATGATTACCTAACATTTTGAAGCAACTATCAAGGATCACCCTAAGATGAAGTTGAGGGAAATTCAAAAAAAAATGTGCTTCTAATATGCATGTAAATGTGACTATTGACTGTTGTTATAAAGTAAAGAAAATAGGAAAGGAGAAAATGAATAGGAATCATAAGGAAGAATTTGGCCTATTATGGGACTATGCTCATGAGTTAAGGTCAAAGATGCTAGGAAGCACAATAAAAATGGTTGTTCAAAGGGTGACAACAGACTCTCTTCATCATTTTAAGAGGTATTATGTGTGCTTTAATGCACTAAAGAGAGGCTAGAAAGCGGGTGTAGGTCACTCATTGAGCTAGATGGTTTCTTCCTAAAAGGCCCATTTAAGAGTAAATTTTTCACAACTATTGGAAAGGACACAAACAACCAAATGTTCCCTATTGCATGGGCTGTGGTTGAGGTGGAGCGCACTAATTCATGGGCCTGGTTTCTTAGTCTCCTATCAACTAATTTGGGCTTGGAAGATAGGTATAAGTACACAATTATCAGTGACCAACAAAAGGTTAGTGAATATGCAAATTTAAGTTTGGTATTATTTTTTTAATTATGTTATTTGTATTTAACTAAAATTTTCTAACAATCTATCTAGTCATTATTTTGAATTAGGGCCTTGAGAATTTAATTTCTAACATACTACCAAGGGTGGAGTATAAGAATTGTGCGAGACATGTGTTTGCAAATTGGTCAGGGAGGAAGTTAGGGAAATCTTATGAGTGTGATTTCTTACTAATTGTGAAGTGCATGGCTGAGAAGGAGTGGGAGGATCTATGTTCAGTACTGGAGAAGGAAGATAATGATACTTATGATAATTTGATAAAAAAATCTCTAAAGATGTAGATTAGGGCATTTTTGGGGACTACTTGTAAATCAGATATAGTTGACAACAATTTGTGTGAAGCATTCAATTCAAGCCTTGTTGAAGCTAGGTTTCAAAGAATTATCAAAATGCTTGAGGATATTAGAACTAAGATGATAACTAGGATAGTACAAAAAAAGAATTTATGTAATGGATGGAAGAAAAATTATGGTCCATTGGTGAAAGCTAAGTTTAATGCCAACAATAAGGACTGTGTAGAGTGGCAACTGATATGGAATGGTGAAATGGATGTGAGTTGAGGAATAGAAGTTATCAATATACAGTGGACCTAAGTCAAATGATATGTAGTTGTCGAAGTTGGTAGATTAGTGGGATTCCATGTTCCCATGTATGTGCTACGATGTATCACTTAGGGCTTCAACCAGATGAATATCTACATAAATGTTATCATACTGATACCTACAAGAAAGCTTACTCTTTTCTAATGCAACCCATAAATGGGCCACATGATTGGGAAAAAACTGGTATTGAGCCAGTGCTACCTCCTATTTAAAGGAAGATGCTTGGGAGGCCCAAAAAGAATAGGAGGATGGCCAAAGATGAACCCCAAAAAAATTGAAACTTGGCCACTTTAGTAGGAAAGGTCTACTTATGACATGTACTCAATGTAGCCAACATGGCCATAACAGGCGATCTTGCACAAATTCGAAACAGGTACAGTTTTGTTCTTCAATTATATATATTGAGTAAATTTTTTTTTTTATTTTGTCTAACCAATGATTATAGTCTATTTTTTGCAGCAAGATGCACAAACTGCCCAAACAAAAGGGGAAATCTCCCATTAAAAGGTCAACTACCTCAGATAAATCTAAGGGAAAATAAATATTTTATGTGAGTTTCTTCCTTTCACTATTGATCAAACATTGTATATTATTTTAATATTAATATAAAATTCTCTTGTAATCTGGTAGAACCATAAGAAGCATGACGAAAACTTCATGTCAAGTTGGTAGTGGACAAACTTCTTCAATGCCCAAGTCACGAAATAAGAAGTTAAAAGCTCCTCTCGACCATCTAGGAACACAAGAATCAGTTGCAGGAAACATGAGTAAATCATTGTTATTTTGTTTTGAATGACTTCTACTGTTTGTCTTATGATTCACAGTAATAACTTGCTATTGAACTTGTGTAATCTTACATGGAAAAAATACAGCTTCATTATATATATGTTGTGTTTTCTCTGAAACTGGGGATGTTATCCTTTTCTTTATGATGTATGCCAAATCATGCCATAATTCAATTCATAACTGTACACATAACTTTCTGCAAATAGGTCATACAACACAAGCCTCTTATTGCGTTTTTTGTCTGTGATGTTCCTTTGTCAAGCAAATCATTTTATCAAGCGTGCTATAATTTCATTTATTTATTTGCATCTCATATGTTGGTTATATGTGCCAAAACTAGCTTGGCCTATAACATTTATCTTCTATTTGTTTTTTACTTCGCAGGACCATCTCATGGCAGTTCGTGAACCAAAAAGGATAGTGTAAGGTGTTCTACCTACAACATTTTGAGGTTACAACATTCTGGTTTTGGAACACAAGATGGTAGTCACATTTTAAGCCTACAACATTCTAGTTTTGGAATACACCAATGTTGAATGTTATTTTGTAGTATTGAAACCAATATGTTGGTTTATTTTTTTTTTAGTTCATGTATAGCTCACTCACATTCTGGTTTTTGGCTGGTATAGTGTGAATGGTGTATTGGCTAATCATATGCTTTTGTAAAGTACATTTATCCAAATTGCAATGGGGAAATCATATGCTTAAATTATCAAATTCCTTTCAGTCTTATGTTTATTGTCACTTCATTATTTACTAAGCTAAATTAAATTGGGCATAAACAATCAATATTGGTCATTACTTCCAAGCATAATGTTAAATTACATAAAAAACAACCAAAATTGGTCATTAGTTCCAAACATAAACAAATATATGTTGGATCATTTTACATTCAATCAACATTTGGAACTACTAGTTGAAAACCTATGGTGATGCATACAATACATAACATAGAGCAAGAAAATAATATCTTATACACTGACTTTTCTTTCTTATAACTTTAGTTTTTTGCTTCATGGTCAACATTTTCTTCCTTAATGCTATTTCTCCTTCAACACCACAAACTGATCTACCTCATTCAACCTCAATGTCAACAGCACTATTGCTATCATTATGGTTACCATCAAATGTAACCAAATTGATAACATTCTAAGTGCTAAATTATCCTTCACAAGATTTCGTTCACTGTCATGCAATTGACGCAGTAACTCAGTCGCATGGTCACACATTTTCCCATTGTATCCTACAAATAAACCCCAATTTAACCAAATTGAAATAATCCAAATTGAAAACAAAGCAAATTATGAGATTTATAAAATCATCAAAATTGAGCTCAAGCTCAATTTGCAAATAAAAAATCTTTACTTACTCGAAAATCTGAACAACCATAAAATCTCCTATCCGGATTTAAATCGCTCCATGAAGTGTCTCTTGGAGCTAACTTATTGCAGTGACATTTTACTGTTGGTCCATCGTAGACATACTCCCTCTGCGGTGAAGTAATAATATTTGCATATGACATTTTTCCTTTGAACCATTCGAACCATGCGTTACCCAATCTTTAGACTGACTATTCAAATTATGTGAATTAATGATTTTAAACGATAATGAAGAAAAATTAAAAAATTCTGAAAAGATTAGGGATTTCACGATCTGGTTCTAAAGGATTAAGGATGTAGAAAAATCTCTCAATCAATGATTCAAAAAGGAGATTGCTGAAGATTTTAGGGATTCAACGAAGATTTTGGATGTTATAGATTTAGGGATTTCATGATTTGAAGGTTTCACGATTTAGGGATTTTAACGAGTTGGGAATTTTAGAATTTGGGAGAAGTTTTAAATTTAGGGGTTTGAGATGATCTGGAGAATTTAGGATTTTTTTTTGTTTTATGTTTATTAAATTTGTTTAATTTTTTGCCACATGTTATTATTTAAATTTTTGCCACGTCATCAGTCAACTGGCATGCCACATGACCAATATTTTTGACCGGCTGTTGACTAATGTTCAGCTGATGGTTATCGTTTTAATTGGGTTGATGTCTCAAAAAGCCGTTACATTAAGGGCCGAAATTAGAAAAAAAAATTAGGTGCATATATCCAAAAGGCCCCTGAAGGTTGAGGGCTTTTTTTTTTTTTTTGCAATTATGCCTAAATGAAATTAAAAGATTGAAAAGCCAATGATAAACGGCTACCTCCGCAAAGAGGATGATGCGTCATTGTAAGAAAAGAATCGAACACCACGCGCCTCCTTCCTTGCCTCTCAAAACACGCACAGATATGCTTTAATTACCATATTTATCTCAAAAGAATCAGAATAAAAAATCCTTATTTTTTTAATTAAAATTTGAAAATAGTTTCAAAATTTTTCTTTCCATTTCTCCTTTTTGGTGGCTGCTTTTTCCCCTTATTTTCTCTCCATAAGAACTCTTTTTTCTCTTCATTGTCCCAATATCCTCATTTGAAGCAACTATGTCTTTTAGAGGAGTATGTCTCTCTTTCTTTTCATTGTTTTGCATCTGATTCAGTTTGGGTTCTTTTTATTTTCTTTGGTTTAGCTTAAATTAAGTTGAATTTTGTTTTTCCATCCTGAAGTTTAAACGAAGTTGAGGTTTTTATTTTATGGGTATCTTCTATTTTGTTCATATTTTATTTTTACTTTTTCTAAGATTGAATCTTCCATTGGCTAGTTTGATCTTAGATCTTAGCATTTAGTTTTAGTTCTTGCATTTTTGGGTTCATGGAATAATGGATTATTAGCTTAGATTTGTTTTACAGTTCCATTAATTAAGATCTGGTTCAGTTTGGGTTCTTTTCAGTTTCTTTGTTTTAGCTAAAAATGAGTTGATTTTTGTTTTTCCTTTCTGAAACTTAAACAAAGTTGAGATTTTTTTTCTATGGGTAGCTTCTATTTTTGTTGTAGTTTATTGGGTTTTTTTTTCCCCTATGTGTTTGTAAGATTGAATCTTCCATTGGCTAGTTAGATCTTAGCTTTTAGATTCTGTTCTTGGATTTGTTTTTCATGTTTGAGTTCATGAAATAGTGGAGTATTAGATCAGATTTGTTTTACACTTTCATTTTTATTGTGCATTTTCTTCTTCAATTGCAATACTAGCTCTGTATCTTGTTGTAAATATATGGGCATTATGATTTGAACCTAGATTAGGATGTTGAATTATGTTAGATTCTAGTGCAGATACGGGTATGTATTTGATGCCAAAGCTAAGGTTTTTGGATTTATTGAACGAAGTTTTCTGTTTTTTTGCTTAAAAATGGAATGATTTTTCTTTAATAGAAGAAGTCAATACTAATCAATTATGGTTGGAGTAACCATTAAACATTGAGCATTTGTTTCTGGTTTTTCAGGGAAATGCATCGTCGGGCATGGGAGTGGCTGAACACAGCAAAAGCACGTACCTGGAACTGCAGAGGAAGAAGGTGTTCCGATATGTTATCTTCAAGATTGATGAGAAGAAAAAGGAGGTCATAGTTGAAAAGACTGGAGGTCCGACAGAGAGCTATGATGATTTCGCAGCCTCATTGCCGGAAAGTGATTGCCGCTATGCAGTTTATGACTTCGATTTTGTGACTTCCGAGAATTGTCAGAAGAGCAAGATCTTTTTTATTGCATGGTCAGTTTCCTCTTTCAATTGCACAGTAATCCCATTCCATTAATTTGGGCTGCATTTGAAGTACAAAGCTTTGTAATATTAAGTCAAGTATTTTGCTTTGCTTTCTCTTTAAGGTTCGGAGACACAAGTTCTTTGAGTGTGAAAATCATGGAATTAGTTTTAGTTTCTTGGCATCGACTCGTTGGAGCTTTTCTGCTCATCTCCTTGGTTTCACCATGTTCTTCTGCAGGTCTCCTTCTGTTTCAAGGATCCGTTCCAAGATGCTCTATGCAACATCAAAGGACAGGTTCCGAAGGGAATTGGAGGGCATCCATTACGAAATCCAGGCAACCGACCCGACTGAAATGGATCTTGAGGTGATTAGGGAGCGTGCACATTAAGCGTCCACTCCTGGAATTCACATGCTTAGGAAAACTTCCTAGAGGTACCTTTAGGGTGTTTTATGGTTCAATTAAATTGCAGAATTAAGTCGAGTTACCCGTCTCTGACATAGTATGTCGTCATCATTAAATAACGCCTGTGAAGGCTGATTAGGAGGAGGATCAGGGTTGGAACATGGGAGGAATGTTGGGACTTTGGACTCCTCATTGCCATGATGCTTCTCAGGTGAAAAGGAGTGTGATTATTATGGGATATTGACTCTTATTCGTGGAATGGTATTTCAATCTCTTGTGCTTTTCATCTGAAACTTTTCTAATTAATTGAAATATAAAAGTTTCTAAGGGTGATAATGGTTTGGTGCGATTAATAGATGGGTCTTTTGATTTTAAAATGTAGGGTAAAGTACGAGAAATAGTCACTGAACTTTTATTTTTTATTTTGGTCACAAAATCAAATGTCCTCGTCACTGAAGGTTGAGAGCAGTTTGAATATTAATAGAAGTTTGATGCGGGCTTTTTTTAATTGATCTAATAACAATTTTAGTCCTCTAATATTTGCACATTTTATCAATTTGATTTTAAATATAAAATATTTAATAAATATAGTTTTTGAACATTTACAAATTAATAAACATTCTGTTTTTTGGTCTTTAAACTAATGTTATTTGTTAAATTATTTAAAATGGATGGATCCAAAATAGATAGATAAAAAAGAGATATTAACTTTATTAACAGTTTATATATAGAAATATATTTAAAAATAAAAGTTAAATTTTCAAAAAAATGTAACTTATAAAAAATGGTAAATAAAGTAAAAATATTATAAATGTATTGTTTTTACAAATAAAAAACCATATTAAGTTTTAACTAGTCTTTTTCTAAAAAAAAACAAAGTTGTCGTTTTTTTTTTTTTAATTATCTCTAGTAGTTATCATTACTAGTGTTGGTGTTAGTGATTTCTTCCAATCACGTTGTCAATGATGTTTTAAATTTAAAATCTTGAAACACTATCGTCGACATCTATGGCTTATTATAGCAAACATCTAGATGAGTTTTCAAATTTAAAATTTAGAAATACCAACCGACAATGCTTTGAATAAATACGTCACTAGTCTTTTTATCTTTTCTTCCATTATCACTTGACGAGTTATTGTAAAAGGGTTCAATTGACAAAAAATTACATGAGTTTTGTTAAAATGATTGATTATGGGTTTCTTTTTATTTTGGTTGAAGCAAGTGGTTTGACATTTTTGAAGTGTTTGCTTTTTATTTTTAATATTTTTTATTTCGAGTTGTAAGTTTTAAGATTGATGAGTAAAATTGACATCGAGGTGTTGAGATCGAAATACACTAAGAGGGGGTGAATTGGTGTATTAAAATGTTTTCGGGAAAGGGCAAAAATAAAACGACTTAAGTATTTATACTGGTTCGACCTCAATTGTCTACATTCATTACCTTAACTTTTCTCAACTAAAGATTTTGCAAATCCATTAGATTTGAACTTTTAAGGACAATGTTTAATCTTACAAATTCCATTATTTTCAAAGGTAAGATAGAACCACTTCCCTTTAAGGTTTTCTACCAAAAACCTTAAGTAACACCTCACAAATGAGAGAAAAATAATGATGAATAAGATGATACCTTTAAAAGGTAGATAATCAACAACTAAGCACTCTCATACAAAGTTACAACACTTGAAAAATGATAGAAAACTTAACCCACAAGTGTGTACAAGAAATATTTAGTAAAAAATTGAGAAAGATTGAAAATTGAGTTCTTGGAAGTTAGACACTTGTTTCTTGTCTTTGTTGACTTCAATGAGGAGCCTTGACCTTGTATTTAAGTCTTCTAACAACCTTGTGGACGTTTATAGCCATTAGAAACAAAATGAAGTTGTTGTAGTTATAAAAATCAGCATTAAATAAAGTCTGCAGCTTCGTTGTATTGGTAGAAGGAAATTTGTAGCGGCAGAAGTCTTTCCAAAATATTACTGTTGGGCTCGTTCTATCGTAATAAGTTCTCTTGTACTGGTAGAACTCCGAGGGTTTCATTTGGTATCGGTAGAACCTATCAGAGTATTGGTAGAAGTGCAGGGGATGTTGAACTTTGGCTACTGGCTTGACTTGTTTCGGTAGAAGTCCTCAAGGTATTGGTAGTAGTACAGAAGATGCTGAACTTTGGCTATTAACTTAACTTGTTTCGGTAGAAGTCCTCAAGGTATCAGTAGCATTTGGTTGTACCGGTAGATCGGACCAAGGTATCGATAGAAGTCCCAGGCCAAAACTACCTTGCTTATTGGAGTGCGTTCTACTGATAGAAGTCTAGGTTGTATCGGTAGAACCCAGAGTTGTATCGGTTGAACTCCTAGATCTATCGGTAGAATTTTGTAGCTTTTTCAAGGTCTTTTCATCTTGAATTCTACCGATACTTGTCCACCTAAGTATCGATAGAAGTCCTTCAGACTTCAAAAACTCCTTAAAAAATAAGTTAATCAAAGCCTTTTAATAATTTATTTTGTCCAACACTTTGAAGATAGTTTTAAGGACTAATAAATTTTTTTTACAGATTTAAGTAGGGAATTGTTAATATACTTTTTGTTATATCAAAATACTTGAAAAATTAGAGCTAACAATCTCCCTCTTTTGAATATAACAAAAAACATTTTGAAAAAAAATTGCTAACTCCCCCTATCTTAAACATTATTTTCAAAACAAGCTCATTTTTTGAAAAAAAATATTTTAGACGCCATTTCATTTAAATTTCCAACTTAAAGAATTTGACTTTAAGATTAAGTTGAAAATTATATTATGCAAAATTTGCATTTTTCTCACCCTTTTTGTAATATAAAAAAGAATGCATGCTTGAAAAATTAGGGGAATAAGTGCACAATACTTAAACATTTGGAGACATAAGAATAAAAATAGAAACAAAAGAAAAATGAAAAAAATGCATAAAAAAAGGTAAAAAAACAAATAGATAACATATGTAAAACCATATAATACCATGTTTAAACAAATATCTACAAGAAAATCAAGAAAACATGCTTGAATGCAATCAAAAGGTGAAAAATACATTTACTAACATTCTCAAATTTTGATCCATGATTTAAAATACTATCTAACTTAATTATTCACATAGTAACAACATTTCAACATGCAAAAAAAAAAAAAAAGAAAAAAGAAAAAGAGAAATAATGAGTTTACAAGTATAGTTGAATAATGTACACAAAGCATGCATAAAACAAAACAAGTGTCCAAGAATGTCAAAAAGATTATACAAGAAGCTTATGAAGGCTTATTCATTAGTCCTAACTCTCCCCTAATTATCCAAAATCTCTCATCATCTAAAGGCTTTGTAGAAATATCGGCTAGTTGATGCAAAGTATCTACAAACTCTAGTACTTTGTCACCTCTTTGCACATGATCTCTAATGAAATTGTGTCTTTTTCTATGTTCTTTTTTCTAGAGTGTTGGATGAGATTTTGGTTAAGCAAATAGTACTAGTGTTATCACACCTTATAGGAATGTGATCCATATCAATTCCATAGTCAACTAATTGTTGTTTCATCCAAAGAATTTAAGCACAGCAACTGCCTACGAAAACATATTCCGCTTCGGTTGTGGACAAAGCTACACTATTTTGTTTCTTAGAGAACCAAGAAACAAGCATGTTTCCTAAGAATTGACTTGTTCTGAAAGTGCTTGTTCTATCTAACTTGCATCCTCCAAAATCCGCATCAAAGGAAGCATGCAAACTAAATGATAAATATTTAGGACACTCAAATCCTAGGTTTGGAGTGTCCTTAAGGTACCTAAAGATTCTCTTAATGACTTGTAAATGTGATTGCTTAGGAGATGATTGAAATCGAAAGCATAAACAAACGCTGAACATTATATCCGATCTACTTGTGGTAAGATAAAGCAATGATCCTATCATAGACCTATAAAGTTTAGTGTAATACATTTACCTCCTTTATCTTTATCAAGCTTTGTTGAAGTGCTCATAGGTGTTGATTGAGGCTTCAAGTCCTCCATTTTAAATTTCTTGAGCATTTCCTTGATGTATTTGGCTTGATTGATGAAGATGCCATATGAATTTGCTTGATTTGGAGCCCAAAAAAGAAGTTGAGCTCACCCATCATGCTCATCTCAAATTCACCTTGCATAATCTTAGAAAATTCTTGACAAAGAAGTTCATTAGTAGCACCAAATATAATATCATCAACATAAATTTGTACTAGTAAATATCTTTGTCTTTAATTTTTATTAACAAAGTTTTGTCTACTTTGTTTCTTCTATAGCCATTTTCAGTTAAAAATTTGGAAAGTATTTCATACCAAGCTCTAGTGTCACGGGCCAATGTGAAAAGCCCATGACCATGCACAAGATGTGCCCCATGGAGGTCTGTCGATAAGATGGGGATCATTTAGCCCACGAGAACAGGCCCGATTACCTGTCAGATTGAAGCTTGGTTAGCCCGATAATGCGGATATGGCAACTTAGGCTATTATGGCAACTAATCTTAGAAGATAGAGGGATTCATATCTTGTAAAGATTAGATAGGATTTGATTTGGCATATCTTGTAAATCCCTAAAATTAAGGGATATGGTCGATCTCGTCCGTCGATGTATCTTAATCTTGTCGGCCGGTTTTGGGAGAGCTCAACTATAAATAGAGAGCCTCCCCCTCACTTGTAAATCATCCATTGTCTTTGTGAATTCTTAAAAGTAATAGAATTTTGAGAGCATTTACTCAAACACTTTGTGAGTGCTCTTTCTATTATTTCTTTGGTTACTTCTTTTGGCATAAATCGCTTCTGCTCTTCAACTTGGTGCCTTGGAGGAGTTCTTAAGGAATCCTCACTTGAGTAAAGGCTGACTTAGGTGAGTTTGGGTGAAGAAACTGCCTAAGGCCGCACGGATTGCTAGATGAAAGGTCTAGCCCCGTGACACTAGGAGCTTGCTTCAAACCATAGAAAGCTTTGGACAATTTGAACATGATTTGGAAAATTTGGATTTTCACAATCGGGATGTGTTTAACATAAACTTCTTCATTTATGAAACCATTTAAAAATGCACTTTTGACATCCATTTGAAAAAGATTGAAATTATTTAAACATGCAAAAGCTAATAACATCCTAATGGCTTTTAACCTAGCTACCGGTGCATAAGTTTTATCATAGTCTATACCTTCCTCTTGGTTATATCCTTTGGCAACTAATCTAGCCTTGTTTCTAACAATGTTACTGTTTTCATCGAGTTTATTTCTAAAGACCCATTCAGTTTCCATAGTTGGATGATCACTAGGCCAATCAACTAAATTCCATACTTGATTTCTTTCAAATTGATTTAATTCTTCTTGCATAGTCATTATCCAAAATTTATCATTTAAAGCATCATCAATGTTTTTAGGTTCTATGCAAGAAATAAAAGCAACATAATTACAAGTATTTCTAATTGAAGATCTAGTAATTACACCTTTAGATGGATCACCAATGACGTGTCCATCCTTAACATATGAAAGCTCTCTTGGGTGGCTAGCTTCTCTTTCAACGAGAGTTGATTCTTGGAGTTCATCAATTTTGAGTTCTTGAACCAACTCACTTACGCCTTGATCTTCATGTGATGCTTGATTTTGCTCAACTTGATATATTTTTACATCATCAAAATTAATAGATTCCTTTCTAAAAAGAGAGTTAGATTTATAAAAAATAACATGTATAGATTCTTCTACAATAATGGTTTTCTTATTAAAAATTCTATAAGCTTTAGAATTTGTGAAATAACCAAGACAAATACCTTTATCACTTTTGACATCAAATTTTCCAAATTTTTTTTCCATTATTCAAAACAAAACATTTGCAACTAAAAGGATGAATGTGGCTTATGTTAGGCTTTCTTCCTTTAAAAAGTTCATAAGGAGTTTTTTTTTTTTTTCAAAATAGGCCAATTATAGCTCTATTTATAATATAGCAAGAAGTGTTTATGGCTTTCGCCAAAAAATATCTTGGCAAATTATTTTCAGATAACGTGGTTCTAGCCATTTCCTCTAAGGTCCTATTAACTCTATTTTGTTAAGGGGTTTTGGGTGCCAAAAAATTGTGACTAATACCATGTTCATTACAAAAATTATCAAAGCTAAGGTTTTCAAATTCTTTTCCGTGATCACTTCTTACACTTGAAATTGAATATCCCACTTGGTTTTGAATCATTTTATAAAAAGTAATAAATTTTTCTAAAGCTTCATCTTTTGAAAACAAAAAGAAAACCCATGTATATCTAGAATAGTCATCAACAATAACAAATCCATATTGTTTACCTTCTAAACTCATAGTTCTAGTGTGTCCAAAAATGACAATATGAATAAGTTGGACTACTCTAGATGTAGAAACTATATTTTTAGATTTAAAAGATGCTCTCCTATGTTTGCCTTTAGCACATGCATCACATACTTTATCAAAGTCAATAGGAAAGTTAAGCATGCCGGTAAGAAGTTCATTTTTAAAAAGCTTTGAAATAACACTCATGCTTGCATGTCCTAATCTTCTATGCCGTAGCCAACATACATTTTCATTATCAACCATAAAGTAAATATTAGAGGAAGATATGTCATCAAGATGCACCATAAAAATATTATCTACCCTATGTCCTACAAAAAGAATCCTATTATTTACAATATCTACAACTTTGCCATTAGACTCAATTATTACTTTGAATCCCTTGTCACAAAGTTGACTAATGCTAAGGAGATTATGTTTAAGACCATTAACATAAAACACATTTTTAATAAGAGTGGAAGAATTTATACCTATAGAACCAATACCTTCATTCTTTGACATTAGTTCCATGAAATGACTTTTGTCACCGTTATGTGTCTAGAGCATCTATTATCAAGGTACCATGAGTTCTTCTTAGAGTTGTTTGCCTTGAAGGAATAATTTTCCTCCTACAAACACAAAGTTAAACTTTGGATTTTGGAACTCAAGCCTTCTTGGGTCCATTAGCATTAGTCTTAACAATTTTTGTCCCCTTAGGAATCCACTTCTTTAAAGCATCCTCATTTTGAGATGTGTTTAATTCTTTTGTAATCCACACACTCTTAATGAGTTTGCTCCTAGATGTGAGCTTCCTTTAAGAACATACTTGTCTATCATGCCCCCTTTTTGTGACAATGTGTGCATGAGAGTGAGGTATCATAAATATAGATTGGTTTCTCAAATAAATTTTTAAATTTGCTTTCTCTTTCTAAATTTACAAACCTAAGCCACTCTTGTCACAGAAGGCTTTTTGAGATTCAAGCATATCATTTAGTTTTTGTTGCCTCATATGAAACATAGAAAAAGAATTATGAAAGTGTTTATTCTTTAAATTCAAATAATCAATTTGAGCTTGCATATAATTAAATTTCTTTTCTATTTTCTCTTTAGCTATGATTAGAGACTTATTTTCCTCCTTTAATTTTGAAATCATTTTCTTATATTTGGAGTTCATAGTCTCAAAATCTATAGAGAATTCTTTAAAGACATCTTGTAATTCTTCAAATATATATTCATTTAATTCACTAGAATTTAGGATTACAGTTGGTTTTTCAATAGCCATAAGACATAGGTTGACAATTTCCTTGTCCTCATCACTATTGGATGAATTGTTATCACTCCAAGTTGCCATCATGGTTTTCTTTTTTTATTGTAATGCCCTTTTCTTCTTCAATTATGGGTGATCAAATTTAATGTGACTGCTTTTTGCACTCATTGCAAATGATTGGGTCCTTTTCTTTCTTGCTCTTAGTTCACCCTTGATGATGTCTCTTCTTGAGAATCTTTTGGCTTTGTTGAAGTTCATGAACTTTTTGAATTTCTTTGCAAACATAGCCATCTCCTCATTATCATCATCATTACTAAAGTCTTCGTCTTCTCACAAGTTGTTGATTTGAAGGCAACTCCTACTTTCTTTGGAGCTTATTTGATTTCTTATACATTGTGGTTGATCTTCATTTAATATGTCAATAAGGAACCGATGAGCTCATCAAGGGAGAGTGAGTTGAGATCTTTTGATTCTTCTATTACCATCACTTTGGCTTCCTAAGAAATTGAGAGACTATTTAACATCTTTTTCACCATCTCTTTGTTGGGATAAATCTTCCCAAGGACTTTGAGACCATTGATGATGTGAATGAAGCTATCGAACATCTCCTTGATTCTTTATTTTGATTTTGCCTTAAACAACTAATAATCAAGGGTGAGAAGACCTATCTTGGACTCCTTAACTCTACTTGTTCCTTCATAGGTGACTTCAAGCTTGTCCCATATTTCTTTTACATTGTCACACAAGGAGACTCTATTGTACTCATTTGAAACAAGAGCACAAAATAAAGTGTGCATAGCTTTTGCATTTAATTTCACCTTCTTGATATCATTATCATCTTATTCACTCTCTTCTTTTGGGACAATAACACCTTCGACCCTTTTTATTAGAATGGATGACCCATTTGTAATTATCCTCCAAACTTCATAGTTGTTATCTTGGATAAATAGCTTCATTCTTATTTTGCAATATGAGTAGTTGGTTCATTGAATAAATGAGGCCTCATGGTGGAATGCCCTTTTCCAAACATGGTGGAATTTTTCTCCAATGCCATGAAGCAACTTTCTTGACTTGTAGCTTCTATCTTGGATAGCTTGAGGATCTTTTCTCTTGGTGGTAAAACCGTCTGTAGAGTTTTAGCTCTGATACGCATTGTTGAAATTGAAATACACTAAGAGGGGGTGAATTGGTGTATTAAAATGTTTTTAGGAAATGAAAAAAATAAAATGACTTAAGTAGTTTGTAACACCCTAAATCTAACCTAGATGTTATGGCCAGATCTAGGAATGTTATGTAGAAGGGTTTTAAAATTGATGAAACTTTGATAAATCAATGTTTAGTTATTTGATAAAACGTCCAACTTTTATGAAACATATTCATCTATAAATATATGTCACTGAAACCGTTACATGTTGTTCTTTAAAGTTAGTCATTTATTTCACAATGGAAGTTTAAAAACCGTTTAAAACAAAACCATTCGAAACTAAGCTCCTATTTTTGAAAACCATTTTTTTAAACTATTTGTTTGCGTAAAGTGCTTTTGTCAATGTAGCAGAAAAGAAAGCAAAACAAAATCCATATTTGGAAAGTTAAAACCAAACTGTCCAGAGAGTCCCAAAAATTAAAAACTCTAAAAAAAAATAAATTTTAAAATAAAACTGATAATACTAAATAAAAATAGTTCTCTGTCGAGTGGTCACCGTTAAGCCTTCATCGCACCGACCCGCCTAAGTTTGTGGATTACGTGAACAGAATAGACAAACCAATGTGAGTTTTCATAAACTCAGTGTGTAACCTAATAGAAATAGTCATGCAACATACATAGAATTTCACATACAGTCAGATACAGATTAGGACCTAAGTTCATGATAGAAACAGATAGCAGAATCAAATAAGCAGAGCAGATATATAGAATCCTACCCCTATCCTCTACACACTATCCCAACACACCATATAGTGTTGATGTGACACATGATAGAATAATATGCAGTCAAGCTGCTAGAATATAGATGAAAGGTCGCTGTACAGATCACTTCCTCCGCATATGCAAATCCCACCCCAAACACAGATATATAATACAGAATTAACATGTTTAACATGCTCATATACATATAGCATATATATAATCAAACCGAATAGTCACTCATCCATATCAGTGTCCTACTCAGAGCAGACTATCAAAATATCAGATCACAAGAATTAAGGTTTGGTTAGCCCTTACCGACCCTACGATAGGCCCTCAGTTGATCGGATCGACTTATGCGACCCTAGGGAAATTTTCAGAATTATGAGCCTACACGCTTGTGAGCCCACACACCCAGATTGGCCTTGCCCATGTGGTTTACATGGCCTGGCCTAAAACCAACAAGCCTGTATGGCCCATACACCTAATTTGGCGTAGCCCGTGTGGCCCACACGGCCATACTCACACCATCGCACGGCCGTGTCATTTGCACGGCTACACCTTAATCAGTCATACAGTCGTGTCTCGCGCACAGCTAACCACACAGCCGGCCACACGCACGTGTGGTGTTGACAGACTCCATTTTTAGCTTTTGTTGAAGCTCGATTTTTTGTGTTAGAAGTACACACCTGGTACGATTTTGATGCTACTACAATCCCGACCCCACCAGAACTTAAAAATGATACCCCAAACACCGATTTAGCAATCATTTTATGAATCTAACATGATTTAACAAAATATACATATATCAACTTACCACTAACAAAGACGACCACGACCTTGAATCAAGTTGTTAGAGTAAAGTCCACTGTTCCACTGCTTTCACCTACGCTACAGGTTCGCAGAAAGAAGAAACTTCCTTAACTACACCATTATGAAAATTCATAAGAAAAGGAAACTGACCCAAAATGAATCTTAAAAACCTACCCAAATAAAAGAGGAACCACCAGAAACCACAACGAAGTGATCGGTATAGTTGATTGTCAAACGGAGTAGAGAGAAAAGACTAAAAGAAGAACAAAGAGGAAAAGAAAAGGGAGAGAAGAACTAATGTCAGGATTGTTTTAAGAAAGGGAAAAAATAAAATAAAATAAAATAAAATTAAAACTACACATAATCCCCACTAACCACTAACCACTAACCACTAACCACTAACAGCCTTATCCCACCAGATCCAACACACTAACCATATCCAATTTCCTCAGACTCTCAACTCCACCGAACCTCTATTAGACAACCAAAACAAAAATATCATTTACGCTCTCACCGGTAATTGAACACGAGACCTTAGAGTAAGCTAACACCTTACCACTTGAATCAACAGACTCATTCTAATATGAGTTTATAAACAATATAATATAAGCCCACCCAACAGGGATAAGGCTTGGATAAAAGAAAATAACAAAATTTCTAAATGTGAGACTTGAACCCAAGACCTCACACACACACACCCAGAATACTTAACCACTGAAGCAAATACACATTTTATGTCAAATTTTACAAAAACAGGCTTAAACTATTCAGGGCGTTACATATTTATAGTGATTTGGCCTCAATTGCTTTTATCCATTACCTTAGCTTTCCTCAACTAAGGATTTCCCAAATCCACTAGATTTGAACCTTTAAGGATAAGGTTTAACCTTACAAATTCCTATATTTATAAAGGTAAGATAGAACCACTTCCCCTTAAGGTTTTCTACCCAAAACCTTAAGTAACACTTTACAAATAAGAGAAAAATAAGGATGAATAAGATGATACCTCTAAAATGTAGATAATAAACAATTAAGCACTCTCACATAAAGTTACAACAATTGAAAAAATGATAGAAAACTTAACCCACAAATGTGTACAAGAAATATTTATTAAAAGATTAAAAAGATTGAAAATTGAGTTCTTGGAAGTTAGGCACTTGTTTTTTGTCTTTGTTGAGTTCAATGGGAGCCTTGTCCTTGTATTTAAGTCCTCTAATAACCTTGTGGATGTTTGTAGCTGTTAGAAACAAAATGGAGTTGTTGCAACTATAAAAACCAACATTAAATGTGGTCTGTAGCTTCGTTTTGTTAATAGAAGGAAACTTGTATCGGTAGAAGTCTTTCCAAAATATGACCGTTAGGCTCGTTCTATTGGTATAAGTTCTCTAGTACCAGTAGAACTCTGAAGGTTTCATTTGGTATCAGTAGAACCCATCATATTTAAGTAGGAAATTTTTAATATACCTTTTGTTATATCAAAATACTTGAAAACTAGAGCTAACAAGAGGCTTGATTGCATTCATCAATTTTAAGGTAGAGATTTTTTTATTTTTGTTCTTTTTTTATTGCTTTTAACTGTGATTGGAACTGAAACAAATTTTTAGTTTTCGTTCATCAATTTGTTGAAGAAGAATGTTTCGTGTTTGGTTGAATCAAGCGGTTTAAATAAAATTTTTAAACAACTTTTTTGTTCATTTTCAGTTTTAGTTCAAATTTCATTCTTCAATTTTTTGTTCATTCTTATTTTTATTGTTCATCAATGAAATTCTTTGGAGGGGGTGAGTTTGTTAAAAAGAAAACAAAATAATATTAATAATTGAATAATTAAATAAAAATAGTATGTTCCAAATACACAAGCGAAACATTGGCTCGTGCAAATACTTTATATTTCTAGCGAAATATTATTTTATTTTTAAAAGAATTTTATGAATTTTTTATGTATTTAAATAAAATTTTAGGATCAAATTGATAGAATGTGTAAATTAGAGGGTTAAATTTGTTATTAGACCAACAAGAAAAAGCACACGTCTGCACTTTTGTCAAATTTCAAACAATTGTTAACGTTCAGTGACAAAAAACTTGATTTCTAATAGTTTAGTGACCAAAGTAAAAAAAAAAATTAAAAGTTCAGTGACCAAAATAGAGCGCAAACAATACCTTAACATTTTTCTGTGCTTTACCCTAAAATATATTGTGTTTTGATTTTTTTATACAATGCTACCCTCAAATAGGAGGATAAACTCGTTTGAGTGTTCTCAAACCCATATCTTCTTGCACTAAAAATAATACATATTGAGGGAGGGATTCAATAAGGGAGGATCATAACAGTTTTTGGTGGTTCATTAGCTTAATGTGAGGAAGAGATCCACTGTGAATGGTAGTCAAAAGTGTAAATGGAGAAGAAGGATGTAAGGTAGGGAACAAAAAACAAACACAAAGATATAGAGAGAGAAAGAGGGAGATTTAGTTTCTAAATTTGGGAACTGTTGTTGGTTATATAGGGGGTTTTGATCCTGAGGTAACACGTGTCTTGGTATTATTGGTGATCGGGGGTGATTATATCAGCTAATTTGCCATGGCAAGTTTGGGCCTAAGTGTGGTTGCTAGGGTGGCGATTAGATAGATTGTGAATCGAGTTAGACGAAATTAGTGTTTGGCAACTGGTGTTATAAATGGTGATTCTGTGTAGTTTACACATGGTTTATGTGCCAGTGTGCCCAAACCGAGGGATTTCTAGGAGTTCTCATATCGTGGTCAAGCAAGGTGTTAAGTGAGGAGTTTGAATGTTCTATGCTTTAAAAGGTGGCATGTGAGGGATTTCTTAAGGTGTAGTACTTTTTTCGAGGAGTGGGTTTGGTTCCCAATGAATGGCGTTTAAGGTGTATTCTTCGAGGTGTGAACCCTAATACTCAAGGAGTTGTGCCTGAGAGGTTAGGGGAATAATAATTGTCCTCTAGTCTAGAGGGAGATTATAAAGTGACCTTTCTCTAAAAGTTTCCATGTGTTGGCTAAGTTTGAAGTGTTCGCTGGAATTTTTGAATTTGAGTTGTCTTGGCTTCTACGTACTCATGTACTTACATTGATTGCCATTGGGTACAACTCATTCTCAAGAAACAATGAAGTTTGTTTCTATTGCGATATGTTGTTTTGCTAGACACTTGTTTATTTTTTGGTGATTGTATTTCGATGCTTGTTTTAGAAGCTTCTTTAGTTGAAAAATTCTCTATAAAGTTCTCAGTTTTTTATCCCAAGGATGTTTTAGTATAGTTGAAGTGTTTCCATAGTCAAATTTCGTGCTTCTTGTTTGTTTCTTTCTTTTGAGTGGTAGTTCTTCGTTTTTCTAGTGTCAGTCAAACTTCTGATTTTGGCAAGTTTTCTTTATTGATCTTGTTTTTCTTTGTTGATAGAGTGAAAATGGTAAGGAGTACTTGTGCTCAGGGTGGTGGTGATATAGAGAGTTTAGGAGGTCGAAAGGGAAGGGTAAGATTAAGGCTAACCCTCGGCCTCTTAGGGTTGTTTGTACTATAGGATCTTTCTGGTGCAGGACCAGTGTTAACAAGCTTTATAGGTTTTTGTTACACCGTGGGATATAGAGGCATAATTATGAGTTCGAGTTCAACCTTCCAAGTGGTGAGAACGAGTTAAGCACGATGAGTGGGCTAGAGTAGGGCGGAGGAAGGCTGAGCTTTTATTTACCCTTACGCTGGAAGTGAGGTTTCTTTTGCCAACGAGTGATTTCATCTGTAAGGCTTTGAGGTACTATGGAGTTGCACTTAGGCAACTCTCCAGCGCATCATGATGGATCTTGATGGGGTTCTAAATTTTGTGCTGTAAGAGGATATGGTGCGTTTCCTCAAGGTGTTTAAGAATTTTTTTTACATGTCCTCCTCGGATCAAGAGCGGCTACCTAGGATGGTTAACTTTGGTAAGCTCCAAGAGTCAAAGATTGATAATATATTGTTTAAAGAGACCAACAACATTGGGTTTGATAGGGGGAAGTATGTCATAGTGGAGCACAAGTTTGCAGACAATTTTCCGTTTCCAGTTATTTAATCCTTACCTCTTTATAACGTTTTCACTTTTCTGCCATACCTATTGCACGAGTTTAGGAAGACCAACATAGATGTCTCGAGGACAATTACCATAAAGAAGGTGTATAAATACTACTTTTCGAGTATAAGTCTCAATGATTACAAAAGCGAGGACTTTCAAAGACGTTTTGTTGATAATGGTGTGGTTCCACATTGCTCTATCTCATGGCCTTTGGGTGGGACAAAACATGCCACTCGTATCGTGGGTTTAAGCTTGAGCCTTGGGGTTCTCGAGTACTTTGCTACGACACCCAATTGTTGCTGGTGTACTATCGTGTGTGAATATGCTAAGCAAATTGTGCAAGTGTAGACGTTGGATCAAGTAATAAAGTGATAAGTGAGATCGTCCCCACAGGGATCGATTAAGTATAAATTAGTCAAGTTATTATTATAACACCCCTAACCCGTATCTACCGCTAGAATAGGGTTAAGAAGTATTACTAAACTTATTACATAATTTCACATTCATTTCTCATACATTATCATTCATAAGCATATAACAATCACATTTAGTCACATTGTCCCTTATAAGGGCCTAAGAAGCCTTAAACATGCTTTAAAAGTGGTTCGAGACTAAACTGATAACTTAGGAAAACTTTAAGAAACTTAGAAAATTTGGCTTAAAATAGGGGACACACGCCCATGTGAACAGGCCATGTGTCTCACACGGCCACCAGACACACCCATGTCACAGGCCGTGTGGACATTCAAAATGGGAGCACATGGCCGTACCCCGCGTAACTCTCTGACTTGTGTCACATGGCCGACCATACGCCCGTGTGTCTAGGCCGTGTAAATCACTGACTTGTTTCTATTAAATGCTTCAGGGGACACACGACCGTGTACCATGGTCGTTTGTTACACACGGCTGAGGCACATGCCGGTGTGGACAAAAATAGGCTATTTTCAAAGCCATTTTGCCACCCCATTTATGCACACCTACACAAACACCATTTGTACCAATTCAATATACAAATAGGCAGCCAAACAATATCATTTCATGTGCAAATCATGCCATTTCAACTCCAACCATTTTTATACTCAATTTATAACCATTTACCTATTCAACTTTCATACCAAAATAACATGCTGTACTAGCCATAATTCACCTATAAAACATGTCCCATAAATCAACCATATCATCATCCAAATCAAACCACAACCAAGCATTTCTCAAGCAATTCAATTATCCATCACTTACCAAATAGCCACATGAACAACATAACTCATTATCACCACATTATCAAACTCATAAAATAAGCCAACTTATATGACTATATACATATAAAACCTTACATCATTTACTAGCTAAATTACATGGCTATATTTCATAACTCAAAAACATACCAAAAGACCACATAGCTTATACATGCCATATCACCCTATTCACAATTTTAAAAGTACCAAAATAGTTGTTCGATAGTGCGATAAAGTCTCTGACGATCCTCGGATCTGAGCTAGCTTTGAAACACTATAAAACATGGAAAATAAAATGAAGTAAGCTTTGTAGCATAGTAAGCTCGTATGATAATAAACTTAACATATCAAATAAATACAATTCAATCATAAAAGTATAATATGGTATAACACATACATATCAATTCACTAAGCTTTCTCATGTTCAATACATAATTGAGCACTAATTTCATAACTTACCTCATGTCGATACTCAAAAAGGTTTCATACAAACCGTTACCACTTAAATCGACTTTACTTTCATCCTTATCTAGATTATGCCCGTTGAACCATTCAGAATCAGTAAAGGATACTCGAGAAACATATCTCACCTAAATGCCTCATATATATAGCCAAAGCTATCTCATATCACATACATGCTCGCTCTCGAGCTAACAACGGGCCTACTTACACAAACTGTCAGTCAAGACGTAGCTACACGGTGCTACTCACACAAGCTGTCAAGAACCGTAACAGATGTAGGAACCCAATCATCTGTAGGACGTACGAGACCAGCACCCGGAGCAAATCATATGGGTAAATCCCTATGTCATAAAATTTGTATCCTAAACTATTCCCTATTTATTACTTTTCACAAATTAATCTTTATTTTTCATTTTCACTCAAAATAACTTAATAAAACTTGTAAAACTATCAACAAATATTCATATTTCATCATCAAGCATCAAATAACACATGTGTTCAACAATGACAACTTTCAAAATCTCTAACAGTTCTGCAAAATAGTCCCTGGGCTAGCTAGAACTAGTTACAACGATCACAAAAATATTGAAATCATCAAAAATCGAGTCAAAATCACTTACCAATCAAGCTATCAAAGTGCCGAACCTTAAAATGCTACCAAGCCTTCTTTTCTTTCTTATTTTTGGTGAACAAATGAAGAAGATGGACACAAAATTGATTTTGTTTTATTTAACACAAAATTGATTTTTTTATTTAATTAACCTTTATCTAATAATTTACCAAACTAACCTTAATGATAAAACATTAATATCACTTGAAACATGTCCATTAATGTCCACTTACCTTTCAAAAGGTCTAATTTCAATATAAGGACTTCCCTATTTCAATTTCATAGCCACTTAATACTTTAAACTACTAGAACATCAATTTTGCATTTTATGCGATTTAATCCTTTTTACCGAATTAAGCATACAAATGATAAAATTAATTCACAAAACTTTCACACATATATGTTAACATGCTGTAAACACTTAAAATAATAATAAAATAATTTTTTGATCTCGAATTTTTGGTTCCGAAACCACTATTCTGACTTAGCTAAAAACGGGCTGTTACAACTCTCTCCCCTTAGGGATTTTTGTCCTCGAAAATCTTACCAGTGACTAGGCTAGAGTATTGTTTTCTGGCTAAATCTCTACTTCGGTCGGAGAAATGATCTGTGAAGGGTTTGATCGGTATCTCCGTAACACCTATACGTGAAACACATTATGAATCTTTTCTAACACAAAAGGTAATGCTAACCGATATGCCACTGGCCCAATTCGCTCGATAATCGCATACGGTCCAATGAATTGTAGACTCAATTTCCCTTATTGGCTACAATGAAGTATCTTTTTCCATGGTGACACCTTCAAGAATACATTATTTCCAACCTGAAACTCACTATCTTTACGTTTCAAATCCGCGTACGATTTCTGTCGATCAAAAGCTGCTTTCAGACTGTCACGAATTACTTTCACTTTCTCTTCTGTTTCTCTAATCAAATCAACCCCGTGAATCTTTTTCTCATTAAGCTCTGTCTAGTACAATGATGTTTGACATTTACGACTATATAAAGATTCGTATGGTGCTATTTTAATACTTGACTAAAGTTGTTGTTATAAGCAAATTCAATCAATGATAAGTATTTCTCCCAGCCGCCTTCAAACTCTAAAATGCAATAACGTAATATATCCTCGAGAGTTTGAATAATTCTCTTAGATTGACAATCAGTCTGAGGATGAAATGCTGTACTAAAATGCAACTTCATACCCAGAGCTTCTTGCAATTTCTTCCAAAATCACAATGTGAACCTCGGATCTTTGTCCGGAACAATAAAAATAGGCACCCCGTGCAATCTAATAATTTCAGAGATATATAACTCGGCTAGTCTATCTAGTGAGAAGTTTGTACGTACCGGTATGAAATGCACAGATTTCGTTAATCTATCAACTATAACCCATATTGCATCTTTGTTTTTTGGAGACAAGGGAAAACCCTATAAGAAATCCATAGTCACACTATCCCATTTCCACTCAGGAATCATTAAAGGTTGTGATAATCCCGACGGTACTTGATTTTTAACTTTGACTTGCTGAAAAATTAAACATTTCAAAACAAATTCTGAGATATCACGTTTCATGCCAGGCCACCAATTCAACTTTTTTAGATCGTTATACATTTTTGTGTTTCCTGGATTTATGAATATACAACCACTGCGTGCTTCATTTAAAATCTTCTAAATGAGCTCGAAATTTCTCGGTACACAAATTCTATTTCAGAACATCAAACAGTCATCGAATCCAATCTAAAATTCTGAATCAGAAGTTGATTCACATTGAATTCATTTAGCTTGTAATTCACTATCAAATTTCTGAGCTTCACAAATTTGCTGAAGAAATAACGGTCTAGCTCTCAACTCAGCTACAATCGAGCCATCATTAGATAAAGTTAACTGGGTATTCATCACACGCAAAGCAAATAGGGACTTTCTACTCAAAGCATCAGCAACTATGTTTGCTTTTCCTGAATGATAGACAATTACTAATTCATAATATTTTAACAATTCAAGCCGTCTTCGCTTTTGCAAAGTTCGAGTCTTTCTGATTCATCAGATATTTAGACTTTTGTAATCTGTATAGATGTGGCATTTCTTACAAAACAAGTAATGACGCCAAATCTTCAATGTAAATACGATTGCGGCCAAATCTTAATCGTGCGTCGGATAATTATTTTCATGCGGCTTCAACTGTCTTGAGGCATAAGCTATTACTTTGCCTTCCTGCATCAAAATACAGCCCAAACCATTCAAAGATGCATCACTGAAAATTACGAATTCTTTACCCGACTCAGGCTGAACTAAAACCTGTGCCTCTATCAATAGTACTTTCAACTGTTCAAAACTCTGTTGACATTTCTCTGACCACTCAAACTTGACATCTTTCTGAAGTAAACGTGTCATCGGTATTGCAATCATAGAGAATCCTTTCACGAAATGTCGATAATAATCGGCTATGTGACAGCCTTAAATTGACCCTAGTCGGAATTATGGTTTTGGGACCACAAAACCGGGTCATTAGAATAATTTAATATTTATTTTTAAGCTTATTATATGTGTCAATTCATGTGTGACATCTTTGGTGATTTAATTTAGTCTTATCATAGTGAATTACACTTAAAAGGGCTTAGTTGTGAACTTTGAAAGCATGATAGGTAAATGTGTGATGACTAATTAATGCGTGCATGTGAAATAATGGAGTTGCATGTCAATTTGACCACTTTTATGATAGTGGACGGTAATGATGAGTTCTTTTGGCATTTTGTGTGTTGTAATTTAGTTAAATAATAATAATATGAATTAGTAAATTGTTATCATAAAATTGGGAAATAAAATTTTAATATGGGTGAAAATAACAAGGTGATCTCCTTGTTCTTCATTTGGCCGAAAATAAGAAAGAAGAAAGGAAGATAAGGGCTCAACCATTCGGCTAGGAGAGGACATTGATTAAGGTAGGTTTTCTTGATGAAATTCTTTAATTTCTTTGAATTTGAGCTAGTCTTGGGGTTCTCTCCTTTGCCCATTATGGAATTCCTTGAGCTTTGAAAGATTAAAGCATTCGGCCATGACAAATTTTGGCTAAGGATTGTTGAGTTGAAGCTATGAATTTATTAGAGCTTGTTAATGAACCTTTTGGTGTTATATGTATGAAATTTTAAGTTGAACTTAGAAATTTTGTTTTGATTGATGATACCGAACCTTAAGAGCATTCGATTCTTTGAGTTATATGATTTTTTTTTTTGTTTAGCAATTTGGTTTTTAGCATGATATTTGGTTTATTGATATTGATTTGGGGTGAATAGATGTTAATTGGATGTGGTGAGCTTCTTATTTTGTTTGACCGAAACCCACTTGTAATTTGAAATTAGTGAAGCATGTTAGTTTCGGTTAATTAGTAATATGATAGCATTGAGTCATTAAAAAGGGGTTGTTGTTAGGTTAAAGAGCATTGAAAAATATAATTCTTTGTATTAGGTCTATAATGCCGAACTTAAGCTAATTATATACGTGATATTATTTCGGTATTGGATTATTATATATAGTTAAATGGTTGACAACTTACATGTGTGATTTAGCTCATTGTTGCATTCGGCTAAATAGGGTGAAGAGTGATCTTTGTGCATGAAGTTTTGAAAATGAAAGACTTTAAGTGAATTGTGGTTAAATGTTGAGTTAAATTTGATAATGACTGAGTAATATGAATTTTGAGAGTTAAAGCATTCGATCATAGGGGATAATTGTTGAAGTTATGAATTTATAAAAATGTGAATCAATGCATTATATGCATATACATGTCATTCAGCCTTGGGAAGCTTTACTTATAAATTTATAAGTTGAAGTTATGACATGTATGTGTTTCTAAGGTATTTATGAGTATATGTATATATATGCACTTAAAATGTGATTGATAGCCAAATGTTGGGTACTTGGTAAAGTGAATGTCTTAGTATAGAATAATTATACATGTGTTTCATGGTATTCAGCCAACATGAGATATGGATAAAATTGTGTCGTAGACAGTATAAGAGAGTGTTTAAAGGTTATTGTGATATATATGTATTTGGCCAAATGTGTGTATGTGCCAAGGGAAGTATATGTGTTTCTTATTTTTTTAAATGAAAGTGTAATAACCAAATGAGATGTATGAATAAGGTTTAACAATAGTTAAATTGTTCAATTTAGCTCACGAGCTCAAGAAACCAAATCTGGATAGGGGAAAGCTAAACTAATCGAGTAGACGATCTGTAGTCGTTCAACGACCGTCGAGGTAAGTTCTTGAGGGTTTAAATTAAAATGCTTATATTAAATGATGGAAGAAATAAAATGAACCTTTATAATATGAGCATAGAATAATAATTTTCGAATGTAAATTGATTAAGCAGCGTATGTGATTGATAAAGTTACGATATGTTACATGCATATTTAAGTGAAAATATGTGTATTATTGAATGATACGTGCATATGGAGTAAAAACTATATAGTTGACATGAGTAAAGTATCAAACGGTGAGTGTGATGTGGAAATGCCATAATGGTTGTGTTTTATTTGTCAAATGGTCAAGATGGAAAGAAATGTATAAGATATGTATATGTAGGGTGGCCGAAATGGCTAATGTTGAATGTGTGTGTGATATATATATAAATATGTGTACTTAGTGAGGTCAAATGACTAATGAGAATGTTGAATGGCCTAATGGTTATTATAAAATAGAAACAAATTATGTGTTATATGAGTAAGTGAGAATAAAAGTATCATCCTAATTAAAACGTTTGTGTTATGTGAATATTAAAAGTATATGAAATAATATGTGGATAACTTTGTGGATTGACT
Organism: Gossypium stocksii; assembly: GCA_020496765.1. Taxonomy (NCBI): domain Eukaryota; kingdom Viridiplantae; phylum Streptophyta; class Magnoliopsida; order Malvales; family Malvaceae; genus Gossypium; species Gossypium stocksii. Next base: position 51,044,876 of record CM035625.1, on the reverse strand, counting down.
ATCGTACGATATTATTCGGATCTATAATCGAGTAAATCTCGTGCTGGTATTATATCCGGGTTTAAAGTCCCGCAGGCTTAATGCTGGTGAATTAAGTAAGATTATGATTTTGAATGTTCGCAGTAAACTACCATCAAGTAAGTACTATACATTTAAGATGTTCAGGTACGTATTACCTCCTCATTTGTAAGTTTACCTCAAAGTGAATCATTAGCATTAAAGAAAAATGTATATGTGATTGATGATTATATTGTGAAAATGAGGATGACCTAATCGGTCTTGGTATGTTTGTATAATGTAGTATATGCTAAGTTTTCATGTATGTACTCGTGTACATTCGGCCAACGATTCTGTGAATTATTAGTATTAAAGAACGATACATATGTGGGAATGATTATTATATCTTCGAATAAAGGAATAATCTATTTGGTCAATGGTTGTTAGTATGAGAAAGTATTTGATTTAAATTTATCATATGAGCTTTAAGTAAAGAAAAGTATGTGCTGAGATATCTATATGTAATTGTGCATATTTGGCCAAAAAGGCCTTATGAATTGAGAATGAATTGTATTTGGCTAGATGTGCAAATACAAGGTAAGGATTGTATTCTGTCAACCTACGTATATGTGATAAGGATTATGTTTGGTTCTTTGCGTACCTATACTGTAATTCAATACATGCCATGTTGAAATACTCGAAAGTTTTGATATGATTATGAACTAAGGAATTAAGTTTTTATATACATATATATATATATTCATGTATGTGCATGAAACGAGTACATTTGAGCAAGTGATTATGATTATTGAAAGAGTTATATGTTATGCTAAATGAGTAGTGACTCTATGAAACTATTCATGATAGATTATGATATTACTATGTGCTTCCAAATATGGAAACTAAATGTGGTTAAAGTATTATGTTTTAGTTTGATTGATTGAATTAGAAGTAGCAATGAAGCTTTTAGATGCGGAAGAATATATGATCTCAATTTGGATGAAATAGTTAAATTATATGCGCGTGCATGAGGTTTGAACTATTTGACCGGACGATGAAATCTTTTGGTATTGTTAAATGCGATTTGTATAAGGTTTAAAACGATGAGTCCTAGTGATGATCAACAATTAAAGATGTTCAGTACATTAAGTTAGCCAGGTATGTATCATGGACTCATATATGATTTTAATTTGATTGAATTAAAAGCATATAAAGTAATGCATATGCGAATATTCGACCATCTTGGTTATTATTGTGAAAGTATATATGTGCTAGCTAGGTGGTGCGTTTATTGAAATTATAGTTCGATATGAAGCTTAGATTAACTACATCGAATAGAAGAAATGAATGACCAATGATATTGAATGAAAACATTTTGTGACATTAAACTCAAGGCTAAAGAAATGTAAATTAAACTATGCGAAATTCTGGTTTGGTATATTCGGTCAAATGGGATCTTACTAAGTACATGAGATAATCGTATTTGATTTAGTAAAGTTATTGTTTTACTTAAGACTTAATAAGCTTATGAAAGCTTACTCTATTTGTTTCGTGTCTGTGTTTTATAGATTGTGGACTCTGACTACCAGCTTGGGGATCGTCAGCACTTCGTCACACTATCTACTATTACGGTGACCATGTGATTAGACTTAGCTTATGGCATGTATAGGATAGATGCTAAGCAAAAAATGATATTATGACTTTTATATATAAGTCACGCGAATGTGGCATCTTATGGAACTTACTTGTGTAAGTCTTAAATTCGAACTTTGATTGTGTATAGTAATTAGTAAATTAATGATCTTTATTCAAGAAAATGTTCAAAATTTTTCTGTCCTGATCCGATTCCTAGTTTCTGGTAACGCCTCTTCCTATTCCGGCGATGGTTACGGGATAGGGGTGTTACAGGCTAGTCCCAGAAAACTACAAATGTTACGGGATAGGGGTGTTACAGGCTAGTCCCAGAAAACTACAAATGTTAGGTACATTTCTTGGACGTTTCCAATCTATAATAGCAGAAATCTTGCTCGGGTCAACTTTAATACCTTTGGTTGAAACAATATGCCCCAGAAATCCGACCTCTCAGAGACAAAACTCATACTTGCTGAATTTTGGAAACAACTGCTTGTCTCTCAAGGTTTGCAATACTATTCTTAGATGCCTGAATTCATCACGGGAATAAATCAAAATATCGTCTATAAATATGGAAACGGATCTGTCTAAATACAGTATGAAAATATGGTTCATCAAATCCATAAAGACTGTAGGAGCGTTAGTTAATCTGAAAGGCATAATAAGGAATTCATAGTGTGTATACCTCGTTCTAGATGAAGTTTTCTGCACATCTAAGTCTTTAACTCGCAACTGATAATAGCTTGACCTCAAATCAATCTTCGAAAACACCGTTGCTCCTTTCAATTGATCAAATAAATCATTTATTCGAGGCAGAGGATATTTATTCTTGATCGTCACTTTATTGAGCTGGCGATAGTCTATACACATTCTCATTGTGCCATCTTTCTTCTTTACAAACAATACCAGTGCACCTCAGGACAAGAAACTCGGTTGTGCAAATCCTCTATTGATTAACTCTTGCAACTGAGCTTTCAACTCTTTCAATTCTGTTGGTGCCATTCTATACGAAGCTATCAATATCGGTGTTGTTCTTAGTACTAACTCAATACCAAATTCAACCTCTCTGATGGGTGGTAATCCTGATAATTCCTCTGGAAATACATCTGGATACTCACATACTACAGGTACAGATTCAATCTTCGATTCAGACACCTTTGTATCTAGTATGTACGCAACATATGCATTGCATCCCTTTCTTACATATTTCTGAGCTAATATAGACGAAATCACAACCGGTAAACTACTCAGATCATCAGATTTAATTTGAATAGTCTCATTATTCTGACATTTCAATTCAATTGTCTTTCATCTACAATTCACAATGACGTCATGCAACGTCAACCAATCCATACCAAAAATTACGTTGAACTCATTAAATAAACATCATATCGGCCAGAAAAAAGTAACTCCGAATCATTAATAGACAGTTTTTGCAAACTTTGTCAACCAGGACATATTTGCCTAAGGGGTTCGAGACTTTAATCATAAAGTTTATAGACTCAATAGGAAAATTCTTACTAAACACTAAATTTACACATATATATGAATGAGTTGATCTAAGGTCTATCAATTCAATCACATTGGTGTCATAAAGAGAGAATGTACCGGTGATAACATCTGGTGATGATGCTTCTTTACGAGTGCGAATAGTGTAGGCTCTGGCAGGTGCTCTAGCTTCGGATCTCATAGTGGAGTCCTTTGTTGGCCTTTGATTACAGCTCATATTTCTAGCATTTCTAAGTGGCCTTCCTCTAGTCGACAGATTACTCGGTCTTACATTCTGAGATCTATCTTTTTCAACCATCTTAAGATAGTCTTTAATAAAATGATCCAGCGAACCACATTTAAAACAGGCTCGATCATTCATTCTACATTCACCAGGATGTCGTCTTCCACACTGTCTACATTCAGGTCAATTAGATCTTACACTATCGACACTCGCTATCGATCTAGCTTGAGCTTTAGAACTCGAATGTTGCTTTTTGCGATCTCTGCTAAAATGCCCCACTGATGCATTCAGACGACTATACGAGTCTCACAATTTCTTTGATACCAAATGATAGGGTTAACTTGTCGATCTCTTTCTTGAGTCTCTAGCTTTTAAATTATCTCTTCTCTTTTCTTTACTCAGTTCTTCAGCTTTACAAGCACGATCAACAAGTACAACGAACTCTTTCAACTCTAGAATCCCAACTAGCAGTCTGATATCTTCGTTCAATCCATCTTCAAATCTTTTACACATATTAGCTTCTGTTGAAACACATTCCCAAACATATTTGCTTAATCTCACGAATTCTCGCTCGTATTCTGTCATAAACATACTGTCCTTTTCAATTCTAGAAACTCTTTATGTTTTTTATCAATAAACCTCTGACTAATGTATTTCTTTCTAAATTCAGATTGGAAGAACTCCCAGGTAACCTGTTCTTTCGGTACCATTGATGTTAAAGTATTCCACCACTGATACGTAGAATCTCTCAAGAGCGATACAACACATTTAATGCATTCTTTGGGTGTACATGATAATTCATCAAATACTCGGATCGTATTCTCAAGCTAGAATTCACCTATCTTGGGATCATCTTCAACTGTAGCCATGAACTTTTTAGCCCTATACTTACGAATCTAATCAATAGGAGGCTTGTTAAATTGTATAGATTTAGTAACTTGAGGAGCTACGGGGATTGGTTGAGGAATTGGCGGGGGTGGAGGTTGCTGAGCAGCCGGATTCATTCGAACGAACTCTGTGAACCACTCACTCATCATTTGGAAGAAGGCTTCTTTAGCCTCGACTCCCTGACTACCTGTAACCGGCCTTGATGCAGACCACATGACTCTATGTTTGGAGGCTGGCGCATTACTTTCAACATCATTAGCTACAGCTCGATCGGGATCTATTTGCTATACGAAAACACATTTTAAACTGCCAGGAGATATCACACTATTACAGGTTATATATGGCATGTATAGCTAGACTCACACACACGCTATGTTAGTCCTAGAATCGACTAAATCGTAGCTCTGATACTAATAAAATGTAACACCCTTAACCCGTATCCGTCGCCGGAATTGGGTTAAGAGGCATTACTAAACTTATTGCACAATTTCACAGTCATTTCTCATACATTATCATTCATAAGCATATAACAATCACATTAAGTCACATTGTCCTTTATAAGGGCCTAAAAGGCCTTAAACATGCTTTAAAAGTGGTTCAGGCCTAAACCGATAACTTAGGAAAACTTTAAGAAACTTAGAAAATTTCGCTTAAAACAGGGGACATACGCCCTGTGACACACAGCCACCAGACATGCCCATGTCACAGGCCGTGTGGACATTCGAAATGGGAGCACATGGCCGTGTCCTACCCGTGTAACTCTTTGACTTGTGTCAGACGGCCGACCACACGCCCGTGTGTCTAGGCCATGTAACTCACTAAATTGTTTCTATTAAATGCTTCAAGGGATACACGGTCATGTATCATGACCGTATGTCACACACGGCTAAGACACACGTCTGTGTCTCTGCCCGTGTGGACAAAAATAGGCTATTTTCAAAGCCATTTTGCCACCTCATTTATGCACACCTATAGAAACACCATTTGTAACAATTCAATACACAAATAGGTAGCTAAACAATATTATTTCATGCACAAATCATGCCATTTCAAATCCAACCATTTTTATACTCAATTGATAACCATTTACCTATTCAAATTTCATACCAAAATAGCATGCTTTACTAGCCATAATTCACCTATAAAACATGTCCCATAAATCAACCATATCATCAAACAAACCAAACCACAACTAAGCATTTCTCAAGCAATTCAATTATCCATCACTTACCAAATAGCCACATGAATAACATAACTCATTATCACTACATTACCAAACTCATAAAATAAGCCAACTTATATGACTATATACATATAAAACCTTACATCATTTACTAGCTAAATCACATGGCTATATTTCATAAATCAAAAACATACCAAAAGACCACATAGCCTATACATGCCATATCACCCTATTCACAATTTCAAAAGTACCAAAATAGCTCTTCGATAATGTGATGAAGTCTCTGACAATCCCCAGATCCGAGCTAGCTTTGAAACACTATAAAACATGGAAAATATAATGAAGTAAGTGATAAATAATAATTTATACATATTTTTACCTCATGCTTAGCTTAATTTCTGGATGAATTATCATTGAATTTGTGGAAATCAGTGCTCTTAATCCTTCTATTTCATGTTTTATACTTAAGAGAGCACAAGGAAGAGAAAAGAACGAAAAACGGGCCGAAAACAGAGAAAATGGGCCAAAGTGTAAAAACAACACAACCTAAGGATTCACCACATGGCCGTGTCCCAAGGTCGTGCCACTTAAAGTCCAACACGGCCCAACCCCGATAAGCACGGCCAGACCACACGGCCGTGCCACCATCAACAGTCTTGCATAAGGCCTCTTATCGTTCCATACGGGTGTGGCATACGGGCGTGTCCTTGTCATGAGGAAGTGCAGTTTCACTCGGAAAAGGATGTTTAGAGGCTAAGAAAGGCATTCTAAAGCTCTATATAAAGACCCTAGAAGGCAACTCTAAGGGTGTATCTTTTCTCCCACAAGAGAGTGCCTTATTTTTGCCAACACGTAGAGTGAAAGCAAGGAATTACTTCAAGGGAAGCCAATTGATTCATCCCAGAAGCCAAAGTCTACATCAAGACAGGGGATCTCCCTTCAATCCTTTAGGGGTTTTTGGGTTCTTTATGTTTTGTTATTTTTATTCTTCTGAGATGTTTTCTTTATTAATTATGAACTAAATCCCCCAAATACTTAAGGGGGATGAAACCTAAGACAGATCTTGTTATTATTTTATCTTGAGTTATATGATAAATACTTGAATTGTTCTTAATTATGTGTTCTTAAGTCTTGTTTTAATAATACTAGATATTAATTCAAGTATTGATGTGCTTATTTAGAGGAGCAAAAGTCCCTGTTTAAGAGTAGATCTAGCATAATTAAGCGGAGTTGCATGCAACCCTAGACATAGGGCGACATAAATCTGTTGTATTAGGGTTAAACCTAATAAGCGGACCCATAGATCGAGTTAATGCAAGACTAAGGGTTTTAACTAGAAAGAGATTTCAGTTAATCAACCTAGGATTAGTTGTTCTTATCCTCGACGGAGGTATTAACATAAGTTAAGGATCTCTACGGATCAGGTCAAGTGAATAGATCGTCTAGTTCAAGAATTGATAACAAGTGAAGTCTAGGTGGATTCTCCCTTAAGTATCGCCCAAATCAATCAGTTTTTCCTAAAGAATTTTCCCCAATTTACTTTTTGTGCATTCATAGTTAGTTTTAGAATTAGTTTCATAAAAACCCCTTTTATTTTTAGGTTAAATAATAGAAAGGAAGTAAGTACTAGTACTTTTGGTTCCCTTGGGTACGGTATCTCGATCTTGCCGCTAAACTATACTACTGTTTGATAGGTGCGCTTGCCTTAAAGTCGTGCTTGCCTTAAAGTCGTGATAATAGTTAGTTTTTAGTACGACCATTATTATAAATTTTATTACTTCATATCACGTAGATCAAGTTTTTGGCGCTGTTGCCGGGGAACTAAAATATTAAGAACGCTCGATTTCTATTACTTTAGCCATTATTATATTTATTTATTTTTAATTTTATTGTTTTTATTTTAATTTTCTTTGCCTTTTTCCTTTCTAGGTATCTCTAGTTTATGACTAGAAGAAACCCAGCAGGACCATTACTTTTTGACGAAGATTTAGAGGCTACAGTTTGCAAAAATCGTAGAGAAACCAGGCGAAGCCTTCATTATCTGGAACAAGGACAAGAACAAGAGCCAGAACTTACGGAAGAGATGGAAGCAAATTAGGACAATCTACCACCTCCCGCGATAGCCGCGCAACCAGTGAACCAAGATGATGCTCCTCGTACTATGTATGATTATGCTAAACCTAATTTGGCTGGTACTTAATCTAGTATTATTAAACCTGCTATTGCTGCTAATAATTTTGAGTTAAAACCTAACACTATTCATATGATACAGCAATTTGTGCAGTTTGATAGTTTACAATATGAAGATCCAAATTCACACATAGCCAACTTTTTGGAAGTTTGTGATACTTTTAAAATTAATGGCGTTTCTGATGATGTCATTCATCTAAGGCTATTCCCATTCTCTTTGAGAAATAAAGTCAAACAGTGGTTAAATTCTTTACCACGAGGATCAATCACTACATGGGAACAGATGACTGAAAAGTTTTTACTTAAATATTTTCCTCCAGCTAAAATAGCTAAATTGTGAAACGATATCTCTTCTTTTGTGCAGATGGATTTAGAGACCCTTTATGATGCCTGAGAGAGATACAAAGATCTGTTGAGAAGGTGCCCTCACCATGGGTTACCTTTGTGGTTACAAGTTCAAACCTTTCACAACGGTTTGAATCCATCAACAAGGCAAATGATCGATGCAGCCGCAGGAGGAACAATCAACAACAAAACACTCGAAGTAGCTTATGAGTTTATAGAAGAGATGTCACTGAATAACTATCAATGGCAAGTCATGAGGACAAAGCCGACAAAAGCTGCAGGAGTTTATAATATTGATGCTGTCACCATGCTTACTAATCAGGTAAAACTTTTAAATAAAAAGTTTGATAATTTTGTTGGTTCTACGCAGGCACAACCAGTGATGCAGTGTGACACAACTCACGGAAATATGTTCAATCCAGACTACTCCCCTTATGGACATGGCATGGAAACCGAGCAAGCCAACTATATGGGTAAAAATTCTAGACCTCAAAATAATTCTTATAGTAGTACTTACAATACGGGTTGGCGGAACCACCCCAACTTTTCATAGGGAGGACAAGGAAATCAAAGACAACCGCCTCCTCCGGGATTTCAGCAGCCACCTCCACAACAGGAGGAAAAGTCAAACCTTAAAGAGATATTCACCAAATACATGGCCACATCAGAAACCCCTTTCCAAAATACTGAAACGGCATTAAAGAACCAGCAAGCATCTATTCAAGGGCTTAAAAATCAGATTGGTCAACTTGCCAAATTAATATCAGAAAGACTACAAGGTGGCATACCAAGTACCACTGAGCTAAATCCCAGAGAACATGTCAAAGCAATTACTCTAAGAGATGGGAAAGTACTGGCTGAATCAGAAAAGAAGCCTGTTCAAGAATCCACAAAAGACAAGGTAGAGGAAAAAGAACCCAAGGAAAACACTTCACCAACACTTAAGGAATATAAACCACCCATACCATATCCGGCAAAGTTGAAGAAAGATCGCACAGATGCTCAATTTGGTAAATTTCTTAAACTTTTAAACAGTTACATATTAACTTACCTTTTGTTGAAGCAATTTCGTAGATGTCGAAGTATGCAAAGTTTCTTAAAGAACTCCTCACAAATAGAAGGAAGTTGGAAGAATTAGCCACAGTGGAACTCAACGAGGAATGCTCAGCTATTCTCCAAAATAAACTGCCGGCCAAACTAAAAGATCCAGGGAGTTTTACTATTCCTTGCTTAATTGGTAGTTTAATTATTGAAAAAGCCTTAGCTGATCTAGGTGCTAGTATTAACCTAATGCCTAACAAAATGTTCAAGCAACTAGGTCTAGGAGAACCAAAACCCACTAGAATGAGTATACAATTAGCTGATAGATCTGTTAAATACCCTAGTGGAATCATTGAAGATGTGCTGGTAAAGGTAGATAAATTTATATTCCTGGTTGATTTTGTTGTGCTTGATATGGATGAGGATATTGAGGTGCCTTTAATTTTGGGACACCCATTTTTAGCTACTGCTAGAGCCGTTATCGATGTAGGGGATGGTAAATTAGTGCTTAGAGTTGGTGAAGAAGAAGTCGTTTTTAAAATCTATGATGCTATGAGATTTTCTAGAGAACAAAATGATTCCTGTTATTTTATTGATGCTATTGATTATTTTGTTCAAGATAAATTTCAGGAAATTTCTCTTACAGACACGTTGGAACTGTGTCTTGTTCAAGGTGGGGGGAAGATGAAGCACCACTAAAGTTAGAGAAGTAATGAAGGAGACTTGTCACAAGGCACATAAGTTATGAAAGTATTAAGATGAATGACAAACTGAGACAAAAACCTTTGATTGATGAACCTCCTAAATTGGAGTTAAAACAGTTGTCTGACCACTTAGAATATGCATTTTTAGGAGATAATTAGACATTACCAGTAATTATCGCATTAGACTTAAGTACTGAAAAGAAAAAGGAATTACTTCAAGTATTAAAAGAACACAAGAAGGCTATAGCTTGGAAGATTTCTGACATTAAAGGAATTAGTCCTTCTTTTTGCACTCACAAAATTCTAATGGAAGATGAATACAAGCCATCGGTGCAAGCTCAACGACGATTGAATCCCAACATGAAGGAAGTCGTAAAAGCTGAGGTAATTAAACTTCTAGACGCAGGCATTATTTATCCTATTTCTGACAGTTCTTGGGTAAGTCCTGTGTAGGTTGTTCCTAAAAAGGGAGGCATGACTGTAGTGTCTAATGATAAAAAGGAGTCAATACCTACAAGAACAGTCACTGGATGGAGAGTTTGCATTGATTATAGAAAGCTGAATGATGCAACTCGAAAAGATTATTTTCCCTTAACATTTATGGATCAAATGTTGGAAAGATTATCAGGACATATGTATTACTGTTTCCTAGATGGCCTCTCTGGCTACTTCCAAATCCCGATAGCACCAGAAGATCAGGAAAAGATGACATTCACATGTCCATACATTACGTTTGCTTATCATAGAATGCCTTTTGGATTATGTAATGCTCCTGCTACTTTTCATCGATGCATGTTAGCTATCTTTGATGAATTCGTGGAAGACATCATGGAGGTATTTATGGATGATTTTTTAGTTTTCGGTAATTCTTTCCAACTTTGTCTTAATAATTTAAAACGTGTTTTGATAAGATGTGAAGAGACAAATCTAGTGCTTAATTGGAAAAAATGCCACTTTATGGTTCAAGAAGGTATTGTACTAGGGCATAAAATCTCTAGTAAAGGGATAGAGGTAGACAAAGCAAAAATTGAAACTATCAAAAAATACTGCCCCCTAATTCAGTTAAGGCCATAAGAAGCTTTTTAGAACACACTGGTTTTTATCATAGATTTATTAAAGACTTTTCTAAAATAGCTAAGCCTTTGACGAAATTACTAGAAAAAGATGTGCTTTTCAACTTTGACCAAGAATGTTTAGAATCTTTTAACACTCTCGAGGAAAAGTTAGTCAGTGCCCTGATTATGATTTCACCTGATTGGAATCTTCCTTTTGAACTAATGTACGACGCGAGTGATTTTGCAGTAGGTGCAGTTTTGGGACAGCGAATAGACAAGCATTTTCAACCAATCTATTATGTTAGCAGAACTCTGACAGCCGCACAAGCAAATTATACGACCACAGAAGAACAATTGCTAGCTATTATTTTTGCATTTGATAAATTTAGATCATATATAATATTATCTAAAGTCATCGTTTATATTGATCACTCTGCTCTTTATTATCTTTTAACTAAAACTGATGCAAAACCTCGATTGATAAGATGGATTCTATTGTTACAGGAATTCGACTTAGAAATAAAAGACAAGAAATGAGCCGAAAATTTGGCAGTAGATCACCTTTCAAGATTAGAAAATCCACATCCCAAGTACCTCGATAAGATAAATGATCTGTTTCCTGAAGAACAACTCCTCGCCATAGTAGACACAGCAGTTCCTTGGTTTGCCGATTTTGCAAATTATTTAGCAGCTAACATAATCCCACAAGGGTTGACTCATCAGCAAAAGAAGCGATTCTTCGCTGATGTGAAAAACTACTTTTGGGAAGATCCTTTTCTTTTTCGTATTTGTGCAGATCAGGTTATCCGAAGATGCGTTATAGAAACAGAAGCATACAAAATTTTAGACCACTGCCATTCGAGACCTACAGGAGGACACCACAGTGGAGCTAGAACTGCTCACAAGGCACTCGAATCAGGTTTTTACTGGCCTACCCTTTTCAGAGATGCCAACAAGTATGTGACCTCTTGTGATAAATGCCAAAGAATAGGTAATATCTCTTAACATAATGAAATGCCTCAAAATTATATACTTACATGTGAGATATTCGATGTATGGGGTATTGATTTCATGGGTCCGTTCCCTACTTCATTTGGAAATAAGTACATCCTAGTAGCAGTAGACTACATGTCAAAATGGGTGGAAGCCTAAGCTTTACCTACTAATGATGCTAGAATGGTAGTACGCTTTCTAAAAAAACTTTTCTCTCGATTTGGAACAGCTAGGATAATTATTAGTGATAGGGGTACTCATTTTTGTAAGGCTTAATTTGAAAAAGTTTTAAAGAGATATAGAGTACACCACAGAACAGCTACCCCTTATCATCCACAAACCAGTGGCCAAGTCGAAGTAACAAATAGAGAACTAAAATGCATTTTAGAGAAAACAGTAGAAACAAATAGGAAAGATTAGTCAAGAAAAGTAGATGATGTTTTATGGGCCTATAGAACTGCATTCAAAACACCAATAGGGACATCTCCTTATAAACTTGTCTACGGAAAAAGTTGCCATCTGCCATTTGAACTCGAACATAAATCATTTTAAGCTATTAAATTTTTAAATCTTGATTTTAAGCTTGCAGGTGAGAAACGACTAATGCAACTAAACGAGCTGGATGAACGGCGCTGCAATGCTTATGAAAACTCACGATTATACAAGGAAGCCACAAAGCAACGCCATGACAATTGGCTGAAACAACCTAAGCAGTTTAAAACTAGTGATCTTGTCTTACTTTACAATTCACGGCTTAAACTATTTCCTGGAAAACTTAAATGAAGGTGTTCAGGTCCATTTACTGTTCAAACTATCTTTCCATACGGTGTAGTTGAAGTAACTCACCCAAACCACAACACTTTCAAGGTAAACGGCCATCGGCTTAAACATTACAGAGGTGAGAATTTCAAGGATAATAGGGAGGAGCTTCGGGCTCCACGAACTCCCTTCATGATACATCTAGGTCAAGCTTAGACTCTAAATAAGCACTTCTCAGGAGGCAACCTGAGCACTAACTCAGTAAATCTTTTTCAGTTTTCTAATACATCAACTAACCCCTTCGAATGCAAGATTTCCAGGCCACACAGTCACGCCTACGGGCATGGCCAAGGCCATGTGAACACTAAGAGCAAAGACACGGCCGTGCAATTTGGCCGCGTACAAATAGGGAAAAAAATTTTTCTAAGACACGGACTTCGACAAAATGCCACGGCCGTGCGATTCGGCTATGGCCGAGCCTGTTGAATCACACAGGGCTACAACAAAATGCCACGGCTGTGCAATATGGCTGTGGCCAACACTGCCAATTCCAACACGGGTGTGCGACACGCCCGTGCCCCAAGACCGTGGTCGACATTGACATTTTAGACATAGGCGGGTGACATACTACACGGCTGTGGAAGAAGCGAACATCGAAGGACACGGCCGTGTGACACGACCGTGTGCCTCAACACGCCCTGGGTACACGGGAGTGTGCCTCAAACCAGATGTGCCAAAATCCTCAATTTTCAAACCATACGGGCAAAACTCGAGCCACACGGGCGTGTGACGTACCCGTGTGACCCAAAATCTATATAAAGGGGCCACTATTCATCATCTTCCTCCACTAAAACCTTAAAACTCTCTGAACTCAACCCCCTTCCCCAACATTCCGAACGCCACTACCGGTCCCCATAGCACCACCTCGCCCATGCAAATGCCTCCACGACCGTGCTCCGCCTCATTAATCACCCATTTAGTTCTATTTTCTTAATTTTCTCTTTAAATTCTAATATTCTTATCTATTTTTGTGTTCATAATATGCTTTATTTCATTTTTGCACTAGTTTTAGGGCATGAAATTCATAGATTTAGCATGAACCATCTAGAACAATATAGAGAATTTCATGATACCATGCCACTTAGACTCACATTTGCTTACCACTTTTTCCTATCTAAACTAACATGCATTTAGAATAAAATCATACCCATGCTTCCATAACTTGATATCATACTTAGAACACGTATAATGTATTACTTAGGTTAGTAAATTAACATTATTCTTAATATGTTTCGTTTTGTTTAAAGCTTAAGGAAATTTTACTATCTTCTTTTTAATTTTAGTTTCAAAATCTATTAGGACTAATGTATATTATTAGGCATTATGTCGTCGTCACACGGTAAGAGAACTGCTGCTACTGCTTCAAAGAAACAGAAGGGACCTGGTGGTTCATCCTCACGACCTGTTGCTGAAAATCGCCATCCGTTCCTCTATTTTCCACAAGCCTCCCAAGAGGAATTATTCCAATTATTACGGGCACGACCCCTCGGAACGGGAAGGTGCGTTGATTGGTCCGCACTCTAGCAAATCCACTTAGTAGACGAGGTCCGGGCCTTACTGACGACAGATCCCTGGGATCAGTTTTTTCGGATTATGGAGCCCACCTACCTTGAACTCACCCTCGAGTTCTACTTCACTTTCCATCTTCAGACGGTGATGACCCGACATGACGATTTTGGGACAATTCAATTCCGTCTAAGAGGCCTCATCTGATAGCCTAGCGTACCAGAGTTTGGTACAGCACTCGGTCTCTACACCGAGGAATTCATGGAGGAAGAGAACCTCTCATATTGTCCCTGTGGAGGAGATTGAGGTTAGGCCAGACTTAACCTTTGAGGAGGAGGCGGTTTAGATTTTGGATCGTGACATTAAGGTCCTACGAAAGAAGTCTATCCCTTTGGTAAAGGTTCTATGGCATAATCATAGTACTGAGGAGGCCACATAGGACCTTGAGGATGTGATGCATCAGTAGAATCCTCATCTATTTTGATAAGGTAAATTTCGAGGATGAAATTTTCTCTAGGGGGTAGAATTGTAACGCCCTAAAATTTCTATTTTTGATTTTGTGTATGTGTGACATAAAATATCTACTGCTTCAATGGTTATGTGCTTGGGTGGGTGTGGGAGATCCCAAGTTCAAGTCATGACTTGGGAACATTTTAGAATTTTATAAATAAAGCCTTAGCCTGGCCTAAAGGGCTTAAGTTTAATTGTCAGTAAGTAATTAATAGAATGGGCATGTTGGTCTGGTAGTTAACTGGAGTGTTGGTGTGATGGAGGTCATGTGTTCTAGTCAGTGCACGAGAATTATTTTGCTACTAATGTCGTGTAGGAATTGGGGGGAAGTAAAATACTGTAGTGTTTGAGTTTGAGGAGTTAGGGTGAATTATCAAGATCATCCTTTTTTTTTTCTTTTCTTTCAGAAATTAGGCTCACTCTCTTCTCTTTTTTCTTTCAAATTTTGTGACCGTTTTTCCTTCAATATTTTCCCTTACTACCGAAATTCGTATTGTTTTCCCTTCCTTTCGTTGCTTTCCTTTATTTCAATCGATTCTATCATTCATCGTTGGTTGCGCGTGTTTGGCAAGTAATAATTTTGTCAATCGCTAATCATTCTTGGTTAATCTCTAAGAGGGGTTCCTTTTGGTGTTTAGGAGTTAATCAAGGGTTTGGAAATCGTTATCAATCAACGAGTTGAATGCGTAGATTCCTCGTTTCGGCCGAAGGTAAGGGTTTCGATAGGTAATGGATGAACATCTCGTTACGAACCATTAAAGTCTAGTCTAAGTTATTGAAATTGGGCTTTGGTTTGTCGATTTTTAGGTTCTGGAGGCATAGGAGTGCTTACGCGTTGAAAACAATACAGCTGTGTACCCAATTACGTAGAAAACGAGGTTTCAGTGAAAGTCGAAAACCTCCCTGTCGACGCCACACGGGCGTGTGGTCGCCCGTGTGGTAGGCTATGCACCCTGACATGGGCGTGTGGTAGGCTGTGTGCCCTGACATAGACATGTGATTGACGAGGCCAGGCTGTGCGTGAAGGACACGGTCGTGTGATAGCCAGATAGGCCGTGTGCGACACAGACGTGTGGGCCACACGAGCGTATGGGCCACACTGGCGCGTGGGCTCACACAGGTAGTCCACACGGGCTTGTGGGATTTTGAGCCAAGCCATGTAGTCTACACGACCAAGACCAATTTGGGCTGTGTGGGCCACACGAGTGTGTGGGCCCACACAGGCAGGCCATATGGGCGTGTGAGCCCATTTTCACTGAATTGATTACTAAGGTTGCACGGGTCACTCAAGTCAACTGTGAACCTACTGTAGGGTCGGTAAGCATTACTGAGACCCCTAATTGTTTAAACTGACTGAATGATTGACATATATATTGAGCATGATGATAGTATGCATACTGAACTGATTATAAGTACTAAGACCATGAGAGAGCATGTCATGTATTGTATGTTGCATTGCATGGGGTTGGGTTGATTATATTTGGAGGAAGTGTACTGAAAGGCTCTTAAACCTAATATACTAGTAGCTGAGCTGCAAATTATTGTTGTGCCGCATTCAGTACTACCTGCAGTGTATGGATAGGTGGGTTGATTTAATCTCTACATGGAGTGTAGGGTTGGATGAAGATGGTGCGTAGAGGCTGGTTGGGTAGGACTTTGTTACTGAATACTGTATCACTATTGCTGATACTGTGATGGGCTAAGGCCATTGTGCATACTTATATTGATACTGAATTGGGTTAAGGCCAAACTGCTACTGATACTGAAAAGGGTTTAGGCCTATGCTGTTTTGACTATGCACTGTGTATACTATTTGTTTGTTTTCTGCATGGTTACATACTGAGTTTACGTAAACTCACTTTTTTTTAAATGTGCACAGGTAATCTCCAGACCTAGACAGATCGGTGAGACGGAGGACTTGCAATGGCCTAAATTCAAGGTTATCGGAACAGTGGTTTCGTAACCACAAATCTGATTTAAAGAGAATTTTATTTTAATATTCTTGCATAAATATTGATATGATAGGAAAATCATATGAAAATATCGATAGAAAAATTTTACCGATTTAGTGGTTAGTTAAGAAAAAGAAATTATTGAAGAAATTAGGTAAAAACAAGTTATTGAGACCTCGATCTCGTAAAATTGAATCGAAAATATTTTTATAAATATTTGTGAAATGTTAGTAATATTGTATTAAAATTTCGTTAGAAAATTTTAATGTTTGGACAGTTAATTAAATGAAAAGGACTAAATTGGAAAAGGTGTAAAAGTGGTTAGAATGATTAAATAGCTTAAGTGTTTAATGAGAAAGGATTTAAAAGGTAAATAGACCCAAAAATTATTGGACTGGACGGCAAGGGCATAAAATTAGCAGAAAAATGGATGATTTAAGTGTAAAATTGGAATATTGCATTATTAACGAAATAAAACTAGGACTAATATGGAAATATCTAGATTTCTTGAGATTTCTCTTCATTCTAATCAGCCAAAACGCCATAGGAGGGGTTCTTTAAGCTGGTTTTTCATAATTTTTGCACCAAATCCTGAAGACTCAAATACGAAGCTAGATCGAGGAAAGGAAAAAGTTCAGGATTAGTAGATTTTTGTATACAAACAAGAATTGAGGTAAGTTCGTGTAACTTGAATTATATTCTTAAATGCTTGAAATGTATGTTATTGATGTGAATATGAATTGAATGTTCATTATATGAAAATTGATGAAACATTGATATATTTGATAAAAAGGGAATAAATTCCGGTTGAATGAAAGGAAAATTCGATGGATCTCTGAAAAGGAATTGAGGTTAAAGGGGATCTAGCCCAGACGGGTGATCCTATCCTGATATAGCCCTCCCGAAGAATATGTGTAAAATAGATTTAGCCCGAACGGGTAATCCAAATTAGGGTCTGAATTTAGCCTAGACTGGTAATTCAGATCCAAGCTCATTAGAGTAATTGTCGTTGCAGGGGATTTAGCCTGGATTGGTAATCCCGACAATACTCTATGAGTTTATATTACAGGGGATTTAGCCTGGACTGGTAATCCCGCTGTAAGGATGAGGTTCACGAGAGTGTGCTCTCTAAAATGGAAATGTGCGCACATGAATATGAATTGATGGACTCGAATTTGTACACCAAAGTGTACCCCTGAAAATCCATCGAAATTTCGAGAAAATTCAATGGGATAAATATGGGAAAAAAATAATGGAATGGAAATCATGGTATTGATGAGCTCATCAATCATGATGTATGTTATTGATACATTGAAATTATTGGGCTAACTTGAATGCTGAGTTTGTGCATGTTAAGATAACAATGCATTGAATGGATGTATGTACGTTTATTGTATTGTATTGAACATATTAGGTAAGTATAATTCTTGTTACATGAGCTTACTAAGCACAATATGCTTATCCTGTTTTCTTTTTCCCTGTTTTGTAGTATTAAGAGCTCGGAGGTCAGATTCTGTCGGAGACACATCACACTATCAACCTCAATATTTTGGTATATCTAGAAACTTTATTTTGGAAATCAATGGCATGTATAAGTTAATAAAGTAAATGTTAATGTGAAATGAATGTAAAGTTAGCCATTGGTGTGGCTAACAAATCTTGGTTTGGTATGTGATGAAATTATCTTATGAATATGTATGAATCTATTTTGAAAATATGTTGAATTGGATTGGTTGATTTGGATTGGTCTCGGTTTAAGTTTTGCAAGGAAGGTTAAATGTCTATAAAGGGGATATATTGAGTTTTAATAAAAAAAATTAAAGAAAAAAATTATTGTTCAGTAAACTTCGGTAATGCCTCGTACCCTATTCCAGTGACGAATATGGGTAGGGGCTGTTACAGGACTCGAAGGTGACCACAGTCTTTGGACTTTCACATTATTTTTGATTTTTTATTTAAGGTTTACTTATTTTTATTTATTGGGATGTAATTTGAGGATTCTCTTAGACTTTTTCTTTGAATTTGGTTTTTACTTATTTATTTATTTTATGGACTGATAACTGCCAGTCGTAGGGAATTTGGTTTTCAAAAAGTTAAAGTATTTTCTAACCCACAATCACATAAACTGTTTTTATCAAATTTTCCGCAACGAAATCTGTTTTAAAACAAATGACTTAAACGATTTCTTTTAGAACCAATAAGAGACTAAAGAAAGAAAGAAAGTAATAACATGGAAATGATTTTCTTTCGTAACAACTTAGTTTTCAAACACACTATCATGTGACATCGCTAGATTCGACCATAACATCTAGGTCGAGTTTGGGGTGTTACAACAAATGTGACATCCATGGTAAAAATAATCTTCCTATCAATTGGATCATAAAATTTATAACCCTTTTTATTAGAAGCACGCCCAATAAAGACATTTTTTTTGCTCTAGGATCTAGTTTACATTGGTTGTGAAGATGAACAAAAACACTACAACCAATAACTCGAAGGGATAAATCTGTGATCAATTTAGAGTTACGAAAGCTATCTTTAAAAAGATTGAAAGTAGTTTTATAGTTTATAGTTTATTGGGTATTCTATTAATAAGATATGTAGTCGTTAACAAGGCTTCTCCCCAAGGATAACGGGGTACCTAACTAGTGAACATCAAGGCTCTAATTACTTCTAAAATATGATGGGTTTTTTCCTGCAATCCTATTCTGTAGTGGTGTATTTATGAAAGACATTTGGTGGACTATTCCATGTTTAGTTAAGAAAATGCCTAATTGGTCACTAAAAGATTCCCCACCATTTTCAATCTGAAATATTTTTATTTTCACACCAAATTGTGTTTTCACCATAGTATAAAAAAATTGAAATACATTTTTAACTTCATATTTATCTTTTAATAAAAAGACCCAACAAATGCAAGTATGATCAATAAATATGACAAACCAACGTTTTCCTGAAAAATTTAAAACTCTCGAAGGTCTCCAAACATCACTATGAATTAACGGAAAATGTTTGGCAGCTTTATATTTCTTAGGCCCGATAATGTTTAACCAATTCACAAAATTCACAGTGATATGAAGGACTTTTATTCTTAAACAAATCAGGGAACAAATGTCTTAAAGGGTAAAAATTAGGGCGCCCAAGCCTATAATGCCAAATCATAACCTTATCAAAACTAGAAACAAAGTTCAAACATAGAGTAGTTGTTGGTCGACTTAGATGGTCATCATCAAGAAAGTAAATTCCACAAGATTCTTTAGCATTGCCAATCATCCTCCTCGAGACTATGTATTGAAATTTACACATAGAGGACTCAAATATAACATGAAAATTTGAGGATTGAGATAATTTATTGATAGATATCAGATTACAAGCTAGATTTGGCACATGTAAAACATCATGTAAAACCAAGGAAGGTGAAATTTTAATAGTGCCTTTCTCGACTATTGTTGAGAACGACCCATCTAATAATTTAATCTTTTTGTTTCCTGCACAAGGTCTGTAAGTTGAGAAAAGGAAGTGACTTCTAGTCATGTGATCACTAGCTCTAGAATCAACGATCTACATGTTTTTTTTACAATGCTTGACACTAAAAAAACAGAAGAATCACTACTTGATTGGGCAAAGGAGCAAGAAGGACTATTGGATGAGTTAGGAATAGAAGAATTTATCCAAAACTGTGGTGATTGAAAATTCTTGTGTAGATGCTTTAGTTGTTCTTTAGTGAATGGAAACCCTTCCAGAGAACTTTGCTGCTCATGATTTTCATTAGTTGTTTGCAAAGCTTTGCTATCCTAAATTTTGAATGATGACTATTCCCACTCTTTTTTCTCCAATTCATTAGTTTTCCATGGAGCTTCAAATACATTTCTCAAGTGTGCCAATGTTTTTTTATAGTGGTCGCACTAAGGTTTCTTCCTTTTCTCACTGTCATCATCATTTTTGACAATCACAATAGCAGAATTTGTGATGCCCCAAACCCTACCGGGATCGTCTGACCCAAATTTAGAAGATCACATTAGCCACTAAGGTGACTCTTCGTTTAAAAATTGATGAACCACACCAACCAACCATCCACACCATACAATTGCAGAATATTTCATAAAGGAAATTAGAACTAAGTGCATGTTTTTCTAAATTAGTCATTCCATTCACACAATCAGAAGGTATAAAGCGTACCTTAATACATGGTGGCCTCCCTTAGTTGCAAAATTTTGTTAGTTCATTTAATTATCATCACATTAAGCAAGTAATTAAAACCATCTAAACTAGCAATCAAGCAAACAATTATAACGTTAAAAAATCCAAAAAAATAGTCCATAATATCTATTTACAACCCATTAAAATTTTTATTTAAAAGTTTAAGTTTAATTCTAGTTCTAAACCCTTGAAACAAACCACATTGACTTCACTTCGAAGCTTAAAAGCTCAACACACATAATCAAAGAAAATGCCTTGCGATGGATCACCAATTTGCACCCTCCTTGCTAACTCGGGAACTAATTATCTACAAAGTAAAGTAAAAGGGTGAGCTTGGGAAAGCTTAGTGAGTACACATGTATACAACATAAATATACACACACCTAACATGTTATGATTTAAACATATTTTAACAATTCACATATAACACAATTTTCATACTCAACACAGTGATATATTGGCAATTTGTGAATATGAAACATAGTCAAATTATATACTCATTGGATAAAGGGATCTCCAAAACACACCACATGACTCATAAAGTTGTACGTTATCTCCATATAAGTGTAGCACGTATGCTCACACTCTCCAAACACACCACGATATCTACGGTGAATGGAGCTATGCTCAACATTTCCTTATCTCTCTAACGCTATCTCCGGGCTACAATGCCTTAACACATAATAAAAATGGTGAATGCTCACAATCCTATGGCATGCCAATGATATCCAATGGTCTCAAGTGTTCACATTGCCAACATATCTATTTAATCATATTTTATTTCACAATATAACTGGCTCGCATTATTGTTGAGCTCGCAGTTAACATTTCACAATAATATAATTTTGCACTAATCAAAACTCGCAATATCATAAATCTCATAATTCACTTACAAATTCGTGCATGCATAGACACGCATTAACGATAAAATTTGCATGTTATAAGAGTCCACATATTATTTATCCTTATATTCGTTCGTAAATATTACAAAATCATATACGAATATATATTATATATACATATTTATTTAGTGACCTTTGTCACTTCAAATTTTAAGCATACATTAAAAATCTCATAAATTTATATATTATATAAAACCATACCCATAGTTATATATACTGTATACAATAGAACCATATATATGTATATTATATTATATATAACACCAAAAACCGTGTATATATGTTATAAATAATAATAAAGCCCATGCATATAAATATATTTTACATTCAATAAAGCCCACGCACATAATATATTATATGTATCCCTATACGTATATACATTATATGAAACAATACCCTTTAAAACTTATATATAATCATAAACGCATATATATTATATAACAAGATGTTTAATTATTTCATATATACATATAGAAACTCCCCTATCACATCAAATTTGCATATATACATATATTATATAACAAAACCCGATAAACGAAGAGATATATATTATATAATAAAATTCACACATATTTATGTATAACACAAAATCCACGCGTATATTTATAATGTATATAATAAGACCATGCATACATATCATAAACAGGGGTTCACAAGCCTCACTTCAACTTTTTAAATCTCGCAATTCATGCTAAAACACGACATACAAATGCACTCACCTGTTGCTCTCCATCACTCGTCAAATTAGACAACTTTTTGCTTACCTTTATCCAGGTTTCTTGAGGCTCTATCAACATTTCCAACTTCAGACAAAAATATACATATTACTAAGCATTCAAAAACAATCTAGCTTACTCTCTTTATACTCATACAATGGCTTTCCACTCACACATACTTATTCGACTTATTTTGTACTATCTATTTCACTTAATTTCTTATTTTTAACTTGTTTAAATCATTAATTTCTACCTCCTAACCCCTAACTTGTGCCTAATTATAGATCTAGATCTCTAACTTTGCTCAATTCTTTAATTAATTTTTTTTTCTGAAAAACATTACTCATCCTCATTCTCAAAAGAAAACCATTTAATTCATGCAATTACTTAAACATTTTGATAAATTGAATTTGTAAATCTCTTAATCATGTCAAAATATATGACAAATCATTTTAAAAATATCTCTTAGCTCTTTATTATGAGATTCACCATTTTTATGCAAAAGGTAGCTTTAAAACCATGGATTTTTAATTTTTTTTCTGCTTAGATCTATGAAAATTCAAATTAAAAACACCAAATAAAAATTTAATACTTAAGAAAATTATAGATTTACCTTTAACTTGAAAACCTCCACGAGTTTATACCAATTGAGCAAAAACGAGCTAAGTTTAGGTGAGAAATTGAAGAAGAAAAAGTAATTTTCTTACAAAATTGAAGGAATAAGGAGTGTTTGGATGCCAAGAAAACATAGAAGATGCAGAAAATTTGAAAGAAAACTTTCAATCCTGGATCTAACCAAATTTTAAAATTAAAAAAAAAAAAAAAAAAGAGAAAAATGGGACGGCAGTGGCTTTTTATAGCCAATTAACCATATTTAAAAAAAATGGGCTATTTCCCTATAAGTCCTCCCCTATTCTCCCTTGTTCTAATAGCTCCCTTTATGTAACCTCCACTCCAAATTAGTCTCTACTAGTTAATTTTTTTTACTACTGCCCCGATTATTAATATTATAATTATTTAAATTAATTATTATTATTTTTACAATTATTAACTAATTATTTATTTTATCCTATTTTAATTCCTATGACACAAAATCTGATTTTTCTTTCAAACCCATAATCTATTATAACTCGATTTTCGGGATGTGATAGAATTATCATCGTTAGCTTCAAATCCTGGCCTTAACATTACTTTTCTCCTAGTCTCCTCTCTTTTAACCACAGAAAAAATCTCACGAAATGTTGGAAGTGTTTTTTCCCTAGGATTCGAGATCTCACTTTATCAAATTCTCTATTTAAACCAGCCAGAAATAGATAAGCTCACTCATTCTCTTCTTTTTTCATAGCTTTTACACTATCTCCAAGACACTCCCATTCATTATTATAACTTTGATCTAGTTCTTGCCAAAGAGACATCATCTCTTTATAATAAAAAGTAACTTCCTTTTCCCCGTTTCTAGCCTTCCAATTTTATTTTTAACTCAAAGATTTATGAAGCCTTTTTTAAATCTGAATAGGTGTCTTTCACAACGTCCCAAACATCTTTAACAATCGGGAGAAAAAGAAAAAGTTTACGTATGGATGCTTCTATGGAATTAATAAACCATGTAATTATCATAGAATTTTTTGACCTCTACGTGCTCATCTTTGTATCACCCACCTGTGGTTGCTAGGCTTCTCCAATTAAATGGCTTAGCTTGCGGCGTCCATTAATTATTAACTTCATGGACTGCGACCATTCAAGGTAACTCTTGCCATTTAGCTTGTGAGATGTCAGTTGAAAAGAGAGGTGAGACGCCTCTGTCCTTTGGGTCATTGTACTCTTAGTAGTTGTTCCATGGTAGAACTTTCTATCTCCATTTGGTTGTTGGACTTCTTATCTCTAGTGAAGGTTGTTTTTAACCATGGTGTTACTAGAGATTTAACCTATCTCAGATAAAATGAAAGTTTTCAAGAGAGTATTCAATAAAACTGTTTTAATTTTATTAAGTAAAGAATTGAATTTAAATAGAAAAAAGACTCACAACATAATTGGGAAAATAATTCCCTTATTCTAGTTAACTACTAATAGATAAAAAAAATATTCATAAAAAACTCAACTGATTATTCTAAGATTTATCTACCTAAATAACTTAAAAAATTACCCAAAATATAAGGGGCTTCAACACGTATTTCAACAATGTTTTCAATTCCAGTCAAGGCAACAAGACCCATTTGTTACCCCATCACTATCGACCACCCATGTAACGATTGAATTTCAGTGATATCGGAACAATAGTTTTGTGATCATAAATCCAAGCCAAAGAGAAAATTTATTTTAATATTATTTTATGGTTTATGTTATGATAGGAAAGTAGTATGAAAATACTGATAGGAAAATTTTATAAAATAATTGATTAATTAGAAAAAGGACCAAATTGCATAACATGTGGAAGTTGAATTCTAGAAGAATTAATTAGTTATGGAATTCAAAACTTGAGGTCCTTATATGATAATTAGACCATTAATTAAAAGTTAGTGGATATTTATGGATGAAGCATCTGTGGAAATTGAGAAAGAAAAGGACAAAGTTGGAATTGTGGAAAAATAAAATATGATAATTAATTACATGGAAAATATCATCTTATTATTCATCTTCATCCCCAAATTTTCTATGGAAACCCTAGGAGAGAGGAAGAAAATTTTCTTATCATAAATAGGTGTGAATTATTGTCTTGCTTTTAGTAATTTTTATATTTTTGAGATTGGGATAGTGAAATCTATCTAAATTAAGGATCAATTTGTAAAGTTATCAAAGTATAAAGTTTGTGTCATGGATGAATATGCTGGAAATTGGAAATTTATGGTAAAAAATGAAAGGTTGTTGATAGATAAACAACTTTTACAAAGTGAATTTTGATGAAAACATGATTTAGGGACTAAATTGTAAACTATGAAATTCAAAGAAAAATTTTTGAATTTTGTGAAACATAAGTGCTATAAATAATACATGAAAATTTCGGCTAGGCTTGGAACGAAGATTAGATTGTATGAATTCATTTTCTGAGCCTAGAGACGAAATTGGAATTAATGAAAAGTTTAAGGGCAAAATAGTAATTTTGCCTAGAATGTAAATTGAAGCTAAATGAATGTGAAAGCTAATAAATTGATGATTAAATTCATTTATATAGATCTGGAAAGACCAAATACGGAATTGGATCGAGGGAAGGAAAAAGTACCGGAATAGTAGATTTAATAAATGAACAAGTATCGAGGTAAGTTCATGTAACCTAATTATGAAAATGTATATGTTTGAGTTCCATGTTGAATTTGTGTGAATTCGTAAATGTTTAATGTATGAAATTTATCACATATCTGATATTGTTTGATATTTAATAAATCTCGATTGAATAATGAAATGCGATGGATAGAAGTTTTCCGTATTGGTTGTGGTCTTGCATATGTTGCAGGCACACTAAGGATCAAAATGAGTTTCCCAATATATGGCCCTCACGAGCTCCCCATTATATGGTTCAGCAAGCTTCCTGTTATAGCTCTCACAAGCATCCCGATTTTAGGCTCTTTGTAAGCTTCCCGTTAAATTGGCTCTATGTGAGCTTCTCGATTGTGCTCACTTGAACTTCTCGATATTTGGCTATCCAGAGCTTCCCGTTACTTAGCCCAGATAAGTTTCCCAATAGACTCTTTATTAGCTTTCCGAAATGGCTCTGTGTGAGCTTCTCGTTATCATGCTCGAGAGTGTGCCTCCTGATTTTGTGCCCTAAACGGGTACCCCCGAATACGAATTGACGAATTATAGTTTTGTACACTTCAAGTGTACTACCAACGTATCCATCAGTGATTCAAACAAATTCAAAGGGATAAGTATTCACATGAGTTAAATAGCAAATGAGATGCTTTGATATGGAAATATGTATACCTGTAAGAGTGTATGTATACTGATACTGTTTTATGATGAACTTATCTGTGTTTAATCATTATATATGAGGAACACGTGACTAATCTATTTATGTAAGTGTATGTGTTAGGCAAACTTGCCAATTGGGTTGGAAGCATGACATTGTTGTGTTACTTAAATAAGTATGATCGGTAAGTTTAATCCTTGTTACTTGAACTTAGTAAGCATTAAATGCTTACTAGGTTTTATTTCTCTATTTTATAGTGCTTGGAAACTCGAAAAGGTTGAAGAATGATCGGTGAATCATCACACTATCTGCCGGCACATTTTGCTATATAAAGTTACTTTATTTTCGTATAATGGCATGTATAAGCTACTAATACCTATATTGGTGTTGAAATGGATGAAAGTAACCTAGCCACTGGGATGGCTAGTGATGACTTGATTTTTTGTATGTTTATAAAGTAAATTATAGTTTCACATGGATACTTTGTATAATTTGAATTGGTTAGGATAAATATGCATGTTAAAGAAGGTAAAATTAGAAAAAAAATTGTGTATTTGATAATGTAGATGGTTAAATTGACTTGTAAACCTTGCTCGAATTGGTTGGTTGCTATTGGCAAAGTTTGGTGCAGGTGTTGGACAAAAATGGGTGAGAAATAAGGCTTGAGAAATAGCCTTATTTTGTCCACACAGGTAGACACACGGGCAGTGTAACGCCCCTATCCCATAACCGTCGTCGGAATAGGATGAGGCGTTACCGAAAATCAAATTATAACATAGGCGTTCGCATTTTTGTTTCCCACTTCTTTGGGTATGTCACCCCTTAACTGAATATACACGTTTTCATCTTATACAATAGGCAGATAACTTTCACTTGATAGTGAGCTCATGTAAACAAAAACATATTGCATAATTTCACATAACCTCACATTGGCCATTTGGCCTTATCACATATAAGCGAGTCTTAACCTGGACATAATCTCCGCATATAGCCATCGGGTCTGTAAGCCCGGATATAATCTCAAGTTTCATATATAACTAATCACATGGTACAACATTTCACATAGATCATCACATTTGTAATTCATTTGCCTCATCAAATATCTAATAATACACACCTTTCACAATTTGTCATTCGGCCGCAATATATATATATATATACACATCTCATACATATTTCACATTAGCCATTTGGCTTTACCACATATGCATGTCTCATACATATTTAGCACTAGCCATTCGGTTTTACCACATATACATATCTCATACACATTTCATCATAACGAAATTGACTAGGTATACTAGTCATTTTCGGCTTATAGCTTCAATTTAATACGGATTTGGTACTTTGATTACCAATATTTAATCGATAGCTTATAAGCAACTCAAATAGTTTTACCAAGTTTTACAACATAATCATAAATTCTGCACAAGCTGTTTTTCCTGAGCAACAGTCATTAAATTATTCGTAAATGGAGCTATGAAACTCCAAATGAAGTGCCGTTAATTTTCCCTGAAAATAGACTCATATATATTTTATCCATAAAATTTTAAGAATTTTTGGTTTGGCCAATCAATACCAGATTTTTCTTAAATTTTCCCCTGTTTCACTGTTTGACTATTCTGACCACCCTTCACTTCGAATCAAATTCCTCATTGTAAAAAATTCAAAATATGTTCTTGCTTATTTCATTTTAAACTAGACTCATTAAGGAGTCTAATAATATAAATTTTGTCTTTTAACAATTTTTGTACCATTTATAATGATTTTCTAAATACAAAACAGAAGATTTCAGAGTCATTCTGACACTGTCTCACACAACTTTAAATATCTCATTATCGGAAATTCCTTTGCTTACATGGTTTCTTTTATAAGAAACTAGACTCATTAAGCTTTAATTTCATATTTTATTCAGCCTCTAATTCAACTCCATCAATTTATGGTGATTTTCTAAATTCACGTTACTGCTGCTATCCTAAGCAGATTATTTCAAATTGCACTTAAATTTCCAAGTTCAAACACTTAAGAACTTACCATTTGAGTTTAGAATATATCATGGCCACATCATATCTTATTAAATCTACTCAATATGTTCTATTATGATTGAATTTACTCAACATTTAATCACTTAAAACTTACCTCGGATTCTGTTGAACAATTACAAAACGGCTATTCAATTATATTCGCCTTCCCGCTATCCAAAATTGATTCCTTGAGCTCGTGAACTAAATCAACCAATTTAACAACTCAATTTACATTCGGCAATGTCATCACATACATAACAAAATTAGATTCATTGCTTAAACCATCCACGGCAAATCACCTTCCAAGAACCTTAATTTACTTTAAGCTAAACCACTTCATGGTATACATATACACATTCGGCTAATATAGAACAAGGTTAGCACTTAGCCGAAATAATTTCTTTAAGCATTTTAAACTTCATTCGGTTTAATCTCCATATCAACTACTAATTCACAATAAGAATCAAATCCAAAATCAGCTACTATAATATATATCTAAATGCAATTTAGCTACTTAGTTGATTATCAATTATCACTTAATTCACATATTAACACATAACATCCCACATTAGCAATTTGTTTGTATTATTCGAATACAAGCTCAACATGTAACCTCATCTCAACTCAAACAATTTCACACTTACAAATTAATTCCATTAATTTACGTCTAATCTCATCAATTCAAAGCTCAATTAACAAGGACATGCTTGAATTACTTCGCATGCTATGACCGAATGCATATAGTTTTAGACTTCTCCTATGTATATCAAAATCAAACCATCATTTTCCTTATTATAGACACATTCGGTATTCTCATGTAGACTTAATAGCATTTCTTATTCTATTACCACCAATTCTACTTCAAAGCATGGAAATCACATCCATTTCTTAAATTCCTTTCATGGCCGAATACCCATGACACATTCGACATTCACACTTCCATACTTATATACATTCTACAAATTTCTAGCATTTAGCTTACGGTCTTACTAATTTATCACTATGGCCAAAGCTCATCTTCATCACTATAAAACTATATTCGGCAAACACACAATACACATACTATAAATTTAGCATTAAAATCCAGCAATTGACAAGCTTAAACATCATCAATTTACCATGGCCGAATGAACATATCTCAACAAATTTCAAAACTTTTACATGAGCTAAGTAAGGGACTTAGTAATTAACTCAAAATATACAAAAATTTCATGAATTAACATGAATTACTTACCTTAATTCATGCAAAACAAATGGCTGAAAGCCTTGGTGTTCTTCTTCCTCTAGCTACGGCAATGGGAGAAAAAAAAATGAACCAACTTTGGTTTCTCCTCCCACTATCCAATATTTTATTATTATCTTTTATTTTATGATTGTTAACTTTTATTATTTCTATTTTATAATACCATTTTCTTTAATATAAATAAATATTGTTATCATTATTTAACAACCAAACAAATCACAAAATGCCAAAACAAAGTCATCATTACCATCCACTATCATTAAAAGTGGGCAAATTGACATGCAAATCCCTTATTTCTCATGCATGCATTATTTAGTCATCACACATTGTCCATCATACTTTCAAAGTTTATAATTAAGCCCTTTTTGGTGAAATTCACAATTAAAAAGCTAAATTAAAGCACCCAAGATGTCACACATGAATTTGTACATACAATCGGCACCAAAATAATTATTAAATTATTTTTGTGCCTCGGTTTTGTGGTCCCGAAACCATTTCCCGACTAGGGTCAGAATAGGGATGTTACAGGCAGGTGTCTAAGCCGTGTGTGACACACGGCCTGTTACATGGGCGTATAGCCTGGTTGTGTGTCCCCTGCATCTCCAAAATTGAAAAACAGAATGTCCAGAATTGAGCACATGGACGTGTGTCTCATCCATATGAGGTATACAGCCTAGAACACGGTCATGTCTCTTGGTTGTGTGAAACATGCACCTATTTTTTGAAATTTAAATTAACCATACGGCTTAGCAACATGGGCATGTGTCTTGGCCGTGTGATTCAAATTTCTTCATAGGTTGCAAGTCAGAGAGTTACACGGGTTGTGGACACAGGCGTGTAAACCCACACAACCTGACCATACGGATGTGTCCCTTACCACACCGGCGTGTGACTCCTATATGTGAGAAAAATTTTGAAATTTTGCGAAAAATTCCCTGAGATCTTGATTTGGTCCCAAATCGATTTTAATACATATTTTGGGCCTCGAAGGTCTATTCAAGGGATGTTGGGATAAATCTCAGGAAATGAATAGTGTTTAACTCAATTTATCTAAAAATGTTATATAAAACTCAGGTAATGCCTCAAAACCTTATTCTGGCAACGGATACGAGTTAAGGGTGTTACATTTGTTGGTATCAGAGCTACGGTTTAGTCGATTCTCGAACTAACGTAGCAAGTACAAGATTAAATATATATGCCATTATATTATTTATGATAGTGCGATATCTCTGACCATTTTAAATGTATTTTTCTTATAGTAATATCATCCAACTGAGCTGATCCGAGAAAGTTGATAGCCATGCTCTGACTTTGGTTCTAAGAGAAGCATCTAGCAGTAGAAGGCCTGTATGTGAGGGCCGAGGTGAGGAGGGAAAAGAAGCCTTCTTTCAAATAAATAATAAGTGGTTTACTCAATATTTAAGAACTAACCGTGCTGTCAACAAGCTCCCCCACCTGCTTCTCCACCTGTTCTCAAAATACCACAAAGCATTGAACTTGTTAGAACAGGTAAAGCCCCGGTAGATAAAATTTGAAAATATGGGGCAGAGGAATTTAGAGCTACTGTTGAAGATGATCTGGAAAGAGCTGAGTTCTGGTTAGAGAATACCATTCAGGTTTTAGAGGAATTATCACGCACACCAGCTAAGTGTTTGAAATGTGCAGTATCATTATTGAAAGATATGACTTATCAATGGTGGAATACCTAATTTCTGTTCTGCCGAAAGAAAATGTCAGCTAGGAATTCTTTCAGATAAAGTTCAGGTAGAAATATATCAGTTAGAGATTCCTCAATCAGAAAAGAAAAGAATTTTTTGAGCTTAAACAGGGAAATATGACTGTATTTGAATATGAACGGTAATTTGACTGATTGAGTAAATATGCCAGAGAATAGGTTCCGACTGAAGCTGACATGTGTAAATGGTTTGAAAAAGGGTTAAATGAAGATATCAAACTGTTGAGTGGAATGCTTGTATTACGAAAATTTGTGGTACTGGCTGACTGAGCACACAAAGCAGAAGAATTGAGTAAAGAGAAGAAACAAGCAGAAAAAGAGGCTCAGACTTTTAGCAAGAGGCCTATGGGGAAATCATAATCCTCTATTCCAAAGAAATTGAAGAAATATTATGATCATTTTACTGCATATTTGGGGTATTCTAGTAAGGAACGAGGTTCTCAACGCTCTAATCCGAGGTCTCAGTCTCTATCTGTGACAAGTATAGGAAGTGTCAGAAGTTCTAAACCAAGATGTAATATTTGTAATAAACCACATTTTGGTGAATGTCGTATAACAAGTGGAGCTTGTTTCAGATGTGGTTCTTTTGACTATTTTCTCAAAGATTGTCCTAAAAAGCCACCTGTAATAGACACTGATCAAGTTTCCAAGCTGAGTAATCCAAGTTCCAGAGGTAAACCACCTCGGAATCCTAGTAATATTAGTGGTAGTCGAGGACCTACAAAAGATTTAACCGTTAGCTCTGAAGTACGAGCACCTGCCAGGACGTTTGCTATCTGTGCTAGAGAAGATGCTTCTGCACCAGATGTCATTACTGGTACCTTTTCTTTACTTGATACTGATATTACTGCTTTGATTGATCCTGGCTCCACCTATTCATACATATGTACAAAGTTAGTATTTGTTAAAAATTTACCTGTCGAATTCACTGAATTTGCGATTAAAGTTTCAAACCCTTTGGGCCTGTATGTTATAGTGGATAAAATTTGTAAACATTGTCCATTGATGGTTAAAGGTTATTGTTTTCCAGCTGATTTGATGTTATTTCCTTTTAATGAGTTTGACATGATTTTGGGAATGGATTGGTTAACTCGGCATGATGCAGTGGTAAATTGTAAACAGAAATATATTATCTTAAAGTGTTCGAATGGTGAATTGCTTCGTGTTGAATTTGATAAGCCGGATAGGTTGTCTAATGTAATCTCGGCCATGTCAGCACTGAGGTATGTCAAAAAGGGATATGATGTTTATCTTGCATATGTGTTGGACACTAATGTATCTGAGTTAAAGATTCAGTCAGTACCAATTATTTGTGAGTTTTTTGATGTGTTTCTAGAGGAATTACTTAGATTACCACCTGAAAGAGAGGTAGAGTTTTTTTTTTTTTTTATAGATCTGGTTCTAGGAAAAACTCTGATATCTATCGCACCATACAGAATGGTACCTACTGAACTGAAAGAGTTAAAAGCACAGTTACAAGAACTCACTGACAGGGGTTTTGCTCGACTTAGTCATTCACCTTGGGGTGCACTGGTTATGTTTGTGAAAAAGAAAAATAGATCATTGAGGTTGTGTATATATTACCGACAACTCAACAAAGTTACAATATAGAATAAATATATGTTGCCTCGGATTGATGATTGAAAGGTGCTACAGTGTTTTCAAAGATTGATCTCCATTCGAGTTATTATCAATTACTGGTAAAAGAGGCTGATGTGCCAAAGATGACTCTCAGAACCAGGTATGGGCACTATGAGTTTCTTGTGGTGCCATTTGGGTTAACTAATGCACCTGCAGTATTTATGGATTTGATGAATAGAATTTTCAGACCGTATTTGGATAGGTTTGTGGTACTATTTATTGATGATATTTTAGTATATTCCCGAGATGAAAGTGAGCATGCTGATCATGTGAGAATCGTGTTGTAAACACTACGTGAAAAGCAATTATATGTCAAATTCAGTAAATGTGAATTTTGGCTACGAGAAGTTAGTTTCCTTGGACATATTGTATCTGTTGAAGGTATCAAGTAGATACGAGTAAAATTTCAGCTATCGTCAATTGGAGATCACCAAAGAATGTAATCTAGGTAAGAAGTTTTTTAGGATTAGCTGGGTATTATCGAAGATTCATATAAGGATTTTCAATGATAGCTTTCCCGATGACTCGTCTATTGCAAAAAGATGTAAAGTTAGAGTGGACTGATGAATGCTAATAGAGTTTTGACAGATTGAAAGATCTATTGACGAAAGCACCTGTGTTAGTGCAGCCTGAATGGGGTAGAGAATTTGTTATTTATAGTGATACATCATTAAATGGTTTAGGTTGTGTCTTGATGCAAGAAGGTAAGGTGATAGCTTATGCCTCAAGACAACTAAAACCAGATGAAAAGAATTACCCAGTACATGATCTTGAATTGGCAACCATTGTGTTTGCACTAAAAATATGGCAACATTATTTGTATCGTGAAAAATGTCATATCTATACTGATCACAAAAGTTTGAAGTATTTGATGACACAGAAAGACTTAAATTTGAGACAGCGCAAGTAGCTTGAGTTAATTAAAGATTATGACTTGGTTATTGACTATCATCTGGGTAAAGCAAATGTGGTTGCAGACGCTTTGAGCAGAAAGTCTCTATTTGCTTTACGAGCTACAAATACCCGGTTGACATTATCTAATGATGGTTCAATTGTAGCTGAATTGAAAGCTAGACCAGTTTTTCTACAGCAGATATATGAAGCTAAAAAAAGTGATGATGAGTTATAAGCTAAACGGGTGCAGTGTGAATCGGGTACTGACTTAGAGTTCCAGATTGGATCTGATGGTTACTTGTTGTTCAAAGGCAGAGTTTGTGTACCGAAGAATTTACAGCTTGTACAAAATATTTTACAGGAAGCTCAAAACAGTATGATGTATGTACATCTAGGGAGTAATAAAATGTATAATGATTTAAAAAAGATGTATTAATGGCCGAGAATGAAACATGATATTTCTGAGTTTGTATCGAGATGTTTGGTATGTCAGCAAGTCAAAGCTAAACATCAGGTACCTTGAAAATTATTACAACCATTACGATACTGGAATGGAAATAGGAAAGGATGACTAAGGACTTTGTGTTAGGATTACCCTTATCTCTGAAAAAGAAAAATGCTATTTGGGTACTCGTTGACAGGTTGACAAAGTCAACACATTTTATTCCGATATGTATGGATTTTTCTTTAGATAAATTGGCTGAGATGTATGTATCTGAGATTGTCAGGTTACATGGTGTACCAATTTCCATTACCTCGAATAGAGATCCATGGTTTACATCTCGTTTCTAGAGCAAGTTGCAAGAAGCCCTATGAACTAAATTGCATTTTAGTACCGCATTCCATCCTCAGACTGATAGCCAATCTGAACGTGTAATTTAGGTATTAAAGGATATGCTCCAATATTGTGTGCTAGAGTTTGAAGGTTATTGGTAAAGATATCTACCTTTAATTGAGTTTGCTTATAATAACATCTATCAGTCTAGCATCAAAATGGCACTGTATGAGGCTTTGTATTGTCGTAAATGTAAAACACCATTGTATTGGAAAGAGCTCAGTGAGAAAAAGATACATGGAGTTGATTTGATCCGTGAAACCAAAGAGAAGGTAAAAGTGATTCGAGACAATTTGAAAGTAACCTCTGATCATCAAAAGTCATAGCCGATCTTAAACGGAAAGAGATAGACTTTCATGTCAGTGACAAGAAATTCTTGAAGGTATCACCTTGGAAAAAAGTACACCAATTTTGTAATAAAGGTAAGTTGAGTTCACAGTTTATCGAGCCATATGAAATCATTAAAAGAATTGGACTTGTTGCATATTGGTTGGCATTACCGCTGGAACATGATAAAATTCACAATGTTTTTCATGTGTCTATGTTACAACGATATCGATCAAATCCTTTACATGCTATCTCCCCGACAGAAATTGAGATTCAGCCCGATATGATTTAAAGTGAAGAACCGATTAAGATTTTGGCATAAGAAACAAAGGAGTTGAGAAATAAGAAGGTAGCTCTAGTGAAAGTTCTTTGGCAATGACATGGGATTGAAGAAGCTGCTTAGGAACCGGAGGAGGCAATGAGAAAACAATATCCAAACCTCTTTAGTGGTAAGATTTTCGAGGACGAAAATCCTTAAGGGGAGAGAGTTGTAACGACCTAATTTCAATGATATCGGAACAATGGTTTCGTGACCACAAATTTAAGCTAAAAAGAAATTTTATTTTAATATTATTGTATGGTTTATATTATGATAGAAAAGTAGTATGAAAATACTGATAGGAAAATTTTATCGAATAAGTGATTAATTAGAAAAAGGACCAAATTGCATAAAATGTGGAAGGTGAATTCTAGAAGAATAAATTGGTTATGGAATTCAAAATTTGAGGAACTTATATGGTAATTAGACCATTAATAAAATTTAGTGGATATTTATGGATGAATCATCC
Source organism: Gossypium stocksii (assembly GCA_020496765.1). Classification (NCBI taxonomy): domain Eukaryota; kingdom Viridiplantae; phylum Streptophyta; class Magnoliopsida; order Malvales; family Malvaceae; genus Gossypium; species Gossypium stocksii. Next base: position 51,009,120 of record CM035625.1, on the reverse strand, counting down.
ATGGAAATTGACAAAAAGAAAAGGACTAAATTGGAATTGTGGAAAAAAAATGATAATTAATTACATGGAAAATATCATCTTATTATTCATCTTCATCCCTAAATTTTCTATGGAAACCCTAGGAGAGAGGAAGAAAACTTTCTTGGCATAAATAGGTATCAATTCTTGTCCCGTTTTTAGTAATTTTTATATTTTTGAGATCGATATAGTGAAATCTATCTAAATTAAGGATCAATTTGTAAAGTTATCAAAGTATAAAGTTTGTGCAATGGATGAATAAGCTAGAAATTGGAAATTTATGGTAGAAAATAAAAGGTTGTTGATAGATAAACAACTTTTACAAAGCAAATTTTGATGAAAACATGATTTAGGGACTAAATTGTAAACTTATGAAATTCAAAGAAAAATTTTGAATTTTGTGAAACATAAGTGCTGTAAATAATACATGAAAATTTCGGCTAGGCTTGAAATAAGGATTAGATAGTATGAATTCATTTTCCGAGCCTACGGACGAAATTAGAATTCATGAAAAATTTAGGGGTAAAATAGTAATTTTTCCTAGAATGTAAATTGAAGCTAAATGAATGTCAAAGGTGATATGGTAAGAAAGTCGTATGAAAATACTGATAAGAAAATTTTACCGATTATATAAATAATTAAAAGACCAAATTGCATAAAATGTAAAAGTTGAATTCTAGAAGCTAGAAGGATTAAAGAGCTATAGAATTCAAAACAAGAGGTCCTTTTATGGTAATTAGACCATTAAGAAAAGTTAGTAGATATTTATGGATGAATCATCCATGGAAATTGAGAAAAAGAAAAGGACTAAATTGCAAATTGGGGAAATTAAAAGATGATAATTAGATTAAAATGAAAATATCATCATTTTATATCATCTTCTTCCCCAATTTACATGGAAACCCTAGTAGAAAGAGAAGTTTCTTTGCTTAATTAGGTAAGTAATCAAGTAATGTTTTTAGTAATTTTTATATTTTTGAGATCGGGATAGTGTAATCTATCTAAATTAAAGATTAATTTGAAAAGATATCAAAGTATATAGTTTATGTCATGGATGAATATGTTGAAAATTGGAAAGTTATGAAAGAAAATGAAAGGTTGTTAATAGATAAACAAGTTTTATAAAGTGAAGTTTTATGAAATTGATGATTGAACTTATTTATATAGATCCAGACAACTCAAATTTGAAGCTAAACCGAGGAAAGGAAAAAGTCTCGGATTAGTAGGTTTTGTAAATGAACAAGTATTGAGGTAAGTTCATATAACTTAATTGTATAATAATATGATTCAATTGATTTGAATGGGTTGCATGTGAATTGAGTTGGCCAAAAGTATGTAAATTGAATAAATTTTGTAAATATTGGATATGTGAATAATTTTGATAAAAGAATGGAACTCAATTGGATACAAGGTTCTGTTACTTTACAGACATCTGAGGCTCGAAAGAGCATAAGCCCTCTCAAGCTTATTGATATGGTGTTCTTTCGAGCTTATTGTTTATACTCATCGGAGTATTCTGTTCATGTTCTTCAGAACATTTTGATTTGGTCTTGATCTACATTTGTTGTAGACACACCCATGCTCTATAAGCTTTCTGTTTATAAGTTCTTCGTGAACTTTTTGTTAACAGCTCTCTGGAGCTTACTGATAGTGCTTGCTTGAACTTAATGTTGCCAAGCTATCCGAAGCTTTCTGTTATATGCTATCTGGTTTTTTCTATGAAGTGCTCTTCGGAGCCACCTGATTCAAGTTCTTTGTGAACTTTCTGTTATCAAACCCGGATAAGCATTATGTTACATGACTTTCCCAATACAAGTTCTTTGTGAACTTTTTGTTGTCAAGCTCGGATATGCTTTCTGTTGCATGCTCACCCGAGCATTCTGTTAAAGTGCTTGAAAGTAAGCTTTCTATTAGGGCTAATAGAAGCATTTCTGATTAAGAATTGATAGAATGATAGTATAGTACACTACAACTGTACCACCCTTGTATCCATCGAGATTTTAAATGAAGAAAAGAAAGAAATCATGATATGAAGTTAAAGAAATAAATCAAAGTGAGATCACTATGTGAAAGTGCATGGAAGGTATGGGATTTCAAGAATTGGTAAGCTCATCCATATTATTCGTAATTATGTGAAATAAAGGACTAACATTTTGGTGAAGTTGTGTATGCTTAGGTTATGGCCAAATCACTTGGGCTGCATGTGTATGTTTTTTTGATAAATAAATATGTGGTAAGTTGGTTTTAGTTATATGAGCTTACTAAGCACTATGTGCTTATTTAGATCATTTTCTCTGTCTTATAGTGTTTGGAAGCTTGTAAAGGTTGGAGACAGCCAGAGCAACATCACACTATCCTCCAGCTCAATTTGGGTATAAATAGTGAACTTATTTTGATATAATGGCATGTATAGGTTAAAGTAATGTGTATGACATATCATTTTGATTATAGTTAGCCATTGGAATGGCTAATGCTTAGTATATTTTGATGTAAATATTTAAAAGCTAAACATGGTTGATACGTGCTGGAAAAATGGATGATAATGGAAGGTAAGCTTTGACAAATACATATAAGAATGTGATAAATTAATATGCAAATTCTTATATTTAGCTTGAATATGATAATTGGATTAGTTTGAATATATGTATGCAAATTTTGGTGTAAGAAATAGATGAAAATGGGTAAGGAATAAGGCTTAGAAATAGCCTTATTTTTTCCACACGGGTAGACACACATGGGCGTGTAGCCTGGCCGTCTGTCCCCTGCATCCTAAAACTTGAGAAATAGAATGCTTAAAATTAAGCACACGGGCAAAGACACGAGCGTGTTTCTCAGCCGTGTGAGGTACATGGCCTAGAACACGGATGTGTCACTTAGCCGTGTGAAACCTGCACTTAATTTTCAAAAATTAAATTAACCACGTGGCCTAGCATAGGGGCATGTGACTTGGCCGTGTGACTTGAATTTCTACATGAGGTACAAGTCAGAGAGTTACACGGGTTGGGGATACAGGCATGTGAAACCACACGGCCTTACCACACGGGCGTGTGACTCCTTTATGTAAGGAAAATTTTGTAATTTTGGGAAAAATTTCATAAGATTCTGATTTAGTCCCGACTTGATTCTAATCATGCTTTAGAGCCTCGAGGGTCCATATAAGGGACGTTATGACTAATTTTGAGAAATGAATATTAATCAAATTGAGTTATCTGTAATTGTTCTGTAAACCTTAGTAATGCCTCGTAACCCAGCTCTGGCGACTGATATGGGTTAGGGGTGTTACAATACTAGGCTATTACCTTATCATTTATAACCTAAACAACTAATGCATTGTCTTCTAAATACTTATATATACATATTCATAATCAATCTTTCTTTAACACATTAACCATTCATACCATTTAGGGCATATATATATATAAGACTTATAGCATTACTAATCAATACATACATTAACATTCTTAAATCAAAAGTGGATTTAGACATAGTTTGGTAACAAAATAGACACAACCCAGGTACATGCTGAACAACAAGTGAAAGAGGTACACAAATATTTTTGAGTTTGGGATCTTTGATTGGATACTAAAGTCCATGCTCGGGAACATGAATTGAACCTAACCTGCGCATGAAAAGCAAACCATACGCTGAGCAAAACATTTAGTGGTAAATATATGATTCAAGATAATTTAAACAAATGCAAGTTAATGCATATATCTAATTCATAAAAAAATTTCATGCTGATCACCTTTCATTTCAATATAACACAATTTATTCATGTTAGCATACTAATTCAGTATAAAACATACTATCTTGTTATAAAACATTCATTTCATAGGCAATTTAGTTTGTTTCTACTTGCTATATCTAATTAAAATTATAATTATCATTTTTCATCTTTAGAATATATATGCACATACTTCTCTTCTCATACCACATTTTATGCCATTTTCAAGCCTATTGGCTCATTAATACACAATTGACCCCCAAGGCTTGTTTTTGATTCAATTCGCACTTTGTATTTCCATAACATATATCATATCAAATGTCATTTAAATAATTCATTTGTTTATAGCCTCATTAACCAACACAGACTCAGAAAAGATACACGGATCCGTCACCCCTGGTTGCCTAACAACACGTTATAACGATATATAATACCACCCCAAATTGCCCGACAATAATGACTTTCTCAACTAAATCAATCTGTTACCCCGGGTTGCCTGGAAAAGATGACTCAATGCATAATATCTACCATCCCGGATTGCTCAGAAAAAATGGTTTTACTCAATACTCTGACTCTATGGCATGCCAACTATATCCAACTCAGCCCGAACAGTAAATAAGGTATTCTATTTCTGATTCATTATATACAATTCATTTTACAATTCAAAGATCACATATCAATCAACATTTCACAATTCCATAACTTATATAACATATTTCAAAACAATTCCATGCCAATCATCAAATCTCAAGTCATTTCTATGTTTTGTACTTTATTCAATTTAGTCCTTGTCCCAAAAATTAATCTCAAACACATCAAATCAGTTCAAGTAACCCTTAATGACTCACCTTAAAATATATGGTGTAAAATGAAATGAAATGAGTCAATTTAATTGGTCTCGAATCATAGAGATACAAATTGAAAATTTCGAGCTATTCACCAATTGCTTTGGATTTTGCTTTCCTTCTCGACAAATATCTTTTTTCATATCTAAGCTTTAAATTTATCGATTTAATCCCTAAAAATTTCAATTCCCAATAATGGAATCTTTAAAAACTTTAAAAATTTTACAAATTGGTACATGGGCTAGCTAAATCAAGCTCCCATGACCTCAAAAACATAGAAATTACAAGGACTTAATTGCACTAACCAATTTTTTGCATAAAACCTTGAAGATTTGGTCATAGGTTTCTTTTTCGATTTTCCTTTCATTTTAGTGGAGAAGATGAATTCTTCTCTCACTTCCCACTGGATGCTTATATATAATGTAATTAGTTTAGTTACTTAGGTAATTATCCTTAATTTAATATATAATACATAGTTTAATTAATTTAATTATAATATGCTTATGTTGTCCACTTCTTAATGTTTAAACATGGTATATTTGCTATTTTAAACCTTGGTTAATTGCAATTTAAGTCCTTTAGCTATTTTTAATTAAAAACCTATAGCGATTAAACTTTACAATTTAGTCTCTAAACCTTAATTAATCACAAATTCGGAAGAATTACCTACCCAAAATTCAATTCACTTAGATAATAACTTAGTAAATATTTTTTGACACCGCTAAAATTGCCTTTTTCGACACTGCTGAAAACCAAGTCATTACATTGCAAGTGGTCTAAATTTATATGGACACATGCAGCGTCAACATATGACCATGGGCAATGAAGAGTTTGAAACCTCTCACAACCAAGAAACCCAAAAGCACCTAGTACAGATACCTTGTCACATCCCAAAAATCAGGTTAGTAGAAATTGGGTTAATAAACCGAGAGTAGTCATGATTGAATTTTTGTTTAGATACTCTCTTGCTCATTTGATAATAAATAAATATCAATTATAGTAATTGAGTAGTAGTGGAGTTGTCCTTTATGATCTGAGTTCGAATCCTTTCACTCTCGTTAATTTCTATTTGGTGCAAATTTGTTTCAAACCCTTAGAAAATGTCATCCCATATTTTTATTTTTATTTGCACAAGTTTGAGAACAAGGAAGTGAGTAGTCTAATGGTTTATTAACTCTTTACTATTCTAGTGGTCCATGGTTTAAGTCAGAATGTTCACACTATTCTATTTATTTATTTTTTACAATTATTCCATTTGATTTAAGTGCTTGTCATCCACCCCTTTTTCACCATAAATAGAAGGATTCCTTTCCTCCAATATAGGTCAAACTTACCTTAAGTTGAGGGTGCATGATCCCCCTTTTTAATCCATGTCTCCTTCCCTTGCTAAAACTTCCATCCTTGCCATAAAAGAGGTTCATTGAACCTAAACCTAGCTGACCAACCTATTCCCACTCTCCTAACCTCACTTTGACATCCCTACCTCCCTCTTACTCTCATTTTCTTTTTTTTTTTTCATTTTTGTTCTCATTCATTTTCTCTCTATTTTGCAAAATAACTACCACCCTTTCTTTTCCTCTTTTCTCATTTCCTCCACCATGACCAAACCTTCTACTATTGTTCACCACACCTCGTGCCCGCCACACCTTCTCTCGTACTCTTTTTCTCCTCTCATCGGTGTCGTGATTGCCACCGCTCACCACTACGGGTCTCATTCTCCCCCATTATGCTGAAACCCCATAGCCCTCCACCGTCAGACCACCACTCTACTATCATTAGACTATCGCCGTCGTCAGACCATCGTCACCTATATGTCGAACTTCTGCCATAACTGGTGATCGAAAATTCTTCCTTTTTCTTCCTCTTTCACTTGCTAATTCTTTAATTGATTAAACTTACATATCCCCTGCAATCTATCAATTTTTTTAGATAACTTGATTAATTGACTTCATTCCTTTCTCAATTCATCAACCATTCCGTATTGAATCAAGTTGACCAAACAATAATCGTAGGAGAGACCCTAGTTTCACATTGAGAATCATCTTTTTGGGGGTCCAAAACTGTGGGTTAAGTGTTGGTGAGGACTTTGGTAACCGATCTATTAGTGATGAATATTTTTCAAACGAATCCTAACTAATAAACGTTATTCACGTGTTAGAATCATTTTTTCGAGTTAGATCAAAGTGAGATCGTTATTGAGGATTGTGGCAAATCAGATCTACGATATAAGGTATGGGATCGTTACCATTTGTTTGTGTGATATAATTATTTTATTACGTTAATAATTTAATTATATTAAAACATGCTTACACTAAATATTTATGAAAATTTGAAAAACTTAACAAGATGAAAACCAAGTAAATGACTCTAACCGAGTGATTCTATGAAATGTGTGATAATTGATGTGACAATGATTGTGATTATGATGTATGTGTAATGTATGTGTAAATATCATCGTCATGATATGTGATGTATGGCTTATGTGATATATGTGATGATTTATGCATGTAAGGCTTATATATGTGTATGTAAAAATTGAGATCCATGATCAAATGTGAAAACATACATGTTAAAGTGATTATAAGTGATCAATAAGTGATATGTGATTATGAGAGCATGTTTACATGCCTAAGTATAAATGTGAATAATATGTGTTATGAAGTGAAATTGCCATATTACATGTACGGGGTGAGGTTTTGTGAAAAGTGGAAGTTATGTGGTAGTTTATCTGCGATTATGTGGCCGTTATCGGCAAATATGTGGTGGTTTATCCACAATGTGTTATGTGGTCATTTATCAACATTTATATGGTGGCTTGTCCATAAATGGTGTGTTATTGGATGGATGAGTTCTGGGAAACTCAATATATGGTGTGTAGCGAAGATGGGTAGGAAATTTAATAAAATGTGCATTGTTTTTAAAGTATGCACCGACATGTTCATGCATAAGTATTAGTATTAGAACTTTTGATTATTATGATGATTGATATTTTTATATGTATGTGATTATATCTGTGTTGATCTCACACTGGGCTTTTAAAGCTCACCCCTTTTTAATTCTAGCTTTTCAGATAATTATCGAGGTTAGGACGAGCTCGGCTTACAGATGTGCTCTCAGTCATTTTTAGAAAAAATATACTATTTTGATACTCGATATTTTAGGGATATGTTTTTTTACTATGGACTTTTTCTTGAGATTTTCTTTTGGACTTTGAATTATTTTGGTTTTGGATTTTTCTGCATAATTTAAGTTTTAAAATTATCATTTAAAAGATTGTGAAATTGACAATTTATGATTGATTTTTCATAACTAAGTCAAATAAGGCCCAACAAGGGTGTTTTCAAAATTCAATACTTTGTTTTCGAAACTCAACACTATCTGTTCACAAAATTGATATTTTATGAGATATATATTAAATCTACATTTGAAAATAACAAATGAACTTTAGATATGCAAATTATCTATTGCGATGTTTTAATTGAAGTACGACACTTTCTAAAAGAATATCAAAACTTGAGTTTTTTAAAGATTCAAATAAAATTCAATTTTCTCAATAATGACATTTCTAGCAACGATGATTTTTAAGATAAAATAGCTAAATGATTTTCTACGCCATCAATATATCCAATGTGATCTTCGAGATTCGGCCGTAACATCTAGGATGCGTTTAGGGGGTTACATACCTACCCAATGGCTGGAAAATTTTGTCTCTTGAAAAGTTTGTTTGATGTGTGAAAAGGTTTGAACAGACATCAAATTGGCTTTTTGTTTGTCATCCATCGTCATACGCACATCCTTAAAGTAAATATGGCTAACTGCCATTTTGAGTTTCCTCTCTAACACTCATCTTTAGCATCAATATGGCCAACCTATAAAATATTGGAGAGAATATAACGGATATTGGTAAATGTCTAACTCCTTTTAAAATGAAATTCATTGCCTCGGACATATTGGTCATCATATGGTCATATTAAGAATCGTTGTCAAAGAATTGTGCCCACAGATATGGTTCCATATCATTAAACCAATTTACTGCTCTATCGCTACCCTTAAAAAGAATCCTCTTCATTCTTTCATTGAACCTGTGGTGTTGCAGCTCATACCTAATAATACAGTGCATTAATTGGTTCGTATCGATATGTCTTAATTAATAGTAAACATAAGTACAAATAATGTAACCAGTAAAATATGTACCTAAATTAATGACTTGGTTACACAATGATTTATTTTTGAACTCTTTGTGGCAGTTATTATCGACATGCCAGATGCTATATGTAGATCACTAGGGAACACCAAACCACCTAATTGCAGCCCGTAATCCACTTCCTCAATTGGACATCAATCAAATGGCATATTGCGTCACAACACAGTGCTATAGTCTGGCTAAGAAAATAAAACACCTTCTACCCGAGTCGATCACCGGGTCTAGGTACCGAATGCTACACTAACCAGAATGACTTCACAAAATTTCTGATTCCAATTTAATTACATACTTAAACAACTTGAATTTAAAAATCTAACTGATATTACAACTTGTACTGAACAGGTGATAAATTTTTAAAACTTTGATTCCAACGGATGTTTACAAATTTTCAACTGAGGCTGGATAACATATATAGTTAACTTAAACCTTGAAGCAAGGCCTTTATGGGTGCCTCTTTATATACATGAATAGCTGCCACATTTCACCTAGTTCCTAATGGAGTCTAGCTCGGTCCCTCTTGATTTTTGAAATATTTAACCATCCTGCATTCAAACAAAAATTTTATAAGTTCAAAAGAACTTAGTAAGATCTACATATAGAATTTTAGAAAATTGGAGGTTTCTAGCTCAGAATTAAACTCCTTAAATTTCATAGAAGGATTTGTGAACTTAGCTGACAAAGCCCATGCCTTATGCACTCTGAGCCGTCTATTGGCGAACTTAAACCCTAGTCTGATTTTTATCATTTTCACTCTTGGTCTCATCCCTTCCCTTTTCTTATTGTTCCATCTCCCTAATACTCACATTCATTATTTCCAACTGGTGTCACTTTGGCGACTACCCAAGTAATTGTCATATCTGGGGTCTTTACCAGAATAAGATATCCTCACTACCTTGGAGTACTAATGCCCACCACATAACACCAAAGTATTCAACCCATTCCTTAAAAAAGCTTTATGAGACATGCAATTCCCACATTTGGTAGATCAACAATATCTCTATTGTTTTTTCATGGTTCCGACAGACCTCCGCTTTCCACTATTCTCTAATGAACGTTATTAGTCATTCAGCCTTGAACAAGCATTTCCTCCCACGAAGACTCTTATCTATTTATTCTATCTTCTAGTTGACTTTTTGTCAACTTATCAATTTATGACTGCATCTTATCATAACCTAATATGTGTTTGCTTAGACCATGTGGGATCCATAGCTTCCCTAGTAGACTAGTTTTTACGTACATTATGTACAACTCCTGATCCAAGGAATCTCTTCCTATTTTCATCCTAACTAGGGTTGAGACATTCCCTTAACCCCATTCATCATCGCATTTGGCGAATTCTCTCATTATCCTGGTGGTCTACATTTCACAGACACGCCGAGCTCATTCATTCTTGTGACTTATTGCACCAGTAACACTGCGACCTCTACTTAATCCTTGGCGTCCCTCCTGAATTGCGAAATTTCTAATTGTGCTTCCTATGTTTTTCATCCTAGTGGCCTGCCTCATGTTTTTTGTCCCAATGGACAACCCCGTGTTTACTGTCCCAGTGGACTACCCCATGTTTACTATCTCGGTGAACTACCACATGTTTACTGTCTTGTTGGACTCCATATATTATCAAAGTCGAGCTATGGTCTTACACATTAAACCTATATTGAAGTGTCGCCCCGTAAAACCTAATATCCATCGATATAATCCATCTCATATCCACATTGATGCCCGAACACCGAAGTTTCCTCTCTGCAAGGCCCGGAGCTTTACATATCACAATTTGCACTCAGCAACATCGTATGATGGTATCTAACAGGAATTCCATTTTCCTTATCCACCCACCCATTCCTCCATTTCACCTTTCCTAACTTTGATGCTCGAACAATGCAGTGTCCCTTCCACAAGGCCTGGGGCTCTTCACATCACAATTTACACTCAGCAACACCGTATAGTGGTATCTGACAGAAATTCCCATTTCCCAGTTCCTAACTTTAACTAGCCTATCAAAAATTTCTCTTTGCACCACGTATATCATATAAATTATCGATATATATATATACAACACACTAGTTAACTAATCATCAACTATATATTATTAACCAATCAACAAACAGCTGATAAGCTTAATGATAACTCTTGAAAAAAGTTATATTTTGAACCTCTAAACTTGATTAAATGTCAGTACTTAGGTAGATATATTTTCATTTTTGGGTTATTTTTAAAACATTGCATAATAACACTTGGATTGTGCCATAAATGTCATTTTATGTTACTTTTACTATTGGGATAAAGGGAATTGGTTGTTGTATGCAACAGGTGTTGGAAGGGTGAAGAAAAAGAGAAAAGAAGGAAGTGAATAAAGGAAGTGAAATATTTTCATGGAAAAAGGTTGGATGGATTACCAACATAAATGTCATGGTAATTTCAGGAAAATGTTGATGCAACACTCAGTACTTATCACTCTCAGCTAGCTAGATGTGTACCAGATAAATTCACCTACAAAAAGGGAGAAAAGTATGCTGAGCGAGGGGGACCTACCCTATAAAAGAAGAAAGAGAAAAGAAAGAAGACATAAGGATTTTAGAAGGGGATTTAGAGAGTAGTTTTCTCTCTAGGAAAACTCATGAAAAATTCCAGAGAAAAGGTAAAGGGTAGTAGCTTAAGAGGAGAGGTAGAGAAGTAGAGAAAGGGACAAGCAACCAACCTTGGGTCCTGCACGGTTCAGCAGCATCGAAGTGAAAGCTAGAGCGGTGAAAGCTTCCTGCAGTTCTACCTTCATTCTATTAATTAATTTCTATGATTTCTAAATTGTTAACGATAACGTTGAATGCTATTCTAATTTTGGATTTTAAATCCTAACCCATGAGCTAATTTCATTTGGGTTGGAATTACTAGATCTATCTTGATATATTTAATAATGCATGCAAGCTCTAGACATAGATGAATGCATGGTATATCCTTAGACTTGATTTAATTCTGAAAAGATTAAATAAGTTGGATTATAATCAAATGAAACGAGCGAGTACTCGAGCAAATACTCATAGCACTCTAGACATGGGGTTGTGATCTGTACAGAGTAAGGAAGAACATTGTTAGGTATTGTTCTTGAGACTTGTAGACATTCAAAGACCTAGAATGATAGCTTTAATTCTAGCTCTGGGAAGAGGCAGAATACAGTAGTTATACTCTGAATAATAATTTGGTCAAGATTTTGCCATGACTTTATTATGTTATTAAGATATAATCTAAGTAATCCCTACCTTCCCATTCAACAACATCAATCCTCTCAACTTTGTCTCATAAAATTTCCACAACATTTTATTTATTATTTAATTTTTATATTTCATACATTAATACTTCACTTCAAATCATTATTCTGTTTACTTTGCCGTAAGCCTAATTAGTATAGTTTATAGTAAAAACTCAAACATATTTTTACATATTCCAATCCTTGTGGAAATGATCTCATCTATCACTTTCTTGATTCGACGTGTATACTTGCACATTCGCATTACATATTCACACGCGACACTTACACAGTAATTTGCACATATACAATACAATCTTAGGCAACCTTTGAACACAAACAATGTGATGCAAGAAAATCACAAAACATCATCTATGATCTAGAATGTAAGGTATAGAAACTCACCTCGCTTCCTTCTATTTGTTAGTTTAGCTTTTTTGTACGACAGAGCCTCCTTTGTCCTAGCAGCTAAGCATGAAAACCATTTATCGGTTAAACTAAAGGTGTTCAACCCTTAAAACCTAGAATCTATCATTGTACAAAAGCTTTCAAGAGTTCTTACTCTACTTCTTTTAATCCACGAGTTTAGAGGGGTAAAGAAGCTTACCAGTTCCTCAATTTCTCTACTACCAAACTTCAATTCAAATGATTCTTGTGGCATGTAAAGCTTCTTTCAGCTAAATCCTTTTTTTTCAGAGTGACTGAAGAAGATGCTACTTTAGAGTGAAAATTTGATAAACAAAATTGAGAAAATTATGTTTCCACACACTCTTATATATACACCATTAGCACAATTTCATCGACCGTCTCTACCATTCATCTTTAATCATGTTGTCTCCTACTTTGGAGCCAGTTGGTTCCATCCTAACCGAACCAGGATTGAGATCCAACTAATCAAAATTAAGCCACTAAAATTTCTAAATTTCCTGGTGGAGTCCAACAATTTATTAATCATCTATTCTTTATCTACAATGGAAAAGGTGATCAACAAACTATTTGATTCCCATCCTATTCTATGGTTATAAATAATATCTACTTATATTTTTTGCAGAGCCAAGTACCGTCAACCTAAAATATGGACTTACAATGAAGGAAGGTTCAAATGTCCAGAATAGTCAATGGAAGATTTGAGACCTTAGTACTTCTTTGCCATCTTGGTTGTATGTATTCATAATTTGCATCCTAATCGTAGTTCCAGGGACATACTACTATATTACTGTCATCTAATATTGGAGCTCATTGTATGATTTATCCCAATCACAGTAAAATCTTTCATGGTAATTTGTTTAACACATCATGCTTTTTGATATGAAACATTGTACCGATAATGGGTTTGCATGGATGCCACCAACCTAAAAATTAGAATAGTGGGTTTTTCTCGACCAAAGGCCTGATATAGTGATTGATCAACTTGGCATCTAACTTTCAATGATGTTGAGTCAACCATGTTGTAGTACAAGTGTGGGGACCTTCATACTTTTGAGTCTCTCACACTTGTGATTTCTTCACAAAAGATGTCTTGACCCTCCACCTACAACTTTTGGATGCACTCCAACACTCTACTACATATAATGTGGGATTTGACATTATTAATTTGTAGTTGACAAACACCTTTAAGTTGTACTAATTTATTATAGCAGCACAACTTTCCTTGTCATCGTATTCTAACCCAACTCTGAGCTTTTCTAATTCATCATCATCCGACACTTGATGGAGTGGTAAAATTTATAAGTATTCTGGAAACTTAAGTGTACAGGCAGTGTTGGGGTCGACATTCATTAAATGGTTATTAAAATAGAATTTGATCACCATGTCACCGCTATGCTTGTAGGGTTGAGGGAAGTCATCGTATTCACAAACTAGATTTTCATTTACATTATCATCAGAAAATTCATCGAAATCAGTCACTGAATTCGTCCACCTCCTTGAGTCTTTCACCTTGTACATCTGGTAACCCAAAGTTGTGTTGAAAACCAACAACTAATGGTTGTATATTAGTAACCACATTTTGTGTTAGATAATTCAACGTGTTGCCAACATATGACGATGCGGCTCCATAATCACTACAATATTCAAATCCAACATTTAAGTCAAACTCATACTGAAATAAAGATGATCATCTACCCATGGAGGACGTAGTTTCATCAATGTTTGGGTTAAAATGTGGAGCTCATTGATTTATAAGAGTAGCATCAGTTACCAGAGTTGTTGAGGACAATGATTGAGTGTATACCTTACGAGCAGGATTATTTACATGTAACTCCACATACAACTCCACAACATGAAGATCCTCAAAGTTGGTATGTGTATATACTATTGCCTCAACATCCTCATCATAAGAAAGTTCCAATATTTTATATGCCCGATGATTAGAAGCCATAAGAAATTTATAATACAGTTCCGAAATAGCACTTCCAAATCAACGAGCTATTGGCTAATCTTTGTTTTGATTTCATCTAGTGTCACAGAATTGGTAAATATTACGCCTACATGATGGTTGGATTCAAAAATTGCACCAACATCAAAATCCATAATTTAGCCATCATAGTAGATTAATGTTGCGAGTTGTTTGTTCATCTTTCATATAACTGCAATTTAAATTAATATAGTTGTTAACAAAACTTAAACCCTAATATCTTTTATATTTTAAGTTTGGTTGAATTAATAAACGAGTTGGTTGTTTTTAATACAATATAATTAAAAAATGAAACATGATATTAAAATTTCCACACAATTTCCTTATCATATTATAAAGGCACGAACTTCATTCAATAACAAAGGTAAATATTTTGATACAAGATAATACATTTCAAACATAAACCCTAATTTTATAAACCCATAAACCTATGCACCTCTATCCTTCTTTGGTTTAATCTCCTTACAAAGTTTAGGAATCGAGTCGATAAAATCATCTAAAAACCCACCTATATCTAAATTCCTCATCTATGAAAAATAAGGATGATATGGATTTCTCCTACAGATATGGTTACCTGTAATCAGCTAGGAAGTTCTCTTTGCACCATTTTTTGCGATGCCCTTTACAAATTATTTGATTAAGATCTCATACAATTTTCTTCTATTTTTTCATTGGTAGATATCATCAACCAACATCTATCCAGCCTAACTTTATGTTCTACGTATATAAATATTTCTCTTATAAATTGTTAGAATTAGGTGACCCGAATCCTGATTTAAATAAAATACAGTGGTAAAATAAAATAAAAGTGAAATCCATATAGAACTACACTTCTTTTATTTTATTTTAGATAAGGTTTTTTAAACCTTATTAAACTCCATCTATTTGATATTGATTCGAATAAGGTGTTTCAATCTTACTACACTCCTATTAGAATATGGTTTTACAAGCCTATAAATAGACATAGTCTACTCCTCTTATAATCATTCGAATTCGACATAGTGAATTATCTTCTCCTCTACTTGTAGCTTTTTCCCGAAAAGGTTTCCACGTAAAATCTATGTGCTCTTTATTTTTCTCTCTTTTTTCTTTGTAATACATTATCATTACCGACGTTCTATTTTTACAAATTGGTATCCGAGCTTCTAGGTTATTCATCTCAATCACAGTAATGGCGTCTTTGAAGTATGAAATTCTATTTTTGGATCGCACCACTAGATTTGTGTTGTGGCAGATAAAGATGCAAGCAGTTCTTACACAGATGGACTTAGAGGAAGCCCTGTTAAGGGTAGATAAGATGCCTTCGACATTGACAGAGGAAGAGAAGAATCGCAAGGATCGAAAGGCATTAACACAGTTACATCTGTATTTGTCTAATGAAATTTTACAAGATGTGATGGAGAAGACTGCCGCCAGATTTTGGAAGAGGCTGGAACAAATGCGTATGTCAAAAACTCTAACCAGCAAGTTGCATATGAAGCAGCATCTTTATGCTCATCGTTTGGAGGAAGGTACATCTGTGCACGAATAATTAATACTATTTAAAGAAATTCTCTCACACTTGGAGGACATGGAGGTTCAATATGTTAAGGAAGATCTAGGGTTGATTCTACTTTGTTTGTTACCCCCGCCTTATTCAACCTTTAGAAACACGATATTATATAGCCACGAGTCTCTCACAGTTGATGAGGTTTATGATTCTTTAACCTTGTATGATAAGATGAAGCATCTTGTGGTTAAAATCGACTCTCAAGGAGAGGGTTTCAATGTTCGTGGGAAACAAGATTGGAATGTTGATGATGATTGTGGAAGGACACAAGAATAGAATCCTCATGGTAAATCTAAAGGTAGATAAAAGCCTTCAAAAAAAGGTAAAACTTGTAACTTCTGCAAGAAGAAAGGGTACATTAAATCTAAGTGCTATAAGCTACAGAATAAGATAAAAAAAAGGCCGTGAATCAAAAGGAAAAATAACTAGAAAATTCTGGTGAAGCTGATATTGTAGAAGACTAGAGTGATGGTGAACTTCTAGTTGCTTTTGTCAACAATTCTAAAGTGAACAAGGAGTGGATCAATGGTTCGAGCTGTACCATCCACATGAGTCCCCATTGAGATTGGTTTACAACTTACGAAACAGTGTCTGAAAATGTTGGTTTGATGGGAAATAATGCTTAGTGTAAAATTGCAGATGTTGGAACAATTAAAGTTAAGATGTTTGATGGAGTTGTCAGAACACTTAGTAACGTACGACATGTTCCAGAATTGAAAAAAAATTAATTTCATTGAGTACTCTTGATTCAAAAGAGAGCAAATACATAACTAAAAGTTGGTTTTGAATATTTCCAAAGGTTCCCTCGTTATAATGAAAGGGTAGAGAAAAACTGTCAAGTTATATATTCAACAAGGTTCTACTGTTACTGGTGATGCAACTGTCGTTTCCTCTTCCTTATCAGATGATGATATTACTAAACTTTTGCATATGCACCTAGGGTATATGAGTGAGAATGGCACGACATAATTGGGCAAAAGAGGACTTCTTGATTGGCAAGGAATTTGCAAACTGAAGTTCTGTGAGCACTACATTCTTTGGAAGAAAAATAGAGTTCAATCCACTAGAAGAATACATAACACGAAAGGAACGTTAGAGTATATTCATTCAGATTTTTGGAGGCCATCCAGAGTGCCTTCGAGAGGTGGAGCTAATTATATACTAACTTTTGTTGATGATTTTTCTAGAAAAGTTTGGGTGTTCTTCTTGAAGCAAAAAAGTGATGTGTTTTTTGCATTTAAGTCTTTGAGATCTATGATTGAAAAACAGACGGGAAAATAAATATAACACCTCTACACAGACAATGGCTTAGAGTTCTATTCTGATGAGTTTAATAAACTATGCAAGTTAGAAGGGATCGTGAAACACTTGACAGTTCGTCATACTCCACAGCAAAACGACATTGCAGAACAAATGAACAGAATGATCATGGAGAAGGTTCGATGTATGTTTTCAAATGCTAACTTACCAAAGTCGTTTTGGGCCGAAGCAGTCTGTACTGTATGTTTTTTTATCAATCCATCTCTATCCGTTGCCATTGAGAAAAAGACTCCACAAAAGGTATGGTCTAGTAATCCCATTGACCATTCTGATTTAAAGTCTTTGGGTGTCTTACGTATGCTCATGTTGATAATGGAAAATTGGAACCGAGATCCATTAAATATGTTTTTCTTGGTTATAAAGGTGGTGTAAAAGGGTATAAGTTATGGTGTCCTAAAAATAGAAAAGTTGTGATTAGCAGAGATGTTGTTTTTTAGGAAACTGCTATACTACCTAACTTAACTCTTAAAGACTCTTCCAATAAAGAAAATCAAAAGCAGGTGGAGTATCAGATTAATCTAAAATCTACAACAAAGTCGACTCATTAAGCCAGTACAAAAATTCAAAATAGAGTCGCTTCTACACCATAATACTCTATCGCCAAAAACAGAACTAGAAGAGAAATTAAACCTCCAAAGAAGTATGCCCAGGCTAATCTAGTTGCTTATCCTTTAAATGTGGCTAAAGATATAGATGCAAACCAAGAGCCATCTAATTATTCTGAGGTGGTTAGTTGTGAAGACCTAGAAAAGTGGATGTTTGCTATGCAAGAGGAGATGGAATCACTCCACAAAAACAAAACATGGGATCTTGTGAAACTTCCTAAAGGTAAAAAGGTAGTTTATTGTAAATGGGTGTTTAAAAAGAAAGAAAGAACTTTAGGAGTTGAAGAACCTAAATATAAAGAAAGGCTTGTTACAAAGGGTTACAGTCAAATTCCAAGAGTGGACTTCACAGATGTTTTCTCCTCAGTTGTGAAGCATATTCGATTCGAGCTTTACTTGGTATTGTGGCCATGCATGATTTGAAGCTTGAGCAGTTAGATGTAAAAACTACATTTTTGCATGGAGAACTTGAGGAGGATATTTACATGCAACAACTAGAGGGTTTTATAGTCTCAGAAAAAGAGGACTACGTTTGCTTGCTGAAAAAGTCCCTTTACGATTTGAAATAGTCACCAAGATAGTGGTACAAGAGGTTTAATTCCTTTATGACTTCTCATGATTTCAAAAGAAGTAGCTTTGACAGTTTTGTTTACTTTAAGAAAAACAGTGATGGTTCTTTTATGTATCTACTCCTTTATGTTGATGACATGTTGATAGTAGCAAAAGATAATGGAAAGATAAGAAAGGTCAAAGCCCAACTAAGTGAAATTTGAGATGAAAGATTTAGGACCAGCAAAGAAGGTACTTGGTATGAAGATTCTCAGAGATAGAAAAGAAAGTAAATTGTACCTAAGTCAGAAGGGGTATATTGAGAAAGTTCTTTGCAGGTTCAATATGCAGAGTGCTAAGCCTGTTAGTACTCCTTTAGCAGCCCATTTTAGACTTTCATCGGCTTTGTTTCTACAATCAGATGATAAGATTGAGTACATGTCACATGTTCCATACTCTAGTGTAGTGGGATCTCTCATGTATGCTATGGTTTGTTCACGTCCAAATTTATTATATGCAGTTAGTGCAGTTAGTAGATACATGGTGAATCCCGATAAAGAATATTGCAAAGCGATTTAGTGGATTTTAATATACTTACGAGGTATTACTGATGTTTGCTTACAATTTAGAAGAACTAAAGATGGAGTCATTGGGTATGTTGATGCTGATTTTGCTGGAGATCTTGATAGAAGAAGATCTTTCACAGGTTATGTCTTTACAATCAGAGGTTGTGCAATCAGTTGGAAAGCCACTTTGCAAACTACAATTGCTTTGCCTTCCATTGAAGCTGAGTACACGGCGATTACTGAGGCTTGTAAAGAAGCCATTTGGTTGAAAGGACTCTTTAGTGAACGTACTTCGTCAAAATATATATTAGTGATGTACATGATAATATTTTCGTATTTGTTTGCTAGTTTTGCAATTGATATAAATATATAATGTGTTATTATTATTTTAAATAATTCTAACATATTTGAAGATGAGACTTTGTTAGTTTTATTTATAACATAAATTTATCAAGTTAGAATAACTTCGTATGATTTTATAATAATGTTCGAAATTTGATCAAATGCTTGCTTGTATGTAATATTGTACAACTTTTAGCATATAAGATGAATAATAGAATTTTCATGATTATTTATCACAATGAACAAACTCATGACACTGAAATTGGGGTGCTATTTGAAGTGTCTCAAACATTCTATTAGGAATGCTGCTAACTCATATATGGAGATCCCATCAACAACTTGGGAGAGACATTCTATAAGCCAACGGTGAATGCTTCTAACTTGTATGCAGAGAACCCATCAAGTTTTAATGTAGCCATTCTTCCATATTTTGATTTTAGCATAGGGTAGTCGGTGGTGAATGATGTTTACTCGCACTCGTACGGCATAGTAAGGACGTTCGATGGGGTATATTATTCAAAAATTGGTGCTAATTTTGGTTATACAGTTGATGGTGAACCTGCTGAAGAACCATTCGAGGAGACAGGTTTATTTTTTGAGCCCGAGGTTGCTCCAGAAGGCAACCGTGATTCTGAAAAAAGGTATTGCCGATACAATTGGTGGAAGAAGTTGCAATCTACCACCGCATGAACCTCCATCCATATGCACAATATTGTCATTGACACAATATATGTGTTAGAATTTCTGGAATTACCTCATAAAATACCAAGGCATATGAATTATTCTTCTTGGTTATTTGAATCATCAAAAGATGCTGTGATATCAGCAATACAACATCTAGAATTTTGTAAATATGTTGGCAAGTGCGTACAGTATGGTAACAAGTGTAATTGGAGGATTACGACATCATTTAGGAAAAAGAAGCAGATATAGGAGATCCGAAAGTATGACGGTCCTTATACATGCGTTGTTGGACAGATAAAGCAAGATCATCGAAAATAGAATTCCAACATTATTTGTGACTGCGTAATGCCATTAATGCAAGCGAATCCAAGGATACCAATCTCAGTCTTCATCATTGACATTCGAAGCATACACTAAAGCGTAGCATGCAAAAAAGAATGCTATGAATGAACTGTTCAGAGACTGATAAATCATTTAAGGAGCTGCCCTGATGGTTGAATGTAATGGAACAATTCCTGCCAAGTAACGTGGTGGGAATGCAAACGCTCTATGCCTACTAAGAGATCGACAGCTCATGGTAAAGAGCATATTTCATCCACTATTTTAGAGATTCAAGCTATGATTGATGCATTTCCATGTTCTAAACCACTTACATACGAGAAATATTTGTACTTAAATATAGTACATATTAAATTATTGGTTTGGTTATATATGTAAATATATCATACTAACATAATTTTCACTATAATCTTACCAAAAAAATTATTTTCAATATAATACATTAATATTATATAATATTATTTTATAATTTTATCAATCAAAATTTCAAATAATTATCATTTATCAATAATTTTAAAAACATAATATAATCTAAGATATATTAATTTCTTATTTGAAAATATATATTGGGCTTAGAGAAAGCTCAAGAAGATGATTGATTTTTTTTTTTTTTTTACATTTTACTTTTTGTCTCGTACTTTTTATTAAAATCTTTTTGTAATTATTTGATACATTGTTAGTAAAGTTTTTTAGACGCTACAAACGAGTTAAGGGTGTAACAAGTGTCACATTTATTTATATAATTAAATTTATTTTTATTTTTTTACTATACCCTATAATATACTTGTCAAACCTTCAACTTGCTTGTAGAATTTAAAAAACTCTATTGACAATGTATCAAATAATTTTTTAATCCCTTTAGACTTTGATAAAAAATCTACTTACCCTTTTATAATTTAAAAAATACCCACTTATTCCTTAAAAGTTCGAAAAATCCACTGATCAATTTAAATAAAATGATAACTTATTCTATCTTCAATATTTATATTTAATAATGTTCAATTCAAAGTAATAAAACCTAATTAATTATAAAATCGTTTTAATTATTTGTAAATTAAACTATAAGTTGTATTATATTTTAATATAATAATATGTTAACCATAATATATATTTCAATTACTATATATAAGTTGCTTTTGGAAGTGACGCATATATCATTATAAAGCGTAATCAAACTATTATAATATATCTAAACCTATATGAAAGTAAATTTATATAGAGTTTAATATGGTCCAACATGATCCAAAATAAATATTAATAGAGAACTCAAACATAACATTTTATACAAAGTGACATTCAAACTTGAAATCTGAAAGCTCACAAGGCAACATAGGTGCAACTCTCATTTGGATAGATTCGAGCAATAAAAATCTTACTTATATGATAAAGGTTGTCTTGAATTCATATTAGATTGAACAATTAGTAATTACCATACAATGAAATATATATATATATATTTATTTAAAAATTTAGCATCAGACATGAAATATCATAAAAAGAAAATCAATACACAATTTTACATACGATGTATATATACATGTAAAATGCCCCTATAATCCAGCGGATAAAGTATATTACATGGTACATTTTAGGGGTTGGCGACTTACTCATTCCATGACTTTGATAGTGGACATTCTAAAAATGAGTACTATTAAGTCGGGTGAATTTAATGATAGACGTCTAGTGGTATTCTAGTTTTCCTTCTCTTTTTAGGACCTATTCGAAAGAGAATTCGGTACTTCTTAATTGTGATTGTATGAATAAGTTGAACCGCCCTAAATACAAGTATAGAGATATATTCTTGGAAGAACCATTCAACTATATGAAAATTAAAAGAAAATGAACATACCCCGATGACCCGAGTGAAAGCAAACATACACACAATATACATATAGTTGAACGTAAAACCAACAAGAAAAAGATACAAAAGTAACTAGGAAACAACATGAAACGTAACTTGATAAGAACTTCAAATTAGTGGTAAATATCAGATGGGAACAGTCCTTGAAGGATCCATTTGAATCTGTTTTTCATCATTTTCATCTCCATTTTCACCTGTTAGTTCCTCAAGTGATTTGCCCTTTGATTCTGGCACCAGTAGAGTGAATAGCATTCCGAAGAAATTGATGACCCCGAGCATGATAAGTGAGTATCGGACACCGATGCCTGGTGGGTAGCCAGCATCGGTCTTGGCCGGATCAGTGCTTTGAGCCGCATATAAGAATCCAAATGCCCCGACGATGGCCCCGGCTTTCCCAGCGGCAGCCGATATTCCGTGACACGTTGATCGCAATCTTGCAGGGAAGATCTCAGCTGGCACAACAAATGTTGTAGCATTGGGTCCAAAATTGGCAAAAAAGAAGGTGAGGGAATACATGATCACAAACCCAATTCTATTAGGTTCTAATGTCCAATGATGGTATGGAATTGCAAGAGCAAACATGAAGACGGTCATGAAGAAAAATCCCATCAATTGAATCGCAAATCTTCCCATGATATCGATCAATGCCACCGTGAACCAATACCCCGGAACCGTACTGCATAAAGCGATCAATGTTTGAGCTCTGGCGATCTTGTACACTTCGTGGATCGCATTCATGCTTGCGGCCTTAGGAATCCATCCAATGGCCGAGAAGATGTCCTTTTGGAATAGGTTTTGGCTGTAAAATGCAATGTCTAATAAGAACCAAGTGGTTGTAGTTCCCAGCAAATGAAGTCCGTGGCGTTTCAAGAATTCCCTGGAGAACAAGCCGAAGGAATTTGTCCGATCTGTCGACATCTTTATGACCTTATCTTCCTCGGCTTCGAGATCCATATTCAACACTTTCGACATGTCCGCCGCAGCCTGTTTTGCGTTCTTTGCAACAAGGGCCGTAAACCGAGCGGTTTCCGGCATCTTCATTCGCCAATAGTAAGTAAG
This sequence comes from Gossypium stocksii, assembly GCA_020496765.1. Lineage (NCBI taxonomy): Eukaryota > Viridiplantae > Streptophyta > Magnoliopsida > Malvales > Malvaceae > Gossypium > Gossypium stocksii. The sequence goes on along the minus strand of CM035625.1, from coordinate 50,985,801 downwards.
AGCAGCCGGGATTGCACCGACCATCAAAATTATGCGCCAAACATAGTCAGCCTGTGGCACAGTTGACGCTGCCGCATCCACTGAATAAGCAGGTGCCTTGTATGCATGGTCAAATGCAGCAGACACAATAAGTCCCACAATACCACCACCTAAAATCCCGAACCCTTGCATTGCGAACACCGCCGCGATAAACGCTCCGCGAGTTTTTTTGTTAGCGTATTCGGACATAATTGTAGCCGAAAGAGGGTAGTCACCACCAATGCCGAAACCAAGCCAAAACCGGAAGAAACAAAGGGTAGCTATAACACCTTTAGCACTGCTGCCAAATGACAAGCCAGAGGCAATAGAGCAAACAACCATGAGAATCAAAGTGAGACCATAGACTTTTTTCCGGCCCATTTTGTCGCCGAGCCACCCGAAAAACAGTTGGCCAACTAAGGTGCCGACTAAAGCAACACCGTTGACAGCAGCAGCAACGTTGGGAGGTAGGGTACCGGGCTTGGGTGCACCATCGACATGGTAATATATACGACCGAGTAATTTGGTGACCAAAGAGATGCAAAAGAGATCGTAAGCATCGGTGAAAAATCCCATCCCTGCGATAACAATGGCGGTGAAATGATACAACTGAGTCTTGGCTGCATCGAGTGCATTCAGCACTCCTAACTGTTCTCTAGCCATGGCTGCACCTTGCAAAATCAGGGTATCAACTTAATATAATAATAATAACAATAATAATCAACAAGTCATTATCAGATGTGGGTCTCATCAACAGAAAACGGATGAGTTACAAAGAAGCAGGGGATCATTACCTTTAGACTTCTTGGTTTACTGGTCTTTTCCTCTTTTTATTTTAACATTTAAATTAAAATATCATTTGATTTTTTATTAAGTAGATGAGTGTCGTAATTAAATTGTTTTGATTAATTTTATCATTGAAAATCCCAAATAACGAAAAATAATTACATTAAATTTATATATTTTTATAATTCAAATAAATATCATAAGTCAAGCACTCAACTATATAAAAAATTTCTGAGCAAATAGATTTTATTAATATAGAAAAGCATTGTGTTGATTTGATTCAATCTAATTAATCCATAATAAAACCGTTGACCAGTGTTGATTGAAAATAATGTAACTGACTGACTTCAATTTCCATCAATTAATTCTAAATCAAATAATGAACAACTTTTAACTCCTTCAACAAAAAGACAAATAATTATAAAACTACTTAGGTCAAAGTTGATAGTCACCACGTTACTCCCTATACTTTAACCAAATCTGAGATTATTTAATTTTTACTTTTTTTAATTTAAAATTTCTATTTCAATTATTACCCTTTTGTCAAGTTTATTTTCTGTTAATCATATGTCATGCTATATTAGGACAATCTAATCAAAATTCTATGTTCACAAATTTTGACAGAAATATTTACGATTTTAATGTGTGGAATGAGATTTTTAAATAAAAAAGTAGGAAGGTTTAATTTTTAACTTTTTAAGTATAAGAACTAAATCTCATTTTTTTTATTTTTTGGAGAATTACAAGAGGAAGGCAAAACTTTAACAGCAATATAACTAGCATGACTCAAACTCAAGCCACACCTAGGACGATGAAGACCCTGGCCATTAGGCCAGGTTCACTAAATCTCAAATTTTATCTCAAATTTTGTCAAAGTACAAAAACCAATGGCATATTTTAACATTTATATAAAAGCATAATAATAAATTTAACCTTCAATATTTAACTTTTTTCGCCCTACTTCTCTTTAAATCATTTTGGTGCCTAACTCTCATAATTTAATCAAATTATAGTTTAACAAAAAATTTAGTTGGACCATTAAAATTTTAATGATAATCATATGGTACTCACGCGCATTTTATGAAAATTTAAATTATACATAAATATAATTTAAAATTTTCAGATGAAGTACGTGTGAACTGTCACATCAATACTATTAAAAATTTAATAGTTCATCAGCTTTTTTGTTAAAAATCAATTTGCCTAAATTTTAAATTTTAAGAGCTAAAATAATCCAAGAAAAAGAATTATGATAGAAAAAGACAAAAAAAATATTAGAGGCTAAATTTATTATTGTAGTACTATTTCTTTTTAAATAAATCTTTATTCAAAACTTTGTATCCAACCCATATTTGTATATACCTAAAATATATGATTAAAACATTTTTAAATATAAAATAATAAATATTTTTATATCTATGACATAATAAATATATTCGACCCTTAAATTCAAATTCGAACAAGATAGCTTCTATTTAGGCCCCATGCAATTACATAAGTTAAAGCTTTCAATAGAAGTATCATGAAAGTCTTTATACAAAGAGTTAGATTGTATTTATTCTTATTAAAGAACAAATTAATTCTTTCAGTTAAAATTTTCATCAATTTCTATTGTTAAAGACTTGTGTGATTAACAGAATAATCAGACACTTACATATTGCATGCCACATATATTTCATGTCAACGTACAAAGACCAATTTTTAATAATAAAAATGAATGAAAATTTTAACAAAATAACTAGTTTACTCTTTAATTTAACGTATAAAAAATAATTTACTATTTTTAAATAAAAAGAGAAAAAATACAATTCGAGCCCATGTTTACTATCGCGTGCCTCATCAACAACAACTCTATCGTACCACCTTAAAATTTCCAGATTTGTGAGACAAAATGGTAAGACTTTATGAGTCAAAATCAGACATAAATGATATTAGGAACCCAAATATTTATAGTTTTGTAACATATATGATACGACTTTTTACTTGGGTTGGTTCTACCTGACCTATTTAAATTAAGTAATAAAAGTTCTATTAAATTTAATTAGAAAATATATAAATTTTGGTTTAATACCATACTAGTTTTGGGATAGAGATGGTAAACATAAATAATTAATGGAAAATAGAAAAAGTTAAATAAAATTGAAGTAGCAGTTCATAAGCTAGTTTTAATTGGGATTTAAAATGCAATAGTGGGTGTGTTTTCATTATTAATGACATAATATATATGGAAACTTATAAGACTGACCTGTTTCTCTTCAAACAGTATTGCTGTGAAGAATGGAAAGAGAGGAAGCAGTGGAAATGGTGAACGCAAAGATGTGACAAAGGTGGTGGGCTTTTAAACTGCACATGCTATGGCATCTAATCAAGGATATACTCTTTTCTATTCTATTTTTATTTATTTTTTCTCAAGTCAACCCTCTTCTCATCCTCACCATTAAGATATTAAGCATCTATACTTATAATCATATTTAATATTTAATCATATTTTAATATTTAATCTTTATCTACTTTTATATGTAATAAAACCAAAGCCCTGCATCACATATTTCTCTGCTAATTTTTTATTTTTGATCTGTTTACTATCTTTGCATCTGATATTTAATTTTTATATAATTCTATATATAAAAGGAAGGCTCAACATTTTTTCACTACTTTTTTTTTTTTTTTTTTTGCCCTTGCATGATAAGATAAATTTTTAATTTTAATCTTTCTACTATGATCACATTTGAGATTTAATCTTCCCTTCTCCACATTTCACTGCTCTTTCTTTTTTTCATTACTATTGTAAATAATTGTAAATTTTTAATTTTGATCTCTCTATTATAATTTCATTTGAAATTTTATATTTATATTTTAATTTGATATTATTTAATTTTCTACTTTTACAGTGACATTTTAATTAGCTCAAATAGCTATTGTACTCAACTATTTTGGCTAAAATAATAAAATATTTTTTGTTCAAAACATTTTATATCATGTGGCATACATGTGCACACAGAAAAAATGCTATCTATACATGATAAGTTAGAATGCATATATATATATATATATATATATATATTCTACCTCAACGTTATGATATGAATTGCTGGTGTCAATTATTTAGATTAATTAATGATATTATAAAAATATAGGATCTAATTATGTTAAATTAAAATGTAAATAATAAATCTTAAATTAAAAATAATAAAATAATCATAGTCATAATTTAACTTAAAACAATTTATATCTAACACAATCACCTTTATTTTAATTTTGAATAAATTTAAATATTTTGAGGAATCTAATGATTAAAAATTCATTTTTAATTGTAATTACAGAAGAATAAAAAAATAAATGTAAAATAAATCCTCTTCTTTCTCCCAATTTTTATTTTTGTTTTTATATTTTGCAATTTTTTTTTTATCTTTTTGAGTAAAAAGATACTGATGAGAATAAATCATCAATGTAAATTCTCATAGACGATGAAAGTGAACTCTTACCGATGAAAAACTCATCAATGTGAAAAATTATTCATTTGATTTCACATTTTCTAAAATGGTAAAGTTGCATTTTAGTCTTCCAACTTCTATAAATTTTTTATTTAATCTTTATCAAATTTCATTTTTCATACATTCTGTCCAAATACTTAGTTCACCTTAAAATATTTAGTCTTTCTTAGTGTTGAGTAATTTTTATCTCGTGTCCCATTAAAGGGAATATTCGAGTATTTATCTATATCATCATTGTAACTCCCCAAAAACCTTTAATTTCATTTACACATATTGCAACAAAAATATTTGTTTGCTTCAGTGGTTAAATATTTTGGGAGTGTCTGAGAAGTCTTAGGTTCAAGCCTTAGCTTGGGCAAAATTTTTGTTTTTGTGTGAAGAAACCCCTATCTTTGGCCGGTAGGTTTATAATTAAATATTAGTAAAATTTGTCAGAATGGGCCTGTTGGTCTGGTGGTTAGGTGGAGTGACAAAGCGTTGGGGGTTTTAAGTTTGAGCCTTGGTATGCACAAGGAGGAATTTTATTTTGCTACATGTGTGGGGTAGGTGTTCTAGCTCAGCCGAATCACTAAAGAGTTGGAGTGAAATTCGAATTGGTTGGTTGAGGGATTGGGGGAGAGATTTGTGGAGTGTATCAAGGGAAGTGGAGAGTGTTTTGAGGAGAAAATAAGGGAATTTGAGGATAGAAATGAGTTGGTGCTATTGTGGAGTGTTTCTTTTTCAAAATTTCGGCTGGGGATTGGTTTTTCTCTCCATTCCCTTTTGTTTGGTTTTCTTTTTCTGCCAACTGTTCTTCTGCTAGAGGTGCCGATTTTTGCTGTGGGTGTTGCTAGTTTTTTTCTTCTTCTTCTTCTTTCGATTGTGTTCTTTTCTATAGCAAACTCTATTCTCCACCCCTCTTCAATTTCTTTTAGCTTCAGTCTTCCTTTGCTATTGTTGATTTTGAGTACTTTCCATTACCTCGATTGTTCCCTCTCCACTTTGATGTAGTCGAAATCTTCCTTTGTTGCCGTCTTTTTCTTCAATCCCCTCTTTTAAGTGCCGAAACTTTAGGTGTTCTCCTCATCTTTCGTATTCGGTCTTTACTGCTCTCTCTGTCGATTTTTGTGTTCTATTTCTGTTCTACGTTCTCGCGATTTCGGTAAGTGCATTTTTCTTTTAGGGATCAAGCTATTTTTATTTATTTATGGATAACTGTTAATAGGGTTTTCGATTGGTATGCAGATAATAACTGAGGAGTGGGTAATCATTCTTAATCAACGGCTTAGATGTGTGAGTACTTGGTGGTTCAAATCAAGGTATGTGGAAATTGATCTTTTAGGTAAAGGTTTTGGATAGGAATAGTGTTAATCCAATTGAGTTGTGATTAATTGGGTGTGGTAGTCAAACACAGGTTTGGAGTGCTCAAGGACAGTGTACGCATTTCGTAACCAGGTATGTGAAAGTAGTACTTTATGAACAATATCGGCGAAATGCTGAAAAGTAAGAGACGTTGACGCCACACGGGCGTGTGTCTACTCGTGTGATAGACCGTGTGAATAAACATAGGCGTGTGATCGACAAGGCTGACCATATGCAATTTTATGGGTTAGGTCGAAATAGACCGTGTGGGCTTTACGGGCATGTAGGCCCCACACGAACAAACCATATGGGCGTGTGGAAATTATTGGGCCAAACCGTGTGATCTACACGACCAAGGCCATTTTGAGCCATGTGGGCCACACGGACGTGTGGGCCCACATGAGCCCGTAACATGGGCCCGCAATATGAGCTGTGGGCCCATTTTTACTAATTGACTACTAAGGTTACACGGGTCGTCCGAGACGACTGTGGACCTACTGTTGAGTTGGTAAGCTTACCTAGACCCCTGATTGACTGAATGACTATTATGTCTCTGTGTGATATATATATACATATATGCATGTATGATTATATTTTAGCATGCTATTTTAACTATATTGTATACATGTATGATATCTTGATATAACATGACATGATTGCATGATGCATTGCATGGGGGTGGGTTTTATTTTGATCGGAGGAAGTGTACTGAAAGGCTTCAAGCCTAAATTACTTGCAGCCCAGCTGCATATTATTACATAGTGCCGCATTCAGTACTCTCTAAAGTGTAGGGATGGGTGGCTTGATTATATCCCCAAATGGAGTGTAGGGTTAGACGGAGATGGAGTGTAGAGGCTGGATGGGTTTAATCTGTTGGTAGCCTGTTGGCTAAACTCCAAGTTAAACCGATGTGGATTAAGCAGATTAAGAGTAAACAGTTGGAGGATGAGTCACTAAGTCTTCGTCTCCGGTAGGTTGAAAGTGGTAATATATCAATTTTTTGACTGAATAGCAAAGGGGTACTCTATTTTCATGGGAGGGTCTGTGTATCGAATAATACTGAATTGAGGCAGTCTATATTGCGAGAGGCGCATACTAGCCCTTATGCTATGTATCCTGGCAAAAATAAAATATACAGAGACCTTCGTGAGTCATATTGGTTGCCAGGTGTTAAGCGAGAGATTACTGATTTCGTGAGTAGATGTTTGACATGCCAGCAGGTTAAAGCTAAGCATCAGCTACCCTCGGGTTTATTGCAGCCTATTAAAATACCACTTTAGAAGTGTGAGAGAGTGACTATGGACTTTGTTAGTGGGTTGCCCCTAACGCCTACTAAGAAGGATTCAGTGTGAGTCATCGTGGATGGATTGACCAAATCCGTACATTTCATACCGGTTCGGGTTGACTACTCGCTACAAAATCTAGCTAAGTTGTATGTGTTAGAAATAATGAGATTGCATGGGGTGCCGGTTTCAATAATATCTTATAGAGATCCCCGCTTCATGTTTCGGTTCAAGGGAAGCTACATGAGGCTTTGGGTACAAGATTGGACTTCAGTACTACGTTCCATCATTAGACAGATGGTCAATCTGAAAGGGTGATTCAGATACTAGAGGATATGTTAAGGGGTTGTGTAATCGACTTTCGAGGCAGTTAGGAGGACTATTTGCCATTAGCGGAGTTCGCTTACAACAACAGTTATCGGTCTCTATGTTGAGGCGCTACCGCTCTGATCTCATACATATTGTTCCTGTTAAGAAGATCGAGGTTAGGCTAGATCTGACCTTCGAGGAGGAGCGGGCACAAATTTTAGACCGTGATGTCAAAGTTTTGAGAAGGAAGTCCATCACATTGGTTAAGGTTCTTTGGTATAATCATGATTTTGAGGAGGCCACGTGGGAGCCCCAAGATGCAATGAAACAACAATATCCTCATTTGTTCTAATCAGGTAAAATTTCGAGACCAAAATTTTCTTTTAAAGGGGTAGAGTTGTAACGCCCCAAAACCTTTAATTTTATTTTCGCATGTTGTAACAAAAATATTCGTCTGCTTCAGTGGTTAAGTGTTCTAAGAGTATCTAAGAAGTCTTGGGTTCAAGCCTTAGCTTAGGCAAAATTTTTGTTTTTGTGTGAGTAAACCCCTATCTTTAGCCAGCAGGTTTATAATTAAATGTTAGTAAAATTTGTCAGAATGGGCCTGCTGGTCTGGTGGTTAGGTGGAGTGGCAAAGTGTTGGGGGTCTTGACTTCGAGTTCTGGTATGTGCAAGGAGGAATTTTATTTTGCTACACATATGGGGTAGGTGTTCTAGCTCAATCGAATCACTAAAGAGTTAGAGTGAAATTCGAATTGGTTGGTTGAGGGATTGAAGGAGAGATTTGTGGAGTAGATCAAGGAAAGTGGGGAGTGTTTTGGGGAGAAAAATAAGGGAAATTGAGGATAGGAAGTGAGTTGGTGCCGTTGTGGAGTGTTTCTTTTTCAAAAGTTCGGTTGGAGTTTGGTTTTTCTCTCCATTCCCTTTTGTTTATTTTTTTCTGCCAACTGTTCTTCTGCTAAAGGTACCGATTTTTACTGTGGGTGTTGCTAGTTTTGTTTTCTTCTTCTTCTTTCGACTGTGTTCTTTTCTACAGCAAGCTCTGTTCTCCACCCCTCTTCTATTTCTTTTAACTTCAGTCTTCTTTTATTGCTATCGATTTTGAGTACTTTCTCTTACCTGCCGATTGTTCGCTCTCTACTTTTGATGTAGTCAAAATCTTCCTTTGTTGCCGTCTTTTTCTTCAATTCCCTCTTTTAAGTGTCAAAACTTTAGGTGTTCTTCTCATCTTTCGTATTTGATCTTTACTGCTCTCTCTACCGATTTTTGTATTTTATTTTTGTTCTACGTTCTCGCGATTTCGGTAAGTGTGTTTTTCGTTTAGGGATCAAACTATTTTTATTTATTTATGGATAGCTGTTAATAGGGGTTTCAATTGGTATACAGATAATAACCGAGGAGCAGGTAATCACTCTTAATCAATGGTTTAGGTGTGTGAGTACTTGGTGGTTCAAATCAAGGTATGTGGAAATTGATCTTTTAGATAAAGGTTTTGGATAGGAATACTATTAATCTGATTGAGTTGTGATTAATTAGGTGTGATGGCTGAACACAGGTTTGGAGTGCTCAAGGACGGTGCGCGCATTTCGTAACCAAGTGTGTGAAAGTGGTACTTTATGAACGATATCGACGAAATGCCAAAAAGTGAGAGACGTTGACCCCACATGGGCGTGCATCCACCTGTGTGGTAGACCGTGTGACTAAACATGGGCGTGTGATCGACGAGGCTGGCCATGTGTAATTTCATGGGCTAGGTCGAACTGGGTCGAAATAGATTGTGTAGGCCCTACGGGTATGTGGGCCCACATGAGCAAACCACACGGGCATGTGGAAATTATTGGGCCAGGCCGTGTGATCCACACGGCTAAGGCCATTTCGAGTCATGTGGGCCACACGGGCATGTGGGCCTACATAGGCCTGCAACAAGAGTCCGTAAAATGGGCTGTGGGCCCATTTTCACTAATTGACTGTTAAGATTGCACGGGTTGCCCGAGACGATTGTGGACCTACTGTTGGGTCGGTAAGCTTACTTAGACCCCGAATTGACTGAATGACTGTTATGCCCCGTATGATATATATACATATGTGCATGTATGACTATATTTTAGCATGCTATTTTAACTATACTAAATACATGTATGATATCCTGATATAACATGACATGGTCGCATGATACATTGCATGGGGGTGGGTTTTATTTTGATCGGAGGAAGTGTACTGAAATGCTTTGAGCCTAAATTACTGACAGCCCAGCTGCATATTACTGTATAGTGCCACATTTGGTACTCTCTGGAGTGTAGAGATGGGCGGGTTGATTATATCCCCAAATGAAGTGTAGGGTTGGACAAAGATGGAGTGTAAAGGCTGGATGGGTAGGATCTGTATATTGTTTAATATGTTACTGCACTGATTAATGTTATTGTAATGGACCAAGGCCCAAGCACATGACTATTCTGTACTGTGATGAGCTAAAGCCCAAACTGAGATGGTCACTGATAGTGAAAGGGGCTTAGGCCCAGACTGTGTTTGTTTCTGTCTGTTTGCTATTATGGGATTACACATTGAATTTTCGTAAACTCACCCATCTGTTTTAACTGTACAGGTAATCCCCAGACATAGGCAGATCGGTGCAACGGAGGACTCAGTGGTGGCCACATGACCCAGCTAATCCGATTTAGTATTTTATGATTTCAACTTAATTTTTGGGGTATTTTATTGTAATAATGGCCTTTGAATTTATATTTTTAATTTGGAACTTTATTGTTGTTTTGGTTTATAACTGCTAGCAGTATGAAAAGACGTAAGTTTTCAAAAGATAAATGTTTTATCAAAATTACCTCAAATATGCAATCGGTTTAAAAGCTTTTGCAATAAATGACGTTTTGGGAATTAATAACGTTTTTAAAAGTGATTAACTTTTCGATGATTCATGTTTTAGAAATGAACGACCCGTTTTTAAACCCATCATTGAGTAACACAAAGTGATTAAATAGAAATGAGGGTTTTCATCGACATCACACTTTGCGAAAAGCACTTCAATGTGGCATCACCAGATACGGCCATAACGTCTAGGTCGGTCTGGGGTGTTACAATCATTCTTCATGATTTGACTTCACTTTTCATGGACTTGATCCCACTGTTTATAAGACTGACACTCTGAGCCTATTTTGAGCATGCTAGACACGTGTATCATTTTGGGTCGCCTGCCATACTTCGCGGTCCCCCACACGCAAGCTCCTTAGGTATAGTGAACTGAAACCATGGACTCTCCTTGGCATGTGCGAGCTAATACTATGAGCTACCATTGATATCCTCTCGTTGTACGCCTCGCGCATGTCTACCTGGTGGGGCCAATCTATATTACGGATAGGCAACCCAAATCTCATCTGAATTTCGACTTGGTGATCATTAATATATAACACTTAAAAACTAAAATTTTGAAATATTACAGTTTAATTATAAATAAATAAACACGTGGTAAATAAAATCTATTTCTTTTTATAGTAAGAGTGGACGTACAAAAATATATTCATTACTAGCAATAGAAGTGATAGGTGATGAAATCAAGCACATCATGAATTTTTTGACAGTTTTGTAAGTCAACTTAATTCATTGATAAAACATAATGCCTTGTGACTAAATAGATTTGCTCATTCTGTTATCTCTCTTTTTTAGTAAGGCCCTCAATTGTGATTAATTTTTTTATCACTCAATTATCAAATGTTTTAAATTGGTCATCCAATTAATTAGGTTTTTTTTATTCTTTTTTATTAAGTTTTGTTAAGTGTTTGACAAAAGGTAATGTAGTAATTCAAAAATTAGTCTAATAATTTATTATCTTTTGATTTTACATATCATCTCAATCTAGTCATAATTTTTTAAAAATATTAACCCTTAACATTATAATTTTTCTCAATTTAGTCATAATTTTAAAAATTTAAAAAATATACAAAATACATTCTTAAGATTTTACTTGAGAACCTCCCACGATCTCTCCCCATTTCCGTATATAGCAATTTACGACTACAATAGCTAATAAATTCAATTGTTATTTTATTTTATTTTATTCCGTTTGAGATTATATTATTCTTTATTAAATAATATAATTATATTTATTATTTAATTTTAAATAAAATACTAAACATATTTTATAACTTAGATTCAACACTTCATTTTTCAATTTATCAAAAATAACTTTAACTTAAGCTATTTAAACAACATATATTCTATTTATTTAAATTCTTTATATTTATTCAAAACTCTTTTACTTAACTCTAGTAAGCTCATTTATTTTTTATTACAGTATAATTAACAATATTACTATTGCTTGTGTGTTAGTTGTATTTATTTATAATATAATTATTAATATTTTTTATTACATTATATTTTAAAAATATTTATGTTTTTTATTATTCCTGATTAGATTTTTAATTGTTTGTGAACATATAGTTGAACGTGTTCATGAGTATGTTCGTGAACACATTTAATTATATATTTATTAATATAATTGGTAAAATGTTTTAATATATCATTTGATATTTGAGTTTGACACTTTTTCTTAATGTGATATATGTGTTACTTTTTGGTCCAATCTAGTACTTGTATTTAACAAAAGTTATATATATATTTTGGTACCCAAAGATAATCATGTTAACTTCTTAGTATTTCATTTGAGCTTTAGGGTTTATTTGATAAAAGTTAATTACTAATATTATTAGGTTCAAATTTGTCATGATTTTGTTAATAGAATAAAATTAGAGTTAATAGTGAAACTGTTTAATTTGGCGTTTAATTTGTCAAATACAATCTAATTTTAAGGTTGATTTGGTGAAAGTTAATTGCTAATATTATTAGTTAATTATGTATTTTTATTAAATCAATACTAAAACCTAAATTAAATACTAAAAAGTTAACATCATTACCATTAGATATCAAAATATATAATTTTTATCAAATATAAATATTAAATTGAACCAAAAAATAATATAGATATTACATTTAGAAAGAAGTGTGAAACAATGACTAAATTATACAAATTAAACACTAATAAATTTAAAAAGCAAACAAATAAACAGTGATTCAAACTTATTAATTTATAGGCCTACTAGTCTAGTAGACTTGTGCTCAATCCAATTAATCTAAATGTGAAAAAGAAGCCGACGACGAGTGTGAATTTGATGGCCTTTGGTTGTTGGGAGTATGAATTTTTTTTCTTTCGCCATAATTTTGACCCTTTAATTTTATAAAAAAGTCACTTTAGTTTTTCGTTTATTTTTTTCTCTTGTTTATCTCTTAAATTTGTATTTTTTTCAATTCATTTTAAATTAATAGATTAAAAATTAATGTTTGTTAGCTTTGTTGATGTGACATACACATGGATTATCTCATGGATGACACATCAATATTTAATTAATTTTTTAAAATTTAAAAATATTAACAAATATTTTTTTACACTTTTTAAATAATTTTAATGATTTTAAATTTTTTAAAATATTTTTTATAGTTTTTTTGAATTTTTAAAATTTAAAAAATTAATTAAATGATGATGTATCATCTACATGGCAATTCATGTATATGTTATATTAGCAAAGTTAACAAATGTTAACTTGCCTTCGATTTTGAAGTGAATTAATAAACAATACAAATTTAAAGACTAAAAAAATAAAAAATAAATAAATAATTTAAAATCTTTTTTTTATTTTATAAAATTGAAGGATTAAATAAATAATTATGCTTGTTTTTTTCAATCAATTTGGTGAAAATATTATATTCTATTGATTACTGCATATTGTTTAGGTGTCCCTTTCTTTCAACCCTTAACAATATCTAAAGTTATTCTCTGTAAATTGTAATTTTAATATTTAATAAACGGACTTTTTATTTTTTAAATCTATATTTAGTAAATTTAATTTTTAAATTCTGGTATTTAATTATTTTCTTGTTTTCAACCCATGCGTTTCTTTAATAGATATTTAAGAAATTTAAAATTTAGATCTTGAGATGGGTAACCCACTCCTTATTTTCATATGTTATTATTGGGTTCATTTTTAAAGTGTTATTTATTAAGTAATTAGTTAGTTTCTTAATAATGGTTGATTTTATTTTCAGATGATGTTGAGGTTTTATTTTTTATTTTTATTGGGAGACATGTATAATTCACAGAAAAAAATATCTCGACAGAATAAATCATATATAGATATACGGCCATTCACTAAGAGGAAATAAGTGCCTTCACTTTTGGTGGGGGATTCACCTACACATGGCATGTAGGTCATATAAGTCACCATTTAAGGGAGACACTCAAGTCTTATATACTATAGGTTAGGGATTTAAACTCTACTAAAAGCGAAGATGATTAAATCTCATACCTCTGATTCTTTCAAAATTTTCCTTTTACAAAGTGTATACAATTCTTGACTGAAATAAAAGATAAAATCCCAAGACCAACTATGCTTAAAAACAATTTTGTTACCAGTCTTAATAATACTAAAAGAGTGGTTTGGGTACTATTATAATACAAATTGATGGGTTGAGTGCATGAAACAGGCTTTGCTTTCTAAGTGTTTGACTTTTTGAATGATCATGAGGGTTAATTAATTACAAATTTAATTTGGTCAAACCAAATACAATAGATTGCTTAACTACATGCATGATTAGATTTAAAGTCGTATTTCTCTTACTGAAATACAACGTATAGACATGACTCAAATCATTATGTGCGGCAAATTGATATGGAAATCCGGCTGTCACCTGTCAACCATCCAATAACGTCAGTTCACCATTTCTAAAGTCATACATTACGTAGGTATGCCAACTTTCGCTCCTACTTCATAAATGAATTTCAACCTCCACTTAATAATTAAAAATGATGATTACATAATTCATTATCTTTAGACTAAATTATTAAGGTAGTCATTTTTATTTATCATAATTACATTTTAGTTATTTATATTTAAAATATTATATTTTAATTATTTACGTGATCATGTTATAATATTTTAATTACAGAGCTGTTAATTGCTGTTAACAGTGTAATAATAAGTTGATGTAATACGTTAAATCATCATTTCAAATAAAACTTTAGGTTAATTTATACAATCATTCCCCATACTTTTTTCGTTTTAAGCAATTTAATTTTTTTCCTTTTATGTTTTTTAATTTTTCTTTTTTTCTTTTTTTTCCATTTTATTTTATTTCTCCCTCTGTTCTCTTCCTTTCTTTATTTCTTTTAACATAGTTTTTATATATTTTCCTTTTATTAAAACTAGTTTACAAGCTCGCTTCACTCAAAAAAATTAAATTGTTCAAAAAAATAAAAGTGTGAAGCAGAAGAGAATGGAGGGAAAAAAAAGAAAAGTTAAAAGAACATAAAAGATAAAAATTAAATTACTCAAAACGAAAAAATATGGGGATCTTAAAATTTTTATTTGAAATGATGATTTAATATGCCACGTCAACTTACTGTTACATCGTTAACGGCAATTAACAGCTTAGTGACTAAAATGTTACAACGCAATAACGCAAGTAACTAAAACATAACATTTTAATCATAGGTGACTAAAATGTAACCTAAGGTAAGCAAAAGTGAATACTTTTATAGTTTACCCTTATCTTTTTTAATTGGGATAAATCCTAAAATTATATGTAAATTAAGGTTTAATGTATAATTGTATACATAAACTTTAATTTTATACAATTTTATACATGAAATTTTGATTTGATCAATTCTCATAAACTGTTAACAATTATTGATATGACATCATTTAATGTTTATATATTGCATACTTAAAAAATTATAGTTATTCAATATAAAAATAAATTGATGTATTTATTTCTTTAAATGTGTATGATATACATTTGGACCACAATTAGAGTTTCACCTGTATAATTGCATCAAATTAAAGTTGATGTATACAATTAGAGGTGATCATGGGCCGGGTCAGGCCGAGCTCAATTAAAAATTTAGGCCCATTCCTACCCGAGCCCAAAAAATGGGCCTAAAAATTTGCCCAAGCCCGACCCATATAAAAATGCTAAAACCCGGGCCGGCCCGGCCCGCCTGTATTAATTTTTATATTATTTTTATATAATTTTTAAATATATATAATACATCAAAAATACTAGAAAAATCAAAATAAACATTTCCCAAAAAATTGAAAATAAATTTTTAAAAAATATGTAGACTTAAAAAACACTAATATAGATGTAACTTAACAAGCAAATACCTTTAAAATAATAACAAAATTAAAAAATGCCTTTAAAATAATAACAAGATTAACAATAAAATAATTTTTTTACAAATATCCAAACAATAACAACAAAATAGTAGCAACATAATAGTAATATGGTAGCAAAATAGGGAGAAAACAACAAGAAAATAACATTCAAAAATAAAAAAAAAAAAAGCAGATTTTTTTGTCCTTTAGTGAATTCAGGCCTGGCCCGAGCCAAAAATACCTTACTCGAGGCCTGACCCATTTTTTAAATGGGCCTTATTTTTTGTCCAAGCCCATTTTTCGGGCCTATATTTTTGCCCAAACCCTCCCACATTTCGGTCGGATCTTCGGGCCCCCCGGCCCATGCACACCTCTATATATAATTACACATTAAATCAAAATTTATGTATAATTTTAAGATTTATCTCTTTTTAATATTTAAGTTAGATATTTATAGATTAGTCTTTATTAAAAAAATAATTAATAAATATCAAATAGGTAGAGTGGTTATAGATGTATTTAATATCTTTGATTGCGGTAATGGTATTTATATTTTAAGTTTAAAATTATATAAAATAAAAAATTGATATGTTTATATTGTTCTGACTATTTTTAATTTACATTATAATACATTACATGAATCAAATTCAAACGCGTAATCTAATTAAGATTTTTTTTTTCCCTTTGAAATTGATTAAGAATTTAAGGAAACAGTTTCAGATATATACAATTAGCTTGATATAATATATGATAATCTTTTCAGTTAGATCCATATCATCGTTGTACTTACTTTCAGGAAATTTTTTCAATGACATCTATATGACAATCCTATCATATGGTAGTTAAAATATCATGTCATTACAAGAGATCATTGATGGAGATTCTAAGTCTTGTTTAGGAACCTTCTCTTAATCAATATTTAAAAAAAACATATAAGGTTTTTAATATTCGATTTCAATCATAAATGATTAATATATGCATGACAAGTACATGTGACATTCTTTTGTAATTTATATGACATGTTTATCTCATATATGCATGAATATATATTTGTAGTCATATAAATATAATCATACTTATCTCATAAAAATAAAAGCTTAAAATTAAATGATGGCTCTAATACCACTAAATGTAAGACCTTATACTCGACTTAGACGTCTAGACCAAGTCTAGAAAGTTACATTATCAATACTAGGAAACCACACTTATAACGTAGTCAAAATGAAACCTTTTAACATATTATATCCATCACATCAATTAACTAACTACATAATTTCCCAACATCACAATAGTATAGAATACTGAAATTATTAATAGTAGAATTTAAAGGAAAACTAAAATGGTTTGATCGAGCTCCCGCGACGCCAACCCGTTCAAGTCTGAGAGCCACCTGAAATCCAGCCAACAATGAAATGAGTTGTGAACTTAGTGCGTAAAACATCATCGTTCAATTAAAACACATATATAAGATAGTTCCTGAATCCCAAGATTCAGTTAGATAACAGAAGCAATTTCATCTCAAATACAGAATAGATCAGTTACATACGTAGAAGCAATTTCAGTTTCATATACAGAACATATCATATTCATATGTAGTTATTCCTACCCCCATCCGTTACACACCATCTTCAGCCATCCCAACACACCATTAAGGGTATTCAATATCCAACCAACCCTACCCACCATAGAGTGTCTGTCTGACACGTTTACAGAGACGCAGCCTAGCTGCTTGATCGAAATGCGACAAAATGCTAGATTTGTATTTATACGCATCGTGGCTTAGCCACTGATTCAAAGCAGATTACTTCCTTCTTCATAATATCCAAACCCATGCAAATACAGATTACAAATATCCATAACATGTGTTCAGTCATTCCAATTCATTTCACAAATAAATAGTACATATCAATATCAGAAATAGCCATCACAGTACACACACATTTATATCATCCATATAACAATTTTAGAACATCAAAGAGTCCTCATGCAATCAAATTTAGATCATACATACATTGTGGAGGCCAATATTCGTGTTAAACAACACTCACGGCCTCAAAAACAAGATTCAGATCTTATTTATATGCTAAACGGCCTAGACACACGCTTATGTCTTTTGCCCGTGTGGTTCTAAGTCGTAAACAATGAGTTACACAACTTGGACACACGTCCATGCCCTTTGCCCGTGCGGTTCTAAATCGTGAACAGTGAGTTACACGACCTTGACACACGCCTATGTACTTGCCCGTATAGTTCACACGACCTGGGCATATGCCTATGTCCCTGGTTGTGTGGTCTTAAATCATAAACAGTGAGTTATATGGCCAAGACACACGTCTGTGTCCGTTGCCCGTATGAACCCTGCATACGACCTGGACACACGCTTGTGTCCCTTGCCCGTGTGGCCCATGTAGCGACGTAAAATTTGCTTCGGTCGCTAATTAAGGCAATTTATTAAGAATTAAAAAAATGAATTTTGATTTTATTAAAACAAGGGAGTCGCCACCGATCTTTTTTCTAGGTGTGATCGGACACCTAATAAATCTTTGTTTTAAAGAAAGAAAACCGGGCTTAGGTCTACGTTTACAATCCAGAGAAATATAGGGCTCGGGAGTCGGTTATGCACGAGGAAGGTGTTAGCACCCTCGTGACGCCCAAAATTGGTATCTTATTAAACATGTGTTGTCTTGATTTTCAAAAATACGAGTTCGATTTAATATTTGATCATGATCTGTTTAAAACACGAGAATTTCAAGACTTTTTTTAATTTTTCGGAAGGATATCCCGTTTTAACATGAGCTGACGTGATTCATCCAACATAGCGATGAAATCACAGACTCGATGTCAAAATCGGTACATTGCCTTATTTTTGAAATTAATTGAAAATATGAATAAACATTTAGAACGATAAACAATTTAAAACAATGTTAAAATTAAACGCAATTTAGACATATATTTAATTCAGAATTATGCAAATAATAAAAACGCGAGTATACGGCAAATAATAAACATAGTAATTACAAAACATTAACAAATACATACGATATTGAACAATATAATAAGAGTATTTAAAATATACACATAATAAGTATTTAAAAAATATATATATGAGATAAAAGATATATATATATATATATAATAATATTGAAAATATATATACATAAGATAACATATAAAAATATACATACATATATAAATAGTATAAAAAATATACATATATGAAAAGATATACCTAATATAGTATTAAAAATATACATAATATACATAAAATGTTATAAACAAACTATTAATAAAATTACATGAATATATACATGCATATTAAAAATATATATATACAATAACACTATTAAAAGTATATACGTGAAATATTAGGGATAATAATAGTATATAACAAGATACATAATATATAAAATATTAGAAATAATAAGAGTAATGTTACAAAACAATTATCAATAATACCACATAAATGTTTACATATATATATATACGATTTATACATATATGATAAAACATATACTAATAATAATAATAATAATAATACTTAATTTAAAAAAAACAAAGTAGCGAAAATAACCGAAAAAAGGACTAAAATCGAAACAAAATCGAAGTTTTGGGTTAAATCCGAAGTAAAAAGAACTAAAGGAGACCAAATTGCGATATGCGCGTAACCTAGAGGGGCCAAAACGAAATTATTCCTTCTATTCTAAACGCTACGCAGCATTGGGACCAAATTAAAAACCGGGACAAATTTTAGGGCCGAATTAAAAATAATGAAAAACTTAATTTTAAATAAATAAAAGGCGGAGGGGTCAAAAGCGCAAATAACCCCTCCGATAGAAAACACGCAAATCCTGAGGCTAGGGTCGGGTCGGATGATCGGGTTCCCCCAAAACGACGCCGTTTTGGGCGCGTTTGGGGGATCCCAAAACGGTGCCGTTTTCATTCAATATAAAACCAAATTTTTTTATAAAAATTTCATTTGTTTCTTTCTTTCCTTCAGACTCTTTCTCTCCCTCTCTCAATTCTCTCTAACCTGGGGGATTTCTGACCAGATAGCCCGCCGGCGAGCAGTCACCGGACCACCGGGTGCCGCCGCGTGCAATGGCCGGAAATTCGAAAAGGTAAACTTTTTTTTTAGTAATCTATATATATATATATATATATATAATCAGATTTGAAAATAAGGAAAAAAGGAAATATTCGAAACCTTGGGTTTTTTCTGCTGTTGTTTGTTTCCTGTTCCACTTGCGAGCAGTGTTTCCGATTTGAAAGTGTTTGAATCTTCCTCTTTTGATGTTTAATCTATGCTAGTTGTGGTGTTTTGGTTTGCAAAAATTAGTGATTGAAATCTAAAATTTTTTTTTAAACTACCGATCCCCCCTCTTTTACAATTGATTTGCCAATGGCTTTATAGCCAAATACAATGAGTCCTATATTCTACTGTTTTGGTCTCTGCCTGATACTGTTTGTCTCGATTTTCTACTTTTTTCTCTTTGTTATTTTGGCTTGTTAGCCTCTGCTTAGGCTACTGTTCCTTGCTGCTTTTGGCTCTGTTTGCAGGTATAGAGGATAGTCAACGGAGGGACTTTCCTTTTGGGTGCTAAGCACGGGCAACGGGCCACCCTCGAGCGTTGAGCTCGCTGCTGAGGCACGTGAGGAGGCAGAGGCTAGTGCGGCGCCGATGGCTAAGGTCTCTAGGGTTAGGGTTAGGTTGGCTTAGGGTTTGGGGTTGTTTTGGGCCATCCGGGTATTGGGCTAGGTAAACGGGTTTGGGTTTTGAACGGGCCATCTGGGTTTGTTGTTATTTGGGTTAGCTGGGATGGGTTTGTTGTTTAGTGGGTTGTAAGGGTGTAAGGTAATTGGATTAATTGGTTTAGTTTAGGTAGGCCAAAATTGGCCTGTTACAGCTGCCCCTCTTTGCTCATTGTCGTGTAACGGTAATAGAGCAAAGACATAAAGAAAGGCCAATTTTGCCTGGTCTTGCTAAGTCTTGACTTCTTTTGGTGCTTCTTTTCTTTCGAGCTCAATTCCAGTTTACCGCATCTTGTAGCTTTGTTTCAATCCGTTGTGACCTCTGAGCCATGACTTGTAGCCTCGATCTATCGCCTCTTCAAAGATGCAAAATTCGTTGTGGTCTGCTCTTTTGTGACTTCAGAGATGAGATCTTGGTATCTTCAATCTGCCTCGATATGACTTCAGAAAGATGAAACTTGTCACTTTAACTTGCTCCACTGCAACTTCAGGGATGCAAAATCTATATCTTCGATTGGCTCCATTGTAACTTCAATGAGGCAAAATCTGATTCTTCGATCAGCTCCAACCTTTATTCTTTACTGAAAACAAACATTGAAACTAGCCCAGGCTGCGAACTTTCGCAATATGGGTTAATTCTCTTGGATCCAAAATTAAGGGTGCCCCCAGTGTGTGACTTGAGCTGAACTCGCCTCTCGCAATGTGAGTTGGTCCTCTGTAACATGAGCTGGCTTTGAGGAACAGAAATTAAAGAAATTGAAAAAGCTCAACTCACCTCTGTAACATGAGCTGGCTCTTGAAAAGCAGAAAATGAAAAAGCTCAACTCACCTCTGTAATATGAGTTGACTTTGAGAAACAGAAATTAAATGCTAAAATTGAAAAAGCTCAACTCATCTCTGTAATATGAGTTGATTTTTGAAAAAAATGAAAATTGAAGACTGAAATTGAAAAAGGCTCAACTCACCTCTGTAATATGAGTTGATTTTGAAAAACAGAAATTAAAAACAAAAATTAAAAAAGCTTAACTCACCTCTGTAATATGAGCTGACTTTGAGGAACAGAAATTAAAAGCAGAAATTGAAAAAGATCAACTCACCTCTCGCAATATGAGTTGATTTTTGAAAGACAGAAATTAAAAAGAAATTGTAAATACCTCAGTGTGTCCTGAGGCTCAACTCACATCTATAATATGAGTTGATTTTGAAAAACAAAAATTGAAAATACCTCAGCGTGACTTGAGGCTCAACTCATCTCTCGCAATATGAGTTTGATTTTTGAAACATAAATTGAAAAACATAAATTGAAAAGTAGCAATTGAAAATACCTCAACGTGTCCTGAGGCTCAACTCACCTCTGTCATATGAGTTGATTTTTAAAAAACATGAATTGAAAAACTGAATTTGAAAATACCTCAGCATGTCCTGAGGCTCAACTCACTTCTGTAATATGAGTTGATTTTTGAAAAATAAATTGAAAAGAAATTGAAAATACCTCAACGTGTCTTGAGGTTTAACTCACCTCTGTAACATGAGTTGATTTTTGAAAAGCAGAAAATGAAAAGACAAATTAAAAAAGCTCAACTCACCTCTGTAATATGAGTTGACTTTGAGAAATAGAAATAAAAAGACAGAAATTGAAAAAGCTCAACTCACCTCTGTAATATGAGTTGACCTTGAGGGACTGAAATTAAAAACAGAAATTGAAAAAGCTCAACTCACCTCTGCAATATGAGTTGACTTTGAGAAACAGAAATAAAAACTGAAATTGAAAAAGCTCAACTCACCTCTGTAATATGAGTTGACTTTGAGAAACAAAAATAAAAACTGAAATTGAAAAAGCTCAACTCACCTCTGTAATATGAGTTGACTTGGAGAAACAGAAATAAAAACTGAAACTGAAAAAGCTCAACTCACCTCTGTTATATGAGTTGACTTTTGAAAAACGAGAATTGAAAATACCTCAGCGTATCCTGAGGCTCAACTCATCTCTCGCGATATGAGTTGATTTTTTGAAACATAAATTAAAGGTACCTCGGAGTACCAAAACACATCATCTAGTGGAACTCAGGTGTCCTTTCCTTGAGTACCAAAACACATCATCTGGTGGAACTCAGGTGTCCTTTCCTTGATTTGGTGCAGTTATCTTTGAAACCCTTTGTTCTACTGAAGTATCTGTACATGTCATGCATGATGTCATCATGATATGCATATGTTTGTCCTAAATGCCTGTATGCTTGTATGATTATGCTATACGTCTGTGTCTCTTTTTTCATGATTATTGTGATGATCTGCATTTATTGCTCTGACTCTTGACTTTCTCTTCAGGCTTCGTACTCGTCTTCCAGCTTTACGAGTAATCTGTGTCTCTTGGATATCACTCTTTTGCCCCTGTTGAACTTTGTTTTTGCTTTGAGGCTCTTGTACTCATCAAATTTTCATCCAGGTAATATTCAACATTTCTTTTGTTTGGAGTATGTCCTTTCAAAATGCTCTAGATCTTCAACGTATGAATTCTTCCGCATTTCTTAATCAAGAATCCCCCTTTTTTTTTTTCAAATTAAGGTGTCATCACTTATTGTCCATCAGGGCTTTATCATTGACGTAATACGCTGCCCTATTGCTCGGCTGGTATTCTGAGCCAAAACCCGAGGAAATAGTCGAGTTTTGCTCAACCAGCTTGCCCCACCGTAACTTTAGGGTCCGTTCCACTGCAATTCCTGGCTACATGACCTGTATCAACTTCTATCCCTCTCACTGTAACTCAAAGGTATAGGATCTGTAACTTGTTCCATCGAGATTACATCGCTAGCGTGATATCTGGTTTCTATTCAGCTAATATCTTTGACAGAAAATTTGAAGAGACAAACTTACTTTATGCTCAAAGTTTCCCAATCTTTTACACTTGGTGAGCTCTTAAACAACAGTCTTGTTTCAGGTTCTCGTGCCCTTTAAAAGCGTTTAG
Source organism: Gossypium stocksii (assembly GCA_020496765.1). Taxonomy (NCBI): domain Eukaryota; kingdom Viridiplantae; phylum Streptophyta; class Magnoliopsida; order Malvales; family Malvaceae; genus Gossypium; species Gossypium stocksii. The sequence continues at coordinate 50,962,643 of CM035625.1, read as the reverse complement.
AGTAATGTGCAAAACTCCTTTTATAAAAGTATGATTAGTCCATTAATCATTATTTCAATGTGAAATGCTTGAAAAAGATCAAACTAATGGACAAGAAGAAAATTGATCAAGAGCATAGCTCGAAACAAACAGATTGAACAGTGAGAGCAAATGCATGCATATTGGAAGCGCATTTTGAAAAAGGATAAGATAATCAAAGATAAATTCAATAATGGGTAAAATGGAAAGCTAGGTGCCCCAGATATCGCAGCCTGAGCTTCTCTGTACAAACTCCTTTAAGACCACTTTAAGCTCAACATGTGTTTAGGTGATTCGGAGTACTTTGTCGATGCCCCAAGACGTAGCATACTTCTTCATTGTCAATTCAAGCATAGCAAGACTACCATGTGTCCCGTTTTATCAAAATTTGAGCAGCCCTTTTCTGGGTTTTCAACTCAAAACCCCTTTGGTCTCAAGACGCCCTTTGCGGGTTTTCACCTTGGCCTCTCCATTTTTTTTTCTTTCTTTTTTCTTTCTTTCTCTTTTTTTTTTGAAGGTCTCAAAGCCCTTTTCCTTGGCCTCTCTTTTTTAAGTATCTATGAACTGAATTCACATTTAGGATTGGATCAGTGCTCCTCCAGGGGAAGCCTCATTTACCTTGTAAAGTTCTTAAGCATCCTTTTTCTTTGAAATCCTTTTTTATCGAAAGGACCTTCTACAATACCAGGTTCCCATCATGAAATTCCTTTGGGCGAACCCTCTTCGTCATAACTCAGCATCATCCATCTTTCGCACTTTTGACCATGATGAATACTTTCAAACCTTTTCTGCAGTCAAGTTTGTTGAAGTCATTCTACTTCATCCAACTCTCGATTTATTCCAAGAATCTTAATTTCTATGGGCAAAACCATCTCCAATGCCCTAGTGAAGGTACTGGTCAACTTTAATAAGCACAAAGAGTAAAAGGTAGCTTCTTATGCCAATATTTACAAGCCTCAATCACATTTTATAACTTTTTTTTTGTATTTTTTTTTCTTTTGGCAGCCTTTGTTGCATTGTGATAGGGCGCCTAATCTTTGAACGGTAATCTTTTGACATTGTACAATCGCGCACTATAAAACATGATTCTTTTTTGCATTTGATCTTCTTTTTCTTTCTTTTCTTTATTTTTATTTTTTTGATGACTGTCGACTTTATAATATTGGCATATGAAGCAACATTCACTTTCCTAGCGAAGTAAATGCTGACCATGACGATGATGTTAACTAGAAACTTTTGACGAGATCGTCCCCAGAACACCCATGCCCCACACACTGAAAAGTTTGTGGAGAAATAACTGATGTCATTCCCTTCCTTTGATGGACCAACAATATCCGATCTTCATGATTAACCTGGTTATTGTAGAACCATTGTCATGTGTTCTTTTCTTTTAAGATGTTCCTAAGTGCATCTTAATATGATCGTGCGAGAACATCCTTGAATTCTTGGAAATAGCTCAATAGTCTTGCCTTATTTCTATGGTGAGCTAGGCTTCGATCTTCATCTTTTTCCCAAGCTTGCAATGTCAACTGACCCTTTGTAAGTTAGGGATTTGTCTTTCATCTTATTTTGCCATCCTTAACAAATCAGAAGATAGGCACCATCTCTGTCATCTTTGAAGTCTTGAAATCCCTCTAGACACATACCTCACTCCAAAGGGAGTCAGTAGCAGCATCGCTCATGACATCGATATCTAGGCACCTATTGTAGGTACGAAGGCAAATTTCAAAGAATAAATGGTTCAAGAAGATTATTTACATGGTATGATCATGAATGTAAAATAAAAGAATGAAAGTCCAAATAAAAGAATCTATAAATAGAAGAAAATTCACTCAAAAAGATGCATTTCATTGAAATAAAGATCTTGGACCCAAGCCTATTTTACAAAAGGAAACTTATCGCCTCTAGGCTTAAGGCAATAAGTATGTTTTGAATATTACTCTAGATTAGCTTTAAAAGTACACGGATCTCTTCCATAGTTCCACTGTTCAAAACATTCCCAAGCATGCGAAGTTTGGAGGTGGGTGATATCGTGGCCATAGTTGAATTGGGTACGAATTCGAAGTATAGTGGCTTCTTGTTCCCACTATGCAGGTTTCTGGCTCTTCTTTTTTCTTCATGGGTGTTACCCCCTTTTTAGCTCTCGGGGACTTCCATCCTTCCACTTTTGATGGCATTCTCAATCAGTTCCACAGATACCACGATATCCGCAAAGTCTTTCGTGGCGCTCCTGACCAACTTGTCATAAAATGGTACTTTTAACGTGTTGATGAAAAGAGTCGCTATTTCGGTTTTGGTTAAAGGAGGTTCTATTTGTGCCGAGATATCCCTCCATCTCAGCGCATACTACCTAAAAGTTTTCGTCGGCTTCTTTTCCATCATCTGAAGAGTCAACCGATCAGGTATCATGTCAGACACGTGCTTGTACTGTTCACAGAATGCTGACGCTAAGTCTTTCCATGATCGGATCCTTTCTCTGCTAAGTTGATTATACCATCGGAGAGCCGACCCAACTAAGCTGTCTTGGAAACAATGTATTAGTAATTTTTCCTCATTCACATAACCAGCCATCCTTCGACAAAACATGATAAGATGCCCCTTTGGGCAACTCGTTCCATCGTATTTTTCAAAGTCTGGCACTTTAAACTTCGGAGGCAGAACCAGATCGGGTACCAAACTGAGCTCTTTGGCACTTAACGTAGAGAAGACTTCAGTACCTTCTATTGCCCTGAGCCTTTCTTCCAAACTTTTATACTTATCATGATCGTCTAATTTCAATTTGTCTATTCCCACTGGATCATTCAGAACAAGAGGATTGGAAGGAGCAGCTCCGGAATTCGACATAAATATACCTTGGCCCAATTGAGCAGGTGGTATAGGTCATTACTCTAAGCCTACGGATTCCCCTAGAGTGTACCCCCTTTGTGCTGCATGGGCGTACGGTGGAGTGAATCCTGAGGGATAGGGCGGATACTAATTTGATCTTGATTGGGGTTCTATGATTTCAGGGCCTTGCAAGGGTTCTTTTTCTTTAACCAAAACCGACATCATCTCTATCACTTTGGCCATTTGAGCTTTTTGTTCAAGTGATTCCTCTCGAGATCTCAACATTAGATCCCTCTTTTCTTGCTGTGACTTGGCTAGTTGCTCTTGTATTTCCTTTTGGACTCTTTCCATCCTTTCGATTCTTTCATTAAGTTCAGCCTCCATTACTCTAGTTTGTGATTCCAGCCTTGTATTGTTGCCACTGCGAATTGTACGATTCTAACCTTAGTGGATGAGTATGGGATATGTATATGCAATGAATGAATGAATAAATGCCTAATGAATGTCAGTCATGAATGCATATGCAAGAATTTGGTATTGATTCCAAGACGACCCCTATTTAGGCATTTCATTTATCAAAAAAGTCTATTACACAACGTTTTGGTCACTCGTGTAATTGACTCCTCCATCAGAAACCCATTTTTTGGCAACCAATCTCTAATCAACACCTTCCTAGCAAAATGCCTACGATGGATAATGAAGAATTGAAATACAGACAAACAACCTCGGTCAGTACAACAAACAGGAACAGAGGAAAATTGTGGAAAATCTAGCAAATCAAGCTGCTTGGACCAATGGACCCGATTCCTATAACAAGCGTAAATGTAAAAGAAAACAGAAGGTAAGAGGCGTTTCTCCTATGTACTTATTTCGGTGACTAGTAAATATACAAAGGTTCAGCATGGCTCTAGTTGGATGGCTCGTACAGTTCACTACATGTGGTTTTGGTTCTAGATGGGTACTCGAATTGTCCGTACTGTTATCTACTAAGATTAGCACGGAGCCTCGGTCATGGCCCATCATAGGCTTACGAGATCAATTCGAGGGATTACATTTACTTATGCCTATGCGGAGGGACAAGTTAACTCACGAAAGCATAAGTCATATGTAACCCAAAAGTATTCACTAGCCTGTGCGGAGGGACGAGTTAACTCACGAAGGCATAGCATTTACTTTCACTTAAATGGATGGAGCCCGGGTATGGCGCTCATGTTATGCGAAAATGTACGTGCACGATGTGTGGGGAGAAACTCACAAACCTTTCATTTTTTAAAAAACTACGAAACCAAAATCGTATAAACTTGGAGCTTAAAAACAAAATAAAGTAAATTAGCAAAATATCTACAAAAGATGCAAATGCATGATGTTTCAAAAACAAAATTTCAGGATCGCGACTAAATGTCAAGTTGAACAAGGAATTTCGAAATTTTGACAACACGTTTATTTCTAGACTCGACTCTCGAAAACTGGGTCCCCAGTGGAGTCGCCAGCTGTAGCGATGTAAAATTTGCTTTGGTCGCTAATTAAGGCGATTTATTGAGAATTAAAAAAATGAATTTTGATTTTATTAAAACAAGGGAGTCGCCACCGATCTTTTTTCTAGGTGTGATCGGACACCTAATAAATCTTTGTTTTAAAGAAAGAAAACCGGGCTTAGGTCTACATTTACAATCCAGAGAAAAATAGGGCTCGGGAGTCGGTTACGCACGAGGAAGGTGTTAGCACCCTCGTGACGCCCAAAATTGGTATCTTATTAAACATGTGTTGTCTTGATTTTCAAAAATACGAGTTCGATTTAATATTTGATCATGATCTGTTTAAAACACGAGAATTTCAAGACTTTTTTTAATTTTTCGGAAGGATATCCCGTTTTAACATGAGCTGACGTGATTCATCCAACATAGCGATGAAATCACAGACTCGATGTCAAAATCGGTACATTGCCTTATTTTTGAAATTAATTGAAAATATGAATAAACATTTAGAACGATAAACGATTTAAAACAATGTTAAAATTAAACGCAATTTAGACATATATTTAATTCAGAATTATGCAAATAATAAAAACGCGAGTATATGGCAAATAATAAACATAGTAATTACAAAACATTAACAAATACATACGATATTGAACAATATAATAAGAGTATTTAAAATATACACATAATAAGTATTTAAAAAATATATATATATGAGATAAAAGATATATATATATATTGAAAATATATATACATAAGATAACATATAAAAATATACATACATATATAAATAGTATAAAAAATATACATATATGAAAAGATATACCTAATATAGTATTAAAAATATACATAATATACATAAAATGTTATAAACAAACTATTAATAAAATTACATGAATATATACATACATATTAAAAATATATATATACAATAACACTATTAAAAGTATATACGTGAAATATTAGGGATAATAATAGTATATAACAAGATACATAATATATAAAATATTAGAAATAATAAGAGTAATGTTACAAAACAATTATCAATAATACCACATAAATGTTTACATATATATATACGATTTATACATATATGATAAAACATATACTAAGAATAATAATAATAATAATTCTTAATTTAAAAAAAACAAAGTAGCGAAATAATGGAAAAAAAGGACTAAAATCGAAACAAAATCGAAGTTTTGGGTTAAATCTGAAGTAAAAAGAACTAAAGGAGACCAAATTGCGATATGCGCGTAACCTAGAGGGGCCAAAACGAAATTATTCCTTCTATTCTAAATGCTACGCAGCATTGGGACCAAATTAAAAACCGGGACAAATTTTAGGGCCGAATTAAAAATAATGAAAAACTTGATTTTAAATAAATAAAAGGTGGAGGGGTCAAAAGCGCAAATAACCCCTCCGATAGAAAACACTCGGATCCTGAGGGTAGGGTCGGGTCGGATGATCGGGTTCCCCCAAAACGACGCCGTTTTGGGCATGTTTTGGGGGATCCTAAAACGGTGCCGTTTTCATTCAATATAAAACCAAATTTTTTTATAAAAATTTCATTTGTTTCTTTCTTTCCTTCAGACTCTTTCTCTCCCTCTCTCAATTCTCTCTAACCTGGGGGATTTCTGACCAGATAGCCCGCCGGCGAGCAGTCACCGGACCACCGGGTGCCGCCGCGTGCGGTGGCCGGAAATTCGAAAAGGTAAACTTTTTTTTTAATAATCTATATATATATATATATATATATAATCAGATTTGAAAATAAGGAAAAAAGGAAATATTCGAAACCTTGGGTTTTTTCTGCTGTTGTTTGTTTCCTGTTCCACTTGCGAGCAGTGTTTCCGATTTGAAAGTGTTTGAATCTTCCTCTTTTGATGTTTAATCTATGCTAGTTGTGGTGTTTTGGTTTGCAAAAATTAGTGATTGAAATCTAAAATTTTTTTTTTAAACTACCAATCCCCCCTCTTTTACAATTGATTTGCCAATGGCTTTATAGCCAAATACAATGAGTCCTATATTCTAATGTTTTGGTCTCTGCCTGATACTGTTTGTCTCGATTTTCTGCTTTTTTCTCTTGGTTATTCTGGCTTGTTAGCCTCTGCTTAGGCTACTGTTCCTTGCTGCTTTTGGCTCTGTTTGCAGGTACAGAGGATAGTCAACGGAGGGACTTTCCTTTTGGGTGCTAAGCACGGGCAACGGGCCACCCTCGAGCGTTGAGCTCGCTGCTGAGGCACGTGAGGAGGCAGAGGCTAGTGCGGCGCCGATGGCTAAGGTCTCTAGGGTTAGGGTTAGGTTGGCTTAGGGTTTGGGGTTGTTTTGGGCCATCCGGGTATTGGGATAGGTAAACGGGTTTGGGTTTTGAACGGGCCATCCGGGTTTGTTGTTATTTGGGTTAGCTGGGATGGGTTTGTTGTTTAGTGGGTTGTAAGGGTGTAAGGTAATTGGATTAATTGGTTTAGTTTAGGTAGGCCAAAATTGGCCTGTTACAGCCCAAATTCGATGAACTGTAAGTTACACGGCTAACTATACGGCCTAGGCACACACCTATGTCCTTGACTGTATGGCATCCATAGCCACATTTTTCAGCGTCCGGAATTCACAAATTTAAGGGTTTTCAGTACGCACCTAAAGGGATTTCAAAGTAATAACAACATAGAGGATCTCTGAAGCCTAAAACAACCATTCAATCACACAATTAAGACAAAATTTCCCAATTACGCGCATAATGCTTATGTCAAAAATTTCAACATGAAACCTTCAACGAAACCAAAACTTACCAAAAATTCAAGGACGACCACTGAAATTGTTGTGTTGCTATTCCCTACTTTCGATATTCCTGCCTAATAGGGAAACAACTAGTTGTTCATCAAATATTCTCACAACACACAAAATACCCAATTCAAAGCAAGATACGAAAACAAAGGAAAATCGTGAAAACGTACGAATTGACAGTCACTTACTCGATATCCTTCTAACCCATGACTAACAACAAAATTTCAACTAATCTTGTATTCCTTACAACCACGATCAACAAAAATAAAAAGAAAAGAAAAAAGAGCGAAGAAGAAAAAGAAAGAAAAGTAACAAATGAGAAGAGAAGAAAACTAAAAAGAAAATTAAAATCTGGATCTAACGTTAATTAAAATTTAACTTCCAAGCAAACTTTTAGCAGTTGACAAAAAATATTCTTTATCGTCCTCTCTAGGACTCGAACACGGGACCTAACAGAAAACAAAAACTTAACCAGTGAACTAGCAAGCTTATTCTTGACACAAGTTTACACTGAATTGAATTTAACTATGTAATGCATGGATAATGGTTGTTTTTAAAATAATAAAACTTTTAACGATGCGACTCGAACTCCAGACCTTAACCCAAAAGTAGAGCACAGAACTACAGATACAGAAATTTAATTACTGCAAAATCTCACAAGTAAATTCTCAAAATTTTGGGGTGATACAACTCTGACCAGCAAAAGTTTTCATGATTTCATCCTAGAAAAATAAAAATTGAAAAATTACAAAATTCACCCCCAAAGCATATTTTGTGTCTTCAATTTTGCCACCACGGGCTTTTGTTGCGATGCTGGTTCACATTTCTGCTGTCCTTGTCAATCGTCAGACCACCATCGATCACATGCTGATTTGACTAGATCAAATTTACATCATTTTAATCGATTTGGATGTGTCTTATTTTTTTGGGTTTTGCTGAAAAAATTTAAGTTACAAAATTCCTATGTTTGTTTCTGGCTCACATATTTTATTCTATATAAATAATAAAATAAAACTTTGCATAGAGATGATAGTTCATGATCTAAATACACATGCCCAAGATAACACATTTAAATATATAGGAATCACAACTTTGACAAATATACTTTATCATCCATAATAATAAAATAATATCATACATTCATTCACATACATTCCCCTAAACATGCATACAATTACAAGAACGTCACATCTTATCAAATATAATCATAGATGAAAAAGAGAGAGAATTTTAGTCTCGATTTACACTATAAAGATAGCACAATCGGCTCTGAAATCAATTGTTGGAAAAAATTCGGTTCGAAAATTATTTTCTTACATAGCAGAAAATAAAAATTTTGAAAATTGACCCAATTTGTGATATTTATAGTAATAAATCTTAGACTAAAATTGTACCTGTGTTTTCGGATAGACGGATTCTTGTCGTTACAGACTTTCAACCAAATGATATTCTCTGCTATTCTCTTACCACGAATTGCTTTGAGTGTAAGCTCGAAGAAATCGAATCAAAACACAAAACTAGAAATAGTTTTTTTTCTTCAGTGTAAAAATAAAAATTCTCTTCTCAAATAGAAATCGACAAATTTGTTATTTTGGAAAAATAGATGTAATAGTTGAGAATAAATTCTCTCTATTTTTCGGCAGAGTAACAATATCTTAAAGTTGTGTAAATAGCCCTACCAATATCATCTATTTATAGGAGAGAAGGTAAAATTCTTGTTGAATTGTAGAACTTTATTTCAACTAGAAAAATGAACTCTTAGTCTAACTAGGATGTAAGGTGTGACAACCCTAGTTAATAATAATAGGGTTTGCCATCCCACCTTATAACATAAAGGGCTTTTGGTACTCTTCCATATCGGGTACAGGTCCAATTACAATTACTTCTCGTGCTTTTAACCCAATACTTTATAATTTGATTCAACCCAATATTTGCTTTTCTATTTCCCAAAAAATAAACTTTAATATATTTTAAATTAAATAATTTTCTCAACCTAATTCTAATTCCGTTAAAATCATGTCAACTTTATTATAAAAGAATCTATGAGAAAATATATTTAAGATTTATGCATTCAACGGTTTACTATAACCAAATGATTTATTTTCATTTTTGAACTTCATTTAATTCAAAAAATATAAATTCATTTTTAATGTCATTTTCATTTTGGAGAAAACCACATTCATTTCCAAATGTTTTCATTTCTCCATTTTTATTTTTATTTTTGGAGAAAAACACCATTATTTACAAATGCTTCTTATTTCTCCATTTCACTATTACAATTCATTTAATTCAACATGCAATTTATTTCTAGTTTCAACGAGTTAGTGGAGGGACCGATTGGACATATGCAATTGAGGCTAAAATGATTTATAATTAAGTTCCAACTTTTCACCTATTAATTATAAACTTATTTAGTCATGAAGTCATTCCTGTATAGTATCATGATTGAGCTCTCCCCAACAACATACTATTATGAAAGCAACTCGATTAGTGCTCGTCTAATGACCTTGTCATAAGTGTGTTACCCTCATAGGATATCCTTAATCTCTTTAGGATAATGCCCATTCTCCCAATATGATCCTATTTTATCTCATGGTAACTATTACATCTTCCTTTATGAAAAGTCAATTACTATCAAATAGTAATCAAGTCATTCATCATAAAGACGAACGACCCTTGGTCACGTTTAATTTTCACCAACCATGTAATGTTAATGAGAGGATATCATTTACCCATGTCTTGGACTATAAATTTCACTATTGTGAATGACATTACATACTGCAAAAGTCATACACCCAATGCATCAGCTTTCGATTCCTTATTTATTCGAACTCAAGCTTTTATTTATATTAAAGTATACGAGTCACACATACATAGTCCATCATCTACTCAAGATTTAGATATGCCACACTATGAACGTCACAAGTGAATAAATCCATGAATGGATTCAAGGTCTATTCTTCTGGGGTTTAGTTCGATGTACTCTCAGTCTAGTAAGTCACATCAATGTCTTTATCTTTTGGGAGTCATCTACTCTAATGCCCAAGACAAAACATATCCTTAATTGGACTTGATAGATGACATATTATCTTTTAATCGGTTTGCTCATTTCTAATTAGACTAAGGATGTAACATCCCAAAAGTATATGATTCTCTATTTGTTAATTTTGCCACGATTAAGGCTCTATTTTAGTGGTTAAGTGTTTGAGCTATGCCTTTGAGGTCTTGGGTTCGAGTACTTGCATGAGCAAATTAAATTATTTTTTGTTGGGCTTTGGTTAGCTGTTCAAAGTGGTGGTGTTGGATTGGAAATCAAATACTGAGTGATTATTAGGTTATGGGATTAGGTTTGTTAAGGGGGTTTAGTTTATTTGGTTTTATTTTGAGAAAAATCCTCCCCAAATTACTCTTTTTCAACCACCTATTATTTCATATTTTTTCTCAAAAATATTTTTTATTTTTTTTCACGTTTTTGTCTTTTCAATTTAGGGGTTTTTGTAACAGCTCAACTTTCAGTAGTGTCAGGAATGGTGATTCAAGATCACTAAATCCGACGAGTGAGTTTAGAAAATTAAATAAAAAGGACTAGATTGAAAAAAGTGCAAAACTTGCTAAAATGATTAAATGACTTAAGTGATGAATAAGGAGGGACTTAAGGCATAAATATGCCAATAGGGGATAGTTGAGGCAGCATAAGAAGAGAAAAATCTAAAAAAAATTATGTAACAAGGGCAAAATTGGAAATTTTGCAAAATTAACAAATAAAAATCTAAATTAAAAGAGTTTCTAGCAATTTCTTCATATTTCTCAGCCAAAAATGCCATTGAAGAGTCCCTCTACGCTGGTTTTTCATATATTTTCATCATGTAAGTTCAATTTTTTTATTATTTCTTGTAATTTTTATGATTTTGATACTTTTACAATTAGGTCCAACTATTTATCTCATTAGTTTTTTATTTCATGGGTGATTTTGAAAGTTACCATTGATGAGTGTTGGATGTTTATGATGAATGAACATGGAATTGAAGCTTTAATTTTGTTATATGATGATTTTATTAAGTAATTCTGATAGAAATTAATTTTATGACCTAATTGTGAAAAAGTTTGGAATTAAGGTTTAGTGCTAAAATTCTAATTTTCAAAGGTTGTGAAGTAGTTTAAAATGATAGAATAAAGTGTTAATTAAGAAAAATTAGCTTAATTGAGGGGTTAATTGAGTAGGGACTAAATTGCAAAAATTGTAAAATTTGGGGTAAATATGCAATTTTAAAAATTGAGGGGCATAAATTGTGAAGTGCATTAGAATAGAATTAGATACTGATAAATGAAAAATTTTACATTATATTTCAAGAATCTGAAGATAAACGCGAAAAAGAGAAATTAACGGATTAGTCCCTAAATTGCTACAACTTCTACAAATTGTCCCAGGTAAGTTTATATGATTAAATTCTTGTGATTATTTGTTAAATGAAGCAACATATAATGTATTAATTCAAACGTATATTATTGTATTATGATTATTATAAAAATATGAAATCAAATTAAGAGTTCAAATTAGATAGAACGAAGAATTGAGTACGATGAATTGACGGATAGACCATGGCATAGTGAACATGTAAGACCATAGTTGGGCTATGGCATTCTAGTGAAAAGGCCATAGCTGGGCTATAGAATCAGTGAACATCAGTGAACTTAAGACCATGGTTGGACCAGGGCAGTAAGTGAATAGGTATAAGACTATAGTTAGAGTATGACATTAGTGGAAAACGATGTACTCAATTTTGTAAGATGTTCGCTAAATTGATAAAAGGGGACAAATGATATGTGAATTAAAGTGATTGAACTTAAATAGTTAAAGATATTGGGCTCAGTCACATGAATTTATCATTGGAAATGTGATTGGCAGGAAGTGTAAATGAAATACTTGTTTTATAAATTGTTATGATATATTTGGCAAGAATTATCATTAAAGCTTATGACCTTACTAAGCTTATCTAAGCTTACTCTTGTGTGTTAAATGTCTCTTGTAGATTAACGAGATTCTGGAGGATCGAATCACCTTTTCAAATCACACTATCGAAATGTCTCTTAGGTTTATATGGCATGTATAGCGTTGAATTGTTAATGAAATAGTTAGAATTGATATTGTGATACTTAAATAAGCATATGTGTATTAGAACTTGATATGTTTATGATTTTAGAACATAGTTCATACATATTTTGGCATGAATTGGTTGATTGGTTAAGCTATATTGGTTGTGAAAGTGTTATGTGTAGGTTAGGTGTGAAAAGGGTGAGAAAAGCGGCCATAAAATGGCCTATTTTCATCCACATGGGTAGACACATGGGCGTGCGTCTTGGCCGTATATGACACATGGCCAGGTACATGGGCATGTGGCTTGACTGTGTGTCCCCTACATCCTAAAATTGAGAAACAAAATGCTCAGGGTTGAGCACACGAATAGAGACATGGTCATATGTCTCAGCCATGTGAGGTACACGACCTAACACACAGGCGTGTGACTTGGCCGTGTGACCTTAATTTCTTTACGGGCTACAAGTTAGAGAGTTACACGGGTTAGAGACACAGGCATGTGAAACCACACGGCCTGACCACAAGGGCGTGTCCCTTACCACATGGGCGTGTGGCTCCTTTATGTGATAAAAAAATTTAAAATTTTACTAAAAATTTTCTATGATCCCGATTTAGTCCTGATTCATTTTTAATGCACGTTTTGGGCCTCGAGGGCCTATGTAAGGGACATTTTGATTGAATTTGGAAGATGAATAGTAAATGACTTAAATTATAAGAAAGTATTTTGTAAACTCTGGTAATACTACGTAACCCTATTCTAGCGACGAATATGTGTTAAAGGTATTACAGTTCTGTTCTTTTTTTAGTTATGTTTTTTTTTCTTTATTCATTTTTTTATTTTCAAGTCTTTCTTCAATTCTTTTTCTGTTCATTTTGTAAGTGCTCCTGGTTTGAGTTCCTTCTTGCTACACGAAGTGGTTGGATAGGTGTTCGTGATTTTTGGATTATTATTAGTGGTTTTGAAAGTGGAGTGTTTTAAATTAATTGTTTACTGTTCTAATAGGAAAGGTTGTTGTAGGGAACAACGTATTATTTGTAACATCTTGGATTTTAGGGTTAGGATTTTTGAGTTTGTAGTTAGGGTTAGTGAGCAGGTTGAGCATTTGAGCTTTTTTTTTCCATATGTATTAATAAGAATGAGCCTGCTGGTTCGGTGGTTGTGAGTGTGTTAGTTTGTTTTTGGGTCCTGGGCTTGAGTCCTCTTGTGTGTTTTGGGTAAATAATTTTATTTTAGTTTTTGTTTTATGTTTAAAATACTTATTAATTTATTTATTTTATTTAGTAAATTATAAATTAAAGCACACGTTCTTTTCCCATTTTCTTTTTGGTGTTCCTCTCTCTCTATATTCTTCCTTCTTTTTTTCTTGGTTCTTCTCTCTTTTCAGATTTTTTTTTGGTGATTTTTGGAGCCCCTATACTTTTGTTCTTCAAATTAATTCTGGGTTTGAGCATCATCTATGTTGGTTGACCTTTTCGTGTGTTTCATCTGATCACATTCTGAAATAGGTTTGTCTTTTGGATTAGTGATAGATTTGCTTTAATTTCTTTTTGTTTCGTAATTGAAACTCTTATAGTTCAATTTGTATGTTAATTAAGGTTTCTAAATTGGCTTGGTGGAGCGAATCAAACGATTTTGAGTGCTTGTTATCGTGTCTAAGTTATGTTTCTGAAATTGACTAATCAATATGTTGTTTTGCTATTGGATTGTATGAAAATCTATGTGATTTGGTATATCTCTGAATTAGCAAAGGTTGGAGGTTGGTTTCATTGCCAAAAACACGTTTTTCAACCTATTTCAGTGTGGTTTCGTAACCAAACAAATGGCCACATAGACTTGTGCCGCACTCGAGCGGTTCACACGACCGTGTGAAATTGGAAATTAGGTTTTTTTAGGGGAAATTTTTGGTGCCACACAGTCGTGTGGCTATAATATGGAGATTTTGTCAAATTTTACATGGGCGTATGTTTTGGACACATGACTGTGTCCCTTTAGCCACACAGGCGTGTGAGATTTCCACACGGCCGTGTGTACTCTACACTTAATTTTGGCAATTTTGGACAATGAGTTACACGGGCTGCTCACATGGTCATGTAACTCGGTCACTCGAGCATTTGTCTCCTTCACACGGACGTGTGTAGCTTGTACACGGCGTGTAGACCACTACAGAGCGTGTAGACCTCCACACGGCCGGGGCGCATGGCCATGTGGCCCTATTTCACATGTTCTTGTTTTGTGTTAAATTTTGACTCGTTTTGTGTTTCTATGTATTTTGACCTTCGGTTAGACCTTAGTAAGGTTGGTTGAGACTTTGATTAGCTGGAATTTGTGCGTTTGTTCGTAACTATAGTGTTAATTTATCAATTTGATTAAATGTTATGTGATGTTACTAGTGAATAGTTACAAACATAATTGATTCTGAATCTGTTTGATTGAGCTTGTACATTTTGGTTTCTGTGTGAATGTTTGTATGTTGTGTGCATTTTGCAATCGCATGAAAATCCTACAATTGACCAACTGGATATGAGCTTTTGTATCTGTGAGACTGTTAGTGTTTGATATGTATTCATACATGTGCATAAAATTGGGATTTTGGTTGTAAAGAGAAAAGACTTTGATTCAACAGTCCAACTGTAATATTTCTAAACAGCGGTTTACACCGTGATTCTATATATATGTAAGCTCAGCTGCATATTGTGATTTCGAGTAGCTTAGTTTCCACAAATGTGGTGTGTTGGGTGGATGGGCCTTTCAAGGTCCTATGTGTTGTGTGAGGTTGGTTGGGCTTTTTATAGCTCATTTGTGGTGTGTAGGGGGTCAGAGAGGTGTTTGGTTGGATGGGTGGGATTTTTTATTATCGCATATTTTTCTCATCTAAATTTATGTCTATTTGTATGATCCTTGGGACATTTATAAAATGCTTTGAATAGCCTGTTGCGATTGGATTGGATGAATGTTTGGAATGATATTATAAATATGTTTAGTTTGTTAATGGTAACTTTCCATATATCGGATTTCTGTTTAAGATATTTATATGTGATTGGTAAGGATATACTTTACTGGTATGTATGTTAAGTTACTTCATCTTTGCCTTTTGTCTGTTTCGAACTCACATTGAACTCGTGTAGCTCATCCCTTAGTTTTCACCCTTTTAGATACTCTCGTGTTTTGAAGCTGGACACGGCGATCGAAGGTCTCAGATGGATAAGATTTGAATTAGTTAAATAAAGTATTTCATTTCAATTCTTAATTTTCCAACTGTTTTGGACTGTAAATGTCTTACATGAGCTTTGGTATAAATTTTATTTTGGACTAAACTTTAGAAACTGTGGAATTATATTTCCAAATGTTTTTATAATAACTTAAATTTTCTATTTTGAATCCTAAATGATTAAATGGTTTAGTTCGAATATAGCAAACTATGTTTGAAATGAGATTTTAATAATTTGTTTTGTCAAATTGCTTCTAGATCACTTCGGTGGTCAATGTAACCTCTAGGATTCAATCTAAACTTCTAGGCTGGGTTTTGGGGTGTTATATTACCAACAAATTAGGCATTTTTTAGGGCTATTAACATCGTTTGGGTAAGTGATCGAACACCCAAAGGGTTAATTTTTGGGATTTTTTTATTATGTTTATTGGCAATTGTGAACTAGTGTGTTACCTGTATTTTAGTAAATCGTTAATGAAATTAATCATTTTGATGGTTTTTGTAGCAAGAATTAATACTTGTGAATCTGTTGATTTAGGTGAGAATCTCGAGTTTAACGCTCCTCCGGTGAATTCCTCGTAGGAAAGTCCTATTTGTTCAAGGGTAAGTGATTCTATCAATTTGATATAGTTGTGGTTGTTGAAGTTTTGACTCATTAGGAAGTCGATGGACTTTAGTTTCATAATTTGAGTGTTC
Organism: Gossypium stocksii; assembly: GCA_020496765.1. Classification (NCBI taxonomy): domain Eukaryota; kingdom Viridiplantae; phylum Streptophyta; class Magnoliopsida; order Malvales; family Malvaceae; genus Gossypium; species Gossypium stocksii. The sequence continues at coordinate 50,946,537 of CM035625.1, read as the reverse complement.
ATAAGGATTAATTCGTTAAGGTTGTGATGTTTTTAGATATTGGTTATCTCGTGGGTGCTTTCGTATAAAAAATTAGACTAGGTGTATAATGAGAAACCTGGAAATCAGTGAATGGCGAAAGTTGAAAAATAACATTATCGATGCCATACAGCCATGTGCGGAACACGACCGTGTGACAGGCCGTGTATGGGACTATGTGTGACACATGGTCTACGCTATTTGGGCCGTGTGGACCACATGGGCATATGGGCTACAAGGGGTGTGTAAGCCACACAAGCTGGCTATTTGGACCTTCCGTAAAGTCGGTATGTTATTAAATACACTATAAAACCTAAAATTTCATCATTTGTTAGTATAATTTTTGATATCTGCAAGTGTATTTGAGATGTCATATGATAAATAAAACCGAGAGTAATGTTATATATATGATGATTTGTATCTAATATGTTATGTATGATTTCTGCTCTGATTGTATTTGATTCTTGGATGGATATGTATTATGTGGAGGAAGTGTTTCTGTGAAAAGCGACATCTCGCCCATTATACTGGCAGCACAGCTGGAAATATTCTAAAAGTGTCTTAGCGACACTAAGTAGTGTCTAAGGTTGGATGAGTATTTCAAACCCTATATGGTGTGTTGGGATGGTTGGAGATAATGTGTAGTGGTTGGGGGTAGGAAACATATATATATTTGAATCTAAACTGCTCTGTAAAGATTCTGTATTGTTAAATTTGTTCGTAAATAATTATCTGTTTGAGTTTTTGTTACACACCGAGTTTCGAAAACTCATATTCTATTTGACTATTATTTTCAGGTAATCCTCGGACTTAGACGAGTCGGTGCAAGTAGGAGCTCGGTTAATATTGTATTTACTTAAATTTGATTTATTCAAAATTTTGGTTTAAGAGTTTTGTAAATTTTAGACTCTCTGGACATTTGGGACTATTTTGGGTTTTGAACTTTATTTTCCATTTTTGTTTAATATGATTCAAACATTTTATCAACAATGATTATTTTCTGCAAAAATAACGGGTTTTCAATTAACAAACTGTGTTTTCAAATATATGTCTTTCTAAGGGTTTCCGCTGCAAAGTAACTAATTTTTTTAGAAAACGTAATTGAACATGGTTTCAACTAAATAGCTAATTAAGAATAATTTCTACTAAATCAGAGTTTTTCTCTAGTAACAGAAATTGTGTTGTTGTTTTTAACGTTCCAGAAAGCTAAATTTTCAACCATTGTACATAATCACTTCAGATTCAACCATAACGTTTAGGCCGGGTTTGGGGTATTACAAAGGATATATTTAGGTTTGTCTACTAATATAAGTTGTCTTTCTGTATTATGATCCGACCATTAATACCGCTTAGTATTAGTTTAAACATTAGATAACCAATGAGCAACATTTACTTCTATTTTGCTTTGCATGCAAAAACTATATGAGGAAAATCATACAAAATATCTTAATGTAATCAATGAATTTATTTATTAACCAATCTATTCGAAAAGATTATAAGTTTACAAACGAATATACTATATTTAGGACACTAAATTCAACAATGCTATCACAAGAGTAGAGGTGTGCATGGGCCGGGCCGGGCCGGGTTCGGGTCGGGCCCAACTATAAATTTAAGCCCGTTTGTCGGGCTCAGGCCGGGCCGGGCCCAAAAAATGGGCCTAAAATTTTGTCCAAGCCTGACCCGAATAAAAATGTTAAAACCTGAGCCTGGCCCGGCCTGCCCATGTTAATTTTTATATTATTTTTATATAATTTTAAAAAATATATAAACTATCAAAAATACTAAAAACATCAAAATAAATATTTCTCAACAAATAAAAAATAAATTTTAAAAAATATGTATATTTAAATAACAATAAAATAGATGCAACTTAACAAGCAAATGCCTCTAAAATAATAACAAAATTAACAAATGTCTTTAAAATAATAACAAAATTAACAATAAAATAAGTTTTATACAATATCTAAACAATAACAACAAAATAGTAGCAACATAATAGTAAAATAGTAGCAAAATAAGGAGAAAATAATAAGAAAATAATATTAAAAAATAGATTTTTTTTATCTTTAGTAAATTCGGGCCGGGCCGGGTCGGGCTCGGGCTAAAAATGCCTTACTCGAGCCCGCCCATTTTTTAAACGGGCCTTATTTTTTTTGTCCAAACCCATTTTTCGGGTCTATATTTTTACCCAAACCCTCCCACATTTCAGGCGATCCTTCGGGCCAGGCCGGGCCGCCCGACCCATGCACACCTCTACATAGGAGAAAGTAGTAGCAATATTAATGTTGGAAGTAGAGTGAAGACCAAAAATTAAGAACTTTTTACGGAGAACAGCCTCAAATGCCCATGCAATGAAACAAAAAATGAAGAGGAGAAGATCCATGAAAGATGAAAAATGTCATAGGTGTCACGATTAGGGGTGAGCAAAACTCAATTTGATTCGAAAAAATCGAAAAAAATTTGAATTTCAAATTATTCGAATTGAGTTAATCGAGTTAATCAAGTTAATCGAATCAACTCGAATTTTGAGTCTCGAATTTCGAGTTCGAATCGAGTTGAATTTTCGAATTCGAATAACTCGAATAATTCGAATAAACCGAATATAAACTATTTTTTTATTTTTTTTAATTTTAAGCTTTTATTTAGTTTAAACCAAATACCCAATTTCCCCAAGCCCAAGTATTTTATTTTATCAGCCCAAAAATTTATTTTCCCAAATCCCAACCCAATGCCTCCCCTAAATTAAACAACGCCCCAAGCACCAAGTCCAACGGCCAACAGGTAACAAATTCCATCATCCATTCCATTCTTCCCCAAATTAATTTTCTTCTCTCTATTCTGAGTTCTCTCCATTTCCATTCTTCAAAGTTCAAACACCAAACCCTAAAATTTATTTTTCTCAAAAAACCCTAAAATAAACCCTTCTTCCTTCTTTTTTTTAATTATTAGTTCATTCAAACCTTCAAACAAGTTTCATGTGCGGTGGGTTTGCTTCGGCAAGAGCATCATTTGTTCATAGTTACCGGTATTCTTTTCCTCAATGCAGAAAGTCGACTGTGGTGGTAGATAGGGAGCATCGTGTCTAAACAAGTCGGACCCTGTGAGCAGGTATTCTTTTGGTAGATAAGCTCCTTTTCGACAATATTTTACCACAAGTTTTGTGAATATGAATCTTGTTTTTATTAAATAAGTAGAAGTCTTTTTCTTTATTGTGTTTTCATAGGGCCTCTCATGTATTTGGTGGATCCTTGGAGGACTGTATGATGTGACCCCATTTGCATATCAGAATGTGTTTTAAGGGTTCAATAAATATGATAGTTAAGGTTGAATATTGGGGGATGAGAATCTTATAACATCACTACTACTGCTGCTGCTTTTTTTGTTTTGTTTTGGTTTGTTTATGAGGAGAATAGAACCAAAAACAATGAGGCCAACAAGTCCATAACACTATTTGCTTTCCTTAACAAAAGTGTTGGTATCTTGTAATAATGTAAAAAAGAAATGATTTGTTGCAGTTTATGAACATGTACAGCAACCTGTGAATACATTATCTTGTCACTTGTGAGTGAATGTTCATGTTTATGTACTGTAATGGCGTTGGCTTTGGATATAAATGCTGAAGAATAATATAAAGTGAGATGAAAATTCTGATTTTATGATATATATGCTTATAAAATCCAAAAAAAAAATGCCATTATTTTCCACATTTGTTTCATTACATCCAAATATATACCATTTGATTTCAGATTGTGTCTGTTGATTCCATGGGTCATATGCATATCAGAATGTGTTTTAAGCAAATCCAATAAACACAAAGCAACTGGATAGAAATGAAATTTGATGCAAATATGCAAATTATGTATAGTTTCCCTTGATAAGAATTATCTTCCTATTTCTGATTAGTTACTTTGGTTTTGTTTATTTGTTTTGTTAAATCAAACTAATATTGCTTCTCCCTTACTTTTCTGTCCTTTAACAGGTTAATTAAAACTTCAGTCATTTCATCCAATTTCAAGTGAAAGAGCTAGCAACTTGCACTAAATGGAGAAGGCAAGCAAGGTCTAAATTATTCCTTACTGAACTTTGCGTGCCTAATGCTGACCCAATGCTAAAAATATAACATACAAATCCCTTTGATTTAAATGTCATTAACTACTGTTTTTAAATGAAGGGAACTTTGATTCAATGTTGTCATATTTTTTTTTAATTTGGCTACTCATTGTAAGGGTTAAATGTTGACCGAATGTTGGAAAAAAAAAAAAAGCTGTTGTTTATTGATTTGAAGAATATGTATTGTTACTATTTGTTGTTGTTTAAATTAAAGGAAAATTTATGATTTAAATGCTATAAGTTTCGGCTGTTTCACTGTTGAATGTTGGATTTTGATTGTTCGAATGTTAGATTTTCAACAATTCATTCTCTGGATTAATGTTTAACATTTAAGCTATTAATGTGCCTTAATATTTTGCATTATCAATGCACTTAAGTTGTTCAAAGACAGACATATTAATTATAATTTCTTGTTGATTGAGTGATTGCATGCTTGATGTAATAACCTGTCCAATTTAATGTTGTATAAACAGGGCAATTTATTTTGTGCAAAATGGGGTGGTCTGAATAAATATACTAAATGTTATAAAAAAATTGCATGTTTAATTATTATCTAAAAATAAATATTAAATCAACTAATTCTAAGTATAACTATTAAGTTGTTGTTTAGAAGTGAATTACTCTAAAACAGTTTTGTCTTCGAAATGACAAATATTATATTTTATATTTTCAAAAAATGAATTAAAGCATAAATGTTATTAAGTTTGATTTTAAATCAATTATTGGTCATCGTTAGTGATTACGACAAATGTTTACTTGTAGATGAGTGATCCCAAGCGAGATGGTTCAACTCAAAGTTCACAAAATTCTTCACCAAGTAGAGATGATCAAACAACAATCAAGGAAAATGTTCGAAAAAAGATTATTCCAAGGGCAGCTTGTTGGAACCATTTCACCAAATTTGTGACTAAAGAGGGGGAGAAGAGAGCAAGGTGCAATGCATGTGACGTTACTTACACCATGGAAACAACTTCGGGTTCTACAACAAATTTGAATAACCATTTGAAAACATGCCTAAAAAAACCTCGAGGTAATACTTCTGATCCGAAGCAATTAGAATTAGCATTTGTTAATTTTAGCCAAGAAACAACGGATTTATCAACTTGGGTGTTTGATAAAGATGCTATTAGGAAAGCATTGGTTCGTATGATAATTGTGGATGAACTACCTTTTAAAATTGTAGAGGGAGAGGGTTTTAAATACTTTCTTTCTATAGCATGCCCACGGTTTAGTCTTCTATCTCGTTGGACAATTAGAAGGGATTGTCTTGATTTATTTAACTCCATGAAGAGTTTGATGAAGAATTGTTTTGAAAAAGATATAAGTAGAGTTTGTTTGACGACAGACACTTGGACTTCATTGCAGAGGATATCTTACATGGTTTTAACAGCACATTGGATGGATGAAGAGTGGAGGTTGCAAAAAAGAATTATAATTTTTTCCCAATATCAGCTCATAGAGGTGAAAGCATAGGTCAAGCTATTGAAAAATGTCTTCGAGATTGGGGGATTGAAAGGGTCTTCACTATTACGGTTGATAATGCATCCGCCAATAATGTTGCCATTGAATATTTGAGAAAGAAATTGAATCATCGAAATGCTTCTGTTGCAAATGGAAAATTTATTCATATGAGATGTGTTGCACACATTTTTAATCTCATTGTGCAATATGGTATTAAGGATGTTTCTGTGTCTGTGGATCGAGTTAGAGGTGCTGTGAGGTATATAAGAGCATCACCATCAAGGTTGATAAAATTCAACCAACGGGTAAAAGAAGAAATGATAGATAGTAAGGCTCAATTGTGTTTAAATGTGCCTACTAGATAGAACTGAACATATATGATGTTAAAGGTGGCCGAAAAATATGAACGTGCATTTGAATCATATGTACGTGATGACCATAATTTTTTTCTTGACCTTACTGCTGGAGATGGAGTTCCTACATTTGATGATTGGGAAATTGTTCGAAGAGTTATAAAAGTATTAGAGCCTTTTTATCATCTTACACTGAAGGTGTCCGGATCTTTGCATGTTACCTCTCATTCACTTTTTGAAGTATTGACGGATGTGCATTGTCTTTTTGATGGGTGGCAAAGTTGTGGAGATCTAGACATAATTTCTATGACTTCCAAAATGAGAGATAAATATAATAAGTATTGGGGTGAAGGAAACAAGATCAACATGCTAGTTTACTTGGCAGTCATCTTTGATCCACGATGTAAAATGAGTTTTTTGGACTTTGGGGTCAACTTGCTTTTTCCTAATGTTGCTAATAACATTATGAAAATGATTGATAAAGAATTACATTGCTTGTTCAATGAGTATTCTTCTAATGCAGGGAGAATTCAACTGTTTGAAGGTAGATCTAGTTCTTCGGCAAATCTTTGTAGTTCAATTGAAATGGATCAGTTAGAAATGAAAACGGGCTTGGCCAAACAAAAATACCTTAAGAAGAAGAAACAAGTTGGATTAGAAAACAAATCTGAGTTGGATAGATATTTGGGTGAGGATGAAGAAGTAAACAATTCAAGTTCATTCGATTTACTATGGTGGTGGAAAATGAACAGTCCTAGATTCTCTATTCTTTCACAAATGGCTCGAGATATTCTTGCTACTCCTATTTCAACGGTTGCCTCGAAAAGTGCATTTAGTACGGGTGGACGTGTTCTCGATAGTTTTAGAAGTTCTCTAACTCCTCTCATGGTCAAGGCTTTGGTTTGCACACAAGATTGGCTTCGGAAATCTAATGATGCCATCAAACTTGAAGATTATGTTGATGAACTTCAAACCATGGAAGATGGTAATATATAAATTTTAATTTATAAAATAAGCTTTTGTGTTATTTATATTAGTAAGCATAATTTAACTAATACTTTTGTTTTTAAATTTGCTAGACTTGTCAAAAATACCCGAAGATCAAGAAGGTAATATACTTAGCATTAGTTTATAAAGTTAAATGTTTATTTAATTTATTTTTGCAAACATTTTTTATCATTTAACTAACTCATTCAATACTTTTACTAGATGTTTCAAGATTATCAACGCCAACGGTATTTGAAGCACAAGAAGAAACTTAAACTATTCTATAATGGTTTTTGAATTGATGTGTTATTGTTATTAATTTAGTTTGGTTTGTTATTGTTGTTGGTTAATTGGACTTTTGTTGTGTTCTTTTTTTTGTTTGTTTGGATTGGTGTAGGTTTCTATTACATTTTGTACTTTTACTTATGTTTTTTTTATTCTAATGTTGTTGTTTACTTCGACTCATGTTGTTTATTTGGACTTTTACTTCTGTTTTTATTATAATCTTGTTGTATTGTTTTTGTTGTTTATTTGGACTTATATTGTTTATTTAGGTTGATGTTGTGTTGCTTTTATTTATTCACTTATTTACTTCAATTTTTTGTTGTATGATCATGTTTAAAAACTTTAAAGAATATTATTTTTTTGAAAAACTACATAAAAATAAAAAACACTAAAGTCATTTTTTAAAAATTTAACTCGAACAAATATATTCGATTCGATTCGATTCGAATTTCGTCTCACTCGACTCGATTCGAGAAAATTTTAAATTAAGTTAGGATGATAAAATACAATTCGAAAACTCAATTAACTCGAAAATTTTTGATTCGATTCGATTCGATCGAATGCTCACCCCTAGTCACGATGATATAGAAACTATTGAACACGTTCTATTTCTATAAATCTGATTACATCTAATTGATTTGAGCCTGACTTGCAGTTTGCTAATGCAGCTTGAAACAAATCTCAAACAACTTAAATTATCGATCGAGCAATCCAATTTCAAGTATTCTAATGTTTTATTCGAATAACTCTTTAAACTAATTAAATTTCATTTTTTACGTAACTTGTAATTAGTGTTGAAAATTTTTAATTCAAGCTAGAATTCAAAAATAAATAATCAAAATTTTTATCTATGAATAAACAAGTCCTATTAAACTAATTTGAGTACTTTTTTGTTATCTCAAATCGAGTCTAATTTTACCTCCATATATTATATTTATTGTATAAAATACTCATAAATTTCCCCCACTTTATTACCTTCTTTCATAGGCTGGCAGCTTATTTACCCACGAAAATTTTTGCTGCATGCCTTTTAAGTTTTAACCTTATAAAATTGCATTCACCAAGCCATTAAGTTCAAAGATCATATGACAATAAAAAGATTAGAAGAATCCAATCCCTATGTTGGTGTTAACCTTTTTTTAAGGAGTAATTTGGGTTTAAATTATTATTGTACTAAAAAGAAATAAAAGAATTTAATAATTTAAAGAATAAAAGTTCTTTCAAGAAAAAAAACCCTAGCCGTTTAATTTTTTCAAACTAAATATTTGTTTTATTGGTAGCATCGATGGTTGTTGGTCACGATTTCTTTAACATTATTTTTGTAGTATTACTTTGTTTTTAATTTCAATCCATATTATCATGATCTTTTTTGTCCACATTATCGTGATTTTGTTTTGTCCACTTTCTTTTCAAAGAAAACATATTTTTTTCTTTTAAAATTTTAGTCATGTTTTGGCGTATATATAAGATTTGGCAATATAAAGGTGTAGCAAGATTTATTATGAATCGTGCTTGAAGGGTTTTATTATGATAAATTATAGTGATGGTAATAGATCCAAGATGATGAGGAGATAGGTCATCTGAGACTTGATCTTTTGTGCTTCACTGATGTGATGAGTTTCTTAGGGCTTTCGGCAGTTTTCATGATTAATCAGTACTCATCGTTAGGTGATAATGTTGAGTTGAGATGAAAATTTTAGCAATTTAATCAAGTTGATGCATTTCTAGTTTGTTTCCGAAACATTGCAGTATTGCAGTTACTATTAATTTTTCCTTTTCTTTTTTGTGCATTAATTTGTAGTAACTTATTTATCCTTTGTACTATATGTCATGTCTTTGTAATTTTCTTTTAAAAATTCTATTTTTCTCATGTTATTGTAAGGCCCAATTTTGGCCCAGGCCCAGGCAGCCAAATAAACAAATAATTAAAGTCCAAGTCCGTTTACAATGTTTACAAACCCAATGTTACAAAGGCCCAATATGGCCCAAAATAAAACAAACTAAAACCCTAAGCCCATAACCTAAACTAATCTTGAAACCCTAAGTTGCCTCCCCTTTTGCTAGCGCCACAGGACCTCCACGTGTGCCACCACGTCACCTCCGTACCTGCAGAAACAGACAACAATGGCAGCAAATAAAATGAAAGAAAGAGAACAACATTGTAACGATTTTTTCGGCTACAAAAGCCATTGCAAAAACATTATAATTTTTTTTCAACACACGAAAATATCAATACAAAAATAGAGAAATTCAAACAGATTAAAGGTGCTTCTTTTATTATTTTATTTTGATTCGAAATAATAGTATAAGAAATAAAAAAATCTTACCATCAGTCGATCCTTCGTCGCAGTTGGGAACCTCTGATAGCCCAAATGTCACAAACCCATTTGGGTTCCGACGGAGGCTGGAGGCACGGCGAAGACAGTGGTTCTTCCTTCGTGATTTGCATTTTCAACTTTTTGTTTTCTTTTTAACTTTCTATCTTAGATTTGGTTTTAAAAAAAAAAAAGGAAATAAAATGTATAAAAAGGGGGATTTTTACCTGTTCTTTGAATGGCTGAAAAAAGCTTTTTTTGAGGCTCCGACTGCCGCATACAGTGGCGTCGACAGCGGTGTGCGGCGGCGGACCATGCCTGAGCCAAGTCGGAAATCGCAGGGGCTTGAGAGAGTTTGAGATGTTCTCTTTTTTTTTTTTCATAGGAGTGTTGAAAATAAAAAAAAAATTGAATTTTGGCTTAAATAAGGGTACCAAAACGGTACCGTTTTGGGCTTTATGCTCGAGGCGCAAAATGGCGCCGTTTAAGGGCCAAACCGCGTGACCCGACCCGCTCTGAAAGGACCCGCATGTTTTTCACTTTAATGGGTTATTTATCGGTTTGGCCCTTCCGCCTTTTTTATACTTTGCAATCTAGCCCTATTTTTGTTTTATATATTTAAAATATTACCGCATAATTTCATTTTTGTTATATTTTGGCCCATATTGAAACGCCACGCATAGGGTTTGGGAATAATTTCCCATCTAGTCTCTACACTCTCGCGCGCGTTTTAATCAAGCCCTTCAATCTGCCCTTTTATTTTTTTATTTTTAAAATTTATCCCTAAAAATCCCTCTAATTTATATTTTAATTCTAGACAGTTTAAATTCCAATGCATTGATATATTTTGTGTTTTGTTTATTTTTCATTTATTTATTTATCTTCTTTTAATATGTAAATTGTTATTACTTTCCTTTTATTTGTTTTCTGTATTGATTATATTTTCTTCCATTTTTATTATATTACTATCGTTTTATGTATTATATATATATCCCATATATATGAGCTAAAATTTTAATACTTATATTCTCTTTATTTAAATATTTGATTGTTCATTTTATTGTTGAAATAGGGTATATCATGCAATACTTGTAAATTGTTTTATTAGTTTACGTCATCATTTTATCTCATTTCGTTAAAATCACGTCAAAAAATCGCGTTCAAACGTCTTTGTCAATAATAGGTCATTTTATGCTATATCCTGAATAAGAAAAACACATTGCTTTAAAGATCGCGTTAGATATTATTATTCAAAAGTTTTCAAAATAAGACAATATTCGGTTTTTGGGAGTTTTGAGAAAATCGTGCCCTAACTTACTGGGTTTCGATTTTTTTCGTTTGACCCAAATAACCGAATGTCCTTTTAAAATTAAAATATAAGAGTTTTGAAAATTAAAAGGCAAGCTTGTTCTCGAAAGTTCAAAACATCGTGTCCTAACTTACTGGATGTGACATTTTATTACTTCAAGACGAGAGTATCTTTAACATCCGTTTCGATTTATTCAAGCATTTTTAGTAAAAATAAGATTAATAAAAGAGGGTCGTATTGCAATTTCCTTTAAGTTTTCAACTTTTAGACATTAAGACATTAATTAATCAATTACGTATCAATTTTGGGCGTTACGAGGGTGCTAATCCTTCCTCGTACGTAACCGGCTCCTGAACCTGTTTTCTTGAACTTTGTAGACCAAAATCTTTGTTTTAGTAAATCAAAATATTTTATTAAAACAATCAAATTAAGAGTTGATCTGATCACACCTCATAAAAAAGGATTGGTGGCAACTCTTAATTTTCGTTTCAAATAAAAGTCGACCCCCTTTTTCAAAAAAAATATGGTTTCGACAGCATAGCGACTCCACTAGAGACAATGAGAGAGTCAAGCCGCAAATTGATTATTTTCTGTCTTCTTTTCAGAAATTGAAAATTCGATTTAAATTTACGATCTTTTCGTTGCATTTCATCTTTTTTGTGGTCTTCGTTATTACATGTTTGCTTTATTGGTCTGAGCCTTTTGATATATCTCGCATATTGCATTACATGATCGCTCAATTATACCCTTTTAAGTGGAAGCGAGAAATTACGCCTTCGTGAGGTTTTCACCTCCGCATGGGATAGTGGATTGCTTTCGGGATACATCCGTACTTATGTCTTCGTGAGATTTTCATCTCCACATGGCCATAGGGAAATGTATTTCCCTAAACTGAACTCAGTCTATATGAGCCTATAATGGGTAAGGATCGAGGAATCTTCCGGTTTAGGTACCTTTACTTTAGAACTGAACCGCATATAATGAGCTTTAAGAGCCCACCTAGGTAGAACTATACCCTAGTGGTTACCCAAATAGGCGCTCTATTTATTGTTTATTTCTTCTGTACTGACGTGTTTCTTTTGTTTTGGTTATTATTGCATTGCATTTTCATCATAGAAAAGAGGTGTTGATTCACATTCAATTGCTAAATAGAGAGCTTGTCATGGAAAATAGATTTCTTGATAAAGTGGAATACAATACGGCCGTTTGAATATGGTCCGAGTAAACATAACGAGAGAAGGGTGATAGTCAGTGGAAGAATACACGACTTTGCTTTATTGCTCGATGATTCAAGCCAGCAAAGATTATTCGAGAGCTGTCAACATCTCGACTTTCTTAAAGAAGTTGACGAGCATCGCGGGGATAAGTGAGCAATAGGTCGCGACCCGGATCAAGCAAAAGGAGATAATAGAGACATCTTTTGGAAAGTTCGCGAGATTTGACCTTAACATCTGGATATGAGAAAGGGATCGATGTCTTCGCTTGGAGTATAAGGGCAAGGCTGTATATGTATCCGTTTTATGTAAGGATATTTGTCTTCTAGTAAAGTTGTTCTAATAGAATTGAATTCAGAATCAACGCCTCTTTTTTCATTCATCCCATGCATCTACATTACATTGCATCATATGCATTAGATTTTCACAAAAGGATCCTAATTAAGTAAAATTATTTCAGTTCATCTAGAAGCCGACAGAAGTCTATCGACTAAGAATCATTACGGTACACGAAGAAAGAGCAAAGCAATGAATCAAATATTGGAAAGATTGGAACAAATACAAAGAGAGATGCAAGATCAATTGCAAATATAGATGCAAGAACAATTCACCAAAATCTAACAGGATATGAAGGATCTGATGCTAGAATCCCAGAGAAATATGATGAACCAATTAAGGCAACTACTAGCCGGAGAGCTTGAAAAAATGAAAGGCCCAGTGGTCAACAGTGGGGATGATAATGAAGACCTCACTATCCCCTAGGTTTTACCCCAATAAGCATCCAGACCCAACTAGACGTGCATCCGTAAGGGGTACTCATCACTATTAGACCCCAACAATATCATGCCGGTACCTCGGCACCAATGAACTACCCGATAGGCTCAAGTTCCAATTTGAGCGGTAATCCAACCAATCTTATAGTTCCTGGTCTAGACAAAATGACAAAAATAGAAAAAGTAAGGGTGGAACTGCCAAAACAACTTGAAGATCGGTACATGTGGTTGGAGGAAAAACTTAAGGCAATGGAGAATATTGATTACCATTGCGGGGTTGATGCCAAAGATCTGAGTTTGGTCCCAGATCTAGCACTCCAGTCTAAATTCAAGAATCTAGAATTTGAAAAGTATAATGGGACTAGTTGTCCTGAAGCTCACATCACGATGTTCTATCGAAGGATGATAGGATATGTTAATAATGACCAACTATTAATCCACTACTTCTAAGACAGTCTGATTGGGTCGGCTGCCAAAATAGCATGTAACAGACATGACACAGGCTTTCATGAAGCAATATAGCCATGTAACAGATATGACACCTGATAGAATTACACTGTAGAATATGGAAAAGAAGCAACATAAGAGCTTCAGACAATATGCCCAAAGATGGAGGGAGGTGGCAACTCAAGTCCAGCTACCTCTTCTGGAAAAAGAAACAATGATACTTTTCATCAATACTCTAAAAGCCCCGTTCATTAACCATATGTTGGGAAGTGCTACTATGAGCTTCTCAAATATAGTAATGTTTAGTGAGATGATTGAAAATGCGATAAAGAGTAGGAAGATAGACGCGGAAGAAAGCGTCAAAAGATTAACCCTGAGGAACAAGGAAAATGAAGCGAATAACTTGAGTATGTATAATAAAAGGTATTCCAAATCGATCCCTATAGGCCAGCCGAGGGCAGTAACTACTAGCCATCAAGGCCCCCCAAGACAAGAACCCAATACAAGGACAAATACAGAAAGACTACAGTTCACACCTATACCAATGACGTATAGGGAGCTGTATCAGAGTCTGTTCGATGCACACGTGGTATCCCCTTTCTACCTAAAACCGATGCAACCTCCATTTCCCAAATGGTACGATGCAAATACTCAATGTGAATACCATGCGGGGATCACTGGGCATTAAATTGAAAATTGCACCACATTTAAAAAGTTGATCGAATGGTTCATAAAAGTGGGAATTGTAAAGTTTGACGACCCATCAGTACCGAATGTGGCAGGAAACCAATTACCCAATCATGCTGACCAAGGGGTAAATAGGATAAATGAAGGTTGGAGTAAGAAAATCAAATGTGATGTTGCAGAAGTTAAAACCCCTCTAAGAAGAGATGGTAGAAAGGGGATTAATCGTACCAAATTCAGAAGAAAGATTTGAAGGGATGATGAACTATTGTGAGTTCTATAATGGAGAGGGGCATGAGATCCAAGAATGCACCGGATTTAGGGCCCTAATACAAGACCTGATGGATAATAAAGAAATTGAATTTTATGAAGAGATCAAAGGCCTAGAAGGAATATTGGGGAATCTGAACATTGACGACGTATCTGAAGAGGGAACCCGGGAATAAAATTTTCCAAGCGTCTGTCCTTACATACTTGGGAGTGTATTGAACAATGAGACTGTGGAAGAGATTCTTGTATTTTTTAGAACTGATTAAGAGTAATGTTCAAAACACGCTTATTGCACTAAGCCTAGGAGTAATAAGAATCCTTTTGTGAAATAGGCTTATGTACAAAATCTTTATTTCAATAAAATGCATCTTTGCTATCATTTTGAGCAAATGTTCTTTTATTCTTTCCATTTCATACTATATAAATAATTATTCTTATATTCATTTATTCTTTGGAATATTTCTTCGTACCTACAACAGGTCTCTAGATATCAACGAATGAGCGACGCTGCTACTGACCCAAAATCTCCTTTTGAGCAAGATATGTGTCTAGGGAGATCTCAGGACTTTGAATATGATAGAGATTGTAACCTATCTCCTAATTTATTAAGGATGTTAGAATAAGATGAAAAATAGATCCTACCTTACAAAGAGTTAGTAGACATTGTGAGCCTAGGACAAGAGAAATAGGTAAAGATCGGAGCCTATATCACCATAGAGACAAGGGGAGATGTCATTGAGTTATTCCAAGAATTCAAAGATGTTTTGCATGACCGTATCAAGATACGCCTGGGCTAATAAGGCTAAGAAAATCTTAGAAGAGGTCTATAAGGGTGTCTGAAGAACACATACTCATGGCCAGGCAAATCATGAGGTTCGAGTACTGCTAGTCCACCATGGAAGGGGATTGCATCAATTATACCAAGAAATGCTATAAGTGAAAAATTTATGGAGACAAGATTCATGTGGTATGGATGTCAATAGGCCAATCTCGTCAAAAGCTTCTAGCGGGCATCAATTCATCTTTGTGGTCATTCATTACTTTACTAAGTGGGTGGAAGCAGCTTCATATGCCAATGTTACAAAGTCGGCAGTCATCAAATTTCCCTCCAAAAAAGAAGAAGATCATATGCCGATAAGGAATGCCAAAAAGGATCATATCTAACAATACACTAAAATTGAACAATAGCACGATATCAAAAGTTTACAGTTTGTTCAAGATCAGATGCCATAGCACCCAAAATGAATGGTGCAGCAGAGGCAGCAAAAAAAAGGATAAAAAACAAAACAAAAAAGATCGTAGGGAAAATGACCGAGACTTGTAAAGATTAGCATAAAAAGTTACCATTTACCGTCTATGCTTATCGAACGTTGGCCAGGACTGTCTTCGGGGCAACACCTTTCTCATTGGTTTATAGAATAGAAGCAATTCTATCCATTGAAGTCGAGATTCCTTCTCTCTAAACTTTGGCTGAGTTAAAATTGGATGAAGTAGAATGGATCCAGTTTCGATATGATCAAGTGAAACCGATTAAAGAAAAGAGGTTGAAAGTTATCCATCATGGTACTAAAAGCGAATGATGCGAGCTTACAACAAAAAAAAAGGTTCGCCCTAGAGAATTCCATGAGGACTTAGTTTTGAAAAGGATCCTTCATATACAAAAGGACTTTAGAGGAAAGTAGATGCCGAATTAGGAAGAACCTTATGTGGTAAAGAATGCCTTCTTTGGAAAAACGTTGATTTTAACCGAGATGAATGGAAAGAACCTGCCTAATCCCACAAATTCAGATTCAGTCAGAAGTACTTCACTAAGAAAAGAAAAAAAAGAAAAAGTAGAGGCCTAGGCGAAAACCCGCAAAAGGTGCCTTGAGACCAAAGGGGTTTCGAATTGAAAACCCATAAAGGGCAATTCAAATTTTGATAAAAAGTGGGGCATGTGGTAGTCTTGCTATGCCTGAATTAACAAGGAGGAGGTATGCTACATCTTGGGGCATCGACAAAGTACTCTAGATCTCTTAAACACATATTGAGCTTAAAATGGTTTTTAAGAAGTTCATATAGAGAAGCTCAGGCTGCGATATCTGGGGCACCTAGTTTTCATCTTACCCATATTGAATTTGCTATCTTTGATTACTTTATTCATTTCGAGGTACGCTCTCAATCAATTTCCTTTTTATTACATTTTCTATCTTTGATTAACTTATTCGTTTCGAGCTATGCTCCCAATCAATTTCCTTCTTATTGCATTTGCTATCTTTGATTAACTTATTCGTTTCGAGCTATGCTCCCAATCAATTTCCTTCTTATTGCATTTGCTATCTTTGATTAATTTATTCGTTTCGAGCTATGCTCCCAATCAATTTCCTTCTTGTCTATTGTTATGATCTTTTTCAAGCATTTTGCATTAAAATGACGATTAATGGACTAATAATACTTTCACACAAGAAGTTCTGCATATTACTCTGGAAGCTTCTAAATAGTACAAGAATCTGAAAATGGACTATTGTTTAGAACTTACCAAACCTAAGGGTTGGAAATGTTTGAGAAAGAAGAGCCCAAACTGTGATTATTTCTTCGGGTTTCCTGGCAAAGATACCAACTGAGCAAGAAGGCAGCGCAATACGTCAGTGATAAAACCTCGATGAATAACAAGCAATGTCAACCCAAGCATTAAAAAGGGATCATTCTCGAAAAAAATTGACATTCTGCATACACATCTGGTTATGTTACCCAGAGATTGGTGTAACAGATCAATTGACTAAAGAAGCCACAAATCCTATACCTCTGAATTACAGTGGGATGGATTGAAGAAGATATAGATCCTATACCCCTGAATTGTAGTGGGATAGATTGAAGAATATACAAATCCTATACCCCTGAGTTGTAGTGGGATAGATTGAAGAAAATCCTATACCCCTAAATTACAGTGGGATGGATTGAAGAAGATACAAATCCTATACCCCTGAGTTCTGGTGAGATGGATTGAAGATGATACAAATCTTATACCCTTGAGTTGCAGTAGGATGGATTAAAGAAACCATAAATTTCATCTCTCTAAAGTTACAGTGGAGTAAACTAGTTTAGTGAAATGTGATTGTTTCTTCGGGTTTTCTGTCAAAGATACCAACCGAGCAAGAAGGTAGAGTAATACGTCAGTGATAAAACCCTGATGAACAACGAGCAATGACAGCATAAGTATTAAAATGGGATCATTCTCATGACATTATGCATTCATGCAAATATCATTCATACACATCTAGTTAGAAGCATTTGATTCATTCTGATCATGACATCCTAAATCATTTGGCATAAGCATAGGCACATAAAATCGATTCTACAGGTCATGTTCCCCATAGAGTGGTGTAACAAGATCGGTGAATCCACAAATTTCATCTTCCTAAAGTAACAGTGAAGCAGATTGAAGTCGTAGATCTTATCTCCTTGAAGTTGCAATAGAGTAGATTGAAAATGGCAAATCTTATCTTCCTGAAGTTGCAGTGGAGCAGATCGAAGCCACCAGTCTTATCTCTCTAAAGTTGCAGCGGAGCAGACTAAAGATAGCGAATCTTGTTTTCCTGACGTTGTAGTGGAACCGATTAAAGCTACAAATTATGGCGAATCTTATCTTCCTAAGGTTGCAGTGGAGCAAATCGAAGCCACCAGCCTTATCTCCCTGAAGTTGCAGCGGAGTAGACTGAAGACAGCGAATCTTGTTTCCCTAACATTGCAGTAGAATAGATTAAAGCAACAAATTATGGCAAATTTTATCTGCCTGAAGTTGTAGTAGAGCAGATTTAAGCCACTAGCCTTATCTCCCTGAAGTTGTAGCAAAGTAGACTAAAGACAACGAATCTTATTTCCCTGAAGTTGCAGCGGAACAGATTGAAGCTACAAGTTACGAGCCTTATCTCCCTAAAGTTACAGTGAAGCAGGTTGAAATTACCAATTCTTATCTCCTTGAAGTTCGAGTGGAGTAGATCGAAGCTAAAAATCTTTTCTCCTTGAAATTACATTTAAGCATATCAAAGCCACAATCTTTATCTATCTGAAGTTGCAGTAGAACAGGATAAAAATACACAAACCTTATCTCCTTGAAGTTGCCGTGGAGTAGGTTGAAATTACCAATTCTTATCTCCTTGATGTTCCAGCAGAATAGATCGAAGCTACAAATCTCTTCTCCCTGAAATTACATTAGAGTAGATTGAAGAAGCAATCCTTATCTCCCTGAAGTTGCAGTGGAGCAGGATAAAAATGCACAAACCTTATCTCCCTAAAGCTGCAGTGGGGCAGGTTGAAAGTACCAATTCCTATACCCTTGAAGCTGCAGTGGGAGGGAATGAGGCTACTTGAAAGAAACGCACCAAAAAGTTGAAAATCGAAAAAACCAAGTAAAATTGGCCCTTTTAAGGTCTTTGCTCCATTCTCGTTACATGACAATGAGCAAAGAGGGGCAGCTGTAAGGCCCAATTTTGGCTTGGGCCTAGGCAACCAAATAAACAAATAATTAAAGTCCAAGTCTGTTTACAATGTTTACAGACCCAATGTTACAAAGGCTCAATATGGCCCAAAATAAAACAAACTAAAACCCTAAGCCCATAACCTAAACTAATCCTGAAACACTAAGTTGCCTCCCCTTTTGCTAGCGCCGCAAGACCTCCACGCGTGCCACCACGTCACCTCTATACCTATAGAAACAGACAACAATGGCAGTAAATAAAATGAAAGAAAGAGAACAACATTGTAACGATTTTTTTCGGCTATAAAAGCCACAACAAAAACATTGTAATTTTTTTCAACACACGAAAATATCAATACAAAAATAGATAAATTCAAACAGATTAAAGGTACTTCTTTTATTATTTTATTTTTATTAGAAATAATAGTATAAGAAATAAAAAAAATCCTACCATCAGTCGATCCTTTGTCGTAGTCGGGAACCTCTGACAGCCGAAATGTCACTAACCCATTCGGGTTCCGACGGAGGCTGGAGGCGTGGCGAAGACAGTGGTTCTTCCTTTGCAATTTGCATTTTCCTCTTTTTTGTTTTCTTTTTGACTTTCTATCTTAGTTTGGTTTTAAGAAACAAAAACAAAGGAAATAAAATGTATTAAAAAAGGGATTTTTACCTGTTCTTTGAATGGCCAAAAAAGGCTCTTTTTTAGGCTCCAACCGTCGCATACAGTGGCGCCGACGGTGGTGCAGGTGACGGATCGTGCCAGAGCCAGGCCGAAAATCACAGGGGCTTGAGAGAGTTTTAGAGTTTCTTTTTTTTTTTTTTGTTTTTTAGAGGAGTGTTGAAAATAAAAAAATCTGAATTTTGGCTTAAATAGGGTACCAAAACGATACCGTTTTGGGCTTTATGCCCAAGGCGCAAAATGGCGCCGTTTAAGGGCCAAACCGCGTGATCTGACCCACTACGAAAGGATCCGCGTGTTTTTCACTTTAATGGGTTAGTTATCGGTCTAGCCCTTCCGTTTTTTTATACTTTGCAATCTAGCCCTATTTTTGTTTTATATATTTAAAATCTTACCGCATAATTTCATTCTTATATTTTGGCCCATATTGAAATGCTACGCATAAGGTTTGGGAATAATTTTCCATATAGTTTTATGTTATATCCCAAATAAGGAAAAAACATTGCTTTAATGATCGCGTTAGATATTATTATTCAAAAGTTCTCAAAATAAGACAATATTCGGTATTTGGGAACTTCGAGAAAATTGCGCCCTAACTTATTGGGTTTCGATTTTTTTCATTTGACCAAAATAACCGAATATCCTTTTAAAATTAAAATACATGAGTTTTGAAAATTAAAAGGCAAGCTTGCTCTCGAGGGTTCAAAATATCGTGTCCTAACTTACTGGATGTTGTATTTTATTACTTCGAGACGAGAGTGTCCTTAACATCTGTTTCGATTTATTCAAGCATTTTTAGTAAAAATAACACTAATGAAAGAAGGTTCGTATTGCAATTTCCTTCAAGTTCTCAAATATTCGACATTAAGACATTAATTAATCAATTAGGTACCAATTTTGGGCATTACGAGGGTGCTAATCCTTCCTCGTATGTAACCGACTCTCGAACTTATTTTTTCAAATTTTGTAGACTAAAATCATTATTTTAGTAAATCAAAACATTTTATTAAAACAATCAAATTACGAGGTGATTCGATCACACCTCATAAAAAAGGATTAGTGGCGACTCTTAATTTTCGTTTCAAACAAAAGTCGACCCCGTTTTTCAAAAAAATATGGTTTCGACAATAACGATGGACAAGAAGGAAATTGATTGGGAGCATAGCTCGAAACGAATAAATTAATCAAAGATAGCAAATGTAATAAGAAGGAAATATATTGGGAGCATAGTTCGAAACAAATAAGTTAATCAAAGATAGCAAATGCAATAAGAAGGAAATTGATTAGGAGTATAGCTCGAAGCGAATAAGTTAATCAAAGATAGCAAATTTAATATGGGTAAGATGAAAACTAGGTGCCCCTAATAACGAAGCCTGAGATTCTCTATATGAACTTCTTGAGGACCATTTTAAGCTCGACATGTGTTTAGGAGATCTAGAGTACTTTGTCGATGCCCTAAGATGTAGCATACCTCCTCATTGTTAATTCAGGCATAGCAAGACTACCGCATGCCCCACTTTTTATCAAAATTTAAATTGCCTATATGGGTTTTCAATTCAAAACCCTTTTGGTCTCAAGGCGTCCTTTGCGAGTTTTCGGTTTTGCCTCTCATTTTTCTTTTCTTTTTTTTTCTTAATGAAGTACTTCTTGACTAAATCTGAATTTGTGGGATCAGGCAGGTTCTTGCCATCCATCTTGGTTAAAATCAACGTTTTTCTAGAGAATGCCTTCTTTACCACATAAAGTCTTTCCTAATTTGACATCCACTTTCGTTTGAAGTAATTTTGTATATGAAGGATGCTTTTCAAAACTAAGTCCTCATGGAATTCTCTGGGTTGAACCTTCTTTTTTGTTGTAAGCTCACATCATTCACTTTTGGTAACATGACGGATAACTTTTAACCTCTTTTCTTCAATCAGGTTCACTTGATCATATCGAAACTGGATCCATTCTACTTCATCCAATTTTAACTCAGCCAAATCTTGGAGAGAAGGAATCTCAACTTCAATGGACAAAACTGCTTCCATTCTATGAACCAATGAAAAAAGTGTTGCCTCGAAGACGGTCCTGGCTAATGTTCGATAAGCATAGAGGGTAAATGATAACTTCTTATTCCAATCTTTACAAGTCTCGATCATTTTCCCATGATATTTTTTGTTTTGTTTTTATTTTTTTTGTTTTTTCTCTTTTTTTTGGCTGTCTCTACTGCACCGTTCATTTTGGGTGATATGGCATCTGATCTTGAATGGACTGTAAACTTTTGATATCGTGCTGTTGTTCAATTTTAATGCAATATTAGATATGATCCTTTCAGGCATTCTTTATCTGTATATAATCTTATTCTTTTTTGGGGGGGAATTTGATGACTGTTGACTTTGTAACATTGGCATATGAAGCTGCTTCCACCCACTTAGTAAAGTAATAAATGACCATAAAGATGAATTGATGCCCGCTAGAAGCTTTTGACAAGATTGGCCTATTGACATCCATGCCCATCATAGAAAAAGTCTATGGAGAAGTCATAACATGAAGAGATGAAGGAAGCGCGTAAATCTTGTCTCCATAAATTTTTCACTTATAGCATTTCTTGGTATAATTGATGCAATCCCCTTCCATGGTGGACCAGTAGTACCCGAACCTCATGATTTGCCTGGCCATGAGCATGTGTTCTTCAGACACCCTTATGGACATCTTCTAAGATTTTCTTAGCCTTATTAGCCCAGTCGTATCTTGATACGATCATGCAAAACATCTTTGAATTCTTGGAATAACTCAATGATGTCTCGCCTTATCTCTATGGTAATATGGGCTCTGATCTTTACCTCTTTCTCTTCTCCTAGGCTTACAATGTCCACTGACTCTTTGTAAGGTAGGATCTATTTATCATCTTATTCTAACATCCTTAACAAATCAAGAGATAGGTTACAATCTCTATCATATTCAAAGTCTTAAGATCTCACTAGACACATATCTTGCTCAAAAGGAGATTCTGGGTCAGTAGCAGTGTCGCTCATGTCGTTGATATTTGGAGATTTGTTGTAGGTACAAATGAATATTTTAAAGAATAAATTAATCTAAGAATAATTATTTGTATAGTATGAAATGGAAAGAATAAAAAAATATTTGCTCAAAACGATAGCAAAGATGCATTTTATTGAAATAAAGATTTTGGACATAAGCCTATTTCACAAAATAAATTTTATTACTCCTAGGCTTAGAGTAATAAGCGTGTTTTGAACATTACTCTGAATCAGCTCTAAAAAAATACAAGAATCTCTTCCACAGTCCCATTGTTCAAAACACTCCCAAGTATGTAAGGGCAAACGCTTGGAAAATTCTATTCCTGGGTTCCCTCTTCAGATACGTCGTTAATGTTCAGATTCCCCAATATTCCTTATGGGCCTTTGATCTCTTCATAAAATTCAATTTCTTTATAATCCATCAAGTCTTGTACTAGGGCCCTGAACCTGATGCATTCTCGGATCTCATGCCTCTCTCCATTATGAAACTCATAATAGTTCCTCATTCCTTCAAATCTCTCCTCTGAATCCGGTATGATTAATCCCCTTTCTACCATCTCTTTCCAAACCCATCTTAGAGGGGTTTTAACTTCTGCAACATCACATTTGATTTTTTTACTCCAACCTTCATTTATCTCGTTTACCCCTTGGTCAGCATGATTGGGTAATGAGTTTCTTGCCACATTCAGTCCTAATGGGTCGTTGAACTTTACAATTCGCATTTTTATGAACCTTTCGATCAACTTTTTAAATGTGGTGCAATTTTCAATTGAATGCCCAGTGATCCCCGTATGGTATTCACATTGAGCATTTACGTCGTGTCATTTGGGAAATGAAGGTTGTATCGGTTCTAAGTAGAAAGGGGATACCACGTGTGCATCGAACAGACTCTGATACAGCTCCCTATACGTCATTGTTATGGGTGTAAACTGTAGTCTTTCTGTATTTGTCCTTGTATTGGATTCTTGTATTGGGGGCCCTGATAGCTAGTGGTTACTGCCCTCGACTGGCCTATAGTGATCGATTTGGAAGATCTTTTATTATACATGCTTATGTTATTCACTTCATTTTCCTTATTCCTCGAGGTTAATCTTTTGAAGCTTTTTTCCGTGTCTATCTTCCCACTCTTTACCGCACTTTCAATCATCTTACCCGAAATTACTATATTTGAGAAGCTCATGGTAGCGCTTCCCAACATATGGTTAATGTACGGGGCTTTCAGAGTATTGATGAAAAGCATCGTCTTTTCTTTTTCCAAAAGAGGTGGCTGGACTTGCATTGCCACCTCTCCCCATCTTTGGGCATATTGCCTGAAGCTCTCACTTTGCTTTTTTTTCCATATTCTACATTGTAATTCAGTCAGGTGTCATGTTTGTTACATGCCTATATTATTTCATGATAGCCTGTGCCAAGTCCTTCCACGAGTGGAGTTTGGCACGACTCAGTTGGTTGTACCATTTGGCAGCCGACCCAATCAGACTGTCTTGGAAGTAGTAGATTAATGGTTGGTCATTATTAACATATTATGTCATCCTTCGACAAAACATCGTGATGTGAGCTTTAGGACAACTAGTCCCATTATACTTTTCAAATTCTAAAGTCTTAAATTTTGGCGGAAGTACTAGATCTGGGACCAAACTCAGATTTTTGGCGTCAACCCCGCAATAGTAATCAACATTCTCCTTTGCCCTTAGTTTTTTCTCTAACCACATGTATTAATCTTCAAGTTGTTTTGGCAGTTCCACCCTTACTTTTTCTATTTTTTCCATTTTGTCTAGATCAGGAACTACATGATTTGTTGGATCGCCCCCCGTATTGGAACCTGAGCCTATCAGATAGTTCATTAGTGCCAAGGTACCGGCATGATATTGTTGGGATCTGATAATGATAGGTACCCCTTGCGATTATGCATCTAGTTGGGTCTGGAGACTTATTGGGGTAAAACCTGAGGGATAGATGAGGTCTTCATTATCATCCCCATTGTTGACCACTAGACCTTTCCTTTTTTCAAGCCTTCTGGCTAGTAGTTGCATTAATTGGTTCATCATATTTCTCTAGGATTCTAGCATCTGATCCCTCATATCCTGTTGGATTTTGGCCAACTGTTCTTGCATCTGTATTTACAATTGATCCTGCATCACTCTTTGCATTTGTTCCAATCTTTCCAACCTTTGATCCATTGCTTTGGTCTTTCTTCATGTACCGTAATGATACTTAGTCGATAGAATTTTGTCAGCTTTCAGATTAACTAAAATATTTTTACTTAATTAGGATCCTTTTGTGAAAATTTAATGCATTTGATGCCATGTAATACAGATGCATGGGATAAATGAAAAAAGAGGCGCTATTCTGAATTCAATTCTATTAGAACAACTTTACTAGAAGACAAATATCTTTACATAAAACAGATACATATACAGCCTTGCCCTTATACTCCAAACGAAAACATCGATCCCTTTTTTCATATCCGGATGTTAAGGTCAAATCTCGCGAACTTTCCAAAATATGTCTCTGTTATCTCCTTTTTCTTGATCTGGGCCGCGACGCATTGTTCACTTATCCTCACGATGCTCGTTAACTTCTTTAATAAAGTCGAGACATTGACGGCTCTCGAATAATCTTTGTTGGCTTGAATCTTCGGGCAATGAAGTAAAGTCGTGTATTCTTCCACTAACTATCACCCTTCTCTTGTTATGTTTACTTAGACTATATTCGAATGGCCGTATTGTATTCCACTTTATCAAGAAATCCATTTTCCATGGCAAGCTCTCTATTTAGCAATTGAACATGAATCAACACCTCTTTTCTATGATAAAAATACAATGCAATCATAACCAAAACAAAAGAAACACGTCAGTATAGAAGAAATAAACAACAAATAGAGCGCTTATTTAGGTAACCACTAGGGTATGGTTCTACCTAGGGTGGGCTCTTAGGGCTCATTATATATGGTTCGGTTCTAAAGTAAGGGTACCTGAACCGGCAGATTCCTCGATCCTCACCCATTATAGGCTCATATGGACCAAGTTCAGTTCAGGAGAATTCATTTCCCTATGGCCATGGTAAGATGAAAATCTAATGAAGACATAGGTACGAATGTATCCCGAAAGCAATCCATTATCCCATGCGGAGGTGAAAACCTCACGAAGCCGTAATTTTTCGCTCCCACTTAAAAGGGTATAATCAATCGGTCATGTAATGCAATATGCGAGATATATCAAAAGGCTCAGACCAATAAAGCAAACATGTTAGAACGAAGACCACAAAAATGACTGATGAAACGCAACGAAAGGATCATAAATTTAAATCGAATTTTCAATTTTCGAAAAAAAGATAGAAAATAATCAATTTGTCCCCAGTGGAGTTGCCATGCTGTCAGGACCATATTTTTTTTTGAAAAACGGTGTCGACTTTTGTTTGAAACAAAAATTGGGAGTTGCCACCAATCATTTTTTATAAGGTGTGATCAGATCACTTTGTAATTTGATTGTTTATATTAAATGTTTTGATTTACTAAAACAATGATTTTGGTCTACAAAGTTCAAGAAAATGAGTTAGGGAGTCGGTTACGTACGAGGAAGGATTAGCACCCTCGTAACACCCAAAATTAGTACCTAATTGATTAGTTAATATCTTAATGTCGAAAAGTTGAAAACTTAAAGGAAATTGCAATACAACCCCTCTTTTATTAATGTTATTTTTACTAAAAAATGCTTGAGTAAATCGAAACAGATGTTAAAGACATTCTCGTCTTGAAATAATAAAATGTCACATCCAGTAAGTTAGGACACGGTATTTTAAACCCTCGAGAAGAAGCTTGCCTTTTAATTTTCAAAACTCTTGTATTTTAATTTTAAAAGGATATTCAGTTATTTGGGTCAAACGAAAAAAAATCGAAACCTAGTAAGTTGGGGCACTATTTTCTCGAATCTCCCAAAAACCGAATATTGTCTTATTTTGAAAACTTTTGAATAATAATATCTAATGCGATCCTTAAAGCAATGTGTTTTTCTTATTCGGGATATAGCATAAAACGACCTGTTATTGACAAATACGTTTGAACGCGATTTTTTGACGTGATTTTAATGAAATGAGATAAAATGATGATGTAAACTAATAAAATAATTTACAAGCATTGCATAATATACCCTATTTCAACAATAAAATGAACAATCAAATATTTAAATAAAGAGAAGATAAATATTAAAATTTTAGCACATGTATATAATACATAAAACGATAGTAATATAATAAAAATGGAAGAAAATATAATAAATACAAAATACAAATAAAAGGAAAGTAATAACAATTTTCATATTAAAAGAAGATAAATAAATGAATGAATAATAAACAAAAGAAAAATATATCAATGCATTGGAATTTAAACTGTCTAGAATTAAAATGTAACTTAGAGGGATTTTTAGGGATAAATATTTAAAATAAAAAAATAAAAGGGCAGACTGAAGGGCTTGATTAAAACGCGCACGAGAGTGTAGGGACTAGATGGGAAATTATTCCCAAACCCTATGCACATTGTTTCAATATGGGCCAAAATATAACAAAAGTGAAATTATGCGGTAAGATTTTAAATATATAAAACAAAAATAGGGCTGGATTGCAAAGTATAAAAAAGGTGGAAGGGCCAGACCGAAATAACCCAATAAAGTGAAAAACACGCGGATCCTTTTGAAGTGGATCGGGTCACGTGGTTTGGCCCTTAAACGACGCCGTTTTGCGCTTGGGGCATAAAGCCCAAAACCGTACCATTTTGGTACCCCTATTTAAGCCAAAATTCATTTTTTTTATTTTCAACACTCCTTTAAAAAACAAAAAAAAAAAAAAGAACATCTCAAACTCTCTCAAGCCCCTGCAATTTTCGGCCTGGCTTAGGCACGGTCTGCCGCCGCGCACCTCCACCGACGCCGCTGTATGAAGCGGTCGGAGCCTCAAAAAGAGCCTTTTTCGGCCATTCAAAGAACAGGTAAAAATTTCCCTTTTTATACATTTTATTTCCTGTTTTTTTTTTTTAAAACTAAATCTAAGATAGAAAGTTAAAAAGAAAACAAAAAAGAGGAAAATGCAAATCGCGAAGGAAGAACCACTGTCTTCGCCGTGCCTCCAGCCTCTGTCGGAACCCGAATTGGTTTGTAACGTTTGGGCTGTCAGAGGTTCCCAACCGCGACGAAGGATTGACTAATGGTAAGATTTTTTTATTTCTTATACTATTATTTCGAATAAAAATAAAATAATAAAAGAAGCACCTTTAATTTGTTTGAATTTCTCTATTTTGTATTGATATTTTCGTGTGTTGAAAAAAATTACAATGTTTTTGCAGTGGCTTTTATAGCAAAAAAAATCATTACAATGTTGTTCTCTTTCTTTCATTTTATTTGCTACTATTGTTGTCTATTTCTGCAAGTACAGAGGTGACGTGGTGGCACGCGTGGAAGTCTTGCGGCACTAGCAAAAGGGGAGACAATTTAGGGTTTCAGGATTAGTTTAGGTTATGGGCTTAGGGTTTTAGTTTGTTTTATTTTGGGCCATATTGGGCCTTTGTAACATTGGGTCTGTAAATATTGTAAACGGACTTGGACTTTAATTATTTGTTTATTTGGTTGCCTGGGCCCGGGTCAAAATTAGGCCTTACAATTGTAATTAAAGTTAAAATATTTTATAATAAATCACTTCTAAAGCTTAAAAACTTATGCCTTATAAAATTTCATATTATCATATTTTATTTAAAATTATATTTATATCATATAATTGTACAGTATCCAACGTTAGAAAATTAAACTCATGAAAGCTTCCATCAAAAGCAAATATATATTCATCGCGGATGGTGGAGTCAATGTCAAGCTTTTCGGTCCTTATTAAGAGCAATAAATTTATTGTTTTATTCACCATTGACTGCTTTCTAACGTAAGAAGATGGATGTTTATTTTCACAGGTTTTTTTTACCTCGACTCTTAGTTATGTCAGGCATTTAATTCCATTCATGGTAGATTTTATAATTAACTATTTACCTTTTTAAAAGGTATTCAATTAATTATTTAATAAATTTTTATAAATTATTTTAACTTATATCAAACGATAATTAAAGTTGTTATGAAACAGTTATTTAGCATAAATTTAAAATGTTTTACTTTCATCTTTTACTTCTAATATTGTATTTAAATTAAAAAGAATAAATCCCTTCGCATTGATGTTTCAATGCAACTAATTTTTCTCCATTAGCATTTTACAACTGCAATGGTTTTTCTCTTACATAAATGTCCATTTATTTTTATGTGTTTATGATAAAGGTATGTTTAATGAACTGAAATTTTAAGTGTTCAAAAATTTATTGTAAATTTTGTAAGTGCTAAATTTATATTAAAATTTGTTTGATAAATTAGTATATATAAGCACTGAATATAATTATATTATTTGATAAAAGTAAATATTATTTTTTTAATAAATTATTGATTTTTAACTTTAATCTTATTAATATAATATTTTATATTATTTTAGATAGTTTTGGATGAAAAAAATAAATATAGTAATTAGAATATCTAAATTCTTTTAACAAAATAGATAATTTATTTCAATTTTTTAATGAATAAAATTAACTTAATATTTTCTACAAAGTCATAAGTAACCTACTTATTTATCTTATTAACACTTTTTATTGAAAATTTTATATTAAGTAAACAATTAAAATTATTATCAAACACATTAAAATATTAAATGTTGAAATGAAAATTTTTAATGGTTTATCAAACACATCCTAAATGTAGAGGTGAACATTCGATCAAATCGAGTGAAAAATATTTTGAGTTAATCAAGTTGACAAGTCTCATTTTATCATCCTAACAAGATTTGAAATTTTTTTGAATCGGGTTGAATAAAATGGAATTCGAATCAAGTAAAATTGATCGAGTTAAATTAAAAACTAAATATGTCAAATTAAAATCTTGTTACAATATAACTAATTTAATGTTAAAGTACATAAATCTAAAACCATATTATTATTTTAGAAAAAATTTTAATTTTTTTACTACTTTATATATTGTTTAGAATTTTTTTTAGAATTTTATAATTTTTTTAAAAATGTAAAATTTTAAATATTTATAAATATTTTAAATTTTAAAAATTAATTTGAATTTTTTTAAGAGTGACCAATTTTTTGATTTTCAAAACTGCTAGGGATTGATTTAATAACTAGAGTTTGCCTTTTATTCTTTGAATATTATGGCAGTTTTGGAGTGTTGAGTTTTCCATGATTTGTGGTTGTTTTCTTCTGTAATTCTAAATAGGTTTTAGGCAGTGTATGGTGGCTGTGGTCCGACGTGACAGGTTTCTGTCAAAGGCTATCGTTGATTGAAGTTTTTCTTGAAGGCTTCTTTATGCGGTGACGGTGATGTGTAGTGTTTTCTCTTTCTTTAATATTTTATTTTGACATGTCGTAATCATTTGATTGTGTTTTTTGGGTTTCTTGTCATGCATGGGTCCAAATTCCTTTTTAAAAACCTTCTAAATAGAGTCCTACGAAGGCTTTCTTTATTTCTGTTTTGACTTTTCTATGTATATTTGCATGAGTTTGAGGCGCTCCCATTTCAAATTTTGATTTCATTAAAAGCAAAATTTGCATGCACAAAGGTCTTGCATTTTTTACGTGAGTTGACATCCATAGAATTAAAATTTTGCCTGGCTCTCGTCTTCCTCTTGAAGGTGATGTTGTTCTATTTTCTTTCTTTATCTTCTGTTGGGGTTTGGGGGTTTTTCCTTTTGTTTATTTCTTGCTGGCGAATTGCGGAATATATTTTCTTGGCGATTTGCTTGGTAACATGTTTTAACTTTCTTTTTTTCTTTTTTTTTTCTTCTTTTATATGTTGCTTTAGGAATCTGGGAGATTGGGTTTAGTTGTTTTCTTTTTGCATTCTTTGTGTTTTTTTTTATGTTTATCGTATATGCTTTGCGTTTTTTTGTTTCGGTTTTCTCCTTTTTTGGTGGCTTGTTGACAAGAGGCCAGTTGAGACTTGATCCTAGGGTTGAGCTGGGACTGGTGTTTTGGTTTTCTGCCTATACATATTTGTTGGCTTGTTCGCTCGTTGGCTCGGTAGGGTATGGTATTTCGATAATGGAGTTCAATGGCTAAGGACATTAATGAGATGCTCGAAAGGCTAAAGTTCTTGGAAAAAGAATCAGACCAGGTTATAAGCATCAATACAGGAAATACCTATCAGGTTATGAATCATGGGCGATGGGAAAAATAATGGCAGAGGTGAAACCAAATAGGGAAGAAATGTATAGGGTCTTCCAGTTATTATGGTTCACTAAAGAAGAGATCAATTTCGTTGCTCTAAAAGAAGAGGTGATCATTGTTAAGTTCGGATGCTTGGAAGATAGAAGCAGGATCCTCAGCCTCATGCCTTGGTTGTTTGATAATTGTCTATTCTCCTTGTTACCCTTCATCAAAGGTAAAGAAATAGATTCTTATGAGTTCAATCAGTATTTTTTTTGGTTAAGGATTTATAACGTAACTTTGGAATATATGAACCATCAAACTACAATGGAAGTGGGAAAAGCCATCGGTGAACTGGTGGCGATTGACTGGAAGGACAGAGACGGGAGCTTGACAGAGTTTATAAGGTTAAAAATAAAAATCAATATCTCAAAACCTCTCGGCAGGATCATGAAGTTAGTTGGAAAAGACGAAGTCGAAATAATTTGTGTGCTAAAGTATGAGAGACTGCCAGATTTTTGTTACTTTTGTGGATTGATCGGACATACTATAAAAAGATGAAAAAATAAAGATGGAGATCCTGAGGCAAATGACTAAAATCTCCAGTATGGTCGTTGGATGAGGGCTAATATTGTGACTCTGAACTAAGGTAGGGGAACAAGGCGAAATGGAGTCGAAACGGTGACAACAAACATTTTATTGAATGAAGACAGAGAAGATAGCAAAACTGACACAAGGGATGACAGTGGGCAACAAACTCAAAAAGGAAAAGAAAAGGGAGGCAAAGAGGAATCAATATCTACATCTCCTCTAGAAAAAAGACATCACAAATCTATGCGTGATGGAATGGGACTGTTTAGGAGCAAAAGAAAGAGACAAAGGGGCCCGAATGGAGAGAATACAAATGAAAGCCCTTCAAAAATAGCGAGGAGAAGATTTATGGACAATGTTTCACCATTTAAGGCAGTGGTTGGCGATCAGCCCTGTCAGAAACAATGAAGATTTTTTGTTGGAACTGTCGTGGAGTTGGAAACCCTGCGACAATTTGCAAGTTAAAGCAACTCCTTGTTGCTAATGATCCGAATGTGGTATTTTTATGTGAAACAAAAGCTTAGTCTAATAAGATGTCTCGTATTTGTTACTTGTGTAGGATGGATGGATGTCTTACTATTGAAGCCATTGGTATGAGCGGGAGCTTGGCGTTGCTTTGGAGACAGGGTACGAGGATAGACATCACAAATTATTCTAGGAATCATATAAACTCTTTGATACATCTTGATAACGAAAATACTGTTAGATTCATTGGGTTTTATGGGAACGCATATCATAATAATAGAAATAGCTCTTAGGAGATATTGAAGAGGGTAGGTAGAACTGTGAAAAAAATGTGGATTGTAGGGGGACTGTAACACCCCTATCCCGTGACTGTCGCCAGAATAGGTAAGGGGTATTATCAGACTTGTAACTTAGGCAGGAACAATAAAACTTTAAAGTTTTATAAAAAAATCAACCCATTTCAGCAATATTAATCATATATAAACATATCATGCTTAAAATAGACATATAAAGCTTCAATCATATAACATGGACTAATTTGATAACATATAAAAGATACGAGAAAACTTAAGAAAATTTTTAGAATAGGGTCACACGGCCATGTGCCCAGGCCGTGTGCCTCACATGGTTGCCAGACACGCCCATGTGACCAAGCCGTGTGACAACAGGGCATACACTCTACTTGTACACACGGCCACAAGACATGCTCGTGTGTCTTGTCCGTATGGCATCCTGACTTGGTTACACGGGTACCAGACATGCTTGTGTGTCCAACCCGTGTATAATACTAACTTAACAAGCAATAAAACACGGGTCACACGGTCGAGACACACAACCGTGTGCTCTGGCCGTGTGGCACAAAATAGGCTTGGTATAAGCCATTTTCACACCACATTTACTCATGTACCTACAAGTATTATTTTGCAACAATTCATATACCAATTTAGCAACCAATTCAGCTAAAACAAGCACATTTATACCAATTCATAATCAACCAAATTTCATACCAATTTGCATCATCAAACATGTACCAAATGAGCCTAATTTCTATACCTATTTCAACTTACCAATTCAATCGCAATAATACCTATCAATTAATCACATTTAAACATCACATATAACATGTACTACTCATCCAAAATACCATATAAAGAACATAACATATAATGCATTCATATCAAGCTAACCATTACCATTTCAAGCCATATCTCATAGCTTGAACAAGTACCCAAAACATACCACATTCATTAACACATAGATAACCATAACCATCAACTTATAGTCTAGCCTATACATGCCATAATTTACATCATTTACAAGGTTCCAAAGTACCAAAAGTTGTCTGGATAGTGTGATAGCAATCTCCGACCTTGTCCGAACCGTGCTAGCTTCCAAAATCTATAAAACACGAAAAATAAACCAAGTAAGCTTTAAAAGCTTAGTAAGACCATATAATATAGAAACAAATTTACCAAAGTATCAAATAACATTTAAACAATAAAAACAACTCTTATGCTCACATTGCCTATTCACATGATTCAACCACATGTTAGTCATATAACAATCATATATTCATCCATACAAAGGATGGAACCAAATATACAACATTCATATACTTTTCAATACTTATAACATATCACATATCATCTTTCATTTATAAATTTCATGTATATAAACATATCAAATAACATTTCATTAATACAAATCATACACTTTAATTAACATATCATCATATAACATTTATACACTAGTACTATATAATTCTTTTAAACCATGTAACATATACTACGTAATCATATACTTGTAACATACCATTCATGTAGTTCATGTAATCCAAGTAATTCATGTAACAAACATACCATGTACATCTTGTATCTTTTTAATAAATATTCCATATTTTTCATATCGGTAGATTGCCCGTTGAACCTTTGGAAACATCGAGGGATACTCAGGTGATACACACACAATGTATATATGTAAACCTATAAATCCGTCAATTCATCATTTATGCTCTTTTGAGCCATGTACAATATGCTCCTCCTAAGCCGGTATCAGTAAGCCCGAAAGCTGAACATGTAAGCCCGAAGGCTGAACGATAAGCCCAAAAGCCGAACGGTAAGCCCGAAGGTTGAACGATAAGCTCATGAGCTATGGTGAGTCTACAACAAATGTAGGAGCTCAACCAACCTATAGCCCTAGTGACATGTCACTCATATCCTATGACTTTCTACGGTTCAAACGAGACTCGGTAATCACTTTACACATATAATCAATAGGCATTTTTATCATTTTCTTCATTTATACAATCATTCAATATTCAAAACAATAATTTCAATTATAAACATAATTAAATTCTAATTATACGAACTTACCTCGATTTAGCTTCTAATCCGATATCTACTCGTCTACCTTTCGTTTCCCCCGATCAAGTTTTGGGATTTATTTGTCTTGATCTTTAATTGATAGATTTAAGATTGCCAAATTTAAATGCCCTTATTTGGCTTTCTAAGCTTTAAAAATCGATGGAGATGGTGGAAAAATAAAGCTATTTTATGCTTTGTTTTAATAAATAAAAACTTATTAAGCATTTTCCAAATTTAACCTTGTTTAAACAATAATAAAATCATGTAATGGATATCCATTATTGTCCATTAACTAAAGTAATGGTCTAATATCAATTTAAGACCTTTCATTTATAAAGCCATAATCATTTAAGCCACTTTTACTAATAGAACTCATAGTTATCGCTATACGCGATTTAATCATTTTTACCAAATTAACTATTCAAACAACAAAATTTCTTTACAAAATTTTAATACGGTAATCCTATTATACTGTAAACATAAATAAAAATAATAAAAATAAAAATTTGACTCGGTTAAGTGGTCCCGAAACCACCTGTTCTGATCAAACTCAAAATTGGGCTGTTACAGGGACTTCAATACAATTCTTAACAACTCAAAGAATAAGGGAGGTAGAAGAAAGCAGAAAGCTTTGATGGATGATTTTAGCGAGGTGGTCAATGAGCTAGCTTTTGTTTATTTGAAAACTACTAACGACTGGTTATAACAGGGAAGGTGATGCTTTGGTGAAAGAAAGGCTTGACCGCTTCATGATATCTGCCAATGATGTTAACAAATTTCTTTTCTTAGAAACAAAGGTGATTCGTCAAGCAAACTTGGACTACAATGCCATTATTCTGGATACAGACAGGTGCAACCCTAGACTTATGTTTAGGTATGACTCTTGCTGCGCTAAAAAGAAATGTGTCAAAAATATTATCAAAAATAGTTGGTCTAATGGCTTTAATGATATTATGAAAAAAACCGACAAGGTGAGCTAAGACCTTGGCAAGTGGCAGTATAAGAAATATAAAGAGATGAGCAAGCAACTGGGTCAGCTTAAGTCAAAGATTAATAAAAGCATTGATAATCTGGGTGGTTCGTATGAGGGAAACAAACTTAAAGCTTTGAGAAGTAAGCTTAGAAATTTGATGAATTAAGAGGAAAAGTATTAGGCTCAAAGATCGAGAGTCACCTGGCTTCGTGAGGGTGACAGGAACACCAAGTTTTTTCATGTTATAGCTTCGAGTAGAAGGAAAAAGAATAATATTGAGAGGCTGAAAGATATTAATGGGCGCTGGAAGAACAATACAAAAGAAATTTGTGAGGCAGCTAGAGAGTATTTTCAAATTTTATTTGAGTCAACTTTAAAAACAAATGTAGATCTTAACATCAACTTTATTGATAATTGTACTTCAGGGAAGATGAATGAAAAGCTACTAGAAGACTTCAAAGATGAGGAAATTATAAGAGCCTTTAACCAAATGGACCCGAGGAAAGCACTTGGCATTGATGATCTGTCGAGAAATTTTTACAAGGAACATTGGGATGTTGTAGGAGTGGACATTTTAAAGCTGTGCCATGAAGTTTTAAGTTGGAATAGAGAAGTGGATAGTCTCAATGTGACTATTATTGTCCTTATCTCTAAAATAAAAAATCCATTTGATATGACTAGTTTTCGCCCGATCAGTCTTTGCAGAGTGGTGTACAAAATTATCTCTAAAGTTCTTGCAAATCGATTAGAATATACTCTTCCAAAAAGCATCAGTTAAAACCAGAGCGCCTTTGTACCCATACATGTGATCCACGACAATATTCTGATTGCCCATGAGCTAGTCCATTATCTTCAAAATGCTAGAAATGGGCCAAACAAGGGATTTGTAATTAAACTTGACATGAGCAAAGCCTATGATTGAGTTGAGTGGAATTTCATTGATGTGGTTATGAAGAAAATGGGTTACGCAGAGGCTTGAGTAAATAAAGTGATGAGTTGTATTTCTTCGGTTCACTATGTAGTAAAGTGTAACTCATCCCTCTCGAAGACCATAGTGCCGGAAAGAGGCCTTAGACAGGAAGATCCCTTCACTCCCTATCTTTTCTTATTCTACATGGAAGCTTTTTCTAAATTACTTATTCGGGCTAAAAACGAAAATTTGTTAAAAGGAATTAGAGCTAGTATTAATGGGTCATGTATTAATCATCTTTTTTTACCGATGATGCGCTCCTGTTCATTTGCAATAAAAAACGAGATGTGGATGAGATCGTCAAACTTTTAAAAAACTTTTTCTAATTTATCGGGTCAGAAGATTAATACTGACAAGTCCATGATTATGTTTAGTCCTAAAACTCCTTTGATTCAAAGATAAAATTTTAGCTCTTTGTTTGGAATGCATGTAGTTGAAACTCTTGATAATTACTTAGGCCTACCTTTACCCATCAATAGGAAAAGATCAAATGCATTTTCTAATATCATTAATCGATGCAATTGTAGGGTTAATAGTTAGTCAAAAAGGTTGTTGTCATATGGTGAAAAAGAGGTGTTCCTGAAAGCCATTATTCAATCTATTCTTACTTATGCTTTCTTTGTGTTTCTGGCTTCTAAAAGAACCATTGAGGAGCTTCATTCTATAATAGGCTAGGTATGGTGGACAAGTAACGAGAAGACTCATGGCTGGGCTATGATGGCGTAGAAAAGGTTATGCTATTCAAAAGGTATGGGAGTATGGGATTTAGGGACATATACGTGTTTAATCTAGCCCTTTTAGGAAGACAAGTGTGGATGCTTACAAATTTCAAAGATACATTATGCTTTAGAGTTTTGGGCACTAAATACTTTCTTGAGGGTAACATATTCAGATTTAAACGTTGTGATAATCCATCGTTGACTTGGAAAAGCATTGCTAGAGCGGCAGTCAAAATAAAGGATGGCTTCATATGGCAAGTCGGGGATGGCAGCATTATAAATATTCATTGGGACCAATGAAGCATAGAGGGGTTGAATGGAAAATCGTTGGATTAGACGCTATTGACCAACAATGAAAATAAAGTTCAAGATTTGTAGGACCAACAACAAAAGTGATGGAAAAGAGAAAGGGTCATGAAGCTGTACGGGGAAAATAGAGGGAAGCTGATATGCAATTTAACAATTCCTCATAATGATATAAAACACAGTCTTACGTGGACCCAAAACCCTCACTGTTTTTATACTTGAAAGTCTATGTTCTCTTGGTTACATCTTAAGAGACTCAGTTTTGGCCTTCATAGATTGATTTGGAGAATCATTTGGAAGCTTAAAATGCTCTCTAAGATTAAGGTCTTTAGCTGGAAAATAGGACATGATATCTTACCAACCTACAAAAACATTGCTTGTATCCGTCATAACTTTTCCACAACTTGCCCAATATACAATAATAAGGCAAAAACGTTGATTCATGCAATAAAAGACTGCCCTAGGGCTCGTGAAGTTCTTATGTTTGTGGGGCTAAATACAGACTCATTGATGGCAGATACGATAGATGCATTGATTGGTTGGAGGATACTCTTCGTGAGCTAGACTCAAAGGCTGCTGCAGACTTCTTTACGCTTCTCTGGAATGTTTGGAATAATAGGAACAAGCTATTGTTTCAGGGCAAGGAGGACCCAGCTATGGTGGTTTGGGAGAGGGCCCAGGCAGTAAGCAATGAGTTTAGAATCTTTAATCTCAATAAACCCCCGTGATTCTCCCTAAGCCTATGTGTAAAGGGTGGAAGAAGCCACCAAATGGGTTAATAAAAGTCAATGTGGATGTTGTGATTTTTGAAGAGAGTATCAGGTATTGGGTAATCGTGAGTGACGCCGATGGCTTTATATTGGGTGGATGCTATGGATTGATTAATAAAACCCTTGATATTATTTAGGTGAAGCTGGAGGCTTTGTTTGTGGGTTTAAAGCTAGCTGAATCTATGCATTTTACAAAATTAATTATGGAGTCTGACAGTGCGCTTTTAATCAATACGGTCAATAAGCGTGAGAATAATGTCACCATTTTGGGTCGATGTATCAATAAGGAATGCAGGTGTCTTAGAAATTTTGATTCAGTTTACTTTCAATGGGTGGACCGTAATAGTAATACCGTAGCTGATTTACTAAGTAGGTTTGCTATTAACAACAATTGTACTATGAATTTTAATTTGGATTATCCGATGGAAATCCACAATGTTATAATTCGTGAACCAATAAATTGAGGTTGACACTCGGGTCGTTTTTATAAAAAAAATTGCTAGGGATTAGTCGATTGAGTCTTAGCTCGATTGGCATGAACATTGTTGCCAATGCAGGAAGATGTGAGTTTGAGTGCGTTGACACACATTATCCTTCTATTTATGGGTTGGGGGGGCTATGGGTAGTTCTTGTAACACCCTAAACCCGGCCTAGACGTTATGGTCGAATCTGGCAATGTCACATAGAAGGGATTTTGAAAAGCTGCATAGTCGGATTAAGCATTAAACTGTTATTTAAATCAAAACATTCATTACTTACCATTTGAATTCAAAAACATTTTTAAATTAATTAATTGTCAAAATATTTTTTTTAGGAAGCTTTACAAACCATTGTGTTTAAGTAAAACCGTTTGTGATTTTAGGAAACCATTGCTTTTAGTAAAATTAGAGCTTTAATCGAGTTTTGCAGTTATAAAATCATGAAATCGCAGTTAAACCCAAATTTAAGCAATCAGTTTGAAAATTTCCAATTAATACAACCCTCAAAAGAAATTCCAAAACCTTAATTAATTTTAAATGACTAAAACAAAACAGTACGGTCGAGTGGTCACCATCAAGTACTCCACTGCACCGATCCGCCTAAGACTGTGGATTACCTGTATAGATTAAACAGAAAGGAATGCACATAGAATTAAGCGTGCACACAAACAAAAAATCAAAATCAGACATATAGATTCGGGCCTAAGCCCATCACAAATACAGATACAGAAATGCAAATCAGAATAAAAAATCCTACCCCCATTCTCTACACACCATCTCCGACCATCCTTACACATTATGTGGGGTTTAAAACACTCACCCAACCCTACACACCATATTGTACCGAATGAGGCACATATTAGATATATTGCAGCCATAGTGCCAGATAATAGGCATAAATTGCCTTTCAGATCACTTCCTCCAATATACATCATCCACCCCAATGACAGATATAATAAATGCAGAATCAGTCATAAAGATTAATCATGTATAATTACATATATACAATGCTAGTACAGATATATGTATTAGATAGGTCAGACATGCATGATAATAACATGCTCAGAACATAATATCAGACATTCAGATCATACAAATTAGGGTCTAGTTAGCCCTTACCGACCCTACAGTAGGCCCACAGTCATTTGGGATGACCTGTGCAACCCTAGGGAAAATTCAGATAAATTGGCCCACACACTCATGTGGGCCTACACGCCCAGATTGTCCTTGCCCGTGCGGATCACACGGCCTGGCCTAAAAACCCAAACGTCCGTGTGGACTGCCCGTATGGTTCACACAGCCTAATTTGGTCTAGCCTGTGTGGCTCACATGGCCACACCTGACTATCACACGATCGTGCCTTGTGCACGACCTGGCCTTTTTCGTTCTCATGACCGTGTCATCGCACACGGCCTACCACACGGGTGACCACACACCCGTGTAGCGTCGATAGTGAGGTTTTTTAGCTTTTCTTAAAACCTCATTTTCTGCATTTTGGGTACACACCTGATTCAATTCGTATCGAAAGCACTCCTGAGCCTTCTAGAAACTAAAGCCAAAGTAACCAGTACCATTTAGAGACTTAACTAGCGAATTCGAAAATAGAGAACTAATAGAAACTTGACTTAGCACCGATAGAGAACCTTCGTTAACACAATTAAATCCAAGAGACGAAATTCACTACTCAAAAACCTTTGCTTACACCGAAAATTGTAGAAAAGAGAATTAGATTCTCATTCATTCGATATACAATTACGATGAAAAAGAAAAAACACTTACCGAGATCGCATAAGTGCTATTCACGTCGTAAAAAAAGAGAAAAATGGCTTAAGAAAACGCAAGAAAAGGAAGAGGGAGAGTTCAAGCAAAATTTCGGTAGCAAGGTGGAAGAACAAAACGTTAGAAGGAAATTGATTTTGGGAAAAAAGAAAATAGAATTTTAATTAGATTTTCCCACAACTTCCACTACATCACAATCCCTTATTTTTCTCCCTCTATTCCCACTAACAACCCACTACTCAGAATCCCGGTTACTTCCAACTTCTACCTGACACCAGTAGCAAAAATAATTCCCTTGCTTACGCAGGGATTCGAACACAAGACCTGCAGCAACTAACACTTAACTTAACCACCAGACCAGCAGGCCCATTCTGATATAGTTTTACAAATAAAAACAGATAAGCCCACTAAGTAAAGATAAGGCTTAAGTCAGAAAAATACCAAAATTAACCAAAGGTAAGGCTTGAACTTGGGACTTCTTACACACACTTAGAACACTTAACCACTGAAACAGACATATATTTGTCAAATTTATACCGAAACAGAAATAAAAAGTTGGGGCGTTACAACTCTACCTCCCTAAAAAAAATTTTGACCTTAAAATTTACCTAGTCAGGATAGATGAAAATACTGCTAACGTATTGAATACTCAGATTCCCACTGACTTCCTCCATGCTATGATTCCACCACAACACCTTTACTAATGGAATGGACTTCCTCCACAGAATCTTAACATCCTTATCCAGAACCTGGACCAGCTCTTCCTCAAAAGTCAAGTCCAGTCTAATCTCTATCTCCTTAATAGATACCATATGAGATGGATCAAACCGATAGTGCCTCAACGTTGAGAAGTGGAACACCTCATGAATACGGTCTAACTTTGGAGGTAGCTCCAACTGATAAGCAATCGGACCCACTCGCTTCAGAATCCTATATGGCCCAATGAACCTAGGGCTCAGCTTGCCCTTACGACCGAATCGTAAAACTTTCTTCCATGGTAAGACCTTAAGGAATACGAAGTCCCCTATAGAATACTCGATATCCTTACTCTTCAAATCTGTATAGGATTTCTGTCTATTAGAAGCTGCTTTCAAATGATTCCGAATCAATCTGACCTTATTCTCGGTCTCAGAAACCAATTCAAGACCCAAAACCCATCATTCACCCAACTCAGTCCAACACAATGGAGTACAACACTTACAACCAATAGAAGAGTTGTCCGGTTAAAGCTAAGATTCCACCACTGCCATATCTTCAGCGATTCCAGAAGCAGCAAAATGATACTCAATTGAAAGAAATTTTTTATGACGAGATGACTTTTAATGACTTTGATGCTACTAAATCCCCAGATGTAGTTGAAGACTGTTCTACTATTTTGAAGATAGAATCGATGGCTTCTACAGAGCTAGAACTCAATTCTGTATATAATCTGTTAGAATGTATTCTACTAGCAGATTCGCCAATTGATGATGAAGACAGGGAATGTTTGGCTTTGTTAGAAGCTAAAATGAAGGGATTTACTCAGGAAGTTCCACTAAAATCACTTGAGTTATCATCTCAAAAGTATACGCAACCAAGGTCATTGATTGAAGAGCCAACTAAATTGGAACTTAAAATTTTATCTTCTCATTTGAAATATGACTATTTGGGTCTGTTTTCGACTTTATCTATCATTATTTCAGTTGAGTTCACCAAAGATCAAGAAGAAGAGGCACTTGTGATTTTGAAAAGGAACAAGAAAGGTGTAGGATGGATTATTGCATATATTCGAGTCACGGGTTAGGGGATTTGTAAGAATTACAGGAAGTTAAATAAGGCCACTAGGAAAGATCATTACCTGTTTTCTTTCCCTAATAAGATGTTAGATAGATTTGATGGGAAAGAATATGATTACTTCCTAGATGGTTATGGTTGGTATGACAAATGGCCATTTGACACCACCATGGTCAATAACGATCCTGAATAAAATAAAGGGAGTTCTCTTTAATTTCTCTATCATTATTTTATATTTTTAGTTTTTCTTTTCTCATTTGAATAAAATGGTAGACTTGGATAAATTTTCTTTGATTCATTACATTACTTAAAACTCTGTCTAGGAGATTGGGACTTAAGCGGGACCATCTATGACCCCTTTAGTCTTTCCTGGGAGTTTAATTTAATGTAATTTTTCAAAAAAAATATTTTTCTAAGTAGCCCATAGAATTTAAGTATTTTTTTATTTAATAAAGGGCCAACTATTAACCCAAGCACTAATTTCTTTGATTTTTTTTAGTATAAGAGCTTAAGATCCAAAAATGAGCTGCCATCGGGCTTAAGACACTACTAAAAAGGGAAATATTCAACCTTTTTCTGGACAAACCTAAATCCCTTACCTTGTTCCACCGCCACTCCCAAGTAGCCCAATAGTGCATCTCACTTAACCCCTTAATGTTGCAGCCCTTATCTCTCTAAATCACCAGCCCAAACACCTTCATTTGAAGTCACCAACTATCGAACCTAAACTATCCTTAAAACTGCCACCCTCTTCAACTCTAAACCTTACCCACAGTTACTCACCCACCTGCCCAAAACTGAAACCACCCTTAACAGATTTCCTATGTTCAACACTGAGAGTTCCTTTATCTAGCACTATTCTACGAAGTGAATAGTTTGGTATAATTGTTATGCTACAACAAGCTTACTAAAGATATTCAAAAATAAGGGATGACTCAATGAGAAGCGCTCTTCTAAAAATATACGATGACCAGTTTATTTTTGTGCCTGAGTTTCCAGATTTCGTATTTGAACCATAGAGTCCACTATCGAAGAAGGAGTGAAGCGATTCATACAACAACAAAGATAATGGAGCAAAAGATGAATCAAATTCAGAAGGATCTGCAAATAAATAAAAAAGGAGGGATTTTGACTTTATTTTATTTCTTTCTTAGGATTAGTTTTATTAGGAATTTTTATTTTTGCATAATAAATAAGAGAGGAAAATCATGAATAAAAGTTGAATAAGTCACAAAGTCTAAAGTGTGGCAATAGATATATACTTGTCTAGGATTGGATTTAGAGAGAGCTTGGTATTTAAGCAGTCAATTTGACTCACCTCCTCTTTTCTAAAATCCTACCTGGTGTATAGTATCTATTCACTTCAAACAATGAGGACATTGTTCATTTTAAGTAGGGGGACCGAAAAATTGAAATTATTCCACTCAGAATAAAATTTTCTTTTAATTATGACTAGGATATATTTTGTTCAATAATTTGAAATTTTGTTAAGTATG
The DNA here is from genome assembly GCA_020496765.1 of Gossypium stocksii. NCBI lineage: Eukaryota > Viridiplantae > Streptophyta > Magnoliopsida > Malvales > Malvaceae > Gossypium > Gossypium stocksii. The sequence goes on along the minus strand of CM035625.1, from coordinate 50,903,245 downwards.
CTAAACTTTAGTATGAATAAAGTTCTATTATTTCAATAAATTATTATGTTAGCTTAATAATGATATGAATGTATTTTTAATAAAGCATGTAAATCGTACCATAAATTTTTAGTTCCTTACAAAGTTAGGCATGCATGAAAGTTTAAATCTTTAGAATTGACTTGTACTATCGTGAGGCGAAATACTAGGAGGCATGAAATGTTGAAAATGATTTAGGCAACTGTTGTTTGGACTGTTTGAGCCTTTCAAGCCAACCATGATAAATTTTATCCTTTGAAACCCAACTTTGAGACTATATGGCCTAATTTTATTTGGACCTTTGCAATATTTAGCCATCACTTTTCTCTTAATTATCTTTAAATTGTCCCAAACACTAGACTCAGTACTATTCAAGAATATTTTTTGAAATTAAGTTTGGGGGAGTTGAAAAGAAGTATTAAATGCTCAAAAATTGTAGTACATGAAGCAACTGCTCGAATTCAAAAAAAGTACTTGAAAATAGATCTACAAAAAAGAATGTGAAAGTTAAGTAAGTTAGTGTATCGAAGGTTAAAATTTCGAAGGTCCGATTGACGCTGAGTCTAAGGTTTTAAGCCAAAATTTATCTATCTTTTACCTACCCCCAGCCTAGCCACATTACAACCTTAATAAAGACCTATTGATTCAAGTTTCTTTGCTACCTACATTAGTGGAGAGAAATTGCGATGATCAACATATGAAGACATAAGTTAAACTTAATGATTGCAGCTTAGTCTTGAATGAGGGAATAAAAATAAAATTGGTAAAGATTAACATGTCTTTGTTAAGAAAACATTTAGTCTAATTTTTCTATTGTAATAATTGTTGAATTTAATTTGAATGATATATGTACTTAATTAGCATGACTATCATAATTCTTGTTTTTGAGCACGAGTATATCAGATTCATAATTTTGAGAAAAATGTTGTTTTGAAGGAGTTTTTCAAAGGTGTTTTCGAGAAATTATTTTCAAAATGTGTGCATTACTCGGGATGAGTAATGAATTAAGTTTGGGGGTGTGGAAACACAAAAATTTATATACATATTCATACCCATTTTTACTTAAATTCATGCAAATCCGATTAAATTCTTGTCAAAAAATAAGTAATTTTTATAAAATAATTAAATTGTGCTTAAAATATGATCATGATGAATTTTATTTAATTTTATAGTTAATTTTTATTAATTTTTATTATTTTCGATAGATTTGCGCAAAGAGCGAAAAATGGCCTGGCAGACACTGCTAAAAGAGCAAAATTAAGAAGCAATTTGAAGTATCAAGACGAATTAATTTCCAGCCTAAGACGATCCAATTATGCGTATTAATTCTAATATAATTAATTTTAATTTATTCCCAATTTAATTTGGGCTAAATAAATTATTATTAATTAATTATTAAAAAAGGGGTCCAGTTGAACTGCACCGATTGAACCGAACAAAGTGAACCAAACCAGCCACAAATTGGGCAGCCCAGAATCGTCCATATGCTGACCCAAATCAGCATTTAATCTTATTAAATGAGCTTGTAAATAGGCCCTTGAAGAACTTTCAAAATGCATTCAAACCCCTCCAAATATTGTGGCTTTATAGATTTGCCCCAAGCCTAAAATAGCAAAGTTGAAACTATCAACTTTGCCACATGTGTGGCTGGCCAAGGGAGGTCTCTTAGGCTAATTATTTTTGCTATTTTTAGCTGCCACATTCAGCTATAAAAGCCACCCTTGGCTGATCATTCAAGGCATCCCTCAACACTCATTCTCTCACAAATTTCTTCTCCTCTCCCACTCTTTTTCTCTCCATTTTCCACTCATTTCCCCTTGTTCTTGTGCTGATTTATTCTCTTGGAAAAGAGGCCTTCCTTCAGCCATTTTGGAGCAGAAATTAGGTGTTCATAGCCACCTTGGTCGCCGAGGGCACCGAAGATCGAAGAACGGAGCAACCAATCAAGCCACGGAGAAACACTGGATTTGATTCTAGTTCCCTATCTTTTTAATTTTTTCATTGTTGTTTTGATGAACATGTTTATGAACATTTATGCTATTGAAATGGTTAATTTAATTAATTTAGCTTGAATTTAATTCAGTTGGGTTGATTGCATTTTATCTGCTTGAATTATTAAAATTGGGTTTTTGTTGTTATAGGCCTCGGTAAATTGCTTGATTAAGTAAAATCATGCCTAAGTTATTTTCGCATTATAATTGTGAGATTGCTAATGAATTAATTATTTAATCGTATTAAAATGATAATTAATTGACACAGTACATAATCAGTGCATGTTTAATCATCTAAGGTAGTTGATGATTGAATTAGCATTATATTTGCCAATACTAGTGCCTTGCATAACTTGTAAGATTATCGTGATTAAAATGTTTCAAAGTAGGGACACTTTGTTACCTCACTTAATATTTTACATGCTTATGAAGATTGACCAATCATTTGGATTGACATTGAAAAATGTTCAAGAGATTAGTTAGTTTAATAAGTATGTATGAATAGTAGTTAGGAAATTACCGAGTTGCCATGAATTTATTTGTAACAGTATAAACATGAGTTTGATAATTCTAAGTTAAAGAAATGTAATTAATCCAACACAATTATGTCATCTTGATTAAATCTTATTTGAAATCGTGCATTAGAACTCTTTGTTTTATTTTTAATTATTTTACTTAGTTTTAAAACCTTAGTTTTAATCATCTTTTCTAAAACCAAATATTTTTCTCCACCAAAGTGTTTTTAATAACATTCATAAATAATTCCTTTTCACAGTCCCTGTGGGTACGATAACCCAACATTTACTTGTCACTTTATTACTTGTTGCGATTGTGTATACTTGCACATTTTCATCGTTCCAGCAGTCATAATCTTTAAGCAGCTCAATCCATCTATGCTGTCTAAGATTTAACTCCTTCTGAATAAAGAGGTACCTGAGGCTCTTGTAATCAGTGTAGATGATACACCTCTCACCATACAGATAGTGCCTCCAAATTTTCAGGGCAAAGACCATAGCAGCCAGCTTGATGTCATGTGTCAGATAGTTTCCCTCGTGTGTCTTAAGTTGACGGGACACATAAGCCACAGCCTTACCATCCTGCATTAGAACACAACACAATCCCACATGCGACGCATCACTTTATACCATAAACTCCTTACCGAACCCAGGCTGTATCAGAACAGAAGCCTAAGTCAGAAAGGACTTGGGTTTCTCGAAGCTCGATTGCTGCGCATCAGTTTAGACAAACGGAACACCCTAACATAGAAGCTTTGTTAAAGGTGCTGCAATCAATGAGAAACCCTCAATGAAATGTCGATAATAACTCGCTAGGCCTAGAAAACTATGGATTTCAGACACATTCTTGAGCTATTTCCAATCCAACACAACCTCAATCTTTTTAGGATTGACTCGGATACATTCAGCAGAAATTACGTGCCTTAGAAAGGTCACTTCACGTGGCCAGATCTCGTACTTGCTGAATTTAGCGTAAAGCTATTTTTCACGCAATGTCTGAAGTACTACTCTAAGATGCTCATCATGATCATCCTCGGTCTTAGAGTATACTAAAATATCATCGATAAAGACCACAACAAATTGATTCAGATATGGCTAAAACACTCGGTTCATCAAATCCATGAACGCCACTAGAGCATTCATCAAACTAAAAGGCATAACTAGGAACTCGTAATGTATATAACAAGTCCTTAATGCAGTTTTACGCACATTAGTTTCTTTAACCTTCAACTGATGATATCCAGATTGAAGATCAATATTAAAGAATACTGAAGCCTCACGAAACTGATCAAACAAATCATCGATTCTTGGAAGTGGATATTTATTTTTCATTGTTAGCTTATTCAGCTGCCGGTAGTCAATATACATCCTCATGGTCCCATCCTTCTTCTTAACAAAAAAACTAGTGCTCCCCACGGAGACACATTAGGACAGATGAAACCACGGTCTAACAGCTCCTGAATTTGAGCATTAATCTCTGTAAGCTCCTTCGGTGCCATACGGTAGGAAGCAATAGACACCAGAGTTGTACCCGAAAGAAACTCTATCCCATACTCCACCTCACGATTTGGAGGTAGTCCCAGTAGCTCCTCAAGAAAGACATCTAGAAAATCCCTCACAATTCAGATATCCCCGCTAGTAGAGTCCCCAGAAGCAGAAACACTGATGTAGGCCAAATACGCATCACACCCCTTTCGAACCAGTTTTTTAGCCACAAGAGTAGAGATCACATTGGATAGTTAATCCCTTCACTCAATGATCACAACCACCTCATCATCTTCCTCAATTCTAATAACGACCTTCTTAGTCGTACAATCCAGACTAACTCGGTGCTTAACCAGCTAATCCATTCCCAGTATTAGATCGAACTCCCCAAACAGAAGCTCCATTAAGTCTATTAGAAATACTGCCACTTGAACCACTAAAGAAACGTCTCTATATAGCTTACTAACCCGCACAAATTGCCTCAATGGACTCAGTACAGTAATCTCACTCGAAGTGCTCTCAACCGAAATCCCCATGTATTCAAATACAATGCTAGCTACATAGGAATGAGTAGAACCTATGTCTATCAAAGCAATGTACGATACATCAAAAATAAAGAACGTACTGACAGTGACGTCAGGATCATCTCTATCCTCTCGGTGACGTGTAGCATAAACCAAAGCAAACTACCTCGCCTCTATCTAACTAGTACCTCTGCCCGGTGCTCTCTACCCTCGGCCCATACCATTACCACCCCTAACTTGACCATGGCCCCTATGTGGCTGCTAAACTACTCTCGGAGGCTACGTAGTACCTAATCCCGGAGCTTGCACCTGATCAGCCCTCAGTGAACACTCTCGAACGCAGTGCCCTAATGACCCACACCTCAAACAAGCCCCAATTTTCCTCCAGCATTCACCTAGATAGCTTTTACTATAATCTCCACAAGGTAACATCCCAATAGAAGCAACAGGGGCTACCACTCTAACTGGCCCATCAAACCTGGCCTTTTTCTTAGGCCTCTGTACAAAACTCGAGGGCTCCGAATCCCTCTTATTCTTACTGCTCTCACGGTCCCTATATTTTATGCTTAGTGCATTTGACATCCTCGGCGATCCCCGCATTCTCGACCAAAACAGAGAACTCGCGCTCCCTTTGCGGAGCTATCAATACCCTGTAACAGCCTGGTTTAGACCCTAATCGGATTGAGCAGTTTTGGAACCGCTTAAGCAAGTCAAAATATTATTTTTATTATTTTAATAATGTTTACATCATGATAGTATTATGGTGTGAAAGTTTCGTAAAGAAATTTTACCGATTAAATAGTTAATTCGGTAAAACAGACTAAATCGCGTAAAGCGATAAATATGAGTTCTATTAAATAAAGGACATAATTGACTTTGGTTTTATTTATGGGAGTCCTTGCATGGTAATTATTCCATTATTTGTTTGAGTGGACAATAATAGGCTTAATATATGAGATTTACATGTTTATATATTAGGGATATTTTTTGTATTTAGCTAATTAAGCAAAATAAGTTAAAAAAAATGGGATTTTGGCTTCATTTTATCATCTTTGGCCGAAAATACAAAGGAAAAAGAATGAATAAAATGCTTTAAGGGTTCGGCTAGGAAAATTGACAATTAAAGGTATGTTTTGTTTTGGTTTTTGATAATTTTTACATTTTTGAGATCGTTGCTATGTACTCTAGCTGACCCATACCTTGATTTTTGAAATTGGTTGTGTTTTTGAAATGTGCCATTGATGAATACATGTGTATTTTGATGCTTCTTGATAAATTATTAATGGTTGTTTATAGATATACAAGTTTTATAAAGTGATTTTTGACAAAATTGAGTATTTTGGATTAAATTGAAAAAGATAGAAATTTAGTGGTTAGAAATGTGAATAAATGAAATATATGTGTTTATAAAGACTACATGGATATTCAGCTATAGAGAATTTTAGATAAAAGTGTGTAATTTGTTATTTTGTGCATAAAGGACTAAATTGCAAAGTGGGTAAAAGCATAGGGCAAATATGTAATTTGCCAAATTTACTTATTTATGTGTTTAATTGGATGTGTTGGTGAATAATTGAATTAAATTGGATAAATATAGCTCAATACAAGCAAATCCCGGAACTTGATCAAGGAAAACGAAAGGTAGAGAGTAGATTTTGAGTTTACGACCTAAATCAAGGTAAGTTTGTATAATTAGAATCAAACTTGTATAATGTTTATAATTGTTGTTTTAATGTTATATGAACATTTAATAAACTATGGAATCAAGCTTGCCTATTAAATACATGTTAAATTACATATTGTATATATGTGAAATAATGTATTGAAATGCATATTCGTTATATGTCCAATTTAATTACCGAGTCCCGTTTGAACAGTAGAAAGTCGTAGGATACAAGTAACATGTCACTAGGGCTATAGGGTGGTTGAGTTCCTGCATTTGTTGCGGACTCACCACAGCTTATGAGCTTATATGTTCAGTCTTTGGGCTTACGGTTCATCCTTCAGGATTACATGTTTAGCCTTCAGGCTTACCGTTCATCCTTCGAAATTACATGTTTAGCCTTCTGGCTTACATGTTCAACCTTCAGGCTTACCGTTACTAGCTTAGGTGGAGCATACCATACATGGCTCGAAAGAGCATACAAGATGAATTGACGGATTTAAAAGTTTACATATATACACTGTATGTGTATCACTCGAGTATCCCACGATGTTTCTAAAGGTTCAACGGGCATTATATTGATTGGTATTATAAGAAATACGTGTTACATGAATTATATGTTACAATTACATGTTTATTTGATTACATGTTACAGGTGATACAAGTTATACATGGACTATATGTTATAAAGTCACAAAATGTACATGGTATGTTTATATGTTGTATGAATACATGGATTACATGAACTACATGGATGATATGTTACAAGTATATGATTACATGGTATATGTTACATGATTTACGAGGATTAAGTGGTATAAAAGTATAAATGCTAATTGATGACTTGATAAATGAAGTATATGAGTTATATGTATGAAATGTGACATGGATTATATGATCTAATAAATAGAAGGTGAAAGGTGATATTTTATAAGTTTTGAAATGTACATGAATGTTATATACATGATTTCATCCTTTGTATGGATGAATATATGGTTGTTATATATGACTAACATGTGTTTGAATTCTTTGAATAGGGAATAGAAGCTTATGAGTTGATTTTTATTGCTTAAATTGCTTATTTATACTTGGTGAGTTAAATTCCATATTATACGGGCTTACTAAGCTTTTAAAGTTTACTTCGTCTATTTTTTCTGTGTTTTATAGATTCGAAAGCTAGCTCGATTTTGGACAAAGTCAGAGATTGCAATCACACTATCCATTCAAGCTTTCGGTACTTTTGAATCTTTGTAATTATGGTAAATATGGCATTTATAGGCTAGTTTATAAGTTAATGTTTATGGTAGCTATGTTAATGAATGTGGATTGATTTTGGGCACTTTTTCAAGCTATGAGATATGGCTTGAAATGATAATGGTTTGCTTGTTGTGAATGCATTACATTTTATGTCTTTTATATGGTATTATTGATGATTGGTACATGGCATATGTGATGTTTGAAAATGGTTATTTGTTAGGTTTCAATTATGATGAGAATGGTAAGTTGAAATAGGTATGGAATTGGTTCATTTGTTACATGTTTGGATGATGCAAATTGGCATGATATTTGGTTGTTTATAAATTGGTATAAATGTACTTGTTTTGGCTGATTTGGTTGCTTATTGAGTACATGAAGTTGTTATACAATTGATATTTTAGGTACTTGGCTTAGGGTGTGAAAATGGTTTTACCAAGCCTATTTCGTGCCACACAGTTAGAGAACACGGGCATGTGACTCAACCGTATAACCTCTGTATTATAGTTGTATTGGTTAGGATGCTACACGGGCTAGACACACGGCCGTGTCTGGTACCCGTGGCATAAGCTAGTAGCTTCCAAAATTTCACACAGTCGAGGCACACGGGCGTGTCTCATGGCCGTGGGCATAAGCCAGTATGTATGCCCTATTTTGCCACGACCTGGACACATGGGCGTGTCTGGTGGCTGTGTGAGGCACATGGCCGTGTCACCTAATTTCGAAAATTTTTTTAAGTCTTCTCATATCTTTTATATGTTTTCAATTTAGTCTCTATGTTATGAATATAGCTTTATATGATTGATTAAAGCAGGAATTCATTGTGAATGTATAAAAATGTTTTTGTATTATGATGATATTATACTGTTCCGATCTGTGTTACATGTCTGGTAATACCCCTTACCTATTCCGGTGACGGTTATGGGATAGGGGTGTTACATTTTATTTGTATCAGAGCTACGGTTTAGTTGATTCTAGGACTACCGTAGAGTATACGAGTCTAGCTATACATGCCATATATAAACTGTGATAATGTGATAATCTCCTGACAACTTCTAAACATTGTTTTATATAGTGTATGGATCCAAATCGAGCTATAGCCGACGATGTTAAGAGTAATGCTCCAGCTCTCACTCAAGGGGCTGAGCCTACTGAATCTAACCGTACTACAGGCAATCAGGGAGAAGCTAAACAAGCTTTCTTCCAAATGTTGTCAGAGTGGTTTATCGAATTTGTGCGAGCAAACCCGGCTACTCCACAACCTCTACCCCCTCAGGTTCCCCAACCTAATCCTTAAATTATACGAGGTACAGATCATTTGAGACTTAATAGACCTCTTGTTGATAAGATACCGAAATACGGGGCTGAAGAATTCAGAGCTTCAGCTAGTGATGATGCTGAGATGGCCGAGTTCTGGCTTGAAACTACAATTAGAGTCTTCGATGAACTATCTTGTCCACTGGATGAATACTTGAAATATGCTATTTCTTTACTATGAGATTTGGCATATCAATGGTGGAATACCTTGATATCGGTTGTTCTGCAAGAACGAGTTAACTGGGATTTCTTTTAAACTAAATTCCAGAAAAAGTATATTAGCCAATGATTCATTGACCAGAAAGAAAGGAATTCCTTGAGCTGAAACAGGGTCTAATGACAGTAACTAAATATGAAAGAGAGTTCGTACGTCTCAGTAAGTATACTCGTGAGTGTGTTTCTACTGAAGCTATTATGTGCAAAAGGTTCGAGGATGGATTGAATGAAGATATTTGATTGTTAGTTGGGATTCTTGGGCTAAAAGAGTTTGTAGTTCTGGTTGAGAGGGCTTGTAAAGCTGAAGAACTTGCAAAAGAAAAACGTAAAACTGATTTTGAATCGAGAGAGTCTAGAAAGAGGTTTGCGAATAAGTCACATCAGTCCGGATTAAAGAAAGTAAAGACTTCCATCCCCGTTCCACTACTTCTGCGAGAGTAACGATCAAAGATAGGAATGCGAGATCCTTTAATCCGAAACCTCAAACGACAATTGTTGCTAGTGCGGGTAGTGTGAGAAATTTGGGGCCTGATTGCAAGTATTGTAATAGAAAGCACTTTGGTGAATGTCGATTGAAAAGTGGAGCATGTTTTAGATGCGAATCACTAGATCAGTTCTTACGGGACTGTCCAGAGAGATCTACCGCTAATAGAGAGCAATCTGTAAAAGTTAGCAATATAGTTACCAGAGGTAGACCACCTCGGAATGCTGGGAATCAGAGTGGAAACCGCAGTGCTACATGAGATTCAAATGTTAGATCTAAGACACACGCACCTACTCGAGCCTATGCTATATGTGCACATGAGGAAGCCTCATCTCTTGACGTCATTATCGGTATTTTTTCTCTTTTTAACACTGATATAGTTACGTTGATAGATCCTAGATTAACTCATTCATATATCTGTATGGAATTAGTGTTTAAAAAGAGTTTACATGTTGAGTCTACAGAATTTCTAGTTAAAGTATTGAATCCACTAGGCAAGTCAGTATTAGTTGATAAAATATATAAGAAATGTCCATTGATCACCCGGGGATACTGTTTTCTAGCTAACTTGATGCTCCTATTGTTTGACGAGTTTGATGTGATACTGGGCATGGATTGGTTAAATGTACGTGAGGCAGTTGTGAATTGCATACGAAGGAGTATAAAGTTGAAATGCCAGAACGGTGAAATTCTTCGGATTGAATCAAATGATTCGAATGAATTACTAATTGTGGTATCTGCTGCGCAAGCTTAGAAATGTGTGAAAAAGGGCTGTGATGCATATTTAGCATATGTGTTAGATACTAAGGTATCAGAATTGAAACTTGAATCTGTACCAGTTGTATGTGAGTTTTCGGACGTATTTCCTGAAAAGCTACCATGTTTACCGTCGATTAGAGAGGTTTAATTTGGCATTGAGTTTTTACTGGGTACTACACCGATTTCGATAGCTCCATATAGAATGGCGCCGATCGAATTGAAAGAATTAAAAGCACGGTTGCAAAAATTAACTGATAGAGGCTTTGCGAGACCAAGCTTCTCACCTTGGGGTGCTTCAGTGTTGTTTGTGAAAAAGAAAGACAGGTCAATGAGAATATGTATTGATTACTGGTAATTGAATAAGGTGACTGTAAGGAATAAATACCCTTTACCATGGATCGACGATATGTTTGATCAGTTAAAAGGAGCTACAGTGTTTTCAAATATCGATCTAAGATCGGGATATTACCAATTACGGGTTAAAGATTCTGATATACCGAAAACTGCTTTCAAAACACGATACATTCATTATGAATTCTTAGTTATGCCTTTTGGTTTGACTAATACTCCTGCAGTATTTATGGATTTGATGAATCGTATATTTAGACTGTATTTAGACAGATTTGTTGTTGTGTTCATTGACGACATTCTGATCTATTCTCGTGATGAGACGGAGCATACTAAACATTTGAGAATCGTGTTACAGACTTTGAGAGATAAGCAGTTATATGCGAAATTCAACAAATGTGAATTTTGGCTTTGAGAAGTCAAATTTCTGGGTCACATTGTTTCAGCGAAAGGCATCAGAGTTGATTCGAGCAAAATATCTTCGATATTAGACTGGAAACCGCTGAAAAATGTATCTGAAATCAGAAGTTTCCTGGAATTAACGGGATATTACCGGAGATTCGTAAAAGGGTTCTCGATGATTGCAATACCATTAACCCGATTACTACAGAAAGATGTAAAATTTGAGTGGACTGAGAAATGTCAAAAGAGTTTCGATCAGCTGAAAGCACTGTTAACAGAGGCACCGATTTTAGTTCAACTTGAATCAGGTAAAGAATTTGTGATTTACAGTGATGCGTCATTAAATGGACTGGGCTGTGTATTGATGCAAGACGAGAAAGTTATAGCATATGTCTCACGACAGTTGAAACCACACGAGAAGAATTACCCAACTCATGATATGGAATTGGCTGCTATAGTCTTTGTATTAAAGATTTGGCGTCACTATCTTTACGGTGAGAAATGTCGGATATTTACAGATCATAAGAGTTTGAAATACTTGATGTCACAAAGAGAGTTGAATTTACGACAACGAAGATGGCTTGAATTACTGAAAGACTACGAGTTTGTGATTGATTATCATCCAGGAAAAGCTAATGTTGTAGCTAACGTTTTGAGCCGAAAGTTTCTATTTACTTTATGAGTTATGAATACTCAGACGATGCTATGTGATGACAGATCTATTTTAGCTGAGTTAAAGTTAAACCAGTATTTCTGCAACAAATCTGCGAAGCTCAGAAAAATGACACAGAGTTGCAAGCTAGATGACTTAATTATAAGTCTAATTCTGATTCTAAATTTAGTATTGGGACTGATGGTTGTTTAATGATCCGAAATAGAATTTGCATACCAAAAGATATCGAGCTTATTCAGAAAGTTTTACACGAAGCACATGGTAGTCGCTTTTCTGTTCATTCGGGTGGCACTAAAATGTATAATGATTTGAAGCAATTATACTGGTGGTCGGGAATGAAACGTGATATATCAGAGTTTGTATTGAAATGTTTGATCTGTCAGCAAGTAAAGGCCGAACATCAGGTACCGTTAGGTTTATTACAGCCAGTGATGATTCCAGAATGGAAATGGGACAGAGTTACAATGGATTTTGTATCAGGACTGCCCCTGATTCCGAAAAAGAAAGATGCAATCTGGGTTATTGTAGATCGATTAATGAAATCTGCTCATTTTATACCGGTACGTACAGATTACTCTTTGGATAGATTAGCTGATTGTATTTGTTAGAAACTGTGCCATGGCATGGTGTACCATTGTCTATTATCTTCGATAGAGATCCCAGATTCACATTGAGATTCTGGGAGAAATTGTAAAAAGCTTAGGAACGAAATTGAGTTTCAGTACAGCGTTTCATCCTCAGACTGACGGGTAGTCTGAAAGAGTTATACAGATTCTAGAAGATATGTTACGATGTTGCATCCTTGAATTTGAAGGTAGCTGGGAGAAACACTTACCTCTGATTGAATTTGCTTATAATAATAGTTTTTAAAAGAGTTTGAAATGGCTCCGTACAAAGCTTTATATGGTCGTAAATGTAGAACATTGTTATACTGGACAGAATTGAGTGAAAAAAGATGCACGGGGTAGAATTAATCAGAGAAACTGAAGAAAAAGTGAAAGTGGTTCGTGACAGCTTAAAAGCAGCTTTTGATAGATAGAAATCATATGCAGATTTGAAACGTAAAGAGATAGAGTTTTAGGTCGGAGACCGAGTATTCTTGAAAGTATCTCTCTGGAAGAAAATTCTTCGTTTTGGCCGGAAAGGAAAGTTAAGTCCGTGATTTATCGGGCCGTATGAAATTATTGACAGAATAGGGCCTGTAGCATATCGACTCTCATTACCGACTGAACTCGAAAAGATACACAATGTTTTTCATGTTTTCATGCTATGTCGATACCGATCCGATCTGTGACATGTGATCTCTCTCATTGATGTCAAAATACAGTCTGATTTGTCGTATAATGAAGAACAGATCAGAATTTTGGCATGAGAAGTCAAAGAGTTGAGAAATAAACGTATAGCACTTGTGAAAGTTCTTTGGTGTAAACACGGGATAGAAGAAGCTACGTACAAACCTGAGGAAGCTATGCAAAAACAGCACCCTAGCCTGATTACCGGTAAGATTTTTGGGGATGAAAATCCCAAAAGGGGGGAAAGTTGTAACAGTCCGGTTTAGACCCTTATTAAATCGAGCAGTTTTGGGACTGCTTAACCTAGTCAAAATATTATTTTTATTATTTTAATAATGTTTACAGCATGATAGCATTACGGTGTGAAAGTTTCGTAAAGAAATTTTACTGACTAAATTGTTAATTCGGTAAAACGGACTAAATCGCGTAAAGCGATAAATATGAGTTCTATTAAATAAAGGACATAATTGACTTTGGTTTTATTTAGGAGTCCTTGCATGGTAATTATTCCATTATTTGTTTGAGTGGACAATAATAGGCTTAATATATGAGATTTACATGTTTATTTATTAAGGATATTTTTGGTATTTAGCTAATTAAGCAAAATAAGTTAAAACAAAATGGGATTTTGGCTTCATTTTATCATATTTGGCCGAAAATAAAAAGGAAAAAGAATGAATAAATGCTTTAAGGGTTCGGCTAAGAAAATTGACAATTAAAGGTATTTTTGTTTCAGTTTTTAATGATTTTTACATTTTTTATATCGTTGCTATGTACTCTAGCTGACCCGTACCTTGATTTCTGAAATTGGTTGTGTTTTTGAAATGTTTCATTGATGAATACATGTGTATTTTTTATGCTTCTTGATAAATTATTGATGGTTATTTATAGATATACAAGTTTTACAAAGTAATTTTTGACAAAATTGAGTATTTTGGATTAAATTGAAAAAGATAGAAATTTGGTGGTTAGAAATGTGAATAAATGAAAGATATGTGTTTATAAGGACTACATGGATATTCGACTATAGAGAATTTTAGATAAAAGTGTGTAATTTTTTATTTTGTGCATAAAGGACTAAATTGCAAAGTGGGTAAAAGTATAGGGGCAAATATGTAATTTGCCAAATTTATTTATTTATGTGTTTAATTGGATGTGTTGGTGAATAATTGAATTAAATTGGATAAATATAGATCAAGACAAGTAAATCCCGGAACTTGATCGGGGAAAACAAAAGGTAGACGAGTAGATTTTAAGTTTACAACCTAAATCGAGGTAAGTTCGTATAATTAGAATCAAACTTAAATAATGTTTATAATTGTTGTTTTAATGTTATATGAACGTTTACTGAACTATGGAATCAAGCTTGCCTATTAAATACATGTTAAATTACATATTGTATATATGTGAAACAATGTATTGAAATACATATTGGTTATATGTCCAATTTGATTACCGAGTCCCGTTCGAACTGTAGAAAGTCGTAGGATACAAGTGACATGTCACTAAGGCTACAGGGTGGTTGAGTTCCTACATTTGTTGTGGACTCACCACAGCTCAGGAGCTTACATGTTCAGCCTTTGGGCTTACCATTCATCCTTCGGGATTACGTGTTCAGCCTTCGGGATTACCATTTATCCTTCTGGATTTCACATTCGGCCTTTAAGCTTATATGTTCAGCCTTCGGGCTTATCGTTACTGGCTCAGGTGGAACATATTGTACATGGCTCAAAAGAGCATACATGATGAATTGATAGATTTATAGGTTTACATATACCACTGTGTGTGTATCACCCGAGTATCCCTCGATGTTTCCAAAGGTTCAACGGGCATTATATCAATTGGTATTATAAGAAATACGTGTTACATGAATTATATGTTACAAGTACATGTTTATTTGATTACATGTTACAGGTGATACAAGTTATACATGGACTATTTGTTATAAAGTTACAAAATGTACATGGTATGTTTATATGTTGTAGGAATACATGGATTACATGAACTACATGGATGATATGTTACAAGTATATGATTACATGGCATATGTTACATGATTTACAAGGATTAAGTGGTATAAAAGTATAAATGCTAATTAATGACTTGATAAATGAAATATATGAGTTATATGTATGAAATGTGACATGGAGACTCATAATCGGCCACAGATCGGTCTCCTTGCGTGAGGTTCATGAACTTATGCCTGCGAGCATCCACATAACTCTCTCCCACTTATTTCCCCTAGAAGGCAGACTTAAAGAATTCCCAGTTCAGACAATCTAGCTGAGTGCCTTCCTAAACAGTTAACTACCACTGATATGCTTCATTGGGCAAGGAGACTACACCCTTTAATTTCTGCTCAAGTGTACAATCAAGATCATCTATAATTCTCTCAAGTGGCCTCTAACCAATACTTGACCGCATTAGGGGAGACTCTAGTGACACCCCTAAATAGTTTAGCTCCATCAGACTGGAGTCAATCCGTTACTGACCCTCAGCCCCCAAATCCAGTGTTGGGCCCAGCAACCCTCTTTAATACACTTAGCACGCCTGGCACAATGCGTCGTCCCCAGTCGTGCGATTCTGAGACCCCATCTTAGTAGTAGGTGAAATCAGCATGTCACTCGTATCTAGATTTGGCATACTGCCCCGAGAAGAAGACTCAACTCAAGCCCTTCTACGATCTCTAGCATGGCTTCGAGTACCATGTCCACAGATACCTCGTGTGCTTATTGTCTAATTTGGATTATCTACATTAAACAGTTTTATGCATCAGTTTCAGTATTTATTAACATATGTATTATGCAATAAGTATCAGAAGTTTAAAAGTATTTTCGAAGGTTTCAATCTCCATCAGATTCACTATTGTTTTAGAGTATACTAACTATAGTATTTTACAAATAACTATCTACAGTTTGTCAAAACAGTTTTATCTAAGTACAAAAAATTTATAAGATCGACGCCGGAGACTCGTTGCACCACATACCCAATCAGAACATTTTTTAAACCATTTAAAAACCAATTCTTTAAGATCAAAATTTTAGAACCTAAAATTCACAACCGAGTTTTGCAACCTGGCTCTGATACCACTAAATATAACACATCAAACCCTGCCTAGACATTATGGCTGAATCTGGCGATGTAACATGAAAGGAATTTTAAAAAGTCACGTAGTCGGATTAAACATTAAACTGTTATTTAAATCAAAAAATTCATTACTTACCATTTGAATTCTGAAACGTGTGTAAATTAATTAATTGTCAAAATATTATTTATTGCGGAACCTTTAGAAACCGTTATGTTTAAGTAAAACTGTTTGTGATTTTAGGAAACCATTGCTTTTAGTAAAATCTGAGCTTTAATTGAGTTTTACAGTTATAAAATCATGAAATCGCAGTTAAACCCAAATTTAAGCAATCAGTCCGAAATGTCCCAATTAATACAACCCTCAAAAGAAATTCCAAAACCTTAATTAATTTTAAGTGACTAAAACAAAACAGTACGGTCGAGTGGTCACCGTCGAGTCCTCTGCTGCACTGATCCGCCTAAGACTGGAGATTACCTATACAGATTAAACAGAAAGGAGTGAGTTTACATAAACTCAGTGTGTAACCCTACAGAATTAAGCGCGCATACAAACAGAAAACCAGAATCAAATAGATACAGATTAGGGCCTAAGCCCATCACAAATACATATACAGATGTAGATTCAGGCCTAAGCCCTTCTCAGATACAGATACAAATTTGCAAATCAGAATCAGAAATCCTACCCCCATCCTCTACACACTATCTCCGACCATCCCTACACACCATGTGGGGTTTAAAACACCCACCCAGGCCTACACACCATGTTGTATCGAATACGGCACATATCAGATATATTGCAGCTATGCTGTCAGATAATAGGCATAAATTTCCTTTCAAATCACTTCCTCCAATATACATCATCCCACCCTAATGACAGATACAGTAAATGCAAAATCAATTATACAGATTAATCATGCATAATTACAGATATACAATGCCAGTACATATATATGTATTAGATAGGTCAGACATGCATGATAATAACATACTCATAACATAATATCATTCATTCAGATCATACAAATTAGGGTTTAGTTAGCCCTTACCGACCCTACAGTAGGCCCACAGTCATTTGGGATGACCCGTGCAACCCTAGGGAAAAATTCAGAACCTACCTCAATACATATGCAAAATCATGTTAACATACATATCACATAGGTTGTATGGCATGCATACATAAGCATATATTATATAGAGCGTAACACAACACATAACTTGTACAGATCATAGCATATCATATTGCTTATACTAACAGTTCTTTTTACTTACAGGTTTCATGCACATTTTTACATGTAATTATACTTTCAAAGTTATCGAAACACAAATTGTACATAAGTTTTTTACCTACCTAAACCATAGCACATACTAACACATCTTGATAGATGTCACATTTCGAGTCTTATTTAAACCAAAAATAGACCCAACAGAAGGTCTAATTACGCATTTTTATATCAAATGGGCCTAAATGGAAAATTTTTAAAAACTGGGCCCATACAGCTGTGTGAGATGACTAGCCCGTGTGGACTTATCCTACCCGTGTGATTTCATACACTCATGTACCCCACATGGCCTACCTGATTTGTCCGTGTAATCACACACGCCCGTGTGGCACATATGGTATACCACACAGCTTACCACACAGCCATGTGACGAAGAATAGTTTTGAATTTCTTAAGTTTTTTTCAGATTTTTCAGAATTATTTGTGGGGTTTCGAGTTAGAAACACACACATGATTGAGTTTCGTTGTAAGCTTTAAGAATGAGAACACCAGAACCTAAAACTATGATTGAAAATCAATTGTTTAATACGAAACACCAAATTAAGCCACTAATTCAACCACAACCACAATCAATAAAAACCCAACAAACCGAAAATCAACCTTTTGGCACTTGACTACATACCCAAACAATAACGACCGCTCCAAAATCCTTAGTTTATTGACGGTAAAATGCTCGTTCCACAATTTTTTTCCTTAACAATACCAAAACAACTAGCCCAACACTCATATCTTAAACGCAAAAATGATTTACCAAAACAAAACGAAATGAAACCTTACCAAACTTACAAAAACGTGCAAACGACACCACAATAACATTACGAATAGCCCCACAGGGTAGAAATATAAATGAAGAATCAAAAGAGCTTAGACGAATAAGAAAATCTTAAGGAAAAACAATAAGTAATAGGCCAAAAGTTATTATAATTATTATCTTCTTTTATTGTAGCAAACGAAAGAAAGAAAACAAAATGGAAAAGATCACACGACAAAATGATGAGGACTGGAAAAAGAGAAAGAAAGATTTTTTTTAAGAGATTATCTCAAAAAAACAATAAAGGAAAAGTAATTAAATTAAATAAAAATAAAAATTTAAAAAGATTAAAACTATAAGATTCCCACTAACTTATTGGTTGACCATAATTCAAAACCAACCCAAATACTAACTACATGGTCAACACAAATAGAGGCAAAACAAAATATTTTCTACTTTGAACTCACAAAGATTCAAACACAAGACTTTTAGGTAAGCTAAGGCCTTACCATTGAACCAACAGACTCATTCTTATCATCAATTGAGCAAAAATATTACAAAATGTAGACACTAAACGATAGGGGTTGGACTAAAAATAACAAAATTTAAGGAAAAAGACTCAAACCCAGAACCTTATACAAACCACCTCAACACCTATCCACTAAACCAGATTAACTCACTTGACATAACTTTCACAATCTTAACTCGAAAATCAGGGCTTAACCACCCTTGGTTTTGTTAATCGAATTTCTTCCAACCTGATTTTTAGGATGTGACAAGTTCATCTGTTACCATCCTATCCAAAACTCTTCATTATGACTACCTTACGTAGTCTCTAACACTTCCTTTTTTATTCCCATAAGGTTGCTCATAAAGAAGGTTCGCACATAAGCACAAATTGCACATATACTAGCACTCAAAATTTTTTATTTAATCTATTTCTAAAATTCTCTAATATTCTTAACCTGGCATAGTACTGTACCTAGCTCTAAGGCATAATGCGAATATTTCATAATTGCTCATTTAGTCCTTTGGTTAATTAAAAATCTATAGCGATTAACTTTTACAATTTAGTCCATATACCTTAATTAACTATAAATTCAGCAAAATTAAAGGCCAAACTTTAATAAAATTTAATACTAACCTAATATTAACGGACTTAGACTACAAAAATGGGGTTCTAAAACCGTTATTTCCAACATCACTGAAAATCGAGTTGTTACAACACCAGTCTATTATTTGAGTTATTCAAATTATTCGAGTTATTTGAATTACTCGTACTCGAAACTCAAATTTCTTATTTAAGTTGACTCGGAAAAAAATTAAATAACTCGATTCAATTAACTCGAAATTCATTTTTTTATTTTTTCAAGTTGAATCGAGTTTTGATTACTCTTATCTGAATGTTTACATTTATTTTTTAATTTAAAATTTTAAAATAACTTTATTAATTTAATATATTATCTTATTATCAAATTCAATATGCATTTTTTTTTTTACAATTAGCATATTAAATAGTTTATTATTTCAATTTTCAATAGTTTGAGTCAATTTTTCGATATTTTTATTTCATTTAATATAATAAATAAATTTATATAATTATATATTAATTAATTAAAATATTTAAATAAATTATAAATAATGTACTTATGTTTTAGTAAATTTAATATTTTAATTATTTATTAAATTCTCTAATATGTTATAAATTTTATTATCCAAATACATTATTCTAATGTCCTTAATGATAATTTTATCCTCTTATTATAATTTATCTTATCACCATCATTGCGAAAAAACTCAAACACATGTCTCATCATTGATTTTAATCTTAAAGTTACAATATTCAAAATCATTACTATAATAATTAATCTCATTACCATTGTTGTTTTTAATCGCACCGAAACATATTTCACCGCGGACAAAAAAGAAGCCAAATTCCTTGTATAAGCTCATTTTGGTGAAGCACTAACCAACCTGGATAGCTTGTTTGACCATTGTAAAAAAAAAATTTAAAATTATTAAAATATTTTTGTATAAATATATTATTTTTATAATTTTTAAAAATTAGTATTAAAATAATTCTTCAAATTAGATTGATTGTCCAAAATCATCCGTACCAAATTATATTTTAAAACATATCTTGTCCAAATACTTGAAGTTTTTAAACCATTCGAGTTTCAAGTTTGCGTTGAATTAAATTTTATAATTTGAATAACACGAATAATTAAAATAAAATATTGGTGTAAATATCTCTTTGGTCCCTGCCAATTTTGAAAATGAGCAAATTGGTCTCTCTCAACAAAAATTACAAAAAAAATAATTTTCAAAATTTTAAAATGATTTTCAAAATTCAAAATATTTATTAAAATTCCAAACTTTATATTTTAAAAAATTATAAAATTTAAAAAAAATCTAAAGAATATATAAAGAAAGTTAAAAATTTCTAAAATAATAATTTTGAGACCTAAATAAGCTAATTAATGATTCAAGTTTATCATATTAAAGTATCTTTTTTTTTTTTTTACTTTGAAAAAGTTTTCAAATATATGTGGTTTCATTATGTATTCTAACGTGGAATTAGTTATTAGTTATACTGTAACAAGATTTTAATTTGACATATTTAATTTTTTAATTTAACTCGAACAATTTCACTCGAATAGACTCGATTTAAATTTCATTTCACTTAATTCGATTATTAAAAGTCTCAAATCGAATTAAAATAATAAAATAGGACTTACCAATTCGATTAACTCGAAATTATTTCACTTGAGTAAACTCAATTTAATCTAATGGTGACCCTAATTAAATGTATAACCAAACATACCATTTTAACTAACTTATAACATATGCGGGTTTTTTTTTTTCAAATTTAAAATATTTATAAAATATAAATATTTAACCCAATAGCATTATGTAGACCAACCCAACCCATAAACAAAAATTAGCGCAAATAAATTATAGATTAACTAAATCCAAACATCAAACTAACCCAAATAAATTAAAATTAGCCCAAATAAATGAGGCTTAGGTTGTAAAATGCCCTTAAATTTTTTTTTAGAAAAAGCAATTAAGTCTTTTTTTTTTTAACTTAATTGGGTACTTGAAATATCGAAATATATATTAAAAAAAAGCCCTCAAACTTTAAATAAAAAAAACAATTAAGCCTTTTTTTTTTTACTCAATTCGATACTTGAATTGCCAAAATGCATAAAAAAGGCAGGGATCTGACCTTCCCTAAAATGGAAAATTTTTCATTTAGGCCATTTATAATTTATAAAATTTCAAATTACTAATGGTAAAATTGCACTTTGTCCCCCAAAATGATAAAAAATTGATTTAATCATCTAAAAATTATAAAGACATAGACTATTAAAATGACTAAATTACATTTTTACTATCATAAAAATATATAATCTAATTCCGCCCCCAAAAAAATATTTCTAACTTTGCTCCTACCCCCAAGTCATATTTCTGAATCCGCAATTGAAAAAGGCCCTTTGGCCATTAACTATAATAGTTATAAAACGCTTCTTTTGGTACAATAATTTTTATAATTTTTTACTAATTTTATATTTCTTTACATTTTTATAAATTTTTTACGACTTTATAAAATTTTATAATTTTTTTCTATATTTCTATATATTTTATAATTTTTTATGATTTTTATAAAATTTTACAATTATTTAAAATTTTTTACAATTTTTAATAAATTTTATGTTTATTTATTAAAATTTAATAATTTTTATAATTTTAATTGATTTTTATTTTTATCATTTTTGTCCCATGCCACGCCATGGTTGTGACACATGGTGGCTTTAACTGAAAAAATTAGTGATAGTTAACTTTAATGGTCAACTATTAAACTTTAATGGTCAAAGGGCCTTTTTCAGTGATTGGATCCAAAAATACAATTTAGGGGGTAAAGGTGAAGTTAGAAAATATTTTTGGGGGGAGGTCAAGATTAAATTATATATTTTTATGATAGTAAAATTACAATTTCGCCATTTTAATAGCCTATATCTTAATAATTTTTTGAGAATTAAATCAAAATTTTATCATTTTTGGAAGGGCCGAGTGCAATTTTACCGTTCCTAATTTAAAATTTTATAAATTATAAAGGGTCAAAATAGAATTTTTCCATTGTATGGAGGGTTGTGGCCCTTGTCAACCCCCGTTAGATTCGCCCCTGACTTTTTTGATGCATCTTAACTGTTCAAATGCCCAATTAGTGCAAAAAAAGAGCAAAAGCTTAATTGTTTTTTTTTTTATTTTGAAAAAGTTTGAGAGTTTCTTTGATACATTTTAGCAGTTTAAATACCCAATTGAGTGCAAAAAAAAAAGTAAGAGCTTAATTACTTTTTTTTTAAAGTTTAAGAACCTTTTAATACATTTTAAAAATTCAAATAACCAATTAAATGAAAAAAAATTTTACTTACTTTTTCGGAAAAAGTTGAAAAGTTTTTTAGACCGTAATAAATAAACACCCATTATTTGCGTTTCAAAATTTCATTTCATAACCATAAATTCTTTTTCGACAGATTTAAATTAATATAGTAAAAAACTATAATTATTGTGATTTACATTTACATCTACCTCATGGTTGCGACTTACCGTAATTGTTAAAATTAAAATATTTTTTAGTTTTTTTTTTTTTTTTTTTTTTTTTTTTTGTGATAAAAACAAAAGAATTTAAATCAAGATTACAAAAACACTAGCTCTATTAGACTGTAAAGCCACTAAAAGTTCCAAATGAGTTTTAGCAAACACCCACACATCTACCTCTTTATCCGATGTCAAATACTTAAATGATTTGCAACTAGATTACTCTCTCTCTCGGGACATGTCTTATATGCCACTGTCTTTTATATTGTAAGATCTAAATGATCTTCTTGATCGAAGCAGAATTCAAAACAATTAAAATGCTTCTTGAATTGTTTTTACCACCTTTAGATTGTCAAATTGGATCAGCACCTTATCACACTCTCAACTTTGTAATAGAATTACCCCATCCAAGATACCCCAAAGTTCAACATCAAATACTGAACATATTTCTAATCAACGAGTATAATCGAGGATCCATGCCCCTCTCTGATCACGTATAACCTCTTGGGCAAAGAAAGACCTTACATTAGGCTTAACGAAACTATCAAAATTTAAGACATGCCAATTATTTGACAAAGGATTATCAAGAATAGCAATAAGTTGTCGATCTGATTCTTCCTTGTGAGCCAAAAGATACTGCTTAGCCCAACTAATAGAAACATTTATGATCTCAGAAAAGCTCTAAGAAAATCCTTGGAAAATGAAACAATTTATGTTCTTCCATAATCGCCATGCAAGCAGATCGAAGAGGCTCGGCCAACTAGTGCCATCATTGGAAAACCATACGTTAGAGCTTAAATTAAAAATTAACTAGCCAGGTAACTCACATGAAAAGAAACTATTTTGTTAGCTGTGTGGAACAACCTGTAGCCAGACATTCTTCGCAATAGAGCAATCTCTAAGCATATGTAGAACATCTTCAAAACGATGTCAATATAACGGACAAGAATCATCTTTGTTTGAGGGTAAGCCAAATGAAAAACCACTCTTTGGGTCCATTAAATTTCCAAATAGACTTCCACAACGGATCTATAGGGTGCCAAAAACTCTCCCAAATGAACTTGTAAGCACTTTTAATAGTGAAATTTCCCGTTGACATAATATTCCAAATGATCCTATCCAAACCTGCTAATGGATGAGGAGATGGTATGCTCACAATACGCCTCACAATATCCTTTGAAAGCCAGACCTGGAATAACTCAAGATTCCAAGTACCTTCTTCTGTTATCATATCATTAAGCATGCAATCTGACTCAATGTTTGTATGCGAAGGTATGTAATTCACTAGAGGCCCTAAATTAGGGATCCAAGGATAGACCTCCCATTCCCTACCGACCAAATTAAATTCTCACAGAATAACTACCATACCTTTGAATGTGCCCTCTAGAGAAACGGGCATCTGCCTCTTGAAATGCTACTTGGCATCCTCTCTTTTATACCGTACTTCCATCGAAGGACACGTACCTACAGAGCATCATCGTTTGAGGTTAAAGCATACCCCAGTTTCATTAGGAAAAGGACATTTTGATCCTCTAAGTGACGAAACCTAAGGTCTCCATAAGCACGAGTATGACAAACAGAGTCCTAGCTAACTAGAGCTATCTTTTTTGAGCCATTTAAAAGCCCCAAACAAACTGCCCAACCATTCTTTCAATCTCCGCAAGAACTTCTTTAAAGATCATCATGGATTGCATAAAATAATTTGGGATAGACTAAAGTAAAACCTATGCTAAGGTAGCTCGAGCTACAATGGAAAGTTGTCTGACATCTTAATTAAACAACTTACTATGCACTTCTCCACCACAAAACTCAAAGTACTCTTAGTGACCCTTTCATGAAATAAAAGCATTCCCAAATAAGTCCCAAGATTTTGTACCTTTGAAAACCAAGAAAGTTTCTTAACCTATCTCCCGTAGCCTCATCCACCCCACGAGAAAAAGAAAATATTTGTCTTCTAAGCATTAATCTGATGCCTTGAGAAATCACAAAAGTTATCAAGCGTCTCTTTAAGAATATGAGCTTGTTGTATATCAAATTTAGCAAATATAACCAAATCATCTACGAAAAACAAATGGGATAGTATGGACCTGTCTGAGATAAACGTAAAGGGCACCATCTACCACCAGAGATAGCAAAACGAATATTATGACCTAACCACTCCATATATAGAACAAATAGATATGGGGAAAAAGGACATCCCTGTCAAATTCCTCTAGCTGGTTTAACTTTCTAGGGAGGGACCCCATTCCACAACACCTGCATAGTGGATTCCGTGATTGCAGACATAATGACCCTCCTAAGCAAGTTTGGAATACCTACAGCTCGAAGAGAAACATCGATAAAATCCCACCGAATCCCATCATATGCCTTTTCCAAGTCTATTTTAATCGCCATCCACTTCCTCTTTTTTATCTTTCATTGAGTGAATAACCTCTATTATTGTGCAATAATTTTAAGGAATATTAGCTTGAATCTATTAGTAATGATCTTCATTATGAGCTTATAGAGAACAAAACATAAGTTAATGGGCCAAAATTGGGAAATATGCTTTGAATTATGCACCTTAAGGAGGATAAAAATAAGCATATTGTTCAGATTCGAGTCAATCAGTCTACCATCAAATACCCTTTTAACCCATTCACAGATACTATCTCCAATAACATCTCACTGGCTCTATAAAAAAAAGCATAGAAGCCACCACTCATTGGAGCCTTAAAATGGGCTATATAAAAAAAAACCTTCTTAATTTCTTTATTAGTGATTGCCTTGCCAAGGAAATCTTAATCAATCGGCTCAATTTGTGGGAAAGAGCCAGGAGGTAAACCCTTCATAGGCGTCAGCATCTCCTTATACAATTGTTGGAAATAAGTAACCGCCTCAGATTGGATATCATCTGGATCATACATCCACTCACAATCTTTATAACGGAGGCCATTAATATGATTGAACTTCCTCATTTGAAGCGTATGACTATAAAAAAATCTAGTGTTACAATCCCCTAATTTAAGCCAATCTCACCGAGCTTTTTGTTCCACAATAGCTCTTCATGATGTAAAATCAACTCCAACTCCTCTCTAACTTTCATCTCAAGGTGACTGAAATAGCTCGAACCAGAAAAGGCTAACGCATTTTGGATGACAAAGAGTTAATCAATTTCTTTTTTTGAACCCCAATATAACCATAGATCGATTTATTCCATTCTCTGATATTATTAGTAAAGTGAGAAATAGAATCAGCTATATCTCCATCAAAAGTCCACTTTCCTCTAACAAACTCATAGAAACTTGGAAGTTCAACCCAACCAGCCAGAAAGCAAAAATGATGACCCCTAAGCAGATTAATATTCGAACTAAGAGTTAAGCAAAGAGGTTTGTGATCCAATTTAAGTCTCGGAAAATGAGTAACCACACAATTGGGAAAAACCTTCATCTGTGCATCATTCACAATTGCCTGGTCTAGTCTTTCACTAATACTCCCTCTATACTAGGTAAAAGAAGGACCCCTAAAACCCAGATCCTACATCCCAGCCATTTTTATAAAATCTCCAAATAAAGGACATCACCTTTCCGGAGAGCTTCCTCCTTTCGTTTCACAAGGGGAAAGAATGGCATTAAAATCC
The DNA here is from genome assembly GCA_020496765.1 of Gossypium stocksii. Taxonomy (NCBI): domain Eukaryota; kingdom Viridiplantae; phylum Streptophyta; class Magnoliopsida; order Malvales; family Malvaceae; genus Gossypium; species Gossypium stocksii. The sequence continues at coordinate 50,876,965 of CM035625.1, read as the reverse complement.
CCAATTGCTAAAAAAGGAACAGGCCTACTAGGCATGGACAACTTCAACTCAATCCACAAAAGCTTCTTTCTAAAATTATTAGGGCTACCATGGACAAAAGTAACAAATATATTATGAGATTGAGGACTATTGTGCAAGCAAACCAAGACAAAATGTGGATGATTACGGACAACTTCGACCCGAACCTAATCCTTCCAACCAATCCAAATGCCACTAGAAGAACCCATCTCCTCCACTCAATGAGAGTTTTGGAAACCAATTTGGAAATAATACCATTCTCCTTTAAACCACTAACCTTCGGTTTCAATAAGCTAATGATATCAGGCTTGTGTTTCGAATTGAGTTCTTTAAAAATCCTCATAAATTTAGTGCTAGCACGCCCCTTTCAATTCCATGAAAAAATAGACAATCTGTAATCCATAACAAAAAAGATGGAAAAAAAAAAAAAAAAACCAAACCTATACTGTCAAACAATATCATTCGCTTCTGGCTGCTTTCTAGTTGCTTTCAAACTTCCATTTTCAACCTCATGTTCAAGTTGAGCAAAGATGAGTTCAACCATTTTATTAACTGAATTGAGAGCTTTCGACAATTTGAAACGAAAACCCCAGCCACAAGTTGTCTTATTAAGCTTCCCCCAATTCTACCATCACGAATTTTGTCCCCACCATAACGCCTTGAAGAAACAATACCACTGTTATCCAAAGCTTCAGAACCATCGATATTAGGAACATGTAGATTAGGATTCGAATTTTCCTTAAAAACTACTGTCGAATGCCTATTTGGATCCAATACTTAACCCTTTGGTACAACCTCCATCTGAGTATGGTCATCGAAAGTCGGATTAAAATGAGTAACAGTCATGCCCTGAGAAATACCTAAAACCCGATCCCTTGCTACACCTTCATTACCCGAAACAGAATCAGTAGGTGAGGGAAAAGAAAAGAGATCAAAATCTGAGTGTATTGGGTTCTCTTTGTTTTGGTCCAGCAAACCATTATCCTTCAAAGCTCGATCCTGAACAAGCGAGCTCAATTCTACAGTTCTAATGTCTTCTCTAGGTTATTGCTCGTCCTTGCCATACGAAATTGGCAGCATCCCTTTCTTATTTTTTAGTTTAATTAAATTAGAAAAGCCCAATTCATTTATTTGGGCATTTTCCTTGCTTTGGGCCTTAGTACCAAAACAACCCCTTTCAAATGAATACTTTCCCGCCCGACCTGCTTACTACCACTAGGCCCTATAGTCCCTTTTTTATTCCCCTGGCCCACGTTAAAGCTTTGCCCAGATTTTTCCCTAGCTTTATTAAAAATATCTCTTCCACCACTACCCTTATCCCTTCCAGAAGAACGATTCTGTTTAACGTTAGGATCCATAAAATCCTCTCCGCCCAAATCTTTGCCATTTTCCTCTCCATCAACTGAACTCAGTGCATTAAATCAGGACTTAACAATCTCATTTCCCAGATTTCCTACCCCCTTTTTCTGTTCCACCCTAAGATTTCGTCGCTGCCTTCTCTCTACCACCATCCATAGGCCATACTCCCCGGACTCGTCTAGTCCAATGACAAAGTTATATATGTTATGTTGATTAAATTCAAGGACTGTTTTTCATTTATTAGAATTAACTTTTAATGTTACTGCACGTGATTTTATATTTTTTTTAATTCATTAAAAAATATATTTTATAATTTCTAACATATATTTGTCCTCCTTAAATGAGGATTAGTTTAATTTATAATAAAGGTCAATTAATTTTGAAAAAGTAATTGAGAAAATAAAATAATATTTTAGAAATTAAAAAAATTGAATTATATAAAATTATTGAAATAATATAAAAATTTGGAACTATATAAAAATTTAAATATAAAAGATATTTACACTAAATTAATTATCATATTTAATATAACAATTAAAAATAATTGTTAAAATTTGATTTTATTTTCATAACGTTTTTCACTTGCACCAAACAAATAATAGATAAATAAAAATGGATTTAAGATTGCTTGCTTAGCATAGTGTAAACAATTTACAAAAAAAATTAAAATATAATATCATAATATTATATTACCTAATCTTCAATTAAAATAATACTCTTATCTCTCTCTGGTGCTATTGTTGTTTTAATATAATTCGAAACTATTTTTTTTTAAGATCCATTGCTTGCTCCATTCTTTTTTATATAATTCTAATTTTTTTATTGCTTAAAATCTCCATTTTTTACTGGTAATTTTTTCTTAGAAGCTACTTGATTGAATGTATCTAACTACTGAATGTTTTTTTTAAAGCTAAAGTAAAATTTTAATTGGTATATAACTTTAATACTAATTAAGTGATAATAATTCTATTTTACACAAACAAAATTAACATATTATAAAAAAAATAAAAATTCATTTTTATAATAATTTCAAAATGAAATTATAATTATTTTAACTAATAATTCTAAATAAAATTGTAATTGTAATTGTAATAATTATATTTTATGTTAAGAGTTCCATTCAAGTAATAGTTTTATTTTAAAATTAGCAACACTTTATTTATATTAAACTTTTTCAAAATAATAATTTTAAAGTAAATTATAATATTTTTATTTATTAAATTATAATATTTTTAAATGTGTAATTATCATAAATTTTATTAAATTATAATTATTTTTAAATGCATAATTATCCCAACTTTTATTTTATGCCACTTTTTAACTAATAATTTCAAATTAAATATTATAATTATTTTAAATTTCAATTTATTATTATGATGAAAAATAAAAAATATTTTCATTGGTTCAAAAATTTATCCAAACTCGTTCTTATCTATATGTATGTATATATATATTATAAATAGTTCAAATTCGATTTTAACCCTATACTTGGATTAGGATAAGGGAGAAGATAGTAAAGTAAACCAAGGTAAAATATGAGTATTCAAGCTAAAAAGTGAGTATAAGCAAGTAAAAATATGACTTAGGACTAGTTTAGTATTGCTTTTAAAATGTACAGTGGAAAAGTGCTTTTGAAAATTACTTTTGAAAAGTTTGGTTTAAGATTTGAGTATTTAGCATTACTGTCAAAAAGTGATTTTGAGAAATAAAAGGTCCATTTTAGACATTATATTATAAAGTAACAAATATGCATTTAAATAATGTTCAAATTAGTTATATTATGATATTTTAGCAAGAATATAAAAATAATTTATTATAACTTATTGTTAATATTTTAATATATGATATATTAATTTTAAATATTATAAGTAATTAATATTAATTATTTATAAAATTTAATTAGAATATATAAACTTATTTTAAAATTTTAAATATAATCATTAAATATTTGTAATTAGATATTAACACGGTTGTATTATTTTTAAAAATATTTTTTTAATTTTTAATTAATGATTTTAACACATTTGTATTATTTTATTTTAAAATGTAATTTGAATATATAACTTCTATTAGATATTAACATAACATAGAAAACATAAACCTAACAAATTAAAATATTGCATGCATTTGGATTAAAGTTTCAAGAAAGGGTAATATTTATATGCCAAATACATCATCAAAAATTTTACATTAACATTTACAATTTAAAGTGAATTTATTAAACTAGAAGCTATAACATCTCTTGTTAATTCCATTTCAAAATCACTTGAATTGTTTAATTCACCACAACCATCATCATCATCATCATCACTTTCTCCATTATGCACATCTTTTGGATCAATAATATTCTCATAGGCCCTGTTAATATTTTCGTATTTCATAAAATCTACATCATTTCTACCAACATGTTTCGGATAAAATTGTGTATCGCCATTGTAGCAACAACGATCATCATTTGCTTTTCAAAACTAGAACTTGGCATATCCCTTAAAATGACCCATTTTTTTTCAAAATACTAAAAGTTCGTTCAATCACACTACAAAATGATGAATGTGAATGGTTGAATATCTCTTCTTTACTAGATATCGATCTACCTCTACGAAAGTTACGTAAATGATATCGTTGACCTCTATATGGTCCAAGATAACCTTTTATTTTAGGATATCCATGTAACAGCCCTAATCTGTATCCGTCGTCGGAATAGGGTTACAAAGTATTACCAATCAAATCACATCATTTAACATTTACATCTCATACATTAAACATTTATTTTCAATATCATTCAAACACAATCACAATATCCCTTAAACGGGCCTACGTGGCCTTAAACATGCTTTAGAGATGGTTCGGGACTAAACCGATAACATACGAAAACTTTAGAAATTTAGAAAATTTCTCAAGAATACAGGGGTCACACGCTCATGTGAACAAGCCATGTGCCTCACACGGCCACCAGACATGCCTATGTCACAGGCCATGTGGAAACAGGACATACATACCGATTTGCATCCTACGGTCGACCGCACACTCGTGTGCTTGGCCGTGTGAAAACTGAAGGGTATATTGACTTGGCCATACGGCCGACCACACGCCCATGTGTCTAGGCCGTGTAACTCACTGACTTGAATTTTAATTAAGCTTCAAGGGACACACGGTCGTGTACTAAGGCTATGTGTTACACACGATCGAGTTACACAACCGTGTGCTCAGTCGTGTGGACAAAAATAGGCTAGTTACAAGCCACATTTCTCACCTCAAATGTAACGCCTCTCACTCGTAACCGTCGCCGGACGGGTACGAGGCATTACCGAACATACACTCGCACACATAACATCCACATTATGGGCCTATGAGGCCCAAATGATACATTGGGTATGATCCGGGACCAAACCAGAACTTTTCAAACACTTATGAAAATTTGACTCAAAACAGTGTCACACGCCCGTGTGGGCAGGCCATGTGATTACACACGCTCGTGTCCCAGCCCGTGTTAAAAACATCAAGCATTCTGTTTATGACATCAGCATACCATTAAGGGCACACGGCCAAGTCACACGTCCGTGTGCTAGGTCGTGCCCTCCACACGGCTGAGACACACGGTCGTGTCACTGCCCGTGTGGCCAACACTTAGGCTATTTTCCAAGCCCTTTTTGTTGCTCTCAATCAATTACACTCAAATACATTTCATCGACACATATCATACCCTTAATTATTACTAACTTAACCGTCAAATACATACAATATACCCAACTACATCAAAGCATTTCCACATACATGCATAAAATAGGCTTACATACCCATAACCATTATAAGCCACATCTTATGGCTATATACAATGAAGCAAAATGAGCCAATACATTCGGCCAATTTACAATAATACACACTACAAATAACTAAATCTCTATACATGCCACTCACTTGTAAGCAAGTAAGAATTGTTATTACTCCATCTTGACAAATCGATAGTGTGATGCTGCCTCCGACGATCTCCAACCCCTAGCCAACCTGACAACACTAAGAGAAATGGAAAGGGGTGTAAGCTATATAGCTTAGTAAGTTGGCATATAATAATAAGCAATTTAATTTAACAAAATGATTCCTAAGATAATATGGTCATTATTTTACATGATTTCACTTTTTACTCAAATTTAGCTTAGGCTATTTTCCTAAGTCATAGTCACTAAATTAATTAAATCTTAAGCTACCGAACTCAAAATTAATTTCCATAAAATTTCCCTGAAACTAGAATCATATATCTTCTTGCCATAAAATTTTTAGAATTTTTGGTTTAGCCAATTAGTACAACTTATTCATTAAATGTTCCCCTGTTTCGCTGTCCAGCAGACCTAACCTCTCTTCACTAAAAATTAATTTTCTCACTATACAGAATTAGGATGACCTTCCCGTTTGTTTCTCTTAAAATTAGACTCATCAAGGATTTTAAGAATATAAATTACACACCATAACCATTTTTATATAATTTTTAGTGATTTTCCAAATTCGGAACAGGGGATTTCGAAATCCATCTAACCTTGTCTCACAACAATACAAATATCTCACAAATTGAGAGTCATTTGCTTATCTACTTATTTTATGTGAAAATACACTCAATGGACTTTAATTTCATATCTAAATTAACTTCTAGTTCAATTTCCACCATTTTTGGTGATTTTTCAAAAGAACACAACTGTTGCTGTCAAAACTGTTTTACTTATAAGTTTCAATTTCTCATGCTTTCTTTATAATAGATTTAATTGTCTACACTTACCTCTTATCAACCTTACCAAAGTTCGATCGTATAACGAGCATATTGCTCATAATTTACACATACATACCTGCACTTATTCATAAGATTCCATATTCACACTTACACATATAAATGCATCATGGCAAGGAACACATTATACATTAATTCATTACAAGACATAGTCAATCTCTTTTATATTCTATCACAATATTATCATATCAATTCAATACCCGTTGAACCATGTGGAATGCTAAAGGATACACGAAAAAAGGCACCAAGTACCACACATATTGTAACAGAAGCTACCAATGGTATGTAGCCGAAGCTACCGATTGTTTGTAGCTGAAGCTACAACTTATCACATATCACTTAAGGGCTCAATAATGAACTATTCATAGGCCTGCTCACACAAGCTGACGGTATAGTCAAAGCTACTCAGTGCTGCTCACACAAGCTGACAAGTATCCACAAAAAATGTAGGATTTCCTAGCCACCGGTAGTCGAATTAAACCGGCACTCGGAATCACTTATACAATCAATCACAATCAATGTTTTCCTAGTGGCATGTCACTCGTATCCTAGTCGATTCCTAAGGTTCAATCAGGGCTTTTCACACTCATTGAAGGTTAGTCAATATACACCTAAACACATATCTTATGATGATATCCAACCTCACAATTTTACATAATAATTGTATTCATAATTAGCACTTGAACACAAGATTTCAATGCACTTCCATTGCATCATAAACATAACTTCATATCATTTAATGTTTATAGCACATTAACCATCAATTTAACATATTCGAATCGGCGTACTAATTTAGGTTTCAAGCATAAACAACAATAGCATTGCATTATTATTAAGACCAACTTACCTCGAATGCAAAAACGGCTAGTATTTTCGACTTAGTCCATAATCTTGTTCTTCCCCGTTCTAAGCCCGAATTTCGTGTTTTCTTGACCTAACATATCAAATAACACTCACATTATTCAAATTAGTCTAAAAATCACATTTTGAAAATTTTAAGTTTTTCCCCTAAAGTTTGTCAAAATTATGCTTTTGCCCCTAGGCTCGTAAATAAATTTTATTCAATTTTCTTGCATTTTGGACTTAGCTGAACCATTTCATAACTATGGCAGTCCACAATTCCCACTAATTCACACACTTATGACCAGATTTATAACTTTTCCAATTTAGTCCTTTAGGACGTTTTCGCCGAAAATCACTTAGTAAAAACCGTTCCTCTAACCATAAACATGCATAATCTACCATAATTCATCAAAATTCACAATTAATCAACGTGGGTCAAATTTTGAAATCAAACCCTAGCTCAAAATAAGGGTGGAAATAGCTAAACCGAGTTACTAGGATCTCAAAAGGGTAAAGAACATTAAAAATGGGGCTCGGAATCACTTACTATTGAGCTTGGAAAGCTTGAAAGCCCTAGCCCTAGCTTCCACCATGGTATGTTCGGCTCTAGCTTGAAGATGGACACAAATTTGCTTTTATTTTATGTTTTAATTCATTTAATGACCAAATGACCAAGATGCCCTTCACTTAAAACTTTGATATTTTCACTCTTCCATGTCCATTTTTGTCCAAAATTTTAGAATTTGATGAAATTTCTATTTAAGGACCTCTAATTAATATTCTAATTCAATTTCATGCTAAAATATTCTAGAATTAACTGTGATAATATAGTACCTCCCGACTCTGATGAAACTTATAAAGATGCTTTCCCAACCAAGTTAATTCTGATAATACTGAAAGCAATACTGAAGAATATGAGTAAAAAGAAAAAAAGAGAATTGAGCATGATGAATTGGAACCCATAAAAGTATGGATAAATATTTTATGATACATGACGATAACGATTGTTATATTGTTTTTGTTATTAAAAGAAAAATATGATTGCTACAAGAAATATTGTGCTGATGACTAAATTACTAAATATATAAAAGTGATATATGAAGTATATGATAAAGATTATTAGTGAATTACGAGTGACTGATGAATAGTAAATTTTGAAATATATTACATGTATTAAATATAGAAAATAGATATAAATGATAAACTAGATAAGTATATGCAGAAAGGAACCATAGAATCATAGAGATAATGAAGTCCATGATCAAAAGAAAAAAAATGAAATTTCGAGAACGAAATTTATTTAAGGGGGAGAGAAATGTAATATCCCGAAAATTTCTATCATTGATATAGTAAAATAAAGAAATAAAGAAACAAAAAGAGACATTTTGAGCTATATCAACAAAATCTATGTAGGAAGTGATTATGATGTATTAATCCAAGAAAGGACTAAATCGTAAAAGTGAGAAAAGTTTTGTGGCCGAAGAGTAAATACTTAAAATTTAAGGGGTTAAAGTGTAAATATGGAAAATTTGAAGGACCAATAGTGCAAAAATTTTAAGGGTAGAATAATCTAGAAACAAAGGAAAATTGATGAATTAGGACTAAATTGAATAGGTGAAGAATTATGAGGGACTAAATTGTAATTTTACCAAATTAAGTGATGACTCAAAGATGGAATTTTAAAAGATCATAAAGGGTAAAATGGTCAATTGGAAGAGAGAGAAATCTAGAAAGTAATGATTACATTGATGATATTTTATAATTATATAATTAAATAATTATTATTTTATTAATATTTTAATAAGATATTTTATTATTTTATTATTTTATTTAGTCTATATATATGTGTATGTGTGGAAAAAAAAAAGAGAAGAAAACCGCCACCCGTTTTCCATACAATTCACGTTAGGAGAGAAGAGGGGAGAAAGAAAGTTTGGCTTTCTTTACAATTTGGTCCTTCCACAAAAAATTCACCATTTTCACCTAGAATCAAAAGAATTTCCATAGCTACCAAAAGAGAAAAATGTTAAGGAGGCTATGAGGAGTTCGAATATCAAGTTAGATTCAAGAAATAGAAGCTGGAGGAGAGAGAAAGTGAAGTTAAAGTATGGAAACAATAAAACAAGGTAAGAACATCAAGATTTCCATGTATTTTTAAGTTTAATATTATTGAAAAAGCATGTAAATGATGTTAATGTAGAGTTTCCTTATATATGATTCTATGTTCTTGATATGGTAGTGAAGAGAAAATAAGATAAAGTGATGGGAAATGGTGTAGAGAAAGAAAATAAGGGTGATATAAACTTAATAATTAATATCTTGCACTAAAACAGTTTTAGACAGCAGCAGTAAGCTAAATTTGAAAAATCACCAAAAATGGTAGAAACTGAATTAGAAGTTGAGTAAGATATAGAATTAAAGCTTGTTGAGTCTATTTTCATATAAAAGAAACAGAACAAGTAAATGAATTCTGTATTCTGAGGTATTTATATTTTTGTGAGACTGGTTTAGAATGATTTCGGGATCCTCTGTTTTGACTTTGGAAAATCACCAAAAATTGTATAAAAATAATTATGGACTTAAATTTATGTGTTTGAAATCCTTAATGAGTCTATTTTCAATGAAATAAGCGGGAACATCATCCGAGTCCCGTACAAGGAGATAATTAAATTTTAATGAAGAAAGGTCGGAACAGTTCAATTTAGTCCCTAAAATCAAATTGAACACTTTTCACATAAAATTTCTTCATGAAATTTTCACACAAGCATATAAACATGTCATAGACCTTATAATAATCATAAAATAATTATTTCTACTTCGGATCTATGGTCTCAAAACCACAATTCCTACTAGGCCTAATTCAATATGTTACACCAAATATGCACACTTACAACACAATCAAATGGTACCAATTCCATACCTAATGGACAGCCAAAATAATCTCAATACCTGCACAAACTATATCATTTCAATATCAACAACTAACATGCTTATTATCTCATGTTTTACTTATCCAAATCATACCAACTTCACATATTTAAATCAACTAAAACCTTTCCAGCATGCATTATCATGCACCAATTTCACAAGCATATAGTTTCCCTATTATAAACCATTTTACATCTACATTACATATTATCAATAAACATCATGAATCCAACCACAATCACATAACCAAAACCAACCATTTCACAAGGCATTATAAACATCATACCATAGTCATTTTCAAGCATTTTCTAATGGCCAAATACACACAACATTTACATCACTACCAAGCCAAGTCTCATGGCTCATATTCACAACTAAAAATATACCAAAATACCATATAGCCTATACATGTCATATACCATATATTTACAACTTCAAAAGTACCAACTTAGATATTTGATAGTGCGATGATGTTCCTGACGACTCTCGGATTCGAGCTAGCTTTGATTCATTATAAAACATAGAAAAATAACACGAAGTAAGTTTCATAGCTTAGTAAGCTCGTATGAAAATAACTTAATTCATCGAATAAATGCAAATCAACCAATTACACATAACATAACAATATACACATTAGTTACAAACCTTTCTCATGTCTCAAAACATGATCACATACCAACTCATCAAACTTTCACCATTTGTTACTCAAATAGGTTCTGCACATACCTCTATCATCTCGTACCAACCTCTTTTTCAACCTCATCATTTGTTTACCTATTGAACCACTTGGAATAGAAGTCGGATACATCATGAGTCTCGTATAATAAGTACATATACCATGGCCAGTAGCCAAATCAAGGTAACTTATCTGAAAAATCGTTATCATGGCCCGAAGCCAAATCATCCGATATGCATGGCCTAAAGCCAAATCGGTATAACAGCATGTAACACCCCCACGCCCGAGACCGTCGCCGAAGTCGAGCCTGAGGTGTTACCGAACATAATTTATCATTTAAACAACTTTACAAAATCTATTTTCATTTTCTGAATAAACTATTTTCTGCATCATGGTCGCTCAAAAATTCATATCTCGAGTTATGAAACTCGAAATCAAGATCCGTAAATTTTCCCTGAAACTAGACTCATATGGATATCTACTAATTTTTTTCTAGAATTTTTGGCTTGGCCAATTAGTACAGTTTATTAGTTAAAGTCTCCCCTGTTACACCACTCAACTGCTCTAACCTCTGTTCACTGCAAACTAATTTTCTCCCTGTACAAAATTCAAACAGGCATGCCATCTATTTCATTAGAAACTAGACTCAATAGGGAATCTAGGCATATAAACTATAATACCTAATTATTTATGTGCAATTTATAGTGAATTTTTGAAGTCAGAACAGGGGATCACAGAGTCAGTCTCACTCAACTGAAAATTTCTCATAATATACAACTCTTTTTCCTACTCTGTTTCTTCCACATGAAAATAGACCTATTAAGTTTTAATTTCATACCTTATTCACCTTTTAATTCCATTCCTACTATTTTTAGTGATTTTTCAAATTCATGTCACTGCTGCTGTTTGCATCTGTTTTCAAGCTACTTTTATACTTTTCATAGTTTTCATGTGATAGTTACCATTTAAGCACACATACCATTAAACACATGCATGGTTAGCCATTTCATTAACTACTCACTTCCAAGCATTTATACACCATATATTGAACATATCATTCCATAAAAGACTAAGTCCCTATACATGCCATACACAAAATGAAACGTCTAGTTATACCAAAATGATTCCTTTGATAGTGTGATCTGAACTCCGATGTTTCCTTCGATCCCCGAGTAAGCTTGGCAAGAACTATAATAAGAAAGAAAATAAAGGGGTAAGCACTAGGCTTAGTAAGCTTACAAGCAAATAAATTGCAACATTTAACATATTGAGCAATTATACATAATATCGTCTAGCATCATAACCTTTTTTTACTTCTCACTTACTACCTTCTTTCTTACCTGACCTTTCATTATTCATAAACATAATCTAACTTCCCTTTGCTGATAGTTCACTGAATTTAACTTGTACAATGACCCGTTGAACCACTCGGAATACTAAGGATACTCAGGTTATTCCTGTCTGATAAAATACTGCCAATGCCATGTCCTTGACATGGTCTTACATGAAATATTCCTGTCTCCAAAGCCATATATACGATATGGACTTACATGGCTCAATACTGTCCTGTCTCCAAGGCCATATACACGATATGGGCTTACATGGCGCAATACTATCCTGTCTCCAAAGCCATATGTTTAATATGGACTTACATGGCTCATTACTGTCTGTCTGTTAACCCAACTATCCTAGCATTCCTAAGGCTCAAACGGGGCTTTCTAATGCTTCTTCTCTGTCACTTCTCTTTAAATTCAACTTTGAATATTTCCATAAAATAAATATATGAATGCTGGAAATTGACAATATCAATGTAAAACAATGAAATATTGCATTTATTTACCGTAAACTTACCTCGATACAAATTGTGACTAAACTTTACAATTTAGTCCTTTACTTTTTCTTTTCCCCGATCTACTCTTGAATTCCGTTCTTCTTGATCTATAATAGCAAATTTAGCTTATTTAATACTCACATTTATCAAAACAGCCCTTTTTCAAATTTTGGCAAAATTACATTTTTGCCCCTAAACTTTTGCATATTTACACTTTTGCCCCAAGGCTCGGAAATCAAAACTTATCACAAATTCTTGTATTTTAAGACATGCTGATAATTTATTTACCAATATCATCTTCAAATTCCTACTATAACATACACTTATGTACAATAGGTATTTTTACCAATTAAGCCCTTTTACTCGTTTTTACCTAAAACCGAGTAGCTCAAGTTGTCTAACATAATTTAAAACCTCATATTCTATCATAAAACATAAAAATACACAAATTTCACCTATGGGTATTTTTCCAAATATGAACCCTAACTTAAAATATTGCTAACATAAGCTTTATCGAGCTACCGAGATCTCAAAAACGTAAAAATCATTAAAAACGGGGCTTGGAATCACTTACTATGGAGCTTGGAAGCTTGAAACAAACCCTAGCTATGGAGAACCCTTCAAATTTCGTAGTAATGAAGAAGATGATGATTTTTTTGTCATCTTTTCCCTTTTTATTCATGTTAATAACCAAATGACCAAAATGCCCCTCCTTACTAAACTTTCAAAAATTCCACCCATGTCCTATTTTGTCCATGAGCTAAGAAATTGGTCAAATTACTATTTAAACCCTCCTAATTAATATTCCAAAGCAATTTCATAATAAAAACTTCTAGAATGCAAGTTTTGCAATTTATTCGATTTAGTCCCTAACTCCAAGTTAAGCACTTTACGCGTAGAATTTCTTCACGAAATTTTCACACTATCATGCAATCATAATATAAACTTTAAAATATTTATAAAATAATTATTTCTATCTCAGATTTGTGGTTACGAAACCACAATTCCGATTAGGCCCTATTTCGGGATGTTACATTTCTCCCCCCTTTAGGGATTTTCGTCCCCGAAAATCTTACCTGTAAAGAGATTTGGGTACTATTTTCGCATGGCCTCTTCAGGTTCCCATGTAGCCTCATCCACCCCATGTCTATTCCATAAGACTTTCACAAGAGCAATACTTTTATTCCTTAATTGCTTTACCTCTCGAGCTAGAATTTTTATTGGTTCCTCATCATAAGTCATATCTGGTTGAATCTCAACCTCTGTCGGAGAAATCACATGCGATGGATCTGACCGATAACGTCGTAACATTGACACATGGAACACATCATGAATCTTCTCTAACTCAGTCGGCAAAGCTAATCGGTATGCTAATGGCCCAATTCTCTCAATCACTTCAAACGGTCCAATAAAACGAGGACTTAATTTACCTTTCCTGCCAAATCTGAGAACTTTCTTCCACAGGGATACCTTCAAGAATACCTTGTCGCCAACCTGATATTCAATCTCTTTTCTTTTTAAATCTGCATATGACTTCTGCCTATCTGAAGCTGCCTTCAAACAATCTCTGATAACTTTCATTTTTTCTTCTGTTTCTTTAACTAGATCAACCCCGTAAATCTGGCTTTCTTTAAGCTTTATCCAGTATAAAGGCGTACGACATTTGCGTCCATACAAAGCTTCATAGGGTGCCATCTTCAAACTCGACTGGTAACTATTATTATAGGCAAACTCTACCAATGGTAAGTATTTTTCCCAACTGCCTTGAAATTCCAATACACAACATCTAAGCATATCTTCAAGTACCTGAATAACTCTCTCTGACTGACCGTCGGTCTGAGGATGAAAAGCCGTACTGAAACTTAACTTTGTGCCCAAAGCTTTTTGTAACTTTTTCCAGAATCGTGAAGTAAATCTCGGATCTCTGTCTGAAATGATTGATAATGGTACTCCATGTAGTCTGACTATCTCTGAAATGAACAACTCAGCCAACCTGTCAAGTGAATAATCCATACGAACTGGGATAAAATGAGCCGACTTAGTTAGCTTATCAATTACAACCCAAACTGCATCCTTCTTTTTCGGTGTTAACGGCAATCCCGTCACAAAATCCATAGTAACTCTGTCCCATTTCCATTCCGGAACTAGTACAGGCTGCAATAAACCTGAGGGTACCTGATGTTCGGCCTTTACCTGTTGACAAATCAAGCATCTGGAAACAAACTCTAAAATATCTCTTTTCATTCCTGCCCACCAGTACAATTTCTTCAAATCATTATACATCTTTGTGCTACCTGGGTGAATAGACAAGGAACTGCTATGTGCTTCCTGTAAAATCTTCCGAATAAGCTCATCATTCTTTGGTACACATATTCTGTCTCTAACATCAAACAACCATCCGAACTAATCCGAAAATCTGATTCTATGTCTGACTCACATTGAACTCTTTTAGCTTGTAACTCATTGTCATCTTTTTGAGCTTCACAAATTTCTTCAAGAAATACCGGTTTAGCTTTCAATTCAGCTAAAATAGAACCATCATCCGACATGGCTAAATTAGTATTCAAAGCTCGCAATGTAAATAAGAGTTTTCTACTTAAAGCATCAGCAACTACATTTGCCTTACCTGGGTGATAATCAATCACTAGCTCATAATCTTTAATCAACTCTAGCCATCTTCTTTGCCTCAGGTTCAAATCTTTTTGAGTCATTAAGTATTTCAAACTTTTATGATCGGTGAATATCTGGCACCTTTCACCATACAAATAATGTCTCCAAATCTTCAATGCAAATACAATAGCAGCTAACTCTAAATCATGTGTCGGATAATTTTTCTCATGTGGCTTTAGTTGTCTAGAGGCATAAGCAATTACCTTTCCTTCCTGCATGAGTACACAACCGAGCCCATTCAAAGATGCATTACTATAAATTACAAATTCTTTACCCAGTTCTGGCTGTACTAAGATAGGAGCTTTAGTCAACAATGCCTTTAACTTGTCAAAACTCTGCTGGCACTTCTCAGTCCATTCAAACTTAACATCCTTCCGTAGTAGTCTCGTTAACGGGGTAGCTATCATGGAAAATCCCTCCACAAACCGTCTGTAATAACCACCTAAACCAAGAAAACTTCTGACTTCCGAAACATTCTTGGGAGGCTTCCAATCGACAACGGCTGAAATTTTGCTCGGATCAACTCTAATACCTTCACCTGAAACAATATGTCCAAGAAATCCAACTTCTCGGAGCCAAAACTCACTTTTACTGAACTTAGCATACAACTGATTATCTCTCAAAATTTGTAGAACTGTTCTCAAATGTTTTTCATGTTCAATTTCATCAGGAGAATAAATCAAGATATCATCAATGAACACAACTACAAACTTGTCCAAATATGGTCTAAATATTCGGTTCATTAAGTCCATAAAAACAGCAGGGGCATTGGTTAAGCCAAAGGGCATCACAAGAAACTCATAATGACCATACCTAGTTCGGAATGCAGTTTTCGGAACATCTGACTCCTTAACTCGCATCTGATAATATCCGGATCTCAAATCAATCTTGGAAAACACAGTGGCTCCCTTCAACTGATCAAACAAATCATCAATTCTGGGCAATAGATATTTGTTCTTGATAGTTACCTTGTTAAGCTGTCGATAATCTATGCATAATCTCATCGAACCATCTTTCTTTTTCACAAATAGCACTGGTGCACCCCATGATGAACTACTGGGTCTTACAAAACCTTTATCAGTTAATTTCTGCAACTGAGCTTTCAATTCTTTCAATTCCGACGAAGCCATTCTATAAGGAGTAATGGAAATAGGTGTGGTACCTGGAATCAGCTCAATACCAAACTCAACTTCTCTAACAGGAGGCAAACCTGGTAATTCTTCCGGAAATACATCTGGATACTCGCACACTACGGGCACTGATTCAACTTTCAATTCTGAATCTTTAGTATTCAATACAAAAGCAAGATAAGCCTCACACCCCTTTCTCAAATATTTTTGGGCTGTCATAACAGAAATCATAGCAAATGAACTATCTGACTCATCTGAATTAACCCGAAGAATCTCACCATTTTCACATTTTAACTCAATGAATTTCCTTCCACAATTCACTACCACATCATGTGCCGTCAACCAATCCATGCCCAAAATAACATCAAACTCATCAAACGGTAATAACATGAGATCGGACGGAAAACAGTGACCTCTGATCATTAAGGGACAATTTCTACATACTTTATCTACCAATACACACTTGCCTAGTGGATTTGATACTTTAATCACAAATTCTATGAATTCTATAGGCATACTCATTTTAGGCATCAATTTCATACAAACATAAGAATGGGTCGAACCCGGATCAATCAAAGCAACAACATTAATATCATGTAGAGAAAATGTACCCGTAATCACATCGGGGGAGGATGCCTCTTCACGAGCACGAATAGCATAAGTCCTTGCAGGAGCTCTAGCATCTGGTCTCACAGCTGAATCTCTAGAGGTACCTCTGTTACTTGCTCCTACTCCCGGTTGCGTCGGTGATCTACCTCTAGTAGGAACATTTTCGGATCTAGCATTCTGTGGTACTTCTCGTTGAGTCACCTCTGGACAATCTCGCACAAAATGATCCGAAGCACCACACTTATAACAAACATTTTCACCTGCTCGACAAGGACCATAATGAAGTCTACCACACTGTGGACATCCTGATCTCCCTAATCTAACATTACCTACACTTGCGGTCGAAGTAGTCTGAGCTTTCAAATCTTTAAATCTACTACCTCTATTCTGACTAGATTGCCCTGCCGAAAAGCTAGATCTGGTAGAAAACTCTTTGGGCCTCTTAGATGTAGCCTGAAATGATCTGCTCATCTGTCTTTTCTTCGTGTCTCGCGTTTCTGTTTCTGTTTTACCTTTTCTTTTTAACAACTCCTCTGCTTTACAGGCTCGGTCAACTAAAACAACAAACTCTTTTATTTCCAGAACCCCCACTGATAGTCGGATATCATCATTTAACCCATCCTCAAACCTTTTACACATAATAGCCTCTGTAGATACACATTCTCGGGCATATTTACTAAGCCTGACGAATTCACGCTCGTAATCAGTCACTGTCATATTACCTTGTTTCAACTCTAAGAACTCTTTTCTCTTCTGATCAATAAACCTCTGGCTGATGTACTTTTTACGGAATTCCTCCTGAAAGAAATCCCAAGTAAACCTTTCTTTCGGTACAACTGATACTAATATCTTCCACCAGTGGTAGGCTGAGTCTCTAAGGAGTGATACTATACATTTCATACATTCCTCAGGTGTACAGGATAATTCATCGAAAACTCTGATGGTATTTTCTATCCAAAACTCTGCTCTTTCTGCATCATCATTTTTTGTTGCTCGGAACTCTTCTGCCCCATATTTCCTGATTTTATCGACTGGTGGCTTTTCTCTTATCACTGTACCTGTGGCTAGGGGAGCTTGAGCTACATGGGTTGCCTGAGAATCATGAGGGGGTGGAGGTCTAACTGCCGGATTCGTACGAACGAACTCGGCAAACCAATCATTCAGAGCTTGGAAGAGAACTTCTCGAGTTACTCCTCCCTGATCAACTGTTACTGGCCTATTTCCAGATGGCGCTGCCCCTTCCGTGGAAGCAGGCGCATTACTTTCCACATCATCATCACCAACTCGTTCGGGATCCATTACTATAAAACAAAATATTTAAAAATCGTCAGGAGTCGTCACACTATCAAAATACAAGTATGGCATGTATAGCTAGACTTCTACTCACATTAACTGTTCCGAGAACCGACTAAACCTGCTCTGATACCAATAAATGTAACACCCCCACGCCCGAGACCGTCGCCGGAGTCGAGCCTGAGGTGTTACCGAACATAATTTATCATTTAAACAACTTTACAAAATCTATTTTCATTTTCGGAATAAACTGTTTTCTGCATCATGGTCGCTCAAAAATTCATATCTCAAGTTACGAAACTCAAAATCGAGATCCGTAAATTTTCCCTGAAACTAGACTCATATGGATATCTACTAATTTTTTTCTAGAATTTTTGGCTTGGCCAATTATTAAGTTTATTAGTTAAAGTCTCCCCTATTACACCACTCAACTGCTCTAACCTCTGTTCACTGCAAACTAATTTTCTCCCTGTACAAAATTCAAACAGGCATGCCATCTGTTTCATTAGAAACTAGACTCAATAAGGAATCTAGGCATATAAACTATAATACCTAATTATTTATGTGCAATTTATAGTGAATTTTTGAATTCAGAATAGGGGATCACAAAGTCAGTCTCACTCAACTGAAAATTTCTCATAATATACAACTCTTTTTCCTACTCTGTTTCTTCCACATGAAAATAGACCCATTAAGTTTTAATTTCATACCTTATTCACCTTTTAATTCCATTCCTACTATTTTTAGTGATTTTTCAAATTCACGTCACTGCTGCTGTTTGTATCTGTTTTCAAGCTACTTTTATACTTTTCATAGTTTTCATGTGATAGTTACCATTTAAGCACACATACCATTAAACACATGCATGGTTAGCCATTTCATTAGCTACTCACTTCCAAGCATTTATACACCATATATTGAACATATCATTCCATAAAAGACTAAGTCCCTATACATGCCATACACAAAATGAAAAGTCTAGTTATACCAAAATGATTCCTTTGATAGTGTGATCTGAACTCCGACGTTTCCTTCGATCCCCGAGTAAGCTTGGCAAGAACTATAATAAGAAAGAAAATAAAGGGGTAAGCACTAGGCTTAGTAAGCTTACAAGCAAATAAATTGCAACATTTAACATATTGAGCAATTATACATAATATCGTCTAGCATCATAAACTTTTTTTACTTCTCACTTACTACCTTCTTTCTTACCTGACCTTTCATTATTCATAAACATAATCTAACTTCCCTTTGCTGATAGTTCACTGAATTTAACTTGTACAATGACCCGTTGAACCACTCGGAATACTAAAGATACTCAGGTTATTCCTGTCTGATAAAATACTGCCAATGCCATGTCCTTGACATGGTCTTACATGAAATATTCCTGTCTCCAAAGCCATATATACGATATGGACTTACATGGCTCAATACTGTCCTGTCTCCAAGGCCATATACACGATATGGGCTTACATGGCGCAATACTGTCCTGTCTCCAAAGCCATATGTTTAATATGGACTTACATGGCTCATTACTGTCTGTCTGTTAACCCAACTATCCTAGCATTCCTAAGGCTCAAACGGGGCTTTCTAATGCTTCTTCTCTGTCACTTCTCTTTAAATTCGACTTTGAATATTTCCATAAAATAAATATATGAATGCTGGAAATTGACAATATCAATGTAAAACAATGAAATATTGCATTTATTTACCGTAAACTTACCTCGATACAAATTGTGACTAAACTTTACAATTTAGTCCTTTACTTTTTCTTTTCCCTGATCTACTCTTGAATTCCGTTCTTCTTGATCTATAATAGAAAATTTAGCTTATTTAATACTCACATTTATCAAAACAGCCCTTTTTCAAATTTTGGCAAAATTACATTTTTGCCCCTAAACTTTTACATATTTACACTTTTGCCCCAAGGCTCGGAAATCAAAACTTATCACAAATTCTCGTATTTTAAGACATGCTGATAATTTATTTACCAATATCATCTTCAAATTCCTACTATAACATACACTTATGTACAATAGGTATTTTTACCAATTAAGCCCTTTTACTCGTTTTTACCTAAAACCAAGTAGCTCAAGTTGTCTAACATAATTTAAAACCTCATATTCTATCATAAAACATCAAAATACACAAATTTCACCTATGGGTATTTTTCCAAATATGAACCCTAACTTAAAATATTGCTAACATAAGCTTTATCGAGCTACCGGGATCTCAAAAACGTAAAAATCATTAAAAATGGGGCTTGGAATCATATACTATGGAGCTTGGAAGCTTGAAACAAACCCTAGCTATGGAGAACCCTTGAAATTTCGTGGTAATGAAGAAGATGATGATTTTTTTGTCATCTTTTCCCTTTTTATTCATGTTAATAACCAAATGACCAAAATGCCCCTCCTTACTAAACTTTCAAAAATTCCACCCATGTCCTATTTTGTCCATGAGCTAAGAAATTGGTCAAATTACTATTTAAACCCTCCTAATTAATATTCCAAAGCAATTTCATAATAAAAACTTCTAGAATGCAAGTTTTTCAATTTATTCGATTTAGTCCCTAACTCCAAGTTAAGCACTTTACGCGTAGAATTTCTTCACGAAATTTTCACACTATCATGCAATCATAATATAAACTTTAAAATATTTATAAAATAATTATTTCTATCTCAGATTTGTGGTTACGAAACCACTATTCCGATTAGGCCCTATTTCGGGATGTTACACAGCACCTGAAGTGCTAATATCATGGCCTGAAGCCAACTCAACGTATCACCTAATGACATGTCACTAGTATCCAAATCTATTCCTAAAGTTCAACTAGGATTTCACATTTGTCGATTCAATTGTCGAATATATTCGTAGAGTCAATTTCTCAATCCATACAATATCGATAAACTCGTAATCGCAATTTAAGCAATACCAAAGCATTAAACATATATTTATAATGAAGTTATCACATATGAACTTACCTGGAACTTAAAAACGACGAAACTAGTCGATTAGTCGAATACTTTGGTTTTCCCCCGATTTAGATACAAATTTCACTTTTCTTGATCTATATATATACAAAATTAAGTTATTCAATCACATATTCCTTCAATTTAGTTCATAACACAAATTTAGGCTTATTTGCACAATAACCCCTAAACTTTCACACATTTAACAATTTAGTCCTTATTTCATAAAATCACAAATTCGTAAAATTTCTTTTAAACCCATGCTAGCCGAATTATCTATGGGTCCTTAGCAGCACAAAACTTTAATTTGTTTCATATTTCAACCACACATTTTTGCACATTTCATAATTTAATCCCTATTATACAATTTCATCAAAAATCACTTTATAAAACTTGAAAATCTAACATCAAAGTTTCATATTTCATCAAAAACCAGCAAATAACTCAAGTATTCATCAATGGCAACTCACATTATCTTTGAAAAATTTGCAAAATAGTCCCTGGGCTAGCTAGTACTAAATGCAACGATCACAAAAATATAGAAATCATCAAAAACCGAGCTAAATTCATACCTTAATCAAAGAACAATAGTGCCAAAATGCTAAAGCTTCTCAAACCCTATTTTTCTTTCTTGTATTCAGTTAAAATGATGAAGATGAACATAATTCATCATTTTGTTTTATTTTAATTGAGTTAATATACCAAATTACTATATTAACCTTAATGAAAAACATTATAAATTACATAATTCAAGGCCATTTATGTCCATCTCCACTATCAGTGGTTTAATAACACCATAAGGACATTTGATTTACTAAACCATATCAATTATGCACTTCAAACAATTAATATGCAACTTTTGCATTTTATGCGATTTAGTCTTTTTATCAAATTAAACATCCAAATGCTAAAATTACTTCACGGAATTTTCAAGAACATGCTGTAAACACCAAAAAACATATTAAAATAATTTTTCGATCTCAGATTTGTGGTTCCGAAACTACTATTCCGATTTAACCAAAAACAGGCTGTTACAATCCAAAATCAGCAAGATAATATTTTCCTACATGTTATAATATAACAAACAATTAATTCAAGAATTGTTTATTTTTTAAAGTTATCAATTAAAGAGCTTATACTTTATTATTTAAAAAAAAAGAAATAAATGAAATATCTTACCATTTGGTGGGTGTAGAAATTTATATTTTGGATCTCGAATTGCATCAAGAAATATTCTAGTGTCATGCGTCGATCCTTCCCATCCATCTATAACAAAGGTGAAACACATATTGTAACACCTCAAAACCCGGCCTAGAAGTTTAGACTGAATCCCGAAGGTTACATTGATCACCAAAGTGATCATAGGGAAAATTTTAGTTTAGCCAGCTAGTAAATAAACGGCATTTAAATTACAAAAAAAGAACTCTCAATTGTAAAACCCCGATAATACAAAATATAGTTGTTCAAACTAAATAACATCTACTTGCATTTAATTCAAAATTTCATACCACAGTATTTAAAATAAAACTTTCAGTCCCAAAATTGTTTACATAAAATGCAGATTTAAAGAAAATACTTTATTAACCAGTAAAAAAATGTGATGCTTCCAAGACCTCTGTATACTGAGTCCAGCTTCAGAATACATAAATGTACCTGAAAGGGGAAAACACTAAAAGGGGTGAGCTTCACGAGCTTATTGTGAGTTCAACACGCGACTAATATCAAAATTACGAAACTCAATTCAGTAGAAAAATAAACAGACTTACAGATACACTCAGAGTCAAAAAAGTAAACTTGGGACCAACGTCCCAACAGAACAAAACAACTCCAGCACACCAAGTCACACACAAACACTTAGTCACAAGTATTATTCAGTTAGACAGATAACAGTCAGATAATCTTACACTTAGAACACTCAAACAGATGCGTATGAATGCATTTAGATAATAAAAACCCACGCATCCAGCCAAAACACCTTTCTATCCCCTGATTACACCCCAAAGAGCTAATTAAGCTCATCCAACCAAACCATACCACACAGGACCTCGAAAAACCCACCCAACCCTACACACCAAGTGTGTAGACTAAGCCATTCAAATATCAATACTCAACAGAGCTGGCATATATGCAGTACAGTGCAATGCGGTAATTCGCTGTATAGACATGTTGCAGTTTGAACTACTAGATCGGATAATAATATGCAGCAAAATTGGCGTATCTGAGGTACAGTGCAGTGCGGTAAACCGTTACACCGATAAGTTGTAGTTAAACTGCCAGATCAGATAATAATATGCATCAAAGCTGACGTATATGCGGTACAATGCAGTGCGGTAAACCGCTATACCGATAAGTTGCAGTTAAACTACCATATCATATCAGAATCAGTCTTCTTTCTCTTTACAATCAACCCAAAAATCACTTTAAGCAAGTGTATGCATGCTTACAACTCATAGAAACAATGAACACTACAACAGACAGTCAAACAGTAACAGATGCACACGCACACCCAGCTAACTGGGTTCACGGTCAGACATCTCACACAACAGTCACAAATAACACATAAGTCGAAGCCCAGATTAGAGTCTTAACTACCATCTCTAAACCCTAGCCAAAGGTCGAAACACATAGACACATTTTCAGTTTACAAACATACACATAACTAAAATTGGTGACTTAAGACCACACAATCGTGTGCTCTGGCCGTGTGGAAATGCTTAGACCAAGTAAGGGTCAACACGCTCGTGGAGGAGGTCAACATGCTCGTGTGGGAGGCACATGGCCGTGTCAACAGGCCGTGTAACTCTCTGTCCATTTGTGCTAAAAGAATGCAAGGCAAATACAGCCATGTGTACAAAACACACGCCCATGTGGAAACCCTAAATTCCCAAATTAGCGACACTAAAACCCCTAATTCTGAAACCCACACGCCCATGTGCCTAGGGGACATGGCCATGTGGCACCCAAATCCTTCTCAGAAACCCTAGTCCTAATTAAACATGGCCGTATGAATCGCCCGTGTTGGGGCACACACCCATGTGGCCACTCGTGTGGTCATGAAACCACACCAAAACAGCCCAAAAAAATGTGCTTCCACCCTCAAAACACTTCCCAACCCTTGACTATTCAAATTTCACCAAATCAAACAAGTCTTAAACATAAAAAAATAGTGGAACAATATCGTAAACAATCGATTTGCTACACACATACAAATGCCGACTTTCATAGTGTCAAAACGGGAATTCACAAATAAACCAGAAAAGAGACGGAACCCACACCTAATTTACAATCATAGAGGCTTAGAAGTCGACTCGACGACAAAGAACAAAGCTCTCCAAAATCCGCAGGCAAAACTATTTTCAAAGAAAAGAAAAAGAGCAAAAAGAAAAACAAAGAGAGGAAGAAGGAGAGGAGAACGTGAAATAGTAAGCAACAACCAAAATAACAATAAAAAATAAAATAAATAACCAAAAATAAACTTAAAACAAGTTTACTATTTAATCAAAATGGAAAAAAATTTCTCCTAAAATGCACACACTAAGGTTCGAACATGTGACCTAGAGGCAAATTAACACATAACAAACCACCAGACCAGCATACCCATTTTAACACTTAAATGAGCAACTAAACATAATAGCGTAACCTTCTCACTGACCATAACATTCTGAGTTGAGACACATTTTAACATTCTGAGTCGAGACACATTTTCTTCCAATATAGGGAATTTGTTCATTTGGTGGAAGAATAGCGACAATATGAGTACCATCAATTACACCTATGTAATCCTGAACAAATAATCATATTAGTCTTCATATTTTTAATCGACCAAAAATATTAAAATATAATAATATAATATTCATTTTTAACCTTAAAATGCAACATATATCTAGAATCATTACGTATTTGTTTAGGTATTGAGCTAAAAATATGATCTTCGAGTGTAATTAGATCAATGGCCATCCTTGAAACTTTCTCAAATGCAATTGCAAAGTATCGACTTATTGTTGCTCCAGACCTTTGAAATCTTTCTTGACATTGGGAAACTTTTGCACGGGTGCCTAAGATGTACAAAAAAATTCCCTATATTTCACGAGAAGATATGTGTCTTAAAGTTTGCAAGTTGTAACTTGTCTCCAAAACTCTCAGCAAACTTGTGAATACAATTTTAAACATCCTAAAATTAATCATACAATGTGATTCATGATCGTCAAAGATCTATCAGATCCATGCTTCACCTGACTGTTTTGAATCCATGCATGGTTGTTTCAATATATACTTCTCATAATATAATTGTACGGAAGAAGATGCAATAACAAATAATTAGTTAAAACATTCAATGCGTTGTAATATCTATTTCTTTTACTTTTCATCATCACTTTCATCACCGCTGAAATTGTCAACTATACTCATCACCTGTGAACAAATTTTATATCTAAAATCAAATATAAATAACTATTGATAAAACTAGATTACACATAAATAAGTAGAATATAAATTCAATATCCAAAAACCAAACATAAACAAATTTTGATAAAACTAGTTTAGCATTGTTGTTTAGCCACATAGTAGATATCTCTAGACCCTAGAAGACTAGAAAATTTTCAACTATCCTCTATTACTGTCTTAAGCCACAAAGCTTTAATATTGGGATTAATTGATAAAAACATAATTCTCTTGTCCTTATTGAGTAATAATCTCAGTGAGAAAAAATATAGCGGACTAGCTTCTATAACTTCCTCTAACATGCTATCAAGCACTTTGACTGCTTATGGAATACCATATGGATCCATAACAGGAGTCAAACTAAATGTGGCTTGACTCATATTGTCAGTTGCATTGCATAATTTTTTCTATTTGACTAGACAATCTTGTAGCCCTTCCAATTTGCTTTGAGGATTTCTTCCTTCCAGTTTTAAAACGTGAAATTAATATCTTAGGTATTTTCCTTTTTTGACTGTTTCCATTAATGTGAACATCATTTGAAATGTAAACATCATTTAAAATGTGAAAATCATTTCTCACATTTCCTTCCTCATTCTCTTCAAGTATGTCATTGTCAACATCCTTAAAAAATTCACTACGGAGTGTACCAGAAAAAGGTGCCCATGATTTATCACTTGTTACAACTACTCCCATGAACAATTGGTCCAACATCCCTTAGAATTCAGGATCAATGCCTGATGTTCTAAATTTTTTAGCTTCAGGCACAACCTATATATAAAGTAGTAATTTAATAAAAGAAATTATCAATAACCTCATAAATAAGAAAAAACAAAAATATCCAGAATTATTAAAGTACCTTTAGCCTACTCTCCCACCAACCATTTGATGCATCAACCGTTCTTCTATATGATTCTATCCTAGACTAGTATCTTCGTCTTTAAGTTTTTTCCAAGCCTTCTATTCTTTTTTCAAGGCATCCCACCTATTTTTAAGTTGTTATTGTGAATAAGCCTTGCCTGTTTCTTTCTCGAAATTGGTTATTACTTTCAACTATCCATCTTTTGTGAAATGAGTACCAGGTCTATTGCCTTTCAATATCTCTTTAACACAAATATCATAAAATATTTCTGTCAATCTCTTATCCCACCATGCTTTGACTTTTTCACTGTTAATTTCAACCGCTGAAGGACTCATCTATTGTGTATATGAACATATTCTTTTTAGCCAGTAAAGCAATCAAGAAAATCAAATGTCACATAAGTATATTTTATTTGACTTCTATTAGAGGCAGGAAAAAATAAATAAATTCATTATTGCATTAAACTTTAAATGAATTTCTAACTCTAAATCTTGCAATTAGTTGCAAATACTAAAAAAAAAATGAGAAAAAAAAAGAATTAAAATAATAGTTGGCTACCTTACCATGATAGATCCATCTCAACTTGGGGAATAAACAAATCAAAATCCATTGCACATTTGTGTGCCAAATACGTTATTCTATGAAACTTTCAGAAATAACTTTGGATCCTTATTTCTTTGCTAAAAAATTACAAAGGTAATTAACCTTTTTTAAGTTAAATTTATAGCTTCATATTGCAAATCAACCCTTAATTATATAAGCTACGTATTTTGTTTTATAACTGACACCAAAGAATGTCCCATTTAGAATTAATACTGCTATATTTAGATGTATCCATCAGTCCATGCTTATGAATATTTTTATTTAACAGAAGAAAAGATAAAACAAAGTAAAATAACCTTATCTTAGATGCATATAATAATCAAATTGGTATTGATAAACATGTTAATTTGCATATTTTTTGTGTTTAATTTGGTTTATTGTTGAATTGAACCCTGCTAATTATGTGCTTTTCTAATCTAATCTTCTTAGGGATGCAATCGGTCGAAAATAAGCTAAAAATGGCCAAATTGAAAGACAATCATTAAAATGGGACCAAATCAAAAAGATGGAGAAAACCAATGAGTTATCAAATTTTGTTGACTTTGTAAAAAGCCAAAAATAAGCAGATATTATTTTATTTTATTTATTATTATTTACTTTATTTTATTTTATTAAATTAGTTAGGCTATTTTTAGTAAACCCCATGTATATAAATAGGGGTATTTTGTTCTTTGAAAATCATCAATCAATTAATTCTATTCCTACTTCAATTTGGAGTTGTATTATCCTCTTTGTCTTTTCCTACATCAATTTGGAATTGAATTGGTTTTTCTTTCAATTTGGGCGTGAGTATTCTATTGTTCCCATTTACATTTCTTTGTTCTTCAAAAATTGGTCCAATTGCCTTCCAAGCCCTTTTCCTTCCCAAATTCCATCATCCATCATACAAATCCAATCATCTTTCACAACCTTCAAGCATGATTAAATTCATGCTACACTAAATTTCATCTTAGCCTTAGGCCGGTGTTCTTTTCGGTCAGGAATCATGAGATTCGTATTTGAGTTAAAAATCCTTCCAATTGGTATTCACTTTTTTTCCTAAGTATCGGGATAGACCAATCATCCTTTAAAGTTAAATTCGATTTCAAGTCAAAGTGCATGTTGGGTTGAAGTCGTGTTTGCTGATAGTTAGAGAAATGAGTCGACCGTGCTGTACTCAATTCTCCGAGAACAAATCAAAGAAGAAGTGATTGGGTTTAAATAACCCATATGGTTGAGGCCGTTAATTCGATTTGGGTTCTTCAGAACGCAAGGCTACTAGAATCTTCAATCAGGAACACGTGTATCTCGGTTAGATAATCGGTAAGGGTTGGTTTGCATGACGTACCGAAGCCAGCTACGAGAGGAAAAATTGGTGGTTAGGACGTTCTTAATCGCTATAACTAGCTTATTGTTTAGAGGAGAAGATCAATTTTCGAGGATCGATTCTTAACACAAAATTCACCGAGTTTAAGGCTAAGGCTTATTTTATCTGTTTACAAAAGTCTAAATTTATTTCTAGTTTACATTTATTTTCAATAGTAGTTAGTCATTTATTTAAGCTAATTAGGTTATTTTACTTTCTTAAACTTTCACAAACTCTCCTGATTTAATTGTTTATTCTTGTTGCAGGTACGTTTGGTGTCTTGACACGACGTTTGGCGCGATGAATATTCTGTTCATAAGTGAACACAGAAGTTGATTGCGACATCCAATCTCTGTGGATTCGAC
This sequence comes from Gossypium stocksii, assembly GCA_020496765.1. Taxonomy (NCBI): domain Eukaryota; kingdom Viridiplantae; phylum Streptophyta; class Magnoliopsida; order Malvales; family Malvaceae; genus Gossypium; species Gossypium stocksii. Next base: position 50,848,247 of record CM035625.1, on the reverse strand, counting down.
CCTACTACCACTTTTACCTACTATTTAGAGTTATTTAGTAGGAATTATTTTTGGTGGATTCGACGCCCATCAAATTTTGGCGCCGTTGCCGGGGATTGAAGATATTTTCTAATTTTTGTTTATTTACCTTATGACCATATCAGAACTGGAAAATCTAGAGTTTGAGCCAGAAATTGAGAAGGTGGACTGAGAATTGCGAAGAGAAGCCATCCAACGTGGCAAACAGCCAAATCTCGAATTCAAAACCATATCTTACACCTAGGAAATTTTTGACGAACCAGATGAGAAGGCCGAACAAATGATACGCCAGCTTGCAGTGGCACTAGATGAACAACAACCCTTATGTATAACCTATCCAGCAGGAGGAACATCGTTCAAGCTAAAGTCGGGTTTGATCCATTTATTGCCCACTTTTCGTGGGTTACAAAATGAAAATCCACAAACCCACCTTAAGGAATTCCATATGGTGTGCACAAGCATGAAGCCTCAGGGAGTAACCGAAGACCAAATTAAACTTCATACTTTTCCTTTCTCACTAGCCAACTCTGCTAGAGAGGTTATTTTATTTACCTTCGGGATCTGTCAACACATGGTCTAACATGTCTCATTTGTTTCTTGACAGGTTCTTCCCTGCAGCTCAAGCGGCTGAACTAATGAGGGACATCGTAGGAATCCATCAGAAAGAAACTAAATCACTCTACGATTACTGAGAGTGATAAAAAAATTGTGTGCAAGTTGTCCACAACATGGACTGATTGAACAGTCATTCTTACAGTATTTCTACGAAGGATTGCTTCTGATGGAAATGAAAATGATAGATGTTGCAAGTGGGGGGGCACTAGTTAATATAACGCCTCAAAGAGCGAGGGAGTTGATTTCAACTATGGCTACCAACTCTCAACAATTCGATCGGCCACAGAACCTACGAGACGAGTTCATGGGTTAAGTTCTCTATCTTTAGAAGATAAAATTGATAAGTTGACTAACGTTGTTCAAACTTTGTTTACAGATAAAACGAGCCTAGCACAGTTGTGCGGAATCTGCGCTAAGCTAGACCATCCGACTGACTCATGTCTGATTCTACATAAAGATTCGACAGAACAAGCAAATGTTGTTGGGAACTTTCCAGGACCGCTCCAAAGACGATATGACCCCCACTCAAACTCGTATAATGTGGGACGAAAAGATCACCTGAATTTAAGTTATGGGTCAAATCTTTAGTTTAATCAATCTTACCAACAAAGACCGCCTCTGAATCAATAATTACCACCCCCAAAGTCATCTTTGGAAGCCATAATCGAAAGGCTAGCCAATAGTACTGAGAAGTTTCAGCTAAAAATTGAAATACATTTGCAGGAGTTGGATAAACAAGTGAGCAAGCTCGTGCTTACGGTTAGCCGTTTGGAGTCCCAAGGTAAGTTGTCGTCCCAAACTAAGCCTAATCCTCGACATAATGTAAGTGCTATGACGTTGAAAAGTATAAAGGTTTTAGAGCCCGTACTTGGCGCTAGTCGTGCCCACGACGTTGGTCGAGATAAGAAGAAACTTGACACAAAGGCTCCAGTAGAATCAGCACCACAGAAATCATTTGCAGTACCACCTCCGTTTCCTAGAAGACTTGTCCAGTACAAAAAGGAGCGAGAAGAGAAGGAGATCCTCCACACCTTTCGAAAGGTAGAAATCAACATACCTTTCCTCGATGCAATTAAGCAGATTCCACGATACGTAAAATTTTTAAAAGAATTATGCACGAGTAAGAGGAAGCTTTTGGGCAATGAAAAGGTGAGTGTCGGAGAAAATGTCTCTGTTGTTCTACAAAGGAAGATACCACCCAAATTTAAAGACCAATTTATGTTTCCCATATCATGCAAAATAAGTAGTGTCGATATTAAAAAGGCCATGTGTGACTTAGGTGCATCAATTAATGTTATGCCTTTATCAATTTATAAACTACTTAATGCGGGTTCTTTGAAGGAAACATGTGTAATTATTCAGCTTGCAGATAGATTTGTAGTGTATTCGAAAAAAGTACTAGAGGATGTTCTTGTTAAGGTAAACGAACTAATATTTCTTACAAACTTCTACATTATCGACATGGAGGATGACAATTCGGCTAATTCATTTGACATAATTCTTGGGAGACCATTCTTGAGTACTGCGTGAATGAAAATTGATGTTTGGAGTGGAACACTTACCTTGGAATTTGATGGTGACGTGGTTAGGTCTAATGTTTATGAGGATATAGGACATCCCAATGATAAGTTACAAATCGTGCCTTGCAGAAATGTAGATCTCGATTTAAGCAAGAGGAATTATAGATGATCCAAAAACCAATACGTGAATCTGTCATGAAAGCCTCAGAATTAGAAATCAAACTGTTTCTAGAACATATAAGGATTCCAATAGAGAAAAATACAAAGATGAACGAAAAAGCTCAAATGATAAAGGAATTCGGGAAGGGCTTCAAGGATAGTGGGAAAGGGTCGACATCTTTCTGCAAGAACATCCAAGTGCACAAGATGCAAAAATTAATTCTCAATAAGCCAAACAGATAACATTTAAGGTCGTCGAGCTAACAACGTTAAACAAAAGCGCTTTTGGGAAGGCTACCCAAATTTATTTTCATTTATTTAATTTTGAGCATAAGTAAGATTTAGGTTGTAAATAAATAAATATTTATTTAATCTAGTTAATTTGCTGTTTTTAGGAATGTAATAGAGATTGTGAATTTTTTGAAAGTCGGATAATGATGGTGGCACGGGCAAGTCATGCTAAATGTTGACAATTATTTCTCAATGCTGACAACATCGTTAGAAACACATGGGGAATATTCTTAACCTTTCTCTTTGTTTGTTGCTTGAGTTACTGTCTTATATTTCATATAACATACGCTTGAGGACAAGCATAGATTAAGTAGGGGGATTGAATTGGTAAGGTTGAATATGCATGAACTTTTTTTGCATGTCTCTCTTTTGCATGTGTTCAATCTTACGTTGAATCTATTCGATAAATTATTTGACATTGAGCCTTTAATCTCATACTTAGTCAATTTGGACAATTGGGCAAATTTTGAATTAAAATGTTCAAGTATATAGATTAGTCGGCATTTGTATTTTAAGATTGATATATGTAGCTAGATTTTTTTCGTATAAATTGATTGTTTGGAAAAAATATTCGCTTGTGCAAAAATAAATTTTTAGGCTTAAGTTATGATTAAAGTTTCAAAAACATGACCGGATTGAGTAACCGGGGTACGGTGCTTGGGTTGTCATCTTATCTCGCGCAAAAATGTTTGAGTGACAAGTTAACAACTTACAAACATTCTGCTAACCGATCCTTCAAAAGTTGGAAAATTTTTTTGATAAAAATTATATAATCATGATAAGACTGTTTGAACTGAGTAACCGGGATAAAGTGCTTGGGTTGTCATCCTAGTTCATGTAAAAAGGTAAAAATGCGTGACTGCGTATTCGTACCATGGTGGAAGAAAAATCGGCGGTGGGGGTGTTAGGGAGAGTTGCGGCAGCATGGTAAGAGAAGAAAGGGAAAAATTGAAAAATATTTTAAGGTTTTGGTGGTTATTTATGGCTAAAGGTGGATGTTTGGTTGCAGGGATATGGGTATTTGGTTGCAGGGATAGGGTACTCTAATTTGAAATAGAGATAGGATAAAGCTGTTTGGTTCTATGGATATGGCTGTTTGGTTCCATTTTTCTAGTTTTTCTCCTTTTTCTTCGTATTTTTGCTCCGTTTTACCTAGATGGAAAAAGAGAAATTTATTAATATTCAAATAAAATAAAAAATAAAGTAATAAATAATAAAAGAAGAAAAAAAAAGATAATAATAAATAATAATGAAAATAAAAATAAAAATAAAAATAAAAATAAAAATAAAAATAAAAATAAAGATTAGGTTGCCTCCCAACAAGCGCTTGTTTAACGTCGCTAGCTTGACGCCTCAGCTAGTATCGGAGCTGTTCCGACTGAATTGTTTCATTCGTATGGGCTTGCAAATTTTCCTTTTTTACCACATCCACCTTATTTGAGTTCAATCGTCCTTGTGCCTCTTTCATTGATTTCGTTGTTTTCTCCAAGAAAATCTTATGTGTGTCTGTCAAGGGGTTGATCCCTTTTAAGTTGGCAATGGTCTCATTCTCCAAAAGTGTGCACTTGAGATGCTCAGGAAGTGGTTTTAATTCTAGATCTGGTGCCTGCACAACAGAAGGTAGAAGTTTAGTATCATTGGGAGCCAATAATTTATTAACAGAAAAATCATCAAACATCATTTTAGATTTATCTCCATAAGATGACTCAAAAGTTTCTTCTACTAATGAGTCTATTATGTCGATACGGTTTACGCTCAAGATTTCACTTGAATGACTAATAGCATCGTAAATATTAAACTTCGCGATCTCCTCATCAAACTCCATCGTGAGAGTTTTGCTTCGTATGCGTATGTCATCTTAGTATTTGCAGTACTAAGGAAACGTCGCCCCAACAAGATGTCTGAAGACCCAGGAGCTTTATCCTCCTCCATTTTTATCACATAAAAATCTGTAGGAAAAATAAACTCGTTAACTTTCACTAATATGTCCTCAAAGACTCCTTCAGGATGCACAACAGACCTATCCGCCAACTGTATAGTAGCACCTGTTTTCATCAAAAAACTCGCGTTAAGTGATTCATAAATAGAAAATTGCATTACATTTATGGAGGCCCCTAAATCACACATAGCCTTTTTAATTCCCAAATGGACTATCTTACATGGTATTGCAAACATGCCTCTATCTTTGCATTTTGTTGGCATCTTCCACTGTAACACTGCGGATACATTCTCACCAATGTTTACCCTTTCATTACCTGTTAAGTGCAGAGCTCTTTAAGAAACTTAGCATACCGCAGAATTTGTATGATAGCATCCAACAGTGGTATGTTGATCTCGACATTTTTAAATGTTTCGAGGATCTCCTTGTCCTCTTTACCTCTTCGACACTGGTAAAAATTTTCTGGAAATGGAGGTTTAATTATGGGCAATGGAGGTTTCGTTCGGACCTGTTCATCGTTCTTGGGCTTTTCTTGGGCGAAATCTTGGCCAAGATTTCTGGCAGGAATTGGTTCCAGTACCTTTCCACTTCGCAACGTCAGTGCATTTGCGTGTTGTCTTAGATTAGGTTCTGTTTGTGACGGTAGTTTCCCTTGAGAGTTCAATTTTTCAACTGATATGGTCAATTCTCTTATAGACATCTCAATTTTTTGTTGAAAATCCTTCATTTCTCTTTGGAAATTAAAAGTTTGTTGTTGAAAATTAATGGCATTAGTTGCTAATTTATTGACCAAAGTTTCTAAAAAATTACCTGAATCTCTAGGCTATCGTGGAAACTGATTTTGGTTCGATTGGTTATATCGTGGATTGGCCCCATAACTTAAAGTTAGGATGATCTCTCCATCCTGGATTGTAGGTATTAGCGTAGGGGTCATATCGCCTTTACGGTGGCCTAGGGAAGTTTCTCATAGCATCCAAATGAGCCATGGTATCATCATACAAAGTAGGGCATGCATCAGTTGTATGTTCAGGTGTAGCACATATTCCACATAACCGAGCTGGTTTTGCTTTTTCTGCAACAAGAGAGCTCACAATATTAGTAAGTCTATCAAGTCTATCTTCGATGGTAGAATTACTTAGCTGGTGAACCCTTCTAGGGGGTTCAGTATTGGCTCCGAATTGCTGAGTATTTGCAGCCATCATAGAGATTAAGTCTCTCACTTGTTGGGGAGTCATGTTGACCAACGCTCCTCCACTAGCGACGTCTACCATATTTATCTTCATTGGTTTCAAGCCTTCATAAAAGTATTGGAGGATAGATTGCTCTGTTATACCATGTTATGGGTAGCTCGCACATAACTTCTTAAGTCGCTCCTAATAATTGTAAAGAGACTTTGATTCCTTTTGTCTTATTCCAACGATTTCTCTCCTTAACTCAGCTGTACATGATGCTGGAAAAAACTTGTTGAGAAACAAATGAGAAAGATCAACCCAAGTTGTAATAGATTCAAGAGGTAAATAAAATAACCATTCCCTAGCTGAATTTGCTAGGGAAAAAGGGAAAGCACGCAATTTAATTTGATCCTCAATTACGCCTTGAAGTTTCATACTAAGACAAACCATATGAAACTCCTTCAAATGTTTATGGGGGTTTTCATTTTGTAACCCACGAAAAGTTGGCAGCAACTAAATTAATCCTGACTTTAATTTGAAATCAGTATCCACATTAGGATACACAATGCACAACGACGGTTGTTCTGTCGAAGCTTCGGCTAGTTGCTGAATTGTTTGAGCCATTGGTTGATGTGATGGATTAGGGTTTTCGTTAACCCTGGCATCAAACACTTCTTCAGGTGAATCGACTTCTACTGTTTTACTTTTAAATGTTTGAGTAGGGTTTTCGTTAACCCTAGACTCTACTTCGTCGTCGATTCTGATTTCTGGCGGTGGATTACTTTGAGTCCCAACCACCGCTGACTACTTTTTTCTTAGCTTTGTTTCCTTGTGATTAGCTCTCGCAGTCTTTTCAATTTCTAAGTCAAACGTAAGAGTGCCTGGAGCAGATTTGGTCATAGAAAACAAAAAACAAGATTAGTACGTTGCCAGTCCCCAACAACGGTGCCAAAATTTGATGTGGTCATTGAGAGCACCAAAAATATCCTATTCCCTCCAAAATAATGAAAAAAACAGTAAAGGGGAAGTAGGGTCGAATCCTCAAGGACTGGATTGCACGGATGCTTATTTCTCGAAATCCTGGGTAGAATCGTGCCCAATAAAACCTGCGTTCCTGAAAAAATAAAAAAATAAAATTTTAAAGTTTTTAAATCTGGGAATAAAATAAAATAAAAATGAAATTAAAAGCTGAATTGAATTTTCAAAAATTAAAAGTAAAAATAAAGTTGAGAAAAAGATTTCTTATGGTGATTTTCTAGCCTCCGGTTGCCTCGATTCGCCTTGGGTTCAATCCTTGGCTTTTAAGTGACCCTTCTCAAGCAGAATAAGTCATTTATAGTAGAAGAGGACGCCTACGACCACCAGCTCCAAGAATTTAGAATTAAGATTTTACGGAACCTGACTCTAGCCAACAATCGCTTCTGTGGGATTATCTTATGTTAGATCATCACTTCTCAATGGTGAATCCTAGGCCATTGTCTCTTGGGCTCGCCAACCTCTGACGCAGTAAGCTAACGAACCGACTGTGCAACATTCCCAAAACATAAAAAGCAATCGCCTTTGCACACGTTGAAAAGATCACCTATTAAGGGACATGGACGGAAGCGTCAGCCCTGTAATGCGGAGAAGCGATGAATACCCTGTTGAGAAGGCTAAGTGCGGGTTCTAAACCTCATGAACCTTTTTGGGGAATTTTTACAACCTTTGGCTAGATTAGATTTAGTGGCTCATGATATTTGGGGAAAAACAAATAAAAATAATGGAAAGGGAAATTTTTTATAGAAATATGAAAAGAACAAAAAGACTGAATTTATGGGGAAGAGAGTGTTTATATAAAAAATATGACATCTAAATTAAGTCACTTCATCTCCTATTTATAGTGCTAAGAAAGATAGTCTATTTCTAGTTAAATTCCTAAAGATAATTAAAAATAATTAAAGATAAATAAAGATAAAATAAATCCTAAAATTAAATAATCCTAAATAATTCTGAATAATTATCCTAATTTAATTGAAATTAAAATAGAGTCTTGTGACATAAAATCTCTTCTTTTTGCATTTTGAGTCCTTGTGTCTTCCATGCTTGCATTTTTGGCACCACCTTTTTCCCTATGCTGCATCTTGGCCCATTTTATCTCCAAATTCATGCTTTTCACCCTTAATTTTACTTGTCTCCAATTTAGTCCCTATAAGATAAAAACCCATAAATAGCTCAAATTAGTAGGATCATATTTAGAATAAACACATAATTAATTCATAAAAATATGACATTCTAGAGTATTATCAAAAGGTTTGACTATGTCTAAATTTTCTTTACTAATGCGTAGTCAACTAATAATACCTTGCAAATTATTGGATTCAAACTCAATTTAATGAAATGATCTGGTTTACATATTTCAGTCTTTTGACACTTGTTGGTCGAACTATATATTCTGAGCATTTATTTATTTTTTGCCTATGTTATTTGCATTGATTTTGGATGCAGAAAAGAGGCTCGATTTTTAATAAATTATAGAATGAATTCTAATGTGTGAAAGAACAACATGCTTGAGTGCAAGCATGAGCTAAGTAGGGGGATTTGATAAACATGTTAATTTGCATATTTTTTGTGTTTAATTTAGTTTATTGTTGAATTGAACCCCACTAATTATGTGCTTTTATGATCTAATCTTGTCAGGGATGCAATCAGTCGAAAGCAAGCTAAAAAGGGTCAAATTGAAAGACAATCATTAAAATGGGACCAAATCAAAAAGATGGAGAAAGCCAATGAGTTATCAAATTTCGTTGACTTTGTAAAAAGTCAAAAACAAGAAGATATTATTTTATTTTATTTATTATTATTTATTTTATTTTATTTTATTAAATTAGTTAGGCTATTTTTAGTAAACCCCATGTATATAAATATGGGTATTTTGTTCTTTGAAAATCATCAATCAATTAATTCTATTCCTACTTCAATTTGGAGTTGTATTATCCTCTTTGTCTTTTCCTACTTCAAATTGGAATTGAATTGGTTTTTCTTTCAATTTGGGTGTGAGTATTCTATTGTTCTCATTTACATTTCTTTGTTCTTCCAAAATTGGTCCAATTGCCTTCCAAGCCCTTTTCCTTCCCAAATTCCATCATCCATCATACAAATCCAATCATCTTCCACAACCTTCAAGCATGATTAAATTCATGCTATACTAAATTTCATCTTAGCCTTAGGCCGGTGTTCTTTCCGGTCAGGAATCGTGAGATTCATATTTGAGCTAAAAATCCTTCCAATCGGTATTCACTTTTTTTCCTAAGTACCGGGATAGACCAATCATCCCTTAAAGTTAAATTCGATTTCAAGTTAAAGTGCACGTTGGGTTAGAGTCGTGTTTGCTGACAGTTGGAGAAACGAGTCGGCCGTGCTGTACTCGATTCTCCGAGAACAAATCAAGGAAGAAGTGATCGGGTTTAAACGACCCACATGGTTGAGGCCGTTAATTCGAGTTGGATTCTTCAAAATGCAAGACTACCGAAATCTTCAATCGGGAACACGTGTATCTTGGTTAGATAATCGGTAAAGGTTGGTTTGCAGGACATACCGCGACCAGCTACAAGAGGAAGATTTGGTGGTTAGGACGTTCTTAATCGCTATAACCAGCTTATCATTTGAAGGAGAAGATCAATTTTCGAGGATCGATTCTTAACATGGAATTTACCGAGTCTAAGGCTAAGGCTTATTTTATCTGTTTACAAAAGTCTAAATTTATTTCCAGTTTACATTTATTTTCAATAGTAGTTAGTCATTTATTTAAGCTGATTAGGTTATTTTACTTTCTTAAACTTTCACAAACTCTCCCGATTTAATTGTTTATTCTTGTTACAGGTACGTTTAGCGTCGTGGGCACGACTCTTGACACAACGTTTGACATGACGAATATTCTATTCATAAGTGAACATAGAAGTTGATTGTGACATCCAATCCCTGTAGATTCGACCCTACTACCACTCTTTACTACTATTTAGAGTTATTTAGTAAGAATTATTTTTTGTGGACTCGATGCCCATTAGGTTTTTTTTTAAATATTATTATAATTTGAATTTGAATAATAAGGAATATAAACCTTTTTTATATATAATAATGCTTTTAATTTGAATCACATATGTCTCATTTCTAGACTTTCATTTTTAATTTGGAGAGAATTATTCAAGTTGTTGATGTTTGACTCTTTTTTTGTTTCTGCTACTTTCTCCATTCTAATCTTCTCTTCTGCTTTCTTTATCTACTCTTCATATTTTCTTAACATAAATAAGACTAAGAATAGCCTTAAACAAAGTAAATTCTTTCATGAGTTAAAGTTTTAAGTTCTATTTTCGTATCCTCCCAAGTTCTTATTTTGAAGAGATAGCTATAAAGACACTTTGTTTTAAATTGCAATTAGTTTTCAAGTTTCCAAGCTAGTTGATTGTCTTTTTCTTCTTAACGTTTAATCATTGCAGTCAATGGTCTTTGCATGGTAAATATACAACAACTGATATGGCCTATAGATTATTCGTTAATTCTACAATTTACTATCATTTTCACATTGATTTTTTTTATGTAACAGACTTGTCAAAGAAGGATATGAGCTAAGAAAAGTTTAAATATATAAAATCCAACAAATCCTATTATCCACATCTTTTATTTGACCCTTACTGCTGCATTTTGAAGAATCAAACCTTTTGACTTATATAAAATACCTACATCTAATCTAACCAAATATAATAGCAAAGTCAAAAAGATGTCACAAAAATAGAGAACAAGTTCAAGATGTCAAAAAAATAGGGTACAAGGTTGGCATTCCCAGGTTTCTGGAAACACAAAAATATATAGACTTTTTCGTGCCTTTTTTAACTCAAATTCATGCAGTTTCAATGTAATTCTTGTCGAAAAACGTATAATAATTATAAAATAATTAAATTGCACTTAAATTATTAACATATTGAATTTTAATTAATTTTATAATAAATTTTGATTTATTTTGATTTATTTTCGACAGATTCACACAAAGGGCGAAAATTGGCTCGACAGGCATTGTTAGAAGCGCAAAACTGAGAAGCGATTTTTGAAGTATTGAGGCAAATCAATTTTTTAGCCTAAGACGATCCAAATTATGAATATTAATTCATAATATAATTAATTTTAATTTTAATCCAATTTATTTTGGGTTAAATAATTATTAATAATTAAATTATGAAAGGAGGCACAACTATGCTGAACCGAGAAGATCGATCCAGCAGAGCAAATGGGCTGCCCAAACCCGTCCAACATGTTGACCCAATCAACTCAAATTGGCTGATTATTTGGTTTGCAAATCAGTCCTTGAAGTTTCCTTGAAATTGCATTCAAATCCCTCCACTTATAAAGCTTTTGTAGATTTGCCCCTAGCTAAATTTAGCAAGTTTGAAAGCTTCAAACTTGCCACATGTGTGGCCGGCCATGGGAGGAGTTAATGGCTGCTAATTTTTTCTATTTTTAGCAGTCTATCCAACCTATAAATACCCTAATTTTTGCTCATTTAAACACACCTCTCATCCCTTCATTCTTCACCTCTCTCACTTTTTCTCTTCAAAACTCCTTCCTTTGTTCTTCTTTTTCCCTTTCCATTTCCCTTGTCGATTTCTCCTCTTGGAAAAGAGCCTTTCAACCACTATCAGAAGTAGCATTCAAGTACCCGTAGAAGTCTCGGTTCAACAAGAACAAGCAGAGAAGGATAAGCGGAGCAAACTAGTCAAGCTTCGGAGAAACACTTGTTTTGATTCTAGTTCCTTATCCTGTAATTTTTATTGTTGTTGTTATGAGCATATCTATGAATACTTGTGATATTGATATGTTTAATTTAATTAATATGGCTTAAATTTAATTCAGGTTAGGTTGATTGTTTTTCGTCCACTTAAGTTATTAAAATTGTATTTGTGTTGTTATAGGCCTTAGTAAGTTGTTTGATTAAGTAAAATCATGATTAAGTTAATCTTGCATTACAATTGTAAGGTAACTAATAAATTAATTATTTAATAGTGTTGAAATTGTAATTGATTGACACAATACTTAATCAGTGCATGTTTAACCTTCTAAGGTAGCTAAGGGTTAAATTAGTGACGGTATTAGACGGTACATTAGCCTTGCATAACTTGCAAAATTATTGTGATTACATTGTTTCAAGGTATGAATACATTGTTACCTCGCTTAATCTTTTATGTGCTTATGAAGATTGATTAATTGTTTAAATTGACATTGAAAAATGTCTAAGAGATTAGTTAATTTAATAAGTACGTATGAGCAATAGTTAGCAAATTATCAAGTTGCCGTGAATTTATTCGTAACAACATAAACATAAGTTTAGTAATTCTAAGTTAATAAATATAATTAATCTAACACAATTATGTCATCTTGATTAAAATCATATTTTAAAATCATGCATTGGAACTTTTATTTTTATTTTATTTTACTTAGTTAAATTTTAGTTTTTAATCAATTCCTCAAAATCAAAATATTTTTCTTTACCAAAGTGTTTTTAATTACATTTCATAAATATTTTCTTATATAGCCCCTGTGGGTACGATAACTCGACATTTACTTGTCACTTTATTACTTGTTGATTGTGTACACTTGCACATTTCCATCATTCTAAATTTTTGAAATTTAAATTTTTTTAATTTTTTCGAATCGGAATAAAGTTTGTTCACATCAATTTTATGATTCAACATTGAAGGTTGATTTATTTCTTAAAATTGTATAAATCATTTAAGAATAGAAAATATATTTATATTTGATGAAATGAGACAACACCTTTAGAGGGAGTTTTATAATACATTGGAGGGCATATTGAGCAAGCTTGTTTACATTTTGATTAGATTGCCTATTTGAGGTGGTTGAATACCCATCTTATTTCAAATATGACTTAAGTGATTGGATAACTTTAAGTGACATTTTTGGCTAGTACATTGATATGTCATACTAAATACTAATTTTATACCATCCCTTGATTATTTTGCAAAGTTAAGGAATGGTATGTACCTGTTACATCACATATTGTAGTTATATTGTTGTTATAAGAAAATTTATATAGAATGTTAAAATTTAAATACATAAATACATTAAATTAATAATACTAAATATATTATTATATTAATATTAAAAATCGTATCACGTGGTGTTATAATAATCGTGAATTAGTGTTGAGTTAATTTGTGACACTAACTCAATTAATAACATTGTTAATATTAAAAATCATATCACGTATGCGTGTGAAAATAACAAATATAAAATTTAAATATGTATTTAAAAATAACATATAATAAATAATAAAATATATAACTTGAAACTAATTGATGATAATAACATAATAAATACATACTATATTAAAATTCAAAAATAGATTAAAATTATTTATTATTTTTTCAACGAATATCTATATTATTCATCTCAATGGTTTTTTTATTATTTATAAAATTTAATTTGTTTTTCCTTTTTCGTCATTCGTCTCTTCTTTCCCTTTATCATTGTTTATTCAAATATAGACAGGTGTGCCAAAACAATTTATTTAGTTCTCTACGTCTCAACTTCCATTACCAAGGCTCCAATTTCAAAGACCAAAACGACTGTAAGACGTAAGACCAAGAACTGCCATCCATGAAGATAATGGTAGCCGTAAAGCGAGTCGTGGATTATGCCGTTAAGATCAGAATCAAACCCGATAAGGTAAATAACAATGGAGACCCATGGTTTTAAACCTTATATCAATTTATGACAATTTCCACAAAAATGTTTTTTTTTTGGGGGTAGAGTGGGGTTGAAACCCAGAATGTGAAGATGTCGATGAATCCGTTTTGCGAGATAGCTTTAGAAGAGGCTTTGAAAATTAAGGAATCTGGGTTGGCTAAGGAGGTCGTTGCGGTCACCATGGGACCTTCGAACTGCGTCGATACGCTTCGAACGGGTCTGGCTATGGGTGCTGATAGAGGGATCCATGTCGAAGCTGCTCCTGATTTGGTTCCTCTCAGTGTTGCTAAGGTTTTGAAGAAGCTTGTTGAGGTTGAGAATCCTGGGTTGCTCCTTCTTGGAAAGCAGGTTTGGTTTTTTTATCTTACTTTTCATTGTTATATAAGGATGTTCTTGCTTAAAGATTCTGAAATGTTTGGTTCTGTGGGTAACTTAAATGTCGTGGTTAGTTGGGATTGTTTTAAATTTGGGTGAAAGTTCGTTTTTCCCCTTAGTTGTCTTTCTTTTTAAGATGTTTTTTGCTTAAAGATCCTGACATGTTTGGTTTTGAGGGTAATTTAAAGGTTTTGATTACATGGGATATAGGTAAATTATCTTGCATGAGTATGCTTCTTAAATTTTTTCAAAGTATTTTCATGGACATCTTGGAAAATATGTCCTACTAACATCTGATATGGGTACTTCAAGAAAAATAAAGAATCAGAGCAACATAATCTGAAGGTGTTGGTTACATTGGATTGTTTTATAATTGTGGGAAGTTTTGATTTTCCAAGTGTTTGATGAAATGGTTTATGACAGTGTAGTTGTCCATTTTATATTAGAATGGAGCTGAAAGTGATGATTGATGATGTAAATGCTGATTTTTGTTTAATCTTTAATGAAAGAGATTTTGAATGTTATTGCAGATTTAAAGGATATAGGACTATGTTACTCAGATTCTTGGGTGCCGTATTGGATACTAGGATATGTCCAACACTAATATGTTTAATTTTTCCAAGTTTGTTCATGTATTTGGGAAGTCTTTGGTGGATTATCCTCATACCTATGTCCCAAAAATGTGTTAGACACAGGTACTTTAAGAAGAAATGAAGAGTTGGAGCATTTATATGGTTTTTTTCCTGTTTCAAATGATGAGTTCGGATAACCAATGCAGGCACTAGTTAAGGATTAAGATTTTATTTCCATTATTTTTCCTGGGTTCACAAAAAGTAATTCATTAAATTACACTTTCTATAATCATTGCCTTAAAGGTTAACATTTCCCTTTTGATGATTACTGAGAACATGGAGTAAACTGAATAAGAATGATGTTTCCTGTTTTAATGTATTGCTATTTTGCCTTCTGATAAGTCTGGTCATGATCTCAGTTAAATTATTCAAAAGGGTCTCATCTTATCGGAATTTGTCCGGAAAAGATTACCCAATTCCATCTTATGATCATCACATGTAGCTATTTTACATTTTCAAAGTTTTCTTACTTGAAAAGAGGCATTTAGGTGTCTATTTCATTGACAACAGAGTTTCATGATGAAGTTTTTCTCTACGTTTCAGCCCTAAACGAGTATGCCACAGTTAAATTTACTAGATCTTTGACATGTTAATCTTTCATTGTATTTTTATTGTTTTTAAGTGGAACTGGCTTCCTTTTTCTTCTTTGGAGGAAGTTTTATAGAAAATGACTGTTTCTTATTATCCTGATTCTATGTAGGCAATCGATGACGACTGTAATCAAACAGGGCAAATGATAGCTGGGCTACTCGGGTGGCCTCAAGGAACATTCGCTTCAAAGGTCAGTTGAACAGTCAGCTTATTTGGGAACTACCCTTCTATTGCTATTTACTACTTTGCATTTTATCAGTTCTTTTGGTTCATAACATATGTCTTCATAGTTCATATAAACCTTTAGCAGAACTAGTATTGCTTTTTCTGGGATGTAAAATCACATTTGATTAATTAGAAACTAAAACCCTTGCCTTTCTTTCCCTTTTTTTTTCTTGAAGCTCACGTCCATGACATGTGTACAAGGATATGTTCCTCCAAAGACCTTTCAAATACTCGGAAAAAAGTGAACATACCCTTGTTAGACACATTCATATGCGACATTTGCACCTGAGTCTAAGTAAAATGAGCTAGTACTGACCAAAGGTCATAAGAAGAAAATTTGAGATGGGTTGTTAGGGGTATTAGAATGTCTGTGGGTTTTGTTCTTTTCTTTACCTTTTTTGTATTTATGTTATTTGGACTCGGATGTGAGTGTTGGACACGGGTATGCTCAATTTATTTAAAGATTTCCATCTATTCAGAGGGTCCTTGGAGGATGTCCAAATATGTGACAAACAGGGGTTATTCAATTTGATTTTTTCTAAATGAAGAGTTAGGGCAAAATAAGTATCTAACATCTATGGTAGCATGTCAAAAGTTTTTGTGGTCCTGACTGCTGTGTTTTTAGTAGGTTGTGTTGGACAAGGAGAAACAGGTGGCGACTGTAGATAGAGAGGTGGATGGTGGTCTTGAAACACTCTGTTTAGACTTACCTGCTGTGATAACGTAAGTACCTAATCCCATAAACTTTTCATGTTTATTATAAGTGATCACTAATCTGAACTTTGTTATTTATGTCTGGCACATTAAAGCTACTCTGGTGACAAATCATACCAAAATTTGTTAGTTAGTGACATTAAGCATGTTAATTGTTAACTATTATACTATTGGAATAGGTGTTGGATACGGGTATATGTCTAACACATGGATTTGTGACTCACTTATCTTTTGAGGGTCTATGCTAAGTTTGTAAGTCTGATCTTGAACGTTCGTGGTTCAGTTGTGGTAAACTTATGATTTTTTACACCATGCATCTATGTTCTTGGGACTCTTCATTTTGTTTGAAGTACACGTGTTCTACACCTGTGTCCAATATGTATTTGGACATGGGTAATGAGGATATGACCCTCCAAAGATCGTTCAAATACATGAAAAAATATAAAAATAATAAATTTGAATGTGCCCGTGTTGACACCTGAGTTCAAGTAACAAAGTTGTGCACAATGCACCAGCTTAATAAGACAATAATGGGAACTTTTTAATTGCTCTGTCTATAATATATACTTCCATTGGTACCATATGTGTACCTATGTTATCTGGACTCGAGGCAAGTCTCAAGTATGGGTATGTTTTTGACACGGGTATGTTAATAAATTTTTTCTAAGTTTTCCCTTATCATTAGAGGATCATACCTCCATAGGCCCATATTCATGTCCGAATGTATCATACAAAGGTGTCAGGCACGGATATTTTATGAAAAATGAAGAGTCTGGTTCAACATAAAGAATTGCTTCGGATAATTGAATACAGTTTTTACAGTAGGCAGTCTTCTGGATTCTCATTTCAAGTTTTCTGTGATATGCAGCACTGATTTAAGACTGAACCAGCCAAGGTATGCAACGCTTCCCAACATAATGAAGGCAAAATCAAAGCCGATAAAGAAGTATACTCCGGAAGAGTTGAATGTCGAAATCAAATCTGATTTAGAGGTTGTTCAAGTCACTGAACCGCCCAAGAGAAAAGTCGGAGTGATACTCTCGTCAGTCGATGAGCTGATTGACAAGCTTAAGAATGAAGCTCATGTAATTTGAATATTTCCTCACTTCTGTGGTAAATGGTCTAAGCTGATTCACAACTTGTCCAAATAATGATCTTCAAACTCAAACACAAAAGTTTAGAGAAATGAAAGTCTATAAACTTCCTGCTAAATAAAGGTAATATTTTTTTATGAAATTGTTCAGCAAAAAAACCGAGCAAACTGAAAACCGAGTTGAACCTTAATGTTCGGTTCAGATTGATTTCAGTCCTGATGTTACTTAAGCATAGAATTCGGTTTGAATCGGTGTCAAGAACATTAAAAAAAAAATAAGTTCCCAAAATTTCATCATGACCATCTAATTCTTGATTTATGAGTTATTTCAGTTCAGTGTAGAAGAATTTGAATAGTTTAAATTATCAAATATTTTAGTACTTGATTTGGCTAATCAGTCTGTAAGTTAAAAGTAAAAGGACAAATTGATTAAAATTTAAAAGTTGATAACTAAAAAGATCCAATTAGAAGTTACATAAATACATGGTAACTGTTGTTATTTGCATCATTTCTCTCAAAGGCTTTATATATTCAGTGCCACAAAACCCTTGTGCAGAGCGGTTTAGATCCTTAGGAAGCTGAAGAGTGATGGAGAGCTAAGGTTGCAACTTGAAGTGTGCAAGTGCAGATTTCTCATCAAGTCCTTTGGAATCATAGTAACTAATGAAGTCTTCAACTGTGGTCTCACGGTAGGGTTTTCTTTCGACGATAATTCTTTAATTGGTTGGTCCATAGATCCTGGTTGAAGGGTACAAATGTGGAGTGAAAAAGCATGCCACTGACACTCTGGGGCCTTTCTCATTTGCCAATACCTGATGTTCCACACTTTTCAGTTTGTCATTTGATATAAGCTGCAACAACATACGATCAACAGTATTTGGAGGATCACATATGCATTACATCTATGTTACTAGGAGTCGAGTATGAATATTCAATAAACGTATGTATTCCGCACAGGTATATTCAATCTTTGAAGCAACATAACATACCTGTAAGAGATCTCAAATGTTAACAACCAAAGCCCCAGGCAGAAAGGGAACATCAAACCACTGATTTTGATGAAAAACTTGAGTCCACCAATATGATCTCGAAGTAAGATGGTGAGGAAATCAGGATCAGAGTGCTTTGTAGTTCCCAGAGTCAGTTCAGGTTCAGGACATGCCGGATAATAATGACTCAAAAGACAATGCCCTTTCGAACAATCCAACCCTATGAGGTGGTCGGGAGTTTAACCCAATTGCCTTAGATAGTAACTTAAATAAAGTTGTTCCTAGTTTATGAATCTGTTTCGATGTTATATCTCTGCAAAATATGAAAATATTAACAACATTCGATGGGTTAGGCTTAAATATTAGGGATTTGAGTACCTGCAAACAAGAGGCAGTTGTTGAGGATGAAGAGGTTCAGGTCCCATAACACAAAACAGTGTCCCTCCAATTTGCAAATTTCGACTCATATAAATCAAAGTTACTTCCATATATAACCTTTTTCATTTTCTCCCTAGTATAATACAATTTCTTTATTTCGGTTGGAAGCTCGTGAAACCCACGCGCCGCCGCCAACATCTCTTCCAACACACTTTGGGGCACCCCATGATTGACTACCTGGAAGAACCCAACCTCCCCACCCGCCTTCCGGATTCCTTCCACCACCTCATCGGACCGGGTTTTAATGTTTTCAAGGTTAATCACTGGAATCGTGAACTGGGTTGGGATTGGCTTGACGGAATCATGGTCCTCGACCTTTGGCCGGCAAAAAATCCGGGGAATTTTGGTTATTCCGGCGTCGACGAGACCTTTGACGCCTGATTTAGAGTCGTCAAAGGCTTTGAGTTCCTGGAATCTGTCATAAGTAGTTGGAGTTTGGGTGCCGGAATCTCTTGTAAAGCTAGCAAACATATTTTATCTGTTTGGAGTTGCTTTGTATTACGACATGACAGGGATTTTAAAATGACTAAAATAACATAATACTCACTCAACTACCACTAAATGACTAACAAATTTAATCATGGAAAAATAAATGTTCTGTTTAAGGACCTTCTGCAATGTTCTGTGGATGAGGAAGGTATACAGCATTTGGTGAAACCAGTGACCATGGAAGAAGTTAAGAGTGCAATTTTTGAGTAGGGTAGTGGAAAATCTCCAGGACCTGATGGTTATTCCCCTCACTTCTTTCAGAGTGCGTGTAGTTTGGGAGGATGTTTTTGCTGCAATTCAATTCTTCTTTTAAAGCTCTGAAATGCTTCCCGCTTTCAATACAACAACATTGGTGCTTATTCCTAAGGGGCAGAAACCTAGTAATGTTGCTGATTTCAAGCCTATTTCTTACTGCTCAGTTAATTACAAGTGTGTAACAAAGATCCTTGTGAGAAGGTTGACACCTCTTCTGCCTAATTTAATCTCACCACGCCAGAGTGCTTTTGGAAAGGGGAGGAGCATATCTGATAATTCTCTTTTAGCACATGAGTTTAGAGGGTATGGCAGAGGTAAAATTTCAGCTAGATGTGCCTTAAAAGTTGACTTGAAGAAGGCTTTGATTCATTGAGTTGAGGTTTATTCTTGGTGTTTTGAGACCAAGAAAGAAGGAAAACGAGACAATGAACTAGCAAGATGAACTGATTTTCAACACTATATTTCATTTCAGAAAATTACAATATATATCTTTTTGTTTTCCAAACATATCACTAATCCAACTAATTTATTGGAAATAAGAAAATTAATTTGTACACAAACTGATTATGAAATCAGCACCTAAACACATCAAGTCATTACCAACTTAATTTGTTCCTAACTAAGTATCTTAACATAAGAACTTAACAAAAGATTAAACCGAAACATCGATTTCTGCTTTAAGAAGACAACTAGCACTTCATCTCTCACTTCGCTTTATCGCTGAGCAGCTCGCATTTAGACTGTCTGCAGATATATGCTTGCAGTTAGACAGTTCGCCAATGTGCTTAGACAATCCACCAAGCCTGTCGTAAAAAAATTCTTCGCATGACAGTTCGCATATTGATACTCCGCAAGCCTTCTTATGCTCGGACTGTCCGTCATGTGACTTAGAGCTAGAACTGTCCGCCATATGTGTTCGCTAATTGGACTGTTCGCTATTTGTCCTGTTCGCCATGTGTGTTCGTCAATGCATGGTTGGTTATCTCGCAACAATTAGGCAGGGTGATCCATTGTCACCCTACCTATTTTTCTTTACCATGAATATCATCTTGAAACTATTGGACTTGGGAGCAAAGGAAGGAGTGTTCAGTTTTCTTCCAAAATGTCGTCGCATTCAATTGATTCATCTGTGCTTTGAAGATGATTTGCTTATCTTTTGCAAGGGTAAAGCAGATTCTGTGATAGGTATTTGGAATATTCTTTCAATTTTTTATCAACTTTCTAGGCTTCAGTTAAATGCTGGAAAAAATGAGATTTTTGTTGCAGGTGTGTCACAAGAAGAACGCAATCTAATTTAAAGTTCCACTGGTTTCAGAATTGGGCAGTTGCCAGTGAGATATCTTGGTGTTCCTCTAGTTACTAGGAGACTTCCAAAGAAAGATTGCTTGCCTTTGTTGGAGAGAATCAGGTCTAAGATATCTACTTAAGACTGAAACAATTGAGTTTTGTTGGGAGAATGCAATTGGTTCAATCTGTTATCTTTCAGATTCAAAATTTTTGGTGTAGGCACTTCATTTTACCTAAAGAAATTCTTAAAAAGATCAACCAAATGTGTTCTAGTTTTTTGGAAGGGTGATGAAGGCTCAGCTAAAGGGGCAAGGGTGAGTCGGAAGAAGATTTGTCTTCCTAAAGAAGAGGGTGCTTGGAATGAAGGACCTTGAGAGTTGGAATAAAGCTTGTATTATCCAACATATAAGAAAACATTTTGGCAAGACATGGATCTCTTTGGATTGCTTGGATCAAAGAGTACTTGCTTAAAAAGTATTCTTTGAGATAGGTTCCATTGAAAAGAAACATTTGTTGGAGTTAGAGGAAATTCTAAAACTTAGAGAGGAAAAAGCAGCTGTGTTGGGAAATTTTGAGTTAAATGGGAGGAAGGTCATTGTTCCCAAATTTGGAGAGTGATCAGGCCTAAAGTTGAGAAGTTTGTATGGCATAGGATTGTTTGGTTTCCTCTACATATTCCAAAACATTCTTTCATCACTTGGATGGAAATTCTAGATACACTTCCAACCAAGGAAAAGTTGATATGGAGGGGAATGAGTATTGATGGTCATTGCTTGTTTTGTCATTATGAGATTGAAAATATGGATCATATTTTTGCAAAATGTGCATTTCCAAAGAGTGTGGTGGGAACAAGTTTTGGTTTTATGCAATGTCGACAGGACTACGGTAAATTGGCAACTAGAATTTGGCTAAATTTGTAGCAAACTCAAAGATAAAGCTCTGGTTTCAATCATTCTAAAAGTAGCATGATGCTATTTGGAGAGAGAGAAATAAAAGACAATTTAGGGGTTTGGTTTGTAATGAAGAGATTCTTAGAAGCATTAAAGAAGTGGTTAGCTTAAGGCTTAAGGCAAGAAGATTAATAGAACTATGTAAATAATATATTGAGTTTAACTTGGAATATTTTGGAATAGGGATTTATCATGTACAAATACTTACACCACGTTTAGTTGGGGTAAATGGAATAGAGATATAATGAAATAAAACTATAATGGAATAGAGCTGTAATAGTATTCTTGTGTTTGGTTGGATATGATATATGTTGTAATAGCGTAAGGAAAAAGGCTGAAATGTGCTTGTAACACTCCAACTTTTTATTTCTGTTTCTGTATAAATTTGACAAATATCTGTCTGCTTTGGTGGTTAAGGGTACGTTTGGTTCACTGTAATGGAATATGACTATAATTGAATGAGCTGTAATGGAATAGAGTTGTAACGGAATAGAGCTGTAATCAGTAATTCTATTGTTTGGTTGAATGGAATGGAATAGAGCTGTAATAATATTCTTGCGTTTGGTTGAATGGAATAGATGTTGTAATAGTATAAGGAAAAAGGCTTAAATGACCAAAGTGCCCTTAGCAGAATTTGTTTAGGTAGATGATTATTGTTATTGTTATTAAATTTTAATAAAATTATTATTAAATATATTTTAATAAAAATAAAAATAAATAATTTAATCATATTTTAATATAATTATTATTAAATATAATTTAATAAAATAATATGTAATTTAATAACATTCTTAATATAATTATTATTATATGAATTAAAAATTCATAATATATAGTTTTATAAAAATAATATATAACCTACTTTATTATTTTTAACCTGCAAGACATATTTAATGTGCTAAAATATCATTAGTGAAACAAATAATTTAATTATACTACAATAAAAAAAGTATTAGAAGTAATAAATAACTTGTGAGTAAAAAAAATTAGACACTAAAATAGAAATAATGATAATATTTAAATGTTAATTTATGAGTTAAGTAATAATTTTAATCTGATATGTTGTTACATATAACAAATATTATAATGCTACATTTCACATTCTCATTTTATTTAAATTGTGACAGAAAAAATGTTAAACACCACATACATATAAACTATTCTACTTTAATTCATCAAATCAATGGGAATATGTGTGATCATTTAATAAAAAATATTACATTTAAATTTAATTATAAAAAAATGTAAATATCAATATAGAAATAAGATGAATGAATGATTAACAACAATCTTACTTTAAGAAAGCCCCTAGAGAACCCTTATCAATGTACTGGCCCCCAAAAGAAAGAAATGGAAACTATTGTCAAATGTTCAGCTCACATACCGTATTCTCAATATATAAGATTATACCTAATACCAATATAAATGAACATTCTTAACAATTAAATTCAATGATAACACATAATGAACAACCATGTTTTGATACCCTTTTACATGTTAATAACACATAATACCATCATCTTTCATTGTTAAAATGCTATTAATGTACAAAGAGCTAAATACTGGGAAAGAATCAACAAAGAGATGTATAACTTGTCATATCATATCCATGTTAGTGATAGTCTCCAATGTAGAATTAAGCCTTGAAGTCTACAACTCACGGCTGCTACACATTTACTTCAAATCAAATTCCATGACTTTTATAGCTAATCTAAATAATTTCCTTTCAATTTCTTTTCTTGAAAGCTAGGCTATTAAGCTATAAGTTTTTCATAGCTAATATATTAAGCAATTAACTTTTCATCAACATAACTAAGTTCGTTAAAGTTAGAACAAAAAATATGGAAGCTAAACTGTTAGAACACAAGCTTTTCACACACAGCAATACCAACTAAATCTAGTAAAGACGCATTGATAATATTAGCATTTTTGCTTTCATTGACCATACCATATATAAGATGGTTAAAAGCTACTCTGATCCAAGACAGTAGATTTCACAACAAATCAAATCCATTTACCAAACTAAATTTACTCAAAATCATTAATAATTAACAGATTAACCTATTTTATTAACCCACGAGTAGCAAAGAAATAACTAACCACATTCACATCATCTCAAACTAAGATTAACAGAGTTAATGTATTGAAACTCATTCATCAGACAAGATCATCAAGTAGCTGGCAGAAGATATCTAAGTAATTCTTTAGTTGCACTTAACAAAGACATAAAGCATTAAGGTTCTTTTACATTTCTTCAAGCTCAAGCACGTTGAATACTAAACTACAACAAAAATTAATAAACATGAAATGACAAGAATGAAAGAGCATCACCATTGTCAATGGGGATTTCCATTATATTTGTAGTTTCTAAAGGTCACTTTCTCAATACAGGAAAATTCTCAAGACATATATTATTCTTGTGATTTCATGCCAACCCAGCTCCACCAAATCTCTAAACTTGTATCTATAATAGATATGTTGGAGAAGTACTCACATGCATTCCGATTATGCATTTATCAGCTATCAAGTTAAATTTTTATCAGTATTGCCCTCTTATTGTGCTTTAGAAGAATCTTCTTTTTTATCCATGACCTGCTGGATACCTTCTTGATATCCTTCTATGAAACTCTTAAAAGCATCTCTATATGCAGAAGCCCTTATCATGTATAACCTCTGTAAAGCAGGCCTCAAAGTCTCCATCCCTTCTCTTGCAGCAATCGCTATTAAATCATTTCCATAGACAACATCAAAACAATGTAAAATTCAACAAAATAAACTGTTACAACAAAATAAACAATGTTATGCCATTTTGCATCGCGTATCCCTTTTTCCTTTGTAGATTCTACTAGGGAATGGTTATTTTATTTACCCCTTGGATCTATTACAACTTGGGCTGATCTATCTCGTTTATTTCTCAACAGGTTTTTTTCAACATCGCGAGTAGCTGAGTTAAGAAGAGAGATCGTTGGAATAAGGCAAAAAGAAGCAGAATCTCTTTACGACTATTGGGAGCGATTTAAGAAGTTGTGTGCGAACTGTCTATAGCACGATATAACAGAACAATCTCTTCTCCAATACTTTTATGAAGGCTTAAAGCCCATGGAGATGAATATGGTGGACACACTAGTGGGGGAGTATTGGTCAACATGACTCCCCAACAAGCAAGGGACTTGATATCCATGATGGCTACAAATACTCAGCAATTCTGAGCTAATTCTAAACCCCCTAGAAGGGTTCACCAGCTAAGTAATTCAAGCTTAGAAGATAAAGTTGATAGACTTACTAATATTTTGAATTCTCTTTACAGAAAAAGCAAAACCAGCCTAATTATGCGGAATATGTGCTACACCTGAACATACAAATGATGCATGTCCCAGTTTGT
The DNA here is from genome assembly GCA_020496765.1 of Gossypium stocksii. NCBI lineage: Eukaryota > Viridiplantae > Streptophyta > Magnoliopsida > Malvales > Malvaceae > Gossypium > Gossypium stocksii. The sequence continues at coordinate 50,823,379 of CM035625.1, read as the reverse complement.
ATGATGATACTATGGCTCATTTGAACGTTATGGGAAACTTTCCTGGGCCACTACAAAGGCGATATGACCCATACGCTAATACCTACAACCTAAGATGGAGAGACCATCCTAACTTGAGTTATAGGGCCAACCCACGGTACAACTAGCCATACCAAAATCAGTTTACACAATAGCCACAAGATTCAGGTACTTCTCTAGAAAATATGGTCAATAAATTAGCAGCTAATTTCCTTGATTTCCAACAGCAAACTCTTAATTTCCAAAAAGAAACGAAGACATCTGTATGAGAGTTGACCATATCAATTGAGAAATTGAACTCTCAAGGGAAGCTGCCGTCACAAACAGAACCGAACCTGAGACAACACGCACATGCAGTGACATTACAAAGTGGAAAGTACTAGAACCGATTCCTGGTAGAAATCTTGGCCAAAATTCCGTCCAAGAAAAGCCCAAAACGATGAACAAGTCCAAATGAAACCTCCATTGCCTATAATTCAACCTCCATTTCCAAGAAGGTTATACCAATATCGAAAAGGTAAAGAGGATAAAGAGATCCTTGAAACATTCGAAAATGTCAAGATCAACATACCACTGTTGGATGCCATAAAAAAAGTCTACAATATGCTAAGTTCCTTAAAGAGCTTTGCACCAACAAGCAAAAATTAACAGCAGAAAATGCTAGCGAAATGCAAAGATAGGGGCATGTTCGCAATACCATGCAAAATAGGCCACTTGGGAAAAAAAAGGCTATGTGTGACTTAGGGGCCTCCATAAATGTAATGTTTTTTTCTATTTATGAATCACTTAACGCTAGTTTTTTTGATGAAAATAGGTGTTATCATTCAGTTGGTAGATAGGCCTATTGTGTATCCCGAATGAGTCCTTGAGGACGTATTAGTAAAAGTTAATGAGCTTATTTTCTCTGCAGATTTTTATGTGATAAAAATGGAGGAGGATAAAGCTCCTAGGTCTTTAGACATCTTATTGGGGCGACCTTTCCTTAGTACTGCAAATACTAAGATTGACGTGCGTAGCGGAACCCTCACGATCGAGTTTGACATGGAGATCGTGAAGTTTAATGTTTACGATGCTATTAGTCATCCAAGTGAAATCTTGAACGTAAACCGTGTCAACATAATGGACTCATTAGTGGAAGAAAATTTTGAGTCATCTTAAGGAGATAAATCTAAAATGATGTTTAATGATTTTTCTATTAATAAATTATTGGCTCCTATGGATACTAAAGTTCTACCTTCTGTTGTGCAGGCACTAGATCTGGAATTAAAACCACTTTCCGAGCATCTCAAAAGCACATTTTTGGAGAATGGTGAGATTATAGCCGACTTAAAAGGGATTAACCCCTTGATGGGCATACATAAAATTTTCTTGGAGAAAAAACGAAACCAAAGAAAGAGGCACAAGGACGATTGAACCCAAATATGGTCGATGTGGTAGAAAAGGAGAATTTCCAAGCCCATACAAACGAAAGAATTCAGTCGGAACAGCTCTGATACTAGTTGGGGCGTCAAGCTAGCGACATTAAACAAACGTTTGTTGGGAGGCAACCCAATTTTTATTTTTATTTTTATTACTTTATTTTATTTTATTATTTATTAATTTATTTTGTTTGGATATTAATAAATTTTTCTTCTTCTGCCTAGGTAAAACAGAGCAAAAATACAGAGAAAAATAAAAAAATCCAAAAAAAGGTATCAAACAGCCCTTATCCTATCCTTATTCTAATCAGGAATAACGCATCCCTACTCCATGACCACCCTAAACCTGCACCCAAACACCCTTCCTTCAGCCAACACTAAACCTATACACCCCAAACCCTAAAAATTTAACCTATTTTTCCTAAAAATCCCATCAGTCGCCGTACCTTCTCCCTCACCCCTCTATCACTAATTTTCAGCCACCATTGTGAGAAACTGAAGCCAAGCTGCCGCCGCACATGTCACCTACCCTGTCGCCACCCCTCGCCTCGTCATCCTCCTCTCCTTCGCACAACTTATCCTCACTATCTTCTTCTTCTCCACTGCATGCACCGACCGACAATACTTACACGAGGAGCTCTTTTAAACTTTTTCTACCTATTTGTTTATTTTCTTCCACATCGAGCACAATGTGTTTTTAGTAGGGGAGGCATTCCTTATTATTACTGTCATTTTATCTGCTATTTTTACTGTCATATTGTTGTTGTTGCTGCTTTGTGCTCATTTTTGCCCTTTTTTTAAGAATATTCTGCCTCTTTTCATGCCCAAGAATTTAACCACGACTTGCCACTGTTTGACCTACATGCATGATTCTTATCTACTGAGTTAGTTATGGTTTTGCCTGTTTGATTTCATCTCTCCTATTTTATTTCTATTAGGATAAAATAATTGTGATTAATAGAGTTAACTCTATCATGCTTTTCGTAAAATTGATCAAGTTTAATGCAAAGCGGACACCTAATGCAATTGCATGCTTAAAATATGTTCATGACTATTAAGGTGGTTACTGAAACTTATTTTTGACGCTTGATTATTTTTCTTAAGTCCTCCAAAATTAAAGTTTTGTTTAATGATAATAATGTTTCTGTGGTTATGAGTGCAGCTTAAAAACGTGACTGATTGAGTAACCGGGGTAGGGTGCTTGGGTTGTCATCCTATTTCGTGTCAAAAGGTTGTGTGACGTGTTAGGTAAAACTCCACTAACCGGAATTAAATTTTTAAGAATGTGTTGGGCTGAGTAACCGAGGTGAGGTGCTTGGCTGTCATCTCTTTTCGTGTCAAAAGATACGATATGTTCTTAAGAAAAAATATAATAAATTAGGAGTATGTTGGGTTGAGTAACTGGGGTGGGGTGCTTGGCTGTCATCTCTCTCCGCATCAAAAGGTTCAATATATTCTTAAGTAAATAATAATAATAATAAAAATGATGATCTGCTAAAAAGGTAGAAACAAATAGGGGTCTTGGTATGTTTGGTAATTTACCTAATTTTCATGAAATAATTTAAGTCGATTTTAATTTTTGTGTGTATTAATTGGGATACTTTTTCAGTTTTAATTAAAGCAAGCTTAGAGTTCTCTTTATTTTTCATATGCATTTTTGACTGATTTTTATAAAACTTTGGAGTGGTATTTCTTTCATGGCAAATTCTAAATTTTACAGTGGATAGGAACCATACTTGAGGGCAAGCATGGGCTAAGTAGGGGGAATCTGATAATACTCTAAAATGACATGTTTTTATGTACTAATTGCATGATTATTTTGAGTATGATCTTACTAATTTGAGCTATTTATGGTCTTTTATCTTGTAGGGACTAAATTGGAGGCAAAAAGGAATTTAGGGGTAAAAAGCATAAATTTAAAGATAAAATGGGCCAACATGCAACATCGGGAAAAATGTGGTGTCGAAAATGCAAGCATGGAAGATATGAAGGCTAAAATGCAAAAAAGATATATTTTACACTCTATTTAATTTTTAATTAAATTAGGATAATTGTTAGATATTATTATTTAGATTTTATTTTAGCTTTTATCTTTAATTATCTTTAATTATTTTTTAGAATTTAAGTAGGACTAAACTAGGTTTCCTAGTACTATAAATAGGGGATGAAGTTACTCAAATTTCATATCTTTTTTTCTGTAAAGACTCTCTCTCCCAAAAAGTTTAGCCTTTTTTTCTTTCCATATTTTTCAATAAAAATTCCGTTTGCATTAAGTTTATTTCTTTTTCCCCAAAAAACATGAGCCACTAAATTTATCTAGCTGAAGTTTGTTAAAGTTCCTCAAAAATGGTTCTTGAGGCTTAGAATCCGTACTTAGCCTTCTTGACGAATATTCATCGTTTCACCACATTACGAGGCTGACGCTTCCGTCCATGCCCCCTTAAAAGGTAATATTTTCAACGTGTGCAAAGGCGGTCGCTTTGTATGTTTTAGGAAGGTTGCACAGTCAGTTTGTTAGCTTACTGCATCAAAGGTTGACGAGCCCAAGAGACAAAATGGTGTAGGATTCACCACTGAGAAGTGATGATCTAGCATAAGATGATCCCACAGAAGTGATTGTTGGCTAGAGTCAGGTTCAGCTAAATCGTAAGTCTAAATTCTTGGAACTGGTGGTTGTAGGTGTCCTCTTCTACTATAACTGGCTTATTCTATTTGAGAAGGATCATTTAAATGCCGAGGATTGAACCCAAGGCAGATCGAGACAACCAGAGGCTGGAATCTCTCCATAAGAACTCATTTTTCCTCAACTCTACTTATTTATACTATTTCAATTTTAATTTCAATTCAATCCAAACTTTTAATTTTGTTTCTTTTTATTTTTTTAGGAACGCAGGTTTTCTTGGGCACGACCCTGTCCGGAATTTTGAGGAACAAGCATTTGTGCAAATTCGATCCTTGAGGATTTGACCCTACTTCCCTTATACTATTCTTTTTCATATTTATTAGGGATAGGATATTTTTGGTGCTCTCAACTACCGCATCAACGGTTGTGTGAACGATGAAGGCTAGACGGTGCGCAAGACACGACCGTGTGATAGCCAAGTGTGGCGGTGTGAGCCACACGGGCTATACCAAATTGGGTCGTGTGGGCCACACGGGTGTGTGGGCCCGTTTATCTAAATTTTTCTCTAGGGTTGCATGGGTCGTCCCAAACGAATGTGGGCCTGCTGTAGGGTTGGTAAAGGCTAACTAAACCTTAATTTGTATGATCTGAATGACTGATATTATGTTCTGAGCATGTTATTATCATGCATGTCTGACCTATCTTATACATATATCTGTACTGGCATTGTATATTTGTAATTACGCATGATTAATCTGTATGACTGATTCTACATTTACTGTATCTGTCATTAGGGTGGGATGATGTATATTGGAAGAAGTAATCTAAAAGGCAATTTATGCCTATTATCTAGCAACATAGCTGCAATATATCTAATATGTGCCGCATTCGGTACAACATGGTGTGTAGGGCTGGGCTGGTGTTTTAAACCCCACATGGTGTGTAGGGATGGTTGGAGATGGTGTGTAGAAGATGGGGGTAGGATTTTTTATTCTGATTTGCACATCTGTATCTGTATCTAAGAAGGACTTAGGCTCGAATCTGCATCTGTATCTGTATTTGTAATGGGCTTAGGCCCGAATCTGTATCTGTTTGATTCTGGTTTTCTGTTTGTGTGCACGCTTAATTCTGTGGGGTTACACACTGAGTTTATGTAAACTCACTCCTTTCTGTTTAATCTATACAGGTAATCCCCAGTCTTAGGCAGATCGGTGCAGCGGAAGACTCGACGGTGTTAATTAAAGTTTTGGAATTTCTTTTTAGGGTTGTATTAATTGGGATTTTTCAGACTGATTGCTTAAATTTAGGTTTAACTACAATTTTATGATTTTATAACTGTAACACTCGATTAAAGCTCGGACTTTACTAAAAGTAACTGTTTCCTAAAATTACAAATGGTTTTATTTAAACACAACGGTTTCTAAAACTTCGGCAATAAATAATGTTTTGACAATCAATTAATTTACAAATGTTTCTAAATTCAAATGGTAAGTAATGAACGTTTTGATTTAAATAACAGTTTAATGCTTAATCCAAATACGCGGCTTTTCAAAATCCCTTCCATGTGATATCGCCAGATTCAACCCTAACGTTTAGGCCGGGTTTGAGGTGTTATAGTGCTAAAATATCATTGGCAAAAAAAATAATTTAATTATCTTCTAAACTAAAAAGTAAAAGATTAGAAGTAATAAATAACTTGAGAATTATATTTTACATACAAGCATAATGTTCATACATTAATAAAAAGTTATGTGATGTCATTATCTTATATGACATAATCTATATGTTAAATTTTATAACTTTTCAGATTGTGAGGATCATTTTCAAGCTTTTTCTTACTTTTTCTTTCTTGAAGGAGAAATTGGAGTTGTTTGAAGGAGTTATGGATTCAACTTTTTTCCAAGGCTCCTTAGAACTTCTACATACCATCTTCATCTTTTCCATCTATCTTCTTTATTTTCATCTTTATTCTATTTTATTCCTATTTAATTATTCAAATATTTGATTTACTTCATTGTTTTTCTATCATAATTTTCTATTTTAATAGTTCCTTTAATTTTTAAATTCTTAGAACTAACTTGAATTTATTTGTGTTTTAGGTTGTGTCAAAATTCAAGTTTCTTTCTGATCGTTTAGAGCACTAAGTCAAATCTACAACTTAGACAAGCTTACTATCCTATTATGCACTCATTCTTTATCACAGGGTTACATATCAAATTCCATTTGGCATGTTGGTTGGAAATAACATTGCCATATGCCAAATTCTATTGGATTGGCCAAAAAGTTTCTTAAGGATCCCCTTCACTAATAAAAAAGGCAAGAAAATTAAAAAAAAATGAGGAAGAGTGATCTATTTGAAATTAGGATTGATCAGGAAAAGAAATCTTTTTTGTGGGAGTGCGTCTAGCTGATGTAATAAAGGAGTGTAGCCTATATACAATATTTATATATTTAAGATTTAAGTTGCATATTATTAATAGAAGAATTCACATAATAATATCATAACATTTTAATAATTATTTTACATTCATAATTTAATTATATAACAATTAATATATTATATTTCCTTAAATGTGTATGTATACTATTTTATATAATATATTATGTACTAAATATAATTAGGGGTGAATTCAGGGGGCTGGCAGGGGCCCCGGTCCCCTAAGGCCCTTTAAAATGTTTAAAATTCTAAATTAATAAAGTTAAAATTATACTTTGGCCCCCCTAAAAATGATAAATTTTTTATTTAATCTTTTGAAAGTTACATTTTTACTATTGTAAAAATTACAATTTAATTTAGACCCCTAAAAAAAATTTTGGCTTCACCCCTGAATATAAATAAATTCATATCATAATATTTATTTTAATTATATAAATATTAATTAACTTTTTTGTTTAAAAAATGTTAACTAATTGAATTGATCAAATAATAAAAGGGATAATCACAAATCTAGAAATTTAAATGACTCCATCTTATTGTTCAATTAGGTTTACAAATAGAAAAAAAAAATATGATTTAAGAAAAGTTACATAAGATTTAAGAGAATAAGATGTTAAATAAGATATAATTTTTTGATAATTTTTTTTACACATATTTAAATTTATTATTAATGATTCTATTTAAATTTATTATTAATTATTATATTTAATTTAATGATATTTATATGTTATTCATTGGTTAGTATAAACTTTAAACAAAATTGAGGATTATTTTTATAGTTAAAACATAGCGTTGTTAAAGGTTATGTGTTGGAATCTTGCACTACAGCAAAACAGGGCTTTAGCGGCATTTTTAGTGGCGTTTAGGCAAAACACGCCGCAAAGATTATACATTAGCAGCGTTTGCAATAAAACGCTACAAAAAACTGAGCAATAGTGGCGTTTTTGGCATAAACGCCGCCAAAAACTGATCAATAGCGGCGTTTTTCTACAAAGGCCGCTAAAAGCTGAGCAATAGCTGCGTTTTTGCAGAAACGCCACTAAAAAACTGAGCAATAGCGGCACTAAAAAATAGAGCAATAGCATTTTAATATTTAATTTTCATAGTTCTTATTTTTGGGTTTAGGGTTTTAATATTTAAGGTTTAAGGTCTATGGTTTAGGGTTTTATGATTTAGGGTTTATGTTTAGTATGTTAATTTTATGGTTTATGGTTTGTTATTTTGGGTTTGAGGTTTAGTGTTTAGTGTTTAAGATCTTAATGTTTAGCGGTATTAAGGTTTAAAGGTTAGGGGTTAAGGGTTAGGGGTTAGGAGTTTTGGGGTTAAGGGTTTATGGTTTATGTTTTGTGGTTTAGGGTTTAAAGGATAGGGGTTAGGGGTTAAGGGTTTAGTGGTTAATATTTTATAGTTAGGGTCTTAAGGTTAAAATACTATTATTTTAATTACTTTTGTACCTTAAGGTTATTTTTTAATTACTTTTGTACCTTAAGGTTAAAATACTATTATTTTAAATAATTTTAACTTTAAGGTTAAAATGCGATGTAAGTTTAACTATAAGGTTTCGGTGTTAGCTTCTATAGTTATGACAAGGGTTTAAGGTTTAAGGTCTAAGGTCTAAGGTTTATGATTTTAGGGTTTAGGATTTTGAAATTTTGAGGTTTAGGGTTTGGGTGAAATTATTTAAGGTTCAAGGAAAGGATACTGTTGGCAACATTTGGAATTTAGTGAGATTCATGCCATTTTGTACTATACCCATATTATTTTAATATAAGAATATAAAATATGTCTTGTACTACACTAACATTGGCTACACGAATTCCCAAAAATATGGTCTACGATTATGGTTTAGATTTAATGGTTTTTAGAGTTTAGGGTTTGAGTACTTATGGTTTAAAATTTATGGTTTATGATTTATATATATAGTTTTGGGGTTAAGAGTTTAGGGTTTGGGATTTGGTGTTTGGTGTTTGTGGTTTAGGGTTTAAGTTTCAGTGTATCGGGTTTAGGGTATTATTTTGGATTTTAATTTGAATAAAATTATAAATAAGATAAATGTAAATTATTATTTTAAAAGAATATATATATATCAAAATGGGTTTTATATCCCAAAAGCATACATGAAAAGTGGTTTAATATGCAAGTGTGTAAATGAACTGTAATTTGATCTAGACCTTGTAAAATATTAACATAATTATTGATATAATTAACATCATTTTTTTTATTTATATATTGCATACATAAATATTTATATTTATTCAATATAAAATATATTGATGTATTTATTTTTTTAAATGTGTATGATTAAATCAAAATTAAAGTTTCAACTATGCTTAGGGTTTAGGGTTTAATTTTGGAATTTTTAGAATATAAATCGAAATAAGATAAATATAAATTATTATTTAAAAATATATATATCAACATGGATTAAATCCCAAAAGCATACATGAACAATGGTTTAATTAGTTTGCAATTGTATACATGAACTGTAATTTGATCCAGATCTTATTGGGAGTATCACATATTACGACACAATCTTGATGTGATGCATATTGAGAAGAATGTTTACGAGAACATTATTGGGACAATTTTGAACGTCGATGGAAAATCGAAAGACAATCTTCAGAGTCGACTTGATTTAGTTGACATGGGAATTCGGCGTGATCTTCATCCCCAAGTACTTCCGAATGGAAAATATCAGTTGCCGCCTCTAATTTTTGCAATGTCGAAGGAAGAGAAAGAAGTGTCCTGCATGGTGTTGAAGGATATAAAGGTCCCAGATGCGTATGCATCAAATATATCTCGATGTGTGAGTCTTAAAGATCGAAGACTATATTCCTTAAAATCACATTATTATCACATCTTGATGCAAGATCTACTTCCAGTTGCTTTGTGGTGCTGTATGTCAAAAAAGGTGACGTCTTGTATAATTGAATTGTCCAATATAATGAAAGCTATTTGTGGCAAAGTTTTGAATGTTGGAGAACTTGAGAAAGTACAAGATCGAGTCGGTTTGACTCTATGCAATTTGGAGAAGATCTTCCCACCTTCCTTCTTCACTATTATGGTGCACTTGGTAATCCATCTCCCTCGTGAAGCAATAATTGGTGGACTGATTTTCTATCGATGGATGTATCCTATAGAAAGGTGCTAATTTATTTCAAAGGCATTCATTCATTCACATATATACCTGTAGTTACAACTTTTGATAATGTTGTATATCATGTTTAGGTTCCTAAGCAAATTGAAGTCTTATTGTCGTAATAAGCGTTATCCGGAAGGATCAATTGTTGAAGGCTACTTGGCAGAGGAGTGTATGACATTTTGTTCAAGATATTTAGAAGATGTTGAAACAAGATTGATTAGACCAAGTAGAAATGCTGGGCTCAATGATCCTAATTTGGCTGAAACTTATTTATTTTAAAGTTATGGAGAACAAATCGGTAAAGTTGAAATTACAGAATTAGATGAAAGATCTTGGGTACAAGCACATAGATATGTTCTTTTTCACCACGATGCAATTGAACTATTACGCAAGTAAGTTCTAGAATATGATAAATATGATAAATATTAATCTTTTTTATTTGTTTATTTTCTAAACAATTAAACTTGTTTTTAACATAGTGAGTACAAACAAATATTGAGATCTCATTCACGCTCACGAAGATTACAACATGAGAGATTAATAAGTTATTCACAGAATCTTTTAATGAATGGTTAAGCCAAACGGTATGCAACTCAACCTTTTATTGCCAAATAATAATGTTTTCTCTTAACATTTATAATTACTCAATCATCTTTTGATTCAATAGGTTTGGAGTGGGAAGGCCGTTATTGATGAAGTTAAATGGCTTTCCCAAGGTCCGAATCGAGTAGTGAAAAGATATAGTGCCTTCATCATTAATGGATTCAGATTTCATACAAAATATCGGGAGAGATTGAGGAGAACTCAAAATTGTGGAATACTTGTTAATTCTTCAATTACGAGTTATGCTAGTGCTAGGGACAGTAATCCTGTCGAGGGAAATGTGGAGTATTACGGACTTCTTACTGACATTATTGAATTGGATTACTATGGAAAATGGAAAGTTGTCTTATTTCGAGGTGATTGGGCAGATGTGAATACTACTCGCGGGATTAAAAACGATCAATTTGGGTTTACAATGGTGAATTTCCCTCGATTGATTCACACTGGAGAACAATTGATAGAAGAGCCGTATGTATTGTCTTCTCAAGTGAAACAAGTTTTTTACTCGAAAGATCCAACTGATGAGGGTTGGTACGTTGTACTCCGAAACACCCCTAGAGACTTGTTTGACATGGGTAATGGAAGTAGAGATGACATCGTCGAAAGATCAGAAACTTTGCCGTTTTAAATGAAAATATCCCTAGCACTAGTACACAATTTCAATGGGTTCGTCAATATGTGGATGAAGATATTTACGAATTATAATGTAGTAAGATTTTACGATTTTTTAATTATATGTAATATTATAATTTTAATCTTGCTCATGTTATATAATTTAACTATTTTATATGTACTATTATTGTTGTAATTTGTTACTAAAATTTCAACCACTCTATGTGTATTGCAGGAAAAATGTGTAGAAGAAGATTACGAGATTTAAGTATTGTCCAAAATACTCCAAATTCGAAAGAAGGAAATAGTGAACAACAGACAATTATTGGATCTTCAAGTGTTCCGGAGACACTTGATGAGCCTGCAGAATTTCAAAGTAATGTTAAGTTTATTTTACATGCGCGTTGACTTTTATTATTGATTTATTTTTCAATTTCAATATAATAATATGTTATTTTTTTGCCGAAAGTGGAGGGACGCGCAGAGGTCGAGGACGTATGCTATTTAAAGATTTATACGACTTAAATCCGGTCGAGCGTGTCAAAGTACGTAGAAATAGTCATGGTCAGCCTGTTGGATCTGAAGCTCGACTTTTAGCAGGCTATTTGGGCATTATAGCATGAAATGCCAATATGTTGCCCATCAACTATGAATCATGGCGTCAAGTGCCTGATAGCAACAAAAATCAAGCTCTCGATAATATTAAGGTAACAAAAAGTGAATGTAATTTTTAATACTTTGGTTTAAGTTTCATTTATATTTACTTTTTGAACTTGTGTTTTTTTAGGAGAGATTTAATTTAGAGGTCTCGGATGACTATATTAAGAAGACATTGGGTAAAAAATGGAGAGACAATAAAAGCACTTTGAAAAAAGAATATTTTAAGAAAGAATTAAGCTTCGAAGAAAAATTACGAAATGTCTCGCCGGGAATGCTGAGGTACCAATGGGAAGATGAGGTTAGATTCTGGAATTCAAAGAAAGGAGATGTATTATGTACTTCCAAACCCTTATAAATTTTTCGGTTTATAGTATTTACTATATACGTAATAATAATTTCATTATGTAGGACCGTGAGCGAGTTGGAACAAGCAGCAGGCAAAAACAAAAATTCACGCACACGGTAGGGTCGAGAAGTTTTGCTTGTGTAGCTGAGGCCAAGGTATCATGTATTTATTAATTCTGTCAAATATTAGACTTTCTACTATTAAATAATATTTTTAATACTATATTGTAGGAAATCTCGTCTGGTAAAAAAGTTGGACGCCTTCAGCTTTTTGACATTACGTATAGGAAGAAAGATGGATCTCCGATGACATCTGAAGCTAGAGAAATTATGGTATATTTACTTAATAAATTTTGATTTATTATAAATATTTATAATGTTTAATTATAATGGTTTAACTCGTCGTTAATAGTTTTAAATAATGTTAAGTTATGTTGCATTCCTTTTTATTATATATTTCGTTTCTAACTCTTTGATTGGTTTATTAGGAGAAACTAAAAGATAAGAAGGCAGAGTATGAAGCGATTGCTTCGACTGATAGCTCTGTTAATTTGGAGGACATTGATAACAGAATTATTAATGAAGTTTTGGGTCTTGAAAGGTATGGTCAAGTTCGATTTCAAGGATCTGGTGTTAACTCGACCCAATATTTTGGATCCAGCTCGCAGCAATACATGCCTTCCGGGAGTTAAGCTCAAGCTGAAGTTCAGAGGTTACGAAACCAGATCGCTCAGATACAAGCTAGCACAGTTAAGCAAATTTCTCAACTTAGAGCGGAGGCAGCAGTGAAGGAGGCAGAGGTGGCAGCGAGGGAGGCAGAACAGAATAGAAAGTACAAGGAACTCCAGCTACAGCTTCAGACTATGATGAAGATGTTCCAGCAGTCGCAACAGCCGCCATCTTAGACATTTGTTTTCTTGTAACTTTTTAACATTATTGTAAGAATATTTTGAATTATATTTCATTTATAATTTATATAATATATCTTTCATATAATTTTGTATAGTTTATATTTACTGGTTTTGGTTGGATTTTATGTTGTATTTGCTGTTTTTGGTTGGATTTCATGTAGGAAGGGTCGGATATTGGTGAAAAATGTATATTGCAAATCTGCCTGAATTAGCGGCATTTTAATAAAAAGCGCCGCTAAAGACTACGACTTTTAGCAGCGTTTTTAAGAAAAGCGCCGCTAAAGACCATGACTTTTAGCGGCTTTTTTAAGAAAAGTGCGCTAAAGACCATGACTTTTAGAAGCATCTTTAAGAAAACCGCTGCTATAGACCTGACTTTTAGCCGCTATAGGCCATGACTTTTAGCGGCATTTTTAAAAAAGCGCCGCTAAAGAGCACACTTTTAGCGGCGTTGTCTATAGCGGCGTTTTTTAAGGCAAAAAAAAAGGCCGCTAAAAGTCTGTTTTCTTATAGTGTTGCAAGAACTAAAACTATATATCTTGTAATCAATGTTGAGTCGGAAATTCAATGGATAGAGATTCATTCGAATTCATATTTGGATATTAAAAGTTAAATAATTTCTAGATTTAGATTTTTGGTAGATTTCCAAATTTGGATTCAGATAATTCACAATTTGCAGATAACTAACTTGCTGCTATCCTTAATCAAAATGAATCAAGTTGTGAAGTTGAAGTGTTAAAGTAGACTAAAAAAGGTATAAGTACTAAAGTAAATCTAGTTGTCAAATTCAAAGCAATATATAAATATATATTATCCCTTTATTAAAGTTTCAAATGGTTTAGGTTTTATTTTTCTAAATTATAATAAGATTATGGCATAATAATAAATTTAACCTCTTAACGTTTATCTTTTTATTATTTTGGCCTTCAACCTTCAATTTTTTGTTAAATTGGTTTTTATCACATGGAAAAGTTGAATGGATTATAACAATTTTAACGAAACTAATATGACAACTCGTGCGGTCCACTAGTAATTCAAAAAATTAAAAAAAAAGAAGTTATTAAAAAATTCAACAAATTACAAAAAAAATCATATATATTCATATTAGTAGTGAAGTATAATTGGACAATAAATAGGCCGCCACATTAATGTCATAAAAATTTTAGTGATCCAATCAACTTTTTCATTTAAAACTAAACAATATAACTAAATTTTAAAGATTGAAAGTAAAAATAGTAAAAAGAAAAAAATTAGTGTTAAGGAAAACCTTTGCATATATGTGAGGTGGCCAATTTTCAAGTGCTTTAATTTTTAAATACAAGTTAGTATGATAAAATGATTTTCAAGAGTAGGTTTGACCCCAAACTTAAAACCTTTGCTTATGCATGAGATGGTCCTTTCTCAAATGTTTTAGTTCTTTTAAAAAGTGTTATAATAAGATGGTTTTCAAAAGAGTTTGAGTATGTTCCACCTTTTGATTGAAAATCTTTGTGTCTAGAAAGAATTCAAAAATATTATTATTTAGGGACGCAAATTATAATTTTACTATATATTTACTTAATTTTTTAAATTATTATAGGATTAAACTTTAAATTTTACATTTTAAGAGGACTAAGATCCCTGCTTACTTCGTTTGCCTTTGCCTTTGCCCCTATTTGAGTATGTGTGAGATCGCAATTTGTCTTTGCCCTAACAAGCTTTTAAACTGTGTAACTAAGACTAAAAAGAAGTCCAAGTAATTGTAACTTTGAAATATAAAATTTGGCTCTTAAATGTTGAAAATGAACTAAAAATATAATTAAGATCACAAGCAACGCAATAATCTATAAATACATAATTCATTTCATTGCCTTAAAAGTAAAATTTTGGACTCGAATAGTTCCAAAATGATTTGGCACTTGAAAGATGAAAATAAACTTAAAACTAGTTCAATTAAGTTTACAAGCTACACAATAATCAATGTGAAAAAATATAATGTCGGTAATGACAAAATATCTCAAACAAATAAATAAAAATAAAATAAAAAATAAAGAACACACAGATTTTACGTGGAAACCCTTTCGGGAAAAAACCACGGGCAGAGGAGAAGAAATTCACTATGTCAAAAATTCACTATGTCGAAAATTCGAATCAATACAAGATGAATAGACTATGTCTATTTATAGGCTTGTAAAGCCATATTCTATTAGGATTGAAACACTTTATCCTAATCAATATAAAATAGATGGAGTTTAATAAGGTTTAAAAAACCTTATTCTAAAATAAAATAAAAGAAGTCTAGTTCTATTTGGATATTACTTTTATTTTATTTTCCATCTTATTTTATTTAAATAAGAATTTGGGTCACTTAATTCTAACAATCTCCACCTTGACACGAATTCTCAACGAACAAGTTCTTCATCGCGAACTTTCAACGAACAAGTTCTCCACCTCTTCCATAAAACCCCTTAAGGGTTTAACTTCAACGATGAACACCAACCAAGTCTAAGCAATGCCCAAACTTGGTTATAGGAAGTGACTTAGTCATCATATCTGCAGGATTTTCATGAGTACTAATTTTGCTCACAATAATATCACCACGAGCAATAATATCACGAACAAAATGATACCGAACATCAATGTGTTTTGTTCTCTCATGAAACATTTGATCTTTTGTAAGGAAGATGGCACTCTGACTGTCACAAAATACTGTACTGATTTGAAGGTCTTCATTGAGTTCACTAAATAGTCCCTTCAACCAAATAGCTTCTTTACAAGCCTCAGTAATCGCCATGTACTCAGCTTCAGTGGTAGACAAAGCGACTGTAGTTTGCAAAGTGGCTTTCCAACTGATTGCACAACCTCTAATTGTAAAGACATAACCTGTGAGAGATCTTCTTCTATCAAGGTCTCCAGCAAAATCAGCATCAACATAACCAATGACTCCATCTCTAGTTTTTCCAAACTGTAAGCAAACATCAGTAGTACCTCGTAAGTATCTTAAAATCCACTGAACTGCTTTCCAGTGTTCTTTACCGGGATTCGCCATGTATCTGCTAACTGCACTGACTGCATATGATAAATCTGGACGTGAACAAACCATAGCATACATGAGAGATCCCACTGCACTAGAGTATAGAACATGTGACATGTACTCAACCTCATCATCTGTTTGTGGAGACAAAGCTGATGAAAGTCTAAAATGAGCTGCTAAAGGAGTACTAACAGGCTTAGCACTCTGCATATTGAACCTGCAAAGAACTTTCTCAATGTACCCTTTCTGACTTAGGTACAATTTACTTACTTTTCTATCTCTAAGAATTTCTATACCAAGTATCTTCTTTGCTGGTCCCAAATCTTTCATCTCAAATTCTTCACTTAGTTGGGCTTTGACTTTTCTTATCTCTCCTTTATCTTTTGCTGCTATCAACATGTCATCAACATAAAGGAGTAGATATACAAAAGAACCATCATTGTTTTTCTTATAGTAAACACAACTGTCAAAGCTACTTCTTTTGAAATAATGAGAAGTCATAAAAGAATCAAACCTCTTGTACCACTGTCTTGGTGACTGTTTCAAACCGTAAAGAGACTTTTTCAACAAGCAAACATAGTCCTCCTTTTCTGAGACTGTAAAACCCTCTGATTGTTGCATGTAAATATCCTCCTCAAGTTCTCCATGCAAAAAAGCAGTTTTAACATCTAACTGCTCAAGCTCCAAATCATGCATGGCCACAATACCAAGCAAAGCTCGAATCGAACTATGCTTCACAACTGGGGAGAACACATCTGTGAAGTCCACTCTTAGAATTTGACTGTAACCCTTTGCAACAAGCCTTGCTTTATATCTGGGTTCTTCAACTCCTGGAGTCCCTTCTTTCTTTTTATACACCCATTTACAACGAACAGCCTTTTTACCTTTTGGAAGTTTTACAAGATCCCATGTTTTGTTTTTGTGGAGTGATTCCATCTCCTCTTGCATAGCAAACATCCACTTTTCTGAGTCTTCACAACTAACCGCCTCAGAATAATTAGATGGCTCTTGATTTGCATCTATATCTTCAGCCACATTTAAAGCATAAGCAACTAGATCAGCCTCAGCATACTTCTTTGGAGGTTTAATTTCTCTTTTAGTTCTGTTTTTGGCGATAGAGTATTGTGGTGAAGAAGCAACTTTATTCTCAATTTTTGTACTGGCTTGAGGAGTTGACTCTGTATTAATCTAATGCTCCACCTGCTTTTGATTTTCTTTATTGGAAGGATCTTTAAGAGACAAGTTAGGTAGCATAGCAGTTTCATCAAAAATAACATCTCTGCTAATCACAACTTTTCTATCTTCAGGACACCATAACTTATATCCTTTAACACCAGTATTATAACCAAGAAAAACACATTTAATAGATCTTGGTTCCAATTTTCCATTATCAACATGAGCATACACAGGACACCCAAAAATCTTTAAATCAGAATAATCAGCAGGGTTACCAGACCATACCTCTTGTGGAGTCTTTTTCTCAATGGCAATGGATGGAGATCGGTTGATCAAAAAACATGCAGTAGAGGCTGCTTCGGCCCAAAATGACTTTGGTAAGTTGGCATTTGATAACATACATCGAACCTTCTCCATGATCGTTCTATTCATTCGTTCTGCAACGCCATTTTGCTGTGGAGTATGACGAACTGTTAAGTGTCTCACGATTCCTTCTGACTTGCACAGTTTATTAAACTCATCAGAACAGAACTCTAAGCCATTGTCTGTACGGAGGTGTTTTATTTGTTTTCCCGTCTGTTTTTCAATCATAGTTTTCCAAGACTTAAATGCGAAAAACACATCACTTTTCTGCTTCAAGAAGAACACCCAAATTTTTCTGGAAAAATCATCAATAAAAGCTAGCATATAATTAGCTCCACCTCTTGAAGGCACTCTGGATGGCCCCCACAGATCAGAATGAATATACTCCAAAGTTCCCTTCGTGTTATGAATTCCTCTGGTGAATCGAACTCTCTTTTGCTTCCCAAAAACGCAATGCTCACAGAACTTCAGTTTGCAAATTCCTTGCCCATCAAGAAGTCCTCTTTTGCTTAACCCTGCCATACCATTCTCACTCATATGCCCTAGGCGCATATGCCAAAGTTTAGTAATATCATCATCTGATAGGGAAGAGGAGGCGACAGCTGCATCACCAGTAACAGTAGAACCTTGCAGAACATATAACTTGGCAGTCTTTCTTTGCCCTTTCATCACAACGAGGGAACCTTTAGAAATTTTCAAAACCCCACTTTCAGCTGTGTATTTGTACCCTTTTGAATCAAGAGTACTTAATGAAATTAAAGTTCTCTTCAATTCTGGAACATGTCGTACGTCACTAACTGTTCTGACAACTCCATCAAACATCTTAACTTTAATCGTTCCAACACCTGCGATTGTACACGAAGCATTATTTCCCATCAAAACAACACCTTCAGGCACTATCTTGTAATTTGTAAACCAATCTCTATTGGGACTCATGTGGAAGGTGCAGCCCGAATCAAGGATCCACTCATTGCTCACTTTAGAATTGATGACTGAAGCGACTAAAAGTTCACTATCACTATAGTCTTCTACAACATCAGCTTCACCGGAATTTTCTGGTTGTTTTCCCTTTTGATTCGCAGCCTCCCTTTTGATCTTATTCTGTAGCTTATAGCACTCAGATTTAATGTGCCATTTCTTCTTACAGAAGTTACAAGTTTTATCTCTGTTTGAAGACTTTGATCTACCCTTAGATTTACCGCGAGGATTTCGTTCTTGTGTCCTTCCACGATCATCATCAACATTCCGATCTTGTCTCCCACGAACAATGAGACCCTCCCCTTAAGAGTCGGTTTTAGCCACAAGATGCTTCATCTTATCATACGAGGTTAAAGAATTATAAACCTCATCGACTGTGAGAGACTCACGGCTATATAAAATTGTATCTCTAAAGGTTGAATAAGACGAGGGCAACGAACAAAGTAGAATCAACCCTAGATCTTCCTTATCATACTGAACCTCCATGGCTTCCAAGTTTGAGAGAATTTCTTTAAACACTGTTAAGTGTTCGTGCACAGATGCACTTTCCTCCAAACGATGAGCATAAAGACGTTGCTTCATATGCAGCTTGCTGGTTAGAGTTTTCGACATGCATATTTGTTCCAGCTTTTTCCATAATCCAGCGGCGGTCTTCTCCTTCATCACATCTTGCAAAATTTCATTAGACAAATGCAGATGTAACTGTGTTAATGCCTTTCGATCCTTACGCTTCTTCTCTTCATCTGTTAATGTTGAAGGCATCTTATCTATCCCTAGTAGGGCATCCTCTAGATCCATCTGCGCAAGAACTGCTTGCATCTTAATCTGCCACAACACAAATCTGGTGTTGCGATCCAACAGCGAAATTTCATACTTCAAAGACGCCATTAACGTGATTGAGATGAAAAAACCCGGAAGCTATGATACCAATTTGTGAAAAAATATAATGTCGGTAATGACAAAATATCTTAAACAAATAAATAAAAATAAAATAAAAATAAAGAACACACAGATTTTACGTGGAAACCCTTTCGGGAAAAAAACCTCGGGCAGAGGAGAAGAAAATTCACTATGTCGAAAATTCGAATCAATACAAGATGAATAGACTATGTCTATTTATAGGCTTGTAAAGCCATATTCTATTAGGATTGAAACACTTTATCCTAATCAATATAAAATAGATGGAGTTTAATAAGGTTTAAAAAACCTTATTCTAAAATAAAATAAAAGAAGTCTAGTTCTATTTGGATATTACTTTTATTTTATTTTCCATCTTATTTTATTTAAATAAGAATTTGGGTCACTTAATTCTAACAATCAACAAATACATAATTCATTTCACTGCCTTATTGAAGTAAAGTTTTGGACTCAAATAGTTCCAAAATGATTTGGCACTTGAACGATGGAAATAAACTTAAAAGTAGTTCGATTAAGTTTACAAGCAACACAATAATCAACAAATACATAATTCATTTCACTGCCTTATTGAAGTAAAGTTTTGGACTCAAATGGTTCCAAAATGATTTGGACTTGAACGATGGAAATAAACTTAAAAGTAGTTTGATTAAGTTTACAAGCAACACAATAATCAACAAATACATAATTCATTTCACTGCCTTATTGAAGTAAAGTTTTGGACTCAAATAGTTCCAAAATCATTTGGCACTTGAAAGATGGAAATTAACTTGAAAGTAGTTGGATTAAGTTCACCAACAACTCATAACCTAAGGTATTGGAGAGATTTGCAATGAATTGCTTTCGAGCAGTAGTTTTCCACAAAGTCTTTCATAGTAGTCTCCTTATAAAGAGGAGGGTTTTCTTGAGATGTCAACTCCTTGATTGGTCCATAAAGCCTCGAGGCATTCTCTGGTGGAAGTTGTGTTCTAAAGAAACTTGCCACTGAAATTCTTGGACCTTTTTTATTAGCAAGCACTCTATGCTCAATGCTTACGAATTTGTCATTAGTTATTAACTGCATGAAAATAAGAAAAAAATTATAATAGATATTTGAAATATGTTAAAAAAAACTTCCTAGATTGAAAATAATCCATAATCAGTTAAGAGTAAATATTTTGTCCCTACTGAAGTTAAAAACTCTATAAACTGGTTTAAAATGATGCCAAATATCTTTTTTAAATTTTAATTATTATTTTATTATACTTTAAAAACAAATAGTATCAATCTAGCTTGTAAAAAAATTTTTTTACTCTACTTGCGGTATATAAGATGTTTATCCATCAATTAAATGTTATTACAATTAACAATTTAAAAAAAAAATCAATAGAATCAATACATTAAATGTTAGAATATGAAAAAAAAAATATAAGTTTAATAAGATCAATGCATTAAATGTTAAAAAAAATTAACTCAAAATAACCCATAATCACTGACTATGAAGAAGCTTTTTATGTAGTTAGTACTAGGGGTGAGCATTCGATCGAATCGAATCGAATCGAATGAAAAAATTTCGAGTTAATCGAGTTGACGAATAATACTTTATCATCCTAATTTGATTTGAAATTTTCTCGAATCGAGTCGAGTGAGATGGAATTCGAATCGAGTCGAATCGAATATATTTGTTCGAGTTAAATTTTAAAAAATAATTTTAGGTCTTTATAACCACTGTCACCCATCGTAATAAAATTTATCCACCTCAATCAAATTTTTTATTAACTTTCATCACCATATAATTTATTTATTAATATTTTATATACGAGTTATCTTCTTTGTTTGCTTGCTTGTTTCAATTATATTCAGATTTTTGTCACTATATATTTTGAAATTAAAAAAAAATACTAAATGTAAAAATGAGATTTTTTTAATAAAATTTATTTTAAAGATAAAATATGGAATTGATACCAATATAAAATTTTAACACAAATATTTTATGGCATAATTAATAATTCAATTTTAATATAAATATTCAATATGACTAAACAATTCAATAATATAAATAATATAAATGTGAAATTTAATTTAATAATATAAATATTAGATATAAATAAAATTATTACTATTTATGTTTAGTGATTTTTTGGATAATTTTGATTTTTTATTTTGGGAGTAAAGGGTGAGAAGTAAAAATTTAGAGGGAAAATAAAAAGTTTTAGGGAATAAAAGTTTGAGGGATAGTAAATAGGGAGAGTAAAATTTTGGAGGGAAAATATTAAAAAATTTTGGGGGGTGGGCTTGGGGTAGATGGGAGGTGGGATGGGAAGTGAGTAAAAGTTTTAGGAGAAAAATGGGAGGGAATAAAAATTTTGAGGGAAAATAAAAAGTTTTGAGGGTTTTAGGGAGTAAAATTTTGAGAAAAAATAAATGAGAGAGTAAAATTTTGGTGGGAAATGGATTTTGAGTAGATTGGGGGGTTTGGATAAGAGGGAAGTAAAAGTTTTAGGGGAAAAGTGGGAAAGAGTAAAAGTTTTGAGGGAAAAGTAAAAAGGTTTGGGAGTTTGGGGTAAAAATGTAAAATATTATAGTTTAATATTCGAATTATTCGAATTATTCGAGTTATTCGAATTCGAAAACTCAACTCGATTCGAACTCGAAATTCGAAAAGAAAATTCGAGTTTATTCGAATAACTCGATTAACTCGAACAACTCGATTCATTTAACTCGAAATTTGAATTTTTTTTTGATTTTTTCGAGTCGAATCGAGTTTTGCTCACCCCTAGTTAGTACCCCTGAAAATCACATCTTATATATGTATGTCCGACAAATATTTCAGAAAAAAATGAATATTCAAAGCTTCAAATATAAATAATTATTTTTTTATCTTGTGTGATACATGAGTTGTCAGTGTGTTTTATAAAATTATTATTTAAATAATGATATATTAAACAAAACTATTGCTAAAAAACAATATTTAAAAGATATAGTCAAAATTTAAAATATACTCAAGTTTTTGAAATATAATATATTAGTTTTCTATCTCGTCTGATTCACAAGTTGCTTGTGTGTTTTATAAAATTATTATTTAAATAACGATATATTAAATAAAATTATTTTTAAAATAATATTAAAAAATATACGTAAGTTTTCGAAATATAATATACTAGTTTTTTATCTCGTGTGATGCACAGGTTGTTCATATATTTTATAAAATTTTTATTTAAATAATGATATATTAAATAAAATTATTAATAAAAAATATTTAAAATATATAACCAAATTAAAAAATATACTTAAGTTTTTAAGATATAATATATTTGTAAGGCTATGGATATAATTTATGGAGGAAGGAAATTTGAAAGACAAAATTGTTATAATAAAGTTTAAAATAATTTTTATTTTTAAATTTTTAATCTTAGAAATCATATTATATATACCTAATAATTTTTAATTTTAGAAATAAAATTTTAAATAATATGTTTTGATGGTTCAAAATAAAGTTTTAAATAACATAAAAGCATATATTTGACTTATTTAAAAAATAAAAAATAATTCACTAATTTTTTTGTAATATAAATAGTGTTTTAAGTATAAGTGAAATATTTAAAAATTATTACATAAAATAATTTAAATTACATAACAGTTTTTAAAAATTTAAAAAACCAATTTTGAGGGAAAATAAATAAATAAAATTTATTTTATATTAAATACAATTTAATGCAATATAATAAATAAGATATATGAACTTAGATTTCAAATATAAAGGAAGTAATCATCTAATATCTATAATTATGAAATAAATATTTATTTTTTGATAATAGTATTTATCTTTAACACAAACATTAAAAATATTTTTAATATTAGGTTTTGATCACTGGGGCTTTTTGTTTTGAATGTGTCCTGTCTGAAATCTCCACCGGAAATATTTTTTGTTTTATATAGTTTTAGAGACAATAATTGCTATACTTCAAATGTCTCCATGTTCAGGCTCCCAAATGGCAATAGATTTGGGTTTTTCTTTTTTCTTTTTGTTTTCCTCAGGCTAAGAATGAGAGAAATGGTTTGAGAAAAAACAGGAGATGAGAAAACCCCATCCATCATCACCCAAATACTTATGGATTTTCATAAAAGGATTTTAAACTATGATCTGAGCGACGGTGGAAAATTTTTTTAAGGAGGTTAAAATTAAATTTTAATTTTTACGATAATAGAATGTAATTTTATTATTTAAATAGTATATATCTTTATAATTTTTAAAAGATTGAATCAATTTTTTATCATTTTTAGGGGGTCAAAGTATAATTTTACTTTTATTAATTTAAAATTTTTTAAAAATTAAAAGACCTAAATAAAATTTTTTCTATTTTAGAAGGCCGGGGCTCCTACCATCCCCTTGACTATACGCCCTTGTTTATGATAAATATTTTTTTAATTTTGAACTTTAAACTATATTTTCAAAGGAGCAATAAAAAATTATTTCAATTAAATTATGTAAGAAATTTTTTAACTTTAATCTAAATATTAAAATGAATAAATTAATTAATGGAAAAGTAGATTAGTTAAAATAAATAAATTAAGAAGCAAATATGACATTTTTTTATAATATTCAGAATTTTTTTTTGACATTATCTCTTGTATGATAAAATTATAATGATATTTTTTTAAAAAAATCTAAAGATAAGAAAATTAAATAAATTGGGATATATAAAAAATTTAAAAAGGGAGTCATTTTGTATATATTTAAAAAAATCAACTATATAATCAAATTGACTAAAATTAAATCTAAAATCAAAATATAATTTAAAATCTTATAGAGATCACATTTGTTTTTTATTTGAATATTTTATATTTATCTCAAATAATGTAACACATCTCTTTCTAAATCAAATAAAATAGGTGTATATGATAAGATAATCTATCTTTTTATTATCTTACTTTATTCTTACTTATTATTCTATTTTTTTTGTCTTCTATTTTGAATTTTTGAATTTAATAAAGATAGAATTTATTATAAATTATCGAAAGATTTGATTCATTAAAATCCGATTTAAGAACAGAGATTATTAGTAAAAAATAGAATTTTTGGGAGATATAAAGAGATGCAGAACTTTATATTTCTATTCTATTTTTTTATTTAAATTATATATACATATGCAATAGAGGAAGATAAAATTCGTTTTATTTGTCTCTCTAAATTTGAATTTCATTTTACAGAAAGAAAAATCGCTTTTTATCTTATTACTAGATGTTTACTTATTAGTAATATCTATTTTTATTGATGAATTATAATAACAGGACAAAACCCGAATAACAAATGCGATTAGTGCAACTTGAATCCAGATCACACCTAAAACAATGAACACCTTAACCATTAGGTCATCAAATGAGATTCAATTATTTTCTATTTTTTTAATATTTAATAGCGTGTGTTTTTTATAAAGTAAATATCTTCTATTTTTTTTTATTTGAATTCAGGTTTGTTTTTAGTTGTATATCATGCTTATTTTAAAATGACAAGTGTTTAACGTAAATTTATTTTAAAATGGTTAACTATTGAGATGATTTAAATTCAACTTATTAACAAAATATTAAATTAATTAAAATTAAAAATTATTGTGATAATTTATTATATATTTTTAAAAAAGTATAAATTTAATAAGTGAGATGTCAATAATATAAATATGCTATGCTCGATCTTAGACTATATATAATATAATATAATATATATATAGCAATAAACTACCTAAATTATGATATCAGGGTTAAAGTTATGGTGGGCTTGCCTGCATCATATCGCCCAAATTTACAACCAGAGCTCCACGGACAGGATTAATATCAAGCCATTGATTTTGATGGAGGATTTGAAGTCCGCCGATTTCATCTTGTAAAACTACGGTGCAGAAGCCGGTATCGGTGTGACTGCTGGTGCCCAATGTCAAGTCCGGTTCAGGGCACGGTGGATAGTAATGGCCTTTCACAAACATTCCCTCACCGCACCCAATATCTTCCAAATAACTCCGATTCAGACCCAAGGCTTCCGACATCAATTCTAACAAAGTCTGCCCTAATTTCATCATTTTGCTTGAATATTCTATCATTATATCTCTGCGGATGAAGTTAGCTTCAGATATGATTTTTGCAAAAATATTATCCGAATCAAAATATGTTTCATATAAGTAGCTATTTATGTTTTAATTTCCTTCATTTCATTATACGTGACTGATCTATTTTCCTAGCAACATTTGCTCCAATTAAACTTAATTAATTCATTCCGGACATTGATAATAGAAGTTATATTTACTACTTACCTGCAAATTGCAGGCAGTTCTTGAGGATGAGGGTGGCGAGGTGCCATAACACAACACAAAGTATCCCTCCAATTGGTTGCTTCCGCCTTGTAAAGATCGATGTTACTGTTGTAATACACTTTCTTGGAATAATCTCGAGAATAAATCTCTTTCTTAGCTTCGTCATCCTGTTCATGAAACCTGCGAATCCCATTTATCATTTCATCCGTAGTCGCCAACGGAATGCCATGGTTGATAACTTGAAAGAAACCCCATTTCTCGCAAGCTTCTCCAACTTTCTTCACTATTTCGCGACGTAAATTTGGATCATCGTCGACGCCGGTCAAGTTTATGATTGGGATTCCCTCATTGTTGGTGGGGCTTCCAGGTTTCTGGTTATGGACGTTGTTTCTTTCAAGCTTGTACAGTTCGTCGATGAAAATCGTTGGAATCTTTGACAAGCCCGAATCTACCAGCGCTTTCACTCCTGATTTTGTTCCATCGAAAGCTTTCAATTCCTGTTCTCGATTCACAATGGATTCTTGAGCTCGTTCTAAGCTTATTTCTGCCATGTTTAAGAATTTTGGCTTTTGAGAATCCTTGACACCCTGACTATCTATATATAGTTGTTATGAAAAGAAAAAGCAGCCTCTTTCTTTTCTTATTTTAATGGTGCTTAAAAATTAATATATTAAACCAATTTAACTTTCATTTTTCTTAAAAATTTCTTCACATCACCAAATCTCCGCTATTTTACTAAATTAACCTAAAAACTTTTAATATTTATAAAAATGACCCAGGTTCAAAAACAATCACCAGAATGACCTAAAATGAATAGTAGAATAGGGTTTTGGCCTGTCAATAGGCCGGCACCAACTCATATTTTGGACCAATGATTGCCTGATAATTGTGTCAGGCTTTAAAAAATTGATTTTTTTTGTTCTGGCCTGTCAATGGCCAGCACCAGAGTACGAAAAAAATAAAGTTTTTCGGTGCTGGCCTGTCAATAGCCGGCACCAGAGTACGTGTTTTAAAAAAAATTTTGTGCTGGCCTGTCAATAGGCTGCACCAGACTCAGTATTAATTTTTTTTTGGCCTTGTAATGGCCGGCACCAAACCTTATATATAGTGGGTGGTTTGGGTTCTGATAGTGCAAATGGAATGAGAAAAAAACAAATTTTTAAGAGAGCCATCAAAATGAGAGTGTTTTGTAGTATATCATCAAATGAGTTTTTTGTAGTGGATTGTAGATGAGAGTTTTTCGTAGTGTACAACCAAATTTCGGGGTTGAATTATATACTGTCATGTTTTAACGGAGTTGAATTATATACTGTCATGTCCACCCTAAAGGTTATGCCTTTAAGGGTTGGATGATTATTTGCACCATAGATGGCTAATCGAGTTGTCCAATGCAGATGGACATTATCTATGGTGCAATAGTGTTTATTCCGCAATTAGGTCGTGGTTGGAACCGGTTAGTAGAGTCTTCATGCAAATGTTTCTTTTTAATTTTACTGACCGTTTCAAATATCCAATTATCCTGTACTGATGCAACGTAGACCTTATTCAAGCAGAAGACGATTAATTGTGAAAAACTACTATTGAAAATAATTGTATTAATTCTTAACAATGTTTGTATTTTTTTTATATCTGTAAATTTAATATAGTTGTTTAGGATTTAAGTTTAAGGTTTCATTTTTTTATTTTCGTGTATTAATTTCTTAGAATGTTTTTATTTTTTTGTATCTGTAAATTTAATTTAATCTGTAATATATACAGTTTGAATTTAAAATTTTCGTGTATTAATATTACCCATATGTTTGTAGTCCGTTGGGTGTTTAAATTTAATATAGTGCATATTGTTTGAATTTTATATATGTTTTGTATTAATATTGTAGAATGATTGTATTTTATTGTGTATGTAAATCAAAATTGTCATGTACTATTACGTATTCGAATTTTTTTTTAAAATTTTAAAGTCATTTATTCAAACAAATAATTATTTTAGAGAAATTAAATTAATATAAAAAAACAGAATAATTTCATTATAAAAGAAATATTTACAGAATAATTTAAAAATAAAGTAAAAATTAACAGAAAAAATTTAAAATATTCACGATCCCGGTGACGTCCCCGGCGCCAGCGTGTAACGGTCTGGATGCCTCCGTCGGCAATGCCGTGCACCTCGTTCAGGCGTTTGGTAATTGCTCGGTTCGGTCTTCGATTTCCTGTCCGGTGTACTTAGAAAAGTAGAATAATCATATACACCATAATCGGGAGTAAATGGATATTGCATGACCGAAGGTGCTGATGAAAAAAGATCCTCAGTGGTGGGTGTACGTGCTTTGGGATGGAGCTCCGGGTGGGATAAGGACTATCAGGATCATGTCGAATGTTGAGGCTCGATGTCGTCACCAAAAATATCCTCGAATGATGGAGGAATTTCTCACAGCAGATTCGGATCCAGGTTGTGTGATGATGAGCTGGATGCTTCATATTGTGGCTCGAGATTGGGGTTCGAGGCAGTATGGGACTCAATGTTACTGAATGGTGGAACTCGGTTACTGCGCGGTCATGTGTTCCTTGGTTTCCATCAAGAAGATTCCGGTTGCGCGTCTTGTTGGATCAGCATGTATTGACCTTGGAATATAAAAGGTTTCTCGTGTGCCACATACCATGCTGCGTACTCGGGCGTAGGAGAGAACCCTTCCTCTAAGACATACAAGGGAGGGCACCTCGAATGTCGCATATTCCATAGAAAGATATATGGTTCATGTTTTTGCGCCTAATTTAAAGCGTCCCAATCTGAACCCTTTTTGTCCATTCTGTGGACTTTTTTTATGTCGGCGGGAGGGTTCGGAATAGGTTGTGCGCAACCAAACTACCTCAAAACCCGACCTCCATTATGCCACTCCACCATATAGAAATGAATCAACGGCACATTTGACACGAACAGCTGTTGTTGCTCGGTAACCCATGCTAGTATGAGCGCCGCGATATCTTCCTCACTATATAGTATCTATATAAACTGCATAATATAAAGAACACGTTATATTTATTTTTTTCTTGTGCAATTATTGTATTTAAAAAAGAGAAATTTGGAATCATATTTTACAGCATCCCTGGAATGAGTCTCTATCATCATACGGTACATAGGTACCGTGAATGATCGGCCAATTCTTGGTACAGTTACCCAACTAAAAAAAATAAAAAAACATATCATATTATTTTTTCTATGAAAAAACCGAGTATACTATAGTATACAATTAAAAAATAGATGGCAAATTTGAACTATATATTTACCTATTAACGAGTGGCCAGACATACGGTTGGTGGCTCATTGATGCCAGAAATGGCATTCGATATAATGCCCAAGACTGCAGTAGAAGGCAGCAACCGCTCATTGTTTTCATAGACAGTTTTGTTGCTCGACAATGCTCGCGGTATAAGCATGCCAACACTGCAGTGTAACACCCCTTAACCCTAGATCGTCGCCGGAACAAGGTTATGGAGCATTACCGGACATATTGAACCACTTACAAATAATTCATAAATAAATAACATACATAACATAATTTAAAATTTTAAGTCTTTATAATGGACCCTCGAGGCCCTAAATACGTATTAGGAGTGGAACGGAATTTATTAAAATACTCAATTTTAATTTAATTTTTATAAAAATTTCAACAGCATTTCTGCTTGTTTTATATAAAACCCCCTGCAAATTCAAACTAAAATCAACCAATACTAATATATTTCAACCACTGCAATTTCATATGTAATCGCATTAAAATCATAGCTATGACATTAAAATGATAGTTTACTCTAAGAACATCCATATTACCATTAAAATTTAATTTATAATTTTATTCATTTTTTTCTAAATTTAGCACTAATTATACGATGTATACCATGTATACTATATAAATTTTCATACCATTTCATTAGTTTAAACACCAAAATACTAAATATCATTCTTTACAGCAAAAGTCATGTAATATTTTAAAGTGACCAAAATAACACCTATGTACATGCCACTTTTATCAAAAGAAAAATACATCCCCGAGTTTTGAGCTGGAGTCGGGATTGCCTTGGATACTGGACCGGGACTCTGAACACCTATTAACCTACGCATGGAAACAACCGTATGCTGAGTATACATATACTCAATGGTATTACTATAATTCAAGTTATAATAATAAATATTGAAATATAAAAATCAAACATATTTTCTTAAAAACTAATTCTTTCTTTAGCTCTCATTCGTTAGTAATAGTAATTCAATATAACTATTCATAACTTATTATCACATATCATCAATTTGAATTTCAATTATTTCATGAACATTTAGTTCGTGCTTTTCGTTCTCGATTTAAATTTTATTCCACATTTCAAAACACAATTCAATTTTTTTTTCATTTATTTCCAATAGCTCAATTAATCAAATTTATTTGATTTATCATTTCATTTATTTACCCCTATTAACAAAACTCGGACTTTGGCAGATACACGGATCCAGCCAAACACACCATATTGGCACCCAGTGCCTCATCGGATAGTTTGAAGCAATATAGTGACACCCAGTGTCTCATCGACTTAGCCGAAGTAAAGTGGTACCCAGTACCTCATCGAATCTATCCGAAGCAATATGACACTCCAAATGTCTCATCGAGTCGAGGTCGAAGTAACCCTGTACTTTTCTAATCCTATGGCATGCCAACTATATCCGACTTAGCCCGACTAGTTAATAGAGATTTTCTATTCATCATTCAATCACTTTCAATTTCAATTTTACTATCAATTCAATCGCTTGCTAAATTCACAAACACACTTTCCATTTTCAAATCATCATGCAATTCAAATTTACATATAAATTCATCATGTACATGTAATTCAAATTCTAATTCTTGCACATATTATATTTCATTTTTCATTCATCTCAATACCATTACTTACCTTATAATTTACTTACATTACACATATATTTAAATATAACATTCAATTAATAATAACTTGAATTAGCATAGCCTGGGACAATGTGTCATCTTCAGCCATGCGATCTTGAGACCCAATCTCAGTAGCAGGTGAAACCGGCATCTCACTCGTATCTAAATTTGGCATGTTGCCTAGAGATGAAGACTCAGCTTGAGCCCCTCTACGGCCTCTACCTCGACCTCAAGTACTATGTCTACAGATAACTCATGTACTCATCTTCTATTTGAATTTATCTACATTAAGAATTTTATGCATAAGTTACAGTTTCAGTATTTATTAATAGATGTTTTATGTAAAAGAGTATCAAACGTTCAGTAATATTTCCAAAAGTTTCAGTCTCTATTAGTTTCACTACAGTTTCAAAGTACACTAACTAAAGTGTTTCCAAAATAGTCTATCAACAATGTTTTCAGAATAAACTACCTATAGTGTCAAATCAGTTTATCAGAATACATAGTACTTACAGGATTGACCCCGGAGACTTAGTGTACCACATACTCAGTCAAAATATTTCAAATCATTTGAAAACCATTTTTTTAAAATAAAAAATTTGGAAGCCAAAATTTACAACCGAGTTTTGCAACCTGGCTTTGATACCACAAAATGTAACACCCCAAACACGGCCTAGACGTTATAGCCGAATCTAGCGATGTCATATGGATTGGATTTTAAAAACTAAGCCGTCAGGAAAAACCATTTCAATTTGTTTGCTTTTATTTACCTCTTGTCAATTTCGAAACACTTATTCGTTTATTCAATTAGTTTTAAAACATATTTTATTGCGGAAGCTTTAGAAACCGTTGTATTTGAGTATAATCGTTCTTGATTTTAGAAAACTTTTACTTTTAGTAAAATTCAAGTTTCGCAGGTATCAAATCATAAAACACATAAAAATCCAAAATAAAAATAATTCAGCCCGTAAAGTCCAAATTACAAAAATTACCCATCAAATCAAATTAAAATATAACCATAAAATCAACGAAAATAGTTTACGATATGTGTGGTCACATCGAGTCCTCTGCTGTACCGAACTATCTAAGTCTCGGGATTACCTGTACATATTAAACAGAAAAAGGTACGTTTACAAAAATTTAGTGTGTAATCCTTACAGAAATAGCATGCATATAACAATCAGAATATCAGAATTAGACAGTCTTAGATTTGGGCCTGAGCCTATTACAGATACAGATTTGGGCCTAAGCCTATTACAGTAACAGATGTAGAACTGGGCCTTAGCCCATCTCAGATACAAATGCAGATATACAGTCAGACAGAAATCAGATCCTACCTTAGCCTTTACACACCATTTCCGACCATCCCTACATACCATGTGGGGTTTAAAACACCCACCTAGCCCTACACACCATGCTGTACCGAATGCGGCACATATCAGATATAATATAGCTGAGCTGCTAGATAATAGGTGTAAATGCCTTTCAAAACACTTCCTCCAATATATATATCAACCCAACTCCAATGACAGATAAAAAAATATGCAAATACAGATAATTAGAATATCATGCTCACATGCTTACATATGGCATACATAAATATCAGATACGTAAATAACAGAACAGACAATCATGCATCAGTTTTTAATCAGTTCAAAGTTTCTATCAGACAAATTATACAGTTTAGGGTTTAATTATCCCTTACTGACCATACCGTAGGCCCACAGCCGTTTAGAACGACCCCTGCAACCTTAGAGAAATTTTTAATAAATTGGCCCACACACCCATGTGGCTTGCCCGTGTGGGCCCACTCACTCAGATTGTCCACACGGCTTAGCCCAAAAACCCACACGCCTGTGTGGATTACCTGTGTGGACTCACACGCCTATGTGGCCCACACGACCCAATTTGGTCTAGCCAGTGTGTCGCATACGGCCACACCCGGCCACTATACGGTCATGTCTAACGCACAATTTGGCCTTCGTTAAACACACGACCGTATCATTCGCGCACGGCCTACTATATGGGTGACCACACGCTCGTGTGGCATAGATAGATTGTAATTTTGGCTTTCGTTGAACCTCATTTTTCTGTGTTTCAGGTACACACCTGGTTTATTTTCGATGCTATCGCAACCACGATCACTCCAAAACCTAAAAATCGGTATTTCAAAGCCCAAATTCAGTTACACTAATGAAACTTGATCGAAAATACAACGAGATGATTAACCTTCAACTATCAAAAACCTTACCTTTGATCGAAAACAACATTTCTACACAACTTCAACACCGATCGAAAACTCCAACCCTTAACCTTCTCCATAAACAAAGCGAATCCCAAAATCAAAATAACTTCATTTACTACACTTACCGAAACTTACCAACTCGCAGAAAAAGAAACCGAAGAACTAGAAAACCAAAATTGAAAGGTAATATTGAGGAAGAATTTCAATGCAAAAGAACAAGAGAGAAACAAAATGAAAATAGAAGAGGGAAAGTGAAAAAATTCGACGTCAGAAATTTGGGAGAGGAAGAGGGAGCAGAATTTTTGAAAAAAAAAGGCAGAATAATCTAACCATATCTGATAAACCCCAGAAATTAGAGATAAAATAATCTTTTTAATATTATTAGTTAATTATTCATCTTTAATTAGTGATAATATAAAATTATAATATATATCTTTTAATTAAATTGATTTAAAAATATGATATCATTTTTTTTTTACCATAATCATTTTGATTTGTAATAATTTTAATTTGAAACGTGAGAAATTTTGGTGTAGCAAGTGAAATCAATCTTGAAATTTGATTTGATTTTGATGCGAAAATTGGGATACACCTACAATTATTGAAACATCCTCCTTATTAGGTCTCCTCAGAAATTGTGATATATATACCATCTTTGCCTCTTTAGATTCTTTTGGCTTTTTTATTAAACTAACCCAAAAAAATAAATTAATTATCAAAATAACTCACCTTTTTAATTAAATACAAAAATAACCCATTTTCTACAGTAAAAAGTGGTGGAGCCATATGATATGGCGCCACCACATTGCCACGTCAGCCAAGGGTATTAAAAAATTATTTTTTGGTGGAGCCATGTTGAATGGCGCCACCAGTATAAAATACCAGGGAAATACTTAAAGTTCTGGAAAAACGGGGGACTTAAAAGAAATTTACCATTTTTGGGTGGAGCCATTCTAAATGGCGCCACCACCTTTTCTGATTTGTCAGATTTTGTTTTTTTTTCCTTTTATTTTCATATTTTATTTTTTTTACTTTTTTTTATTTTTTTCCTTAATAAATTGTCTTTTTTATTTTTTTTACTTTTTTGATTTTTTTCTTTTTTTATTTTGTTTTATTTTTTATTATTAACTTTAAAAATTTTGTAATGTATATTTAAAATGTTTTATAATATTTTTTTAAAAATTTAATTATTATTTTTAAAAATATTTTTTTAACTTTAAATATATATTTGTGAAATTAATTTTTTATAAATTTTAAAAATGTATTTTTCAAATTAATTTTTTAAAATTTTAAATATTATTTTTTAAATATTAACCAAAATTTTAATAATATAAAAACATTTAAACTTAAATACAATTTCTTTAATTTTTTTTAAATTTTTTAACTTTTTTTAAATTTTTGAAAAGTTTGGGGGACCTTAATAATAATTTTTCATTTTTCTGGTGGATCCATTTCAAATGGCGCCACCAATGCTGACACCTTTTTTTTTTTACTTTTTTTTTTACTTTTTTTCTTAAATTTTGTCTTTTTCTTTAATTTTTTTTCTTTTTTAAGTTTTATATTATTTTCTTATTTTATTTTGTTTATTTAATTTATATTATTAATTTTAAAAAATTTGTAATGTATATTTAAATTGTTTTATAATATTTTTTTAAAAATTTTAATTATTATTTTTAAAATTATTTTTTAACTTTAGATATATATTTGTGAAATTATTTTTTTTATAAATTTTAAATGTATATTTTTCAAATTAGTTTTGAAATTATTAGTTTTATAATATTTGAAATGTATGTTTAATATTTTATTAATTTTACATACAATTTTAAATATTATTTTTAAATTCTTTTTTTAACATTAGATATATATATTTAAATTTTAAAGTTTAAATTAAAATATATATATATATATATATTTATTTATTTATTATAACTAGTCGCATCATGTCAGTGATGTGACTATTAATAAATATAAATATAAATATTAAAAAAATTAAATATTATTTTTTAAATATTAAATATATTTTTTTCTTTTTTTTGACTCTTTTTATTGTTTTGTTTTTTCTTTTATGTTTAATTATTATTATTAACTTTAAAAAATTTGAAATATTTCATTAATATATATATATATTTGTAAATTTTAGATATGTATTTTGAGATTTTTTTTAAATTTTAAATACAATTTTTAAATACATTTAAAAAATCATAATTTTTTAATAATATAAGAAATTATAATATTTTAAATATTTTTTTTACTTTTTTGAAATTTTATGTTTTTTTCTTATTTTATTTTTTTATTTATTTTATTATTAATTTTAAAAATTTTGTAATGTATATTTAAAATGTTTTATAATATATTTTTTACAATTTTAAATATTTTTTTAAATTCTTTTTTAACTTTAGATATATATATTTAAATTTTAAAGTTTAAATTAATATATATATATTTATTATAACTAGTCACATCATGTCAATGATGTGACTATTAATAAATTTAAATATAAATATAAATATTAAAAAAATATATTAAATATATTTTTTTCGTTTTTGACTCTTTTTATTGTTTTGTTTTAAAAAAAAAATGTTTGTTATATATATGGGTGGGGCTTGGTCCCCCTTGTATAGATGAAGAAGTTGAGTGAGGAAAAAAAAAGGGTAAGTTTGTTAAAATTTTATTTTTTTGTTTTTATATTTTATAGTTAATGTAATATAATAAATAATTGTATTGTATTTTTGTTTTTTCTTATATTATACAGATTTTAAGATGTTTTCTGGAGCAAATACGGATTACACTTCATCGATGATCGACGAAACAATAAAATTTATTATAAATTAAATAAAAAATCTGTTTAGTTTTCCTTTTTTTTTTTTGCTAATCGCTACTCTGTTGAGCATGTTTTGACTGCTTTAAAATACGTATCTCTAATTAGTTGTTATTTAGCTTCTGTTGAACATTTTAGATTATTAATTTGATTATACTTTGTAATACTTTATTTTTGTTATAATTGATTTAGATATACATTATTTGTAATTGTATTTGTATACTTAAAAAAAAATAAGTTAGTATCACTCACCTCCAAACATCAAATTTAATCACACAAATTATAATGGAATAGATATATTATAAAAATAAATTAGGATATTTTCATTTTTTTTAAATAACTACCCCTTAAAATCGACTTACTTAAAACTTTACTCTATTTTTACTAATTTCATACTTAATTTATTAGACGGTGTCTAGGGATTAATACGCAAAACTATTACTTCACGAGCTCGATTTATGAAAAAAAATTCTTTTAATTTTAATATATATATATTATTAAAACAATAATAATAAAAGTGAATATATTTTATTATTTACTAGTTAATTTATAAATAACTAGAAAACATAAGTATTTATTTAAAAATTACTTTATGTTTTTAAATTTTATCATATAAAAAAATATTAGTATTCCTTGAAAAACAATTTTTCGCTATTACTCACTTTAAAATTTGAATAAGATATCATAAAATTTTAAAATTAGAAATATATACGTATTGTAACCATTGGTGTCAAATTGAACCTGCTTGAACCAATCATCTTCTCTTCGGTTGCTTTCTGGTTTGGACTTATTTTTTACACTGGTGGAGTTTGAGTTGCTACTCAATGAATTTCTCTTTTCTTGTAATTTTACTAGTCCCCAGTTCATATTCCTGTAATTTCTCCCATTCTTTTATTATTAATATATTTATTTTAATTAATTTAATGCTTAACTATGGTTAGGATATAATAATCACATTTGATTTCTACGTGTTATTATTAATATTTTATGACAAATTTTCATTCTATTATTAATATATTATTACTTATTTAATTTAACTTAAATTAAAAAAAAACTTAGAATGGTTACTTTGGTATAGTATAAGTGTGATGTTTTTGTTTTCTCAACCTTTCAATTTTACTCTTGAATTTATTTTTTTATGTTTAAATTATATAGATAATTGATTTATCATATTTTTATAAAAAATTTACCATATAAGATGGTTATCGGGTTTTGAGGTTGCGGTGTCATTTTCCCAAGTACGATCCAAATGAGTGGATCATGCCATACTTACAGTTGGCCGGATTTGGGGACGTCGCATTGATCCGGAGGTTTGACTTGAGCCGAACTTACTATCCGCCTTGGTTGAGCGGTGGTGTACGGAGACCCACACCTTCATTATGCCGTGCGGGGAATGCACTACCACATTAGAAGACGTCATTATGCAACTTGGGTTACGAGTTGACGGTGCTGTGGTCACGGGTAGAAGCAAAGTGTTGGAACCTTCTGTAGTATGCCACAGACTGCTTGGACGGTCCCCTAGTGATGGGGAACAGAATTTCACATGCTTGACATTGGCATGGTTGAGAGCAAATTTTAAGCAGTTATCGAGCACTGCCACTGAGTAGGAGGTGATGTATGCTGCTCGAGCCTATATTATGCAGCTGATTGGGGGGGTACTTATGCCGAACAACACGTCTAATAGAGTCCACTTAAAGTACTTGCCTCTATTGGAGGTTTTTTCTCGTGCCGGTAGTTACAGCTGGGGATTTGCAGTGTTGGCTGCATTATACCATGAGCTTTGTCGAGCAACAAAACATGGGGTTAGTAATATGGTTGGTTGTCTGGGTCTACTGCAGTCTTGGGCTCTATACAGGATGCCGTTTCTAGCGGCTGTTAGGCACCAACCATATTCGTGGCCACTTATAAATAGGTAAAAACAAAATTATACTTAACATTTAACGACTCATAAGTGTGAATAATATTTTTCAAAGTTTAACTGCCAACGTTTTTGTTTCGATTTCAGATGGACGACGTCTCCGGGAATTGGTGCGAGCCAAACATTAATCATTTAACGTCAAATGATAGAGGCGTACGCTGGAGAGAAAGTAATATATATTAATATAGTTTAAGTAACGTTTATTTAACTTATCCACTTACAGTATGTGATGTGAATTGACTCATTATGTTATATTGTGCAGTTATTGTGGATGCCGTATTCTGCAGTAAACATTGCAACCCTTATTCCTCAGAGGGTTCACGCTGAAGCTCATATGTGGTGCATTAACACGCCGGTGCTCAACTTCTCAACCGTTGAGTGGTACAACGGTGATCGAGTTATGCGATAATTTGGGTGTAAACAATTTGTACCGGTCGAGCCACAACAGTTTGCTGATGTCCACGGTAAGACCATGCAGGGGAGACATACATTAGATTGAAGCGTGGAACATCAATGTTATGTAGCACTATGGAATACCCGGTAAGACAGGCGGCTTGAGATGCACTCCTGCATGTTTGACTTCAGTCCCTCGACTGAATATATGCAGTGGTACATGAATCGATGGCGCGTTTATTTATATGGTGGACAACTTATGATAGTACTAGGTCATGGCTACAGACGTGGAAATCAACCTACGGGAGAGGTAGAGGATCAACATATGGCGGAGCCCGACTCAGAGGACCAAGTTTTCAACACATCGGACCAATGGGTTGACACTTTTTGTGATGAGTCTCAGAGCAGTTCATATAACCCGGACATAGGTGGTTCGAGTTCATATCACCCGGACATGGGTGGTTCGAGTTCATATCTCCCGGACATAGGTGGTTCGAGTTCATATCACCTGGATATAGGCGGTTCGGGTCCATTTCACCTAGAGTAACCATCGACATCATTTGATATGTTTGGTAATAACATGTACTCCACCCCGCCTCAGGCCACGATCGACCCAGTTGCCAATCCTTCATATGTGTACAATACACCTCAACGTCCACCCTGTCAACGAAGGCCTATAAATCGTTATACCCCGAATGATGATACCACTCCTGGTTCTTTCCAATTTTAAGTTATGTAAATTTCAAGTATTATGTCATGTTTGTTGTATTGATTTAAGGTTTCACAACTTATATATTAGTCTTTTTTTATTTAATTTATTATAATATCTTTTAAAGTATTAAAAGTTGCAACTATTAATTTTAAATATAATTTTAACACTAAATAATACAAACTTTATTTCTAAAAGATCATAAAATAGACAGACCTCAGGTACAACATTTAATTTCTTTTAAATCGTAAAGATTGGCCAGTATAGACGTTTCCATGGGGACATTTGCTTCGATTGTGGCCAACTGTTCTACATATGGTGCAACGCTTTGGATCGACTTGTTCTCTTATATCCATGTTATTTTGAATTCTCATTGTTGTCGGTCTACCTTTGACTCTTCTACGTAGTTACCGATTTGGCAACATCTCAAATGCAGGCGGTTGCACTTCTCATGTCGATATATCCCTTAATACAGGGAATTCGTTACTCCAAATATGCAACGTACGTTCAAGTGTGTACGCATCGTCGATATATTGTTTGACATTCAAACTATATGTAGCACAAGCTGCAACCACATGCGCACATGGGTACCGTAGTGTTTGGAACATCCCACATTCACATCGCTTGTTTCGGAGATCAACTCCATAGGACCGTGGCGGGATCCCTGACCGATAACTGATATACTCTGTCACTCGAAAAGTTTTTAAATTTCGAGAATATAGTTCTACATTCATCAACCTAGCCCTTTAAGTGTTATCTTTCATGGAATCTTTGATTTTTTCGACGTACACGTGTCCTGCCTCTAATTGTTTTGCTTGTTTCAACCCCATTTTTTGCATTAAGGTTGCTAACCTGTAAAATGTGGCTGAAAAAATAGCTAAAATTGGCAAGTGACGTGTATGCCTTAAGACGGAGTTAACGGCCTCAACAAGGTTAGTTGTCATATGACCATAACGGTACCCCTCGTCAAAACACTAAGCCCATTACCATGGCTCCATGCTACCCAATCACTGTCTAAGAGAAGGTTTGGACCCCGCCATATTAGTCTCTAACCTCGCCAACTTATGTCTGAATCGGTGTGCTTTCAACTCTTATCCTATGTATGTATTTCGATAAAATACGTTAAAATTAAGAAATGGACTTGAATTAATTACAAATACGAATTTAAATACGATATTTTTACCCATGTTCACAATTCGTTTGTGCCAGTCTCTGTTTTTATACTCATTGTGGAAGTTGACAGTGATGTGACGAATACAATAGACAGACCTCCACGGAACATTCGATTGCCGAATTGCAGCAACAAGACCCTTCGATCTGTCAGATATAATGCAAATGTTGTCTTGCTGGACAACATGTCTTCGTAAGTTTCGAATGAAATATGCCCATGATTCAGAGTTCTCAGACTCTACGATGGCAAAAGCGATTGGTAGTACATTTCTATTACCGTCTTGTGCAACCGCAATCAGAAGTATCGCGTGTATTTTCAATAAAGCCATGTTCCATCAACTTGCACTAGTGGTTTACAGTGGGAGAAGGCCTTAACACATGGACCAAAAATCCAGAACAGTCAATGAAAAACTCTTTTTCCAAGCTCCAATTGTCCATTAGGGCCTCTATAAGGCAATGTTTGCAAGTCCAAGAAAGTTCCTGGGACGTACTCTACCAGTGCTGAAATTCAACTCTGAAGTTCATTGTATGACTCATCCCAGTCGCCATACAATTGTTGCATGGCCATTTGTTTCGCCCACCACGCTTTCTTGTATGACACTCTGTACTGAAATCGATCTTGCATGTCTGCAATCAATGTTGACACAGAAATGATTAGGCTATCTTTCACTAGTGGTATGATGTAGTTGCAAATGCTTTTGGCATCCAATTTTTGGTGGTCTTGAGACATACGTGCGACAGTACATGTATGACGCCCTTCTAATTTTTGTATTTGCCACTGTTGAGTCCTCTGTATAAATGCAGCACGAACTCGCCAACCACACCCATCGTCGGTTCTCCAACATTCCCCAACATATAATGTCGGTGTAGATTTGGCAACCTTGTAATCAATCGACAACTTCATGCTGTATTGTTTGATGGCAAACACACAATCCGCCTTGTTCTTGAACGTTGCCCAACGAACAACTCTTCCAACTGTGAATTTGATGCCAATCTATGAGCAGGTACTATATCGGGGTACTCAGGGAACTCGGATGCATGCACTACATCTGGATCTACGTTCAACATGTCGCCTCCAGGTTCATTTCGTAAAATGATGCCACGACTCGGATTACATGAAGGGCCGTGAACATCTTCAACCTCCTCCGGGCCTTCATCATCGATATCGTCTGGAACCTCATCAACATCGGGGTCACTAAAATCTTCAAGTCTTGATCAGAATCTTCACCAGTATTGGTCATTTCTCTGACATTTGCCTCTGTGCTTATTATCACCTCAGGATGTATTTGTAGACGGGGACCGATGGTAGGGTTGTTGTATGAACTCCCACCACAATTAGGAATTTCGGGTATCTGCGATGTTCCACGGTATTCTAATTGGTCTGTCTATCTAACATTAAAATCAAAGTCAAATTCGCGATGTTGACTTATTAGACAAACATTCTCAACAGGCTCTAAGTCTGCTAACTCAGCAAATAATTCAACTGGTTGGGGATTCTCACTCCCAGTCGACCACCATATTTCCATCATAGTGCCCAAGTCATCATCATCTAATAGCTGCATTGCACAAAATTTGAACGGATCTGTAGAGATTAGAAACTTGTAAAATAATTTGGACATCACCATTCCACAACGGATAGCTATTTTTGCACTGATCTTCTTTTTCATTTCTGCTAGCTTCACGTTTTTTTTGAATCGCAAACCTACTCTTTGCCGACCTTGAAATACACAACCAATATCACCTTCTAAAATTTCGCCATAAAAAACAACATACACCAAAAACACCTTATTATTCATTTTTAACAGATTTTTTCAACTTTCATACTGAACACAACAACTACACCTACTCTATATATAGAAGAGAACCAAAAGGTGGAGCCATAAAGAATGGCTCCACCAAAACACTGTGATTTTTGAGAGTATAGGGGGCCTTATAGCAAATTTACCATTTCCTGGTAGAGCCAAATAATTTTACCATTTTTTAGAGTATGGTTAATATTTAAAAAATAATATTTAAAATTAAAAAATTTAATTTGAAAAATATACATTTAAAATTTATAAAAAATAATTTCAAAAATATATATCTAAAATTTAAAAAAATAATCT
This sequence comes from Gossypium stocksii, assembly GCA_020496765.1. NCBI lineage: Eukaryota > Viridiplantae > Streptophyta > Magnoliopsida > Malvales > Malvaceae > Gossypium > Gossypium stocksii. The sequence continues at coordinate 50,781,598 of CM035625.1, read as the reverse complement.
AAAAATGATATTTAAATATACATTTTTTCAACGCGCTTGACATTTTTGCGATCTTCGCCGTCTCAACCAAAATCGAGAACTTGTGCTCCCTCTTCGGAGCTATCAGGACCCTCAGACTATCCATTAGGTCGTCCTCAAAGTAGACACACCTCTCATATTTAAATGCCATCATACCTCGCGCATAGCGGCTCAGTCTTAGAAATTCGGCTTCATATTCAGCCATAGATCAGTCTACCTGTGTGAAATTCAGGAACTCACGCCTACGAGCATCAATGTAGCTAGATCCCACATATTTTTCTTGGAATGAAGTCTTAAAGACTTCTCAAGTCAAATGTTTCGGCTGCTTGCCCTCCTTAACTGTCAACCACCATTAGTATACCTTGTCTCGAAGTAAGGAAATAGCACCCTTTAATTTCTGTTCAGAAGTGCAATCTAAATTGTCCATAATCCTCTCGGTGGCCTCCATCCAATACTCGACCACATTAGGGGCAACTCCAGTGGCACCCCTAAATAATTCAGCTATATTAGACCAGAGTCGTTTCGTAACCGGCCCTCGGCCCCCAGATCCAGTGTTGGGCCCAGCGACCCTCTTTAATATCTTTGGCATAGCCTGGGACAATGTGTCATCCCCAGCCATGCTATCTTGATACCTAATCTCAGTAGCAGGTGAAATCGGCATCTCACTTATATCTAAATTTGGCATGTTGCCTAGAGATGAAGACTCAGCTCGAGCCCCTCTACGGCCTCTACTTCGACCTCGAGTACTATGTCTACAGATAACTCACGTACTCATCTTCTATTTAAATTTATCTACTTTAAGAATTTTATGCATAAGTTACAGTTTCAGTATTTATTAATAGATGTTTTATGTAAAAGAGTATCAGATGTTCAGTAATATTCCCGAAAGTTTCAGTCTCTATTAGTTTCACTACAGTTTCAAAGTACATTAACTAAAGTGTTTCCAAAATAGTCTATCAACAATGTTTTCAGAATAAACTACCTATAGTGTCAAATTAGTTTATCAGGATACAAAGTACTTACAGGATCGACCCCGGAGACTTAGTGTACCACATACTCAGTCAAAATATTTCAAATCATTTGAAAACCATTTTTTTAAAATAAAAAATTTGGAAGCCAAAATTTACAACCGAGTTTTGCAACCTGGCTTTGATACCACAAAATGTAACACCCCAAACGCGGCCTAGACGTTATAGCCAAATCTAGCGATGTCATATGGATTGGATTTTGAAAACTAAGCCGTCAGGAAAAACCATTTCAATTTGTTTGCTTTTATTTACCTCTTGTCAATTTCGAAACACTTATTCGTTTATTCAATTAGTTTTAAAACATATTTTATTGCGGAAGCTTTAGAAACCATTGTATTTGAGTATAATCGTTCTTGATTTTAGAAAAATTTTACTTTTAGTAAAATTCAAGTTTCGCAGGTATCAAATCATAAAACACATAAAAATCCAAAATAAAAATAATTCAGCCCGTAAAGTCCAAATTACAAAAATTACCCATCAAATCAAATTAAAATATAACCATAAAATCAACGAAAATAGTTTACGATATGTGTGGTCACATCGAGTCCTCTGCTGTACCGAACTGTCTAAGTCACGGGATTACCTGTACATATTAAACAGAAAAAGGTACGTTTACGAAAATTTAGTGTGTAATCCTCACAGAAATAGTATGCATATAACAATCAGAATATCAGAATTAGACAGTCTCAGATTTGGGCCTGAGCCTATTACAGATACAGATTTGGGCCTAAGCCTATTACAGTAACAGATGCAGAACTGGGCCTTAGCCCATCTTAGATACAAATGCAGATATACAGTCAAACAGAAATCAGATCCTACCTTAGCCTTTACACACCATCTCTGACCATCCCTACATACCATGTGGGGTTTAAAACACCTACCCAGCCCTACACACCATGCTGTACCGAATGCGGCACATATCAGATATAATACGGCTGAGCTGCTAGATAATAGGTGTAAATGCCTTTCAAAACACTTCCTCCAATATATATATCAACCCAACCCCAATGACAGATACAGAAATATGCAAATGCAGATAATTAGAATATCATGCTCACATGCTTACATATGGCATACATAAATATCAGATACGCAGATAACAGAACAGACAATCATGCATCAGTTTTTAATCAGTTCAAAG